>OY728133.1:1973544236-1978544236 GCA_963277665.1 Viscum album
CTTAATTAAAAAGATTATAACCTTGTAAGGGTTTTTGGAAACTCAATTTATGTTTATTGAGTTAGGTTTGTTATTATTGGAATTATTTCATATAACTTGGGAACATTATTCTATTTCATTACATTTTGTGTTATTTTTATCATTTTGTAAGGATATACATTTATACCACATAAACACTATTATAAATTTATCTTCCTTCAAGAAAAATGATATTTTTCTGGGATTTCACTAACTCAAGTTTCCTTTATTTGAGTTAAAATATATGCACATGATCCTTATCCCAGTTGGTAAGGACTCCTTAAGTGTATCCAAATGACTACGGATCAAATCCAGGTGAAGGCAGAATTTCCAGGTTACTATAGCAGGTTACTGTAGGAGGAACTGTGCAGTACTGTAGCAGGTATTGTAGCGGGAACTGTAATAAGCACTGTTTGGAACTGTAGCAGCCGGAAATATGCCCCCGTTTGGGCCTTTGGGCCACCAATTTAGTGCCTGAGTCCTGTAAGGCCTTCGGGTCAGTAAGGCCTTTGTGCCACCTCAAGGCCATCGGGCCACCTTAAGTATAGATGCAAACCAGACAATCTACAAGGAACAAGCTTTACAAGGAGGATGCGCAAGGAGATTTCACCATAGTAGAAGCAAAACTGGATTACAAGAATGAGAGGGTATGCCACCTGCCATTGGGACAAGCCTGTGCATGCATGAGAATGCCTATCCGAACAGCCATGCGAAGGTGGAGAGCTGATTTCACGATGAAGATGCTAGGGAGGAGAAATTCCAAGTAGTTTGTCTGGGTTGTATGTAATGTTTGAGCCTACAGGAAATGAATTCCTCTAAGGCCTACGAGCCATGTAATACTTACGCCTACAGGCCTTGTAAGGGTTCCACCTCACCCCTTGAAAGGTGGATTATCAAAAATCAATAAAAAATGAAGGACTTCGGGCCATTGGAGTTAAAATATTATTCCTTGAGAATCATTATTATATGTTTTATAAATAATTATATTTTAAATTTCATAATATATTTACTCTTTTCTATTCAGTTAAAATTATTTTTTAAACCAAATATTCATTATTGATGAATTTATTTCCAATAAATGGGGAATGTTTTAAAGAAAAAATTATCTCCTTTTAATATAGTTATCCCTCTATTTACATTATCATTATTCCCAAAAAAATTCCTTTATTAATTTGATAACCAAATATGTGTTTACTCATCTAAAAATCCTATTTTAAATTAACATTTTTCAAAGAAAATATTTTCTATCTCTTTTTATGATGTGGGTTTTAAAAAAATGTATTGCAAAATATTAAAAAGGTTTCCCATCCATTCAAAATCAACCATTTTATCTTCCATTGTACATCCCATTTATAAGTAATTTAGGTCTTCTCAATTATCTTTTATTAAAGATTCTTTTTAAAACAATATCATTACAAAATGTTTTCGCTTCACCTTTTTGAATCCTTTATGTCATTTTCAAGGATTCATTATTGAGGATTCTTTTAATTTTTTTACAAAATGTTCTCACTTCAAATTTTTTAAATATTTATGTCTATTTAAATGATACAATAATCGATATTCTTTATAAAATTAAAAATTTAATCACAAAAATTCACTTCACATTTTCAAAAATAGATTTTCAAAGCAACTAAAACTTCATATCTATTCCAAAAAAGTGTTTTCTAGAAACTATATTATGAATTAGATTAGAATTTTCTTATTATATATAAAGTTTCTATTAACATTGAAATTATTTTTCATGTATCATACTATAAATATTCTTAAGAAATTCTATTTTGGTTGATTTAATTTCTGGTTTCAATAGTTTACATTCTTGAAGTCATTTTTTTTGACACCATCATAAAATGATACCGAACATATTTTTCTTTTATTGGGTGATTTATGATGAAATGAATGATTACCTTAATTTAAAACACATATGGATATATATATTATTCATGGATGGGTTAATATATTACCCTTTAATGAATTTATTTATGTTTTATATCTCATGAAATCAAAAAGGTTTCATATGTTGTATCCTTATCCAAAGAGGGTACACAGGTGGTAGTCCAAGCCCAAGAGGGTACACAAGTTTTAGCCTAAGATAAAAAGGTTACATGGCTAGTATCCTAATCCCAATAGGGTACATGGGTTATTTACCTAGTCCAGTAGGGTACCAGTTTTATAGCCTTTTCCTATGAGGGTACGTGAGAAGTAGCTAAAGCCCAAGTGGGTACATGAGTTATATCCTAATCCCAAGAGGGTACACATATAGTAGCCTAAAAAAAAGAGGGTACACATGTTGTATCCCAAGCCTAAGAGAGTACATAGGTAGTATCCAAATCCTAATAGGGTAGATTATTTATATCCTAAAATTAAGAGAGTACATGTGTTTTCACCCCAATCATAAAATCATATGATAATCAGGTGGGAATTTATAATCTAATTGGTTATTATTTCCTATGTTTTTACTTATGATACATTTTTATTTTGTATGATTATGTTATCTTACCATTATTCTTGTTTATTATATCCCTATTCTATACTCCTATAACATGGTATAAGTTTGATCATTTGAGAATATAGTTTATTATATTATGTCTTAGGGAAAACACTTATTGTTATATATTATTTTTAAAATAGTATTTATCCCATGATGATGACTTCTGAGATGTATATGATCTACACCTTGATGAAATGTTGTTGCTTTTTCCTTTAATGAGCTCTTAATCTCCCCATTTTCTAATATTTCCATTACCATGGTTATAAAGATGAGTAAAACATATGAGATGTTTCTTGGAGAGTCTTTTGTGGCTCAATTATGGATAAATTTTCACATGTGTCATAAAATAAAATGCTTCTATAGCTGATCTTAAAATAAACTAAGCCTTCTGCTCTTAGGATTTTGGAACTATTTTGGAGAAGTAATTTTTAAATTATGTAAATGTTTCAAAATAAAAATAGGTTCATATTAGCTTATATAAAATAATATATTTAAATAATTTTCTAGAACCATATTTGTGAGTGTGGTTCCAACACACCTCAATTGGAATCAAATATGGGTATAGTCATTTTTGGGGATCAGGATTAGACAAACTTAGTAAAAAACTAGGTATAAGTATAATTATTATATAACATCCCTGAATTTTGATAATTTCTTGAGTGTGTGGTTTTACAAGGAATTATATACCTATTTGGATATTAGAAAGTGGATTCGATTGTGGCATTGATGTACCTTGGGTTAGTCACCCTAAAAAAGGATGGTTTATTATTATCTCGATATTCACTCTGTGCATGTTGAGTTGGCATAAGACTAAACACCTAGATAGAAACTTTTGAGGGTAATATTTAGTTAATCAAATTCTATTTACAAATAATTATAAAGGATGTGGAAAAATATTTATAGTATGGTTAGAGAAACCAATAGGAGATAGCTGATGAATAACCTAGATTGAAACCAATAATACTATAATTTAGGGAACATATTAAATTTGTGATTTATTCATTTTAAGATGATAGCTTTTATTTTTATATTTTTATTAAATAAATTGTTTGTATATTTTAATTCCTTATTCATACAATGGATGAATAAATTATAAACCAAGTTAATAATGGATACGATGGATAATGCTGTGATGATATAAAGATAAACCAAATGGGATTAAATCTAGTGTTAAAATATTTTGGTTATGCTCACCCAACTATTTCAAGTTATAATGAACAAATTGAGTATTCCTACACTCTTTATCACACTAAATAACAAAATAAGTGAGTTTCATAGATATTCAGGTGATGAAGGAGATTCGAGAAATAAGATTTAATTTTCTTTCATATAAAAAAATGTGGGAAGAAGCCCAAAAGGGAAAATCTCAAAGGAATAAGAAAAAGCATCAAGTGTGAAAGGATTAGCCATAAATATCATAAAATAGAGATGAAGACATTGGTCAAATTTTTTTAAATCTTTGAGTGTCCCAAATGATACAACATACACACAACAATGATTCAAGTACAAGGAGTTTGGGAGTTATGAAAATTGAATCCCTAATCAAAGTTCTAATAAGGATTATTGGTATAAACAACCTTTTAATCCAAGATAACAAGTGAAATAATATCCAATATCAACTAGTGAAGTAAATAATTATAAGTAATGTATTAATTACCACCAATTTATATTTTTTTATGACTTATTGGATTATAATCTAGTTTATATTAGAAGTTTTCAAGGGTAATTAAATCAGTATTTACCCCTGTAAATTTAGAATACTATGCTCGATAACTTGCATAACATGAAACACTGAGGTTGAAGAAAAATGTGATATAATATTAAAATATTATTTCATATAACCATTATAAAACTTCCATTATGTTGGTGTTATGAACAGTGATGACCATATTTTAAAAAACATTATTAGAAAATTAATTATATGCTTTAAAAATAAAATTTTCCTCAAAATTGTTTTTATTTCTTTTTTGTAAAAACTAAATATAATTAATTATCACCAATTTTAAAAAAAATTAAAAAATTGAATTGAATTTTTAAAATTATCATTTCAAAATGATGTTGGGTTATTTTTTTAAACTTTTTTCAAAAGATTGAATTTTTGATGAATAGTGAAAATACTAATTTTTGTTGAAAAATTTATTTTCATCTAATGAATTTAAAAATATTTTTTTTATAAAATTGTATTAAAAGTAAAATTAGTTAATTTAAATTACTAATAATACAATTAGGGTTATTATAATTAATTTTATGTTGGACTTTGGTATAAAAACTTTTAATACGTAAGAAAACATTTTTTCTAGAAAACTATTTTTCATCGAATTTTGTGGGTTCAATTAACAATAAAGACATTTTATTTTATTTTTAATTATGAATAGTAACCTTGGAAAATATTTTTCACCTCCCTAAGGGTGAAATGGGTAAAACATGGTAAAAAATTTGGGACAAGGATTTAAAATTTAACTAACACTTTCTTTTATTGTATTGTATGACTATATTTAGGACATTTACATCAATATCATGAATAAATGACCACTTGGATACATTTTTATTTGATTATGAACCTTATAATATTTTAATAAAATGATAAATGAAAAATTTCACTATCTTCACTTTAATAACTCTAAATTTTTATTATAATTATAAAAAGGGGATACATTTGTTAATAAATGTTTATTTGTAATATGAATTAATTTTTTTTATAATTTTCTTAATCTATAATTTTTAGTGATTGGATAATTAAATTAAAGGATTTCACAATATCGACATAATATTAATTCAATTAATAGAAAAATAAAATAAATTGATTTTAAAAATATTAAAAGTAATAAAATTTGGGTGAATTATAATATTATACATATATAATAATTAAATAAAACATATTATAATTATGTTAAAGGTTTATATTTGAATTCCTTTATTTTCATGTTGTATTTATAATTAAATTAAATTAATAGTGTCAAAAATGACATTAATTATATTTCATGTTAAATAATATTTTATTAAATTAATTAAAAATCATAAAAATCTTGCAATTAGACAATTATTATTAAAAATGATCTTAAATTTTATAATTTGGTAAATTATAATATAATTGTTAACTTATAAGTAAAATTTTAACCCTCTAATAATAAAAAAATCTTTACCACACTCAAAATTAAAATTGGTTAACCATGAGGTTAAACAAAAATATAAGGTTTAAAATGGCACCAAAACCTATAAAAGTTTCATTGAATGATGATATTTAGAAATTACCTAATTTTTATTTAAATATTTTTACTTTTTGATTTATTTTTATTGATAATAAATTAATTATATTTTAATCTTTTTTATAATTCCACATGTTCCCTTTTCCCACTAATAATAGAAGAACACCCCTTTCTCTTTTTTTACACCGAATTAAGCCATATAGATCAAACAAAATTTGGAAAATTATTTTCTAAAATTATATAGTAATAATTTATATGTTCTAATCTTATTAAAATACCATTTAAATGGTTATTTAGAAAGTATCTAAAGAAGGTATCCCAAAGAAGAGTTAATCCTCTTACTCGACCACTTTAATTTTTTCTTTTTCTACCTCATTTGAATAAATCATATTAAAAATTAATAATGAAATAAATATTATAAATATTATGAAATTGTATTATGATCATAAAACCACCATTACACACCTTCTTTTCCATCAAATGGGAAGTGAAAGTATAATTATTTCATATGTAAGGACTACCACCTCGCATTAGCGATAAAATTTATTTTTCTTCACCATATTTCATGGATGGGTATTATAATTATTTTAATGTTTATTAATGATATTTATGACTTTATTATTATTTTTATTATTATTATTATGTAATTTTAATATCAATTAAACTTCATTACCTTCCACTCCAATAGAAAACAATAACTTCGCTTGTGGGTACATGTAGACTACCACCGCAACAAAGTGATGTGATTCATTTTTCATTTACAATTTACATGGATAGTAATAAGGATGTATTTAATTAATATATATGATATATATGATATAATAATTATTCTGTAAAAATTAATTATTATTCACTTTTATTTAATTATATCTATCAATAAGTGAAAACAACATTCATACGTACATACGACCAACCGTCTCCATGAATGGTGTAATTTAATTTTCCTACATCAAATTTGTATAGATGATATATATTATGAATATAAATGATATTTACATTAGAATTAAAACTTTGGATATGATTGAACCATGATCAAAGTATAAGTACCAAAACTACCAAACCAAACATACATGGAAAAAGAAGCAGTTATCACCCATAACAGTGATTTTAATAAGGAATTGTAAATAAAAATATGATAAAAGGTTATAAATAAATCATATATAGTATTATATATATTTTTATGGTTCTTTAATAATTTTATAATAATTATAAATTTATTTTATATGATGTTCAAACACATACAAAGGAAGACATACCTTAGGTAGGAGTTTATTTCACAATCACATTATGATTATGAATTGTTTTTGTTTAAGTATAAAATGAGATAATTATTTTATAATCATATATAAAAAAAATTATATTTTATTATAATCCTTTTATTTCTAGAAATTATGAGTTCTCATTTCATTTTTATCTATTTAATCACTCAAGATACCAAAATAATGTTTTTAAGGAAAATTATCTTTGTTTTTTCTACTTAATCAGGAATCATTTTCTTACATGTCCATATTTTATTTATTTTTTAAATGTTTTTATAATTATATAATGATTTATTAAATTAATATTCACCCATGATTGAATTTATATGAAATAATTTTAAATTAAAATTATTATCATTTTCTGAATGAGGTATTTTTAACTTTTTATCAAAAATGTAAAAAGAATTGTTTTTTTAAAATACACCAAATGAATATAATTTCCCATCATCATGATTGACCAATTAATTGAATATTAACTTAACAGTTTAAAATTTTCCCTTGAAATAATATTTTTTCCTCAATATTTATATTTTTTTTAGATTTTAAATAATTTATTTCAATATCAAAAGGGTATTTCCTTCAAGAAAATTTCCAATGATATTTTTATA
The DNA here is from genome assembly GCA_963277665.1 of Viscum album. NCBI lineage: Eukaryota > Viridiplantae > Streptophyta > Magnoliopsida > Santalales > Viscaceae > Viscum > Viscum album. Next base: position 1,973,551,816 of record OY728133.1, read on the forward strand.
ATATTTTCAAATATTTAAAGTTAATTTGATAAATATTATGGTATAATAAGTATATAATCTAATGATTCTATCCAACATATTTTTTTGGAAAATTTATGATCAGTGTTTTTTGGAAAGGTATTGAAATTATTCATGATAGTCCTTCCAATATAGATTATTATTGATTATTAAGGAATGATGATTAAGTTTTATTGTTTATTAACATGATTAATGTATTTTAATTATTTATATTTATGATGCATGAATTTACAAATCCCCTTGATGCATCGGTAGGTCTCATCAGACAACATTGGTTGGGTATTTGGATGATGCCTTACTTATTTATATATACGTCTTGTCATGCGACCTCAACGATTTGTTTAAGATGTAATAAATTATGAGTTACATCACAATGAAATCATTTATTGATTTCTAAGTGATTTTTTGAATAGTTTTTATATAAATAGATAAGTTTAAATATTATTTGATTATTTATAAGGAATTACTTGATCATTACTTATTCTACCTATATTATTCATACCTTATTTATTATATGTTAGCTTATATTTTACATATTCCCCAAATGATCTTCTAATATCACCTATTTTTTATTTATTAATTACCTTAGATAATATAATGTGTACTATGATTAATGAACAAGTATATGATAAGAGATAATAGCAATGTTCTCAAAGAAAATGCTATGTTTTATTTTATGTTTTTATATGTAACATGATATACAAGTATATATCTAGTTTCCCAATACTATTAATATATTTGGTATTTTGGGATTAGATCACTCATATATAGTACCAATGTAATAAATTAACCACCAAATTTGGGCTTTTAGGATTGAGGTATTTAAATTTGATATTAGAGAAATTTTATTAAATATTATGGGAGCTAGATTTAGGGAACATAACCCTATGAATCACTTAGAGTATATCTATAAGTATAGGAAAACATCCTAAAGTTTTATTAAGTTATATATTTAATGTGGTTTTATTAAAAATACACACCTGTCTAGATATTATAAGTGGATTTGGTTTTTTTACAGATGCATCTAGGGGTAATAACCCAAAATAGATTCATGGGATATGTTCTAGTTAATCAATATTTTTTACAAACCATTAATAAATAATTGAATATAATTTTAATTATTTGAGAATATTCCCAAAGAAAACAATATTATGATTTTGAGATTAGTTATGCATTAATTTTTTTAATTTATGTTAAGTGTTTTATCTATTTAAAAATTTTACATTATGATTCATAATTTTATGATATAATAGAATGTATTCCATTTTTTTGGAAATTGTTCCTAGTTGAATGAATGAAAAATGTGTCAATACCTAAAATCAATTTTTTGATTTACATTATGATAAAGTTAACATGAATAGTGTGTGAGCTAAGAATATTTTTTTGATATTAAACCAATTGAATAAAATTATGACCAATAATATCGCCTTTATGGAACAACCTATTTCTTCATCGAATAATCCATTGATACTAGAATACATCATGTGACATAAACCTATATCCTTTAATATAAATAAAAATATCTTGATAGTTGAATAATGAATCATTTTGTTGGATAATATATTCATGTATATTAGGATTAATAAAAGGATGATGTTTTTTCTAGTAGTGAATTGTTTAAATAAATATGATGATCAATGGAGTTTAATGATTAGAAATACAGTGTAGGAGGAGTTTTATAGACTAGAATGGAAAATTTTTATCTATACATTCTTTTAAAAATAATTTCCTCCCGAGAAAAATACTGATACATAAAGACAATTTTTCAATATAAGACTGAAGGAAGAATAAAGTGTTGTTAGTATGAGTAAAATATTATGAGAATAGAAAGGCATATTATAGACTACATACATAATCTGAAAAGTAAGATTTATTTTTTCATTGAGGTGTCTAATCCATGTCTATAAAGGGAACTAGTTTATTAGACGTTTCATTATATTATGATAAGTTATCAAGTTCTACAAGGATAAATAAAGAGTCCTTGAAGTCACATATTTTTAAAGGAAATCAAGGGAAGAAGAGAAGGACCAAATTCCAATAAAAAATAAATGAAGTGAAGAAATAAAGGGAATTCAAGAATTTCCCCCATTTGATAATTTTTGAAAGAAATATATGGGTACTTACATAAAGGGAAAGATAGTTTAAATTATGTGTGGAGAGAATGGTCATAAATCATGTGAGTATAAGGTAAATAAAGAAGCTTCCAAATTTTAGTGTTTCAAATATAAGGACATATGGAACTGTGAAAACAAATTCCTGAATCATTAAGGGAATATATATCAAAAGAAGTTAAGGTATCAATGAAAATCTTATGTAATTACTATAAATAAAGTTTAACTAACTCAATTTGAGATAATATACACTTTTATTGTAAAATATTTCCGTATTTTATTACTAAACTATATGATCTTTTATATTCTTCCGGGATATCAAATCATCCCTTGATAGTGTGAGGATAGATTTATCAATCGTGACACATAATATAAATATGATTACCGAGATGTTTTTGATAAGATGAAAAACCATTAACTAGTTCAAAATATGGGTTTTATACTAATTTTTGTCTTGTAAATAATCTTTATTTTTGTCTTTTATTTTATTTTTGAGTATTTAGGTGTTATTTTTTTATGAATAAAATAGTATCAGAAAATTTTCATGAAATAAAAATGTTATTATTTTACCTTTATTTTTCATGAATTGTTTCTCTTCTAACCCTCAATAATTTATGGTTTTTTGGTCATTAAATTTATTATAATCATATTCTCTATAAATTTATATTGTTATTCTGATGTTTGTATTATCCTCTTTATCTATATTTTAATTTCCCATCAATGTTATCCTTATATGGGAACGTGATTATGTGTCATTTCAGGAAATTTTTATATTTCCCACTTCCCCCATTAAAAGGATGTTTATTATAACTCTGTATTATTTGGGTTTTTAATATATATATTTACAAATATTGAAACTTTAAGGATGAGATAAAATTTATATGGTGAAATTTATTTAATGAGGGTAGAACATGCCATACTAAAAATTTAAAATACTATGCTCAATAGCTTTCTTAACATGCATCACCATGCTTTAAGAAAACTATGATATACTATAAAAATATTTTTATTTAATTTAACAATTATAACTCAAAAATTTATTTGACGATATAAATAGGAATAACCACATTTTGAAAATTATTTTTAGTAAAGTCATTATATGATTTTACAATACATTTTCCATCAAAATGGTTTTATTATTTTTTATAAGAATATAATATAATTAACTGACACCACTTATTGAAAATATATTTTAAAAAATGTACTTATTTTTTAAAATTATCACTTCCATATTATATTAGAGTATATTTTTTAGAATTTTTTGAAAGGATTTAATTTTTGATGAATAGCGAAAAATACTAAATTTTATTAAACATTTTCTTTCTATGTAAAGAATTTAAAATATTCCCTTCTATTTTAAAATTATTTTAAAAGTAAAATTATTTAATTTTAATTATAAATAATTAAATTTGGATAATTATAATTAATTTTATGTTGGATTTTATTATAACAACATTTTATATTTATGTAAACATTTTTTCTAGAAAACTTATTTTTATCGTGTTTTGTAGGTTTAATTTTAAATTAAATTATACAGTTTATATGAATTGAATAATTAATAATTTATTTAATATTTTTTATTATTTGGATCATATTTAGTAAATATTACCCTTTTATTTTTTGTAATAATGAATAGTTACCTTGGTAAATATATATCACCTTGCTACGGGTAAAAGAGGTACAAAAAATTTAAAATGTTGAGATAAGGATTTATTATTTCTATAATACCTAAAATTTTCCTTTTGGATTAGTTAATTTTGACCATTTCCATAAAATTTTATACTAAATGGCCACTTGATGTCATTTTTCCTTTATTATGACCCTTACAATTTTTTTAAAAATGTTAAATACAAAAATGTCACACTCTGGAATATAATAACTCTAAATTTTTACTATAAGGATAGAGAAAACATAAGTTTGGTTCTAAATATTTATTTTAAATATGAAATATTTTTTATCATACTAATTTATTTATAATTTTTAGTCATGTAATAAATACTTTATATACTTACGCAACGCTAACAAAGTATTTATTTAATTAATAGAAAAAATGATTTTAAAAATATAAAAAGTAATAAAATATTGGTGAATTATTTTAATATATTAATTTTATATATGAATAAAACATATTAGGAATGTTTTAAATATTTATATTGAAATTACATTATTTTCATGTTGTCTTTAAAGTCAAATTAAATGAATATTGTCAAAAGGTAACATTACCAATATTTTATGTTAAATTTTTTTACTAACTTTTTTAGAAATAATAATAATATTTAAATGGGAAAAGAAGGATTATAATTGGGATATAATTTCTTAACATAGTAATTTATGAGAAAATTGTTAAATTATAAGTTTTAATTATAACCCTTTATTACTAAAATAGTCATTACCACGCTTAAGATGAAAATTGGTTTACCAAGGGAACAAAAAAAATAAGCTTTAAAATAATAGCAAAACTAATATAAATTTAATTTTATGGTGATATTTTGTTCTTAACGCATTTTAATTCAAATATCTATACTTTTGAAAGTAGTTTTCTTAATAATGGCTTCATTATATTATATATTTTTTAATTCCAATTGTGTCCTTTGCCTCCCATATAAAAGAACACCCATTCTCTCTTTTATTTTAACCAATTTAACCCATATAACATGACCAAACCTAGGAAAATTCACTTCTAAAACTTCCTTGCCACAAATTATATGTGTGTATTATTAAAATTTAATTCTAAGGGTCCTTATGAATCGATCTAAAGAAGGTCTCCTAAAGAAGGGGTAATCAACTTACCTAAGCTCTTTTAATATATTTATTCTTGTACCTCTTATAAATATGTGGTATAAATAATAAAATAATAAATTCAATATCATTAATATACTTAAATCCTATTATTATCATGAAACCACAATTATTTACCCACTTTTCTATCAAATGGGAAGTGAAAGTATTACTTGTGCATATGTGTGGACTACCACCTATACATAAAGATACAATTCATTTTTCATCAACTTTATTCATTTATCGATATTATGATGTTTTTAATTTTTATAAATTATATTTATGAAATTATTATGATTTTTTAATTTTAATAAAATATCCACCTTCTTTCCTTCCAAATTGTTTTAAAATGATAATGTCCCTCAAGCTTGCATGTGGACTATCACCCCCACAAAGCGATTTGATTCGTTTTTCATTTCTACTTTACATAGATGATAATAATTAATAATTTAAAGGATATATATAATATATATAATATAATAATTATCCTATAAATGTAAATTATTAATTACATTTATTTTTTTTCAATATTTTTAAAAGTGAAAATAATATTCATGCATACTTACCGTATACCATTTCCATGAACGGTGTAATTCATTTTTTTATATTTACTTTTTATGGATGATTCTAGATATATATATATATATATATGTAAAATGAAAATTTATTATATTTATATCATTACTAACTTTCTAGTGATGATGTAACTATGATAAAATTATAAGGTCCAAACTACCAAACCAAAAGATACATGAAAAATACTGTAGTTATTAGTCAGAACAAATATTATAATAATGAATTATTAATAAACTAGTGTTAAAAGGTTATAAGTAAATAATATATGGTACGATATATAATATTACAATTATATTATATAAGTATAATAAATATATATTTATTATTTAGGAGGTTTGAAAACATGTGAAGGAATTCAGACCTGTGGTATAAGTTTATTTCACAATATCATCATTATTCAAGATTATTTATGTTTAATTATTACATGGGGATATTATTTGATCTTTATGACTTAAGCCCAATATATTTTCTTATATATTGGTTATTTTTGGAAATTACTATTTTTTATTCATTTCCTCTCTTTAAATAGTCAATATACTGGTCTGTTTGGCTGTGGTTTGTTTTGCAGGTGACTATTTTGTGATGATGTAAGTTGGGGTTCTCTTTGGTTTTAAGGGTTGTGTCGGTTCACACTTTTCTTTAAAGTTTTTGGAAATAAAAATTTAATTTTCAGTCAGTCATGAATCTATTTCTTCCATGTTTATATTTTTCTTAAAATTTTTAAATGAATGTTTTTACTATTATCCAATAGTTTATTAAATAATTTTTTACCCACGATTTATTTTTAAATGTTTTAAAATGAATATTTTTATCAATTTCCATATGAGGCACTTTGGGGTTCTTACAAAAAAATAATACATAATCCTTATTTTAATATACACAACATGAATGGAATTTATGGTTTTCATGACTACCCAATGACTTGAACATTAAATTAAATGTTCCAAAGTTACCTTTCAAATAATTTTTTTCTTAGTATTTAGGAAAATTTTAGATTTAAAATAATGGAATTCAAGGTGAAAATGGTATTTTCCTCAATATATTTTCCAGTGATATTTTAAAATTAATTTTATTTATATCAATATAATTTGATTTATATTATTATCTAATAAGGATATAATCTATTGATACCATCAAATATATTTATTTTTCTAGTTTATGATCAGTTTAACTAGGGAAATTATTACATGTATTTATTTATAGTTATTTTAATAGACACAATTATTGATTCTTAGAACTTTATGATTAGGTTTTATTTTATTTATATGATCAATGAACTAGAATTATAATGTTATATGTGGGGACTATAATTACATTTCCCCTTTATTCATTATTAGGTCTCATGAGATAAAAAGGTTGGGTATTTCGCAAATACCTTACACATTTATATAGATTTATCAGCTTAAGTCCTCAATGGTAAGTTTAAGATGTATGAAATTATTAATTCCATTATTATAAAATTATTTATTGATTTCCACGCAATTATTTTAATAGTTTTGTAATCCATGGATAAGTTTAAAGATCATGTTATTATTTTTATTGTATTATTTTATCATTATTTATTCATTCCATATTATTCATTCCTTATTTATTATATTTTATACTTCATTGTATATATTCTCTTATTGAGAATATGAGCTCACACCTTTATTATATATTCATCCACTAGTTTTTTGGAAGTGTACTATGATTGATAAGTAAGGATATTATAATAGGAAATAATTAGTCTCTCAAATAAAATACAATGTTGTATTTTATGTTTTCAGTTTTATTGTGAGAGAAAATTATTTATATTGTTCTCCAATAATACTAAACAATTCAGTTTTTTGGGATACAATGAATTTTATCTAGAACTAATGAAATGAAGTAACCACTAGCTATGGGCTTATGGAGTCCTTTTCTTTATAAAAATCACCAACTTGATGACTAGTTTTTTTTGAAAAAAAACTTCTTATTATACTATATCCCAATTTAATGTTTATGGGAATAGGAATTTTGAAAACCTTATTATTCTTAATTTAGTTGAAATTAAAGTTATTTCATAATTATATTGATTCTTTATAATTAAAGTAAAAAATATTTGTATTAAGGAAATAAAATTTCATACAAAATTATAGTAGTCTATCAATTAGATGATGATTATGAAAACTATTTAGAAGAAAATTATATAATTTGGGTCTTAGTACTGAATAATATAAGAATATTTCTCAATTTTTTTGGATAAAAACTAAATGTTAGGAATAAACCTGTTTAGTTGAAAAAAATATACCTCCTTAGTTTATAAGGTTGATATCCCTCTAAAAAGTAAATCTTAAGTTAAATAAAAATTTTAGATTCTATTATATATATATAAATTAGTGGGTAGTAATTAAGATTTTTAGAAAGTAATCTATTTAGTTGTGTAGGAATACACCACCTCAAGATTTTGGGATATACTTTTATTTAAATTAATACTATGTTCGATATATTATTTTACAAAAACACTAAAATAAAATGAGTCATATAAAATTAGATGAATATTATTAATTAAATATAGAAATAATAAAACCTCTAGTATGTAAAAATATTTTAATAATTACAAATTCATACAAAATATGCTTCATAATACTTAATGTTTTAAAAGATAAAATTTCAATAAAATTAGATTTTATTTATATACTATATTTTCATTTTAAAGATCAATTTATAAAAATTAGAACCTAAATATGGAAAAATTAACTTTATTTTTGGATTCAACAATTCAACATTATATTAGGATTAATTTTTTATTTTTTTTATAAAATACTAAATTGTTAAGTGAATGGTGAAAAAATAATTATTTTACTAATTCCATCACTTTTATTACTATACCATAATACATGAATGAATTATTTTTCTGAAACACTTTTGATATAATTATATATATATATTAAAATAAATAAACTAAAAATACTATATTTAATTTAGAAAATACATGTTTTACTTTTTTGAAACCTAGGTATTATTTTTCTCCAAAACTTTTTTTTATTTTCATATATTAAATATTTATTTTCATCACTTGTAACAATTAAATATAAATAATTTTATATAATATTTTAGATCATAATATTAATATTATGTAATAAGTTCAAATTCATTTTTAGGTATAAAAGTATGATTACTAAAATTAAAGTTAATTACTTAGAGAAAGTGTTATTTTCAAAGATTTATTTTATTAACATTGGGTAATTATTATGTAATGAATGAAATTGATCTATTTTATATATAGAATCTAAAATGAGTTTTAATAATTTATATTGATATTTTATCACTCATTTAATTGGTAATTAATTTTACATAATATTAGAAATTATAATGGATAAAACTACATTTTTATACAAAAGAGTTTTTCTATATATTAATTATTTTAATTTAAAAAATGATTTTATCTATATTATATTCTTTAAAAAAATATATAGAGATAAATTTAGGTTAATAAAATTAATATTTTTTAAGTAGGGTTACTATAAATGTTTTATAAAATATAAATTAGTTTGGTAAAAACTAGTTACAAAGGTAAAAACCAAAATGGTAATGTGTAGAAATATAGTGGTAAAATAGTTGTAATAAATCATAAAACATATGTTAAAATGAATATTATGGTATTTATAGACCTTATATCACTTGAACATCATTATTTACCACTTTTTGAGCCATTTAACCTTGGATATTTTTGTTCCATCATTGAAAAAATGGGTATTTATAAGAATTCCATTTTCTTCAATTATAAAAGCATACAAATTTCACAAAATTAATACACCCATTACAAAGATCTTGATCCAAAAAAACTCTAACATAGTATCTCTTAGACCATATATACTTGAAATAGAGTCTTTTTTTTATTTCCAAAATACCATTTTAAGTATCCTTAATGTGTTTCTCATGGGAGAACATCCAAAGGGAGAGGTAATTATCTCAACAAATAGCTCTTAATTCTTTCATTCATTTACTCCATAAAAATATTTTCTACCTAGGAAATAATGAATGAATAACTATTATAAATTTGATTATATTTAACTATAATAATTTAATATCAATTTTCCACCTTCCAATAAAACCATCTGAAAATTGAAGTTGTCATCATGCATATGTGTGGACCACCGCTTCCATAAATGATATGTTTCATTTTTCATGACCTCCCTATATAGATGGTTATAATGAGTTATTCAATAATTAGATATATTATTTATAAAATTATTTCTATTATAGAATAAAAAATTATTTATTTTATACCTTCCTCCCATTCAATGAAAAATGAGTGTTTCACTCATGGGTACATATGGACTACCGCCTCCACAGAGCAACATATTTCTTTTTACCATTAATACATAACCTAGTTGAATTTAAAAATGTATTTAATATATAATAATTGTATTTATCACACTATTAATATTAATTAAACTTAATATTTTTCGTTTTATAAGTGATATTAATAATAAATGGTCATAGTAAACTCAACCAACTGAAATAAACATATCAAGGAGGCTTTCTTAACAAAAATTCATTTTTGGGAAACCTTAGAAACATATAAAACTGTATAATTTTATTTATAAAGGAATAATTAAATACCTAATCCTCTAAAACTATGAATATTATAAATATATTTTATATCACACTTTACCATGATCAATTAAACGGGTAAGTATCTTAAAAATCGACCGACCCACCTTAAGTAACAAACATACACAAAATAATTTAAATAATTATTACATATGATAATATGTAGACCTCAAAAAAATAAAATATAGATAAAAATGTTAATAATAATATATTTAATAAATTTAATATGTTTTTAGGAAGTTTTTTGTAATTTTAGTGAAAATCCGGACCTATGTTAATGTTTTTTACATCTCAATTTTACTTCAATGAGATATGATGCGTATTAACCACATGTTTCCCTTTCATTGTGTATAAATTGGTCACATATTTATTTAATAATATTTTTTCATGAAATATAATGGATTTAAACATCCATATCATTTTATACCATCCATGGATTTTCAAATTAAAATAATATGATTTTAAGGTTTTTTAAAAACTAAATTATTGTTCATTAATTATTATTATTAATTTAGAATGTATTTCATATAAGTTGGGAATATTATTCTATTTTTTTTTCTATTTTTGTTTTAAATTTATATATTTTTTGGATTTACATTTCTACAACATAAACTTGATTTTAATGTATTTTTTCTTAATGAAATATGATATCTATTAGTGATTTGGTTAACTCAAATTTCCTTTCATTGAGTGAAAATTTTATTCCATGAGAACCATTCTTATAATTTTTATGAATTATTTTATTTTCTATTTTATAAGATTTTTATCATTTTATATTTTGGTAAAAGGTTTTTTTTACTCAAAAATTATTTCTCAAAGAAATCATTTTTCATAAAAGTGCAATGTATTTATGAAACAAAATCTCATATCCTTTAAATAAGGTGTTTCCTCCATTTCTATTATCAATAATCCAAAAAAAAAATTCTTTTTAGTTTTTAAAACCAAATATATGTTTACTCATTATAATTTACTATTTTCCAATAATCATTTTCAAATTAAATCTTTACTAAGTATTTTTTACATTGTGGGTTTTTAACAAAGGTATTTTAAAATATTAATAAGGTTTTCTACCCATTAAAAATCAATGATTTTTTCTTCCACTACAAATTCTCTTTAGAAATACATTATGTATTTTAAAATATATATTATTAAATGAAATGTTTAAAATTATATGTTTCTGAAAATATTTCCACATCACCTTTTTGAAACTTTTATGTCTCTTCTAGGGAACCACTATTGAATATTATTTTTTTAAATGAAAAGTATTTCAAGGGGTTTTCACTTTACATTTTTCAAATAATTATGTATTATTTTAAGGCTCCACTATTGAATTATATTTCTAAAATTAATTATTTTTCAAATGTTTTCACTTTCCCTTTACACAAAATTACTTTTAAAAGTCACCATAACATTATATTATATGAAAAAGATAAAATCATTTTCTAAAAATTCTTTTATGATTCCACTTAGATTTTTATCAATATAAATACATTTTTTATTTCCTCTTAATTTATTATTTATAAATCACCATCTAAATTTTCTTAAGAAGTACTATTTTTGGGTGATTTATTTTTTTTGGACTATTTAAATTATTGAGTTCAATTTTCTTGACACCATTTTTAAATTTTGTAAAATAGTTTTTTCTTTTGATGGGTTCTTTATAATGTGTTGAATGATTATTTTCAAGTGCACACATATGTATGGATGATTGATGGTTGGGGTATTTTATCACCTTCCAAATATATTAGTTGATTTCTTATATCTCATAAACAAAAAAATGGTACACTATTTATAGCTTGATCCCAATAAGATACACAGGTAGTGTCCTATGTCAATGAGGGTACATGGTTTTTATCCCAAGCCTAAGTGAGTGCATGGGTAGTAGCCTAAAAGTAAAATGATACAAAAGTTATGGAATATTCCAAATAATATGAATAGGTTTAAACCTATGTCTAAGAGGTTAAAGAGGTTGTAACCCAAGACCAATAAGGTACATGAGTAGTAGCTAAATTCCAATAGGTTACTCGGGCTATAGGTCAAGCCTAAGAGGGTACACATGTAGTAGCTCTATCCAAAGAGGATATAAATGTTATAAAATAAGAACAAGAGGGTACACATGTAGTTGAATAATCCTAAGAGGGTACACAAGTTATATCCTAATCCATATAGGGTACAGAGGTTTCCCACCCAATACCACTATGTAATGAGAATCAGGTAGAAATTCAAACTCCACTAAGTTATTACTTCCTATGATTTTTTATTACACCACTTGTTTTTTATATATTATGATTTTGTTTTGCTACAACAGATCATATTTATTGTCTCATGTTCCTACACTCTTATAAAGTTATATATGTTTTATCATTTTATACTAAAGGTTATTCTATTATATCTTATGGACAACACTTATTAATCCATGTTCTTTCTAATGAGATATTTATCCCCTAAACATGATTTCTCATATTCCTATTATCTATCCCTTGATGAATTATTATTTATTTTTCACTTATTGATAATTTTACCCCACTCTATTCTTATATTTCTATTCCATAGGTTGTATATATGAGTATAACTTATAATAAGTCCATAAAAGAATCTTGTGTGGATCAACTTTAGAAAAATGTTCACCAGTGTCTTAAAATAATATACTTATGTAGTTGATCCTCAAACATGATAATTTTTCTATTACTGAGATTTCTTGATTATTTGGGATATGTAATGTTTAATTTATATAAATAATTAAAAAAAATGATATGTCCAGATAATTTTTTATCAAATAAATTTTTTAGAAACATATTTGAGAGTGTGGATTTGGGGTGCCTCTCTCACCAATAAAGGCTAGACAATGGTCTTTCACTATAAAAAACAAGGCTCTCAAATTTAATAAATTTATAACTATACTCATAGAATACACGGAATCCATGCTAAAGATGACAACATATGGTTGTATCTACAAAATAAAGAAATTCCCCCTTAACTGATACTACCCCATAATCAATCCATAACCCTAGAACACATCAAACAACCTAGTATATCTTCTAACTAGCATAGATAATACTAAAGGAAGTGGAAGCCTCTACACATTATATACAAATAATTAGACTAGGGGGGTGAAATTAAGGACTATAAATAATGATAATCAAATAAGTAATAAAATAAAGTTGATGATAATTTGATCATACATCATACAACCTTTAGTTCATCTAGCACTAACACCTCGGTAACATGAAATTTTTCTTATTTGGATCTTTTAACTTACTAATAATGACTTATGATATAGTCATACTCATTTATATGTCCTTGATAATGAGGAATATCTTAAGGATATCTTTTTCTAGCTCTATCTTTCCTCAATATAGCATAAACCAACTCCCCTAATACTGATATGGCCTCATAGGAATCTATTTCTACAATTGATACATAATCTGAACCTTCATACCACACTATCCTCTATACAGGTTTAATCATAGAATATGATGATGAACATGAACTCTACAATTGAAATAAACTAGAAAAAATAAACCAAAAAACAAACAAGAACTATTGGACCCAAATAAAAGTGAATTCAACTATAGAGGTTGACTCCCACATGGATGAAATCATGATTTACAAAAGGTCAAGAATTTAATATCATTAAATATTCTCTGAAAAATACTATACTAACCCAATTCAAGATGTGTCCCAGTCCTCACATACATTTTATTTATCACTTCAATGTTTTTATGTTATTTTAATTACATAGGTGATGTAAATGGGGTAACCATATATCTAATCATTGGGTAAAATACCACCTCAAGAATCCACACTCTAGACTCAATGTCAAGTAAAACATTGGGAAAAAATCAAATAAGGTATTTAAATATGACTCTAATCTCCCTTATACTCAATATCTCATACTGAGGAGAGTGTGGATCTTACCTATGTGGTTCTTGCATCATCGATAATATAAAATACTTACAGAACTCCCTCTATAAATCATCATATGAAGTGTCTTTTTTATTACACTCTCCACGATATAAGCTCCACCACTATAGATTTGATACTATAATATAAATGACATCCATAAAAACCCAATACACTACTCTAGGTAAAATTAGACTAAAAATAATCATAAGACCCTCTAACAACCACCATGTCTCTAGATTTAAGATTATACACCATATTTATCCAAAATATACCATTGCAACTCCTACAATGACCTACTCTATGACTCATTTTCCATAGTTAGATTAACCAACCAATAATCAAATGGATTAGCTTTCTAAACCTATACTCCCATAACCGTACACTGAAAACCAATATGATCCATATCTATAAAAAAAGAAATTCATAAGAATGGTTCTATAATTTTTTTTATGATTTTTCTTATTAGGATCATTTAAATTTCCTAAAACCAACCAATTCAATCACAAGTGAAAACAAGCATGATTATTGTACCAATCCTATTTCTCTATATTAAAATTAGAAATAATTCACTTAGTATGTATAGAAATCTTGATATTCTTTCATCATACCCTATGTGGCCCTAAAATATTGTTCCAATGTTTTTCACCCTTGTTGACATCTTCTACTAACCTCATTGACACCATTTCCCTACAAACCCAAATATTCCTCACCAATGCCTAACTCTAGTATCCATCCTAACTCTCAAACAAAATCTCTAATACCACTCTTTCATGACTTGAACAAAATAGAGATCTATCATTATCTTAAAGTGAAGTCATAAGTGAATCTAGATTCCCTATATCAATAGGCCATGGGTTGAAAACTAGAATAGAGGCTTCAAACTACCTTATATAGAATCTAAAACCTCAATAATCCCAATAATATAGAATAAAAATATCAACAAAAACAAATTCCTAATATAAAATAATATATCACTCCACAATAAATTTTAATAGCATAAGAAATAAATAATTTCAAAAATAAAAATAATAATAAATAAATCAAATAATGACAACTCCAAAAATCTCCAAGCCCAAACTAATAATTCCCATATTAATATTAAAATAAATCTTGATATCTTGAAAAATAGTTTATATAATTGGAATTAGTGTACCATATATAATTATAAGGATCATACCCAAAAACTCTCATAAAAATGTGGAAGAACCATATTAGTAATTTAGTTAATAAGAAATATAACCAATGAGCACTAAAATGATTGAAACTAACATTTTATTATTCAAATTAATTCTACGGAAAAAGTGAGAAACCTTTATAATTTAAGAAAAGATATAAAGGAACACAAAGATAAATTTAAAAATTATTGAAATAAAGTTTTAGTTAGTTATAAACATTACCTATGTATAGAATCCATTGCAGAGAATAGGAATTAGTATATGGGACATCCATGATGTGGTCTTGAATGCTATAGGCCATCGTTTCCCACTCTTGGATAAATTATTCCAAAGTGATCTTATTTTCACTAATGATACATGTCAAAATGTTATATTTATTATCAATTTAATCACACTATTCCATATTGATGTCCAATAAAATCTTCCTTTGAACCATCCTTTCAATTTTATCTTATGTGGATTTGATCTCAAATTCCTCCTATAAAATTTCATCATTATAATGAATGATGAGATACCATCTTTTCCTTTCTTTGAAGACCATATTTTCTTTTTGTATGACCATAGCATTAAATCCCATCTTATCATGAATTAGATCATCCATCATACCATGACCATATTTTAATTCCATGTCATTACCACACACCAACATCTAATTTTCATTATGAGTGATTGAACTCTCCTTTCCTTCTTGAACATGGGACATGGGTTTTATTCCCACCAACTTATTATTTTTTATACCTAGTTTTCATGGGATTCGTTAAGTGATAGTAATTCTTATGTCCATTAATATTATTTCCCTTTAGAATAAAATAATTCCTCAAATCCCCTTTTTCTTTTCCTCTTTCTCTTTTTACTAGGGCTGTGAAGACCTCTTCTATAAACTTCTTCAACACTTTCCATTAGGACTTTGATATAAGCCTCATAATAAGAATCTGTCCCATAAATTTTTGGAAAATCTTAGAGGTTCTTAATTAGTGCTGGGGTTTGGAATTTTAATTGTATCACATCACCTTGATCATGCACTAACCCTTCGACCTCCAGATTTCCAAAATAATTACAAACCATAATATTCTGGTTGGACCTTCTTGACCTTTCCCTTCTCGTGACACCCACCTACTCCCTACTACCTCCACTAGATACACAAATGTTTTCATCTTCATTTCCCACTTCATAAGACACATTATTTTATTTATCACCATCATTAACTTCCTCTACCTCTATATTTAGGGATATCGGAGTTGAATTCATTTAAATATCCACAGACCCTAATACACACACTTCATTCAAGTCACAATTTAATCTTCCAAATACATCAAAAAACTTTGGATATGACGTAAACCACCATACCTACTTCTGGATGGTGGCATACTTTGCTGATAAATTCCAAACCATATGTTCATTTAAAAGACCTGTAGATAAAACTTTCCTCACTGAATCTCTATCTATGAGTAATCCAACATGCATAACTGTTGAATTAATGCTTTGATCACATGAAGCACTAATCTATACAAGATCCTTCAAACCAACACCAAGATCAGACACCAAACTTACTAATCACACATCCAATGTCTAAAAGACATTCATACCCCCACAATTTAATACTTTCATCAAATGGACTATTTTCCTTCATGAACAACATAAATCCACCTGTGATTCAAAAAGAACCAGCTGCTTATATAAGAACTCTAGAAAGAAATATCTTTTGTAACTCTAGACACATCAATATCAACAAATATTCAAGGATAAATAGAATGAAACACAGATAAAATTGTACAGTCAAAGAAAATATATCTACCAATGAGGTTCCCTAATATTCAAATAATCAAGGGTTTTTAAAAAAGGAACAAGATTTTATGAAATCTAACCCAAATCACCATGTTTATGGTATCATAGTTCATAAAGAAATCATAAGTCCAACCAAATAAGAAAAAACCTAGATCCATTGAAGATTCAAGGAGAAATAGACCAAGCCTTGACTAGGTTATTATATGATGTAAACAGAATCATAATCTGTCTGCTGTCGAGAAGACCCACCGTTGATCGATCCAATATTCCCTATGATCAAAAAATAGACCTATCAAATGCATCCACTAATGGAAAATGATGTTTGAACCATGCTATCAGGGTTATGTTCAAAATAGATGAATCATCATTTAACTCTGAGGAAAAGAGAAGAAGCTATAGAAATCCATCAAATAGATCTAGATATTTAGGATAAAGAGAGATCTGTGGGAAGGGAGGAAGGAGATATATGTTAGAGAAGGAAGAGAATGGATGAGACTAGGCTCCCTTAAAGGACAATGAAAGTCCCTCCCCCATTGAGGGAGGAGGGACTGGCTTAGTGGTCATTGTTGTCAAGGGAAAAATAGGATTGCTTCATGTAAAGAGAAACCCAACAAGCAGCAGTGAGGGTGAAATTATTCCAACACACACTAAGGATCACTCAAAAAATATTTAATCCAATGTAATATAATAATATCCAATAATTTACTCATATGTACCCCTTAAACACTCCTCCAATGATTTGTATCTATCATCCCCTAATGAAAAATGCACTAGTACTCCCACACATTTCAAAATATCATAGAAATATGTTCATATACCACATCACATCACATCATCAAAATATAAACATAACCACATAACCACATAATCATCAATATAATTTTATATAGTATCGTATAATATAATATAATATAATATAATATAATATAATATAATATAATATAATATAATATAATATAATATAATATAATATAATATAACATAATATAAATATAATATAATATAATATAATATAATATAATATAATATAATATCATACAATATAATACAATATAATAAAATATAATATAATATAATAGAATATAATAGAATAGAATAGAATAGAATAGAATAGAATAGAATATAATATAATATAATATAATATAATATAATATAATATAATATAATATAATATAATATAATATAATATAATATAATATAATATAATATAATATAATATAATATAATATAATATAATATAATATAATATAATATAATATAATATAATATAATATAATATAATATAATATAATATAATATAATATAATATAATATAATATCATATCATATCATATCATATCATATCATATGATATCATATCATATCATATCATATCATATCATATCATATCATATCATATCATATCATATCATATCATATCATATCATATCATATCATATCATATCATATCATATCATATCATATCATATCATATCATATCATATCATATCATATCATATCGTATCGTATCGTATCGTATCGTATCGCATCGTATCGCATCGCATCGTATCGTATCGTATCGTATCGTATCGTATCGTATCGTATCGTATCGTATCGTATCGTATCGTATCGTATCGTATCGTATCGTATCGTATCGTATCGTATCGTATCGTATCGTATCGTATCGTATCGTATCGTATCGTATCGTATCGTATCGTATCGTATCGTATCGTATCGTATCGTATCGTATCGTATCGTATCGTATCGTATCGTATCGTATCGTATCGTATCGTATCGTATCGTATCGTATCGTATCGTATCGTATCGTATCGTATCGTATCGTATCGTATCGTATCGTATCGTATCGTATCGTATCGTATCGTATCGTATCGTATCGTATCGTATCGTATCGTATCGCATCGTATCGTATCGTATCGTATCGTATCGTATCGTATCGTATCGTATCGTATCGTATCGTATCCTATCATATCATATCATATCATATCATATCATATCATATCATATCATATCATATCATATCATATCATATCATATCATATCATATCATATCATATCATATCATATCATATCATATCATATCATATCATATCATATCATATCATATCATATCATATCATATCATATCATATCATGTCATGTCATGTCATGTCATGTCATGTCATGTCATGTCATGTCATGTCATGTCATATCATATCATATCATATCATATCATATCATATCATATCATATCATATCATATCATATCATATCATATCATATCATATCATATCATATCATATCATATCTGTTGGGAAAAAATTCCTCAATGCATCCTCTTAGAATGTTTTTGGGTGTGGTTGTGTTTGTTGAAAAATCTAGATAACCTAAAATGAGAATGGTTGGTGTTTTCCGAACACAGATATTTATGGTGGCACCGTTTCCCTGTGTTTGCCAAATTTTAGGACCTCAAAATTGGGACTTTGTGTCAATAATGGTGAAAGAAATTGGAAAAAGAGGAGTGAGGATCCCATGACATGGATCACATACCATGTCCGAGAAGGGTACACGACCACCTACCATGTAGTGGGAATGGTGCGCAGATGTGGTTCACGAAACCAAAAATGGTTCATGGTGGATGGCGATATGGTACGTGGGTGAGGTTTGCGAAACCAAACATGGTTCACAGAGTAAGGAAAAGCAGTACGCAGTTGGATTGTCATCGGTGGAGGAAATCAACCACGTAGGAGGAAAGGCGGTATGCAGAGCACGTAGGAAAATGGTTCGCAGATGGGTGGTAGTTCATGATGATTGAAGAATTAGTAAGCGATGGGTTGAAGATTTAGTAAATCTAGGTTTAACGGATGAAGTGAGAATCTTTTCCTATATAAGAAATGATTACCCCATTGATTACTGTGGAGTTTGTTTATCATTATAGAACATATTTTGATCTGGGAATTTGGAGAAGTCTGAAGGATGTTCGTGAAGGATAAGGTGGTTTGCGCATGAGTAGTTCTATTGAAGGTGTTTGTGAGGATTCTTAACCCGCAAAAGAAGTCCGGTAAGCGGAAGGATTTTACTCGGTACGTGGTAGAGGAATCTCTAGTACATGAGAGGAGAGTTCCGTAAGTGGTACACAGAGGAGAACTCCAGTATGTGGAAGTAAATGAATTCCACAAACAAAGAATAGTTTGAAGAAAATAGGGTTTTCGCAAAGGATGTTTTCGGAATTGGTACGCGACAACGGTACGCGATTACGAAGGAGGAGGAAGTCTGAGGACGAAGGGCAGTTTGCGGTAGTGTTGACAGTATGCAAAGAAGGTATCCCGTATACCAAACCTAGTACTAATTAACCATGAGAGAGAAGGTGGTTCATGATTTGTACATGAGGCTTGTGAAAGCTTAAATTCAGTTTTGGAAAGTATTTTCTGGTACCTAACAGTACTCAAGAAGGTGGAATTCATCTGCGGGTGAAAATAGAACATCAACAGAGCATCTACCTATAGTTGAGGATGTAGGAATTCATGAAAATGTAGGGACTTACATGTCCATAAACTATGTTTGATCTACAAGTCGATAAACTATGAGAGGATTATCTTCCAAGAGAAATGAGTGAAGGAATAGGAAGACAGTGACCCTTTCCACCATAAGTGAGCCAATGAAAGAGGCATAGGGAGTGACAATTGAGAATGCAGTGAGAAGACCATAAACCTTGTAAAGACAATGAGCCTGGGCATAAAAGATCTAGCCCGAATATTGTACTCATTATTGGCAGTGAGCCTTAATGAATTTGGTACATCAATACATTGTCATTGTATGCTCCTTGGATGTACCCCAGTGAAGGTGAACCAAGTAAAAATAGATGTGTCCTATGCATGATTTCATATCTATTCATATATTTCTATAGGAGGAAGAGAGAATTGAGTTTTTCCTAACAACAAAACAAGATCCAAACGGTAGAGAGTTTTAATATTCCGTAACCTGATTCACCCCCCTCTCATGGTATTTGACCTAGTGGACCTAACAATATCATATCATATCATATCATATCATATGTTATCATATCATATGATATCATATCGTGCCATATCATATCATATCATATCAAATCATATCATATCATGTCATATCATATCATATCATATCATATCATATCATATCATATCATATCATATCATATCATATCATATCATATCATATCATATCATATCATATCATATCATATCATATCATATCATATCATATCATATCATATCATATCATATCATATCATATCATATCATATCATATCATATCATATCATATCATATCATATCATATCATATCATATCATATCATATCATATCATATCATATCATATCATATCATATCATATCATATCATATCATATCATATCATATCATATCATATCATATCATATCATATCATATCATATCATATCATATCATATCATATCATATCATATCATATCATATCATATCAGATCAGATCAGATTAGATCCTATCATATCACATCACATCACATCACATCACATCACATCACATCACATCACATCACATCACATCACATCACATCACATCACATCACATCACATCACATCACATCACATCACATCAGATCACATCACATCAAATCACATCACATCACATCACATCACATCACATCAAATCCTACCACATCACATCTAATAATATCATATCAATTAAGATCAATCATATCATATCATATCATATCGTATCGTATCGTATCGTATCGTATCGTATCGTATCGTATCGTATCGTATCGTATCGTATCGTATCATATCGTATCGTATCGTATCGTATCGTATCGTATCGTATCGTATCGTATCGTATCGTATCGTATCATATCGTATCGTATCGTATCGTATCGTATCGTATCGTATCGTATCGTATCGTATCGTATCGTATCGTATCGTATCGTATCGTATCGTATCGTATCGTATCGTATCGTATCGTATCGTATCGTATCGTATCGTATCGTATCGTATCGTATCGTAGCATATCGTATCCCATCTTATCGTATCTGACCGTATCGTATCGTATCGTATCATATCGTATTGTATCGTATCGTATCTTATCGTATCTGATCGTATCGTATCTTATCGTATCGTATCGTATCGTATCGTATCGAATCGTATCATATCAGATCGTATCGTATCAGATCGTATCGTATCGTATCGTATCGTATTGTATCGCATCGTATCGTATCATATCCTATCGTGTCGTATCATATCGTATCATATCGTATCGTATCATATCGTATCCTGTCGTATCGTATCGTGTCGTATCGTATCGTATCAGATCGTATCAGATCGTCTCGTATCGTATCGCATCGTATCGTATCGTGTCGTATCGTATCGTATCGTCTCGTATCGTATCGTATCGTATCATATCGTCTCGTCTCGTATCGTATCGTATCGTATCATCTCGTGTCGTATCGTATCGTATCGTATTGTATCATATCGCATCGCATCATATCGTATCGTATCGTATCGTATCGTATCGTATCGTATCGTATCGTATCGTATCGTATCGTATCGTATCGTATCGTATCGTATCGTATTGTATCGTCTCGTATCGTATCGTATCGTATCGTATCAGATCAGATCGGATCAGATCGGATCAGATCGGATCATATCAGATCGTATCAGCGTATCGAACGCATCGTATCGCATCGTATCGGATCATACCGTATCGTATCGTCTCGTATCGTATCGTACCGTACCGTATCGTACTGTATTGTATCGTATCGTATCGTATCGTATCGTATCGTATCGTATCGTATCGTATCGTATCGTATCGTATCGTATCGTATCGTATCGTATCGTATCGTATCCTATCGTATCGTATCGTATCGTATCGTCTCGTATCGTATCGTATCGTATCGTATCGTATCACATCGTATCGTATCGTATCGTATCGTATCGTATCGTATCGTATCGTATCGTATCATATCGTACCGTATCGTATCGAATCGTATCGTATCGTATCGTATCGTATCGTATCGTAACGTATCGTATCGTATCGTACCATATCGTATCGTTTCGTATCAGATCCTATCGTATTGTATCATATGGTATCATATCGTATCTTATCGTATCGTTTAGTTTTGTTTCGTATCGTAATGTCTTGTATCGTATCGTATCGTATCGTATCGTATCATATCGTATCGTATCGTATGGTATCATATCGTATCGTATCGTATCGTATCGTATCATATCGTATCGTATCGTATCGTATCGTATCGTATCGTATCGTATCGTATCGTATCGTATCGTATCGTATCGTATCGTATCGTATCGTATCGTATCGTATCGTATCGTATCGTATCGTATCGTATCGTATCGTATCGTATCGTATCGTATCGTATCGTATCGTATCGTATCGTATCGTATCATATCGTATCGTATCGTATCGTATCGTATCCTATCATTTCCAATCAACAAAAACTACATTTAAAAGGCAAGGGACACGCCACGACATTCATGACTAATCTACACTCTAAAAATCATACCACAATTCCTTTTACTTAAAACTCAATCAACCACTAGATTCAATAAACCCAACGAATATCCACAACAAAAATATCACCTCTACATTGTTGCATATAAACTCTCAATATAATTCATAAAGAATCATAAAAAACAAGATGCAATAACTCTTAAATTTGTAGAACCACTATATCAATAATCCTCAACTCCAGGACATAGACATGAGAACCATGTTGCAAACCACAAACTTCCCAATCATCCCAATGAACCCCATAACTTTACAAAAACACATATAAAGGGCCACACTGAAGATAATGTTAAAATGGAAGAACCACTCATATAATCCCCTTATTGTCCATTGGAAATCCAAGGTTCCACATCGTTATGTCACCTAAGTTGAAAGGGAATACAAAACTAGGGATCCAGAACTCCATTATATAGCTCATGCTCCATGAGAAAATGATTCCAAATATAGAATAACACCAAACCATCAACCTAGAATTCCACACTAGGACTGAAAAAACCACACCATAGACAAACACCCTCAACCCAATCTCAAAAAAAGAACCCAACCACCACACCACACAACCATCCTAGAGATCAAATCTATAATAAAACTCTATCTTTCCTCCCAAAAAACCACATCTTAGAACCTATAGTACCCAAATCATGAATATTAATGATATGAGAGGTTATGATCCATTACAGGATCCCCATACTTCTTCAATCACATTTGATGTGGCTTGAATGGTGGATTGTGTTAACATGATGTGTTAACTTATAAATCTAAAAATTGAAAATTTATGGGATGAATGTCTAAGTATGAAATATATGAATCTTTTAATTAATTTTTCACTTTAAAATATTATAACATATACTATGATTTCATCTATCAAGTTTAGAA
Source organism: Viscum album (assembly GCA_963277665.1). Lineage (NCBI taxonomy): Eukaryota > Viridiplantae > Streptophyta > Magnoliopsida > Santalales > Viscaceae > Viscum > Viscum album. The sequence continues at coordinate 1,973,576,135 of OY728133.1, forward strand.
ACAAGATAATTCATTTACTAGTGGTGAAAAATAACTGATTTTGGTAGTTTTACATTGTCTAAAGCTTTTTGGATGAGTAGAGTGGTGGGTTTTTAGTCTCACAAAGAGATTTATTTAAGAAAGGTTAATTAGTAATTCCAAGATTTTTAAAATAATATTTAGAAATAAAATAAAGTATAATTTGAACACGATAAACTACTCCTGAATATATATATATATATATATATATATATATATTAATGAAACAATATTAATTAATAACTCCCTCACTATATTTGAATTCATAAAAACCATGTTTTGAGGGCGAGTTTGGGCGAGTTTCCCATAATAATCCTAAAACACTGTAGTTATACATTTTTCTTAATATTTATTTATATGTACTCTAAAAAAATATTGATTATTTAGATATTATGATATTTTTTTAGTTGAAAATTTATATAATATATACATATTTATATTTTAATCCATGCCCTAAATCATTGTTATAATCGTGGTATGTATTATTCTATGTGATACCCATCATAATAAAATTTATTTCCATGTCACGTGAGAGTAGATATTTTTGTATACCATAATCTAAGATATTTTCTACTTATTCTCATTGTTTATTTTGATGATTGAATTGTTGAAAAATTTATTTGAATAATCATAGAATGGTTGATAAATCATCTTATTTCACTTGATAAGAAATCAAATGTTTTTTCAACTAATATTATACTCAATTTATTATATAATATTTATATTTATAAATCTATATTTAATTAGAGAGGTTAAAAAACAAATTTTTTAAGGAAGTCAAAGGGATCATCCACTACATCAGCAATATAGATAGTGGACCCAAATGTTTTTCTATTTCCCACTGCAACACAACTAATAACATTAAATTATTTAAAAAATTCATTTATCAAAGATGATAATACTTATCAATTTGATTTTGGATATTACATACATGATGAAGACTCTTTCAATTTATCATTATTAATAATGTAAATGATGTTCTCCAACACAATTGGTTAAGAGCATATATCCTAAATGTATATATACGATATGTTAAAAAAATTATCTCTATTTTATTATATTCTCTTTCAATTATAATTTAAATAGTGTAATATTTATTAGAAAATTTATATTACTAATATATATTAAGTAGAAAATTTAATTATATTTTATAATTTATAATCCCCTATCCTCATTATATAGATTAAACAGTAATGTTTGAAAATCATATAATAGTAGATCATAAAAAATTAAGAGTATTTGAGGTGAAGAAAAAAATGATAAATTAATTTTAATAGAAACCATGAAAGAGGTAAATTTTATACAAGTATTACAATCATGATAGTTTAATTTTCTAAATATGCAGCATCCATTAATGTTTAATGTTTTTCTTGGATACACGAGATTCTAATCATATTAAATTTTTATAATCTAATGATATATTTCTTTGGATCCAATTTTGGAATAAATGATAAATTTGAAACACACGATGTTCCATTTAAAATAATAAAATTTATATCTTTAGAATTGGATATTTGTCTGATTATATTTTCTACAATATGTATTAAAATTCATCTTTTATATTCTAGTTTGGTTATAATGTGTCAATTGGTAATGGATTTTAGGAAAATAATAAAAAGGAAGAAACTGATGGTATACTATATATAAAAATATATTGAGGTATACAAACTAATAGTTTATAATTAGAATATATGTAAAAAATTGTTATAATTTTAAATTTAATTTTTAGTTTCTAAAATAGTTAATTTTATAAGATTAAGGTTTATATATTTTTAAATTTACAAATGAAGTCATAACCAATTTAAAAATCAAACCCCATTAAAGATATGCATTATATGTTTCTATTAATGAATATATATAATTTTATATAAAATATTTAATGAATATTAATTTATTTATATGAATTTAATCTACTTGGATGATTTTCTTATTAATTTATAAATAACAAAATTGGTACTTTTAGGAAGGAATGGGTATGTTTTCTTATGTTTTAAAATTTGGAAAATTATTGAAAATATATTTATCAACAAATTTTTTATTTAATTTTATTATCTAAAAATATTTTTCACAATTGATTATAAAAATAGTATTATAAAATAAACATCACTAAATATGATAGTTAAAATAGAGTGATGAATCAAGAATTTAGTTTCATGCAAGGAAAGATTGTGTTTTCTAAGACATTGCTTTTGGGATTTAATGGGGACAACCATTACAAAGTTCTTATTAAAATCCAAAGGTAAGGTATAAAATAATCCTTAATCACAAGAATATATTATGTCATAATTTTTTAGATATTATTCTCATATCTACTAACAATTAATTTAGTTACTACTAAATAATGCGCATGCTTCCAATTTAAAAGCTATATTATATGTCAAAACATGCATAACAAACTCAACCCTAAAAAATGAGTTCATATTGTCATGAAAATCTATAAAAACGATATATAGTGTATGTGTGACCTCTTGGATTGAATCATATATTATTCCAACATGTGGTTTAGTCAAACTGGAATAATTTTTATTTTTCCATTTTAGCGCTAAAATAGTTCAAAACATGGGCTTCATACTAAAAAAAATATAAAAATGAATTAATATTATTTTAAAACTCTAATAAAATGATATATTATTTTTAATACCCTTATTTTAAGGTATCATAACATTTCATACTATACTTTTACGGTATGAAAAATATTTATTTCAGTTTTCTGATATTTTGAGTGCTTTTCAGAAGTTTTTGGATGCTTTTAGGAGGATGTATGGTCAGTGCATGGTTAGGGGAAAATGTTTAGTTTAACTAGGTAATAATGAAACTTGAAAAATGGACCTAAGGGAATTTGTAAAATCGGTTCATGATTTGGGAAAACCAAGAATCATTGTAAATACTTTTACAATGATTATTTTAATGGATTGAACACTGTTTTACAAATAGTGTAGCCATAAATGTCTCTTAGTGACACCTGTATAGTTGGTTTACTATTATTCAAACCATGTGGCCAAAAAATTCAATGTATTTAACTAATTTTGTAAAATTATTTTTAAGGGTAATTTATCTCATAAAACCTTCATTCCTCTTCCAGTGGATAAGGATCTCAAACCAAAAGTATTCTCTCAGATTTTTTTGTAGTTCCTTGCCTTCTAGAGAGTGATCTCGTAGAATCTAGGAGAACTAGTTATTAAAATTAAATGTATGATCCATATTTCTTTTCTTATAAATTTTTCTTCTTGATTTATATTAGACAAAATTCTACATTAGGTATTCTATTCCTAAATAATTTATTTAGGATAGATTTTTATTGGAATTTAATGGGGATTTATCATATAATTATGGTAATACTTTAGATCAATGAGATCACAAAAATATTATTTGGAAAAAACCTATTGGAGGTAGTTGGATTCTCTCTTATTATTCACATTATAGAACTATAAGGATTTGTTTTTATAAATATTGATAGTATTTTTCTAATTGTATTTTTTTTAAAATCTATTTTGGAAAACATTATTATGTTGTGTATTTGAAAATAAAGGTTTAGGGAATGTCTCAAAACATGTTTGATAAAATTATAGAATGATGTATTTATTAAAAAAATTATTAGTTGTGTGTAATGTCTTGTATCAACATGGGTTGGAATAGTATGAAGGTGTTTTGAATTTTAAATTATTGGGTGGTTTTTTATAGAAGTGGGATCCAAAAAGAAATTTAAAGTGTTATATAACCATAAGTGTGTGTTTTTGGTCATGGTTTGAAGGTTTATGGTTTACCAGAGGGCATAAGAGAGCAATAAGAGGGCATAAAAGGAGGTTGGGCTAGTCAGTGTCTTTGTACCATCTAGTAGGTGTCCATTTTGAGTACTAGAATTACAATTATTACCCAATATATTTTTAGGAGGCATTACCCCTATCATCTTATGTTTGGTCATGCAATAATGCTTTATCCCTCTCTATTACTCCATTGGTTATCCTCTATTTTAAAGTTTTTCTGATGAAACTTTTAGTCATTTTGAGGCAAGTCTCTCCCTCTGTTGAAATCCACTCCTCTCATCATCCTCTTGTTCTGATTTTTTCATTCTTTGGATTGGATTTCGATATTTATTACACTAGAGTATGGTGGAATCAATCAAGAAATATGGGGATTCTTCTCTACCTAAGAAGAGGGAATCCCATAACACCACATTTATAAAATGAATTATAATTTTAGTTAAGTCAGGAAATTCCATGATTTTTTCATTTATTTCCATTAAAATTAAATTAATTTAATTGTTAAAATGGTGGGAATGGTCATGAAATTGGGTTGGTGTGGATTTGAGGGTGTTTTGAGGGTGGTCGATACCCCATTGGTCAAAGAATTAGAAATAATTAGATGACGGGTGGGTTAATTGGAACTATACATATTTTTTAATATTTTGTTTAATTAGTATTAATTTTTTTAATTATTTAATTATGAATAATTGTATTTAGGAAATGAGTATAATAACAATAGGTTAAGAGAAGATGGTAGAGCAAGGAGAGAATGGTGATCATCCTTTTTTGGGAACCCTATAAGGTTGTGAGAAAGAGAATCTCGCTGATCTTACAAAGAACACATCCCTGTTGGATCATGTCGGTCACATGGAGCTCTTTAATCATGTATCGAAGAAGACCCCTGTGGCTGAATGATCAAATATAAGGCTATTTAATTTAAAAAACTTTACATATGTGGTCAAATCAGCCAACGATCCCTTCTTCTTTGATTTTGATCTTCTGTCTCCTAGGAGGGTTATTCGAAAGGGAAGGATAGTGCATGTCTCTGAAAATCAAGTTGTAACGCCCCGACCCCAGCTACCCAGAGTCGGTGCATTACTTTGTAACATTGGTATGATCACAAAAGATCACGTCTCGAAAGACAGATTAGTTTAGTAGCCTTGGAAACACTAGATACATTCATAAGTCTTTCATTACATCATAAAGTAAAAAAACTAATAACAAAGTCTTCATAGTCCACACTCATATCCTCTTCTGACTATCCTTGCGGGTCATTCATAAAATACTTCTTCACATCCTAGAAAATATTAAAACATTGAAAGGGGTGAGCTCAGATGCTCAGTAAGGATAAAAATATTGCGGAAGCTTTCATAAATAAAAATTAACATTTAAGGCAATGAATAACTAAAACAAAAGCCTTTTGAACTTGAACTTCAACATAATATGGAAAAAGTAAAATTATATAATGCCATTTACTTCTTCACATGGATATTCTACCAGTCGAATAATCACATGCAATATTAATAACCACTTTCATAATGATGGAATGCATAATGCCAGACTATCATAACCACGTAGCCAAGGCCTCGTGGCAAGACCACAAATAAGATTTTGTCAAGGCCTCGTGCCAATACACTTGTTTGTCTCATGAGACCTGCCGATGCATCGAGGAGCTATAGCGGGCTCCACCCGTCACTTATTAAGTCTAATGCATTCCTCATATGAATAGGTTTAAACATATCATAAAACATCCATAAAGGAAACATAACATTTCCACATTTCAATCACAAGATATCAATACAACACATTGATATAATAAAAACACTTTCAAAACCATTTTCAATACAAAAATAAAAGAAAGTTAAAACTTTGTATTTATTTTTCATTAAAAAATGACGGCTTGTAGAGGAAGCCGAAACTCAAATAATGGTCACGGTGGCGGAGAAGTCGTTGTCGCCGCATATGTATGGAAAGAAAAGCAATCCCTTTTTGTCTTTTAGTAAAACGCTTCGTATAAAAAAGATTCCTTTTGAATAAACGTAAAAGTCAAAGAGGTTTATACACCGTATAAAAGAAAGTTGTGTATAAACCAAATATGCCTCAATGAAAGGAGATTGAGACGAAGTCCCTAAAAAGATCATTTTTAAAATAAAATAGATCTATTATGTGTATTCACTATAAGTACAAATAAAGAAAGTACAAATACAAGATAGTACATAATAATATCATGACATAATTTGAAAGTAGGAGATTAACCCAAAGAATGGAAATTGGGTTAAGAAGTTCCCTTACCTTGCGTCCTGTCTTGACTCGACCATTCTTTAACCTCCTGAATAATAAACTAGAGTTAATTTATAATTTTTTAAGAACCTTTTTCAAGTTTTTTATTCCTTTTATATCACTTATTACCATGTTATGAACATTATGTATTTATTTAAGTTAATAACGGTCGTTTTGTAGATCTTTGATACTTGAGTCAAAAATAAACTTCTTATAATTAAAGGTTGTTCATGTGGTAAAATATCCATTATATCAATAATTATATTCATGATGTAGATATAATATATATCATATATATCCAGTATATACATTCATTCATAATATTACGTAACATTTAGAGGTAAGAAATGAAATGCACCGTTCATGGAGACAGTAAGCCGTACGTACGCATGAACGCTACTTTCATTTCTATTTCGTACTTAATGGAATGAAGTCATAATTATATAAAGGTATAATATAGTTCCAGTATAATATCATATATAATATCATTTACTCCATCCTTTATACATCCCACATATGGCATTAACGATTCACATCACTTTGAGGGGGCGGTAGTCCGCACTTCCTAAAATGAAATTATCGCGTTTACCCATAATGGAAATCATAAAGTATGCCATAAATGAGAAATACAGAAGCATAAAGAAAAAATAAACATAAAATATATATCATATATAAAAATAGTTTCATCAAAATGGCCACTATTATAGGTGTTAAAAGAATTTGAACAATCATTGTTTCGTGAGGCAGTATTTCGCCACCCACAGAAACAGTATGTTCTTTAACCATTAGACGAAGGTGTGTGTAAGTGTAAACCAAATCCTTATCATAAAAACATCCTAGTATATTGTAGATACTGGTTTTGTTACAAAAGAAAGGAATAAAAAGATTTTAAGGGGTTGGAGAATCAAAATAAAACAAAACAACATTAGTGAAGACATTACATTAAAAACGGGTAACTCTTTTTGATTTGAGCCAAAGGCTTCCTTGGGAAGAATTATGCCCAAAGTGAGGCTTCTAGGAGTAAAGGAGGGAATTTGGGAGAGTATTTGGGTATAGGTTGTCCGAGCCAAAAGTCTTGAATGTGTGAATAAGGTGGGAGTGGTGGGGGCCTTTTATAAGAGGAGAGGAGGGGTACTCTTGGAAAGTAATGAAATATTACTTTATAATACAATGATTTTCGGATTCTAAAGGTCCCAAACTTATATAATTCGAGTCTAAGGTGATAAGGGTTCTAAATCTACCCATCCAATAGTCTTTGTACAAGTTTAAGCCTTGTATTTTCCATTATCTTTTCATTTTATTAAAATCGTTAAATAATGAGGTCATCACTGCATCATCATGATGTCATAAATAATTTAATTTATTTAATGTCTAAAAATTATAAAAAAATTATGATGATGTAGGAAATATTTTTATATTTCTAATGAATATTTATAGTCAATAATATGACTTGTATAACCCCATTTAAAAATTGTTTTAGTAAAACAACTCTTGTTTGTGACCTTTTTATTTTAACATTAAATAAAAAGTTATTTATGTCCTTTTCCTACCAAAGTGGCTCCATGGGGTCCCCAAGTTGACCCATGGATTGTCTTGGTCGTCCATGACACATACAATAGGGGTAGGACAAGTGTAAATGTCATTCCATATTTTTATAATACTATTTTTACCATAAATTTCACTAATTACCTTTAATCGTGATTAATTAAACTTAAAAGTTACTATTCACCAAAAAATTATTTTAATCCCATTGAACCAAATTTTACTTCCTAATGAAAACCATGTATGTCATATTTTTGAAAATCAAATCACAGAAGTGGTAATATTTCATTTAAACGAAAAATCAGTTATTTAACTACCACTTAGTGGTTTCACTATTCATCAAAAATTGAAGTTTTTCAGAACAATGCCAAAATTTCACCCTAAGCTATAATTGATATTCCGAATCCAAAAATGATGTCTATTTTACAAAATAAAAACATATAAGTTGCATTAATTAATTTTATAATTAATTCCCGCTGTCACAACAAATAGCGTGTTTTTAAGAAACAATATATATCAAAAGATTGACAACTGTTTATGTCCAATTTCAAAGTGAAATTAATTCTAATGAACAACATTGGATAAAATGGTAAAAATATATTCTAATTATACTTTAAAACCACTAAATAGTATAATTTATCACTATTAATTATTTTGATCAAAAAAGTTGTTTTATGTATTTTTCACTATTCATAAAAATTGGAAGTTCTCAGAAAATTACAAAAAAATTCAACTTTGGATAATTTCGATATTACGAATACAAAAATGAAGTCCATATTGAAATATAATATTTCCATAATTTTAAAAAGTGGGTATTACTATTCATAATGGATACTTTGATTAGTCGTGATGTGTTAGAACTCGAACTTGCGTACAATGCAAGCTATTGCATTATTGAAAGAGAAGCGTATAGTGGAAGCTTGGGGTATTACATTCTCCCCTCCTTCAATAAATTGCGTCCTTGCAATTTGAAATTTTTCTTTGAAAATAAAAGGTTGAAAATAGAAAATACCTTTGTGGAAAACCCACATCGGAAATAAGGTTAATAAAATTTAGCCTTAATAAGAGGGAAAGGGAAATGAAAAAGTCACCACCCAATTATGATCTCGATTAGGAGAACATTGGTGGCAATTAGAGACATATAATTGGAGGAAAAATGTAAATATTTGTAGGGAGTGATTGAGGTCATCAATCACAAACAAGTGTAAAATTGAGGGCCTCAAAGCCTTCAATCTATGTTGATTTAAAATATTATCAGTTCAATAAGACATAAGGTATTAGGATAACACATTTTTCTGTTTTAATATCCCTTTACTAAAGTTTAATAATTAATTTATTCATAGAATAAGAGATAGGTATATATATATTTATGCTTGACAAGTAGAGTTTCAACCTTCAACTAATTTCTACCATAACCTCATCTTTCACTCAAAAAGATAATAGAAATCAAAAATATTATATTTATCCTAATAGTACAAGGTTCAAAATATTAACACATACCATTTATATTAGAAAAACTATTTTGTAATAACCAGGGACTTCACGTAGTCCGGTGGTAGGTGATTAATCCCAATCACACTATGGTTATGGGTTTGATTCCCACAGCTTTGTCCGACGCGATAGGTTGTCACTCGGTCTGCGTGTTGTCCTTTTTATAAATATCCAAAAATAACCTTAACAATAGTATCCAATGTAAAATATAATACATTCCAACCATTATAGTTATCTAAAATACTTCTATCCAACTCACAGTCCAGATTTTATGAGGAAGGTAAACATAATGAAGCTCCTTTTTTTCTGTGTAACAACATGTGAACACCTTCATCATGTATTCTTTTAAAACACTACAACATACTGAATTATCATAAATCCTTATTGATTACATTCATGATCCCTTATTCCTTATAGAAAACTAGATATACTCCTTCTATCCAAAAATGTATACAAATCATTAATCAGTTTCAAGGATGTTAAGAATATCCAACATAATTTATCCAAATCAATAATGTATTATTCCAAAATCACTATCTCTGTATCAGAACCATATTATGGTTTATCTTTCTCTCAACCATATATTTTCCAAAAATTTAACCTTCTGTGGAGTCACTTTTCTTGGTTCCACACAATCTCAAGTCCTTGATGAAATAGTACTGAAGTACAATCCTTATATACTCCATAATTATTATAACCAGTGCATCATTGATACAACACTCAAATGACAAAATTATTTAAAAACAACATAAGAACTCTAATCATTCCTCCTTATCTGTGGTAGTATCATAACTTGATTATTATCCAATAAAATCATTTGGGGCATACTATGATGATTTGAACATTGGTTTTCGTAGTGTCCCCACTCCTTGCAGATGAAGCATTGTACATTTGAAACATTTTTCTTACCCTTGCAGTCACGCACTTGGTGTCCTTTTTCTCCACACTTATAACAAACTCTCATTCCCTTCAGGAAAATTCCAAGGTGTTTCTTCCCACAGTTATCACATATTGGAAAATTCTTCTTTTCCCACATCCCTTTTTCCATCATTCTCTCTTCCATCCTTTTCTTCTCTTTCTTACCTTAAAAACCATAAGACTCAGAGAATTCTCTAATTATATTATTAACACATGATACTATTTCTTCATATGTTGATAACACATGGGAGACTATTTCCCTTCTAAATGTTGGCTTAATACCATGAAAGATATGATCCTTCTTACTCTTTGGATCATACGTATTGATGGAGTTCACATTCCTTCTACTGGGCGCCATTTCTATACAATACCATAAACTAGGTTAGTTTATGAATCGAAATACATAATAACAAACTTGAAAACACTTAACATAAATTGAACTATTTATGGATATAATCCATAATCATAAAAATGTTTTCTTTTAGGAAGTATATACTCATAACCCTTCATAGTGGTTTGTAAAGAAAATGTGAATTATCGTAAGAATATCCCCCAGGAGTGTCGTAACCAAGAGTGCATCAAGTCCCGTTGTCGTGCACCAGTTCTCGTTCGAGTCTAGATCAAAGCGGTGTTTTCGGGTTTTACCCCTAGGTACATCTGCGCCAGAGCCGCCTCTACCTGCTCGTATCCAGACAGGGATGTATTGCTCGGAAAACTCACAACATCTCTATAATACCAAAATTATATGAAGTTATTCTATACTAATCCTCAAAGTCTATCTTTGGGCTATGTGCTCTAATCAGAGTTTATCTAAATCTAGCTTCCAAGTTTAGTACTAAACTGCCTCTGATACCAACTGTAACGCCCCGACCCTAGCTACCTAGAGTCGGTGCATTACTTTGTAACATTGGCATGATCACAAAAGATCAAGTCTCGAAAGACCGATTAGTTTAGTAGCCTTGGAAACACTAGATACATTTATAAGTCTTTCATTACATCATAAAGTAAAAAAAACTAATAACAAAGTCTTCATAGTCCACACTCATATCCTCTTATGACTATCCCTGTAGGTCATTCATAAAATACTTCTTCACATCCTGGAAAATATTAAAACATTGAAAGGGGTGAGCTCAGATGCTCAGTAAGGATAAAAATATTACGGAAGCTTTCATAAATAAAAATTAACATTTAAGGAAATGTATAACTAAAACAAAAGCCTTTTGAACTTGAACTTCAACATAATATGGAAAAAGTAAAATGAGATAATGCCATTTACTTCTTCACATGGATATTCTACTGGTCGAATAATCACATGCAATATTAATAACCACTTTCATAATGATGGAATGAATAATGCCAGACTATCATAACCACGTAGCCAAGGCCTCGTGCCAAGACCACAAATAAGATTTTGTCAAGGCCTCGTGCCAAGACACTAGTTTGTCTCATGAGACCTGCCGATGCATCGAGGAGCTATAGCGGGCTCCACCCGTCACTTATTAAGTCTAATGCATTCCTCATATGAATAGGTTTAAACATATCATAAAACATTCATAAAGGAAATATAACATTTCCACATTTCAGTCAAAAGATATCAATACAACACATTGATATAATAAAAAAACTTTCAAAACCATTTTAAATACAAAAAAAAAGAAAGTTAAAACTTTGTATTTATTTTTCATTAAAAAATGATGGCTTGTAGAGGAAGCCGAAACTCAAATAATGGTCACGGCGGTGGAGAAGTCGTTGTCACCACATATGTATGGAAAGAAAAGCAATCCCCTTTTGTATTTTAGTAAAACACTTCGTATAAAAAAGGTTCCTTTTGAATAAACGTAAAAGTCAAAGGGGTTTATACACCGTATAAAAGAAAGTTGTGTATAAACCAAATATGCCTCAATGAAAGGAGATTGAGAAGAAGTCCTTAAAAAGATCATTTTTAAAATAAAATATATCTATTATGTGTATTCACTATAAGTACAAATAAAGAAAGTACAAATACAAGATAGGACATAATAATATCATGACATAATTTGAAAGTAGGAGATTAACCCAAAGAATGGAAATTGGGTTAAGAAGTTCCCTTACCTTGCATCCTGTCTTGACTCGACCGTTCTTTAACCTCCTGAATAACAAACCAGAGTTAATTTATAATTTCTAAAGAACCTTTTTCAAGTTTTTTATTCCTTTTATATCACTTATTACCATGTTATGAACATTATTTATTTATTTAAGTTAATAATGGTCGTTTTGTAGATCTTTGGTACTTGAGTAAAAAATAAACTTCTTATAATTAAAAGCTGTTCATGTGGTGAAATATCTATTATATCCATATTTATATTAATGATGTAGATATCATATATATCATATATATCTAGTATATAAATTCATTCATAATATTACGTAACATTTAGAGGTAAGAAATGAAATGCACCGTTCATGGAGACGGTAAGCCGTACGTACGCATGAACGCTACTTTCATTTCTATTTCATACTTAATGGAATGAAGTCATATTTATATAAAGGTATAATATAGTTCCAGTATAATATCATATATAATATCATTTACTCCATCCTTTATACATCCCACATATGGCATTAATGATTCACATCACTTTGAGGGGGCGGTAGTCCGCACTTCCTAAAATGAAATTATCGCGTTTACCCATAATGGAAATCATAAAGTATGCCATAAATGAGAAATACAGAAGCATAAAGAAAACATAAACATAATATATATATCATATATAAAAATATTTTCATCAAAATGGCCACTATTATAGGTGTTACAAGAATTTGAACAATCATCGTTTCGTGAGGCAGTATTTCGCCACCCACAGAAACAGTATGTTATTTAACCATTAGACGAAGGTGTGTGTAAGTGTAAACCAAATACTTATCATAACAACATCCTAGTATATTTTAGATACTGTTTTTGTTACAAAAGAAAGGAATAAAAAGATTTTAAGGGGTTGGAGAATCAAAATAATACAAAACAACATTAGAGAAGACATTACCTTAAAAACGGGTAACTCTTTTTGATTTGAGCCAAAGGCTTCCTTGGAAAGAATTATGCCCAAAGTGAGCCTTCTAGGAGTAAAGGAGGGAATTTGGGAGAGTATTTGGGTAGAGGTTGTCCGAGCCAAAAGGCTTGAATGTGTGAATAAGGTGGGAGTGGTGGGGGCCTTTTATAAGAGGAGAGGAGGGGCACTCTTGGAAAGTAATGAAATATTACTTTATTATACAATGATTTTCGGATTCTAAAGGTCCCACACTTATATAATTCAAGGCTAAGGTGATAAGGGTTCGAAATCTACCCATCCAATAGTCTTTGGACAAGTTTAAGCCTTGGAGTTTACATTATCTTTTCATTTTATTAAAATCGTTAAATAATGAGGTCATCGCTGCATCATCATGATGTCATAAATAATTTAATTTATTTAATGTCTAAAAATTATAAAAAAATTATGATGATGTATGAAATCTTTTTATATTTCTAATTAATATTTATAGTCAATAATATGACTTGTATAACTCCATTTAAAAATTGTTTTAGTAAAACAACTATTGTTTGTGACCTTTTTATTTTAACATTAAATAAAAAGTTATTTATGTCCTTTTCCTACCAAAGTGGCTCCATGGGGTCCCCAAGTTGACCCATGGATTGTCTTGGTCGGCCATGACACATACAATAGGGGTAGGACAAGTGTAAAGGTCATTCCATATTTTTATAATACTATTTTTACCATAAATTTCACTAATTACCTTTAATCGCGATTAATTAAACTTAAAAGTTACTATTCACCAAAATATTATTTTAATCCCATTGAACCACATTTTACTTCCTAATGACAACCATGTATGTCGTATTTTTGAAAACCAAATCACAGAAGTGGTAATATTTCATTTAAATGAAAAATCAGTTATTTAACTACCACTTAGTGGTTTCACTATTCATCAAAATTGAAGTTTTTCAGAACAATGCCAAAATTTCACCCTAAGCTATAATTGATATTCCGAATACAAAAATGATGTCTATTTTAAAAAATAAAAACATATAAGTTTCATTAATTAATTTTATAATTAAATCCCGCTGTCACAACAAATAGCGTGTTTTTAAGAAACAATATATATCAAAAGATTGACAACTGTTTATGTCCAATTTCAAAGTGAAATTAATTCTAATGAACACAATTGGATAAAATGGTAAAAATATATTCTAATTATACTTTAAAACCACTCAATATTATAATTTATCACTATTAATTATTTTGATCAAAAAAGTTGTTTTATGTATTTTTCACTATTCATAAAAATTGGAAGTTCTCAGAAAATTACAAAAAAATTCAACTTTGGATAATTTCGATATTACAAATACAAAAATGAAGTCCATATTGAAATATAAGATTTCCATAATTTTAAAAAGTGGGTATTACTATTCATAACGGCTACTTTGATTAGTCGCGATGTGTTAGAACTCGAACTTGCATACAATGCAAGCTATTGCATTATTGAAAGAGAAGCGTATAGTGGAAGCTCGGGGTGTTACAAAGTGGTGGTTAAGTAATGAGTTATTCTATGTTGGTACTCCAAAATTTCTATATTCCTTTTCTAAAAGGGTGACCAACTTCAGAAATTCTATGACCTCACATGTAGGATCTCTAAAATATGGGGATTTGGAGATTAGAAGATGACTTCAATGGGGTGAGGCTACTACCATATAATTTTTACATCTAATGATCATAAGAGAAAGACAAATAACTTTTTATCTTTTTCAATTATAGCCTTGCATCCTAATAAAACAATAATGGGATCATAATTTCAATCTAAACATAGTAAGGAACACTCATACCCAATTTTTGGATTCGAATTTTCAAGTTGAATTGGTTGTACTGGCATCTACACATTCTTTGGGACATTGCCTCTATAGTGGGAACCCCAATTAGGATGGACCATAAAATGGATAACCCATGATATGGGAACTAGTCATAGATACTTGTTGAAGTTGAAATGTAATGTACTCTTATGGAGGAAGTTGTTTTAACCAGAAGTGACGAAAGTATAAATATCGTTTTTCAATACTAAAAGAAGCCAAAATTCTCATCAACTATATGATTTTTTTCTATATATCAACTGAGTAAAATAGAGACAAGTAATTATATTTTTATAATATAAGAGGTCATGGAATCTACAATTACTGTAAGAAGAAATGAAAAGATTCAAACCAACCCTATGACCTGGCTGAACCTCTAGTTGCTGGAAAATCGATGGTGGACACTGTAACAATTACCTCTATAAGTGACAAACAAGACCCTGCTGGTTAGCCCACTTCCCCTGTGGATGTTCTAAATAAGGAGATCCAAGATTCCTAAAATAAAAATATCCCAGATTTGACTATATCTCAATCACTAAGTTTGGAGGGACATCCAAATGCTGATTATTAGATTCAAGCTACTGGTAAAACTATCATTTGAAATATGGTTGATGAATTAGCATAAAACATAATGATTCAGCCTGAAAAGAGTGATAATGACAAGAATGATGATGTTATCCACATGAACGAGGTTGATGCTGATGGCTTTAAGTCCAAGTTGATTAATAATTGCACATATTTACTACATGACATCTCTAACTTAAAGGCAATCATGATTCTACCTGCCACTCTTACGATTGATGGGAACAAAAGTTCTCCATGAGAGATGCTGGCCCCTACAGTCCAGACATAGGATCATTTTTAGTGCATAACAATGATTGTATCTATGAATTTTCATTCAGAGGGGCCAATAAGGGAGATTGTTAAACAAGAAAGGGATGACCAATCTGTCATCCCACACTCTCATGGACGGGTCAGTGATGGTCATATACCTGACACTATTGGGAATGTCAAGAAAGTTTCAGTAATGAAACATGATGAAGGGAAACACACCCTGGAAGATTAGAATCTTTCTCTAAGTAGCAAGGAACTTACATTTTCATAGAAACATAGTTCTAAAGATTCCATAAGATGAACTCCCATAGGGATATCACATGAACTTGTCTTATCTAAGAACATGTTCAAAAATTTATGGGAAATTTATAGAGTGATAAGGTTGAGGCTCATAAATCTCATGAACATGATCAATACAATATTGGGGGAGATGAATCTATAGAGACCCAAGAAGAGGCACACCCCCATGATGGGAATAAGAAAGGAACGAGGAAAAATGACAAGGCCCGACCAAGAGTAATGAAGGTCCTGTGACTAGGGGAAGAGACCCTAAGAAATGACTATCTTCTATTGGAATTACCAAGGGTTAGGGAACCCCTTGATGGAAAAAATCCTTCAATATTTCAATATGGACAACAAACCAATACTCATTGGGATTACAGATCCCAATATGGTCTTTGTGAAATGGAAATATTTTTAGTGGTCCTCCATGGGATATCACTTTGTCTCTCAAAATTTTAATAAAAGTGGCATGGACCATATTTGGGTTGTACCACTTGAAAATATTAAAATTGTCACATGTAACCAGAAAAATAGAGTATTACTATCACTTTTAGTATCTTTGTAGATTTTATAAAGGATTATTTTGTGTATTATTTGACATTCTATATTAGGAGAAGGGATCTATGGAGGGAGATTGAGGAGATATTTGGGACTTTTGCACAAAAATGGGTTGTGATGGGTGACTTCAAAACTATTGTTGAACATGAGAAAAGAATTGACCTTGTTTTAATAGTATAACAAAAAGTGAATTCCTGTATTGAATTTATTAATGAAATCTAAATGAAGTCCCAAATGCTAGAGCTAAATTCACCGGGAGCAGTTTTACATGGAACATAGTTCAATCAATAAAACATGATAGATGTTTTGTAAAAATGGTTTATTGCAGTGCCAATAGTAGGTTCCCAGGGAATACATTTCTTAAGGATCATTATGACCACTATTATATTATTATGGATCTCTCTAATTTATATAGGTCTGCCCTCTACCTTTTCACTATAATAATGGTTTGGTTGTTTTCCCTTAATACTTGGAAACTATTATGGAGGCATGAAAACTTGTGCCTATTGGAATCCCACTCTAGAAATTTGTGGAGACGCTTAAGAAAACCAAAAGAATCATAAATTAATGGAGTAAAAAAATAATTTTCGAAGCTATAAATGGAAATATTGAATGATAAACAACATATTTATTGCATCCAAGATAGGGACCAAAATCAGGACATTCCTTTCATAATAGAAGTGAAAGATCAAACAAAGAATGATTATATTTTAACCATTAATGAAAGGATGGACATGGGTCACATGAATGTGAAATGGATAAAGAAAGGAGATGAAAACTCAAAATGTTTCCATAGGCGTCATAGGGAAGAACAATCCAAATAGGAAATCATGCTATAAGGATCAATGGCCATATAAACATAGAAAAAATGATATTTTTAATGTGTTTGTAGATTAATTCTGTGAAATATACTATGATGACTATTTAGATAAGACATAATTGATGATTAATAATATCACTCCTTGTATCTATGAGATGAAAAACTATGATCTCATCAAACCTCTAGACATTTATTAAATCTAGAGAAACCACTTTTCTCTTAACATGGAAGGTGATGCTGGACCTGATATATTTTATAACAAGTTATTTATGTTCTATTGGGAAATTTTGCAGGAGGACTTGGTTAATGATGTAATATATTTCATTGAGCTTTTTTTATTACCTATGTGATCAATTCAATCTTTATTTTTTTGACCCCCAAGAAGGATAATGTGGTGGATATTAATGATTTCAGACCAATGGGCCTTGGAAATAAAATCCCTAAAGTTATCAGAAAAATTATAATGTCAAGATTTGGGGGAATTATGAAAGACCATATCACTCCAAAAAAATATAGATTTTTACTTAGAAGATGTATTCAAAATTACTTATTCATAGCTTCATAGGGTGTTAATATTCTGAAAAAAAGATGAAGGAATGGAATTTATCTCTCAAAATTTATATTTATAAATATTTGTACACACTAAAATTTAATTTTCTACTTAGAATCCTTAAGAGATATGGTTTCTCTGAAACCTTTGTGATATTAATAAGATGAATTCTCTCATATGACCTGCTGATCATTTTAATAAATGGGATCCCTTGTGAATACATTACTTATAGAATAGGTGTAAGGTAAAGAGATCCTCTTTCAAAAATTCTCTTAGCGATTATTGAAGATTATTTGAGCAGGCAGATTAATGAGTTGGATCAGCTTTGTCACTTTTAACACATGAAAATTGGGAGGGATGTTCTCATACCCTTCCACATGATTTATGTAGATGAAATCCTTCTCTTTGGATTGGTGTTTAGGAAATCCATTTCTTACATTAAGTCTCTTTTTTATAATTATGATGAATTTTTTGGGAAGTCCATAAATTAGGGAAAATATTTTATTGTCTTTGGTGACGATATATTTGTGGGAAAACAAAACAGGGTGGTGAAGAATCTCAGGGTAATGAAGGGTTCCCTTAACTTTACTTACATTAGTATATCGTTTTTAGGGGAGAGTTAAGAGACAATTCCTTAGACGAATTAGCACTGGTATTACCAATAAATTGGCATAATGTAAAGGGATGGTTATGTCTTAGGTTTAATGTGGTTTCATTATGAACTTAGTCATTACATAAATATTTTCCTACTCTTTCTCTATTTAAAGGTGGGTATGATGCCTCATTAAAGAGTTGCAAGTCAGGATCAGGAACTTCATATAGACTGGATCTATGTATGAAAAGAATTGGTCACCATTTCATGGAATTAATGCATTAAACCCTTTTAAATGGGAGGTTTTGGTGTCAATTATGTTCATATTTTCAATGATATGAAATTTGAAAGTTTACTTAAAACATGTTAACTAGAGATGATCATTCATATGACTGTTTTATCATTCGGTTTAAGGATAGGTTGATTAATGTCTACTCTTATCATCTTAGGTCCTCTGTTTGGATGGCTATTAAATGATTCTTTAGTGAAATTATTCAGGATTTCAAATTATTGGAAAGATAGAAATATAATATTAATTATTGGGACACATGTTGGATTGATCAGACTCTCTGAAGTAGGCTTAAAATACCATTATATAGGATGGTGATGTATATATATGATCTCATGTTTCAATACAATGCTCTTTATTTTATTCCTTTGTAGGTTGTCATGGAGATTCAAAACTATACCTTCATGGATGTTTCCACCATGGTGTGGAATCCTAGATGAAATGGACAATTCACGGCCAAAGATAACTGCAGGAAGAATGATGGTAGTTTCTTCACAATTCCATCCTGGATTGTGGATATCAAGGTTATATTCATATAAACTACAAAATTTATTTGTGTATGGATAATTTGGAAGCATAAGATATGAACACAAGACCAATTGAGGAAATATAGGCAGCACATTGCCTCATCTTTATTGATATGTTTGAAATTTGAAGACAAAATAAGGAATATTTTTACTGAATATACATATTCATGATTTATATGGAATTATGTTGGGTAGACATTCTTATTGGATATCATCACTAGAATGCCTCTTGAATACCTTCTCGCTTCCCTATGAAACACCAGAAAAAGAAGGTAAATGAAGAATTTTCTGTTGGTGGCTATTGCTTCAGTTCTGGACTCTATCTATCAAGGTCTCAACATGAAGATGTTTTAAGAACAATAGATTTCTACACATGATATAATACTTACACTACACCGGGAATTCCACATTGTTTAAAACATTCAGTGGAGGTCAATGAACAATGAAATGAATGATTTGAACATTATTAGATCCCTGGGTGTTGCAGGTAGGCTGAGGTAACCCTTGGTTCTAAAGTCGGTGATATGGATACCTCCCATTGGAATGTGGGTCAAGTTAAATGTGGATGGTGCGACTACATGCACATCAGGTCTATCAAGTTTTAAATTTATTTTCCAAACCTATCATGGCTTTGTGAGGGGTTCTTTTTATAACTACATTGGGATATGGACAGCCTATGAGGCTTAGTTATGGGAAATAATCTTTGATATTAAACATGTTTTCTATCATTAGTGGTATGCTCTTTGGATTTAATCTGATTCTAAAAATATAGTCATGGATTTGAAATTAAGGAGTAAGAATGTTTCATGGAAATTCCTCCCTAACTAGGTTTATTTCTGGGATAATTTAAGTAATCTTAATCTATTTGTTTCACAAATTTATAGATAGGCTAACAAGGTGTAAGACATCTTGTCAAAGAGGGTGGTTCTTGAGGTGAGCACAATGCAGACCTTCTATGCTCTTGAATACTTCATTTCACTGGTTAATAGTGACATGTGTGGAGTGGTTCACTCACAAATTTGAAAACCCCCTTGTAATTCTTGATCTTGTTTTGTATCTTTAGTATTTTATTAACAAATTTTCATAAGACTGGTCATTCTTGGATCCTATATTTTCTAGGTATGATGAATTGACTTGAGATAGGATCCTGGGGCTTTTGTAATGGGTTCATTGAGCTTAGAGGATCCTGTGAAACATATTTGATGTAGTTTTTTAAATGAAAGTGGTTTTGATTAAAGGTAGGAAATACTTTGTACTCACTCTATTGTTAAATGAATGTTAATATAGTGTATGTTGTAATGCCCCGACCCCTGCTACCCAGAGTCGGTGCATTACTTCGTAACATTGGCATGATCACAAAAGATCATGTCTCGAAAGACCGATTAGTTTAGTAGCCTTGGAAACACTAGATACATTCATAAGTCTTACATTACATCATAAAGTAAACAAACTACAATAACATGGTCTTCATAGTCCACAATCATATCCCTTTCTGACTACCCCTGCAGGTCATTCATAAAATACTTCTTCACATCCTGGAAAAATATTAAAACATTGAAAGGGGTGAGCTCAGATGCTCAGTAAGGTTAACAATATAGAGGAAGCTTTCATAAATAAACATTAACATTTAAGGCAATGTATAACTAAAACAAAAGCCTTTTAAACTTGAACTTCAACATAATATGGAAAACGTAAAATGAGATAATGCCATTCACTTCCTCACATGGATATTCTACTGGTCGAATAATCACATGCAATATCAATAACCATTTTCATAATGATGGAATGCATAATGCCAGACTATCATAACCACGTAGTCAAGGCCTCATGCCAAGACCACAAATAAGATTTTGTCAAGGCCTCGTGCCAAGACACTAGTTTGTCTCATGAGACCTGCCGATGCATCGAGGAGCTATAGCGGGCTCCACCCGTCACTTATTAAGTCCAATGCATTCCTCATATGAATAGGTTTAAACATATCATAAACCATAACATAATCGTATCACATAAAACATGCATAAAGGAAACATAGCATTACCACATTTCAATCACAAGATATAAATACAACACATTGATATAATAAAAACGCTTTCAAAACCATTTTCAATAAAATAAAAGAAAGTTAAAACTTTGTATTTATTTTTCATTAAAATGATGGCTTGTAGAGGAAGCCGAAACTCAAATAATGGTCACGGCGGCGGAGAAGTCGTTGTCGCCGCATAAGTACGGAAAGAAAAACATTCCCTTTTTGCCGTTTAGTAAAACGCTTCGTATAAAAAAGATTCCTTTTGAATAAATATAAAAGTCAAAGGGGTTTATACACCGTATAAAAGAAAGTTGTGTATAAAACCAAATATGCCTCAATGAAAGGGGATTGAGACGAAGTCCTTAAAAAGATCATTTTTAAAATAAAATAGATCTATTATGTGTATTCACTATAGTTACACATAAAGAAAGTAAAAATAAAAAAATAGGACATAATAATATCATGACATAATTTGAAAGTAGGAGATTAACCCAATGAACCGAAATTGGGTTAAGAAGTTCCCTTACCTCGTGTCTGACTTGACTCAACCGTTCTTTAACCTCCTGAATAATAAACTATAGTTAATATCTATCTTATTAAGAACCATTTTCAATTTCATTATCCTTTTTATATCACTTATTACAATGTTATGAACATTATGTAATTATTTAAGTTAATAATGGTCGTTTTGTCGATCTTTGGTACTTGAGTCAAAAATAAACTTCTTATAATTACAAGTTGTTCATGTGGTGAAATATCCATTATATCCAGAATTATATTCATGATGTAGATATCATATATATCATATATACAGTATATACATTCATTCATAATGTCACGTAACATTTAGAGGTGAGAAATGAAATGCACCGTTCATGGAGACGGTAAGCCGTGCGTACGCATGAACGCAACTTTCATTTCTATTTCGTATTTAATGGAATGAAATCATAATGATATAAATTTATAATATAATTAGAATATAATATAGTGTATAAAACCATTTAATCCATCCTTTATACATCCCACATATGGCATTAACGATTCAAATCACTTTGAGGGGGCGGTAGTCCGCACTTCCTAAAATGAAATTATCACGTTTTACCCATAATGGAAATCATAAAGTATGCCATAAATGAGAAATACAGAAGCATAAGTAAAACATAAACATATTATATATCATATATAAAAATAGTGACATCTTAATGGCCACCTTTGAAGGTGTTATATGAGTGTTGAACAATCATCGTTTTGTGAGGCAGAAATTTTCCATCCACAGAAACCATATGTTCTTTAACCACTAGATGTAGGTGTGTGTAAGTGTAGCTCAAATCCTTCTTATAACAACATCCTAGTATATTTAGGATACTGGTGTTGTTACAAAATAAATTAATAAAAAGAGTTTAGGGGGTTGGAGAAGAAAAATAAAACAAAACAACATTAGAGAAGACATTACCTCAAAATCGGGTAACTCTTTTTGATTTGAGATAAAGGCTTCCTTGGGAAGCGTTCTGCCCAAAGTGAGGCTTCTAAGAGTAAGGGAGGAATGTTGGGAGAGTATTTGGGCAGAGTTTGGCCGAGCCAAATGGCTTGAAAGTGTGAATGAGGTGGTAGAGGTGGGGGCCTTTTATAAGTGGAGAGGAGGGGCACTTTTGGAAAGTAATGAAATGTTATTCAATTATACAATGCTTTTCGGTTTCTAAAGGTCCCAAACTTATATAATTCGTGTATAAGGCGATAAGGGTTCGAAATATACCCATCCAATAGTCTCTGGACAAGTGTAAGCCTTGTATTTTGCATTATCTTTTCATTTTATTAAAATCGTTAAATAATGAGGTCATCGCTGCATCATAATGATGTCATAAATAATTTAATTTATTTAATGTATAAAAATTATAAAAAAAATACTATGATGTCGGAAATCTCTTTAGCTTTCTAATGAATATTTATAGTCAAAATTTGGACTTGTGTAACCCCACTTAAAAACTGTTTTAGTAAAATAACTCATGTTTGTGTCAATTTAATTTTAACATTAAATAAATATATATTAATGTCATTTTCCAACTAATGTGGCTCCATGGGGTCCCCAAGTTGACCCATGGGTTTTCTTGATCGGCCATGACTCATCCAATAGGAGTAGGACAAGTTTCAAGCTCATATCATATTATTAAAACATTATTTGTACCTTAAACTACACTAATTACTTCTAATCGTGATTAAGAACATAAAAGTTACTATTCACCAAAAAATTATTTTAATCTCATTGAACCACATTTTACTTCTTAATGACAACCATGTATGTCGGATTTTTGAAAATCAAATCACAGAAGTGGTAATATTTCATTTAAACGAAAAATCAGTTATTTAACTACCACTTAGTGGTTTCACTATTCATCAAAAATTGAAGTTTTTCAGAACAAGGCCAAAATTTCACCCTAAGCTATAATTGATATTCCAAATTAAAAAATGATGTACATTTTAAAAATTCCAAACATATAAGTTGCATTAATTAATTTTATAATTAATTTCCGCTGTTACGACAAATAGCGTGTTTTTAGGAAAAAATTTATATCAAAAGATTGACAATTGTTTATGTCCAATTTCAAAGTGAAATTAATTATAATGACCACCATTGGATAAAATGGTAAAAATATATTCTAATTATACCTTAAAACCACTAAATAGTATAATTTATCACAATAAATTTTTTTTATTAAAAAAGTTGTTTTAAAGTATTTTTCACTATTCATAAAAAATTAGAAGTTCTCAGAAAAATACCAAAAATTCAACATAGGCTAATTTCGATATTCCGAATCCAAAAATGAAGTCCATTTTGAAATATAAAATTTCTATAATTTTAAAAAGTGGTTATTACTATTCATAACGGCTACTTTGATTAGTCGCGGTGTTTTAGAACTCGAAGTTGCGTACAATGCAAGCTATTGCATTATTGAATGAGAAGCGTATCATGGAAGCTCGGGGTGTTACATTCTCCCCTCCTTCAATAAATTGCGTCCTCGCAATTTGAAATTTTTCTTTGAAAATAAAAGGTTGAAAAGAGAAAATACCTTTGAGGAAAACCCACATCGGAAATAAGGTTAATAAATATATAACATTAAAAGAAAGCAAGATAAGTACAAAGGTCACCCGATATAGCCCATTATAGGATTCTATGAAAATATGGATATGGAGGAGAAACAAACCATCAAGGTCTGATGGGGAGTTATAGAAAACAGGATTAGGAGAAAGTTTAACCACAAGAAAATCACAAACTTGTGATTGGTTAAACGGTCATTGAATCCCCAGTTGGAAAAGTTAACCGACAACATTTTTGTTTTAAGTTACCTTTTATAATGTTGAGGAATTTATTTAGGAGATTTACTAAGAACGTAAGGGAATATACATACTTGTTATTTATACTTTCATTCTTTAATAAATTTTTACCACAAACCCAACTTTTACTTCAAATGGTAACGGAACTCAAAAATAATCTATTTATCCTAATTGTATAAGGTTCCAAATGTTAACACATACCATTTAGATTAGTAAAACTATTTTGTAATAACCAGGGACTTCCTGTAGGCTAGTGGTAGGAAATAAAGGCTTGTCGCACTATGGTTGTGGGTTCGATTCCTGCAGCTTTGTCCGACGCGACGGGTTATTCCCCACCCTGCAGGTTGTCCTTTTCCTAAAACTATAGTATTATAATATTCCAAAAATAATCTTCAGAAATGCTTTAACCTTAAACAATACTATCCATGGTTCAACTTAATCCACTCCAACCTTTATAGTTATCCAAAATACCTCTATCCAGACTTTCTCTAAAAGGTCTCTTAATTCCAAAATCAATTGTAACAACAGATTCCCCAAACAAAGAAAAGTTTCTCTTATTGTCACATACTAAAAATATGATTACCTTAATCATATTAAAACCTTACTGAAATCAACAAGTACTGCAGTACAATCCATATATATATATCACATTATTATAATAACCAAAATATAATCCATGAGTCCAAAAGCACCAATACATTAGTTATTCTGCTTCAACTTTAGTAACAACATAAGATTGTCCTTGATCCCTTGACCTTTTCTGAGGTAAGTTTCCCGGACGCTTAGGAAATTAATTTGCATAATGACCCATTTCTCTACAATTGTAGCATTCAACTTTGATAGCCTCTTTCTTTCCCTTGCAATCACGAGCCTGGTGACCCTTTTCTCCGCATTTATAACAAACTCCCATTCCTTTTAGGAAAGTACCAGGGTGATTCTTCCCACAATTATCACATAATGGAAAATCCTTCTTTCCCTTTTTCCCTTTATCTGTCTCTTGTTCCACCGTTCTCTTCTTCTCTTGCTTTACTTTGTTGTCATAAGACTTAGAGAATTACTTTTCTGTCTTGATAGCACACGAGACAATATCTTCGTATGATGAGAAGGATTGTGATACTAAAGCTCGACGGAGAAATGGTTTTAACCCATCAAAGAAACGATCAATCTTACTCCTTGGGTTACGTATATAATCGGCGGCATGCCTCGCTAACCTTGTAAAGTTAGCCTCATACTTTGCGACATTCTCATCCTCCTTCTGCCTCAAACTCAAAAATTGCCTTTCCATATCTGCTCGATGGTCACGAGGAAAATATTTTTCTAAGAAAAGCTCTTTGAACTGCCTCCATTCCATATTTGATACGTCATCATCTTCCTTTGTGTTTTGAATCAGCGACCACCACTGATCGGCATCTCCAGTGAGGCGGTAAACTGCCATGACAACCTTCTCCCTTTCACTACTCCCCAAGGCATGGAATATTTTCTCTAAGGAATTTATCCATTGCTCAGCTACTGTAGGATTTGTACTCCCATTGAAGGTTGGTGGTTGTTGCCTCATGAAATGGTCTAGCATTGATCCTCCACGTTGCGGATCAGGGTTCTCCATACGAGTAAGGTTATTATTCATAACCTGAGTGAGTTGTCCCAGTATGGTAATAAGTTGATCATCACCAGTTGTATCTCCAGATCCACAATAATTATCTTGAGCAGGAGGGCAATCCCTACATGGAGTTCGTGCATTGATATGGTTTCCATTCCTTCCACTAGGTGCCATTTCTAAACAATGGCATAAACTAGATTAGTTTATGAATCAAAATACATAATTCCATACTTGTTAAACACTTTACATAAATTGAACTATTTATGGATATAATCCATAATCATAAAAAGAAATGTTTTCTTTGAGGAAGTATGTACTCATAACCCTTCATAGTGGTTTGTAAATAAAATGAGAATTATCCTAAGCATATCCCCCGGGAGTGTCGTAACCAAGAGTGCAGCAAGGCCCGTTGTCGTGAACCAGTTCCCGTTCGAGTCTAGCTCAAAGCGGTGTTTTCGGGTTTTACCCCTAGGTACATCTGTGCCAGAGCCGCCTCTACCTGCTCGTATCCAGACCGGGATGTATTGCTCGGAAAACTCATAACATCTCTATAATACCAAAATTCTAGGAATTTCTTATATACTAATCCTCAAAGTCTATCTTTGGGCTATGTGCTCTAATCAGAGTTTATCTAAATCTAGCTTCCAAGGTTAGTACTAAACTGCCTCTGATACCAACTGTAACGCCCTGACCCCAGCTACCCAGAGTCGGTGCATTACTTCGTAACATTGGCATGATCACAAAAGATCATTTCTCGAAAGACCGATTAGTTTAGTAGCCTTGGAAACACTAGATACATTCATAAGTCTTACATTACATCATAAAGTAAACAAACTACAATAAAATGGTCTTCATAGTCCACAATCATATCCCTTTCTGACTACCCCTGCAGGTCATTCATAAAATACTTCTTCACATCCTGGAAAAATATTAAAACATTGAAAGGGGTGATCTCAGATGCTCAGTAAGGTTAACAATATAGCGGAAGCTTTCATAAATAAACATTAACATTTAAGGCAATGTATAACTAAAACAAAAGCCTTTTAAACTTGAACTTCAACATAATATGGCAAAAGTAAAATGAGATAATGCCATTCACTTCCTCACATGGATATTCTACTGGTCGAATAATCACATGCAATATCAATAACCATTTTCATAATGATGGAATGCATACTGCCAGACTATCATAACCACGTAGTCAAGGCCTCGTGCCAAGACCACAAATAAGATTTTGTCAAGGCCTCGTGCCAAGACACTAGTTTGTCTCATGAGACCTGCCGATGCATCGAGGAGCTATAGCGGGCTCCACCCGTCACATATTAAGTCCAATGCATTCCTCATATGAATAGGTTTAAACATATCATAAAACATAACATAATCGTATCACATAAAACATGCATAAAGGAAACATAACATTTCCACATTTCAATCACAAGATATAAATACAACACATTGATATAATAAAAATGCTTTCAAAACCATTTTCAATAAAATAAAAGAAAGTTAAAACTTTGTATTTATTTTTCATTAAAATGATGGCTTGTAGAGGAAGCCGAAACTCAAATAATGGTCACGGCGGCGGAGAAGTCGTTGTCGCCGCATAAGTACGGAAAGAAAAACATTCCCTTTTTGTCATTTAGTAAAACGATTCGTATAAAAAAGATTCCTTTTGAATAAATATAAAAGTCAAAGGGGTTTATACACCGTATAAAAGAAAGTTGTGTATAAAACCAAATATGCCTCAATGAAAGGGGATTGAGACGAAGTCCTTAAAAAGATCATTTTTAAAATAAAATAGATCTATTATGTGTATTCACTATAGTTACACATAAAGAAAGTAAAAATAAAAAAAATAGGAAATAATAATATCATGACATAATTTGAAAGTAGGAGATTAATCCAAAGAACCGAAATTGGGTTTAGAAGTTCCCTTACCTCGTGTCTGACTTGACTCAACCGTTCTTTAACCTCCTGAATAATAAACTAGAGTTAATATCTATCTTATTAAGAACCATTTTCAATTTCATTATCCTTTTTATATCACTTATTACAATGTTATGAACATTATGTAATTATTTAAGTTAATAACGGTCGTTTTGTCGATCTTTGGTACTTGAGTCAAAAATAAACTTCTTATAATTACAAGTTGTTCATGTGGTGAAATATCCATTATATCCAGAAATATATTCATGATGTAGATATCATATATATCATATATACATTATATACATTCATTCATAATGTCACGTAACATTTAGAGGTAAGAAATGAAATGCACCGTTCATGGAGACGGTAAGCCGTACGTACGCATGAACGCTACTTTCATTTCTATTTCGTATTTAATGGAATGAAATCATAATGATATAAATTTATAATATAATTAGAATATAATATAGTGTATAAAACCATTTAATCCATCCTTTATACATCCCACATATGGCATTAACGATTCAAATCACTTTGAGGGGGCGGTAGTCCGCACTTCCTAAAATGAAATTATCGCGTTTTACCCATAATGGAAATCATAAAGTATTCCATAAATGAGAAATACAGAAGCATAAGTAAAACATAAACATATTATATATCATATATAAAAATAGTGACATCTTAATGGCCACCTTTGAAGGTGTTATATGAGTGTTGAACAATCATCGTTTTGTGAGGCAGAAATTTGCCATCCACAGAAACCATATGTTCTTTAACCACTAGATGTAGGTGTGTGTAAGTGTAGCTCAAATCCTTCTTATAAAAACATCCTAGTATATTTAGGATACTGGTGTTGTTACAAAATAAATGAATAAAAAGAGTTTAGGGGGTTGGAGAAGAAAAATAAAACAAAACAACATTAGAGAAGACATTACCTCAAAATCGGGTAACTCTTTTTGATTTGAGCTAAAGGCTTCCTTGGGAAGAGTTCTGACCAAAGTGAGGCTTCTAGGAGTAATGGAGGAATGTTGGGAGAGTATTTTGGCAGAGTTTGGCCGAGCCAAATGTCTTGAAAGTGTGAATAAGGTGGTAGAGGTGGGGGCCTTTTATAAGTGGAGAGGAGGGGCACTTTTGGAAAGTAATGAAATTTTATTCAATTATATAATGCTTTTCGGTTTCTAAAGGTCCCACACTTATATAATTCGTGTATAAGGGGATAAGGGTTCGAAATATACCCATCCAATAGTCTTTGGACAAGTGTAATCCTTGGATTTTGCATTATTGTTTCATTTTATTAAAATCGTTAAATAATGAGGTCATCGCTGCATCATAATGATGTCATAAATAATTTAATTTATTTAATGTCTAAAAATTATAAAAAAAATACTATGATGTCGGAAATATTTTTATCTTTCTAATGAATATTTATAGTCAAAATTTGGACTTGTGTAACCCCACTTAAAAACTGTTTTAGTAAAATAACTCATGTTTGTGTCAATTTAATTTTAACATTAAATAAATATATATTAATGTCATTTTCCAACTAAAGTGGCTCCATGGGGTCCCCAAGTTGACCCATGGGTTGTCTTGATCGGCCAGGACTCATCCAATAGGAGTAGGACAAGTTTCAAGCTCATATCATATTATTAAAACATTATTTGTACCTTAAACTACACTAATTACTTCTAATCGCGATTAAGAACTTAAAAGTTACTATTCACCAAAAAATTATTTTAATCTCATTGAACCACATTTTACTTCTTAATGACAACCATGTATGTCAGATTTTTGAAAATCAAATCACAGAAGTGGTAATATTTCATTTAAACGAAAAATCAGTTATTTAACTACCACTTAGTGGTTTCACTATTCATCAAAAATTGAAGTTTTTCAGAACAAGGCCAAAATTTCACCCTAAGCTATAATTGATATTCCAAATTAAAAAATGATGTCTATTTTAAAAATTCCAAACATATAAGTTGCATTAATTAATTTTATAATTAATTTCCGCTGTTACGACAAATAGCGTGTTTTTAAGAAAAAATTTATATCAAAAGATTGACAATTGTTTATGTCCAATTTCAAAGTGAAATTAATTCTAATGACCACCATTGGATAAAATGGTAAAAATATATTCTAATTATACCTTAAAACCACTAAATAGTATAATTTATCACAATAAATTTTTTTGATTAAAAAAGTTGTTTTAAAGTATTTTTCACTATTTATAGAAAATTAGAAGTTCTCAGAAAAATACCAAAAATTCAACATAGGCTAATTTCGATATTCCGAATCCAAAAATGAAGTCCATTTTGAAATATAAAATTTCTATAATTTTAAAAAGTGGTTATTACTATTCATAACGGCTACTTTGATTAGTCGCGGTGTTTTAGAACTCGAAGTTGCGTACAATGCAAGCTATTTCATTATTGAATGAGAAGCGTATCATGGAAGCTCGAGGTGTTACATTCTCCCCTCCTTCAATAAATTGCGTCCTCGCAATTTGAAATTTTTCTTTGAAAATAAAAGGTTGAAAAGAGAAAATACCTTTGAGGAAAACCCACATCGGAAATAAGGTTAATAAATATATAACATTAAAAGAAAGCAAGATAAGTACAAAGGTCACCCGATATAGCCCATTATAGGATTCTATGAAAATATAGATATGGAGGAGAAACAAACCATAAAGGTCTGATGGGGAGTTATAGAAAACAGGATTAGGAGAAAGTTTAACCACAAGAAAATCACAAACTTTTGATTGGTTAAACGGTCATTGAATCCCCAGTTGGAAAAGTTAACCGACAACATTTTTGTTTTAAGTTACCTTTTATAATGTTGAGGAATTTATTTAGGAGATTTACTAAGAACGTAAGGGAATATACATACATGTTATTTATACTTTCATTCTTTAATAAATTTTTACCACAAACCCAACTTTTACTTCAAATGGTAACGGAACTCAAAAATATTCTATTTATCCTAATTGTATAAGGTTCCAAATGTTAACACATACCATTTAGATTAGTAAAACTATTTGGTAATAACCAGGGACTTCCTGTAGGCTAGTGGTAGGAAATAAAGGCCTGTCGCACTATGGTTGTGGGTTCGATTCCAGCATTTTTGTCCGACGCGACGGGTTATTCCCCACCCTGCAGGTTGTCCTTTTCCTAAAACTATAGTATTATAATATTCCAAAAATAATCTTCAGAAATGCTTTAAACATAAACAATACTATCCATGGTTCAACTTAATCCACTCCAACCTTTATAGTTATCCAAAATACCTCTGTCCAGACTTTCTCTAAAAGGTCTCTTAATTCCAAAATCAATTGTAACAACAGATTCCCCAAACAAAGAAAAGTTTCTCTTATTGTCACATACTAAAAATATGATTACCTTAATCATATTAAAACCTTACTGAAATCAACAAGTACTGCAGTACAATCCATATATATATATCACATTATTATAATAACCAAAATATAATCCATGAGTCCAAAAGCACCAATACATTAGTTATTCTGCTTCAACTTTAGTAACAACATAAGATTTTCCTTGATCCCTTGGCCTTTTCTGAGGTAAGTTTCCCTGACGCTTAGGACATTAATTTGCATAGTGACCCATTTCTCTACAATTGTAGCATTCAACTTTGATAGCCTCTTTCTTTCCCTTGCAATCACGAGCCTGGTGACCCTTTTCTCCGCATTTATAACAAACTCCCATTCCTTTTAGGCAAGTACCAGGGTGATTCTTCCCACAATTATCACATAATGGAAAATCCTTCTTTCCCTTTTTCCCTTTATCTGTCTCTTGTTCCACCGTTCTCTTCTTCTCTTGCTTTACTTTGTTGTCATAAGACTTAGAGAATTCCTTTTCTGTCTTGATAGCACACGAGACAATATCTTCGTATGATGAGAAGGATTGTGATACTAAAGCTCGACGGAGAAATGGTTTTAACCCATCAAAGAAACGATCAATCTTACTCCTTGGGTTACGTATATAATCGACGGCATGCCTCGCTAACCTTGTAAAGTTAGCCTCATACTTTGCGACATTCTCATCCTCCTTCTGCCTCAAACTCAGAAATTGCCTTTCCATATCTGCTCGATGGTCACGAGGAAAATATTTTTCTAAGAAAAGCTCTTTGAACTCCCTCCATTCCATATTTGATACGTCATCATCTTCCTTTGTGTTTTGAATCAGCGACCACCACTGATCGGCATCTCCAGTGAGGCGGTAAATTGCCATGACAACCTTCTCCCTTTCACTACTCCCCAAGGCATGGAATATTTTCTCTAAGGAATTTATCCATTGCTCAGCTACTGTAGGATTTGTACTCCCATTGAAGGTTGGTGGTTATTGCCTCATGAAACGGTCTAGCATTGATCCTCCACGTTGCGGATCAGGGTTCTCCATACGAGTAAGGTTATTATTCATAACCTGAGTGAGTTGTCCCAGTATGGTAATAAGTTGATCAGCACCAGTTGTATCTCCAGATCCACAATAATTATCTTGAGCAGGAGGGAAATCCCTACACGGAGTTCGTGCATTGATATGGTTTCCATTCCTTCCACTAGGCGCCATTTCTAAACAATGGCATAAACTAGATTAGTTTATGAATCAAAATACATAATTCCATACTTGTTAAACACTTTACATAAATTGAACTATTTATGGATATAATCCATAATCATAAAAAGAAATGTTTTCTTTGAGGAAGTATGTACTCATATCCCTTCATAGTGGTTTGTAAATAAAATGAGAATTATCCTAAGCATATCCCCCAGGAGTGTCGTAACCAAGAGTGCAGCAAGGCCCGTTGTCGTGCACCAGTTCCCATTCGAGTCTAGCTCAAAGCGGTGTTTTCGGGTTTTACCCCTAGGTACATCTGTGCCAGAGCCGCCTCTACTGGCTCGTATCCAGACAGGGATGTATTGCTCGGAAAACTCATAACATCTCTATAATACCAAAATTCTAGGAAGTTCTTATATACTAATCCTCAAAGTCTATCTTTGGGCTATGTGCTCTAATCAGAGTTTATCTAAATCTAGCTTCCAAGGTTAGTACTAAACTGCCTCTGATACCAACTGTAACGCCCTGACCCCAGCTACCCAGAGTCGGTGCATTACTTCATAACATTGGCATGATCACAAAAGATCATGTCTCGAAAGACCGATTAGTTTAGTAGCCTTGGAAACACTAGATACATTCATAAGTCTTACATTACATCATAAAGTAAACAAACTACAATAACATGGTCTTCATAGTCCACAATCATATCCCTTTCTGACTACCCCTGCAGGTCATTCATAAAATACTTCTTCACATCCTGGAAAAATATTAAAACATTGACAGGGGTGAGCTCAGATGCTCAGTAAGGTTAACAATATATCGGAAGCTTTCATAAATAAACATTAACATTTAAGGCAATGTATAACTAAAAAAAATCCTTTTAAACTTGAACTTCAACATAATATGGCAAAAGTAAAATGAGATAATGCCATTCACTTCCTCACATGGATATTCTACTGGTCGAATAATCACATGCAATATCAATAACCATTTTCATAATGATGGAATGCATACTGCCAGACTATCATAACCACGTAGTCAAGGCCTCGTGCCAAGACCACAAATAAGATTTTGTCAAGGCCTTGGGCCAAGACACTAGTTTGTCTCATGAGACCTGCCGATGCATCGAGGAGCTATAGCGGGCTCCACCCGTCACTTATTAAGTCCAATGCATTCCTCATATGAATAGGTTTAAACATATCATAAACCATAACATAATCGTATCACATAAAACATGCATAAAGGAAACATAACATTTCCACATTTCAATCACAAGATATAAATACAACACATTGATATAATAAAAACACTTTCAAAACCATTTTCAATAAAATAAAAGAAATTTAAAACTTTGTATTTATTTTTCATTAAAATGATGGCTTGTAGAGGAAGCCGAAACTCAAATAATGGTCACGGCGGCGGAGAAGTCGTTGTCGCCACATAAGTACGGAAAGAAAAACATTCCCTTTTTGTCATTTAGTAAAACGATTCGTATAAAAAATATTCCTTTTGAATAAATATAAAAGTCAAAGGGGTTTATACACCGTATAAAAGAAAGTTGTGTATAAAACCAAATATGCCTCAATGAAAGGGGATTGAGACGAAGTCCTTAAAAAGATCATTTTTAAAATAAAATAGATCTATTATGTGTATTCACTATAGTTACACATAAAGAAAATAAAAATAAAAAAAATAGGACATAATAATATCATGACATAATTTGAAAGTAGGAGATTAACCCAAAGAACCGAAATTGGGTTAAGAAGTTCCCTTACCTCATGTCTGACTTGACTCAACCATTCTTTAACCTCATGAATAATAAACTAGAGTTAATATCTACCTTATTAAGAACCATTTTCAATTTCATTATCCTTTTTATATCACTTATTCCAATGTTATGAACATTATGTAATTATTTAAGTTAATAACGGTCGTTTTGTCGATCTTTGGTACTTGAGTCAAAAATAAACTTCTTATAATTACAAGTTGTTCATGTGGTGAAATATCCATTATATCCAGAATTATATTCATGATGTAGATATCATATATATCATATATACAGTATATACATTCATTCATAATGTCACGTAACATTTAGAGGAAAGAAATGAAATGCACCGTTCATGGAGACGGTAAGCCGTACGTACGCATGAACGCTACTTTCATTTCTATTTCGTATTTAATGGAATGAAATCATAATGATATAAATTTATAATATAATTACAATATAATATAGTGTATAATACCATTTAATACATCCTTTATACATCCCACATATGGCATTAACGATTCAAATCACTTTGAGGGGGCGGTAGTCCGCACTTCCTAAAATGAAATTATCACGTTTTACCCATAATGGAAATCATAAAGTATGCTATAAATGAGAAATACAGAAGCATAAGTAAAACATAAACATATTATATATCATATATAAAAATAGTGACATCTTAATGGCCACCTTTGAAGGTGTTATATGAGTGTTGAACAATCATCGTTTCGTGAGGCAGAAATTTGCCATCCACAGAAACCATATGTTCTTTAACCATTAGATGTAGGTGTGTGTAAGTGTAGATCAAATCCTTCTTATAACAACATCCTAGTATATTGAGGATACTGGTGTTGTTACAAAATAAATGAATAAAAATAGTTTAGGGTGTTGGAGAAGAAAAATAAAACAAAACAACATTAGAGAAGACATTACCTCAAAATCGGGTAACTCTTTTTGATTTGAGCTAAAGGCTTCCTTGGGAAGAGTTCTGCCCAAAGTGAGGCTTCTAGGAGTAAGGGATTAATGTTGGGAGAGTATTTGGGCAGAGTTTGTCCGAGCCAAATGGCTTGAAAGTGTGAATGAGGTGGTAGAGGTGGGGGCCTTTTATAAGTGGAGAGGAGGGGCACTTTTGGAAAGTAATGAAATGTTATTCAATTATACAATGATTTTCGGTTTCTAAAGGTCCCACACTTATATAATTCGTGGATACGGTGATAAGGGTTCTAAATATACCCATCCAATAGTCTTTGGACAAGTTTAAACCTTGGATTTTGCATTATCTTTTCATTTTATTAAAATCGTTAAATAATGAGGTCATCGCTGCATCATAATGATGTCATAAATAATTTAATTTATTTAAAGTCTAAAAATTATAAAAAAAATACCATGATGTAGGAAATCTTTTTATATTTCTAATGAATATTTATAGTCAAAATTTGGACTTGTGTAACCCCACTTAAAAACTGTTTTAGTAAAATAACTCATGTTTGTGTCAATTTAATTTTAACATTAAATAAATATATATTAATGTCATTTTCCAACTAAAGTGGCTCCATGGGGTCCCCAAGTTGACCCATGGGTTTTCTTGGTCGGCCATGACTCATACAATAGGATTAGGACAAGTTTCAACCTCATATCATATTATTAAAACATTATTTGTACCTTAAACTACACTAATTACCTCTAATCGCGATTAAGAACTTAAAAGTTACTATTCACCAAAAATTATTTTAATCTCATTGAACCACATTTTACTTCTTAATGACAACCATGTATGTCGGTTTTTTGAAAATCAAATCACAGAAGTTGTAATATTTCATTTAAACGAAAAATCAGTTATTTAACTACCACTTAGTGGTTTCACTATTCATCAAAAATTGAAGTTTTTCAGAACAAGGCCAAAATTTCACCCTAAGCTATAATTGATATTCCGAATTAAAAAATGATGTCTATTTTAAAAAATTCCAAACATATAAGTTGCATTAATTAATTTTATAATTAATTTCCGCTGTTACGACAAATAGCGTGTTTTTAAGAAAACATTTATATCAAAAGATTGACAATTGTTTATGTCCAATTTCAAAGTGAAATTAATTCTAATGACCACCATTGGATAAAATGTTAAAAATATATTCTAATTATACCTTAAAACCACAAAATAGTATAATTTATCACAATAAATTATTTTGATTAAAAAAGTTGTTTTAAAGTATTTTTCACTATTCATAAAAAATAAGAAGTTCTCAGAAAAATACCAAAAATTCAACATAGGCTAATTTCGATATTCCGAATCCAAAAATGAAGTCCATTTTG
The DNA here is from genome assembly GCA_963277665.1 of Viscum album. Lineage (NCBI taxonomy): Eukaryota > Viridiplantae > Streptophyta > Magnoliopsida > Santalales > Viscaceae > Viscum > Viscum album. The sequence goes on from OY728133.1 coordinate 1,973,612,989, forward strand.
AAATATAAAATTTCTATAATTTTAAAAAGTGGTTATTACTATTCATAACGGCTACTTTGATTAGTCGCGGTGTTTTAGAACTCGAAGTTGCGTACAATGCAAGCTATTGCATTATTGAATGAGAAGCATATCATGGAAGCTCGGGGTGTTACATATGTGGTGTGAAATCATGATACTAAATGCCTTTTCTGATTTTAATTAGTTTAATGAATGTTCAAATTAAATTGAATTTGTCATTTAAGTTTCATACATTAAATGAACTAGATGAGGTGCCAAGGCCACACTGGTCCATGCACACTGGCTTTTTTTCCTTGGCTAATGATGGAATGTTTCATGAAAAAGCTGGTCTCGATTAATCTTTTCACCACATTGTTGGGTGAATATAGGCTTGATTGAAATGGTTATGACCTGGTGGAATTTCCATGTAATCCTTGGACACCTATAAAAATGGATTTATGATGAATTGATATGGATAACCCCACTAGGACTTATCAGGACCCATGTGATGTGTTTCCTTTGTGGTTTAACTATAGGATGGGTAAATGGGTTGAGTAAGTGGACAAACCAAGATGACCATAGAGATTAGAAATATACGAGGGAACCTTAGTGGATGAATCAACTTTTCCTGACCTAAGGGACCCCCTTGGTTCCCGGTTGACTGATCAGACCTAAGTTCATGTGGTGTGATTGGAAAATTTTAAGGGTTTTGTGTTCATCCAACACATTCTTATTTTGTGTTATAAAATACTTGGAAATGAAAATGAGGCATTATTTCCCTAATATAAATTCTTTAGATGTGGTTATATAGTGACTTTACATGTCCCATCATGGTTGTTTTTATATGTTTGAAAACATTGTCTTGGTGCTTTTTTGATTTATCGATATGAAAAACACTAATTTGGGTAGTTTGGAATAATCCCAACTGGAAGCTTTCAAATAATCCCTATGTATAGGTAATAGGGAGTAATAAAAACTCCCTTCTAGGAGGTTAGTGATACGAGTAAGGGGTTTCCATGGATTTATAGATAGAATTACTTTGGTTTCAGGTTGAGGATGTTGTTCCTTACAAGTGTGATATATCGAGGGATTGTTTAGTATTCGGTGGGCATGAATGAGAATTTTGGGCTACTGGGGCTCTGCTACCCGGACTTTTAAATACTGGGATATAGTAGTCCCCAGGTTTTGATACTAACATAGTGCTCACTGCATTCCATTATCACATACACTAGGGTTGATTATGCCTCTGGGTTATTATCTATGTACGAAGGTGAAATACCCCTAGGTCATTGTTATGGTTGGCATGGTCATCACAATATGCTTAGAGGCACTCCGATACTGGCTTGAGTGAGTATAGTGAAACCGGAACACAAACACGAGGATAAAAAATGGTTTGTTTATTTATTTATTTATATCTCTTTATTTATTTATTCAGAGAATTTCATATGCACTTATAACTATATTTATGAAGTGTACAGAACCACATTGGTGTTTCCAACCTAAGTTATGTATTAACACGTTTCTCAAGCCATCATTTCACTTAGGTTAGAGATTATAATCTAACTTTTTCTGGTATAGGTGGGCTTAGGCCTAGGGTATTTCATGATCGATAAGGATAGATAAGAGTCTAAAGGATGCAATGAGGTGGGTCTTGGAGTTTGTTATATGGAATCACTTTTTTTTATTTCTTTTGTTTATACTATATATATGAACGACCCAATGGGTGATTGATCTTTTATGTTCATAGAACTATATTTCATCTTGTCATAGGTTTTTTAGTTTATTTATTATTTTAGTCCACTCTAATATATATGATTCTTGGTAATTTTATTACTATTACACACTCTGATATGGGTCTATAACCTCCTCAAATCTTAATCATATACCCTTGTTTCTAGTCTTCATCCTCTAACATATTATGAGGTGTGCATGAGGTCACATATCACCATTGTTCTAGATATAATTCATAGTGATTCAAGCTTGGATGTTATAAAGTGGTATCAAATCATTTTTTTCTTTCATTTTACTATTTGGGTTATGATACACAAGAAATATAGTAATGTGTCAGATTCTGTGATGGATATTGGGTTGATGCATCTTGAAAAACTATTTGGATAAAAATTATAGCCATTTGGGGGATTGGGATTGATTTTATTGGTTTTATATATTATGGTTATTTTTTGATTTGATCTAGCATCACAAACTTTCATTTTGAAATTTATGATTGATGATTTATATGTAATTTTGACCCTTGTACCTTAGAGGCATGTGGCATCTCATGCATCATATTTGGTATGTGGGATTCACATGACATGCATGACTACAAGTGTGATTTTTTATCATTGATGATTGAGGATCATCTGTTATTTTTTTTAATAATATATCATTTTTAATTTTACTATATATATACTTGGTTTAATTATACTTAGATGATCTGACATGAATATACTTCCTTGTAATAGTAGGCCATATAGATCTATGGTGAGACAATAGTTAATAATAATGATGCATCTCTATGTTCACATAGGTCTGGTGACTCTTAATATGTTAGAATTGGTACTTGGTGACTTGAAAATAGATATGATCAAGAATGTGGGTTTGGTTTTTCAATGTTTCATTATCAACCAATAAAATGCATTACAATATATCTTGGAATGGAATTCTACTTACCTAAAATATTTGAGTGCGATTCACTAGAATATGGATTAAAGGAAGATTACATTACACATAAATTTTCATGTCTTGATGGGAACACAATTATATAGGGAGTAATCCCATATTTTAATTCTTTGTGATAATTGGTGTCTAATATGTTGGTGGTGTTGGCATGAGATACGAACTATTGTGGTTGTGTGCGCTAGTAGTGATTAGTGATATTGGTACACTAGATGTCATGGGATGTTCATGAGATGAGCAATTATTGTCCTAAAAATGAACTTACATGAAAAATAATGTATTAGGGGTAGTTATAAGACCTAGATAACCTTAAAATTTACCCAAACTTTAGTGATTATATGTTTAATGATGTTTGAGGTAAACCTGTGAGAGGGGTTGGTCGGTCTTACTAGTACCATCAAGGATAGAATGAGAAAGTGATTACATTGAGAACTAATGTATGAGAGGATTTTTTGGATATTCTAGGTTGGTATAGTGATTCCATAGTTCTCTTTACATGAGAAGTACTTTGAGTGTTGGTTCTTGGAACATGCAACACATGATGTTACTTGGTTTCAAGTGAGATTTGAATGGAAAATCCAATCAAGTACCTAGATCATTGAATATGGATTTGATTTAGAAAAATATTTAAAGTGTGGGTAGATTAATTTGGATTTAGTACAACATTATAGGGTGGAAACACATTTAGTTATACTTGGAATATGGATTGTGGCCAATCTTGAAGAGGGGCACTGGGGGTACTTCTTGTTTAATTACCTTGGCATGCTGCAGACAAAGGTTAGTGTGTTACGTATGTGAGAATAATTTTGATGTTATGTAGACCATGGAAGAATTATTTGGAATTTATGATCATGTGGTGTAATAGTGTACACCAATAATATTAGATGTAATCAATGAAATATAGGTTTTCTATACACAGTGCTGGTTAAATTATGAAATTGTAAGTAGCCATGTGTGAGTTGAGCAGCACTGGGTTGATGACATATTTAAATCCAAGAAGGCCCAAAGCATGAGATGATAAAAGTAGTTATCCCCCCTGTGATAACTTGTTGTATCATGAATGGATAATTATAGGGGTGGTAAAGTGGATGAGAGTAGATTGGAATGAGAAATATGTGTTTGATGGTGGAACCTACTGAGGTTATGATTGTGTGCAATTTAAGGTAGGACATATAACGAGGAGTGCATCAATGTTTGTTTGGGGTTTGTGAACCATATTATTGATGGGATTTTTTATTGTGCAAAATTATTACATTCTATGTGCCATAGGAAGTTAAAAGTTTATGTTTTGTTTTGGCACTTGGTTATGATCATGTTTTGCCACACACAGTCACCACATTTGATAATGGATAGAGTGCTCATCATGGTGAATGATAATTTCATCCTAGGAAGCTATGATATTGAAACAATACAGTAGGGAGCATAAAATTGTATATAGGTGTGTGAACCATGTGTGAGAATGGTCATGGGTATGTGAGGTTGGTCAGTGGATGGTCTTAATAGAACTAGATTCTAGTGTATGTATACATTAAATTTTACTTGGATTCCTTGGTTAATTCTGGAGGTAATTTTATATGTAATGTTGTATTGATTCTACGAATTGGAATTGAAATGGAGATAAATAAGGATGATTTGATGGGGCTTTATATTTGTGATGCGTCGGTGCTCACAATAATGAATGATGGTTGATATAGTAAATTGAGGATTCAACTATCAAATTTTCCATCAAGAGTCGGGAATGGACATTGTTGGGAGTAATCAAATGATTTAAGGTGTCTAATAGGATTGTAGGAATTAGGATTGGGTGATCTAGAGACATGTTAGTGGATTAAGGTGAGTGTTTTCAAGGATGGTTATACAGAGGTAGTTTAACTATAATTTGTGTATATAATTTGGAGTATTTTCCTAGAAACCACTTAGGGTACACAATTTTTGAGCATGGTGGATTTGTTTTATGGAGGGATTACAATTTTCAAGGAAACTATGGCATGTTCTAGTTTATTTCATGAGAGGGAAAGAACCAAAACATTCAGTGGGAAATCATGAACAATCTTAGGTACTGGTGTTGGACTAGTGTCTTTAAATGTATGAAGGTGTGGTAAGTTTTAAATCATATCGATTAGGTTGTTTGACTACAAATAATGAGTTTTGATAAGTGATTACAGGTGTGTAAAAGAATTATGGGATAAAATATAACATTATAAATTTATTTTTATAGATGGGAGTGCATCAAGACTTATAGTTAATGGGTTGATAACACCTATTTTACTCAATAAGAATGGACACCATGGAGTGTTATCTTAATGTCTCAGTAGTGATGAAAAGTGGTTTCTTGGTTTTATTTGAATTAGATCCTTAAATTAAAGATTAAATTTATAAATGCATTGTGAATTTAAGAATGAAAAAAGATAATTTAAATTTAAATTAATAACTGAAACTGACCGACATGTATAGTCACATGACCACCAGGCATTCTTGAAGATGATAATAATTATTATGGAGATGTTTTAAGTTCATATGTGTATATAAGTTGAAAATTTTAGAAGGATTTTTTACTTTTAAATTATTGGGAAGGTTTTTATGAGAACCAAATTTCGAAACAATAGTTTTAGAATTGGATAACTATTAATGGGTATTTTTTAATGTGATTTGAAGCTTTAAGGTTATACATAGGGATAAAGGGAGTAGTGGGAGAGAATCAAAGGAGTCTAGACTAGTTATGGTTATATCATACAATCACTCTCCAAATGGTGGAACCATTAAGGTGTATAATTATAATTCTACCCTTAGGGTTATAGGGGGACACCCCTTCTATTTTGGCTACACAAAAAGGGTTTATCTCCCTCCCTTCATCCCATGTTTCCTCTATATTTTGGTGTATTGGATGTGAATTTACATCCTTTTTAGGTAAGTCCCTCCATCTTATGATCTCTGCTTCTAAAAAATTCCTCTTGATCTTTATGTTTCTAGATAGGGTTTTGATTCCAATTTTAATTAATCATATTGTAATTAGTCAACCATGATGGGGTTCCTCTATTCCTAGAAATATGTCATTATGTAACGTCATATACATGGGGTGTCTTACGTTTTTGGTTAAAGTATGAAACCCTATGAAATTTTCCATGGGTTTCCTTTAAAATTAAATTAATATAATTCTGGAAATTGTGGCGTAAATTAGGAATTTGGATCAGTGTGGTTTTGGGGGTGTGTTATGGTTGGATGATAACTTGTTGCATAGAGAATTGGAAATTAGTGTACATCAAGTGAGATAATATGAATTACTCCCATATTGAATTATTAATTTTAATTAATATTAAATATTATAACTAATTTTTATGATCCCTTGGAATAAGATGGGAGCATGGGGCTTTGGTATGGGATTTATTATGCTTGATGGAGCTTTGGTAGTAGCTTCTATGTATGGTTTTGAATGAAAATGGTTTTGGTAAAAGGTATGTGGTCCTTAGTACTTGGCTTGTGGTTAATTACATATTATTATAGTGTATGTGATGTGATGTCATTCTAATGAATGTTTTTTACTTATATTAATAAATTTATTGAATTTCCTAATTATATTAAATGTGCAATCTAAGTTTCATACCTTAAATGACCTCGATGAGGAGCCTAGGACAGATCAAACCTTTTATAGTTGCAAGGTATACTTGACCTCCAATGTTCAAGTCCATGACTCAATTGGTCTCCCATGAACCTTGGAGTCCTTAAGAAGTGAACCTAGGATTATTTTAAATGGTTGTGACTTGGTGGTCTTATCTAGTAATCTATAGACACAACTAATATGGGGTGTCTAATTTCATAAGATGGGAGATTCTATTATGACCTTTTTAAGACCCATGAAGAATGTTTCATAGGTGGTTATACTATAGGAATAATGAAATGGTTTAGTGTGTGGACTAACCAAGATAACCCCTTAGACTAGATTGAGACCGGTGACCCCAAGTGTGGTGTCTTGAATTTTTTTGACCTAGGGCCCCCTAGTTATTTATCTAGTGATTGACTAATCATGATCATGTGTAATGAAAATTAGATATCGATGATTATTTTTATTCCTAGAAACATTGTTTGTTTTGTTATATAAAAGACTTAGAAATTCTTATGAGGTGGTCATCACTCGGTAGCATATTCCATGGAAGAATAAATATTATAACTTGACTTATTCCCTTTTGGTAGTTGAGATATATATCAAAAATTCCCTTAGAGTGGTGTTTATATTTATTAATATGGAAAACACCCATATATTTGGTCATGAATACTCCATGTGAGGAGGTCTTGAACACTACCTATGGATAGGTCATGAATACTCCCACAAAAGAGGTTACTTATACTATACGTGGCTATGTAATTGATTTAGAGCCAATATTGTTGGGAATGTGTTAGTAGAAAAAGTTTTATAGGTTTTATGAAGTTGTTGATAAGTTGTTTTCATGTATTATTTTTTAAAATGATGGTTTTTTGAAATAGTTGTCTTTTTTATCAACATTTAGAAAAATGAAATTATTAAGTAAAAAAATAAAAAAATTGATTTCATTGAACAATAAAGGATTAAACATCCTTAAAAATGTGAAAAATATTGGATGATATTTTCTTATGAAAGTGAAAAATATCATTTCAACTTTCCTTTAGAAAGTGAAAAATACCAGATGAACTTTCCCCAAGAAAGAAAAAATGATTGGACAATCCTTCCTTAAGAAAGTAAAAAATTACCACACAAAAATTTCCTTAATAAATTAAAAAATATCAAAATAATTTTCCTTATGATATTGAACAATATCACATGAACTTTCCTTAATATAGTGAAAAATATCAGATGAACTTTATTAGAATTTTTCCTTCAAAATTTTCTGTAGACTGATCAGATGGTGTTTTCTTAAGGTGATTCAGAGTAAAATGTTACTAGGAGAAGAAGATGGGGATAATGTTTATAAAGTGATACCATTAGACAGAAAATTTGATGATGATTTTTTAGCTTTTGAAATGTGCTAAATTTATATCTATTTTTTCTAAAAATCATCATAAATTTTTTATGGTGAAAATAAAATTTGGAGATGATTTTTTGTTAAAAAAATTTATAACATCATGATCTTTAAAATATCATGATATATTTATTTATAAAAAAGTGGAAGAATTTTTTTTGGTGTACAATGTTATTTATTATGATGTTTATGAGGTTTTTGATGTCTTAAATGATTAACAATTTCATAAGATGATGAAATATGAAGATTATGATGGATATTTTGTAAAGTATTTCTTATATAAGAAAGATACTAAAGAATGGAATTAGACTAACATTTGGGAAGAACAAATTATAATTGAATGAAAATTTCAGATAATTTTTTTTTGATGAACATATTAGATAAACATTTTATATTCACATTTCTAATGAATAATGTCGAATCAGATGTACATTTAGGATGAATATTTCAGATGACCAAAGTAGGATTAGAGGAACATTTTTGACAAAAATTTTGGATGAAAATTTATGCTAAAAATTTTAGATGAATATTTCAAAGGAATAAATTGAAATCATAAAAATAATTGGATGAAAATTTAAAATAAACATTTTATACCAACATTTTACTAGGAAAAATTTTGTGATGATGTTCTGATTTGAATGTCTTTAAGAGGATTTCATAAACATATCATTGTGAAGATTCATATATAATTTTTTAATGTCCATAAATATCACAATAAATATTTGTGATTATTATGATGTGAATTAGTTTTTCTAAAGTTCCTTAACACTTATTTTAAGGAAATTTGAAGAATAATATGAAATTTGGAAAAATGTTTTTGAGAAAAATATTTAAAATTCAAATTTTCATAGAGAAGGAAAATAATTTAGAGTTACATCCCTTTAAATTTTGATCTCACCTATATAAAGTGGTGTAAAATAAACCCAAAAATAAGGTTTTATTTCAATCATGCTAAAATTTTAAGGGATAAAGAATTTAATTCATATAATGATATTGATTTTTTAAGACAAGGTTTAAGTAGGAAGTTATCCACCATGGAATCTCTTGGTTTAGGTTGAAGAAGTTGATATTGATTAGATATTTTTGTGATAAGTGATAAAATATTATTTTAAGGCACAAAAAAGATATTTTATATTGACATATTAGACATAAAAATCAGAAAAGGAAACCATATGAATTGGGAGAAGATGGAGAAAGTTTGTACCTAATACTGGGAAATAAATTTAAGAAGACATTTCTTACAAGAATATAAAATGTTATGTTTGTAAAAGAAGTATAGTGAAAACATTAAAAGTCTATTGGTGTTAGTTTCAAAAGTTTTTTCAAAAATTATTATTTCTAATTTATTTGTTCTGAAATGAAATTCAATTTATTGTTGATAATAGTGAAACACAAGTGTAAGTATATTTATTATTTTCTATAACCATAAAAGAAGATTGTTTTCTAGTGTATTTTGTGTTATTGGATTATTTACAAACTATTCTAATGGATAGATTATTTTTTTAGTAATTAACCTTATAAATTTTTGTGTTCCTATTGGTTAATATTTTATTCTAGTTTCAAAAAAGGAATATATATTTAACAGGAGGAAAATGTTGTTTAAAAAGTAAGAAATTTAAAAAATAATAATTACTAATTCAACTCCTCCCCCTATCATTGATAAAAATGGTCCTTTCAATTGGTATTAAAGACCAAGGTTCCATTCATTTATTTTTTACTAAAGTTTTACAAAAAGTGATGTTTTTATGGATAATCATATTTTTGTAAATAGTAAGGGGATTCCAATTTTAGGTGGAAATAACTACCATATTTGGAAAAAAAGAATATTAATATATATCATGTCTGATGTTTATGAATTTATCAAAGTTCCTATAGATGTATTTCCTCCACTGGTTGAGAATATTCCTTCTAGAAATCTTTATAAGAATAATTGGGAAAATTATGGGTGAGCCAAAAATACAATACATTCCTCACTTTCTTTAAGTTGTTTTCCTAGATTTAAAAGAGTTTAAATTTCTAAATGAATCTCAGATAAGTTAAATCAAATATTATAATTAAGTACAAAAGTTAATAAATCCATGTTACCAATCAAGAGGCTGAAGTATGAAGATCTTAAAATGGGCAAGTATGAATCAATTATAGATTTATTTATAGTGGTGAATGATATTATAAGCACCAGAAGATATCTTGGAGATAATTTATAAGATTAAATCATAGTTAAAAATATCGTAAAAATAACTACTCTTAAGAATGATGTAAATGTTTCATTGGTGGAATATAGAGATCCTAAAACTGTATAATTATATAATCTACATAAAACTCTAATTACATAAAAAATGTGAGGATAAATGAAATTTTCAAATAAAAGAAAAATATAATAAATTTCTTGATGATGCAAAATTTTGTGAATCTGAAACTAAAGATGAGGTCATTATTTTTTTGATTAATTTATGTTCTTATTATCTAAAAATATGAAAATAGGCCCAAGAAAGTACAAAGGGAAGTTACCACTGAAATTCTCTCATTGTGGATATATTGGGAACTTTTTTAAAAATTTCCCTCTAAGAAAATAGGATGAATAAAGTTATGATTATAATAGAAAAAGAATAATATTCTTAAAGAATAATGCAGAAAAATTCAAATCTCATTTAAATGGAAAGTATAAAAAGTTACCTGAATCCAAAAGGATAAGACTTTTGTCTAATGATGATAAGGATAAAAATAGTGTATAAGAAGATAAAAAAATAAGTGATAAAGATGATGAAAATAATGTTATTGAAAATGTGGATGGTGAATAGTTCACTAGTGATTAAATTCATAGTTATCATGAAGAAGAGACACATATAGAGGTTATTCTAAAAATATAATTGAAGGAATGTCTTCAAAACACTGTAATAATTGAAAGGAATAATAATATATTGAAGAAAGATAATATATCAAGACAAAATAAAGAAATTTTATAGAAGAAAAATAAAATATTATTAAATATATTGATGGTTTGAAGAAGTTTGTTAATAAAGAGAAAAAAATTAATATTTATCTTGAAGAAATTTTGAAGGCAATCGAAGAATATTTAGAACTTAATCAACTTTAATTTCCAAAAGCCAAGTAAGGAATCTTAAATTTAGAAAAATCAGTTACAAAATTTGGTGAATGTTATGATATTTTGAAACCTGATATAGATAAAAACATTTATCGTCATAGGTTGATAAGGTATATGAATCAATTTATAAGAATAAAAAAGTTGAGAAAACAATTTATATAACCAAAACAAAAAATGTTATAAAATCAAAAGTTTATAATATTTTAAAGTGTGAACCAAAATATCTTAATACCAGTGTTTCTATTGAGATTGAGAAGAAATATAATCTCTTCGAAAATGTATTGATTTATAATTTTTTTGGGTGCAGCAAAGTTCTAAAGTGTAATGTAAGAAATTTTATGGAAAAAATATTTAAAACTCTAGATAGTTTAGAAGTTACAAAGGAAAATATTATTTCTATGTATTCTTTTGGTATTAGGGTGTATTAGGATACATATAAAATATTCTTTGGTTATTTCAATAACATTACAATAATTAAAAGAGAAACTAGAGGAAGAGTTTTATGGGGATCTAACCCACCCAAATATGTCATCATGAGAAAGTTTGTTTGAAAATTTAAAATATATTCAAACCCACTGAAACTATTTTTAAAATATGTGAACAACCTAGATTTCCATCAAAAGTATGTATTGTGATGATTCTGTAATAACAAAACCTTTATATAAAATCTGAAAAGCTGTACTTGAGGAAATAAAAATACACATAAAATATATTGTTGTTGAAACTGTTTCATAACAAAAAAGGAGAATAACCTTGGATTTGGAATAGTGGGTGATATTCACATATAAAATGAGTTTTTAATATTCTAGATAATGTGAAAACTTTTTAAGTATAAATTATTACTTTGGTAAATGATTAGTCACTCATAATCAAAGCTAGTGGATCTTATATTATTAGAGAAAAAAACATAAAATCCAAAATATCCTTTTTTATTTATTGGATGAAACACAACTTATTAAGTGTTTCAATATTTTTTAATGAAGGAAACACTATTTTTTGAAAAAGGATGTTTTTTTATAATAGAATATAAGATTGGAAATTTTTTATGAAGGTCCAACAAACCAAGGGAAATTTATTTCAAGTTAGTTGTGTAGATGTTTCATGCTATTTAAGCAGGATGTAAGAAAATATGCTATGACATAAAAGTCCAAGGCATATGTGTTAGAGGAATATGAGAAAGTTAGTGAAGAGGCTCAATATTAGTTATGTTACTAATATAACAAGAAGAAGATATGGGTGTTGTTATATTTTATAGAAAGAGAAGATAATAAAATCAGTTCATAATAAAGTTAAGATATTTTCAACTCATCCCTTGTAGTTTATTCATTCTCATATATACAATCCAATGAGTAAAACATCAAAAAAGTGGATAAGTAATTTATTTATTATATTTTTTATTTTACTTATGTTACATGTATTAGGTTTCTAAAATATAAATCAATGTCTTAGAAAATGTTTAACAGTTTCATGAGAAGAACATAACAAGAATGTAGATATTCTATGAAAAATATACAAACCTATAACGGTGGTGAATATAAAATTGATTAGTTTAATGATTATGTTAAAAAACATAGAATTCATCATGATTTCATAGCACTATACTCACCATAAAAAATGTTTCTGAAAGAAGAAACATAAGTTTGGTGGAGATGATATAAATAATGTTGCTTGAACATAGTAATTCTCATTGTTTTTAGATGAATGATATCAGTATAAAATATTATATTCATAATTTAAGTTTCTATAGTCTGAGATCTGATATGAAACCTTAAAAAATATTACAATGAACCCCCATTTTTAAATAAACTAAGAGTATTTGATAGTACCTGCATTATAAAAGTCAAGGGTGTAAGTCTTGGGAAGTTTGATCAGAGAGGTGTTGATGAAAAAGTTATTAGATACAATATTAATGGTATAGGATATATATATTTTGACAAATAAACAATTAATATAGTTTATTTTGAATATGTAAATGTTCTTGAAAAATATGATTATAAATTGTCACAAAAATATATAAAAATGAATTTTAGGGGAGATAAAATAGTTAATTTTGAGAGAATTAGAAAATATTAAAATCATTGTAACAATGTTGATGTTGTATAAAATTAGGATTTATAATGGGATATATCATGTGACAAGTAACAACATCATACATCTCATCCCAGGTTTAGAAAGAAGGTGGAAGTTCAAAACATCATTATTGGTCAACAAAAAAGGTTTAAATTAGAAGAACATCATGTTTAGTTACAAATACTTTTTATACTCAAATTTTGAGAGAAAATATGTTAATTATACTTCTCAGAACCATGATCGGTTTAATGAAATGAATAAATAGTTGAATCAAATTTAGTAAAATTATATTGGGAAAATTCTTCCCAAGACAAATAAAAGAATGTTATTAGAAAAAAGTGGGTATTTAGAAAAAATATGAATAACGATAGAGAAGTTATAAGAAAAAAGGAATATTTTTTTTCAAATGCTACTCAAAAATTGAAGGCATTGATTTAGATCATAATTTTTCTCCAGTGGTATGATTAGAAACTATCAGATTATTTTTATTATCATTGTACAATGAGGTTATAATTTTTTTTTTCTGATTGACTTAAATTTAGTTATTATTAATTGAGATATTTATGAATGATTTTACATTGACCAACTATATGGATTCATGATTGGGAAATATTATAATTATGTGTGTATGTTGAAGAAGGTTTTTATGGATTGAAGAAAGCTATGAGATCTTGGTATTCCAAATTAGAATCTTTCTTTAGAAATTTGATGTTCAAAAAAGGAAGGGTTGATAGTAAACTCCACATCAAAAAAAAATCAGGATTTTCCCCTTATTACAATCATTTATGTCAACAATATTATCTTTTAGAGGAATGATAAAAAATATTTCAAAAGTTTTCTAAGGAAATTAAGTTGTTTTTTTTAAATTTCTATGCTGAGGGAAATGAAATAATTTATTATCTTACAAATATGACTAAAAAATAAGTATATTTTTCTATATTAGCAAAACCATATAAAGAAACTTCTTAGGATTTTTGGACTGGAAGATTAAAAAGCCTCTTTCCATACCAATTTTTGTGGGAACCATGTTTTCTTAAGATGGGTAAAGAAATTGGATCCTAAGGAGTTCATTATGTTATCAGAATGTTTTTTATATCTGATTAATTTAAGTCTAGATAATTTATATGTTGTCAAATTGTGTGAAAGATTTAAAATTACTCCTAAATAATCTAATATCATTGATTTTTTTTCAAATAAATCAAAGTAAGAACTGATTTTGGTATAAAATATTGAATCTCAAGAAAGATATATTTATTTGGTTATACATATAATGAATGGATATGACATATTTATAATAGAGGATCCACATGTGGTGGAGTTTTCATTATAGGGAAAAGTTGTGTAAGTTGACATAAAAAGAAGTAAAATTATGAAACTCAAAGTAATGTTGAAGATGGGTATGTTTCTTCTACTAAAGAATCAAAATGACTTATGTGGATGGAAACTTAGTTAGAATATTTGTTTTTGAAAATAATGTAACCCCTACTCTTGGGTTATGATTGTCACGACCCGCCTTCCCCAAAAGGAGGGAAGGGTCAGCAGATTTCCAGGCCCTTCCTTCTTTAAGTTGAATGAGAGATAATGACCCCCGAGACCCGCCTTCAATAGGTCCCGGAGTGGCGACTAGCACCAAGGGTATAGAAATTTCTCACAAATGGAAGGAATTACCCCTTTTTGTTTTATAATATCGAGAGATAATATAATGAAACCCAACAACACCAAGGTAAAAGAAATGTAAAGCCAAAATTAGACCATTCCCACATGCATGTTCCAAAAGTAGAACCCACAAGGTACAAAAGGTGACTACAAAGGTAAGTACCAAGAAAAGAAAAACAACAACTACAACTTCCTCAATAGTCCTAGCTAGTATGGTCCCGCGTGATCCCCGAAGTCCTCCTGGAATCCTGAAATCAGTTTTATATATATAGGGTGAGAATACAAGTACACTCAGTAGGGAAAACCAAAGACTCTCATGCACAAGTGGGGGAACGTACTAAAGTCCCGTGAGAAAAGGAGTAAAACGAACACCTATCAAGGTAAACTATCCACCCAAGCCTCACCAAGGCACACTCCCCAAATAACGCAAGTCAAGTAATATATATAATAAGAGCACATCGATGTTTGGGTACCCCACACCACTTTCCCACTGGTTATTGAGACATCCTACGCATCAGACCAATCCCTCCATTCTCACCACAGTCCCACTGCCACACCCTCCCACACACACCTGGGCCACAACCACACACAGTCCCACCGCCGAATCCCGCCCGTGAACACCTAGGACACAACTATCACACGTAACCACACCTTCAAACACCTAGGCCAGAACAACCACCACCACGCCCGAAGACACCTGGTCTAGAAGATCCACTGCCACACCCGAAGACACTTGGGCCTCATCCCGAAGATACTTGGGAAACTACCTGCCCGCACACACCTGGTCCTTAACCACCACACTACCCCGCCCAAAGGTTCTTGGGATAATAATGGACCTCAGGCCATCACATCCTGCCTGAAGATACTTGGGCTATCCAGGAAAGGGATCAGAAAAGGATCTAATAACCAGCCTCTAAGAATAGTGTTGGAAAAAACACCCTCCCCCATGAAATGGGGGTGTTCGGCACTAAGTGGTCAACTTGGGTGGGGTGAAAATAAGAAACACAAGCTATAGGTATATATATAGTTAACAAGAACTCACCCCAAAATAGGTTTTTCTTCAGACAGCCTACAGATCACAACATCACTCAAGTCTGAGTCACAACTCTCGCTAACAAAACCCATTTGTCCCATTCTTGTTTTCATGTTCAGTAATAATGTTCAAATTAGTTTATGCACTACTGGGAAACTAACACCATAAGCATAACCAAGGAAAATAAACCATCCAAATGTCAATTTAAGTATCCACGCCCGGTTCTCTTGTAAAGTCGCAACAATAAGGAAAAGTGAGAACTCTCGAAGTCCTGAAACCAGACAACCCCGAGACACTACCCCGTGTCCCCTCCCCCAAAAGGCTTTTCATAAATAGAGTATCCCACCCCAATTTGTGATATAATCAAGGTAACCGCCCGGCCTCACAAACACTTAATCTATAACAACAGGGGATCCCATCACCAAATTCACAACCACCGAGACAAAGTAGGCCACACCTGTATTTTCAGATTTATAGTATTTAATACACTCCATGATTTCAATTCTGTGTTTTGACCGTGGTTAGCACAGAAGGGATTGATCCGGGCACTTTCAATTTATTCAGCCGGGTATACGTGATTAATCAATTTACTTTTCACAGCATGAGTTTACAATTAGGAACAAGCCATTTAAAACACCAGGAGGGGTTCATTAGTGCACAAACAAGGACCACCAACGACCTCAATTTTCAGAAGGCGTAAGCCAGCACAACTCAGAAAGATGATCATAATATAAACAACATCAACGATCACAACCCCCCCTTAATTATTTATAGGATTTGTTCATTATATTTATTTAGGTCTGGTTTATCCAATTCTATAGAAACAAAAGCACACTCACCCCGCATGATACACAAAAGAGAGAGGCGAAGGAGAAATTCCCTACTTGTTGATAGATGGTCGACATTTTAGACCGGCCACAGAACTTTACGAATAACGATGCGGCTCGCCTGATGCACCAGAAGCTGTTTGTGAAAAGCTGCGATCGAGGAAAGAAGAAACCACGGCTAACCCTTAGTTTATAAGAGTCGCAGACGGTTAACGTGAGAACGCGAAACCGCGTAAGGCGTGGGGTCGTGGGTTGGCCACGTGGCCCCACTCGTCATTAATGGGGGTCGGTTGGTTTAAACTGACTCATTAATTCATTAAGTATTTAATTAAAACTCTTATGGGTCTTACATGTCTTTAAAACACACTCAAACAGGTCAAAATAGGGTTTAAAACCCTAATTGCGCAAGAAGGAGCGCCACTAGAAAGAACCCGCGGGGTAGGCCAAGGCTACCGATAGGCCAAGGCTACCAGTAACCCAAGGCTACTGGTAGGCCAAGGCTACCGGTACGCCAATGCTACTGGTAGGCCAAGGCTACCAGTACGCCAAGGCTACCGGTACGCCAAGGCTACCGGTACGCCAAGGCTACCGGTACGCCAAGGCTACCGGTACGCCAAGGCTACCGGTACGCCAAGGCTACCGGTACCCCAAGGATACCGGTAGGCCAAGGCTACCCGTAGGCCAAGGCTACCGATAGGCCTACACCGCCATGATTCCCAGACCAGAAAACCCAACGTGACATTTTCACAAAGTAAAGGATCCCCACAAAAACCCGGGCCGTTACATCAGATACCTCTTAAACGATTCTCGTCCCCGAGAATCAAAACAAACCAGAAGGAAAGAGATGGTCCGAACAACCAATACAAAAGATACCTCTTATAAGTGAAACCATGCTAATTAAAAACACTTCCCTGACAAGAACCAAGCAACATACCATACCAAACTTCCCAGGCATGAAGGTTGGGGAGTCTCCTCCCCCATGTCAATATATTATCCGCTTTGGGCGACACTGACTCGCCCGCATGGGTTTAATCGTATCCACCTTAATGCGTCTTGATTAGGGGTCGGGTTCTCTCCTCCCCTACAGCCAGGGCTTTTCACACATATTCAGAGGAAAGAAAACGAGTACGTTTCATAGCCAAAAAGACAAAACTTTCTACCACAATAGGTACAACAAGGAACAAAATTCAAAACAACTTGGGGGTACTGGGTATGCATCTGTGCTTCCCTCTCCCATGTACTCTCCTCAAGCCCACCATGTCTCCACAACACATGAACCAAGGGAATGGCTCACCCATGAAGCACCTTATCCTTGCGATCCTCGATCATCACTGGTCTCTCCACAAAGGTCACGTCATCCTCGATGTCCAGCTCACCCCAATCAAGGACGTGTGAATCGTCGTGCAAATACCGACGGAGCTGTGACACATGAAAGACATCATGTATCCTCAGTAGCGGCAGTGGTAACGCTAGATGATAAGCCACTTTACCGACCCGCCACAACACTTCAAAGGGTCTGATGAACCAGGGAGAAAGCTTACTCCCCTTGCCAAACCTTCACTGCCCACACCAAGGGGAGACCTTCAAGAACACGTGGTCTCCAACCTCAAACCCCAAGGGCCTCCTCCTGGTATCGACATACGACTTCTGTCAGTCCTAGACCACCTTTATCCTTTCCCGTATGAGCTGAACCTTCTCTGTCGTGCTCCGCACCACCTCTGGACCAAGGATGCCTACCTCTCCTACTTCGTCCCAGTACATAGGTGAACGGAAGGGCCTCCTGTACAAGGCTTCAAACGGGGCCATACCGATGGTAGAGTGATAGATATTATTGTAGGCGAACTCTACTAGGGGAAAGTGTCACACCCATGATCCTCCTGTGTCCAGAACACATGCCCGCATCATATCCTCCAAGGTCTAGATGGTGCGCTTTGTTTTCCTATCTGTCTGGGGATGGAAAGCAGTGCTAAGGCATAACTAGGTGCCAAAAGCATGCTGAAATCCTCGCCAGACTCGCGAGGTAAACCGTGCATACCTATCTGAGACTATAGACCTTGGAACTCCATGAAACCACACCACCTCATCCACATACCTTCGTGCCAAAGTATCCACTGCACTCGACTCCCTGATCGCCAGAAAGTGAGCCGATTTCGTCAACCTGTCCACTACTACCCAGATGGCATCGTATCCCACTTGGACCTTGGGTAGTACCATGACGAAATCCATTGAGATGTCATCCCACTTCCACTCAGGGACATCTAGAGACTGCAGTAGGCCGCCTGGAACTCGGTGTTCAGCCTTCACTTGCTGACACACTAAGCACTTGGCCTAAAACTCTGCCACTTCTCGCTTCACTCCGGGCCACCAAAACTATCCCTTCAGTCCCTGATACATCTTGGAAACTTCTGGGTGTACTGCTAGGGGCGAGTTGTGGAACTCACTGAGAACCTTGACGCGCATCACTCCTGGAACAAACAACCTTTTCTAGAAAAGCATCTGATTCTGACCATCCTCTGTCCATCCTTCCAGAGCATTTCCCTGGTCAACTCGGTCACGCATCACTTCGCACTCCGTGTATCCCCACTTAGACTCCCCCACTTGCCGAAACAGAGATGACTGCACTATCATCTGATATAGGCAACCTCTACCACCATCCATCCTCGCATCCAGGTGTAAGGCGGCCAACTCCTCCATCGCTTTCCAGGCATCCGCCGACTCTTGGACCGAATCCTTCTGCGTCCTCCTGCTCAAGGCATCGGCCACTACATTTCCCTTTCCCTCAGTATAAGAGATCTCGAAGTCGTAATCCTGGAGGAACTCCACCCATATCCGCTGTCGCAAGTTTAAGTCCCGCTAGGAGAAAATATACTTCAAGCTTTTGTGATCCGTAAAGACCACAAAGCGTTCTCCGATGAGGTAGTGCCACCATAACTTTAGCGCAAAAATGACCGCTACAAGTTCCAGGTCGTGGGTGGTGTAATTACGCTCATGGGGGCGTAGCTACCTGGACCCATAAGAGATCTCCCCTTATCGCTGCATCAACACACATCCCAGGCCCTGTCCTGAATTATCACAGAACACCTCATAGGCCGCCCCTTCTTCTGGTAATCTCAGCACTGGGGCACTAACCAACTTCTCTTTTAGATAGCTGAAGGCTGACTCGCACTGTTCACTCCACCCGAAAACCTGTTCCTTCTTGGTAAGGGCTGTCAAAGGGGATTCTACTCAGGAGAATTTGGCTAAGAACCTCCGATAGTAACCTGCCAGCCCAAGGAAACTACGAACCTCTGCCACATTCTTGGGTGCTGCCCAAGAAACAACCGCCTCAACTTTTGATGGGTCCACCGCTACCCCCTGCTCGGACACCACGTGCCCGAGGAAGTGCACTCCTCGTGTCCAGAACATTCATTTCGACAACTTCCCATGAAGCTGATGATGTCGGAGGACCTCCAAAACTCTCCTCAGGTGCTCTGCATGGTCCTCTTCTAACCTCGAATATATCAGGATATCTTCGATGAACACAACCACGAACCGATCCAAGTAATCCCGGAAGATGGAGTTCATAAGCCCCATGAACACAGCTGGTGCGTTCGTAACACCGAAGGGCATGACTACAAACTCGAAGTGTCCATATCTACACCCGAAGGCCGTCTTCGGGATGTTGCTCTCCTTAAATCTCAGCTAGTGGTACCCAGCCTGCAGATTGATCTTTGAGAACCATCCTACCCCTTTAAGCTGGTCGAAAAGATTGTTTATCCTAAGAAGAGGATAGCGATTCTTGATCGTCACCTGATTCAGCCTCATGTAGTCTATGAACAACCTGAGACCACCATCTGCCTTCTTTGAAAACAAGACTGGAGCACCCCACGATGACGCACTCGGTCGAACATAACCCCTCTTCATCAGATCATCAATCTAAATCCGCAACTCTCATAACTCTGAAGGTGCCATCCGGTAAGGAGCCATCGAGATCAGATGAGCATCGGGCTGCAGGTATATCCCGAAATTGATATCACGTTGAGGGGGTAGAGTCGTTACCTCCTCAGGAAAGATGTCTATAAACTCACGGACAACCTCTGGCACCCCCACCATCTCGGCATCTACTGACTCTTTTGATAGCTCGGCTAACAAGGATAAAAGGGGATCCTCTCGCCTGCTGCCCTTCTGACCGCTCCGCTCACCGGTGAAGGTAAAACGCCGGCCTCCCAAGTCCGAGAACATGACCCTTCTTCAGAGACAGTCAATGACGACACACACAGAGAATAGCCAGTCGATGCCTAGGATGACATCATATGGCTGTATCTGTAGTATAAGAAGATCCATGACTGACTGATGTGGCCCTATCATCATTCTGCATCCCCGACAAACAAACAACAAGTCGGTCTGACCCCCGACTGGTGTGCTCAACACCAGGGGTACTGGGAGTCTCTCGGCATCTAGACCCAAAGAACGGGCTAGAATAGGCGCAAAAAAGGAGTGGGAAGATCCGGTATCAAACAAATCATAAGCAAGAGTGCTAAACAAACTGATCGTACCTCGAACAACCTCCGGCCCTGCTGGAACTGCTGCCTCTATGGTGTGCAACTGTCCACACCCAGCTCCTCTCCCCCTCAGTTGCCAGCCACCTCTCCGACTGCGCCTCGTTCGAGGTCCCTAAGGTGCCCCTGAGGTCGGCCTCCTCCTCCTACGTCTGCCCTCAAAGGAGCGGGAGCTCACTGTCCCTACTGCTGCTGCTGGAAAGGTCTGGCTGGAAGCTGCTGCTGGGGTGGGTGGTGGGGTTGTCCACCACCGCCGTACTATACCCGGTCCGGGCACTGACTCCAGAGATGTCTAGGGCTCCCATAGATGAAGCACCGCAGTCCCAGGCCTGAAGGAAAAGGGTGAGGACCAGGGGATCGAAACTGAAATAGTTGTGGCCTGCTCCCTGCAGGTTGGAACCTGGAGGGTCCTGACGCTGGAGGACTGGGGATGACGACCTTCCCCTTTGATGGTCCCAGCTGGATCCCCTCTCATGACACACCTCCCAGAGCGTGCATCCTCTCCACCACTTAGGCCTTCTTCTGGACTTCCAAGTACGTCGTCCGGGTAAAGGGGGTAACATCATACTGGAGGGAGGGT
The DNA here is from genome assembly GCA_963277665.1 of Viscum album. Classification (NCBI taxonomy): domain Eukaryota; kingdom Viridiplantae; phylum Streptophyta; class Magnoliopsida; order Santalales; family Viscaceae; genus Viscum; species Viscum album. The sequence continues at coordinate 1,973,634,460 of OY728133.1, forward strand.
CGGAGCGCCTCCTCCAAACGTCTTGCCCGAGACTCCTCATCAGGAAAGAGGTCCGGAGCAAAACGTAGGAGGTCCTTGAACTTGATCCCTAGCTCCCTCACGGACATGCTCCCTTATTGGAGGGAGAGTAACTCCTGTCTCTTTTCCGCCTTCATCGTCGAAGAGAGGAATTCCGCCCGAAACTCCCTCTCAAAATCTGCCCAAGCCACCTCAGCCTCTCTCCTCTCCCCCAGGTAAAGAATCCACCACTGACGCGCCGCTCCCTGTATCTGGGTGATGGCCAGAGGAACCCAGTACTCGGTCAGGGCCCGAATCAGGCCAAAATCTATTACTAGCTCCTCTAGCCAGCCTTCCATCTTCATGTCAGAGGTACTGCCCTCATACTTCTTGAGGGTCTGTCGCTAGAAGGCCCTTAGAGTCCTCTTCCACTGGTCGTCCTCCTCTTCTCGGTCATCTCTCTGCCGATCGGCCAAAGTAGTCTGCGGGGCCTAGATCGTCTGTACCACACGCGATCGCCTTCCAGGTGACATAACTGCAAGGTGAACAAGGAATTCCTAATCCCAAGTAGTGCAGAATATTGTTCTTAAAACTTCTTAAAATTATAATTTATTCTTAATTTCCGAGACATCCCAGAAACACGAGAACACAAGTCATTATGATGCATGTACCTTTCCTAGGGTCTCTACCCTACAATCAGCGTGGCATCACTTGGTCATTCGGTAGGTCCAGAGTCCATGCGTCGGATCACGGGGGGCCTTAAAATACTGTGTCTTAGCCGGTCTTCCCCAGCCTAATTCATGCGCCAAGGTCACCCAACACTGTTGCCTTACCATCCCATGAAATCCTCACTGTGCCTAACTCCAGACTCCATCCTATCTCTCAAACATCATCTCTGATACCATTCTGTCACGACCTGCCTTCCCCAAAAGGAGGGAAGGGTCAACAGATTTCCAGGACCTTCCTTATTTAAGTTGAAGGAGAGATAATGACCTCCGAGACCCACCTTCAATAGGTCCCAGAGTGGCGACTAGCACCAAGGGTATAGAAATTTCTCACAAATGGAAGGCATTACCCCTTTTTGTTTTATAAGATCGAGAGATAAGATAATGAAACCCAACAACACCAAGGTAAAAGAAAAGTAAAGCCAAAAGTAGACCATTCCCACATGCATGTTCCAAAAGTAGAAGCCACAAGGTACAAAAGGTGACTACAAAGGTAAGTACCAAGAAAAGAAAAACAGCAACTGCAACTGCCTCAAAGTTCCGAGCTAGTATGGTCCCGCGCGATCCCCGAAGTCCTCCTAGAAACCTGAAAGAAGTTTTATATATGTAGGGTGAGCATACAAGTACACTCAGTAGGGAAAACCAAAGAATCTCGTGCACAAGTGGGGTAATTTACTAAAGTCCCGTGAGAAAAGGAGTAAACCAAACACCTATCAAGGTAAACTATCCACCCAAGCCTCACTAAGGTACTCTCCCCAAATAATGAAAGTCAAGTAATATATATAATAAGAGAACATCGATGTTTGATTACCCCATGACACTTTACCACTGGTTATTGAGACATCCTACGCATCAGACCAATCCCACCATTCTCACCGCAGTCCCACTGCCACACCCACCCGCACACACCTGGGCCATAACCACACGTAGTCCCACTGCCGAATCCCACCCGCGAAAAACTAGGCCACAACTGTCACACGTAATCACACCTGCAAACATCTAGGCCAGAACAACCTCCACCATGCCCGAAGACACCTAGGCTAGAAGATCCACTACCACACCCGAAGACACCTGGATCTCATCCCGAAGATACTTGGGAAACTACCTGCCCGCACACACGTGGGCCATAACCACCACACTACCCCACCCGAAGGTTCTTGGGCTAATAATGAACCTCAGACCATCATAGCCTGCCCGAAGATACTTGGTCTATCTGGGAAAGGGAGGAGAAAAGGAGCTAATAACCAGCCACTAAGAATAGTGTTGGGAAAAATACCCCCCCATGAAATGGGGGTGTTCAGCACTATGTGCTCAACTTGGGTGGGGTGAGAATAAGAAACACAAGCTACAGGTATATATATAGGTAACAAGCACTCACCCCAAACTAGGTTTTTCTTCAGACAACCTACAGATCACAACAACACTCAAGTCCGAGTCACAACTCTCACCAACAAAACCCATTTGTCCCATTCTTGTTTTCATGTTCAGTAATAATGTTCAAATAAGTTTATGCACTACTGGGCAACTAACACTATAAGCATAACCAAGGAAAAGAAACCAGCCAAACATCAATTTAAGTATCCATGCCCGGTTCTCTTGTAAACTCCCAACAATAAGGAAAAGTGAGAACTCTCGAAGTCCTGAAACCAGACAATCCCGAGACACTGCCCCATGTCACCTCCCCAAAAAGTCTTTTCGTCAACAGAGGATCCCACCCCAATTCGTGATATAAAAAAGGTAACCGCCCGGCCTCACAAACACTGAATCCATAATAATAGGGGATCCCATCCCCAAATTCACAACCACCGAGACAAATCAGTCCACGCCTGTATTTTCAGAATTATAAGATTTAACACACTCCATGATTTCAATTACGTGTTTTGACCGTGGTTAGCACAGAAGGGATTGATCCTGGTACTTTCAATTTATTCAGCTGGGTATACGTGATTAACCAATTTACTTTTCATAGCAGGAGTTTACAATTAGGAACAAGCCATTTAAAACACTAGGAGGGGTTCATTAGTGCACAAACAACGACCACCAACGACCTCGATTTTCAGAAGGCGTAAGAGAACACAAATAAGAAAGATGATCATAATATAAACAACATCAACGATCACATCCCCCATTCATTCTTTATAGGATTTGTTCATTATATTTATTTAGGTCTGGTTTATCCAATTCCACAGAAACAAAAGCACACCAACCCCGCATGGTACACAAAAGAGAGAGGCGAAGGAGAAATTATCTACTTGTTGATAGATGGTCGATGTTTTAAGCCAACCGCGGAACTTTACGGATAACTATGCGGCTCGCCCGATGCACCAGAAGCTATTCGTGAAAAGCCGCGATCAAGGAAAGAAGAAATCATGACTAACCCTTAGTTTATAAGAGCCGCAGACGGTTGAGGTGAGAACGCGAAACCGCGTAAGGCGCGGGGTCGTGGGTTGGCCACACGGCCCCACTCGTAATTAAAGGGGTTCAGGTGGTTTAAACCGACTCATTAATTTATTAAGTATTTAATTAAAACTCTTATGGGCATTACAGGTCTTTAAAAAACGCTCAAATAGGTCAAAATAGGGTTTAAAACCCTAATTGCGCAAGAAGGAATGCCACTGGAAAGAACTCGCGGGGTAGGCCAAGGCTACCGGTAGGCCAACGCTACTGGTAGGCCAAGGCTACCGGTAGGACAAGGCTACCAGTACTCCAAGGCTACTGGTAGTCCAAGGCTACCGGTAGGCCAAGGCTACCGGTAGGCCAAGGCTACCGGTAGGCCAAGGCTACCGGTAGGCCAAGGCTACCGGTAGGACAAGGCTACCGCTAGGCTAAGGCTACCGGTAGGACAAGGCTACCGATAGGCCTACACCGCCTTGATTCCCAGACCAGAAAACCCAACATTACATTTTCACAAAGTAAAGGATCCCCACAAAAACCCGGGCCGTTAAAATGATAATAAAAGTACAATAAATATACCTAAAAATACAGTGTATTATTCTTGTTCAAATAATATTGATATAAAATATCACTTCATCAAATTGAATGTGGAGAAGAATTAATTGAAGGAGGAGTATATTCCTATAATGGAATAAGTTGATGATATAATCACTAGACTATGGTTAAAGTAAACATTTTTTGAATTGTGGTTGAACATAGATGTATAGTATCCCTCTATTATAGGCTAAAGTATGTGATTTTAATCCAATATCTTATCTTTAATTTGGATATTGTTTTTAGGGGGATAAAAATGATTTAACAAAAATCAATACATTATTATGTTCTTAAAACATTACTTATTTAGGCATAGTTTTATTTTAAGTGGTAAGATATGATTTCAGGATGTGTGAACTATTTTAATAGTTTATTAAAGTGGATTCCGATTTTTTTCCTTTCATGAAAAATTGAATGTTTTTGAAAGTTTTTGGTTTGAAAAAATATGTAAAAATAATTTTATTAAGTAAATGGCTATGGAAATCATGATTTTTTGTTCAATGATCCGTTTTTAATATATTGAGTTCACTCACATAGGCTTAAAATCATTGGATAAGTAATCCATCGACCAAGGTATATATTTTTGTGACTTTTGTTCCGTGGTTGAAAACAAAATCCAAAGGGAGTTATTGTTGGGAAAAAGTTGGCTGAAGGAGTTTTTGAGGTTATTAGAAGTTATTTTTAAGAAGCTTAGTTATCCTATTTTTGAAAAAGGGGGTTTATTTGAAATGGATATATATTTTTTTTCTAAATTAATAAACATATGTTTTTTAAGAATAAAAACCACAAACCTTTTATTTCATTTAACAAGAAAGGATAAACATTCTGTAAGAAAGTGAAAAAGACCAAGATAAAATATATTAAGAAACTGAAAATGATCACATGGTATTAACTTAAAAAATTTAAAATTTTTAGGTGAAACGTCCTTAAAAAAGTTGAATTGATTAGGTATACTTTCCTTAATAAAGTGAAAATGATAAGATGTAATTTACTTAAAGAAAGTGAAATATATTGGACAAAATTTTCTTATGAAAGTGAAAAACATTAGATGAACATTTCCTTAGAATATATCCTTAGGATGTTTTTGAAGATTGGTCAGATAAATTTTTCTTAATCAGATTCATATAATAATGTTACTTGGTGGAGAAGGTGGTGAAAAATTTGATAAATGGAAATCACTGTATAGAGGAAATTTGATGAATATTTATGGACTTAATAAATGTGTAAAATGTATATCAATTTTGTTACAAAATTATTATACATTTTTTTTATTGAAATTAAAATTTGGTGATGATTTTTTCTTATAAAAATTTCAAACATAATGATTTAAAAATCTAATGATCCATGCATTTACAAGAAAGGGGGAGACATTTTTTCTCTTTTAAAAAGTTATTTCTTACGATGTTTATAAATTATTCTAAGATTAATATGTTTTAAAGTTGAATAGGCATAAAAAGTGTTATGTTTAAATAACATTGATGTTAAAGAATTTTGAAAAAGAATGTGGATGTTAGAGAATTTGTTTTGAGTGGGAAATTTGAAATTAAAATTTCTAATGAGTGGAAAATTTAATTCGAGTTACCACCTTTTATTTTTTGAGATAACATATATATATGGGTGCACTGTAAACCAAAAATGATGTTTAGTATTCTCAAATTCGTAAATTTTAATGGTTTTAGAATTTTTTCCGAACAAAGATACCAGATCGATCTTTTCAATCCAAAGTTTTAGTTGGTTGTTTTCGGAAAAGAAATATCTTGGTTGCGGTTGAAGAAGAAGTTGATATAAATAAGAGTATTTTTGTGATAAATTAAACGGGTAGAGTTTTAAGGATTCAAATGTAATTTCTAGTCAAACATATCAGACATACAATTCAAAAAGAAACTGTATAAACAATTAATAGATAGAAAATGTTCTTACATGATTTTGGGAAATAAATTAAATAAAAAGTGTTTTTCTTAAAGATAAAAAGATATTTTTATATATGCATCAAATTGAAAACATTCTGATCCCATTGGTGAAGGTTTTTAATGTTTTTACAAAATCATTGTTACATGTTTATTTATATAGAAATCACATGCACTACATTTTTGATAATTGTGAAATAAAAGTGTGATGATATTACCTGATTTATGTAACAATAAAATACGATTGTTCTATAGTGGATTTTGTGGTGTTGGATTATTTAAAAACCAAGCCATGTAGTAGAAATTCTTGTTGAGTAGTGAACCTTGTAAATTCTTTTGTTATTATCTATTGAGATTGTATTATTTTTTCTTCAATGGTATAACTATTTATAATGGGGTGAAGATGGTTTCAAAATCAAGAGACATAATATTAAAACATCATTAATTCACCCCAAACCCTCTCAATGATAACATTAGTACTTCTAGATATTACTTTGGTACCTAGTATAGGAAGATGTTCCTACCAAGCGGGAGATACTAGGGGATTGAGGAGTATTTAGTGGGTTTGATTGAGACTTATAGATGCTTTTTTTCCCATCAAATGAAATATTATGGTTCTTTTGTGGTCTTTGTTGGGTGTATTCAAGCCTTTTGGGCCAAAGAGCTCATTTCCTAGGACCATTTCATACAATTATAGAGTAGTATTGAGGGTTTAATACCAATATAAAGCTCACCTTAGTATATTATCATGTATTACATGGAAGATGACCCTATAGTTCATTATTTTTATACTAGGGTGAAAGAACCTCATGTATTTTTATGGTTTTCATGATCATCATGAAGTTATTAGAGACACCCTAAATTGTCTGAAGAAGGTATGGTCAATCGAGGTCACAGACTTAAGGATCGATGGTGGTTATTTATTTATTTAGTTATCATAGGATGTTTATTTATTTATATCATGTCACATACATATATCACTACATTACTGATATTTATGGTACCACATTGGTGTTTCCCTACTAAGTTATGTACTCACACCATGCTCGGGCCACTATTTCACTTGGGTACCTTAGAAGACACTTACTTAGTTTCTATTAGATATAGGGTTATAGAATTGGGAATTTCATGATCAAACATGATATATCATAATCTGTAGGCTGGTATGAGGTGAGGCTTGGAGTTGGGTGTAGGGCCTCACTTGTTTTTATTTCATTTGGTTATTTTATATATGTGACATGCCATGTGGGAAACCAATTTTGTATTCATGTCTAATTTAATTTCATTTTTCATAGTTTTTCAAGATTTTTTAAATTTTATGTACTCTGATATGTATCGTTTTATTTTATTTTATTTTCATTGTGAACTCTAATGTGGGGTATATCCTCCTCAAAACACCATTATAGACCCTCTTTACTGGTCAAAAACCTTTGGTGTGTGAGGAGTCATATTTGAGGTCACATTGAACTATTGGTATACTTATTGTTTATATAGAGTTGGGTTGGGATGTGAAAATTTAAGAAATTATTATAGACACGGGTGAATTAGTTTAGAATTCATATTTGAGCCTTTTTTGATTAGGCATGTCTATTATGCTGATTTGGGTGCACTTTAGATTATATCGACACTTGAAAACATGGGTCTGGAGGAATGGATCCCACTAAAAAGTTAAAACTAATCATTGTACATATGGGATGAGATCACATTTTTTTGTAGATGGTTATGGGTGTGTGTGTTCATGACATGAGTTACCTTCATGGTGTTAGTTATTTTCACTACTTCTTTAGTATTTCTCATTTTCTAGTTTAGTTATCTTCTTCTAGTTTTTTATATATGTTTTTAATTATTGGTAAGATATAAATTATTCTTATATTAGTAGAGTTAATCACATGTCTTTGGATTTTCCTATTGAGTTATGTACTTACCCCATGTATATTTACCTTGGTTTATGTACAAAAAATATTTACTATGCTAAAAGGAAGGGGAAGGTTTCATACTTTTATAATGTAGCACTATGATTTTGTATTCATGTCTTATGAGATTTAGATCTTGGATATTTTCTTATATTATAGTATTCATGGTTACAAATTAGTGCCTTATAGTCTTTTTTGTATTGGGATGGTCTGGATGTTCTATTGTATTTTTTTCTTATGTACCTCTAATTTTGGTTTCATTATATAAATGAGGTTTTAATTAGTTTCTATATCAGGAATTATTTTAATTTTATACTTTATAGTTTCTCTATAGAATATTATGTTTTTAAGGAAAAATATCACCCATGATTTGGTACATCCATTATAATTTTTTTACATCCTTTGGTGTCCAAGAGATTCCACCAAACGATGATGGCATTTCAGTCCTGCCCAAGCCAATGGGTTGGGGTTTGGATGTTATAGATGATTTCATTTTTGTATGGTCCATTAGTTGGGATAGTACATGTTGAGTTGGATGTGTTAGAACATGAAATTTATAGTATTAAAGGAATAACTAACCTCTTTACACTAAAACCATGTTACGAGGGTGGTTTGGGTTCAAAAATCATTATTAAGAACTTCTATAACTTTCATCACCTCATCGTCATGGGTTTATCTGATGAGAGTCATGTATCACACATTAGTGAAAGGCTTACCATTAGAAATACCTCATTAATATTATATTTTTAATCAAACAAGTTATGTTTTGGTATATTGAAAAATCTAGTGAATAAAATTTTAAGTTATGAATGAGTGATGATTTTTCTATGGCTATAGGTAGATTCGAATATTTAGAATACTTATAAATCAATAATATGATCTTAAAAAAAAATTGGCTCCAAATGAATAACCATAAGTGAACAAAAAACATTTTAGAATAAATTTTGAATTGTTATTGGATATAGAATAAGTAAATTCACATAAGGAACCAAGTAATATGGATGACTCACTCAAATTACAAAGGTTAACCCCACTAATCTTTCATGGTGGCATGTCAACTGAGAAAATGAATGCATGATTTTTTAGGATTCCAATATTATTTTATTTATCGGGGACTACATATAAAATTAATGTAATAATATAACTGTAGAAGGTTGAGGGTATAAAATTAAAATAATGGGACCAAGATGTTCAAGAAAAGTGCTACCAAGGACTCAATTGGAATGGATTTAAGGGATTTTTTAATAAAAAATTCTATCTGCAATCATTCTGAGTATTGAAAAGAGTGGATTTATTACATATGAAGTGATGATACCTCAATGTTATAAATCATGGAGATTAATTTTTAAACTTTCTTCATTTTTCACCAAAATGTGGTAGCTAGTGAATAACTCAAGGAATAGACTATTGAAGCCATTCTATGACCAAACATTCATTCTTAAGGGGTGATGTTCTGCATTGAGAATTACAAAGACATGATGGACAAGGATATGATGGTAGATAATTATATCAACAGGAACATCCATGGAGGGAACAAAATTTTCTTTCTAGACACATGTGGGAACTCCATTTTGAGGAATAATTACAAAATTGAGATTTAATATAACAACCAAATATTATCATACATAGACATTATATAATTTATGAGGAATACTTAAAACATTACAAAAACATACGCCCAAACACCATTTTAGTTTAGTACCTTTGGAAACATGGAAAGAAATATTCTAATTCATTGAAATATCTCCAATGTTTCCCACAAAGATCTCACCCCTTAGTAATTATACTTAAAAACATTCCTTTATAACATGGATAAGGGGAAAAAAAGAAATGGGTGATCTAAAATTATCAATAATGGTTAATAAAGGAAATAAATAATCATATCATAAACATAATGGTGTGAGGATGTGATCATGATTATTATAAGATAATAACCTTAAAATAAAAATCTTAAACATGAATCACGACATAATGATTTTCAATTCATAATACATGAATCATAAGAAATCAACGACATAATCTAGTAAAGCATAATAAAGGAATAATACATGGAATCTTGGAATAAACATAATAATATAAAAACCTTATGTCTTGGATTCCTACCAAGACCTTTATAACATGTTAGTCTTGGGACAATCACCTGTATACCTATTTTAAGCTTGGGATTCACTCCTATTTACTGTCAAGTCTTGGGATAGTGATTCCCAATCATGTAACCTTTCATTTCAAGATTGAAATTCCCTCACATGTACCCTCTTTTTTTGGGCATGTGATACCCTCCTGTGTACCCTATTGTTTTGATCATGGGATGAATTCCCATTCACCCTTTTATATTATAAAACATTTGTCATTACACATTGAATTGGAAGGAGTTATAGGTCCCACCCAACACATAAAATACCATATATAACTGTGCAAAAGACAATAAAACTTTCCCCATATCATGACCCATAAAAAGATATGGGTTTCATAAAAATCCTATCGTATCCCATGAAATGAAATGGGTGTCAAAAAAATGTAATAATATATTAATATATGGAAAAGTATAGGTTCTAAAATCATTTTACCATAGTATAACCTATGAAAATAACCATGTTTTAAAATTATATAGCATGTGGAAGATAAACAGGTTTCATAAACATCATTATATAAAATCATAAACCATTCAAGAAAGAATATGAATGGGATTCTTGGATAATATCCCCTTTAAAGAAAAAAATATAACTAAGTATGTCATATTTTATTGGAAATATATTAGAAAGATATTTTGAAAACATTTCTTGAGGAAAATATCCTTTCTTCTTTGGAAAATTATTTTCAAAAACATTAAACCTTTTGAAACCATTTTTTTGAAAATAAACATGAAAACATATAATGAAATCTTTGAAAAAAATTTGGAAAACCATTTTTCTTAAAAATAATTTGAAAACTTATAAAGTAACTTTAATATTGTTGAAATTATTTTATTTGAAATATATCTATTAAAAATATATAAAATAAGATTAGAAAAACCATTTAAAACATTTTTGTAACATAAAATAATTTTTGAAAACCCTTTTTCTTTGAAATAAATTTTAAAATAAAATAATTAATTTAATATTAAGAAAAAAAAATTATTTTAAAAAATAACCTTGTAAACATACAAAGAAATAATTAAGGAAATGATTTTTATGATGGAAGGTAAGTTTGAACATGCCGAACATTCCTTTTTCACATTAAAAATTCAGAAAAGAGACTTAATGAGAAAACAAAAAGAAGATTCCTTTTAAAAACCATTTTTAAAAAACACAATTCATGGATAAAAATTAACTTTTAAAATAATATAATAATGGTAAAACATTTTGAAAAATTTATTTAGAAAACACAGTTTTGAAAGAATACATATTTCCTACAGAAAAGAGAAATAAAGTTAGATTTTCAGAAAACCATTTTATTAATTATCTTAAGTACAAAAGAGTAGAAAAATTGTAACATTAATTGGATATAAAATGAATATACATAGGGTAAGAAAATTTATGAGATTTATTGAGATATGTATCATAATATTTTATCGATGAAATCAAAATCATAAACAATCTCTATGAATGATGAGACTGTAACAATAAACTGTTATAATTCTTGGTAACATTAATTCATGATCCCAATAGAATAATAACATTAAATGAATCTTATAATATCATGAAAAAATAAAATTCATGACATAACATGTCAAATTTAGTATATACACCTCATAGAAAAATATAGGTTCATAAAACGACATGTGTCTCATAGAAGGAAAATTAAGAAAAAAACAACTTTACTGATTTGGTAACTTCTGTAACTTAAAACCCATAAAAAAGAGATCATAAAATGGATATGTAAATTCCAATAAATAAAATTATATTAATAAAAAAATATATCCATGGGCAGTATACAGAACACATATAAGAAATAGAAGGTAAATATGGCTTGTGTCTCATGGAAAATAAAAGCGAGATAAGAAAACCCCTACTACTTGAGTAACATTAGAATCATGATCCCCATAAAAAAATAACATGAATTAAATATTTTAATATAATTAAATAAAATAATTAATGATAAAAAATATCCTAGGGTAGTATATACACCATAAAAAATAATCTAGTGGTGAGTATGGCTTGTATCTCACATAAATAAAAAGTGAGATGAAATCCCCTTACCTTATGTCTTGACTATCTTAATACTTGTACAAAAATCCTGTATAATAAACCTATGTTTATTATATGTCTTGAACTAACCCAATCCAAGATCGAGTTGAGACTACCCCAAGCCTACCTCTATAGGTTAGGGGGTGGTGATAAACACCAAATTCATAACTAACTCGGGGATTCATTTACCTAAGTACAAGTAGAAATATAAAACTATCTCAATGAAAAAGTGAAAAAGGAAAGAATAAGAGATGTAATACTGCTATAATGTAAACAAAGAATGCATGAACCTTTAAACAGTACAAAAGGATGGTAGTGTAAACTGAAAAGTAAGGTAAAAAATACATGCCACACTAGAAATGTGTCAAAAGCTGACAATATACTGGAAAAGTAAATAGTTGAAAGAGAGACCAACACTTGAATCCCATGATAAAATACCATATGTGGTCCAAGAACCCTATATCACTAAGCTCCTCATAAATTATAGTCAACCTATCCATCTTCTATATAATACACGATATTTTCTAGCAAAGCCCATGAAGGGGTGAGTATAAACACACCGAATAGGTCTCCCTGAATGTTGAAGGTGGTGTAATAAGAGATATAATATAAGAGAAAGACAATAGATAACACAAGGTAAAATGGAAGAGTAAAGCTCAAACCAAGTAGATAAAAAGGTAAGATCATCCAAACATAAGGGGATAAACACAATGAGTAGATGATCTACCCATTGAGCCTTCACAACCTATAGCAGGAGAGTAGACTCATCCAACCACGAGAATCTAAACACGAAAAGCACGTGGAATAATCCACACGTATTCACCTCTCCTATAATAAGAGTGTCCAAATCCAAGGTGTGAATATAGAATAAGGATTGATATATATATATTCTGTGTAAAATAATATAAAATAAGAGTGTAAGGGGATCTCTATATCCTAGCTCAACCTAAGAAGAAGAATAGCGAACAATTCCAAAATCACATCAATGATGCTTAGAATCCAATGAATCTTACCAGAAGTAACCATAAAAGTCAATCCACACCTTATCACTCTGATACATTGTCTAGGGGCCACCAACTATAGGTAGATAACACATTCCCTAATATAATAGAAGGGTTCCACTCTAACGGTTGATGACCCATGTATAGCCCGACTGGAGGGTTCCACTTTAAAATTCTAGGACCCATGCCCAACCTGGTTTGAGGTTTCCACTCTAGTAGTCATCGAGGAACCATGCCCATCCCAGTTAGAGGGATCCACTTTGGAGTCTGTAGAGGATCCATTCCTATCCTGGCTAGAGGGTTCCACTCTAATCGTCATCAAGGACCCATGCGCAGCCCCATTGGAGCGTTCCACTCAAGAGTACATAGTGACCTCACCTAATCAATGCTTAATCACTAACTACATTGGGGTCACCTAAGAAAGTGATGTGTTAGAAAAATTCCACACCAAATCTCATAAGCCACAACTGAGGGCACCATCATGTTCTATGTAAAAAACACTTAGGATTGGCTACTCACGTGTAAAAATTTATGTTCAAACACAAAATATATGAAACATTGAAGCTTATTAAAAATGAACCATGTGGTAAAAGACATCTGACTTGTCCTAAATGGAGTGAGGCACCTCTTCCTAGCCTGTCCATGTCCCTGACTAGAACACAACTTTTTATCCGTGTAGTGGTATATTCCTTGTTGGTGGAATAATTTACATGCCTTGGATAAGTAGGACCATTATCCATGTTCCTGTTCGAAATGTCTTTGTACCAGAGTACTTAGGAATTTACAAGACCCCATGTCTATGTGCTTGAGTAGAAAACATGGTTAAGTATGGGTAATCCTACACATATTCCCAATTGTGTGATCCTTAACATGGTTTTTACAACTGAGAAGGGGATACATGTCGTGTCAACCATAACATTCTAAAAAACTTTCTACTACTGTGGGAAGGGGATACACATAGTGTGTTATTCATTGAATATTGTGTGTAATTAAGATTTTTCTAGTTTTCTAGATCTGATTCATGTGCATGATTCTAATCAAATTGATTCATATCTGAAACTATCTATGGCTGAAATAGGTGGATCTAACTGAAGGATAGAGATTTTAGTCATCATTCGGTTGGAATCGACTCCAATCATCATCGAGGTATTATTTGTCTATTTCACACATAAAAATTGATTAAATATTTGATTTCATGATCTCAAACCACCAAAATGATCCTACATGTTCCACAATATTTCCATATCTATGATTTTCTCATCATTCCGTTCCTATTTCTTTGATCCGCTATGAATTTAGGGGCCTGATCGAGCTTGGTACCTACTAACATAGTTGAATCGGGTCTACAAGGATCCAAATACTGAAAAATGGGAAACAAAGAGAGATAAAACGACACAAAAAAAATCTTTAAACATTTTTTGGGAAAGTGTTCTTGGAAAATGATCAAGAATAGGGATTCCAGAGTTACAAAACAATCAATAATAATTATATTTTTATATCTAGGAAGATGCTAGGTATTTAATTAGAACATATCCAAGAAAAATGATGGGTCTCCTAAAAATTTAAATCAAAAGGTTCTAAAAACACCACATGATTAGTCCTACATAAACTAAGGATAATTGTTTTAAGAATAATGTGTTAGCCAACAAATTGGGAGGAGTCGCTGCATTCACTAGGTCCTGATACGATCTGATCTGGAATTCCATAATCGTGCGTTAAAATTTTCCAAATGAGTGGGGAAGTGAGACCTCACTAGAAATTATAAAAAATTAAGATAAACCAGCTGAGGTTCCCCTAAAAATATATTTATAATATTTTTAGGTCGAAAAGGATTCAATTAGTTAATTTAATAACTAATTAATCCACTTAAATATACCTTCAATGAGTGAGGAGTTTGAACGTCTCGCACCAACTCATTTTATATCGCACTTAGGGAAAAAAACTACATTTTAGACTCAACCATGGTCTTAGAATCCTAATCCAATCAACTATTTAAGAGTTATATCATTTTCATTGAGAAGTTTCTCACATGAAATATAAAATATATAAAATATTTTTATAAAATTGATTTTTGGTGCATCGAGAATCAAAATCACACCCCATATCAACACCTAGATCTATAAATATATATAAATATTTCAAATTCATACAAGTAAAAAAATGGGTCTCTACATTATTCCCTCTTTTAAGAGTTTTGTCCCAAGAATTAAAAACTAAGAAAAAAAATCAGTATACTGAGTCCACATATGGCTCTCCCACTCCTAAAAACTCTTCAGATCATTTCCATTCCACCACAACACATGAACCAAAGCAATGGTCCTTCCACATAGGGTCCTATCCTATCGATCCTCAATTACCACTAGGCACTCCCCAAAGTGGTCTCCATCCTTCATGTCCAACTCTTTATAGTCAATGATGTGTGTAGGTTCATGCACGTATCTCCTTAGCTAAGACATGCACGTTCTCCAACTTTGGGGGTAGGGAGAGGTGGTAAGCAACCCCAAAAACCTTTTTCAAGATCTAAAATTTCCCGATAAACCTTGGGGATAGCTTTCCTCCCCAACCTAACCTCTACAATCCTCCTCATGGGGATAATCACAAGAAAACATTGTATCCCTGCTCAAAATACATGGGACTATGAAAGTGGTCTTGGTAGGATTTATATTTTTTTGATTCATCCACATCTATTCTCGAATGAGATAAACTTTCTCTATTATCACCTACACTATCTCTAGGTTCACAAGATATGTATCACCAATCTCTGTCACGAACAAGGGTGACCCATAGGGTCTCTCATATAGGGCCTTAAAAGGTATCATACCAATGGTATAGTGGTAGCTATTATTGTACGAAAACTTGACCAAGGGAAGGTGATCATCCTATCTCTAGAAGAAGTACAACACACAAGCCCTCAATATATCCACTAGCACCTAGACAGTGTACTCAGTCTATCCATCCGTCTGGAGGTGAAAAAAATGCACTAATCATCATATGGGTCCGGAATTCCTCTTACAGGCCTCTCCAAAATCATGAATTAAACCATGTGTCATGATCCAAGACAATAATATAAGGATCCTCATGAAGGTAAAAAAACCTTTCATACATACAACTTCCCCAAAACTATCGCTAGAGGTCTTTGTAAATATTACACACATTGGGATATATAACTACATAAGAAGTTTGGAACTACCACATCACCTCCTCCCACATCATGACTGGAACCAATGTTCACCCCGGGAACATGATGATTCAAATAACTCCATCATAATATCCATCTAGTGGGTGAACTATGGATATTTGGTCATGAAAAACCTCACAGTAAATGTCTGTAGGCTGTTAATCTCTCTCACACTCAATAAGTGAAGGAGTCAACACCAATTGACTGAAGAAAGGTTGTACCCTCCTACACCACCAAGGTCAGATATAAGGAATCCAACTACTCCAAAGATTCCTACACCAAAAAATATTAGGACTTCTTTCTAATCTAATTTTGTAGACCCTTTCCCTTCCCTGGAGTGTAAACAATCTCAAAGTTATTGACCTACATGAACACCAACTAAAGCTGCTACCTTAGGTTCTGGTCTTTCTATGTGAAGACGTGCCTAAAGCATTGGTGGTTTTTGTAAACAAATAAGTGATCTCACATAATATATTGTCTCAAAATCCTCAGGGAGAATACTACTACTTCTATATCTAGGTCTTGAATTTTGTAGTTATTCTTATGGGGTTTCAACTGCCTCGACCCTTATATGATAACTTCCTACTACTACATTAAAACGTAATTGAGTACGACTATTGAGGCATCAGAATACACTATGAACTACATGCCTTACATAGGAAGTAGCAACATTGGATCACTCATTATCCTTTACCTAAAATTCTCAATGTCCATTTGGAACATGTCAAACCAGGTGAACAAATTCCCTTTCCACATTAGGGTGTTCAAATTGGCTGTAATCTGGGAGAATTATACCACAAATATCCTATAGCACCTTGCTAGGCCAAGAGAGAACTACACCTATGACACATTCTTGGGTGGATCCCAAGAAATAAATGGATTGATATTTACTATATCCATTAATAAAACAATCTTATAAATTAAATTCCCTTAAAAATTAACTTTATGAATCCAGAATGGGAACTTTTAGAGGATTCTATAAAGTTGTTCCTCTCAAAAAAAATATAGGACCATCATAAAGTGCTCTACAAGATCCTCCTATGATGTAGAGTATAAAATTATGTCATCAATGAAGAAAAAAACAAACTGTTTTATGTACGGTTGGAAAACCTAGTCCATCAAAGACATAAATATGATGGTGGCATTTGTCACACTAAGGGGCATCACTAGGAACTCACAGTGTCTATCATAATATTGGAATACCAATATTGGAATATCAACCTCAAAACCCTCAATTGGTGGTAGCTGAACCTATGATCAATCTTCAAGAACCATATCATGCATTACAACTAGTCAATTAGGTTTTCAATTGTCAAAAAGGGAAACTTTTTCTTTATTGTGGCCTTGTTCAGGTGATGATAATTTATTAAAATCTATAAGATCCCATCTTCATTCTTCATTAAAAATACTGGAGATTCTCCAGGGGACACACTGGGTCATATGAAACACTTTTCTCAAAGGTCCTCTAAATTAAAAAACAACTCGTAGAGCTCTATAGGTTTTATATGATATGTTTTAGAAGATATCAGAGTGGTTTTGGGATTCAAGTTAATGAAAAACTATATATCCCACCTTATATGTATTCACTAAACATCGTTGAGGAAGACTCCCATATAATCCTTGAAAAATGAAGGAACCCATATTCCTTAATAGCATATCTCCCTAAGGGTTTCAATCGACAACTGATGAGTGATGGGTTGTAGACTCTTGCTTACTGAACCCACTTGCCCTACCATTAGATCACTCTTTCCAGAAAAGGGGAATCTCATCCCATTAGTGCATAAGAATCTAACCTGTTTGCATTGATAGTCAATTTGGGCTCGAAAAATAAAAATCCAATCCATACCCAATATGGAATCATAAGGATCAATCGTGATGACAAAAAGTTGTCACACGAACCTCTCTCCACTAACAGATATCTATCACTATCTACATACAAAAGATACAGAGGGATCATTCCCTGTAGAAACCTCAAGACGAATCTACTATGCTAGAACCTTGGTTGGGAGCTCCAGCTCTCACACTAGAAGCTAAGAGATAATGAAATAAATGACACAAATATCTACCAACTCTGAAGAAAAAGTACAAAACACATAGATAATACATTTGATCATCTCTTTCATTATGGGGTCATAAGCCTCTAAAGCCTGCAAATAATCATGACCACATATTCCAACTTACTGATCCATACGTGGGTTTCCTAGTTGTGGTGGTGGAAGGATCTCATAGCAGAATCCACCACCCATTTCCACTCATTATCCAATGCTAGATCTGCCTACATGGGGACCACCATTTACACAAATAGGAGATCACTTATCACAGCACTGCCACTATCATGATAGTCCATCAGCTATCTATCAATGATGCTTATCATGTCTAGTCATGCAGTCACACGCCATGTGACCTCACCCATCGCAAGTAAATGAACACCCCTCTTTAGGATTACCGAGTTCTCTATGCTTATTTGGATTACATTCCTAGGTATGATCCTGGAAGGATCTCTTAACCTGAGATCCTGACACCTAGAATATGCTAGCTGTTGCAGACAACTCCACTTTGTGGAACCCACTACCATCTCCAAATATCTGACATTCCTCTGAAAAAGATATATTTATCACCAAGGCCTGCTCCATCACCATGTAATAGGTGGGGATTCACAAGGGTAGAATAGTAGATTATATCTCTCTGTGGAGTCCCTGCTAAAAATTCCATGCTCGAAAGTATCCATCCCAGATCATGTTAAGAGAGTAATGTGTAAGGTTTATGAACCTCACTATGTACTCAGACCCTATCATCCATCCCAGATTCAGCTCCATAAGCTCCTATATCTAGACTAAACCAAAGAAAGAGGGGTGGTACTCCTCATAAAACAACCGCAAGAAGTCCTCCCATGAGAGTGTGGACTTATCATGTATCTACGTAACAAGGGTACACCAATTCCAAATTTATTTAGGGAAACGATGGTTTCCAGTGGCACCATATGATCCATCTAGGTATGAAAAATCCTGAATATGCAAACCATCAACTCTATACAATACTATACTTCCTAAAGATCTAACTCACCTTGGAACTACATCAGTTTCTAACACTAGAACTCGCAAAGTCCACTAAGCCTATAAACATCCCAATCCTTCTAAAATGGGATGATATTATTCTTGATAGGTGGAGGTGATGCTTATTTCCCACTTCTAATAAGGGGTTTATATGATGGACCCTTAGCTAATACGTCATTTCTCATAAGATTTGTTTTTATGAACCAGAGATAGTATCTTGGAAGATTATCATTTTAGAGGCATCCAGAAAGTTATCAAAGAGTACCATAATAAGATGAGCATATATGTATATATATATATATATAAATAATGGGGAATTAAATAAAGAAGGATAGTCAAAGACTCAATCATATATGATTCATGTACCATTATCCCTTGAATAAGTTTATCGGAAAGATGAGTCAACAAGTAGGTGTTCAGGGTCTTGATGAATGGTTACATCAGCTTTCACACCATTACTAGACCCCCAATCCTGATATCTACACTCGAGAGACATTAAAATCATTACCCTAAACCCAAATAAATCCACTTAAGGGTATACATATAAAAAACATACCATGTAATGAACTTGATATGATACCAATCTATCATGACTGACCTATAACATCCCTAACCAAGAATCCACTAAACGGGGCTCTGAGCTAGGTGGTTATATGAACTTAAGTGCGAATCCTCATATGAAAAAGGTTACTAACTAGCATAGGGGGTCTAAATAGTCAATTGGGTAGACTATACCCCCTTTTATCATAGTAATTCACAATAGAAGATAAACAAAATAGGGGAATAACAACCAATAATACCAGAGTATGCATAAACAACCATTCCCCAAATGTGTTAAATCCATGTCCAATGGTAAATATTCCATTCCATGCTATAAGTGAAAATGTGAACAAACCCAAAATGAAGACAAACTGCAAAAACCCCAAAATGGTCGCGACACCAAGTCCCGGTCCTCCTCCACACACACCCGTTCCAACCCAACGACGACCCGAGTAGGGTGTGAGTAAAAATCATTAGGAAACCATCATGATGTCTACAAAATATATGGTATAGAAAATTGTGCATGAAAATGGGAAATGAATAATAAATGACAAGAAAATATTAAGTGCCCCTAACCAGTTTAGGTCTATTACAAAAAATTATTACTATTTCCTTATCTAACCATTTCATCCCATTTTACATTACATACCATTTATGATGCATTTACCATGGGTTCATTACACACAAAGTGATACACAACTTAAAGTACACAATCAAATACTTGATAAAAACACACAATTGTCCTATATCACTAGGACTAACTTCCTCATGTCAACCATTTCCTCACCTGAAAGCCTCAGTCTGAGTGGATGTAACCGATAGGGAAATATAACATCAATCCTCTTCCTTAACCCATGAATTAGGGGTGGAGTTTAGAGGCTCATTCCAACTCAACCCGTGGGCATAGAACCTCAGTCAATACCCCACACTACCGAGCTATGTTCATACGCTATACATATATGTATCCATTAACCATTCACACATCATCAAAATCATTTCCCAAAGAAAACATAAATCATAACAATAAAATAAGAGTTAATAACATGCATTAACCCATTAACACATTTAGAACATTTCAAATCATTTATCCACATAGTCCGATTTCACTTTTATTATGCTTAACTCACTAAGAATTCATTCATTGTTCCTATCTCATTAGGCTTTGTTCATTATGCATATCTCACAAGGTTTCATTTTCATACTCACAATCTATTCCATTATGGTCTTTAATCATTTACACATATTATCTCAATATTCCATAGGTTATTATCTAGCCTAGGTGCATCACCTAGCTTCTAACCCAACACAAATAGACACATCAACATGTTTATCAAGGGATCTACATAATTACACAATAGTATCACTTGTTCTTCACAAATCCCTAGGTCTGAAAAATTCATCACACCCCGTGGGTGGCCCTAGATTAGTATTATCACCCTCGATGCATACCATGGGGATCGTGAGGGTCTCTATTTACTTTTTTAATAACTATTTTACTTAAATGTTACAAGGGTGTTCAAAATATACAAAGAAACACCCAATAACAAAACCACACATGCACAAATCCACAAATAAACCATGAGATATAACTTGTAGACCACCTACCTCAATTCCGCAGGTAAAAACATGCTTAATCATTCCCTTTGATTCCACTTCAACTAACTCTTTAAGCATCAACCTAGATCTCTCCCAAATAGGAGGGATTTAGTGCTTCTAAAAGAGAGGAGAAGAAGATACAAACCCAAAACTCAAAAGAGAAGCAAGGATGGGATAAGCCTTACCCAGAGATTTGATCCGCAACCAGGAACACAAAAAATGCCTTAGAAAAAATGGAGATTGATCTCTTAGATCTCTTGGGATATTTGGTTCATCCCTATGGTAAAGATAGGATAATGAGAAAGAAATCCCATGTTGGGTATTAAAATACCGGAGGGGAAAATTTGTAATTTTTTTAAATGTTCATAGGACGCACGGTTAACCCGCATATTTTTCCAAAAAGTGTAGATGCCACTGTCCAAAAATCCACCCAACGTACGGTTTCTTGGGCTGTTTATACGATTAGAACTATTTATTCGCAGACCATGCGACCTACCCAAAAAACCCCCTTTCCTACCTTTTTTGTGTCCCAAACCCTCAGAACACCCCCAATACCCCTTAAGGGATTGGGTAATAACTTAATCAACCCAGAAAAGGGATTCAAACCAAAACATAAATGAGAGATTACATTTCTCAGATCCAAGATCTTAAATGAACCAAGACGAGCTTGAGCCACAACTACCCTAATACCGTCTCGATAGTCTAGGGGTTGGAAACAAGCACCGAAGGAATAACTGAATTGGGAAGGAATGCTCCAAATTACATATACACACACAAAAATACATCTTGATGAAAAAGTTAATATGGAAAGAAAAAAATATGAAACACTAATATAAATTAAACCAAGCATGAATGAACCTCTATAAAGTAAAAATGTATTGTAGTGTAAATTTAAAAGGGAAAAAATTCATGTCCAACTAGAAATGTGTCCCAACACGATTGAAAACTAAAAAAAGTAAATATTTTAAAGAGATCCCATTTCTTGAATCCAAAGATACAAAACCCATACATGGTCCAACCACCCAATATCCCTAAGATCCTTTGTAGTCACAGTCGACCTATATATCGTCTTCATAAGACAAGATACATATAGGAAAATCCCATAAAAGGGTGAGTATAAACATACTTAGTAGGATGACCCGAAAGCTTAAGGGGGATAAATAAGAGATACAATAGAATATAAAGACAACAAACATCACATGGTAAATTGAAAGAATATAGATCAACCCAAAAAGAGAGTGAATGTATGATAATCAAAAAATGGGGGGATGAACTCAGTGAGTAGGTGAACTACCCACCAAGCCTTCAACACCTATAGAAGGATAGTATGCTCATCCAAACTTGAGAAGCTAAACAATGAAAGAATGTGACATACCTCATACGCCTTAACCTCTCCTGGAAAGAGAGTGTCCTAATACAATGTTCACATATAAAATAAATAAATAAATAAATAAATAAATATATATATATATTTATGCAAAATCAAATAATCCTAAAATAGAGAGTAAGTGGATCTATATATCAAATATCATCCTAAGAATAAGAGTAAACAATAGTTCCAAAATCCTATTAATGATGCTCAATATCCCATGTGTCTACCAAGAAGTAACCATCTAAGTCAAACCAAAAATCATCACTATGACACACATTTGAGGGGACAAAAACACTAGGCAGAGGACCCATTAACTTTTAAAACATGAGGTTTCCACTATGAAGGTTGAGGAACCATGCCCAAACTAGCAGTAGGGTTCCACTTAGAAAGTCAAGGACACATGCCTAGCCCGGTGGGAGGGTTCCACTCTGGCATTCATCGCGGACCCATGACCAGCCTAGTTGGGGGGTTCCACTCATGAGTCTGTAGAGGACCCATGCCCAACCTGGATTGATGGTTCTACTCTAATAGTCACAGAGGACCCATGCCAGCCTAGCTAGAGGGTTCCAATCAAGAGTATGTAGTGATCCTGCCTGATCACTCTCATTGTTGGTGTAGCCTCAAAAAGTGAAAATCCTAGAACATTCTATATCATATCTTGAAATCCAAAACCGAGGGAACCATCATGTTCTATACCAAAAAACACTCAGTATAGGCTACCAGCATTCTAGAATCAGAGTAAAAAAATGATATACAAACCATTGATGTTTCATGAAAAGAATGAATGAGGTGCAATGTGTGTAAGGGGCCCAAACACCATGTTCCCCATCTTCAAAACTTAGTCATGTTCCTGTACGACACATGGAATCATGTCTACATAGAGATACACACTGTATAGGTGGAATACATAGTTTTCCTTGGATAACCAAGACCAGGGGTTGTGTTATTGTTCATATTGTCCATGTGCCATAGTACACATGCATGTTCCAAACACAGTGTCTATGCACTTGAGTACACGACACACTCAAGGATGTATACTCGAACTCATCTTCCCACCCATGTGATTGTCCGACTCGGAATGGGTTACACAATGTGTAGTATGGCTATATTCCATGCCATCCTTAACTTTGTCAAACCCAAGCCGCCATCGTGGAAATGGGATACATTCCTTGTGTTCTTCATTGAACATGATGTGTAGTTGGGATTTTTACAGTTTCCAGGATCTAATAATTGTGAAAAAATATAATCAAACCACTATAGATCTGATTTTATCTATAACCGAAAAAGGTGTATCTAACCTAAGAACATAGATTTAGATCGTTTTTCCCTAGGAATCAACTTTGGTCATTATTGAGGGTTTCACCATCCACTCCACACACCTCCATGAATTCTGGGTTCAATTTCATGATCTAAAACCACCAAAACGATCATGCTCATTCTGAAATATTTCCACATACATTATTTTCTCATTTTCTTGTTCCAGTTTCATCGATCTGACATGAATCCAAGTGCTCGATCGAGCTCGGTACCTCCCAACATAGTCAAACCAATATCATAGTATCCAAACAGCGAAGAACGTGAATAAAAGAGGGAAAAAAGAACAAAAAAGGTTTAAAAATATTTTCCAATTATTTATTCGAAAACTATCAAGAATAGGGATTCTAAAGTGAAGAGAAATTTTACAACAATTATGTTTTTGTAAATGAGAACATGCAATGTTTGAAATTGTCATTGATCCATGAAAAAGGACGGATATGATCAATAATTTAATCAAAATGGTGTAAAAAAACCAAAAGAAAATTGCAAACATGACTACAAATCAATCACTAATGAATAACGTGTTTGAAAAAAATTTGGGAGGATCCTTTGTGTTCCATGTTCCCTTATTCACTCTGATTTGGAGTTTTGTTGTCGTTCGCTATGATTTTCCAATGGCAGGGGGAAGAGAACCCTCTCCGATGATTGCATAATTAAAAGGATAATCTTGGAGAGGTTTCCATATTTATATATTTATAATAATTCATTTAGGTTAAAATGGAAATAAATCATTAATTTAATAATTAATAAACCCACTTAAACATATTTCCAATGAGAAATGGGTCTGAACATCCCGTGCACACTTAGTTTATGTCACACTAAGGGTAAACACTACGTTCTAAACTCAACCATGGTATGGATTTTTGATATGATTTTTTTAAGATTTATCCTATTTTATTTAATAATCTCTTTAAATTAAATACAAAATATATTTAATATATTTATAAAAATACTTCTGGGCACACCGGGCCTCAGAATCGCAAATCGTCTCAACACCTAGCCCTAGAAATATATATTGAAATATTTCAATGTCTTACAAGGGTAAAAATAGATATAAACATTATACATATTTTACATAACTATATTATTATATCTAATAACATATATGGTTTAATTATGATTTTATACGAACTTATTATTAATAAATCAATGTTAATATTTTTCTTTGGGTAATATCCATTTTGTTCTTTTTATGCATCATAATTTTTTATATTTTTGGACATCATATGTATAACATAATTTCCATAATGTAAACCAAGATATAAATATCATTTATATGTAGTATATATGTATTTATAATAATATATATAATATATAAATAAGAAATTTAATACACCATTCATAGAGATGGTTGGATATATATACACATGAATCTTTTTTTTTGTTTTTCTTTTAATATTGAATGAAATAAAGTAAATAAAATATATGTATGTATATATATAAAATATCATTATACAAGAATTATTATGTAATATATATAAAATAATTTTACTAAACTCATTACTAAAACATTACATTTTGTGTGTGAATGAATCACATCACTTTGAGGAGGTTGTTGTCCACACTTCCCCAAATGAAATTATCATATTTACACATAATGGAATTCATGAAGGTATGAATTATATAATAATTAAATAAGAATAAAAAAATAACTTATCCAAGGAAATTAATTATTGAAAAATGAGTTCTTGAACTCATCCCAATCCATGGAGTCAATTTTTTGATTGTATCCCTGTATTATTTATTATATTCCATAACTTATCCTTTTTAACTTATAATATATAAATATCCATAAACACATTCCCATGTTATGAACATTGGAGAAAAAAAAATCTTTTTATAGGTTCTGATCCATTGTTCGGAAAGATGTTGATTATAAAACACAGTAAAATAAAGAAGAAAATGCCTCATGAAGGATTCAAAAAAAATTTGTTCCTTAATTTTCTCAATTGGGAGTCCTTTATGGTTCATTTATTGAGAAATTTGGGTGAGTATAGAAATAATATTTTTCATTCCATCTCCCATATCATTTGGTTTCTCATGAGAACAAGTTATAGATTTTTTGTTCCAATCACTATTAACGTGGTTCCTTCAGGTTCCATCCATTAACTAAAATGAAAAGCATATAGTAAGAAACATTTATCACATTGAGGAACCAAATAATAATGAAAAAATACTTATAGGATGTCTAAATCATGACACAATAATTAATATATGGCAATATAGAATTATCATAGGTTATTCATATCCGACTTCTATTTAAATCCATCATGATGGTTTATGAAGTGTATGTGAATTTACAAATAATTTCCCTTTAGAGAGTTAAAATAGGTGTGAATCAAGGCTCTTAGAAGTGTACCAGGTTACACTCAAGTGATTCCCAACACACTTTTTTATATCTATTTCCCCTAGGAACATATGTTCCAGATCCCCATTCACTTATAGTATCTAGATATGGATGTAATACTAGGAAACCACTAACTCTATCCTTTACCCAAATTCCAGGACATTTTCCTATAACTTTAAACATCCTTAAACATATCCTTAGATATATCCCTAGACATTTCCTTAGAAACATATATAAGGATCTCACAAAAGTATTCTCATCCTAGTTTATAATGGTTGACTAAACCTTCACTCTGATACCAACTATAAAACCCAATCTTAATGTACATAGACATTACATCAGTTTTATATAATACATAAAAAAATTAAAAAAACAGACTCCCAAAGACCATATTAGTTTAGTGCCTTTGGAAACATGAAAAAAAATCATTACTCAGTGAAATATATCAAATGTTTCATACAAATATCTTCCCCTTTAGTAATTATACTTAAAAAATTCCATCATAAAAAGGGGAAGGGAAACATAATAAATAGATAAGCTCAAATTATTATTAAGGGTAAATAAATTAAATGTGCAAGAATATCATGAATATAAGGGTATGAGAATGTGATCATGATCATTAAAATATAATACCAAACATATCAAATATCATAAAAATAAATAATGGAATAAATTTTTTAGATCGTAAGACATTAATCATATGTAAATCAAGATCATAATCCATGAAATAATAACATAGGAATAAAAAATAGAATTGTGGAATACATATAAGAATATAAAAACCGTATATTATGGCTTCTAACTAAGACCATCGTAAAATGTTAGGCTTGGGATAATCACCCATGTACCTATTTCAGGATTGGGATACACTCCCATGTACCCTCTTATTTCAGGCTTGGTATGAACTCCCTTTTAACCTCTTATTTTGGTATTGGGATGCAATCTTGTGCACCCTATTGTTTGGGGCTTAATATGCCCTCCCATGTACCCTCTTGTTTTAGGCTTGGGATGCCCTCTTGTGTACCCTATTGTTTCTGGTTTAGGATTCCTTCCTATGCACCCTTTGAGCTAATAAAATATTTATCATTACCCAATTCATTGGAGGAAGATATAGGTCCTACCCATCTTATAATAAAACCATACATACATGTTCCAGAAGATAAAAAAAAATTCATCATATCATGACCCATAAAAATAGATGGGTTTCATAAAAATCCTATCATGTCACATGAAATGAAATTGGTGTGATTAATGTGTAATATTATATTAATATATGGAAATAGATAAGTTTCACAATCCTTTAAACAAAGTATAACCCATGAAAATAAATTTATTTCAAAAGTATATAACACATGTAAGATAAAAGGGTTTTATAAACATCAATCCAAGAAAACATAAACCTTTCATGAAAGAATATAAATGAAATTATTGAATCCTATCCCCAATAAATAATAAACTATAAAAATTTATATAATATTTTATTGAATTAATCTTGGACCCTAATTTTAAAACATTTCTTGAGTAAAATAACATTTATTATTTGTAAAATGTTTTTTGAAAAAATAAAACCTTTTAAAAACATTTCTTCAAAATTGACTTAAAAAATAATAAATAAAACATTGAAAACAATTTGGAAAACCAATTTCCTTGAAAATAATTTTAAAACATATAAAATAATCTTTGATATCATTAAAATCCTTTTCTTTCAAGAAAACTATTTGAAATCATATAAATGAAGCTTTGAAAAATCATTTAAAACATTTTTTTTAACATAAAATTATTTTTTAAAACCCTTTTAATTTTAAAACCATTTTAAAATAAAAAAATTACACCATATTAAAAAAATTATTTAATAATAATAACATTTTAAAATTAAAAAGGAATCATTAAGGAAATGACGATCATGACAGTGAGTAGGTCCATACATGTCAGGCATTCCTTTTTCAAATTAAAAGTTTAGAAAACTGCATTGATTACAAAATGAAAAGAATATTAATTTTAAAAACCATTTTTTAGAATGTTAATTAATGTGTAAAAAATTCCATTAAACATCATATGATAATTGTAAAACTTTTTTGTAAACTTTTTTTATAAAAAATATTTAAAAAGAACACAAATTGCTGACTAAAAGGAGAAATTAAGTCAGATTTTTATAAAATGATTTTACTAAATATATTGAGTAAAAATGTTTGTAAAATGGTACCATTACTTGGATATAACATGAATATATTGAGTTTAGGAAAATTCATGTGAGTTCTTGAGATATGGTTTATAATATTTCATCAATAAAAGAATAATCATAAACAATCTCGATAAACGATGAGACTGTAGCAATAAACGGTTACCATTTTGGTAACTTTAATTCATGATCCCCATAGTACAATAAAATTAAATGGAGCTTATAATATCATGAAATGAATAAAATTCAAGATAAAACATGTCAAAGGTAGTATATACACCTCACAAAAAAAACACAACTGCCTAACATGACATGTGTCTCAAAGAAAGAAACTTGAGCCAAACTACTTGACCAATTTGGTAAATTTCAAAAGATAAAACAAATGAAATATATATCATTAAATGGATATGTATATTCCAATTAAATTTAAGTAAAATATCAATATAATACATCCATGTGTAGTATACACACCACATTTAAGAAATAAGAGTTAAATATAGCTTGTGTCTCACAGAAAAAAATGAGACAAGAAAACCCTTAATACTTGAGTAACATTAAAATCATGATCCCCATGAAAGAATAAAATTTATTAATTCTTTTAATATATTAAAATAAAAAAATTAATTATATAACATGTCATATATATTTATATACCCCACAAAAAATAACCAGGTGGAGAATATGACATGTATGTCATGGAAATAAAATGTGAGATGAAATCCCCATACTTATGTATTGACTCTCTTCGTACTTGTACATACCTCATTTATAATAAATATAATTTTATTATACATATTTTAAATAACCATATACTTATATATAATACAATATATGTCTTGATTAAGACTTTATATTACCTAATTATTAACAATTCCATGTTAATCTTTTTCTTCGAATAATACTCACACTGTTTTTTTCATGTGTCTTAATTTGTTATATTTTTGGTCCTCATACTTATATAAAAATTCCAAGAATGTAAAACATGATATAAATATCATGTATATTTATCATATATTTATTTTTAATATTCTATAGAATATATAAATATTAATTGGAATACTCCGTTCATTGAGATAGTATTCCATATGTACGTATGAATGCTGTTTCTGTTTTGCATTGTAATATTAAATGAAAGAATGTAAATGGAATATATATATATATATATAATATAATTAAAGTAGAATTATTATTTTATATATATCAAATAATTTAACTAAACTATTACTTAATACAGTCCATGTAGTGTGTGAATGAATCACATCGCTTTGAGGAGGCGGTAATCCACACTTCCCCAAACAGAATTATCATATTTACATATAATGGAAAGCATGAAGTTATGTGTTATATAATAATTAAAAAATAATAAAAAAATAATTTATATCATATATATCATATAAAATTATTGTGTCCATCACACTACCAACCATGATAGGTGGTAAAGGAAAAACAATCAACTTCATTTCGTGAGGCGATAGTTCACCGTACACAAGAACGGTTGGTTCGTTACCCATTAGATGGAAGTGTGTGTACGTGTATGTAGAATCCATATGAGAAAAACATGTCTTTATATTTAGGATAATTATTATATTTTTTATTTATTTAAAATAAATAATTGTGTTAGTGAAGAAAGAAAATAAAATAAAGTAGATTGAGGGAGGATGTTACATCTTCTTTGGGTAACTCTTTTTTGGTTTGCACTGAAGGGATTCTTTTGTTGGATTTGTGAAAAAGGGGAGGATTAAAGGAAGAAGGGATGGATTTTGGGAAATTAATAGGGAAGATTTTGGTCAAAAATACGTGGTTTGAGTGGTGTAAATAATGGGGATAGGTGGTCACCTTTTATATGGGAGGGAGAGGACACACTTATCATTTTCGAAAATAAGTTAGGCATACCCACGTTTTTACCAAAAAAGTCATGAAAAACAAAAAAACTCAGTAATTGATGTTTTATTTCCTAAATATGGGAATAAAATGGCTTTTGGACAAATTTTTAGGTTATTTGGGCCTGTAATTTTAAGGTTTAGTCCCATATTATGTTTAATTTTACATCAACTGTTATGATTAATTTTAATAACATTTACTAATATTTTTGGTAAAAAATTATGTTTTTTTAGTCTATAAGTATTATACTGAATAAAAATATGTAAATCCATTTTTTAAAATTCAATTCACATAATTGGAAAAAATACGCTTAATGAAAATCTCACAGACTTGGCAAGAAAGCGTATTTTTATAGTAAGAATGTTCAAAAGTTCATTAAGCTTTTATATCTAAATTAAATATATAAATAATGAAAATGACCTAAATTGGATTAATAGATTTATAATTGATTTATTTTTTATTTAAACACCAATAAAAAACAATTCAAATATATAAATAAATTATAAGAAAAAGAAGTTTTGAATTAAAATTATTTATTTATTTACTATTTAAACAAAAAATATGTTTCTCTAAAAAATTCCAAAACATCAACCTAAGATAATTTTGACAATATGAATTCAAAAATGATTTTTATTTTAAAAAATTAATTTTATTAAATTGTGTAATATTATTATTTTTATTATTTATAAAGGGACATAAAATGCAGGTCCTTTAAGAAAATAATATTTTTAAACATATCGGGAATTTTAAAAAAATTATGTATTTGATTATCAATATGATTTATTTATATGAAACCATTATCCATAAGATTTTAAAATTATTCATTACTATTGGTATTTCTAATTATAATGTATATGTTATAAATATATAATTTAAATAATTATAATAGTAAAGTGATGTATCACAGTAACTAAGTGATGCATGTAATGAAAGAGAAGTCAATATTGCATATAAACCAATATTTCCTTGGTGTATAATATATAAAAATAAAAACCTAGTGATTTTTCCTAAAAAACTATATTTTGTGTTGTATGAAATTGAAAATATCAAAAATATTAAATTAAATTGAAAAACAATTATTTCCCGAAATTTCAGAGTGTTACAATTACTCCCAAGTTACCAGATCCCCAGAGCATCAATCCACTGAATAAGTTTCTTTCCCCTCACATCATAATAGCTAACTCAGTTTCATATAATGTAGTTTTTTGGATAACATAAAGAGGGGATTCACAACACCACATTGACACAATCATAACTATGGTTGGAAAGGGGAATTCAATCACTATTTTACAAACCTATTTAATTCAACCAGTAGTGAGGGTTATACAATGCCAAAATATTTTAATGATCAATCAGGAAACTACCATTAGAGTATTTTTTTACCCTCAAAATTAAGGTATATAGTGGGATTCTATAAGAAAATAAAACTTAAGTTATCACCCACATAGAGAGGGAGTACAAATCAGTCAGGGGAGTGAATTGACAATGTTTAAGAGTAGATAAATGTGTGAAAAATGAAGAAGTTGGTACCCCAATGGTGTAAGGAACTATTATACAAGAATATACTTTAATGCGTGCTTTATTTAAAAATAATAATTCCCATTATTTTGTTACTTCTCGAGTTCTAAACAAATGGGACTATATATGTAAATGACACATCAAAACATGATCATTATGTATTCGACCAACTAGGTTAAATAAACTAGGGGGGTCAGGGCATGACAATCTAAAACATCTTTCTCTTTGTATATATATTTTTTATCATTAAAAAAAATAGTCTTCTCTATTCGTACCATAGAAGAGACAACTATGAGAATTAAAAAATGCATATGACACACCAATTTTACTTGTTTTACCCTCACTAGTCTACTTCCAAGGAGTATACAAAGAAAATTTACCTATGTACCAAATAAACTAAAGATAACTACTTTTAAAATGTTCATAGAGGACTCAATATCCCATATAGTCTAAAAAAATCATAATTTTAAAGCTCACTACTCTCTGAAACAAGTTATAAACACTACTCCTTCCGAAAAATATTCTTTTGATATAAATTATCTCATAATTGTTTCACACATATATGAGTGTTCCATGATGATCTATTTTCACCCAGTGGATAAAATACAATTGAAAGTGTAGTTTTTTACTTTGTGGAGAGTTATTTTGCAATCAGTTTTTGAATTTTCATGAACTAACTTAATCCATTTTTGGAATCCTATACACCCCATTACAGGAGTGCTTTGTAGAATACTTCTTGTTTGTAGATGGATGTCACCTCAAAAATCACATTTCCGTTACCAGCTACAATACCATGAAAAAAACCTCTTTCATGAACTATGACTTCATGGAATAATTAATTCAAAAAAATTCCTCCTCCACATATTATCTAATTTTTGTGCCATTTTCTTTACAAAATGCATCTTCCACTAAACAACTCATTCAAAAACCTCTTTTAGACTCAAAAAAATTATTCCACTGATAATCCAATCTAAAAGCAATTCACTATTTAATTATGTGATTAGGGTCCTTTATATAGCCAATGAAATCCTAGAAAACCTACTAATTACCATTACCATTAACTCCTTCAAGACAACCTATGAATCATTTCCTTTATCAAAAAACGAAAAACCCTTTGTAGAACCCTATAAATCACCATATTCCTCTGACAAAAAAAGTCAGTTCAGGTCCCAAAACACTTTTGTGGTCTTCATAATACTTTTTGACACATTTTATTACGCATTATTTATTCTTAAATCATGATATTACCATGAACTAACCTCTATTATAGGTTTCTTAATTCACTGATTCATTCAAAAAATAACTTCTTCTTTTGCAGGTCCATACACCACATTTTTTGTTCTACATACATACAATTTGGTCTAGATTGTGTAGCTACTATGTAAAATCCTTCTTTTTTGAAAACAAAATCCCAATTTTGAGGCCCAAAAATTTGGAAAACACTTAGAAACTACACCACCTTCAGAATATCTTCTTTGACAAAAACCATATTATAATTTTTTCAACCAATGTTTTCAAAAAAAACCAAAATATTGAAATAACACATTGAGGTATTTTTGTCCAAAAATCTCCCCATATAGTTTTGAGGATTACATATGAAAATTTCTCAATTTTTTTTTACCAAAATTCACTTCTTTCAATTCTAGATAGATATCAAATATTTACCCAACACAATCTAAGACTACATGATCCATTATTGTCATCATAAACATGAGTATCATGCAATGTGAATCATTGAATCAGTTCATTTTCAATATAGTCAACTTATTTAATCATGATCCTCATATTTCATGGTATACATCCTTTGATAAATCTTCTTTATCATTTTTATATATAAAAATTACCCACTTCATTGCTCCCCCTAATAGCTTATCCCCTTGTCTTGATCAAGATAATTTATCCCCATTTTTAAATAAACTGATAGGTCACTCATTTGTGTACACAACACTCTAAAGAACACATATCAGTACATAAGGAAAAAACACCCCATACCTTAGGTAATGGGTGTCCAAAATCCATAAATTTTTATGTTTGAAGATTTGACTAAACTCCAAGAGCTAGTTTATGAAACTCAAATGCCTCATTAGTTATGTACTTAATGAAAATATCTACAACCTATAGTTTTTTGGCACATACTCCAATTTAAAAGACTACGCTTCACTTTTTACTTGATAAAATGACACTTTATTTCAATGTTATTCATCCTTGAGTGATGTGATAGTTTTTTCTGTGGTTTATAGTACCTGAAGTAATACAATGGATTCTCATTGGAGACTCCACTCTAAATCCCATATCATCAAGATATTTCTTCATCCAAAATAACTACGTGCAAGCTTAAGTAACCACAACATATTTAGATTCTTCTATGCTCAATGAATTGATTTTTTTATTGATTATCCAAGAAATACAAAATCTTCCATGTTAAAGTTCACCACATAACATTAATTATATTATCATCTACGGAACTGTCCTAATATACATCTATATAACATAATAAATATTCATGATATTGTTCATTGTACATTAAACTAAAATCCACTATTCCCTTGATATAACAAAGTATTCATGTCACTATGAGTATGTGGATTTATTTGGGATTGATTTGATATTGAACTACATGAATTGTGGAAAAAAAATATCTAGTCATGTCCCTATTAAGTATGTCGAACATCGAATCATATTCATGTATTCTATGACACTAACCAATTTTCATTTTTCATATCATAATAGTTTCATCAAGGTAGTTACTAGAGTCTTAATCTCCTTGGAATTATTGGTTCCAAATAATCTCAAAACCTCCTTGGAATATTTTAATTTAGAAATAAATGATCCATTCATTATTTGTGTCACATATAAATAAAAGAAGGTTTGTCTACTAATCATTGACATTTCAAATTCAATTATCCTAAATCAGTCAAATTTTTTGCACTATACATTATCTAACACACCAAAGATTATGTTTTTGAGATACACTTTCATCATAATCCTATGATTACTATCATTATTGATATATATATATATATATATTGTAATCCAACCCGCCATACTAAAAACCGAGTTTCTTTAAAAAAATGACCGAGCCTTGAATACCTTTCTCTTGATGATTTTTTCAACACATATAGTGCATTACTTAGCTAAAAAACTCTTTTGTAATCTTCATTAATGAGAAAAACATTTGGATACTCAATTTACATATCTTCTTCTTAAACCCCATTAAGAAATGATAACTTGACATCCATCTAGAAAACATCGAACTCTCTTTTTGTAGTTATATCCAATAATAATCCGATTGTATTTAGACTAGTAATTGGTACAAATTTTTCATAAACATTGATATCCTCTATGTTGGAGTACCCATTGAATACTAGTTGTGCTTTGTTTCGAATCGTTGTGCTTTCTCCATTTAGTTTATTCTGGAATACCCATTTGGTCCCAATGAAATTATGATTTACCTGTCTCAAAACAATATCCAATGTATGATTATTTTATATTTGTTCAAGTTCATTATTCATTGAATAAATAAAAATATAATATATTGATGATTATTCGAAAAAATTTGGCTCTACATATGATAGTTAAGATGCTTGTTGGAGATTCCTCATCCTACCAGTTTTCACTAGCTCTATCTGATCACTAATTATGTTCTGTTTATAAAATTTGTATTGAATCTTCAGTCTTTATATACATATAGGTTTATGTTAATCCTTTTTATTTTCTGATTCTTCCTCAAGTAATGGAACTCTATCTGATCTACTCATATATTTTTCACTATCTTTCGGAAACAGTTCATGTATTTTATGATGATTCTACTTATTTTCTTTTAAAACGAAACCATTAATTTTTAAAACTTTTCCCAGATGGTTATTAAAAAATTTACACTGTTTTCTTTTCCTTAAGTATCCTTGAAATATAACTTATTCTCTATGGGATTTAAACTTCCTATGTTTCTCCTTATTGAGAATGAAAAACTTAGTTCCAAAGACTCAAAATTACTTCAACATTGGCTTCTTCCCATACCATATCTTGAATGTAGTATTCTATTACTCTCTATATAACATGTCTCAATATTATATGTAGACTGAATTAATCACTACTTATTTCCAAAACATATTTTTAAAGTCTTTCTCAATGAGTATTATTCTAGCCATATTATTGATAATCTGATTTCGTCTATCAACAACTTCATTTTGTTTTGGAGTTCTTACAACCGAATCTTGGTGCCTTATCCCATGTTTCGAAAGATAAATCTACACTTGGATTTTTTAACTCTACTTAATTATCTATTCATAACATGATTATTTTTTAACATAGTATCTTTTCAAATTACCCATGATAATTTGTTATGAAATTGAACACCTTAGACTTGTGGGTGATGATTGAAACCCACTCTATTCTACTAAAACCATCAATAAAGAGAATATAATATCTGTTCCCATCAATATATCTTGGTGAAATGGCCCTTCACACATCAATATACACCAACAAAAGCACTTTTTTGACCTTTTCTATTTTTTCATATATATATTTGATGAATATTTTCGATCTTGCTAAGCATATAATAAAACACATTGATCATGTGATACAGAAAATCAATTTCATTTTCACAGATCAATTAAAGATTCATTTATCTGTTTCTTACAAACACTTTGAGTTAGTTTTTGATCATTCTTATATATAGTTGATATAAAATATATAGACATGTAATATATAGTCATGTGTCTAAATACTCTACACCAGAAACAATGACCCTTCGATGATTTGTAAGAATGTTGATATATTTTTTGGCTTCATCGGTTTCCCAAGTTCCCTTCAATGCCTCTTGTCTATGAAATAAAATTTTTCTGAGTGTCCAATATTTCCATAGAAATAAAACCTAATGTGGGCTGCAACCCTGCATGTCACTTAAACACCACAAGTTTTCCCTTGGTTTCTTTTAATCACATGGTTCTACTTCATACCTAAATAAATCTTCAACCACCAAAAGGGTTCTTGTAGTGTAAATTCAATCATAAATGATTTATATTTTCAATTAAGCCCCATAATATCTTTATTATTATGATCTATCATTTTAGTTTCATGAGTTTCTCCTGATCATTTACAGTCATTTTTTGGTTGAAAACATCTTCAT
Organism: Viscum album; assembly: GCA_963277665.1. Lineage (NCBI taxonomy): Eukaryota > Viridiplantae > Streptophyta > Magnoliopsida > Santalales > Viscaceae > Viscum > Viscum album. The sequence continues at coordinate 1,973,671,266 of OY728133.1, forward strand.
CTATCCCTTCGATGTATTTGACTTGATATATTACCATGTTTGTAATAATATTGATAATTCTAGTTTGTTCTTCAACATTGAACTGCAATTAAATGAATTTATCTGAGTTTTTTGGGTTTTTAAATTTAATACTTTCAATTTCAACCTCCAAATCAGTCTTATAATCTTCTTACAATTTCACAAAGAGTTTGGAATCAATTAACACCTAGTTGGATTGCTTTTTTGATATCCAAACATATATATACTCTATAAAAACTTCTAATTTGACTTAAAGGTCTAATATTCATTCAACCACTCCTTCGTCATTGTCACATTATTCCCTTGTTTGGGAATTTCTAAAAACTACCACCATATAATTTTCTTTATGATCCTTATTCTCCTTCATATTTTTTCCATATATTTTTCTGAACAGTCATATTCTTTTGAAAGTAGTTTCCTCTTTTTAATGATATTTTTCATGGTATTTCTCCTACCTTTCACAAAGGTATCATGATTATTCCTAAAAATTTCATCAACATCCTTATAATCATCTTGAAACCTCTTGGTACACATTTCTCTAGGATTTAAAATATTTCCATATGAAAATAATGTAAGTGGAAGTTTCCCTATGAACTTTTCTCTTCTTCTATAATGATTTTAGGAGAATAATGACATGACATCATACACACTGTCTTCCTCTAGAATTTCTTAAATATTGAGCTTCTATATGGCCTTTAATGAAACTTCTTTGGATATTCCCCTTTACAAAAAACTTGTATCACCATTTATCAACTTGTATATGAAAAGAGTACATTTTGAGGTATCCAATTTCAGTTCTTTAGGATCTTTATCCTATAGTACATAGACTTTTGGATTGAATTGAGGACGAATTATTCATTGGATATTCTTAAAAATCTTCAAATGTTTAATAATTTCTATAATACCATGCACGTATTCCATAAAAACATTCACCCAATGAAATAATGCATCTACAGACTCATTGGGGTTCATTATCAAGTCCTCATATGTAAGAACCCAATTCTTATTCTTGAGGTACAAGTTTCTTCTTTTCTCCTTTCCTTAAGTGTTTTTGAGAAAATAAAGACAATGGGGAAAATTCCTAAATTTTGGGACTACACGCCGTGTACTTTTCCACACATCATGTAGTTTGGCCGTGTGGGATGAGTATATAGGGTGTATAGCCTTGTTGGCGACTAAGGGTGTAAAAACCGACTACACTCCGTGTAGTTTGTAATTACATGCCGTGTAGTCAGTCGACAGGCAAATAGTAAGGCGGTGGGAGCAGCCGTCAGCTGGGCGACAGTACACGCCGTGTAGTCGGGAATACACATTGTGTACTCATGTCAACAGATGAATAGTTTGGCGGTGCCGCCAGAGGAACAATTAAATGTGGGGATTACATGCCATGTAGTCAAAAGTACACACCGTGTACCTTGTTTTTTTCACTTAAAATGAGAAGTAGCCAACCCTGTTCACAGGATTGTCTTAGAACCAGATGGTGGCTTGGGAGAGGATGGTCAAACCTTCATGGACCTCTAGATCAAGCGTTGGGAATCTGTTTCAGCTTCCGTCGATCATGTTGGAACCCCATGGGTAAGCCCTCTCATCTCCTTGCATAGTTCTTTCCAATTATTCCCCAAATGGAAGTCATTTGAGTTTGAATAGGTTTTCTTTTAACCCATATCTACATCGTCTTTGGGTGTTTCTGGAATTGACGTTTGCGTATACCGTTCGTGGGTGTGTACAGTAGGTGGCTTAGTGTTTAATTTCCAATTTTTGTGCATTTGTGTGAATTGTTGAGCTACGAACCCATGTTGGGGTGTTGTGTGGCTGAGGCCTTGGCTGTTTAAATACCTATAATTTTATAGGTAATTAAATGTGATAATAGACTATTGTTTGGGATCATTTCTTGGATCCAGGACCACCCCGGGGGTGCGTTCCTCTGTTTAGCTATTTAGCCAAGATACCCGAGGGTATTCCATTGTAATAAGGTTCATTAAATTGCCTTGAGATGAATTGAATGTGAATTGCTTATTTACACGTTGGGTATGGCCCGGTTACTTGCGCCTGAGGGAAGTGTTTTTTTTAGACGGAGGGCATTGTTTGTTTAGCCTTAGGGCAAGGTACTGCTTAGCCTGAGGGCAACGTCCTATTTCTCCTAAGGGAAACCTTCCGTATGCCTGAGGGAAGTGACTTCTCTGCCTGAGGGCGACACTTCGTACACCTGAGGGAAATATCTATTATGCCTGAGGGAAATGCCTGAGGGAAAGATTCTGATTACCTGAGGGTAAGCCTGAGGGCATGGTTACAATAGCCTGAGGGCAAGGTTCTGATTAGCCCAAGGGATTAGTTCTGAGGAACATTGAATGTTATTAAATTGAACTGCTAAAAGAATATTTAAATGGCAATGAAACTGGTAAAGTTAGTTAATTTTGAGTACTTATTAGTTATTGCATTTACTACTGCACACTGTTGTTGCATATTTTCCAACAGTTGAGCATGGGCCTTTGGTGGGTTCCCACTAGGATTTATTTCTCACACCCTGTTTGGGGTCATGTCTTTGACCCCAAACAGAATAAATTTCTATAGGTGTGGATAAGGGAAATGGTCCCTATACAGGTACTTGATTGCTGCTGAGGAGTAGGGGGGCATGGGACCGGGCTTTGGCTCGCGATGCTACAGGCTGTTTTGTTTTGTTTTTCTGTACTATGTATTGTACTATCCTGTATTGTTGTGTAACATGTTCTGGCAGTTTTCTTAGAACTTGAGGCATGTTTCATCATTATATATATAACTTTTGGTTATCTTTTACTGTAGTTGTTTAAGCATGTATGGTATATTTCTTCCACTGTTGTTGTATGTTTCATCTTGTATTCCGCTGCGCTACACTTTGAGAAATGAGGGCATTATTTCCCCACTATCAGACCTAGGCCCTCGCTGCTAGTTGGCAGCCTCTAGCGTTTGGGGAGATGTTCTTGAGGTCATGTGACCAACCAGGTTCGGGGCACCCGTGGAGTGATACTCGGATCCATGATGTTACAAAGTGGTATTAGAGGGGTTATTTTCTTTGAATTACTATTTAGATCCTTAGTCAGGGATAGGACGAGAACGATAGTTGGTAATAAGGTTTGCTCAGGTGTAGCTAACCCATGAATTGGGAAAATCCAATTTACCTCGTGTTTTAATTTTTCTTATTTTGCTAATTTTACAGTTGATTTGATTTCACTGTTGGGTGACGCACTTGTGATTGTGTGGATTATATTTTATTCATGGGTTCTATTTAGTTGCATCCCAATGACATGAGGGTATTCCATCTCATGCATCATTAGGCACATGCTAGAAATCACATGCCATGCATCGTTTCCATGCCATGTAGGTGCATTAGAAATTGCATGTTGTTGTGATAGATGTTGTTCTAGTAAAAGAATGCTATTGTGATAGCTACTTTGATAGATACCTGATGTTTGATAGGGTATTATTGTGTGATCATATTTATAGAATGGACGCCAAACTTTGGTTTTTGGAAAGTATGGGCTATCATTGACCAAAATTTGGTGGATCATTAGTTGTTTATCCGGTTATAACACATATAAGATGCCAAACTTTGATTCGCAGGGAGTATGGGCCCTCACGGATCAGAATTTGGAACTTAGGTGTTGTTTTTCAGTATTTTCTAAGTTTCAGAGAAGTTTATGAGGCATACTATCTAGAAACCCAGTATACACACCGTGTAGTACCTTAAACATGCCGTATATGTCCTTCTGTTTGGGAATAAAAGAAAACTTTTTGAGTACACGCCGTGTACCCTAGGTACACGTCCTGTAGTCTCTTCCCATGTCATAGATCATGTGGGCGGGGAAATGGGGAAAGGGAAGTGCTTGGGGGAAAACACGCCATGTACTAGATGTACACACCGTGTAGTATTGACCAGAAAGTCCACCCATGTAACTAACAACACGGACGGGGGAGACCTTAATATATACAGGCCGTGTCCACTGTGAAAACCTGCTGTGTAGTCTAAAATGGGATCTGGCCATGTAACTAACAACATGGGTCGGTGAAATCCTTTCGTATACACTCCGTGTGTATATTGAACATGCTGTTTAGTTGGAACCATGTATCTAGCCGTGTAACGAACAACACGGGTCAACAAAGCTCGTCTAGTACAAGTCGTGTACCTGTGGGACACACGGTGTAGTCTTGAACAGTGACAAACCATGTGGACCTGACCGTGTGGCTGGGATACGGGGTAGTGTACACGCCGTGTGCGGGTGTAACACGCCGTGTATTATCAAGACGAGTAGTCAGCCATGTCACAAACAACACATGAAGTTGAAAAATTACACCATACACGCCGTGTAGATTATATACACGCAGTGTAGTTTTGTTCAAATGGGAGCCGTGTGTATTGTCCATGTAAAAGGACTTGGGCATGGAAGAGAAGTCAGGTACATGCCATGTAGTCAGTATACACGTCGTGTAGTCTTATTGTGAAATCTTAAATGCCTTCTTCCTCCTATTCCCCTTTTGGTTACTTCGTTTTCAGACTGTGATGATTTTGATCTAAGGTGTGCATTTGACCTTGTAGTGTCATGCCGCTGAGACATTCACACGTTGTTTGCCAAGAGAGCGGCAATGAGTATACTCCGGAGATGGTGGGCTATGGGCTACCAGTTGATCCTCCAGCAGAGCCAGATGCAGCACCAGCCGTAATACCGGACACAGGCACGAAGTCGCAGTTCCGTGAAGGCTTTATGCGGTTCATGCAGACCCTTCAGGGAGCACCACCAGCTACCACATCTATGGCCGAGCTGACTCGTATCTTCTAGCAGCAGCATCCACCTACATTTTCTAGGGATGGCAGACCACAGGCTGTAGAGTCTTGGCTGGGGTCGATGCAGACTATTTTTGAGAATCTTGAGATGCCTCTAGGGTGGAGGGTCAATATCGCAAAATATATGATGCGTGATTGCACCAAGAGGTTATGGGATGTTACCACCCAGTCATAGCATCACATAGACATGGTGTAAGAATATTTACAGACAACCTTCTATGAATTCTTCTTTCCAGAGTTGCTGAGGGCAGATCAAGCTCAAGAGTTCATGAATCTGTAGTAGGGTGCTATGTCGGTGATGGATTATTCTACTCGCTTCACCGAGCTTCATCGTTTTGCACCCGTTCTGGTGGGTGATGAGACACTGAGAGCCAGATGCTTTGAGGATGGTCTTCAATATGACATCCGAGCACTGGTGAATGTTTTTAGGTTGCCTTCAATACATGCCATTGTGAACCAGGCACTGATTATAGAGAGGAAGCTACAAGAAGCTAGTGGCGTGGGATAGGGTGGTTCGACACCAGTTTCTGGTACTATTTCTACAGGGAAGAGGAAGCGACAGATGAGTTTCTCTCACAGTGGTAGTACTAGCCAGGTAGTTTCTTCAGGTGGCCTGATCTTTTTCTACCAGTGCGGTAAGGATGGACACAAGAGACCTCAGTGTCCATGAGACCTAGTGGAGTTCCGAGCTTGTGGCAAGATGGGTCATCTACATCGCTTTTTCTGGGTATTTCTACCAGTGGCTAGCGAGAGGGGTTCTGTGCAGACTCTGCATGCGGGGGAAGGACCAGCAACTTCTTACCAGTCAGGCAACTGGAATACGTCAGGGCGTATAGGCCGAGATGGTGAACATGGACGTGGTAGCTAGACACCAGGATCTTAGGGGCAATAGGGAGAGACAGCTCAGGGTAGCCAGGCTGTGTCGCAGGGCCGCGACCTTGAGCAGGCATATGCAGTGCAACAGGCCCATCAGGAGCAGGATCCCAAACCTTCTACTATTAGAGGTACTATTCTAGTAGCTTCTATTTTATTTGCAGTGTTTTTTGATACGGGTGCTACACATAGTTTCATATTTGTACCCGTTGTGGAGAGCCTTGGTCTTTTTGTTTCTTCTTATTTTACTATTATGACATTAGACACTCCATTGGGGACTAGAATGGCTAGTGTGCGTCAGTTCAAGGAGTGCCCCCTTGAGGTTTGTGGGTGTCACTTCCTTTGGGAACTCTATGTCTTAGAGATGACAAGATATGATGTCATTCTCGGGATGGACTGGTTGGTTCCCTTTCGAGCCTTTGTGGATTGCTATGGTCGCAGGGTGAGTTTCACGTCACCAGAGGGAGGAGAGTTTCTATACAAGTGTGAGTGTAATGTTCAGGCGAGTTGAGCTGGACCATAGCATCATGGGTGAGGTGGTATCACAGCCCAGATTGCGAACTTATATATGGACGACTAGGGGAATTGTTAGAAGGATTTCCCTCTAATGGTTGATCATTTTAGGGATGTCTTCCCGGATGACTTTTCGAGTCTACCTCTGGAGCGTGAGGTGGATTTCTCTATTGAGCTTGTGCCAAGAGTAGCATCGGTGTCCATTCCTCCTTATAGGATGGCTACACTAGAGTTGCAGGAGCTCAAAAGTTAGTTAGAGGAGTTATAGGAAAAGGGTTTTATCGGACCTAGTACTTATCCATGGTGTTCTCCTATCCTTTTTGCAAAGAAGGCGGATGGTACTCTCAGACTCTGTGTGGATTATCGGAAGCTGAACCAGTCGACGGTCAAGAACCGATATCCCTTTCCAAGGATTGATGATCTTTTTTGATCAACTTCGCGGAGCATGAGTGTTCTCGAAGATTGACTTGAGATCAGGATATCATCAGCTGCATGTTAGACCATCTGATATACCTCTCATAGCTTTCAGGAGCAGGAATGGTCTATACGAGTATACATTTATTCCATTCGGACTCACGAACACACCAACGGTTTTCATGGATCTGATGAATCATGTCTTCAATCATTATCTGGATTCTTTTGTGGTAGTATTCATGGACGATATCTTGGTGTACTCTCACACTCGACATGACCATGCCACCCATCTTGAGACTGTATTGATTACACTGAGAGAGCATCATCTATATGCTGAGCTCTCAAATTTCTACTTTTGGATGGACCCGATACACTTCATGGGTCATATCATCTTAGAGGAAGGAGGTACAGTAGACCCAGAGAAGGTGAGAGCAGTAGTTTCCTTAGAACAACCTAATAACGTGTTTGAAATATGAAGTTTCTTGGGGTGGTTGGTTACTACAGATGCTTCATACAAGACTTCTCCCACTTAACAACACCGTTGACGGGTTTGACTAAGAAGGGTGTGAAGTTCATTTGGTCAGAAGCTTGCGAGACAGCCTTTTAGGAGCTGAAGAGAAAGTTGACATCAACACCGATCCTGATACTCCCAGAGCATGGGAAGAGATATACAATTTATTGTGAGGCATCAGGTATTGGGCTAGGAGCTGTGTTGATGCAGGGAAATCAAGTAGTTGCGTATGGGTCTTGGCATTTGAGGCCACATGAGAGGAATTAACCGACACATGATCTCGAGTTGGCTACAGTTGTTCACGTGTTGCACTGTTGGAGACATTATCTTTTGGGACAACATTTTGTGGTTTTCATGAACCACAAAAGTCTCAAGTACATCTTTATCTAATGTGATATGAACCTGAGACAGTGAAGGTGGGTTGAATACCTTCAGTCCTTCGATGTTGAGCTTGCCTATACACCTGGTAAAGGTAATGCAGTTACTAATGCACTGAGTAGGAAGACTCAGATACAGGCAGTGAAAGAGGCCAGTGGTGAATGGAAGCTTATGGCTTTATTCTCTGAGATGCATTTGGTGGTGCATGAAAGTCAGGGGAAGACCTATATTTCATCTTTAGTTGCGAATTATATCCTCCTGAATAGAGTAAGGATGAGACAACTTTTGATTCATAGGGCCTTGTTATACGGGAGTCGGTGACTAGTGTGGACCCTTCTCCTGGTTGGATAGTAGGCGATGATGAAGTATTGCATTTCTATGGACAAGTGTGGGTTCCAGTGAATATACGCGAGGAGCTGATATGAGAGTTTCATGCTTCAGTCTAGGCAGTTCATCCCAAAGTTACCAAGATGTACTGTGACATGAAGGGTCAGTACTGGTGGTCGGGTATGAAGAGCGAGATAGCTGGTTTTGTCACGAGGTGTTCCACCTATCAGCAGGTGAAGGTGGAGCATTTGAGGCCAGTTGGGCTTTTGCAGCAGTTACCCATTTCGACATGGAAATGGGATGATGTTGCGATGGACTTCATGACTGGGTTGCCGAGGTCACTTCGAGGTAATGATTTCATGTGGGTTGTTGTGGACATACTCACAACGGTAGCTCACTTTTTTCCGATCAAGGAGACCTTCGAAGTTGACGAGCTCGGGAAGTTGTATATCTGAGAGGTCGTACGTCTTCACGGGGTCCCTCATTCTATCATTTCAGATAGGGACGCTCATTTTACGTCTTGTTTCTGGTAGAGTTTTCAGAAGGCACTGGGTACACAGGTGCTTCTGAGCACAACTTACCACCCTCAGACTGATGGCCAGTCAGAGCATATGATACAGGTTCTTGAGGACATGCTATGTGCATGCATCCTAGACTTTGGGGGCTCTTGGGACACTACTAAAAATACAATCTTTCCCAATGGTTCTGAACCATTGGGAAAGGATGTAGAATAGTTGGTATATGTTATACCAACAGTTCTGCAAACCGTAGGGAAGTAAGCCATTGGAAAAGCTTTTCCCAACAGTTTACTGTGAACCGTTGGTATAAAGTGGTGGAAATCTAACCTATCCCAATGGTTTTTCCAAACCGTTGGGATAGTTTTTCCCAACAGTTTGGCATGAACCATTGGGAAATCCCAAGGATTCTCCTATCCCAACGGTTCTCCCAAACCGTTGGGATAGTTTTTCCCAAAGTTTTTTACCAACGGTTTAATGAACCGTTGGTAAAACAATTATCAGAGATGATATGCCAATGGTTTGAAACCGTTGGTATAGCCTATGCTGTGCAAATTGCACAGCAACCTGCAATTTTCACAACAGGTCTTCAATTTGGACAGCATGTCTCATTTTCTGCATTCCCTCCCATTTTCAATCCAATTATTGTACCTACAATAAACTAACACATACATATACAATTATTGTACCTGCAACAACCAACTAACACATACATATAGAGAACAAATTCATACAAATTTAACATATAATGCATCCTAGAACAATACAAATCCATAATTAAATTATAATTCATAAAGTTTGAGTGGTGCCGGCCAAACTGCATCTCAGATTGAGGCGGGGTTGATTTGTACACGTCACATATGACCCATGAATTGTTCTCCTAAAGTTTCAATGGAAACCTAATGCGTTTGGTCGGTTTTTCATATGTACTCAAAATGGTGTCCATTTTAAACAAAAGGCAGACACTTTGAGTGGTGGTGGTCACACCACACCTCAGATTAAGGCAGAGTTGACTCTTACATGTCACATATGACCCATGGATCATTACAATAAAGTATCGACACAATCCGACTGCCTTTGGTTAGTTTTCCGTATGCCAGTTGATGTTTTTTCACTTAAAATGATGTCCTTTTGAAACAAAAGATAGACACTTTAAGTGGTGGTGGCCACACCGTGCCTTGGATTGAGTTGGGGTTGACTCTTACACGTCACATATGATCCATTTATCGTTGTTCTAAAGTATCAACACAATCCAAATGCGTTTGGTCGGTTTTCCATATGCCATTTGATGTTTTTCAATTAAAATGACGTCCTTTTGAAACAAAAGGCAGACACTTTGAGTGGTTCTAACCACACTGCGTCTCAGATTGAGGCGGGGTTGATTCATACACGTCACATATGACCCATTAATCGTTCTCCTAATGTTTCAACCAAAACTGAATGCGCTTGGTTGGTTTTCCGTATGTACTTAAAATGTTGTCCATTTTAAACAAAATAGAGCCATTTAGAGTGATTATGGCCACAACATGCCTCAAATTAAGGCGGGGTTGACTCATACACATCACATATGACCCATAGATAATTTTTCTAAATTATTGACACAATCCAAATGTGTTTGGTCGGTTTTCCGTATGCCAGTTGATGTTTTTTCAATTAAAATGACGTCCTTTTGAAACAAAAGACAAACACTTTGAGTGGCGGTGGCCACAACGCGCCTCATATTTAGGAGGGGTTGACTTGTACACATCACATATGACCTATGGATCATTCTTCTAAAGTATCGACACAATCCGAATGCGTTTGGTCAGTTTTCCATATGCTAGTTGATGTTTTTCAATTAAAATGACGTCCTTTTGAAACAAAAGGCGGACACTTTGAGTGGTTCAGCCACACCACATCTCATATTGAGGCGAGGTTGATTCGTACATGTCACATATGACCCATGAATAGTTCTTCTAAAGTTTCAATGAATACCGAATGCGTTTGGTTGGTTTTCCGTATGTACTTAAAATGTTGTCCATTTTAAACAAAAGATAGCCACTTAGAGTGATTACGACCACACCATGACTCATATTAAGGCGGGGTTGACTCATAAACGTCATATATGACCCATGTATCATTTTTATAAAGTATCGACACACTCCGAATGCGTTTGGTTGGTTTTCCGTATTCCAGTTGATGTTTTTCACTTAAAATGATGTCCTTTTGAAATAAAAGATAGAAACTTTGAGTGGTGGCGGCCACACAATGCTTCGGATTGAGGCGTGTTTGACTCGTACACATCACATATGACCCATGGATCGTTTTTCTAAAGTATAGACACAATCCTAACCCATTTGGTCAGTTTTCCTTATGCCAGTTGATGTTTTTCAATTAAAATGACGTCCTTTTGAAATAAAAGGCAGACACTTTGAGTGGTTCCAGCCACACCACGTCTCAGATTGAGGCAGGGTTGATTCATACATGTCACATATGACCCCTGAATTGTTCTCCTAAAGTTTCAATGAAAACCGAATTCCTTTGGTCGGTTTTCTGTATGTACTTAAAATGTTGTCCATTTTAAACAAAAGAGATACACTTAGAGTGATTACTGCCACACCGTGCCTCACATTAAGGCGGGGTTGACTCGTACACATCACATATGACCCATGGATAATTGTGATAAAGTATCGACATAATCCGAATGCGTATGGTCGGTTTTCCGTATGCCAGTTGATGTTTTTCACTTAAAATGACGTTCTTTTGAAACAAAAGACAAACACTTTGAGTGGTGGCGGCCACACCGCACCTCGGATTGAGGTGGGGTTGACTTGTACACGTCACATATGACCCATGGATCGTTATGCTAAAGTATCGAAACAATCCGAATTATTTTGGTCGGTTTTCCATATTCTAATTGATGTTTTTCAATTAAAATAACGTCCTTTTGAAACAAAAGGCAGACACTTTGAGTGGTGCTAGCCACACCACATCTCAGATTGAGGTGGGGTTGATTCGTACACATCACATATGACCCATGAATCATTCTAATAATGTTTCAATTGAAACTGAATGCGTTTGGTCAGTTTTCCGTATGTACTTAAAATGTTGTCCATTTTAAACAAAAGAGAGACACTTAGAGTGATTACGCCACACCGTGCCTCAGATTAAGGTGGGGTTGACTCGTATACGTCACATATGACCCATGGATTGTTGTGCTAAAGTATCGACACGATCCAAATGCGTTTGGTCAGTTTTCCATATGCCAGTTGATGTTTTTCACTTAAAATGACATCCTTTTGAAACAAAAGTCAGACACTTTGAGTGGTGACGGCCACACCGCACCTCAGATTGAGGCGGAGATGACTTGTACATGTCACATATGACCCATGAATCATTTTGATAATGTATCGACACAATCTGAATGCGTTTGGTCAGTTTTACATATGCCTGTTGATGTTTTTCAATTAAAATGATGTCCTTTTGAAACAAAAGGCAGACACTTTGAGTGGTACCGGCCACACCGTGTCTCAGATTGAGGCGGGGTTGATTCATACATGTCACATAAGACCCATTAATCGTTCTCCTAATGTTTAAACAGAAACTGAATGTGTTTGGTCAGTTTTTCGTATTCCAGTTGATGTTTTTCAATTAAAATGACGTCCTTTTGAAACAGAAGACAAACACTTTGAGTGGTTCTGGCCACACCGCGTCTCAGATTGAGGTGGGGTTGATTCGTACATGTCACATATGACCCACGGATTGTTCTACTAAAGTTTCAATAGAAACCGAAATTGTTTGGTCGGTTTTCCGTATGTACTTAAAATGTTGTCCATTTTATGAGAATCCTCATGTGTCTATTAGTGGAATGGTATTTACTTAAAATCTTGTTGACATTCAAATAAAATATTTTTATATCATTCTTAGTATGAATTAGATTTTAGTTTATCATGCTATGAAGCAATTTCGGAATTAACAATGTCATGTCCAATGAATACATCTCTTTTATAACATACCAAGAATCTATGATATTGATTAGATGTGTAAATGTGATTTACATTGATTATCATGATGAAAATAAATATAATATATATTATAGATTTTCTAGTATTAAATATAATCAAGGAGAGTGGGGGGGCTGTCCGGCGGGGATGTTCGGGGCGCTGTCCAGTGGGTGTCTGGGGGGCTGTCTGAGGACCAAGGAGGAGGGTGGGGGGGGGGGGGGCTTTGCGGGGGCTGTCCGGGGGGTGTTCATGGGGTTGTCCGGGGTCCAAGGAGGAGGGTGGGGGGGGGGGGGCTGTCTGGGGGGATGTCCGAGGGGTTGTCCGGGGTCCAGGGATGAGGGGGGGGGGGGGGGCTATCCCGGGGCTATCCGGGGGGTGTTCGGGGGGTTGTCCGAGGTCCAAGGAAGAGGGTGGGGGGGGGGGGATGTCTGGGGTCCAGGGAGGAGGGGGGGGGGGGGGTGTTGTTCGGGGGGCTGTACGAGGGTTGTACGGGGGGTGTTCGGGGGGTTGTCCGGGGTCCAAGGGAGAGGGTGGGGGGGAGGGCTATCCAAGGGGCTGTCTGGGGGGCTGTCCGGGGGGCTATCTGGGGTCCAGGGAGGAGGGTGGGGGGGCTATCCAGGGGGCTGTCTGGGGGCTGTCTGGGGGGGTTTTTGGGGTCCAAGGAGGATGGTGGGGGGTTGTCCAGGGTCCAGGAAGGCGGGGGGTTCCCAAATACACAACCACTAAAAGACAACAACATCCATAAAAATAGATAATATATAAAAATAACTCAACTCCAATACTAGACTACGAGTCTAGATAAGACCAACAACTAGAAAAGATTAAATATCAAATCTCAGTAATATTATTCAAAAATTTAATGGATCAATTTGTCCCACATCACCATCACCATCATCACCATCATCATCAACCTCGTCCTCATCCCCATCATCATCCTCGCCCTCCTTAGCGCCCTCCTCCTCTCCCTCACCCTCCTCCTCGCCCTCGCCACCCGCCTCAACCTCCTCCTCTCCCTCCTCTTCCGCATCAGACTCCTCGACATCATCATCGTCAAGCTGTACATCATCCTAACCATCATTATAACTGCCACCTAGTGCACCATATATAGAACTTATCGACATCATATATTCTTCAAAAGTTGGGATGACCTCTGCTGGAAGTGTTGGATGTAGAACTTCAATAAATTTCATAAACGCACTGTTTTCCCTAACAGACTGTTATGCCATATCTGTGGCCCTTTTCTCAGCCTGTTCTGCCTGTTTCCTAACTTGCTGTAGCTCGGTTGCACTACAGCTCGTACATGAGGAGGGATAATACCTCATCAGGGATATCCTAGGTCGACAGCGTACTCTGCCAGAATGCTCCTCTCCCAAAACCTGATGTAAGTGATCTGTTGCCCCAAAATTGTCTGGTTCTTGGGAATCGAGGGCCTCTAAAGTAGACTGTTAGAAATATAAATATATCATTAAGTTACAAAATAGATATTAAAATATAAATTCAATAGATTAAAAGTTACAATCTGCTGTTGAGTCACTTCGTTGACGACACTTCCATCCATTTTCCGTCTACTCGAGCAAAATAGTTTTGCTCAAGGCACACGTCCTTTAATATTTTGTATTTGCCTCTACAATGACATTGAAAACTAAAGTTATATGAAAACTTTAGAAATCTATTAAATAATTGAGGAAACAAAATAATGTGTAAGTCGTAAAGAAAACTTATAAACAATTGTCATACCTGCTTCCTCTCATGATCAGGCATCATAGTGCATCCCAGTGTGTGGAGGTATTTTTTTGCATCAATGTTCTTTTTATTTTTTCCAGATGATTCCTAAATAAAATTTGAAAATTCAATAGACATTACTAATGAAAAAGATTAATGTTATTATTTAAATACCTCCAATGTTATTAATAACTTACACTGGGTACTTGTCTAATGAGTAATCATCTGACGATAATTCTCTATAAGACAATCATCCACCACTGGTACTAACTCTAACTCATTGACAACTCTATAAACCCAACAAATATACAACTCATGCTTATAGGCTCTCCAAAGCTCACCTAAATCCTTTAGATGTTCCAATCGTTCACCCTCACTATCGAGAAAATTAAATCGAAGATGACATAAAAATATAAATTCATATAAATACCAAAATAATTCATGGAATTAAATAGAACAGATTTTTTTACCCATATCTCTGCCCAAGTTCTATCCTTGACCTCATGTGGCAAATGCCTCCATGATAGCGGGCTGATGGGAATGATGTCGGAATATTTGGAAAGCATCACCAAAAAACTCCGACATTGCTGCCCTGTTTTCTCAACCATTTGGTTGTCTTTATTATAATCCACCATAACCTGTGTGCGGTGGTTCCACACCGAACGCATGCATGTACGCCCCCACCCCCGCCTCCTGTCAGTAGATGTATCTTTCATGAAAGAAAAAAAATATTTTATCAAAAAATGTGATAATGAAAATAAATATTGCTATAAACAATTGTTAGGGTTCTATAAATATACCTGTTCCGGTCTGATCGCTGAGTGCCGCTGGATCCACAGAAACTGATGGAACACCCTGTGGTGGAACAGGAGTCGAAGAGAATAGAATATAGAAGCTTGGAGAGACATAAATAGTAGGAAAAGAAGATGGGACAACTGTCTGACCGGATGCTGACTGGGGAGTGGGAATCATCATGGGATGTGAAAATGATGGGCCGGAAGATGGAGAAGGTAGTGAAAACATGAGAGGCCTAAATATCTCGTGTGTCCCAAAAGACACACCGGGATCAGAATGTGGGAAGGATGACATGTTAGTGGGAGGGGAAGGGTCTAGTTGGGTACATGCAGCTTCTCGTCCACCTCTGGTACGAACCCTCCTCATACCACCGGCCTGAGTACTAGGACCAGTACTAGGATCCTCGTCGAATAACTATCGACGTATAGGTGGATCCTACAAAAACGTTTACAAAAAAATTAATCACATGACATTATATATTCTTTAAATATATAAATTTGAAATAAAGTACTCACTACAGGCACTAATGATGGATTTCCCAACTCCGTCATTCAACGATTGTTCTCCATTATTTTTTCCTTCGTCTCTCTTCAATTGGCTTCATTTCCTGCTTTGGAAAACAAATATGTAATTAATTAGAAAAAGGAAACTAATGTGTAACCCAAAAAACTAAATATATGAGGGAATAGGGGGATTCATTGGTAATTTAGCTATCAATTTTTTTAGAAGAGCTTGAATGGGTTTAATAAATCATACAAGTTGTAATGTTCACCAAGTTAGAAATATTGTTTGACTTTGTTTGAATACAATACAATTCTAAATTAAAAAATGCAATTAAAATAAAACTATAACCAATAAAAATTGAAAATTCACATAATGGTCAAGTCAGCTATCAATTGTTTTAGAAGACCTTGAATGGATTTAATAAATCACACAAGTTGTAATGTTCACCATGTTAGAAATATTGTTTGACTATGTTTGAATACAGTTCAATTCCAAATTTGAAAATGCAATACAAATAAAATTTCAACCAATAAACATTGAAAATTCACATAACGGTCAAGTAAACTATCAATTATTTTAGAATATCTTGAATGGATTTAATAAATCATTCAAGTTGTAATGTTCAACAAGTTATAAATATTGTTTGACTATGTTCGAATACAGTTCAATTCCAAATTAGAAAATGCAATTCAAATAAAACTGCAACCAATAAACATTGAAAATTCACATAATGGTCAAGTTAGATAAAACATATTTTTGATCAATACTAAATCAATTTGAATATTTCTAACCTTAAAAACCCAACTTGAGGTAAACCAAAATAATTGAGAACATGGATGAATGATTCTATATATTTTCAACCACAACTTCAGGTTCACAATCAGCTCTAACAATTGAGCTATTGGAGTCATCAAATGAAATAAATGGATTGGTTCCAATGGCACTAGGGACAATGTCAATTCCATATTCACCATCATAATAACTATGTCTTGTAATTACTTCAACTATAACACCAAATTCAGGTCGAAGTTGGTCTTTGACATAAAAAACTTGTTTAGCCATTGATGCCAACACATATTGTTCTTCGGTAGCAAGAGAGCGAGTAATATTAATTAATCGAAACCCACAATCATTAATAAATGTGCCATGTCTCGTCATCAAATTAAAACAATGGCATTTCATCATTGTGACTCGTCCATGAGAGTAATAATCCAATATTATTATTTTCTCAACAACTCCATAATAACCCATATTTTCAAATCGTGGTCTACTATTTGATGCACTAGCATAACAATCTGTTGTGGCAGTAAACATAACACCATCATGTTGTGTTCTCATGTTCTTTGCTCATTCAGTGACATTAAATTTGTACCCATTTATAACGATTGATTTACAGTCACGAAACACTATATTAGGACCGAAATCCAAAGCTCTTATTTCCTCAGAGACAGAGTCAGCAGACAAACTCAATACCTGCAATATAAATGACTATTAAACTTAATTAAATATTGATATAATTATTTTAAACATTAATTTTTTTACCTTAAATTTTATCCAAGTAGAAAACTATTTGAAATGGAAAGTCTCTCTTTTTCTCAAAGATAAAGAACAATGATTCCTATTTATCATTGTTTTATGTTCCCTGTAGATAAAAAATATGAATATTTTAACAGATATATATGTAAGATATACATAATCAATTTAGTTACCTGATATAGTCATAAAAAAAATCACAGTTGAACAAAAATGTGTGATGTGACATCTCCCACTCTTCATGGCTTAATGTCTTCAATGTATATGATCCATGAATTCCTCCTGTTTGAGGAAGTGATGGAAAACTGGGTTCAATTTGCTCATACCATTCTTCTTCATTTCTCATTGGTCTGTTCAATCTTGTAGTAAAATCAGACAAATACATCGAGCAGAAATCCATAAATTCTTGAGCCAAGTAACCATTCACGATAGAACCTTCGGGATGATTTTTGTTTCAGACATAAGACTTTAAAGTGAACATATTTCTTTCAGTTGGATACATCCAACGAAAAGAAACAGGTCCTCTGAGAAGTATTTCAATGGGAATATGGACAGTCAGATGCAGCATGCATGTGAAAAATGATGGAGGAAATATTTTCTCCAACTCACACAAAATTAATGGGGCATATGTCAACATTTTTTACAAGAAAGACTTGGAAAACTTCTTAGCACGAAGATCTATAAACAAATGGCACAACTGAATAACAGCCACCCTTACATTATTGGAAAAAAGACGACAGATTTCTATTGGAAGCAACTCATGTAGTAGAACGTGATAATCATGAGTATTTAAATATTTAAGCTTCAAATCTCTTCTGTTGACCCATTCAGATATGTTGCTTGAATACCCATCTGGAACTCTAATAGTCTCTAATACTTGAAGAAATTGTTTTTTTCTGTAGGTGTCATCACATTAGAATCACATGGAAGTTTCAATTTATTTTCACTGATACACACATGATGTAATTCTGGTCTGATGCCGCAATCCACCAAGTCACGCCAAGATCGTAAATCATATTTTGTCTTCCCCTTGAAATTTAGAAGAACCAAAAGCAACATTTCACATATATTCTTTTCAATATGAATTATATCTAAGCAATGACGTTACAAATTGGTTGAACAATAAGGAAAATCAAAAAGGATAATCCTCTTCCTATAATTGTAACAGGTTTTAGTGGAAACATTCTTTCTATTTCCAGATTTCATTTAACCCTTCCCGAATGAAAAACTAAAATCTTTCAATTCAATAAGCACATCAGTTCCAGACATATGCTGAGGTGGATCATCGGTCTCTATGATATTATCAAATCTTCAACGATTCATTCTATATGGATGATCCTTTGGCAGGAATCGTCGATGTCCCATAAAACTGAAACTACGGCGATATTTCAGTCTTCTGGATCTTGTATTTTTCATACAAACTGGACATGACAATTTTCCCTTCGTGCTCCATCCAGACATCATTGTATAAGCCGTAAAATCGTTGATCGTCCACATAAGCGTAACACACATCTGAAATATGTCTTTGGAACATTCATCGAATGTGCACACACCCACATCACAAAGAATTTTCAACTCTTTTATTAAAGGTTTCATGTAGACATCAATATCAATAATAGGATCAGAAGGACCAGATATGAGTATACTCATGTAAGTGAATGGTTTTTTCATACACAACCATGGGGGAAGATTATAAATGTGTATAAAAACTGGCCATGTGATGTGCGAAGTAAGCATATGCCCAAACAAATTAAAACTGTCGCATGAAAGACCCAACCTCACATTACGCACGTTAGCTGAAAAATCAGGATGTCGAGC
This sequence comes from Viscum album, assembly GCA_963277665.1. Taxonomy (NCBI): domain Eukaryota; kingdom Viridiplantae; phylum Streptophyta; class Magnoliopsida; order Santalales; family Viscaceae; genus Viscum; species Viscum album. Next base: position 1,973,689,986 of record OY728133.1, read on the forward strand.
ATCAACTCTCTGCCATGAAAATCCATGTACAGGATGAACTAACTCATCATTAGTCTTCTTTCTCTCAGTATCATTCCTTCTCTTTTTTCTTGATATGTCATCAGACATAAAAAGACTCTGGAGTCTGGGGATCAATGGAAAGTGCCACATTACTTTCTGTGGAACGCGGGATGGTGTTCCATCAGATTTTGACTTCCAGCGGGATGTACCACATTTTATAAAAGCATTACATTCAGCAGTTTCCTCCCAGAATAAACTGCAATCTTTCAGGCAGACATGAATTTTTTTTCTTGAAAATCCAAGTTCCTCAACTAACTTCCATGACATATAGTGGTTTCAGGGAATATCTGCATCATCTGAAAGTAAATCCTTCAAGAGGGTAAGAATGTCATCGATTGATGCATTAGAAATCCCATACATAGTTTTTCCATGAAACAATCGGATTAAAAATTCCAGCTTTTTCATTTTATCGCATTGTTGATATACTGGAATCATGGAAACATTATTCAATTTTTTCACCCTATCAATATCATCATTTTCACTAGATGCATTATCTGTCCTCATATCAGTGTCTTCTTGAGTCGAAATCCTTTGTTTTTCATGATGACGAATAAATGGAAACTGATCATCAAACAAATTCTACATTCTAGTCTTTTCATTTCGATCATCACCAATTTGAGATTTAATTTTTCCCCATTATGATACCACACAACATAGTTTTCTTAAAAATCATTTTTGGTTATGTGGTAGCTGACTTCTTCATGACTCAACCAAGGCCTACCAACACAATTGGAACATGGGCAGTGTATGCAACCACTATCTGAAGCATTGTGAAATGAAAAATCTATAAAGCTCTCCAAATTGTTTTGAAAACCGCTTGAGATACGATCGGTTTCAAACATCCAACTTCTGTCCATTCTGTAAGAAGAATTTATATAATTCATTTTTTCATAAACAATTCAATAGGATTGAACATTAATAGAAAATACATTTAAGTTAACGATAAAGGAAGAAGTTTCTAGTCGATGTAGTGAAATAGTAAAATAATTTAAAGAACAAGTACTAATAAATTAAATTAAAATTTATTTATATTTATTTTCATTAGATCTATAAAAGGCACATGCCTCAGGTCCCATCATGTGTTATAGGCATCCCAAATCATTCACTCATGTTCAATAACTCATTATTGGAACCTCTATGGCCATACCTTTCATTACCCAATTACTTCCCCAAGTCAAGCGCACCCCATGGGTGAATAAATTTTTGGCTTATACACTAATAGGTTGTTCATGGCTTGTAAAAAGATTTAATTTCATTAAGTATAGACAAAAATATTTATTTTTAAATTTGAGATTAATAATAAAGTATGTCAATGATAACAACATTACTGAATTAAACTTGTGACTTATCTAACATTTTTATGGATGTCTACACATGCCAGAATGGGTAGTGAAAATAAGCCCACCCTCATAAAAATGAGTATTGGCCAAGAAGGACACACAATATATATCTTATAATGAGAACCATATTTAATTGACCCTAAAGTTATATTAGTATAGTCATCTTGGGGGAAATGGAATATATGATCCTAGTTAACTGATGAATTCAAAAGCTCATATTTCATATGTTGGACACTATCTAAGGTAAGAAATCATGTGAGGATGGGTTTACATCATTAAATTTCTTACATGCTAGTGAAAATGAAGGCTTTAATTAATGACTTGAGTTCACTGATTAAATGAGGGTAGAGGTTGCATACGCTGTGTAAATAGAATAATTAAATAAGGGTAGAGGTTTCATACACTGTGCATGGTGGGGGAGTCTCAACCTATTTAGAAACTAAAATAAATTCCCATCATAGGTAACAATAAGAAACATCACAATCAAAATAAACTCCAAATAAAAAAGGACTAAAAACATCAAACATTTCAAGAATTCACTACCATGCAAGGTTTATCCACATGTTTAGAAGTAATTATATGTCTTAATCATGAACCACCTCTGCAGCTCCCAGTTTTCACCAATAAACATAAGGTAAATATCTCAAAATATCTTTAAAACAACTCATTAATAGGCTCAAAACGTAAATATAATCTTGAACCAACCATGGAATCTCTTTCACAACACATTCTCACACACCAGTTATATCATGTGTTACTAAATACCAAACAAAGTCACATAGTGTAATATAACAAATTACATTACACAATCCTTATTAAAAAAAATCAATTTAATAAAACACCTTCCTCAAGGAATTTTAAAGAAAACATTCATAAAAACTTTGCTAAAAATTATTAAACACATATAAATAAATTTCCATGTAAAAAATAATTACAAGATGGAAAAAAGCATAAAAAAACATTCTTAGAAAATCTAGAATACAACAGCAATGATTTTGAGATGCTTCTTCTTCGATGGAGGGTTAAGGATTTAATTAATTAAATGGATTGGAATGGATAAAGTCTAGATTAAATCAAAACACAAAAAAATGATATACACATCAAAATCAAAACTTAAAACTAAAATATGAGATGAATAACAATAAAAACAAGGTATCACTTAAATATTTTATGTGTATGAAGAATAGAATACCTGATTTGAGACGATATGGATGTAGTTTTATAGGTTTGGATGGGGGAAGTCGCGAGAGCAGTGGAGCCCTGGACATGATTAGGGTTCTGTCACGAATGGGGGAGAGAGCGGCCGATTGATTATTTGGTAGAAACATTTCCCAACAGTTTCTAAAAACCATTGGGAAAGGGGTTTCCAAGAGACCCTTTACCAATGGTTTAAACAAACCATTGGTAAAGGGTGACCATTTCCCAACGGTTCTTGTAGAACCATTGGGAAATGGTGCCTTGGACACCCCCTTTCCCAAAGGTTATCTATAACCGTTGGGAAAGAGATTCTTTACCAACAGTTTTTTTAAACTGTTGGTAAAGAAGAATTGGAAAAACATGATTTTCTAGTAGTGGGAGAAGCATATACCCCTAGTCATGTTTTCCTCCAATAACAGTTTTCAGGAAACTATTGAGATGGTACCATACAAGGCTTTATATGGTAGGCCATGCCGATCAGCTTTGTGCTCGTTAGAGGTAGGTGAGGCAGATTTACTAGGACCAAATATCGTAAAGGAGACTTTGGAGCAGGTCCAGTTGATTCCGAAGTAGAGGACTACCGCACAGTCTCTTCAGAAATCTCATGCTGATTGCCATAAATGACCCTTAGAGTTTGTGGTCGAGGATCAGGTTTTCTTGCGTGTTTCACCGAGGATGGGACACAGGCCGATCAGGAGACAGGGTAACCTTTCACTGAGGTATGTGGGGCCATTTGAGATTCTGGAGAGAGTCGGGTTGGTTGCCTACCGGTTGAAGTTACCACAAAGGTACTGAGCCATGCATGACATCTTCCATGTATCTCAGTTGCGTCACTATCATTCAGACCCATATCACATATTTCAGCCTGAGGAGGTTGAGCTTGAGGTAGATGTGTCCTTTGAGGAGCATCCAATTAAAATAATAGATAAGAGAACAAAGGTTCTCCGAGGCCGGTCAGTTCCTCTTGTACAGGTGCTATGGCAGTATGGCCGAGTGCAGGACGAAACCTGAGAGCGAGAGAATGACATACTTGCTCAGTGGCTGGAGTTGTTCACGACTATATCATCACCACCCTTGGAAGGGAAATTTGGGGACAAATCACTTTAAAGGGAGAAGTTTTTAAGAACCCTGTACTTATTCTTGAGGTATGGGTTTCTTCTTTTCTCCTTTCCTTAAGTGTTTTTGAGAAAATAAGGAAAATGGGGAAAAATCCTAAATTTTGGGACTACACACCGTGTAGTTTGGACGTGTGGTATGAGTACACAGGGTGTATATCCTTGTTGGTGACTAAGGGTGTAAAAACCGAATACACGCCATGTAGTTTGTAATTACACGCAGTGTAGTTAGTCGATAGGAAAATAGTAAGGCAGTGGGAGTAGCCACCAGCTAGGCGACAGTACACGCCGTGTAGTCGGGAATACATGCCGTGTACTCATGTCGACGGATGAACAGTTTGGCGGTGCCGCTAGATGAACAGTTAAATGAGGGGAGTACATGCTGTGTAGTAAAAAGTACACGCTATGTACCTTGTTTTTTTCACTTAAAATGGGTAGTAGCCAACCCTATTCACAGGATTGTCTTAGAATTGGACGGGAGCTCGGGAGAGGATGACCGAACCTTCGTGGACCTCCAGATCGAGCGTCGGGAATCCGTTTCTACTTCCATCGATCACGTTAGAACCCCATGGGTAATCCCTCCCATCTCCTTATGTAGTTATTTCCAATTATTCCTCTAATGGATGTTATTTGAGTTTGAACAAGTTTTATTCTAACCCAGATCTACATCGTCTTTGGGCATTTCTGGAGTCGACATTCGGGTATACTGTTCGTGGGTGTGTAAGGTAGGTGGCTTGGTGTTTAATCTCCAACTGTTGTGCATTTGTGTAAATTGTTGAGCTACAAACCTATGTTGGGGTGTCGTTTGGCTGAGGCCTTGGCTGTTTAAATACCTAGAATTGTATAGGTAATTAAATGTGATAATAGACTATTTTTTGGGATCACTGCTTGGATCCAGGACCACCCGGGGGTGTATCCCTATGTTTAAACGTTTGGACAGGATACCCGAGGGTATTCCATTGTAATAATGTTTGTTAAATTTCCTTGAGAGGAATTTAATGCTAATTTCTTATTTACATGTTGGGCTTGGCCCGGTTACTTGCGCTTGAGGGAAATGTTCTTTTTAGCCTGAGGGCATTGTTTGTTTAGCCTGAGGGCAAGGTACTACTTAGCCTGAGGGAAATATCCTATTTCGCCTGAGGGAAACATTTTATATGCCTGAGGGTAGTGAATTCTTTGCCTGAGGGAGACACTTCGTATGCCTGAGGGAAATATCTATTATGCCTGAGGGCAATGCCTGAGGGAAATGCCTGAGGGAAAGATTCTAATTACCTAAGGGTAAGCCTGAGGGCATGGTTACAATAGCCTCAGGGAAAGGTTCTGATTATCTTGAGGGATTAGTTATGAGGAACATTGAATGTTAGTAAATTGAACTTCTAAAATAATATTTAAATGGAAATGAAACTGGTAAAGTTATTTACTTTTGAGTACTATTTAGTTATTGCATTTACTACTGCACACTTTTGTTGCATATTTTCACACAGTTGAGCATGAGACTTTGGTGGGTGCCCACTGGGATTTATTTCTCACACCCTATTTGGGGTCATGTCTTTGTCCCCAAACAGAGTACATTTCTGCAGGTGTGGATAAGGGAAAGGGTCCCTATATAGGTACTTGATTGCTGTTGAGGAGTAGGGGAGCATGGGACCGGTCTTAGGCTCACGATGCTACCAGTTGTTTTGTTATGTTTTGTTTTGCTTTACTCTGTATTTTACTGTCCTGTATTATTGTGTAACATGTTATGGCAGTTTTTTTAGAACTTGAGGCATGTTGCATCAATATATATATAACTGTTGGTTATCTTTTACTGTAGTTGTTTAAGCATGTATGGTATATTGCTTCCACTGCTGTTGTATGTTTTATCTTGTATTCCACTGTGTTACACTTTGACAAATGAGGGCATAGTTTCCCCACTATCAGACCTGGGACCTCACTGCTAGTCAGCAGCCTCTGGTGTTTGGGGAAATGCGCTTGAGGTCATGTGACCAACCGGGTTCACGACAACCGTGGATTGGTATCCGGATCTGGGATGTTACATCATATTTGTTCCACAGAACATGAATATTTTAATCTCATACTTTTCAATATACTTCATATATATTTATAATAATTTCCAACATAACATGAGATTAATTAAATGGCATCACCTTTATATAAATTATGCGGGATAAGGCTTACCTAAGTCATTGATTCCTTTGAAATAAATATGTAATTATATATTTTTAGCTTCTGATAAAACACCACAACATATACTAGAAGAAATAAAATGCATTTCAGCTATAATTACATCCATACCTAATGATCCAATGAGTGATTGAATCCGATTCTTCTATAGCTAAAAATTGTTTTATCAAAGATTAGAATAGATTTCGGATTAACACATTCCATTTCTTCTATTGAGATATAACTACGGAATTTAATCCATTTTCTTTGATACCAAATGTTATCCAAACTATGTTAAATACCTTGGGGGGGGGGGGTGAATAGGGGTATGATTGATTAAAACAACTATCTATTAAGATCTTGTTTCATCATTAAATAAAAAAATCTAATATATCTTTCCCATAAAAGAGAATAATATGATAATTGAAACAAATAGAGGAAATAAAAATTTTACTGGTTTTACCCTAACTGGGATACATAAAAGGAGAATAAAAAGGAAATTTTCTTCTCTAACAAATCCACTAAAGTGCACTGCTATTAAAAAGTATAGAGAAGACACATTGTTGCCCTTATTTTACAACCAATCACAATTTGGAAGCTCACTGCTCTCCCAACTAAAGATTTCCCACTCCTCCTTCAGAAGAATATTCATTTTATCTTTATCACCTAAGAAATATTTCACACATATATTAGTGTACTTTGATGCCCTTTTTTCAACTGATAGGTGAAAAAATCCCACAACATGGAATTCTATTTATGTAGATTCCAATTCATGAACTATTTCTTACTATTCATGAACTGCCATAATCCCTTTATATAAGCCTCTATACCATGATGTGTGAGTGATTCTTGGATATATGATTCCACATAGATCACCATTAATATATGAGATACGGTGCTATGAAAACCAAAACCCCTTCTCAAACTATGCCTTTGTGTAATCCTCATTTCACGAACTTCCTCCTTTATTGGTTGTCTTTGCCATGAGCTATTTACTTCATGAAATTATTCCTTCAATGATTGAAAACTTCATTTACTAATTTAGACTCATCTGAAATCTCCCAGTGATAATACTCTATGATAAAATTAACCCTATTTAATTATTTTATTAGGGTCCTTTATATTGGAAATGTAATCCTAGAAAAATTGATAATTACAATTTCTATCAACTCCTTTCTGAATACATCTAAAACATTGCCTTTATCCAAAAATGAAAAAAACTTTATGGAATAACACAAATAATTATATTTATCTCACAAATTACATGTAATTTATATCCTGAAAACTCATTCATGGTCTGCATAATGCTTTGTGATACAATTTACTTCACCACCTTTGTCTGTAAATGTAGAGATTCCTATGAATTGAACTCCTTTGTGGGTTTCCTAATTCACCATTTCCATATGAGAATGTAAGATTACTTTGAATTTATGAGTACCTAAATTGTTGTTCTATATACCTTTTCTTGTGGTTCGTATAGAATATTTGTTATGTGTAAATCCATCATCTATAGAAAACAAATTTCAATTTTGGGGCCCAAAAATTTGAAAAACACTGGGAAACTACGCCACTATAAAAACATTTTATTTAGTAGAAACTATACTATAATTTATTCAAATATATTTTTAAATAAGCATATAAAATCCAAAAAAATGAAATGACTCATTGAGGGAGTTTTTTCCAACATCAAGACACCTCACAGGAAACACGTGTACATGGTATTTAAATATTTATCATGTTCCATCATAATTGAACCAATATAATTATATTAGAGTTTATGGTCTTATAAATTAATATATTTGATTAAATCTTTCAAATGGATTATATAGTCGAATTTATGGGAACTATCAATTAATATGATCAATGAGTAACTTTTATAAAAATTGATGGAGTTGTTCTGTTATTCAATGTGAAATGGGAAATGAATGAAGGAATATGAGGTCCTTTAGTGGCAATGGTGGGGACCCTATTTAATCAATTGAAAGTTATGACCTTGGGGTTTATTTATGTAGTATATTTTATATACTTTAATGAAACATCCATTCAATACCCTAACATCATTACAAATAATTTCTTCATTATACCACCTAAAATGAAAGAGGATGTTTCTATCGACCTACTTCTAGGATTGGAACCTATTTAACTTCCATCATATTGATTAGTTCCAAAATAATTATGAGAAATAAATCTATAACTAGAAGAGTTGTAAAGTGTGTGTATTATAAGACCATGTACATGGCCTTGGGATTCTCTAGTTCTATTTATTAAGAGGGAAAATGACACACTTTGACTTTATGGTGATTATAAAAATATAAACCATGTTACTATAAAGAATAAAAACAATATTGATATAATATATTATCAGTTTGATTAGTTAAATGGTTCCAAGTATTACTAAAATTGTTCTTTGGTCATAGTATCACCAACTTTGAATCTTAAAATTGGATATTCTAAGAATTTATTCTAGAAGTTGTTACAACCCCTATGAATATGTTTTCTTGCCCTTGGGTATCACTACACACCTATAGTTTTCATGGAATCAATGAATCACATCCTCTTAATATAACTAGAACCATTCATCATGGTATTCATTCACTATATCTCAGTGTACTATTTCACAAAACATTACATGAAAGGCACTTGGAAATTATACTGGGAATATTATGAGAGCACAATCTTTATGAAAAAAAATCTCATATTATGAATTTTACAAACAAGAAATTCAATTCTTTTTGAAAATAATATATGAAAAAGGAATATCATTCAATCTATATAAAATTGATATTGTTATTTATTCAAAACCACTAAAAAATGTCTTTGAGATATAGATTTTTCTGGTAATATAAATATATTATCATCTCTTTATTCTTGATTTATCTTATCTCAATTCTCCCATGACTGAACTGATAAGGATGGGTATTCTATTATACTAGAGTGATGAATTTTATAAATCCTTTGATTAACATAAGGCTTGGATGACTTCATTACATATCAGTGTCATTCATAAACGAGGAAAGAGCTATGCTTTCTTCTATGATGCATATTGGCCTAGATTGAGCTGTGTTCTCATAAAGGGTAATCATTTCATTGGTTTTACATCATGATAATTGATGATACATTAGAATAACTATCTAATTCACGATATGGACAAGATTTATTGATCCATGACTTAAAAACATGGGGTTATTATCTCATTGGTGAATAGTCCACTATGACTATGGATCACAAATGTTTGAAACAAATCTTCTCTAAAAATGATTTGAATGTAATAAAACATTTTTGTATTGATTATTTATATATTATCAAATTTTAATTGGTGTATACACTTGGGAAATGAAATTTAGTAGATGGTGTATTAAGTGGTAAGTCATAAAAATAAATTGTTAAAGAAGCCCAACACCACTTGAAAATAATGGGGGGGGGGGAGGTATTAGAAGATATGCACATGGAATTTCCCAAGTATGAAGATGTTATTTTCTTATCAGCCTTATATTTGACTTGTTTAAAAAAGTATATGAGTCTTAATAGTTAGACCCTGATTTTCTTAAACTAAGGTCAAACCTCAATAGTGTAGAAACCATTGATGGGTGGAATAAAGGTGAAAATTTAATGTTGTAAATTTGATATTGGATCGTAGTTCCTCCACATTACCAATACTAATTTCTTTCTGCTTATCTCCATTTAAAGTGGGATATCCAACATGGTGCTCAAAATGTTTTATGGAAATAAAGAAGAATTGATGATGGTTAGGTATGAAGTAAAATGTGATAGAGTGTGTTATAATATTTATCACTTGTCAATAGGTAAAGACTGAATATCAGTGTCTAAACAACAATTTATAGTCATTTCCCATACTCTTATACAAATGATATAATGTTTACATGTACTTTATCAATAGATAACTGGGGGGTGGGGGGTGATTCAGAATCATGATGTCCTTTGGGTGACTGTGGACTGACTCCTAATGTCCATACACATCATTATAATTCAGGAGATGAATACAGTATAAGGGAAATAAAAACTCTTTTTCTAAGAAGTTTAACACTATTATATCTGAAATTATATTTTCCTTTTAAACTTAATGTGATTGATAGCTTTCATTACGCGTAACACAAAAATAAAATGAACTTTGAAAGATTATATGACTCTTAAGATATATCCATATATTTGGAATAAAAAAATAGATGTAATAAAATAATTAAATAAATGTAGAAATAAAAAATTAAATTCATTTATAATATTAATGCATTGATAGGTTAAATTTGTGTAGCTAATTAACTAATACAACTGATATAAAATTTAAAATAAAACCTTTTTAAAATTGTATTTTTACATGTCTTTATTAAGAAATTAAATATATTATATAGAAAATATATTTTTCATATGATAAATATATTAAAATTAATTTTATTAGTAATTTATTGGAAATAATAATATGGATAATTAATATTTATTTAAAATGTAAATTTCCTTCAAAAATAGTTTTCATTATATTTTTATAACTTTATTCAAAAGTTTAATTCAAAAATTAGATAATTAAATTTAATAAAATATACTCCATTATTAAATTCATTATTTAAATATTATTTTAAGATATATTTTTTTTGGAATTTATGTAAAAGTTGATTTTTAAGTTAATAGTAAAAAATATATCTTTAACAAAACTATAACTTTTATGAATTTATCATTATATAAGAAAGAAAAATAAGATTATAAAAATATTAATTGATAAAATATGTATTTGTGGAGTAATATTATTGATTTATAAATACAGATCTAAATATTTAAAACCTTTGTTTAACACTTTATAAACTTATGTAATATGTTCCAAAAAATGAAATTGTTTGTAGCCTTTTCTTTTAATTAAATATTATTTTAGTAAAATTAGTCATCAGATATATATGAAATCCAAAAAAATTATTTTTTTATAATAAAACATATTTTATCATCAAAATAAAATACATTAATAATTTTACCCTATACATAAGTTTAAATCTTAAAAATAAACTTTTTTTAAAAGTTATTTTTTATAAAATTCATGTACTAATGATAAAATATATTCCCCATACATATATAAATTTTAAAAAATAAAATGTATTTAATATTTTTAATCATGAGTTATAAATTATAAAATAAGGTCTATTTTATTATATTCACACAATTTGATTTAGTTTGGTAAAAAGTAGTTACAATGGTAAAACTAAAAATGGTAAAAGTAATAAATCTTGGGCTAAAGAGTGTGAAACTTATTGAAATCATGTTTATAATTGTGTTTTAGGGAGATTATAGACCTTTTATCTTCCTATTACCCATTATTATACTTTTTTTGAGCCACATGACATGTAAAACATGTTCTCTCTTTATATAAAATTGAAATACATGAGACAATTACATACACACTGCTTGTAAAATGGGTCTCTCACTACTCATTTAATAGAACTAAAAAATTTGGATTCCTATTGAAAATATTTAATTATTACTTCCCATATAGTAATATTTCACCCTAATATACTTTTGGTCAAAATATATTATCCTAATCCCTACCTTTATAAGGAATCCCCAAAGGGAAATCCCAAGTCTTTAACATGAGTACTAATTTTCCCTAATTTATTTCCTTTCCATTATTAATTTAACAAATCTATTTTTTCCATTCCTATATAATTATATCCATATTTATTGTATAATTAATTTTATAATTATATTTTAATAATTGTTAACCACATTTCCCCTTTCGCCTTGAGGAAAGTAAACGTATCATTCGATCATGTGTACGAATTACTGCCTCCAAGAAGCATCTTGTTTTGTTTTCCTTAACCACCATACTCAGAAAGATTCAAGTATTGAATTTAATAAAAAATTATGATATCTATAACATATTTAATATACTTAAATGATAATAAATATTATGAATTTCTCTCTATCGATTAATAATAAAATCATTAACCATGGATCCGTGTGGACTACCACCTTAGTGAAATGATTGATTTTAATTTTAATTTTCATAATAACCTTAATTGGATGGTCATGATAATTAGTGTAATGTATAAATACTATTTTTATGAAATAATTATGTTTTTGGAAAGATAAATTGTATGAAATATCAATAATATGAGCAATAAATGATCATAGTAAATTCTACCATAAAAAAGTATGTTCTGAGAGAAAAATATGATTTCTTCATACAAAATAATAACACCATATATGTTATATTATTTATATAAATTTTCCCAATTGTTATATTTCACAGTAATAAAAACTTAATAATATTTTTTTATGTTGGTATAGTTATATTATAACTAAACAAATTCATTATAATCCATTAATTATCGTATGTTTTTTTGGGTTGATTTGACTAACAAGTCGAATAATGATTTAAATTTATATAATGGATGAATATGGGGATTAAATTTATTGTAATATGAGATATTATTAATTAAATAATTTTTTGATATAATTTTTTAATTGAAAAATTAATATTAAACCGATCAGTTAAGATACCAATGTCTATTCATGAAAAATCATTGAAACATGCTCATTATCAATTTTATCTTTAAGAATAATAACTAAAACACCCATTTAATGAAATTATAACTTTATAATTAATTTTAAAAAACAAATTCCATTAAATTTTTTGGTATAATAATGATTAAATTTGGGAGAATAAGGATGAAAAATAATATTATTATGGAATAAGTTCAAGATTATCAATATCTTTTCACACCTAATATCGAAAATAGATAATAACTAGTATATATTTACATAATAATTATAATTTAATTTTATATAAATTTATATATATGAAAAATATTCTTAAATTTTTTATTAGGATATTTAATTTTATTATATAGTAGGTTAGAGCACATTTGGAATAATCAGGAATTAAAGAAATGGTTTTCTCAGTCTCAATCCTAATTCCATGAGACATGTTACATGTTATATACCATGATTTAGTTGTATGGAGTTATATTGATTTACTATCATAGGAATTATATATACTATATTTAATTTTAATTAATGTGATAAAATTATCCAAATCTTCTTCTCTTCTTCAATGTTCTTTGGACTATTGTTTTACTCAGGTCGTAAGAGTTTTTGAAAACCCAATTACCATTCATTGAGTTATTATCTATATCTATTGAAATTATTTCATATAATTGGGTAAATTATAAACATTGATTATATTTTTTTATCTTATTGATTACATTTTGACCATGTAATTCCATTTTTATATGTTTCTAGATTTATAGAGTTTTTCACCGATAGGGGATATCAAGAATAAAATTTTCTTTCATTAAGTTACAATGTTTCATCATGAAATTTTCTTTTCATTGATATTGTTCTCACACACTAAGAGTTTCTTATATTGTACTTTTTATTACTCTTTTTGGTAAATTACATTTTAATAAAAATATTTTAACTTTATTAATATCATCCCCAAATGTTATATAATTTTTAAGAATAATTCAGATTCTCTTTAATGACAATTTTCCTTCCTTGTCTATATTTTTATTTCCTGATAATGTTCTAATTTATAACAGGAATACTAATTATATGTTATTCAATATAGCCTATATATTAACATTATCCAATTTTGAGGTGCAATGTTTTTACTCTTTTGATTATGTGGGTTTTCAATAATGATATTTCTATATATAAGAAGGGTTTTCTAACCTTTCAAAATTAATTTTTTTATCTAACACCACACATTTATTTTAATAAAATTTATGTCCTTTGAAGGATCTATATTTCAATTTTATAGTCCAATGGTAAATCCATCCATCAAAATCAGATTTTCTTACATGTGAATATACTTTTCTTCTTCACTTGTTTATTTTTATGAATCTTTTTCTTTATGTTTTTATGGTATCAATAAGAAACTAATTTTCTCTTATTTTTATATATTTTTTAAAATTCTTTAAAATGATCACGGGTATTTCTTATCTACAAATTTATTTATCCAAAAATCATAAATTTTTTTTTCATCTAAGTGACTATTATTTCATATATCTTATGGTCTATATATGACATTATTTAAATGATACCATCCACATTTATTCTATTGATGGATTATGTAATGTTCATTTATATCAAAAAAATTATAACTCACTAGAGTTTTCATTCATAATGATCCTCACATATAGGAATGTTTTTTCTTCTAATTTCTATCCTTAGTGAACATTATATCTTTTCTTCCAATGATTGTAGGGTGTTCACCTAGACACCATACATTGATTTACTGTGAAAATTATTGAATTAACAACATACCCCTTGAAATTTATGGAGTTTTTGGAGGAATTATTATATAAAAATATATTGAAATTTTTGATTAGGAAAATATTAAATATATATATATATATTTTTTATTCTGATATAGATGATTATTTATTACCTAGACAATTTTATTATGTATTTTTTAACTATTCAACTTCTTTCTCGAGACGTTTCATGATCATGTTACCCCTTTTACTGAAATGGGGATTTTCTATCATACATATGTTGTTATTATAATATAGATGATTATTAGAAAAGTTTTTTATATATTATTTGTTAATTTTATATTGTTATGAATGCATTGAAAATAATTAGTGATATGTGGCCTTGATTATTGATATCCACTCAATTCATCGATAGGTATCATGAGGGAAACTAGCTTTGGTATTTTGTTATATTTCTTCCTTGAATATGACTTTTCCAAAACAGTGGGCCTTGATGGTAATATAATGAGGTCTTGGATTAGGGAATCGAATTAGTTATCTAAAATTATTTATATCATCCCAATGTAACTGGTTATTTTTATCCATACGATATTTTTATTTTCATTATTATCCATGGATATATTATTATTTCTATATTATTTGATTATGGAATTATTTTTCATTATATATTATTTCCCTATTATGTTTCTTATATTATGATCACTTATAAACTTTGATTATTATCTATTATGTATACCCTTACTAAGTGTTTCAGCTCACCCATTATCATGTTTCCATTTACCCTAGTCACGTAGAATGTTATTACACATGATCTATAAAATTGAATTTCTTATGTGGAATTTTTTTAGAGATTTTGAAGAGTTATTATGGATTAATTAGTTTATTACATAGTAAAAAAATATTCTTTATTGAAAAAAATACAAGGGATTTATTATTTTATGTTTTTTTGTAATTCTTTAATGATATAAACATAAAAGGAATTGAGAATGATTTTATTATAATATTGTCTTTAAGTCATGTGCTTATGGTTAGTTAAATATAACTATATTCAATGGGAATGAAATCCATTACGTAAATTATGTGTTTTAGGAACCAAATTCAAGAAAGTGGAGCTGGGGATATATAGTTTGTATTAAAGAAGGGTTTAGATATCGTTTGTGGTTAGTATATTATTTGAGGATAATTTTATGGATGATAAGTTATTGACGATCATAATTATAAAGGTATTGATAACCATTTGGGTGAGTTTAATTAATATTGAATATTTTATTAATTGTGAAAATATAACATAAGAAAAAACTGTATAGATAATTATAAGGTATAGGATTAAGTATTGAGTAATACCCAATATTTTTGATAAAATAGATATTATATGGTTTTCTTGGAAATATTGTTCCCGCCTAAATACTAAAAGTGGATACAAGCTCTGTAAAAAATGTACCTAGGGATAATAACCCTAAAAGCTGTGTTGGGAATTAAACCAATCAAATCTAGGAGAATGATACAAATTCCTAACAGAACAATTGATTTGACACTAACAAGGTATATTCTTTAGTTAATCACATTATATTTGTAATATAGTATAAATGATTTTTTTTAGGTATCCCAACGAAAAAAAACCATGATTAAATTTCGTTTTATTTAAGATGATATAAAATCTAGTGTAATAATTGAAATTAATGAGATAGTTTGAGGTTTAAATTTTCTTGTAATAATCTTCTGAGAATCTTCTAATTGTGTTAAATTTTAATCAGTCATGATTAACTCCTCCTAGTTTATGTAATAGTTAAATCTCAATGGAACCAAGATAAAAATGGAATCCATAATGCCATGATTTTTTGAATGAGAAATATAATAGGATAATATATTGATTGATAAGTATAGTGATTTTTTAAAAATAGATATCATGAATTATAATTTACATAGTGGTCATAGTTAAATTCCCAAAGAAAGATGATAAGGTTGGAGTATCATTTATTTTCAAGTTATAAAAATGATAAAGGAAATAATGATCAATTTATCACATATGAAAAATATGGTAAGAGGAACATAAGTAAATTTCTTAATTGAACATGAATATTTTTATGTGTAAAAAAAGATGAAATACTAAAACTAATTATGGAGTAAAAATAATGATTTTGGTTAACCTGATGGAAGAAAATGCATTTCCTAGTCATACTTATGATATTAAAGTAGACACTTTATTCAAAAATATATCTTGAGTGATATTTATCTTTTAGAAACCTTTAAATAATTTAACTCGCATGTTATTATTTAAATTGTGTGGTTGTAATGGGTGGGGAATTTAACAACTCGAGATCTAAAATCACGTTTTCCCTTTAAAACCTAATAGGTTTGATAACATTATTTAAAGGAAACATTGAACCAAAATGAACGAACGAACGCTATATAACCTTAATTATATAGTCATAGAATTGGCATATAAATATATATATAACGTAATTATAAAATATATAAGAAAAAATCACATACCATTATCAATGCTATATAATTGGTAAATTAAATTAGATTAGTGAAATAAACAATAATACTTATTTGTGATTTAAAATGTAAAATTTCTATAAATTTAATCATTATATAATTTCATTCAGAAAAAAATATAATAGATAAAATATATTTTTATATAAATAATATGGTAAAACAAAATTTATTAGTAGTTGATAGGAAATAAAAATGTGAATAGTTAATATTTTAAAAATTATTTTCCTATGAAAAATGGTATCATTATATTTTTTTATATTTTTATTTAAAAGTTTAATATTAAATTTTGATAAATATAATTTGACAAAAGAAAATTAATTTTTTTATTTTTAATTTAAATTTAAGATTTATAAGAATTTTTGGGACTTTTCTGAAATAGTTGATTTTAGAAAAATAGGGAAAATGATATATTTACTAGAAATATAACTTTTATGACATTATAATTATATAAAAAAACATATAAGTTTAGAAAAATTTATAATTTATCAAATATTTCATTAATTATTTAAAATTTACATTTTTAAATATTATTTTTAATTTATAAAACCTATAATTATTTTGAACTTAAGTAATATTGTCCAATAATAGAAACTTTTATTCATATTTTATTTTAATTATATATTAAATTGATTAAATTTGGTTTTTTATTTCCATGAAATACACATAAATTATATTTATTTTATAATAAACCCGTTTTTATAAAGAAAACTACAAACAATCATAATATTACCCTACACATAAATTTAAATATTAAAAATACTTTCTTTTTCTAAATGTGGGGTTTTATGTGTTACATGAAATAATGTTAAAAATAATTTTTATTATATAAATAAATATTATTAGATAAATTTTCTTTCATATTTAGAATCAATAGGTCTAAATTATTTAATCAGGGTAATTTTATTTTAAGCATAAAAAATTATTTAAAAAAGTAAAAACTAGTTACCATGGTAAAATTGAAATTATAGATGTAAAAAATATCAAGGTAACAAAATTTAAACATGTTAAAAACATGTATATAGTTGAGTGGTTGAAATATTTTCTACCTTGTATCACCCCACATGACATGTGAAACATGTTCTCTATTTATATTATGTTGAAATATTTAAAAAAATGTCATTCTCACCACTTATAAAAGGGGCCATTACCACCCCTTCGAAATCACTAAATATTAGGTATCTAGTCTCGCCCAAATTTACTCAAGATTTTAGGTTTAAGTAGTTTCTTATAGTTTAGCATGGGTTGTCGAATCCTTAGAGAGCTAAGAAAAAACCTATAGACACCTACATTCTATAGACTATTTTTGGCTATGAAGTGACCAACTTGGGTTAATTTTAGATGGGTTTAAGTAAATGTTAAGAGGCTTAAGTGAATTCAATTTAAAATAATGTGTTTATCCTAAGTTATCTCATAATATGTATTAGATGTTTTTTTAATAGTTTCAATTTCTTATATTCGAGATGAGTTTATTAAATAAGATCAAACAACTTCATTACTTACTAGTTTAATATCAACATACCATAATAATAATCATCTATACACTTGGAGGATGAAATTTATGATAACTCTAAAGAAAAAGTTTGTATTAGCTCTTGAATTATGTAGCCTTAAAATTTATCAACGATGAATAAGTTTTAAAATCATCAAATAAAAATCTCAATTAAAAGAAATGATTAAATATTAATGGGGTGATAAATAACATCAAATACATCCCCTTGATACTCCCTTGGATCAATCCATAATCAGGTTATCCCTCCATTGATGCTATGATTTCAATAGAAGCGGGAAGTAGACTCATGAGGTAATAATTGAAGAAGTAAAAATAAGACAATGAAATAACGATCACTACACTGTTGTGTGATAATTTCACAAGGTTTGGTGTGAATAAATTCTCATCATGAGACAACCGTATCAACATGATATGAATAAGAACATAATAAGAGGAGAATAAAAACTTTTCTTAAGAAACTAAGATTAATTAGAATAACTTACATGTGAAAGAAAAACTTGAGACAAAAAAATTACAACATAACATTACTATGAAAGAAAGCACCAAAGATGATAAAATCATCCACCAAAACTACCATAAATAGTAATTTAATGAGGCTTTGGTCGATCTACCAACATTAAAAAGGATCCTATATGAGTACGTTAGGCCTAGGTTGGTGGAAAGTATTGGAGAGGAGACTTTTCCACCCTTGACCCAAAGTTGCATCCAACTTGCATCGACTAAATATTGGTACCTAGATGTCCTTCTTGATTGCCAAGTTAGAGTGGGAAATAAAATACAAAAATGAATCCATGTTTTTCTACTATCTCTATTTAAAATTTCAACCCAAATGATGTTGTGGTTGGCGATATATGATTTAATTTGTGGGATGTTTTTTTGGCCTGTAGAATCTGGCCCAAAATTTTATCTCAAAATTTAGCCACATGAATATAAATTAAAACAAATGAATTAGATCTTGTAACCATTTTATTAAATGTTCCCCATGATAGAATATATCTTCCATTAAAATTTAAGAATCATTGGGCTTGGATATTGTCCTCTATAATAGTTTTATTAGGATGATGTCTGATTCACTTTACCCAGAATATTGTTTGTTCAAGGCCATCTTTGGTGGTTTTCCAACAGGAATCTTCAAGTATTCCAAAAGTATGAATTATTACCAATGTAATGAGAAACCAAAAATTAAATATGAAAATAAAATCAATACCATTTTTTATTTTAGGAGGTGTTAAAAAATGTTCCATGTAATAGTGAATTTTAAGAGGGAGTTACAAACATAATGTGAATCAATGTTCAAAGTGTAAAATGCACTAAAATGGTGTTTATGAATAATAATGCACATGAATATTTTATACATTAAAAATTAATATTAGAATAATTTAGTGGATAATTAGTATCCTCATTGAAATATACACTTATTAATTTTCCTAGAATATTATTTCATTGTAAGAAAATTCTGGTCACTATATATTAGCCTAACCATCCCTTTCCAAGGAGTCCTCCATGTCCTCGGTATAAGTAACAATTCTCCCTAATTTATTTTATTTTATATATTAATTAATAAAAATCTATTTTTATCATTCATATAAAATGGAATAAGTATTTTTTGTATAAATAATTATATTCTTCTAATGGAACAATAATTAACAACCTTTCCCCTTTTACATTGAAAAAATGACATATGTGTATGTGTGATGATTACCTCATCCATAAATCATTAGGGTATTTTTCTACATAAACACTAAAAAAATATTCATAAGTATAAATTTAATACATATTTATTATATTTATAAAATATTTTTTATTATTATATGATAACAATATTATAAATTGCATTGATTCTATGGAAAGTGAAATCATTAATAATGCGTATGTGTGGAATAAATTCTCCATGGAATGATTCATTTCCAAGTATATTTTAATATCCAACTCACATATATGGTCATAAAAATGAATTTAATGGATAAATATTACTTTTATAAAATTACTAAGGGTTTTTAAAGACAAATTGGAAAACCTATTAACAATACGAGCAATAAAAAACATTATAAATTCAACTATCTAAAAGAGTGTTCTAAGAGAAAAAATAATTTCTCCATACTATGTAATAAAATGATATTTTATATATTCCCTTTATAATTCATCTAAATTCTTATATATCACAGAAATAAAAATTAAAAACGTTTATTGTGAATTTTTTATAATGGTATTACAACTAAATCAATTCATAATCATCCATTATTTATCTTATGTTATTGTTTTGTTCGGTTTAACCACCTACTTGAATAACAATATAAATTTATATCTTGGATGACTATGCGGATGTAATTCTTGGAAATATAGAATAAAAATTAGTAAATAATTATTTTAATTTAGTTCTTGAATGTCAACATTAATATGAAACTCATTAGTTGAGATACCAATGCCTGATCATGAAAAATCACTGAAAGACAATCATCACTGATTTAATATCTAAGTATCATAACTATAAATCCCATAAAATGAAATTAAAAAATAATAAATAATTATATAAAATAAACTCAAATAGATTTTATGATCTATTAATGATAAAATATTGGATAATAATGAAGAAAAAAATTAGTATTACGAAACTAGTTCAAAAAAATCAAGATCACTCACACCTAGTATAAAAAATTGATAATGAATAACTAATATAAATATTGAGAATAATTATAAACAATGTTAGTAAAAAGTTATATTTATGAAAAAGTTTTTAAATGGGTGATTATTATTTTTAAATTTTTTATATATGAGGTTTTCGAAGATTTCAACATAGTAGAAATTATGTTAAGGGATTTAATTATTTTAATTTTTATTCTTTATAGAATAATACATGTTTTATAACATGTTTACATTATAAATCTTTAATTTAATTTAAAATCACATGAATTTAAATAATTTATTTATTTATAATTCATGTGATATTCTAAGACAAATCATGTTATTTTCTTTGAATTTATTTTGAATCAAGTGTTACCTTGTTCGTAAGAGTTTTTAATAACTCAATTCTTGTTCATTGAGTTATGATCATTATCATAAAATAATTTAATATAAGTTTGTAAAATTCAAAAATTCCATTTTATTATTTGGTATTCTCTCATTATTTATATTTATACAAAAAATAACCCTTTTCAAATGTTTCACGCTTAAAGGTGTATGTTTCCATTAAGGGACATTGATAACTCAAATCTCATTTCTTTGAGTTATAAGGTTTCATCAGGAAATTTGATCTTCCATGATTGAGTTCTCAAACCCTATGATTTTGTTATATAGTAATTTATCTTTATATTTAAGGTAAATGATCTTTTTATAAAAATATTTTACCTATATGAATCACTTCCCCCAAAAGGATACCATTAATAAGAATAATTATCATCCTCATTAATAATTTTTTCCCCACCTTGTCCATATTTTCCTTTCCTACTAATGTTATTATTTAAAATTAGAAAACAAATTAGGTTTTATCTCATATGAACTTTATAATCCACATATTATATTTTATAAATTATTGTTTTTACTCTTTTTATGATGTGGGATTTCAATAATGATATTTCTAAATATTAGAAACATAAACTATACATTAAAAAATCTCATGTTTTTTCTTCCACCACACATTTATTTTGATATATTATATGTATTATAAATGATATATTATTGTAGTCTATTTTCAAAGGTAATTTTTCTAAATTTTGACATCACCTTTTTCAATATAACTTTTGAAAGTGACAAGTGAATTCTTATTTTTATGAAATTATTAAAGATGTTTTAAAGACTATTTTTATGTTTTTTTTTCATTTGAACCTACCTTGATACTTTGTTTTTAATTTTATATGAGACTTTACCTATCTATTTTCAGGGATTGAAAAATAAATATTTTTTATCATATTTTAAAAAAATATTTCTTTTATTTTTTTAAAAAGGTCAATTGTATTTCTTATTTCTAATGCTATTATTCAAAAACACTTAAAAAGTGTTTCTAATATAATAAATTATTATCTATAATATCTTATTATTAATTGATGGAATTATTAAAATGATACCATCCGCCTTATATCTCTAGATGGATTATGTAATGTTCTTTTATATCAAACAAATGACATATTTACCTTTGTATAACCTAATAAACAAATGTTAGAAGTATGATTTTTACTCTTGATGTCTTTACTCTATGAAAAATCCATATTTAATTATTTTTATTGAAGTTTTTTCACCTAGAATCCATACATAAATTGATAGAAGAAATTATTGACTTAACCATATACCTATTTCTCTATAAGGTTTTATTTTTTTGGGATGCCTACATAGACATATATTTCATTTGTTGATCAGAGATAAATTGAAATTTCATACATATTTTATTCTAATATGGATATTTATTTATTACTATAGAAACTTCATTATAAATTCTTTAACCATCCACCATCTTTCTATGGATGTGTAATGATCATGTCATATCTTTTATATAGAAGGGGAATTTTCTTTTCATTTCGTATGTTGTTATTCTAATGTGGATGATTATTTGAAAATTTAATTATATATTTTTATTCATTTTATCATATGATTAATACATTGTAATTAATTATTGATTGGTGTGGACTAGTAATAGATATCCCCTCAATACATCTATAAGTATTATAAGAAAAAATAGCTTAGGTATTTTGGTTTATGCTTACTAAGAAAATGATATTACATTGACATAGGGTCTGGACTCTATGATAATGATGACTAAGATCATGATGTATTGGATTTGGGTATTAAATTATCTATATGGAATTATACATTTCATCACTAAGGAATCATTTATTTATGTCCATGTAATCCATTTATTTCTATTTATATCCATGGATATATTATGATTTTAGTTTCATTGTATCATGGAATAATTTTTTATTATATATTCCTTCCATATTATTTATTCTCATCTCATGCTCACTTATGATATTCAATTATTATCTCTTAGGTATATAGATAATGAGATTTTGAGCTGACCCATTCTTATGTTTCCATTAACCCAGGTTATGAAACAATAATACACATGGTATGAATGATAATATAGATTGAATAAAGATTTTTTTGAAGATATTGATGAATTATTTTGGATTAAGTAGTTTCTTATATAATAGAAAAAAATCAATTAGTTTAGAAATACATCATATTTATTAGTTAATTGTTTCCCTAATTTAATGAAACTCTAAAACTAAAAGGTTTTGGGATTGTATGTAATGAAATATTTTCTTTAATTCATGTAATTATGGGACAATTATTACTGGTATAAGTGATTCCCTCAAGGGAGGGGGGGGGGTGAATTGAGTCCCCAAAATAATATAAATAATTTAAAAACTAAATGCCAAATTTAATAGAAACCCCATGTTATTAAAAATAATAGAATATATAAATTTTATCTTTCAAATAATTTCTCAAAAGTATAATTAAGGCTCAATTAAAATATCTTTTAAATAATTTTCTTTTGAAATTTTCTTTTATAATAAAACACTCTATATAAATCCAAATGAAGACTAAATATCAAATTAATTTTTTGTTACATTTTATAAAATAAAATAATTGAAAATTAAAAAAAACTAGAAAAAAACATCAAAATTTAAATAAGGGGTTCAGTCTCAAAATGAAACTTAATCCCCTCCACTTGAAAAACAACCACTTCTAAGTATTTTATTAATGAATAAATATATCTATAACATGGATCGGGTTTTATAAACAATAATACATAAGAAAATCCTAGAAGATATCCTGTACTAGAGTTATACAAGGGATAAAAACAATACTAGGTCACATAGGGAATCTTCTATAGTTATTGATGGGAATACAAAAAAATGAGTTGAGAGAATATCAAGTATCATCAAGTTTAGAATAGGAGACTATGTTTTTATAAATAAATAGAGAAATATAAAACATAGATTGAAATAATATTTAAAATAGAAAGAGAGAAAGGTAAGAATATATGAAATGTAATGAATATCAATCCAAGTATCATCAATTGTCTAGAGTCTTCAGATTTTTATCTGGATGGATCATAGACAAGTTTCTTTGAAATTATGGAATAAATAGAATCATAAAGATCAAATATATATCATAAGAACATTCATAAATATCATTTTTTATTATATGTGGCGGATAAATTATTCTTAGTACCAAACTTATGATTCTTTTCCATATGATAAAATAATTTTCCTAAAGAGATCCTCATCAGAAGTAGCCGTTGTAGAATAATAATTTACTATTAAATCCAATGAT
This sequence comes from Viscum album, assembly GCA_963277665.1. NCBI lineage: Eukaryota > Viridiplantae > Streptophyta > Magnoliopsida > Santalales > Viscaceae > Viscum > Viscum album. Next base: position 1,973,714,362 of record OY728133.1, read on the forward strand.
GCTTAATTTAATAAATCCAAAAAAATCAAATGGATAATTTAATGATACACTCATTTGTTAGAAATGGTAGGTTATCTTCACTTAATTTATGATTAGTTGAGATCATATAAACTTGAAACAGTTGGTCGATATGGAAAGGTGACATGGTTAGTTCATCTCTTCATGCAGTCAGATCATTTTCCTATGTAGTAAGTTCATGAAATCATGTGGTAAAATTTTTAATGAGTTAATTTAATTAGAATACACATTAAGTATATTAAATTATGAAACATTATATATACCATAGAATGATAACTTAATTTCCTTATGTGATAGGTATTTTCCATCATACAATCAGGTAAAACATCATCTCTTGGTAGATTGAATATACATGATTTAATGTGATTCTCTATGTACGGTAAGAAAAGTATTAAATGTGCGGTAAGTTCATGAATTTTATTTTTTTCATCTCATTAATGGTATGTATATTTTTTCATATGGTAATGTGATATATAATGTGAGGAAATGTGATATATAATGTGAGGAAATGTGATATACTCACTTGACCTTAACAAGATAAAGTGACACAATAAGCTCCAAACATAGAAATTATTGTTATTTTCTCTAGTAAATTTTTATTCCTGTGATACAATATAAAAATAATTAATTCCAAGATAAGTATTATTTTACATCATTATAGAAATGAGTTTCTTGTATATGATAATAATCACCCTCTTTTTTAATTATAAATAATCATAACATTTCAAAATGAAATGTTTTTTACATTTCAAAAGTATAATTCAAAAGGATTAAAATTACTACAAAAAGGGTTTACACTAAATTTAATATTCTCTAATTTATCACATGAAAAATTAAATTAGTCTTAACATATCAAATTATTCCCCCTTTTGATATAATAAAAAAGAATCCAAATAAAGAACATGTTATAAGAAAAGTGGGAATAAAAGTTAGTGTGTCAGTAATATATGAAAACATATTATAGGAAGGGTAAAAATAGATTAAAATAAATTCATATCATAAATTCAAATCTTAAACTATAAGAGGATCATTAGTCAATATTATAGGAAGGGAAAAATTATTTCCATTGGTGGTAGATGCTAGAGCAGATTTAGTTATAGGAACAGATTTAGATTCATGGTATTTAATAACTACATACTTGGAAACAAGTTTAAGTTGTTGAAAGGATTTGGATGATGATAGGGAAAAATATTTATTATAGATGAAGTAGAAGGATGAGATAAATAAATGGTTTAAGGGTCTAGGAAAAATGTCTGAGAGTTATAAAGATATGGTTCTATCAACTGAGTGAAAACATTGATGGCCCATGACCTATGCTCCAAAACTTAAAGAAAATCATCCTAATTCTCCATGAAGGATTAAAAAATAGTATTTATAGATTTATGATTACCAAAATTACAGTTAAAATAATGAGTTATAGGATACATATTCAAATCCAAATTATGATTCCTAACCATCCCTTTCATATTGGTATTTCTGAAGATCTTGATTATATAATAATCAATCACCGTCTTGATTGTTTCTCAGTCTTGAATCGATCATTTGAGATCCTCATGAACATAAAATAGGGTCTTGGTAGCATGGGTTTGAGATCCATCATACACATCTTCATGAGTATTTCATAACTCATCAAACAAAACTTTCAACACATCTAAAATGAACTACTTGATGTTGTCTTCATCAATAAATGACAAAATAGGATGATCCAAAGACACTTGAGAAGTATAAAATATAACATTTATGAAACTATGATCTAACTAAACTATTGTATTAGATAGATCATCCTAAAGAACACCGGTATAATCTCTCATATCATTAATTTAATTCTACATCATTTCTATTATAGAATTAAATATAGACTAAAGATGACATATTACCAAGGTCACAACTTCAAAAATATCTTCTTATCACACTTGTTATAAAGGCTTATAAATGTTATTAATTTACTATTTGAGTATCTCTAAAATCTACGATTTAAATAAAGTTATAGAAACTTTATTAATTTAATAAGAAGATAGAATTAAGGGTGATAGAGTAGAGCGAGGCGGTTGACTAGCCAGATGCCTACCAACCACCACAAGAAAACCCTCCATTGGGCTATCTCTTATCATCTAATCCTCATAATTGTTAACAGTTTAAAATTTATCTTTATCATAATCTTAAACAAATTACTCATGAATAACAAGTTAGAAATCATATTATATATTTTTGAATTTCAACCTAAATAATCAACTATCCTTCCAAATTTCTTTGAATAGAGAGAATGGATGATCTACTATGTCCAGGTGGATTGCCTTCATGATGTTCATCACCAAAATCAAGAGATTATAAGCCTAATATGAGATATAATGTGGAATTATCCCCTTTATAAGGTGAATACTATATAAATTATATAGGGGTACTCCCAATAATCTAAGATCATTCTAATCAATCCTTATCTTCATAAGATCCAGCTGATTGATCCCAATTTAGCTCATTTTTAAAAGTTAACCTATCTTGTTTATTAAGGTCTAACACTTATTTTTCTTCATCTTCCTCATATTATTATATATATAATTGTTATTATTATTATTTTTAAGGAGAAATTATATAATATAAATAATCCACAACCACACTAGGTTCAAGATATGAATTTATAATACCCCTTAGTCTAATAAGATAGTTTATTAGGTTAATTTTTTATACAGTTTCTTTGGGTTATCCACTTTATTATTTTAATGGATTCCATTTGAATTTAATTTTATTAATTTTTTTTTGCATAAGATAAAATGTATCAACTATAGTTATCTTATCCTCCCATTGAGAAGATAATCAATTATACTCTATCAAAACAGAAATAAGTTTAGGATATGATATGTAATTGAAACTTGAAGCTAGATTTCATATCTCAACCATGTGTCTGAAAAAATATAAAAAAAATATTATTTTCCCAACATTATTAATCAAAAACAAGAAAAACAGATCCTAATTTATTTGGATATTAAAGTAACTTTTTCTTGGGCATATTACATGTTGACTAAATATAGCTAAAATCCTATATTCACTACTCAACTAAACTTTAGTGGGTATTCTAGGAGTTCCATTCCCAGTGGGCCCATTCAAGAAAATATGATATTCAATGTTCAGATGATTAACATGATATGAAAATAGATAGTCTTCATATTCACCACGTTGAGGCATGCCCAAACACATTTCCTAGTACTTTAAAGAGAATTTAAAAACTTGACCATTTGTCTTTGATTATAATTTATCCCCCATTACCCTAGGGAAGAACTGAAGGTTCACATAAAAATTCTTGATTACATTTAAATATAATTTTCAAACATTTTGTTTAGACTAAACATGACATCCTTCTTCCTAAATCAGTTTCCAAAATATAAATCAAATCAACTTTAACCAGTGAGCATAAAATTCCTTTTTGGTTGAAACCAACTGATCAATGAGATGTGTATTCTAAGTCTTTACTAAATCACTCGAGATAGTTTTTTGTTTATTTTAATGCTTTTAAGGATTTTATTTAAGAGTAAAAACTATTTCCATCATTAACTTAATCATTAGCATTCAGATTTGATTTGAGACATATGAAGGTTAGGAAATTTAGGAAAATAGAGAGGTTTGAAATGGAAAGAGTGATAGGTTTGATATGTGGTAAAATGATCCAATCAAAATATCTTAAAAATATATCGGTGATCTAAATGAAAATATAGGTAATGGTTTGAGTTTTCATTTAAATTTTAATTTAAACCATTTAGGGATAAAAATAATAATATACTAAAAAAGAAATCTTTCCAAAATATTTTTATCAAAAAGTAAAAGTAAATAGACATGATAATTACTCTAAAAATGTATCTATAAATAACATAACCACAATATGCTTGATAACCATAGAATTATGGTTGGTTTTCTAACCATATGATCAAGATTTTCATGATAAGTACTTACTACTGACCGCATGAATAAGTTTTCAAGGTATCTATTGTGACCATGATATTAAATATGGCGAGTATGAAATCCACATGAGTAAGTGTTCATGGTAAGTGTGATGAATGCATGAATAAAAACACATGGTTAAACTACATTCCATGTGAATCACACTTCGTGGTTACCCCAAAAAATGATCAGACAATGTAAGTTAAAACATTTTAAAACCTAAATTAGTAACTAAAAATAAAACAAATACAATTTAGTTGAAGTATATCATTCCAAATTCATGTCTTATATATTTTATTATTTAAATATTCAAAGGCTTTTTAAATATAACAGTAAGATTATATTCATTACTAATGAATTCAAGATTTATATCACCTTTAGCATAAGGATCTCTAAAAAGGTTATATATTATATCATTATTATTTGTTCTAGATTATGATATAGGATTATTTTAATTATTTATTTAACTTGTATTATCAAAATTTATATGTACATGTTGTAATTGATATCCATACTCATGTAATATATGTTTCATCCATAAGTTCTGTGCATGGAAACTGCCTACATCTATATACTCATCTTTAGTAGTGGATAATTCCATAGTTTTCAATTTCTTACTACAACATTACCCTGGTGACTTTCCCAAAAAATGATACATTTTAGATGTTATTTTTCTATATAACTAACAAATACCCAAATATGCATTTAAGAAACTAAATAAATAAAATTATTGTCCTTTATATTAAAATTATGATAACCTGGTTATTTTCTTGAGTTATTTGAAAATTATTTTCACTTCTAGTATGTGTAAATCATTTGGGGTTTCTTGAAAAAGATAATACATACACACAATAAACATTATATTAGTATGACTAACATTTTAGAATATCAAACTTCCAATCATACATCTATAAGTCGTTTGATCAAATAATTTTTGAGTTTTATTAGGATCTAACATGAAACATGTCCTCATGGGAGTATCACTACCTTCCATTTTCTTCATTAAAAAAGGTTTTACAAGATCATTTATTTAGTTGATTTTATTGAAAATAATTACTTCCTTTTATATAAAATTTAAAACATAGAGATAATATATGTTCACCAATTAAAATCATTTCAAATTCACTTTGAATCATTTTTCAAAATTTAGTACAAAAATAATTTTCATAGAGGTAAAAAACTAATACCATCAATATAAATTTTTACTACTAAAATATCATTATAAATTATTTTAATAAATAATGTATGGTTAGATATACCTTTAATAAAACCATTGGAAATCATAAAATAGATGATCCTATCATACCAATCTATAGGAGCTTGTTTTAGACCATATAAATCTTTTGTTAATCTAAAGAAATGTTTTGGAAAGTGATGATTTTGAAATATAAGGAGTCATTTCATAAAAACAACCTTAATACTATAATGATTAGAGAATTTTCTCTTGACACCCATTTGATATAATTTAAAATACAAATGTGAAACACAAGAAAGATACATCCAAATAGATTCAAGTATAACTACTAGTGAAATGGTTTTCTCATAATAAATTCATTATTATTGATTATAATATTTCTAAATTGATCAAAAATTATTTATAATTATTGTTCCTGACTCATGAAACTTATTACTAAACATCCATTTAGTGCTAATAGTTAGTTATTCTTTGGGTCTTTCAACTAGTTCCTAGAATTTATTTCCTTCAAATTGATTATGTTATTCTTTAATATCCATTACCAATAAATCATCAACAATTTAATAATTTATTTTCATAGGTTCAATTTGGTATAATAAAGATTTATGTTGAACCATATATATTAAGGAAGCTCTATTTTTAGTTCCTTTATCAAGGTCACCTACTATATCATCTAAGGGATGATATTTTTGAGTCTTAATAAATCTTTAAATAGAATTGTTTGACACATCATTTTCATTTATATTCTTGAGTTAAAGATCTTTATTATAAATAAATGAGTTATTTATAGGAGGTATAATAGAATTTTCATATAGTTTATTATTTAATTCCACACTAAAAAGGCCATCCTTAATATTTTCTAAATAGGCCTTAGGATCATGTGGATCTATCTTGTGATATTTTTTATGTACAAATTATTCAATAATATTCTTCATTTTTTTAAAAAACCTCTATGATTTACTAGAAATAATATATCTAAGGAATATTCTTTCATCAGTCTTGGAAGATTTGCTTTCTAAATTCTATTTCATATTGTGTATAAATAATTAAAAACCAAAAATATCTAAAGAAATTCACCTTTGGTTTTATACCATTTCTCAATTCATAAGGGGTATTCATTAATATAGTTATAATTAAAACTCTATTAATTATATACCAAGATGTTTTATAAAGTCTTATACAAAAGAAATAGGTAAATAATACTCAATTATAATGGTCAGAACAATTTCATGAAGGTTTTTATTTATTATTTCCACTACACCATTCTATTATAGGGTCATAGAATCAGAAATGTTATGATTATATCCATGTCATGAGAATAATGAATCAAACTCTTGGTTTGTAAACTCATGACCCTTATCACTTATAAGGGTATTAATTTTAAGTCCACTATGTTATTCAAAAAAATTAGAATTTTTGAAAAATATGAAAGTGCTTCACTTTTATTAACAAGGAAAAAGACCCAAGTATATATTTAATAATTATCCACTATAACATAATCATAATTTATTTATACTATACTTGAAATTATGTAGGGGCCAAATAAATCCATGTAAACCAACAATAGTTGATGAGAAGTTGAAACTTATTTATTTTATTTAAAATAAATTTTATGTTTCCTTACCTTATGAAAGGGAATATTGACTTTGTTTATTGGGAATACTACATGTGGTAGATCCTTAACTACACTTTTCATAGTTATCTTTCTAAGAGAGGGAATAATTAAATGGGGTAATTTCCTATGTCAAATCCCTAATTCATCATGAAAGGGACTTAAACATAAAATATTTTTAGAAAATATGGAATTTAAATAAATATTAATAGCATTTTAATTTATAAATATAGTAAAAACTATTGCATGTTCGGAATTAAAAAGTTTAAAAGAATTATTTTAGAATTTATCATTAAGACCACCATCAAAAAATTGTAAAATATTAAGAAAATTATGTTTTATTCCATATACAAATAAAACATTAAAAATTAAAACTATACTAGAGTTACCAATTTGGATAAGTCCAATTATATCTCCTTTGAAATTATCACCAAAAGTGACATGTCTACCATCCACCTTAATTTTTTTAATGATTGAGTAGTATCTAGCCATGTTTTTAGAGAATCCACTTCCTAGAGATTATAAGTGATTATTATAACTTATTATAAATGTTTACTATAAAATAGATTTAAACAAAAATTTACTTTTGTACGCATATTTTCTTGATTCCATAGATGCTGGTAATAAGAGAATTCAGAATCCATACTTTTTTTATTGGATTCATATAATCATATATTAAAATTTTATAAATAAAAACCTTATTAGGTCCAACAGAATAAATAATATTAATAGAATTTTTAGAATGGGATATATGAATAAGTTTTTAATAATTATTATCTATCCAAGATGATATTATATTCCAGTGATGTATATAGGAGTTGTTTATTTACTAAGTATCCGAGAAAGATTTTTTCTTCTATTGGTAAATAAATCTAGATATTTCATTCATTTCTGAATAGATAAATTTAGTTCATTATTATTTTAAACTTTTTTAGTATTCTTATCCCTCTGTACTATAATATTTTGTTTAAAGTGAGTGTGCATAACATTATACTTTAAAATTTTGTATTTATCTTTTAATTCATTAAATAAATCTTCCGTCACATTAAAATATTTAAAAACTTAATCAATAGACCTATTTTTTGAATCATTTTCTATCTTAGAATTATTTGAAATGTGAGTAAGAGATTCAAAAAAAAACTCTAAAATGCTTGTCATAAAACACATATTAGGTTTATCACCTTTATATTCGTTTCTTGAATCTAATTCAATTTAACTATCCTATGAGGAACTCTGTGTGGATTTATTAGCCTTTTTATATATTTTATCCTTTTACACTTACCTTTTATTATACTTTTTCTTAGGGGAGTCTACTTTGATGTTTCTTTTTCTTTTTTATATTCATATTATATTATTTCATTAGCTATATTAATAATTTTTCCAAAATTTTCTCTAATGAACTCTATCATACTTACCTATGTAATTTTATTTCTTAATGATCTTATTATTTTTGTACAATTTTTTGAAATTTCTATCTAGATGTTCTATTTCCTCATCACTGTTCACAATTTATTATTTATTACTTGATATTTTAGCTTTGATATTCTCTTTTTATTTTGATTCAGTATCCTTGAACTCTACCAATATTATTGCAAATTTATCCACGTAATCTTTGTCTACTTTTAGTTCTTTTTAATACAACATTGTCTTTACAATTAGTTCTTTTATAGGAATTGTACTAATTTCACATGATTCTCTTATGCATATAGATTTTCCACTCCATCATTCTAGTAATCAATAGATAATTTTCAAAACTTGATCATTTCAAGTGATTTTATTCCCAATGAATGCATTATGTTCACTATCACAATGAACCTAAGATACATGTCTAATATATATTCATCATCCTTAATCCTAAAAGTTCCATATTTAATAGTGTATGTGTTTTGAAATATTTCTTTAACATTATATGTTCATTTATGAGAAACATCTAGGGCATCCAAAATTTTAAAAGTAGAAGCAGAGGTATATATTCTCTTATGTTCAACTTCACCTAAAGAACAATATATAAATTTGTATCTTTATAATTATAATCATATGAAGCATTAGTATCATCACTACCAAAAGCTCAAGTAATTTTATGTTTTTAATATTTATCTTCAATTACAGTCCAAATATCAAAGCCCATACTTTATAAGTAAATTTTAAATTTAATATTCCATTTAGAATAAATAGTTGAAAAAATAAGGAGGTTGATTATAAGATGTTACTTATTGTCTATTTTTATCCATATTGAATTAAAATTTGAAATTAAATAATTTAAGATCTTTATGTTCAACTAAATCAAAATAAAAAACATATCTAAAAACCTATAATATTAAATGTTGGTAAGAGTGAGTAAATCAAGAGGGGGAGGGGTAATTTATTCCCCAATAATTTTTTTGTTTCTAAAAAATTTAAAAACTAAACCCCCAATTTATTAAAAATTCCCACATAATAAAAAAAATATATAAATTTGATATTTCAAATAATTTATCAGAATTAGGATTATGGAACTGTTAAAATATCTTTTAAATACTTAAAAGTATTGAAATTAAGTTACTTAATTAAACACATTATATACAAAAATTAAAAATAACATTCATTGTGATTTTTATAGTTTAGAAAATTAAAACTAATTGAATATTAGCACAAAAAACTAGAAAAACATTGCAAAATTTAAATAAGCAGTTCAGTATCAAGCAAAGTCTTCATCCCATTTACTTGGTAATTACATTATTCAAAGTAGTTTATTAATGAATAAATAGATCTAGAACCTGGATAGGGTTTTACACACAATATTAGTTAATATTATCTAGAAATAAAGACTCTTCCATAGTTTTAAATTTCATTAAAATAATACCAGGTCACATATGACCTCTTCTACATTTATTAAGAGGAATAAAAAATAAAGGATTTGAGATAATATAAAGTATTATATAGTTTAGAAATGTATATAGTGTTTTTATAGATAAATTGAGAAGTATAATACAAATATCAAAATAATAACTAATCCGAAGGAGTATGAGATAAGAAGATAGAAAATGTAATTTGCCTCAGTCCGAGAAGCATCGATTTTTCAAAGGCCTTGTATTTTTATTGAAAAGGATATTTGACAGGTTTCTCATATAAAGAACTACTCTATATCATTGGTTCTCAAATAAATATCCTCTATTATTATTTATATAGGATTAATTATTCTCAGTAATGAATTGGGTATTATTTTTTTAATGTGATTGAATAATTATCTTAAATTGATCTTCATTGGTAGTAGACATTAGAGAATAATCAACATTTATTAAACACATTGACAAATTATTTAGTGATCAAAAACCACAAGTTAGATATTTTAAATTCTCCACTACTAATTTAGACATTTTAATTTGTATTCAATTAAATTATGGTTATTGGATATCATAGAAACATGACATGGTTAGGCAATGCAGTAAGGTTACACAGTTGATTCATCTCTTCATATGGTCAGTTCATTTGAATATGTAGTAATTCTGGTTACTTCTTGTATTAAGATTTTACTTTTTTAGTCACTATATTAAAATCCATGGTATGTATATTAAATTATGAAAAATTATAAAAACATTAGAATAGTAACTTAATTTCTTCACCCCTTAGGTATTTTCCCTCATACGTTCAGGTGAAACATCATCTCGTTGGTAGGTTGAATATATATATATATATGATAAGGTGATTATCCATGTATGGTAATCTCAATCTTCAATGTGAGATCAGTTCATGACATAGTCATATTATGTTCATCTAAATCACCTTAAACCTCTTTTGATCATGCAGTAAGGTGATATATAATGTGCAGTAAGGTGATACAATCACTTGACCTTCACATGGTAAGGTGGCATGGTGAAGCTCCAGAAAAAACCATTTTAGAAATTTTTTTGAGTAATTTTCTTCCTAACAGGTAACATTAAAATCATTATTAAAAATATAAATATTATTTGAGATCAATAAAATAAGGATGTTTTGGTCAAATCTTATTATAGTCTATGGGAATCTATAGTATATATTGATGCTAGTATGTAAAGTATGCATTTTAGGTCCTAGTGTAGGATCAAAATAATGATGTAGATGCTCAATATACAAGAGGGGGGGGGGGGGGGTGAATTGTACACTTTAAAACTTTCCTTAAACAAGGAAAGATTTATGTTTAAAAAATTTAAACTAAGAAAATTCACAAAACCTCTAACACCAATTGAAGGATTGGGACAAAGTATGAAGTTACAAACTTCTAGTTCTATGCACTTGCTTAAATATGGAAAGTGATTCCGAAAAATAGGTTCGGGAAATATGGATCCAGAAAAAGAAACTTAACCAAAGTTTACAATATGAGATTCTACCGTAAAGCGTATAGAATATTACTAAGTAAGAGTATATGTGTAAGGAAATATAAGAATGTTATATTTTCCTTACAATACAATATGCAGTGGAAAAACTTGTAACAAAAACAAGTAAAAAGATATAAATCTTTTAACCCAAAGAGAAGGGTATCCAACAACCTTGGATAAAGGTCCCTTGATTTATAGTTTCAAGAAAGTCCGTCTTACCCACACCAAGGTAAGCCCTCGATACGAAGATCAGAGTCTCTATCTCGCTATCCCCACAAGACCTCAAATTCAAGGTAGTTGGAACCTTTATCTTCCTCAGCAAGGAAGCACTCGAACATCAAGCTAGTCGGCAACCCTATCTTCCTATACCCAGCAGCCCTCAAATGTAATCACCAACATTCTGAGTCGCACGAAGAAATCTGAATGAGAAGTTCAGTAAGCACAAGGCATGAAAAGCTTCTCTCTCTAGAAATCACCTTAATAGCGTGTGGTCTCTAGAGTGATCAACTTGTTTTATATTGTTATGAGATATTTCAAATGAGAACCTATTTATAGGCTCGGTTAGAATGGTCAACTAACTCCTCCAACGGTCATATTTTCCTTAAAATTCAGAGGGACCTATACACATGTCACTTAAATAACAGTTAGTTAGAAATAGAATGGACGACATCGTTTTATAACAAAACATGTGTAACTGAAAGCATGAAAACTTTTTATAATGAAACTTGTGTAAGAATAAGTAAAACTGAAGTTCGGAATATAAGAAAATAAAAGTTCGGATTCTAACCAAAATGGAATTCAGAGTCTATAGTAAAGAGATATTCGGATTCTGTTTTAAAGGAATTCAGAACCTTAATTCTATGGAAATCCGAAGTCTGAATTTCTAAGGAAATTCAGATTCTAGTTTCACTAGAATTCAGAATATGAACCTACAAAGTTCGGAGTCTAACTCATAGAAGTTTAGAGTCGAACTCATAGATGTTTGGAGTCGAACTGGAAAAAGTTTACAGTCACACTAGTAAGAGTTTGAAGTCCATAATTCGGAGTAGAACTATATGAGAGTTATTATTTAGAATTCAGAGTCTAACTATATGAGAGTTCGTATCCAAAATTCGGAATGAATCTTCATTAGAGTTTGTATCCAGAATTCAGAATGGAACTTCATTAGAGTTCATATCTAGAATTCGGAATGGAACATCATTACAGTTCATATATAGAGTTCAGAGTGGAATTTCATTAAAGATCACATCCAGAATTTGGAGCAGAACTTCATTACAGTTCATATCCAAAATTCAGAGTGGAAGTTCATTAAAGTTCATATCCAGAATTTGGAGTGGAAGTTCATTACAGTTCATATCCATAATTCAGATCCTAAAACAGAATGCTTCATATCTAAGTATGATATGATTATAAGGTTTTGGGTATGAAACAGATTTTTATACTTAAGAAAAAATATTGATATGTATAAAGAAATATAGGTTAGGGTAAATTTTCTTATGGAAATAAATTTCCCTTAGAGAAGTAAAATATCGATTTGCTTAAGTATAAGGTGTTTGTGATTTTCAAAACAAGAAAGAATGGAAAAGTTTTAAGGAAAACATTATTGACTCAACAATATCCCCCGTTTTGGAAATCACAAACAACCTTACGAAAAATATTATAAGGACTTTGAAAAATTTCATTAGACTTTGAAATTAAAACTTGTCTCCCTTTGTTCATGGATGATAGTGAATACAAATAACTCCCTCTTAAGCATATGAACTCTAAGGATTATATTCTGAATTTCTAGAGTGGAGATTTTATTATCATGGGAATGAGAAACTTCGTAATGAGAAACTCTCCCTTAGTTTAAGAATATCTTCACTTAGAAATTTTTCCTTCTCCATTTTAAATTTTCCTTTCTCCCCTTTTGAGTAGTTATTTTTCCTTCTCCCCCTTTGGGATTTTCAAAAAGAATTTAAGGGAATGGAAAAGAAATATGGTACCTAAAACATTAGTACATAACAAGATACAACCAACCAAAATTTCATCTGATTTGAAAAAAGTTTTACAAGGAAATAAAAATGCAAAAAAAGATCAGATTTGTATATTTGTCATCTTTTTTCCTTCGGAATAAGCTTCTTCCCCAAGATTTTATGATTCTTTAAGTATTTTTGTTCCTCCTAAGCATGCTCCTACAAAGCTGTGATCCTTTCTTGTTGAGATTTCTACACCTCTTCCTAAGCCTTCATGGCCTCTTCCTGCATCTTCACTAACTCATCTTGCTTTAAAATTTTTTCCTGGATCTCAATCCAGAGACCTCTATCCCTTTTAAAATTTTGAGCAAGAGAGTTAACCTTATCATTCACGTACTTTACTTGTTTATTCTGAGAACATTGATCAATGATCAGCTCATCCTGAAGATTATTTATCTTTGAATCCTCGGTATCAAAAGCATATTTTACCTCATTCTGAAAATTTTCAAACTCAACTAGGTCATCATCCACCTTCTTTGACCAAAGGGTGATTTTGCTGCAAGATCTTCTATGAACATCATAATTGATTACAAAATTTCTATGGTCTGCTTCAATTTTTACACACTTATCCATCACCATGGATAAGGATTCCGATTTTTGATTTAGACAATGTTGTAGCATCTGGCATCTGGAGTCAATAGTGGGAAATATCGGAATGGTGTCCACCAAATTTTTCAAAGATTCAACAACAAATTCATGATCCTGTGCTAATGACTCCGAATCTGATAACTTGCTTGGGGATTGTTCTTTTTCAATTCTCACCAGCTTCCTTTTAGAATAACCAACAACTTTTTTCTTTTTGATGATATCTTTTGTTGGTGTATCTATGAGCACTTGATTTCCTTTATCAGTTCTCAGAATGGGTTCCTCATTTGGAGATTCTTCTTCACTCTCTGATAGTTGAACAATCTTATATTCATCAATTTTCTCCTTCTCTGTTCTTTCTTCAAGATAATGCTTCTCATAGATTACTTCCTCATCAGATAAATCATTATCTTTCTCTTCTTCCTCAACTTCATCTCTCTGACCTTCATTCTCAACTCCCTTTCCCGGAGTGACTAATTTTGCGAATTCAGCCTTTCATGATAATCTTCTACTTGTTTGATCAAGTCATCCAGATCATCACTTCCTTATTCTTCTTCTTCCTCAACAACCTCTTCCTCTATTTTTTTACTAGCTTATTTTTTTGCTTCATCAATAACCTCTTTACTCTCAGACTTTTCCGGAGTGGAGTAGTTCTTCCAAGGAGTCTTTGGTAATGGTTGGATATCAAAGGTTTCTGGAATGGGAATCTTCTCAGAGACTATTTCAGTAACTCTTAACAGAGATTGAACAAGCTCAGCTTCAGAAATCTTTTTCTTCATATTTTTCTCTTTTGCTTGTTTTTCTAACTCATGAGAAGCTTTTTCTCTTAAGGACTTATCCTCAGTAGGGTCCAATCCGAACTGTGGATCCCCTTCTTTTCTCTTCTCCTTATCTTTTCTCCACTTAGAAGCCACCTCATCTGGATATGATTTCTGCTTTTTCGGCTTGGGAGGTGTAGATTGAGTTTCCTTAGCTTCAGGGGGTTTTGTCTTCATTAACTACTTCCTTAAGCTTCCTCTTCTTAGTAAATTTCTTCACTGGCTCAACTTTTTTCACATTTTCCGAAATGGTCTCAGCCTCAGCCTCTGTAAAATTATAAAACACCCCTATTTGTTTTGAAAAAGCCATATTCATTCTTTTCAGCGTATCATCACTGACAAGCATAAGCTTGAAATTCTGAACTTTGGACTTACCTGCAATTTTGAAAGTATCTAAAAACTAAACTATCAGCTTTGATAGTAAGGAAGGGTACATTATGATTTGCGATCTTAAGTTTACTTCCTTGATGCTCTTGATAGTCACATGGTCATGCCTCATCAGATTTATATTTCTTAGATTCACCAAGAAGTCTAAGAAATATATGTCACTTTTCTTCAGGGTATCTTTGTCACCCTTTCTCAGAACCAAGAAACCTTGTAACCAGAGCTGAAGGATTTGATTATTAGGAGAAAGGTGAGCTATCTTTGCATTCTTAACATCAGAAAGTCCAAGACATTGTAAGGTCTTAACCTTAACAAAACTACCTTGATCATTTGTGAGTTTGTGTGAACAGAATTTAGCTTCTCCTTTATATGCTAGCCCTACCAAGCTTTCCACCTTGGTGTAGGTAAGTTGGTAAGTCTTTCTATAAGACTTGAAAGAAAACTTTTCTCTTCCATATTCCTCATAAAAACATGCTGATTCATATAATTCTACAAGTAACTCCGGATAGATAGGATCTTGATCACTTGCCTTGGATACACATGCATCTTCCCAACCATTCAGCCTGATATTCTTGGAGATGATAGAATCATACATGTAAAAGTTTGAATGGACTAGTCTTTCTTTGTACACTTTCCATTTTGAAATTGGCTTTGAGGTAGATAGATCTTGGGAAGTAGCTTCAATAAACATTTGTAATGAAGGAGCTCTAAAGGATTCAGAATGGTCTTTATCAACTGATGCAGAGCTTCGACATGTTGGAGCTTGAAATCTATGTGGGACAACCAAAGGGGGTTCCATTTATATAGGATATGGAGCTGACCTTTGAGCTTCCAAAAACCATCTAACGGTTGAGAATTTATCTGATCTGATCTGACAGTTTAAATCAAATCCTCAAGGAAATCTTGAATTCGATCTTTTGAGGTTTTAAGAAAAACAATCGGATTTAAGAATACTAGAATCTGAGAAATTTTAAGACTCATTGGAAAATACCAGCAAGACAAATATGGCTACAAAAAATTAAGTTAGGAAATCATACCTTTTATATTGGCCAGGATGTTTATTCATAATAGGTAATATTCTTCTTAAAGAAAAACTTGACTACGAAAAACTAACTACGAATAACTAACTATGAAATATATGAGTACGAAAATTCCTATTATGAAAATTTTCATTACAAAAATTCTCAGTACGAATATTTCATTACAAAAATTTACACTACAAAAACATTATTACTAAAATTTCCTGTATGACAAATTCATTACGAAAGTTCCAATTCCAAAAATTTCTATTACGAAAATTTCATTATGAAAATTTCCACTACGAAAACTTCATTACAAAAAATTCAGTTCCAAAAACGTAATTACAGGAAAAAAAATTAGTTACAAAAATTTGAAAAACTAACTACTAAAATTTTGGTTTCAAAACTTTAAAAAACTGACTACAAAAATTTTGGTTATGCTAACAAGAAAATGTACTCCCCCGATGAAAAGGAGTATATTACTATAAGGAGAATTGTTCAACAAGAAGTTAATGAAGAAGGAATACCTCATGGTTATCATTCCTAACTTTTTTTAATGTATTCAAATCTATCAGAGGGTAAATATTTCGTTAAAATATCAGCAAGTTGATCTTGCATTCCGATAAACTAAATAATGATCTCTCCTTTTTTTTGTGTGATCCCTAAGAAAGTGATGCCTAATGTCAATGTGTTTTTTACAAGAATGATGTACATGGTTTTTACTAAGGGAAATGGAACTTGTGTTATAATTTTTTTTTGAGTCTTAGTAAAAATCAAGCCATAATCTATGAGTGTGTGTTGCATCCACAACACTTGAAAACAACAACTTCCAGCTAATATATATTCAGCATTAGCAGTGGAGAGTGCAACTGAGTGATTCTTCTTGAAAGACCGAGAAACTAATGAATCTCCTAATAAATGACATGTTCCAGATATAATTTTTCTATCCATTCTACACCCACCAAAGTCAGCATCCGAAAATATTTTTAAAATAAAATCATTTCCAGAAGTAAAAAATAACCCTAGATCCATGGTTCCCCTTATGTAGCAAAAAATTCTTTTCACTGCCTTTAAATGAGATTCCTTAGGATTGGATTGATATCTGGCACATAAGTATACTAAAAACATTATGTATGGACGACTAGCTGTCAAGTATAGTAGACTTCCTATCATACATCTAAAAGATGTTTGATATACTGGTTTCCTAGCATCATCAAGATCAAGTGTATTTGAGGTACCAATGGGAGTAATAATACTTTTATTGTTGTCAAAACCATAATTTTTAAGAATATCTTTAATATACTTATGTTGAGATATATAGGTTCCTTCTGGTTTTTGAGAAATTTGAAAACCAAGGAAAAATGTTAACACACCCATCATACTCATTTCAAACTCAGATTTCATTAGATCCGCAAAGGAATCAGTTAAATATTACTGAGTTGAACCAAATATAATGTCATCAACATATTTTTGAACAATCAAAACATTTTTATTATCTTTATTTATAAAAAGAGTTGGTTCTGAATTTCCCTTTACATAGTTATTTTGAAGAAAAAATCCTGTAAGTCTATCATACCAAGCTCGTGGGGCTTGTTTAAGGCCATACAATGCTTTGGTAAGTCTAAAAACATGATCAGAATGTTTTGTATCTTCAAAGCCAGGAGGTTGTTTAACAAAAACTTCCTCTTGAACATAATCGTTAAGAAAAGCACATTTCAAATCCATTTGAAAGAGTTTAAAATTGAAGAATGCTGCAAAGGCAAGTAAGATACGAATAGATTCAAGTCTAGCTACTAGAGCATAGGTTTTTTCATAGTGTATTCCCTCTTACTGATTATAGCCTTTGGAAACTAGTCTATCTTTATTTCTAACTATGTCTCCATTTTCATCACACTTATTTCTGAAGAACCACTTTACTCCAATAAAAAAAGTTTCCTTAGGTATTTCAACCATGCTCCAGACTTTATTCCTTTTGAATTCATTTAGTTCATCTTGCATGGCTTTAATCCAATCATCATCACCTAAAGCTTCATCAGTGCTTTTTGGTTCCAATTAGGAAAGGAATGATAGATGTTCTACTTCATTTATCACGGAACTTCTAGTCTTTATAGGTTGATTGACATCACCAATGATACTATCACTGGGATGACTCTTTAGAAACACCTAACTTGGGTTCTATAAAAACTGTTCATCAATATATGGTAGAAATTCATATGGTATAAATGTTTCTGAAGCATTTTCTCGAACATTTTCCTTATCAGAAGGTTCTTCTGAAAAAGGTTTATAATCAGTTTGAAAACTAATCCGAGGATGTAGGTAGGGATGATTTAAAAAAAGGATCAGACTCATCAAATTTGACATGTACTATTTCCTCAACAGTACAAGTGTTTTTGTTAAAAACTCTATAGGCCTTATAAGTTGTGGAGTAGCCTAAGAAAATTTCTTCATCAAATTTTGGTGTGAATTTCTGTAAGTTATCTTTAGTATTCGGAATGAATACATTGCAACCAAAAACTTTTAATTAGGAAAGTTTTGGTTTTCTACCATTCCATAACTCATATGGAGTTTTATTAAGAAAAGGTCTAATCAAAAATCAATTTATAGTATAACAAGAAGTACTTACAGATTCATCCTAGAAATGTCTAGCTAAAGAATATTAACTCAACATGGTTCTAGTTGTCTCTTGAAGAATTCTATTTCTTCTTTCAACTACACCATTTTTTTAGGATTTCTAGGTGCTGAGAAGTTGTGAGTAATACCTTTTCTACAAAAAAAAGTTTCAAAATTAAAATTTTGAAATTCTCCTCCATGATCACTATGAATAGTCTTTCATGGAAGGTTTTTATCATTTTTTACTTGGTATCTAAACCTTTTTAAATAATAAAAATCTTCAGACTTCTTTTCTAGAAAATAGACCCATGTAAATCTAGTGTAATAATCAACAAAAACAAAAACATTGTATTTTATGCCAATGCTTCTAGTTTGTGTTGGACCAAAAAGTTCCATGTGCACCAACTGTAATGCATCAGTTGTTGAGACCTGATTGATTTAAAACTAGATTTATGTTTCTTTCCATATTGACAAGGATCACAAACTTTAGAAGAATCAAATCTAAGCTCTGGTAGATCCTTAACTAAACATTTCTTAGAAAGTTTTCATAAGTTTCTAAGTTTACAGTGACCTAGTCTTCTATTCCATAACCAAGAATGATCTCCCATTGCACTAAGGAAAGGTAATTATTAGCTAATAAGGTCTTCTAAGTTCAAAGTCTAAACATTCTCTTACCCATGGGAAGAAAGAACAAACTCTTCCTTGGAATTGTGTAATAAGCACTTATCATTCCTAAAATTCACAAGGTATCCTTCATCACATAATTGACTTATACTAATGAAGTTGTGTTTAAGACCCTTTAGAAATGAAACATTTGAAATCAATGTTTTACTAAGAACAACAATATTACCTATACCAATAATTTCTTCCTGAGCATTATCTCTGAAAGTTAGTTTTCCTCCTTTCGTATTGATAATATTTTTGAAATAGATTTTGTTACCAGTCATATTCAGGAAACCTCCACTATCCATGTACCAATTATTATTTTTGTTACTTCCCCTATTTTCTTAAAAATGATAAACAAGTTTGGTTTTTGGAATCCAGACTTGCTTGGATCTGGAATTGTTAGATAACAAATTTTGGGTATCCACATTTTTTTATAAAAATATGCTTTATGAAACCCAAGAGATTGAACTCTATTCAAAGAACAGTTTTTCTTCCAATACCCACCACTTTGTCACTTAGTGCAAAAAGGGGCTCTAGAAGGAACAAAATAGTTGATTTTGGAATCTGGTTTTTGGTGAGTATAACCTGATCCAGTAGTGTATCCTTGAGGTTTAATTTGAGAATACATCTTGTAAAAATTTTCCTTCATAGAGGTAAATTTTTCAAGAAGATTATTTAAAGAAAATATTTCAGATTTTAGTCTAATGACTAAATTCCTATCCTCGGGAATCATTTCCTTAGAGTTACGGTTTTCCTCAAAAACTTTCATCTTTAAAATAACATTCTTAAGATATTTATAATGTTATTCCTTATCATAATTTTCTTTCTCAAGGTCTTTAGAAAGTTTTTCTAGAAGCTATTCTTTATCTTTATGATATGAAGAAAGATTTGAAATATCTTTTGTAAGAATTTATTTTCTAGTATTTTCCTTGTCTAATTTTTATAAATTTTTCAATTTTTTGCTTCAAGTAACTTTTAAAATCTAGATACTTCTTCATATGAAGGTTCATTATTTTTCGAGGATGAATTATCTTCATTAAAAGTACTATTTTCAGAATATTAATTCTTATCAAGAGATAAATTTGTAAATCCTCGGCAGAGCGTACCTTGGCCATAAAACATATATGTGGGAAAGAAGTAGTAGCAATGAATCCCATATTCTTATTAGCTGATGAATCATATTCTGAAGATTCACTT
This sequence comes from Viscum album, assembly GCA_963277665.1. Taxonomy (NCBI): domain Eukaryota; kingdom Viridiplantae; phylum Streptophyta; class Magnoliopsida; order Santalales; family Viscaceae; genus Viscum; species Viscum album. The sequence continues at coordinate 1,973,734,745 of OY728133.1, forward strand.
TATGAAGAGTCTCTACAGCTAGCACTCCAAGTAGTATTATCTTTCAGACTTTTCTTAGCTTTAGCTTCATAGAACTTCTTCCTATTCCTTTTAGAATGTCTTTATTTTATTTCTTTCTTTTTAAGCAAGGGACAATCAGGTTATATGTGTCCACTTATCTTGCATTCATAACATGAGACCTTTGAATATTTATTATCTTTCCTTTCATTATTCTTATACATGAATTAGAAATTTCTTTGACCAGCTATCTTGTTCATCCTTCGAGAAAGATTAGCTAACTCATATTTTGAGACTTCACCCTCACTAGATTCGGATTGGATAGTAACATTATTAGACTTGGATCTAGTTACTCTCTCAGGATTCTTAGCTTTCATGTGACCTGAAGTTGTAGTAAATGCAACAATACCATTCCTATTCTTCTTCTTGATGTTGTTAGCATCTCTCTTCATCCTTGTCTCATGTTGAAGAAGAGTTCCAAATAGTTCATCAAGAGAAATTTGAGTTACCTTTCTATTTTCATCAATAGTTGTTCTCTTTGATTCCCACTCATTGGGTATAATATCAATAATCTTATCCAAAAAAGCTTCATCATCCAGACTATTCTCTCCCATAGATTGTAAGCTGTTCACGATTGTCATAAACCTTTTCTGTACTTTGCTTATAGGTTCTCCCTGAGGAAAGATAAAACCATGATACTCAGCTCTCAACATTGCTCTTCTAGTATCTATGACTTTGGATGTACCAAAATGAGTAACTTCTAGTTTCTTCAATATATAGATAGCTGTTTCACAAGAAGAAATTTGGCTATATATATTCCTAGTCATTGAACATAATAGAGTATTTAGCACCTTATAGTTTAATTGATAATCATGCTTCTCTTGGTTGGTGAAAGTACTAACTTCCTTATTAGGAATTTGATAACCTCCAGTAAGCATAACAAAGTTATCTACCCCAATATTGATAAAAAAAGTCTTCATTCGATCTCTCCAATACTCATAATCATTTCAATCAAAAATTGGTGGTCTTGGAGGATTTAGGTTGTCTATAGAACCAACATTTAAACCTTCCATCTTTAAGAAAGTCTTTCTACACAAAACTTGTTAATACCAAAATTTCAGATTTAAGGAAAATATTCCTAAGCAAGGGAAATATAGAACAATGAAAAACTTGAGAAAAAAAACTTATATGTGAGTATAATTATTTCATATCACCACTCTGATACCAATTGTAGGATTGAAATAATGATGTATATGCTCAATATACAAGAGGGGGGGGGGGTGAATTGTACACTTTAAAAATTTCCTTAAACAAGGAAAGATTTAATTTTAACAAATTTAAACTAAGAAAATTCACAACACCTATAACACTAATTGAAGGATTGGGATAAAGTATGAAGTTACAAACTTCTAGTTCTATGCACTTTCTTAAACCTGTAAAGTGATTTTGAAAAACAAGTTTCAGAAATATGGATCCAGAAAAAGAAACTTAACCAAAGTTTACAATATGAGATTCCACCTTAAAGAGTATAGAATCTAACTAAGTCATAGTACAAGTGTAAGGAAATATAAGAAGGTTATATTTTCCTTACAATACAATATGCAGTGGAAAAACTTGTAACAAAAACAAGTAACAAGATATAAATATTTTAACCCAAAGATAAGGGTATCCAACAAACTTGGATAAAGGTCCCTTGATTTATACTTTCAAGAAAGTCTGTCTTATCCACACCAAGGTAAGCCCTTGATATGAAGATCAGAGTCTCTGTCTTGCTATCCCTGCAAGCCCTCAACTTCAAGGTAGTTGGAACCTCTGTCTTGATCAGCAAGGAAGCCCTCGAACTTCAAGGTATTCGGCACCTCTATCTTCTTATCCCTGGAAGACCTCGAATGTAATCACCAATATTCGGAGTCGCAGGAAGAAATCTGAACGAGAAGTTTAGTACGCACAAGGCATGAAAAACTTCTCTCTCTAGAAATCACCTTAACATCGTGTGGTCTCTAGAGTGATCAACTTGTTGTATATTGTTATGAGATCTTTCAAATGAGATCCTATTTATAGGCTCATTTGGAACGGTCAGATCCCTCCTCCAACAGTTATATTTTCCTTAAAATTCGGAGGGACCTGTACACATTTCACTTAACCAATGGTTAGTTAGAAAAAGAATGGATGACATCGTTTTATAACAAAACATGTGTAACTGAAAGCACAAAATAGTTTTATAATGAAACGAGTGTAAGAATAAGTAAAACTAAATTTCGGAATGTAAGAAATTAAAAGTTCTGAGTTTAACCAAAATGGAATTCAGAGTCTATAATAAAGAGATATTCATATTTTGTTTTAAAGGAATTCAGAACCTGAATTCTATGGAAATCCGGAGTCTGAATTTCTAAAGAAATTTGTATTATAGTTTCACTAGAATTCAGAATATGAATGTACAAAGTTAAGAGTCGAACTGATAGAAGTTCAGAGTCGAACTCATAGAAGTTCAGAGTCGAACTCATTGATGTTCGGAGTCAAAATAGAAAAATTTCAGAGTCGCACTAGTAAGAGTTTGAAGTTTAGAATTCGGAGTGGAACTATATGAGAGTTCGTATTTAGAATTCAGAGTCTAACTATATGAGATTTCATATCCAGAATTCAGAATGGAACTTCATTAGAGTTCGTATCCATAATTCGGAATGGAACTTCATTAGAGTTTGTGTCCAGAATTCGGAATGGAATACCATTACAGTTCATATCCAGAGTTCGGAGTGGAACTTCATTATAGTTCATTTCCAGACTTCAGAGTGGAACTTCATTACACTTCATATCTAGAATTTGGAGTGTAACATCATTACATTTCATATCCAAATTTCGGAGTGGAACTTCATTACAGTTCATATCCAGAATTCAGATCGTAAAACAGAATGATTCGTATATAAGTATTATATGATTCCGAGGTTTTGGATATCAAACTGATTTTTATAAAAATGAAAAAATATTGATATGTATAAGGAAATCTAGGTTAGGGTAAATTTCCTTAAGGAAGGAAATTTTCCATAGAGAAGTAAAATATAAATTTGATTAAGTATAAGGTGTTTGTGATTTTCAAAACAAGAAGGAATGGAAAATTCATATGGAAAACCCTATTGACTCAACACCAAGATCCAGGGGTTTGGGTACGAGGATCTATATAAGTGGTGCAATAGAATTTGGTACTAGTTTCTATTATATATTATTGATATATACAATATATTTACCAAATGGTTTTACCAGTCCCTACTATAAGTCCTTGGATCCAAGATGACCATGAGAATAATATATCTTCCTCAAACAGAAAGCTACTTAGAGAAAAAAATTAATATATTGGAGGATATCCATAGAGATTGTGTGATGGATTTTAGTAGAGTTTTTAGACAACAAAAATTATCATGAAATAATACATATGGACCCATATGAGGCATTTTATATCTTTCATTATTGAATTCAACTTTGTTTTGTAGAGTCTAGAGGAACCTCTCTGATTGGAGAAATCCTCATGTGTGAGACCCTTGAGAAGTCATAGATAATCATAAAGATAATTATAATGAACCATATTTGAAAACAATATTATACAGATCATTGTCATCGACCATTATGATTTCTTGAATGTATCACCAAGATTGGGGAATCATTGTTTTAGTGACCGATGTAAGATGTATCCTCAATATGTAAGACTATTCAAGATTCCTAAATTAATAAGTTACCTTTATTATCAGTTGAATTTACCACCAAGTATCAGAATATATCATATTGTTTTAAATACTTCTCAATTAAATAAGTATGATCCTAACATTACCTATGTGATTTGTTGTGAGCATGTTACTCTGAAGCTTGTTGTGACATTTGTGAAGACCTTGGTTCATATTTTAGATAGCCAAGATGAGGTATTACATGGAATACATATATCACTACTATTGTTATTGTATAAAAATGGTTATATATAAGAAGATACATAGGAATGGGATAAGGATATGCTTGACTGATTTCATGAACATTTACAAAACACCAAAATCTTCCATCTTTATGATGTTGAAAATCCCAATGATGAGGATATTGTATCACCCCAGATTTTAAGGTACCATACTATTCAATATTAAAATTTTATATAAAGAAAGTTCTTGGGTTTAGTTTCAATATGTTTTGGAAAGTTTCACATGTTTTAAAATTATTTTTGGAAGGTTCATGGTTGGCCAATGGTTAGGGGAAACCGTGCAGTTTTCCCAACTAAGAAAGTTATGTGAAAAGGGGGCCTATGAGAAGGAACATGGTTTTCACATGGTTTGGGTAAACCATTTGATAACCTTGTGAACTAGTAAATACATTCATATTTATCGTTAACATAGTAGGCGAATGGTGTTTCAAATCATGTATCCTTGATTGTAATCCAGTAGCACAAAATCTTTGGTACATGGTTTTACAAACCATGTAGTCAAACCATGTGATGTATTTAATAAATTAATAATTTTATTTAAAAACAATTTACCCATAAAATATCTTTGTTCCTATGGTAGATATTCCTCTCAAACCATACGGTCTATTTGGGTGATATTGATGATTTATTGCCATCAAGAGTGAAATATCATGGATTGTAAGAGAATTGGTCCTTAAAATAAAAGCAATGATCAATATTTCTTCACCCCCATATTACAAATCATGGTTTCTATAGATAGAAAACCTATATCAGGTTTTTAATGCCAAAATATTTGGTTGAGGATGGTATTTGATGGGGATTCATCATATGATGGTGTTAAGACCTAGAATCTATGAGGATTTGGAATAATTTTTCATAACAAACCTATTGAAGGTAGACTGATTTTATCAAACCATACTCTATGTAGAGGTAGATAGATTTAGGTTTATAAATCTTTATATTGTTATTTAAGTGTAATTTTTTTGAAAAAAAATATTTAGAAAACTACCTTATAGTGTGGCTTTGAAAATAATGGTTGTGGGTGTTTCCCAAAATGTGTTGGAAAAATAATTGAATGATGTATTTATTTTTTTAAAATATTTGGGTGTGAGAACATGAAATTAACATGGGATTTTGAGATGATAATGAATATTGAGCCATGATAGATCATACTAGGATATCATACTGATTTTTGGGCATTACAGATTATACCACTAGGTGAAAACATGGTACTAGAGTGATGGGTTACACTCATAAGTTAGGATTTTTCAATGTAAATATGGGATGAGATCCATTTGATTGGACATGGGAATGGGTGTGTGTATTTATGATAGGGGAAAAATTCCTGATGTGAGTGATTTTCACTCCTACTGAATTATATCTAATGTACTAGTTAGTTCATCTTCTACATGATTTTACATACATATTTATTAACTGTGATGAGGTAACTTGTTCTTATATTAGGGGTGTGTGTTGGAAGTATTTATGGTTTTGTATTAGGATATGTACTCACCCATGACATTTATATCTTAGTAAATATATATACATTGTTTACCATGATAATGGTTTGGGGAAGGTTTCATATTCCTATATCAAAGAAAATTAATGTTTTAGTCATGTACTAGGGGAGTTGGCTGTTGGAGATTTTCATTGAGTGGAGTAATCATGGTGCCACATTGGTTCCTTGGAGTCTTCTTTTTATTAGGATATTATAAGATAAATCTTTTATATTTTTCTACTCCATATCTGATTCTTTTTTTATTATGTCATTAGAATTTTTATTTTAGTTTATATCATTAATCAAGTTTATTTTATACTATTTAGGTTTGTCTATGGTATAATTTTTATGTAAGGGAAAATCCCCCATGATTTGGTAATGTCTATGGAATTTATTGAAATAATTTATTTTATAGGGGATGTCACCTGAGTTTGGTGACATTTTAGTACTTCTTAAGGTAATATGTTATGGTTGGGATATTACATGATTCATTTTTTAATTTTAGGAATGAATCACATTGTAATTTAGATATGCGGTGTGTTCAGAATGGTTGATAGTGCATGTTTCCAAATTAAAAATCGGATTTTATTTCAAAAATTTAATCACATGATCAAAAATAAGAAAACCATTTAATAGTTTCATGAAAATATATGATAATAGTTGTTTATTTATTTATGACATATAGAAATAAGATACATAAATTTTTGGTATGTGGTGAGGTTAGAAAAAATGAAAGTGATTTTTTAAAATTTAAAAGTAATATTTAGGAATAAAATATGGGTCAGATAATCAAAAATACTAAAAAATGATCTTGGATTATCACTAACCTCAAGGAAACTAAAATTTTATTTATTTGGGACCTATTGAAGTAAACCACAAATTTTTTAATTTTCTAGTGTATCTAGAATGTACTAAAGTGTTTTTTTTTCATTTTTAGCCTTTAATGATGTTCAAAATAAGAATCAGTTATTCAAAACTAAGAAAACATGATCAAATTGTCCCAAAACACTATGAAAATTACCAATGATATCTTTGTAATGTATAGCAATTAACTCCACATAATTTAGATATGCGGTGTGGCTAGTATATGTAAAAATAATGGGTTTTTAAAATGAAATTTGTATTTTTTTTAAATTATTATTTTCATGCTAAAAAATATATCTTATTTTATTGAATATATAAGGAAATGATTGACGAGTTATTTTTACCTATATAAATTAAAAATACTTCATTTTGATAGGTTCTATTTTTAGAATTACTAAAAGTTCTTTTCTTTTAATTTAATGTGATATTTTTTTTCGAAACACACATCACATATTGAAAACAAAGAAAATGACCTCATAATTCCATGAAATAGTAAAAAAATATCAATCATTTATTTGTGAACTATATGAATAAATAACATTTCAATTCAACATAAATTTTTTTCAAAATGACCAAATGTTAATTTTTCTATTTAAATATTTAAACGTTCAAAACATGTGTTACATAATTAAAATGAATTAGACATACTCAATTATTCGTGAAACACTACAACATCAAATGTTTTTTTTTATTTATGACATGTTGAAATTAACTCTACATTATTTCAATGTATGATGATTTCAGAGTGAGATAAGGTTTATTTTTTAATTTCTAATTAGGTTTATATTTATTAAGTTTAATTTATATATCATATCTTATTTATTATGACTTATATATTAATCACATATATTGTTTATGTGTATCTTTTTAGGTGAAAATGAAAAAGAAATTTTGAGTCAACAACACACTATTTTGAAAATGTTTTGTTATGTTAGTGTTATTTTTATAAATCTCGTGACAATATCTAATTGTATTATTGTATAAATATGCAGCTAAATAATTTAATTTATTAAATATTTTTATTATATTTATTTTTATATGTATCATGTTGATTTATATAATTATTTTTATGCACAATTATATTTTTTAAGGGTTTTTCAACAATAAATAATTGAATCAATAGAAAATTGCGGTCTTTCTTAATGATTAAATAGAATAGACAATAGAGGCCTTCATTAGAACCAATTTTATCAAAAACCTATTGTTACATATATGGTGTCATTTTGAGATATTTTCTCTTTTATTTTTGATCTTACCTTTATTTCATGGATTATTAAGATGTTTTTTCCAGAAAATGATGGTTTTCAAGAAAAACTATAGGAGGCACATTGCTTGCAAATTGTTATTAGAAACCATTCTCCATACTCGTGAAAATAATGACACCAGAATAGTGGCACTGTCTAGGCTGAACGACCTAGCGCAAGAGTGTGTGACCCACCCAAGATAACCTTACGATCATGACCATGTCATTTTCCAGACTGTATATCTAGGATCACAGTTGTTCCCCCTCTAGGTAAACCATGTGAAGAACATTACTCTTGAACAAAGGTACCATGTATCCAAACCATGTGTCTTATGGGATTGTTTAATATTTTAAAATTTAAAAGATGATCCTCCTTAATTTTAAGAACCTAACAACACTTTCTCACCCCATTTAACCCCCTACCCTTGGTGCATCTCCCTCTCCTCCTCCACTCACTTTAGATATATTTTTTGGGTGATATGGATTGAAATATTCAAGAAACCATCAAGAAAGTCCCTGCCCTCTTAAGTTTCACCTCTTCATAGTCTCTTATATCTCCCTCATTGTGTTCTCACATTTTTATTGGTTAGGATAACATATGTTGGGTTAAATATATTTTAATAGGGTTAAATATTTCTAGTTTTGATATTTTATTTATTCCTTAGGACACCTCTTGGAACAAATTTTGGTTTCCAACTAGTTTTGGGTGATTTCAAGTAAGAAGTAGGTGGTTCCTTGCTATGAAATTAATTGATGATTTTATTATTGTTAATTCACTCTCCAGATATGCTTTAAAAATAGTGTGGGTGGTAAAAAAGGTGTTTTATATGGGTTTTGGGGTGAGCTCATGGTTGAATGGAGAATTTCCACTTTGTAAGTGGTTTTTTTCTTGTATGGTTTCAATTATTGGAATTTTGATTGTATGAATGGCTTTTCACTATCTATAGAATTCAGAATAGAGAACTAGGGAACCCTGAGTATTCTAGTATGATTTTTATGGATTGGTATGCCATTTGGATTGTTTATTAAATGACTCAGACTACCTGTATTGTTCACACTACTATACTAACTAAATAGATGATGATGAATTAGGGACTTTAGGAACTCTGGTTGTGACCACTCTAGTAGCTCATACATGAGAATGTTCTATATGGTTTGATCACAAAGGTATTAGGATCCTATGTCCCTAACAACCTAGTTACTTAGGAAGTCTCCTATGGTGATTTGATGTTGCTTTAAATAATTTTAATTAAATTTATATTGTTTGAATTCTTATATAAATAAAACATGATTTCATTTATATATTTATATTTTTTAAATTTATTCTTCTCAAAACTAGCATATTTATTATTCATTTAATGAAATTGCATGGAATATTGTTTTCTGTATCATACTGGTAATTTTTATCACACTTTACATACACCCTAGAGTGTAGGTAGATACTATTCTACATGACTTAGGTAAAGGAAAGGCCTTCTGTGGTGGTGATGGTGGTTCTATGTTCTAGCAGTTAATTTTGGATTGGAGGTAGTAGTAGTGGAATGGGTTATTGACCTACATTCTACATCAAGTTTTTCTTTTTTAGTTGACTCCAACCCTATTTTGAAAGATTTTTTATTCTAGGTCTACTAGTTGAATGTTTAACTCCCTTGTATCATTTTTTTCATTTTGTAGTATGGAATTACTTGGATATTTATTGTTTATATCCTATTATTGTTTATTTTTGGTCAATTTTCTTAGGATATACTTCATTTAAAAAGGTGTTACTGGATTATTGGAACTATTTGATAGCGCATGGGGATCAAGAAATCCCTTCGGGCCATGTCACATGCCAGGCTGGGTGTCTAGTTGGGTGGTATCCTGGGAAGGCTCATGAAAAAATGTTATCAAATCATGGGTTTTCTCTATATTTGGGTTAGGTTATTTTGATAATTTGGATAGACATGAGACAAGAATAACATGGATTTAGGTTATGGTCACAAGTGGGGTTTCTATCCAACAAACATCGTGATAGGCTTTGAAAGACCATGGTATGTTTGATATTTGGTCAGAATCCTTTTCCAAGTTTTATGGATAGGTTGTAAACAACACGTAGACACCGGGATGAGTTAGAGTTTAATTATTTGATTGTGTTTATTATGGATTCCTTTCCATTTATGTGTATGTTTAAATCATTTTATTCTTGAAACCCTTATTGATTGTGTATTGATTATTTCTTTTGTGTTGTTAACTAATATAGTATAATTCCTCCATGGAGAATTCAAATGAAATCATGTAAAGAGGCCAAATATATTTCTCCATCACATGTTTATAAGAGATTAGTGAAATTAGTGGTTAGAGCTATATGGGATTTGGATCAGGGAGCTGTCTCTGGTACTATTTAGGAGAGGGAATCCAAAGTAGGTTAAAAAAAGGATAAATCCAATGTGTTTCCTCGTGAATAAACCTAATTCCTTTATAGGTAGCACAAACCACCGAGAAGTGGAATACTTCATAGAAATTATTGATAGTATCTTCGGGTTTCATGAGACTCCTAAAGCGGTCAGGGAGAAATATTCTTCATTCATGTTGGAAGGACCTAGTCATAGGTAGTTAGACCCAGAGGTCTAGACTGGGAAACATGAGCCGATGGGTTAGAAATATTTCAAGGATATTTTTATTGAGAATTATTTCCCTAAGACCTTGTCCCTTTCCAATATGATAGAGTTTCTGAATCTCCATCATGGGGATTGAACCGTGTTGTAATATGACCATCATTTTCCAGAGTTAGTCCATTTCATACCCAAGGTGATTTCTAATGAGAATCTAAAGGCTGAATGATTTGAAATGGAATTTTAAATTTACATTTTATCCCATGTATTATTATTTAATATGGTGAAATATTATGAGGTGGTTGACTGAGAACTGATGGTGGAGATTGATCGGAATTGTAAATCTGGTTTATATGGAGCAGTTTCAGAAGTTGGAAAAGGTGGTCAAGGAATGTATAAGATGAAAAGTAAGTGTGAAGTGTAGGAAAATAAAGGATGATGTAGTTATGGTTATCCATCCCAAACAGATTCATCTGTAACCAATGGTAGTGGGTCAGTCATGGGTTATCTATGTAGAACAATAGTACACATACAAATTTCCTCTTCAACTCAACCTAAGTAATTTAATCAATATGGAATTATGGATTAATTATTGTGGTTTTTCATAAATTCACCCCCCATATAAAGGTGGTGTAGGTTACACACCCTCTAGGGAGAGAAAAAATCACCCAGAACCATCCCGAACCATTTCTTCTTGGTATGGTGGTCGTGTAGGGAGGGCTGGATATTCTCATGGGTAGAGACGTGTTATGACCCATGTTAATACTCACTCCCAGGTCCAGATAGAAATGAGGAACCTTAAATATATGGATCAAGTGATAGTGTAATCAGAATCATGAAACATAATAATTCAAGGTATTGTTTTTATTCCATCATCTATAATTGTCTTTTTATTTGATACATGTTCTTCTAACTCTTTTATTTCTTCCCATATTGTTGAACTACTAAAATTACTAACTGAAATTATGACTTATTACATGGAGTGGGTTATTCCATAGAGAAAGAAGAGTGATTAAGGTTTCAAATGTTTATATTTTTCTCTCACCCTTTTAGGGGTTTAATTGGAATGCGACTTCTTTGCTTTGGAAATGGATCTTCTTGACATGATACTAGGAATTGATTTTATGGTGAGTTTCAAGGTGAATATTTATTACACTCAACCTCAAGTAACATTTATGTCAGTCAATGGGAGTACATGTGTATTCTATGGTGAATGAGATCCCTTTTTTAGGGTGATATAGAACTCCACATTCAGAGTTAGAAAGCCTAATATTTTAGGTCACCTCTCTTATATTGATGGATGATGGTATAGGTTACAAGAATAGGCTACCTTCTTTATTATATGAGTTTCTAGAGGTATGTATACTTGATTTATTAGGTTTACCTTTAGTGATGGATTTAGATTTTTCCATCAATAATTCACTATGAACACAACTGATATCTCATCCATCATATCATATGGACCCTACCGAGTTTAGGGTGTTAAATATATAGTTGGACGATTTTGAATCCAAATTATTCATTCACCAGAGCATTTCATCTTGGTCCTCCCAAGTTTTTCTTTCTAAAAAGTCTGATGGATCCCTCCAATAGCATATTGATTATTTAATATTGATCTGGGTCACCATCAAGAATAAATTTATCTTTCCCTATATTGATGTCCTCATTGATCAGCTCAAGGGGAAAATATAGTTTTCTAAAATTAACCTATACTCCAAGTGTCATCAGGTCAGAGTTATTGAGACATAAATTCCTAAGATTTCTATCCAAAGTAAGTATGTAAATTTTGAGTATTTGGTTATGCCATTTGAGTGAAAAATAATCCCATAGTTTTCATGGTTCTTATAAAACATGTGTTCCATAAATACCTTGACTCATTTATCATTATGTTTATGGAAAATATCTTGATATACTCTGAGATAGAGGAAGAGCATGGCCAACACCTGAGGATCATTCTAGGAACTCTTTATGATCACCTCCATTATGATATTTTCCCCATGTTCACCTTATGAAAATGAGAAGTCATGTTTTTAGGCCATGTGATATTAGCATGTGGGGATTCAATAGACCCTTAAAAAATCGGATCAGTGATGCCATGGGAACAATTGAGGGATTTCTTCAAGATCATGAGATTCCCAGGACTAGAAGGTTATTAATGATAGTTTTTTAGATATTTTTCTTATCATGATGAACCCATGACCACACATACCCAAAAAGGGATAATGTTTTAATGAATCCTATAATTTCAATCATCTTTTTAGGATACCAAGCGGTGATTGACCACTACCTATGTTTTGATATTACCAGAATCCAAAATGGGATAAATTGTCTAATGTGATTCTTTAGCTATTGGATTTGTGTTTGTGTTGATATAATATGACCATGTGGTAGTGTATGGATATCTCCATATCTGACCACATGAAAGAAATTACAGAACCCATGATCTGTAACTAGCTGAAGTGATTCATGCTTTGAAACATTTGTACCACTTTCAATTTGAGGAGAAACTATTTGTTTACTTAGATCATAATACTTTGGACTATATATTCAACTAGAAGGATCTAAACTTGAGAAAACATCAATGGGTCAAGTACCTTCATGGGTTTGAATTTGAAATTTTCTATAAACCAGGAAAAAGAAATGTGGTAGTGGACACTATAAGAAGAAATATGTGAGTGAAATATATAAAGGAGTCCTATGATGAATTTGTTTTGATGAGGATTTTTGCCTGGATTTTTCTAGAATCCAAGGAGTATAGTGGTGTCACGTTCTTGGTGGGAAATTAGTTGACACCATCCCTTTTGGAGCTGATTATGGGGGGGACCAAATGATGTTTTTTCCAATTATTTATGTAGATTCTAAAACATTGTAAGGTTACCAATGAGTGGTCGTTATATTTTGAAGGAACCATTTTCTTTAAGGGTCATTTTGTGTTTCCATTATTTTTGTGGAAGGTGGTGATGTAGAAAAACTAAAAGTATTAGTGGTCCATTCATCCTATGACCACCATGATGTTTTATGATGCAAGACACTAGTTATAGTGCATAGGTATGAATCAAGATATATGGGACTTTGTATCCATGTGATATACTTATTAATAGGTTAATTTTGAGAACCAAAGAACCTAAGGTTTACTTATCCCACTCACCATTCCATCCTTGAAGTGGGATGAGGTCTCCATGATCTTCATAATTGGGTTACCCCATATCTATTATGGAAGAAACACCATTTGGGTTGTTATTTACTATATAAATAAGTCATACCATTTCATTCCAATTAAATATTTAACCATAGTGGAAGATCTAGACCGGTGATATTTTCTAGAAATCATGGTGTTCCATCAGTTATCACTTTTGAAATGGATTACCTATTTACTTCTCGATTCTGCAAAATCCTTTAGAAGTTCATTGGACATATGGTCAAACACAGTGTGACATACCATCCTTAAACCTATGGTAATATGGAATAGACATATCAAATTTTAGAGGACATGCTCCATACGTTCATGAAAAACTTCAAAGGATCATAGGATAACCATATAGGATTAGTGAAATTTTAGTGTTGTAATAGTTACCAATCCTCGATCAAAATGGATCCATTTAAATTATTTTATGGTTTTCCATGTTAGTGGACATTATACGAGATGTAAGTGGGTGGAAATTATTTATGGATAACCAACCAAGATCAAGATATGTCTAATAAAGTTTTTAGTTAAAAAATAGTTGTTGATAGTGAATATCCTATTCAGATCTATGGAATCAAGCCTTGGAGTTCTTAGTAGGTGAAAAAGTGTTTCTAGTGGTGACACCTCTCCTAGGTGACCATCACCTTGTTAAGAATGAGAAGCTTACTCTGAGGTATGTTGGACCTTTTGAGTTTATTGAAAGTATTGATGTGGTAGAGTATTTATTTTCTTTACCATCCCAGTTGACATCAATACATAATGGGTTCTGTGTCTTATAATTGAAGATGTATAACCCATACCTGCCTCACATGTTGAACTGAGAATAGTTGGAGCTAGAATGTGACTTGTCTATGTTTGAGAAAATTGTGTAGATTTTGGATTCTCCATAAAAAAATTATTTGAGTGAATTCCATATCATTGTTTTGGATTCTTTGGATGCACGATAGTGATGATCACAAGTAATGAGTCTGAAAGTATTGGGTGGAGGAGCAGTATCCTCATATTTTCTCTGATCATACTTTGATTTTACTTTATGAGGTAAAGTTTTTCATAGTGGGAATATTTTTCACATATATGGGGTTATTTTGAAGTATTTTATCTTATATTTTTTATAACATGTATTTCATGGATTACCCTGGTGTTTTTCAAGAAAAATGGTCATTTTTTGTGTATGTTCAAGGAGATGCATAGTTGATGCATGGTTAGTAGAAACTGCGTTATAGAATAGTGAAAACCATGAGACCATGAAATTGGCACTATCTAGGTTATAGGATAAAGTGTACAAGTGTGAGACAATCTAAGTATAATTGGAAGAAAAAGGAAGTGGCACTATCCTTGCCCCATATCAAGGTTCATGGGAATTCTCCCTATTATGGTAAACTATGTGGCCATCATTCATGTGGAAAAAATTTTCTACAAGGCGGGATCATGGTCTTGAAGACCATGTAGTCTAACTATTCTACCAACTAGATTCTTTAAAATTTTGAAATTATAATTTTTCCTCTCCCTGATTTTAATTATCAAAAACCCTTTCTCACACCAATAGACCCCCTATTCACTAGGATCACCACCCTCTAATCCTCTACTCCATCTGGTAGTAATTATTGTGTGATTTTTCTTGTAATATTCAAGAAACCTTCAAGAAAGTCCCTCCTATCCTATCTTCTTCCCTCTTCTTGGTCTCTTCTCTCTTACATCATGTGTTCACACATTTCCAGTGGTTAGGTTTAACTATTTTGTCAACAATGTTATTTATTTGGGTTGAATATTTCTATATTTTTTGTGTTTTGGATTCCTTATCTCTCTATCTTGGCGTGAATTGTGTTTTCCAATTAGTTTTGGGTGACATAAAGCAATAGGTCAGTGGTTCCATGCTATAACATAAATTGATTATTTTATTATGATTTCTTTGGTTTAAAAATGTGTTTTTGAAATTGTATGTGTTGTTCGAAAGGTGTCTTCCATGGGTTTTAGTGCGAGTTCATGGTTGAATAGTGAATTTCCCATTTAAAAGTTCTTTTTTAAAGTGTGTTTTTAATTATAGGAATATAGATTATATGAAAGGTATTTTACATGCTATATATATTAGATTAGAGAACTTAGGAACCTCAGATATTCTACATGGGGTTCTATGGACTAGTATGACATTTTGGTCAGTTAGGAAATGACATGGGCTCTCCAAAAAGATAACGCTACAACACTAACCAATTATATGATGATGGATTGGGGACTTCTAGAACTTCACATATGATCTCTCTCATAGATAATCAATGAGAAAAGTCTATATGGTTTGATCACCAAGGTATGAGGATCTTAGGGCCCAAAAAACCTAGATATATAGGGATTCACCCATGGTGCATTGATGTTTTTTGAATTGTTTAAATTACATTGACATATTTTGAATTATTATATAAATAAAATCAATTTTAGTTTAAAAAATTGTTTAAAATCATTCTTTTGAAAAACTAGAATGCTAAATTTTCAATTAATTTCATTGCAGATATTTTTTTGTGAAAATTTTCTCACTCCCTAGATACACCCTCATGTGTATGTAGATCTTTATATATTTAAATTAGATAATTTAAAGGCTATTATTCATGTAAATGGTGGTTTTATGTTCCAGAGGTTCCTTTTGGGATGGTGGTAGTGGTGGTGGCTTGTAGTGTCGAAAAATGATCCACATGGAGGTTTTGTCTATTTTGTTGATACCCTCCCCATTTTTGATAGATTTGATTCTAGTTTTACTTATTTAATGCATAACTACATGTACCATATTTGTTTCATTTCTCATTATGGAATGACTTGGATGTTGTTTGGTTGTATGAAATTATTGTTTATTATTAGTTAATTTTCTAATGGGATAAACCACTATCGAATGGGTTACTCGATGCTAAAAACTAATTTCCATCCCATTTTGGTTAGTAATACCCTTCAGGCCATGCCACGGGTTGGGTCAAGTGCTGGGTTAGGTGTTATCCCAGACTGGTTCATGAAATCTATGGAACTAAGAAATCTATTTTTTTCACTAAGTATATGGTATTCTATTCTAGTTTATATTTATGATACCATAATGTATAATATCAAATAGGAAGACTGACTAATGAATAAATACATTTTTTTTATTTTCATTAAAACAATACTTCACTATCATAACCAAAATATTTTATATCATATATGATAGATTTAATATGGATTTGAAGAATGGAATTAGTGATTTAGAAAAAATTTGTCGAACATTAGAGAAGAGATGAGTGATAAAAAATAGAAAAAGATAAAAGGGAGAAAGAAGAGGAACTGATAGGTTTAAAGAAGATGAAAAATTTTCATTTCTATAAGAAAAAACCCCAAGAAAGGACTTCTTTAGATCTTAGAGAGGTTGAAATTTCAATATTATTTTAAACAAACTAGGAATGGTTATTGTTTATTTAAATTTCATTTTTTATATTTCATGTAGATCACTATTTTATCTCTTCTAATATATTTTTAATTGCAATTAAAACTAATTTACACACTCTATCACTCTCCCTTCACTCATCTAGGGTTTCAAGACCGTAAGATAATGAGAAAAGGATATGCGTTTCCCAACCTCTGTTACTCCCTTATCATCTTAGTGGCATGTTGAACTTATATAGATCTTTATTCCACCCTTTTATTTGATCATTTTTTGGATTTTACCCCTCATTTTCATGTGTATATTTTCATCCACTTTTAACACTACCAACCATTATATATGCCTATATTTTCATGAAGGTCCCTATCTTTTTCTAGTACAATATAGTTCAAGGTGGATTAGGATTGTATCGATTGTTGAGCTCTGTGGATACATTTGCTTGTGTTTTTTCTTTTTTTTCCCTATGTGAGGTCTATTCCATTGAAACTATACCTCTTCTATTATAGACTCACATATCATGAAAGGCACAATATTGGATAGATGATATAGTTTTTATGGGAAATTTATGATATGAATATTGGTCTTGGTAGTGGTTGACTTAGTAGCCCCCTCTTCTTCTAGTTTTTTTCTTCGTGGTGCTATAACTTCCTTATTTACTTCCAGTAATTTATAGACCCTTTTGTTATTTAAATCTAACATATTTTTTTCTTCTTTAATACTATTCATTGTTCCATTTGGTTTATGGTAATTAGTGATGAGGTATCTTTCCACTCATTAGAATTAGTTACTAGTATGTATATAATGGATTTATTCTCATGGTGTCATATCTAAAGGAATAAGTTTTAGATATTTGTTAATTTGGACTAGGTATTTTGTGTGCACTATTGATCAATAATGGAAAACGGTTTTAATGATGATTTTTTCCTTTATTGAGTAGGTGTATTTTCTTGGTTTTCTTCCCTGATGCTGAAATCATAGGTTCTTGTTCATTTTGAAGGTGGTACTTTTGATAGTGAAGAGTAAACAATGATACATGATGTTAAATGATGATGGGATGTGTCATTAAATATAATGTATGTTTAGGGATTGGGTCATGATTAGAATTCCATAGGCTATATTCATGAAAATATATTTTATTTTTTTGCTATGGGTTTATATCTAGTTTTTGATTTTTTTGGATATAAAATTATTTCACTATTAGTTCATTTTTATAGGTTCCCGCTATTTACTAAGTGTGGATTTATTCAATAATAAAAAATAGATCTTATGATATTTTTATATGAAAACATTAGAGTATAAAAATTAAATGAAATAATATTAAACTCATTATGTAATAAATAAATAATTGCTGAGAGAATAACTTATACATTTTTAATGTGGAAAGAACATTCATGAACCATTCATGGTTGTTTTTGAAAGTATATACATGAGGTTTTCAATGTATGACTCTTATGTGACTCAATGTGGTCTTCTAATAATTGATGCAAAATAGTGGGACATATATTATGTTCTAAAAGTGTTGTTGCATTATCTATTTTTATGGGTAGTTGTAAGTGAGACTTAGATGGATAATGTTTTGGCATATTAAACTCCAAAACATTATGATGTTCCAAGATAATCATTAACAGGTATGTAGTAACATAAAAAAATCATAGTAAATCCTAAAAAAATATAATCTGTTTTATTTTATATGTTATTTTTTCAAAATAAAAATTGAAAAATTATAGTATGAAAATATATTATAATTTTGTTAATCAAAAGTTTCACATTTAGTTTGAATTTTTTCTACTTTGGTGGGTTGGGGACATATTCATATATATATATATATATATATATATATGAAATAAATATTTATTTAAAATTAAAATTTTTACCACTTTTCTTAATGGCTCTAAAAACAGATTAATGGTGTTGAGTTTCATGATCTTTCCCTAGTGAGTGAACATGACCTAGAGATTCGATTTGTGGAAACTCAAAAAAAATGTTAATTCAATGATGGTGGGTAATAATCCATGTAAATTAAATTATATATATAAATATATATATGTAGGACATTTCACCTAATGTGCATCTCCTTCAATTCTGACATACTCTATAAAGAAAAAATGAAGGGAAGAAAATGTAAATTATATAAATTTGTGATCGTGTGGTTGGATTAAATTTATCTAATATAAGAAGAAGAAAAAATCTATTATGTGTTTTTAGGACACTTTCTCCTATTCAAGGGGTGGGGAGGACTGTATACATTGAATATGGCCTTTTTTAAAATTCTCTATCATCGAAAACATATGATATGAATCCTTGGTTTTTGAAATATAGGACTGTGTTTTTGTTCACGGTGGATGTGGTGCTTACCTTAGAAGTGGGGATGAAGGAAATAATTTTTTTGATCAATTCATAGTAGTTAGAGTCACTAATAATGAAGTTTTGATTTAGTTCACTCAATGATTGAGTGGACCTGGGTAGTATTGGGAATGAAAATAATTATCCCTCTAGTGATACAATAATGTTTAAAAAAATAAATTACTAAAAAATGTAGAAAATATCAACACTGAATGAAACATGGAAAACTCCCCCCCAAAAAAAATGGGGTAAAAACCATCGGACAATAGAAGGATATCACTATGGTAAAATGAAGGTACACACTCTCTAACTATTATATGGAAAATAACCATGAAATTTATCTCTATTAAAAAATAGATAATACACAAAACAAATACCAAAAAAATAAAAAATAAATTTATTGGGCAAGGTATTTCTATTTTCTAATGATAGAACCACTAAATGAATCCTGCTTTTATATGATGGATCCCAACCCAAATCATCTCCTCCACTGACTAGTTTGTGGGGATTTCAACTCAACAATCTAAACCTACCTTACCCCTTTGACATGTTAATGTAGTGTCCTTTGACATATCTCGCAATTAAATATTTATTGAGAACCAATCAATTATACACACATCCTTTCTGTGAAAAAAATGTAATAATTTCATATAAAAAAGCTAACTTGAAGATTTATATCGTTTAAATATATCTGAATAAATTTCCATCATAAAAAATATATAATATTTTATTTAGTATATACTATTTACATGATCAGAATTTATCCTCAAGTATATCACAATCAATGGGATATTCCATGCCAATATTCTTTTTCAAGGATGGAAAAGATAGATTTTATTAAATTAGAAAGTCACTCTAACTATAAATAAAATAATATAATCTAATACTATCTATGCCTTAGATATAAAAATAATTTTATCATCCAAATTTTATCTTTTATAGAATGTGTATCAGCCATGTACGCTTCATCTATCTTGGATAAATTTGTTACACAATATATCATTGAAATTCATCTCTCAACTCATCCTATAATAGAAATCAGATAACCAATAATAGATTTCATTTGATCAAAATTACCTACAAAATCTAAATCAATATAGCCTTTAATATATAAAAATTATCTTCTAAATTATAATATTAAAGTTTAGCTCTGATTACTGTAACATGGTATGATCTTATCTATGTTTCTGGGGTCCCATCCAAGATTCTCCATATTGACTAACTGCTACCACTGTATTTTTAATTTTTTGTCTAGTACAAAAAATAGTGAACATCAGACTCCCCACTAATGATAAATATAGTACATGTGACATATATATCCTATTTTCTTCACTTTTATGAATCATCATAGAAGACAACATGAAATTAATGAGAAAAGGAGTAGACAATAGCTTATAGCATTACATTTTGAAGCAATTCATGAATTTACTCAAGTAATTCTAATGTGATATCCTGAACTTCTGGTTATTTTTATCTTGGTAAAACTGTATCACAAGAATATTGTTTTTGGGCCTCTATTCCTTCATATCAAAATCCATAAAACATTATTCCCCCTCTCATAGATATAATTATTATTGGGTATTCCAACCAAAATTCCTTCTATATAAAATAAAATATTAATAAAATTATTACTATATGAACCATGAATATATATTTAAGAATCCGAATGTAGTTTTTTTTTGTATCGAAATATCCGGATATATAAATCAAATCACTTATACCAACTCATTGGATCTTTTTTATATTGTATAGTGAGTTGGATAGACTAAAAACCATGTTCAATTCTCTATCTATTGAAATGAAATATAGACCAAGAATATATATTTATTTTTCAAGAATAGCCTAGAGAAAGGTTCTCTTAACATTATAACATAACCAAAATTACCTACAGATTCAAAAAATTTACAATGAAAGAAAATATTTCATTAAAATAACTTCCTTTATTATGTGCATATCATTTGGATTCTAATCTTGAATGATATATTTCTACCCATTCCTTTCTACATAATTTAATCATAAAACCCCATTTTTTATAGACATCATTCCATGGTCTTTCGGAGACAGATCAAATGTTTTGTTTTTGTGTAGTTATTCAATTTACTTCTATATAATTTTCATTTATGAGGATTTTAATAGACTCTATTTTTCATCTATAAAATAATATATATATCTATCATCTATTAATTATAATTATAAAATGTCTCTCTATGTGACACAATCTAAATATTATATTATTGCTCTTTTATTATGACTTGACTGCTCTGGTCTAAACTCATTTTGAACTTGGTCATCAGGCACTAGTAATTATTTAAATGAAACTAGTCATTGCTTCAGTTTATCATTCATACTAACTATTATAGTTTTTATTTTCCCTTTTTCTGTCCCTATTAATCTTTTCGTTTACCTTTCCTTCCACAAAAGCGATATTGGTAATAATGATAAGTTTTTGGTAAGTGGGATCTCAAAAATTATACCCCCTCACAACCTCAATGCTTCACAATATAATATATATTATGTATCTAAAATAGGAATTAAATATTTCATGCTCATTAAATGGGTCATATACACGTCTTATAAAAGTGTGTAACTGAGAATAGTCATAAGGTTTAACAGTCCACATCTACACCAATGTTTTCATATCAAACACTAATTAAAGAGATCACTTTATGATATAACATAATGTATTCAATTATTCTAAATAGAATGTATTAGAATCTCTTAGAGTCTTAAAAAAATTTCCTTATTCTATCCAATATTTCTTTTTTCATCTATATGACCACTATATTATGATGAAGATTTTTTAATTTAATTAACTATATCTTTATACCATTTTATTAAAAATAATAATCAAACTAATTTCTTGAAAATTATCTATAGTTACTATTCATCATAAACATGATCTTATTTCTAGATTCATTCTCCTTTCAAATTTTTTATGTTTTAAATAATTTAGTAACATCCATTTTCCAATTTATTGGGTGCACCCAACATCTCTTGGAATGATCATAAATGAATGATATAAGGAAAATCTATCTAATTATGGATATAATTGGTTATTTACAATAATCAGAATAAATCAACTGTAATATATTACTATTCCCATCAATAGATGTTTAAAATAACAACCATTGATTTTTTTCAGAAAAAATGCTAAAAAATGGTAAGGATTCCTTTAACACACCCTAATGTAAATTTTTATTAAAAAATAACCAAAAGACCTTATTTGGACACATGCATGAGCTTATTATGTCGTGAAATAATCAATTCATATGCTGGGGAAGTTGTTGAGAAAAATATCATTGCCTCATTATTCATTTCACTAATAATTATGTATAGTTTATTTGAGATATTATCATCCTTCATCTCCATAAGTAAACCCTTCCCAGTTTTCATCACCTCTTTCTTGGTGTTAGTCTTTCAATAGGTATCATTAAATTTTTCCAATGAAAATATGTTTGTTAGTTGAATGAAAACATTAAACTAAACCACCAAAAGGTAAGAAACTTAACATAATATGGAGAAAATATTATTGAATTGTTAACTCACTTTATGGTGAAAAAATTAGAATACAAACCAAATCCATTTTATAAAACTCTTATATTTTTTGATTTTGTTTCTGCAACACATATAATTTCTTTGATGGATTTTGTTATGCACAACACCGAGTTCTTATGAACCCAAATATACTATTTATATTACTAGTTAACATGGTTGTTAAATCCTAGTCACTAAACAGGGTGGTATGAAAAAGAATAAAAAAATCTAAATATTAATTATAATGATTTTATATAAAGAATAAATATTGATAAAAAATGTGCTTATTTATTGGTAAGGTGTTTATATGTTTCAAAAATTATATTTACTTAAAAAATAATTTTATTTGGTTTTTTGAACAAATCAAGTGTATTTTTTTAAATTTTTGAAAATTTTATCTGAAAAATGTTTTTTCTTTGATAAACATGCCCACACTTTCTTGGGATTAATTTTTGGGATTATACAAAAAAGATAAATTTTTCGATGAATAATGAAAATATTGGGTTTTATTAAAATCTACCTTGTCATTTAATGATTTTATATGTTAAATTTCATTTTAAAATGATTTCAAAAGTAATATTAGTTCAATTATATTATATTTAAACCAATAGTGGTCATTGGAGTCAATTTTAAAATGAATTTTAATTTTAAATGTTTTAATCTTTTAAATTGTTTTTATTTTGAAAACCACATGTTCATCGTGTCTACAGGTTCAATTTTAAATTAAATTCCACAACTTATTTGAATTGTATTGGGAAAAATTGATTAAATATTTCTATTAAGTATAAATAATAATATCTAAAAAGTTAAACATGATATTTTATCATAATTAATAGTTAAAATAGTGAAATTTAATTACAACAGTTATGGTTAAGGTTCACCTATATGGTTCTTGAATGACCCATTTTTAATCCTTATGTCTTGTGATAAATTTGGTTATACTTTATTCAATTAATACATTCAATATATGTACTATCAACCACTTGCAAAAGGAAAACACTATCCTATACTCTTAAAAATTCAATAACCATTTAGATAATAAAATACCTACCTAATTACATTTTTTAATTCTATGATAGCATTATATATTCCTTATTTTGATTTGGAAAGCCTTATAGGAAGGGTTTTGGTATAAACCTAAAGTGGCTCTCTGAAGAAGAGGTAAACTTGTTAAACTTTTGTTTTTTGTTTTATTTATTCTTACCACTCAATAAATTATTATTAAACCATGAAAATATAATCTAATATTTATATTAAATATACGAAGATGTTATTATGATAGTATCATGACCTAAATATTTCTTATATTCCCTCAAATGGGAAATGAAACTGTCAATCTTGTGTACGCTGGACAACTACCTCGTGAAATGACGCTCTTTGTTTTCTATAAACACCTATCAATGTTGGATAAATGGACAATTTTTTATTTATATATTATATTTATGATATTATTATCCTGATTTAATAATTATATCACTTATTCCTTCATACTTTAAATTCTACGTGGATATGATAATGTCTCTCGTGTGCACGACTAACAACCGCCTCACGAAGCGATGTGATTAATTATTTAATAACTCTTTAAATGGAAGGTAATGAGGATATATTTAATGAATATATATGATCTATATGAAATCATAATGAATCTATAAAGGTGATATGATATTTAACTTCTTTCTTTTGATCCATCATAAAAATGGAAACATTGTTCATGTATTTGTACAGCTTACCCTCTCCTTGAATGATGAAAATCATTATATATAAATATATAATTAATTAATAAAAATACCCGTATTATATCATGGTTAAAATAATATGTATTATATAAAATGAACAAATAAAAAGGATCAGAAGTACCAAACCTAAATAGAAATGAAAAATTGAAGCAGTTATTACCTGAAACATGATTTGAACAAGGAATTATAGATAAATGTGTAATGAAAAGTAATAATTAAAACATATATGGTGTGATAAATATGATTTTGGATCTATTTTAAGACTCCAAGTAAGTAATGAATAATGGATTTTCATATCTATGTCTATTTATGATTTAGATAGTGTTTTAAGAGGTTTAAAATGAGAAAAAATCCAATCTTAAGCATAAAATTCTCTAATATTTTTAAAAGATTATTTTACCACCTTTTGACAGAGAACCATTATTAAATATATCTTTTGACAATTTTATAAGAACTATTTGTCCAAATAAACATATTAATTATAATTGGGACATTGAAATTTACTTTGGATAAATTTTTGGTATTTTTCTGACAATGTTCATTTTTTTTAATGAATAGTGAAAAATACTTCATTTTACTTCAAAACTGATTTTTCATCTAATTTAAATATATAGATAGATTATCCTTTTGATTGGTTTTAAATTTTAATTAGAATCTATTTTTACCATTTAATCCAATGGTGGTCATTATAATTGATTTCACTTTGGAATTGGGCATAAACAAGTGCCAAACTTTTCATAATTATTGTTTGAAAAAAACCCGCTATTTGTTTTGACAATGAGAATTATTTTTTAAATTAATTATTGAAATTTATGTGTTTGTAATTTTTTAAAATTTATTACATATTTGGAATCATAAGGTCCAAATTATGTAATTGAGACTCTTTTTTTGGACATTATGAATTGTAATGATGGTAATTATCTTTAATTATCGTGATTAATTAGTAATCAGGTAATTAAGGATAATAAAATAATATCATAATAATAAAAAATGACCCCAAAATGTGTCCTAATGATAATGGTTGTGCCATGTACAACCATGGTATGACTTGTGCCAAACTTAGGGACCCCATGGAATCACTTTTGGGTGATAGTGACACTTTATCATTTTATTTTTAAAGAAAGTAGAATATCACAAAAGTATATAACACCTAAGTAAAACAATTTTAATTTTGTATAAATAAATTATCTCTTGGACTATAAAAAGTAATTGTAAGTATAAAAATATTTCCTACATCATATTATTTTTTTTATAATTTTTAGACATTTAATAAATTAAAATTTTTATGACACCATAATGATGCAGCGATTACCTCATTAATGAACGATTTAAATAAAATGAAAGGATAATGTAAAATATAAGACATACACGTGTAAAAAAACTATTGGATGAGTATATTTGAACACTTATCACCTTATACTCTAAATATATCAATGTGGTACCTTTAAAATCCAAAACTCATTTTAATATAAAGTATCATTTCTTGACTTTCCAAGAGTGCCCCTCCTCCCTCTTATAAAAGGCCCCCATATCTACCTCCTTAACCACACCTCTCAAGCCATTGGTTTTTCTAAGATCTAATCATTTTACCTCCCCACATCCCTCTCCTCATCATATAATCCTTACCTTAGGCAGAAAGATCTTCAAGAAACCCTTTTGGTTCAAACCAAGAGGAGTTACCCAATTTAAAGGTAATGTCTTCACTTGTGCTCTTTGGTTTTATTTTGCTTCTCCAACCCCACGAACTCTTTTTATTACTTTATTTTGTAACAAAACCAGTATCTTAAATATACTAGGATGTTTTTATGTGAATTATTCGAGCTACACTTACACACACCTTCATATAATGGTTCAAGAACATACTATTTCTGTGGATGACGAATTTCTGCCTCACGAAATGATGATTGTTCAAACTTCTTTTAACAGATTTCATGGTGGCCATTAAGATCTCACTCTATTTACATATGATATAAATTATGTTTATGTTTTCATTATGCTTATGTACATTTCATTTATGTAATACCTTTAAGGTTTCCTTTATGGGTAAACGTGATATCTTCATTTTAGGAAGTGCGGACAACCGCCCCCTCAATGTGATTTGATTCGTTAATGCCATATGTGGGCCGTATAAAGGATGGAGTTAATGATATTATATATGATATTATACTGGAATTATAATATATCTTTATATCATTATGAATTCATTCCATTAAATACGAAATAGAAATGAAAGTAGCGTTCAAGCATACATACGGCTTACCGTCTCTATGAACGGTGCATTTCATTTCGTACCTCTAAATGTTATGTAATATTATAAATGCATGAATATACTGGATATATATGATATATATGATATCTATATCATGAATATAATTTTGTATATTTTTGGGAAAAATCCCTCAAGGCATCATTGAATCATTTTTGAGGTGATTGTGTTTGTTGACAAAGTGGACATCTGAGTGGTAATTATTGACAAAGAAAAACCATGACATACAAATTTGTTGACAAAGGGGATTTAATGGTTGAATTTCAAGTTCAAAAGAAGTGGTCATCGATCCATGTTTGATTCACGAATGTCGATAATGTAATGGATGATCTGGTGGTGGTACAAAAAGAACAGATACAAGGTGGTGCCGTTTTCCAGTGTGCCAAATTATTGGGCCTGAAAATCGACAAATGAAGAAAAGTGTTTTTGGAAAAGGGACTTGAACGTCGAGGACTTGGTGTATAGGAAACTTGCGCGCCATATTTTTTTCAAGATTAGAAGATCAAAATATGGCTAAGGAAACAGGTTTGCGCAAGTTTGGGAGTTGGTCGCACAAGTGTCTAAAAGGACAGAAGACTTGGGCGCCGAGACTGGTTCGCGCAGGTGACTTGCGCGCCATCGCGCAGGGTGGTCAATTTTCCTATAAATAATGGACCAACCCTCTTCATTCTACACCGGAGTTCAAAAATTTGAGAAATCAGAGCTCCCATTGCGCAGGCGTGGTGGTCGTGTAAGTGGTGTGTGTTGTCGCGCAGGTGGGACTTGTGCGCCAGGGTTATAGTTGTGCGCCAGTGTTTGAAGCTGCGCTCCAGTGTGGAGTTGCACATCAATATTGGATTGGGCGTAAAAGGAAGTGAGTCGCGCAGGTTTAGAGTTGAGGAAGCTTGAGTTGCGCAAGTGTCTGAGGAGGACTTGCGCGCCCGTTGTGACTTGCACGCCGTTACTTGCGTGCCGAGGTAGACTTGTGTTCCAAGTAAGGTTTATTTCTAGCAATGATTTTCAGGCTGCGTGGAAGCTGGAAGTTTGCCTGATACCTTTGGTGCAAAGAGAAATTCATATACGGGTGAAATCTGGGCTTCAACAGAGCATCTACACACAGAGAGGAAGATGTATTCCTTCTTGAAAATGAAGAGACCTACATGTCTATAAACTGTGAGTGGATCCTTTCCAGAGCAGTGAGCGAAGGAAGAGGAAGAAGGTGATCCTCTCCACCGATAGTGAGCCAGAGAGAGAGAAACATAGAGTGACCCATGGGAAAGCAGTGAGCTGACCCTAAACTTTGTAAAGGCAGTGAGCCTGGGCATAGAAGTGATCTAGCCTGAAATTTGTATCCACATCTAGTGAAGAATAGTGGAATTTGGTACGACCGGCAACATTTCAGTGTATGCTCCATGGACGCAGCCCAGTGAGAGTGAGCCAAGTAAAAATCTCTGTGTCTTCATGTTTTCTTCCCTGCATTTCATTCAAATCATCATCATTAGATAAAGAATTAAAGAAGTTATCATAGCTTACACACAAGAGAAAACAAAGTGACCCCTGTAATAAAGAGGTCAAGATCCAGTGGGGTAGGAAGAACTTTGAAAAAGAATATCCATACCCTGATTCACCCCCCCTCTCAGGGTATATAGGCCCCTATTGGTCCTAACAGTTGGTATCAGAGGGAAGGTTGCTTTTATCAGATTTTTTTTCTCCGACTTGGTGTAGTCAATCTATGTGGTTAAAGAATTAGTATTCTCTTATCCCGGTGAGCCATGGAAAAGGGAAAAACATCAAAGAAGAATCAGAAGTCAGGTGGTATTCCTCAGTGTGGAAGTATGTATGGAAAAAGTGTGATTCAGTTAAAAGAATCAAACAGCTTACTGAAAGAAGGCCTGGATGAATCTGACAGATAAAAGATTGATTCACTCAATCATGATACAGGAATGAGTGAAGTACTCAAACATCAAAGTGATACCGAAACAACTAATGATGAAGAAGCGGTAAGAAAGAGGCCAATAGTAGATATTGTCAACATATAAAAGATATTGGACCAGAAGTTGGATGAAGAAGTCAAATCTAATGATATCCGGATCAAAGTATTGGAGATTGAGGTCAACAAGCTAAGAGGATTAAATCAAAGGATTATTGATGTGATTACTGACCTTAAAAAGAAGAATGATTCTCAAGGTGATAAACCACAATAAATGGTAAGAATGAAAGGAAAACAAAAGGCTGGTGGTTTTGAAGAAAATGAAAATTCTAATGAAGTTCAAAATATGAATGCCAGAATCGATGATCTAGCTACACAGCTGTCTGAGCTAGTTTAGAAGAATCAATGGCTACAACAAGAGAATGTATGTTGTTTAGATTCTGTTGAAGAATAAAAATTGAATGTGAAGGAGAAAAGTGACATGGTGGAAAAATCACACAGGAACTAGAAGATGAGATGAATAGTGGAAAGAATCTCAGAAGAGAACTCAATGACCAAATTGAATCAAGGGATATGAAGATTCAAAAGTTGGAAGAAGAGCTCGAATCAGTGAAGAAGGAAGTTGAGAAATCAAATGCTGAAGGAAAGACCAAAATGAAGGATGCCTTACACTTTCTATTTGATTATACTTTGACAGGTGATGATGAAATGAAAAGAAAATTTTCTATTTCTGAAAAGAGGCAAGAACAAATTTTCTCAGCTGAAATACCATACAGTCTGGGAACAACTAGTATCAGATTTGATGAATCCTCTCCTGTTAAAGATAGAAAGAGATCTTTGAACAGTTCCAGATGTGAAAAAAATCCTATAGGTGCTGGAGATAGGCCTAAGAGGATAGTTACAAAAAGTAGTGCTGACATGTGCTATTTCTGTGGGATTCATGGCCACACATAAAGCTTCTGTTTAGAAGCTCATGAATAAATTTTAGGCTATGAAAATAGAAACTATACAAAATATGATAATATGAATAAGCGTCCTGAGAAATCAGAGGGAAGAGTCTCTCAGAGGAAAACATTTATCAGATGCTACTACTGTGGTAGAAAGGGACACACAATGAGTATGTTTCAGGAAGCCCAGGAGCTCAATGTCAAAGGAAGAACTCAAGCTACATCAACATATCGACATAGAAATGATGAAATGATGTATGTATTTAATGGAAGATGTTTTATATGTTCTGATCATGGGCATTTGGCCAGACAGTGCAGCAAAAAGAAAGTAGGGAATGAAAAGGAACCCAGAAAGAGAATTTCAACTTCAGTGATGCATAATGAGAAATTATACAGTGGAAGAAAAAGTGGTAAGGTAAAGAATAGTCTTAGAGCCTCAGGGGAATCACATGGAGCTGAACGAAAGGTGTATCTGTCAACTTCTCTGTCACACTCACAACCATCCTCTAAGAAATAACATGAACATATCTAGAAGAAAAATGCAGGAAAAACTACAGCTGTGAGTAAGGAGAATGTATGTTCAGTGGAGGACCGACCACCAACGCAAAATAGGGTGGTGACTCATAAATCAGATAAAAGGCAAATAAATAAAGAATGTGTTGAGAAATTCACAAGTCATGTGCCACAGAGAGGACTGGAAGAAAAAGGAAAATCCATACAATTGTGGAAGAAGCAAGGGAAGATGACAAGCAAGAAGATTCCTGCTCAGAGAACTAATCAAGGAAAATAGAATTTTGGAAGAACCTCAAAGAAGGAAATGTGTACTAGTGGGTCTATATCCCAAGTGATGAGAAAGGTCAGGCCTACAACATCTACATATCAGAAAAAGCCTCAGCATGTGGGTAATGAATGCTTAGTCATATGGACAGAGCATTTGAAGTTGGCCAGGAAGCTAGAGGAAGCAAGAAAGGAGTGTGATGCACTCCAAGAAAGAATCAAAGGGTTGACCCATCAGGATCAACCAATACCCTCTTCTTGAGGATTCAAGAAAATACCCTCTCCCTATGTATATAAATGCTATTAACTGATGATTCATGTGTTTCAAGTTTTAGGGAGATACAATCCAAGGGGAAGTGGCATCTAAAGATACAAAGTGGAGATGTCATATGCTTCAGTGTTTTGATTGACTCAAATTAGGTATCAAAGTTGAAAATGAAAGGGATCAACAGAGCACAACAGAAAGTGATTGTGTTATTGACTTTGTCTCTTGTTTCCTACACCGAGTGCCAACTCAGTAGGCTTAGATATTTTGTTAATGGCTCAATTCCAATTGGAGTATGATAATAAATGATGGATGAGGGAAAGAATGGTTATGGGTCTATACAGTTGGGCCTAAAATATGGAAGAGTTACATAACACAGGGGGATCATTCTATATCCTAATCAGATGCAATATCACAATGCGATATGAAGGATGAATGTTTATTTTCATGAAGAATGATTGGGGGCCAAGCAGTAACACACATGATTTCATGATTATCTATTCTGTTCTAACAATGTGGTATCAGCTGACTGCTTTCAGGATACCAAGATGCTGCGAGAGAAAATCAAAGGAGTGTCAACAAAAATTTGAGAGAAGATGTTCAATGAAATGACGTCATTGAACAATGACACAGAGAATAGTAGTTAAAATAAATGAAGCCACTGAATAATTAGTCAGTGAACAATTTACTGATGAATGTGTTGAGGAAGAAAGTAATACAAGGGATTCAGAAGTGGCTTATGCTGATTTAGAATGAGACACCAATGATGAACAAGAAAGTGTCTAGTCTGTGCCTACAAGTAAGAGAAAGAGTTGAGTTGAAATTGATAGACCGAATATCATTGGTGATCAGGCATCTCCTGTTCAAACAAGAATAATGAAGTCACTACAGCATACATCTTTCCTATCTCAGGTAGACCTGAAATGCTTTGCTGATGCAGGTAGAGATGAAAACTGGGTTCAGACCATGAATGAATAGCTAAATCAGATTGAGAAGAATCTGACGTGGGAGATTGTTTCGAGGCCAGCAGACAATAATGTCTTCAGGACTAAATGGGTCTATCACAACAAGATGAATGAATATGGAAATGTGATTCTAAACAAATCATGAATAGTGTGCAATGGATACTCCCAGATAGAGGGAATAGATGTAGATGAGACATTTGCACCGGGTTCAAGGCTGGAGACAATCAAATTATTTTTGGCCATAGTAGTGCAAAGAAAGTTTAAAGTGTTCCAGATGGATGTAAAATCCACATTCTTGAATGGGGTTCTGGAAGAAGAGGTGTACGTTGAGCAGCCAGATGGTTTTGTCATTCATGATGATAAGAACAAAGTTTACAAGCTGAAGAAGTCATTGTATGGGATGAAACAAGCACCAAGAGCATGGTACTCAAGGCTTGATCAGTACTTGAAGAAGCTTGGTTTTCAGCGTGGAGGAGTTGATTACAATATTTATTTTAGTAATGACAA
Organism: Viscum album; assembly: GCA_963277665.1. Classification (NCBI taxonomy): domain Eukaryota; kingdom Viridiplantae; phylum Streptophyta; class Magnoliopsida; order Santalales; family Viscaceae; genus Viscum; species Viscum album. The sequence goes on from OY728133.1 coordinate 1,973,766,696, forward strand.
TAATCAAAGGATGATGGGGATGGTGTATGTAGATGACATAATTTTTGGTGGATCAGATGAAGCTCAGTGCAGACAATTTTCTGAATTCATGAAAAATGAGTCTGAAATGTCAATGATTGGAGAGCTAACATTTTTCCTTTGTCTACAGGTGACACAAGGAAGGAATGGAACATTCATTTCTCAATATAAATATGCCAAGGAGGTTCTGAGAAGGATTGTAATAGAGAATTCCAAGGAGATGAAGACTCTAGTTTCTACCCGGATGAAATTATCAAAATATGAGGATAGAAAGGCAGTTAATATCACAGAATACAGGAAAATTATTAGAAGTCTATTAGACTTAACTGAAACAAGGCCTGATATTGTTTTCGCCACATTCAAAGCAACAAGATATCAGAGTAATCCCAAGGAAAGCCACATGATTGTACTGAAAAGAATACTTCTTTATATCCAGGGCACAGTGGATTTTGGCTTGACATATACTGACAAATCTCAGACAGAGTTATTGGGATATACTGATGCAGACTGGGCCGGTTCAGCAGATGATAAAAAATCAACGTCAGGTGGTGAATTCTATCTTGGTGGGCTATGTATTGCTTTTTTAAGCAAGAAGAAGGATTGTATTTCATTGAGCACTAGAGAAGCTGAATATATTGTGTCCACTCAAGCATGTACATAGTTACTGTGGATGAAGTAGAAGCTTCATGATATGGGAGTTGAAGTGAAGTCTCTGATAGGAATCCAGTGCGACAAATCAAGTGCTATAAATCTTAGAAAAAATCACGTCCATCACTCAAGGACAAAGCACATTGAGATAAAGTATCATTTTATCAAGGAGAAGGTGGATCAAGGGCTTGTGAAGTTGGTGTGTGTGCCTATAGAGCTACAGGTTTTTGACATTCTGACAAATGTCTTACCTAAGGAAGCTTTTGGGAGGCATCGACTGGCTCTGGGAGTTCAGTCAACTCCCCGCACTTGAAATAGTGTGGATGCAGAAACCCAATCCCCCTCTCCCTGAGGTATGATGTGTTTTTCTCTAATGTGCTGATATGTGTTCTCTACTCTGTTATAGACTACAAAGGAGTGACCTTTGGGTTCATTGACAAAGGGGGAGAAAATAGTGATTGTTCAAGGGGGAGACATTGTGGAAATTTGATACATCATGGTTGATAGGGGGAGAAGTTGACAAATGGAGCAGCCAGATAAAGGGAGTTGAAGCTAGTTGAATGTGCTTAGCCAGAGCTTAGCTTGGACAACACATGAAATAGGGCTAAAGAGGTGTTGATGCTGTGAGCAGAAAGGGGGAGCGTATTAAATCTGACGATGCTAGAAGTGATCGATCAAAGAATAGATATCACGACAGCTGCGGATCATGATAAAAGGAGAAGAGTAGTGTTGGAATGTGGTAAAAATATTTCCAACCAAAATTGGTCTTCCAACAAATCCTTCAATAATTGGTATCAGTTTAGTACAAATTGGTATCATTTTGGTGTCAACAGTGGATGTCAGAGATGAAGTGATCCATTGATGAACTTTTCATTTACTCTTGTTTCTCACGCTGAGCATTGCTCACGTGGGATTAGAATATGTGTTGAGTAAATCCTTGATCTCTATCAGAATTGCAAAAGGAGAATGGTGGCTGAAGAATTAATGATGCATCTTTCCATAAAAGAGTTGTCAACAAACCCAAAGGAGGAGATTTTTTGGAAAAAATCCCTCAAGGCATCATTGAACCATTTTTGAGGTGATTGTGTTTGTTGAAAAAGTGGACATCTGAGTTGTGATCGTTGACAAAGAAAAACCATGACATACAAATTTATTGACAAAGGGGATTTCATGGTGGAATGTCGAGTTCAAGAGATGTGGTCATCGATCCATGTTTTATTCAAGAACGTTGATAATGGAATGGATGATTTGGAGGCGGTACAAAAAGAACAGATACAAGGTGGTGCTATTTTCCAGTGTTTGCCAAATTTTTGGTCCTGAAAATCGACAAATGAAGAAAAGTGTTTTTGGAAAAGGGACTTGCATGCCGAGGACTTGTAGAATATGAAACTTGCGCACCATATGTTTTTCGAGATCAGAAGATCAAAATATGGCTAAGGAAACAGGTTCACGCAAGTTTGGGAGTTGGTCGCGCAAGTGTCTAAATGGACAGAAGACATGCGCGCCGAGACTGGGTCGCGCAGGTGACTTGCGCGCCGTCACGTAGGGTGGTCAATTTTCCTATAAATACTAGACCACCCCTCTTCATTCTACATTGTAGTTCAACACTTTGAGAAATTAGAGCTCCCATCTGGCAGGTGTGGTGGTCGCGCAAGTGGTGTGTGTGGTCGCACAGGTGGGACTTGCGCACCAGGGTGATAGTTGTGCGCTAGTGTTTGAAGCTGCGCGCTAGTGTGGAGTTGCACGCCAATATTGGATTGGGCGCAAAAGGAAGTGAGTCACGTAGGTTTAGAGTTGAGGAAGCATGATTCGCGCAAGTGTCTGAAGAGAATTGCGCGCCCATTGTGACTTGTGCGCTGATACTTGCGCGCCGAGGTAGACTTGTGCGCCAAATAAGGTTTATTTCCAGCAGTGATTTTCGGGCTGCGTGGAAGCTCTAAGTTTTCCTGATACCTTCGGTGCAAAGATAAATTCATCTACACATGAAAGCTGGGCTTCAATAGAGCATCTACACACAGAAGAAGATGCATTCCTTCATGCAAATGAAGAGACCAACAGGTCTATAAACTGTGAGTGGATCCTTTCCAGAGCAGTGAGCGAAGGAAGAGGAAGAAGGTGATCCTCTCCACCGGAAGTGATCCAGAGAGAGAGAAATAGGGAGTGACCCTTGGGAAAGCAGTGAGCTGACCCTAAACTTTGTAAAGACAGTGAGCCTAGGCATAAAAGTGATCTAGCCCGAACTTTGTATCCCCATATAGTGAAGAGTAATGGAATTTGGTATGACCGACAACTTGTCGGCGTATGATCCTTGGACGTAGCCCAGTGGGGGTAAACCAAGTAAAAATCTCTGTGTCTGCATGTTTTCTTCCCTACATTGCATTCAAATCATCATCATTAGATAAAGAAGTAAAGAAGTTATCATAGCTTACACACAAGAGCAAACAAAGCGACCCTTGTAACAAAGAGGTCAAGATCCATTGGGGTAGGAAGAACTTTGAAAAAGAATATCCATACCCTGATTAACCCCCCCCCCCCTCTCAGGGTATATAGGCCCCTATTGCTCCTAACAGAAATAATGGATATTTTACCACATGAACAACTTGTAATTATAAGGAGTTTATTTTTGACTCAAGTACCAATGATCGACAAAACGACTGTTATTAACTTAAATAATTACATAGTGTTCATAACATGGTAATAAGTGATATAAAAGGAATAATGAACTTGACAAAGGTTCTTAAGAAATTATAAATTAACTTAAGTTTATTATTCTGGAGGTTAAATAATGATCGATTCAAGTCGGACACAGGGTAAGGTACTTCATCTGAATCTTCTTTCATTGAGGCATATTTTGTTTTATACAAAAGTTTCTTTTATACGGTGTATAAACCCCTTTTAATTTTACATTTATTAAAAAGAAATATTTTTTATACGAAGCGTTTTACTAAACGACAAAAGGGAATGTTTTTATTGTACGTATGCGGCGACATCGACTTCTCCGATGCCATGACCATTATTTGAGTTTCGACTTCCTCTAAAAGCCATAACTTTTTTTAATGAAAAATAAATACCATGTTTTAATTTTCTTTTATTATGGTATTGAAAATGGTTTTGATAATGTATTTATTATATCAATGTTTTGTATTGATATCTTGTGATTGGAATGTGGAAATGTTATGTTTCCTTTATGCATGTTTTATGTGATACGATTATGTTATGGTTCATGGGAATTGTTTATGAAGACGGGTGGTTCTGTGATAAATTAAGGGCGGGTGAGCCCAATATAGCTCTCCAATGCATTGGGTAACGTGAAGGGGTTAAACTCTAAGGTTTCTACAAATTGATTTAGGGAATATACTGTGATGGGTATTCCAAACGTAACCATGAGGGTTACTCCCTATGTAATAATGTTATGAATGCCTCAAGTTACCTCTATGTCTTATGATTTCTATGATTTATTCATTATTTGATGAGGTATGTTAAAGTTCTTATGTTTTTTGAGTAAAGTATGATTTCATTAATTCTTATGTATTCAAGGACTAATGTTTTCATTTTGTACTTTTATATCCCTTACTGAGCTTTTTATGCTCATCCCAAGTTTTTGAAATGTTTTTCACAGGTCAAAGTAATGGTAAATGATGTGATGATAGTGTTAAGGAAGTGTCATGAAAGAATCCATTTTTTGTTTTAAATATGTTTCCTTTGATGGGAAAAGTGAATATTGTCTTTTATGTAATCACCTTGTTCAAATGTGGAATGTAATGCATGATTTATGATCTAATTCCCTAAATATCTAAACCTAAAAAGATCCTAAATGTGTAATCTTGTAATAACTTAAGATTAAGTAATGTTTAAGGCATAAGGCCTTATAGTTGGTCTCAGAGGTCGGTTTAGATGACTTTAGGAGTTAGAATTCTATTAAATGATTATCCAAAAATATTTTTTTATGGTCAAATTGAAATGATATAGAATTTGAAGATTACCATGTTGCTTCATCTAAGACATGTTTGTCCAGAATGATTTTCTATAGAGGAAACATGGAAGTAGTGCTAGGACGGCATTCAGAAGGAAATGACCTTCCGAATTAGCATCTTGAGATGGTCAGAATTGGAACTGAACATTCTGTTGCAGTAATGTCAAAGTTGACTCAGGAGATAAATGGTGGTGGTATCCATGCACGAGATTAGCCAGATCAACCACAGAGGAACATGTCAGCGGTGGAACATCTCATGAGGCAACATCCCCCATCATTTAGAGGATCATCTAACCATGTTCTAGCTGAAGGGTGGATTATAGCAATGGAGAAGATTTTCGATGTCATGGGGTGTTCAGACAATCAAAAGGTTAGTCTTGCAATTTACCGTTTGGAGGGTGAAGCAGATCAATGGTGTTCGAGGGTTAAAAATGTCAGGGACGTGGATGAGATTGATGCCCTTGACTGAGATGAATTCAAATTTATGTTTCTTGAGAAGTATCTTCCTAAGGTTGTTCAACTTAGGATGGAAAAAAATTCTTGTAATTAAGGCAAGAGGACGGCTCAATGGCTGCTTGTGAAGAAAGGTTCACTCGTTTGGCAAGGTATGCTCCCAATTTTACCCGAGACCATGATAGTAAAATCAATCATTTTTACTCAGTATTAAAGCCAAAATATCGAAGTGCTTTAGCTTCTCACGATTTCAAGAGTTATAAAAATCTTGTTCGATGTGATGAGAAGGTGGAAATGGAGTTTTCTGATGATCAAGTGTTCTATAACAATCAACATAAGAAGAGACCGAGGTGGAAAGAGAAAGGGAATAATTCTTCAAAAAGGTCTGATGGTAAGAAAACTAAGTTTCCAGTTAGTGATAAATGTGGTAAAAGGCATGCTGGGGAATGTCTTATGAATTTTGGAAAGTGCTACCGATGTTTTAAGATGGGACATAAGGCTCGTGATTGCAATAGAAAAGATCAGGGTGATGGTAAGACCAAATTTGATTTATAGTTAGTGAAATGTTTCAAGTGCAATGAGATGAGTCATTATGAAAACGAGTGTTCGACAAAGAGCTCAAATGATGGGAAGTAGTCATACTACAAGAAAAAAGGAATGGTGAAATCCTTTGCAACTACTTCAGCAGATGTTGGGACAACAAATGATGTGGTATCATGTACTTTGTTTATTTTATCAGATTATGCTAATGTGTTGTTTGATTTGGGGTCTACACATTCTTTAATCTATGAAAACTTTTATAGTAAATTGGGAATTCCATCTCAAGAAATGACTCCTGAACTTGTGGTAAAAAAACCTGGGGGAAATGTTGAGGAAAAAAGAATTTATAAGAGTCTTCCTATCCTCATCCATGGAAAGAACCTACTTTAAAACCTTATTTTTTTACCTCTAGTAGAGTTTGATGTTATCCTGGGTATGGATTATCTCTCTATTTACTATTCTAAGATTGATTGTAGAGCTAAAGAAGTTTCTTTTTAGAAAGACTTTCAGTTTGTGTAAAAGAATGAACCCTTACTGTTGATAACATATCAAGAGGCTAAGAAACATTGTAAAATATGGAAATGAATGTTACCTTGTACATATTGTTTAAAAAAAAGGAACCATTCAAATTAATGATGTGCCAGTGGTAAATGAGTATCCTGATGTTTTTCCTGATGAGTTTCCTGGAATAATACCTGATCGGGAAGTTGAATTTACTATTGACTTAGTTCCTGATGCTAAGCCAATTTCAAAACCCCCTTATCGAATGGCTCAAATTGAACTTTTAGAGTTGAGGAGGAATTGAAAGATTTATTAGAGAAAGGTTTCATTCAACCTAGAACATCACCTTGGGGTGTTCCTGTCTTATTTTTTAAAAATAAAGATGGTTCAATGAGACTTTGCATTGATTATAGAGCCTTGAATAAAATCACTGTTAAGAACAAATATCCTTTTCCTCATATCGATGATTTGTTTGATCAGCTCCAGGGAGCTTAATATTTTTTAAAGATTGACATGAGATCAGGGTACCATCAGTTGAAGGTAAAGGAAGCAGATGTTCTAAAGACCGCGTTTCGTAGAAGATATGGCCATTATGAATTTGTAGTAATTCATTTTGGGTTAACAAATGCACCTGCTATATTCATGGACCTTATGAATAGAATTTTCTAGGAGTTCTTGGATAAGTTTTTTGTTGTTTTCATTGATGATATTTTGGTGTTTTCTAAAAGTAAAGAGGAGAATGAAAGTCATTAGAGGGTTATTTTTAAAACCTTAAAAGAAATTAAATTGTAAGGGAAATTCAGCATGTGTGAGTTTTGGTTGCAATAGATTTGTTTCCTTGGTAATATTGTTTCTAAAGATGGAATAACTATTGATCCTGTAAAAACAATGGTTGTTGAAGAATGGGAAATACCCACAAATGTAACTGAGATTCATAGTTTTCTTGATTTGGCAGTCTATTACAGAAGGTTTTTTAGAATTTTTTCCCGGTTATCTAGTCCAATGACTAAGCTAACTCAGAAGGGTGTTAAGTTTATCTTGACAGAATAATGTGATGATTTTTTTCAGGAATTGAAAAGAAGATTGGCGAATGCTACAGTTTTGGAACTACCTTCCAGGAATGGTGATTTTGTTATCTACAGTGATGCTTCATTGAAAGGACTTGGTTACGTCCTAATGAATAATGATCAGGTAATTACTTATGCTTCATGTCAGTTGAAAACTCGTGAGGTAAATTACCCTACACATGATTTGGAATTAGCTGATGTTGTTTTCGCTTTAAAAATTTGGAGGCATCATTTGTATGGTGTAAAGTGTGAAATATATACTGATCACAAAAGTTTAAAGTATATATTCACTCAGAAAGAATTGAACATGAGACAGAGGAGATGGATGGAATTAATCAAGGATTATGATTGTACAATTCATTACCATACAGGAAAAGAAAATAAAGTTGTTGATGATTTGAGTCGAAAAAGTAATGCTTCATTAATAGTGTTTCGTTTGGAACGAGATCCTTTGGCTAAGGATTTTATAAACTTTGGAATAGAAGTTGTTGGTGCAGGATGTTCTTCTGTTTTGTTTCAGGTATCAGTGAAATCTTCTCTATCAGACAGAATTAAGAAAGCATAGAAGCAAGATAGTGAGTTGAAGAAAAAGGTAGAGCTGGTTCAGAAGGGTATGTTGGCTGAATTCAACATTGATAATGATTGTGTTTTGTGATTTTGGAAGAGATTGTGTGTGCCATGTGATTCATAGTTGAAGAGAGAGTTGTTATGTGAAACTCATAGTTCTCCGTTTTCAGTTCATCCAGGCAATACTAAGATGTATAGAGATCTTCAAGAGTATTATGAGTGGGATAGAATGAAAAGAGATATTGCTGATTTTACTATAAAGTGTTTGACTTGTCAATAGGTTAAAGCATAGTGGCAGTTACTGAAAGGGATGCTTCAGCCTTTACCAGTGCCCGAGTGTAAATGGGAGAATATATCCATGGACTTCGTTGTGGGATTGTTGAAGACACCTCGAGGTAATAATGCAATCTGGGTTATTGTTGATCGCTTGACTCAATATGCTCATTTCCTTGCTATACGAGATACGTTTTCCCTAGATCAACTTTCTCGTTTGTATTTTAAAGAGATATTCATGTTACATGGAGTTCCACTCTCCATTATATCTGATCATGATCCTAGGTTTACTTCTAACTTTTGTAAAGGCCTTCAGAAGTCGTTCGATACTGAATTAAATTTTAGTAAAACTTTTCATCCTCAATCAGATGGGCAGTCAGAATGAAAAATTCAGACTTTGGAGGATATTCTATGTACTTGTTCGATGGATTATTAGGGAAGTTGGGACCAACATATTTCTTTGGTTTAGTTTTCTTATAATAACAGTTTTCATTCCAGTATATAGATGACACCATTTGAGGCATTATATGGGAAGTGGTGTCGAACTCTAGATTTTTGGGATGAAGTGGGTGAAAAGAAGTTGATGGGACCAGAATTGGTAGAAGAGTTGGCAGAAAAAGTTCAGCTGATACAGAAACACATGAGAACAGCTCCGAGCAGGCAGAAAAGTTATGCGGACAACAGGAAGAAGGATCTCTCTTTTGAGGTAGGTGATCATATCTTCCTCAAAGTTTCACCATGGAAAAGTGTGATGCAATTTGGTAATAAAGGAAAGTTGAGTCCAAGGATCGTTGGGCTATATGAAATTCTGTATAGAGTTGGATCAGTTGCATACCGAGTGGATTTACCTATGAGTTTATATTAAGTACACAAATTTTTTCATGTTTCAATGTCAAGGAAGTACATTCCAGATCCATCTCATGTTTTGAGTCCAAAGGTAGTTCAGTTGGAAGAGAATCTATCTTATGAGGAACAAACTATCCAGATTATTGACCATAGGGAGCACATGTTATGGAATAAGTTGATTCATCAAGTAAAAGGTTTTGTGAAAAAACCACATGATTGAAGAGGAAACATGGGAATCTAAAAATGCAATGAGGTATAAATACCCCCACTTATTCGATAAGAAAATAAATTATGGGGACACAATTTTCTAAAGGGGGAAGGATGTAACATCCCAAGTAAGTAATGAATAATGGATTTTCATATCTATGTCTATTTATGAATTAGATAGCATTTTAAGTGGTTTAAAATGAGAATAAATCCAATCTTAATCATAGAATTCTCTAATATTTTTAAAAGATTTTTTACCTCCTTTTGATGGAGAACCATTTTTAAATATATATTTTGACAATTTTATAATATCTATTTGTCAAAATAAACTTATTAATTATAATTTGTATATTTAAATTTACTTTGGATAAATTTTTGGTATTTTTCTGACAATGTTCATTTTTAATGAATAGTGAAAAATACTACATTTTACTTCAAAAATTATTTTTCATCTAAGTTAATTATATAGATATATTATCCTTTTAATTGGTTTTAAAGTTTAATTAGAATATATTTTTACCATTTAATCCAATGGTGGTCATTAGAATTTATTTTACTTTGGAATTGGGCATAAAAAAGTGCCAAACTTTTCATAGATATTGTTTAAAAAACCCGCTATTAGTTTTGACGACAAGAATTATTTTTTTAAATTAATTATTGAAATTTCTGTGTTTGTAATTTGGTAAAATTGATTTCATATTTGAAATCATTAGGTCCAAATTATGTAATTAAGAGTCTTTTGTTTTTGGACATTATGAATAGTAATGACGGTAATTATCTTTAATTATCGTGATTAATTAGTAATCGAGAAGTTAAGGATAATAAAATAATATCATAATAATAAAAAATGACCCCAAAATGTGTCCTAATGCTACTGGTATTGTCATGGGAGACCATGGGATTTTTTTTCCAAACATAGGGTCCCTATGGAATCACATTTGGGTGATAGTGACACTTTATCATTTTATTTTTTAAGAAAGGAGAATATCACAAAAGTATGTAACACCTAAGTAAAATAATTTTAATTTTGACTAAATAACTGATATCTTAGAATATAAATAGTCATTGGAAATCTAAAACAATTTTCTACATCATAGTATTTTTTTTATAATTTTTATAGATTTAATAAATTAAATTTTTTTTGACACCATGATGATGTAGCGATTACCTCATTAATGAACGATTTAAATAAAATGAAAAGATAATGTAAAATATAAGACTTAAAATTGTAAAAAACCTATTTAATGAGTATATTTAGTACTCTTATCACCTTATCCTCGAAATATATCAATATGGGACCTTTAAAATCCTAAAATCATTTTCATATAAAGTAACATTTCTTGACTTTCCAAGAGTGCCCCTCCTCCCTCTTATAAAAGGCCCCCACCTCTACCTTCTTACCCACACATCTCAAGACATTGACTTGTCCATTATCTGCTCATTTTATCTCCCCACTTCCCTCTCCTCATCACAGAATCCATACCTTAGGCAAAAATCTCATCAAGAAACCCTTTTGGTTCAAACCAAGAGGAGTTACCCGATTTAAAGGTAATGTCTTCACTTGTGTTCTTTTGTTTTATTTTTATTCTCTAACCCCCTAAACTCTTTTTATTCCTTTATTTTGTAACAACAATAGTATATTCAATATAATATTATGTTGTTATGTGAAGGATTCTAGATAAACTTACGCACACCTTCATCTAATGGTTAAAGAACATACTATTTCTGTGGATGGCAAATTTCTGCCTCATGAAATGATGATTGTTCAATGTTATTTTAACACCTTTCATGGTGGCCATTAAGATGTAACTATATTTATATATGATATATATTATGTTTATTTTTTCCTTATGCTTCTTTACTTTTCATTTATGGCATACCTTTTTGGTTTCCATTATGGGTAAACGCGATATCTTCATTTCAGGAAGTGCGGACTACCGCCCCCTCAAAGTGATTTGAGTCGTTAATGCCATATGGGGGAGGTTTAAAGGATGGAGTTAATGATATTATATATGATATTATACTGGAATTATAATATACCTTTATATCATTATGAATTCATTCCATTAAATACAAAATAGAATTGAAAGTATCGTTCAGGCGTACGTACAGCTTACCGTCTCCATGAACGGTGCATTTCATTTCTTACCTCTAAATGTTATGTAATATTATAAATTCATGTATATACTATATATATATGATATATATGATATCTATATCATGAATATAATTCTAGATATAATGGATATTTTACCACATGAACAACTTGTAATTATAAGGAGTTTATTTTTGACTCAAGTACCAATGATCGACAAAACGACCGTTATTAACTTAAATAATTACATAGTGTTCATAACATGGTATTAAGTGATATAAAAGGAATAATGAACTTGAAAAAGGTTCTTAAGCAATTATAAATTAACTTAAGTTTATTATTCAGGAGGTTAAAGAACGATTGAGTCAGGTCAGACACGAGGTAAGGGACTTCGTCTCAATATCCTTTCATTGAGGCATATTTTGTTTTATACACAACTTTCTTTTATACGGTGTATAAACCCCTTTTAATTTTACGTGTATTCAAAATGGATATTTTTTATATGAAGTATTTTACTAAACTAAAAAAGGGAATTTTTTTTGTCGTACGTATGCGGTGACAACGACTTCTCCACCGCCGTGACCATTATTTGAGTTTCGGCTTCATCTACAACCCATAACTTTTTTAATGAAAAATAAATACGATGTTTTAATTTTCTTTTATTATGGAATTGAAAATGGTTTTGATAATGATTTTATTATATCAATGTTTTTTATTGATATCTTGTCACGAACCGGATCTGGTCGCCACCATTAACGGCACCAAACCCGGCCCGTGGCAAGGCCCGAAGGGCGTTCCCTATCCCCACGGGCTGGAATAAGTGCCCAGGTATCAAACAAATCTGGTTTGGGAACGATTTACCCGAGTATGACAACATAAATCATAAAAAAACAATCAATTATTAAAATCTAAAATTTTCATGCTAAACAATTCTTAACAAAACCAGATCTGAATACATAAGTTTAAAGACACTAAAAGTGGTCTAAAAACAAATAATGACAACATAAAGACATCCCCATGGACTCCACATGACAATGGGATCATCACCCGCAAGCCGTCCCCGCAACTCCGCCCCAACGATGGGGACTAACATCCCGAACCGCCATCACCCTTAGCCTTCCCTTTACCTGAGTCAAGCATGAGCAGGTCTACTTACACCCAAGGGGTGTAAGTCGGGTGTGAGACTAAGCCCAATAGGATACCACTAGTTGATTCCAAAGAGTATGCAATACAATGTGAACAAAACAAGCAATTTTAATACACAAGGTGAAACAGTGTTAAAATTCAAAGAAATGCAACTTTCAAATGAAAACAGTTTTCAATATGAGAATTTCAGAATGTTAGCACATTAAATAGACATGTGAGATACTGCAATGTACTGCCAAAAACAACCCACAACAAGGGTATATACCACAAATCCTATGAGCATCAAAATCAGGAACACCCCTAAGCACTAGGTTGTCTCGGGCCCTATGTACCTCGTACCTCGGTGTAGAGTAACCATAGAAAAATCCGTTCTCGTGCACGAGCCACTAGTAGGGAACATACCCATAACCTAGTGATCCCCAATCATCATCCAAATAGTTTAGTTAGAGTTGTCGTTATCCATATGCTAAGTGGAACAGGGACAAAACCCATCCGATCCACTAGCCGTACTAGTACAAATCCGCCCCACCTAAGTAACCGGGCTTCCCCTTTTTGTGCTCAAACAATTTCAGCAAACAACACACATACTTTTTCATATAAAAGATCACTACTGGTCACAAACAAATTTTACAGTAGCTACACACATTTTATACCATTTAAAACACACAATAAAATAATTTTATTTCCAATAAAACAACTTCTCAAAACATCACATTGTTTTTCACCCAAAGCTCTTTAAGATATCCACCTTTCACACTATGATAACACTTGTAAGTTATTAAAACAAAATTTCAGTTCAAAAACCTTTAATGAAACCAAAAATTCAGTTATGGGGCATCCCAAAATAGACCAATAAAATATTTGAATGGAAACCCCTCAATTTCACCAAAAATTGGAACATAAAATTCATTTGCATTATAAATGCAACTAAAACCAATTTTTAAAGAAACATTCAAGTGAAGTAAACATTAGAGTACCATGAAAACAGAAAGCTAATTCACAAAAATTGCACACACAATGGAATCATTTACCAAATTAACAAAACCCCTTGAATCTCCGTGCGAAATCAAATCGCACCCCCGCCGCACCAATAGAGAACTAGATCAAACCAAAACCACACAAATTGGCCAAGAAATCCCAAAGTTAAACCCTAGGTTCGAAATCCTAGTTTCTGGACATTAGTAAACTCAATTATAACCGAATAAACCCTAAGAACAATGAGTTAAACCCAAAGTAATTTGAAAGAGGAAAGAAAAGGGCTCATTTACTTGAAGTATCTTGAAGTAATCACTCCAAAACTCCAGTATCTGAAATTTAAAAGAGAACAAATTTAGGATACTTTCGAACAAGATGTATTATCTCATTTAGGATCTGGAATGGAGGAACAATATTGAGAATTGAGAGTGTTATGAAAGAAATACTTTACCTCTTCAAATCTGGGCGATTTGAGGAACCCTATGAAGATCGGCACAAAATAGCAATTCTACAGAGCTCCAAATGGGTGGGAGAGAGTTCAGACGCGGGGATGGGTTACATGGGCTTGAGTGAGACCTGGAATCACCGAAACATCCCAAATATTGAATAAGTTATAACAAAATCAAATTTTATTTTTAAAACAGGAATTGGGCTTTCGGGCAGGCCCAACCCCTTAGACAAAAACCCAAATAACCCCTGGTTATGGATTTCTGAAAGCTCCAAATTACCTTGGTGGTGTTAATAGGTTAGGGGAGGTCAATTAGGAATTTTAATGGATGAAAAATGTTGAAAAATGAACAAGTTATAAAAGATACAAAATTTATTTTTTAATCTGGAATTGGGCTCACGGTTTGGCCCAATTCATGAATACTCATCTATTCCTCCCTAAAACCTACGAAAACCCCCCAAAAAAAGAAAGGATGTAAATTAAATGAAAAAAATACCTTTAAAATATGCCTTTTATGTTACAATTATTCCCACCATTAAGGACTTTCTGCCCCGGAAAGTCAACATGAATCTCGGTTGGAAAACAAGAATGGGTACTCTTCCTCGACCCATGACTTTTGCTCCCATGTCTCATGTGTAGCATTCCCATGCTGCCATAAAACCCGGACTAAAGGAATAGACTTTCCTCAAATTATATTCTCTTGGGAGTCCACTATTTTCATCGGTCTCTCAATGATAGATAAGTCAGGATCTATCTCTAGTTCTTCCCAACTCAACACATGGGATGGATCCAGATTGTATTTCTTCAACTGAGAGACTTGGAAGACATCATGGATAGACGTCAACTGAGAAGGTAAGGCCAACCTGTATGCCACCTTACCAATACACTCGGTGATCTCAAAGGGTCCGACATACCGTGGAATCAGCTTACCTTGCTTACCCAATCGACGATGGCCCAGACGAGGGGCCACCTTTAAGAATACCCTGTCACCCACATAAAACTCTAGGTCTCGACGCCTTCGGTCAGCATAAGATTTATATCGACTCTGAGCTGTCAATAAGCGCTGCTTGATCAACTTGACCTTCTCAGAAGTCTCCTTCACAAGGCTCGGCCCAAACAGTGAAGTCTCTCCTACCTCAGCCCAACATAGGGGGGACCGACATGGCCGACCATAGAGCGCCTCAAAAGGGGCCATTCGAATTGTGGATTGGTAACTATTATTATAAGCAAACTCTACTAAACCCAAATGGCTGTCCCAAGAACCTCCAAAGTCTAGGACACATGCACGAAGCATGTCCTCCAATATCTGATTCGCCCGCTCTGTCTGACTATCCGTCTGTGGGTGGTATGCTGTGCTCATCTTAATCTGAGACCCCAAGGACTTCTGAAGGCCTTCCCAAAATCGAGAAGTGAAGTGGGGGTCTCTATCTGAGACAACAGCTAATGGTACACCATGGAGTCTCACCACTTCTTGAAGATACAAATGTCCCAACTCATCTACTTTAGTTGTATCTTTAATCGGAATGAAGTGGGCTGATTTGGCCAGACGATCAATCACCACCCAAATAGCATTCTTACCCCGAGGTGTACGAGGTAAGCCAACAATGAAGTCCATGGAAACCTCTTCCCACTTCCAGGTAGGAATGGGTAGTGGTTGGAGCAAACTGGATGGCCTTTGGTGCTCTTCTTTCACCTGCTGACATGTGTAGCATCTCGAAACAAAGTCTGCTATGTCCCGTCTCATAACAGGCCACCAAAACTGCCGACAAACATCATAATACATCTTAGTGGCACCCGGATGGACAACCCACTGATACTGGTGGCTATCTTGCATCACCACCTTCTGCAGAGGTAATGGCACTACTGAACGGCCCTTTAAGCACAAGATGCCCTCAGGAGATGACGACCAATCAGAGGATGTCTCCCCACCATGAAGGAACTGCTTAGACCGCTGACAAAGATCATCACTGGGATGTTCCTACTGAATCAACTCCAATAGAGAAGGAGTCAACTGGACACTTTCCAAGAATACCCCTCCACTGTATTCCCTGGTCTCCACATGCATCTGAGAAAAGAGTCCCATCAATGCCCACTCATCACTAGACTTCCTCAAAGCCTGCACTGGAACTCTTCGGCTCAAAGCGTCGGACACTACATTACCCTTTCCTGGGGTATAGACAATATCAAAGTCAAACCCCTGCAAGTACTCAATCCAACGACGTTGCCTCAAGTTGAGGTCCTTCTGCGAGAAGATATAAGCCAAGCTTTTGTGATCAGAGTATACCACAAACTTCTCCCCAAAGAGGTAGTGACGCCAAGTCTTCAAGGCATGCATCACCGCTGCCAACTCCAAGTCATGGGTTGGGTAGTTCTTTTGATGTGGTCGAAGTTGGAGAGAGCCATACGCGACCACATGATCATCTTGCATAAGCATGCACCCAAGACCCATACCTGAAGCATCACAATAGACCACATATCCCTTTCCAGCCTCTGGAAAAATAAGCACGGGGGCAGTAGTCAGCCACCTCTTCATCTCCTCGAACGATGCCTGACATTCTGGACCCCATACAAACTTCACCCCTTTCCGGGTGAGGGAAGTCATCGGTGAAGCAAGCCGAGAGAAATCCCGAATGAATCGCCTGTAATAACCGGCCAAGCCAAGAAAACTCCTGATCTCAAACACATTCTTCGGTTTCTCCCATGACATGACTGCACTAATTTTATCAGGGTCCACTGAAACTCCATGCTCTTAGATCACATGCCCCAGAAATCTCACCTCTCTGATCCAGAAAGTGCACTTTGACAACTTTTCATAGAGGCGGTGATCTCGTAATGTACCCAAAATGATCCTCAATTGATGTTCGCGTTCCTCCTCAGAGCTAGAGTATACCAGAATTTCATCCACGAACACCACAACAAAGGAATCGAGATAATGATGGAACACCCTATTCATAAGTGCTATAAATATCGCTGGAGCATTGGTCAATCCGAAGGGCATGACCAAATACTCAAAGTGGTCATACCTGCTTCGGAAGGCTGTCTTAGGGATATCTGACTCCTTCACCCTGAGTTGATGATACCCTAAACGCAGGTCTATCTTTGAGAACCACTTTTCCCCCTTCAACTGATCAAAAAAATCATCTATTCTGGGAAAAGAGTATTTGTTTTTAATTGTTACCTTATTCAGCTTCCGGTAGTTAATGCACAACCGGAGGGATCCATCAGCCTTTTTTGCAAACAACACAGGAGCGGACCAAGGAGAGACGCTCGGGCAAATGAATCCTTTGGATTCTAAGTCTTCCAGCTGTATCATTAATTCCATCAACTCAGTGGGGGCCCTGAGATAGGAGGGAAGAGATATCGGCTGTGTTACCGGCGCCAGATCAATCGAAAACTCCACATCCCGCTCTGGGGGCAAACCAGAAAAATCATCAGGGAATACCTCGGGAAACTCATTCACTACACGAGGTAGTGAACCTTCAGGGGAAAGACCATCCTCTAGCACAATCGAAGATAACTAGAAGATAACACTTCCCAACTCTGGGAGTCGAGGCCCTGCACGACTTGATCGTGGATCCCATTCTCCATGAAAAACCTAACGACTCCCATCAGGTGCTGTGAAACTCACACGCCGTCTGTAGCAATCGATGTGTGCCTGGAAGTGTACTATCCAATCCATCTCGAGTATGACATCAAAAAGGTCCATATCTAAGACCAAGAGGTCCCACTCCATCTCGACCCCTGACACAGAAAGTGCACGTGAGGGGCACCTGAGGCCCTGCTCCTTCTTCTTTCCCAATGGTGTCACCAACTCCATCGCAAAAGACATCAACTCAGTTGGAAAATTCAGAAGGTCCACAAAACGTCCAGAAATGAATGAAATAGAGGCACCAGTATCAAAAAGAGCAGTAGCTATAGAAGATGCGATCAGAACGGTACCTCGAACTGTCGACGGTCCCGCCTCTGATCCTACTGGTGACTGATCCACTGCATGGAGATGTCCAGTATCTGCCTGAGGATGACCGCTAGTCTGTGGTTGTGCCCTGAACTGGATCTGCCCAGAAGATGATCCCGCCCTACCACCACGACCACTAAATCGAGATCCCCGAGTCCTCGACGGCTCGGACTGTGTTGGAACTCCTCTTGAAGCCACTGACCCTGCCCCACTTGGGAGTGGAGGTGCCACACCGCAGAAGCGCTGCAAATGCCCTATACCTCCACACTGGTAACAAGGATTAGGAGGAAGAGGACATGCTGGTCGGATATTCCCAGGCCTCCCACATTGGTGGCACACGACCGATCTCTCATCAGAAGCCACAGAAGAAAAATTCCTGGAACAGTGGCCTGAACTGCCCCCTCCTTTCTTCACATGATCCTCCAGCTTCCTTTTATTCTCTCAGGAGCTACCACTACCCACTGCTGATACTGAACCATAGAAACCAGCCCTACCTTTCCTATCAATCTCCACCATGCATGCCCGATCAACAACCTCAACATAGGTCCTCAGCTTAAACAAGAACACCTGGGAGTATATCTCTGGTCGCAAGCCTTTATCAAACCTTTGGGCCTTCACTTGCTCATTAGAGACAATTTCTGGAGCAAACCGAACCAATTCAGCGAAACAGTTGTCATACTCCATCACAGATAGATTCCCCTGAACAAGTTCCATGAACTCTCTAGACCTGGTATAAGCCAACACCTCAGGGCAATACTGTTCATTGAAGACAGCCTTGAAATCTCCCCAGCGCATCTGGTCATTCTTCCCAGACTGAAGCACTGAATCCCACCATTTACAGCTGAGACCCTCCAACAGAAAGGAGGCACACTTCACCCTGAGCTCCTCGGGTGTTTCCAGGAACTCAAACATACACTTGATCTTCTCGAGCCATTCTTCTGCTTCTTGGGGTTCTGCGCTACCTCGGAAGGCAGGTGGCTTGTTTTTTAGAAACTCTTGTGCTTTATCTTTTCTAGGACCTGTCTCCTCTGCCCTAACAGGAATAGGAGCATGAGATGGTCCCTGTCCCAAAGCTTGGATAGCCCGAACAACAGCTTCCACAAGCCTCTGATCAATCGGCGTGGGAGAACTCTCTCCAGCTTCCTCCTATGGGTGCGTGGGAGCTTTCCGGGGAGGCATGTTGCTACAAAATGAAACAGTCACAAAAAATAGTCAATACCACAATTCTGAAAATTGTAATCAAATACATCAAATATAAACAAACTAAACACATTCTTGTAATAAAAGAAACAACTACTCCACATCTGCCTGATGTCCACATGTGGTCTGCAGCCCACACGTCTCACCTGGAAGTGAAGTCAATCAGTAAATTCCAACATCCTCTGGTGACTCAAGGTCTGCCATGAGAGGTGTGGTCCATGCACCCTACTCACAACCAATACCCCGAGCCCCGACAGTCCTAGCTCCTGTCTATCCCGACTCATCTCAAAATAAAAATATAACCCAAAAACATTAACCTGCTCTGATACCATTTTGTCACGAACCGGATCTGGTCGCCACCATTAACGACACCAAACCCGGCCCGTGGTAAGGCCCGAAGGGCGTTCCCTATCCGCACGGGTTGGCACAAGTTCCCGGGTATCAAACAAATCTGGTTTGCGAACGATTTACCCGAGTATGACAGCATAAATCATAAAAAAACAATCAATTATTAAAATCTGAAATTTTCATGCTAAACAATTCTTAACAAAACCAGATCTGAATACATAAGTTTAAAGAAACTACAAGTGGTCTAAAAACAAATAATGACAACATAAAGACATCCCCTTGGACTCCACATGACAAGGGGATCATCACCCGCAAGCCGTCCCCGCAACTCCGCCCCAACGATGGGGACTAACATCCCGAACCGCCATCACCCTTAGCCTTCCCTTTACCTGAGTCAAGCATGAGCAGGTCTACTTACACCCAAGGGGTGTAAGTAGGGTGTGAGCCTAAGCCCAATAGGATACCACCAGTTGAGTCCAAAGAGTATGCAATACAATGTGAACAAAACAAGCAATTTTAATACACAAGGTGAAACAGTGTTAAAATTCAAAGAAATGCAACTTTCAAATGAAAACAGTTTTCAATCCGAGAATTTCAGAATGTTATCATATTAAATAGAAATGTGAGCTACTGTAATGTACTTCCAAAAAAAACCCACAACAAGGGTATATACCACAAATCCTATGAGCATCAAAATCAGGAACACCCCTAAGCACTAGGTTGTCTCGGGCCCTATGTACCTCATACCTCGGTGTAGAGTAACCATAGAAAAATCCATTCTCATGAACGAGCCACTAGTAGGGAACATACCCATAACCTAGTGGTCCCCAATCATCATCCAAATATTTTAGTTAGAGTTGTCGTTATCCATATTCTAAGTGGAACAAGGACAAAACCCATCCGATCCACTAGCCGTACTAGTACAAATCCGCCCCACCTAAGTACCCGGGCTTCCCCTTTTTGTTCTCAATCAATTTCAGCAAAAAAACACATACTTTTTCATATAAAATATCACTACTGGTCACAAACAAATTTTACGGTAGCTACACACATTTTATACCATTGAAAACACACAATAAAATAATTTTATTTCCAATAAAACAACTTCTCAAAACATCACATTGTTTTTCACCCAAAGCTCTTTAAGATATCCAACTTTCACACTATGATAACACTTTTAAGTTATAAAAACAAAATTTCAGTTCAAAACCCATTAATGAAACCAAAAATTCAGTTATGGGGCATCCCAAAATAGACCAATAAAATATTTGAATGGAAACCCCTCAATTTCACCAAAAATTGGAACGTAAAATTAATTTGCATTATAAATGCAACTAAAACCAATTTTTACAGAAACATTCAAGTGAAGTAAACATTAGAGTACCATGAAAACAGCAAGCTAATTCACAAAAATTTCACACACAATGGAATCACCTACCAAATTAACAAAACCCCTTGAATCTCCGTGTGAAATCAAATCGCACCCCCGCCGCACCAAGAGAGAACTAGATCAAACCTAAAACCACAAAAACTGGCCAAGAAAGCCCAAAGATAAACCCTAGGTTCGAAATCCTAGTTTCTGGACATTAGTAAACTCAATTATAACCGAAGAAACCCTATGAACAATGAGTTAAACCCAATGTAATTTGAAAGAGGAAAGAAAAGGGCTCATTTACTTGAAGTATCTTGAAGTAATCCCTCCAAAACTCCAGTATCTGAAATTTAAAAGAGACCAAATTTAGGGTACGTTCGAACAAGATGTATTATCTCATTTAGGAACTATAATGGAGAAAAAAGATTGATAATTGAGAGAGTTATGAAAGAAATACTTTACCTCTTCAAATCTGGGAGATTTGAGGAACCTTATGAAGATTGGCACAAAATCTCGATTCTACAGAGCTCCGAATGGGTGGGAGAGAGTTCAGACGCGCGACTGGGTTACTTGGTCTTGAGTGAGACTTGGAATCACCGAAATATCCCAAATATTGAATAAGTTATAACAAAATCAAATTTTATTTTTAAAACAGGAATTGGGCTTTCGGGCAGGCCCAACCCCTTAGACAAAAACCCACATAACCCCTAGTTATGGATTTCTAAAAGCTCCTAATTACATTGGTGGTGTTAATAGGTTAGGGGAGGTCAATTAGGAATTTTAATGGATGAAAAATGTTGAAAAATGAAAAAGTTATAAAAGATAAAAAATTTATTTTTTAATCTGGAATTGGGCTCACTGTTTGGCCCAATTCATGAATACTCATCTATTTCTCCCTAAAACCTAGGGAAACCCCCCCAAAAAGAAAGGATGTAAATTAAATGAAAAAAATACCTTTAAAATATACCTTGTATGTGACATATCTTGTGATTGAAATGTGGAAATGTTATGTTTCCTTTATGCATGTTTTATATGATACGATTATGTTATGGTTTTTGGGCATTGTTTATGAAGACAGGTGGTTCCGTGAAAAACTAAGGGAAGGTGAGCCCGATATATCTCTTTAATGAATTGGGTAACATGAAAGGGTTAAAATATAAGGTTTCTCTGAAGATATTTACCGATTATATTGTGATGGGAATTCCAAACGTAACCATGAGGGTTACTCCCTACATAAGAATGTTATGAATGCCTCAAGTTACCTTTATGTCTTATGATTTTTATGATTTATTCATGATTTGATGAGGTATGTTAAAGTGATTATGTTTATGAGTAAATAATGATTTAATTAATTCTTATGTATGCATGGACTAATGTTTTCATTTTGTACTTTTATATCCCTTACTGAGATTTTTATGCTATCCCATGTTTTTGAAATTTTTTTCACAGGTCAAGGGAAAGGTACACGATGTGATGATAGTGTCAAGGAAGTGTCATGAAAGAATCCATGTTTTGTTTTAAATATGTTTCCTATGATGGGAAAAGTGAATATTGTCTTTTATGTAACCACCTTGTTCAAATGTGGAATGTAATGCATGATTTATGATCTAATTATCTAAAACTCTAAACCTGAAAAGATCCTCAATGTGTAATCTTGTAATAACTCAATATTAAGTAATGTTTAAGGCATAGAGACTTATATCTATAATATTTTTTTAGTAAAATTATATTTATAATACATGATTTTGAAAAAAGTATGATGTAAGTAAAGACTTAATGTTTGAGATATTAGCCTAAATTTTATTTCTTTGAGACATATGTCGTGTTATGAACCTATATTATTTTATGAGGTATATATATATATCTCATTTTACATGTAATATCATGAATATATTTATTCTCAGGATTTTTTGTTTCATTTAACTTTAATTCCTTCACGGGTTTTATGATTAAATGTTAACAAGGTGGAAATTCTTTTAGGGTATAATCTCATTGTTTATCGAGATTGTTTATGTTTATGATTAAAATGATGAAATATTTTAATAAATATGTCAATAAGATAATTAATTTTATTATATTTATTTAATTTCATGATAATACATGCTTTTATTTTGTTTTCATATCTTCATATACTAAAGAGACCAAAATAATATTTTAAGGAAAAAATCATCTTTATTTGTATCCTCGGTCGACAAACCGTTTTATTACATATTACTGTTTTATAAAAATATATTTAAAAATATTTTTGAAATAATCAAAATTAGTTATTATATAAAAGTTACCCAATTATTTAATTTTTAAAAATATTTTTAAAGGAATCTTCATGTTGTTTATTAAATTAGACCCGTTTGGATTTTATCGAATATTTGAAAATTATATTTTCTTCAATATGTATAACATGAATAGAATTTCCAATATCATGACCAAAAAATCTTTTAAAGATACATTTTATAATTTCCAATGGTTATTTTAAAATAAATTGGTTTTTAAATATTTAAAAAAATCATTACATTTTGAAAACTTATTCTCAATGTAAAAAGTTTATTTTTCTTTAAAAATGCTCCAATTTATGTTTAAAAATAATTTTCCATCTAATATGACATAATTTTATGTTACTTAATATTTACTATGGATGTGAGCCAATGATACCATTCTTATCGTTTCTCTGGATGGATAATGATTTTGATAAAAGTATATATATGAAACTCTTTTATCATCCAAAGGTTATAAAAATATAAAATGCATATGAATCCTGATTATTTTTCAAGGGTTTATGATTGTATGAAATAATGAAATAATTATAAAACCTATTAATTTTCACAAGGTTATGTTATGATAAAATATTTATAAAACCCATTTCTTTTCAGGGGTTTTGATATAGTGGATATTTTGTGATCTTGTGGAACATGTATGTATAATTATCATTATGTACTGGGTGGGACTTATATATCCCTTCAATACATTTGGTAAAGATTGAAATATCATGAGATAAATAGGACTATAATGGGGGAGTGAAACCATTTTAGTAAGGAAATTTTTATACTATGAAATCTCTTCAAAGTGATGTGTTTTTATTTTGGTTTAGGGAGTGAAACCATTCCACTATGATAGACTTGGTAATGAGCCTTTACTATTATGGAAATGATTTTTTATGATTATGTATATGAAATAATTCCGTGTATTATGTAAAAGTTATTCTCTCATGGATCATATTATTTAATTTCCCTTTGTTTAATTCCTAATGAACTTTTAATATTAATTCCATGACTCAATATTTTAATCATTGATAAGCGGGGAATGGTTTTCATATTTTTTGATCATGTTCTCATACCCCTATTCTAATGTTATGTTTATATATTTCCCTTATATACCCTTACTGAGAATCTGATATCACTCTTTCTTATGATTATTTTCCCCAGTTTATGATGATAGGTATTATGTGTGATGCATCTATGATGTGTGATGATTATGAGTATATAAGTGGGATATGATGTAGAAATCTTATAAACATGTTGTGTATGTTTTTAGGTTTCCAAGGGCACCACATCTTTATGGATATCATGCATGTGCTTTTGTAATACAATGAATATTCATAAAAAAGGCGTAATATATATGTATGAAAATCCTAAGTCAATATAGATGGTATCATAGTATATTATTAGTTAACATTTGTAAACCATTATGAGAAAACATTAGTTAGAACCTTTAAGATGAGCTTATGTATAGGGTGACATCCTAAAGTTTTGTTACTGAATATATTATGTGGTCCACCTAGAAATACATCCCTATCCGGATACAGTAGGTGGATTTAGTTCTAGAATAGATTTACCATGGGGTAATAACTCTAAAAATTTATTATTGATATTGAATCAAGAAATACCTGGTATATCACAATGACCATTAATGCGCACCTAGTTTGGAAATCCGAGGGGATATGCTTTGATTAATTTAATTTTTTTTACAAAACATCAAGAAGGATTTGAATAAATGATGACCATAAATAACCTATGATAAACCTTAGGTTTCATGGATTTAAAATAAGGCGTCTTGATTTAGACATTCTAAAAAATATTTTTCATAAATTTGTGCTTTCCCACTATAACTATTATTTCTTACACTATGAATTTTGGTTTTAGTCTATGGAATGATCCCAAAGAAACTGTATTAATGTTGAATGAAACAATATATTCAATGATTTTACTATTAATAAAATATATTTAATGGGATACTGAATGAAAAATACATTTTCTATGCTCATGAATGTTTCTAATGATATAAATCATGTGGAAATTCCAAATGGAAAAAGGAGGGACATCATTATTTTGAATACTTCATAAGGAAATGCACACAATATTTTACAGGTTTTTCTGATCCATTTGTTCATGAGTAATAGATCAATACTACTAAAAATATATTTTCCATTCTATAGTGTGAATAAGGTGGATATTAAATTTTTTTTTGTAAACCATTTTGAAGGAAAATAGGATCAATGGTTGACTATTTTTAAGAATAAGGGGAAATAATATGAAATTTAATGCATGAAGTAGGATTAGTTTATGATCTTATTTTTCAATATTTACATCCCTTTCAATATTCATATTAAAATAGAGAAATAATTAATTAAGATAATGTAGATGGATGATAAATTCATTAGTAAATATGAGGAAAATGTTACATGGAATATGAGGTATGCTTTTGGAATTATCATCCAACAAGAATGTAATTTTGATCAATAATTTAGTGGATTATAACTAATTCTCTGATGGGTGTTATCCATATTGGACTTCAATAGATATGAAGAAACTATTCTATATGCTATAAATGTGGAAATGAAGATTAGAGTTATCCATTTATCACATGGTTTTGATAAGAAAATAAAGATATTATTCAAGGTAAATATTAATAACTATGGAGAGAGAAGATGAAATTTCCATCACACTTGAAGTGTGGTAGGAAACATAGAGGAAGATACATTAAGGTTATTGGTAAATTTTTAAGTGTTAAAGGGAAGTTCATCAGGAAAGTGAACACTAAATTAATGGAAATATGTAAACTAATGATTTTAAAAGAGAGAAATCTCTATAGAATGAAGCACCCACACTCAAGTGTTTCAAATTCAAGGAGTTTGGGAACTTTGCTAACTAATTCATAAATGGAAAGGTAAGTGATGATGATTGATTTCAGTAACCTCTTAATCTAAGTTAAAATGGGAAATCTCATGTGATTACTGATTCTGATGAGGGATGTGACAATGACATGGTGAAATTTATACTTACCATTCACTCTAGATCTATTGATGTTTTATTTAAATCCCGATCTTCCAAATAATTTTAATCTGAAGAAAATTTTAAGGGTATCAAGATGCCAACAACATGGTTATATGAATGATTAGTAGTGAAAAATCATAATGTTATGATGATAAATTCTCAATTATATGATTTCTCTCTGATTGAAGTTTATGGGAATGTAATTCCCACAAATCTTATCATTCTTTCTTTGTTTTAATTTAATGTTATCATAGGCATGGATTGAATTTACCTAAATAAACCCCACAACAATTTTTTTATGAATTTAATTATTGTTTTATGTTCTAAAACAACCTATGATAATCCATTTAGGTGATGATAAATATGAACATCCTGTGGTAATCACATCCATTATATGGGTTTTGATTCCAATTCAAAAATGGAATTTATCTAATATTGTTAGGGAGAAACTCAAAATTTATTATATACCTATTGTGTGGGAGTTTATTGATACCTCTTTGAAATATTTTCCTATTATTCCATAGAATAGTGAAGTTTATTTTTTAATATATATCATACATGGTGTAATAAATATTTAAAATACTTCTAATAGAATATCCCTGACTGAGTTCATGGAATTGAATAAGATACTCCAGTATAATATTAACAAGGGATTCATTCAACCAAATGTGTCACCTAGGGTTTTAAGCATTGTATTTTCTTAAAATAAATATTTATCTATTATACTTTCCCTAATAATTTGGTGTTGAAAAAGATAAAAATCCAGAAAATTATCCTATACACCGTATTGATGAATTTGTTTGATCATCAACGTAGAAATTAATACATTTATAAAATGAAACATCATTATGGATATCGTTAATTAATGTTAAATAAAGAGGATATACCCAATAAATCATTCCATAGAAGGTATATAAACTATAAGTATATAGTTATTCTATTTGGTGTTACTAATTCCCTACATATATTCCTAGATTTAATGAATAGTGTATTTAGATATTGCCTTCATCGGTTTGTGGTAGTCTTTTTAGACGATATTCTTATCTATTAAAAGAGGAACAAATAGAATGAAAATCAATTGAGACTTATAATGATGCCCTAGAGAAAAGATAAGATGTATGAAAAATGTAAAAGTAGTTAATTTTGGCGTAAAAAGTTCTTATTTTATGGGTTATAAAATCTCAAGTGAGGGTATATCGATAGATCCATCAAAGACAAAGGCTGTTGAATATTGGACCATACCAACCAAAGTGACTGAGATATTATGTTTTCTTGGTTTGCATGGTTATTATTGATGATTTATAGATAATTTATCATGATTATCTAATCCACTCACCTTGTTAACTTGGTAAGGAGAAATTTTCCTTAGGAATATGATGAATGTGGGGAAAATTTTAAGTAATTTAAGATAAGATTTTTCAGCACAAATGTTATTACATTAAACTATAACGGAGAAGGTTTTATAATATTTAGTGATTCATCCATAAAAGGATTGGTCTTTTTTATTACGTATAATTACACTGTTATAACTTACGACTCATGAAAATTTATGGTTCATGAAACAAATTACACAACTCATGACTTGGAGTTAGCTGTGGTAAATTTTTCATTAAATGTATAGAGGCATTATCTCTACAAGGAAAAGTGTGAAATATATACTTATCAAAAAAATTTAAAGTATATACTCACACAAAATGCATTAAACATGAAACAAAAGTGATGTTTATAACTGATTAAATGATATAACTGATTAATACATTACCACTATGTGATAGTAAACATGGTGGTTGAAACTTCGAGTATAAGGGATCATGTTAGCCTATTTATGATGAAGATAACAAGAGATATAATATTTATGGATTTAAAAAGGATGAATATGTAAATTATAAAGAAAGGAAAAAAAAATTATCTTTTTCAAATTAATGTTCAACCATCTATATAAGTGATGATTAAAGAGGTGTAAAATATCAATATAGATATGAAATAAGAAGTTGAGAAATGATCTTGAGTTCAACCTTGATTTTTATGGAATGATATGGTTCTTGAACAGTGTATGTTTTCTTCACATACAATATTTCAAGGAGATGTTAGAAGGGGCTCATAGTTATTCATTATTTATTGATCCTTGAATTATAAATATTTGAAGATATTTTAAAGATTATTTTTGGTTATATGTCATGAAGAGGGATATCGTAGAGTTTGTATCTCAATTATTGGTTTATATGAAAATTAAGGCTGAGAGAAAATATTATAAGGAGATGTTACATTAATTATGCATACCATAATTTAAATGAGAGAAACTGACCTTGTGTTTTATCATAATACTCCCCAAAATTCCTAAATAGAATAATTCAATATGGGTTATAGTCGATCGCCTTAGAAAGTAATCACACTTCATTATTATTAAGTATGTTTTCTATTTGGATATACTATCCAGGATATATATTATATAAGTGGTAAGTTTTAATTGAGTTCCAAATTATATTTTGTTTTCTCAGGATTAGAGGTTTACCTCGATGTTATGGGGATGTCTTCAATAATCTATCTATAAAAAGTTATGATTCAGTACTATGTATCATCCGTAGAAATATGGTTTATATAAGAGAAAAATTAAAACCCTAAAGGATTGGTTGATATATTATTAAATTTATTTAAAAGTTCATTGATATGAAAAACCTCTAATATTTTAGTTTTATATAAAGAAAATATATTGATAAAAAGTACTTATTTTTTTGGTAAAATCATTAAATGTTAAAAAAACTTCATTTTCTAAAAAAATGATTTTCATTATTTTTGTGAAAAAATAATAAAATTAAATTTTTAAACATTAATTTAATAAATGAAATTAATTTTCTCAATCACCATGTAAAAATTAACATTGGCTGCATTTTTGTGATTTTTCTAAAAAGTTTAATTTTTTTAATGAATAGGTAAAAATACGAGTTATTATTGAAAAATGCATTTTGTTTAAAGAATTTATAACTTAAAATTTTATTTTAAAATGGTTTTAAAAGTAAAATTAGTTCAATTATTTTATAATTAAAACATTATATTTGATTTTAATCAATTTTCTATATAATTTTTATATAAAAACATCATAGACTTTTGAAACATTTCTCTTTAAAAAACTATTTTTTCGTCACGTCTATGGGTTTAGTTTTAAATGAAATTATTACTAATATATGTATTGAATTTTGAATAACAAATTAAATGTTTTGAATCTCTATAATTATTATTCTCTAAAAATTTAATATTATGTTTTGACCGTAATGAATATTGAAAATAGTAAAAATTAATTATAGTAGTTAAGGTTAAAACGGGTTTACCAGGAGCTAAACTAAACTGATAATTAGTAAAATGACTTAGAAACTTTTCCAAAACATATTTTATGGAAATATGTTTTCCTTTCCAAATCAATTTTTATGTAATAAATCCTTTTGTATCCTTTTGGAATATGAAATATATGGTTATAGATTATTCTTTTCAAAAATTCTATTTGTGTCCTCTCCGCCACTTATAAAAGGTCACCCTCTACTCTTCTAGTAACACATAAAAACACTTTTATTTATAAAATAACCAACCAATTAAATTACTCATATCATATTAGAGTCCATATGATTGTTATGAAACACTCCAAATAAGGCTTTAGACATAAACCTAAAGAGATTCTCCAAAGAATAGGTAAAATTCTAAAACCTATGTTTTTGTTTTAATTCTTCCTCCACATCCTAAAAATCTTATTAAACCATTATAGTATAATTAAAATAGTATCTTAAATATAGTAATATGTTATTATTTTAATTTAATTACCTACATAATTCCCTTATTTCCTCAAATGGGAAACAAAACAGTCAATCATGTGTATGGTGTACTTCTACCTAGCGAACCGATGCTATTACTTTTCCATAGACACCTCTTAGGGATATATATAATGATGGATTTATAATTTATATATGATATTATTAAATTTTTTTAATCATTTTATCACATATTCATTGATAATTTACATTCGGTTGGGATACAAGAATGTTTCTTATGTGCACAGTGGACAACTGCCTCACAAAGTAATATGATTCCTTTTTCACTAATGCTTTAATTAGAAGTTAAAAAGGATAAATTTAATGAATATATGTGATATATATGAAATAATAATTAATATATAAATAATATATATAATTTGAAATCATTTATTTTGATCTATTGAGAAAATGGAAACAACATTCATTTGTACGTACGACTTACCATCCCCATGAACAATTTAACTCATTTTCTATGCCTAACATTAATGGATTTTCTAAATACAATTTTAAAGAATATATATGATATTTATATCATGGTAAAATATATGGTGATTATGTAACCATGATCAAATTAAAAGGATAAAAAATAACATACCAAACATACATGAAAAAAATAGTTATTACCCGAAACATGATTTTAACATGGAATTATAGATAACGGAGTAATAAAAGAGTCATAAGTAAATAATATAAGGTACGATAAATATTATTATTGTTCAATAATATATGATTAATAAACTTATATTTATTATATATGATTTTCTAATGTGTATAATAGAAGGTGAGACTTAAGGTAATGGATGTTGGTCTCAGTTTTCCTTCATTGAGTTCGGTGTCGTGTTTTATACCTATATTATTTTATGAGGTTTGTAGGCATCCAATTTGATATGTAATATTACAAATTTATTTATTCTCATGATATTTTATATTTTTATTATTTTATTATTTGTAGGGGATTATGATTCAATAATACTAAGGTCGTAATGCTTTTATGGTACAATCTCATGATTTATCGAGATTGTTTATATTTATGCTTCCAATGATGAAATATTATGATCCATATCTCAAGAATATCATGAATTATTTTATTCCATTGTTGGTTCATGAGAATAAATTTTTCCCTTCATTTTTATACCTTTATATACTCAAGATTTTATAAGATTTGTTTTGTAAAAAAACATTGTTATTTATCACATCAGTCGAAAAACCAATTCCTTCCATATCCATTTTTTAGATTATCCAAAAAATTTAATAAATAAATTTTACCAATTTTGGAATTTTTACTTTTTTTAAAGGAATATTCATGTCATTTTCCAAACACTATCCTATATGAATTTTACCAAAAATTTGAACGGAATATTTGTTTTAACATGTATACCATGAACTAAAATTCTAGATGTCATGAAAAACACGTCATTAACAAATAATTTATATGTTTAAAAGGTTATTTTATAATAAAAGTATTTTGGAAATTTTTTATGAATTTTTAGTTTAAAAAATTTTATTTTCAATGTGAAAAGGTTATTTTTCTCATGAAATGTTCCAAGTGATCATTCCAAATAATTTTTCATTAAATATGAAATCCTTTGAGGTTACTTATTATTTAATCGGGATATGATTCAATGATATAATAATTATTATTAATCTATATGGAATATGTTTATTATGAAAATATATTTATGAAACCCGTTTATCTTCCAAAAATTATGCCAAGATAAAATTCTTATGAAACCCATTTATTTTTCCATTTGTTGTTCTTTCATGAAATAATGAAATGATTACGAAACATGTTTTTTTCCATAGGAAATTCAATGATTAATTTTTTATGAAACCCATTTATTTTCATGGGATTATGTATGATGAAAATTTTATGATCTTTTTGAACACATATGTATTATTATTATTATGTGATAGGTGGGGCCAATATCTTCCTCCAATGCATTCAGTAAATTTTGAAAAATCTTAAGACAATTAGGACTACAATTGTGTGTAAAATTAGTTATGATTGAGAATTTTTCTTATAAGATAGTCTTGGGAGTGAAACTTAAATACTAATATGGTTTCTCGAGTCAACCCATATCACTATGATATGCTTGGAAATGACCCTTGACAACAGTATTAATGATTTATTATGATTATGTGTTTTACATAACTCCATTTATTATGTAAATTTTAAGCTCTCATGGATTATATATTTTGATTTACTTTTGATTCAAGTCTAAAAGAAAAATATTTTTCTAAGAATTAACAATTTGTTCTTTGATATGTAGGGTATGTTTTTTATATTTTTTGTTTATGTTCTTATACCCTTATTATAACATCATGTTTAAAAATTTCCCTTTTCTATGCTTATTGGTAATTTGATCTCACCCTTTATTATGTTTAATTTCACTAGGTTATGATGATAGGTATTACATATGATATATAAAAGAATGGTTCTAGTTATGAGGTACTAAGTGAGATATGATTTATAACTCTTATAAACCGTTTGTTTATAATTCCATGTTTCTAAAGTACCAATACCATGATGATCCTAAAACATGTGTTTGTGTAATATATTTAATATTCATAAAAAAAAGAAATATTTATGTATAAAAATACCAATTAATTATATAAACCACTATATAGTAATAGATAATGATTTATGGAGGATAAAAAAGAACCACATGAAGAAAATGATCAAAAGAATCTAATGTCACAAAAAATAGAATAAAATTTATATTGGTTTATAAATTCACCTTAATAAAAGAGTAGAAAAATAAAACTATTTTTCTTCAAATATAGAGATAAATATTAAATTTTTAGTTGAATACCCATCCTAGAGCTATTACATCATAACAATATAGTAGACTTCATTCAGTACATCAATTCACCATCACTTATTGATCTTTTCATAAAGAATTTTACCTAATATAATATTCATAGATAATTTTTTTTTCAGTCACAGAATCCCACCACATCTACATTCTATATAGGTGAATAGTTCCCAAATTTAGATATCTCAATGATTGATTCTAATATAAATTGCTTAATAATCATTACGTTTCATCATTTTCCACCGAAACACTATGTAAATGACCATTGTGTATTTATAAATAGAATTTTATGAACATCCCTTTTACCCAGAGTCAGTTATTATCTAAGGGATTTGAGTTTTACTGTAAATATCTACTAGCTATCATAATAGGGTTTATGAAATCTAGTCCTTATGATGATAGTGACTACTTCATCATAATACCATCAGTGTCTCAGAATTTATGCATCCTATATTTCTCATTCTAGTAATCCTAGGGATGAATTATAAAAAAAAATTTCCTATTGATTAAGCTTAGAAATCTTCTAATTGATAATTATTTACTAGGATTTACCACTAAGTATTCCACTTGTTTCCCATATACCTATTTCCACCCCAGAATTTCCATTACAACCATATGATTTTTTCCCACCATGATCTCATTCAACCAAGACAAACAAGGAAAAAACCACCTTGGAATATCCCAAACTATGACCAATTCCAATAGTTCTACTACATTATGAGATATATCCATATTTCATAGGTCCAACACTTCATCCTAAAAAACTATCTAGATCATGTGATAATTTATCCAAATATGTATTATCTTAGAAATAAATTATAGAATTTCAGATATGTGAAACATTCTTTATGACTCAAAAAATAGACTCCCTTAATCTTTTCTTCTTATGATATATTTGAAAATGAATTTAATACATATTATATCCTTCTTAGATTTCTATAACTTAATGTACTTAGTTTATATTATTTAAAGTGAAGCTTTATATTAAACCTTTAACATCTAACTCATCATTACTCTTCTAAAAGTGACCAAATATATGATTTTGATCTTCAAAGTGTCTTAATATCCATTAAAATAAATGTCTATAAATCTTTCAAATGAATCATGTATTATTAATAATTATTAAAAACCCTCATATCATTTCATGTATTATAGACCCCACTACATAGCCACCAAATTTTCTCTTTTGAGATACGACAAGAATCTACTGACAACTCTAACTTCATGGGAAATATAAGGATGAGTAAAAACCTTGGAATACATCATAATTCTAATAGATAATGTTTAGAGAACCATATATATGTATTCATCCAAATATTATATATTCTTTTCCTTCTCCTTATTAATTCGAAATGTCTATCCAAGGGTGTAGTTATTGATTTCCCCTTCCCATTCTAGATGACTCCACCACCTTTAATATATAATCAACTGATGTCAATTATAATGTAATTGAACTTAGTTTTCTCAAGTTCTTAATCCCTAAGATTCATTTATCCAATACGATATCCTTATTCTAAAAACATTAAAAAAATTCATCCTTTTAATTTTTTAATGATTTTTTCATAAATAATTAAATAAATATATCATTAATATATATGTAGGCTGATGAAAATTCCATCATTAGACTCCTTGTGGACATTGAAATGGTCATTATTACTTCACAATAACCTCCACTCTATTAAAATTTTATTTAATTTTAGATTCCATTTTCTTGGTGATTGGTGAAAAACATAAAGTTTATGTTTGAGTCTATATATAATTTTATAGTTAGGATTCTCTAAAAAACACTAAGATTTACTATATATATATATATTTCATTATCTAATTCCTAAAAATAGATTGGTATCTTCACAGCCAACTACCCCAGATAGTGTCCTTCAATTATAACCATGATCAACATCATTTTATTAGTAGTTTGTTTAATTACTAGTGATAATATTTATTACATATACAAACATTATTTTTTATAATGCTACTTTATGAATAAACTAGTTTTGTATATTCATCTACCATTTGAATATTTATTTTTTCGATACAAATATATATTCTAAAATACTTTCTTCTGATCTGGATTCTCTGTTAGCTCCCATGTTCTAGATACATGAATGTATTAATCTCATTCCTCCAATATAACTCACACTACTTATAAATCTTCATAATTTATAAAAATAGTTTAATGTAAACTATTTTTTTTACATTTACACTGAGTGCCTCACTTTCATAGATTTCCTTAGTTTTCGTTAATTTTATGATTCTTCCAATAATGAAATTTTTAGAACTATGTATTCAAGAGATATAATAAATATTTAGCTGTATTTTTTCAATATATTACATCAATAATTGAAAACACCATAGTAATGTGACTACCTTCTAGATATTCTATTGAATAGTATGGTGTTTCAGTTACTGATGTTCTTATTGAACTCTTTAAAACATCTACTATCTTTCAAAAATAAATTAGTTGAACCTCATATTATAATGATATTTTGATTTAGTTTTAAATCTTAGAGAGGTTTTGTTCCTTCCATAGGATCTCTTTGTTGATGATAATATTTCATCCTACAACAACCTCTCAATTGTTATTATATTAGAGTAAAAAACTAGACCCTTTATTCCCATAACCAAAAAGAAACATTATTTAAATTTTGCATCTAAATTACCTATTTATTTGGAAAGAAAATATATAGTTTATTGCACTAATGAAATTTAAATGTGTGAAATCATCTTTCATTTTGGACCAATAGGTTTCTGGAAGCTTCTACCCTAATGTAGTAAAGTGATCTTGTTGATGAAGTTTTTCAAAGAATTTATTGTTTCCTCCCAAAATACCTTAGGGAATTCTATATCAATTCTTATAAATATACATTTTCAAGCATCATATAATTCATCCTATCCATGAATAAATTATATTTCTAGGTACCAATAATGGACTTCTCAAACTGTATGCTCTTCTACTAGAAGAATATATGGGACTCCCTATTTCAATCTCCCTATCATTTCAAAAAATAACAAATTTACATTACAAACAACCTCTTTTTTCAAAAGTCTCTCTATTTATAAAATACAATATACATGTTGTATATATTATTGAGAAATAATATCCTTTATTTATATGTTTTACTATGAATGAAATTTACCTAGTAGAGCAATACTCTTTAAGAACGAGTTGGAGATGGTCCCTTAAATCCATGTGAATGAACTATAACATATACTTCTCTTGTGTAATTATTTATTTTTTTAAGGAAAACATCATATAATTCTATTTATTTCATTTCTTGAACATCATATACTAAATTATTATATTATTCGGTATCTATTTACCATCCATGATTTTCATACCTTTCTTATTAAGGGGATGAAGAAAGTCTTACATATCTTCATTGAATTTAATTCACTAAAATTCATCATAAACTTTGATATAGTCATTCTGTTAATGGTTTTATATTCCACTATTTTCACTGCACCCATATAACTTCATGAAATTATCTATGCTCCATCCATGAATGACATGTGAAAACCCATATCATCATCTTGATCAACATTGATTAAGTTAATCTTTAAACCCAATATGTGTTGGGATCTTTGAAAATTAAACAAGAATTTATTCATTATCAACAATGAAATGTATTATTTTATAAATATTTCAATATCTTTATCATTCACATTATGTACTATATAGAATTATTTGGGAATATAGGTCTTTATACTCTCCTTCTCTAATTTTTAGTTAAATGAAGCTCTAGTGTTTATCACCTAAGACATAAGTGAACTAGTTGAACTTTGGACTTATACACTCTTTTCTTCTAACAAAGGATTTACATATTAATTATAAAAGTTTATCTTCCATAATTTATTCTTCATATATTATAATCCATTTTAAGATAACATTTCTTCCCACAATGATAGTATATGTTTCCACCTTCCATTGAGTTTCTCATACTTCAACATCTCTTTATTTTACCTTTATTATAGATGTTCCTTTCTATGGATTTTCACTTCCTTAAAAAAAATATATATACTACTAAAATTTTCCTATATAACTTACTTATTGATCTCATCCCTGAGAATACGGCCACTGATTCTCATAAACACTATCTTTTTTCTTCTTTCGTTAATTAGAATAGTTATCAACAAATCCTTTTATTCTAGGAATGATGATATTAACAATATTATTCTTATAGATATTTAATGTTTACCTTCACTAAATCCAACTAAATTCTTATAATGTTAAATTCAATAATATGATGAGTAGTATACAATCATTTTGAAATATTCAGCTCATAATTTTTCCTCATCAAGAGAATTTTTTTATTGTTGTGATGTTCTCATACATTTCATTGAGGATATTAATATATTATGATGTGCTATTAAATTCCATGATGGGTTAATAAATGTTTTGGTATAATTACATCCTAATAAACCACTATGATTTCTTATCCATCCCCTTTCATTCTTCCACCTTTTTTATTTCAGAATTGGTACCCATCAATGAAACTTTTACCTTGTTCTATTGGAGAAAATCCTCTATATTTTTTCCAAGAACACAAAATATATTTCATCAAACTTATCCACTAAGAACATATCCTCATCCGACATCATAGATTGGAAAAAAAATTAACTCCTAAAATCTTCCAATAATTATTAATGATTGATTAGAAATTGTATAAGAATATTTTTATATAAGGATAGTGGAATAATAATACTACTGAACTGAGGTATGAAACACCTCTATCGAGGTTGGATCACCCATAGATTTCCAATTATGGTCTGATAAAACTTGTTAGGTCTATTAAGAACATTTGACTAAACTAATCAATGTTTCCAACTATAACATACTATGAAGAAACAATGTCTGATATTGCGAAACTATTCTATGGAAATTATAACCTGGAATATAAACCACACCCAAGGAATTGAACTAGAATTCATTACTTTTTAACGTGGGTGTACAATTATTTTTTAAAATACAATGGGTGAATGAAACCAGAGTCCTAAAAAATAACACTATTTTTAATAATTTATATACATTCATCTTAATCCATGGGGGGGGGACACTAATACATTATTTTATTCAAGTTAATTGAGGTTAATTATAATATTAGTTACACACTCATTACAGAGTGACTACACCCTACTAATATAGTATTTTATAGTAATTTCTACTGGTCACCATGACATCCTAATATTTATAGGGATAATTTCTCATTTTCCAATATTAATGGAAAAAACCCTCTATTCATGAAAGGACTCCCACCTCCTAAATTCAATATACTAGTGAATAATGCTTTCTTTTGGCGATATCATAGACTGATTCTATCATGACCTCCTTGATTATTTTTATCTTCATTACTTGTCCAGTGAACAACTAAGAAACTGGTCCATATATATTTCTACTTAGAAATCTAAACACTTCCCTTCCATCGCGATTCATGCACCATCTAATGGGTCGGGTCCTAATCATCTTTATCTATTGACTGAAATCATCTACTCCATAATTTTTGGTCTTTCAGACATATTTCGTTACTACTCCACCATCAAATCAGTGTGTTATAATTTTAGATTCAATAATTTATCATTCTGTTAGTCTTAGAAATAGATCAAGAAAATGTTTATCACATAGCTTGATCCCAAAAATGGTCATCTTCAGTCTCTTTAAATTTCTTGTTCAATTTATGGTTTGTATTATGATAACAAATATAATTTGTTTAATGTTATCATATATAACAATCGTCAAGTTGTGACCATTACCCAAGTATAGAAATTTATTTGGGATGGGTTCATACTAATAAAACCATTCCCACCGAGACATCATAGGTCATGTTTCCCTTGAGGATATTATTCATGAATAATTGAGATATTTTCTACCACTATTAATCATCACTACTTCACTACTTACTATATATCCATTTATAAAAGTAATCTCCTCATTTTTAAGAGATTTATTTCAACTACACTTATTTTTCCAATAGTTCTTGACATTCCAATTATTACCACAATTTTAACATGTTTCATTCATCTTCATGTTCATTGATTTGAACATACAATGATTTTAGTTATCCCAATAACCATTCTTCATCATCCTTCCTCAATCTATTGATAGAGAATTTGATTGGTGTTAATTTATATGTCTATCCTCATTGATTATGAACTAAATATATTATTTATGAACTATAATATAAATTTTATAAATAACTATCATATCTTCCAATTTGTTATCAATGAGTTCGAGGAAGATAAGATCATATTAATCAATAAAATATTAGAGTATAATCTTCAATATTTCAGTATCCCTTGATTTCTAGTCAAATGTTACAAGATAATTGAATAAGGTATTTAAGGTGTTAATATGGTCCATCACAGATCATTATTATTCTATTTAATAATAGTACAATTTTCTTTTTAGTAAAATATTTTGTGCAATATTTTGGACTTGTATGGATTTGTGGGAGTGTCCCAAATTTTGTTCACTATATTTTTCTCCATAATCCTTGATATAAACCGTATACCAAATCAAAAAATATGTTTATATTATAATTCAAATACATATAATTCAATTTATTCTCATTTACACTCTATAGTCTTCCACAAATCACCATTAGGTAATTATCCTCCCACAATATCACATGCTTTATCATTTTCCATAACAAAAAATTGTTCTCATTAAAATATTTGATCTCAAATTGTTATACAATCAAGAATGCTATCAATCTAGAAACACCAATAATTAATAGTGATATATTTAATATTCTCAATAATTTATTTCTAATGTGAATGATCAATCAATTTTATAATCATAGTTCATGGTAAAAATAATTAAAATTAATAATATAAAATAAAATGGACATTATCAGTCCATAACCATTCTCTGATACCACTCTCTTGGAAAAAAAAATTTAGACCATTATTTTGGAAATAATGTGATGATTGAATAAATTATAAAAAATATAGAGAATAGAAAAGTCATATGTATCATGGGAGAACACATAAAATAGAAGGTATAAAAACTCATAGAAAATAGACAGATCTCACTATGTTAAAATTATAGTATATAGTCTCTTCCTATTAGAATGAAAATATAATAAAATTTACCTCTTTTGGATAATTGATCTCACATCACAAAAACAAAACATAAATGAAACTGAATATACAAAATCAGTTATTGGTTCATCTTAATAGGAAAACCATTAGAGGAACCACCTTTTATAGTCTAGTTTTCAACCAATCCTTTCTTCTCTACTAGCTAGTGGGCGGAGTTGGCCACCCAACTTACTAACCCCTACCCCTTTTTGACAATTTTAATTTATATAGTTTTAGTTTTCTATTTATTGTAAGATATAGAACATAGATATATCTACCAAACTCATTACTAAAAACTTTAATTACTAAATTAGATTTAGATAAACCATTGTACCACCATACTAGTTTGATAAATAAACACATAAAAAGGTTAAATTTTAAAATTAAAGTTTTTTTCTAATAATAATAAATTTAAATTAATTTTACGTAATTTAAGTATTAATGTTTTTGGATAATGACTAAAAATTTATAAAAATAAGGTTAATTAAAATAAATTAAAATTAATGTAGGTGTAAACTAAGGTGTCCTAAACATTACGGACATAAATATTACAAAATTTTAGATTAATATTCAACACATCTCATGAAAATAAAAACCCTAAAATCATAATGTTTTAGTTTAATTAAAGAATATATATGTGATCATCTAATTTCATAAAATATATTGAATATATCCCAAAATGTTCTTATCAAAAAGTAAATATCTTATTTATACCATACTTAAAAATTTTATTCACAACCAGAGGAAAAGAAATATAAGAAAGAGTGAGATAAGATTCTCAGTGAGGTTAAACAGGGGTTGTATCAGAAAAGGATATCATATAAATTTACAATGAGAATAAGTGTATGTAAATATAATCTTATTAATTTATAATCATTCCCAAATATTCATAGATTATAATCAATACTTAAGGCTTTGGCTGTTCTTAAGACTGAAATCATATAAGACTCAAAGATCATGATCAATGAGATCATATCATTAAAGAAACAACATTTTATAAGAGAGTGGAATAAATTGTGTTATATTCATAATTAAAGAAATATTATGTCAATGATACACACTACAACATTCAACACAAGTTATTGTGGGGATAACCACCCATGTACCAACTTCAGGATTGGCATAATCACCCATGTACCCTATTTTGGTATTGAGATAACTTCTCATGTACCATATGATAACTACAAACATTAATCATTACCCAATAAATTGGTGTTATATCATTAAAACTCCTACAACATAATCATAATCCACTCATATGTATTCCACAACATCATGAATGTATATAACATTTTGACACTGTTTAACCCATGGATAAAATGGGTGTCATCAATACCTCATCATTATAATCATAAACCATTTAAAGAAAGAATAAATATGATATAATTGGATAATATAACCCAAGATTAAAAAACAACATAAATGTATTTTTTTCATATAAGAATGAAATTATAAAATATGACTGTAACATTTATATGGAAAATACCATTTTCATTTTGAAATGACTTAAATAAAATTTATTTTTTAAAAAAATATTAGGAAAATTTTTTCTTTGAAAAGAATCATAGAAAAATTTAAATAAAGGATAAAATTAAACACCATTCATGATAGTATAAAAATATAATTGTGTGGTACATGTTTCAAAAATATTATATTCACACCTTTATAAAAATTAAATTGTTTGAAAAGATGAATCATTTTATGTTTTTATATATATTAAAACATTATAAAATTAATTTTAATAAATTATTTTATAATATTTAAATTATTCTTAAAAAAATTTCAAATAAAATATATAAATTTAATAAAAATAGTATTGGTTGAATAGGGAAAAAAATTCTTATTTTCGTAAAAACGTTTTTTTGAATTTTGAGCACTTTAGGAGATAAAATGAATGGAAAGAATGTAATATCTAAAAATAACAGATATAAAATTAAATACATTATATTTATGAGATATAGATCATATAATTTCATCATTATAAATTTAATCATAAACAATTCTATTACACCATGAGATTGTAACATAAAATCCTCATGTTAGGTCTAAATTGCTTCAGAAGTGTTTTCCCCATGTATAATTTAATAAAAATTACTATAATTCTATAATAGAATAATATAAATTCTTATAGTACCAAAAATATTTAACTAATAAAATCTTATCATCCATTCATTATCAATATTCCCTTATCTTCATCAATTCAGGTGTTAACTACTTATTTTTTCATATATGTTTCAATTTATTAGTTATGGTCATTACATCTTGATCATGGTTATATCATATAAAAAAATTAAATAATAAAATATATTATATATATATATATATTAATTATATAAATTTTTTATAATCCATAAAATCTATATCCAAAAAAATTGAACTACATAATTCATTGAGATGGTAGTTTGTACTTACACACGAACTTTGTTTTCATTTTCTGAAGAAAAGATGGGAAAAAATAAATAATATTTTTTCATTAAAGAATAATAATTTTAACATAAATATTATATATATATATATATTAAATCCATAATTATATCTTCAAATTTTAGGTAGTGATGGAAATTAAGTCATATCACTATGTCGAGGCAGCAGTCCCCATGTTCACGCACACAATACATTCATTTACCATTTGATGGAAATGAGGTGGAGAATGGTTGTCTCATAATCATAACAAAATTTAAGTATATTTACTACACTAGGGTTATTATTTTAGTATGGATAAAACATATTTTTATAATATATATATAAAAATATATTTTTAAAGGGTCAGGTAAGACGATTACATCTTCTTTGAGATACCTCCTTCAGGTTACACCTGAATCCTTCTTAAGAAGGTATTACAATAATACTAGGAGATCAAGAATTAATAGAAGGACTATTTTATGATTTTATAATTTATTTTATGCGATATATGTCTCAAAATGTGTTAAGAGTGGAGGTGAATAGGTTTCCTTTTATATGTGAGGGGAGGGACACACATTGACTTACTAAAATGATTTATATAATATTATGTCACCCACTTATTAAAGTGGAACTAAATGGATATTAATTATAATTCAAGATAATATAATCTCTAAAAGTATTAAAACAATAATATATTTAAAATAATAAGTGGAATTTTACCATTATATATTAGTTTAATGCACTGTAAACTGATTTTAACCCTAAATTCAGTATTTTTTTACTATTTTACTATTCATTATGACCAAAAGTGAAAGTGGAATCATTAAAAAATTTATAAATTATAATTAATAATATTTAATATATATCATAAAATTCAATTTCTATAAGGGTTATAAATTAATATTAAAATAAATGTAAAAAAAATGCAAAACATTTTTTAAAAAAATCATTTTAAGCATAAAACTAATTTTACTTCCATTACATGACATATATCAACTATTAGATTAATGTTAAAGTATTTAATTTAAAATATATTATATACATTTAATTAATATTATTAATCAATATTAATTATTTTATTTAATTTATATAAACACATTTGACATTTCTAAATAATTTAATGAAAAATTACTCTTTTTACCATTAATTGAATTATCTCCATTCCTAACAATTGGATAACTACTGTATGAAAAATGTTACATACAAAACCAATAATTTTTCATTACAATTAATTTTTAATAGTAATAAATATATTATTTAATTTAAAAATTCATAATACATAGAAAACTATATTTCATCAAAAAATTGGTGTTTTAATCATGGAATGATTTTATTAGAAATTTATTGATAATTTCATAGAAATCAATCAATACATTTTAATTGAGGAAAACAAATTTGATAAAAATTTTATAATGTTTTAAATAATATTCATATATATCAATCCATAATATTTGTTTTAAAT
This sequence comes from Viscum album, assembly GCA_963277665.1. NCBI lineage: Eukaryota > Viridiplantae > Streptophyta > Magnoliopsida > Santalales > Viscaceae > Viscum > Viscum album. The sequence continues at coordinate 1,973,810,153 of OY728133.1, forward strand.
TTTATAATATATTATTCATTATTTAGACTCAGGGTTATGTGTAAAGTAGGCTATCAAATCCATCAAATTTATTTCAAATGAATTCTTATAAAATTTCAAGGTATTTCAATATACCCCCATTAAAATGATTTTCCCATGAAAATTTTTCCCTCTAATATAAAAAGACTAGGATACATCTTATTCATCAAATAATCAGGTTCTCATATAAATTTCCTTATATTTGGATTCCTCCAAATAACTTTAACCAGGCGTGTAATCTTATTCTGTATAACATTATCTCTTTGATCCAATGTTTATAATTTTTTTCTTCATAGAAAATATCATTTAATAGTGGTTCAACATATTATTTTATATCTCGTAAAATATCAAGTTTGGACTTCCTCAAAATATCTACATGGAACTCAACATGTAATGGAGAGATGTTCAGTGGAAGTTCCAAGCGATAAGCTACTATCCATGCTCAATCATGAATCTCATTGGGGCCAAAATAAATAGGGATTATATTTCCCATATTTTTGAATCTCATAAAATTATTTTCAATACCCTAACAATTTATTTTCAAATAAAAAATACCAATAACATTCTTAACACAAAACAAAAAACATTATGGAAAACGAAATATATTATAAAAATATTATTGTTTAAATGTGACCATTAAAACATTGCTTTTGAATTAGAGGGTATGGATATGAGTACATTAATTTTGAAATAAATTTATAATGTTCCTAAAAAATATAAAATTATTTATTAATTCTTATGAAATTGGCACTCATTTTTTAGTAAAGTCATTTTATATTTTAAAAATTCATTTTCTTCAAAAATTATTTTTATTTCATTTTCATAGTGAAATTATAATTAAATATTACATATTTTAGAAATTATATTTTATAAAACTATCATAAATTATAAAATATTTATATAAAATTTGCATAGTGTAAAATATTTGGATTTTTCTAAAATGACTGTTTTTAGTGAATTGTCAAAAATACAAATTTTCAGAAAACTTTCAATCCTTTTAATTAAATAAAGTAATTATAAAGTCACTTTATATTATTTATTTTTTATTAAAGTAATATATGATCTATTTGATTTATAATAACCAAATCAATTCCATTTGAATTAATTTTTTTGATGATTTGGATATAAATTAATTTATATTGATAAATTTTTTTCTCTAAATTATGGTTTTCATTACATTAAAAAAATTTATAATGAAAATATTTCTAAAAAATTTATTTTTTTATCTTGAAAATTACATATCATATTTAGAATTATGAGGTTATATCGTTTTTTAAATATTTCCCTCCTCTTTCTTTGTCATTATGAATAGTAATTGTTTTTAGTATTTTTCACCTCGGTAAGGGTATCTAACCATGATATAAGGTCTAAAAATCAACCCAACAATTGAAATTATTTTATGTTATGGATTAAATTGGACTACAGACATCAACAATTATAAAATATATCATTTCATCATTTTCTATTGATAATGAATTTTAAATTCTTTTCCGTAATGAATATTCAAAAACGCTGCTCTCTTGACTTTTATTTATTTTAAATATTCCAATTGAGATAAGAATATGTTATGAGTGAATATAATTTTTCATTCAGACCACTATTAATTTTTTTTTTAATTATTGATAGTTGTATAATTACGTTAAATTCTTACTAAACACTGACAAAGTACTAGTTCGAGTAGAACCAAAATATAAGTTAATGAATTTAAAAACAATAAAATCAATTTTTTTTGACAAATTATGATTCCAAAAAAATTAAAGATAATAATAATATAATTTTTTTGGTAAAATTTATTATATGTTCATAGATTTTTTTCTTTATAAATTTAATATCAAATTAAATAAATATGTTTAAAATGACATTAAGGATATTTTATAATAAAATATTTTTTTGTGAAATATTATACTATTAAAAAATATATATTTATATAATTTAATGTAATATGGTTGAAAATATTAACAATTATTCATTGATTTGACACTTTCCATTTATATTAAATTAATTTACTAGTAAAATTTTTAAAAAATGATATCACGGTAATCATCAAAAAGGATTAAATAAAGGGATAAGGGTGAAAACATCACATAATTTTTCAAAATTTTATTTTATTAAAATATTTAGACTAAAACTCCTCAAATATTCTAAATATATCATTTTTTACACTTTTAAATGAAAATTAATATTTATTAATTTAATAATTTAAGAAATTCTTAGACTGTCACTCCCCTCACTTATAAAAAGAGTCACCGCCTTTCTTTTCATTACACTATATTTTGAACTATTTCTTGACCAAAACCAACCCTATTATCGTATAAAATTATATATACATAAAATGGACGTTCTTATATTCTTAAAAGTCCCTTGAAATGGCGCTTAAAAGGGATCTAAAGGAGGTTTATCGAATAATAGGAAATCGTCTTACCTAATCACTTTGTATTTATTTATTCTTATAACTCATCTAAACCTATGGTATTTATCATGAAATAATAACATAAGTTTCCCCAGTATAATTTTTTTTATGATTATTAAACCACCCTATACATCATATATTATATTTAATGGGAAGTGAAAGAATCGCTTATGCGTACATGTGGACTACCACATCCATGTAGTGATACAATTGATTTTCCATGACCATCATTTAGGGATAAATATTATGATGGGTTAATTTATTATATATTGTAGTGATAAATGTTTTTTTCAAATTTAATTATAATATCATATCCAAAATATTACCTTCATATATATTGGAAAACAATAACGTCTCTCGTTCATACTTGTGGATTACCATCTTCAAGAAATGATGCTCTATGTTTTTAATTTCAAATTTAATTTTATTTTAATAAATTTACATTTAATGTATATATATATGGTTATTAATTGATAAAGTAAAATTTATCTCTCTGTTATTCTTTTCGTTAGAAAATCAAAACAACGTTCATGTGTACATATGACCTAATGTCTCCATTAACGATATAAATAGTTTTTAATATCTATCTTTTATGGATGACTATAAATATTATATGAAAAATATATATTATATTTATATCCTTAATGAAATTATATAGACAATTTTACTACTAAAATGAATTCTAGAATAAATATATAGTAAACATAGAGAAATGATGATTTTAATAAAGAATTATTAATAAATGGATAGTGAAATGTTATAAGTGAAACATAAATGATACTATAAGTATATAAATAATTTTGGTATATAGTTAAAATAAATTTAATATTATTATACTAGTGTTTAGAGCACTTTTAAAGCTAGTCAAACTTATAGTAAAGGGATTTCTTGTTTCACTTTTACTTATATGAGACAATCCATATTCACTACTCGTTTCATTTGTGTGGTGTATATAAAATACATGAATGTATTTTGTAATTATTTTCATTAAAATTATTGGGGTTTAGAAATTAATATAATTTTATATTTTTGAAGATGTTTGGGTCAAGATATTATCAATATTGAAAATATTTATTATCTCAAATTTTCTTTTTGAGACATATGTTTTGTTATGCTCCAATATTATTTAATTAAGATTAATTAATTCCTCTTATATATGTTATATCATGAATATACTCATTATAATTATATTTATTGTTTCATTTGAATTTATTCTTCCATGTGGCATAAGATTAAAAAGTTAGACAAATGGTAAGGGATTTATGTTTCAATATCATTTTAATCTGTTTTTTATTCTTGAATTTATATTAAGGGAAATAATATGTTCTTATTTGATAAATCCCATTAATTTTATTATAATTTTTTTATTAATGAAATTTTAAATCAATATTACCATTTACCTCAATTTGGTACATAAAACAATTAGGAATATTTTAAAAAATAGACTTTATTTCTTCTTTGGTCGACTAACATTTTTTTCCATGACCATGTGTTCTTCAAAATGTTTTAAATAACGTTTTTAGTACTATCCTATTATTGTTTAATGTCATTTTTACCGATTTTTTAATTTCTAAAAATAAATTCAAATTAATCAAACTATTGTTTTCAAAATGAGTTATATTTTAATATTTTCCAAAAAAGTGTAAGGAATATTTTTTTAACATACTCCACATGAGCATAATATTCAACCATCATGACCACTCAATGATTTGAATTTTCCATCAGACATTTCCAAATATATTTTTAAATAAACAAATTTCCTTAATATTTTGGAAGATATTTTTTTTAAATATGTGATTTCAAATTGAAAAGGCTATTTATGATAATAAATATTCCAATGGTCATTTAAATGAACTTTTTATCTATGATAACATCGTTTTTATTTTACTTATAATTTATTGGGGGTATGATCCAATTGTATCATCCTTATTCATCCTTTTGATGGTTTATGTCAATGATGATGAAATATTTATGAATCCTGTTTATTTTCCTTGGGTAAAAAATGATGAAATAATGAAATTCCCAAGAAACTCATTTTTCCCTAGTTTATGTTTATATGATGATATAATGAAGGTTGTGTGGTCTTTAGGGACAAATATCTATACTCTTAATTATGTGATGGGGGCGTGGAATTTTTTTCCATATAATGAATTGGATAAAGTGATATTTATTTATCATGAGATGATGATGATAATAATTATGGACATGACTGTAAACATATTTTATCCCATTTTGATGTGTGAGTTTGATTTAATCTAATTAAACTCAAAATATAATTCATGGCAAAGATTTTAAATAATTTTTTTTCACATTTTTTTGGGGTAAATATGATTTCATCTATCTATTCCCATAAAAAATTACATGGGAAGGATTAAGAATAACAGGTTGTGTTTTTTATGTTTGATTATGATTTTATAAAGATGTTCTTACAATATTATGCATGGAAAAGATAAAAAATAGCTTCTTTCATTATTTTATGCAAGAGTATGGTTTAGTTCATGGTTTTTTAAAAATATTATTCATGTAAATGATTGAGAATGGAATTTTTACTATATTATGATTACATATGATTATGATTCCATGTGTATATATTATGACTCTTTAATGATGATTGCTACATTGAAAACCATATTGATCATGCTTCTTGATTTGAAATCATCTTTGGAGTTTTTGTTCTATGATTTTCTAGGAATGAATATTTTATATTGAAAATACAGATTTGATTATGATATCATACTCTTATGATCATATTATGATTTGTAATTATTTATATCTTCCATGTTAATAATTATTAAGGAAATAATCTCTACCTTTAATATGTCTCCTTTTTCTAGGTTACAAATAAAGGTTTTTACTGGAGTATATCTAAGAATATTTCTATGGGAGAAGGTATTTGTGGGACACATTGATGATATTTCATGAAATAAGATATATTATGTATCTAGTCTCCAAATACACTAAACCTTTTTGGTTAGGACATGAGTCATAATCTTATTTACTAAATATTCATCTAATGATATATAATAGTTAGGTTTGAAAATCAGGGGTCGCTATAGTTGTCATCAGAGTGGGGATTAGTTAATATTTAGAGATTATGGTTTGTATCCTTTGGTAAAAACCATTGGGATAACCCTATTAATAAAACAAAAAGTTAATGTTATGATAACATATATATTTAGTGTTTCATTAACAAATGCATCCCCATGTGGATACTAGTAATTAAATTCCATTTTGGTAAAAATATACATAGCGGTAATAAATGTGAAAGGGTTGTATTGGGTATAAAAACATTCATCATTGGTGCATGATAAGTGGGACTAATATGACACACCTAGATTGACACACCTAGGTGATATGTTTGGGGTAATTACCATTTTCATTACAATCCATTATGAAGGATTTTGTTAGATAATGACCATAGATAACCTAAGTTAATCCTAATGCGGAATACAATGAAATTAATGTGTCTTGATTTTGACATTATATAATTAATATTTTGTGATTATATGATTAATAATTATTATTATTAATACTCACACTATGCTCTTTGGTTTTATTAAATGGTTGAAACCAAAATTAATTGTTTTAATGGTGAATGTGAAGATAAATGGAATGATTTTCTTCATGAAAAAAATGAAATGGGTTCTAGAATTTTAAATATTGTTATTATCCCTAATATACTATCATGATAAATTATTAACAACATAAAATTTCGTGACTTTACAAAATATTCAAGAAAGAGTAATATGTCCTTTTATGGAAGTTCATGTAGTAAAAACCATAGGGGAAAGAAATTTCACTTTTCCTTATTCCATGAATGTGTGATGAAGCATCCAAGTTAATGTATCAATGTGATGGTAACATGTTTTATACATGGAAATAAAACTATGTTTAAAAACATTAACCATGAATTTAATCTCATACATGTGGGGAACTTTATAATTTTCCAATTAAATTAAAACATATAATAGATAAATCATATACTAATAAAGGGAACATGTAAATTTGGTTATTAATATTAAATGTTGATGTTTTTCTATATTGATATTTGAAAATAATATTATAAAAGGGTTTTATTAATGATATTTAAGTTTAAGAATAATGAATCATATAAGTATTATTTTATATAATTTTTTTATTATGGATTTTCAATCTTATGTTCAATGGTATCAAAAAAATTGAAAATTAATTTATTTTTAAGGTGATATTTTTTGGAAAGCAAGTGATTGGGGGGATGATAACTCTTAATATGTTCTTGATGCTGAGAAAATAAGTTTTAGAAGAGATAAAGAGATGATTGATATTGAATATATAAATGGTAATGTATTGGTGACCATTTGACTGATTATAGATTTGATGACATAATGGTTAAGGTTATCACTAGTGGATCTTACTGAAATTTATGATTTATGGAATATATTTTATATTCAGTCTGAAGTGGTGGATCAATCCCTCATTTAATAAGGGAACCTCAAAGAGTCTTCTAGAGGTGGTCATGCCATTCTTGTTGGGCGATCTAGAGTTGTATCATCAAAAAATAGAAAAACATGATTTTTTTGAACTTCTATTAGGAGAAAACCATGGGCAACCACTTTGCTATATTTTTAATATAGGAAATAGTTTCTTCATCACACCCCATGACATGAACTTTTGAAAACATTGATGGAATTTTTCTTATGAAATAAAAATAACTAATGTGTATTAATATTATCATATTATCCATCTTGATAGTAATAAAATATCTAAACAATAGTTAAATGATCCCAAAAAACTATTATTATTTTTACTTTCATTTCTGATGAAATGATAGTCTCTTAATCCATCTTTGCTTTGTGGTTTTGTGGTTATTAAATTTCTCATGACTGAATTATCTATCACTCTTTATTATTCCTTGGATGTTATTTATCTCTTAAATGTATATGTTTTAATATTCTATAAATTTTATCCTTACATAGGTACCCAATTAATTATTACTTAATATAACAATTTTGTTTCCCACCTCCCCTTTTCAATTTATGTTTTATTATCCCTCTATATGATATGGATTTCCAATAAAACTATTTTAAAATATTGAATATTTTATGACTGAGATAAAATTACGAGGAAAACATTTATTTATGGGGGAAGAATGTGAAACCTCGAAAATTTATTTTAAAATAATACTATTCTTGATAAATTTCCTAACACACAACATCGACAATAAAAATAAATGATATATATTATTGAAATATTATTATTTGAATATAACCATTACAAATTATCCATGGAATTAAATGTTTTAAACATGTGTAAACATATTATTAAATAAACATATAATTTAAGTTCAAAAAAAAATTATTGATTAATTATTTGAAAATGAGGATTCATTTTTTCACTAAAGGCATTTTGTGTTTCAAAAATCCAATTTCTCAAAAAGTGATTCTTATTTCATTTTCGTGTGTGTAAATTCTAATAAATATATATGAATTTTAGAAATTTTATTTTAAAAAGTCAAAATTATTTATCGATTTTATCATGTAGAGGTTAACTTTTAGTGAATATTTAGATTTTTTTTTTGAAATGATTTATTTTTTTATTAGTGAAGAGTACCATTTTTTGAGAATTTTCAATTCGTTTCATTATATCATGTAATTTAAAAGGAAAATTATATTTTTTATTTTTTCTTAAATTAAAAAATCATCAATTTTATTTATAATTTTATAATTAATTTCATTTTAATAACAAGTTTTCATTATTTTGATATAAGTTAATTTTCGTGCCAAAAAACAAATTTGTCTAAAAACAGTTTTTTTTGCGTTGTATGGATTTATATTAAAATTTATTTCTTCCTTCTAAAGAGATTGAATATTTAAAAATGGATACCATATTCTTAGTCATTAGTTTAAAATTTTGTAAATATCTGTCTTTTATTTTTAGTCATTATGAATAGTAACTGATATAAATATGTGTGACCTTTGTAAGAATAAAATGGCTAAACAATGTTTAAACTCTAAGATAAGGTCTAAAAATCATCCCAAAGAAATTATTTATGTTTATGTGTGGATGAACTTTGACCATATCTATAAAAAAATTCAATATATTGTATTTTGGTTTCATTTTACTTTCATAATGACATTTATAATATTTTTGGTAATGAAAAGTCCAAAATAACACTCTCTTACTTTTAATATATTTTATATGTTCACATAGGGATAAGAATAAATTATGGATGAATATAAAAGTTTATTTGATCATGATTAATTTAATTATTTTATATTATGTTATTTCTAATTTTTACTAATAGTATAATTACCTACAATTATTACCAAATGATGACCTAGTCCCTTTGCAAGAAGTAAAAAAATCAAATTAAATGATTTTAGAAACATTAAAAAATATTTTTTTAAATGAATTATGGTTACAAAAAATATTTATAGTTAATAATAATTTATTATTTTCATTAAAACTCATTGAATTATAATTTCATTGGGATATTTTTTATTTTAAAGTCAAATAAAATGAGTAGTTCCAAAAAAGATATTAAAGATATTTTATAATAATTTATATTTTCTTAAATGATTTTAAATTCATAAAAAATATTATATTTGGAAAATTAAATTTGGCATGGTGGATAATTTTAACCATTTTTATTTCATGGGAACTTTTACATTTATAGTAATTTTTTGACCCATAAAGAGTAAAAACTACGATATTGCAGTAATAATCCAAATGGTTAATAGGGAGGCTAAAACAAAGAGATATTGTTGCAAAAACACCAAAAAATTTAAAAATTTTATTTCATGATAATATATGGACATAATCATATTATATTAAAAAAATATAATTTTGGTTCTAGTTTTCCATGAAAACTAATTTATATTAATCTAATACATTAATAAATCATATGTGTGCCCTTCCCCTTTCATATAAATGAACACCTACCCACTGTTTTCATTCCAACATATTTAGATTCCTAGATATAAAAAACCTAATCAATTATATTATAAAATAATCTATCTATGAAATAGAGGTACTAGTATTCCTAAAATACCATTCCAAGGGTAGTTTAGAAGGGATCTATAGGAGGTCTACCAAATAAGATGAAATCATCTTACAAAACCTCTTTAAAATTATTTATTAATATTATGATTCAAAATCTATAGTATTTATCATAAAATAATAAATTTTATATCTTTGATATATTTAAATGTTATTATGACTATGTTTCCACCATTATTCACCATATATTCCATTAAATGGGTAGTAACAGTATCACTTATCCGTGTGTGTGGACTACCGCCACCACATATAAATATAATTAATGTTCAATCACCATCATTAATTAATAGTTATTAAGATAATTTTAATTAAAATATATAATATTTACGAAATTATTATTATCCTATAATTATAATATCATCTCTAACTTCTTACTTTCTAATCTGCTTAAAATGATAATGTCACTTGTGAGAATGTGTGGACTACCCACTCCAGGAAACGATGGGATTTTTTTCATTTCTTCCTTAATTAAATGATAATAAGGATATATTAGAATAAAATATATTTTATTTATGACATAATTATGGTTATATATTTTTAAAATAATATATTTAATTCCTTTTTTCATTAAAAAAATAAAAACAATGTTCCTACACACATACGACCTACCATTTCCATGAATAGTGTAATTTTTTTATCTATACCTTTAATGGATGATTATAAATATATATAATTAATATATATGATATTTTTATCATTAATATATTTTTAGAGTTGACAGAACCATGACCAAATTATATGGACCCAGACTGTCAGATAGAAAGTTTCCTGAAAAATGAAGTAGTTGAACCTTGGAAATGAAAATTTAGATAATGAATTATAAATAAATATATGGTGAAATGTTATAAGTGGATATTTTATGATAATAAAAGTATGTAAAATATTATTTTATATAATTATAAAAAATTTAAATTTATCAAACATTACTTTATAGTTATGCCATATCAAGTTGAACATGAAGTAAGAGGATTTACCATCTCACTTTTATTTCTGTGAGACATATGCCATATTCACCACATGTTTACTTTGTGTGTTGAATATATATCCCATGAATTTATATTATTATTATTTTAATTATGGTTTTAGGATATTAAAATTCAAATAAGATTATCTTATTCATGAGGTTTTGATTCAGATATTACCAAATTTAAAAGGGATTATCATATCAAATTTTCATCTTTGGGAGATATTTGATGGTATGAACATATCTTCATTTATGAGGTCTAAGTACATCCCTTTTACCAAGTTAAATGATTTTTAAATAGGTTTAGGGTATATCACTTAGTTTAAAAAAAGTATATTTCATATTTTGAAAACCTGGAAAAGAAGAAACCCATTACAAACAAAAGGAAAACAACCTTACAAAACCCGATTCAAAGGAAATAATGAACATGGAGTTCAAGTGGGAAACAAACATCAAGAAAAGTATCATATAATGTGTCATTACCCCCTTTCATATAATTAATATTTCAATAAATCTATGATGATTCATCACCCCCATTCTATGAAGTTACACCATTCTAAACCAATACAATAAGGAATACCACCCCTCCTCTACACACAAACATGCAGATAGAGGGTCAGATGACATGGGACATCACTCATATATATTAAAAAATCCACTCATATGACAATGTATGTGTGTAATCATTACAATTTAAAACATATGCAACAAAAAACAAAGGGAAACATTGTTTAGAGTCAGAAACATGGAACACATCCATCCAACAGAAGAGTACAGATGGCTGAATGATGGGTGTCAACACAAATAACTCTCTTTTAAGGCCTCCCACCAAGTTATACCTACACAAAGATGTATACAAAAAAAAAACAATGAGACAAATAAAATTCCCAAAACATATTAACATCCTAAAAAAATATAAAAATCTAAGAATTAGATCAGATTCCAATAGAGCTTGATATAAAAACTGAATCAGATTGACACTCATTGAGAAGAATTGTAGACCCATAACCTACCTCCTACCAAATTAGAGAAAAGGACGAAAATCCATTGAAAACATCCATCCAAAATAATATAGTCTCCCACTATGATTTCTATTATAGTTTTTGGCATTATTATAGTCAGAAATCCTCTATATAGACCCCCAAAAATCAGCAATAAAAACAATTATCCACCACTTGAGTCCATCTTGGCCACATGAGAAACATTGTACACTGAAATCTACAATTAACAACATGAAAAACTTGAAATAGGTGGAGGAAGTCTAGATATGAATAAGATATTGAGAAATAGGTAATCTACGAGGATAATCGATAAAGGAAAGAACCCAAAAAATAAAACAATGGGCTAGATAAAGATAAAGATGAAAAGTACTTAAAGAAGATAACAAAGCAGCAATAAATTTTTTTCCTTTAACATTTAATTAAGTTTTTCAAATAATATAATGAAATATTTATGCATGAAATGTATTGATCACTATATTTTTCCGTGGATAAATTAATTTGAATAAATTCCACCAAAATTTGAATTCCACATCTCACTGATTGTTGTTTGCATAACTCTTCTATTGATTTTAAGTGGTCTTGATTTGATGTTGAAGTAATATAAACTTCTCTTTCATTTCCTCATCTATCTCCACTCATAAAAACATTAATTCTCCAAATTTATCCTATAATTTTATAGTTCTACACTTTTTAATATAGGTATTCATATCAATCTATATGGATCGTCAATTGAAATATATTTTCTATAATAAAATTAGATAATAGAAATGTGTTGATACTAATCACATTTTAAATATATAAAATAGGATCTTGGAATTCTATTTAGGGATTGAATTTTTCTCTTAGACTAACCATTTAATAAGGAAGATAGGAAATACTAAAAAAACTCAATATTCAATTCTGGATGAAGAATTATCTAGAACATTGAGGTACACCTCATATCTTGACCAAAAAAAATATAACGTGGTATTCAATTTAACATTACAAATTACTTAATGTATATATTGTGTACCTAATTAAAAGATAAATATTAACAAATAATAATGAAATGTTTTGAATTTTTAATGCGATCGACAATAACCCAAATAAAATTATAACATTTTGATATATTGGGGTATCCTATAAAGAAATACATAGTGAAGGTTTCCCAATTCAATATAGGTATGGGTAATGGTTTTAATATCCCCTTAGGATTCATCCACTAAAAATTAACTTGTTGTAATACCAAGAATAGATATACATACTCTACAATATTTATCTTCATGTTTTCCCAAAAAAAATTCTCCTTATTCTATTTATACCTTTTATACTTTTAGGATGAATATATAATTATGATCAATGAGATTTATCCAACAACAGCTTCTTTAATTTTGGTATAATAGGGAAACATACTCTATTCTTGAACCTTATCATTCCACCATAATCAAGGTTGAACTATTTAATATTTCTCACCTTATTTTACATCTATACATATTACTTATTCAAGTATTTAATTATTAAATGGATAAATGGATGATTAATCATTTGAAAAGGATAATATTTATCCCCTTCCTTCAATATTTCATGGTCCACCCTTTTAAATCCATAAATATTGGATCTTTTTCAGTTGTCATCATAGATAATATAACAATATCCTTTGGACTGAAATCATTGACCACCTTGTATTCTTTCCCAAGGATGTAATAATCCATTACAATCCTTAATCAATGTCAACCATATTATATGATTCATATTCATCAATTTATTAGTGAATATATTAATTGAGAGTTTATTATTATTATATAAAAAAACAAATTCATTTGTGATTATAACATCTTCATATCATTAATGGAATGATTAGGAATTCTAACTCTAATTAATGTGTTAGCTAATACTAATCATGATCCTTTAATTGATGATAGGAATAATCTTTCATCATTTACTATTATATATTAATTCATATCAGTATCTTAATTAATGCATCCTTAAAAATTGTAAACCCTTATCCACTATAATATAATGTGAGTACAGGTGCACTGACTAACCTTCTCTTTAGATCCTTGAATGTTTATTCCCATTAATCAATCTAAAGGAACATGAATCTATTCTATGTTAACATGGTGAGTAGATTATATAAATATGATAAATTATTCACAAATTATCGACAATATCCATCTAATCCAAGAAAACTAGAGATCTAATTCACAGTTGTTTATATGGTATAATTTTCAATGATATCCATTTTAGTAGGATCTATATATATATCTTCAATTGTGATCATATAACCCAATAATAATGTTTTTTTGAGAAAAATTCACTCATTCAGAATTTGGAATATAACTTCTTCTTCATCGGGGTCTTCAACAAAATTCTCATGTGGTCTTTATGCTCTTAAGTTGTCTTGTCACATACAATAATTTATTTCATAAAGACTAACAAAAACTGATTGAGGTAATATCTAAATATACTATTCATTAAATCTATAAATATTTTTGGTTAATTAGTAAGTATAAGTAGAATAACTATAAATTCATAGTTTATATACCTCATATGGAAGGCTGTATAAGGTATGTCTCCAATTTCTTCCCTAAATTGATAATATTAAGAACAAATACCTATCTTGTAAAATTATTGACCTCCATAGTGTTGATAAAATAAATCATTAATATGTGTTAAAAGATACATATTATTTATCATGATCTTGTTACGTTCATGATATTAAATAAACAATTTCTTTGGTACATCTTTATTATTTAAAAGAAGAATAATAATAACCAATGATGACACACTTGGATGGATCCACCCCTTATAAAGATTATCCAGGAGTCACTGCATTAAGTACTACAACACAATTATAGTCCTTCAAAAAGGAAACTTTGAAATATGAGTATCACTAGGTATGATTTCCATTGACAACCCAAATTCATGATTTAGAGAAATCCTAGGAACATATTCTATAAATAAATCAAAAAATATGTTATAATAGGTATATAATCAGTCTTTAGTATATTCACAACCATCTGAGATAAATAACCCTTTTAAATGGGAATCAAGACCCATAAAATGGAATTAATTTACATTAAATTGTTATATTCTTAATCACACCTATAAATGATCACATGTTCACCCATAATATAAAATATGACTTCCCTTTCTTAGAAATTGATATGAGATCTATATAGTGAGTGTCAATCCATGTTCAAAATCACATAAATTTAACTTAGCGAGAGAATAACAAAATTTTAATGAATAAAATTACCAAAATATCAATCAAATAAGAATCATAGACTCGAGATGTGATCATCATACCATGATAAGTTATAATGAATAATTCAATGTCTACACATTGAGGTGATAATGTGATAAAATTAATAAATTATACATATATAAAATAGTATGTGGGACCAGAATCAAATAAAGCATTAACAGAAATATAGTGGATTATAAGTTTACCTTCTACCACTTCATTCTCATAACAAACATCATTAATACTGATCGCATGAGATTTCACTTTATATCTAGTCTTAAGAGATTGATTATGTCAGTCCTCAAAATTAAAATTCAGATTTGAGTACTGGTTAACATAACGATCAGACTTGTCACACCCCAAGATTTTATAGTACGTTATCTCTACAATGTAATTCAATAACTTGCGCAACACGTAGCACCGAGTTCGAGCGCACCACGACTTACCAAACTAGCCGTTCAAAAAGTGGTTATAAATAGTATTAACTACATTTTGAATTTTATATACTATATATAATTTTAACATCCATATTATGGATTTCTTAGACTTAATATAAGAACAAATTCACTTTTTCAGATAAAGGATGTATTTTTCATTAAATGAAAATTTACCACCTTTTAATGGAGAAACTTTTTTAAATACAATATTTTCCACTTTTATATATTAAATTTTACAAAATAAACTTCTTCTTTAGAATCAGGACATAAAAATTTAGTTTCAATAAATTTTTGGTTTTTTTATAATAACTTTAATATTTTGGGGAATAATGAAAATACAAAATTTTAATTTAAAAAAAATCAATTAAAATAATTTATAGAATTAAATTAAAAATTTTCATTATTTGGAAGTATAATTATATTATATTTTAATCATTTAATTTAATGTAGGTCATTATAAGTAATTTCACATTTTAATTTGACATATACACAAGTCAATCTTTTAATAGTTTTTACTTTTTAAAAAACATGATGTTTTTTTGGTTTTGACAATGGGAATTAATTTTAAATTAATCAATGCAACCTATTTTTTTTTAATTTAGTTAAATAGATTTTATTTTTGAGTTCACAATATCAAAAATATTTTAGGGTAAATTTTTCGTATTTTTATGAAAACATTTAATTTTTGAGGAATAGTGAAAACACCACATTATTATTTAAAACCAAATTTTTATTTAAATAATTATTTATTTTATTTAAATTTATTTTAAGTAGAAATAGATATATAATAACAATATGAGTCCAATATAATTAATTAGAGTAATTTTATAATAAAATTAGATGTATAAAGTTTTATTGAATTTTTAACATTTTTACCCACCTTCTATGAACATTTGGAATTTTGCATAAACGTAATTTTACCAATTTTGTGAATTGAATTTCAAAAATCCAAGAGACACAGTTGAAATCAGTAAGTAAAATTTGGTTCAATAAGATGAAAGTAATTTTTGGTGAATAATAATTTTTGATTTTTATTTACCACACTTATAAGTAAATAGGATAATTAAAGGTAAAAATGTTATTATAATTACCCTAACACATGTCCTAATTCTATTGGATTAGTGTAATTCAAAAAATAACATTTCTTAGGAATAAAATATAATCCTTTTGGTCCACTTAGATTAGATTAGGACATTTATTATTATTTTATTTAAAGAAGAGTTAAAAGTGTTAAATTCAATGCTTAATAACTAAACCATTTTTAATATAGGGTAATAAATAAGATAAATTTGACTATAAATATTTATTAGAAAGATCAAAATATTTCAAAATAATTTATTTTATATATAATTTTTATATATTAAATAATGAAATATATTTACGACACAATGGTGATGCATTAATTACTTTATCAATGAAAGATTAAAAT
Source organism: Viscum album (assembly GCA_963277665.1). Classification (NCBI taxonomy): domain Eukaryota; kingdom Viridiplantae; phylum Streptophyta; class Magnoliopsida; order Santalales; family Viscaceae; genus Viscum; species Viscum album. Next base: position 1,973,826,676 of record OY728133.1, read on the forward strand.
AATTGATATTATAAATATAAAAATAAATGAAAATTGAGGCTTTTGATTCCATACACAAATTTTAAAGATTAATATGACATGTTAGGGTTGATTCAATGAATTGTTTTTTATACGATCATGTTGTTATGACTTTCACCAAAAAAAAATACTAAATAGTGTCGAAATTGACATAAATGAGTTTTTAAAACAAATATTATATTATTAAATTATATAATAGTCCTACAAATATAAGGTTCATTCAAAGGAATCTTATAATGATATATATATCATTAATGAACCACTTGGGGTTCTTTTGGAATTTTACATCAATTTTAGAAACCATATAATATAAAAATTCAAGGAGACATGGTAAATGTTAAACTATTTAACTAAGAGTTAAATGTAAAAGATAAGGTTAATATGGTAACATAAACATGTCTAAAAAAATAATTTTTGAGAGGGTTTAAACCCATAACCACCTAAGTATTTAAATAAATTAATTTTAAGTAATTATAAAATAAATATGATTAAATAAGATAATAATTTATGATTTTCCTAAAGTGACCCTCACCCCTCTTATAAAAGGGTACGTCCCCTTCTCTCAAAATCAGAACTACAAAGCCATTTTGATCTGAAAAACCCTACCAAAATCTCCTTCAAATATCCCTCACTTAATCCTATAGGCCTACCCTTGATCAGAAAGCCAACCTATGGAGCCCTTTTGGTCAAATCAAAAGAAAACACCTAAATAAGAGTTAATTATTTTATTACCTCTTTCAAAGTTATTTTCTTCTCACACTTTCTCTTTCTTTGTTATTTATATACGAAAATAATAACTCCATTAACTTATACATACTATGATGTTATTATATGTAAGGTACTATAATATTCAGTATTCTATCCATCCTATGAATGATAATGTCACCATGTGTGCATACGAACGACTTACCGTCTCCACACTGTGGTGTAATTTGTTATTCAACACTATATTATTTGGATGGATATAATGATGAGTAATATGTATATAAATAATTAAAATAAAATTCTAATTTCAATGTACAATTAATATAACATCTAATTCCACACCTTTTAATCATTAAGGAAATGATATCGTCGCTCGTGTGTACGCATGACTTACTGTCTCCACGACACAATGAGATTAATATCCATGTTCCCCATTCAATAATGATTATAAAAATATATATTATTAAAAAGTATGTAATATATGAAATACTAATACTATTATATATATAAATATATAAATATATATATATGTACTTACTTATATCTTATTCACTTACTTCCCTTCAATACGATATGAAAACTAAAACAACATTTTTGTATACGTACAACCTACCATCTTCGTAAACAGTGTTTTCCATTTAATATATATATATATATATTATACATATTTATATTCTAAATATACATGATATATAAATCATGTTATATATTCTGGAAGTATTTAAATCATGATCTTAATGATGTGAACAAGAATAACAAGTTAAAACACATACAATAAAGAAAGTGATTCTTACCCGAAAGGTTAACATGACATGGATATTATTATTAAATAAGTAGTATAAAGTCATAAATAAATAAATTAAGAAATAATAAATCTGAATATTATTATGGTATAATTTAATAACATGCTATAGTCATTATTAAGGGGGATAAACGTGCCCTCGAGCAAAGGAAAATGCATGGTAAGGGTTAATTCTTCAACCTCATTATTATTCGAGTTTATTTATGTGTAAGTATTTTCTAGGAAATATTTATTATCCATGTCTATGTTTAATAAATGAAATTTCCAAATGATTCATTTAAGGTACATTTTTAACTAAAATATCATTTTTAATGTTTTAAATATTTATTCTTATAAATATTTCTCATTAATGTCCATGTTTTCAAAATGGTTTTAAGGATTAATTTTTATGGACAAGATTATTTTAAAATGTTAATTATTTTTAATAGTTTTAAAGTGGTATGGAAAAATTTGATTCAAAAATATCTTTTAAATAACTTCCTTTGTAATTGAGTTACTTTTTAATGATTTGAAAAAATGTATGTTTCTATCGAAAAGTTTTACTGATCATTTCAAACTATATCAACAGCCTTTGCGGGATATTATTTTTGATTAAGGTTGATTTATTATAATAAAATCTTTCATATTTTAATGAATGAGTTATGATATGTTTGAATATGGATGTGATATTTTTTACCTTTCATGGTTTGTGGTTTAAGTATTCACATTTTTTTGCTTGTTTTAATACAAATGTTTATTTTTTAGGGCCGAGGCCTCAATTTATTATTTAAAGAAAAAACCAATTTAGACTGGGTAAAGGGTGACCCATTACATAGCCCAAAGGCCCAATGCCAAGTTGCCTGAATATAGGGCTTGAAAGCCGATTCTTTGGCCCAAAGGACCCCTCAGAGAATAGTACTGCTACAGTACCCTCGCTGCTATAGTCCCACCACCACTACAGTGTCGCTGCTGCAATAGTTTTGCCGCCGCTATAGTACTGCTACATTGCCCTACTACAGTACTGCTATAGTACCCAGAAATTCACCCCTTGTTGGATTTGATCCTGGGTCTTTTGGATGCCAAGTAGAAGCCTGTACCACTAGGGTACATGCTCATCAGAATTTAATACAAATGTTTATGTTATGTTTCTATATTTTCATATGAGGAATACTGTGGACTTAGTAAGTGATGGGTGGAGCCCACTATAACTCCTTGATGCATTGGTAGGTCTCATGAGACAAATTAGTTTCTTGGAATAAGGCCTTGAATTTTTTTTAATTTAGTCTGGGCATGAGGCCTTGACTATGTGGTAATGATATCCCCCGTTAGGCATTCCCCCATTATGAAATTAGTTATTAAATGTGATTATTCAACTAGTATAATATCAATGTTCATTTTATATAATGATGTTTGATTTATTTTTTCCATATTATTCTCATGATTATGTTTAAAAAGGATGTTTTTTTATTAGAAATCTTACCTTAAATTTTTATAGCTTTTGCTAAATTATTTACCCTTACTGAGCATCTGAGCTCACCCCTTTCTTATGTTTTATTTTACTTGGATTGTAAGAAGTGTATTATGACTGATTAGAAGGGTTAAGATAAAGAGAATAATTGAATTATCAAAGAACAATCTATGATATATTTTATGATTGAAATTGTAATGTGAAGTTAATGTATGTAATCTATTTTCCATGTCTGCTAAACTGATTGGTCCTTCAGGACTTGATTCCTTATAATCATTCCAATGTATTAAAACAATGCACTGGCTCTAGGATTCTAGGGTTAGGGCATTACAATAATCTTTACATTTGAAACAATGGGGTGTGGTTGTTTCATTCTAGGAACCCTTATATTCATTCAGATCATTTGGTAAATTTTTTCAATAAGTTTGAAATTAGATTAATCGATGATCAACCTTTACACACTTAAATCATTTACTATTCCCCTTAATCCAATTTCCCCCATGTTACTTTCCACACTTCTGGAATAATGAATGAATCATATTATTTCCTCCATGGTATTTATTATTAGTATTTATTTTGAATTTAATATTTATTTTCATATAAAAACAATGATATTTATGGGTTTCTATGATATTCATTTCTACGCTAAGGGAACATTAAATGATTTTATCATAACTACTGAAGTATATTATTGATAACTCCCTTAAAAGACAATATTTTCATCCACTGAATAATTAATCAATTTTTCTTTCTAATTGGATTACAATGCCATAAGTGTACAATATAATTCTTGTAAAAGATCCATCATAAGTACTAATTGATTCATCATCTTTCCAATTTAGCTGAAGGAATTCCATGTCTATTATCATATGATGAATATGTGAAATGTACATATTAAAAAACTATTTTAAAATCATCCCATTCCACTGAGATAGTTTTTTACCATTGATATATTTTATTGATAAGAGTACCCCATTGATCATCTTCACATTCCAATTGATATGTATAAGGAATGACTTATCCCATTATATAAGAAATAGAGAACAAAATATATCAATATAAGTGGTACTGATCTATTACCCAATAATTAGTGGATCTGAAGACCCACTAGAAAAAGGTGGATATTTCCACATGAAGGTATTAATAGTACACTATTATCTCTTATTCTAATTTTTAGGCTAATAGTTATTCATAGCTTAAGAAAGTTTTATAATCTTGTAAATGAGATTTTTTACTTTAACTCCCATAAAATGTGGTTACTTTAAAGGAAAAAGTTTCATTGTCTATCACATTTAAAATTAGCATGATTCCTCATAGTTCCAGTCATTAAATAAAACAAAAAATAGAGTGAGATTTTATTATAATAGTGATAAATCATAAATTCATTAAAAATAATTTATATGAAGTCTAAATAGGGACACCCTATTATCAATACACTAATCCTTTTGTTTAATATAGGCCATCTATGGCCATTTCCTTTTCAAATAATTAATAATGGTTCCAAAATAAAATTTGAATTAATTAAGTTATATATATTGAGGAATTATATAATGGTGTACTATAATAGACTCACTCATCATGTACTAGTGATGACATATTAAATACCCAGTCAACTCCTTCTAGTGTTGTTACTACTAGGTGAATCTGTGCCACAAAAACATCCACTTTCCAGTATCCAGACCATGATGTATTTTCTAGGAAAACCAAAAAATCACAAATTTTTCAAATATTCAGGATATTATTATATTAATATAATTATCTTCATGGGTTTTAATTGTAACACCCAAATATTTTAAAAGAAAAAAAAATTTATAGCTTATACGACACACAACACTGGTATTAAAGGAAGTATGAATTATTATTATTTAAATATGAATATTATACTATAGAAATTTATTTAGAAGGTATGGATAAAATTAAATTAATTATAAAATATATATAAAGGTTATAATAAATAAAAATGTAATAAAAAAATCCAAAAAAATTGACACTCAATTTTTAGTAAATTGATTTTATTCTACAAAAATTGTTTTTATTTATTTTTGTGAAGAAATATTTTAATTAATTTCTAAAAAATTTAGAAAATGTATTTGATATGAAGGATATAATTTTTGAAAAAATAATATCAAAATCAGTTTTGGGTGATTTTTTGGGATATTTATGATTATATTGGGTTATCATAGAATAGTTGAAAATATCGATTTTATTGAACAATGTATTTTTGTTCTAAGTATTTAAAAAGTTTTATATATTGTTTAGAATGAATTAATTTTTAAATTAGTTATATTATATTATTAGTTATCTAATTAAAGTCATTTTAATCAATTTTAGTGTTGAATTTGGTATAAAAACATTTCTATACTTACAAATCATTTTGTATGAAAAACTATATTTCATTACATTGTGTGTTTTTTATCATAAATTTTTTTTTTCAGTTATAAAAAATTTAATCCTAGAATATTTATTATTAAATTGGAATCATTAGTTCTAAATTTATTAAATATGTCTATTTTAATTTTGGTCAATATGAATAATAACAATTGTCATTTTTTCCATGTTAAAGGTGAAATGGTTTAATTAGGGTTAAAAATAATGTTATAAGGCTTAAAATTAATTAAATAGAATTCATTTAATTCATTATATTATAAAAATTCATCTGTAATAAACCATAATTTTAAAATATGAAATTCTTAATCCATTTACCAATAAATTTTATGCATATAACATATAACTAAAAGTAAATATAAAAAATGTCACTTTATTGTTTTTAATTTATGTAATGTTTTTGAAAGGGATAAAAAAATATTCTAACTTATAAATTGTTATTTGAAATATTAAAGATTTTTTATCATTTAAATTTATTTTAAATATTTAGTAATGATAAAATTATCTTAATTTATTATGAAATGCCTGCATAGTTCTTAAGAAAGTAGTGGGAAAATCAATTATATTATTTTAAAACTCTAAAATTAATATATTTTGAGTGATTTAAACTATTCCACAAAATATGAAGAAGTATATAATGATTTTTTTTATTTTTATTTGAATTAAATTATTTTCATGTTTTTTTTCATAGTTAAATTATGTGAATATTTCTTAAAAATAAATTAATAGCATGTTAGGTTAAATATATTTTATTAAATTACTTAAAAATCATAAAAATCTTGAAATTGGACATATAGGATGATATATGGTCTAAAAATGTATCCCATTGTCATTTATTATTCTATTTTACCATTATATGTAAAATTATAACCCTACAATACTAAAAAAGTCATTACCATAGTGAAGGTTGAAATTATTTATCTTTGGGGATAAAAATATTGATAAAGTTTAAAAAGATATATAAGACTATAAAAATTTGATTTTATGTTTATATTCAGACCATTTATTCATAATATCAAAATCCATGCCATTTTGAACAAATTTATATGAGTTGGTCACATATTATATTATAATATTTCATGTATTTCCAAAAATGACATTGATTTTATTTTATAATAATTTATTTTTATAAAATAAATTAAAATTTATAAAAATAATATATTTTTCCAATATAATTTGATATGGATAAAACTATAAACCATGATCCATTTATGGGTCATTTTTCCCTTTATTTTAACTTTCTTGGCCCTTAAAGAGTAAAAATATTTGATATTAGGGTAATTGTAAAAAGGGTTAATGGGGATTAAAACTAAGAGACCAGGGTAAGAAAATAAACAAAACAAGTTAAAATTTTATTTATTGAGATTATTTATACTCATACCGTTATTATATTTTAATTATATTAATTTGGACCCATTTTTACATGAATATTAATTTATATTAACTTAATACTTTAAGTAATATGAATAGTGCACCTCCCCTCACTTATAAAAGGGTATCTACTATCATATTTTCCTCAATTTATTTTTGAGAATTATAGGTCAAAAAATCCCTACTATAATACCTTCATTTATACCATACAAATATAATATATCTTATATTATTTCCAAAATAGAATCCATTCAAGGACTAAAGAATGAACCAAAAGAGGTTTCTAAACAAAGAGGTATAACTCGTAAATGAGAATGTTCAATTATATTTATTCTTATACCTCTTATAGATATATGGTATAAAATAAAAAATAATGACATAATAATATTAAATATATAAAATTTCTATTATGATGATGTAATAACCACTACCCATATTTTTCTAATCTGTTGAAAACAATAATGCCATGCATGAATATGTGTGGACTACCACCTCCATAAATTGATGCGGTTCGTTTTTCACTCCCACTTTACCTGTATAGATATAAGGATAAATTAAATGTATATATATGATATAATTTTAATTATACAAAGATGTATTATTATTTATAATTCTTTTGTTCTATCTGATGAAAAATAAAAATTGTGTTGATCTGTACGTACAACCAACCATCTCCATGGATTGTGTAAATAATTTTACTATCCCTAAATTTTATGGATAATTTTAAATATTTATATAATGAATATATATGATACTTATATAATTATTATTATTCTGTATATTATGTAAACGTGATAAAATTACATGGATTATATCTTCCAAATAAAAATTCTCATGAATAAAAAAAATAGTTAACACCCATAAATGATGATTTTATTAAGGATTTATTAAAAAATGATTGTTAAAATGTTTTATGTGGATAATATATGATATTATATGTATTTAAATTATTCTGTTATAGAATTATAATAAAATATAAATTTATTTTATTTGAATTTAGAGTGCATATGAAGTAATACAATCTTATAGAAAGGGGATTTCTCATATAGATTTTATTTCTATGATAAATATGTCATATTCACCACTAGTTTCCATTTTGTGGTGCTTATATTAACTATGGATTAATTTTTGGAATATTTTCAGAAAAATTGTGTTTATTGATAAGTAAACACTTTTTCCTCTCATTCACAAGGATTTGATTCTCAGATTACCAATGCGGTAAGTGTTTATAGTCTCAAATTATCTTTTTTGGGACATTAATTTTTATATGAACTTATACTATTATAGGATTAATATTCATAGACCTTTTTAAATGTTATATCATGAGTCTCCATATTATAATTATATTTAAATTTAAATTTTACTGTATTCTTTTAACATGATTACGAATCAAAAGTTATGAAATCATTGGTATATTAATGTCTCAATCACATTTTATTCAAAATTATTTATGCATGAATTTCCATTGAGTAAACTATATTATCCTTGTATAATAATTTTTTTTCATCATTTGTTATTTTACGATACTACATTTTTTCCATTAATTTTCATTACATTAACTACTCAATAGATCAGAAGAACATTTTTATGAAAAATCGACTATGCTTTACTATTTTTTTTGGAATAAGTTTCTTAAATTTCAATGTTTTACATAATTTATTTTATTGATTTTTTATAAATATGATAAAATTATTATTAAAAATTATTTTTAATCATGTTTTACATTCAATAAAAAATGTTTTAAAATAATAATACTATCATTTTGAGAATGAGGTTCTTTTAAATATTTACTAAACAATTGAATGGAATATTTATTTTAACATATATGACATGATTATAATTTTCTACCATCACGAATATAAAATGTTTTGAACTATCCTTATTATTTTATATGTTTTTTTAAAATTAAAATATTTCCAAAATATATTTAAATTTTTTAGGTTTTATATAAGTTATTTCAAATTGAAAATTGTATTTTACTCAAGAAATATTAAAAGTTATCTATTAAATGAATTTTAATATAAGATGTAATCCATGAGGTTTCTTATTATTTATTAGTGATATGATCCAATGATAATAAATTTATTATCTATTTATATGTGTTTTGGTTTTTTATGATGAGATATTTATGATACACATTCATTTTCGATAGTGATGTTAAGAAGAAATGTTTAAATGTTGAAATGTTAATAATACCAGTTTCATTCTATGAGATATAATTTAAGATGAATGATTTTTGATATCATCGAACAATTACGAAAGAATTATTATTATGTGATGGGTGGGACTATTATTATACATACCTCCAATACATTAACTAAATATGGATATCTCATAAGATAATAAGGAATGAAACAGGGAGAGAATCTAGTTCTGTAAGGTATTTTTCCACTATGATAGTCTTAGAGGTGAATCATGAAAAAGGATACGATGAAATGGGGATTTAAACTAATATAAGTTAATATTATTACTAATTATCCTTTAATAAGGAAATTATTTTCAATGATTCTAGGTATGCCTGAAATTTATGTCCTATACCAATGTTATGATCTCATGGCTCATGTTATTTGATTTCTTTGTGATTCAAGACTTATGGACTACTAATATTTGTTAAATGATTTAATATTGTGATATATGATATATTGGGTATTTATTTTTAAATGTTAATCTCATTTTCCTGTAGCCTTATTCTCATGTTATGTTTAATTGATCATTGGTGTCTTCCTTGTTTACCCTTACTGAGAATCTGAGCTCACCATTTCTTATGTTTCCATTCACAAGGTTATTAAGAATGGTTTTAAGTAGGATATTTTGAAGAAAATTAATATATGTAAAGATATTTGTGGGATATATTGAAGATAATTTATGAAATAAGAATGTTTTTTCTCTAGTTTCTAAATACTTTATTCCTTTGAGGTTGTAGTGAGAATCAATTTTTTTGTAAGGAATAATCATCTATTAATATGAAATGACTATATTTAAAAAGTATGGGTTTCTAAAGATGGAATAATAGTAATGTTTAGTTACTATTTATATATTATTATTATATAACATTGGTTAAAACCATAGATATAATCTTATGTATAAGATAAACTACTAATGTTTTGATAGGATAAATATCATGTGTTTTTTAAATATGACTATTTTTTCTCAAACTATGATTATTTATTTTATTTAATTATTTAAACTAGGTGGAAACATGTTAATGCTGAATATTATAAAAAATGGAATGATTTTACTCATGAGAAGTTAAATGGAACATGACTTATAATTTAAAACATTGTGATTATTACTAATCTGTTATCCTAATATATGATTAACGACCACAACTTGGGTGAGTTTTTTAATAAATAATAACATAAATATGATTTTCATGATGAACATATATGAATTAAGATTCATATTCTTAAATGACTATAATGTGTGAAGAAGAACTATAGGTCATGTCTTATTGGAAAGGGAATATATTTTCTATGTATAAATTAAGAGCATAGAGGTAGTAATTACGAGGAAAATAATAATAATTTAATGTAAGGAAGTGATGTTCATTATAAGGCACCATTTTTATTCAAATTAATTATGTGTAGTGAATGTTTGTATTATCTAAGATAGTTACTTAAATTAATGGTTAAATACTTGACCAAGGAAGTACATATGCTATACCAATAATTGAAGGTAATGGATTGAAGAGTTAATGTATTAAGATTAAATAATTATGTAATAAAAGTATTATATCATTACAATTTGAGATATGATAACGAAAAAACATGTATGTATTACTACACAATTAATTTAGTTTATGGATTTGGAGGAAAAATTTGAATTGTATAGATATCCAAGAAAAGTTATTTTGTAGTATGGAGATAATTATTAGTTAGGATAAATATATAGTTTACATTGATGAAGTAAATGGGTTAGTATGGTGACCTTTAAATTGGTTATTGATTTAATGATAAAGTGATTTAGTTAATCTTCTATTAATTTTGTTTAATTTTTGGACTTAAAAAATACATTCAACAGTTTATTATTTTATTTGAGGAAAAAGTTCTTTGTAAATTTTTGGACGTATTTATATTTTTATGTGGGATAAATAGAAGAGTTATGGATTTGATCATGGGTTTATAAATTTATTGTTCATCATATGTTCAAAGGCATAAATACCCATTTTGAGGTTTTAGTTTATTGGATTTGGAAGGTGATTTTAAACATTTACTAGTTTTAGGTATAATACTCTATTTAGATTTAAATAACCAATTTTGGTTAATAAATTATTTTATATTCAGTTAATGATGGTATGTTGGATAATGGTATCCAGATAATCTCGATGGTTGGAAAATGTTTCAATGAAAAAGAGATATTTTTTGGGGATATATGTGGTCATGATATGGATTAAATTTTAGGTTAGTATATAAAATTTATTCATGACAATTTTGTAAATTTAACTATGTTATAATATTATTTCACATGGTGATTAATGATATTTTTAGATATTTTTATTTGGGTTGTTATATATATTACCCTTAGGTTTAACATGTGATTTAACATAAAATATAATTTTAGAAGAATTTAATTAAAGTTTTGGTGATTTAAGATGAAAGGTATGATGTCTAACTGGAGGTTAAAAAATTTCATAATATTGAGGTTATTGAGATAAATTTGGATGTATGTTTATTTATTTATGGTATGATCTATGTTGAATCTTTGGTGTTATTGAGTAAATTTTGGAATAAAATGTATTTTTATTTTTGGATATTACCATACCTTGTGCTATTTTTTGTTTAATGTTTATAAATAGGAGGAATATATTATTATACTTTCGTAAAATATGTGATATATTAGAATTTTATTTTATTGATTTAGGAATAAAAAAATTCATCTATAAACCTCATCCTTTTGAGAAATATACGAAATTATGGTAAAAATTGATTAAAGGGTGGAATTATAATTGTAAAGTAAGTATGCTTCCTTATTTTATTAGTCCATATGGTAATGTAATTACTCAACTCTAAGAATAGAACCTTTAAATAAAAATTTTATCCTATTACTTTTATTTATTAATATTTTGTTTTTTTTCATTTCACATTAGTAATCAGTTTTGTTGAAATTTACATTCACATGATCAGGTTCTCAATCACCCTTTTGTTTGTCCATGAATATTATTTTCCTCTTCAATATCAAAATTTTTTGTTCCAACTAATGTAACCCTATTTTGAATCCTAGTTATGTGTTACTATAAATAACACTTGTATTTCCCATCCACTCTTTTCAATAGAATGTTTTATTAACCCTTTTTATTATATGGGTTTTCAATAAATAAATTATAAAATATAAAGACCTTTATTACTAAGATAAATTTAAAATTATAATGAAAAAATTTATTAAAGGTGAGAAGAATTTATCACCCCATGATTTTAAAATAACACTATGTTCTATAGTGTATATGACATGAAAAACTGATCTTAAATGAACTATGAATTATTATCATTAAAAAATGATTTTTATAACATGCCCATTAAATTGGTGCATATAAATAGAAGTAACTGAATTATGAAATATTTTTAAAGTACCTAATTAAATAAATATTTTACATAAATTCTTTGGAAATAAAAACTAAATTTTTAGTATGGAAATTTATTTCTTTAAAAATTGTTCTTTTATTTTGCTTTTGTTTTTTTGAGTGAATATTGTAATTAATATCTGAGTTTTTTTTATAAATTTGATTTGATAACAATAATATCATTTTTGAAACCATAATATCAAAATTATCTTTGGGTGAATTTTTTAGATTTTTCTAAAGAGATTTATTTTCTATTGAATAATAGAAAATAATGATTTTTTTTAAAACTACATTTTTATTTCAATTATTTACAAAATTAATTTTTTTAAAAATCATTTAAAATTAAAAAGATTATCTTATAGTTTTAATAATATATCTAAGTATGATGGAATCATTTTTTGTTGAATTTGGTATAAAAACATTTTTATACTAAAAAATGAATTTTAATGGAAAATAGTTTTTTGTTTCATTTTTCATTTTAATCTTAAATTAATTTTTACCATGTATATAAATTAATTATTGAAAAATGTATTACATATTTTTAATTATGAGGCACAAATTTTTGAATTAGTTCCCTTTTATTTACAGTGAATATGAATAATAAAAATAGTAAATTATTGTTTCACAAGTAAGGGTAAAATGGGTTATTTAGGGTTAAAACTAATGTGACGAGAATTGAAATAAATTAAAAAAGTTGAATTTATTTCATTAAATGAGTATAATACCTAAATACCCATCCAAAATATTAAAATATGACATTTCTTTTCATTTTAATTTGATTTTTTACCTTTATAATATTTAAGTAAAAGATAAAGTAAAAAATATCATTTTCTTACATTTAACATCTAAAATATTCTGTGATGGGGAAAAATTATATTTAGTTATAAATGTTTATTTCAAAAATGAATTAATTTGTTTCATGATATTTTTTTTAATTTTTCATAATTATGTATTTACTATAAATTCTTATAGAATGTTGACACAATGCTTGTGCAAATAGTAGAAAAATCAAGTGAATTATTTCAAAAACTCTAAAAGTAATATTTTTAGGGTGAGTTAAATTATCCCAAAAATTATTAAGATAAATATAAAATATTTTAAATGTTTTAATGTTTTATATTGTAATTAAATTATTTTCATGTGGTTTTCGAAGTCAATTTCTGTGAATAGTTCTTAAAATAGAATTAATTGTATTTTGTGTTAAATATACAATAATAAATTATATAAAATACACAAAATTATTGAAATAAAAAAATTAGGATGAAAAATGGTCTACAATTTCCTTCCTCTTTCATTTATGTTCCAATTTTCATCTTATATGTAAAATGATAACTATTTAATATTGAATAATTCATTACCATGATTAAGGTTAAAATTTGATAACCTAGGGTTTAAAAAAAATGATATGGTTTGAAATGATATATAAACTAATAAAAAATTTATTTGATGATTAAATTAAGATAATTTATTTGCTATATTATAATGAATGTTATTTTCAATCTATTTGACATGAGTTAGACACATATTATTTTATAATATTTCAAGTATTTCGGAAAATGACATTAATGATATTTTATAATAAAAAAACTATTACAAAATCATTTAAAATTAAAAAAATATCCAACCAATAGAATAGGATATTGTTTAAAATATCAAACATGATACATTTACACATCACATTTCATTTTATAGTAATTTTCTAGATCATTATGTGTAAAATACATTGATATCACTGTAATATTCCATGGTTTTAAGAGGGGTTTAAACTAAGAGATAAGCATAAAAATTATAAAAAAATTTAAAATTTTATTTTAGAGATTATTTTGACACATAATCAAATTATATTATTATTATATGATTTTATATTCAATTTTCAAATAAAATTAATTTTTTTAATTTATTAATTTTAGTAATTTGAAGAGTTCCCCTACCCTCATTTATAAAAGGGGCCCTCCTCTCCTATCTTCCCCACACATTTTGAGCCTTATATCTATGATATATACCACCATAATACCATCCTAGATTCCTTACCCAAATAATAGAGATTATTTTCTTTAAAAAATACTATCCTTTCAAGGATGATGGCATAAACAAAAAGTGGGTTCTCAAAGAAGAGGTATAACTCTTAACTAAATATTTTCAATTTTATTTCTCCTTATACCCTTTCTAAATCATTATTATCCATTATAAAATAATTAGTTATATAAATTAAATATAATAAATTGTTATTATTATTATTAAGGAACAACCATTATCTATCTTTTTCCCATCCATTATAAAATGATAACGTCGCTCATGCATACGTTTGGACTACCACGACCATGTAGCGATGTGATTATTATTTTTCAGTACCACTGTAATGTTTATAAATAAGGTTATATTTAATGAATATATATGATATATATGATATAATAATGATTCTGTTATGTTTTATTATTCTTATACCTTTTGTTTAATATACAATGAAAAATTAAAACATCATTCATGCGTATGTATGACCTACCATCTACCTGAATGGTGAAACTCATTTTTATATCTCTAAAATTTATGGATATTATAAATATGTATATGCTGAATATATATGATATTTATATCATTATTAATAATTAGTTTTTAATAAATTATCATTGAAATGTTTTTTCTGGATACTATATTATATTATAAGTATTTACATGATTATGGTATAGAATTGGATTAAATTTAAATTCATTATACTAGACATTAGAGGAATTATGAAGTAATTTAAAATTATTATAACGGAATTTCTAATATTTCTTTTATTTTATTGAGACATATGTCATATTCGTCACTTATTTCGTTTATGTGGTGTATATAATACCTATAAATTATTTTTCTTGAATATTTTAATGAAAATTATGCAAATTTACAAATCCATACTTGGTTCTCTCATTCCCGAGGTTTTTATTAGGTTATTATCAAAGTGGTTAGTGTTTATCAGCTAAAATTGTATTCTTTGGGACATATGTTATTATATACACCTATCTTTTTTTATGAGGTGTATATACAAACCCATTTAATTTTTTTATCTTATGTCTCAATACTATTATAATATTTATAGTTTCATTTTATGTTATTCTTTCATGGTTTATATAATTCAAAAGAAACCAAAGTGGTAATGGATTTATGTCTCAATACCATTTTATTTGGAATTATTTATGCATAAATTTCCATTAAGGAAATTATTTGATCCTTATCTAAAAAATACCTTTTATTTTTATTATCACTTGGTTATTTATATATTATAAAATTTTCTCCTTTAATTTCCATCACATTTATATCTCAAGATACAAAAGGAATGATTTTAAGGAAGATATGCTAGATTTTAATTTTAAATTCTAAATATTTTTATTCCAACTCTCCGTTTTAATTAAAATGTTTTATATAATGTTTTTTATTATTCTAAAATATTTTTTTTATTTTTAACCATGATTTACATTCAAAAAATAAATTAAAGTGATTCCTCCTACCATTTTCCAAATAAGGTAATTTTATCTTTTAACAAACAATGTGAATGAAAAAATTGTTTTAATGTAAATAGTATGAATAAAATTTATTGTATTCATGAACACTGATTTGTTTAACCTTTCGTAGATGTTTTCATGGTTCTATTAAATAAAATTTTTTTCTTTAATATTTTTTAAAACATTTATATTTTAAATAAATGATATCAAAATTAAAGGGATATTTTACTCAAGAAATATTTGAATTGTTATTTAAAAAAAATTCATCTTTGATGAAACCCTTTATATAAGATATTATTTACTGAGGATATGATCCAATGATAACATCCTAATTCTTTATCTAAATGATTTATTATTTTAATGTTGATATTTTTTTGAATCCAATTTATTGTAAACAGGTTATGTTATGATGAAATGTTGAAATGAGTGTAAAACCTATTTCCTTTCTATTGTTATGATATGTGATGACTAATTTATGATATTGTGGAACATATGAGGTTTTACAATTATGTTATAGGTGATATTGAAATTATATGTCCATATAATTCATTGGGTAAAGATGGTTATCTCATGATATAATAAGGAATTAAATGGAGAGTGAACTTAATTCAATAATAAAATATATCCACTATGATTGTCTTTAGAGTAAACCTTGACTAAATATAATATTAAATAATGTGAAAACCCAATCCACTTTCTTAGTATTTAAAGAAAACCTTGACATATGAATTTTTTTACTTGATTATGTGTATGCCCAAAATTTATATCTTATGTCAATGCTATGCTCGAATGAATGATGCTCTTTTATTTATTTATGATTCATGTCTTATAAACTTCAAAAAATTATTCCAAAATTAATTATTTTGATCTATGATATATTAGGAATGGATTTTAAAATTTCAATATCATGTAATTATACCCTATGATCATGTTATATTTCTGATATTGTTGATATATCCTTTTTTTTATGCTCATAGAGAATCTGAGTCCATCCATTATTTTTTATCTAAATGTTATAAAGAAAGGTGTAGGATATTTATATGAAGAATAAAACATGGGAAGATATTTTTAGGATACATTGAATAACATTCCTAAAAGATAAATATTATGTATCTTATCTCTTATTATACTGAACCTTCATGGTTCTAGTGCAGATCATAATGTTGTGTAATGAATATCTATCTATTAAGATTAAATATATGTATGAAAATTGTGGGTCCTTGTATGAGAAAATTTATCTAATTATAATATCTAAACATAAATAAAACTGGATTTGATACTAGATTATATGACCATACTGAAGGACCCATGGACACCCTGAGAGGGGAGGGGTGAATCAGGGTGACAAATTTTTCTTTTAATATGATGGATCTTGTTCCCACGTTGGTGGGAACTTGTTGAACCTTTATGATGAATATGATCAGATAGAAAACATTCACATGAACAGAGATGACACACCACTTTTTACTTGGTTCACCACTAAGGGCTACGTCCAAGGATCATACGCCGACAAGTTGTCGGTCGTACCAAATTCCACTAATCTTCACTAGTTGTATATTGCAAAGGTTCGGGCACAATCACTATGTCCCAGGCTCACTGCCTTTACAAAGGTTCAGGGATAGCTCACTGCTTCCCTTAGGTCACTCCTGTTTACTCCCCCTGGCTCACTGCCCTTGGTGAAGACACACTTAGTTTATAGACGTGAATGTCTCTTCTTCATTTCATAATAATGCATCCTCCGTTGTATGTAGATGCTCTATTGAAGTCCAATTCTCACCAGATGATGAATCTCACTTTGCTCTGAGGGTACCAGGAGATCTTCCAGCTTTCGTGCAGCTTCAAGAGGACAGATGTACTTTAACAACCCTGGCACGCTTCTCCAAGCCCGGCGTGCAAGTTTCAATCCCGGCAGGCAAGTTTCAATCCCGGCACGCAAGTCACTTGTGCGGTACAAATTTGGCACGCAGATGACACCAACCCACTTGCGTGACACTGCGTCTTTCAACTCCGAACTTGTGCGACGTTGTTCCTTTAACTCCCAAACCGCCTTGGTCACGCAACCAACAACCGGCGCACAACCTCTACATGAGCGACCCAACAACCACTTGTGGACTCAACTACTTACGTGACGAGAGCTCAAGAAATCTCTAAGTCTTGAACTTCGTTCCAAATGAGGAGGGGGTCCTCTATTTATAGGCAAACTGGACCCCCTGCGCGACGGCACGCAAGTCTTCCCTCGGTGCGCAGGTTCTGGCGCGCAGCTCATCCTCCCTAGCCTCTGTCACACTACTCACTTGCGCGACCACACAAATACTTTCCCAAGCTTGTTTCCTTTGACATATTTTGAATTTATGATCTTGAAAAACAATAGGTGTTCAAGTTTCCAGTCCTCCTAGGCATTGGCGTGCAAGTCTCTTCACAGTGCGCAGGTCACTTGCGCGACCAACCCAAAACATCTGCAGCCTTTATCCCTTTGCGATTTCCCCATGTTCTGATCTTGAAAAACATATGGCGCACAAGTTTCCTCTTCATCAAGTACACATCGCGCAAGTCACTTTGCCAAAAACACTTTTCTCTATTTTTCGATTTTCAGGCCCAAAAATTTGGCAAACACTGGGAAACGGCGCCACCTTCAATACTATTGTCTGCTTGAACTGTATGATCTCTTTGATGGTACACATTCTGAACTTCCATTGAGGATTGAAAAAAAATAGAAATCATACTCCAAAACATGCAAAGAAGACCATGGTTCTAACACATAAATTAAATATATAAATATTACATCATTTTACAAGAATATTCAAAATATATCATAACAATAATCACACATAATACCATAAAGTTTTAGTTTATTTTAAGAATAGATACATTATCATATTATTTCATGAAACATAATAAATATATCCCACAAAGTTATTCTAAAAAATTGGACTTCTTAGCCATACCCTTCTTAACACATTTCATTATATCTTGGTGAAAATTAGAATAAGAAAGGGTGAGATTAGTTTTTCCGTAAGGGTAAACATGGTATGTATCAGTCAACGATCATATGTAAGAATGACATGAGAGTTGGGGTATGAGAATATAAGATTATAATTTTAAAATCTTATATAAAAATTAACTGATAATAAACATGGAATACAGATTTGGAAGTTTATAATACATGAAGCATAGAATAATCAAAGATCGCAATCCTTGAGATAATATAATAAGAAAACAAATATAGTAAAACTGTGTCATATATTATGGAATATTCATAATTATATATATATTTTGTCAATTATACCTAATAGAACATTCATCAAATTTTTTTATTGGGAAAACCCCCAATGTACCATATTTTGGCTTTATGTTAATATCCCCCATACCCTTTGATCTCATAAAAAATTAATCATCACTGAATTCACTAGAGAGATATAACAGGCCCACCCATCATAATCATAATTCATTCATATTTATGACATAAGATCATTAAAACATGTATTAATTTATCCTAGATTATGTCATAGAAAATAAAATGGGTTTCATAAATATTATATCATCATAATCATAAACCATATATGAATGAACATGGGAAATATCATTGGATTATATCATAAGTGAATTATAATTGACATCAATGAATGTTTTTATAAATAAAAGTATCTTAAAAGATCATTGGATCATTTTTTAAGAAAAAAACCTTTTAATTTTGAAAAAAACTAATTTATATAAAATAATTTATAGAATATTAGGAAAAAATTTATATTTTAGAATAACCAATGAAACATTTAAAGTAATTTTCACTGAAAAGAATAGTCATTATAGTGGGAAAATCCATCTGTGCAATATATGTTAAAACAAATATTTTGATCAAACATTTTGTAAAAAGTAACTCATTTGGAAAATGAAAAGATGATTCATTTTAATTTTTTATAATAAGTGAATCATGTATATACATGAATTTAATAAATTCTTTTAGAATCATTAAAATTTTATTTAAATAATTTTAAATTAAATATGAAAAGAGAGTAAAAATATTTCTAAACCAAATAAAGAAACAAAGTTGGTTTTCCATAAAAACATTCTTTCATCCTTTTGAGAAAATTGAGATCCAAAAATGAAAGAAGGGCATGTAATATTTATATAACTATATGAAAAAAAATTAAATTATATTTTTGTTATATATATCATACAATTTAATCATCCAAAACATGGGCATAAAGAATCCTAATAAATAGTTAGATTGTAACATAAAACCCTTACCTTAGGCCTGCATTTATTTTTTTTGTGATTTTAACAACCACTATAATAAATTTTAATGTATTAAAATTCTATAAAAGAATCATATTTATATTAATTATACCATAAATTGTTTACTCATAATATATTATCACTTATTTATTAACAATCATTCATTATCATCATCATTGTGGGTGTTAACTGCTTCATTTTTCATGTATGATCTGATTTGGTAATGATTCTCATTACAACATGATCATGTGTACATAATATAAGGAATTTTATTCATGATATAAATATCACATATATTAATTATATATATTAATATATTTACAAACATCCATAAGTATTAGAAAAAAAAAGATAACTACATCATTCATGGTGAGTCTAGTTCGTACATATGCAAGAAATTGTTTTCATTTTCAAAAAAAATGAAGGAAAAAATACAAATAATATTTTATAATTAAATAATAATAATCATATCCTAAATATATTATATATATTTATCAAATAAATATTTAGATCCATCAATATTAAGTCATGATGGAATAGGAATCATATCGCTATGTGGAGACATCAGTCCTCATGTATACACGAGTGATACTATAATACATTATTTGATGGAAAGGAGGGGGAAAATTATTTTACCAAAATCATAATAACATATAAGTATATTTATAATACTATATTTATTATTTTATGGAGGATAAAAAATATTTATTGTGTATAGAAGAAGAAATAAAATTTGAAAGATTCTGGTAAAATGACTACCTCATCTTTGGGAGGCCTCCTCTAGATTACACTTTAATACCTTATATGATGTTCTAAGGATAAGAACATGAGCTCATGAAATGATGTAAGGACACTAAGAATGTTTTTGTGATAATTTTTTATAATATATAGAGATTAATTTTTGTGAATATAAGAAGAGAAGAGGCAACCTTTTATAAGCGAGGAGAGGGACACAAAAGGAATTACATAAATGATTTAAAAAAATAAAGTAAAAACAATGAAAAAGTGGACCCAAATAAGAATAAAATACTATTTAGGATAATATAATGTATAAATATCTTCACAAAGTAACATTTAGATAATTTTAAGTTGCATTTTTATCGATATCTCTTAGTTTAAACCCATGTAAACTCGTTTTAACCATAACTGTGGGAATAAATTGTTATTTTATTTACTATTCATTATGACCAAAAGTGAAAGTTGAATCATTTTTTTAATTTTTTTTGAATTATTTTAGTTAATTTTTACAAGATCAATATCTATAAAAGGAATAAATTAATTTTAAATTAAATATACAAAACAGAATGAATTGTTTTAAGAAAAATTCATTTTCAGGTGTAAAACTGAGTTTACTTCCATTAATTTCTTTGAAAAAACTATTAATAAAATTCTAAAATATTTTATTAAATTTATATTCTATATAGTTCATTAATATATTTTTTCAGTATTTATTAATTTAATTTATAATGAAAGAAGAATATTTCTCACATAAAATCAGTTTATAAAAAATTACTCATTTTATATTTAAGTGATTTTATCTTCATTCATAACCATTAAATATATATTATATGAATTATTTTTCATGAATTATATTTTGATTTAATTAAACTAATTTTTTATTATTTATTAATATATTAACTAATTTAAAAATTAGTAACACCTATAAAAATACATTTATTCTAAAAACATTTGCTTTTTAATCACGAAATTATTTTATTAAAAATTTAATGTTTATTTAATTT
This sequence comes from Viscum album, assembly GCA_963277665.1. Taxonomy (NCBI): domain Eukaryota; kingdom Viridiplantae; phylum Streptophyta; class Magnoliopsida; order Santalales; family Viscaceae; genus Viscum; species Viscum album. Next base: position 1,973,848,418 of record OY728133.1, read on the forward strand.
TGTGATGCCCCAACCCCAATTATCCAGAATTGGGGAATTATTACCTAACATGAGCATGATACAAGGAATCATTTCCGGAAATATCAATCAGTTTAGTAGCCTTAGAAGTACTAGATATTTACATAAGTTTTAAATTACTTAATGAAATTAGAAAAAAACAGCACTGTTTCCCCTATGAAAACTCTTATATCCATTAGCCTATTCCTATAGGTTAATTGTAATATACATATTTGGATCATGGGAAAAATAAAACATAATAATGGGGTGAGCTCAAATACTTAGTAAGGATAATAATATAATGCAAACTTTCATAAATAAGAATAAAAATTGAAGGCGATGTATAAGACTAGAACACAAGCCCCTTAAACTTAAACTTCAACATAATATGGAAAAAATAAATCAAATAATTCCATTTAATTATTCACAAGGATATTATACTAGTTGAATAATCACATGTGATATCAATATCCAATTTCATAATGATGGAATGCATAATACTAGACATTTTGAATCATCTTGTCAAGGGCTTGGCCAGGATATCTAAAAATGATTTAGGCCTCGACCCAAACCATATATCAAATTGAGAAAGACCTCGGCCAATTCCATGTATAAATCTCTCATGAGACCCACCGATGCATTGAGGAGCTATAACAGGCTCCAACCGTAACTTACTAAGTCCAATGCATTCCTCATATGAAAGGGTAAAACACAATCTAAACATTCGTATTAAAACTAGCATACGAAATGTCATTATTTTAACCACAAACCCTGAATGACATAAAAATAGCACATCCACAGTCAAACATAACTCATTAAATACATTATGGATGATTTTATTAGGATAAATAATCCTTAATCAAGAATAAAATACATATAAGGATATTTAAAAAGATGAAAATAGTTATTACAACTATTTTTAGAGAAATATCCCATTTTTCTTGAAAATAGTTAAATTATGCACTATTTATCCAAGAAGACATTTAAAATAGATTTTTGAATCAATGTTTCCCATAAAAATTTGTAAATATTTAAAGGAATTTTTATTTTAAAACATTAATGTCCATAAAAATAAATCCTTAAACCCATTATTAAAACACATACATTAATGAGAGAGATTTAGAAGAATAAATCTTTAAAACTTTTAAAATGATATTCTAGTTAGAGTTCCTAACCAAACGAGGGATGCTTGGATAAAAATAATTGAGGTAATAAAAACATTATAATATCATGATAATAAAAGGATTCATGATATGCTATATCAATGTACAATAGAAACACCAAATAAAAGTGAATTGGCGTATAAAAAAAGAAGCCTCAATGGAATGTAAGTTGAGATAAATTCCCTTATAATGACCATATATTTAGGTTAAGGATAAATAAATGACATAATTATGTGTGAAAAATAGAAATACACTCAATATTATTGGATATTCTATGTAAATAAATCAAATGACATTGACACATATTCTTTTAAAAACAATACCAATGACTTGGATGCTTAACTCAATGAATAGAAATTGATTTTAAATTACTCTTATAAAGTTTATATCGATGAATTTAGAATTTATAAATGGAGTGATTATGTTTATAAAATTAATATCTACACAATGGGGAGTGGAAATTACTACGTAAGTAAATAAATAGTGATTTCAAACAAAATTATGGAGTAAAATAATCAACGAAGTTTGCGTAAAACCGAATGACTGGAAATTGAAATTTGAAATTCCCTTACTGATTTGGTGAATTACGAAATATAAAACCCATGAAAAAAGTATCATAAAATAGAGATGTAAATAACCATAAATTAAATTATATTACACAAAAAATACAATCATGGGCAGTACATACACCACAAAAAAGGAAATAGTGGCAATATAACTTGAATCTCATGGGATTAAGAAGTGAGATGAAAACCCCTTACCTTGTACATTTTCTTGGTATAGGGTATGTTAATATCCTATATAATAGTTCAATAATTGTTATTAAATTATACAAGAACTATATACATAAATATGATATCATATATGATCCTCTAATATTGCTTTGTTTGTAATAGTTTAGTAGTATCATCGTTTCAAGTGTTAATTGATATGTTTTCCTTTATAATCTTAGTTACATAATCCATATATGTTATGGATAGGATATAATTTATTCATATCTAGAATTATATTAAGTTCTTAAACATTATTTTTAATCATAAAATGGAAATTATTCTTGAATGATTAAGATGGGAAATGAATCTCATCGCATTTGTGAAGATGGTAATCCGTACATATGCAGGAGAAACATTATCATTATATTAATGGTGAAATCGTATGTAATTAAATGGTATATAATATATAATTAATAATTATAATGTTATATTTATTATTTACATCAGTTATACACATTATCATACCCATCCAAATAATTAAGTGTTTGAATAACAAACTACACCACGAACACACTCACCGAAACACATTAGCACAGGTTTGGGTCAAACTTCATGGCCTTAATTGGTTTTTTTGGCACCCAAAAATATTGAATGACATTGCTTCATGCATAGGAACACCCCTCAAAATCGATCAACGAACTTTGAATACTGATTTAGGAATCTTTGCTAGAATCATGGTAGAAATTAATCTGGAATCAAAGCTTCCCAACACTATTAACTTCACTGCCATGGATTATAAAGTGGAAATAAATATTGAGAATTAGAGGATACCTCATTTTTGTGAGCATTGCAAGATCATTGGTCACAATATCTATAATTGTAGATTGATTAGTAAACAACCAATCCAACTACCTGACAATGATTGGAATAAAATAAGGAAGAATAGGAAGGACATAGCTCCCTTGGTTAGTGCTCTTGAAACATATAAAACTACAACCTGGGTGAAAAAACCCATAACTTCATCTCATTTAGGGGAGACCTCGAGTACCAAATGGGCTGACCTTGTCGAATAGGAAGAAAACAACAAAGCACACACAAACAAATTGGAATTTACTGTTTTAGACAGCCTTAAACAGGATACTAGAATTGTGAACTCGGGTTCCTGTCCTGCTGATCAGAATAAGGAATCTGCCACTCCTCACACTTCTTCCAATATCACTTTAACCATGGATGTGCAGAATGCTCCTCAGGACAACTTGAATATTATTTCGCAGGAGCCTCTCTCTTTGGTAAAAAACTCCACTAACATGCAGGATTCTATCTCTGACCTTCCAGAGGTGTAGTGTCCTTTGGAATTGCTCATGGGAAAGCAGATCAGTGAGGAGCATATCCCGGTTGTTCCACAGTAGGTCCAGGAGCATGCTTCCCCGGTTATAGAGGCCTCAACTTCTGCTCTCATCACTAGGCAAAGCTGTGCTTCTCACTCCACACTCATAAAGCTAAGGTCTGTTTCTCTTGCTTCTCCCCATTCTGATCCAGACGTTTCATCAGGTACTTGCAGCATTTCTTTCTAGCATGATAGTTTACATTTGAATTGTGTTAATGCTGATAACAACAATGCTCTCATTTCTGTTTTGCCGACACCCAACAATAACAACACCCACGTTATTGACACCCAAAATATTTCTTTAGATGATTCTGCTATCATCACTGTCCCTACCAAAGGCAAGAAATTTCCTACCTCAAGCCCCAACATGTCAAAAAATGTTAGAAGATCAAATAGACATAAAGGCTCAGATAGTAAGAAAAAATGGAGTTCTAACTCCAAACATAGATTTAAATGAAGATTCTTTATTGGAACTGTCAAGGGATTGCAAACTTTGACACCTTTAATTTTTTACAAAGAATGGTAAATGTTCAGAAGCCTATAATTTTTGCCATTGGTGAACCTAAAACAATATTTTCTACTGATCTTGTTCACTTTTGTCGCTTTGGATACACCTTCATCAGTGCTTGTCAAAACAACAAAAATTTTGATTCTCTTTGGACCTTTTCTCATCCCTCCCTGTCTAATGTTAATGTTTTCCATGTTTCTGATCAAAGTTTCACTTGTGATTTTATGATTGATAATGCCCATCTCTTTTGTTCCTTTATCTATGCAAAGAACAAATATCAAGATAGGAGATCTCTCTGGCGAGACCTCTCCTCTCTGAACTCAAAAATTCATTCCCCCTGGATCGTTGAAGGTGATTTTAATGCTATTATTTCACCTGGTGAAAAAATTGGTCCTCTTCATTCAAGTCTGTCTATAAGGGAGTTTAAGGCTGCTATTGAAACCTCTAATCTTACTGAGATTGCTTTAAATGGCGCCAAATACACTTGGTATAGGAATCACTACAATAGAGTGGTTGTGAGCAAACTCGATAGAGCCTTTACTAATGACCATGCTTTAGATTCTTGGGACTCCATTTCCAGTACCACCCTTCCTAATCTTTATTTTGATCATCATCCTATTTTAGTCACCATCTCTCTCAATACTCGAAAGCCCTCTTTCCCCTTTAGATTCAACAATGCTTGGTTCGCTGATCCTGACTGTTGTAATCTCATAAAACATTGCTGGTCCTCTTTGAACCAACCCGATGATGATTTCCCTTGTCCCCTTAAATTAAAATATCTCAAACGCAAGATCAAAAGTTGGTGCATCACTAAGGCGGTTCAAATTGATAATGAAATTCTCTCTCTGGAGAATGAGTTGCATCAAATTCAAAACAATATCACCCACTCCGACTTCGTTTCTGATCACCATCACGAAGCTCATATTACTATGAACTTGAATATGCTCCTCGCTTTCAAAGACAACATCCGAAAACATACTTTTAAACTCAAATGGCTTACTGATGGTGATCGTAATACCAAGTTCTATAATGCTTTACAAAGAATTCGAAAAGCTAGTAGACCTCTTGCCTCCCTTAAAAATGGAGACAACCTTTTGGATAATGAAGAAGATATTTCTAATCATGTTGTGTCTTACTTTGAATCGTTATTCAATGGGCCTTGTATGAATAAAGACCTCATTAATGACATCATTCCTACAATTGTTATGGATGTTGATAACAATTTTCTCCTGAGTGTTCCCCTTGATCATGAAATTAGAGACACTGTTTTTGGTTTGAATCCTGACAGTGCCCCTGGGCCCGATAGATTCAATAATGGTTTCTATCAAAATTATTGGGACATCATTCATGCTGATGTCTGTAAGCTTGTCAAAGACTTCTTTGATAAAGGCTTCTTACCTCATGGTTTAAATGCCCAATTCCTTGCTTTGATTCCCAAAGTTGATAATGCCTCTGAAATTCACCTCTTTCGTCCTATTGCTCTGATCAACAACCTTTATAAAATTATCACCAAGATAATTTCTAACAGACTGAACACTATCACTGATAAAATTATCTCCTATAATCAATTTGGATTTATCAAGGGGAGATCTATCCAAGACTGTATCTGTCTTGCTTCGGAATTCACTAACATGTTAAATAATAAGAATAGAGGCGGAAACATTGCCATTCAACTTGAAATTCGCAAAGCTTTTGACACTATGTATTGGAACTTCATTTTCAAAGTTCTTCATGGTTTTGGATTCAATGATAATATCATTTCTAGAATTAAATCCCTCTTTCATTCACCTCATTTTTCCATCCTGGTTAATGGATCTCCTAGAGGATTTTTCAAATGCTCTAAAGGAGTAAGACAAGGTGACCCCCTTTCTGCAATTCTTTTTTCCATTGCAGAAGACTATTTTAGCCGTATTCTCACCCAGCTGGTTGAGCAAAACAAGCTCAAACCAATTCATTCTTATAGAAACATGAATGCCCCCACCCACCTCCTTTATGCTGATGACATCATTCTCTTTTTAAAGGGTGACATAAAAAACATTAGAACTCTTAAATCTGCTCTCAAGCATTACGAGGAGGTCTTGGGTCAAGTCATTGGTTGAAATAAATCTTTCATTTACTTTGAAAAAAGCATCCCTCCTTCTAGGAAAAATAATATCATCAATGAGCTTAACATCAAATAAGGTTCTTTCCCCATAAAATACCTTGGCGTTCCCATTTTCTGGGGTAGACCTAAAGCTTGCTACTTTTCTAACATTGTTGACCAAGTTCTTAATCATCTTTTCTCCTGGAAAGGAAAATCTCTCTCCATGGCGGGGAGAATCTGCCTTATCAAGTCTGTTATTGTTTCCAAACTTGTCTATTCGATGTTTGTCTATAAATGGCCCATTAGTCTCATAAAAAAATAAATGTTCACATAAAAAACTTTGTCTGGACTGGAAGCACCTTGGACAGGAAACTTGTGACTATCCCTTGGGCTAAATGCTGCAAACCTCTAAGCATTGGTGGTCTTGGCATTAAAAACATTAAATACTTCAATGAATCTCTTCAAGCCAGATTAACTTGGAACCTGATACACAATGACACCCACCCCATTGCTTTCATCAAAAATAGGTTCATTGATAGATTGAAAAGATCTAATAGGAGTTTCATGACCTCCTCAATTTGGACCTCTGTTAGAGACACATTTGACATTATTATGCACAACGCTAGATGGATGGTCTCGAGAAACTCTTCCATGAGATTCTGGTTGGACAACTGGACTGGAGCTCCTCTTATCTCTTTGATCCCCCTTAATGATATCCCTGATGACATCAAATCATCCATTTGTAATGTGCTTAATTCTCACATTGATAATATTCCTGAAAACATTGTTCAAATTATTGATTCTTACCACTTTTCTGCCTCGTGTGACTTCTTGATTTGGGAACCTTCTCATAATGGGATTCTTAACTCCAAAAAGTTTTATAATAACTCCTTACACAACGCTGATAATGATTTGAACTAGATAATGTTTTTTGACAAGCCCTGGATTAAACCTTCCAGACTCACTCTCATTTGGCATCTTGCCTACAATAGGGTCCCCACTGATGCTTGTCTTCAAAGTTTTGGTATTCAACTTTGTTCTAAATTTCGTTTTTGCAATCAGCATAGAGAAGATACTAACCACCTATTTCTATCTTGTGATACTGTCACTGCTCTTTGGAAATATATTTTTGACACTTTTGATTGCAGATGGCCGGTTTATAACTCTATTGATGAGAAGATTAAAGGTTGCGTTGCTATGGACTCCTCTCACCAAATTAGAAATTTGTTCCTAGATGGGGTTGCTGAGCTGATTCATGTGATCTGGTATGATAGAAACTCTATTCTACATAATAATTGCTCACACAACACTAATGAAGGTAAAATGAGAATTCTCATCGCTATTCGGGATGCCGCTTTGATCCAGAATGGTTCCTGCAACAATTCGGTGGCAGACTTTATGATCCTTCACCGTCTTCAAGTTGAGGCCATTTTCTTGAAACCATTGCGCACCTTTGAGATTTTCTGGAGACCTCCATTTCCAGGTTGGATTAAAATCAATGTGGATGGAGCCTCTAAGGGAAATCTAGGTCCTGAGAAATCATCAGGGTCAGATCGTGGGATGCTTTTTGGAGGCTGTGGTATTGCATCCTCTCTAGAAGGTGAGATGCTAAGTGTTATTCATGCCACTGATTTTGCTCTTAGACATGGGTGGAACAACTTATGGATTGAGAGCGACTCTACTACTGTTGTTCAAGCCATTTGGAAGGGAGATTTTCATCTTGCTTGGATGATTACTACGCGCTGGATGAATTGCCTTCAATCTCTCCATGACGTCAATTACATTGCAACTCATACTTACCGTGAAGCGAATATGGTTGCGGATGCTCTCGCTAACAAAGGCATTAATCAGGCAATAACCTGGATGGAGGAGCTCCCAGAAAACCTGATTTCGTTGCAAGTCAAAGATTGTAATTTGATCCCATCTTTTAGACTCTTTTAATCTTTCTTTTCTTTTTTCTAATAAATTTTCTTTGGTCTTTTGACCAAATCACCACCTTCTTAAAAAAAACTACACCACGACGTGGAGACAGCAAGTTGTACGTACAAACGTATGGTGACTTTGTCATTCATATGATGGATATAATAATAAATATATTTGTACAATTTTTATAATAACATCACAGTATACTGAATATGCTGGAGTTATTATTTTATAATGTAAATAACAAAGAAAGAGTAAGTGGAAGAAGAAAAGAACTTAAAATAGGTGATGAAATATTTACCTCTTCTTCGGGTTCTTCCTTTTGATTTGCTCAAAATGGCTCTGTATGTTGGCTTTGTGACCTATTTAAGGCCTCTAGGATGATGGGAGGAAAGTTGGGAGTATATTTGGGTATGGTTTGTCTGAGCCAAATGGCTTTGGAGGTGTAAAATTAAGAGAAGGGAAAGTACCCTTTTATAAGGGAGGTGAGGGTCACTTTAAGAAAAGATTAAAATATTATTTTATAATAAAATAAATTTTGGTATATAATGGATCAAAAATGATTTATTTAAGGGATATGGTGGGTATGGGTCTAAAAAATCTCAACCAATAGGGTTTAGACAGGTTTATGTCACCATATTAACTTTATCTTTTAGATTTAACTCTTAGTTAAATAGTTTAACATTTACCATGTCTCTTTTTATTTTTATATTATATGGTTAATAAAATTAATATATCAAGAAAATAGAACCCCAATTGGTTCATTATTAATATATAAAACCTTATATATGTACATTGTCTGAACCTTATATTTTTCGGAATATTATATCAATTAATAATATACTATTTGTATAAAAACTCAATTATGTCAATTTTGAAACTATATAGTATTTGGTTTTTTTGAAAATCATAAAAGCATGATTACTTAGAAAAAAATTATTTTATCAACCCTAACATGTCTTGTTAACCTATAATATTAGTGGATTTAATTAAAAGTCCCAAATTATATTTATTTATATTTTTATAATATCAATTATTTTAATCTTTCATTAATATGGTAATTACTACATCATAATTGTGTCATAAATAAATTAAATTATATAATATCTAAAAATTATAAAAAAATACCATTATATTGAAAATATTTTTATATTTATAATGAATATTTATAGTCAACTTTATCTTATTCATATCCCTATATTAAAATTGGTTTAGTTATTAAACATTGAATTTAACACTTTTAACTCTTCTTTATATAAAATAATAATAAATGTCCATATCTAATCCAATTGGAACAAAAAGATCATATTTTATTCCTAAGTTTGTTTTTGATCTAATTACACATATACAATACAATTATGACATGTTTTAGGGTAGTTATAATATAATTGTTTCCTCTAATTACCCTATTTACTTTTAACCTTGGTAAATAAAAGTCAAAAGTTACTATTCACAAAAAATTATTTTCAAATTGTTGAACCAAATTTTACTTACCAATTTCAACCATGTATCTTTTATTTTTTAATTCATCTCATAGAAGCGGTAAAATTATGTTTTATGTAGTTTTGTAAATACTCCTAGAAGGTGGGTAAAAGATGGTAAAAAGTTCAATAAAATTTTAGACATTTAATATTATAATTAAATGACTCCAATAAATTAAATTTAGCTTATAAAGGTATTATATGTCATTTTTTACTAAAAATAAATTTAAATAAAATAAATATTTATTTAAATAAAAAGTCAATTTTAAACTATAACGCAGTGTTTTTCACAATTCATAAAACATTTAATATTTTCATAAAAATATGAAAAATATAACCAAAGCTAATGTTGATATTCCAAATTCAAAAATTAATTATATTTTATAAAATTAAAATCATAGAAGTTTCATTAATTAATTTAAAATTAATTCTCGTTGTCAAAACAGAAAAGCAGGTTTTTAAAAAGTAAAAACTATCAAATGATTGACATGTGTTTAGGTCAAATTTTAATGTGAAATTACTTATAATGACCGAAATTGTATTAAATGATAAAAATATAATCTAATTATACTTCCAAACCATTAAAATTCATAATTTAACACTATAAATTATTTCGATTAAAAAAGTTTTTTCAATTAAAATTTAGTATTATTCAGTATTCATTAAAATATGAAATTTATCAGAAAAGTATCAAAAATTTATCCAAAATAAATTTATATGTCCCAATTTTAAAGAAGAATTTAATTTCATTAAATTAAATACAAAAAAGTGTAAATATGGGTTTTAAAATGGATTTCTATTAAAAGGTTGTTAATTTTCATTTTTTAAAAAATTCTTCTTTTATCTGAAAAAATGAATTTGTTCTTATACTATGTCTAAGAAACACATAATATAGATTAAAAAATTATATGGAGTATATAAAATTCCAAATTCAGTTAATATTATTCATAATTTTTTTTAATGGCTAGTTTGGTAAGTCGTAGTGCGCTCAAACTTGGTGTTGCGTATATCACAAACTATTGTATTACATTAAAGAAAATAACTTACTATGAAATATTGGGGTGTTACAAATTTCCATTAATAAATACATTTGAATGAAATAAAAAATTTAGATATAAATTTCATAATGTTGTTAGTTATATTCAAATCCACTAATGAAATGGTTAGGTTTGAAGTTTAATAATATATTAAAGTTCGTTTATACATGGTATTGAATGTAACGAATGTTATCAAAGACATAAAATTTATTTTAATGGAATACATATAAAATAACAGGGTGTTACATAATAATATTACAATTTTTTAATCTACCACTATATCATTTATTATGTGCATATTTGGTTTTGAAAGGATTTGGAAACTAATTTATGATTCATCCTGCATCATATCTCAAGGGTTGACTAAGATATAATCATAAATACCTATGTATAAATTAATTATCGAGTATCTTTTTGATAATACTAGATAAAAATTACAAATTTATATAGAATAAATTAATTTTTTCTCACAGACACACACACACACACATATTTTTACTATAAAATTTAATTTCAATTTTAAAAGATAATACATTAAAAATAAAATAATATATATATATTTTTATAATGAAATGGATAAATTATGTCTATATCCCCTATAATTATCCAAAAAGCCACTTTTATGTCATAAGTGTACAATTTTTTCAGTCATGAAGTGCTTTAATTGGAGAGGGTCGATAATAGAGTAATCGTGATTCTATAGGTTTTCTCAAGTTTTTATGAACTAAAAAAATGGTAAAATAATATTTTATACTTTAATAAATATTTTTTATACATATATTATAATATTAATTTAAAATAAAATTATAATATTATAACCCCAATGTGTTTGATAATACAAAAAAATTTTACAATATTTTTAAATTTATTCTTTATCATTTCATAATAACATTCAATACCTCCATTATTTTATATTAATCTCCATACTCACCATAAAGACTAAAAAATTTTAAAATTTCATTTCTATATATGATAAAAACATACCATACAAGTAAAAAAATTGTTTAATGACTAATGAATCAATAAATTACTTCCATCAATCAAATAATGAATTTTAGTTTCTTATTCTACGACATATATTGCATTATTGCGATCGATTATTCCTCAAAATAAATCACATTATATATATATATATTCATAATTAGAATATTATGTAATCCAAGGATAATGATTTAAAGATGTAAAAAATAATGAAGATGAGAAGATAATATCAACCTTAATTTTCATTACAAAGAATGTCATGTTTCCATGTACACTAAAATCATATAAACATTAAGACTATGAATAAAAACACACATTGAAAAAAATGGGATCCATGAAAACCAACAAAACATGGTTTAAGAAATAAATATGGATGGAAAATCAGTATAAAAGCACTACATATAATGTTTTAGACACCATTATTTTTATTTATTAATCATCCACAAGGAGAATGATTAATAATATTAACATCCACAATTTATAATATTATTTTACCATAAAAAATATTAATTAAAATAAATTATATCAAGCATGAATAAAACCCCAACACATTTATTACCCATTAATCTTCAATATATGTATTCCAAATCCTCCTTTTACTATATCTATAGAGGGATAAAATAGATTATATTGTTTAATTCAGTAATCCATAATTAATAGATGACAAATATTATTCGGAATGTATGGAATTAACTATATGTCAATATAATGTATTTTAATCCTTCGACATTCAAGGAGAATTTCACATTGATAAGAAATATATACTAAAATTAACAAACATTAATAAATAATCAATCAATATTTAAAATTAGAATCATATTCAAAAATCTTTTCTTTAAAAAATTTTACCTTTCTGAAGATATATGATATAACATAAAATCTAAAATAATAATAATTATTATATTTCTATTTTTTTTATTTATTCTTAACTTTGAAAAAAATTAAACTATGATCAATGTATTACATTTTTAAACATAATTGATTCTGGATGATGATAGTGCAATTAAATATGGAACACAATCTTTACATATATATAGTAATCCTAATACTACCTTCCCCAACACTAGTATTCATTCATTCGAGGAAAACATGATAATAACCTTTATTAAACTAATAAAAATACAAAACAATAACATAAAAAATATTTAGTAACAAAATATTATTTTGGAGGTGTAATAAGATTACTTTTTATCACATAGAAATGGTTTATTTCTCACAAAAAATTAAAATATTATAAGGTATGAGATATTATTATAAGAATAGGTTTTTATTTATAAGTATTCATTCTAAAATATTTTCAAAAACATAAAATATGGGAAATAATTTCATATAAGCCACATATATCTTATTAAAAATACAAAAAAATAAACTTTAAATAAAAAATACATAGCTAATAAAAAACGTTTCTTATTCATAATACTAAACTGAAAAAAATGATTATAAATTCCTCAAAAAAATTTAAAAACCATTAAAAAATATCATATAACATACTAAAATCTCAATATACAAGAATTTTTGGACCACTTATTATTTAGTAACTTGTCTGCCAATATATTAATGTGAAAGTTGAAATTTCAAGAACAAAAAAAAAATATTTATCAATAAGTATAAGTATTTTCCAAAAAAATTATTAAAATGTATATCATATAATTGACAAAATCCGATGAGGGTTTTAGGAAATAGAAGATATTAAATATTACTCACAAACATTATATAATCATTCTATGTAAAAATAAAATAAGTGAGTAGCTTACTGAACCAAAGTAACTATAGTAGATTATTTTTTTCCATAATATATTATAAAATAATGATATTAATAAATTTTATGAAGATCTTAAACATAAATAGGAGATAAACATGAAGAAAATAAGATTTTTATCAAGTTATCTCAATAATATTAAACATTTAATATTATAAATTAGTCACCCTTAACTTGTTTTTGACATTTGAAAGATATATTTTTATTTTAATGGGTATAAATCCAAGAATAAGTAATAATTGGTTATTTAGATGAAAAATAGAACTTATAAAGGAAAAAAAAATTAACAATATGTTTTTTAAATTGTACGCACAATATAATAAAAATTAATGTCTTCTTGAAAAACAAAACATAAATTAAAATTATGATAATATTGATTTATCTATAAAAAAATAAAATTTTGTAACAACCCATGTCATTAAGGGTTGTGAATAACCAATGGAATTTGAATTTAATACCATTGGGAGTTCATATCTTTAATCAACCATCATATTAATAATATTATGGTTTATACACCCTTAAATGATTTTTTTAGAAGTTAAATGAGGGCTTATTTGTGTAAAAATTTCCTGTTTTGATATCGAAGAAGGGTCAGGGTGACCTAGGGGGATGAAATTCAGATGTTGAAAATATTCCTTCCATGAAAAATGGTTCACTTCAGGAATGGTTTGAGAGATAAAATTTTTATATAATGAATGAGGCTTCATTTCATGGATGGTTTATTACTATGAAAAGTAAAATTTTATAGGTCATTCACACTATTAATGGGTCATTCAAATCATAAATAGTGATTCATAGTGGGGGATAGATTGTGAATAGGGAATGTCATGGTGTGTAAAGTGGCTTGGTGTTTAGATAAGGGTTGGAACCTTACATAGATGGTGTAAAAATTGAAGGGGTCTATAATTCCATGAAAAAAATTATACATGTTGACTCCTATATAGAGTCTAGATGGAACATACTTATGGATTTCATGAAGTGAATAGTGGTTCACATCACGAAGGAGGTTTTGTCTAGGTTTAATCCCTCTTTATTAAGCTATTAACAAATAAAAATATGTTTTAATTCCATGTATTCTTTGGGTGATAATATTTTAAAGTCATAAACCTCATTGGAACACTAAGATTTAATCTTGAATGTGTTTTTTTATATTTGGACAATTCCTTATTTCTCTAGGTTGGGTGTTTAATGATTTTTGTGAGAGAGAGAATTTGGAGATTCTATTTTGAATAATTTGTACACTCACATTTCCCACTTTATATCCCCTTTTAATGGAGATAGTTTTGGTTTTATCCAATGGTTATTTGAGGTAAGAACATATATTTTGATCCGTAATTGGCTCCCCTTTGTGATCTCATGATTCATACCCACATTGGCTAGGGATTTTAGAGATGAATTCATGTTATCAAGATGAAATCATCTAATAATAATGAGGATCTTAGCTGAATTTCTTAGTGGATATTCAAAGATGATTTACATATTTTGTTTCTCCCTAATTTCATGTAGGTATGTCATTGTATAAATTTTACTAGGGTATTATAAACAATTTGATTTAATAAACCATTTATTTGGGTAATCAAATTACTTATTTTTAATAGATTTAGTCTTTTTAAATGAGGGTATTGAACTGCAACTCCTTTCTCATGGTTTCTGTGATAGAATTTTACTGAGTCAGATTTTAGAAAGTTATAAAAATTTTCATTAAATTTTAAAAATGAATTATAAATTATTATAATTAATTATTAGTACTTATTGGAATGATATAGGTTACTAGGAGTGTGGAAAAGGCTCATTGAGATTGGATGAGGTTTAGTGGATCTTTTCGAGGGGTTAAATTTGGTTTTTAGGTAGATAAACCCTATGCTATATTTGTATGTAATTTTTATTCATGAGTGTTAACGAATTAATGCTACATGGGTTTGGGTATTGGTATATAGTACAATAAAAATCACATAGGCTAGAAGAATTAGTGGCATTAATCTCCATGGATGATACTTAGTGTTCTTTATCACTTGGTTGATTTGGGATCACTTGATGAATTTGTCTCCAAGGTGATAGGGTGTTGATTGAGTTGAGATGAATCCTTAGAGAGATGTCAGGTTATGATATGTGATGTGGGTATCCTAGGTGAGATCACATAGGGATGTTGGGTGGGTATGAGAGGTTTGGGTCCATGTGAGGATGGGAAGGATAATTTCACATCAAATGATTAATGATGATATTCCTTCTATGAATGGAATAAAATCTATTGGAATAGTTTTTTAGGAATTAGTAAAAGAATAAAGAGATGATTCTCATTTAGGTTATGAGTTTAGTGTTATACTTTTTAATACATGAAATAAGACCCTAGCTTGGCTCATATTAATTTTACATGACATGGTATTGGGAATCCAAGTGGTAAATGGATATAATTGGGCCCCTCTTGACGAGGAAAGGATAAAAATTATCCTTTGGATTTTAGTGTCATCATGGGGTGATAGAGGTGAGCTGGTATCAATGAAAAAAATACTCGGATATGTAAAGGGCACTCTAGAGGATACTGTAATAAGAATAGAGAGATGTGTTGTCACATAAGTGTGTTGCCAAGATGTAGGTCTAAATATGATAAGATATATGATAGGTTGAACCACTATTTGAGATGTCTTATGCTTATGTCTATGGTAGCTGAAAAAATTGTTGGGGAGATAGATCCTAAAAACCTTACCCTACTATGTGTGAGATATTTCTTGTTGTACTTCCATATATGATATGGATCTCTCATTATGAATGATGTATGTGACCTCCATATGTGATATAGAGTGGTTTGAGACCATTTGTACCCATCTGGAGTGAGATAGTATTGGTAGTGGAAAACCATGAGTGTGATGGTTGGGTTGAAATCGGGTTAGGTGATACTTAAGTGAGATGGTTGACTTGAGAATCATTGTACATCCATGTGTGAGATGGATGGAAACAAATATTGGATGATAATAATACCATTAGTGAGATGGATACCTTTCAATAGGAATAATGGTGTGAGATTAGTGGATTTATTTCCATGAGTGAAATGGATCAAAGTAGATAATTTGATACAAGATTAGATGATGGTCCTTGATAATAGATATGTGTTATAGATTTTAATTAGAATCATAATATTTATGGACCATACTCGGAGTATGTTGGTATTGGTTAAAACATATATGTGAGACCTTCTCTGTTAGTTGGGTTGTTCAAGAATCTTTTTATGAGACCCTACAATGAGAGATTAATAGTAGTAGGGATTCAAATAATGTCATACCCCGAGTCTTTGAGTATGGGATGGGATGTGTGGAACTTGGAGACGATGAGGATTCTTTTATAAAACTAAAATTGGTATGGTCTGGAATCATAGTGTCTTGGTTAGAACATAGTGTCTCCAAAAGAATGTGTAACCCATAGAGTGTCATGGTGTCCTAGATAACAAATAGTGATTAAATGAATATGAAAGTGTATATTAGGCATTGTTGGTGTGGAACTAGTGAGTATATTCTCACATGTTGTATAAGAATCCTAGTGTTTTCAAACCATATATTTTCCTTTTAGGTTAGAGTAGAAGATGTGTAATGAACAAGGATTGTGAAACTCAACAAGTTTTATGAGACATGATTTTTTAGGCCCAAGGATGGTAGTATGGATATTTATATTTCATTATTTGTTTATTTTTATACCATTAGTCAACCAAGTGGATGATCAGTGATGTATACTCACATGAATTTGACTTTGTATAACTACATTCCATTTTTTAGTATATGTGATTAGTTGTTTGCTTCCTTTTTATAATCTTATGGATAATTTATTTTTTCTAGTCATATTTTAAATTTTATTTCACTATAATAAAATATTATATTCCTATAATTTTATGGATTTGTCTCATAATGCATGTCTGTAGAGTCTTTCATTTAGAGAGCAACACTTAAAGGCTTTTGATGAACTAAATAGAGTGATAGGTGATGTCAACCTGAGCTAGGTAATTAAATAATTATGTTAGAGAATTTTTTGTTTTATGATTTAGTTAAATGGTATATATGAAGTCTAGGTATTTTTAAAGAATATAATATACCGTGAACAAATGTTTTAATAACACCTTTCTATTGGTAAGTACTAGTTACTAAGATGATGGGATTTTTGTATTTTTTGATGATATAGTAGGGATATTGATTCAAGAATGATGTGTGTATTTGATATTTTTATTGTTTGTTTTTGGATCTTAGTTAATTAAAAATAGGATAGGGTAATTTTTTTATGATTATGAATATAGGTCTCATATGGAATATTCCTTTTTGGGTGATTTATGATGGGAGGTTCAGTTTTTTAAAGAGTCAACAACAACTTATATATCATTTTCTCATGTAACATATTGGTGGAATTCTAATTAGTTGGAACATGGGGTATTTTATTTAATATAAGTTCATGTGGATATTTTGGTCAAATAATCTCTAGTGATAGAAATATATCCCACTCAAAAATGGATATATAAACACCAATAGTTGACTAGTATGGGAATTTAATGACCTGATGATGTCTCGATATGGGTAGGTATACCTAAGAGATGATCTAACTATGATGGGTTACCCTATGGATTTGGAGACCCTTTGTGGGATGTGTAAAGGCATGAATGATATCCCTTAGGAATGAGATTTGGAGAATGTGAGAAACTATTTTTATAGAGGGATATTTTTGGACGGCAGGATATGTCAGATGCCTAACCCTATTGGATGTTAGTTTTGTTTTGTTGGGATGGAAAGAAGTGATTCTAGATATTATAATCAATAAATGTTAATCATTGGTAAATTCACATAGGTTCATCATGATGATATAATTATGGGTGGTTTTATAGTTTCTCATTGGTATGAGTGATATGCCTCCTTTTTTGGAAAGAGGGAATTGAGGGTGACTTTGGCTATGTGAGACCTACTTGAGAGAAGAGTATTATTGGTGGGTTAGGTTTTAGAGACTAGTATATTTAGGATGTAAGTCATGTGATCATGAGTCTATTGGTAATATTGGGTCTTATGGGAATGTAAATACATGGGTTCAAGTGATATTGAGTAGAATCATGGGTGAGGAAGTGTGAGAGGTTCTTCGAGTGTCACCCTACCCTGAAGAGGCGAGTGATGGTTGTTGTGATTTTTCAAAGAAATCCTTGAATCATGAGATAATTTTTGTAGTTTTTATTCATAATTATATTATATTCATGGTTTAATTTACAACTTAATTATTAGTTTTGTTGGGAATGGTTTGGGTTGTTGAGGAACCAAATAGGTTCAACAAAGGAGAGTTTGGTTTTGATTCACCCTCGATGTGAGGATGCCAATGCACTCAATGGTATACTCATGGGTATCGAATATTGAAGTTATATATGATAATTTGTGATGTTTTTTTGTGAAAGGATACATCAGTAATTAATTTTAATCCATGGAAAGGTCAATCTAGGCAAAAAAAGTGACAAAATTGGAGAGGTGAGATGATCAGAGAGCATGGATTGGGATTAGTGAAACACAATCATGTCGATGGACCTATTGATGTTAAAAATTTAGGAGAATATTAAGGGAATAAGTATACTAGGTATCACACCATTAGTTTTCGGAGGGTGTCTTATATATGGGATGTTGAAGATATCGTTCTGGACCTGACAAGAATGGGTGGAAATGGATTTTTTGTGGTTATGGTCATGGTTGAGAGAGTTAGTCATATCTGGTGATTATATTCAATAATAGATGATTTTTGGTCCATTGAGATTAGTTTTTAGGGTTTTTGGAATGGAAATAAAAAAACTATTAGGTTAGAGAGAATCAAGTTAGTCAAAAGAAAATTACCTTCATCTATTAATGGTTATAGTGTGTTAAGACCATTTTTTGGATAGTTAGAGAAAAATTAAATTGTTGATACATGGGTGGATTTGAGTATATTAGGGTCCATATTTATTACCATATTTTATATTTTAGTGCAGTATCAAATGGATTCCTTGTGTGGGAAACTAGATATTGTTGGAGTGCCAATGATTCTAGAGATAGTCAAATAATTGGCAAGTCATTTCTCAAGGAGTGAGTACAAGAGATAAAATAGTTTTTTAGGATTTCAAATATGGAAATAAACTGACTTTCATGTTTTAATATTAATGTGGATGGTTATAAAATATTGTGATTACTTTAAGGGTTAAAAATTGTGATCAGATAGTTTCATGGTATATTAGTAGTTGAGACGATGTGTCACTCACAAAATTCAACTACAAGTACTCCAATTGGTGATTTTTTCAAGTATTTGGATAATATGAAATTATAACCATTTTTGGTGAATAATTTAGGATGCTTTTATGGATTTTTTGGGTTAAGTTATATATTTTAAAAAGAAATATGATATATCTAGGTTTGGTGTTTAAAGTTTTGTAGTAGAATTATGTTGGATATAAAAAGATGGAACATGGACATTTAATGGTGAATTAATGAATGAGGTAGGTCAAAGATTAAGTTTTAGGAATTTTATGTGATTCTCAAGGATAAGAATCCCTATAGTGGGTAGTTTTTAATGAAATACATCATCATAGTTTATGAATTCTGAAAAGAAATTCAATTTGTTGCTTATTGAGGTGTTTTATATTGATACTGGACACAAATTGGGATTATGATTATTTTTTCATCATTAAATGATGATTTTGAACATGGTTCAAAGCGTAATTTGAGGTACAGTTGATCAGGTGGATGTTGAATAAGGGTTGGGGTGACCTGATGGTGGAATTCATATTATGTTATCATTTTCTTTGGAATCATAGGTTCTCTAACAAGATTTCCAGTAGAGGTAATTTTTAGGCTATGATTGATGATTCATGTTTTATAAGGTTTCTAGATAAGATATGGACCATTATGTATGGAATTCATGCAGTGAATGAAGATTTCATTCCAATAGTGGTAATTCATAATGGGGTACATGTTTCAAATATGGTAATTTGTATCATTTATGATGATTTGGTATTTGGATATGGGTTAGACACTTATAGAGGTGGTTTTCATCATTAATGGGGACTTTATAATTTGAATTAACTTTATATATAGTACCCATTACCCAGGGTCCTTAGGACCCCTATGTATGTCCTTCGTGCCATGAATTGTGGTTAATATTGTAAAGGAGGTTTGAAAAATGGCTAATCCGACTACCTTAATCTATACATAATGTGAAATAGAAGTTCTCAAGGTGAAATGTTTTAGATATAAGGTACTTGTAAAATAAACATATTTTTCATGCTATGAGTTAGTCTTGGATATGTTTTTATAGGGGAAATTATATCTTTCACATGGAAAGGTGTATCATAGTTTAGGTGAATCTTAGCTCAATAGAGGACATTTTTGGTCATATCTCCCATACCGTTTTCCACTTTCTATCCCCTATTTGAGAGGATATATTAGGTTTTCATATGATGGTTATTTAATTTATAATCACATATTTTCATATGTTATTATTTAATATTTACTATCCCATGATTTTTGATCTTTTTTACTAGGAATTTTGGAGATTATTTTCCTATATCACGGTGAAATTTTAAGAGAATGATAAAGATTTTTCTCAGATTAGGTTGAGGATGTCTCGATACTTTTTTTATGTTCATTATTTCCATTTTGGTGGAGTAATTTTACCAAATTAATTTACAAATTGTTTTTTGTGAAATTGGATTTATTAAAATTTTACATTGTGAAATTCAATTAGGGATTCTGTATAGTTTATGTATGAGTGATTATCGAGAGTGGGGCATACCCTGTAATCAGTGGTTTTTGTTGGAAAATGTTTCCCAATGATATTTTATGTTATTCTGACTATTTTTATTAAATTATTTAAATAATTATAAATTTTTTATAATTATTTACTAGTGTTTCATAGTGTAAGATAGGTGCATGAGTTCATGGAAGAGGCTCCGTGGACTTAGAAAGGCTTGGTATATCTTAGTGAGGGGTTAAATATGATATTCAAGTAAGTGTACACTATAATACAACTATTTATGTTTACTTATTTATGAGTGTTAAATCCTATATATTTTACAAGTTTAGGTAAGGGTATACAAACTGAGTAACTACCTTAAATGTGATTATGTGGTGCAATTAATCGCCAAGGATGAGTCCCATTTCTCTTTAACACATAAGATATTTTGGATAGCCTAAAGACTATGTCTCCAACCAAAGAGGTTGTTTAGTGATTTGATATGATGCCTTAGAGGGGTATCAGGTTAAGATATGTTATGTGGGACATGTGATAGGGATATTATAGGGCTAGTGGTAGGCATTAGTGTCTTGGGGACATGTGATGATGGGTGAAATGAACATAGCTCAAAGATGTTATGAGAATACACCTATTGAAGTTAGAGGTGAGTCTTGATGTGCATGGGGATTGAGAGGAATTTATTGGGCCTTGTATTACATAGAAGGAGATAGTTTTCCATCAGGTGATAGGTTGAGAGGTCTCCTTTGGTAGGCATGGTATGATACCATTTCTTGGGTGGTGGTAATTTCTATGGACATAACATTGTAATTCCATGGGAGAAACGAATGGATTTAGATCATAACAGATGAGGCATGGGTTAAAATGAGCCTATGGGATATTGTGTCACCATGGGGAGATGGGGGTGAGTTGGTATGGATGATCAGATACTCTAATTAGTCTTGAAAACCCTAGTGGATTACCAAATGGTTGTGGATATTTTTTTTGAGATGTGCGATGCTTACCGAGGGTTTTACCAAGATGTGTTGATTTGTGTGATGGGTTATTGAACAACATAAGATTTCTTATTATTATTACATATATTGGAAATAAATTTAGTGGGAATGATGAATCCTGAGGCGTTTCCCCACTATGAGTTATATTTCATTGTCTAGCCTATCATGGGTGAGATAAAGTCATTATTATGCATGATGTATGGGCCCTATATGAGTGATATGTTGTATCTTTAAGAAATTTCACCTCTCTATGAGTGAGATGGTTTTTGAGTTGTCTGAACATGAGTTATATGGTTAATCCAAGATGAGGTGGGTTCATCCATGGATGAGATAGTTGACTTGAGTGTCATGGTACATCCATGAGCGATTTTGTCGACCAAAAATATTAGCCTTCCATGAGTGAGATAAAGTCATTGGTTTGGGCACAATGCATAAGATCAAAGGATATAGAACTTTTATTTAGATGAATATAAGGTGACAATTTAATGGGATATTGGGTGAGGGACCAAAATGAGTGTTATGAGGATTATATTCTGATTCTACATGGAATGTGGTTGGACCCTACTCTGAGTGAGATGGTAGAGGTCAAGCCTTGGATGTGAGGCTTTCATAGTGAGATAGGTTGGTTGAGATGATTAGTATGGGACCATACTATGATGGATTAGTGGTTAGGAATTGGATGAAACCCAACATAGAGTCTTCAAGTGTTTGAGGAAGGAGGTGAATTTGAGAATTATTATATGGATCTAAAGATGGTATGTTTGGATATCATGGAGAACCAATTAACACATGATAGCCCATCAGGTGTGTGAAACATTACAAGTGTCATAGTGGACTAGTTAGAACACTATAGATCAATGAGCATGTTATTATATATATTTTATTTATTTATACACAAACATGTGATTTAATATATTATTTTTTCTTAGTGAGACCCTAATTGGTATATGATCACATCATGCATGGAAATCTCATTTCATAAGAAAATAATGTGTATTTATAGGTCAAATAACTCCATGTTGTGTAGATTTTTCTGGTACAAATTGATGGGTTTTGGGAGACATGGGTGTTGAGTCCTAAGTATATTAGTAGGGCTCTTTTCCTTTTGTTTATTTGTATTTGTGTGATTAGACTAGTGGGACCTCAGTGATTTATACTAGCATGACCATGACTCAGTATGATTTCATTAAATTTATTATTATATTTTATTAGTAATTTATTTCATTTTCATTCCCTAAATAATGTTTCTTTTTTTGTTCATATGTCCACTATTATTACACTCTAATATAAAGAAATATTATCTAATTTTATGTATTATTCCATCACTAATAGTTAGAAGCCTCTGGCATATATGGAGGAATTCTTAATACGTCGGGATGAACTAGATTATGAGGTGTTTCATATAGAATTTTCCCTAATTATTGAATATCAAATTATATTAAGTGAAAGGTATTTTATTTTGCATCATATTATATATTACTATATGATTAAAATTATGTATGAAATTAATGAAAATTAAGATGTTATTTCAATTTAATTTTAAAGACTATGATGAATACACCTATAATAAATGAATCAATAGTTCTTTGTAGTAGTAACTGTAGTTTTATTTTTAGGGAAACATTATATTAATGGATTCCATAAGACTTCTTTATTACCATTTATAGTATAAGAAAACAAAAATCTACATCTATGATACTACATAGATATAATTATAAAATAAAATGACAAAATTATAAAAAATACCTCTATATTCATGAATTTGATATCCATTGGCAGTGATATTGATCAATTTACCTAAGAAGCAAACAATTGGAACTTACCTCTAATGCTACACAATATTAACTAGGATCATTAAAAAAATTGGTAAGACCTATTTTAAGTAAGCCATATATTTCCACCTCTTCCTTGAAACCTAATTTTCATAAGACATATTGAGGTAGTTTTGGATTTGTGGGAAAAATATCACATGTACTAAATTATATATATGTATCTAATATAAAGAAGACTCCTTAATTTAACAAAAAATATTCTCAGAATTAAAATGTTTAACTTTTTTGGGATGAAAACCATTGAAATTATAAAAAATTTAATAATATGATTATTAATCTCTATTATCATTCAATGTTATATCTGAACATTATCATATAATGTGTCAATAAGAAAAAATAAATTTTATTAATATCATAGAGGTATCATTATTTAGATAAAGATAACAAGTTATTGAATACCACATAAAACCATATAACACTATTGTGACACCCAAGACACACACTCCCGGATCTAGTTCTCAAAGAAAAATACATTGCGTACTTTCTTTGCTACCAATTTCACAATTCTGGATATAAAAATCTATAATTACACAATCCACCACCATTATTGAATCTATTTCACTTGAAGGATATTTTTATTTTTATAGTTTTATAGAATTAGTATACATAATAAACTAATAAGGAATATTTCATTCTCAACTAATTAAAAGATTTTTAGTTATATATAAAAAACTACATAAATTATGATCAGTCTAAAATATCTCCCATAAATTTATCCACACATTTTATTTTTCTAAACAAGTGACATCTACAAATTTTTTTTCATAACCTAGGGAAATTAGAAAATAAAAAGGGTTAATCACAAAATCATAGTAAGAAAAACATATAACTAAAGCAATAATGGCATAAACATGGAATAAATATTAGAGAATGAATAAGTAAATAAGTTGAATCCATAATCATTATAAAATATATATAATTATATATCCATGAATATTAATCTAAACATGGATATAAATAATTCTGATTTGATTCTAACAGAATCCATATTTTTAGATATTAAAAACATGCTATCAATGGCTTATTCTAAGACATTTTCTTGTCATTGAGACAACATTCAAGAACTTTTACTGAATTGGGTAGGCATACAAAAAATACCCAAATCTTATTCTTCTCATTATTTTTATTAATATGTCGATGGGAAATATAATTCTAGGTTCCACCCCTCACCTAATTAATTCAAATTTATTCACAATAAGATTTGTAAATACCTTTCATAAAATTCCCCAAGGAAACTCTCACAGAATAAAAACATAACTATCAGTATAATGAAGAATATGAACAATCAATACATGATAAACCTATGTTAGTATTAAAAAATCATCAAGAATTTCAATACTTTTCCCCATGGGATTACAACGGATAACAAGATAATAACTTATCAGAATGAACATGGTGTATGGATAAAAATACAAAATCAACTTTCCAATAACCATATGTATTAGAATAAAAGTATATAGTATCCCAATACATCTCTCCAAGTAAATATAATATCATATATTATAGTTTAACAACATCCAATAAGATTATATAAAGGTTTATGTTCCTATACCATTGAATAATGAGCATATAACTATGTCAATAGTGAAATATCATGATCATAATCCATCTGAAGAATAAAAATGGATGGTTTCAAAAGAAAATTTCTTAAGATGTGAAAAACGATTTTCAATGGTTTTTTGTTTTAGGATTTAATATCTCAAAAAATGAGATAATACCACATATTATAATGAAAGGGTAGAATGTATCATACTTATATGAAATAATTTCAAGATAATGATCACAACTAAATGAATGAAAATGAGATACCAAAATAATTACTACTAGGGAAACACAAAAATTAATAACTAATTTAATGAAGGAACATTATTTAGATATTAAATAATATAATATACAAGGAGTATTATAAAAATACATCAATTTTCATTAAATACACCATTCACTGGAATTATTAGGCACAAAATTTATTTTGCCTCAAAGAATCAGAATTTGAGACAAAGAAAACTCTTATGAATTTAGAATATTTGAAATAAAATCCCTTATAAAGAGTTGGATTTAAATTGAACTTAATATACCATTATTATAAGACAATTCAAGATATTATATCTTAAATATATAGTATTGAATCAATATAAATGAAATTAGTTTCATAATAACAAACATGTCTAAAATAGAGTAATTTTATATAAAAACCCATTCTTAATCATTATATGTTCTGAACTTGCACAAAATATTATGAAAAATTAAATTAATTTCATTAAATACATACCAAATATTTTTTTATAATTTTAATAATTTAAACTCTTTATTTATAGACATATTATGTATTTGTGTTTCTTAGTTTTTACCAATTTTCATCATGGGGTGCAAGAAATATTGTATACATTGAACTAGTTTCATAAATGTCATGTTGGTATATATTATTTTTTCAAATTAAAAAACTATTTTTTATTATAATGTACATTAATATATGTTTACATATATCTTGAAACTTTATAATTTAATTTCTTGTCATTTTTGTTTATGAATCACAATGATGAAATTAATGATGATAATGTTTCAGGGATTCTTAATAAACAAAAGCTGTATTGTTAATTAATGAGTTGAATGTCTTTATAAAATTAATAGAAAAAAATAAAACATTTTTTACAAATTTATATCAAATTAAACTAGAAAATATGTTCTAATATTCTTCCAAGACATGAATGTAAAGTACTGTTCAAGTTGGTTGTTAAACCAACCCAAACATGAACCTACCATGATTAATAAAATATTATGAGATGGTTTTGTTGTAATGTCATTATACCAGAAGAATAATGTTCTTATTTATTATTTATTCATTTGATATTCCATAATTGGTATGATGTATAATGACAAGATAGTTTATATAATGTTATTATATAGAGAAATATATCATTTTCTTCTTAGATCGCACAGTTCAAATTATCGAGTTAACGATAATAATTTACTGATCATATCACTAATTTTTTATCCAATTTTTACCCAAAAAATGTAATGATATCCTAAAATTAATATTTATCATTTAATACCATCATTAGATCTAAAATTTTAATGTGGTGAAGAAAAACGAAATAAGTCGCTTCATGGAGGTTGTAGTCCGTACAATACATGAATGATGGTCTTTTGTTAATGGTTGGGGTATATGAATAAAAAATCATAATAACCATAATATATTAATATTAAAGTATATAAATGATTTAAATATCTTTATATGATTATATTTATAATAAATTTTAAAGAATATAATTATGAATAGAAACTTTGTAGTAGATAATACTCACACCAGGGACTTGAATTTTCCATGGAAGTATTCTTAGAAATGAAGAGCTTATGTTGAATAATAGTGAAAATAATGTTTTTAAATTAGTATCGTCTTTTAAGAGGATACATTTTTAAGGATATGTGATTCCTGATGTTATGGAAGTGTTACCATTTTATATGTGAAGGGAAGGATATTTTTTCTATTAAACCTTACAGTTTCAATAATGTAAAGTTAAAAATCAAGTGAAAAAGGCCAGAAAATGGAAAAATTATAGATAAAAAAGACTGAGGGTCTAAAAAAACTCAAACACTCCATTTAAGGAAAAATATGTGTGTGGTTTATTTTATCTTTTTTAAATATTTCCCAAATTTACTTTGTCCTTGGTTATTATTTCTTAACCATAGTTATTAATTTTAACGATACAGATTAAGATTGAACCTTTTACCTAATTTTATAATTATAATTTAATATGTGAAAGTAATTATACAAAAATATATCTAAATTTCTTAAATGTTAGTTTTAAAATAATCATACTTAATCATGTAAAAAATGTATTTAGAAAAATAAATCATTTAGCTTTTAATTTATATATTAGAAAAATTTATCATGGATACTTATTTTATTGACCTAAATTAATTGATTATAAAAAAATATAGGTTATGAGGATTTAAAATAAATACAAAACCGAATCTCTTATGAAAATACTAAAATGAAAAAATATAGAGAGTGGGTTTTTTATTAAAGTAACATTTTAATTAGTTCTAAAAATGTTGGAAATAAGATTTTTATGATCAAAGAATATTTTAAAATGAGTAAATTTATTGAATTGATTAATATTTTATATACTAAACTGTTTTGGAAACATATATATCATTATTATATAATGATAAAGTCATAAAAATTACTAGTTTGGTGAAAAATTTATTTTTATTCTAATAAATATGCTTTTCATAAAAAAACTCAAAATATATAATAAGTCAATTTTTATGAGGAATTTAAAAATTAATTAAATTTTTATTAAATTAAAAATTACGAAATATATAAATTTAAATTTCCAATAAAATCATAAAATATAATGAAAAAATATTTTTGTTGGAAAATGAAATATTCAGACAATAACAATTATTATTCATAGTTTATTTAATTTACCAACTAAATTGATGTTAACAAGTTATTAATATGAAATAAAATCCATCATTAATCATATATTTCTTGAAATTTAAATGTTTATTTAAAAAAAACATTTTTTATAAAAATAATTTTGAAAAAAATGATCTTATTTCCATTTTAAGTAAACTAACTGAATTTCATACATTTTAAAATATTAATTTATTTTCTATAAACATATAATTCAAAATGTCGTTACTCCTATTCATCCATGATAACTGAATAACATAGTGTTTAATGATCATACATAAATATTTATATTTTATATAAATGTATCATAATTTCATTTATGATTACTTTTGTGTGTGGAGAAGACTATCAAATATATTAAGCACATTTATAGAAATTCATATATGAAAATATTATGGTATTACAATGGTGAGGTGACTTCCACCACATCATGGAAACATATTTCAGAAATTCACCCCAAAATCGATGAAATAAATTTGGGGGGGGGGGTGAATCATCGATGAATTTTTTTTATTTTTACCATTAAAAACAAATCATTTTCAGTTAGAGTAAGATGATATGTATTTTAAACACACCATCATGAATAAATAGTCAAGGAAAATCATATTTTATAAAGGTCAAACTCAATAAGAGTAGTTAGACATTGGAATGATCTAGAAATACCTATGATCCCATAGTCCACTAGAAACAATCCTATGGAATACAAAAATAAGGTGACATCCATGTAATTTCTATAAAACATAGTATCTCAACAATGAAATTGTATCCCATATAGTAATAGTAATTCATAATGTTTTAAATCAACAATAAAGTTTTACACTACTTCCAAAACTGAATATATTGTTACAATATTACTTCCTTCTTCACAAATCACACTAGATTAATTATTCATTTATGGTTCATTTTTATATTGCGTAGAAGAGAGGAATAAAATCTTCTTCTTATCCTTCATCATTCCATATCTTTCTTTCTTTGAGGCATATAGAATGTTCTCTTGGGGTTCAAAATTGTTATTTCTTCTAAGAAAAGATAATATCACATATTACTTTTTTATATTCATAGAATAATATCAAAAATTGTATTTCCATAATTGAAGTGAAAATTATATGATGGAAGAAAATGATATATTCTCACTTTTGAACTCATTTAAAATATTTTAATTCAAGTAATGTAATTCACTTTAATATCCATAAAAATTATAAAAAACTCCCACATAATCATCAAATATTTTCAGAAAAATCATTTCCATAAATCTTAGAACATTAAAACTTTTTAATATACCTCTACATATGAATGAATATATATATATGAACCTATTATGTGGAACAATTTCCTATAATGTGCAATTCTAATCAATTTACCAGTTTTCCTATTTAACGAATCCTCCTGGATTTTCATCTTTCATCACTCTCTTATGATTGAAAATTATGATTTGAATAAATGAATATCATCTTAAAGCGTCATATAATTTAAAAATAAATTAATCATAAAAAAATCATAAATATCATATTCACATTGAAAATATCATTATATTTTTTATGTATAAAAGAATTATGCAGGTAACTTCCAATGTCTTATGTTTAGTTTTTTATGAATTTTGAATTGTTTTTACAAGAGTTAAGATCTGAACAAATACATATGAACCATTTAAAAATATTATTATGTTGCTCAAATACTTACCCACAATGGAAATTCATGAAATCAAAGACATATGTTATATATAAAATACTTATGTTCAAGTCATATAATGTAAAAATAGTTTTTTTCATGACTAGAACCAATGGGGTTCAAGATCCAACTATCCTAAGCCCGCCTCTAAAGGCTAGGGGTTGGTGACAAGAACTAAAAGGCATAACTATAATGGGATGAATTTTCTTAAAGTACCTATTCATACACACATGAACATCTAAATACATAAGTGCATTGGAATAAAAATAAAATAAAAAATATCGAGAATATAACCATGTATATGAAAAACTCTATGGTGTACAAGAGTATGATAAAGAATACTGAATGTAAATGGGGAATATAAATTCCAAAGCATAAAGATGTCTAAACCTAAAAAAATTTGAATGTAAAATTACTTAAAGAGCCAATCTCCTGACCTCCACGATTTTCCGACTATATGGGGTCCAGTGCACTAGGTATCCCAGTCGTCATCTATAATCAACACCGACCTATATATCATCTTCATAAGACACCATATGTATGGGAAAATCTTATTCAGGGGTGAGTATATAGATACCTAGTAGGGTTTTCGAAAATCTGAAGAGAGATAAGTAAGAGACTCAATTGGAATATATAGCTACTAGATATCTCAACCCAAAAAAAGAGAGTAAAAATACAAGAACACGGGTATATATATATATATGTTCTTGAAAAAAATAATCACAAATGAGAGAGAAAGGGATCTCTATATTACATCCCAACCCAGGTAAAAAGTCCCATAAACTCCATGAAGTCCATATTTAACACCCAAAATATTGTGTGTCTATCTAAAGGAGTATGCGTGTGGAGGTATCGTGCCTCACCACTATGCTTCACAATCAAGGGAACACAATATATATGTAGATTAAATTTTCCCTAGTGCGTTATGGGGGTACCAATCAATGTAAGGATGACTCATACCCTGTTTGATAGGGGGTGCAACTCAGTTGATAGATGAACCAAATCCTATTTGATAGGGGGAACCACTATGTAGATAGAGGATCCACACTCTATTTCCATGGTGGGGTATGACTAAGTAGATAGATAACCCTCACCATAATGTCATAGGGGGTACCATTGTGTAGATAGAGGACCCACCACTAATTCCATTTGGGTTACCATTTAGTATATAGATGACCCGCAAAGTAATTCCATATGGTGGTACCACTCAGTGTAACGATGACCCAAACCCAATATGATAGTGTATACTACTCAGTAAAATGATATAGGACCAACTCCCTAGTTTATAAGAGGGTAAAACAATAATGATCCTACCTGATCACTATAGTCTTCGAGAACCTTTTAAATAAGTGGTATGACTAGAAAATATTGTATTGTATCTCAAAAGTCTCCATAGAGGCCACTATCCCATTATAAGTGGGAAAAAACTCCATACATGCTACTCATGGGAAAACATATGAGCTTAAATGAAGGATATATATGAGGTTAGAGTTTCCTCATAAGGAAATTAGGGTTACATGGCCTATAAGAGGACCCACACGACATTTGACCCCAATCTATCACCTGGTCCTATCCTCACCAATACATGTCTCACGTCTCTTATATCCCTAATCGAAAATTATATATACTACCCTACATTCTTTATCCTCATATGGTCCTTCACATGCTCTCTGGAATTGTATGTTTATCCTTCCCAAGTTCTTATACTATGGAACCTAGAGTCTTTCTAGGTGTTTCCATGCATTTCCACTCTCGGAGAACATGTCGGGCCACCAATACATTGGTCAAATGGTGTGTAGGGTCTGTACATGGTATGTGATACATAAAATTTTGTAGAAATAGTTACGTTGATGATTTATGAGAGTCACATTGTTTCTTCTTCTGAAATACAAGACATGTAGTCTAGTTTTTTTTAATAAATTCTTATATCTATTCCTTAGATCCCATATCTATGGATATTTCTCAATATCTCAATTTCAAGTAACCTAAAAAAAGTGTTTCTTTCTCTGTATGGTGATTTTAGCCATCCGGTGGGTAGAAATCATATCCATATTATTCTCGCATGAACACGCACACCTTTTACACTTTGTAGCACACTAAAACCATTTACTATGATGTTTATTTGGAACCATATTAATAAAATTTCTCTTCCAAAGCCCACATATCATCTAATTCCATCCTGGGTTCATCTTTCCAATTATTAGATGTGAATCCTCTATAGATTTCGGTATCCGATCATGCTCATTCCCACCTAGAAATGTCGAATCATGACACTATGGCCTAAAAATGACTAAATAAATGTACATATGGAGATAAAGACAATAAAAAGTTGTGAAATGATATTTTTCGAAGACTTATTATCCAACATATAGATATTTGAGGTTCCAGGGTGAGAAAATAGAATTAAAAAATTGACCTAGTACATGTATGCATGCAATGGATCAATTCCAACGTAGACCAAGAAGCATATTGTCTATTTTCAAACAATTTAATAAATAACGGAGTAGAAAATGAATTTTTTAGTCCAAACTAGTTTTTATAATTTATAAATGATGAATATTTTTTTCTAATGAAAAGGAATAATTGATGTTTTCATAGCCTCTCTATCTTCATTGATTCAAAGTCTCTTCTTCATTAGATTTTTATTCTTCAGTAGTGGATGAAGAAGAAACATCTTTATGATCCCAGGGTTATACGACTTACCCAAATAAAATATTCACAATTGTATATTAATAAAAATTCTAGAGGTAGGTTAAATAATTAAATTAATTATTTAATTAACCAACTGAACACACCTCAAATGGCTGCGATTTCTGAATGGGCCACACCAACCAGTTTTAGGACACACCTAGGGTAAAAAAAAAATCTAGACTCAGCCAGATTATTGTATTTTAGTGATGAAGTCCCATTTAAGAGTTATCATATTTTATTTAGAATACAATGTGTGTGTGATATATAATATCATTAATATTATTATAAAATTTATTCTAGGCATACCAGGCCTTGAATCACACACCATCTTAGCACCCGTATCCATATATTTATATATATATCAAAGTTATACATGGAAAAAGGGTCTCCAAATAATTCCATCATTAAATACTTTCCTCTATAAAAATAAAAACTAAAAATAGTTGGATACCGAGCCCATATATGGTTATCCCACTCCAAATAGCTCTTCATCGTGCTCCTATAATGTCACAAAACATGAACCCAATGGATGGTTTGTCCATGTAGGGTTCTATCCTACCAATAATCAATATCCCTGAGATGATCCACAAAAGTGGATCATTCTTTGATGTCTATATCTATCAAATCAATAACTTGTGTGGGATCAAGCAGTTATCTTATCAGAAATTACATGTAGAAGATGTCATCCACCTTCTCCCACTGTGGGGGTAGGGTGAGGTGGTAAGAAAACTATCCAACCCTCTCTAACATCTTTAATTTCCAGATGAACCTTAAGGATAGCTGGCCTCCATGGATGATTTTTCTTAATTATCATTTTTGTGTGACACTTAGGAAAATATTATCTCCATGATTGAACTCCAAGTGCTTAAAAAATAAAGTTTCATAAGATTTCTGCCTACGCGGGGATGTTCTCATCCACTCATGGATGACATGGAACTTAACTGTTATATTATGCACCATCTCTAGACCCATAAGAGATTTTTTTCTGATCATTGTCCAGTATAAGGGTGACATAAAGGTTATCCCTTACATCGTATCAAAATTTTCCATGTTGATAGTACAGTGGTATAAATTATTTTATAGAAACTCAACTAAGGGTAAGTGATCCCCCTAGCTCCTGCCAAAAGCTGACATGTAAGATATCAACATATCCTTTAACACCTTGATAATTTTCTCTATCATCCCATCTTTCTGGAGGTGGAAGGATGTAATAATC
This sequence comes from Viscum album, assembly GCA_963277665.1. Classification (NCBI taxonomy): domain Eukaryota; kingdom Viridiplantae; phylum Streptophyta; class Magnoliopsida; order Santalales; family Viscaceae; genus Viscum; species Viscum album. The sequence goes on from OY728133.1 coordinate 1,973,881,994, forward strand.
CTCATATAGGTCTAGAATTCCTCTTAATGGACTCCCCCAATCATGATGTGAACTAAACATCATTATTAGAGATAATTTATGATGAAACCCCATGAAGGTGAACAATATACCATACGTAAATATTTCCAAAAATCTCCACCGAGCTCTAATCCCATATCAAAAGGATTTGTTCCGACTTCATGAGGTAGTCAACTATCACCAAGAAAACATCATGTTCCTTCAATTCACACAAAATACTTTTCATGATGTCCATAGTTATGATATCCCATTTCCACTCTAGGATCTCAATGGTTTGGAACAAACCTACCAGAGAATAGTGCTCATCCCACACCTACAGATTGGTGATGAACCATGAAACAAAATCATCCATGCTCTATATCATGTTTTCCCACCAATAATACCATTTAATGTCTCTATAAATATTCTCTACTTCGGTATGTAAAACAAAGGGACAAGTGCGAAAATCCTTCATCAACTCCTCCCGCATCATGATTCATACCCCCTGTCTATCCTTATAAAATGAAGAAATGATTACCTCCTTTATAAAATCAATATGGATAATATTTTAATGATATATATAGTCATGTAACACCGAACAATAAATATCTCCCATCTAGGAGTCTTTGACACTATGTTGGAGTAGAGGAGTCCACATCATCGACTGATGAAAAGATGTACCCTTCTATTAAACTAGCGTCAGCTGTAAGGGATCCAAAATCTCATAAGAATCTTGTACCAAAAAATCCTAGTAATTCATGCTAAGGGAATTTGCAACCATTTTTCCCATCCCAATAATATCAACTATCTTGATTTCATAGTTATGTAGGAACTCTAACCAACATCGCTGCCTTAGGTTCAATTCTTTCTATGTGAAGACATACCTGAGACTTTTATGGTCTGAGTAAACCAAAAATCACTCTCCTAGAATAGAGTGCATCCACATCCTCAGGAAAAGACTACCTCTACTTTCTCTAGGTCATGAGTCATGTACTGATTCTTTAAGGGTCTCAAATTACTCAACCCATATGCAATAACTACCTATATTTACATTAACACGCATCTGGTCCATGATTATGAGGAATTGAAATACCCAATGTAATTGAAATCCTCATCCAATAGTCTCAAAATTTTAGGGCTTATCATCTTCACGCTCAACTCCTCAAAGAACTTACAACACATCTTATTCCTAGAAAATGGACTCACACTCCTTATCATAGAGGATAAAGTGTCTTCAAAACTAGTGATTTATGCCACAATCTTCTTATAGTACCCTACCAAGTAAAAAAATCCTGCACCACAAACATGCTCTTGGGATTCTTCCAAAAAATCACTACATCAATCTTCACCGGGTCCATGTCTAAACCATGAAAAAATGACATGCCTTTAGAAGTGAAAATCATGAACTAAGAACATTCAGTTAAAGAGATTACCATAGTGATGGTGATCCCAAAGAAAATATAAGACTAACCTCAAGTGCTCCACATGGTCCTCCTCTAACATAGGGAATATGAGTATGTCCACAATAAAGACAAACCAAAACTGGTCTAATTATGGCTGCAAGATACAATTTAGAAAATCCATAGAAATAGATGGGGAATTCATTACACTAATGGAAATCACCAAGAACTCACTGTGTCTATAGAGAAATCATAATGAAAGCATCAAAATATCAACCTCATGAACACTCTACTGGGGGTAGATGGACTAAATATCAATTTTTGAAAAACATCTCACACATCAAAATTGGTCAAATAGGTTGTCGTTACTCATCAAGGGGTAAAATTAATTCATAATGTATTGGTTTATGAGATGATAAAATATCCAATGTGGATATCTACCATACACCATTTCTCACACGAAAGCATTATTTTTATCATCTCCCAGTAAGAAAACTCAAATTTCCTCAACAAATACCTCCTCTTTCTACCCTTCATTTAGGAAGATTTACTTGATTCCCATTTGAAAAATCATGTATTTCCATTGGTAAATAATAGTAATAAATATTATTATAGTTTTTAGTTTTTAAATTAGAAATAATGTTTCATGAAACTCCACTAATTCACAAATTAATATCCTTTACTCACAAGTATTGTTTACTTTTTTACCATTTCACCTTTTTCATTCATCTTGTTTCCAAAAATCGATTATATTATAATGATGTTATTGTATCAAGATTCAGGTACCAACTACAATGTTGTGTTCATCTCTATATAATATAATTTTTCATTCTTAGTATTAAGTGATTCCTAATGATCTATTTATTATTCAACATCTCCCAGTTTTATTATTCAAAATAGAGAGGCGTGTGATGTTGTCCCCAAATGCCTCAGGGTTTTAACATTATATCCTCGATCTCAAATAATGCATTATAATTCCACCTATCTTATCATCCATGTATGAGATGAGTTGAATTTCTCATCATGACACGAGTTTTATGAATCATCATTTTCAAACTAAACTTCCTTAGAAATACTAACTTTTTTAAAACATCATAATATTTTCAACTAAACCAAATTCAACATCACCAGCTCTGATAAATTTTTTTATTTCAACTATATTTTATTTATTTTATTATTATATAAATTTATCATTAGTGTTATACTTAATATTATTTTTATCCATTTTTTTGCATTTTTAAATTATTCTAATTACAAGATAACCTAAAAAGATTTCCTCAACACCTCTTCAATCAAACATCCCTATATTTTAATCCTTGACATTAATTATGAAGTGAGTTCTAAAAATGTTTAAATAATATAAACACAGGGTATTATTTTAATAAATATCATATGGGGAACTTTTAGAGTTTTTTATATAAAATAATTATGTAGAATATGAACTTCTAATCCAATTGCCTATGTCTAAAAAAAATGAGTAGTATAATTTTTAAAGAACGGTATTCAATCTAACTATATTAAAAAATGTTATAAGGTTATTATACACAATTTTATTGTTGTGTATATGGTGCAATGAGTTTATAAAGAAAACAATTTCTCCTTAGGGAAGCCTCAATTATCATTTTTTGTATTCAATACAATCTTATATCCAAATCTTCTTTCAGGAGTAACTACTCTCTTTTTCAGCAAGTATACTAAAATTTTTGAACATCTTAAGAGCTTTTTATTTATGTTTTATAATCACGATTCATGTAATGTTAATATACTCATTAATAAAGATAAAAAATATTTATCTTAATCTTTTTGATATCATTATCATCGGTCCATATATGTTATAATGAATATGATCTATGGGATGAGATATAATAATTTCATCTTTCATATGGGAAAAATTTACAATATACCCCTTCTAGAATATGTATAATATCCCTAAACTTTTTTAACTCATATCATGAAAACTACAAATAACAATTATCATTATATAATATTTATTATATTATTTTATAATATATATCATATTGTTATATGAATGGACTTATTCTCAACTTTCACACTCAAATAGAACAAATTAAATATATCTTCCACCCCAAATAAGTTTCCATTTCTTCATTTTCCTATTCTCTTAATCACACCAAATCAAAGAATTTTTACTAAATACAATCTTTCCTAAAAATAACTTCACTCCCATCATTATAGAGATGATAAAATCTTATTATATTATGTTCTAACCTGTAAAAAAATTAATTTTTCTTCTGGGTTTTACTTAAAAATAATATATGTACCAAATAATTTTATATTGTGTGTTCCATTATTCAAAAAAAATTCTATTACCCATATTTTAAATAAAAATAAAAATTACAATATATCTTATTCTCCTATCATATGTGAATAAATCCCATTATCCAATATTTATGGACAATTTCATTTGGAATCATGGAGTGTAACTTCAATAATAATGGATTTTCCTTATTTTCACTCTTTATCTCTAAATGATTTTAAGATTATAAATACATATTTTTTGTTGATAGAAAAATGATACATTAATTTTCATGTTGAATAGTCTAATATCATCTACCGGATACTTCCTTGAGTACATAAAACCAATTTTCTATCATTTGTTCATAATTCACATCTTTCCTCTAATTATATAACCTTTCAGTGGGTTTACTCCTCCACAACATTTTCCTAAAAATACTTTTAGCTTTATATGAATATTAAGGTTGAATCAAAAATTTATTTATCAATTTCAAAATCTCCTGTAATACCAAAAGTATCCATAAATAGAATAATATCCTCTATAATTGATTTGTTGTTCAAAATATGTCACTTTACTTTAATATTTTTTTTACATTTTCTTGTTTATTTGTTTTAAATAAATAATTTTTTCAATATATTGAAATATTTAATTCCAACATAGTTATTTCTCTAGTCTCATAAATTCCAATAGTTTTGGGGGATTCTGAGTTTTATTTCACATTTACAAAATTTTCAGATTTCATTTATTCACCTATTTAAGCCAAAAACATGGTCCTAGAAAATTTATTCTTTTTTTAAATTCCCACCAATATTTTATGAAATGTTTACTCCTTTTTATTTTATTTTTCTTTTCATAAAATAATTATCATTTTTTTGATCATTACCCATTTTTTTAATATAATATAAGAAAATTAATATTGATTTTCCCAGTTACTTTTTGTCTTTGACCTACCTTTACTAAAGAATGATCTTATCCTCTTATTTATCTTTTATTTTATCATCATTATTTATGTTCAATTTTTTCCATTATTAAGAAATTTATTTAGAGAACTTTTTTTTATGAGTATCTGGATTTCTTTAATATATTCTTATTCCTAGCTACAAGTAGGTTGATCATCCATTTTTAGATTTCTTTTTTATTTTTCATCCTTGGATATTTCAGATATTCCATATATAAAATCGCTTTTTAGAAAAATAAACCATATTAGATTCTTCATCATTATTATTGAAATTTTCATCAGTCACCTTAATGATATGGTGTTTCTCATCATCATCCCTAGAAGTATCAAATTCCCTTTTATCTTAACTATCATCACTTTACAATTTAATAAGATGTTTTTATTTTTATATTTATATAACTTCCTAAAATTCCCTTTTATGATTTGGATTTATATTGTTCATAATATTTATAATGGATATTATTGGTATTTACTATTTTTTTAAAACTATCTCCTTTATCCATTAATATTGGGTACCTTACTACAAAGTGTATAATATCTCTACACATGATGGATTATAAAGGAGTATTACCTTTGTACTTTTATGTAACATTTCATAGTTATTTAAAGAAAAGAGACTTATGATAATCTAATTTCACATTTACATATTCTTGTAAGAAAGAATAGTCAAATCAATTACTTTTTCTTTTATTCATACTTTTTTTCTTCATAGATGATTTTAAAGAAATATATTTATTATAATATTATTTATTCTTTGTATAATTATCAATTTATATCTCAGAAGCTATGAGAATATGTTTTATGTCAATAATAAGGATAGGAAATGAATCTTTATCTTAAAAATTTATAACATTTTCATCATATGTTTTATGTAGAATCCATAAGATCTTCTATACCACAGTATAATCTTCCAGTTTTTACCAATTCTCCCGATAATTATTAAAATGTTATCTACTCTTGTAAATAATTTGTCAACTAATTTATGATTATAATTTTTATATCTTCATATTACAATTTATTTATTTATAAAATTTCTTCATTTAATTTGTTTTTCCCTAAAAAATATTTTCTAGGTTAACACAAATAACATTACCCATGGTGATTCCATTCACCTAAAAAATTTTCTATCAAAAAGAGAGGATAATATTGAATTTCTAGTACGTTCATCATATTCTAGAATCTTATTATCTATTTATGGAATTTTATATCATTTATAAAGAGGTGTCAAATAATTAGCATCATCTACCTAGACATTATAACTAATATCCAATAGATATGGTAACATCATTTCCTTCTAAATATGGAAATTATTCACATGAATGTGGGAATACCCTTGATATTTACAAGGATTATATTATCTATTAATGATAATAGTATTTTTTAATAGAATCATATCATTCTAAAAATTGAAGCATCCTTTAGTTAATAAAGGAGCCTAGATTTGATTCTAATTTAATATCCAACCACGATATCGATACAATCTCTTGGGGTTGAATTAGTGATTAATAATTTATTATTATTTCCATTTTAAATGACATATTTTATGGGTTATAGTAAAATGGATTTACTATTAAAAACATCCTCAACCTTAATTGTTGATTATCATGAAATAACCATACTATTAAACATACCCACAAGAATACAGAGATAGTTAATATTATATTTTACATGGTTTATTACCCAGTAAGAGTAGTTAGTCCTTTGCATTGTCTAGAAATACACTAGATCACATAGTTCACTAAAATGGTCTTTTTCAATATAGTAATTATGGGATAACCATGATCTTAGGATACCCCATTGTCTCTTGATGTTACAAGTTAATCCCACATAGTATTGATAATTTATAGAGCATCACATTAAAAAGAAAATCTTTCTCTACTTCACACATTGAGTTTGTTGTTACCATTTTTCTTCTTTCTTCAAAACTCATATTGTATTATATATTCAATTCACCATCTTCAATAAAACAAAGATAAGTTAAAAAATAACACATTCTTCTTCGTTGTATCACTTATTTTATTTGGTATATAGTGAGTTTTCTATAGGGATTTAGTAGCATCCCTTATTCTCAAAAATCTGAATGACACTCATTCATTTATTTTTTTCATAGAATAACATTGAGGATATTATTTCCATAATTAAATTAGAAGATCTATGGTTGAAGCAAAAAAATATTATCACCATTGAACTCATTATTCTACATTAATGTTGAGTTAAATGTTTTTATTTTATCTCATTAGTAATAGGAAAAAACATCAATTTAATATTTGAAAATCCACAGACTTATCTTCTCAAAAAAATAATTCTCATATAAAAACATTAAAATCCTCCTTAACACTTAAGAGAATATCAGTGTATATAAAAAAACAATGTTGTACCTCCTTGTATGGAATGAAATCCTAATTAGTTTACCACATTTACTCCTTTACTAATCCTCCTTGATTTTTATATTGTATCATGATCTTTAGCTTGAAAAATATGTTTTGAATCCATAAGGATCATCACAAATTATTATCTAATTTATATCTCTATTAGTTATCAAAAATTAATTCTCCAATATCAATTATATATATATATGACCCTCATATTTTGAAAAGTGTAAATGTCTTAAGAAAGAAATTTCAAAAGAGTTGTATTATAGTAAAGACTTATGTTTTGTGATAAAATAGTTAACCATTAATTTTAAATGGCTTATTGTCTGATCAAATAATTTTAAAATGGATAAAAATCATACGGTGTTTCTCAAATACTTATTCATGTAGAAAATTATTACATTAAAAGATTTACTTTCCTTCAAAAAGCCTTATTTTCAAGACATATGATGAAACAAAGGCTTACACACAACCCTATGAAAATTTATTATCTCAGATCAAAGGATTAAATTTAACTCAAAATCATATGATAGGTTAATTTTTCATATTTAAGTTCTAATCAAGATCAAACATATAGACAACCCAATGTATCAATTATAAAGACTGAAAATATGTACAATTCAATGTATAAGTGTCCTTATGGATCGAATGTATGTATTCTTCAATGAATGTGTAGATCATTCACATGAATAAATCATTGAACATGTAGATAAACCATGGATAAATAATATTTAGTCTCTAATCAAATATAATATAAAAAATATTCATATGTATTGATAATGAAGTAGTCAAGTGACTATGCATTTGCCTTTATTTGAAAATTCTAGACTTGATTCAACTCAGACATAGGCCTCAACAAACCATCATTATCCTCCCTCAATCCACATAAAAATTATTCCAAGATGATGTAGATAATGTATCTAAACACACCAACACTTTCCACTGACATCCTTTTGGATCATCACCAAAACCATTACAATTTTTTTGAATATGTTTTATATATTAAACAAAATCCAACATAATATATGAAATCTTCTATAACCTTCTTAAGAATAAAAACATCTTAAATCACAAAATTAGTATTTTTTCTCATATAAATCATTATATATATCGAAAGGATATAATTCAAAATTTTTATTGCCTTATGAAACATTAAAAAAGAAAAATATTAAAAAAAAGTAAAACCCAAATATATTCAAATCGAAATATGATATTAAATTTAAAATAATGTTTATTTTTTTAAGAAAGAGTAAATCCATACATGATAATTTCATTTATAAATCATTTAAATATTTTAAATATTTTTTAAAAGGAAATTAATTTTATGGGTTTATAATACACATATATTAAAATTATAATATTTTATAGAAAATTGTAACAAATTATATATTTATATGTGAGAATAATTAAATTAATTTTTTTAATTAAATAAGTATATTTAATTTATATCAATTAATTATAATAAATAAATTCAATGATTACCTTAATTTATTATAAATAACTATAGTAGGGACTCTTGATACATTTAAAAGTAATAAAAAAGTGTGAAATATCATAATAGAACTGAAAAATGGAGACAAAATAATATAAAAAACATGATAAGATACAAAAACATAAATAAAAATGATTATTAAAATGAAATTATAGAAATTTTAAATAGAAATAATAATTGTTCAAAGAAAAATAATACAATAGTAGTGTTTCATGAAAAATTGTATCCCAAGAAAACTAGACCAAAGTAATACAAAGGTTATCAATGAATCAAGGAAATCAAAATGAAAATATAGGAAAAAATAGAACGGTAATGTTAATGAATACTTACCCTAAAGTATAGTATGTATTTGGTATATATTTATTTATAAAAAAGTTATTATATAACTATATCATATAATTCAATAACTCTTCTTTCATAAAAATAAAAAATTTCTTGTCTAGGTATTTGGTTTAGTATGATATAGAGATACCATATTTAAAGGTTTTCAGAAGAATTTTCTTGTATAATCTATAATAATACCCTATTATATGCATGTAATTTAAATGTTAAAATTTAATATACAAAAATCATCTATATATGGCTATAATTAATAAATATTTCATAATATGAAACATTGGTGATGTTGAATAATGAATTCATGCATTGAATGTATAAATGAACAAGTCATTAATCATAAATTTTATAAAAAATAATTTAATATTTTACTATATCAAGAGTGTCCCAAGGTATATATAAATTTTCTTACACAATGGGGATGATTTCTAGAGAGAGTTCCAAGATTCTGTTCATATATATCCCAACCAAGCCCCCTTTATCCCCTTCTCTTTTCTCTTAAGAGGAATTTTCATTCCATAATATTTGAGTAGAATCCCACCCAATGATTGGTAGATTCAATTAGACCACTAATACACTATTGGGATTTCATTTATTACGCCACTTCTTAAATATTATAATTTTGAAAATTGATCAAAGGTAGTAACAAAGGAATCCAAAATGAAATTATATTTCTAAATTTTTTATGTATATATATATTATTTAATTGTTTATTATGAAAAAAATTATTCATTCCATCAAATTAATATTTTATTGTTTAAATTTCAAAAAAAAAACAAATATACATATTCCAGGGATTTTAAAGAAAAGAATGAATAAATATGGATGAAAAAAATATATTTTATTATGGGGGAAAATAGATCTATCCCATACCTGAAACCACCGGAGAAAGGCTGAACGATGGGAAAAATAAGATCAACATAAATACATTGTTGAGGAGATATAGATGAGCACGGAGTGAGTCCCTAGTATAGGTAAATAATGTGAAGAGTAGAAGAGCAATGATCATTGTGCGAGGCAAGAATATGAGGGGTAAAAATATTTGGATACCACATTTGGGATTAAAAATTAGATACATGATTTTTTTACTTTGATATGGGATAAGATTACAAATAGTGTTGAAAATAATTGTAACACATTAGATGAAATAATGGAATGATGTCATCTTGGGTTGCCTTCCTACTCATGTTTTGGTTTTTTAGAGAGGATTATCCATATCATGAACCCCCATGGAAGACTAGTGGGGAGGAAAATGATGACCATTATTCTTATGTGAAGTACTATGGTATTGAAGATTCCATTCACTACCATAGAATATGATTGTTTAGTTCTAAAAATTATATGATATATGACATAAAATGTACATGATATATATAAGTTGAACCTAATTAAAGAACCATGCTTAATTCATTCATGTATCACATAATTCTGTTGTAGTTTCATTTTAATTATCAATCCATTGTGAATGTATTAAATTTTTTGAATATTCATTGGACAAGATTGAATAAACTAATAAGAATAATAATAGATGTATACATATATATTGAATATTTATAACACATTTTATTAAATGAAACATGAAATGAATTAATATATAATGGATTTTGATCTCTCATATTGTGATTATCTGATTGTTAGTATTCCTCCTAAATACTATCTTCGTTCTAAGATGTAGTTTATTACATGGAGATAGAGCTAGAACCCCCTATACATGTAGGATTCCTCAAGAAACTTTCTAAAATCCAAAGATCAATGTAATCCCCTGGTAGGAAAGAGTATTTAATCTTCTACGTTAATGAACTTCCTCAAAAGTTTTACCCACATCAAGGAAGAAGAATGCATTTATAATAAATTACCAGGTATGTTATTTGTGTATTCTATTAAAAATTTATTTTTCTACTATTTTAGGATGTGTTATGCATGTTTAAGAATCATTCTGCTCTAAAAGTATTATGCGGTGATCCTATAAAACCCACAAATTGTACCATAGTGAGTATCCTCAATAGATCAATATGAATTTATCTATGTTTATGAAAAAATGATAGATTCACTATTACTAAATCAAATATTTTTGATATTGTTTATATGATGAAGATTGAAAGGAATGATTTAATTCATCAAAAATGAAAAATATAATTTGTTTAACTGATTGGAAAAAAATTTCTTCATGTTTTGTTTTTGTATAAAAAAATTATATTCATGAAATTTAATCTCTTTACAAAACTTTTTTAGGATTTGATAATTTTCTTATGTTTTATAAATAATTTATTATTAAAATAAAATGGTATTTTGGGAAAATTTTCTAACTTATAAAATGTTTATAATTTAATTGATTTTAAATTATTTATAATTAGTAATATAAATGTTTATAAAACATTTATAAATAAAATATACAAAATATTAGATATTAATATTTAAAATAAATTTCACCAAATTAATTTTTATTCCTTATGATCTATACATAAAATTATTATTTAAAAATAATAAGGGTTAACATAAAAAGGGTTATAAAATATGAAATAAGGCCCAAATAAAAATAATTTTATATTTAAAATTATGAATAGTACAATAAATAATTAATTTCAAATTGTTCAAATTAAATGGTTCTTTATTTTGATTAATTATCAAAAATATTTTGGTATGCATGTAATTTTTTTATTTATAACTAAAATTCAAATAAAAATTGAGTTATATTATTTATAAATTGTTTATAAATAAATAAATTATATTCTATAATTTTTATTGAATATATCATATGGTTTATTATAAATTAATTAGTTATAAAATTTTAATAGTTTATTGATTAAATATTTTTTCAATTTTTTTACAAATATTCCATTAATATTTATGAGTTAGAATTAATAATATAATTTTCACATTAGTATGATTAATAACTATTATAAATCAGAATAAAGGTCATTAAAACAAGTTTTACTAAAATTATATAGAATCCTTGTAATATTTAAACATTGTGTTTATTTAATGATTTAGAAATTTAATTACAAATGATTTATTATATCTTGTAAATATGGTCAAAATATAAAAGATGTTTATATTTATAACTATGAATTTTTAATAATTAATTATTTTGAAATTTATTAAATTAAAATGGGGAATTATATAAAGATAACATACAAAAAGCAAAAAAAACTTGTTAATGATTATATAAAATGATTAAAAAATAAATTATAATTATATGTAATTTATATATTTTGAATGATTTCCAATTGGATTGAGTATAAAAAAAATTATATTATTTTTTTTACTATACATAATGTTAGATAATTTATAAACCGATTTATAGTTAGATTTAATTTATGAATCTGGTTTCTTTATATTAATTGTTAAACTTCCTCTAAGAGATATAGCCTTACATTTCAAACTTGGTATGACTATAAAATTTCGTTTTCATCTACCTTGATCTCATATTTCCATTGGAGTTATTATTTTGAATTTAGTGGTTAGACATAGTTTTTTAATATATGGTGTTAGGGATATCATAAATTATATTCTATATAATGTAAAGTTACCCTAGGAAGATAGACATAGGGTCTAACCACCTACCATCTTGGAGGCCTATGCCTTATTCTATAAAGAAGAATGGGGTTAGTTATTTATCACTACAATATTACTCATGTTGAAATTATTGATCTAATGTTTCACAAATACATTATATGAAGAGTTCATATACCTTATTCATATGATGGGTTAAAATATGTATGAATATATTTTACATCTATTTTTGGGTGAGAAATAATTGTTGTGGGTTAAATATAGAATCACACATTAATGTAATTTGAATATGTTAATTTGGTGGATGGAACATGAATTCCAAAAACATAATTTCTATATACATATATAAAAAAAGGGAATAAAACATTAGAAGAAAATGATTACATCATATTTAATAATTTTGAATTTAATTTTCAGATTATGTTTATTAAATTTTTGATATTTTAAATGGAAGACCCCTCAAATACTATGCGTACAATTACTTCTAAAGAGGAAATTTTCAAGACTTCGATTGTCCAACTAGTTAGTTTTTTGATTAACTAGGTTACCCTATATTATATTGTGTAATTTTTTATTTTATTTAGATTATACATAATGGTAAATCCTAATAGTCTAGATACCATAATAATTGAGTTGATTATATCTATATACCATATTTGGGAAAAGAGTTGTCTACTAAAATTTCCATGAATCACAACTATTTTGATTGGGAATATTTCCTATATAAATAAATAAGTGGTTAGAGAAATAATATTATAAAATCATGTAATAGTGAAATATGGATATTGTATCACTAAATGGATATGATTTATGGGTTCACTAATTTTATTGGGAGCACTATCATTAAAATTTCTTAATGAAAATTTATTATACATTTTATTAATCTTAAAAAACATTATGCTATTGATAAATTCATCACCAAATTCAAAATAAAAATTGAAATTAATCATTGAAATAAGAATCATAAAGTAATAAAATCCTAATATGGGTTTCTTAAGAAACGTTTTTGAGTAATAGGAATATTCTATGTGTTATAATTGTTCTTTATTAAGTAATCAAGTTTTGATGTTCTTAAATAGGAAAATAGGGATGCATATGGAAGAATTGATTGATTCACTTATGGTTTCACAAAAATTAGAGTTAAAATGACATAACGTTTATGATGCTAAAATTATGTAACCAATATGTTTTGGTACATAAATATTTTATTGAATTTTAAATGCACATACTCAATATGAATTACTATACCAAATAACATTCAATATGAATGAATAGGTGAGTAACTTGGTGAGTAAAAAAGTTTCATTAAATCATAATTGGTTATAAAAATCAATTATATTATTCTAAAATATTCAATATATCAACCGTATGATTTAAAATTTTTAAAAATATATATATGGTCTGAAAGAGAAAATAATTGTAGAAAAAATATTTAAGTAATAGTTTGAGGCAGTCGATAACTTGGACTCATCAATCATGGATACACATGTCATAAAATTTGTACCATAAATTATTTCTCATGAAAAGATCATGTACAAAATTATTTCCTAAATAAAATGATATGGGTATTTTATTAGTATGAAAGACCAATAATGTTTCTTCAAGTGGTTATCCAAGGTCTTTCAAGCCTATGGTTGTCATAGAAGTGTAATAATTTCATATAAAGGGAATATATAGAATACCTAATAGATTTTAATAAACTTTATAGAATGTACAAAGTAGGTATTAATGTGATAGAAATTAATTATTTGATTTTGAATGGTATGTGATACTCAATGATTATTTTATAAGTGTTGTATATATACAAGAGTTCATTAAAGGGGAATAATTAATATGTCCTGTGATTTTCATTTAAGTGATCGGAAAAACAGTTTTAACATAAAATATCTAAATATTTAAAAAGTTCAGATGAATCTAAATAAAGGATGTGTATCTTCATCTCATTTATATTATATGAGATAACATATGTTTCATTTACAATGTTTTTTTATGAAAAATGAGATGATTAATTGGATACACAAGATCTATGATTTGTTGGCATGTATAACATGATTTTAGTAGAAGATATATATATATATTTTTTAATAAGGATAAAGTGTTCATCATGTTTTTTAAAATATGAGGAAATGTATTCCCACCAACCATTAGTGGTATATTTTTATAAACCATTGTAAAGACCCAAATCTTGATGTACATGGACATTACATTACTTTTTCAGAATACACGATACATAATGAAAACAGACACACATGGACTGTAATAGTTTAGTGTCTTTGGAAACTCAGAAAACAATCTTCTAATCACGGTGAAAGATCTTCAACATCTCCCATAAAGATATTCCCCTTTTTTTTCTTACCTAAAACCTTTCATTAAATCCTGGGGAAAACAAAACAAATAAAGGGTGAGCTCAAATGCTCAATAAGGGTAAGCATAGAGAACATAAAATAATCCATAAATATTTTGAATACAAAAACTTGAACATAAAATCTAAACATCAAGATCATGAGAAACGACATAAATCATGGAAGTACACAAGGAATAGATCATAAAGGAACATTATTCATGATAAACTATCATGGTAATAAAACATGTGATTGTGGCAACCATTAAGCACATGATATGATTTCCATAGTAGCCAAGGCATTGATGGCAAGACGATCTTAGTGGACAATGTCCCTTTCTGAATCGAGTTCACTCCTCGTTCCAGTCCTGTATTACTGAACCAGATTAACTTACCATTCCATCCATGTCTATCTCATGAGATATAAATCTTTACCCAATTCATTGGAGGGAGATATAAGTCCCACCCATCTCATAATGAAATCATTCTTACTTGTTCCACAAAATAAACTGTAAACATTCATCATAACCCAAAGAATATAATGGGTTTCATAAACATCATCCCATCATCACATAATCCATATAAAAGAAATTGGATATTTCATCATAAGAAAAGTGATACCATGTAAATCATAGAGAAATTATACTTGAAATGTACACATATGAAATAATGTAATCTTAGATGGAAAATGGTTTTGATAAAACATTTGAAATGAATTCTTGAGGAAAATATCCTTTCTTCTTCAAAATCAATTTCTTTTCACAAAACATCAAGTAATTTTTAAAGGAAAGAGATTTTTTTGAAAATAGTCATGAAATATTTTGGAGTAAGCTTCATGAAAATAAGTCTTTATAAAACCGTATAAATCCTTTCATGCCGTATAAGTTAAAAAAACATTCTTCTCGTACTTTTTCTGGAAAAGTGAAAAAGTACCTCGTAACGTAAACAAAAGAAATATTCCTTAGATACCATGTAGTAAAAGTCAGAAATAGGTAAAAAGAACATTATAGAAACATGAAAACATTTTTAGAAAACATGGGAATGGATGATAACAATAACCCCAGTAAATACTTACGAATAACAATCTCAGATAAGAGTGAGATTGGAAAAGTTATCCCTTACCTTAAGTCCTATATGCTTTGTATGTATCCGAACCTCATGTATAATGATTTAAATAATTTCATTGACTTATTACAGAATCATATTTATTTTTATTATATCATATATAGTTCACTTAGGAATTTATATTACCTGTTTATTTGTCAATTCCATGTTAAAGTATCGTTTTGGGTAAAATTGTTTCATTTATCATACGTGTTTGGACTTGTTGTTCTTGATATTATTATTAATTATATCATTGTTTAATTACTTAAAGAATGTAAAACATGATTTATATATCATATATATTTAGTATATATATATATATAATAGATAGATAAATGAAATTAAACACACCATTCAAGGAGACTGTAAGCCGTACGTACGCATGAACACTGTTTTCCTTTTTTTATTGACTTGAATGGAAGTAAGTAGATGATATATATATATATATATGTATACATAGATCTAGTAGCTTAATTATGTCATATATTTCATTATTATTCATTATATATAGTTTATAATCATTCTTGAATGGTTAATCATGGAAAATGAATCTCATCGTGTTCGTGGAGACGGTTGTCCGTACGTACGCACGAGCGATGATATCATTCCCATGATCATGGAATTGTATTGAAGTGTAGGTATAATATTACAGAATCAATATCACTTTAAAATAACCACATATAGTTTTTTATTTACACCATTATACCCATCACTGTAAGGTGGTGGTGGAAAAACTGATTACACCACGGCCTGGAGACGGTATTCCGTACGTACGCACGCTTGGTGATTTGATATTCCGTAGGATGGATAGAAGGTGAAAAATGGTTGTTTCATATTCATAATAACATATCAGTATATGAGTGATAGTGATTTTATTACATTATAATGAAACAACTAAATAAGAAGATGTTGAAGAAGAAAGAAACTTGAGAGAATCGAATGAAGAGATTACCTCTTCTTCGATGCACCTCATGTAAGCCTTCTCTTAAGGAAGTAGATTTGGTCTTTTGAGAAGACCATAATCTCCATAATGTTTCTAGGGAATTTTAGAAGAGAAATTGGCAGGGGTTTTCCGAGCTTCAAGGCTCAAAAAGGTGTGAAGAGAAGAGGGAAGGGGTGCCCTTTTTATAAGGGAGGAGAGGGGCACCTTTGGAAAAACTCAAAATATTATTTTATAATAAAGTCATATTCTGTTTATAATAGCTAAAAAATGATTTATTTTGAATATAATGTGGGTATGTGTAGCAATAATCTCATCCAATAGAATTTGGACAAGATTAGGTTTCTATTTTAACCTTATCATTTAGATTTAACTTTAAGTTAAATAATTTTACTTTTACCATGTATTCTTGTTTTCATACACTATAAGTTTAATAAACGTACTATAACAATCCAAAAGAACCCAAAGTTGTTTATTATTAATATATAAATTCTTATCTAAGTAATTTGGCTGAACCTTATATTTTTAGGAATAAAATAACAATTAATAATATAATATTTGTTTTAAAAACTATTTTATGTCAACTTTGACACTATTTGGTAATTGATTTTTGAGAAACTAATAACATAATGATTAGTTCGAAAAAATTTAATTAAATCAATATTAACATGTCATATTAACCTATGAAATTAGTGTAATTCATAAAAAGTCTCAAATTACATTTATTTGGGTATTTATAACATCAATTATGTCAATATTTCATTAATAAGATCATTACTACATCATCATTGTGTCATAAATAAATTAAATTATTTAATGTCTAAAAATTATAAATAAAATATCATTATGTAGGAAATATTTTTATCTTTCTACTGAATATTTATAGTCGAATTTATATTATGTATAACCCTATATTAAAAATGTTTTAGCTATTAAACTTTGATTTTAACTATTTTAACAATTCTTTAAAAAAAATAATATTAAATGTCCTAATCTAATCCAAGTGGTCCTAAATGGTAATATTTTATTCCAAAGGTTGTTATTGGTAGAATTAAACTTATCTAATAGAATTAGGACATGTGTTAGGGTAGTAATAATTTTATTTTTACCCGTAATTACCCTATTTACTTTTAACTGTGGTAAAAAAAAGCAAAAAGTTATTATTCACCAAAACTTATTTTCATCTCATTGAACCACATTTTAGTCCTTGATATTAACTGTATCTCTCAGATTTTCGAAATTCCACTTAGAGAAGTGGTAAAATTAAGTTTTATGTGAATTTCCAAATTCTCCTAGGAGGTGGGCAAAAGACGGTGACAAGTTCAATAAAATTTTTATATATCTAAAATTATTATAAAATGACTCCAATTAATTACATTGAACTTATATAGGTATTATGTATCAATTTTGACCTAAAATAAATTTAAATAAAATAAATAATTATTTAAATAAATAGTCGGTTTTTAAATAGTAACCCAGTGTTTTCACTATTTATCAAAAATTGAACGTTTTTGGAAAAATACCAAAAATTCACCCTAGGATAATTTCGATATTCCAAATCAAAAAATGAAGTCCATTTTTAAAGATAAAATTTATAAAATTTCAAAAAGTGGGTATTACGTTTCATAACGGATAGTTCATAATAATATTATAATGATATATCGTTTAGTGAAACTTGGTATTGCGTATAACACATGCTATCGTGGAAGGTCACAAATGCGTGTTATGAAAGTCAAGTCAGGGTTGCGTGTAGTGCACGATTCATTTTTTGTTGCCTATAACAGAATCCAACCATATTTCATTTGTACATTGAATATATATATATATATATATACACTCAATGTTGCGTAAAATAACTTCTATCCAATGAACTTGAAATTGTGTGTAACATGATCCAAGAATAGTGTTGCGTATACTGAAAGCTAATACGGTGTTGAGTATAGCGCAAGATAATCATGGTGTAGCGTACAACAAAAGACATCAAAGAAATTAAAAAGAATAATTCTCATAAAATCTTGGGTTGTTACATTCTACCCCCCTTAAAATGAATTTTACCTCGAAATTCATCGAGGTTATAAATGGTTTTCTACTTGAAAGTTTCTTTAATTGAAACCCACATCATAAAATGGAATACTAAAACTTAACTTTAAAAACTAAAGTATGAAACATAACGGTTACCCAAATTAACTAATCACTGGGTTTCCACATAGGATAACATAGGTGAAAATATGAATATGGAAGAAAAATCTATCCATCATGTTCTGATGGAGAGTGGTAGAGGACATGGATATGACAAAGCCAAAAATCACAAATCCATAGATTTGTAATGATCTAAGGTACCATCTAATTCATCAGATATAAGGGCAGTAGGACAACATTTTTGGTTTTCAAGATCATTTCCCTAAATTTGAATAAATTGGAATTAGAAGAAATACTTTCTTGATTTTGGTACAGTCTCACCGTTGGTCATTCCTTGGAAAATTTCCACTTCATCTCTTTAAGAAATGAAGTTGAATTTTTCATTCGTGAAATGTTAGCAGATCATGTGATAGAATGATGGGTCATTCCATCTGTCTTAAAAAGAAGGTTAGAAAAAGTTATCAAAAATACATAAGTGCATCTATAGTTAGATTAATCATATATGGTTCCTAAAATGGACTTATACTACATATATCATACTGCTTAATATAATAAAACTGGTTTCTACTAAATATGGACTTCCTGTAGGCCAGTGTTAGGAAATAAAGGCCTGTCGCACTTCGGTTGTGGGTTTGGTTTCCACAGCCTTGTCTGACGTGATGTGTTGTCGCCCGTCCTGCATGTTGTCCTTTTTCTAAAACTAATTTATTATAACATTACATAAATAATATCGAAAAAAAATTCTAGTCTTAAATAATTCTATCTGATATCTAACTTAATCCATTCCAACCTTTAAGATTATCAAAAATTCTTCTGTCCAATCTCATAGTGTAAAGAAAATTATTACTTGAGAGGCCACATTAAAATTATGTGAATACCATCATTTATCCCCCATATATCATACGATATATCTTGTTGGTCACATTCCAAATATTCGAAGGCCTTAACCATGTATTCTCTTGAAAAATTAATACCCATTGAACCTTAGTGAAAACATGAATGTAGTTAAAAGTTAACACTTTCCACATACCAAAATCCCATAAATTCTATATACTCAAACCATGATATCACTTAGTCCTTATATTAATCATGAGCTCATGAATACTATCAAACAATTTATTTTCTCCTTATCCCTTCATTATGCACATATCATATGCTTTCCAAAATATTTTAATCACTTTTCATGGTTACCGGTACCATGTTCTTATAGAAAACCAAAATGGACCAATACAGAGATATTTCAAAATTCCATGATACTATAAATGAGATTCCATGATACTATTTTGAAATCTCATTACATAAACACTTAATCATTAAACAACATCATGGTCATACACAACATCACAAATAGTGATCGCATGTGACTTCCCTTTATCTTTTGACTTAAGAGGTTGCTCACATTGATCATCATTAACCATTGGATTAGGGCATTGATTAGCATAATTCCCCATTTCCTTTCACTTAAAGCATGTAAGTTTTGGTGGTGCGTTCTCTACAGTCATTTCATTATTCCCATCATTAGCAACCCATTTTCTATTACTTCAACACTCAGCTGGTCGATGACCTTCTTTTCCACACTTAAAAAATTTTCTAGTCTTTTTAATACAATATACACCATGCTTCTTTCCACACCTTGAGAAGAAAGAAAAATTTATATTCTTTTCACCATTATTCTGAGATTTCTCCTTGAACTCCATCTTGTGTTTCTTGTCCAAACCATGAGATTGATATGTGACACCAACTTCCATTTCTACCTTGATAGCACAACACACAATTTATTCATAGCTACTGAAGTCTCTTATATCTAATGCCCTTCGAAGACTTGGTTTTAATCCACTAAAGAATCGATCAACTTGACTTTCAGGTTGGATGATAAAGCCGGATTCATACCTTGAAAGCCTTGTAAAATTCGCTTCGTATATACCAATAGATTCATCATCCTTTTGCTTAAGCTCAAGGAAATCCTTTTTCTTCTTTGTTCGAAGAATATGAGGGAAGTACTTATTGAAAAATATGTTCTTGAACTTGTCCCATTCCATGGACTCAATTTCTACTCTTGGCCTCGTATTCTTGATAAGATTCCACCACTGATCAGTATCACCTTCAAAATGATATACTGCTAAGATTACTTTATCATGCTCAGAACATTGTAGAACTGAAAATATATTTTCAGTGGTACTGATCCATTGTTCAGCCACTAATGGATCAGAAGACCCACTGAATGAAGGTGGAAGATGCCTCATGATGGATTCAACAGAATGTTTCTCCTTTATCTGCTCATTCGGAAGTCCAGAATGATTCATATCTTGTGTAAATATAGAAATAATATTGTGCACTCCATCTCCCATAACATTGGTTTATTCAGGAGGACAATCATTGCATCATCCAATACATTGATCAACACGCTTCCTTCGGGTTCCAACCATCGTCTAAAACGCAAAAAGAATAGCATGAGGCAAACACCATGATAGGGAAAACAACATAATAAAGGGGGATTACCTTCCATATTTAACATCCTAGGTTTAATTGTAATTTCGTGACCATAATTCTAGGACTATAACCTATACTTATACTTATCCTTAGGGACATCCCTATACATTCCTTAGAAATATCTCTAGGGATATCACTAAAGTTCTCGCATACTAGTTTCCAAAGGTTGAATAAACCTTTCCACTGATACCAACTGTAGAGACCCAAATCTGGATGTACATGGACATTACATTACTTTTGCGGAATACTTGATACATAACGAAAATAGACACACAAGACCCGTAATAGTTTAGTGTCTTTTGATACTCAGAAAATAATCTTTTAATCGTGCTGAAAGATCTTCAACATCTCCCATAAAGATCATCCCCTTTTGTTTTCTTACCCAAAACTGTTCTTTAAATACTGAGGAAAAGAAAACATATAAAGGGTGAGCTCAAATGCTCAGTAAGGGTAAGAATAGAGAACATAAAACAATCCATAAATATTTGAATGCAAAAACTTGAACATAAAATCTAAACATCAAAATCATGAGCAACGAAATAAATATTGGAAGTACACAAGGAATAGATCATAAAGGAACATTAGTCATGATACACGAGCATGGTAATAAAACATGTGATTGTGGAAACCATTAATCACATGATATGATTTCCATAGTATCCAAGACATTGCTGCCAAGACCATCTTAATGGACAAAGTCCCTTTCTGAATCGAGTTCACTCCTCGTTTCAGTCCTGTATTACTGAACCGGATTAACTTACCATTCCAGCCATGTCTATATCATGAGATATAAATCTTTACCTAATGAAAAGGAGGGAGATATAGGTCCCACCCATCCCATAAGGAAATCATTCATACTTGTGCCACAAAATAAACTTGAAACATTCATCATAACCCAAAGAATAAAATGGGTTTCATAAACATCATCCCATCATCACATAATCCATATAAAACAAATGGATATTTCGTCATAAGAAAAGTGGAACCACGTAAATCATATATTCATTATACTTGATACATACACATATGAAATAATTTCATCTTAGATGGAAAATGGTTTTGATAAAATATTTGAAATGAATTCTTGAGGAAAATATCCTTTCTTCTTCAAAATCAATTTCTTTTTCACAAAACGTCATCCAATTTTTTTAAAGAAATAGATTTTTTTGAAAATAGTCATGAAATATTTTGGAGGAAGCTTCTTGAAAATAAGGCTTTATAAAACTGTATAAATCCTTTCATGCTGTATAAGTTAAAAAAACATTTTTCTCGTACTTTTTCCGGAAAAGTCAAATAGTACCACATAACGTAAACAAAAGAAAGATTCATTACATACCATGTAGTAAAAGTCAAAAATGGGTAAAAAGGACTTTAAAAATACATGAAAACCTTTTTAGAAAACATGGTCATGGATGATTATAATAACCCCAGTAAATACTTACGAATAACAATCTCGGATAAGAACGTGATTGGAAAAGTTATCCCTTACCTTATGTATGATATGCTTCGTATATATCCAAACCTGTTGTATAATGATTTAAATAATGTCATTGACTTATTACAGAATCATATTCATCGTTATTATATCATATATGGTTCACTTAGGTATTTATATTACCTGTTCATTTGTCAATTCCATGTTAAAGTAGCATTTTGGGTAAAATTGTTTCATTTATCGTACGTGTTTGGACTTGTTGTTCTTGATATTATTATTACTTATATCATGATTTAATTACTTACAGAATGTAAAACATGATTTATATATCATATATATTCAGTATATATATATATAATAGATAGATAAATGAAATGAAACACACCGTTCATGGAGACGGTAGGCCGTACGTACGCATGAACGTTGTTTTCCTTTCTTTATTGACTTGAATGGAAGTAAGTAGATGAAATATATATATATATATATATATATATATACATAAATCTAGTAGCTTGAATATGTCATATATTTCATTATTATTCATTATATATACTTTATAATCATTCTTGAATGGTTAATCATGGAAAATGAATCTCATCACGTTTGTGGAGACGGTAGTCCGTACGTACGCACGAGTGATGATATCATTCCCTTGATAGTGGAATTGTATTGAAGTGTATTTATAATATTATAGAATCAATATCACTTTACAATAACCATATATAGTTATTTATTTACACCATTATACCCATCCATGTAAGGTGGTGGTGGAAAAACTGATTACACCACGGTGTGGAGATGGTATTCCGTACGTACGCACGCGTGGTGATTTCGTTTTCCATAGGATTGATAGAAGGTAAAATAGGGTTGTTTCATATTAATAATAACATATCAGTATATGAGTGATACCGATGTTATTACTTTATAATGAAAAAATTAAATAAGAAGAAGTTGAAGAAGAAAGAAACATGAGAGAATCGAAAGAAGAGATTCCCTCTTCTTCGACGCATCTCCTTTAAACCTTCTCTTATGGAAGTAGAGTTAGTCATTGGAGAAGAAAATAACCTCAATAATGTTGCTAGGGAAGTGGAGAAGAGAAATGGGTAGTGTTTGTCCGAGCTTCAAGGCTCAAAAGGGTGTGAAGAGAAGAGGGAAGGGGTGCCCTTTTTATAAGGGAGGAGAGGGGCACCTATGGAAAAACTCAAACTATTATTTTATAATAAAGTCATATTAGGTTTATAATAGCTAGAAAATGATTTATTTCAAATATTAGGTGGGTAAGGGTCGATATAATCTCTTCCAATAGAATTTAGACAAGTTTAGGTTTCTATTTTAACCTTATCATTTTGATTTAACTTTAAGTTAAATAATTTTACTTTTACTGTATCTTCTTGTTTTCTTACACTATAAGGTTAATAAACATATTATAACAAGCTGAAATAACCCCAAGTATTTTATTATCAATATATATAACCTTATCTAAGTCATTTAACCAAACCTTAGATTTTGAGGAATAAAATAACTATTAATAATATAATTATTTATTTTAAAACCATTTTATGTCAACTTTGAAACTATTTGGTAATTGATTTTTGTGAAAATTATTCCAGAATTATTTGTTTGAAAAAAGTTAATTAAATCAATACTAACACGTCATATTAACCTAGAAAATTAGTGGAATTCATAAAAAGTCTCAAATTACATTTATTTGGGTATTTATAACATCAATTATGTCAGTATTTTAATAATAAGATAATTACTGCAGCATCATTGTGTCATAAATAAATTAAATTATTTAATGTCTAAAAATTATAAATAAAATACCACTAATTAGGAAATATATTTTTATTTCTAATTAATATTTATAGTCAAATTTATATTTTGTATTACCCTATATTAAAAATGTTTTCGTTATTAAACTTTGATTTTTACTATTTTAACTATTCTTTAAATAAAATAATATTAAATGTCCTAATCTAATCCAAATGCGCCTAAATGGTCATATGTTATTCCTAATGTTTTTGTTGGTAGAATTAAACTTATCCAATAGAATTAAGACATGTTTTAGGGTAATAATAGTATTATTTTTACCATTAATTACCCAATTTATTTTTAACCGTGGTAAAAAAAGTAAAAAGATACTATGCACCAAAAATTATTTTCATCTCATTGAACCACATTTTAGTCCTTGATATTAATTGTTTCTCTTAGATTTTTGAAATTCTACTCATAGAAGCGGTAAAATTATGTTTTATGTGAATTTCCAAATTCTCCTAGGAGGTGGGTAAAAGACGGTGAAAAGTTCAATAATATTTTTATATATCTAAAATTATTATAAAATGACTCCAATGAATCACATTGAACTTATATAGGTATTATGTATCAATTTTTACCTAAAATAAATTTAAATAAAATAAATAATTTTTTAAATAAAAAGTCTGTTTTTAAATAGTAACCCAGTGTTTTCACTATTCATCAAAAATTGACAGTTTTTAGAAAAATTAAAAAAATTCACCCTAGGATAATTTCGATATTCTGAATCCAAAAATGAAGTCCATTTTGAATGATAAATTTTATAAAATTTCAATAAGTGGGTATTACTATTCATAATGGCTGGTTCATAATAATATTATAATGATATCTTGTTTAGTGAAACTTGGTATTGCGTATAACAAATGCTATCATGGAAGTTCGTAGTTGCGTGTTATGAAAGCCAAGTCAGGGTTGCGTGTAGTGAACGATTAATTTGTTGTTGCGTATAATATAATCCAACCATATTTCATTTTACATTGAATATATATATATATATATATATACAATCTATGTTTAGTATAATAACTTCTGTCAAAAGAACTTGAAATTGTGTGTAACACGATCCAATAATATTGTTGCATATACTGAAAGCTAATACGTTGTTGCATATAGTGCAAGATAATCTTGTTGTAGCATACAACAAAAGACATCGAAGAAACTAAAAATAATAATTCTCATAAAATCTCGGGTTGTTACAACCATTCATTTCAAATGGTAAAATATTAAAAACATATATAATATATTATATTATATAGATATGATAGATTTTTTTTAAATGTTAACTGTAAGAAAAAATAAGTATTATTTCCCATAAGACAATGTAGTTTATGTATATTATCTTAATAGTGTATTAGAGATGAGTGGGTGTATGTTTTCACTAATACAAGTTAAAATCTAAAAAATAAATATAAGGAAATTTTCAAATTATATTCTAAAATATATTTAGCATATGTGATGTTAATAAAGTAAATTTTACATTGAGTTACTATATGAAAATTAATATCACTATTTAATGAAGGATTATACTAGTATATGTCTAAATTAAATTTTCACTTTATATCCTAAAAGTTTTGAGATGTGTGATGGTAAATAAAAATCAAAAGAATTATATTTAGTTGCCATAATAAGTGAACATAGTAATTACCTAGAGTCTTATATAATTAATACAAAAAGTGTATCACTTGGTATCCTAAAAGAGTTTTGGGTGTGGAGATAAAGAGAAATGTAAAGAGTTACATTAGTTACCATAATAATATAGTTAATATTTTATCCTAAAACATATGAGGATGAGTTGGTAAAGTGATAATGTAAACATTTATTTTATTTACTGAATATTGATTGGGATTTTTTTGATTGAAATTGTTCTAAGATTGATGATGATACAAATATAATGAGTTCAATGAAGACAATAAAATTTAATAACATAAAATTGGTTGTTATGACATTAAGTATATTGAATATAGGTTCAAAGAGTTGAACATTGAAAAATGATTCCACAGTCTTACAATTATTAAAAATATCATGCTTCATAAATGTCAGTAACTAAAAATTTAAGGAGATTATTTTAATAGATGACAACACAAGGATGTGACTTGAATTAGATATGGATGCAATGTTAAAAAACTATTATTATAATTCAAAAATGAGATCAATATATAATATATGGACATTAAAAACATAAAATTGTTTTTTAATAATTGTAAAAATATCATGTAGTTATAATAAAATAAATATCTATTTATAATTCATTCATGTGTTGTTCGATTATATTTACATGAATGGTCAAATGGTAAAAATCCCTTCAAAGTATAAACTATGAATTTTCCCTAATTGATGATCATAATATAATATTATAGGTCATGATGATATTTTATGATCAGTATGAATATATATTTATTCTCATAATAAAAGGTTGTGTAAGAGATTTGAAGAATTGATTCATGAGTTAACATGTAGAGACTTATTAGTTGGACTGAGTCACTAATATATATATCACAAAACTTCAAACCATGACCTATATTCCTAGGGGTGTATTTTAATGACTCAGAATTGGCAAGGATGTTTTTTTCTCAATTATTGGGAATTTTACGAGTCTGTGGCTTCTAACGACACTTGATTCTGAGGCCCGATGTGCCCGGAATACATTTCTGATGTTTTTTTTCGGGTACGTTTAGTAAATGTACGTGCGGGTTTTTTATATTTTGAACTGGTGCTCGGAATTGAAATATGAGGACACCAATGAACTCGTAGTGCCGATAATTACTTAATGGGACCTTTACCGAAGTTGTGTTTTATGCAAGTTGCGAGTTAATTTTTGGGGAAATTTGAAATTGTTAAATAAAATTGTGGAGAAAATTTTATTTATCTATGGAAGTTAATTCCTCCCATGGGAAGTTATTGTTGGGGTCCACACCCACATAACTTCCCAAGTGTTGATATTTGAGAGGTGGGGCCCACACGAGCCCCAACCTTTCATCTCCCATAACTCTCTTCAAACACCCCTAATTAACCCTGCTTCCTTTATTGTGCCAACTCCCCATTGTTTACCCTTTAATTAATTTTGAGAACACCTTCCATTTATTGTGGTTAAACCCGCCACCTCCCTCTCTCCCTAATTAATGTGAAAACTCTTCTAATTAATGGGCTGAGCTACTCAATTAAATAATTATGTGTGGTGTCATGAATCCTTTTGAAATATTTTTAATTGCATGGCACCAATATTATTAAAGAGATCCTATTGTTTCTTTGAGGCTTGGATATTATTTGGAAAAGCTTGGGAGAATACAAAATTCTTCTTAAAACAAAGAACAGCTCCGACGAAGAACGGTGACATGCCTTCTTTTCTTTTCTCTGTGATAAGAGAGGAGACACCACTTCTTCTTCGGGTGCACTCCGACGATGATGGAATCGACATCATCATCCACGATGCTTGACAATCGTGAATCTTTTCCAAGGTAGGGGGATTATGTTCAATTTTAATGGATTAAAATTGTTCCTCATTCGTTGTTAAATATCATTGTCTATCCCAGCCTATTGCTATCACTTAACGTGGAAGGCGCGGGCCAAACGAACACGGCCCGACGACCCTCTGTTGGATCTTGATTATTTTTGGAATTGGCGACCGGAGGCGGAACGTGGAAGAGGCCGGTGGCACAAGGTCCACCATCGCACATGCAAAGAAAAATCCACGGCCAAGCAGGCCGCGGTGGAGGAAGCACGGTGACGTCGCGCCATGCTGGGGACGTGGCGCCATGACCAGGGTAGGCCGCAGGGGAGGAAGCCGGCGCTGTCGCGTCGGCTGTGTGGAAGGAACTGCATGCCTCTTTGGCAGGAGAACCGGCCGAGTTGTCGGCTGACCAGGTGGAGGAAAGACGTGAAACCAGGAGGGCACCACGCTAGAGACCCGGGGCCCACCCGAGCGGGCTG
This sequence comes from Viscum album, assembly GCA_963277665.1. Classification (NCBI taxonomy): domain Eukaryota; kingdom Viridiplantae; phylum Streptophyta; class Magnoliopsida; order Santalales; family Viscaceae; genus Viscum; species Viscum album. Next base: position 1,973,910,507 of record OY728133.1, read on the forward strand.
CTGGCACCATGAAGGCCGACCAGCTTCGGCCGACCGGTTAGGGAGGGCGGCACCGCTTGGAACTGCCGGTTCGAGCAGCCGGGGGGCCGCGCCCCCACCATAGACCGCTCGGCCAGCCGGCCGAGCCTTGGCCTACCGGGCCACACTATGACGGGTCGTGTTTTTTATGCCAGGCCGACACCCCATCCCCAGTTGGACCCGCCGAACCAGGTTAGACCGACCCGCCAGCCCACTGGGCCTAAAGGGTCGGGCCCGTACGCTTAAATGCGAATATCTTCATGACTGTGTGTCCGATCAATGAACCATCTGTGGCACTGAGACCCTTACGATGAGGCGGTCCTATGTGATACTCTAAGTGAGTTTTGTAAGACTTTGGAAAATGGTCGGGTTTCGAATGAGCATAATTCCAACCGGGCCCTCGGAGCGGAAACACTTATAACTTAAGGACCAGACGTGCGATTGATTTGTCGTTGACTATGTTGAATTTCTTTTGATGAGATGGTTCATTTGGAATACTCCACATGAGGTTTAGATGTAGTTGGAGTATGTCCGGGTTGGATTGTATACGAAATCCATCTGGGCCCCTGGAACGGAAATGCTAATAACCCACAGACCGGGAATCTGATTGACATGCCGTCTATTGCGTTGAGACCCCTATGACGACGTGGTTCCATGAGATACTTCAAAGTGAGTTTACGTGACACTTGTAAGTATCGAACAATAGCTCATGGTGAGGATCCTCCTGGAGACGAGCGTACAGAGTATGGAGACCTTGTAGCTGGCTGAGACCTGATGACTGATTATCCGATTCGATTCGGAGTGACTTGACTAGCCCATTGGGGAGTGATACTATGTTGGGGAAATAGACCAATGGCGGAGGAGCGCTACTGTGTTGGGATGGCAGACCTGTGGTACTCGATAGGAGGAGTACCTCTGTAGGCTATTATGGGGAACACTACTGTGTTGTGGCGGCAGACCCATGTTGGGAAGCACTACTGTGTTGGGGCGACAGACCCACAATACTCGAAAGGAGGAGTACCTCAGCTGTATAAGGTTAGTGAGTAGCACCTCAAAGTCACGACCGGACTACTGTACTCGACAGAGGAGGAGTTCTCCAGAAGCCTTCGTTTTGACATCGTGAATGAAAATCCTGGTTTGAGCTGAGTCAATGACCTTTGTGTTTTCCTCATAGTTGAGATGGGTTACTTGATAACATAGGTATATGTATGGGCTTATGCGTAAGTAAAGGGTATCTGATGAGATCTTTCTTTTTTGGTTTATCCTTGTTGGATTTAGTGAGACCATGAGGGTCTCAGGGTCCCTACTGAGTATCGTTATACTCACCCCTGCATTAGCTATGCCTGCATCTCATTGTATTGGATGTAGATGACGGACAATGCTGACCAAGGCAGAGTGTATGAGGACTGGACGGTTCCTGGAGGTGGACACTCAGTGTGAATGCACACAGAGTGGACCGATAGACATGAAGTGCTGAGGAGGACATATGTACCTACCCTTCAGGTAGGAACCCAGAGGACGATCCATGAACTTCTTCCATCTTCTAGTTGTTTGTCTTTTCAGTCATACATTCTTTTAGCTGTAGCTGTACCTTTGTTTTGGGAATGTATTTCTAGCCCCTTTGTATATACAACACACTTGTTATACTGCTTTACTTAGTGTTTGGTTCTTCTTGATCTCTGGTTGTGTGAGTTTATGTTTTATAAAGGCAATACCTTCCCAGTTAAAGGGATTTATGCATTTGGTGCTAGTTGCCAGCCCCTGGCCTATGAAAGGCGGGCTTGGGGTAGTTATGATACGGGCACCAGGGAACAGTTCATGAAAAATTGGTATCAGAGGAGTTGGTTCTACCGTACAACATAGGACACTGATATCTTCTTTTCTGTGAATAAATAGTGTTAAGCTTACTGAGTGTGGTTTTCAGTTAAAGGAGACTAGTGTTGGTACGGAGGCTGACGTATCGATACACCAGGACCCTGACTACTGATTTCCGACTCAGTGCATGAAAACACTGATTGCATGTGAGTTTTCAAAAGTTTTCTTTATGTCAGCTCAAACCATTTCAGCTCACCATGTATATTCTTTTGACCGTGTCACATCTGTTTCTTTTCAGGATGTCTTCACCTAGTCATTCAGCGTGGGTTCCGAGTGGCGAGCGTGATGGTAGCCCACCGAGCAGTGTGGCCACGGTGCAAGGCCCCATCACAGTAGATGCACCAGCGGTACCATTACCTGTTGTGATACCGTTATCACCAGACCCAGCAACAGAGGGTGCGCGCTGCTTGAGCACATTGCACGGGTTCCTGTGATAGAGTCCTCTGAGGTTTTGAGGCAAAACAGATTTGCAAATGGCTGGGTACTGGTTTGAGTTTGTAGCACGAGCATTCCACACACCTGGGACACCCAGTGACTTGATGGTGTACCTAGCTGTTAGTCTCTTTCAGGGAGCGACTGAGAGGTGGTGGAGCCAGATGCTCCAGTTTTGCGATGAGATGACCTTCACCTGGTGGAACTTTGAGGGTTTTTTCAGGGTGGAGTTTATACCAGAGACTCTATACTCTGAGCATTCTCAGGAGATTCTGCCCTTGCAGTAGGGTTTTTCATCAGTAGCCGAGTCATCTGTAGGCAGTAGACAGTTGACTTAGAGGTCCAAGAGGACTAGAACTACAGGTGGTCGACCGCACGACTCAGGATCAGTAGTGCGGGGAACCCGGGGTGGAGACAGAGCCAGACATACCAGGAATGGATAGTGTTTCTCATAAGGTGGGCATGGTCACATGGCACATGACTGTCCGACCCACCATGCAGATGATCAACAGATAGATGAAGGACCTCCCAGGTAGAGGTAGAGGTTCGATCCTGATGGACTGCAAGGAGTTGGACGTACATCTGGTGGTGGACAACGCTTCGAGGTGTTTCCACCACCACCCCCTGGAGGTCCACCCCGACCATTGGGAATAAGTGGACAGGGCAGAGCAGATCTTTAGGCAGCTGAAGTATATCACTATGGATTTCCGGAAGTAGGTGGACATAAGTGGGACTAGTTCCAGGCATTGAGTCCCTTGTTCATGATGCTTCCATCTTTGTAAATGTCATTTTTGTGTTTGACTTGTGTCTTTTTACTTCAAGCTGTAGTAATAAAAGACAACTGTCCTTGTGACGTTTGGTTTCCATCCTTCTTGTGTACTAAGTGGTTCTAGTTTAAACTGTTGACTTGACACTTACTTTTTGAGATTCTTACTGGAGGTGAACCAGTGACCAAACGCTGATGCCACCAGTGTGAATCAACCCTTGGAGGCAAGAGTAATGGTTGGATCTCTTGGTTGCAGCATTGAGGCCTTACGAAGTCGTCCATGTCATGAATGTATCATTCATGGTAGGATTGACTGTATTAGGCAATGGGCGTGGTTTATCAATGGGATGAGACCAGATTTCTCTTTTCAGCAAAGGAGAAATCTTAGCAGCTCTTACAGATGGTAGGCGAAGAAGGGTGATCTTCGACTGACTTACCAAGTCGGCCAACTTCCTACTGACCTGAGATGGTATAAGCTACGACGGAGAATGTGCAAATCATCCAGGAGGAGATGAAGATTGCACAGAGCAGGCAGAAATCTTATGCTGTTAGGAGATGGAGCCCACTGGAGTTCGAGGATCGTGACCACGTCTTTATACGGGTCTCACCTCATCGAGGTCTACAAAGATTTAGCTGAGGCGTCAAGTTATCTTTAAGGTTCATCGAACCTTTCCAGGTCCTCAGTAGGAAAGGCGAGGTGGCTTACCACTTGGGCCTGCCACCTCAGCTGCACTGGGTGCATGACATCATTCACATATCTCAGATGAGAAGATACATGCATGACCCTTCACACATCAGCGACCATGGGGAGCTGGATATCGATGATGGAGAGACATTCATGGAGTTTCCAATAGAGATTTAGAATCGATAGGAGAGGGTCCTCCATGGATGGTCGATTCCTCTGGTGTGCATTCGCTGGCAGTATGGGAACCTCCAGGAGAGCACATGGGAGCGAGAGGTTCAATTGCATGATCGGTACCCCTTTTGTTTCCCTAGTATGTGTTGTAGATTTATGGGGATGTAAATCCCTAAGGTGGGTGTAATGTAAAGACCCAAAATTTTCAAGGATCTTTTTTTTATTAATTCTTTGGAATTTTACGAGTCTGTGGCTTCAGACGACACTTGATTCCGAGGCCCGGTGTGATCGGAATAAATTTCTGAAGTTTTGTTCGGGTACGTTCAGTAAACGTAGGAGCAGGTTTTTCTATCTCTTGAACTGGTGCTTGGTATTGAAATTCGAGGACACTGATGAACTCGCAGCGCCGATAATTACTTAAGGGGACCTTTACCACAATTGCGTTTTATGCGGGTTGAGAGTTATTTTTGGGGGAAATTAGAAATAGTTAAATAAAATTGTGGAGAAAATTATCTTTATCTATGGATGTTAATTCCTCCCATGGGAAGTAATTAGTGGGTCCCACACCCACATAACATCCCAAGTGTTGTTATTTGAGTGGTGGGGACCACACGATCCCCAACATTTTATCTCCCATAACTCTCTTCAAACCCCCCTAATTAACTCCTCTTCCTTTAATTTGCCATCTCCCCATCATTTCCCCTTTAATTAATTTTGACAACACCTTCCATTTATTATGGTTAAACCCCTCACCACCCTCTCTCCATTATTAATATGCTTAATCTTCTAATTAATGTGTTGAGCTACTCAATTAAATAATTATGTGTGGTGTCATGAATCCGTTTGGAATATTTTTAATTGCATGGAACCAATATAATTAAAGAGAGTCAATTGTTTCTTTGAGGCTTGGATATTATTTGGAATGTCTTGGGAGAATACACCTTTCATCATTCGACGAAGAACAGCTCTCATGAAGAACATCGACGTGTCTTCTTTTCATTTCTCTGTGACAAGAGAAGAGATGCCACTTCTTCTTCGGGTGCACACGGATGATGATGGAATTGACACCGTCATCCATGATGCTCGACTACCGTGAATCTTTTCCAAGGTAGGGGGATTATGTTCAATTTTAATCGATTAAAATTCTGCCTTGTTCGTTGTTCAATATCATTTTTTGTCCCGGCCTATTTATATCGTCTAACACGGAGGGCGTGGGCCGAACAAACACGGCCCGATGATCCTCCACTGGATCTTGATTATTTTTGGAATTGGTGACCGGAGACAGAATGCGGAAGTGGATGGCGGCACAAGGGCTGCCGTATCACACACAAAGAAAACACCACGGCCAAGCGGTTCATGGTGGAGGAAGCACGCCGCCGTCGTGTTGTGTCGGGGACACAGAGCTATGGCTAGGGTAGGCCACGACGAAGGAAGCCGGCCCCGTCGTGCCGGCTGTGCAAAAAGAACCGCAACCCACTTCGCAGGCCGCTTCGGTAGGAGAACTGGCCAGCTTGTAAGCCGACCGGGTGGAGGAAAACCGTGACACCAGGAGGGTGTCGTGCTGGAGAACCCCACGGCTCGCCCGAGCAGGCCGCTTTCACCATGAAGGTTGGCCGGCTTCGGCCAGTCGGTTAGGGAGTGTTGCGCCGCTTGGAACCGCCGGTTCGGGCAGCCGGGGGGCCACGCCCCCACCACGGACCGCTCGGCCCCTTCGGGCCGAGTCTGTCGGCTAGCCAGCTGAGCCACGGCCGGCCAGGCCGGGCCACGCCCCGCCGGGCCGGGCCGCGCCCTCTCGGGCCGGGCCGCACCACTTCGGCCTGGGCCGCGCCTGTTTTCGGTCCGGGCCGCGCCTGCCACCAGGCCGGGTCGCATTTCTTTAGGCCGGGCCGACACCACATGCCGGGTTGGACCCGCTGAACTGGGTCAGACCAACCCGCGAGCCCACTGGGCCTAACAGACCGAGCCCATATGCTTAAATGCAAATATCTTCATGACCGTGCATCTGATCGATGCACCGTCTGTTGAACTGGGACCCTTACGACAAGGAGGTCATATGCGATACTCTAAGTGAGTTTTGGATGTCTTTGGAAAATGGCCAGGTTTGGAACGAGCATAATTCCAACCGGGACCTCAGAGCGGAAACACATATAACATAAGGACCGAACGTCCAATTGATGTGACATCAAATATGTTGAATTTCTTTTGATGAGACAGTTATTTTGGCATAATCCACTTGTGGTTTGGATGTAGTTGGAGTATAGATAGGTTGGATTGTACCCGAAATCCAACCGGACCCCTGGAACAGAAATGTTAATAACTCACAGAGCAGACGTCTGATTGACGCGCCATCTTTTGCGTTGAGACCCCTATGATGAGGCAGTTCAATGAGATATTTCAACGTGAGTTTATGTGACACTTGGAAGTACTGACCCGTATCTTGTGTAGTGGTTCCTCCCGGAGACGAGCGTACGGAGTATGGAGACCTTGTAGCTGGCTGAGACCTGATGAATTCTTATCCGATTCGATTCATAGTGACTTGACTAGCCCAGTGGGGAGTGCTACTGTGCTGGGGTGACAGACCCATGGCGGAGGAGTGCTACTGTGTTGGGGAGGAAGACCCGCGATACTCGACAGGAGAAGTACCTCTGTAGGCTATTAGGGGGAGTGCTACTGTGTTGGGCTGACAGACCCATGGCGGGAAGTGCTACTATGTTGGGGAGACAGACCCGCAATACTCAACAGGAGGAGTACCTCAGCAATATAAGGATAGTGAGTAGCACCTCGGAGTCACGAAAAGACTATTGTACTCGACAGAGGATGAGTTCTCCAACAGCCGTGGTTTCAACATCGTGAATGAAAATCCTGATTTGAGCTGAGTCAATGAACTTCGTCTTTTTCTCATGGTTGAGATGGGTTAATTGATAAATTAGGTATTTGTATGGGAATATGCGTAAGTAAATGTTATCTGTTGAGATCTTTCTTTGTGGTTTATCCTTGTTGGATTTAGTGAGACCTTGAGGGTTTCAGGGTCCCTACTAAGTATCGTTATACTCACCCTTGCACAGGCTATGCCCGTACCTCGTTGTGTTGGATGCAGATGAAGGACTTTGCTGACCAAGGCAGAGTGTACGAGGACTGGACGGTACCCATAGGCGGACACTCGGCGTGACGACACATAGAGAAGACTGATAGACATGAAGTGTTGAGGAGGACATCTGTACCTACCCTTCAGGTAGGAACCCAGAGGACGATCATGGAGCTTCTTCCATCTTCCAACTGTTTTTCTTTTCAGTTGTACTTTCTTTCAGCTATAGCTGTACCTTTCTTTTGGGCTTGTATTTCCGGTCCCTTTATATTTACAGCACACTTGTTATACTGCAATAATTAGTTTTTTCTTCTGCTTGATCTCTGGTTTTGTGAGTTTACATTTTATGAAAGCAATGCCTTCCCAGTTAAAAGGATTTATGCCTTTTGTTCTAGTTTCCAGCCCCTGGCCTATGGAAGGCGGGCTTGGGATAGTTATGACACAAGCCCCGGGGGACGGGTCATGACATGTATGATTATTATCAATATTTCTTTAAAATATTGGAGAGATACCTAGGACTAGAAAATTTATACAATGATACTCTACTTATGTAAGTCAAAAATATAAAAGTATTTGATCTGGGGTGTTTGAGTATGTTGTTGATCATACTATTGATTGGAGGTGAAACCAAGTGGGGATTTGTCCACTAATATGTTCATTAAAGACACATGGGCCTTTATTGAATAAGGATGATGAAATGAATGTTCATTCTCAGTTGAGTCACATATTATGTGTTTAAATACATTGATGGGGTCTATGTGATTCCCTTATCTATTAGAAGAATGATATTTGATGTATTCATCGACTTGTTTATATTTTTTTTAGAAAATCAAGTTAAAATGAGATAAATATACTAGATTGACATGTTTCATGTGTAGTGGTCAATATATATCATGGAAAAAAGTATTTTATAGGTACACATATGATTTATATGATACATATAGTAGTAGATATTTTCATAGAGGATATGATCATGTTTGATAAAGATCAAACAAAACCCCTTAGTATATTGATTGAAACTATTTATTTTATAGATTATTATATTTTCCTAAATATTTAAAATAGGGATTTCATATTTTTTGTCAACACTACTAAGACATGAAGGATAAAAATGTGAGGCATTTGGATAATTATTAATCTTGGGATAAATTGTCTTCTTTGAAAATTGATAGAGAGTGATAAAATGATATCCGAAATGGGTTTTGAAGGATTTGAAAAGTTTTTTCATATTTGGAATGAATTACTTATGGATTTTTGTTCAAGTGGGAGATGATATGATATTTTCCCTAAAGTGTATATGATACATATATGATTCACCTTACTTAATAACCTTGCTTAATTTGTCCATACTCCACCTCATTCCCATGAAGTTTAATTTCAAATATCAATTCATTATAAATGGATTAATAGGATTTAATATTAATTTAATTGGATTGAATGAATTAATAAAAATGAGAATAAACCTATATGGATAGAGTGAATATGGTCAGTGGGTTTAATTAAATGAAACACATCATGGATGGATATATAAAGAGATGATATCCTTCCTATTGTGATCATCTAATTGTCATAAAGGCCCCCAATATTCTTTATTCATCTTAAGGTATAGTTTATCACATATTTAAGGTGAAATCAATACTTTTTCATTTTGGGATCATTAAGAAATATCCTAGGATCCAACAGTCGGTGTAATCCCTATAGAGGTAGGAGGATTTCGACTGCTACTTTAGTTATCTTCCTCACACGTTACCCCCGCATCGGGGAGGAAGAAAAAAACTAAAAATAAGAATCATATTTTTTATTCATGTATTTTATATAAGGTGTATGATTAATTTTTTCAAGTATAGTTACTTCCAATTTGGGTATTATTCAAATCCCAATGGTTTATGCAATAATCCTTGAAAACCTAGTAGAAATTTTTTAGCTGTAAAGAAATGATAGTGATCTATATGCTAATTAAGGTTAGTATATTTTATCAGCATTGAAAAAATCACTGATAACAGTTCCATTTATCAGTCTATAAAGATCATTGATAAAAGTATACTTTGTGAGAACATAATTTTATCTTGGATAAATGGTGAATTTATCTATTTTCTAGTGTTGTTAAATGGTGTCTTTATCAATATATAAAAGTTGTGATGATAAAACATATATATATTTAATTATTCATTGTTTATTAAGAACCTCGAAGCCACGACCCCATATATAAGCATTATTTAATCCTCTTATCTAGGTTATTTTAGAATATCGTGCACCCCACTTCCTTTATTAGTGAAATTGATGCTTTTTTTCAACACCATTTAATACTTTCTAGTGCCCAACCCCATTAATTAATATTATTATAGCTCTTTATCAGTTCTATTTTGGACATTCACATGCTCCCAACCCCATTTATATGTTCCCTTTCATCCATCTTCAGCCCTGTTCATCCATGAATTCAATCCTCAAACCACATCATTGAAATCTAATTCCCTTTATACCACTCCATCCATATTTATTTAATATTTATTTATATAGTTATATATATATTTATATAATTATTTTTAAATTCATTATTAAAATATGTTTATATATTTAAATATATATATATATATCAATATATATTTACATTAAATTTTATAGTTTCTTATATATTTTTTATAATGCATTCTTAAACTAGAGATTTATTTTAAATACATTTATATACTATATTTCTAAAATACTTTTGATTTTTTTATCTTATATATGTTTATATATATTTATATACATTTAAATAAATTTATTGGGGGTATTTTGTTGACGTAATCCCTCTTGGTTTTGAACTAGAGGATCCATTGAAGGGGCCTCCTAGTGAGAATTCTCAAGATTTATAATAATTCCCTAAATTCATGTCTTGTCATGTTTTAGTACAAGAGAAGTAGTGACAAGAAATTGTTCTTTACTTTATTTTTAGGATGAAAAATATAGCAAAATAAAAGAAATGATTATAATTTCCCCCCAACATCTTTGGGGAAAATTTTTAAAAGAAAAGGAAAGAAATGTTTTTAAAATATGAAAAAATAACCCTAATTTAAAAATATAGTTTCCAATGCTAAATTATTTTTAATATATTTGTATAAGTATAAATATAATTATATATATAGGCATATATATATAAAATTAAATTTTAAATTAATACCTAATTCCTTTTCTAATACTGTAACTGTAATATTTTAAAGAATGATGTTTCCCAATACGAAATTATTCCTAGTAAAAAATATATTATTTTTAAATTATATATATTATTTTTTATTATGTCAATTATATAGACATTTAATTTTGAAAAATATTTTATCAATTTTTTTATTATTATATCACATCAATCATGTAAATAATAACTTTGATTTTAATCAATCATCATTTTTTATGTCATAATAATTAGATAAACATTAAGTTAAGAAAAAAATATATTCATACAGATTCTAAAAAATTTAAAAAAATATTTAAACAAAAATAATTTCATATATTCTATAAAATCATTTTCACAATCTATATATTTTTTTACTTTTAAATTATTTATAATTTTTTGTTATTATTATTTATAAATTACCATGAACAAAATATTTATATATGCATAATGAAAATTAATTTATATACAAAAAATTAATTATAATCAAAATTATTTAAACACACATAATAAAAATTATTTATATACGCATAATGAAAAATATTAATACATGGTAATAAAAATTGTTTGTAAATTATTTATATAATTTATTATTTCAAATTTATTAATTCAATATAATAAAAAATTTTGAATTCGAAAATATTAATTCAAAAAAATTATTCATTAAAAATAATTAATAATTCTAATATTTTTATAAATTTTTTTTAAATATTATTAATTCAAGATGATTAAAATTATTTTCATTAAAAAAATATATAAATTCAAAATTATTTTTAATTTTATGTTTTTTACTTATAAATTACAGTGAAGTTATAAAAAAATCATTTAAAAATTATGTTTAGAAAAATATTAATATACACATGAATATACTATTTGTTATTAATGATAATTCCAAATATATAATTTTATTTAAATATTAATTCAATAAAACATTGAATAAAATAAAATATGCACATGGGGTAATATATAAACTTTAAAATGGTAGTTCAACTCACTTCGTTTCTTTCCAAATCATCATAATTTTCAGGTGATTTGTAATATTTATTGGGGGAGAAATTTTTTTCTCTCTATTTCACCACAAAGGGAATCTATAAGTTGAATATAATATTGATCAACAAGGGAAATGATAGTGATTTGATCCATTTATTTTCATTTTTCCTAAAATCGTCGCATAAAAATGAGTTGTATGCCTTCAAGTGGGTGAAAAATATAATAGACTATTTTTAATATTGAAACCTAAAAGATAATGATCTATTAGAGTAAAAGTCTCATGATGGGGATAATTTGAGAACCCATAAATGAGTTAGGGTGCCTAGTTCACTAAATTTTTTTAATATAGTGGAAGAGGCCGACCTGAAATAGACCCTACTATAGAAATTTTTCTCTTATGTTAAAACTATCTAGGACATGGAACCCACTAAAGAGTTCATTCACTCTATCACTGGCATACTATATATCACCCTGGAATTGTTTCCCTATTTGAAAGCATGTTCATTTTCAAGGGATTGAGATATAATAGTATGAAGGTTTAATTTTATAATTCATTACTAATAAAGAGGACATGAAATACCTAATTTATATTTCTTTTATAGAGATATGATATCGAGTTTATCATTTGTGAACTATTATGGCAATAAAATTATAATATCCATTTTTCTGTCTGGTTTTCCTTTATAGTCACACTTTTAGTTCTATAACTATCCCAATTATAATTAAAGCAGTAAATTATGAAATATTTTAAAATATATATAGTTCAATATCTATGTCCCTATTCTGATTGGGGAGACTTAAAGGAATTATTTTTTTCCCTGAAAAGAGAGGGGTGGTGCTTGATCTAGTGATTTAGTGTACTCATTTCATGACTTACTTTTTTCTACAGAACTTCATGATCTATGATATTTTGTGGAAATATTCACATGTTTTATCGAATAATCTTCAATGGGTCCAATTTCCATTCATCTTGATAGATATGTGGGATTGAATGACAGTGTAATATTTGTTCGGTCATACTATATCTCCCATTTAACCCTATTTCATCTTATCACTACCATGTTCTTCTCTAGGATGCATAATTTTTTTTTTCAAAAATGGGATTTTGTTAATAATTATACATTAAATATATTTCTATTAAGGATAAAGGGTTCTAGGATTTTATCAAACAATTTAGGATAGATCAATACCTAGTTATTTCTAAGAAGGTTAATATTTTTTTTGTGAAACATTAAAAGCTTAGTTCTTTTAAATTTAGAGACTTTGATCTTATACATGAATTTTTATAAAGATAATTACATAACATATATGTTATTCCTCATAGAGATATGGATATTAGAGAAAGATATACATATGACCCTTATAGATAAGGAATCCACAGGTTTATGTAAGCTTGATTTTCTTATATTATTGAAGGTGATCATAAAACTACATATTTCCATGAGAAATATTTATCAAAGAGTAAGAAAATTTTAATTTCGTTCCATGAGAATGGGAAATTTAACATAATGATAATCCTGATTTAGTAAATATTTTTAAAAAAATGGTGAAATAAAATTTCCTATAAAAATATCTTTACAACAAAGAGAAAACTTTATCAAGTATGTAATTGATCCATGTAATATCAGGATAAGGTAATAATTTATTTTCCATTCCATAAGGCAAATAATTAGTTTCACAATATTTATAAAAGATAATTTAATTCTTGGGAAAAGATAATCCCTACAACTGATCCTTATGGCCATCAACTTCAATGAGATATGAATTGTTCCATTTCAAATATCTTGCATAATAGTGGTAGAATAACATTCAAGGAAAAATTGAAATAGCCTCATTATTTTCCATCTCAACCACATTGATAATACATAGTATTTTAGCATCATGAAACGTAATTATTCCACATATACCCTAGAGGCACTCCATTATATCATTATTTCTATTTCTGAAAACTTATCCATATTCACAATGACCAGGATTTCATCATTAAGCTCCATCTATATTAAATTTGATCCATATTGAAATGGAGGGATATAAATGATTTTAATCGTTCTAAAAGGAGGAATATAATTACCTATAATTCCAAGATGCATAAACATGATAATATCATGAATGGAATTATCTCAATAACCATTTTGACAAGGATTAAAAATTCTTGTAATAAATATGGTTATATAAAAAGATGAATTTGGACATATGGCTAAATTTTCATTAACCATATTGTTCATGATGATCCAAATTACATAGACAAGATCTATGCTGGACCAAAGAAATAGATTCAACAGTTATCAGGAAAGGGGAATCTCAAATCATAAACATAGGTACTCATAGATACATGTTGTGCAATGGATATTCACTTCAAAAAAAACCATAAAAATAGTCCATAAATAATAAATAGAACCAAATATAAGAAATTTATTGTAAATTTTATCCCTATTTTGATTACATAACACACATCTCAAGCAAAAAATAATTTCAACATACTAAATAAAATCAGTAGTGGGAAGCTTGGAAAACATTACCATCTATATAATGGAAAATATGGATGATAACATCCATATTTTTTACAAGATATTATACTTACTGAATTTATGACCTTGTAATAACTCCCGATATAATAATTTTTTGGAAACATTCCCATTGGAGTAAGGTTTAAAAAATTTAATTTCCTAACCTTGTATGATGTTTTAATTATAAATTATTTCCTTGATTTTAACTTGAAGCGTGTCCAAGGAATTCTCTATTTTCTCCACAGTCTTCTAATTTCTATCCTATGATGGTACATAATGTTTTTAGATGTTAATAAGAAACATACATTTCAAATTTCTTGAATAAAAGTTAAGAGATTAAATGATGTTTTACTAGCCAATTAAAATCACTTAACCGTCAGAAAAAGGGACTTTTAGGGAATGTCATATAGTGGATTCCACATTATTTAAATTCCAATATTTTAGGCTGCCCAAAAATATGTATTCTATAATGTAATATGCCAATGATTTTCTATTTATGAGCCACCACATGATGTTATCCTATAAAGATTGATTGAATTTTTATATGTTTTTAATTTTAATCCCTCTATAGTCAATTAGTTGGGATCATTGTTTCCATGGGATAGTGACATTTTTTATAGAAGGATACATCCACTCTATAAAATGTTTTTGATAGATGTTCGAATATTATTAATGAGGTTAACTGAAGATTTATATATCATAATCATTTAAAACAATTTTGACATAGTAACAGCTTTCAAAAGGCTAAAACTATATATTGTCCAAAGTGTTTTTCCTTTTCATGGGGCCATCTAGTTTCTAATCTTGATCACAATGTGAGAAAAAATGATGGGCACATTGTTTTCACAAAACACTGGGACACCTAGTTAAGGGAACCAGAATAATTTCTATAATTATAAAATTTTTGATTATTACCACTAATATAGTTATAAGAAAATTGTGGTTTCTCTACCTATATTTTTTCATAAATTTCATATGTTCAACTTACAAATTTTTTTTCTCATAAGAGACTGACTGTAGAAAATGATTCTATTTCATTAGAGTTATTTCATTCAAGGAAAACACTCTCTTAGAAAAAAGTGTTATATAAGTGAAGATAGGCATGATAATTGTGTATTCCTCTATTGAATGGAATTTACTTGGGATTGATCGCACTAGGTTTGATTTTAGTTTAATTTGGGGTAATGTTTTTATATAGTGTGTGGAACATGTTTCTTTTTAGATCAAAATAAATAGATTAATCTAGAATGTTTTATATCATATTGAGGGTTGGGAAAAAGAGGACCTCTATAACCTTATATATTTATTTTTGTTCCTAAAATTTTCTCTAATCTCTTGATTGACATATTAGTGAACGAATTCCACTATAGTGTTATGTTTATTCATAATAGTCTTTTCATCTCGTACATATTTCTCATAGAATATAAAATTATTTTTAAATGATAACCCCCCCCCCAATAATTTCATATTGTGATTGATATTATAAAATGGTGTGAAATGGATTCAAGTCAATGGGTAAACTTCGGTAAATATAAAATTTAATTCATTAAAGGTGTATATATTTCTTGGAAAATTTTAGTATACTGTATGTGGGGTGGAAATATTTTTGAAAAACATCGAAAAAATAATTTACCTCTAACCATCTTTGGGAGATAAATGAGGTATGTCATTTTATCTATTTTGGATAAAATATATAAATAAATCAAAATACAGTCCCCTAGAATGATTTATAAAAATTTGAAGAATTTCTTCATAAGAGAGTTTATCATTGTGTTCATTATTCTTCCATATTGTTATTAGTGTTTTCAATAATCCTTAATGATCATCTTTATTAATTATTTGGTAATTTATGGGGGGGGATCATAAAAGAATGAAGAATACACATTGGGTGTCATGGGATAAGCAATGTGTTCCGAAATACTATGGTGGTTTACACATCAAGGATTTAAAATGTTTTACAAATTATCTCCTTGGAATGCAGGTATGAATATTAGTTTCTTATAAATATTCACTTTTTTAAGAATATTTTGGGTAAAATAATTCCCATAATCATATTTTATGCATTATTTTCTTTCACATAATCATAGTTTTATTTATATAAGTATTTGGAGTTCCGAACATGTACTTGAAAAATGTATGTGATGAATGATTTTCAATAGGATAAAAGTTCAGGAATGATCCTTGGATAGTGGATAATTTAGGCCATATCAACTTATCATGGGCCATGAGGAAGCTAGAGCCTAGGACCTTATAAATGACTAGCTAGAAGGTTTGTGTCTAGACAATGTTTCTATCTTGATTAATGGGAGAGATCACAATATATTTTTGAAAATTCATCCCATTCCTGGCGAAGGATTCAATAACATCATTTGAAGTCAATATTATCCAAAAATAAATTATCTCTTCTCCGAATGTAGGATTTTGAAGGTGGATTTAGTATCATAAAATGTGAAAGAAGATGAAGATAAATGGAGGTGATTATAGGAACCCAAATGGAAACTGTAGTAAAACACACTGGTTTTATTTCTTATAACAGATAATCTTATAATATCGGAAACATACCATATTTATAGGGATACAAACATAAAAAAACAATCAAAACCAGAAACTAATGAATTCCAAAGTTTGGTATTGTAGGCGAAATCCAAGCCTTCAGCACCAGAATTGTTAAATAGTCCATGTAGATTTCTCCAAGACTCCATTATAGAGGTGGATGTTTGGTTCCATCCAAGGAATCAATTTTATCTTCCTTAAAACACCCAAATGTTTTTCCTCATGATCGATGAATTTGAATCTTATTTTGGTGGTTGATCATCAGGTGAAATTACTTAACTATGCTCAATTTCTTCCAATTTCTTATATACTTTAGTGGCCTCAAAGGAAGGGATTTCCATATCTATATGTTTCTTCCACATTTCATTAATTTTAGCATCATCAAATCTATCTAGATTTGTTGTTATTGTGACAGCCCAAGATTTTATAAAAAAATATTCTTTTTAATTTTATTAATGTCTTGTGTTGTATGCTACATCAAAAGGAGCTTGCACAACACGCATCCTTGACTTGCCTTGCATTACACGCAATCACGACCTTCCTCGATAGCGTGTGTAGTACGCAATACCGAGTTTCACTAAACAACGATATGCTATTAAAATATTATTATAACTAGAAGTTGTGAATAGTAATAACCACCTTTTAAAATTTTAGAAATTTTAGCTCTCAAAATGGACTTTATTTTTGGATTCGGAGTATCAAATTTAGCCTAAGGTGAAATTTTGGTGATTTTCGGATAACTTTCATATTTTGATGAATAGTGAAAATTACTAAATTTTAGTTAAAAACAACTTTTTCAATCGAAATAATTAATATTGATAAATTATTAATTTGAGTGGTTTTAAAGTATATTTAGAATATATTTTTACAATTTAATACAATGTTGGTCATTGGATATAATTTCACATTTAAACTAGACATAAACAAGTGTCAATCTTTTGATAGATATTGTTTCTTAAAAACACGCTCTTTGTTTTAACAGCGGGATTTAATTATAAAATTAATTATTGCAACTTCTATGATATGAATTTTGTAAAATAGACTTCATTTTTGAATTCGGAATATGAAATATAGCTTAGGATGAAATTTTGGCATTGTTCTGAAAAACATCAATTTTTGATGAATAGTGAAACTACTAAGTGGTAGGTTAAAAACTGAATTTTGCATAAAACTTAATTTTACCACTTCTGTGAATGGAATTTCGAAAATCCGATAGACACGGTTAATATCAAGGACTAAAATGTGGTTCAATGAGATGAAAATAATTTTTGGTGAATAGTAACTTTTTTTTTTTTACCACGGTTAATAGTAAATAGGGTAACTAAGGGTAAATACGATATTACTATTACCCTAACACATGTCCTAATTCTATTGGATAAGTGTAATTCGGCCAAAAACAACCTTATGAATATAATATGACCATTTAGGCCCACTTGGATTAGATTAGGACATTTATTATTATTTAATTCAAAGAAGAGTTAAAAGAGTTAAAATCAAAGTTTATTTACTAAAACATTTTTAATATGGGGTTATAAATAAGATAAATTAGACTATAAATATTTATTAGAAAGCTAAAAAGATTTCCTAAATAATGATATTTTATTTATAATTTTTATACTTTAAATAAATTAATTTATTTTTGACACAACGATGATGCAGTAATTACCCTTTTAAGGAAATATTAACATAATTGATGTTATAAATGCTCAAATGAATGTAATTTAAGACTATTTATGAATTAAACTAATTTTCTAGGTTACTATGATGTATTAGTGTTGATTTAATCAACTTGGTTCGAACATATAATTCTGTTATGACTTTAAAAAAATCATATATCAAATAGTGTCAAAATTGACACAAAATAGTTTTTAAATCAAATATTATATTATTAATTGTTATTTTATTCCTAAAAATCTAAGGTTAGGCCAAATGACTTAGATAAGGATATATATATTAATAATAAACAATTTGGGGTTCGTTTGGCATGTTATAGTAAGTGTATTAACCATATAGTGAAAGAAAACAAAAAGACACGGTAAAAGTTAAATTATTTAACTTAGAGTTAAATCTAATTGATAAGGTTAAAATAATAACCTAAACTTGTCTAAATCCTATTGGTTGATAGGATTTCGACCCATCCCCACTTTAGCTTCGAAATAAGACCATTTGGAACCATTATAAACCGATTTTGACATTAATATAAAATAATATTTTGAGGTATTCCTAAGGTGCCCCTCTCCTCCCTTATAAAAGGACACCTCCTCCCCCTCCTCCTCACAAAAATTTGAGCACTCAAGCTCGGCCAACCCCTGCCATAATCTCTTCTCCACTTCCCTAGAAACATCCTAGAGGTTCTGGTCTTCCTCAAAGACCAATTTTAGTGCCCTAAGAGGAGGTCTCAAAGAGGTGCTTCAAAGAAGAGGTAATTACCGTTACCAATTCTTTCATCTTTATTTCTTCTTCCACTTCTTCTTCTTAGGTTGTTTCATTATGAAGTAATAACATCAGTATCACTCATATACTGATATGTTATTATAAGTATGAAACAACCCTATTTCACTATCTATCCATCCTACGGAAAAAGAAATCACCGCGCGTACGTACGTACGGAATACCGTCTCCACGCCGTGGTGTAATCTATTTTCCACCACCACCTTACATGGATGGGTATAATGGTGTAAAGAATAACTATACATAGTTATTACAACATCATATTGATTCTGATATATTGTATAATCCACTTCAATTCAGTTCAATATTTATGGAAATGATATCATCGCTCGTGCGTACGTACGGACTACCGTCTCCACGACGCGATGAGATTCATTCTCCATGTTAACCATTTAAGAATGATTATAAAGTATATATAAGAAATAATAATGAAATATATGACATTATAAAGCTACTGGATTTATGTATATATATATATATGTATGTCATCTACTTATTTCCATTTCAAGACAATAAGGAAAGTAAAACAGCGTTCATGCGTACGTACGGACTACCGTCTCCATGAACGGTGTTTTTCATTTTATTTATCTATCTATTATATATATATATATACTGAATATATATGATATATAAATCATATTTTATATTCTGGAAGTAAGTAAATCATGATATAAGTAATAATGATGTCAAGAACAACAAGTCAAAACACCTACGATAAATGAAACGATTTTACCCAAAATGCTTCTTTAACATGGAATTTACAAAAGAACGGGTAATATAATGTCATAAGTGAACCATATATGATATCATAACAATGAATATGATTCTGGAATAAGTCAATAACATGATTTAAATCATTATACAGGAGGTTCAGACACTTACAAAGCAAGTCGGACATAAGGTAAGGGAAATATCACAATCTCATTTTTATCCGAGATTGTTTATTCGTAAGTATTTACTGGGGTGTATTTTATCATCCACATCCATGTTTCATCAATATGTAATATTATTCACATCCACCTACAATTGTTTAAATCCATTTTTACCCTTCGGTGAGTTTTTAGTAATATGTATGAAAGGAATCTTTTGTCGTTTTTCGTACGAGGTACTTTTTGACTTTTCCGACAAAAGTACGAAGAATGTTTTTTTTAACTTAAACGGCACGAAGGATTTTTACGGTTTTATAAAGCCTTATTTTCATGAAGCTTCCTACAAAATATTTCATGACTATTTTTAATAAAATCTCTTTCTTTTAAAATTTCATGATGTTTTGTGAAAAGAAATTGATTTTGAAGAAGAAAGGATATTTTCCTCAAGAATTCATTTCAGGTGTTTTATCAAAATTATTTTCCATCTAAGATAATAAAGGGTTCTGTTTCTATCCATATTTTTACATTGATTTGACTATGCTGTGATGGAATTATGTTTATGAATTCATTTATCTTATATGAATGGTTTTATGATGTTATGTTGTTTAAGAATCCCATTTTTATTACATGGGTTATGAAATGATGTATGATTTATGATTTTGTGGCACACATAAGAATGGTATCATAATGAGATGGGTGGGACCTATATCTCCCTCCAAGGCATTGGGTAAAGATTTTATATCTCATGAGATAGACATGGCTGGAATGGTAGGTTATACCGGTTCAGTGAAACAGGACTGAAACGAGGGTTACTCGATTCAGAAAGGGACTTTGTCCACTAAGATAGTCTTGGTAATGAGTCTCGACTAACAAGAAATGATTCTCTATGATTATGTGTGAATGCCACAAAGTTTCATGTTTTAAGTTATGATTATTGTGATTACATTTCACTGCCATGATTTACCCCATGTTATGAAATTATGATCTCTTTTGCAGGTTAAGATTTCCAAAAGTTATGTGCTTATGTATATGATGTGATTGATATTTATTTTGTTTACCCTTACTGAGCATTTGAGCTCACTCTTTTATGTTCTCTTTTCCCCAGGATATAAATAAAGGTTTTAGGTAAAAAGAAAAAAAAAGAAGATCTTTATGGGAGATTTTGAAGATCTTTCACCACGATTAGAAGATTATATTTCGAGTTTCCAAAGACACTAAACTATTACGATCCTTGTGTGTGTGTTTTTGTTATGTACTAAGTATTCCGCAAAAGTAATGTAATGTCAATATACGTCAAGATACGGGTCTCTACAGTTGGTATCAGAGGAAAGGTTTAGTCAACCTTTGGAATCTAGGATGCGAGAACTTTAGTGAGATCCCTAGAGATATTTCTAAGGTATGTCTAGGGATGTCCCTAAGGATAAGTATACGTATATGTTATAGTACTAGAACTACGCTATCGATCATATAATTAAACCTAAGATGTTAGATATTGAAGGTACTCCCCCTTTATTATGTTGTTTTCCCTAGCATGATTTTTGCCTCTCACACTATTTTTTTTGGGTTTTAGAAAATGGATTGAAACAAGATGATTCACGATAATGGAGGATATGATGGACAATGGAATGATATTCTTCGTAATGAAATGGGATTTGGAAGTCCAAACATCATTATTATGCCGAATCAGCAATCTCATAATATGATCAATAAAGTAAAATTTGGTATGTTTCCTGACTCGGCTAATAAGAGAAAGATGGAGTTTCATGATGATCATAGAGGAAAGAAAGTTCAATTTCCCCTATGTAATTCATGTGGGAAGAGGCATCAAGGAGAATGTTTCAAAGGAACTGGAAGATGCTTTGGGTGTGGAAAAGAAGGACACAAAGCAAGTAAGTGCAAAGGAAAAGGTTCAGTTAACACCATGGATGAGGATAATGGTATTGCTACGACATCAACAATGGTTAAATGCTTTAAATGTGGAATGTACGGGCATTATGCAAACCAATGCCCTAAGGGAAAGTCTCATGAAGAGAATCAGTATGGTCGTATGGGAAGTATTTATGTTGATGATGATGAAGAAACTACAAATGATATGTGACATGAAAGAAATGTTGAAGCTCGATCAATGGTTTAAGAATGTAGTGGAATGATTACATGTTTATCATGTGTAATTTTGTATAAGTAATCTCATGCTACTATGGAATAAAGAGACATCTATGGATTGTTACATTGTTGTCTTTCCTTAAGTTTTGAAAGTATGTGATGAATGGTATCAGTATTTTTGGAAAGTAGATGATATGCGCATAATGAAGGGATAAGACGATAATGAGATGTTTGATTGTATGCATGAGCTCATGATTGATATAAGGACTAAGTGATATCATTGTTTGAGTATATAGAATTTTGAGGATTTTGGTATGTGGAAAGTGTTAACTTTTAACTGAATTCATGTTTTCACTAAGGTATTCAAGAGAATACATGGTTAAGGACTTTGAATGTTTGGAATGTGACCAACAAAACATATCTTATGATATATGGGGTTCGACGATGGTGTTAAATCTCTGGTAATCGTTTTCACTATGTTATGAGAGTGGACTGCAGTATTATGGATAAGCCTAAAGATTGGAATGGATTATGTTGGACATAAGTTAGTATAGAAGTTTTTTCGATATTATTGATGGGATGTTATAGTAATATAGTTTTAGAAAAAGGACAACCTGCAGGACGGGCGACAACCCATCACGTCGGACAAGGCTGTAGGAATCGAACCCACAACCGAAGTGCGGCTGGCCTTTATCGCCTACCACTGGCCTACAGGAAGTCCCTGTTTAGTAGAAACTATTTTTATTATATTAAGCAGTATGATATATGAAGTATAAGTCCATTTTAGGAACCATATATGATTAATCTCACTATAGAATGACTTATGTATATTTAATAACTTTTTCTAACCTTTTGTTTGAGACAGATGGAATGACCCGTCATTCTATCACATAATCTGCTAACACTTCACGAATAACAAATTCAACTTCATTTATTTATGAGATGAAGTGGAAATTGTTCAAGACACGAACAACAGTGAGATTGTACCAAAATAAAGTAAGTATTTATTCTAATGTAAATTTTCATCTTTAGGGAAATGATCTTGAAAACCAAAAATGTTGTCCGAGTGATCTTATACCTGATGAATCAGATGGTACCTTATATCATCACAAATCTATGGATTTGTGATTACTGGCTTTTCCATAGCCATGTTCTCTACCACTCTCCATCAGAACCTGATGGTTAGATTTTTCATTCATATCCATATTTTCACCTATGTGGAAACCCAGTGATTAGTTTATTTGGGTAACCGTTAAGTTTTATACTTTTGTTTTTAAAGATTGGTTTTGATATTCCTTTTTACAATGTGGGTTTCTATTAAAGAAATTTTCGAATAATAAACCATTTATAACCCCGACGAATTTCGAGGGCGAAATTCATTTTAAGGGGGGTAGAATGTGACAGCCCAAGATTTTATAAAAGAATATTCTTTTTAATTTTATTAATGTCTTGTGTTGTATGCTACACCAAAAGGAGCTTGCACAACACGCATCCTTGACTTGCCTTGCATTACATGCAATCACGACCTTCCTCGATAGCGTGTGTAGTACGCAATACCGAGTTTCACTAAACAACGATATGCTATTAAAATATTATTATAACTAGTAGTTATGAATAGTAATAACCACCTTTTAAAATTTTAGAAATTTTAGCTCTCAAAATGGACTTTATTTTTGGATTCGGAGTATCAAATTTAGCCTAAGGTGAAATTTTGGTGATTTTCGGATAACTTTCATATTTTGATGAATAGTGAAAATTACTAAATTTTAGTTAAAAACAACTTTTTCAATCGAAATAATTAATATTGATAAATTATTAATTTGAGTGGTTTTAAAGTATATTTAGAATATATTTTTACAATTTAATACAATGTTGGTCATTGGATATAATTTCACATTTAAACTAGACATAAACAAGTGTCAATCTTTTGATAGATATTGTTTCTTAAAAACACGCTCTTTGTTTTAATAGCGGGATTTAATTATAAAATTAATTAATGCAACTTCTATGATATGAATTTGGTAAAATAGACTTCATTTTTGAATTCGGAATATGAAATATAGCTTAGGATGAAATTTTGGCATTGTTCTGAAAAACATCAATTTTTGATGAATAGTGAAACTACTAAGTGGTAGGTTAAAAACTGAATTTTGCATAAAACATAATTTTACCACTTCTGTGAATGGAATTTCGAAAATCCGACAGACACGGTTAATATCAAGGACTAAAATGTGGTTCAATGAAATGAAAATAATTTTTGGTGAATAGTAACTTTTTTTTACCACGGTTAATAGTAAATAGGGTAACTAAGGGTAAATACGATATTACTATTACCCTAACACATGTCCTAATTCTATTGGATAAGTGTAATTCGGCCAAAAACAACCTTATGAATATAATATGACCATTTAGGCCCACTTGGATTAGATTATGACATTTATTATTATTTAATTCAAAGAAGAGTTAAAAGAGTTAAAATCAAAGTTTATTTACTAAAACATTTTTAATATGGGGTTATAAATAAGATAAATTCGACTATAAATATTTATTAGAAATCTAAAAAGATTTCCTACATAATGATATTTTATTTATAATTTTTATACTTTAAATAAATTAATTTATTTTTGACACAACGATGATGCAATAATTACCCTTTTAAGGAAATATTAACATAATTGATGTTATAAATGCTCAAATGAATGTAATTTAAGACTTTTTATGAATTAAACTAATTTTCTAGGTCACTATGATGTATTAGTGTTGATTTAATCAACTTGGTTCGAACATATAATTCTGTTATGACTTTCAAAAAAATCATATATCAAATAGTGTCAAAATTGACACAAAATAGTTTTTAAATCAAATATTATATTATTAATTGTTATTTTATTCCTAAAAATCTAAGGTTAGGCCAAATGACTTAGATAAGGATATATATACTAATAATAAACAATTTGGGGTTCGTTTGGCATGTTATAGTAAGTGTATTAACCATATAGTGAAAGAAAACAAAAAGACACGGTAAAAGTTAAATTATTTAACTTAGAGTTAAATCTAATTGATAAGGTTAAAATAATAACCTAAACTTGTCTAAATCCTATTGGTTGATAGGATTTTGACCCATCCCCACTTTAGCTTCGAAATAAGACCATTGGGAACCATTATAAACCGATTTTGACATTAATATAAAATAATATTTTGAGGTATTCCTAAGGTGCCCCTCTCCTCCCTTATAAAAGGACACCTCCTCCCCCTCCTCCTCACACCAATTTGAGCACTCAAGCTCGGCCAAACCCTGCCAAAATATCTTCTCCACTTCCCTAGAAACATCCTAGAGGTTCTGGTCTTCCTCAAAGACCAATTTTAGTGCCCTAAGAGGAGGTCTCAAAGAGGTGCTTCAAAGAAGAGGTAATTACCGTTACCAATTCTTTCATCTTTATTTCTTCTTCCACTTCTTCTTCTTAGGTTGTTTCATTATGAAGTAATAACATAAGTATCACCCATATACTGATATGTTATTATAAGTATGAAACAACCCTATTTCACTATCTATCCATCCTACGGAAAAAGAAATCACCGCGCGTGCGTACGTACGGAATATCGTCTCCACGCCGTGGTGTAATCTATTTTCCACCACCACCTTACATGGATGGGTATAATGGTGTAATGAATAACTATACATAGTTATTACAACATCATATTGATTCTGATATATTGTATAATCCACTTCAATTCAGTTCAATATTTATGGAAATGATATCATTGCTCGTGCGTACGTACGGACTACCGTCTCCACGACGCGATGAGATTCATTCTCCATGTTAACCATTTAAGAATGATTATAAAGTATATATAAGAAATAATAATGAAATATATGACATTATAAAGCTACTGGATTTATGTATATATATATATGTATGTCATCTACTTACTTCCATTTCAAGACAATAAGGAAAGTAAAACAGCGTTCATGCGTACGTACGGAAGACCGTCTCCATGAACGGTGTTTTTCATTTTATTTATCTATCTATTATATATATATATATATATATACTAAATATATATGATATATAAATCATATTTTATATTCTGGAAGTAAGTAAATCATGATATAAGTAATAATGATGTCAAGAACAACAAGTCAAAACACCTATGATAAATGAAACGATTTTACCCAAAATGCTTCTTTAACATGGAATTTACAAAAGAACGGGTAATATAATGTCATAAGTGAACCATATATGATATCATAACAATGAATATGATTCTGGAATAAGTCAATAACATGATTTAAATCATTATACAGGAGGTTCGGACACTTACAAAGCAAGTCGGACATAAGGTAAGGGAAATATCACAATCTCATTTTTATCCGAGATTGTTTATTCGTAAGTATTTACTAGGGTGTATTTTATCATCCACATCCATGTTTCATCAATA
Source organism: Viscum album (assembly GCA_963277665.1). NCBI lineage: Eukaryota > Viridiplantae > Streptophyta > Magnoliopsida > Santalales > Viscaceae > Viscum > Viscum album. The sequence goes on from OY728133.1 coordinate 1,973,936,597, forward strand.
TGTAATATTATTTCCATCCACCTACAATTGTTTAAATCCATTTTTACCCTTCGGTGAGTTTTTAGTAATATGTATGAAAGGAATCTTTTGTCGTTTTTCGTACGAGGTACTTTTTGACTTTTCCGAAAAAAGTACCAAGAATGTTTTTTTTAACTTAAACGGCACGAACGGATTTTTACGGTTTTATAAAGACTTATTTTCATGAAGCTTTCTACAAAAGATTTCATGACTATTTTTAATAAAATCTCTTTCTTTTAAAATTTCATGATGTTTTGTGAAAAGAAATTGATTTTGAAGAAGAAAGGATATTTTCCTCAAGAATTCATTTCAGGTGTTTTATCAAAATTATTTTCCATCTAAGATAATAAAGGGTTCTGTTTCTATCCATATTTTTACATTGATTTGACTATGCTATGATGGAATTATGTTTATGAATTCCTTTATCTTATATGAATGGTTTTATGATGTTATGTTGTTTAAGAATCCCATTTTTATTACATGGGTTATGAAATGATGTATGATTTATGATTTTGTGGCACACATAAGAATGGTATCATTATGAGATGGGTGGGACCTATATCTCCCTCCAATGCATTGGGTAATGATTTTATATCTCATGAGATAGACATGGCTGGAATGGTAGGTTATACCGGTTCAGTGAAACAGGACTGAAACGAGGGTTACTCGATTCAGAAAGGGACTTTGTCTACTAATATAGTCTTGGCAATGAGTCTTGACTAACAAGAAATGATTCTCTATGATTATGTGTGAATGCCACAAAGTTTCATGTTTTAAGTTATGATTATTGTGATTACATTTCACTGCCATGATTTACCCCATGTTATGAAATTATGATCTCTTTTGCAGGTTAAGATTTCCAAAAGTTATGTGCTTATGTATATGATGTGATTGATATTTATTTTGTTTACCCTTACTGAGCATTTGAGCTCACCCTTTTATGTTCTCTTTTCCCCAGGATATAAAGAAAGGTTTTAGGTAAAAAGAAAAAAAAAGAAGATCTTTATGGGAGATTTTGAAGATCTTTCACCACGATTAGAAGATTATATTTCGAGTTTCCAAAGACACTAAACTATTACGATCCTTGTGTGTGTGTTTTTGTTATGTACTAAGTATTCCGCAAAAGTAATGTAATGTCAATGTACGTCAAGATACGGGTCTCTACAGTTATAGAGTGAATTTAAAAATTTACATACTCCTCCATTGCTTTCATTCTCTCAGATATATCTTCAAGGATTCAATCATTTTTAGGACAAATATAAAAAAGATCTCATTTTATGTTTTTCAATGTAAAAGTATCTAGTGAGTACATCCTTGGTTCTACAACTCCTCGTTCCTCAAATGGTACTTCTTTAATAATTTTTTAAACATATAGATAGAGTCTTACCACTATTGAGTCATTGTCTTGATTCAAATTTAGTGCCCCAATTTTATCAATGATAACATCTTTTTTGAATATAATAATTTTTGTGATTGTATTATATATGAGATATCCCATTTCTAAATCTCTATATCCCATAAGGACACACTTCACTCCATTTTTCTCAATGATTGTTTTTTCTGAGAAATGTTGAGATAGGAAATGAAACCATGAACTCAACAAGGGATTAAAATTGTATTATGATTACTCCATTCCTCTTATGGAATCTTTACATAAATTTTTTTAATTAGGTATATATTATGTAGATACACTGTAGAAAAAGTCACTTTATCACAAAAAGACATGGTAACTCCATTTTCTTTCAAAATGCTTCTCTCCATAATGATAACCATTCTATTTTTATTTTGGATACTCCATTAATTTGGGGGTGTGTAAGGAAACATCCGTGGAGGATGGATTACAAGATTTTTGAGGTACTATTTAATAAAAATTAGAGGTGCACTCTCCACCTCTCTTAGATTTCAAAGTTTTTATTTCATAGTTTCTTTGATTTTCCCCTAGTTCCTGGAATTACTTGAAAACACCAAACAATTATGAATTTATCTATAAAAATTACATCTTTGTCTTACTACAATAATAAAAATTAAATCTAATAAAATAACTATTTCTTACATTATATTTTGGTTTCAATGGACTTTAAACATCAGTGTGAACTAGATCGAGCGGTGAAGAAACTTTCCAGTTGGCCGTTATTTCAATGATTTTTCAATTTTGTTTTCTTAAAACACAATATTTACATATTTTACATGGGTGTCAAATGATAGGATGCCAATTCATCATTTTATTTTTTTCCTAATAATTTTAAAATTTCATTGTGTAAATTCACAAATATAAGATTCCATATATAGTCTTTATAATCCCGTACCATCGAGAAACATCAGGGAACATATAGTTCTACCATAAGAAGAAACATGTCATTCATCACCATTGGTACATTTTTTATCATTCTACCATATTCAGAAAAAATCTCAATTTTTTATTTTGAATCATTATGTGAAAGAATGTTTCCACCAAATTTCTTACAATCAAGATGTTGGTATTCTTATCAGGCATATAGTAGATGTCAGAGATGAATTAAATATTCTCATATTCATTTATAATCAGAATATCTCCTATTCTATAGAAAAATATTATTGAAAAAAAAAACATGAAATATCTACTCTAGCCCACTAATCAAGACTTATAAACAAGTCATTTCTACCTATCTTATAGTTTATTTCTATAGAGTCATGATACCACATACCTTGATTTTTTGTGAAAGTTTGTGCCATCAAGACATGGGAATCAAATAAAGTATCACCTGATTTAGTTATATTTTCCACCTTAGTGTGATTATCCATGGGCGTATTTCTCACATACCCTTACATCAAAAATTTATTCTCCATTTATTCATAGTTGGCCCACAAAACCATTAAACGAGTATGATAAATGGAAATGATTTTAGAATAATTTATAATTTAGATTTGAACTCACCTCATAGAGATTGGATTTGAATTTTCTTTTAATTATTGGCCCATTTGAATGATTTATGAAGAATTTACCATATAAACATTTATTATTTGGATGAAGTGATAATTTCAAAAGAATTTTTTCAAGGTGTTGATATATTATGAATTTATCCTTTGGGTATCACAATTATTTCCCAAATAGTAGCTTTCTAAACATCTGGTATACTAGCCTATGTTTCTTTGGAATCCGGCTCAGTGTGTTGTTCCTCCATGATGTCCATTACATATTGGGTTCCAAAGAGGGATCAAATTTATATGAGCCAATTTTCTTAATTTTTCATAGTTGTATACGTGATCAAATATTTTTAAATTGTATTCTCGATAGAGATAGATTATTATTTTTATTCTAAAATTAAAAATTTCCATATTTAGAAGTGAAAAATAACTATTTGTAGAGTTGTAGACCATTTTTTTAATTTTAGTTTGAACATATTTTATTTGGATTTCCAGAAATTGATAGATTTAAAAGTAATTGTAAATTGTTTTTTGGGAATAAAAATTAATGGATAAAAAATTTGGGGAAGAAGACCTAGGAGGGGTGTGGAGAAAATTCCCAACAGAGATGAGTCAGTTTTTTTAAGGGAGTGATGTATGTAGAGGCAATAAAAAGGTTTAGAATTTTTCTAAATGATAAATGGAATAACAGATGTGTGAATAATAATAAATTAAAGTGATATTTTATTTAACAATGGAATAAAGTAGGTGTTTAAACAAGGTGAAAAACTTTTTAAAATCAAAACCCTGATTTGTTGAAAATTCAGAAAGAAAAAAGAATGTGAGAAATTATCAGTACATAAAAAAGATAAAAATAATTATTTATTATAATATTTATTTATTATTGAATTTGAAATATACAAATATATCACAACCCCATATGTCAGCACAAATCACCTTCAAACCCTCTGATACAACTGATGGGGGATTTCGTAGCGATAAAATAGGAAAAAGAAGCAAATCACTAAAGGTGATAAAAGAAAAATGTAAATTGTATGAAAACACAATGATTTTATTTATTCTCCACATGAACAGAAAATGAAGAAAAAATACCCTATTTATAGTGATAAAAACTTACAAGAAAACAAATTATCAAAACCAAACACAAATAATAATCCAAAGTTTGGTATAGTGGGTGTCATCCAAGCCTTTATTTCTAGCCACATTAAGAAGCCCAAGTAGAATTCTCTAATCCTCCATAATAACATTGGATGTTTGGTTCCATCATAGGAATGAATTTTATTATTCAATCATCATATTTTTGAAATACATTCTAGATCAATTAGAATAGCGAGTTAGTGAAATATCAAACATATTATGTACCCACTAAATGATAATGTCTTCTAGTGGTACTTTTGCTGAAGAATTCTTCTGATGCATGATATGCATGTTTTTCATCATATTTATGATGTGACTATTTTATATTTATGTATGGATGAAGTGGAAATGGATATTCATACAATTTTATCATATCCCTTAGGGAATAAGGTGTTTTTGAATTTGAGAGAAAATTTTGTTTACTTTTTTGATATCTCATCTAACCTATCATAGAATATATGAAGCTGGTGTTCTTTACAAGAAACTCATGCAGGTGACCAATTATGGATGATAGTTTGGATGGTATGGACCAAATGTAATGATATGGTTTTCAACATTCTTCTACCAGTTATATTAGTTGGAGAATATTGTCTTTGGATTGGTGGCGTTTTTGGAATTTGTTTATGCTTGTGTCATTTGTGATAGGTTTTTCCTTAGGATGTCCTAGTTGGAATTCTCACATGTCAGGTTTTAATAAAATAAATTTGGATGTGGTTGTTGCATTGGATAAAAATGAGGGTGTTGGTATTATTGTTTTGAAGGAGAGTGGTCAATTAATGGTAGATCAATGCATGTTGTTCAATTATTACTGGGCACAGTCTGTTTGAGAAGCTTTCAACATCCTCCAAGATTTTTCATTTACAAGTTGTAATGGACGTGAAACAATTCTCTTTGAGTTATTCTTCCAAGTGGTTATGAACTCTATTATTAACAACTGTTTCTATATTCAACACTTTGGAATTATCCTCAGAACAATTTAGTCATTGTATGATGAATTCTCTTGCTTTAAGTTTTATTTTATTATGTGGTATGGTAATAAGAAATTTCCAGAGTGGATTTCTAATATAGATCGATTGATTATCTAGAAATATAATGTTTTTCTATTTAAGAAATATATATAAAATTATAATATATATTAATTTCAAATGTTTATATAAATACATTCATATGATATATTTACACAATATTGGCACACATATATGCTTAAATATACACACATGTCTACACAAAAAAGTAAAAAAATTTATATATCACACACACAAACACATATTTATATTTATTTTTATGTTTCTGTTTCTGTTTATATATATATATACATATTTATATTTCAAACACAATGACACACATATATTTATATTTATATATGCATTATTAACACAAACTTATATATATATATAGATATTTAGATATTTATATGTTTATTTTGTTATATCTTTATCAATTTATCAATTTATCTTTTTTATCCAATAATCTTTTATTCTTTTTATCTATACATTTCATAACATTATATTTTAATATATATATATATGTTTTTGTTTGTGTGTTCATAATTATAATTAGATATAATTATAAATAATTATAATGGAATAAATTAAATTAATAATGATTTAAAAATTATATGAATATAAGTATATATTTATTGTTATATAAATTATTTTTATAAATATATAAATATGTATGTATAAAATATATATACAATGTACCCTTTGTGTTTGTGTGTTTATTTATCTATATATATTATAATATACCCACACACAAGAACGCACAGACACTTATATATATATATATATCTATTTATTTATTGACACCCCCACATACACATACATATATTATAAATAAGAATTATATATAAACTTTTACATATATATAAATATTCATCCTTTTTTATAAGGTAAAAAAATGAATAAATTTTTATTTCAGAAAAAATGGACAATAAATATTTATTTCTACATGATTCATATATTTTAAAAGGTGCTTTATTTTTAAATATGTTATAATATTTATTTATAGAGTTTTTTATTTATACATAAATATATTGTGTGTGTTTGTGTGTGTGTATATATATATTTATAACAGCACTATAGATACATACTTTATTAAATATAGAATTTAATTTTATCATCTATAGAAAATGTGTGGAAATTATCATAGTATTTAATATCTGATACCTTTTATGAGTCCATTTTAAGTACTAATAAATGGGGTTTTATTTAAAAACCTCGTAAAAATATAGAATTTGTTTTCAAAGTACTCGACCTCAACCCACCATATCGGAGACATCGCACATGTGTTACCATATAACACCCTAATAGTTTATGAGAAGAATATTTTTTTATGTCTTATGTTATACGCAACATCAAAGGAATCTTTCACTACACATAACACTAGCTTGACTTGCCTTATACGTAAGAGAAACCTTCCTTGATAGCGTGTGTTGTACGCAATATCGAGTTTCACTAAACAACGATATGTTATTAAAATATTATATAAAGCAGCCATTATAAATATTATTAAAAACATTTTTAATTTTATATATCATTAGAATTTATTTTACATATGATACGAGAAAAAAATCAATTTTTTTCAGATAAAAGAATAATTTTTTTTTTCAAAAATACAATTTTCTTCCTTTTGATGGTGAACCCATTTTAAAGATAATTATTGAAATGTTTATAAGTAAAATTTAACAGAGTAAAATTATTCCTTTGAATCAAGATATAAAAATTTACATTGGATAAATGTTTGATACTTTTTTGATAACTTTCATATTTTGATGAATAATAAAAATACCCAAATTTTTAATTGAAAACAAAATTTTTCATCAAAATAATTTATGTGGTTAAAATATAATATTTAAAGTTTTTAAAGTATAAATAGAATATATTTTTACCATTTAATATAATTTATGTCATTAGCATTAATTTTACAGTGAATTCATAGGTAAAAACATTTCATTCTTGGGAAATGTTTTAACTTTTAAAACCCATTTTCTTAACAAAGGGATTAATTTTAAATGAATTACTGAAACTTCTGTGTTTTCAATTTTAAAAAATGGTTTCCATATTTGGATTAATTGGGTCCAAATTATGTAAATAGGTTACTTTTTTTATTATGAATAGAAACTACGGTAATTTTTATTTACTACAGTTAAAGGTAAATCGGGTAATTAAGGGTAAAAATAAGATTGTATAATTACCCTAAAATTTTCAAAAATTATATTGAATGAATAAACGTAGACCCATATCACCTAATGGTCTGAATATATTCTTTTCATGGACCCTTGACTATGAAAATGATGTAATTATTATTAAAACTAATGAAAGTGGTAATATGTCAGTCTCTTAAATCTTATAAGTGTAATAATTTTAATTTAGCGATAAACTTCATAAAACATCTAAAATGAATAATCTCAAGAAATATAATAAAATTATATAAATCATGTGAATTTATTTATAATTTTAGGGATTAAATAATTATCATTAATTATGACAAAAATTTGTGGTTGAAATTATTTTATTGATTGGAATATAAAATAAATGGTTTTAAAAATATTAAAATAAATATTATATGAATTATTTAATGTAATCCAAGAATTTTTTAGATAAATATTACATTTTATTAATTTATTAAATCTTTTAGTTAGAACATATCTTCTTTTTGGATATTATTTAAATTAAAATAAATTAATAGTGTCAAAATTGACACTATTGTTATTTTATAAAAATAACATTTTATAAAATTGTTTAAAAATCACAAAAATATTTAAAAAATATAAATTAAAATTTATATGGTCTAAAAGTTCATAAAGAGTAAAATTATGGGAAATTAACAACATATAGGTAATTATTTATAATGATATAAAATTTAGAATATTATTACCACAAATAAAATTAAATATATTAATAAGGATAAATCAAGTTGATAATGTTTATAATAAATTCCCGACTTGTCTAAATTTTATTTATTAATTATATTACAACCCTATATCATATAATATTAAAATTGGAGTAATTTTTGTTGTTTTTATGTGGGGTTTGAATTTATTATAAATTAATACTTTTCTAGATTTTCAATGGTTCCCTTCTCCTCCCTTATAAAAGGGCCCCTCCTCCCTCTCCTCCTCACACAATTTTGGGCCTTAAATCTCGGAAAAACCCTGCCAATTTCCCTTATCAGCATCCCTAGAAACATACTAGAGGTCCTGGTGTTCTTAAAAGACCAATTTTAGTGCCCTAAGAGGAGGTTTCAAAGAGGCGTGTCGAAGAAGAGGTAATATCCGTTACCGATTCTTTCAAATTTATTTCTTCATCTACTTACTCTTATTTAGTTGTTTCATTATTAAGTATTAACATCAGTATCACTAATATAATTATATGTTATTATAAATATGAAACAACCCTATCTCACCTTCTATCTATCCTACAGAAAACGAAATCACCATGCGTGCGTACATACAGAATACCCTCTCCACGCCGTGGTGTAATCTGTTTTCCACCACCACCTTACTTGGATGGTTATAATGGTGTAAATAATAAATATATATGATTATTTTAATGTGATTTTTATTTAGAGATAGTATACATACACTTCAATAGAATTTCACGATCATGGGAACGAAATCATCGCTCGTGCGTACGTACGGCCTACCGTCTCCACGATGTGATGCGACTCGTACTTCATGATCTTAATTGAATAATGATTATATAAATGAATTGAATAAATAAATATGATATATATTACACTAATAACATTTTGGAAATGTGGTATCTATAACCTAAAAAGACGAATAATAATTTATTCGACAAAACATGCATAAGAACATAAAGCAATGAACACCCGAATAACAAGTAGCAATAAAATATTACTAATAAAGAGATAAGAATATGAACATACATGATATCATAAATATGATTTTTTAATAAGTCAACGACATTATTTAAATCATTATACAGGAGGTTTGGATACGTACGAAGCAAATCGGACCTAAGGCAAGGGAAAATCTCACAATCTCATTTTTATACGAGATTGTTTATACTTCAGAATTTACTGGGGAATATTTATCATCCAAATCCATGTTTCCTCAATATGTATTATTACTTATATCCTCTTTCAATTGTTTAAATCCAATTTTACCCATTGGTTAGTTTTTAGTAAAAGATATGAAAGGAATATTTTGTCATTTTTAGTACGAGGTACTTTTTGACTTTTCCGGCCAAAGTACAAGAAGAATGTTTTTTAACATATATAACATGAATGTATTTTTATGATTTCCTAGACCATTATTTACATGAATCTTCCATTACAATTTTTCATGTTTATTTTTAATCAAAATATTTTAGTTTAAAATTTTATGACATGTTATGAAAGGAAAAAATGTTTTTGGAGTAGAAAGGATATTTTCCTCAAGAATGGAGTTCCACTGTTTTATCAAAATTATTTTCCATATAAGATAATTTAGGGTTTTATTTTTATCCCAATTTTTACATTGATTTGATTATGTTATGATGGAATTAATTTTATGATGTCCTTTTATCTTATATGGATTATGTTATGATGGCATGATGTTTAAGAATACCATTTTTATTTCATGGGTAATTATATGATTTATGATTTTGTGGAAAACATAAGAATGGTTTAATTAAGAGATGGGTGGGACCTATATCTCCCTCCAATGAATTGGGAAAAGATTTATATCTCATGAGATAGACATGGATGGAACGACAAGTTAATCCAGTTCAGTGATACAGGGCTGGAACGAGGAGTGAACTCGGTTCAGTAAGGGACTTTGTCCGCTATGATGGTCTTGGAAATGAGACTTGACTAATATGAATTGATTTTCTAGGATTATGTGTGTATGACACAAAGTTTCATGTTTTAAGTTATGATTATTGGGATTACATTTCACTACTATGATTTATCCCATGTTATGCTATTATGATCTCTATTGCAGGTTAAGATTTTCAAAATGTTATGTTCTTATGAATATGATATGATTGATATTTCTTTTGTTTTCCCTTACTGAGCATTTGATCTCACCCTTTTGTAACTTTTCTTTTCCCCAGGTTAGGAAAAATGGTACAAAGTAGGATATGACAAAAGGGACTCTAGATACGATGAATTAATTAGAAGACAATGTAGACGATTAATGAACTAGTTGTTTATGTTTCCTAGTTTCTAAAGACACTATACCTATACAGTCCTATCATGGTTTTGTAATATGTTGTAATAAGTATGCTTCAATTCTGATGTAATAACCATGTATGTAAAGTATGCGTCGTTATAGTTGGTATCATAGGAAAGGTATAGTCAACCTTTGGAAACTAGGATGTGAAAGCCTTAGTAAGAACTCTAAGGATATGTCTAAACATAGAACACAATATTAGGGTTTTAGAAATGTCCATGAACAACCTATGATAAGACGTAACGTGTGAAATTTTATTCTTGATTATGTGGTTTTCCTGTTATGATTAGTGTTTCTCACACTATGATTCTTGGTTTTAGTCAATGGATGGAACCTAAAGGAACCATGTTAATGCTAAATGCGACAGGCAATGACATGATTTTCCTCATGAGGAAAAAACGTTGTGGGAGCTGGAATGCAAAATCTTGTAGCCATGCTCACACAAATTTATCAAGCTATGAGTCATGCTGGACTTCCAAATGAGAAAAGGAAGGAGAAACATTCTGTTGAATCCTTTATGAGGCAGCGTCCACCTTCATTCAACGGGTCAGCTAATCCATTAGTGGCTGAACAATGGATCAGTACCCCTGAAAATATATTTTCAGTTCTACAATGTTATGAACATGATAAAGTCATCTAAGCAGTATATGATTTGGAAGTTGAAGCTGATCAATGGTGGAATCTTATTAAGAATATTAGGAAGGGGGATGAAATTGAGTCCATTGAATGGGATGAGTTCAAGAACATATTTTTCAATAAGTACTTCCCAAGTATTCTTCGAACAGATATGGAGAAGGAGTTTCTTGAACTGAAGCAAATGGATGATAAATCTATTGGTACCTACGAAGAAAATTTTACAAGACTTTCAAGGTACACTTCCAAAATTATTATCCAACCTGAGAGTAAAATTGATCGATTTCTTTAGTGGATTAAAACCAAGTCTTATAAGGGAATCAACCATAAGGGACTTCAATAGCTACGAGGAAATTGTTCGATGTGATCTCAAGGTTGAGATAGAGATTATAGTAACACATCAATCATATGGGTTTGATAAGAAGAGGAAAATGGAATTCAAAGGAAAATCTAAAGACCACACTTAAAAGAAGATGACTTTTCCCTTATGCTCAAAGTGTGGAAAGAAACATGGAGGGAATTGTCTTAAAGGTACAAGTAAATGTTTTAAGTGTGGTAAAGAAGGTCATTGGGTACTTTAATGTCAAAATAATGGGAATAAGATGTATAATGATGCGAACAAAGAAAGGGATACACAGAATTCACCTCCTACAAATCAATGTTTCAAGTGCTAGGAAATGGGGAATTATGACAATCAATGCCCTAATCAAATGGTTGTTGATGATGATCAACATAAACAAACTCTTTAGGCCAAAGGAAAAGGAAAGTCACATTCAATTTCTATCAGAAATGTGGAGTATGATAACGAAGTGGTAAAAGTTACACTTACCATTCAATCTAAAGTTGAAAATGTTTTATTTGATTTTGGATCCACCCACTCTTTTATATCTGAAGATTTTTCTAAATTTATTGCCATATTACCTTAGCAGTTAGATACTGAGTTAGATGTGACAACCCCTAATGACACAATAGTCACATCAAAAGTTCACAATTCTTCTCCGATTGAAGTTTCTAGGAAAGTTCTTCTTGAAAATGTTGTGATCCTTCCTATAGTGGAATTTGATGTGATTCTTGTCATGGATTGGCTTTCTTTATACGGATCTCATATCAATTGCCAAAGAAGGGAAATCACATTTAATATTCCCAATCAATTTACTATCGTCTATTGATGCAAGGATGAAGATAACCTTCCAATGGAAATTTCTCCGATATTATGGGTCTTGATTCCAATAAATGAAGGTTATTTATCTCAAATGGTTGGAGAGAAACTAACGATTAAGAATATTGCCATTTTACAGGAGTTTGATGAAGTCTTTCTGGAGGAATTTATAGGTCTTCCACCAAATCATGAAGTTGAGTTTTCATTAGAACTCATAACAACTACTATGACTATTTTAATGACACCATATAGAATGGCCCCAATTGAGTTGCAGGAATTGGAGAAGCAACTCCATGACAATATTGATAAAGGATTCATACACCCTAGTGCTTCACCTTGGGGAGCACCTATTCTCTTTGTTGAAAATAAAGATGGATCAATGAGACTTTTCATTGATTATAAAGAACATAACAAGATCACTATCAAGAACCAAATATCCTCTCCCACGCATTGATGACTTATTTTAACAACTATGCAAAGCTCAATACTTTTCCATGATTGATCTTCATTCAGGGTATCATCAATTAAAGGTCAAAAAAGAGGATATACCAAAGATGGATTTTCGTACAAGGTATGGACACTATGAATTTATAAATATTCCATTTAGTATTACTAATTCCCTTAAAATCTTTATGGATCTAATGAATAGAGTCTTTAAAAACTATGTTGATCAGTTTGTGGTAGTATTTATAGTTGATATTCTTGCCAATTCAAAGATAAAGGAAGAACATGAAGATCACTTGAGAATTGTATTGATGACCCTAATAAATGAGAATCTTTATTCCAAATTTACCAAGTGTGAATTTTGGCATAAAAAAATTTCATTTTTGGGTCACATAATCTGAAAAGAGGGGATATTTGTGGATCCAGCAAAAACAAAGGTTATCAAAAGATGGTCGAGACCAACAACAACAACAACTGAGATCCAAAGTTTTCTTCGTCTGGCTGTATATTATCAATTTTTTTGAAATATTTTTCAAGGTTATATAATCCACTCACCAGGTTGACTCGAAAAGGATTTAAGTTTGTTTAGATGAAGGAGTGTGAAGAGAATTTCAAAGAGTTAAAACGAAGGTTATCCAATGCACCTGTGCTCACAATACCGTGTAGTTGAGAAAGGTTTGTGATGTATAGTGATAAATCCAAGAATGGAATAGGATGTGTTCTCATGAAAAATGATATGGTGACAGCTTATTCCTCACGACAGTGGAAAATCCATGAGAAAAATTACCAAACTCATGATTTGGAGTTAGCTGTGGTAATCTTTTCATTAAAAATATGGAGGCATTATCTTTATGGTGAAAGGTGTGATATTTATATTGATCATAAAAGTTTAAAGTATATTTTCACAAAAAAGTAGTTGAATATGCACCAAAGAAGATGGTTGGAGTTGATTAAGGACTATGACTACTCAATTCATTATCACCCTGGGAAAGAAAACAAGGTGACAGATGCATTAAGTCAACAAGACCATGCTAGCTTATCCATGATGAGGATCACAAAAGATCTAATATTTATGGATTGACAAAGGATGAATATTGGAATTATAATGGAAGGGGAAAAATCTTATCTTTCTCAAATTAATGTTCAACCATCTATACATGTGAAGAGTAAAGAGGCACAAAAAGAATATGTAGAGTTTCAAAAGAAGGTGAGAAATGTTCCTGAATTCAACCTAGATTGTAATGGGATAGTAAGGTTTAGGAATCAGGTTTGTGTTCCTCCCATCCTAGAATTAAAGAAGGAGCTGCTGGATGAGGCTCATAGTTCTTCATTCTCTATTTATCCTGGAAGCACGAAGATGTATAGGGACCTGAAAGAGTACTTCTGGTGGGATGACATGAAATGAGATGTTGCTAAATAGGTCTCTCGATGTTTGGTTTGTCAGCAATTTAATGCTGAGAGAAAGAAGTCTAAGGGGATGTTACAACCATTAACCATACCCGAATGGAAATGGGAAAAAATCATAATCGAATTTGTCACCAGACTTTCTAAAACATCCAAAGGCAATAATGCTACACTACTGGAAACTCATTTTTTCCCAACGCTTCTTTACCAATGGTTTAAACAAACCATTGGTAAAAAAGACCTTTCCCAACGACTTACTATTACCGTTGGGAAAGGGGTGTCCAAGGAACCCTTTCCCAACGGTTCTCTTGAACCGTTGGGAAAAGGTCACCCTTTACCAACAGTTTGTTTAAACTGTTGGTAAAGGGTATATTGGACACCAATTTCCCAAAGGTTTTTAAAAACCGTTGGGAAATCTTTTCTCGAAATACACAATTGGCCGCTCTCTCCCCTATTCACGACAGAACCCTAATCTGTCCACGGCTCCGCTGCTCTTGCAACTACCCCCATCCGAACTTGTCAAACTACGTCCAAATCATCTCAAATCAGGTATTCTATTTTTCATACACATAAAATAATTAAGTGCTACCTTGTTTTTATTGTTATTTATCTTATATTATAGTTTTATATTTTGATTTTGATATGTATATAATTTTTTTATGTTTTTATTTAATCTAAACTTTATCCATTCCAATACATTTAATTAATTAAATCCTTAACCCTCCATCGAAGAAGAATCATCTCAAATTCATTGCCATTGTATTATAGATTTTTTAAGTATGTGTTTTTATTATTTTTTTCCATCTTGTAATTAATTGTTACTTGGAAATTTATTTATATGTGTTTAATAATTTTTAGAAATGTTTTTATGAATGTTTTCTTAAAATTCCTTGAGGAAAGTGATTTATAAAAATTATTTTTTTAATAAGGCTTGTGTAATGTAATTTGTTATAGTACACTATGTGACTATGTTTGGTATTTAGTAACACATGAGATAACTGGTGTGTGAGAATGTGTTGTGAAAGAGATTCCATGGTTGGTTCAAGATTATATTTACATTTTGAGCATATTAATGAGTTTTTTTAAAGATATTTTGAGATATTTACCTTATGTTTATTGGTGAAAACTGGTAGCTGTAGAGGTTGTTCCGGATTAAGACATATAATTACTGCTAAACATGTGGATAAACCTTGCATAGTAGTGAATTCTTGAAATGTTTGATGTTTTTAGTCCTTTTTTATTTGGAGTTTCTTTTGATGGTGATGTTTCTTATTGTTAACTATGATGGGAATTTATTATAGTTTCTAAATTAGCTGAGACTCCCCCACCATGCACAATGTATGAAACCTATACCATTATTTAATCATTATGTTTATGCCGTGTATACATCCTCTACCCTCATTTAATTAATGAACTAAAGTCATTAATTCAAGCCTTCATTATCACTAACATGTAATAAATTGAATGATGTAAACCCATCCTCACATGATTTCTTACCTTAGATAGTGTCCAACATATGAAATACGAGCTTTTGAATTCATTAGTTAACCAGGATCAAATATTCCATTTCCCCCAAGATGACTGTACTAATATAACTTTAGGGTCAGTTAAATATGGTTCTCATTGTATGATGTATATTATGTTTCCTTCTTGGCCAGTACTCACTTTTATGAGGGTGGGGTGCTTTTCACTACCCATTCTGGCATGTGTAGACATCCATAAAAATGTTAGATAAGTCAGAAGTTTAATTCAGTAATGTTGTTATCATTGACATACTTTATTATTAATCTCAAATTTAAAAATAAATGTTTTTGTCTATACTTAATGAAATTAAATCTTTTTTACAATCCATGAACAACCTATTACTATATAAGCCTAAAATTTATTCACCCATGGGGTGCGCTTGACTCGGGGAAGTAATTGGGTAATGAATGGAATGGACATAGAGGTTCCAATAATGAGTTATTGAATATAAGTGAATGATTTGGGATGCCTATAACACATGATGGGACCTGAGGCATGTGCCTCTTATAGACCTAATGAAAATGAATATAAATAAATTTTAATTTAATTTATGAGTACTTCTTCTTTACGTTATTTTAATAGTTCACTACATCAACTAGAAACTTCTTCCTTTATCATTTACTTAAATGTATTTTCTATTACAGTTCAATCCTATTGAATTGTTTATGACAAAATGACTTATATAAATTGTTTTTAAAGAATGAAAAAAAGTTGGATATATGAAACCGATTGGATCTCAGGAGATTTTCAAAACAATTTTGAGAGCTTTATAGATTTTGTATATCACAATGCTTCAGATAGTGGTCGCATACACTACCAATGTTCCAATTGTGTTGGTAGACCTTGGTTGATCCATGAAGAAGTCAGCTACCACATACCCAAAAATGGTTTTCAAGAAAATTGCTTTGTGTGGTATCACAATGGGGAGAAAATGAAATCTAAAATTGGTGATGATCAAAATAAAAGGACCGGAATGGAGAATTTGTTAGATGATCGGTTTCTGTTTATTCGTCATCATGAAAAAGAAAGGATTTAGACTTAAGAAGACTTCGATATAAGGACAGATGATGCTTCTTGTGAAAATAATGATATTGTTAGGGTGAAAAAATTGAATGATGCTGCCATGACTCCAGTATCTCAAAAATGCGATAAAATGAAAAAACTAGAATTTTTAATCCGATTGTTTCATGGGAAAACTATGTATGTGATTTCTAATACAGCAATCGATTACATTCTTACCCTCTTGAAGGATTTATTTCCAGATGATGCAGATATTCCCTCAAACCACTATATGGCATGAAATTTAGTTTAGGAACATGGATTTTCAAGAAACAAAATTCATGCTTTCCCGAAAGATTTTAGTTTATTCTGGCAGGAAACCACTAAACGAAATGATTGTATAAATTGTGGAACATCCCGTTGGAAGTCAAAATCTGATGGAACACCATCCCACGTTCCAAAAAAAGTAATGTGGCACTTTCCATTGATTCGCAGACTCCAAAATCTTTTTATGTCTATTGACATATCAATAAAAATGAGATGTCATGATACTGAGAGAAAAAAGACTAATGATGAGTTGGTTCATCCTAAATATGGATTTTCATGGTAGAGATTTGATTCTCGACATCCTGATTTGGCAGCTGACGTACGTAATGTGAGGTTGGGTCTTTCATGCGACGGTTTTAATCTGTTTCGGCAGATGCTTACTTCGCACAACAAATGGCCTGTTTTTATACACATTTATAATCTTCCTCCATGGTTGTGTAAGAAAAAACCTTTCATTTTCATGAGTATACTCATTTCTGGTCCTTCTTATACCGACATTGATATTGATGTATACAATCAACCTTTAATAAAAGAGTTGAAACTTCTTTGGGATGTGGGTGTGCGCACATACGATGCATGTTCAAAAGACATATTTCAGATGTGTGTTGCACTTATATGGACGATCAATGATTTTACGGATTATTCAATGATGTCTGGATGGAGCACGAAGGGAAAACTATCATGTTCAGTTTGTATGAAGAATACACGATCTCGAAGACTGAAACATCACTGTAGTTTCAGTTTTATAGGACATCGACGATTCTTGCCAAAGGATCATCCATATAGAATGAATCATCGATGATTTGATAATACCATAGAGACTGATGTTCCACCTCACTGTATGTCCGGAACTGATGTGGTTAATGAATTTAAATATTTCAGTTTTTCATTCGGGAAGGGTCAAATGAAATCAGGAAAGAGAAAGAATGTTTCCACTAAAATCTATTACAATTGGAGGAAGAGGAGTATCTTTTTTGATTTTCCTTATTGGTCAACCAATTTGTTACATCATTTATTAGACGTAATTCATATTGAAAAGAATATATGCGAAATGTTGCTTTCGGTTCTTCTAAATGACAAGGGGAAGACAAAAGATGATTTATGATCTCGACGTGACTTGGTGGATTGGGGAATCAGACCAGAATTACATCCTATTTGTATCAGTGAAAATAAATGGAAACTTCCATGTGCTTCTAATGTGATGACACCTATGAAAAAATACAATTTATGGAAGTATTAGAGACTATTAGAGTTCCTTATGGATATTCAAGCAACATATCTAAAATGGTCAATAGAAGAGAGTTGAAGCTAAAATATTTGAAGACTCATGATTATCATGTTCTACTGCATTAGTTTCTTCCAATAGAAATCTACCATCTTTTGTCCAATAATGTAATGGTGGCTGTTATTCAGTTGTGCCATTTGTTTAGATATCTTTGTGCTAAGAAGTTTTCCAAGTCTTTCTTGCAAAAAATATTGACAGATTCCCCATTAATTTTCTGTGAGTTGGAGAAAATATTTCCTCCATCATTTTTCACATGCATGCTGCATCTGACTGTCCATATTCCCACTGAAATACTTCTCAGAGGACCTGTTTCTTTTCGTTGGATGTATCCAACTGAAATAAATATGTTCACATTAAAGTCTTATGTCCGAAATAGAAATCATCCTGAAGGTTCTATCGTGAAAGGTTACTTGGCTCAAGAATGTATGGATTTCTCATCGATGTATTTGTCTGATCTTACTACAAGATTGAATAGACAAATGAGAAATGAAGAAGAACATTATGTGAAAATTAAACCTAGTTTTCCATCACTTCCTCAAACAGGAGGAATTCCTGGATCATATACATTGAAGACATTAAGCCATGAAGAGCGTGAGATGACACATCACACAGATTTGTTCAACTGTTATTTTTTTGATGACTATATGAGGTAACTAAATTGATTATGTATATCTTACATATATATATGTTAAACTATTCATATAATTTATCTAAAGGGAATATAAAACAATGATAAATAGGAAGTATCATTCTTTATCTTTGAAAAGGAGAGAGACTTTGCATATAAAAGAGTTTTCTGCATGGTTAAAATCGATGGTAAAAATATTAATGCTTAAAATATTTATATCAATATTTTATTAAGTTTAATAGTCATTTATATTGCAGGTATTGAGATTTTCTGCTGACTCTGTCTCCGAGGAAATAAGAGCTTTGGCTTTTGGTCCAAATATCGTGGTTTGTGACTGTAAATCAATTGTTATCAATGGGTATAAATTTATTGTCACTGAACGATCAAAGAACATGAGAACACAACATGATGGTGTTATGGTTACTTCCATAACATATTGTTATGACAATGCATCAGATATTAGACCATGATTTGAAAAATTGGGTTATTATGGAGTTGTTAAGAAAATAATAATATTGGATTATTACTCTCATGGACGAGTCACAATGATGAAATTCCATTGGTTTGATTCGATGAAGAGACATGGCACATTTATTGATGATTGTGGATTTCGAGTAATTAATATGAATCACACTCTTGCTACCGAAGAACCATTTGTGTTGGCATCAATGGCTAAAAAAGTTTTTTATGTCAAAGACCAACTTCAGCATGAATTTTATGTCATAGTTGAAGTAATTCCAAGACATATTTTTGATGATGGTGATGATGGAATTGAAACTGTCCCTAGAGCCATTGGAACCAATCCATTTATTTTTTTGATGACTCCAATAGCTCAATTGTCAGAGTTGATTCTGAACCTGAAGTTTTGGTTGAAAATATATAGAATCATTCATCCATTTTCTTAATTCTTTTGGTTTACCATGAGTTGGGTTGTTAAGGTTGGTAATATTCAAATTGATTAAGTATTGATCACAAATATATTTTAGCTAACTTGACCGTTATGTGAATTTTTATTATTTATTTGTTGTAGTTTTATTTGAATTGCATTTTCTAATTTGTAATTGAACTGTATTCAAACCTAGTCAAACAATATTTCTAACTTGGTGAACATTAAAACTTGTATGATTTATTATATCCATTCAATCTCTTCTAAAACAGTTGATAGCTAAATTACCAATGAATCCCCCTTCTCCCTCATATATTTAGTTTTTTGGGTTTCACATTAGTTTTCTTTTTCTAATTAATTACATATTTTTTTTTTCAAAAGTAGGAAATGAAGCCAATTGATGAGAGACGAAGGAAAAAAATGATACAGAACAATCGTCAAATGACGGAGTTGGGAATTACATCATTAGTGCTTGTAGTGCGTACTTTATTTCAAATTGATATATTTAAAGAATATATAATGTAATGTGATTAATTTTTTTGTAAACATTTTTGTAGGATCCACCTATATGTCGACAACTATTCGACGAGGAGCCCAGTACGGGTCCTAGTACTTAGGTTGGTGGTATAAGGAGGGTTCTTACCAGAGGTGGAAGAGCAGTTGCACATACCCGACTAGACCCTACCCCTCCCACTAACATGTCATCCTTCCCACATTCTGATCCCGTCGTGTTGTTAGAGAAACATGAGATATTTAGGCCTCCCATGTTTTCGCTGCCTTCTGCATCTTGTGGCCCATCATTTTCACATCCCATGATGATTCCCACTCCCTAGTCAGAATCCGGTCAGACAATTGTCCCATATTCTTTTCCTTCTACTTCTATCTCTCTGAGCTTCTATATTCCATCATCTTCGACTCCTGTTCCACCATAGGGTGTTCCATCAGTTTCTATGGATCTAGCAGTGCACAACGATCAAACTAGAACATGTATATTTATAGAACCCTAATAAAGTTTTATAGAAATATTTATTTTCATTATAACATGTTTTGATAAAATATTTTTTTTTTCATGACAGATACATCTACTGAGAGGAGGCATGGGCAGGGGTGTACACGCATGCATTTAGTGTGGAACCACCGTACACAAGTTATGGTGGATTATAATGAAGACAACCAAATGGTTGAGAAAATAGGGTAGCAATGACAAAGTTTTTTGGAGACGCTTTCCAAATACTCGGACATCATTCCTGTCAGCCCGCTATTGTGGAGACATTTTCCACATGAGGTCAAGGATAGATCTTGGGCAGAGATATGGGTAAAAAAATATGTTTTATTTAATGCCATGAATTATTTTTGTATTTATATGAATTAATATTTTGATGTCAGCTTTGATTTAATTTTCCGGATGGTGAGGGTGCATGACCTGAACATTTAAAGGATTTATGCGAGCTTTGGAGAGCCTAAAAGCATGAGTTTTATATTGGATAGGTTTCTAGAGTTATCATTGAGTTAGAGGTGGTACCAGTGGTAGATGAATGTCCTATAGAGCAGTATCGTTAGATGATTACTCATTGGATGAGTACCCAGTTTAAGGTATTAATTACATTTGAGGTATTTACATAATAACTTTCTTGTTTTAAATTTATACTATCTGTTGCATTTTAAAATTTTATTTAGGAATCATCCGAAAAAAAAAGAATATTGATGCAAAAAAATACCTCAACACCCTGGGATGCACGACGATGCCTGATCATGAGATGAAGTAGGTATGGCAATTGTTTATAAGTTTTCTTTACGACTTAAACATTCTTTTGTTTCCTCAATTATTTCATAGTTTTCTAAAGTTTTCATATAACTTTAGTTTTCAATGTCATTGTAGAGGAAAATACACAATATTTAAGGATGTCTGCCTCAAGAAAAACTGTTTTTCTTGAGTAGACGGAAAAAGGATGGAAGTGCCGTCAATGAAGCGACTCAGCAGAAGATTGTAAGTTTTAATCTGTTGAATTAATATTTTAATATCTATTTTGTAACTTAATGATATATTTATATTTGTAACAGTATGCTTTAGAGGCCCTTGATGCCCAAGAACCAGACAATTTTGGGCCAACAGATCACTTACATCAGGTGTTGGGAGAGGAGCATCCTGGCAGAGTACGATGCCGACCTAGGATAGCCCCGACAAGGTATTGGCCCTCCTCAGGTACGAGCTGTAGTGCCAACGAGCTACAACATGTTAGGGAACAGGCAGAACAGGGTGAGAAAAGGGCCATAGAGACGGATAAACAGTCTGCTAGGGAAAACAGTGCATTTATGAAATTTATTGAGGTTCTATGTCCAACACTTCCAGCAGAGTCCAGACCAGCTTTTTATGAAATATGTCATTGATATGTTATATATATGGTGCACCAGGTGGTAGTTATAGTGGTGTTCAGGATGATGTCCATCTTGACGATGATGATGGCGAGGAGTCTGATGCGGAAGAGGAGGGAGAAGAGGAGGGCTAGGCGGATGGCGAGGGCGAGGAGGAGGGCGAAGGCGAGGAGGATGGCGCTGAGGAGGGAGAGGAAAATGATGGGGACGAGGACGAGGGTGATGATGATGGTGATGATGGTGATGGTGATGTGGGACAAATTGATCCATTACATTTTTGACTAATATTACTGAGATTTGATATTTTATCTATTCTAGTTGTTAGTTTTATCTAGACTCTTAGTATAGTATTGGAGTTGAGTTATTCTTATTTATTATCTATTTTTATGGATATTGCTGTCTTTTAGTGGTTGTGTGGTTGGGAAACCCCCTCCTTCCTGGACCCTTGACAACCCCCCCCCCCACCATCCCCATTGGACCCCAAACATCCCTCCGAACAGCCCCCCACCATCCTCCTTTGTCCCCGGACAGCCCCCCACCCTCCTCCTTGGACCCCAGACAGCCCCTGGACAGCCCCCCAGAATGCCCCTAGATATCCCCCAACCTCCTCCTTGGACCTCAGACAACCCCCCAAACACCCCCCAGACAGCTCCTGCACAACCCCCACCCTCTTTGGTCCCCAGACAGCCCCCCCCCCCAGACACCCACCGGACAGCCCCCCGGACAGCCCCCCCGTACAGCCCCCACCCTCCTTGATTTCATTTACTACTAGAAAATCTATAATATATATTTTATTTATTTTCATAATGATAATAAATGTAAATCACATTTACACATCTAATCAATATCATAAATTCTTGGTATGTTATAAAAGGGATGTATTCATTGGGCATGACATTTTTAGCTCTGAAATGTTTTATAGCATGATAAAATAAAATCAATTCCATACTAATAATGATATAAAAATATTCTATATTAATGTCCACAAGATTTTAAGTAAATATCATTCCACTAATAGACACATGAGGATTCTCATAAATCAGGTTTACCTTAATATTTCCACAAGTATTTTAAGTAAAAGTTTTATATTCTATTAATTTTCTGATATTCTCATTTTAAATGTAATTTTTTCATAAATAAATTAATTTAAAGACCCATAGTCAAATAGTGTATTTGAATAATGTGAATAAACAACTAACATACCACTCTAACTGTATCTCTTTTGTTTAAAATGGATAGGATTATAAGTGAAAAGAAAAACTGGCATACGGAAAGCCGACCAAATGCATTCAGATTCTATTGACAATTTATTACAACAATCCATGGGTCATATGTGACATGTGCGAGCCAACCCAGTCTCAATCTGATGCATAGTGTGGCCGAGATCAGTCTAAGTGGCTCCCCTTTGATTTAAATGGACAACATTTTAAATACAAATAAAAAACTGACCAAACCCATTCAGTTTCCATTGAAAATTTAATAGAACGATCCATGGGTCATATGTGACGTGTATGAATCAACCCTGTGTCAATCAGAGACACGGTGTGGCCAGCACCACTCAAAGTGTCTGTCTTTTGTTTCAAAAGGACATCATTTTAAGTGAAAAACATCAACATGGCATACGGAAAACCAACCAAATGCATTCGGATTGTGTCGATACTTTAGAACAATGATCCATGGGTCATATATGACGTGTATGAGTCAACCCCACCTCAATCTGAGGCTTGGTGGGGCTGACACCATTAACAGTGTCTCTCTTTTGTTTAAAATGGACAGGATTATAAGTGAAAAGAACAACTGACATACGAAAAACCAAGCAAACACATTCGGATTCGGTTTATAATTTATCTCAACAATCCATGGGTCATATCTGACATGTATGAGTCAACTCCGCCTTAATCCGAGGCACGGTGTGGCCGAGATCACTCTAAGTGTCTCTAGTTTGTTTAAAATGGACAACATTTTAAGTACATATGGAAAACTGATCAAACGGATTCTCATTGTGTTGATACATTAGGACAATGATCCATGGGTCATATTTGATGTGTAGGAATCAACACTACCTCAATAGGAGATGTGGTGTGGCCAACACCACTCAAAGTGTCTGTCTTTTGTTTCAAAATGACATCATTTTACGTGAAAAACATCAATTGGCATACGAAAAACTAACCAAACGCATTATTAATATGTCGATAATTTAGCACACCAATCCATGGGTCATATGTGATGTGTACGAATCGACCCTGCATCAATCTGAGGCACGATGTGTCCGAAACTACTCAAAGTGTCTGTCTTTTGTTTCAAAAGGACTTCATTTAAATTGAAAAACATCAACTGACATACAGAAAACTGACAAAATGCATTTGGATTGTGTTGAAACTATAGTAAAATGATTCATGGGTCATTTGAGACTTGTACAAGTCAACCCCATTAAAATCCGAGATGTGGTGTGGCCGACACCACTCTAACTGTGTCTCTTTTGTTTAAAATAGACAGGATTATAAGTGAAAAGAACAACTAGAATACAAAAAACCGACCAAACGCATTAGGAATATATTGATAATTTATCACAACGATCCATGAGTCATATGTGACGTGTATAGGCCAACCCGGGCTCAATCCTAGTTGCGGTGCGGCTGAAATCAGTCTAAGTGTCTATCTTTTGTTTAAAATGGACAACATTTTAAGTACATACGGAAAACTGATAAACACATTTGGTTTCTGTTGGAACGTTAGGAGAACGAACCATGGGTAATATGTGACATGTAAGAGTCATCCTCGCCTCAATCCGAGGTGCGGTGTGGCCAACACCACTCAAAGTGTCTGTCTTCTGTTTAAAATTGACTTTATTTTAAGTGAAAACAACAACTAGCATACGGAAAACCGAACAAATAGATTCTGATTGAGTCAATACTCTAGAACAACAATCCATGGGTCATATGTGATGTGTAAGAGTCAACCTCGCCTCAATCTGAGATGTGGTGTGGAAGACACCATTCATAGTGTCTATCTTTTGATTAAAATGGACACCATTTTAGGTGAAAACAACAACTGACATACGAAAAACTGACCAAATTCATTCAAAATGTGTTGATTCTTAAGGAAAACGATCTATTGGTAATATGTGACGTGTAAGAGTCAACCCTACCTTAATCCAAGGCACGATGTGGCCAGGATCACACTAAGTGGCTCTCTTTTGTTTAAAATGAACAACATTATATGTACATACGGAAAACTGACCAAACACATTTGGTTTCCATTGAAACATTAGGATAACGATCCATGGGTCATATGTGACATGTACGAATCAACCCTGCCTCAATCTGAGAGGCGGTGTGGCCGGTACCACTCAATGTGTCTATCTTTTGTTTCAAAAGGACATCATTTTAAGTGAAAAACATCAACTGGCATACAGAAAACTGACCAAACGCATTCAGATTGTGTTGATACTTTAGAAAAATGATTCATGGGTAATTTGAGATGTGTACAAGTCAAAACCGTTTAAATCGGAGATGTGGTGTGGTAGGGACCACTCTAACAATGTCTCTTTTGTTTAAAATGGGCAGGATTAGAAGTGAAAAGAAAAACTGGCATACGGAAAACCGACCAAACTCATTCAAAATCTATTGATAATTTATCACAACCATACATGAGTCATATGTGACGTTTACGGGCCAACTCGGGCTCAATTCGAGTCACGGTGTGGCCAGGATCAGTCTAAGTGTCTCTATTTTGATTAAAATGGACAACATTTTCAGTACATAAGGAAAACCGACCAAACGCATTCGGTTTCCATTGTAAATTTAGGAGAAAAAACCATGGGTCATTTTGGACGTGTATGAGTCAACCTCGCCTCAATCCGAGGTGAGGTGTGGCCAACACCACTCAAAGCGTCTCTCTTTTGTTTAAAATTGACTTCATTTTAATTGAAAACAACAACTAGCATACGGAAAACCGACCAAACGGATTATGATTATGTCGATAATCTAGAACAACAATCCATGGGTCATATGTGACGTGTAAAAGTCAACCCCACCTCAATCCGAGATGCGGTGTGGCCGAAACCATTCATAATGTCTCTCTTTTTCTTTAAAATGGACATCATTTTAAGTGAAAACAACAACTAACATACAAAAAACTGACCAAATGCATTCAAAATGTGTTGATGCTTTAAGAAAACGAACCAAGGGTCATATGTGATGTGTATAATTCAACCCCACCTTAACTTGAGGCACACTGTGGCCGAGATAACTCTAAGTGTCTCTCTTTTGTTTAAAATGGACAACATTTTAAGTACATAGGGAAAACTGACCAAACACATTCGGTTTCTATTAAAACTTTAGTAGAACGATCCATGAGTCATATGTGATGTGTACAAATCAACACCACCTCAATCTGAGATTCAGTGTGGCCGGAACCACTCAAAGTGTCTGTCTTTTGTTTAAAATTGACTTCATTTTAAGTGAAACCAAAAACTAGCATACAGAAAACTGACCAAACAGATTCTGATTGTGTTGATACTCTAGAACAATGATCCATGGGTCATATGTGACGTGTATGAGTCAACACTGCCTCAATCCGAGATGCAGTGTGGCCGACAACATTCATAGTGTCTCTCATTTGTTTAAAATGGACATCATTTTAAGTGGAAACAAAAACTGACATACGAACAACTGACCAAATGCATTCAAAATATGTTTATGCTTTAGGAAAACGATCCATGGGTCATATGTGACATGTAGGAGTCAACCCTACCTTAATTCGAGGCACAGTGTGGCCGAGATCACTCTAAGTGGCTCTCTTTTGTTTAAAATAGACAACATTATAAGCACATAGGGAAAACCGACCAAACACATTCGGTTCCCATTGAAACTTTAGGATAACGATCCACGGGTCATATGTGACGTGTACGAATCAACCCCACCTCAATCTGAGATGTGGTGTGGCTGGCACCACTCAAAGTGTCGGCCTTTTATTTCAAAAGGACATCATTTTAAGTGAAAACATCAATTAGCATACATAAAACCAACCAAACGCATTCATATTGTGTTGATACTTTAGGAAAATGATTCATGTGTCATTTGAGATGTGTACGAGTCAACCCCATTTAAATCTGAGATGCGGTGTGGCCGACACCACTCTGACTGTGTCTTTTTTGTTTAAAATGGACAAGATTATAAGTGAAAAGAAAAACTGGCATACAGAAAACTAACCAAACACATTGAGAAACTGTTGATAATTTATCACAGTGATCCATGAGTCATATGTGATGTGTACGGGCCAACTCGGGCTCAATCTAAGTCATGATGTGGCCGAGAGAAGTCTATATATCTCCCTTTTGTTTGAAATGGACAACATTTTAAGTACATATGGAAAACCAAACAAACGGATTATGTTTCCATTAGAAATTTAGGAGAATGAACCATGGGTCATATGTGACGTGTGTGAGTCAACCTTGCCTTAATCCGAGGTGTGGTGTGGTCGACACCTCTCAAAGTGTCTCTCTTTTGGTTAAAATTGTCTTCATTTTAAGTGAAAACAACAACTAGCATACGGAAAATTGACCAAACAGATTATGATTGTGTCAATAATCTAGAACAATGATCCATGGGTCATATGTGACGTGTAAGAATAAACCCCGCCTCAATCCGAGATGTGGTGTGACCGACACCATTCATAGTGTCTCTCTTTTTTCTAAAATGGACAGGATTATAAGCGAAAAGAAAAACTGGCATACAGAAAACTAACCAAACACATTCAGAATCTATTGATAATTTATCACAACGATCCATGAGTCATATGTGACGTTTATGGTCCAACTTGGGCTCAATCTGAGTCGCGGTGTGGCTGGGATCAGTCTATGTTTCTCCCTTTTGTTTAAAATGGATAGCATTTTAATTACATATGGAAAACTGACCAAACACATTCTGTTTCTATTAGAAATTTAGGATAACGAACCATGGGTCATATGTGACGTGTATGAGTCAACCTCACCTCAATCCGAGGTGCGGTGTGGCCGACACCTCTCAAAGTTTCTCTCTTTTGTTTAAAATTGACATCATTTTAAGTGAAAACAACAACAAGCATACAGAAAACCGACCAAATGGATTCTGATTGTGTCAATACTCTAGAACAATGTTCCATGGGTCATATGTGACGTGTACGAGTAAACCCCGCCTCAATCCGAGATGCGGTGTGACCGAATCCATTCATAGTCTCTCTTTAGTTTAAAATGGACATCATTTTAAGTGAAAACAACAACTGACATACGAAAAACTGACCAAATGAATTCGAAATGTGTTGATGATTTAGGAAAATGATCCATGGGTCATATGTGATGTGTACGAGTCAACTCCAGCTTAATCTGAGGCACGGTGTGGCTGGGATCACTCTAAGTGGCTCTATTTTGTTTAAAATGGACAACATTTTAAGTACATAGGGAAAAATGACCAAATGCATTTGGTTTCCATTGAAACTTTAGGATAACGATCCATGGGTCATATGTGATGTGTATCAATCAACCCTGCCTCAATCTGAGACGCGGTGTGGCCGGAACCACTCAATGTGTCTGTCTTTTGTTTAAAATTGACTTCATTTTATGTGAAAACAACAACTAACATACGGAAAACTGACCAAATGGATTCTGATTGTGTCGATACTCTAGAAAAATGAGTCATGGGTCATATGTGATGTGTAAGAGTCAACCCCACCTCAATCCGAGACACAGTGTGGCCGACACCATTCATAGCGTATCTCTTTTGTTTAAAATGGACATCATTTTAAGTGAAAACAACAACTAACAAACAAAAAACTAACCAAACGCATTCGAAATGTGTTGATGTTTTAGGAAAACGATCCATGGGTCATATGTGACATGTAAGAGTCAACCCCGCCTTAATCCGGGGCACGGTGTGGCCGAGATCGCTCTAGGTGGATCTCTTTTGTTTAAAATGGACAACATTATAAGTACATATGGAAAACCGATCAATCGCAATCGGTTTCCATTGAAACATTAGGATAACGATCAATGGTTCATATGTGATGTGTACAAATCAACCCCGCCTCAATCTGAGACGTGGTGTGGCCGGCACCACTCAAAGTGTCTGTCTTTTGTTTCAAAAGGACATCATTTTAAGTGACAAACATCAACTAGCATACAGAAAACCGACCAAATGCATTCATATTTTTTTGATATTTTAGGAAAATGATTCATGGGTCATTTGAGACGTGTATGAGTCAACCCCGTTTAAATATGAGACGCGGTGTGGCTGGCACCACTATAACTGTGTCTCTTTTGTTTAAAATGGACAGGATTATAAGTGAAAAGAAAAACTGGCATACGGAGAACCGACCAAACTTATTCAGAATTTGTTGATAATTTATCACAACGATCCATGAGTCATATGTGACATGTATGGGCCAACCTGGGCCCAATCCGAGTCACGTTGTGGCTGGGATCAGTCTATGTGTCTTTCTTTTGTTTAAAATGGACAACATTTTTAGTACATAAGAAAATCCAACCAAACGAATTTGGTTTCCGTTGGAAATTTAGGAGAACGAACCATGGATCATATGTGACGTGTATGAGTCAACCTCACCTCAATCCGAGGTGTGGTGTGGCTGACACCACTCAAAGTGTCTCTCTTTTGTTTAAAATTGACTTCATTTTAAGTGAAAACAACAACTAGCATATGGAAAACTGACCAAACGGATTCTGATTGTGTCGATACTCTAGAACAACGATCCATGGGTCATATGTGATGTGTACGAGTCAACCTCTCCTCAATCCGAGACACATTGTGGCTGACACCATTCATAGTGACTCTCTTTTGTTTAAAATGGACATCATTTTAAGTGAAAATAACAACTGACATATGAAAAACTGACCAAATGCATTCGAAATGTGTTTATGATTTAGTGAAATGATCCATGGGTCATATGTGATGTGTACGAGTCAACCCCACATTAATCAGAGACACGGTGTGGCCAGGATCACTCTAAGTGGCTCTCTTTTGTTTAAAATGGACAACATTTTAAGTACATAGGGTAAACTGACCAAACGCATTCGGTTTCCATAGAAACTTTAAGAGAACGATCCATGGGTCATATGTGACGTGTACGAATCAACCCCGCCTCAATATAAGACGCGGTGTGGTCGTAACCACTCAAACTATCTGTCTTTTGTTTAAAATTGACTTCATTTTAAGTGAAAAAAATAACTAGCATACGGAAAACTGACCAAAATTATTCTGCTTGTGTTGATACTATAGAACAATGATCCATGGGTCATATGTGATGTGTACGAGTCAACCCCTCCTCAATCTGAGACGCGGTGTAGACGACACCATTTATAGTGTCTCTCTTTTGTTTAAAATGGACATCGTTTTATGTGAAAACAACAACTGACATACCAAAAACTAACCAAATGCCTCCGAAATGTGTTGATACTTTAGTAAAACGATCCCTGCGTCATATGTGATGTGTATGACTCAACCCCACCTTAATCCGAGGCACGGTGTGGACGAGATCACAATAGGTGGCTCTCCTTTGTTTAAAATGGGTACATTTTAAGTATATACCGAAAACCGACCAAACGCATTCGGTTTCCGTTGAAACATTAGGTGGACGATCCATGGGCTATATGTGATGTGTAAAAATCAACCCCGCCTCAATCAGAAACACGGTGTTTCTGGCACCACTCAAAGTGTCTGTCTTTTGTTTCAAAAGGACATCATTTTAAGTGGAAAACATCAACTAGCATACATAAAACTAATCAAATGCTTTTGGAATATGTTGATTGTTTAGGAAAATGATTGATGGGTCATTTTTGACATTTACGAGTTAACCTCACCTCAATATGAGGCACGGTGTGGCTAGTATCAATCCATGTGTATGCATTTTGTTTAAAATGGACATCATTTCAAGTAAAAATATATGGTATACAAAAAACCGATTAAATTATGAATTTAATTCCGAATTCCACATATAATTGTCATCTAAATTTTAAATTGAATTCTAAATGAATTATGTATGTGTATAGTTCTAGGATGCATTATATGATAAATGTGTATGAATTTGTTCTCTATATGCATGTGTTAGTTGGTTATTGCAGGTACAATAATTGTATATGTATGTTTTAGTTTATTGTAGGTACAATAATTGGATTGAAAATGCGTGGGAATTGAAATAACATACTAAAACCAACTAACAAATACATATAGAAAGTCTCTTAGGTTTATTTGAAATAGACAACATTTTAAATGAAAACAACAACTGACATACGGAAAACTGACTAAACGCATTCATATTTAGTTGAAACTTTAGGACAATGATCCATGGGTTATATGTGACATGTACATGTCATCCCAGCCTCAATCTGAGGTGCGGAGTGTCCGCCACCACTCAAAGTTTCTCTCTATAGTTTAAAATGGAATTCATTTTAATTGAAAACAACAACTAACAAATGGTAAACTAACCAAATGCATTCGGATTCTGTTGAAACATTAGGACAACGATCCATGGGTCATATGTGAAATTTATGAGTCAACCACGCCTCAATCCGAGTCGCAGTGTGACCGGGATCACTCTAAGTGTCTCTCTTTTGTCTAAAATGGACATCATTTTAAGTACATACAGAAAACTGACCAAACGTATTCTGATTGTGTTGATACTTTAGTAAAATGATCCATGGGTAATATATGACGTGCACATGTCAACCCCACCCCAATCCAAGGCGTGGTGTGGCCGACTCCACTCAAAGTGTCCCTCTTTAGTTTAAATTGGACTTCATTTTAAGTGAAAACAACTACTGACATATGGAAAACCAACAAAAAACAACTGGATTCTGTTGAACCTTTAGTACAACAATCCATGGGTCTTTCGTGACGTGTATGAGTCAACTCTACCACAATCCGAGGCACGATGTGGCCGAAACCACTCAAATTGTCTCTCATTCGTTTAAAATAGACTTCATTTTAAGTGAAAACAACAAATGACATATGAAAAACCGACCAAATTCATTCAAATTCCATTGAAACTTTAGCAAAATGATCCATGGGTCATATGTGACATGTACAAGTCAATCCCACCTCAATCAGAGGCCTGGTGTGGGCGGCACCACTCAATGTGTTTCATTTGTTTTTGAAATGAACAACATTTTAAGTGAAAATAATAACTGGCATATTGAAAACCAACCAAATGCTTTCAGAATATGTTGATACTTTAGGACAAAGATCCATGGGTCATATATAACGTGTATGAGTCAACCTCTCCTCAATTCAAGCCATGATGTGGCCAGTATTACTCCAAGTGTATGTATTTTGTTTAAAATGGACATCATTTTTAGTAAAAAAAACTGGTATATGAAAATACGAACAAATGTATTCAGATTATTTTTATAGTTATTCATTTTTTATGTATTTTTTTTGATAATTGATAATTAAATTATGTATGTATTCAATTATGAATTCAATTCCAGATTCCACATATAATTTTCATTTAAATTTTAAATTGAATTCTAAATCAATTATGTATGTTTATAATTACGTTATGAATTTTGATTTAATTCTGGATGTATATATTTTAAGAATGCAGTATATGTTAAATATGTATGAATTTGTTCTCTATATGTATGTATTAGTTTGTTATTGCAGGTATAGTAATTTCAAAGGAGTAGAATGGAGGTTGGTGTGAAAAATTAGAGGTTGGTGTGCAAAATTGGAGTCTGTTGTGAAAATTGCAGGCTATTGTGAAATTTTCATAACAACCCTATGACAACGGTTTGAAACCGTTGGCATAGACTTGTAATAAGCATTTCCCAACAGTTTAAAAACCATTGGGAAAGATTACTCTGGATTTGGTTTTCCAACTGTTCTCTTGAACAGTTAGCAAAAACCATTCCCAATGGTTCTAAACCATTTGGAAAGAGTTTATTTTGACCACTTTTACCAACAGTTTGTGTAAACTGTTGGTAAAACTTATGCCAATGGTTTTGTTAAACCATTATAATAGGTTAATTTTACTAACCTATACCAATGGTTATTTGTAAACCGTTAGGATATGTTTTCCCAACGGCTTACTTCCCCAAAGTTTTCAGAACCGTTGGTATATGTTATACCAACGATTCTACAGCCTTTCCCAACGGTTTTGAACTATTGGGAAAGTCCCCATTTCTAGTAGTGCTATCTGGGTCATAGTTGATCATCTTATGATGTCGGTACACTTCATTGCTATTAGATAAGATTTCTCTCTGGATCAGTTTTCCAGGATATATGTAAAGGAAGTTGTAAGATTTCATGGAGTAACACTTTCCATTATATCTGATCAGGATTCGAGGTTTACCTCGAAGTTCTGGCGAAGTCTTCAGCATACTTTAGATACATAGTTGTGTTTCATCACTGCATATCATCCTCATATAGATGTTTAGTCTGAGAGAACAATTAAAACTCTAGAAGATATGTTAAGAGCTTTCTCTATGGATTTAAAAGGTGGTTGGGATCAACACCTACCTTTGGTGGAATTTTCTTATAATAATAGCTTTCACTCTATTATTCAGATGGCTCATTATGAAGCTCTCTATGGAATGAAATGCAGGACTCTAACTTATTGGGATGATGTTGGGTAAAGAAAGCTATTAAGACATGATATTGTTAATGAGATGGCAGAAAAGGTTCGATCTATTCAACAACACATAAGAGTAGCTCAGAGTCAACAAAAAAGTTATGCCGACAACTGAAGAAAATACCTAGAGTTTGAAGTGGGTGATAAAGTGTTCTTATGAATATCTCCTTGGAAGAGAGTAGTGAGATTTGGAAAGAAGGGAAAGCTAAGCCCTATTTATATCGGTCTTTTCGAAATACTGGATCGTATTGGGAATGTAGCTTACCGATTGGCGCTTCCACCGAATCTCCCTCAATTTCACGATGTTCCATGTATCTATCCTGAGAAAGTACATAACTGATCCTTCACATGTACTAAGCTCAGAATTTGTACCGTTGGAGTAAGATCTTTATTATGAAGAATAGCCGATAGAGATTCTGGATCATAGTGAAAAAGTTCTACGGAACAAGACAACTTGCTCGGTAAAAGTTTTATGGAGGAACCACTAATTAGAAAAAGCTAAATGAGAGCTTGAATATATGATGAGGGAGAGGTATCCTCATCTGTTTTTTACGAAGTGACGAATTTCAAGGGCGAAATTAATTTTAAGGGGGGTAGAATGTAAAACCCTGATAGATTATGAGAAGTATATTTTATTATGTCTTATATTATACACAACATCAAACGAATCTTTCACTACACACAACAATAGCTTGGCTTGCGTTATACATAAGAGCAAGCTTCCTCGATAGTGTGTGTTGTACACAATATCGAGTATAACTAAACAACGATATGTTATTAAAATATTATATAAAGTAGCCGTTATAAATAGAATTAGCAGAATTTTGAATTTTATATGACATTATAATTCATTTAACATATCATACGAGAAAAAAATCAATTTTTTCGGATAAAAGAATTATTTTTTTAAAAAATGTTGTTTTCCACCGTTTAATGGCGCACCCATTTTAAAGATAATTTTTGACATGTTTATAAGTTCAATTTTACAAAATAAAATTTTTCCATTGAATCAAGATATAAAAATTTACATTGGATAAATTTTTGATAATTTTCTGATAACTTTCATATTTTGATGAATACTAAAAATACGCAAATTTTTAATTGAAAAAATATTTTTCCATCAAAATAGTTTATATGGCTAAAATATATTATTAAATGGTTTTTATGTATAAATAGAATATATTTTTACCATTTAATATAATTTATGTAATAATCATTTATTTTACATTGAATTCATAGGTAAAAACATTTCAATCTTTGGCAATGTTTTAACTTTTAAAACCCGTTTTCTTAACAATAGAATTGAATTTAAATTAATTGCTAAAACTTCTGGGTTTTAAATTTGGAAAAATGGATTCCATATTTGGATTCAGTGGGTCCAAATTATGTTAATAGGTTACTTTTTTTATATTATGAATAGTAATTACAATAATTTTTATTTACTACAGTTAAAGGTAAATCAGGTAATTAAGGGTAAAAATAAGATTTTATAATTACCATTACACTTTCCAAAATTCTATTGGATGAATAAAAGTCAACCAATATTACCTAAGGGTCGGAATAGATTCATTTCATTTACCTTTGACAATGAAAAGGAAGTAATTGTTATTAAAACTAAAGAAAGTTACAATATGTTACTCTCTTAATTATTATAAGTGTAATAATTTTAATTTAGTGATAAACTTCATAAAACTTATAACATGAATAGTCAAAAGAAAACTAATAAAATTATCTACATCATGTGAATTTATTTATAATTTTTATGGATTAAATAATTATCTTTAATTATGACACAATAGTGATGTTGAAATTATTTTATTGATTGAAATATCAAATAAATGTATTTAAAAATATTAAAATAAATATTATATGAATTATTTAATGTACTCAACAACTTTACTAGATAAATATGACATGTTATGAATCTATTTAATCTTTTAGTTATAACATATCTTCTGTGTGGATATTATTTAAATTCAAATAAATGAATAGTGTCAAAATTGACACTATTGTTATTTTATAAAAATAACATATTATAAAATTGTTTAAAAATCACAAAAATATTTAAAAATTATAAATTTAAATATATATAGTCGAAAATTTCATAAAGTTTACAATTATGGACAATTAACAATATATAGGTAATTATTTATAATGATTTAAAATTTAGAATATTATTACCACAAATAAAATTAAATAGATTAATAAGGATAAATCAAGTTGATAATGTTTAAAATAAATTCCCAACATGTATAAATTTTATTGGTTAATTATATTACAACCCTATATCATCTAATATTAAAATTTGAGTAATTTTGGAAGTTTTTAAGTGGGGTTTGAATTTTTTATAAATTAATATTTTTTTTAGATTTCCAAAGGTGCCCTTCTCCTCCCTTATAAAAGGGAACCTCCTACGTCTCCTACTCACACAATTTTGAGCCTTAAAGCTCGGCCAAAACCTACCAATTTCCCTTCTCAACTTCCCTAGAAACATTATAGAGTTCCTGGTCTTCTTCAGAGACCAATTTTAGTGCCCTAAGAGGAGGTTTCAAAGAGGCGTGTCGAAGAAGAGGTAATATCCGTTACCGATTCATTCAAATTTATTTTTTCTTATACTTCCTCTTATTTAGTTGTTTAATTATGAATTAATAACATCATTATCACTAATATAATGATATGTTATTATAAATATTAAACAACCCTATTCCACCTTCTATCCGTCCTACAGAAAACGAAATCACCACACGTGCGTACGTACAGAATACCGTCTCCACGCCGCGGTGTAATCTTTTTTCCATCAATACGTTACTTGGATGGGTATAATGGTGTAAAGAATAACTTTATATGATTATTGTAAATTTATATTGATTCTCAAATAGTATACATACACTTCAATAGAATTCCAAGATCATGGGAACGAAATCATCGCTTGTGCGTACGCACGGCCTACCATCTCCACGATGTGATGCGACTCATTCTACATGATCTTAATTTAATAACGATTATATAAATGAATTTTATGGATAAATATTATATATAGTACACTAATACCATTCTGGAAATGAGGTATCTATAACCTAAAATGAAGAATAAGAATTTATTCACCAAAACATGCATAAGAACATAAAGCAATGAACACCCGAATAACAAGTAACAATGAAATATTACTAATAAGAAGATAAGAATATGACCATGCATGATATCATAAATATGATCCTGTAATAAGTCAATGACATTATTTAAATCATTATACAGGAGGATCAGATACATACGAAGAAAATCAGACCTAAGGTAAAGGAAAATCTCGCAATCTCATTTTTATCCAAGATTGTATTACTTCAGAATTTACTAGCGAATATTTATCATCTACATCCATGTTTCCTCAATATGTAATATTATTTATATCCTCCTACAATTGTTTAAATACAATTAGACCCATTGGTGAGTTTTTAGTAAATGATATGAAAGGAATCTTTTGTGGTATTTAGTACGAGGTACTTTTTTGACTTTTCTGGCCAAAGTACGAGAAGAATGTTTTTCTAACTTATACGGCATGAATGGATTTTTATGATTTCATAGAAAATTATTTCCATGAAACTTCCATTACATGTTTTCAAGTTTATTTTTAATCAACTTCTTTTAGTATAAAATTGTATGACATGTTAAGAAAGGATAAATGTTTTTGGAGTAGAATTGATTTTTTCCTCAAGAACGGAGATCAAGTGTTTTATTAAAATTATTTTCCATCTAAGATAATACAGGGTTCTATTTATATACCTATTTTTACATTTATTGGATTATTTTATGATGGAATTAATTTTATAATGTCTTTTTATCTTATATGGATTATGTTATGATGGCATGATGTTTAAGAATCCCATTTTTATTACATGGGTTATGCTATGGTTTATGATTTTGTGGAACACATAAGAATGGTTTAATTATGAAAAGGGTGGGACCTATATCTCCCTACTATTCATTGGGTAAATATTTATATCTCATGAGATAGAATGGCTGGAACGACAAGTTAATCTGGTTTAGTGATATAGGACATGAACGAGGAGTGAACTCAGTTCAGTAATGGACTTTGTCTGCTATGATGGTCTTGGCAATGAGCCTTGAATAAAATGAAATGATTTTCTATGATTATGTGTGTATGCCACAATGTTTCATGTTTTATGTTATTATTATTGGGATTACATTTCACTTCTATGATTTATCCCATGTTATTATATTATGATCTCTTTTTCAGGTTAAGATTTTCAAAATTTTATGTTCTTATGAATATGATATGATTGATATTTCTTTTTTTACCCATACTGAGCATTTGAGCTCACCATTTTTTATGTTTTCTTTTCCCCAGGTTAGGATGAAGGGTATTAAGTAGGATATTCCAAAAGGGACTCTAGATATGATGAAATAAACGGGAGACAATGAAGATGATTTATGAACCAATTGTTTATGTTTCCCAGTTTCTAAAGACACTATACCTATATGGACCTATCATGGTTTTCTTAAATGTTGTAATAAGTATGATTCAATTATAAAGTAATAAGTATGTAAAGTATGGGTCGTTATAGTTGGTATCATAGGAAAGGTATAGTCATCCTTTGGAAACTAGGATGCGAAAGCCTTAGTAAGAACTCTAAGGATATGTCTAAACATAAAACAAAATATTATTGTTTTAGAAATGTCCATGAAAAACCTATGATAAGACCTAAAGTGTGAAATTTTATTCTTGATTATGTGGTTTTCCTGTTATGATTAGTATTTCTCACACTAAGCTTCTTGGTTTTAGTCAATGGCTAGAACATGAAGGAACCGTGTTAATGCTGAATGTGACGGGCAATGCAATGATTGTCCTCATGAGCAACCAAACGTTATGGGAGCTGGAATGAAAAATATTGTACCCAGGCTCACACAACTTTCTCAAGCTATGAATCATACTGGACTTCCAAACGAGGAAGGGAAGGAGAAACATTCTATTGAATCCTTCATGAGGCAGCTTCCACCTTCATTCAACGGGTATTCTGATCCATTAGTGGCTGAACAATGGATCAGTACCACTAAAAAGATATTTTTAGTTCTATAATGTTCTGAACATGATAAAGTCATCTTAGCAGTATATCGTTTGGAAGTTGAAGCTGGTCAATGGT
Source organism: Viscum album (assembly GCA_963277665.1). Lineage (NCBI taxonomy): Eukaryota > Viridiplantae > Streptophyta > Magnoliopsida > Santalales > Viscaceae > Viscum > Viscum album. The sequence continues at coordinate 1,973,975,274 of OY728133.1, forward strand.
ATAATCTTATTAAGAATATGAGGAAAAGGGATGAAATTTAGTCCATGGAATGGGACGAGTTCAAGAACTAATTTTTCAATAAGTACTTCCCTCGTATTCTTCGAACAAATATGGGGAAGTTTCTTGAAATGAAGAAAAAGGATGATAAATCTATTGGTACCTATGAAGAAAATTTTACAAGACTTGCAAGGTACGCTTCTAGAATTATTATCCAAACTGAGATTAAAATTGATTGATTCTTTAGTGGAATAAATCCAATTCTTCAAGGGCATTAGCCATAAGGTACTTCAATAGCTATGAGGAAATTGTTAGATGTGATCTCAAGTCTATGAAGGAGATTTGGAGTAACCCATCAATCATATGGGTTTGATAAGAAGAGGAAAAGGAATTCAAAGGAAAATCTAAAGACCACACTGAAAAGAAGATGAGTTTTCTCTAATGTTCAATGTATAGAAAGAAACATGGAGGGAATTGTCATAAAGGGACAAGTAAATGTATTTTAAGTGTGGAAAAGAAGGTCATCGGGCAGTTGAATGTCGAAATAATGGGAATAAGATGTATAATTATGAGAACAAAGAAAGGGATACACATAATGAACCTCCTACACTTCAATGTTTCAAGTGCAATGAAATGGGGCATTATGACAATCAATGCCTTAATCCAAGGGTTGTTGATGATGATCAACATCAACAAACACTTAAGGCCAAAGACAAAGGAAAGTCACCTGCAATTTCTATCGGCAATGTGAAGTATGATAACAAAGAGGTAAAAGGTACACTTACCATTCACTCTAAAGTAGAAAATGTTTTATTTGATTCTGGATCCACCCACTCTTTTATTTCTGACGAATTTTCTAAAGGTATCGCCATATTACCTCAACAGTTAGATATTGAGTCAGTGGTGACAACCCCTAATGGCACAACAGTCGCATCAAAAGTTTACAATTCTTCTCCGATTGAAGTTTGCGGGAAAGTTCTTCCTGCAAATCTTTTGATCCTTCCTATAATAGAATTTGATGTGATTTGTTGGCATGGATTGGATTTCTTTATATGGAGCTCATATCAATTGCCTAAGAAGGGAAATCACATTTAATATTCTCAATCAATCTACTTTCATCTATCGATGTAAGAATGAATATAACCTTCCAATGGAAATTTATTCCATCTTATGGGTCTTGATTCCAATAAATGAAGGTTATTTATCTCAAATGGTTTGAGAGAAACTCATGATTATGAATATTCCCATTGTACGGGAGTTTGATGATATATTTTCAAAGGAATTTCCAGGTCTTCTACCAAATCATGAGGTTGAGTTTTCAATAGAACTCATACTGGGTGCTATGCCCATTTCAAAGACACCATATATAATGGCCCCAATTGAATTGCAAGAATTGAAGAAGAAACTCCAAGACAATCTTGATAAATGATTCATATGCCCTAGTGCGTCACCTTGGTGAGCACCTGTTATCTTTGTTAAGAAGAAATATGGATTAATGATACTTCTCATTGATTACTGAGAACTTAACAATATCACTATCAAGAACAAATATCCTCTCCCATACAATGATGACTTATTTGACCAACTACACGGAGCTCAATACTTTTCGAAGATTTATCTTCATTCAGTGTATCATCAAATAAGGGTCAAAAAAGAGGATATACCAAAGACGACTTTCCGTACAAGGTATGGACACTATGAATTTATAGTGATTCCATTTGGTCTTACTAATTCCCCTGGTATCTTTATGGATCTAATGAATAGAGTATTTAGAAACTATCTTGATCAGTTTGTGGTAGTCTTTATAGATGATATTCTTGTCTATTCAAAGAGCAAGTTAGAACATGAATATCACTTGAGAATTGTTTTAAAGACCCTAAGAAAGGAGAAGATTTATTCCAAATTTACAAATTCTGAATTTTGGCCTCAAAAAGTTTCATTTTTGGGTCACATAATCTCAAAAGAGGGGATATCTATGGATCCAGAAAAAACACGAGTTATCAAAAGATCCTCGAGACCAACAACAGTAACTGAGATCCGAAGATTTCTTGGTATGGCTGGATATTATCGACGTTTTCTGAAATATTTTTCAAGGATATCTAATACACTCACCAGGTTGAATCAAAAACGAGTTATGTTCGTTTAGACGGAGGACTGTGAAGAGAATTTCAAAGAGTTAAAACGAAGGTCATCCAGTGCACCTGTGCTCACACTGCCATATAGTGGAGAAAGGTTTGTGATCTACAGTGATGCATCCAAGAAGGGACCGGGGTGTGTTCTCATGAAAAATGATACGGTGATAGCTTATGCCTCACGACAGTTGAAAATCCATGATCAAAATTACCCAACTCATTATTTTATGTTAGCTGTAGTAATCGTTGCATTAAAAATATGGAGGCATTATCTTTATGGTGAAAGGTGTGATATTTATACTGATCATAAAAGTTTAATGTATATTTTCACACAAAAGGAGTTGAATATGCACCAAAGAATATGGTTGGAGTTGATTAAGGACTATGACTGCTCAATTCATTATCACCCTGGGAAAGCAAACAAGGTGGTAGCTGCATTAAGTCGACAATACCATGCTAGCTTATCCATGATTAGGATCACAAAAGATTCAATATTTATGGATTTAAAAAGGATGGATCTCGGAATTATAATGGAAGGGGAAAAATCTTATCTTTCTCAAATTAATGTTCAACCATCTATATATGTAATGATTAAAGAGGCACAAAAAGAAGATGTAGAGTTACAAAAGAAGTTGAGGAATGTTCCTGAATACAACCTTGATTGTGATGGGATAATAATGTTCAGGAATCAGGTTTGTGTTCCTCCCATCCCAGAATTAAAGAAGGAGCTACTGGATGAGCCTCATAGTTCTTCATTCTCTACTCATCCTAGAAGCATAAAGATGTATAGTGAATAGAAAGGGTACTTATGGTGGGATGGAATGAAAAGAGATGTTGCTGAATATGACTCTCAATGCTTGGTTTGTTAGAAAGCTAAAGCTGAGAGACAAAAGTCTAAGGGGATGTTACAACCATTACCCATACCCAAATGGAAATAAGAAAACATCACTATGGACGTTATCACCGGACTTCCTAAAACATCTAAAAGAAATAATGCTATCTGGTTCATAGTTGATAATTATATAAAGTCAGCACACATCATTGCTATTAAAGATGATTTCTCTCTAGATAGCATGCCATGATATATGTAAAGGAAGTGGTAAGATTTCATGGAGTACCACCTTCCATTATATCTACTCAGGATCCGAGGTCTACCTCGAAGTTCTGGCCAAGTATTCAGCATACTTTAGATACACAGTTGAGTTTCGGAACTTCTTATCATCCTCGGGCAGACGATCAGTCTGAGAGAACAATTCAAACTCTAGAAGATATGTTAAGATCTTTCTCTACGGATTTCAAAGGTGGTTGGGATCAACACCTACCTTTGGTGGAATTTTCTTATAATAATTTTTTTCAATATAGTATTCATATGGATCCTTATGAATATCTATTTGTAAAGAAATGCAGGACTCCAACATGGTGGGACGAAGTTGGGGAAAGAAATCTATTAGGAACTGATCTTGTTGTTGAGATGGCAGAAAAGGTCCGATCTATTAAACAACACATAAGGGGAGGTCAGAGTCGACAAAAACATTATGCCGGCAACTGAAGAAAAGACATAGAGTTTGTAGTGGGTGATAAAGTGTTCTTACGAATATCTCCTTGGAAGAGAGTGGTGAGATTTGAAAAGAAGGGAAAGCTGAGCCCTAGGTATATCAGTCCTTTCAAAATTCTGGATCGTGTTGGGAAGTTAGCTTACCGATTGGTGCTTCCCCTGAATCTCTCTCAAGTTCACAATGTGTTCCATGTATCTCTCCTTGGAAAGTACATACTAGATCCTTCACATGTACTAAGCTCAGAAGTTGTACCGCTGGAGCAAGATCTTTCTTATGAAGAACATCCGATAGAGATTCTGGTTCATAGATAAAAAGTTCTACGAAACAAGATCACTCGATTGGTGAATGATTTATGGAGGAAACACCAATTAGAAGAAGCTACATGGGATCTTGAGGATATGACGAGGGAGAGGTATCCTCATCTGTTTGTTACGAAGTGAAGAATTTTGAGGGCGAAATTCATTTTAAGGGGGGTGGAATGTAACACCCTGATAATTTATGAGAATTATTTTTTAGGTCTTATGTTATATGAAACATCAAAGGAATCTTTTACTACAAACAACACTAGCTTGTCTTGTGTTATATGCAAGAGCAACCCTCCTCGATAGTGTGTGTTTTATGCAATATCGAGTTTCACTAAACAATGATATATTATTAAAATATTATATAAATTTTCCGTTATAAATTTTATTAACAGAAATTTTAATTTTATATAACATTATAAATCATTTTACAGATGATATAAGAAAAAAATCAATTTTTTGGATAAAAGAATTTTTTTTTTCAAAAATGCAGTTTTCCGCCTTTTGATGTGGCACCAATTTTAAAGATAATTTCTGAAAAGTTTATAAGTTAAATTTTACAAAATAAAAATATTCCTTTGAATCAAGATATAAAAATTTACATTGTTTAAATTTTTGATACTTTTCTGATAACATTCATATTTTAATGAATAGAAAAAATACGTAAATTTTTAATTGGAAACAACTTTTTTCATCAAAATAATTTATATGGTTAAAATATATTATTTAATTGTTTAAAAGTATAAATATAATATATTTTTACCGTTTAATAAAATTTATGTCATTAGAATTAAGTTTACTTTGAATTTATAGGTAAAAACATTTCAATCTATGGCAATGTTTTAACTTTTAAAAACCCGTTTGCTTAACAAAGAGATTAATTTTAAATTAATTACTGCAACTTCTGAGTTTTAAATTTTGAAAAATGGATTCCATATTTGGATTCAGTGGGTCAAAATTATGTTAATAGGTTACTTTTATTTTTTATATATTATGAATAGTAACTATGGTAATTTTTATTTACTACAGTTAATGGTAAATCATGTAATTAAGGGTAAAAATAAGATTGTATAATTACCCTAACACTTTCCAAAATTCTATTGGATGAATAAAAGTAGAACCATATCACCTAAGGGTTAAAATATATTCATTTAATGTACCTTTGATAATGAAAATGATGTAATTATTATAAAAACTAAAGAAAGTAAAAATATGTCACTCTCTTAAATCTTATAAGTGTAATAATTTTAATTTAGTGATAAACTTCATAAAACATAGAACATGAATAGTCTTCAGAAAGATATAAAAATTATCTACATCATGTGAATTTATTTATAATTTTTAGGGATTACATAATTATCATTAATTATGACACAATAGTGATGTTGAAATTATTTTGTTGATTGAAATATCAAATAAATGGTTTTAAAAATATTAAAATAAATATTATATGATTTATTTAATGTACTACACGAATTTTCTAGAAAAATATGACATGTTATAAATCTATTAAATCTTTTATTTAGAACATATCTTCTTTTTTGATTTTATTTAAATTCAAATAAATGAATAGTGTCAAATTCGAGACTATTGTTATTTTATAAAAATAACATATTATAAAATTGTTTAAAAATAACAATAATATTTAAAAGTTATAAATTAAAATTTATATAATCTAAAATGTCATAAAGTCTATAATTATAGACAATTAATAACATATAATTAATTATTTATAATGATAAATGTTTTTGAATATTATTACCACAAATAAAATTAAATAGATTAAATAAGGATAAATCAAGTTGATAATGTTTAAAATAAATTCCCAAAATGTCTAAATTTTATTTTTTGATAATATTATAACCCTATATCATCTAATATTATAATTTGAGTAATTTTGGAAGTTTTTATGTGGGGTTTGAATTTATTATAAATTAATTTGTTTTAGATTTCCAAAGGTGCCCCTCTCCTCCCTTATAAAAGGGAACCTCCTCCCTCTCATCCTCACACAATTTTGAGCATTAAAGATCAGCAAAACCCTAATCATTTACCTTATAAACATACATAGAAACTTAATAGAGGTCCTGGTCTTCTTAAAAGACCAATTTTAGTGCCCTAAGAGGAGGTTTCAAAGAGGCGTGTTGAAGAAGAGGTAATATCCGTTACCGATTATTTCAAATTTATTTATTCTTTTACTTGTTCTTATTTAGTTGTTTCATTATGAAGTAATAACATGAATATCAATAATATACTTATATTTTATTATAAATATGAAACAACCCTATTTGACCTTCTATCCTTCCTACGGGAAACAAAATTAATGCTCGAACGTACGTACAGAATACCGTCTCCACACCGTGGTGTAATCTGTTTTCCACCACCACCTTACTTGGATGGGTATAATTGTGTAAAGAATAACTATAGATAATTATTTTAATGTAATATTGATTCTGAAATAGTATACACACACTTCAATACAATTCCATGATCATGGGAACGAAATCATCACTCGTGCGTACGTACGGCCTACCGTCTTCACGATGTGATGCGACTCGTTCTACGTGATCTTAATTGAATAATTATTATATAAATTATTTTAATGAATAAATATGATATATATTACACTAATACCATTCTATAAATGAGGTATTTATAACCTAAAAAAGAAGAATAAGAATTTATTGGATAAAACATGCATAAGAACATAAAGCAATAAACACCCGAATAACAAGTAGCAATGAAATATTACTAATACGAATATAAGAATATGACCATATATGATATCACAAATATGATTCTGTAATATGTCAATGAAATTATTTATATCATTATACAGGAGGTTCGGATATGTAGGAAGCAAATCAGACCTAAGGTAAGGGAAAATCTCGCAAGCTCATTTTTATCCGAGATTGTTTATACTTCATAATTTACTGGGGAATATTTATCATCCACATACATGTTTCCTCAATATGTAATATTATTTATATCCTCCTAAAATTGATTAAATCCAATTTTACCCATTGGTGATTTTTTATTAAAAGATATGAAAGGAATCTTTTGTCGTTTTTAGTACGAGGTATTTGAATTTTCCTGCCAAAGTATGAGAAGAATGTTTCTTAACATAAACGAAATGAATTAATTTTTATGATTTCATAGAACATTATTTCCATGAAGATTACATTACATGTTTTCAAGTTTATTTTTAATCAACTTTTTTTAGTTTAAAATTGTATCACATGTTAAGAAAGGAAAAATGTTTTTGGAGTAGAAAGGATATTTTCCTCAAGAATGGAGTTCAAGTGTTTTATCAAAATTATTTTATATCTAAGATAATATAGGGTTTTGGTTCTATCCATATTTTTACATTGATTTGATTATGTTATGATGTAAATAATTTAATGATGTCCTTTTATCTTATATGGATTATGTTATGATGGCTTGATGTTTAAGAATCCCATTTTTATTACATGGGTTTTTCTATGATTTATGATTTTGTGGAACACATACGAATGGTTTCATTATGAGATGGGTGGGACCTATATCTACCTCCAATAAATTCAGTAAATATTTACATCTCATGACATAGACATGGATAGAATGGAAAGTTAATCCGGTTTAGTGATACAGGACTGGAACGAGGAGTGAACTCTGTTCAGTAATGGACTTTGTCCGCTATGATGGTCTTGGAAATGAGCCTTGACTAATATGAAATGATTTTCTATGATTATGTGTGTATGAAACAAAGTTTCATGTCTTAAGTTATGATTATTGGGATTACATTTCACTACTTTGATTTATTCCATGTTATGATATTATGATCTTTTTTGCAGGTTAAGATTTTCAAAATGTTATGTTCTTATGAAATTGATATGATTGATATTTCTTTTGTTTACCCTTACTGAGCATTTGAGATCACCCTTTTGTATGTTTTCTATTCCCCAGGCCAGGAAGAAGGGTATTAAGTAGGATATGCAAAACGGGACTCTAGATATGATGAAATAAATAGAAGACAATATAGATGATTTATGAACCAGTTGGTTATGTTTCCCAGTTTCTAAAGACACTATACCTATATAGTCTTATCATGGTTTTGTTATATATTGTAATAAGTATGCTTCAATTATGAAGTAATAACAATGTATGTAATGTATGGGTTTCTATATACCAGACCCCTTATTCCCACTATGAACCCACCCCATCATAGGTACATATTATGAACAACATGATTCAAAACCATTTCTTATAGAGAGAACATGTGGTGCTCTAAGAGATTCATCATGGCCCCCCACTAAGAGTCAAACATAGCCCATACACATTTTTTGATGGAGGATTTTAGTGCATGATGTGATGGGGATTATTTGGGGACCTAAAATAGGCAATTTTATTTTTTACTCCATTCGTTATGGATTCATATACCTTAATATATGTGACCATGGAGGAAATTGAGATTTTAAGGTCTTTTAAGAAATTAGCCTCCATTGCAGAGGCCTCAAATAAAAACATTCATGTGAAAGGTAATCTAGAGGTTTCAGAATAACCTCGAATTTTGATATCTGAGGAAGGTAAGATCTATATTGTTGATAATCAGAATGTTTCCATTGAATTATTAGAATCCCATCTTTTCTCCCTAATTGGAAGGCTGATTCTTGAAAATGATGATAAAGCCTTAAATGTGGATAATTTAATGTTTAACTTGAACCACCTACAGGGTTTTTAATGTTGGAAGATTATCCACATAGGAAGTGGATATTTTCATAAATTGTGTCAATCTGAATCTTCAAACTCCATATCATGGGTTTCTTCTTAATATTGTCTGAATCAATGAATCTTTAGAATCTCATAATGAAATTTCATTTTTAATATCATTCATCAGAAGAAAGATAATTTTCAGGTATAGTTCATGTTTCATTGCCTCAGTTGGGTATTCTAACATCCATGGATGTTGAAGGATCATTCCTCTTATATTGGTTCACCTCTCAAGATTGAATAAACACCATTCAAGGAATGTTTGGTTACTATGATAGGGTCTTTATTAATACTTATATCCTAACTCCAATGATTTATAGTTCCATTCCAATTGTGAACAGTGAAAGATTATAAATAGTGGTTAAATATGAATTCTTAGTATTTTAGGGCCTTAATTGTTATTTATTTCATAAATCCAAGGATTGATAGTTTCATTATCATTGTGAATGGTGAAAGAAGTGAAAGTGTGACCGAATATGTATTCTTATCAAACTACTTTTGTTTTCAAAAAATTGTTGGACATGAAATTGTTAATTGATGGTAGGTTCAGAAGATCATATCCCTATTTGTAATGGGAATAGGGTGGTTATTTCTTGATAAGGGAGGGTAAAACTCTTCCCAAGGTACTATAAGTGATGAAATGTTGTTAACCTATAATGACACCCATTGTAACACAGTGGGTTGGGAAATGAATGGTTTCCCATCTTTCAGAATGATAAAAGTCATGCCTAAATGAAGGGTCTTGTTGAATCTAATCATAATAATAATGCTTATGTTATTGAAATGGATAATGCTTGTGTCTAGTACTAATAAAATATGGATGTGGAAGCCCACCCTATGAAAATTAGTCGTGGATAATATCATGGTGATTCTATTGCCAGAAATAAAAATATGCCTTTTTTACAGGCTCTCATAGGTGATAGTGAAGTATAGGTGAAAGGAAAAATTTATTCTCTAGTATTGAATGGGCATCACTGATATGCTAATGAGTTTGAGTTTTATAAGGAATTTAGCATTCATGATTCATTTAATATCCAATTCAATTTGGAGGACCTCTCGACATACTTTTTGATCATAAAGTGAAGAAATTATTGTTGCTGAATCCTTTATATAGGTTAAACATTGTAATGGGTCTTCAATTAGCATGGTGACTCCGTCTCAAGATCCCTATAAAGATATTCATCCAGATGAGGATTTGGGAAATGAAGATTTTGGTAAATTAGGTTATACTGTTGATGCCCTAGATAAGTTGGCGAGGATCAGTAAAGCATGGGATGATTTTGTGAAAGAGGCCTTTAATGTCCATACTTCTATTAAAACCATGGATTCACTAGACTATAGTAAAAAAAACTGAGTATGATTGACATTTTAAATAGTCCTAATAGCAAGGAGGTTTATCATGAGGAATTTAGTAATGATCATGGAGATATTTTTAATGATAGACCTAGAAATCACTAACAAAATATTAGAGGGCCTAGGAATGATGAAAGATCCACCCCACCAAATGTTAATAATGACGATACATGGAAACAACCCAAAATATAGAGGATAGAACATTATCTACTAGGTAGGTTTGGTGACCTGTAACGTCCCACCCTTACTCATTGGCTTGAGATGGAGGTGAGATGCTACTTGGCCTTAGGTGGTGTTCCCAAGGTGCCAAAGGTTAGCCATAAATGATGAGGACATAAAGAATATTTGGGGAACTATTTCTTCTTTAAGGTAAAAAACCAACCCAACTAGACATGTCAAACCAAATATACAAGATTCATGTCAGCAATGTAAACCCATGGAATACATTACCAAGGAACAACCATTCAACCCAAATAATTCCATAACAATTCCCACAGACCAATAAAACCAACCATATTGTTCCATAATCAGAGTACCAGGTGGAAGATTACAAAAAACAACTTAGGAACCAATGACATAAATCAACATATCCCATCCCAACTCCATGTTCCAAGAACCATAAAACCATCAAATAATCATTATGAACCACTAGTGAAATGGGATGCTTTACCCATACCCGTGTCTTGGAAAACGACATCTGAAAAATCACCTAAGTGCCAAAGACGGGGCTGAGTAATAATACTCAGTAGGTTCTCCCCAAATAAATTTTCTACACACACTATTTGGATTTAAATTTTCACACATTTATATAAAGTAGTGTATATAAAATATCAAAGAGTGAAACAATTTCCATCAAGAAAAACACACCCTGACCAAGCCGTTTTCACCCAAATCCACACAATTTAAGGGAAAGACATACAACAATCCATAATACATTTTAACATCACATGTTATGAAAAAAATCTCATATTTCTTATGTACACACATAATCAAACCTAGCTATATGTTTTCACACACTCAACTCAGTGTAATAATCAAAGGGGAACTTCCAGTCCATGCCCGTTTACTCCTTTCGAAACATAATGGTACTTCACACCCACTTATCATTGATGGTGGAACATCTATACACTATCCATACCATTTTTATAATGGTAATACCCACCTACTTCACACCACAATCAAAACATGGATAAAATACTTAATCCAATAACAAGAATAGACACTCGATAATTCCACGACTATATGAAAACAACAATTTCACAACCAAAAAATCCATTATGACTTATTCAATTTCATATAAAATTTCAATAAATAATACCCTTTTATTGAAACCCATTTTCAAAAACTATTTTCACAAATATACCCAACATACCAATTTTAAAATCAACATTTTAAAATTTGACAACAAATAACATTTCACCGCAATAACCCATTTTCCCCAAAAATTCCCAAAACATCACAAAGGTAATTTACATCAATTTTTTCACATACTAATCAAAAATAATATTAAGAAAAAACCACTAATTGAATACAAGTCATCTAGTTCTATCAAAATAGAGTTAAGAGAAACGCCACCGCCTTTACTATTTGGGTTAAATTGAACGACTCACAATTGTACCACAAATTTTGGTAAAATATCAACCAAAACTGCCTTAGTTCCCTTGTACTAACATCGAAAAGCCTCAATATCATTATTTTAGGAAACAAAAACTCTATATCTACATGAAACAGTAGTAGATAGAGAAAACCAAGAGAGGGAACTATATCTTTGGAAAACTAAGAAAGATACAAGAAAGAAGGCTAACCAGAAGAGAATCTCCTTCACCAAACCTTGAAAACCCTTTTAAGCACTTAAAAAATGATTGGGAGAGCCCATATAACCCTTGAAAGGAATAAAATCCTAAGTAGGGTTCTTGTGGGAGAAGTTAGGAGAAGTTTCAGGAAAATCCTGGGTGAAACCATAATTGAAAAACCAATTTTTATTTTCACACATGGTCAGCTCACACGGCTAGGAAAAAAATTCACTAACTTTCCACATGATAATTACTCAATTGGGACCCCACAAGGTTTCATGGAACATTTTGAAAAACTGTGCAAAAACCATGAGAATCACATTTCCTCCACTTGCACACTTACTTAGAGATCCTAAAGAGTTTCTATAGACTTTACTCTCTTAGAAAAGCCTCAAAACAATTCCAAATCCCTTCCAAATACTCCAAAAATTTACCCAAATAATTTTACTACATAAAAAAGGCATAAACAAGGGTTAAATACCTTAAAAAGAGGGTGATACATTCTTCAAACCATCTGACTCTCCATCCCCAAAAACTAGAAAACCATTAGTTTGTCGACAAAACTCTGAAAATTTCTCAATAATATCATTATCCTGCTCCCATGTATCCTCCTGATTTTGAAAATGATACCACAAAACCTGAATGAGAATAATGCATTTACCACACAAGAAATTATCCTTCCTATCCACAATCCACACTGGAATGTTCACCATAGAAGCATCCAGATCTATCTCAACATGATCCCATCGAATCATAAGGTGAGGATCTAGCTGCAAATTCATTAATTGAGAAAAATGGAATATATTATGCACCACACTAAACCATGGAAAAAATCCAACCAATAATTTACCTCTCCAACTCATACAAGTATCTCAAAATTCCCAATATACATTTGAGAGAACTTATGATTATATCCAAACTGACAATGTATGAGCCTTATAGAGATTCTAAAAAACACATGACCACCCACCTCGAACGAAAATGGTCATCAATGATCATCCTCATATGATTTTTGTTGAACTTGAACTGTCTCTATTATCCTCTTGATCAAATTTATCTTCTCTACTGTCTCTTGTAAATTTTTTCGTCCAACCATCAAGGCCTCATCCATTTCTACCCAACATAGTGGATAACGACTTGGATGCCCATAAAATGATTCAAATTAAGACACATGTGTTGATTCCTGATAACGTTAATTGTAGGAGAATTTCACTAACAGAAAGTGATCCTCCCATGAACCACCAAAATTCAATCACACAGACTGTAAAATATCTTCCAATGTCTGTATCATCCTCTTGGACAACCCATCCATCGTAAAATGATACGCCATACTCATGGTCAACTGGATCCCAAGGGATTGCTGTAAGGATAAAAAAATTAAATGTGAACCTTGGATATCTATTTGATTAAATTGAAAATGGAAGACCATTCCTCCTTACCACATCATAGATATAATTTTTGGAGATACCCTTCATCGTATGAGATTCATTAATAGGGATGAAATGGGTTGAATTTGGGATCTGATCCACAATCAACCATATGATGGCGTTCTTTCAAACTATTATTAGAAGACATGTAACAAAATTTGCTTCTATTGGTTCTCACTTCCATATTGGGATATGTAATTATTTCAAAATAACCACCAACCTTTGATGCTTTACCTTGACTTTTTGAAAAGTCAAGAATTTCAAAACAATATTCACCACTCCCCTCTTCATGTCAGGCCACCAAAATTGTGATTTTAATTCCTTATATAATTTCTGAATTATAGGATGGAAAACCCATATGGAATGATGATAAGCATTGATAATTTATTCTTGAAAAACATTTGGTACAACCATATGATTCTAAAAAAGCTAAATTTCCATTTAGTTTTTAGCCCTCAATGGTGCCCCCACCATTGAGTTTCGACCTCATCTCCATACACTCAGAATCAGACATGTTTTCCTCGTTAACCAAGCAAAACAACTCATGAATTAATGAAACCAGAGATAAAAATGATATATCACCCTGGTCCTAACATTCAAACCACATGTAGGCTACAAACGACATCAACTGCCACTGATCTAATGCATGTTTGACCTCATGAGAATATTACTACCCACTTAATGAATCATCTACTGAATTTCTCTTTCTCGGTTTATATATCAATTCAAAGTTAAACATCTAGAGATACTCCATCCATCTCATTTTCCTCATGTTCAAATATCATTTTGAGAAAATATGATTCAATATTTTTTGACCAGTAAAGAGAATGAATTTCTCACTAATGAGATAATGACGCCACATATTCAAAATATGAACCATGACCACAGACTCCAAATCATGAATTGCATAGTTCATCTCATGTAAATTCAACTACCACGAGCCATATTCAACCACATGATCCCATTCCATGAGAAAAAAAGCCAAACCTAATCCTAATGCCATAAAATATACCACATACCCCTTCCATAGTTCTTGGAAAACCACGTTCTGTTATAATGTAAAGAGACTGTTAAGATCTTCTAAAGACTTCTAACTCTACCCATTCCATTGAAATGGAACATTCTTATTTATCAAATCTATTATTGTTGAGTAATATTGTACGAAGACATGAAAAAAAACACCAATAATAGCCAGCTAGAACAATGAATCTTTCTATCTCACAATCATTCTTTGGCAGTTACCATGAAATAATAGCCTCTATATTGTCTAAATCAACTGAAACAACCTTATTAGAAATTACATGTCCATGAAAATGAACCTCTTGTATTAAAAAATCACACTTTGACAATTTGGAATATAACCAATGATCTATCAAAACCCCGATCACTACCACTAATTTCTGCTCATGCTCCACCGTTATCCTATAATACACCAATATATCATCAACAAATTCCACTACAAAAGAATCTTGATATCTATGAAATATCCAATTCATAAATTCCATGAACACCACTTGTGAATTCATAATACAAAAGAGCGTAACCACATACTCATAATGACCACATCTACTAATGAAGGATGTTTTTGGAATATCCACTTTATATACCCACAATTGATGATATCAAGACCGTATGTAACTCTTGGAGAACCACTGAGCTCCCCTCAATTGATTTAACAAACCCCCAATTTGTAGAAGTGGATATCAGTTCTTTATCATAACTTGGTTAAGCTTATAATAATCAACACACATCCAAAGACAACAATCCACATTTTTAACAAACAAAACCGGTGCTTTCCACAGAGACGTGATAGTCCCGATGAACCCTTTATTTTATAATTTTTCCAAATGTTATTTTAATTCCATCAATTATGTTGGAAACATCTGTTAAGATGGAAGTAATATATGACTGGTCCCTGAGAGGAGATCAATCATAAAAATCAATTCTCTTACAGGTGGAAACCCTGTGAATTTTTCAAGAAAGACATCAAGGAACTGATCAACCACATCAGTAAAAACGCTATATTAAACATCTTCCATTGATTCATTGACAATACTGCTAACTGATATGATATTGGGCCAACAACTAGGGCCAACAAGCCTGTTGGAACTGTCCTTTCATTCTCCTCCCCTCTAAAGAGATGTTTGACGAAATCCACCATCGTGAAACTATATCATCTTGCGTAACATTCAATGTGAGCCTTAAACATCATTATCCAATACATTCATAGGATTATATCACAGAAATCAATATCAAACACTTATAAATCCTATATTAACACCACCCCATCCACAACTATACAACATGTTCTACACTGGATGCCTCAACACTCTATTTGATCCATATGAGTTTGATGTTTTAAAACCGAAGCATCAATTCTATATGTAATCCCATCAAACTAACAACATGAGAAGAAATAATAGAATTTGAAAAACATATATCAAAACAATGATTTTACCATGACTGAATAGAAAATAATTTCACCTCACACTATGGATGGTCACGATTGATCATCAATCACAACCTACTCATCCCCAAAAAACTAATTTCTCGCCACACTCTACTCTTTATTGCCCTGCTGAGCAGTTGTGGTGTTCATGGAATCACCATGACTTACATTACTCTATTAATGAGTTGGTATGTTGCTGCCCCCTCCCTATCAAGGAATAAGATTCTTGCGACCACTGATGAGAATCATGACCAACCAACCTCATAACATTACAAAAATAATGATGAAGATGCCTCATATTATTATAATTAAAATATTCTTGAGGTGGTGATGTACTATCTTACTTTAAGTGTCCTATGGAGAAACAATAAAAACATCCCTTTTTTCTTTGAGGCTTCAGAGAAAGATTAATTGAACCTTCTATTAAGTTTTGAGCCATTCTTCCAACCTAGAAATAGGTTTCCCTCTTTCACTTGATCCCAACATTAGAGTTCCCACTATTTCCCGTGGGTAACAGCATACTTCCCCCACATGTATCCCTAATTATATATTTTTTTACCTATTTTTTCATTAATAACCATTACCGTGTAATCACTTATACATAACACTATAATTTTAGGATGAATTTACTATCTCAACCAAGCGTAAAAAATACATGCCTTTAATGATGTACTACCTTCCACCTCATTTGAAAAGTGCAGTAAGTTCATAAACTTAGCTGCATTTTCTATTATCGGGTGGTTCGCTTTATTAAAATGAAATAAATCCATTGTGAACTAAATTATAAATGAATTAGGGTATACTTGTTTATTAAAAAGTTTCTCAAATACCACTAAAGTCATCCCTTAGTCAATTTCTTCTTGGACCACCAACTCACACAACTAATGGGAAAGATATTCTTAAATATACATGATTAGAATCACTTTCATCTCCATCAGTGTTCCTAGAAATTCAAAAACCCTATTCATTCTATTCAACCATGAATCCACCTTTTCTAGTTCCAAATCACCCCTAAAATGGGTGGATTCTACTTTTGAAACTAAACGACATGATCTGCATGCTTTGGATCATCTAGTTTATTCCCACTTCCCACAACATGGAATGCTTGCACTATACTTTGAACAAGCTACTGGTTCACCTAGGGCTTATGTTAAACCATGGTTTTATTAGGATCTCCTAGTAGGTCTCTAAGACACCTACCAAGTGCCATTTTTTTCATCACAAAAGAAACCATAAGTCTCATTCCATTAGCATGAAAATTCTTGACATATTAAATTCAATTACATTATAACTATTCCAACCAGGATATCCATAAGTTCATGTTTCCCATGTTGCCCCAATTTTGGAAAAATTCACCATTTTTTAAAAATTGAACTATTTTTAAAATACCATAACTATCCACTTTTTAAATCCCCACATTTGAAAATATTTTCCAGATTTTTCACGAACCCATATATCCATAGAACAATATAAATCATTATACTCATGAAATATGCATCTTTGTGGGATGTAATTTCCACCATGCATTCCATGCTTATCTTATTGGCTACACCAACAATAATGATATTTCCAATGCTTAAAAGTGTCCCCAAAACACATGTGTACCCAACTCCATATTAACTTTATGTTCAACATAAAAGGGTTAGCTACATCATTTTATTCTATACATTTCATGTTCAAACAATCCTATGTTTTTCTACCATCCTTACTCGAGGAATAATCCAAGAATGAAATCCAACACCAAAACCAACAATATAATCTAAGGAACCAAACAAAAATCGATATGAGGACTAAACAAACTAATACCAATCGTAATTTCATGCCCCTTCCACATTTCCTTAAGAATTTAGTGAGATGCTACTTGGCCATAGGAGACATTCCCATGGCACAAAATGCGGGAAATAAATGCTGAGGGAATCAAGAAAAACTGGGGAATGATTTTAAATTTAATGAAAAATAATCAACCAAAAAATATATGATGAAACACATATACATGATGCATGTCAACAATGAAATCCCTTGCAACACATTACCATGGAACAACCGTGAAACACAACTAATTCTATATCAACTCCCATATAACAATACAAATCAACCACAATGATCCATAAATAGTGTACCAAGGATAAGACTAAAAACAAACCCAAGAAGATATGACACAAATCTATAGCTCCTACCCAAAATCCATGCTCCAAGCACTAAGAAAACATCCATGAATGACAATAAACTACTTGAAAAATGAGATTCTTTACCATTATGTCCTGAAAAATGACATCTGCAAAAGCACCCAAGTTCTAAAGTAAGGGGTGAGTAATAATACTGAGTATGTTCTTCCCATATGAACTCCCTACACATGAAAATAGGGTAAAACCATTAGAACATTTATATAAAGTAGTATATAAAAAATATCAAATATTTCCACAATTTCCAACAACCCAAACATACCATTACAATGCTATTATTCACCCAAATCCAGAAAATGTAGGGGAAAACCAACCAAAAATCTATAATCCATTTTATGATCACATGTTATCACAATAATTTTATCTTTATTAACAACACAAATAATGAACCATATCAATATTGTTTCACACACTCAACCTCGTGTGACATTTATGGTGGACCTTCCTGTCTATTCCTGTTTACTCCTTTATAAATGTAATGGCACTTCATGAAAACTTATCTTTGACGGAGAACCTTCCATCCATTATCCATACCATATTTATATCGGTAATCCCCACCCAATTCACACCCAAATCAACACATTTATAAAATTATTAAGTCAATAACAAGAATATACACCTGCTTAAGCCACAAAAATACACAAACAAATATTTCACAACCAAAAAATCACTTAGGAATTATTCAATGCAATATTACATTTCAATTAAGAAACCTATTTTATTAAAACCATTTTCACAAACCATTTTTACAATTCATACTACGTTACAGATCTTAAAATCAATATTTTAATAACTGACAACAAAGAATAGTTCACTAGAATAACCCATTTTCTCCAAAAATCCTCAGAACATCACAAAGGGAATTTCCATCAAGTTTCACACATCATACTAAAAGCCAAGTTTTTTTTAAAAATACCAATTAATTGAAAAAAACATAAATGGATTTGAGAGGTAAGTCACCTACCTTAGGATTTTAGTGAAAATTAACAACTCACAAACGCACCAAAAATCGGAGAGAAATCACCACAAAACAACATTAGATCCTTTTACCTGACATAAGAAATCCTAAATATCAAAATTTTAAGAAAAAAACCCTATATCTAGGGGTATATATTGAAAATTTAGAGACAGATAGGGAACTAAATCTATGGAAAACCAAGAAAGATCCAAGAGAGAAGGCTTACAAGATGAGAATTGCCTTCACCTCACCTTAAAACCCCACGAATCGCTTCCAAAATGAGTGAGAGATCCCCTATAACCCTTGAAAACGAAAAATAAAAATTATTATTTGTGTGTGAGAAAATAGAAGGAGATTATGGAAAATCCCGAGTGTACCCATAAAAAACCCCCAATTTTTTATGTTTCGCATGGTTAACTCGAACGGTTAAGAGAATCATTTTCTAATTGTGCCCCTGATACTTCCTCAAAAGGGACCCCACATGGTTTCCTCAAATGGTTTGAAAGACTATTGAAAAAACCATGTGAAGCTAACAACCTAAACATTCACTGTTATCTCAATATCCTGCACACTTTCTCCTAACCGTTCTCCCCTTGAAAGGCCTCCAAAGTAATCCAAATCTCTCCAAAACCTCTGAAATATTACCCAACAACTTTAACCAAATAAAAAGGCATAAAAAGGATTATATAACTCAAACTTTGGGTTATAAATGACAGGTACTATAGATATATCTTTGTCTTGATTTGAATTAGTGTTTTAGTTTCTTTCAATATTCATCTCCTTATATACTTTCTGGTCCTTTTTTGTTTTTAATAAATTTCAGAACCATTGGTTATTTCCCATGGATTTTGATCTTTTGGTATATATATATACATATATTATAATATATATGTGTGTATATATATATATTTTTATTAATCCACAAAGAGACAAATATATATTTTTATATATACATTATATATAAATTTTTACAGGTATATACTTATTCATACATTATAATAAGGTAAATTAAATGGATTTTTTTTTATTTTTATACGGTTTGTATATTTAAGAAATATGTTAAATGTAAATATGTTTAAAAATGTTTATATAAAATTTAATATATATATATAAATATAAGAATATATATATATATATAGAATATATATATATATTCAAATTTAAATTTATAAATTACCATCAAGTATGAACCAATATTTAAATTTCAATGCCATAATAACAATATAAATGTATGTTTGGAGAATAAATCTATTATTTATGCAAGTGACATAAATACCCTCTTAAATGAGGTTTGAATTCCATAAAATGTTCAAAAAGTATGGAGTCTCATCTAAAAACTCAATTTTGGAGGTCGTCCAAACCATTTTTGATAAAGAAAAATAGCTGTTTCTATCCCTCAAGTCCAAAAATCATTGATATTTTGACACACCTTGATTTGACATATCATGGAACCCAAATGGACACTTTAATGAAAAATTATCACTATTTGATGTTAAACCCCACCTTTATACTTATTATAAATTTTAATTAATGTATTAATTTTTTCTATAACCAAAATGTTATTAAATGTATATTAAATAATACTAATTATATAATATTAAATTTATATTTATTATTATTATTTTATATACAATTTTCAATAAATCATTTACATAGTAAGCGTATATAATAATACATACTTAGTATTATATAAATTAAATTTATTAAAATATAATATATTTATGTCAATAAATATATATCTTAAAGTAGGATTACATAATATACAAAATTGTTTTTATGAGGAGAACATTTTATCAATCCTATAGAAATGAATGATAATGGAATACATTTATTATCACTAAAAAGCATTAAAAAAGGATAATCTTTAATAATCACTTTATTTAGTGTAAATAATCTGACCTTAGTTACCCTTTTTAAATAATTATGGTAAAAGGCACCCTATTAACATATCATATTTGTTTTGTGCTAATAAATGGTATCACTACTGTTGATTTTTCCTAATTAATAAATACTTTTTATTAGCACTAAAAAATAATAAAAAGGGTTCCTTTAACCAACACTTAAAATAAGTGGTGATAAAATGAACCATTTTTTTAATTTTTTTTTCAGCACCATAAAATGATTCCATTTATTATTGTTTTTAGTACTGATAAAAGGAACCATTTTAAGATATTTTTTATCACTGATAAAAGATAGTTATATGGGTTCTTTCTTAGTGTTAATAATGTCCCCCATTTATCAGTAAAATTTTAGCATTGATAAAAGTTACCTTAATAAAAAGGTTATATAATATTAAAAATTTAATATTAATATTATAAAATAGTAATACTGATATATATATATATATATATTTAATTTTATTAGTTATGATTTACAAAATACTAAATATGTATTTACAGTTAATATAAAATGGATTTATTAAAAATGTTTTATAAATAATTTAAAAATCAATACTAATTAATAATTTTCTATTTAATATAAAGTAATAGAAATTTAATAACAATTTCATGATATAAGGAATTGATAATTTTTTAATATCTTATGATAAGTTAAAAATGATACTGGAACATTAAATGGTAAGACCTTATGATTCAGGTGTCTGTTAAGGCTCCATGAGATGTCAAATCGAACCTTGTGAAGTTAGATATTCCTTTTAAATCAGTGAGAACACTATTCAGTTTTTTATTGATCAAAAAAATCATGGAAGGCATATAAAACATCATTTTTAGTTGATATTCTCTAATTTGTTAACATTTTATTGAATTTCAGCTATGTTTAAGATGATTTTCGTATTATTTTCAGTGAAACTGAATTTTTTTCCTAATTTTACCTTCATATGGTTATTATGGTGTTAAGATTTTCATGTTTTACATGTTTTAGTTATATTTATAAATTAAAATATTAAAATATATACATATTGGTATATATTTACAAACACGATTTTAGTTGTAGAAATAAATATTTTAGCTTTTTTAAATGAAAAATATATTATTAAATATATGAACCATATAAAAATGAACATTTATTATCAATTTTATTTAAAATAAGGTTTAAAAATTTTATTTAACTAACAATTTATTATTTTATATAAGGGTAGGATAGATGCCCCTCATTTTATTTATAATTAAAATAAAGAAACTCTTTTTATTCTAGGAAGAGGGATCCCATTACGTGACCTTGGTTAGACCATTGGGTATTAAACCCAATGAAACAATCGTCGAAGTCCCCAATACATGACATGAGGCTTCTACATGTATCCCTACTACGTGTATCTCATCATCACCATACAGTGGAAAGAGAATGTTCTTCCCCCATCCATTGAGTATCTGAATTCATTCATCGACCCCACCACTTCAACCGCTCTGTCCTTCAACACGTCGGTGAACTGCCATAACATGACCCTTCCTTTATAATTATCGAATGGGTTGGATGACATTTTAAACACTACTACTCCCTTCCATTCACCACCATTGATGAAAAATTCAACTGCCACTGCATGACCCAAATATGTAGTACCACACCTTGGACATAAAACACAGATCGACATCCATAAAATCCCCCAGTTTTAGGGATTCTAGAAATTTATCCCAAGTTGTTGAAATATTAAAATATATGTTATTTAATATTAATATATTATATATTTAAACAAATATAAATATATTATAAATTTAAACACACATTGGCATGTGCATAAGCATATATATACATATATAAACACACACACATATAAATACACACACATAAACATATATTATATAAATATATTTAAATATACTTATATAATTATATATAAATATTTTGATAAGAAAATCATTTGTAAATATATATAAATAATTAAAAATATCGTAAAATATTGAAGAAAAAAAAACCAAGACAGGGTAAGGGCATTCAGTTTGCAAATGAAGTACTCAAGATTGAATTCAGGCTTGCACGGGTGAGCAGTGGGGGGGGGGGTCTATAGTCAAGTGCATAAAATGGGGGGAGTATATAAAAATGTAGGCATAAAGAACTTAAAAAGGGGGTTGGGTGAGAGAAAAAATCATTTTTTCAGTGATTTTTAGCACCAATAAACTGACATTTTATCAAGGTTTTTTAGTCATTGGTTAATGAAATGAAAATTTTAAGGGTCTATGCACATCAGTGCTAAAAAAGCACTGACAAAATCTATTTATTCCACCTTTCAAAGATCATTTTGTTGTAGTATGGTGCTTAATAAATATGAATTTGTAGTAGTTTAAATCGAAATACAACATAAAATTTTTTAAAATTTCAACACCATAATATAAAAATAAATGTAAACCCTAAGGATAAATTCAGTATATACCAAAAAAAAACAAGTTTACCCTTTTAAAGGATTCAACAATTCCTTAAAATTATCAAAATATAGAGTATATCAACATAAAAACTCTTTTCCATATCCCCTTGGTGTATTTTTTACTAATAAAAAATGGAATACAATACATCATAAATCTTTTCACAAGTTTTAATTTGATATATTTTGGATCAGGAATAGACACTCAGAACAAAATTTATAGTCATTATCAGTTCAAGTCCTTTTTTCCACTTATATAAGATGGTTGATTAATTTAAGGAATTTTTATATCATAATTTTTTATTTAAATGTCTAATACTTAATAATAATTTGAAAATAAAGAATTGAGATTAATTTTTATTTATTTAATAAATCATTTTTCAAAAAATTTATTATATGTGAAATGTGGATGTATATTTAGTATCATATAAATCTTTTTCTATAAAATATATTATATTTATAACAATATTAATATAATCATATATTAAAATATTATTATTAATAATATATAATGTGTTTTTATGTAGTTAACCTTATATAAATGATAAAAAATAGGGCTTTAGCATTGATAAATTCCATAGTATTATTTTTAATAATAATGATATCATAAACTATGGGATTTATCTATGCAAAAAAAGATATAGAAAACAGTTCCCTTTATCAGCACACATAAATATACAGCCTTTATTATCATTTTTCGCATTGATAAATGGAAGCAAGCCTGAATGGCCCGAATGCCCATTTTTATTGATTTTTGATAACCCATATTTCAAGGGATGAGGGGGAACCCTTACAAGGACCGTAGGCTTAGTGATTACATGGCCTATAGGTTTAACAGAAATTTCATAACCTGAAGGTCTTAGGGAATTCAACCAAACTATAACAATAAGGAACTGCCCCTCCCCATCATCTAAATTGTGATGGTAGCCCTCCACCTTCACATGGTCTTCTGACTAAGCTTCCCATGCATGTACAGGCTTGTCCTGATGGCATAACAATACCTTCTAATTCTTCAAAATCCACTGGTTTTTCATTGGTGAGTGTGCCTGCTCTGAATCCTCATATGGGGATGCTCCTTTTTTGTAGAATCTATTTGGGGAAACTGCATATGGACCGAAGGCATTAAAGTGGCCATAAGTCCATAATAGTGGCCCAAAATCCCTACTGTCTTGAAGGCCTAGGTGGCTTGAATACCTTATGTTCCCTAAGACCAAACCGGTGACCCAAGGTGAATAGTTCCGGCTGCTACAATACCGTATAGTACCTTCTATAGTTCTACTACTATACCCACATAGTATACAATAATGCTATAGTTCCTTCTACAGTACTGTAATATAGATCTCAAGCCTACCGTTATTTCCCCAAGATGATTCATATGAGTGATTTGAGATGATTCATATAAGTGATTTGATTTCACACTCGGTGATGTCCCACGATGAAGGATTGATGATACATGGATAAAAAGGGTATTTCATGCCTAAAATATTTTATCATAACATGAATCCCATGAAGGATCATTTATATGAGTAAAAACAAGGGGATTCTATAAGCTTAAGGGTTACCCCTTTTATGAAATTATGAAGAAGAAATGATGAAGTTATACCTAGTGATAAACCATGCTATTTTTTAAAATTGGTATGTTAAAAACTATATTAAAAGAGGTTAAGGTTTGGAATATTTTGGAAAATAGGTCTCAAGAATCATGTACCTCATCAACACATCTGCTTCAAGTAGGAATGGTAAATGGTGTTCAGAATTCATTGGTCCTCTGACAAGAGGTGTCAACCACATCCACCCATCATGTTTGGAGTTTTTAATGGAGGTTTGAACCATGTTCAAACATCCAAACTACCTTTTTATCTTTTTTGTATTTTTTGTTTATAAATATATATGTAGGTGTGTGTGTGTGTGTATTAAAAATAAAAAAACATTTACATTTTTGATATTTTATTCCAAATCACTTGAATTAATGAAATCCAAAAATATAACTGACATCCCTATTCATGACTTCATCTTCTATGCAAGTGGAGATGAACATACCATAAGTATTTTCAATGTAGGATTACAGTTTCACATTTTAAAAATTTTGAATATTAATATTTGATTAATAAAAATACTGAATTAATTATTAATGATCATTAATGTAATATGAAAATAAAAATATAATCAATATTTTTTTAATTAAAAATATTATTAAAAATATTAGAAATCGACATTATATTTATTAGAACTTGAATTGTTAATTAATATTCATCACTAACTAATAATATTATTTCTATAAATAATTATACCAATAACGAACAATATAAATAACAATAAAAATATTGTTAATATAAATAATTAATAAATAATTATTATAATAGAATTAAAAATAAATAATACCATAAAATTATCCATAATTAATGATGTAAATATCCAAAAATATTAATTAATTAAACAATATTAATTTTCTTAATATATATTAATATGAAACTATTAAAAAAAATTAATTAAATATTTTTAAATATTAACAAATACTAATTAATAAATGATATATATATATATATATATTAATTAATGTAAAAAATTATTTTAGTAATCAACACAAAAGAAATAATATATGAATTAGTAAATATTAATATCAATATTAATCAATATAATAATTATTTTAATTTATAGTAATTATGAAAAAATTATTTTGTGAGTAATTAATGAATATATAAGTAAAAACATTTTAATAAAATTATATTGTATTATTATTCACATTAATTAACAAATTAATCTTAATATAAATTTATATTAATAAAATGAAAAGTAGGAATTATTAATAAATAATGGTAATAATATTTATATTAATATTGTTTTAAATTAAAATAAATTAATATTAACTTTCATTTATTTATTAATCTAAATAATAATTTAATTAATAATAATTTTAATTTTAATTTTCAATAACAAATATAAAATGGAATAATATTAGTAATATTAATAATAAAATTAATAAATATTTAGAATTAAGATTAATAATATTCATATTAATAAATATTAATTAATTATAATTATTTATTTTGAATAATATTAAAATTAAAATTAATAAATATTTATCAATAAAATTGATAATAATTTTTCATAGGAGGTATTATTAACAATAATAATACTAATAATTATTCATATTTTTTTAACATTTTCTAATTAGTATTTTTAATATAATTTGAAATACTTAATTATAATATTATCTAAATTATGTAATATTTATATCATTAGTTACTAATATTTTCAATTGAATTATAAATTATTAATAGTATTATTATTAGTTATTAATTATATTAATTAATTATATTATATTGTTAGTAGCAATGGTTGTTGTTGAGAGGTACTCAACTACGATACAACATCTAGATGTTCTAGTTTCCAAATCCGAGATCGAACTTTATTGACCATTGTAGGAGGTATTTTATTGTAGTTGAAAATGCCATCATGATAGTGGCTAGAGAACTAATGCTTGTTTTTTTTAAATACATTTTTTAGAAAATCCAATGTAAAATATTTTTTTAAAATACTATCTAAAGGCGGTAGTGCAGCTGCCACCTATAGGCTCCGGGTGAAATGCGAATGTAATGTTTCCACCATTTGGGT
The DNA here is from genome assembly GCA_963277665.1 of Viscum album. Classification (NCBI taxonomy): domain Eukaryota; kingdom Viridiplantae; phylum Streptophyta; class Magnoliopsida; order Santalales; family Viscaceae; genus Viscum; species Viscum album. The sequence continues at coordinate 1,974,002,097 of OY728133.1, forward strand.
TATGACGAATGGCGGTAACACTAGTGCCTCCTTTCTTTATAATTTTTACAATTTTTTCTATTTTAAAATTTTGAATTTTTTTGAACTTTTTGTTTATATATATATATATATATGAAATTTTTGTATAATTTTTCAGCAATTTAAAATCAAGTAGTACTTTTGTTACAACAGTTTGGATTCTGAGAGAAGCTCCCACACAGGGATCCTTTTTATTAGAGGGCTTACCTTGAATATCATTATGCATTTCTGATGTGGGATTCTATTTCAGGTATGCGATTTTGAAAGACTATAAAAATATAAAATAGAAGACCAATATAAATGAGATATAAAACAAGGATTAAACATATAAGAAATAGTTGAAAACCAAAAGATTTTCATAAAAAATGATGATAAAAAATAATATATAAGTTTTCAAAACCATATACTTGTAACGTAAAAATGTTTCTTGTATGTGACTTTAAAAGCCTATAAAATATAATCTAATAGACTAATAGAAAAGAAACATAATACATGGATTAAAAATATAATAAATAGATGAAAATAAAAATAATTTCATAAAAAATGTTTATGCAAAAATAATTTATAGGTTTTCTATGACACCTACATGAAACATAAAAATGATTAATGAATGTGAGTTTGAAATCCTTTAAAATATAAACTATAAGAACAATATAAATGACCCTTAAAGCATGGATAAAACATATAAAAAATTGTTGAAAATGAAAATAATTTCTTAAAAAATGTTCTTGAAAAATAATTTATAAGATTTCAAAACCACATACATGAAATATAAAAATGATTCAAGTATATTGCTTTGAAAGACTATAAAATATAAACTATATGACCAATATAATTTAAAGATAAAACATGGATTAAACATATAATAAATTATTTAGTTAGTTTATTACTATTATTAGTAATTAATTATATAATAATTAATTAGTTAATTAGTAATTGTTAATAATTAATTATATAATAATAAGTCAGTTAATTAGTAATATAAGTATTATGTGTATAATAGCTAATTAGTTAATTAGTAATTTAATTATAAATTTAATTTATTAATTATAATTAATAATTAGTAATAATTAGACATTATTATATAATAATTAATTGGTTAATTAGTAATATACTTATTAATTATATAATAGTTAATTAGTTAATTCTTAATATATTTATAAATTATAATTATTCATTATAATTAGTAATTAGTAATTGATTAAAATTATTATATAATAATTAAGTAGTTAATTAGTAATATAATTATTAATTATACAATTATTAATTAGTATTATTATTAACAATTATATAACAGTTAATTGGTTAATTTTTTAAGAAAGATAGAGTTGAGGACCTTTTAATAATTAGTTATTTTGAAATATAATTGAAAAATATAATTATTAATTATAATTATTAATTAGTATTTATTAAAAGTTATTATATAATAATTAATTAGTTAATTAGTAATATAGAAATTCATTATAATTATTCATTATAAAAAGTAATTATTAATTACTAATTAATAGCTAATAAATATTAATTCGTTAATTAGTAATATTATTGTTAAATATATAATTAACAATTATATAATAACTTGTTAGTTAATAAGTAATTATTAATAATTAACTACATAATAATTAATTAGTTAATTAGTAATATAATTATTACTTATATAATAATTAATTAGTTAATTAGTAATATAATTATTATCTTTATAATAGTTAATTAGTTAATTTTTTGAGAAAGATTGATTTGATGCCCTTTTAATAATTACCTAATTAGTAATATAATTATAAATTATAATTATTCATTATAATTATTAATTAATATTTATTATAAATTATTAAAAAATAATTTATTAGTAAATTGGTAATATAATTATTAATTACATAATAGTTAATTAGTTAATAAGTAACACAATTATTCATTATAATTAATAATTAGTATTTATTAAAAATTATTATATAATAATTAATTATTTAATTAGTAATATAAATATTCTTTATAATTATTCATTATAATTTTTCATTATAATTTTTTATTATAATTATTAATTATTAATTATTATTTAGTTAATTAGTAATATAATTATTAATTATATAACTAATAATTCTATAATAAGTAGTTAGTTAATTAGTAAATATTAAAAATTAATAATATAATAATTAATTAGTTAATTAATAAAATAGTTTTTTAGTTAGTAATATAATTGTTAATTATATAATTAATAATCAATTAATTATTTATTATTGATCATTAATTAGATAATAATGAATTAGTTTATTAGTATTATAATTATTAATTATATAATAAAAAATTAGTTAATTTTTTGAGAAATATAGAGCCAATTCCCATTTTATAATTATTTAATTAGGTATATAATTATAAAGTATAATTATTCATCATAATTATTAATTTTTATTTATTAATATTATTATATAATAAATAATTAGTTAATGTGTAATATAATTATTAATTATATAATAGTTTATTAGTTAATTAATAATATAATTTTAAATTATATTTTTTCATTATAATTATATTATCGTAATTATTTAAATATATTAAATAATAATTAATTAATTAATTAATTATATAATTAATTATAAATAATTTTTATTTAACTATTTAATTATTATATAATAAATTTTTAATTGTATTAATTGAATAATTAAATAATTTATTATATATTTAATCCATGTTATAATTTTCATTTATATTGGTCTTATAGTTTATATTTTTATAAGCTTTCAAAAAACATACTTGAATCATTTTTTTTATTTCATGTAGGTGGCTTTGGAAGCTTATAAATTATTTTTCATTAACATTGTTTATGAAATTCTTTTTATTTTCAACTATTTGTTATATGTTTAATTCATATTTTATGTTTCATTTAAGTTGGTCTCATAGTTTATATTTTATAGACATTTAAAGTTACGTACTAGAAACATTTTTATGTTTCAAGTATGCGTCTTTGAAAACTTATAAATTATTTTTCATCAATATTTTTTATGAACTTATTTTTATTTTCAACTATTTTTTATATTTTTAATTCATGTTTTATGTTTCATTTATTTTGGTCTTATATTTTATATTTTACATGCTTTCCAAGTCACGTACTTGAAACATTTTTATGTTTAAAGTAGTTCTCTTTAAAACATTCTAAATTATTTTCCATCAACATTTTTATGATTTCTTTATTTCCAACTATTTCTAATTTATTTAGTCCATGTTTTATATTCAATTTATAGTGGTATTTTAGTTTAAATTTTGTAGTATTTCAATGTCACATACATGGAACAGAATCCCACATCAGAAATGCTGAATGATTTCTAGGGTAAGCTCTCTTATAAAAGAGAGCCCTCGATGAGATCTTATTTCATAATCGAAACTGTTGTAAAGGAAGTACAATGGAATTTTAAAAAGCAGATAAATTTTGATGAAAATTTTATTTTTATTTTTATTTTTTGGTTTTTGGTTTATATATATATATATATACAAAAAAAACAAAAAAAAAACAAAAATATTTTTTTAAAAAAAGTTAATTAATTATTTTGTATTTTAGTAGAAAGAAGGCATCACCAATGCCACATTTTCATTGTACTTTTAAAAATATTTTAATCCTAGGTGTTTTAAATTTTTTTTAAAACTTATTAAAGAACTCACTAATGTATAATTGAGAACACATGTGGAATGATGACCTCTGGTAAGAGACAATGATATCGGGAATCAACCAAAAAAAGGGCACTGATGATGATGTGGCCTCGACCAGGGGTGTTGGGTAGGGATGGAGCCAATGATGGGTTGGTGGCCTTAATGGGGGCACTATGCAGGCGTAGAGGTGACTGATTTTATGGTGATAGGCAGAACACCAATGATATTGATATCCCCCATAGGGGGTGCTGTACTGGTGATATAGTGATAGACATGATGGCTAGATGATATTAGATGGATAGTGAATATCCATATCTAGTGGTGGTGGAATAGTGAGGAAGACTAGTGTAGATGATAGTGGGGACTCAGCGGGACCTTGGGTAACACACCTTTGCAAAATATTTGAGTGGATTATTATTCTGATATCGTCTATGGTTGTGTAGGAATTTGGGGTGTGGGTTTGTGCACTTGATGAGCACCTCAAGTACAGTGTTGGGGGATTGTTACCTGATGGTAGAGGATGGTCACATCAATGGGTCATAACTATCATGAAAGATAATAACGAACACAAGGATGGTGGGAATGGCTTTAGGTGATGGACAAGGATCATACTATGCCTCAATAGAAGGGATACCTACGTTTGATATTTGTAGTGAGAAGATGAATGCGGGTGGTGGTGGATTCACACTAAGGAACCAACTTTGTGGAATTTCACCAATGATCGGGTGCGGCCCAGATGAGGGTTCATCGGTATGGGGTGGATGGTATAGGCATTGGTGTCTACCAACATATTTCATGTGGGCCTATGGGTAGATTTCAAGGGGACTTCAGGCTAAAATTATGGGCCTTCATGCCTTTATTAAAAGGGGTTCATGGGACTATATAATAAACAATTAATGGGTTTAATGGGATGTTATCCCTAGGTAAGACATGACCCTTCATTTTAGACTATGGGGTGGATGTGTGTGTGTGTGTTTCATTATAATTATACCCACAAATATATTGTATAAATATTTAATTATTTTTTTAATTATTATTATAATTAATTATTTTAATGATATTATTAGTTATTAATAAATATAATAAATAAATTAATTATTAATTTATATTAATAAAACATGGATGACAAGATCATATTTATTTTGAAGAGGCTTCCAAATATAGTAATATGTTAACCAAGTAGGCACCACCCAATTCCATGGATGATTTTTAACATACTCCATGTATTAGCGAAACTCCAAAAAATCCTAGGAAATAAAACATGATGTCACCTTCACATGTGAGCTTTAGGGGTTAAAACTCACAACCCCTTCAATGTTCTAGACATAGTTTACACACATATGGAGGGGAATTCCCTGTGTAGGGGTGTAGTTAATGTCACGACCATGGAGGGTGATTCTTTATATGGGGGTGTTTCTAAGGGAAATCCGAAGGATGGGTATTTTGATGATAAGACCACATTTCCCTAAAAATAGGTAAAATCTTGATGAAATTTAAAATGCCATGTGGTGGGTGGGGAGCTTATCATAATATTACTCTCTACTCTTAGGACCATATCTAGTTCATTAAAAGGATTTGTATTCAACATAATTTTATTAGGAAAATGATGAATATATTATTGATAGATCATGAATCTATGCAAGTTTTAGACCTGTCAAGACTTATATGCGTTTCTTCACAAGATTTCTTATTTTTAGTTTTGGATTTTAACTTGCGTTATATGCTTTGTTTTTGTATTGAGGGTATGATTGTTCTATATGACCCCATCCACCCTATTTATTCTACTTGTTTAGGTCCTCAATAAATGGGATCCAAACAAATAATATTTATTTTTAATTATTAATTATATTAAACATATTGTTTTTTTCATATTATATTTCTAGTCAATTTAAATTAATTAATTAATTTCATTTTTAAAATATTAATATTAAAATTCAAGAAAATGCATCATCAGATTCCCACATTAAAAATGATGATAGTATATCCACCAACACTCTATTATAAAATGGAAGCTTAGTTGAGGTTTTCTATAATGTTTTGATATGTCATTAGTGCAAGTGATTTATAATAAAATAAAACTATTTAAATTAATTTTAATTTTTTCAAATATATAAATACACACAATCACACACATAGAGACATATATATATATATAACAATTTTCGATCATGGGATACCATTATTTTGTTGGGACAAGCAGAGCAGTCTCTTCCGAGGGTGGATTATAGGGCACAATGTCTGAATTTTGTGGTGGAGAACTTTAATGCTCAAGTTGAAATTAAGGAGTCCAGTTTTCTAGGTGGCCCCTCTACTAGTCATACAAATTCTTCCTCTTCAACACCTTTTGAATACTACATCTTGAAAGAACCCACCCCCACCATAAATGTCTACAACAGGCAAGGCCCTTTTGACTCTTCTATCACAAGTCAGGATGGAAAACCTCCTATGCAATTTGGATCTCTAGATTTTTATACACATGAAGTGACTTTCTCAAAGTAGGAGGTCTAGACCAAGCAAGAGATTGATGGTTTTTCCTCCAATACCCATCCCTCATTGACTGCAAATTCACTATTTCAAAGAATGGACACTACGTCTTACAAAGACCAAACATCTCTAAAATGCACTAATTTATAAGTGACACATTACAGCCCAATTTGATACCCTTGACTGTGCATGAATAAGAAATAGAGAGGACAAGTGTTCACCAATGATACAACCTTCTTCACAGAAGGAGATAAAAGGGAAGACCCCATTAGTGAAGCAACACTATGTTGAAGTAGAGGATGAGTATGATGGGTACTAACAACATGCTACTTGGAAAAGCGGGTGTCATTATATTCTTGGATGTGAGCGTAGAATGGAGGGATAGACTACTAAAAAGTATGGGTTTCAAACTAAATCTTCGGACTTGGATGACTTGTATATTGAAATAATTCTTCAACAAGCAGATAAATTGGAATCACTTCACACTAGGGTTCATGGACTTGGACATGGGAGGGGAATAGATTGGGAAGCTTTATATGATGAAGAGCGAATGATTTAAAGAAAACATGGAACCTTGTGATGATGGTATTTCTAATGAACCTATCTTCTCATTTCCTTGCTCAAATTTGTTTTCTATTTTAATATAATGGTATTATCCTCTACCCATTCAAAAAAATGAATCCATTTTTAAAAAATAGGTATATTTAGGCATGAATTTGATTCATTACAACTATTAAAACTCTAAAAATATAATTTTGAAATAGTATTCCAAATTTTCGAGACCTATTTTCCCTAATATTATAAGACAAGTCTCTTTGAATATTTTTTTAAAAATACCCAACAAGAAAATATCATTGAAAGAATCATGTAAAAATCAGCTATAGGAGTGGTTTAAAGTCACATGTGATATTTTCCATGCCTAGATGGATATATATAATTGCATGAAGATGATTATTGATGTTGATAGAGTGAGTCTTAAAACTCATGGGTTTTGTGTCACATCCTAGATGTGATGGTTTTCATGTAAAGGGATGGTCCCTATAGTGAGTGGAAACTATTAATCTATTAGATGGTGATGTAATATTTTATGATATAGATGAAGTTATAATACATATAAAGAGAGATGAATAGAAAGATTATTAATGTTTTATAAGTGAATCAATGTACTGTGGTCATGGAAGGACACTGGGAAATGGTATTAGTTCATGTGACAATAGGATTCTTTAGGTGGAGAGGGTTTCACGGGCTATGCATTTTAGAAATAGGATCTACCTATATTATCTAGAGTAATAAAGAAAATTTGAAGGGGTATCATCATCTGTTTCATTGGAAACAAATTTAATGTAATACTATGCCTTGTAAAGGGGTATCAACAACCGTCAACCATAATCTAGACAGTATTCACTCAAGGCCATTATAACCTAGGTTTTCTATTTTCAAATTTCTTTTGTTTTTATTTAATATTGGGACTCATAATTTGTATTATCATTTTTATGAGTCAATTTTATAATATTATTTATATTTATCAGAGACTTTATATTATATCAATGATGTATTATAATACCCTCACTATCTAAGACCACTCAATGATGAGTGGATACACCCGTAAGATATAGACGAATTAATTAAAGAGAGGGCGAGTAATTATATTTTTTATTCTGAATTTCCTGTGAGATGGTTTTAATCATTTTTATTATAAAATGGATTATTTTCATAACTTATTCAATATTAATTAACATAATAATTATATTTGATAGTGAATAAACCCCAATTGTGTAGAGGGGACTGGTTTACAAGTAGTGAATTGATTTATTCAATTTCTTTCTATAAAAACAATTTTCTTATTAATTATTTTAATTTTTCTAGCCATGAGATTTGAGAATATAATTTAATATTGGTAGAGGTTGACTAAATTTATATTTTTATATTATTTTGGTGTTTTTTACTCACCTATTTATTTATTATTTAAATCATAATACATTTCAGTTTAAAAGGATATAACTTATGTTTCATTTAAATTTCTTATGTTTTTGTTAGAGTGAACCTCCTGTAACTATTTTTTGAATAAAAAAACTTATATAATTTTAAAAAAATATGATTATCTAAACTTCCAAAATCATAATGAATCCATTATGTTTTTGAACCACCACAATGGATCTGAACTAACCGATTGGTAGGTGAAGCAACATGTTGAGCTCATATGAAGATGAATAAGTTTCAACTGATTTTATAAAAAAGGATCCCAAATTTTGAAGAGTATGATGGTTGGATTTTTTTAAAACATTTCCTATGAATTGATCGATATATTGATCATTAAAGTAATAATCATAAATCATTCTTGAAGATATTGTCATTTTAAATCATTATAATTTCTTATTTCTTTGAGTCCTTCAGATCAATGAAATTTTATTTCGGTGTTTTTTATACTATGATCTACTATTTGGAAGGATATAATCATAAATATCTCAGTACATTGTATTCATTCAACTTCCAATCATGTGTGATCAAGGCCTTACGAGGATAAGTTAAGAAAATATGATCTTCTAATCATAGGCTTCCGTATTTTGGAAGATATATCTTAGGAACATACAATTATTAGAAGTTCAATTATGAAATGAAACCGATAGAAATAGACAAGGTATTTTAGGTATAAGAATACATATGTTCCAATATATATAAAACTAGGAATACCCTATAAAATGTTTAATGTCGTGAATACCACAAATCTGGTTTACAGTTCCACATTTAAAATTGGATGAAAATTTTGGTCTTAAAAAATATCTTTTAAAGGTGTATTTGGTTTCCTAAACAATTATCTGTGTTTTTTCTCTAACTTTAGATGCATCATCTTCTAAATTTCAATTTATGTATTTTATATAGTTTTATGTTCCACTTTTTTACTATTTCATTGGTAGTTTATAATATCATTTGGTTTATGTTTTATGTGAAAATATTATTTGATACAATATTTATTTTAGTAACTCTGAGATTTGTTCTCATCAATAATTCAATAAACTGATTAATATTTTATTTTTTGACAACGAAACAATATATTTCCCATAATGCATGAGGAGGATAAAAATTATATGTTTTTTAAAAACCACATGCATCCCCTCTTTTATTTTTCACACCATTACAATCGCAAACATATTTATGATTACGAAGCTACTATGTTTGGTCATGTTGTGAGTGAAATCGACTTGTTATTTTAGAGAAAAAACCCTTATATATTGGTTTTCATCTATTTTAAATTTTATGGATCTTATTCTTTGTCAGAGATTCATTAAAATCTTATTTTTTATATTATCTTTCCTTTTATATTACTTACAAGGTTGTAGAGAACTAATAGTTGTCTTGGAGTTATTATTGGTATTCCCTTTTCCTTATTCGATAAACCACATAATTCCAATATTTAATTCAGTTTTATGTAGTGTTGATGTTGGTGAATATAATTTAAAAACATTATCCTTTGTGGGGAAGTAATTACATATGGACAATAAATATTTTTTTTCATTTATAGTTTCATGATTTTGATTTCATATGTGACAGATCTTGAGAATTTGAGTTTCTAATTGTTTTCAACACATTGAATAATAGTTAATTAATCCATGTAATCCCATCATTAGTATCAATGCCTCCCCATATTCATTGATTTGTGAAATCGTGTTAGAAAATGTAAAAAATTCTTCTATCATAATAATATCACATTTCTAATTAAAAAATGATATGGATTTTGTTTTTTGGATCTTAATATGGCCTAAGATCTTGTAAGCAGTGATATGGTTATGCAATATGATTTCCTATGTTAAAGTCTTCAACATCATGAATTCATTATATTTATCAACATATCATAACATGCAATATAGTTAATTGTAAAGGACGATAAAACAATGTCGTGTTCGAAAAATAGAGCATCTTATCATCTTTATGGTAAAATGTATAATGTAATAAAGGACATGCTATACACCAATAGTTATATCTCATGCCACAAATTATATATCATTAAATATGAATGATTTAGAGACATTGTTTCAATTATGTGATAAGGATATTAAGAAATATGATATCCAATTTTTTTAATTTCTATTTTGAGTTTATTTGAATAATTTACCAATCATTTAAAAAACCTATAGAATGGTTTTTGGGGTGTTTATTTAATTTCTGATGTATTTAAAAATGAATTAATTATAAAATGTTTACAATATATTAATTAAATGTGTATGTGACATTAAATAAATACTTATTCTAATATATGAATGTATTATATTAAAACATTTTATAAGTTATATAACATGATTTTTAATTTTATATAAAGTGTATATTTGAAAAATATAATGGGAATTTATAAAATTTTATAAGATATAAAAATAAAAAAATAGATAAGGGTTCATATTTAATATTCTGAATTGTTCATATTAATTAATTTCAAATTTATTAATTAAAGGAAATGTCTAAATAAATTATTTTATAAAATAAATAAAATTTTTTGATTATTGATATAATAAATGTTTAAATAGTTTTAAATATTTCAATTTTAAATTATTAATATTTTTTAAATAATATAATTATAATATGAAATGTTTTAAATTAGTTTCATATCATATATTTAAGTAAAATTTCATATAAATAAAAATATGAATAACTTTACATTATATATATATATGTATACACATTGTTTACATTTATTTAATTATGGAATTCCCCTAATGTATAGTTAAATTATATATTGATTATAATGGACTTGTTTACGAATTATTCCGAAATTGGTTACCCCATGTCAAAATTTATGTATTGTTCATTTATTTAGTTAATTCCTTACATAATTCATAGTTATAATTTTCATTATATGAATTGACATTTTTTTATTTTAAATTCCCAATGTACATGAATAAATTTTCGTACATATATATATGGAGTTACATGTTGTGTTTGATAATTGATTTAATTTTCTAATAGATTTTCATTCGTTTTTACTAGGATAGAATCATCAATTTAGTAGTTAATTATGATTTTCGCATATTATGTGTTATAATTATGATGATTTATCTCTTGATTAATATATCATTTGATAGAGTTATTTAATGTCATACATCCCACCAATATATAGGTATATATTGAATATAATATATGGGATTTATTTTTTTATCTCAAACATTAATCTAATTAGTATTATTGTTTTATATTATTAAACGTCTTTTCATGAAGTGGATTCATATACATTATGTTTTCGATGAAATTTTATATGTATCAATATAATTAGATTTTAATTTGGGTTAGTAACATAGGTAATAAGATTTTAAATGATTTAATCATCAACCCAGGTTTATAATATTGATTTGGAAGAAGGAAAATAAATAAAAAATAAGTCATTAGGCATATTTATACATGTAAAAAGGATACATTATATATGATGGAGATATTAAATATCTTTTAAAGTACCATGTTTCAGATTTATTGTTAATAAAGTACATGGAATGACCTCAATCGTACAACTAGGTTGGTTTTTCCAAAGCATGGTGACCATACATTATCTTCAATAATTAATGGTTGAAATAGGTGACCCTATGAATTATGAAACTAAAAACTACTCTGATATTTTAGATACATTAATAATGGGAATCCTATGTGATTAGATACTAGAGGAATAGAGTATTGATTTTTAATATGATGTAATGGATAAAGACTTATCTAATCAACTATACAATAGTCAAATCTATTACTTTTAGGAAAATTCCCTACCTAAATAGAAAATTAGAGAGATGAATGAAAAATCATACTCATTTATTATTGAAATATGGATCATGTCCCACTAATGTATATAATGTTTTTTGAAGTTGTCATCATTTTAGTAGGATCACATTTAAAAAGTCTCCTTATCAAACTATTGTAAAATATGATACTCATTCGATGAAATATTTTATTGTTGATAAATGAAATCATCATCATCCAAAATATTTTTGAGATATATATTACTAAAATGAAGATATTAATGTAATAATATTATCAGTATTGTAAAAATATTATTAATTTTTCATAAGAATTAATATATTCAATGTGTCAAAGAAACCCATTCATATGAAACCAATTATTGAAGTTGTTTAGAACTTGAATCTAGATTCTTATGTGTAAAATTTAATGATTCAATCAAGGTTAAAAAAAATAAAATAAAAGATGTACATAGGATATTTAGTCTAAATTAATCTATTCATCATGATTGATTATGTTAACAACATGAGGAGAATGAAGGTTTAATTAATGATTGTTCTAGTTGGGGAATTTATTTAGTGATCAGGGATTTAATTATTTTGATAATTTGATTGATTTGAAGAAATTATTATCCGATTATCTCAAACTTTTATGAAAAATATGGACTACATAAATTTATTTACATTTTATTATGATATATTAAAAGTAAAAATGGGTATATTTTCAAAACAAAGTTGGAATGCTAAGTTGGAGGGACCATAAATGTTTTTTTAAAACATCTAGACACGGATATTGTTTCTATATGATGGAATAGTCTAGGATTCTTAAAATAGTATCTAAACTTCCTGGATTTTCCATTTTAGGTATTGATATTTTATAAAACATATATTTGATTTGGATTTATATGATATAAACTATTATTTTTCAATTAATGTAAAAACGAGTAAAAATAGAGGGAAAAATTTAAAAAAAGTGTTGCAGAATTATTGATATGAATATAAAATAATATATAAATCTCAAATGGATATAAATAAAAGATAAATATATTTTCTCTTAATAAGGTAGTTTTTAGAGGAGGGTGAATTTAATATTTCAAAAACATATTTTTTCCCAACCATGAAAACTTATATTTACGAAGTTATATTTTCTAAACTAATAAGAGTAATAATAGATAATAACTATTGTAGAAATAAATAATTTAGAATATAACACTTTAAGAACCTTGTTTAAAAAATAATACGAAGATCCTAAGTGGAATAACATATCGTATTTATTTTCATCCTAGTGTTTTATATGAGATTGCATTTATTTTAAATTTTGAAGAAGTTTATGAATTTATTTAACGGTGGTATAATTTAATGAAATATCTATGAAATTGTATATATAAATATTCAAAACAAAATGAAAAAATTTCTAAATCTAGAATGAAAATTTATTATGTCCTCTAAAAATAATAATGTAAAATAATAAAAAATAAAAAATATACGTAAAATTTATATGTACCCTAACCCATATTACCCAATAAGTATAAAAATTATTATAATAATGGTAAAAAAGAAAAATAATATAGGTCACATAATTTAAATATTGAAGGAACAAAAAATATAAAGAATGATTCAAGTGATTTTATTAGATTAATTTATAATAATATAAAGTAAATATGTCTGTTACATTATGGCTGCTAGGCATTATATTCATTGGTCATTATGACTGTTTAAAATTAAAATTAAAATTGGACTATTGGGATAAGTTTATATTAATGGAAATGATTAGAGTTAATTGGTGAATAAGGGGGGAACCATTGACATGACCAATAAGAACATATCTTGTCACGTTTCTTTATCTGAGCTTATCATCACTGGGTTATATCCTTGTACAAAAAAAAAAACAAAATATAGAATATGATAATTTAAGAGAGAAGTTCATGTTAGCGGAAGCAACCATGAGATCAATATTGGATGAAATTCCCCAATAAAGGACCTCTATTGAACCCATCATTCATAAATATTATACGGGTGTGGTAAGGGGTTATCTATCTCGGTGTTAAGTATAATTAAAAGGGAAAAATTAATTTAAAAATTAATTGTTACTTAATAATATAGAACATTTTAATGTATGTATAATCCTTTTAGAAATGGTTCACTATAGTTAATTATAGTATGTACATGTTAAAATGGATTGTATTTTTAATTGAGACATAAAACTTATCCTAGAGTGATTTTTTCATAATTTTTAGAGACAGTTAAATTTTTCATTTGAATAATGAAATACAGTAAGTATATTATGTATGTATTATGTTATAATTAAGATGAAAAAATTCTGTAATAATTTATATAAGTAAATATAGAATGAAAAAAATTTAATTTAGTAATATAATATATTTTAATGACATTAAATGATAATTGAAACCTATAAAAATATTCTGAGCTTCAGAAATGTTTTTTTCAAAATAATATTTTTTGGAAAATATATATTCCCATTGATAAAGTAATATAAAATAATTTAATCTGGGTATCAATCTAAATTATCTCAAAACCATACATTAAAAATAAAAAAAATGAGCCAAAACCTTGGGTATGCTAATATTATTTTATTTAACACAACCTATATTTCTATGTCCTATAATTAGAAATTAATAAACAATCCTCCATCATATTCTATAAATATCCACCAATTCCATCATTCATATACACTCCAAATCTTTTGATCATGAATATTCCCTCATTTTTTCTATCAAGAGTCTCTCTAATGAGTTTCTTAAGTATATAAGGTTCTCATCTTAAAACATAAGTAGTTACCTTTTAAGGTAAGGGTCCATAACCTCTTATATTTATTAAATTGTGATAAAATTTACAATTCATATCAATTTTAATCTTAAATGTAATAAATAATAATTTATATATTTTTTTATTATATTATCAATGATATATTACCATTTCCTCTCATTTCAGGACATTCATAATTTGTTATAATGATAAAAAATTCTCATAGTCGTAAAACCATCCTAAATTTTGGTAAAGTGGGTATGGTTTTAAAACATATTATATCACTGCCTTCTCTTGTATCAGGACACACCCGAGTCCGGTCCCTGATGCATCAAAGTAAACCATGTACCCAACACCCTCCTCCAGTAGCCTCAAGATGGGTGCACTGGTCAATCTCTGTCTCAGCTCCTGGAAGCTCTACATACATCTATATAACCACACGAAGGGTTTCCCTTTCTTCGTCAAAGCTGAAAGTGGTGCTGCAACTTTGGAGAAGTCCGGCACAAATCTCTGATAATACCCAGCCAGACCTAGGAAACGCTGCACCTTCATCACGCTCCTGGGTGGCTCCCAAGAAAGTACTGCCTTGATCTTCGCAGGATCCACAAAAAATCCTACCTTCGAGATGATGTGGCCAAAGAAGTGAACCTCTCAAATCCAGAACTGGATCTTCGAGATCATATCATAAAGCTAGTGCTCTCAGAGTGTGTCCAGTACAACCCGCAAGTGGTAGGCGTGCTCCTCCTTTGTAGTTGAGTAAATCAGTATGTCATCGATGAAGACTAAGACAAAACAATCGAGGTAAGGCTGGAAGATCCTATTCATGAGACTCATGAACACTGCTGGTGTGTTGGTTATGCCAAAGGGAATAACCAAGAATTCTTAGTGGCCATACTGAGACCTGAAGGCCGTCTTCTGCACATCCTCATCTCGAAATCTGAGATAGTAATAGCCTGACTTGAGGTCTATCTTCTAGAACCATCATGCTCCCTTGAGCTGATCAAAGAGGTCGTCAATCCTCGGGAGTGGGTACTTGTTCTTTATGGTCACCTGATTTAGGCAACGATAGTCAAAACATATTCGTAATATCACATCCGCCTTCTTGGTGAATAAAACTGGAGAAGCCCATAGAGAAACATTGGGTCAGATGAATCCCTTTCCCTGCAAGTCCTCAAGCTATACCCGAAGCTCACGAAGCTCGGCAGGAGCCATACGATATGCTAGAGTAGATATCGGTGCTGTCTCGTGGTACAGTTCAATGTAGATGTCTACCTCTCTACGAGGAGGTAGTCCTGGAACGTCGTCAGGAAAAATGTCCACATACTGATCAACAAAAATAGGAAAACTCAGACTCTGCACATCAACCACTCCTAGGATGAGACTAGTGATCTGATGTGTGATCGGCTGCACTCTCATCTTCATAAGACAATCTGGCACTGCAAAGGCTCCCTTATCTCCGGTGAAGGTGAACCTGCTCCCATATGTGCAGACACACCGCACTTCGAGCATAATACAGTTGATTTGGGCGTGGATTGAAAATAACCAGTACATACCCAAGATGACGTCGTAAGGCCTCAATGCCGCTACAAGAAGATCCCAACCAAAGATCTCGCCTCCTAGAGTAAGCTCACACTGCCGAAACCAGTGCGTTATCATCGAGTCTGTTCCCGTAGGAGTCTGTAGCCATAAGGATTGAGCCAATGGCTCCTCGGAATCTCCGAGCTCTGAACAAGTGCATCGACAATAAAATAACGACTCGATCTTGTGTCTATAAGAACTACAACAAGGGTGTAGTAGACACAGATAGTACCTCAAATCATCTAAGGTGCATCGTCGTCGTAGGCCTCGATAGCCTGGAGCTGAGCCTGCCCCTATCTGCCAGCTCCTTGTGGTCGGGGTGGTACCCCTGGTGGTGGTGGTGGTAGAGCCACAAAGCGTCGTCCACCACACGCTACTCGACCAGCTCCTTTGCCTCGTCTGCATGCTCCCTGCAAACCGCCATGGTTGAAACTGTGACTCTGCCTGGGAGGTCCCTCTACTATCTGCTGCTTGTCTGCATGGCGGGTCGGGCAGTGACGAGCCATGTGGCCCTGCCCGCCGCATGCATAACACCTCCAACCCCACGTATGGATGGCACTGATCCATGTTCTCCGCACATCCGAACCAGTATCCCGAGGTCTCCCACCGGATGGCCTGGTCCGGTTGGAACTCTATGAAATCTGTCTACTTCCGGCTGGAGAAGACTTTGCTACGTGTCTCCCTGCGGTGGGTCTCGCTGCTAGTGTCATCTTAGCAAGAAATATCTCTACAAGAAGGGACCTCTCCAGCACTCCTTCCTGCGTCGGAATACTGAGGGAGGTCATCGAAGCCCTGATATCATGCCTCAGCCGTGTTCAATGGTCCGGTTCCGGAATAATGGGCCCCGTACCATGTCTGTGGAGTAACGTGAGAGGTCAGTAAATCTCGCTGAGTACTGGGACACTGTCATGATGCCCTGCCGTAGCTGTAGTAACTCCTGGATGCGCACTGCATGGAGGGCGGCTTAAACAAACTTCGAGCGAAAGAGGCTCTCGAAGTCTGTCCAAAGTAGAGATGCCTTGTCATGCACCTGGAAAATTAGGATCCACCATCTACCTGCTGCTGTGTGTAGGAGACTCGCGACAAGGATCACCATAAGGTCTGTTGTTGTCCCTACCAATCTGAAGACATTGATGATAGCCTCCAGCCAATCCTCAGCTACCTGAGGGTCCGTCTCTCCACGGAACTAGGGAGGCCACTGTCACTGAATCTCGTGCAACGCACTCAGGCGGGGTGCACTCTCTGCTGCTGGGGCAGGTGGAATCGGTGGCTCAGCGGGTAGTGGTATTGCTGGTGCCTCTACTGTAACGGGGCCTAGCACCAAGGCCTCGTCATTCGGTGGGTTGCCATCTCACACGTATCTCGGAACCCTAGCTGGTTGCCTTCGTGGGGCCATACTGAAAAGCAACAGGTGCGCCACGGTCAAACAGTATACCCGGTGAGCTGACACAAAGTAGTCACAAAGAAAGCTTTTGAAACACACATACAATCAATGATTTCTTACACTAAGTCCGAAATCAGGAGTTAGGTTCCTGGTGTATGGATACATCGGCTGCCGCACCAACACTGGACTCCCTGGACTGAAAACCACACTCTATACTCTTAGCAATATTGCTTCACAGAGAAGGAAGGTCAGAGTTCTATGTTCTTTGGTAGAACCGACTCCTTTGATACCAATTTGTCACGACCCGTCCTCAAGGCCCGTGGCGTGACTACCCCGAGCCCACCTTCCATAGGCCAGGAGATGGTGACTAGAACCAAAGGTGTAAATCCCATTGAAAAAGAAAGTCATTGCCTTTATATAAGTAAAAAAACACAATAGAGAATACAAGTAAAGTAAGAACTAAGTAAAACTGAGTACAAAAGTAAGTGATGAAAAATAAATGGGCCAGTATAAAAACCCAACTGAAAGTACAGTACAATTGAAAAGGAAATTATAGAAGCAGTAATGTAAAGAAGCAGCCACCGAGTTGTCCTCCAAAAATCCCACCTGAAGGGTGGGTACATAAAGTGTTTTCGGTACCTTGGGTACGTCCGTACGCTCCATGGAAGTCCCACTAGGTGGTCCTCCTCCAGATACCATCCATCTCCGCAAGCCTCAACCAGGATCAGTGATGTCCGTCGTCTACAACCAACAGAATGTAGTGCAGGCATTGCCCATGCAGGGGTGAGTATACGATACTCAGTAGTGACCCCGAGATCCCCGAAGGTCTCCCATAATCCATGAAGGATAAACCACAAAGGAATGTTACAAACATGAAGTATCAACTAACTCTACTTAGGTATATGACCATATATATACCTAATTCATCAATCTTAGTTCGACTCCAACTTCCGTGCCCAAGCACAATCTGATTCACATAGGAAAGAAGTCAATCACATCAATGATAATGATTGAAAGACAAGACTCAACCCACACAGGTATACTACATACGAAGATGGGTGGAGATGATTAGATGTAGCCTCTGAATCATCTCCTCTGCCAAACCCTTTTATGATCAATGTACAGAAGTAATTGCTGCCGAACCCACGTAGGATCCATGAATATTAACCATCGTTGACGAACCCAAGTAGGATCCATGTAAAGTCGACATCACTGCCAAACCCATGGAGTATCCAAGTACATTTTTCCTCACTTCCGAACACATGAAGGATCCATGTACAACCGTCTTCGTCGTCGAACCCACAGAGGATCGTAGCACGGTAGTCGTCGCAGTTGCAACTAGCTCCAGGGTTCCCGCACACAGCGTACTCGATTTCTGGAGAGTCCGCTCCTCGAGTAATGAGGGTCGATTCATCAACTATCACGAAGTCCAGAGTTGATGTATCCTGATGTTCCATCTCATAAAAGGAACACAACACGACAGACGACACGTCAATCGGACACCCGGTATGTGAGATATTGGTTTTTCCATCCTAGGGGCCTGGTTGGAAATGTACTCGTCCAATCCCGACCATTTTCCAAAGATACCCAATACTCAATTAATGTATCGCAAAAGGACCACCTCAATGATAGGGTCTCAGTGCCACAGATGGTGTGTCGATCAGACGCATGGTCTTTGAATTATTCACCTTTAAGTGAATACGAGCCTGACCCATTAAGCCCAGTGGGCCGACGGGTCGGGTTAACCCAGTTATGGAGGGTCTGACTCGACAGGGGTGTCGAACCGGCGCGAAGAAATGTATGGCCTATCTTGAAGGGTAATGGACTATCCTGAAGGGGTTCGGCCTGACCCGGCCCGACGTGGTCTGGTCTGGCGGGGCACAACCAGGCTGGGCGTGACCCGGCTGGGCATGGCCCGGCTGGGCGCTGCCCCACTGGCTCGACCAGCTGGCCGAGCGGTCCGAGGGGGCACTGCCCTCCATAACCGGCCGGCTAGAGCCGGCCGACCTTATGGCACAAGTGGCCCACTGTACGGGCTGCGGGTTCTCCAGCACGATACCCTCCTGGCTCTGTGACTTTGCTCTGCCTGGCCGACCGATAGGCCAGTCAGTCCTTCCATGGAAGCGGCCCGTGTAGCGGCCACAGTTCTTGCTGCACAGCCGGAACGACGGTGCCTGCTTTCTCCGTCGCGGCATGTGCTGGCCGCGACTCCACGTCCCCGGCATGGTGAGACAACACAGTGCTTCCTCCTCCGCGACCCTCTTGGCCGCGACATTTCTTTGCGTGTGCGATGACGACCCTTGTGTCGTCGGTGTGTTCCACGTTCCACCTATGATCGTCAATTACATATAATTAAACAAGATCAAACTGAGGGTCATCGGGCCATGTTCGTTCTGCCCGTGCCCTCCGCATTAAGTGATAGCAATAGGCCGAGACAATCAAAGTTATACAACAACGACTCAAGGCACAATTTTATTCTATTAAAAATTGAACAAAACCCCTACCTCGATAATTGACGTCGCACGTCGGGCATCACAGATGACGATGTAACGAGGAAATAATTCGTAGGTGACATTGGAGTGTGTCCGAGGAGGAAGTGATGTCTCCTCACTTGTCACGGAGAAAAGTAAGGAAGGCACATCGATCATTCTTCATGGAGCATGTGTTATTCGTCAATGAAGATGTCGTTCTTTGTCGGAGGGTTGATGTTCTTCAACAAAAGAGAAAATACCTTCTTCTTTCATAGGGGGGCCTCTGAGCGGCGACATTCTCCTCTGAGCGGCGGGCTAGGGTTTTCCTTCTCTAGTTTCGCCTCCTTCCCTCCTCCAGCGTGAAGCAGTGCGGATCGGCGTCAGTTCTTCATCCTCGGCTCGGCGTCGGTTCTTCATCCACGGCTCAGGAGCTTGGTTGGGCGTCAGATGTGGCCTCGGCTTGGCGGGCTTGATCAGGCGAGGCTTGGCGCTGGCCCCAGTGTGATGCGAAGGGGGGAGGGTCTTCCTGCAGCTTCCATGAAGGGTGCTTTGACATGCAAATTTGGCTTCAAGCGGGCTCTCAAATCTCGAGCGTCGATCGGGATGCGATGGTGGATCTGTGCGTGGGAGCAGGCGGCGACGTCGCTTCACCGAGTGGGAGACGATGACAGTGCATCGGTGCAAGAGTAAGGACGGAGGGTCTCAGTGGCACGGGGAGTTCTTCCAAGTGCGTTGCAGCGATTTTTCTAGTGATGTCCATGGACTCGTTCTGGGAACAGATCGTGTCATGGCTTGTCAGATCTGGTCCGTTGTGGAGGATGGTAAATCGGTGTTCAGATCTGGTTTCAAACCAGATCTTGTGTGCCGATGGATGTGGATTTCTCATGGATGTGGATAGATCCGAGGGCTGGGAAAGGGAATTTTGGAGTGGCGGTCATCACGGCGTGCTGTAGTCATCGTTGGCGGGGCTTCGGGCTGCAGCGGGGTTGACAACGGCTCATGATCTGGTGATGTTTTTCACTTTTAATGGGTTTTCCCACTGGGATCTTCTGTCATGTCATCTGTTGCTTTGGGTGCGTGTCTCTAAATGGGGTTTGTACCACTGGGCCTACGGGCTTGTAATGGGGTTTACCTTACCCAACTCAAAAGGGATTACTGTCTTTTTTCTTTTTCTTTAATAAAGGGGCTTGACCCCAAACCTTTCTGACCTTCTTCTTTCATAAGAGCTCTCTCTCCAATATTTCCCCCAACACAAAATGTGCCAACCAAATTAAAGTAAGTTTACCCCTTATTTTAATTAAACATTCCTAGAGTTCAAAATTCAAATCCCTTAATTAAATAATTGAAGATTTTGATTGCATTGATTAGCAAGTGTTGGCAAGTAATAAAGTGGGAGAGAGGGAGGGGAAGAGTTTACACAATTAAAGAGGATTTTACAAATTATAGAAGGGGGGTTTAAGGAGTTTAAGGAATAGAGAACGGTTGGGGCTTGTGTGGGCCCCACCTTTCAAATATCCACACATGGGAAGTTGCATGGTTGTGGGCCCCACCAATAACTTCCCATGGGAGGGATCAGTTTCCAAAGTTATAAAATAAAATTGATCTAACAACATTATTTATTTAAAAATAATTCCCCAATTATTAACTCTCATCCCGCTTAAAATGAAACCACTGTAAAGGTCCCCTTAAGAAATTACTAAAATTTCGAGTTCATCAGTGCCCTCATATTTCAATTCCGAGCACTGGTTCCAAAGATAGAAAAACTCACTCATTCGTTTACATAGCGTACCCGAGCTAAACTTCAGAAATTGATTCCAGGAACACCGGGCCTCGGAATCAAGTTCCGTCAGAAGCCAAAGACTCGTAAAATTCCAAAGTATTTAAGAAACATAAATTTCCCTTGAAATTTCTAGGTCTTTACATAACTACGAAATTTATTTATATAAAATTGGTTCATCTGGTGTCCACTACTTTGACACAAACTTTATAATGGAGATCCCTTTGGATGAAAATACTTATGATTGAAAACATGCCTTTTAGTAAAAAAAATTCTTGAAATGTCTATATGAGTTATAAAATTTTCACATTTATCAATTTTTTATTTTCCCATAGTAAATTAGAAAGAATTACCTCAAATAAGATATTTTATATATTAATTTAAAAATTATGTTTTTTCCTAAATAATATTAATAATTGTACTAATCTCTTCAAAATAACCTTGTAAATTTTTTAAGAAATAATTTGCTCAAGATATTTGGAAATATGTTCCTTTAAAAAATTTGTTCTGTTCATTTACTTAGAACGATATGATATTTATAAAGTTAAGGTAGATATCCTTAAATTTTTAATGGGACGTTTTTCTTGGTAATTATATTGGTTTTTTGAATTATAAATATTTAAATTTTTATGGAGTTTAATAAAAATAAATACTTCTTTATAATTAGATAAAATATTATACACTTTAGATGAGGAACATTCTACGTCAGAAACGTAGAATAATTATAATTATTGATATCAATGTAATTTTCATTTAATGTTCGATTTGTAAGAGAATCAACAATTTTTACCTTTTTAATAAAATATTTTTTCACATATGTTATTTTAGAACAGAAAAAATGTTCCTATATATAGAACATCAATTTTATGAATAATGTTTGGAAGAACTATATCAATATCTTTTAATCCATGTGTAAGAATCTTTTATAATATTTTTCCTTTTTTCTTATACAATTTATTTTTATTTATGTCATATTATCTCTCTTTATTATACTTCTATTTGGGCTTAATAAAGTTATTCCGTATTTTTAATTCCTTTTTATATTAATAAAAATTATATTATATATTATGTTTATTATCATTCATTCCCTCATGATACTTCTTGTATATGTATTGAAATTCTTTCTTTCAAACAATATTGTTTATCATTATAGAAGGATTTTCTAGATCACACATAGAGATTTTTGATTCACTACTATCTGATTGAAACATTATATTATTTTCTTATTAGACATCACATATTTTTCAACAAATTATGCCTTATTCGAAATGATATATGTTATTGAAAAAGGAACTACTCCATTTTTCATTTTTTTGTGAGAATCCCTTTTTGATATAACTTAATATTTCATAAGGATACCAATATGATAATCAAAAGCATGATTGGTAATCATAATCATTTTATCCAAATATTTTTAATTATATTCAAACTCATTTAGAATGATATATATAATCCTTTAAACTAAAATATGATCTTTTAAATCGTTCTCTCTAAGAGAATGTAAAATTTAAGCTATAGTCATAAATCTATGGTTCATTGTTAATATTGATTAACTAGGTAAAATATAAAATTCTTGATAGATAGCTTTTAACATTGCCCTTATGGTCTCAATTAATTTAGGTGTTCTAAAGTGAGTTACTAATAACTTCTACCAGATATATTTGTCGTATTCACAATATTTATTTAATATATATACTTATATTTATAAATGAGAGAAGCGTATTACTTACTCTATAAATTAATTAACATCCATGTTTTTTAGATTTATAAATGTTTTTTCTCTATTCTTAGGAATATTATAATTTGTGTTAATAAATATAAAATTATCAACTCTAGTATTTATAAAAAATGATTTCATTCTAAAATTTTTGTACTCTTAATCTTAACCATAAAAAACTATTGGTCTATTGGGATTCATATTTTCTATTGTACTGACATTCAAACATGAAATCATTAAGAAAAAAACATTTTTCTACCCAAAAACTTTTGTGTAATATAAATTTATAAACTAGAATTTTAGAAAAAAGCAGAACAACTTGAATTATGTAAGAGAAGTAAAAACTCTGTAATTACTAGAAGAAGAAAATTACTCTGATACCAATTGTTTAATCATATGAAAATGATTTGACAACAAAGGGGAGGGGGTTTCTTTTCGTTCAAAAACATATTAAAAGATAAAATCACAATACAAATTTAATATAAAAATGATTAGACTAATACTTTATCTGATGATTAGAGTTTTAGAATCATATTTAGAAATTGTCTTATATTTTAAAGCGTTATCAGTTTTACCTTCAAAACAATAAAATAGATAGTTAAAAATAATAACATGAAAACATATATTATAATATAAAAGCAAAGAGAAAAAATATAAATTATATAAACAAGTAAACAAAATAATATAACTATAAGAATGAATTATAATATTCTAAAAAACAATTAACTCATTTAACATAAGTATTATTTTAGTCCGAAATCATAACGAAACATAACCAATTTTTTATACCTATGGTAAGGTTTTCCTTCCCTTACTATGCAATGCCTCAATACAATGATCAGTATGACTATATAATATAATCCCCTGCAATACCTCGATATGATGACAGGTTTATTCTTGATATTTCTATAGTCATAAATTCCAAAATCTGATAGATCGGTGTCTGTATCTTCAAAGCCCCGAAAGCCCTCAATCTGATGAACCACATTCTACTGTCTTCTTATCCCCAGAATCCTTTGATCAACCCTCAATTAGACACATCGATTACAAAAAAGGATCTAGATAATGTTAATACTTATAAGGATACATTGTAAATTCAACTCTCTAAGAAATTAACCACAAAATAAAATGATATGTTTAGATGATGAAAAACACAAATTATTTTAAATTTAAACATTGTAGCTCAAATATATTCAAATAGACTCATATTTATAGTAAAAAATCCAATGGTAATGTTTATGAGTTGGTTTTAATGGCCTCGGATATCTTGCATATGAATGTTCATGGAGATTTGGATTTACTAAATGTTTGAGGTCATTTTTAGTAGAATTAAAATTATATTTTTCGTTTTATTTGATATAAAAAAATCTATATACTCCAATTATAATCTTTGTATAGTATGATAGAAATTATTATTATTACTAATTATAATAAACTGAATAATAATTAGTCCAATGTATTGGTACCAAAGTCAGTCTGATAGTAATGTCTTTTTTAGTCTTATAGAAAGGAAATAATTCCTAACTAATGGTCTCGTAAAAAGTTATTTTAATATATGAGATGTACATTCGGTATTATGGGTCCAAATGAATAATAGAATTTTAGATTCATTTCATATTATTAAAATTTCATAACTAACTATAAAATATTTTTTCCTAAATAAATATACTATAACACATGGGATATAAAATGTTAGTAAATATATTTTTAAGAAAGTGTCCGTGGTATCAAAAACTAAGGAAGTAAATTTGTAAAGTTATAATTATGACTCAACATATAAGGTGAGGAAAATGAAATAAAAATATTTAATTTATTAAAATATCCATAGGGTAATAAAATTCATATGTTTATTTAGAGTTATATCATACTAATTCATCATTTTAAACATAATATTAAATAATCCAAACAAACAATATCATTGTATCATAAAAACAATTATAAATTTCGTATTATTTGAATCGTAAGATCCAAGAAAGAATACCTTCTAATGAAAAATTAAATATCATGAAAATAATGATCATCCAGATATAACATGTCATTTTATAGTATATTCACTATAGAATATAGGATAGTTTCTTGACAAAACTAATGTACCAAATAAGATAATTTGAGATGATGAATCCTTATCTCAAGTTCCACTTGTTTCAAAATCACTCCATCCAATAATATATTAGTTAAGAATTTATTATAATCATATAAAAGGGTCATTAAAATAATTATAATATTATATAAAATTACCTTATATCATTTAAAAACCCTTTCATTAAGAATTACTTATAAAAATTATTATTTTTGTCATTTTTTTTGTTTATCTTAAGAATTTAAATTTAGTTTTTTTGGTCCTTGTATTTTGATCACGGTCACATAATATCTAGATTGTTAATAATTATAAAAATTTTATATATATAAATTATATATATATTTTTAATCATTTATAAAATATAGAGAATGAAAATTGAATTACACTTTTAATGGACATGGTATGTCTTATGTATGTAAGGACAATATTTTTCCAATTCGATGAATGAAATGAAGTAAAGGTAAATAATAAATCACATTTTCAGAATAATTATTAGATTTTATATATAATATATATTCAATAAATAAATATTTTAATATCATCCAATTAAAATATAAAAATAAATATCATCACTTCGTGGAGGTGTTTGTCCACATTTACACGTGAGCTGCGTTATTGTTTTCCTACAAATTATAAGGTAAAAATGATGATTTGATAATATAATTATATAACTATAATTATTTCATAATTTTCATATATAAACCTTAAATCTATCACAATAAACAATTATTAAATATGGTGTTGGAAAATAATGTGTATCGCTATGTTGAAACTGTAAGTCGTACGTTCCTAAGGATGATATTTCCACTTCCCATTTGTTGGGAAAGGGTAATTAATAGGTATTTAAATATAATAATAACACATATATACATTTAGTATACATAATTTAATAATTAATGATAAATACCATATAATTATTGGTCGTAATGAAGAATTAAAATATAAAACAATCGGTTATGGAAATTACCTCTTCTTGGAAATAATTATTTTTTAACTCCTCTTAAGGATCCTAGGTCGGACTTTTGGAAGGACCATAACCTCTATGATATGGATAATAAGTTGATATTAGAATTTATTAGGGAATTATTAAGCTCAAAGGGAAAAAATATTTGAATAATTGAGGGGATGAGTTTCCCTTTTATAATTGAGGGGAAGATAAATCTTAGGATTTCTTAATTGATTAAAAATATAATAAATTAATTCTCTTGAAAAATGATTCCATATAGAAATTAATTCAAATAATAAATTTATACGGTTTAAATAACACAATAAAAAATTTTAAATTCTTTTTGGAGTCATTTTAATCCTTCTTTCTTTTTATTAACCCCATTTTTATTATTTTAAAACATAACAATGGTAATAACTATTTTAACCACAATGGATTAATAATGTTATCATAAATAAAAAACAGACTCATAAATGTAACATGGATGATTTATTATCCCATATTAAACCCAATTGGATGAATATACATTTTTATGAATTTAGAATCATTTAATTAAATATTATTAATTACAAAATAACATTTATATCAGTTTTGGAACAATTTATTTAATTTATCAGCAATAATAACAATATAAAGTTTAAATTAGAATTAAATAAATTTACAAATACCTAATACATTATATTTATCTAAAAAATTCATGGAAAACTATAACTCTCTAAAAACATATTACTTTTTATATATTTAATATCCTCTATTATATTTTTCTATAAATTTAAATAATATTGTACTAATGTGGAACTAGAATTTATATTTATAATTTTTTACTTTAAATTAGAAACAAATAACAATAATGAAGAATAAGTTCATTATTATCAAAATAGATAATTAGATTCATTCATATACTATCATTTTCCTAGTGTGAACAAATATCATATACTTATAATAAATAGAGTGAAACTGTAATTTTTTTTCTCTAAATATCATATTGGTCACTTTCATAGAAAAGTGTACATTAAATAAATAGTTTTTGAGATCAAGGTGATATGTTTTGAATTCACTTCATCCCATAGGAATTATGATTAAATTGTTTTGTCATATCACTTTGGTTTAACCATGATTATCCTATTTTACCCTTTATTATAGGGATAAATCTTACCAAAATTACTATTCCTAATGTCTCAAAATAAATGGGAAATATTTACCAAAATTGGACCTCCAACTATCAAATACGGAATGCATTTTTTATGACACATTTTTTGAAGGTGGTGGAAATTAATTAAAAAAAACAAAACATGATTAAAATTGTTTTTTTATAAAACTAAAATTTCAAGCATAAAACATGTTTTATTCTTATCCAACGATTTGAAAAAAAAATTAAATGATTGTTAAATTTGTTATTAAATATATAAAATATTTAGATTTATTTAAAGAAATTAAATTCAATTTATTAATTTATATTATTTAAATAACAATATAATACAAACTTGAAAATAAATTTTTATAAAAACATATATTTTTTACAAAAGATTATTATTATTTGTTCAGATTTATTGATCAAAAATGAATTTATTTTATAAATATGTTACCATATTTTTTTATAATTTATTAATTCATAGTCAAACTCTTTAGTCTAAAAACATAGTTATAGCTAGCATATAATAATATTTTAATAGTATATCACAGTTTATCTAAAATCATTTTCAGGTTTATCAAAAGATATCGAAGAAATATTGATTTTATGATATATATTTAATAAAATCATGGGGTGTGACTATTTTAGTAATAATAAGTAAAAAATATTAATATTATACATAAAAGGAGAATCAAATACCTTACCCTCATTTTCTTTTTTCCAGGTAACTTCTATATTTATGTTTCTGAAAAAAGGGAGTTGTATTCCAACTCAATATTTTGCTGACTTAAGGAGGGGAACGTTTCTTTTTTTGTTGTAGAAACCTAACATTTCTAGATATTATTCTTACCTTTTATATTTTAAATTATTTTAATTGCTAGAATCATATATAAATGAAGGTTTGGGGTATAACATGTGTGATCAATCCCATACCCAATAATGGGTTTTCATTTATTTCATTGGATATATTCTTAGAAATAGATAAAATAAACCATGGAACCCCTAGACATGATCATTCACTTATAATATAAAATTAATGTATGAATATTTAGAATTAAATTATCATGTAAATATTTATTTGTTTTCAAATTGGTTTACCACTTATATCATTTGATTATTATAACGAAGTATCTAAGGGTAGAATCTCACTATCAATTATCCACATATAATCCAAAACAACAGAACATCACTTTTGAATTATTTGGGTCAAGAATGGATGATTCTAATGCTCATATCATTCAATATTGATCTTAACAAGAACACCTTAGGATATTGATGAATTTTTTAGGATCACTCAATGAATTTAGTGGGAGGTGGATGGTCTCTACTCATGGATCTTGATAGTGATCTAGAGTAAGTTATCTCCAAGCCTTGATAAATTCTCCAGAGAAAGGTTATGTTGAGCCAAATCATGTATAACCCTTAAAATGATATAACTGGTTATACATAGTTATGTTCGAGAATACTATAATTGTACAAAGGCCATTGATTATTCTCTTAATAATTATATAACCCTAATATTGAATAATAATAATAATAATAATAATATTACCTTAAAAAATTCCAAAGTGATAAATAATTTAAAAATCATTTCTTAAATAAATAAATAAATAATTATAAAAATTATATTTAATATATCATTTACATCGGAACAATAACTCAGTCAATGATTACTCCTCAATAATTATCAAACCCTAAATAATGATTATTTATCTTAATAAAAATACCACTACATTATTCACTAATTGATAAATAAATATTATATTCAGTAAGATCATGAATAAATATTTATTCAACATTCAACTTGCATAATATTGTTTTAAATAAATGGTGACTCAAAATTTGTTATGAACATATATATGATAATAATAATCTAAAAACATATGAATAATATATATTCTAAAATGAAATTATAAATAGAATTTAACTAAGGTTTTGGATTCACTTAGTACGTGACCCTCTAGGCCTCTTTCTTAGTGGCATAAGGAATATCTTATCTGAATTTGATGATTAGTTTCTAGAAACAAATCACGATAACTATATATAAATATTTTAAATATCTAAATAGAAATAACCTCATACAAATTCCCATTGTGTCATATGATCCCCTTTTCCCATCATTTCTTATAATTCAGGTTGTATTTTTTGTGTCATCAACCTATATGATCAATATATAATTATTTAATTTTTTTGATAAAAAAATACTAAATATAAGCTAACATATCCATGGTCTTAATCTGGAAGTTCCATTCTAATAACAAATTCAATAGTTATCTACTTTTATTAACATTGAAATGGAAAATCATTTTTTGATTTATTCATTAATTCTATATCACTCGTGAAACACCCAACATATCATATTTTATATGATAATATATAATAATGGTCTAACTGGCTCATTATAAGAATTAATAATAATATCAACTCCATGTACTAATACACAAATGCCCTTGTTGAAATATCCAATGACATATAAAACATGTGAAATACATATATGAAGGTATGTTCTCTTATCCTCTTATATTTGCGATTAAAAAGGATTAGAATCATTGGAATAAGCTTCAATGTCTAATAAGCCTCCTACACTTGATATCTTATATCATATATTCCCTGTTATGAAATATAATTTAACCATTGAATGTTTATTTGAGAACATTTTCATAACAATTCAAGGATATCATCAAAATGGGGAAATATTATATCATTTTGATGCAATAGATACATTGGGAACATTATCACAACAATGATTATAAAAAGAAAACTCTTCATGTTAAAAAAAATTATTAATATATAAAACCATGAATATACTTGTAAAAAAAATTAACTTGAATTTATTTTAGTGTCATGACTCAAAAAACATGCCAATTTTCCTTATTCCGGCTATTAATTTCCTTTTGTCCACTAGAGCTCACAAGATTTTCATGATTATTCTAAGATGATGATATTAGTATGGTTTATTCCATGTTCACATTTGTGGGAACTGTTCTTATTGTGACCTCACTAATTTAAGAAAAATATAATTAGAGGTGATTCTTATGATGTATGTGAATTATGTTTTAAAATTACCTCAGATCATTATTGAGGGAAACTATAACAATATTATCATAATACAATAAAAAAGCTTCTTTGCAACTAAGAACAATTTTTTTCTCTATGATGAATTTAAATATACTTACACCATCATTATAGGAATGTGAAGCCTCAATATACATAGTATCCAATATAAAATTGAGTAAATTAGGATAATTTGAGTTCTTCAATATCATAGGTCATTTTTTATATATAATACATATCATGATTTTGATTTTATAACATTATAATCTATCGTGGAACTAGAATTTTTAGATTCTCTATTGAATAAATCATTTAATCCACCATAAAACATGAACATATCCTTCACATACCTCATATACATTAAGATATTCTTAATAGTAGGATTTAGTTCACTTGGGGCTTCTTGATATGTTTATATCATTATTAATGCATAAAAAACATTAGTCCTAGAACATAAAAAGGAAATCAAGATAAAACCTATCATAAAAATGTATTTTATTCTACTCATCCTCTATATCCCTCTCTATCTTATTATGTCTCTGGAAAAAGTTTTTTGGATTGTGATTTACCATGTGACAATAGATCCATTCACGCATTGGATTAATCTATATTAAATCCCATTGGTATCTAGTAAACATATATTCTATGATATAGTCCAAGAATCCTTATGTATCATTCATGATTGACCATGATCCAAAGAATATAAAAAACATCACCTAATTAATTATTGGAGATGTACAAATTCAACCATAGAAACTGTAATATTTGTATCTCATTTACAATAATTAATATTTCATTGAAAAATAATACTAGGAAAAAAATTTCACTCTTACTCAACCTCATTTGGATACACAAATCATATTCGATATTTATAAAACCAAATTATATTATGTATTTATAAAATAGAATGTTCCATGAACTAGATGATTAAATTAATATATTAATAAACCTTTTTTACTTTCATATCATATTAGAATAATATTTAATCACCCATCCTTCTTGTCATTTTATTGAAAGGACATATCGTGGTTTTCTAAAACTCTTTATTGGGTGAAATCCAAGCTATTTATGAATTAAAACTAACTAAAGAAAATATTTTATAAAAACATACGGGTGTTAATACAACTAGGAGTTTGAGGCAGTCCAAATACAAATTCAAAGTCTATATCATCTAATTTTAATACAATAAGAGAGAATGGTTTTATAAAAATATTATACCTATGATGATAGGGGTTGATTCTTGGATAATCCACCATGACTTGAAAAATGAAATAATTTTCCTCATTATCGACCACAATAATAATGTCTCAAGCCATCATATATCATGGTATATCTAGGGTGCATGTAATAGTTATATAAGTGTATATCATCTATCAATTCATACCTTAGGTTTATCATAAGAACTATCCCAACTTAGTTTCACAACACTCCATGGGTATACTGAGACTACTCACTCAGGGCCTCCCACTATAAGATCCCATTTAATTAACTAAAATTACACATACTTAGCCTATCCAAGTCAAATTTTATCATATATTTGTGATACATACTTAGTATGACCTCAAACTGTCTTGGTATAATATCTCATTTCATCCAATAGAATCTTATAAAAAAATCCCCTAATGCACCACTCTTCCACTAATTCCTTCACAGTTGGACTTGGAAACAATATTGTCAACGAATCTATGAACACGTTTTCATTTCCATGAATATATAAAATATCAAAGTCAATGTTTTGTAAAAACAATATCCAAGGTATCTATCTAATTTATCAGTCCATAAGATTGAATATATACATTAAAATATTGTGGTTTGAATAAAAAATAAACTACTTCTTGAAGAGGAAGCATAACCATGTCTTAAGAGAAAGCATCACTGCTACCAACTAAAGATCATAAAAAGGGTAGTTATTTTAATGAGGCACTAAAATTAGGGACCATAAGATAATACTAATATCCCATGCATCCGAACACAGACCAAACATTAACTTTAGTTGTCATTGTAAACATCATATTACAAACATGACTTGGGAAGAATCAAGAAAGGAGAAAATGTCATTCTCTCTTACAAATCCTCAAAATATATCTAGAATTTATTGCTCAAAACGATATTTAGACACTTATAGGAAAAATATTTTATAAGATATGAAATAATGGATATGTCATAAAAAATGTACCTATAATAAACATTTAATACCAAGAAAATGATATATTAAACACATTTTTGGCTTTCTCCCAAGACATCATTGTCCAAATATTCATAAGATCCACCAAGATACCCTTCACAGAAATCAAATATCCTAGTAATTTTACCTATTTAATTGAGTTAAAAAATTTGGATGAATTACTAAATAAATGATGTTATTTAAATATCCATAGAATGATAACAAAACGAAAATAATTATCATACTACGATCTAATAAAGTAGGTATACTCACTCCAAACCTCTAGAATAGGGACACTATGACATGGATCAACAACATCAAAAACAATTGACAATTGGAATGATAACACCTTAACATTAGTGGTAAAAAGGACTTCTATCCCCAATCCAGGATCCCACTCTCCTTGGAGACTCGAGTGACTCCATCAAAATAATAAAACTATAGAAGAGAATGATAAAAATGTATCTTAATTTTTTCATTCTAATAATATAATTAATACCAATGGTGATATGAAAGAAAAGAGGATCTAGAAATAAAAATTACCATATAGTTTCATGTTCAGAAATCATCACCAAATATTTAGGACATCTAAAACCCTACTCTAGTTTCTTTTTCAATGGAGTGGAATGAGTCATCAAGAAAGGTACATGATCTATACACTAACAAAAAACATCAATAATATTAGATAAGACAAAGTAATGAGTCTCACAATCATCAAGTAAATCCATAACCATATAGAATGAAATAAAAGTCGTACCTACAATGGTAGTGAGTCCTACATCTAACTCTTATGGTTCTCACTTCACTACAAACAAACATCCATCTTATACAACCCCTTTCTTTACATCATGAGAATCACCCTTTCTGTGAGGTTGAGATCCCACCCCTTTTCATATCTTAGAACTAAAATAAGATCAATTGGTGAAGGTGGATCCAACTCTACTACTACAATGAACCATGAATGACATAGGCAGATATTGCATCAATTTAGATGACTATTCATCACATAACAAATGTTCATTCATGAGGAAATTAAAATTTTAGTTTCTTTGGTATAATATAAAAAAGTAATATATCATGGTAAAAAGTATTAATTATTTACAAAAAAGGTCTCCCACATTAGTACTTATACATAATACCATTCTTCATAACCTAGGGAAAGGAATCATATGAAATGGGTGAGCATAAAATCATAGTAAGGGTAAAAAAAGAGATATGTAAGAATAAATAGAAAAAAGGATATGAGAAAATGAGTATAGTATTTTAAGATCATAACCTATATTCTCAGATCATATACACGAGTCATGTCATAAATATTGGAAGTTGAAAAGACAATAATCAAAAGTTTATCAAGAGCATAAAACCTGAAATCATAACACAATAATAAGACCTGAAATATTGGGAGATATATAAAATGATTTCCATTGTAGTCAAGAAATAAGTCCCATATGATCTTAGTGAAAAAGGTACTTTACTAAACCTGGTCCACTCCCCATTCTAGCCCTATATTAATAAATTGTGTTCTCCTCCAATTCCAGTGTTATTTTACTAATCCGGGTTCACATCTCATTCTGACCATTTATTGCATAACTGAGTTCACTATTTATTCCAACTACAAAATACTAAACAAATTTTCACCACTTGTTCCCGCCCAATCATGTGTAACTGAGTTCACGCCACATTATATCTTTGCCATATTCAACTGAATTCACTCTTTATTATATCCCTATCATACTGAACCGAGTTCAGATCTTGTTGCAACAATGTCTTGCTGAACCGAGTTCAATCTTCATTCTATTTCCATTATACTCAACTAAGTTCAATCCTCATTCAAAAATTGTCATACAAATGATATATAAATAATTTCACAATAAAATGGATGGAGATATAGGTCCTACCATTTATATAATAAAATTATAGATACATGTCCTCTAAGATACTAAAACATTCATCAT
The DNA here is from genome assembly GCA_963277665.1 of Viscum album. NCBI lineage: Eukaryota > Viridiplantae > Streptophyta > Magnoliopsida > Santalales > Viscaceae > Viscum > Viscum album. The sequence continues at coordinate 1,974,036,964 of OY728133.1, forward strand.
TTCATGTCCCATAAAAAGAGATGGGTCTCATAAATAACATATCATAACCCATGAGATAAATTTGGTGTCATAATCATTTCATGATATCATTATATATAGAAAATAGATATCACTTATATTCATTTTTTCAAACTGTAACCCATAAAAATAATTGGACCTTGAAATCCTATAACCCATGGAAGTGAAAAAGTTTTCATAAACATGATTCCATTAAAAGTTAAACCACTGAGAGAAACAATATGAATATAACACCTAGATCATATCCATATAAAGGCATGAGTAACCCTAACTAATTTGATCTTATATGCAAAATAATTTTGAATTATCTTTTGAAAACATTTATTTATAAAAATATCCATTCTTCTTTGATTTTTTTTAAAAGAATATTTTTAAAAGAATTTTATTACTAAATAAAATTAATAACATATATAAGAGGATTTAATAAATATTTTAAAACCTTATAACATAAAAAAATATATAAAAAGGTTGAAAATACTTTTAAAACAAATTTCTTTGAATACATTTAAATAAATATTGAAAACATTTTTAAAACATTTCACTTGAAAACATACAAAACAAGATTGAAAACATATTTAAATATTTATTACCTACAAAATTATAAAATAATATAGAAGAAATTTTGAAAACCACTCTATTTATAAAAATTGAGACATATAAATCAATTAAGAAAACATTTTTGAAAACATTTTTAATTGAAAATACTTTAAAAACTCATAAATATTGCTTGAAATCATCATGAAAGCATTTTTCTATAATTTTTTAAAAACTAATTATTTCAATTATATTTGGAAAAATATTTTTAAAAATAACATATAAAGATTCATGTATGCTTTGATTAAATGACAATGATGATGGTTGGTGTGTCCATACATGTAGAACATTCCATTTGTACCTCAAAAAGTTTTGAATAGTTTTTTTATTTGAAAATGACATGAATATTAATTTCTAAAAAAAAATTTAATTAAAAGGCAAAAAAGGGGTAAAAATATGATTTTAATGTCATATATAAAAATTTATAACATTTTTGAAATCCTTTTTAGAAAACTTGGTTTTGAAGGAAAATGTATTTCCAACTAAAGAGAGAGATAAAGTCATATTTTTCTTAAAATTACATTATTAATTATCATAACTACCAAAGAGTAAAAAATGGAAATGAAACATTAATATATAAGTAATAATTAGAAGTTAATTTTTTTTTAGTTTTATTTGGAGATGTATCATAAAATATCACCAATGGTAGTATTATTGTAAACAATCCTGATAAACAATGTGATTGTAGTAATAAATTATTACCACCTTGGTATCATTAACTCATTATAGAAATCATTGTATAAAATTAAATGAATCATAAAATATAAATAATTATGTATATTCATGATATAACATGCTAAATGGAATTACATACACATCATATATGAATATTGGTGTATAAAAAGACATGTGTCTCTAAAAAGTAAAATTGCAACAAATTTACATTACCAATTTGGTAACATTTGAATCATAAAACCCATGAATGAAATATAACCAAATGTATAATGGAAAACCCATAAATATATACAAATAAATCATATATTAATTCCATGGGTACAATTCACACAAAAAATAATAAATATGAATTGAACGCAATACGTGTTATATAGAAAACAAATGTTGGATTAGAAAACCCTATCTTCAAGTCTTGATTTTCTTTTTAGAAGTTTAAAAATCCTATATAATAAAAATATGTTTATTATAAATATACAAAATAACCATATTATTATATATAATACCTCGTAATATTTAATTATGAAATTATATTACCCATCTATTAAAAACTAGATGTTAGTGGTACCTTTCACGTAATTTCCTCTTTCTTTTGCATATATGTTTTTACTTATTATTATTGATTATATTACATATATCATTATTAAATTATTTAATAATTTTAATTTTTTTAAATATAATATATATTCATCATACAAATATTTATAATAATGCACTAAATATTGAAAAAATGAAATGGAATACACCATTCATGGAGACGGTAGGCCGTACGTACTCATGAACGTTGTTTCCATTTTATTTTCGTATTGAAACCAAGAATGTAAATAATATATAAATGGGTGTGTCTATATATTTTCATTATATTAGATTTATCATTTCATACATATGATATATTTTTACTAAAGACATCCTTAATACATTCCATATAAAATTGGAATGAATCACATCACTTTGAGGAGACAGTAGTCTACAAGTCTATAAATAAAGTTATTGTAATTACATAAAACTGAAATAGTGAAGGTATGTTTTATATAATAATTAAATAAGAATAATGAAATGAAATATATAATATATATAATAAAAAATGTATTTCCATCATAATTCTTACCCATGATAGGTGGTATAGGAAAAACTAACAACATTGTTTCGCGAGGTGGTTGTCCACCGTATACACAAATTTTAATATTGTTACCCATTATATGGATGTGTGTTTATGTATAAGATGAAAAATTAGAATAAAAATATCTAATTACATTTATGATATTAATTTTATCATATTATCATGAAATAATAATATTTGAGGTGGTGGAGAAAGAAAATGATACAAAGGTTCTTGAAGAAGGATGTTACATCTTCTTTGGGTAACTACTTTTTGTTTCCACCAAAGGGATTCATTGATTGGATATATTCCCATAGGTAGGATTATAATATTATATTTTTAGATTTGGGATGATATTTTTTTAGGGTTTGGACGATCCAAAAGGGGTTGATAAGTGTGAATAGAGGGTGATGCCTTTTATAAGTGGAGAAAATGACACATTGGGTATTATTGAACATATTTGAGTGATCTATGCATTTTACTTATCCCAAAATTGTTAAAAATATATAATTCTAAAATAATATGGGCATAATGGTTGAAATATGTTCATAATTATTTTTAGAAAACTTTATGGTAAATTTTGAACTTATATTATATGTTTAGTCATTAATTAAACTCATTTTTACCATATTGACTATAATTAATTTTAATTACATTCATGATTTATTTTGGTAAAAAAATAATTAAACCTCCTTAGAAATTAGAAATTATTATTATTCAAAATATGTAAACCAATTTTCAAAATTCTAAGCATATGATTGAATGAAATTAATTTAATAGTAATCTTGGAGATGAGATGAGATGTCGAGTTTTTAAAGAGAAAATCTCGAAATGGTTGAATTGTTTTAATATCCAATTTAAAATTAAAAAATTGTTACCATGACCGAAAATAAATTAATTTAATTATTATTTAACTAATTATACATTAAAACAAAATTAAAACACAATTTGACAATATATTTTAGTTAGAGGAAAATTTTGTTTGGATTTAAAATTCAATGTTTTCATTATTAATCTATAAATGAAACTTCTCAGAAAATAAAAACATTAACCCAAAGTAAAAAGTTATTTTATGATTTCATAAAATAGGTATATTGTTTCAAATAAAGTATATAAAAGGGTCAAAAATTAAATTTAAAATGCATTATACCTTAAGAAGAAGTAAAATCACCTTTTAGAAGAATACATCTATTATTCATAAAATTGGATTTATTCTTATCACTTACCTATAAGATATATTGGATGAATATAAAAAATATCTATTGAATATATAATATAATAATTTTAATTAATAAATTAATCATTAGTGGTTTTTTTAATTTATTGAGATAAAATTGTGTTTTTTCACAGAAAGAATGTTTTCTTAGAAAAGTAATTTCCTAAATTTGAAACAGTTATTACATTCACTTTTACTAATTGATAACTAAAGAATTATTTATATATATATGGTTTAATAACATTATCATAATTTCATTAACATTATTTGAAGCTTTCACTCTAACAGCTAGGTTCTAGCTATTATAATGGTTAAATAACAATGTTAACAGTATATTGTAGTTATGTAATAATCATACTTGAATGCAACACAAGCTATTAAAGTGACTCAACATTGTCTGTAATTCAAGGAAAACCTATTATTTTATGTTCCAAAATATAATATACGTGTTTAATGTTTTGAAATATTATCTTAGTGTTATATATAACCAAATTAAAACTTAGTGTTTTCATATAATGAATTCTATATTCAGTATTTCATGAAATGAAAAATTTAATTGGTAACAAAATTCAAAAAATATTAGGGTGTTACATTAAACCCCCGTAGAATGGATTTATTCCTCAAAATTAAATTGTTTTATCAATAGTTTGTTACATGAATGTTTATTTCATAGAAACTCACATTATAAAAATAAATACTAAAACTGCCTTTAAAAAGTGGATGTTAGAATCACAATGATTACCCAAAGTAACTCACAACTAGGTTTCCACATTGGAGAACATAGATTGGGAGTGAATATTTGATATGGATGAAAATCATAAATAATTATAAAATTTATAATAATCATTGATCCCCAATATGGTAATGATCATTGGAATGTTAAGGGCCTCAAACCCATAAATCTATGATTATTTATATAACCATCGGTTCAACCAAAACAAAGGTATTAGGATAAATAATTTTCATTATCCTTTTTCTATAGATCAGAAATTGATTTACTATCTAAGAACATCTATAAATATACTTACATGATTTTATTTCATTTGATAGGAACAATCTTACCCTTTGGTTGTTACTTTCATGATTTCAACATTATATCTTCCTCCAAGAAATAAACGCAAATTTATCATTCCTCAAGTACTAACAGGTCAGGAGGTAGAATGATAAGTCACCCCATATGTCTTTATTACATAAAAAATATTAGAACAATTAATCCAATATGAATATATGCTCATATAGAGATAAATTAATTTAATCACTAAAATAACATATTATGTTTACTATAAAACATTCTATAAATTAGAAACTATATAACCCTTCCTAAAAGTGAAAATAAACAACATTATAAAGAAGGTCACTAAATTTATCAAAAGTAGGTCAACGTTGATCCCCTGTATAAATTTGATCTTGTTTGACACATTCCAAAAATGTGAATACCTACATCAATTGGCCTCTTAAAACATAGTAATATCTTGAGTTATCACAAATACTTTTAGAAAACATGCATGTTTCCTTATTCCAAAGATTATATAATGTTGTCCTTAATTACAAGAATTTCTAAAATTCACCAATGACAATATAGGACACTTTTTCAACAAATAATTTTTCTGTTTTGAGATCATAAATACCATCCAAATTAAATTATACATATCATCATCTCTTTATCCATATAAAATATCATTTTCTTATGCTCATGAACATTGTAGGGATTTCCTTATATTAATGTAAACTTAGATTTAATTCTATTTTATAGTTCATCATTACAATGTAACACATTCTTGAAAATACTTAATGAAAACATCGACAAATAATGGTTATATAATTCCTTAATAATATAATATTATCTATTAATTCCATAACATATACACTTTAATCATCTAAAATCAATATTAAATCATTACTCATGCTTCATCAACTTATTCTGTAATAACTTTTTCTAGGAATATGAAATATGAATCATGTATTGAGGTTTCTCAACCCTAATATAGTCATAATTTTTCAATTTTTATGTAAAGAATACTGAAATAATATCAAATAATATTTCAATCAGGAACATGATAATGGTCTCCCTCTACATCCTGATTTCTCAACAATTGAGAAATCTCTTTAGGTTCACCTATACAGAAATCCTACATGACATTTGGAAAAGTAGAATCAATCTCCTCCATGAAAAAGCAACCTTAATTCTGAATTAATCCTTTATTGAGATCGTAATGGATTTCCAGGATGAAAACTATTTGATAAATGGATACCATAACAACTCAATTCATGTGTTCATGATGTTGAGATGTGTAAGAATAACAGGTTAATTCCATCCACCTCTCAGTACACTATAATTCTTTTTAAATATCATTATTTGTTGGCTGGATCGAATGAAACTCTGATGGAGCTACTAGAAAAAATCATAGACTAGTGGGATTTAGTACCATCTTTATATACCATAATAGTGATGAAATAGAATGAATTAATGACATATATCTTTTTTTACATTGCCTTCGATGAATATTTGTTGGGTTTGACCAATGTTGTTCAAATGTAAAGATAAAGGTACTTGAATAATATTTTGTCCAAATGTGACTCTACCACAATCGTACATACTATTAGACTTTGAAACATTCATATCTCATAGAAATTCATGTCTAGAATGTCGAACTACTTTGAACATATCTCCGTACAGAATTAGTTCATCACACATATTTTTCATGAATCTAACTCTCTCGCTGATGTATTTTCAAACAAGGGAATGATTGGTGATGATTTTACATTCTCTTACACTCCCCCGCTTGATTTAATGCCTCTTTTCATTGGTAAAAATATTAAATACATTATTTTAAACTAGAATAAATTTATTATTATATCATGATAGTAGGTTTTATCATTAGTCTTAGAAAAAAAAACCATTCCTCTCACATGTTTGTCATATTATCTTCATCTTCAACAGTACAACCAATACCTATACCACCTTTCAAATCCATTTTATTATATTTCCACTTAAAAAATCAATTGGTATAATTAGCATAATTTCAAAATCAGTATCATTCATTGTTATCCCAGTTCATTCTAGTTCTCTCTATTGACTTAGACGAGAAAGTATAGTGAGATCAACACTTACAATAGTATAAAAGCATGAAATCATTTAAAATTACTTATAATATGTCTTAATTATAACACCTTCCTATGATACATTAGGATTATACTTAGAGGTATCCTATAGGGACCTCACTTTTTTTCTCATCTATGTTTCCAATGGTTGACTAAACCTTTACTTTAATACCAACAATAGAAACCCATGTTTAAAATACATTTACATTATATTAATTTTAATGAATATTTATAATATTACATAAGTAAAAGACCTTTGATGTTAATAGTTTAGTGTATAATGAAAATTTGAAAACAATATTCTAACATAATGAAATATTTTCATTATTTCCCATAATTTAGTACCCCATTAAAAATTATAAATAAAATATTTATTTATAAATTGGGAAAATGAAACATAAGAGAGGGGTGTTCTAAAATTCCCAATAAAGGTAAAAAAAGAGATACATAATAATAACATGAGAATAAGGTTATGAGAACATGATAATAACATTTGAATATAATAACATTCAAATCAAAGATCTTATAAATGAATCATGGAATAAAGATAGGAAGTTCATAAGATAATAATCAAATGGTTATTGATAGAATAATACATGAAATCAAAATATAAGAATAAGGAAAGTAATTATTGACGATATATATAATGATTTCAATGGTAGTTAAGGATTAATTATAAGACTGTCTTGGTGGGAAAATTTCTTTACTAAACTAGGCCACCATTCTAGCCCTGCACTATTGAACTTGTTTCACATCCAATTCCCTCCTTGTATAATTGAAGTGTGTTCACTTCTCATTCTAGCCATGTATTGCTAAACTGAGTTCAATCCTCATTCTATCCCTGTCACTCTAAATCGATTCCACTCCCTGTTTAATACTTGTGATAATAAACATATTTCACTCCTCCATCCATCCATGTCGTACGGAAATGAGTCCACTCTTCTTTATATCCCTATTATACTATACTAAGTTCACTCCCCATTCTAGAAGTTTTGTACTAGAATGAGTTCACTCCCCATTACAACCTTATCATTCTAAAACAAGTTTATTCATCATTAATGACATTCCATTCCTATGAGATATAAATATTTTCCAAATGCATTAGAGGAAGATATAGGTCCTTCTCATCAGATACTAAAATCCCACATACATGTCACACAAGATAATAAATTATTCACAATATCAGGAGTAATAAGAAGAGATGTGTTTCATAACCATAAAATCATAATCAATAAAATTAAATTATTATAATAAAAATTTCATCATATCATTGCTAATGGAAAATAGATATTTATCATAATCATATTATCAAATAATAACCCAAGAAAATATGTTAGTTTGAAAAGAATATTACATTTGAAAGTGAAACAAGTTTGATAAACATAAATCCATCAAAACATAAACCATTCTAATAAAATGTTAATGTAACACTTAAATTATATCCCCGAAAGGCATGAAAAATACCAATGGATGTCATTATATATTGAAAAAAAGTTTTAAATGTATTCTATAATTTTTTTTTAAGGAAAATGTACATTTTTATATAAAAATTCTTTTTAAAACATAAAACCATTGGAAACCATTTTATTTCTAAATAAACATGATGAAATAGAAAGGATTATTTGAAAATTTTCCCAAAACCTTTTTCTTTGAAATCCTATACAAGAAATTTCAAAACCATTTGAAAATAGTTTTCTTCAAAAACTTATAAGTAAATGAAGAATTTTTTTATCCATTTTCCTTGAAAACCTATAAATTAATAATGAAAAAATGGAAATATATTTTCCTTTAAAACCTATAAAATAAGCTATAAAATGTTTTGAAATGTTTTTCCTTTGAAAATATATTTAAAAATAATAAAAAGTATTGAAAACTGTTTTGAAAACCTGATACCTTAAAAATTCATTGAAAACTCATAAATACAGCCTCGAATCATCTTTAGAAATTTTTTATATAAATATAGTTTAAGAAAATGAATTTAAATGATATTAAGAAAATATATTACTTATAAATAACCTTGTAAACTTACAAAAGAAGCTTCATGTAAATGATGGGCATGACAGTGGGTATTCCCGAATGTCCTGAGCATTTCTTTTCCTCTACAAAATGATTAGAAATGTTTCTTGGTAAGAAAATGACCAGAATATTACTTTTTTAAAAATATTTTTATTTGAAATTTAATCATTGGAAAAAATTCCTTTTGAAGATCATAGTTGAATAGTAGATCATTTTTGAAAGAATTTCTAGAAAACACAGTTATATGGAACATATATTTCCAAAAGAAGAGAGGGACAAAATCATATTTTCATAAAATAACCTTATCAATGATCATATATACCAAAGACTAAATAATTATATATTCACTTGAATATATCATGGGTAACCATAGGGGAAGAAAATTCCTAAATTTTCATTAAATAATAATGATAATATTTCATCAATGGTAGTATAATCGTAAAAAATCGTGATAAAAGAAAACTATAGCAATAAACTATTACAAATATAGTGACATTCACTCATAATACACAAGAGATAGTAATATTAAGAGAATCCTAAAATAAAGTAAATTAATTAGATTCATGATATGATTTTTCAAAGGGTTGTATATACTCCTCGCAGATGAATATAGGTGCAAAACATGACATGTGTCGCAATGTTGAAAAAATGAGACACACTTACATTACCGATTTGGTATATTTTTAGAACATAGTCTACATGATTGAAAGATAAAACATAGATATGTAAATACTAATAAATTTAATTATAAGGAAATTGGAATATATCCATGTGCAGTATACACACCACATATATGAAATATTAGGTGAAAATGACTCGTGTCTATCAAAAAATTAGCGAGACAAGAAAATCCATCCTTTAAGTCTTGAATTTCTTCGTAAACATTCAAAACTATTGTATAATAAATATATTTTTATTATAAATATACCACAAAAACATATTATAACATCTAATACAATAATTTTTATTATTATTACCTTATATTATTCATTTTTAATAAGTCTATGACAAAGTAATGTTTTGGGTAATATCTGTATTGTTTTTGTGTATGTATTTTGAAATTTTATTATTGATTATATTAAATAGATAGTTGTATAATTATTTTAATATCATATATATTAAATATATAAAACATTATAATAACATCTGAAATATTGAAAAATAAAATGGAATACACCATTCATTTAGACGGTAGGCCGTACTTACACTTGAACACTATTTTTATTTTATTTTCCTATTGAATGAAAGAAATTAAATGAAATATATATATATATATATATTATCATTAATGTAGAATTATTATTTCATATATATAATATATATTAACTGAAATCATTCTTAATACATTCAATGTAATTATTGAATTAATCACATCACTTTTAGGAGGTAGTTTCCACACGTCAAAAAATGATGTTTACACAATTAAAAAAATTGAAATCATGAAGGTATGCTTTATATTATAATTAAAAAATAATAAATAAATTATAGATATAATATATATAATATAAAAATATTATATATAGCATAATTATCACCCGTGATAGGTGGTAATGGAAAAAACATCATCTTTTCATGAGGTGGTAGTATTCTGTACACACGAATGGTATGTTCATTACCCATTACATGTAAGAGTATATAAGTATATTAATAACCATTAGAATAAAAAATTTCAATTTTTAGGTGACTTAGGTTATGATATAATCATTTAATAGAATATATTTGGGTGTGGGGAACAAAAATTAATGAAAGGAGCTTGAGGAAGGATGTTAACTCTTCTTTAGCTAACTCCTTTTGGTTTTTCCCAAAGGATTGGATTTATAAAAAAGGGAGGCTTCTAGGATTATTGTAACGATGTATAGAGGATATTTTATTAGTGGTTTTTTTATTCAAAATAGATTTAGATGTGTGAAGATATTATTATTAGAGGAGGCCCTTTATACGTGGAGAAGAGACAAATTTGGCTTTCTTGATAATATTTGAGTACTCTACACATTTTACATGTCCCCAAGGGTTATAAATCGACCATTATATATCATTATAAGTGTAATGGTTTTTATATGGAAATAGAATAATTTATAGGCATGTTTAGGGTCATTTATCGACATTATATTTAAATTTTATTCATTAATTAAGCTCATTTTTACCTTATTCATTTTAGTTAATTTCAATTAAATTCAATAATATTTTGTTGTCAAAATATAAGATTATTTTTTTGAAATTATAAATTATTCTTATTATAAATATGGAATAATTTATATAAAATTATAACCATGTAATTGGATGAAATTAGTTTAATATTAAACCCTCAAACATAATGATTTGATGGGTTTTTAGAGAGAAAAGTTCCAAAAGTTTAAAATGCTTTTATATCCTATTTTGGTATTAAATTGTTTAAAATTACCTAAATTGGATTAATTTTTTTATTATTGATATTATTATACTTTAGAATGAAATTAAGTAATAAATTAACAATACAAATAGATTATATGAAAAGGAAGTTTTGAATTAAAATTCAGTGTCTTTTATTATTCATAAAAAATAAAAATTCATAAAAAAATACCTGAAATTTAACCAATGTAAATTTTATATTATTTTTTAAAAAATCAAGATTATTTTTTCAAATAAAAATTATAATAATTTTTAAAACTAGATTAAAAATGGGTTCTCCATTAAAAAGATGAAACATTAAATTTTATAAAAATTCATCATTTAATTCATAAAATTAGATTTATTCTTATCACAAACCTATAATATATATTGGACGAGTATAAAAATATTAACTGAATATATAATGTATATATTTTATTTTAAAAATTAATTATAAGGGTATTCAGTAATTTATTTAGATAAAATTATGTTTATACATAAAAAATTGTTTTTTAGATAATTTATGTCATGACCCCTCCCTCAAAAAATTCCACTCATGAGTCAACGATGAAGGAAGATTGATGATGACCCCCTCCCCTGAGTCCTACCTCTAGTATGATTTGGGGTGGTCACTAGAACCAAGGGTACAAAGATATCAAAATATGGGAGGCATTACCCATAATAAGAAAATAATACGAGGATATAAAAATTTAATAAAACTCTGTGCTAAGTACCAAAAGAAAATCTATGAAGTGAGATAATAAATATACCAAAGTCTAAGCTCATAATATCCATCATGGTCCACTTAATCCTCATAGAAATGGGAAACCTGTATTATATACATAAACAGAGCGTACAAGTATAATCAGTTGGGAAAAATGAATTCACTTCTACACAAGTGGAAGAAGCATAATAATTCCCCTATGAAGAAATTACATAACCCAATAGAAACTAATAAGGTATACTATCCCCCAAACCTCACTAAGGAAAACTCATCAAATAATTCAATTCACAAAATATAGTATAATGCACATTTATAGTAGGGTACCCCACACTACTTTCATAATAATTATTCTATGTCACACCATATCGTTAAACACGTGTGTGTTCCCACCACTTTCTAACAGACCACACCACACCACTCCCACCAACACCTGGGCTTCACACCTAGTCCCATCACCTAGGATAACAAAACCAATAACATCCCACCCATAGACAGATGGAACACATACCACATCAAATCCCACCAGAAACACTTGGTCCACATACCACATCACACACCACCCATAGACACCTGGGCTACAAACCACACCACACCTCGAATACTTATACGAAATCACACCACATCTCACCATGAAGACACCCGGGTAGAAAAACTCACCCACACACACATGGGCCTCAAAAACCACAACATGCTCAAAAAATTATGGGATATCACCACCTAGAAGATGGTGTAGGGAAGACCAGGGGCCATCCATCCATCCTCCCACTATGATGATCAGGAAATACACCATCCCCCATTGAGATGGGGGTGTTTGGAACATAGTTCTCAACTATGGCGGGGTGCATAAATAAATCCCAAAAGAAAATAAATGTATATAATAAGATACCAAACACTCTAGCCGAACCTATAGGATTTTTACCAAAAACCAAATCCAAACATCACCATTGCTAATAATTCTAAATTCACAATCACATAACATGTCATAACTCAATTCATACCCCTAACCAATTCGCTTAACCAACTTCTATTATTTATTATGCAATTCATTTATTCCATTACTATCGGAGAAACTACCAAGAACAACACATAACAAGACACATAGAAAAATTCACATGGAGGAAGAATAACCACAATAAAATAACCAACTTTACATTTTTTATCATTTAAACTGCCATTAATTTTATAAAAAAACCAATCTCGAGACACAGAAGGATGCTTTCTAGTGGTTATTAATGGTGAAAAACCCATGCTAACCACTTCCATCATCATTCTTTAATGTAAATCCACAATTTCCATCCCATCATCAAAAAAGACACCGAAATCATATCCACCTCCCAAAACACATCTCATAACAAGAATTCTCAATATCCATTCTATACAACTACACCACCCCCATCACATCCATTAACACAAACATAGCACAAATAGATATCCACCCTTCTTTACAACACTTCCCATCCATTCCCTGATCAATGAATCTCTCAACATGAGACTCTATTACACCAACCGAACCAACCAATATCACACCAACATAAATATGACTATAAAACCACAAAAACCAAACAATAAATTTTCAGATTTAATAAGGATATGTTATTAAATTCTACTTTTTTTCTTCTAGGGTTATCACAGAAACAGTTTGATACACTTGCATCCATTAATTTACTGATTGTATATGGTTAACTAATTTCATATCAATTTTTTAATAGGAAGAAAAAATCATGAATTATAGAATATGTTAAGTGAAAAATATCCCCAATGACCATGATTTTTAGTAGGAATATAGAACCTAAAATTTACAACATTGATCAAAATATCCATAAAATCGTATGATGAGAGGCCACTTTCCCTAATCCGTGTGGATTTATATTGGATGATTTAATTATCTTTATTAATAAAAAGTTGTCCTTTTACTCAATAAAAAATGATAATCCCACCCCACATGATGCACAGATGAAAGATAGATGATGGAAAACCAACATCAAAGAGAAGAAGACCAACACTTTCTGGTTGCATCGAAGAAGGGGATACACATGAGGTAGGAAAAAACTATAGGGGAAATCACTACAAAAGGTACATATAACCGATATACCCTCTAGGAAGAATGGTTTCAAGGGACATAAAATATCAAGGGTATAGTTATAAATTTAAGGATGAAAGGGTCTTAGATTTAGAAAGGATATATCATATATCAACTGGAGAAAGAATTTTTAAAATCCATTAATAGTGGATCTTGACCAAGACCATACAGTTTGGAAAATACGGCAATATATAGGGTGTTAGAAGATATATTATATTTTAAACAGCTCCAAAAAACATTAAATATGGTTATAAACTCTATATACATCTAGAAAAATGTAAAAAGGGTAAAACTAGAAAAAACTGGAGAAATTTGAAATTTTGACAAATAGTTGGAAATTACTAACTGCTAGGTGAGTCACCGGTTTTAGTCACTAGTTTGAACTACCAGTGTGAGTCACTAGTGTGAGTCTCCATTCAATCTCACTAGTCCTAACTCACTATTTAAAGATACCAATGGATGACTCGACATTCTGTGGTATTGGTGGAGGAGTCACTATTCCTAGCTACCGGTGGACGACTCACCATTCCGAGATATCAGTGGATGACTCATCAGTACTCAATCACCACTGCGATCTAATTTTGTGAATGAATAATAAAGACATACCATCAGTGACTCACCTTTGGTCAAGTCACCATCATGATCCTCTGATGCGACTCACCATCCTAACCTACGATCGCAACTCACCATTCACGACACACCATTGGAAAGTTGAAAAAATGAAAAAAATTTAATTGAGTCACTATGACCTCCCAGAACACGTAATATTCTTGTATTTTTACAATGTAATGAACCAAATAGGTATGATTCATTACATTAAATACCTATCAAATTATTCTCACCCTTGTGAATTCAAAACTTAGCCTAGAAGAAAGAGGGGTCTGAACAACCACATTGCGAGATACCTCTCAAGGATCCCACTACAATTGATAAACCAATACAGAGATCAAGGTTCAAATATAAACCGCCATGTGTTGTTTGAAAAATAGAGTGGAACCATCCTATCCAAGAACACCTCCTCTGACATCTGATAACCCAAACAACCACGGGGCATAGCACAAAATCCCAACAACCAAAATATCCGATCATCCGAATTAGGGAATTCTTTCCTCCAAGTCAAGATAATATCCCATATAGGTGACATTGACTCACCCTAAAAGGTTTAATTAAATTTCAATTAATGAATTTTTATTAGGAATTTGGTCCTCCCTTATTCATACATTATGACTTTATCACACATTACATAACATGGAAAAAAATCATCTCATTACAAATGAGGTTTAAACATTACATCATAAGTAAATAAAAAAAGGGAAAAACAAAAACAAAATCTGGGAACAAGTATCACATCTATGATCCCCACTCCAAAGTAATATTTTCCAGAGTACCATACCTCCACAACTTGCGAACTAAAGTAATGGTACTCCCACACAACACCTTCTCAAGATGAAAATAGATCTCTACTAGACTCTACCAAACATTAAGTCATTTTGTATATCCAACTATACCTAGTCAGTGAAATGGGTGTCATCATGAATATACCAAAAGTATTGAGAGTTGTAAAAGATGTTGTTGATCCTCTCTAATTTTGGTGGCAGTGCAAACTAGTATGCCACTTTTCCAACTCACCCAAACACCTCGAAGAGTTTAATTAAACTTGTAGAATTATTACTTCCCTGTCTAACCACTACGTCCATCATTGAGCGTAAACCTTCAAGAATATGTTTTCCCAAAAAATGAAATCCAAGGGCCACCTACTTCAATCATAATATGTCTTCTTCCAGTACTATACTACTTTCATCCTCTCACAAACAAGATGAACCTTTTCTATTATGTTCTAAACTACCCCGGGACCAAGAATAGTTGTCTTCCAAACGACCATCCATAACAAAGATTAATGACATGACCTTAAATACAAGTCTCTGAACAGTGTAATTCCAATAGAGGAGGGATTGATATTATTTTAAGAAAAATATAACAATGGAATGTGATGAACCCAATATCCTCCAAAGTCCAAGATACATACTCGCAACATGTCCTCCAATGTTTAGATTATACGTTCTGTCTTCTCATACTTACGAGGGTGGAAGAAAGTGTTGAGATATAAATGAGTGCCAAAATAATACTACAATTCCCTCCAAAATCTTTAGGTAAACTGCGTCTCTCAATCTAAGACAATGAATCTTGCAATTCCATGCAGCCACACCTCCTCATCCACAAACCTCTTGGCCATGGCATCCACTATGCCTGACTTCTTAATTGCTAAAAAATGATCCAATTTCATCAACTGATCCACTACTACCAAGATTACATAAAAAAGCCCAATAAACTGGGTAACCATGTTATGAAGTCCCTCGAGATGTATCTCACTTCCACTCAGGGACATCTAATGTCTGTAACAATCCACCAAGAACATAGTGCCCAGGAATTACCTACTGGCACACTAAACACTTCACCACAAATTAGGTATTTTCCATTGCATCATGGGAGACAAATAATGATACCTTAAGCCATGATGCATCTTGGAAACTCCAAGGCTCACCACTAAAGGTGATATGTGAAACTCATGATGGACGCCCTCATGCATCACCACTAGAAAAAACAACCTCCCACAAAAAAAATCTGATTTTGACCATCCCTCGAACATCCATTCGGTGCGTCGCCATGGTCAACGTGATTGCACAACACCACTGCCTCCGAGTCTCCCCACTAAGACTATTCCAACTACTATATCAGAGAAGACCGCATGTTCATCTGAAACAAAAAACCATTCCACCATCCATTAATGAATCTAAGTTTAGGTCCACAAACACCTCCATTGACTTCCAAGCATCCACAGATTCCCAAACTACCTCCTTATGAAACTTATTACTCAAGGTATTGGTCACCACACTCCACTTTCATGAGGTATTGGAGATATCAAAATCATTACCCTAATGACAATCCATCCAAATTCTCTAATTAATATTTAGATATCACTTAGAAAAAATATACCTAAAACTCTTGTGATCTGTGAAGAACTTTAAGAAATCCCTAATGAGGTAATAGAGACACAAATTCAGCACAAACATGACCAATGCTCGCTACAGATTGTCGGTGGAATAGTTAAATTTGTGGGGATGTAACTGCCAAGACCGATAAGAGATCACACCTTGTGGTTGCATCAACACACATACCAAACCAAAATCAGAAGAATTGAAAAGCACCTCAAACATCACCCCATCCGCTAAAAACCAAAGCACTGGAGAACTGACCAACTTACCCTTATTATTTCTAAACACTTACCGGAACTCCTCAATCCACACAAAAGCCTAAACCTTTCTGGTTAGAGTTATCAATGGAGATATAAATCAAGAGAAATTGGGTACAAATGTCCAATATAATCCCACTAGACCAAGAATAATGTGATCATGTTCAACATTCATGGGTGATTCCCAAGAAAAAACTACCTCAACCTTCAACTGGTCTTTTGGTACACCCTCCTGTGACACCACAAGTCCATGTAAATGAAACCCTCATGTATAACACTTTCACATGGACTACTTTCTATAGAGATGGCGGTGTCGAAGGACCTACAAGGCTGTCCTAAGATACTCAATATGCTCCTCCTAGGGAATCAAGTATATCAATATATCATCCATGAATATGATGATGAACTGGTCCAGGAACTCCCAGAATATGGAGTTTATAATCCCCACAAACATGACTAGTGAATTAGTAACACCGAATAACACAACCACAATATCAAAGTGCCCGTACCTAAATCTGAAAGTAGTATTTAGGATATCACTCCCTCCACCATCAACTAATGATATACAGACCACATATCATTTTTAGATAACTAACATGATCCTATTAGTAGTTCTAAAAGATCATCTATACAAGGGAGAGGGTAATGTGTCTTGACCATCCCCAGATTAATCCAATAGTTATATAAAGATAACCTCACACCACCATCCTATTTCTTTGAGAAAAATAGCAGATTACCCTAAGATGACACATTGGGCTAAATGAAGCCATTATTAATTAGGCCCGGAATCTGAATCCTTTTGTCCTGCAATTCAATAATGTTAAATTTGATAAGGGGCCATTGAAATTGCACAAGCACCAGGTTATAAGTTTCTCCCAAAATAATCATCATGTCAAGGGGGTTGAGTTACAACCACCTTGGGGAAAGCATTCAAGAACTCCGCAACCACTATAGGAACCTCGACGATCTCAAAATATACCAATCGTAATCATATCTCAGCCATGAAAAGAAGAGGAGGATATACCTGTAGAATACCCTCCTAGAAACTCCACTTTCCAAAAAAATACACACACACTGTCTATCCATGTATGAAAACAAAACTCTCATATAAAATAAGTCAATAATGGCATAAAAAAATACAACTAGTCGATGCCAAGAATGGTATCATATGGTTTCTTCGGTAGTAAGAAGAAATTCCCAAGGGACTGATGTGGACCAGTCATAAGTCTACATCCCTGGAACACATCAAACAAGTTAGTCTAACATCAGATTAGTGTACTCAATAACAGGGGAATGAGAATACTATATACGTATAGTCCTAGAGCATGGGCTAGACTAGGTGAAACATAGGATTACAAATCCACTGAATCAAACAAAGAACAAGGAAGGGTACTAAAAAATTGATTTCACCTCTAACGATCTACAGATATACTGAAACTGCTACTTCTAGGTTGTGCAATTTGCCGAGTACAAGTTCTCTACCACTCTATTGATAATAAAATCCAAAACTACACCCGGGTCAAGGTCCTTAGAGAACACCCTGAGGTCAGCCTCTACTTGCTCTGTATCACCTCGGTGGAGCAGGAGGCTGCTGTATCTGCATCTAAAATGTCCTACCTAAAAACAATGATGGGAATGGAACTAAACCTACCCACTTCAATTGTAATGTGGTGAAACGGACACTAGGAACTGGTTATAAAGATTCCCATGGACTCATAATATTACAAAAATTGGCCCTATGAACATGGGAACGGCATGAGGACTAGAGGGTAAAAAAACTTTTGAGGCCAACTCCTTGTCAGTCGAATCCTTGATGGCTATTGCATATGAGACATTATGATGATGGTAAAATTTCTATTTAAATAACTCTGGTGACTCCCCTCTCATTGTAGAACTCCTAGATATTTCATCTACTCAATCACTTTCACCTTCTTCTGAACCTTCAAGTACATCAAAAACCTAAAGGGAGTAACTGTGTACTAGATAGAAGGGTGAAGTGCCTCCTGTATATGTCTCATATGAGAATACTCATTCAAAAATATACTCATAGAAAAGTGATAGAGACCCTTTAACTTGATCTACACCTCCCATACTCACATACTTCCCTACTAGAGGGAGAGTAACTCTAAACTTTTCTCATCATTCGTGGTCGATGAACAGAATTCTACATCGAACTTCTTCACAAAATCGACCCACAAAATGTTATCCTCCTTCCTCTCCATCAGGTATAGTATCTCCCACTAATCCACAACTACCTGTATCTGGTTCACTGCCAAAGGAACCTAGTACTCCATCAAATACTAGATCAAATGGAAGGTGATATCAAGATTCTCAATACTATTCAACATATTAATTTTTGAAACACATTACTCATAATTTCATAGTGTATTTTACTAGAATGAAGCTAACATTATCTATAACTGGTTGTCATACTCCACTAGATAAACCCTCTGACAATCAACTGGGTTGGCCTGCTAAGACTAAACTACCCGATCTACACATAGATGATGACTGGGTTCCATAACTAAAACTATAGTCAGGGAAAGCCATTGACCGAGTTGTATGGAATTTTATTTAGGACACATATTAAGTCATTTAACTCATTATTTATTTAAATTCCGTAAAACAATGAATTCAAATAGGAACATAATTAATTATTTTGCATTCACATTTACTAGGTTCTCTACCCTAAAAATAGTGTAAACTCAGTTGGTGGTTGGGTGGGCTCATATTCCTTGTATCATATTGTACGGGGACCTAAAATCTTGTGTATTAGCTGGTCTTCCTTGACCCTTGTGACATACCAAAATCACCTAAATGTTTTCCCCTAATGAATCCTGAAATCTTCACTATGCCTAACTCTAAAATATATCTTATCTCTCATCCATCACCTATAATACCATTCTGTATTAACCCACTCCCTCTAAATATTCCACTCATGAGTTGGAAATGAAAGAAGATAAATAATAACCCACAGAGACCCACCTCCAGTAGGCCCTATGGTGGGGACTAGCACCCATGATTAAAAGGTATCATAATATTGGAGGCATTACCATTTATAAGGAAAATATAATGTGAGATAAGATATATAAACCTAGAAAACAAATCGAAGACATACATAGAAGAAATACAAAATCCATCTGACAAGCCTATTTATAAAAAAACTCTTAGAAAAGCAATAAAACTTATAGGTAAGTACCAAAAGAAAATAAAAGAAGTGACACAACAACTATCCCAAACTTCAAGCTAGTAAATCCAAGCACGTTCCACGTAATATTCCTAGAAACAAGAAAATATTTTTATACACATAGAGTGAACATAAAATAATACTAATTAGAAAAAACTAAATTCTCTCATGAAGAAGATGAGGAAGTATACTAATACCCCTGTGAGGAAACCCCATGACCCAATAAAAAATAACAAGGTGTACTAGCCACCCAAAACTAACTAAGGAACACCCAAAAAATAATGAAATTTAAGGAATATATTTTAAACCACATCGATAGTAGGGTACCCTACACTACTTTCCCACTGATTGGCCAATATCACACCCTAACGATAAACATCATAGTTCTCTCACCTCTTCCGAACAAACCACACCACAACCCGCCTTCAAATAGACAACACTCAAAGATAGTACCATCACTTGGGAAAATGAATATCATCACATCACTCTGACAGACACATGGGCCACATACCACATCACATCCCATCTGAAGGCACCTGGTCTAGATACCACATCACATCCTGCCCGCGGATTCCTGGGCTACAAAAAACACCCATTCCTAAAGACACTTGGGAAAGCACAATACATCTAATCCCAAAGACTCCTAGGAATAAAACCTTTCCCACACACACCTGGGCCTCACAAACTACAACATACTCTAATAATAATAGACTATCACCACCTATAAGATTTATAAGAGAAGGGTGGGTGGCCAGAAATCCATCCTCCCATAAAAATGTTTGGGAGAGAAACCCTCCCCATGATGATGGGGATGTTTGGAAGAAAGTGCTCAACTAGGATGGGGTGCTAATAGAAATAAAAAAAATCCAAATACATGTATATAATATGATACCAAACACAAAATCTCAACCTATTGGTTTTTAACCAACTACCAACTAACAACAAAACCTTTACTATTACCTATAAATGAAAAAACAAACAACATGTCAAAACTCAATTTATACCCCGAAGAATTAATTTTTCATATTCCCATTCTTTATTAATAAATTCATTTTTTAATTACTATTCTGGAAACTACCAAGCATAAAACATAACAATCAACATAGAAAAAGTCACACGAAGGAATAAGAATCGTGGTAAAATAACCCAATTAACATTATCTCTCCTTTTACCACCAATTCATTTCATAAAAAAACCTACCCCAAGATGAAGACTAAATATTTCTACTAGTTATTAATGATGAAGAACCCATTCCATCCAATACCATCATAATTTGTTAAATTCATTACAAACAATCGATCCTGTCATCAGAAAAAACCCCAGACTCACAGAAACACCCTGAAAAACATATCATGACATAAATTTTCCATATCCCTAATGCATAACCAAACCACACCCACCACATCCAGAAATACAAACATTTCACAACCCAATCACATTCCCACTACAAAACACTTACCATCCATTACATGATCAATCCATTACTCCACCTCAGATTCCATTAAACCACACAAACCACCCCACATCACACAACTATGAACATGACCTTACCACCACCCAAACAAAACAAATCACATTCATGTTTAACATGGATATGTTCATCAATTACACTTGTTGTATTATTATTTATTTATAGAAACAATTTGATCATCGAAAATCCATTTATTAGATGAGTGTACATGGTCAACCAATTTTATAAGAATTATTTGAGAAGAACTAGAAATAATGAATTACTAAATCGATTAGGTTCAAAAACAAATAAATCCAATGACCATTAATTTTAGTAGGCACATTTCACATACAATTAACAGCATTGATAAAAATATTAATAAAATAATATGATTATATGCCACTTTTCCCAGGCTCTGTGGATTGATCTTAGCCTATATAATTATCTTCTTTAATATGAATTTAACCATGTTCTCATGAAACATTTATACAACCACCCCAAATTATGTAATGATAAAATAGATACAATGTTAAATCACATTGAAGAGCAGATGATAAAACATTCCTAGTTGCACCGAAGATGGAGACACACATGCAGTCGGAAAAACCTTAAAAAAAATGTGATAAAAAAGGTGCAACACCACCCATGGACCCTTGGGGAAGAAATGATCTTGCGGAAAAAATGTTATTAAGGGTAAAGGTTAGAATACAGGAAAAAATGGGTCTCATATTTAGATTGGAGATATCCTATATCAATGGGATAAATGTGTTTTGATATCCATTAATAGCAGATCATGAACAAGACCATGTGGTTTGGAAAAAAGGGATTTTTTAAGTGTTTAGAAGGCATATAAAATTTTAAAAAATCAAAAAACATTAAGTATGTTAATAAACAGATTTTACATCAATTTAAACATTAAAGTGGTAAAATTAGAAAAACTAGAGAAATATGAAATTTGGACAATGTGTTGGAAAGAACTCATAGTTAGGTGAGTCACTGGTGTTACTCACCAGTGTGAGATACGAGTGTGAGTCACCTATGTGATTCATTAATCCTAACAACTGGTCCTAAATCACTTTTCTGAGCTACTAGTGGATGAATAACCATTTCGATCTTCCCGTTGATGAGTCACCATTTTGAGAAATCAATGGATGACTCACTGTTTTGAGCCACAAATGGATTACTCAGCAGTCCCGATTCACCATCAGGAGTTACCATCACGACTCAATTTTAGATACCCACCATCAGTGACTATCCATTGGATGAGTCAAAATTGTGGGCCACTAATGTGACTCACCATTGTAACCTACCATCATGACTAACCATTCCTAAATCACCAATCCTAAATCATAGTGGGAAAATTGGAAGACTATAAAACTATTGAAATGAGCCACCATGACCTCTGATAACACCTCAAATACTGGATTTTCATAATGTAATAGACTAGAGAGGTTTGAGACATTACAATGTAATATCATTATTTTCAAATAGTTCATACATTCTCTTAAAAGAATTAATGACCAATGGATTGATTTTATATACATTTATAAATCATATATTCACAATTTATTTAATCTTATTGGTAAATACCATTCCAAAGGGAAAGTGTAATATATTTAAATATATTTATAATAATAATAGTATATTTTACTTCAGTAAAAATTCTCAATGTGTGTGATGGAAGCTATAAATGGGACTTAATATTGTGCCTAGTAAAAGAAAAACATAGTGTTTCTTATTCCAGAAGCTAAAATATGTGTATAATTTAGTGAAAGACTAATATGGTGTTCAGTATTATGTAAGAAAAACATAATTCTCTCAAAAAAAATATTCGTTATTTTTCAAAATTGAAAATATAATTAAAAAATAGCAAAATATTGGAGTTTTAACACTACCCTAGGATATACTCTGGGATAAATAATGAAGATAACAAGATTTACCAGTGCATAACACACCTTGGGAGATACCTTACAATAATATTTGAGGTGCCTCTTTCTACCACATTGTTAATAGAACACATGAATCTATCATAATGTATGTTGTTCAATCGTACAATGATTTCAATACTATTTACACTACTGCCTCTTTTGACAAAAAAATGAGTGTTGTATTACACCAAAAGTTAGTAATTCCTGGAAGAGTCTTGTCTTCCCACATTTATCAACCTTATCTAGAGTTTCCCTATCCATAACCTCCATGAAGACAGGTAGGCATATAATAATCAGTATATACTGAATGTTAGTCCTCAGATCAATTTTGGTCCCCCATTCCTTGAGATAATCATTTGAAACACGATATGTAGATAGGTCCACCAAATCATCAAACCGAGTAGCATACCCTCCAAATGAAAAACATCACCACTCTAACGAAATGAACTCTTGCAACTTCATCACTCTCAATGCTGAAGGATATAATTACAAATAGAATTGTTTAATGAATGTTTTCTTAGTAATTTATTCACGAATCTTATCACGCATAATATATTACATCCAATTCCATCTTGGTCATTCATTAATGTATGTGGTGAAAGAAACCCTGGATTCTTACAGAGTTTTTGGGATGTTTAAAATCAAATCAATCATTTTAATCCTTTCATCTGATTATTGGGGTACATTTTCATTATGAATGATCTATAGATGATACATCGTGTATTCTAATGAATGGATCACACATTTTTATGGTTCAACATTGTTGACTTTTCGAATGTATTAGATCATTCATATAATATATTCCCACAAAACCAAGTCAACTAAAGGACTCTTAACTGTGGTTTACTCTAAGTCTTCTATTATAATATTCAGACACGTTCTTCTTGAAGGATATATATTATATAAAACAATGTGGTAAAGAACTACTGAACTAAAATTTAATTCATTTATCCTAAAATGAATTTTATTGGAAAGTTATCTAGAAGTATAAAACATATAAAAGGGTTCCAAAAAACCCCAGACATACTATGGTAACTCGAGGCTTCTCATAAAATGTGAGCTACCCTATGACCCTCCCACACTACCTATTGAGTTTGTACTATATAATATGTAGTCTGTAAAATCCCCCTTATATGAGAGGAAGGTAAAAAAGAATGTGCACAATATTTTATGATAAACTGAACCCTTTAAAAATGATTTTTAATACACCAACCTGAGTCAACCAATAATGAAACCCATATTACCTTGCCGCACAGTCTAACGAATGTTCCCAATAACCAAGGTCTAGTGACATTCATTAGGGTATCATATAATAAAATTTTAGAATTATTCAACCATTAAAGATAAAGTGATAGGGTAGAATTAAATAGGGTATCGAAGAGGATATCATAAAACATGACATATCAAGAACAACTAAACTATAATGGTAACATCATTAAAATGGATAAAAGGATCCAAAAGACCAAACTAAATTCTTTCAATAGAGAACCCAAAGCAACTCTTGGATTAATCCACATGTGACTACCTTCTACCACTATCCCAACCCATAAATAAGTCAACAAAAATAATTATAGTCTTCTTCTGCATGAAAATATCCCCTTTACATTTATCCTATAAAACCATGGATATAAATACCCATAAAAAAATGTTGGGAGTGAGAACTAAATATCAGTAATATAAAACCAATAATATATATAATTTATGTGCATATACACCTATTATTTTTATATAAAACATATTTCCTAAAAATTTCTAGAAGAAATAATTTTTCTAAAAAAAATCATAATTTTTTATTTCATTTTTAATGTATTCCATATTCAATAAAAAATAATTATAAAATGAAATGTATCTATGATTCATAATAAAGTTTATAATTTTTTTGAATCATAAATATCAATATCAAGTGGGTTTATAAGTATATCAACATGAATAAACACAATCTATTCTCAAATAACCATAGTTACAATCACAACACAAGGGTGTATACATAAGAAAAATAAACACTGGACAATGGAAGTGAACCAAAAAGTTGGGAACCTTGGTTCCCGAAAAAATTTTCCCACAAACATCCAATGCATCATGAGAAACTCCCATGTTTATAGAAAACTTCACAAGGCCTTATAAATGGACAGTTTCCCCCCACACCCTAAGCTCTTCCCAATGTGTTATTACACCATAATTACATTCAATGTTTCAATTCCATATTTCATTAAAATTTATATGTGGAAAAATTTATTTCATTTTCATTAAAAAATTTCAAAAAAATAATTTCTATACCAGTTCAAGACCCCTTCAATGCTTAAAAATCCATTTCTATTTAAAAACACACTCAAAGGATTAAATCAGGTGCATCAAAATGGTGCATAATAATGGTCTAAAAAACCATTATTAGAATACATTTCCATTGGAATAAAATTTCAATTTCCCCTATTATGGATTTAAAATCAACCATTTTATAAATAATGGCCATATGAAATCATAAGAACACAATTTATGAAAATAGACATATGATATTATAATAAAACATTCCTAAAAATGATGAAAATGATTAGGATTTCAAAACCGATGATGGGATGTGAAGGGATATATTCCTAAAAATTTTATCTCTTAAAATGGAATCATAAAAAATATATATGCAACCTTATATTTGAAAATCATAGCACAATTAGGTTCCCATTATTCAAGGGGAATATTGATCTAGGGTTGATATAGGGAATGGAATAAAAACCAGGAAAAATTCAACAAACCTTGATGATATCCACACAAAATGATCAAGGACTACTAAGGAATCCTAGGGAGAGTAATTTAAGGAATCTTGGAGGTAATGGTTCAAGATAATGGAGGATAAATAGGATATTAGAGTTAAAAAAACCTATGTACTTAGAGGAATATTCCATTTTAAGATGTTTGTATCGAGTCACACGGTTATAATGTATTCTTAAAAAACCATTCACTAACTATGTGGAAGCCACTATCCCCTAAAAAATTGTAATCACATGCTTTACTAGGAATAACTGCATTGTTAGAGAAACCATACTCATGTTGTGAAATATCCACAAGAATAAACCCATCCCATAATGTGGTTTTCTTGGAGACTCACACTGTCAGATAAATATTCATAAAAGTATGAAAATATCAAATTGAACTCAAAGAACTATATTTCATGGTTGCTATATGATTTTCATAAAACATGTTCCAAATAAATGATCCATGATTATTTTCCCCAAAAATCTAAATTTATATCAAATGAATCTTGAATGCCTCTGGAACCATACAATAAATCTACCAATATTAAGATTAAGTATACATGTGACCTATAAGGCATCAAAACATCCATATGCTAAATATAATTGGAATTATAAGCTTGTATTTAAAGTATATGTTTGAGGAAATTTAGTAAAGTATATGTAGAAAAATACTCATCATAGTATATTGGTTGACATTATTTAAACCCTTTAGTCATTAGTCCTAAATTTTTAGTACTAACGTTTCCATACATGTTCAGTCATCTATTGAAAATCTATTTTCACCCAATAATATTTACACCAATAGCTAGATAAAATATAAACCAAATAAGATTTTGATACATGGATTCCATTTCACAATTCAGGTCTCCATTCTATCGTACACATTTTAAGAGACTTATCACATTATAATATAATAAAATTTCATTATTGTTATCCAATAATAAGTCATCACCATTAGTGTATATAAAACCAAATCTATAAGGTTATAAAACCTCCCCATTTCTTATATATAGCAGATAGGTCTCGGGAACAATATCTTACATGGGTTCTTATAGAATCATTTCTTATTCAAATTCATATGTTTCTTGAGCATAAACACCATGAATGTAGTCCCCCCTCTATATTGTTTTTAGTATGTTCTACCTCTTAAGAAAAATGGAATGTATTTACACATTTACCTTTTTATTTATGGGTTTTGATAGATAATATCTCATTGTTTCCCTAATATGTCCTATAGAGATACAATTTGTTCCTTGATGTGAACGTTTTTGGCTGAACTAGCCATTAAGAGAATATCACTTCTCCATATATGTATATTCAACAACACATATGTCATTATATTCATTGAATAATATGGTACTCCATTTTCCACTTTATTTGACACCTTTATTTAGGTTGTATTCCATAGTCTATAATGTATATCTCCAAAAGGATTCTATAATTTCTACATGACTCATCATTGACCCCAACATGCATAACAAGGTGTAGTTCCTCCTTTCACTAACACCATTCCACTATGCTGTATACAGAGTGCGGTTAGATGAAATTCCATAATCTAAAAAAATATTTTATTGAATATTGGTTATGATCTTAACCACTTCAATTTTAATTAATTTTATTTATCATATAACAATGTTAATTCCAGGCATCATTATTGAACTCCTAAAATTTATCAAATAACATTTCACACATCATTAATTATACACAACTCTATCTACTGAAGACATTAGTGAAAATAATGAAGTATGGATATTCACTTCTAAATTATACTGATATATATATATATATATAAATCTATATATTACAATTCTAGATGTTATATGGACCTTTCAACATTTGACACAAAGGATGATTAGACATCTTTCTTTATAAACAAGCTTGAAACCTATCATGTTTATGTAGTTTAAATGAATATAAATCCCATAATGATTGATATTTTTCTATAATGTCTCATTTACATTACTAGATTTTTTATTTCACAACTAGTTATGATATGATTTATAAAAACTTGATTCATTATCAACTACCAAAACATTGTTTTCAAAATTAAATACATTAATATTATAAATAAGATATACCATACTAAATAAAAATATATCATTATAAAATTAGATGTTTTTATTTAAAAATTTTAATATAAATCCATCCATTTTGAAATAAACACATATATTATGACTTTGGAAACACTATTCAAAAAATAATACTTTATTAAAAATAAGACCAAATATAATTAGCATTGTAATGAGTTGGTCTCTAATATCGGGAGTAGCTAACCCTACTCAATTTGAAGCCAACAAACCAACCCCACCTCTATAAGACATTTTTAATTTACTTGGTTATTGCATTTATATATTATTTCAACACTAAAATTTATATATAATACCTTGTATATAGAAATTCTAAGAGTATATATGGTAATGATCACACCTAAATATTTCCCATATATCTTTAATAAGAGAAATCGTTCTTCTATTAGCCTCTTAATATATATTCAAAAATTTCTACATCATTTTCCCATTCCTAACATTAGATATTACTTAGAAAAATTCTTTATAGAATCCTAGAGAGTCTTGGTTACCTTTTTGTTTCTCTTATTCTTATTTACTATAAGAAGTCCATATGATTCATTATTAACGCCCTTATTTTTTTGGTGAATCAGGGTGAGTTATTCAAGAAGATATTTCTTAATATTGTTTATATTAGAATTCATAATAAACTTGGAGGTCTGAGGTAGTGATAAAAGTACCAGTTCCATATATAACTCTCCTAGATGATTAAATCATAAGATATCTATTAATTATATATATATATTCAATAATCTTGTCTATATATGGAAGATATAATACTCATTCTTAAGTATTTCAGGTGAAACATTCCATGGAGACCTTTTAATACTCTTGTATCACCTTCTCTTGATATAGATAACAAAGATCAGATGGCAACATGTATAGATCCATATCGTTTTGAAGCTTCTCAAGATCACACTAGTATAAAACCATATTTCAAGGTTTTTAAAATATTAACATTAGGTTTTAATTAATGATGATGTAGGATAAGTTAAAAATATTATTTTCAATGTTTGTTTATTTGAAAAACAACCTTGAAACATCAATTAAAATCAAATATAACCGTTTTTAATGTCAATTTTTAGATAAATAATGGTGAAAACACCTTTAGATGTTAGTTTTATAAATATAACCTATGTGGAAATAAAAACAATTCCATTTCTATGTTCTTTTAAAATAAAACCAACATGTAAAAATTTACATAGAAGTTCGTACATTATTTTTCTTAAAAAATGATGTAAAAAGTATCCTTAGCTATGCATATTTACCTAAAAATGACATTGAAAACCTTATAAAAATGATTCCATGTGGGTTTATAAAAATAAGGATTTAGAAAGCTATAATTTCTTAAAAGAATAGATTAAAATACATGTTCTATAACTGTATGAAACATTTTAAAAACAAAATATAAAATCTTGAAGAAGAAAAAAATATCCTAAATACCCATTTCTTAAATACAAATTAAAATACAAATAAATTATATTTTAAAATTTAAGAATACATAAAAATATATTTTGAGACATAGTTTGATGATGGGAATTGTATTCCAATTTTTTAAATACAAATTAAAATATACATTCATTATATTTTAAAATTTAATAATATTTAAAAAAATACTTTGAGACATAGTTTGATGATGGGAATTGTATTCATTAATATATAACTTGATATCAATGAAAATGTATAGTAACAATTAATATTAAAAGATTAAAAAAAGAATATTTTTAAATAAAAAATAATTAATATAACTTACCTTATCAAATTCATTCATCATCCAAGTTGTGATTATATCAATCATGAATCTTATAAAATAATAACCAAATTCCACCACAACTTTTTTAAAATGAAACTATGATTATGAAAAATTAACATGAAAATAAAAACCAATATATATATATATATATATATATTACATACCATGAAATATGTCTACCATTAATTTTGTGTATTTGATTTTATTTGGATCATCAATCAACAATTTATATTTGTTAAACATCACCCATGTTGTGTATTTTCATATATAAACTATCAAAAAATATAAAAAATTAGAATTAAGTATAAATAACATATAATAAAAATAAAACATTATTTTTTTACAATTTGTTAAAATGATTAAAAATTACACATAATAAATAGTAAAACCCATATAACGTAAACTAATGTGGGAATAATATATTTAACATCCAATGAACACTAATATAAAAAAGGTTCATAAATAATTTAATTATAATGAATATTAGTTAATAATTATCTATGTCTTATTACTCATTAACTAATGGAAGAAGCAAACAAAAAATCTTCGGGTTTTGTAATATGTCACATATATATGTAACTTTATCATCCTTATTCAAATAATTCACATGAATTGAAATTTATTCTAGATCTATAAGGCAATAAAAATAAGTTCATTTATTTTATATTTAGTGTATGTGTATGTACATATTTAAATAAATAATATATTAATTCCCATGAAGCAAAATGATTTCAAAATAGAAAATTTGAATGATAATTATTATTACATGGAAAATAACAACAACACAAGTATTCTAAAATCATAAATAATAAAAATATACAGAAAATCCTTTCTAATATTATAAATGGATAGTATCTTTTACATAAATCATATGTCATCTTAAATTTATAAATATTTTCCAAGGAAGAAGAAATATTGAATAATCTTTTTAGACCATCATAAATCTCATATGTATCTATATTTATTGGTTTCTAAACTTTTAGATTATTTTAGACTAATTCTTTTGAATATGTAAATTAAATATAAGAAAACATTATAAATAAATTTCATTCAATGATAAATAATTTTTAATAAATAATGTATATAACCCATATCAGATTATGGAGAAGTATTGTCAATCAAAGTAAAAAAAAATGAAAAACACAATATCCAACTCTAGTAACTTCTTTTGTATGTAATTGTAGAAGAGAATTTTTATCAAAAATATCCTATACGAATACTCTTAAGCGAAAAAACTAAAAAGCATGATGATGTAACAAATCCCCAAAAAGTATATACATCTATATTCTGCAACATGTACATGGGGATCTCTACGCCACAACTCACAATATATGGTTGGATTTGAACAATGAGGTTGATGATATGAGCAGGGAAGATTTGTAGGTTGTGATTGTTTCATAATTTTTTTCATAAATATCATAAAAAACATATTTAATTTGATCTTCCATGTGATGTTTTAGTTCAATCAGATTGTATTTTAAGGAATCAATTTTTTCCTTTGAATTCTTACTTTTGTTACTAAAAAAATGTTAAAATTGACACCAAACTTATAGCCTATTACATGGTGAGGGTGTTCTGGATTTCCAAAATAAGTAGCTAAAATTCCCATCCTATAATTAGGGATAAACATCCCCTTTGTATCTTTCGCCCAATAGTCATCCTAAAATGTTAAATTGTTGTCATATATTATTGTTAGTAATTTTAAAATTACAATCATTTATGTAAAATAAAAATTAATTTCATATAATTTGGTCAGATACTTCCTTTGATTGACCTGCATGATTCATTTCATTTTTCTACTTCTCTCTCTTTTAAATTTTTAATAGAGAGTAGGGGAAGATGGAGGATCAAAATTGACATATTTGGAAATAAAACTAGATGTATCTCTTAATGAATCAAGCTTATCAACAATCATGTTATCAAGTAGTAAATGATACCCTCCATGTGATAAATAATTTGGGTCTACATTTTATAACTAGATATCTTAGCGAGATCTTCTGGAGGCATGATACATAAAAATAAACTAATATGTAATCTGTTAGTATATAATAATGCTTAAAATATAAAATAATTATCATACTAGAAATGCTTCGTCATTTCAGTAGGTGAAAAATATATACAATGTTTCTATATCTAAAATCCCGTACTTGAGGTGTGTTTTTTCAATGTGTAACATCCCAAAAACATAGTTTTTTTCATTTTTTTGAATCTGTCCATAAAATTCCCCTAATGATAGATATATATTTTTAATTGTTTTCATTTAATGAATGTATAATCTCATATATAATGTGATACTTTAAATATTAATCATATTAAATATACTATTTTTAAATAATGAGATGAAAATAAATCAATTGATTCATTTTACCCTTAAGAAATCTAACATCATATCTTTTTCTATATTATTGTCATAATTCCAATTAGGTTATAAAATGTTAATCCTATAACGGCTCTTCTTGGTGATATAAATCAGAAAATGTGTTGCATTTGGACCAGTGGGGTTATTATTGTCATAAAAATTAATTTTTTTACCCATCAACCCATGATCATTTGAATGTTTTCATAAATGTGTACCCTCACATTTACAAACTGTAGAAATCATTTTTTCTAGATAAGATAAAGAATATTCCACCATATTAAGCTCACCAGTATCATATCAAATAATTTTTGTAAATTGAATGTTTCCTTTCATTAAATAACTGTATTATTGAATATATGAAAATATAAACATAAATAGATATATTCCTTGATAATATTTCCTCTACCTCTATTTCTATCAATGAAATTTATTAATGAAATTATATTCTTTTTCCTAAATATTATTAAAAAAGTAAATATTGGAAAGCAATGAATATAGAAATATGTAAGTAAAATAAAGTGTCACACATGATTTTGTTTCCAAAAAAATTATGATTCCTTTATTCTTAAGAAAAAATATAAAACATAAACTATTAAACGTAAAAAACAATTCTAAAATGATATAAATGGTCAATATTTATAAATTTTAGTTCCACTATTATAAAAAATTGTTTATATATATATATATATATTTAACTGAAACATATTGATGTACATCAACATTTTAAATAAAAAAACATTTAACTTGAACTGTTGATTATATAATTTAACACATAAAAAAATAAACAACAAATATATATATATATAAATAAATAAATAAAATAGTGTATTTAAACAAGTTAATTTTTAAAAATTAATAAAATGTAAATATTTACCTGATTAACTGGGAGAGTAATTTAGTGGTTTCTAATATCCCTTCAACATGATAAATTCATATATCATAAAATATGTCTATGAAAAAGAAATAATTTGGATATATATTATTATAAAATGATTTTTTTTACATAAATTTGGTTTATTTTTATTATATTCAGCAATTTTAATAATTTTTTTTGGGATACAAGAAAGGACATAAATTGAGTGAAATGGTAACAAATTGACAATTCACATGGTGTACCCCAACATAAGACAAGTCAAGGTATGATCCTTGACCACAAAACTGAAGAATTGAGCAGAATTGAAGTGAACATTGCTAGAAAACCCAATTATAGAATATAAATTTATTTGAAAATGTGAATATTATAGTATAATATGTTGTGAAACCATGACATAATGAAAAGGGAGTTATGGGTGAAAAAATCATGTATCATAGGACAACTCATATGTTCACATCATAAAACATCCAAAAAAGGTTGGGAGAGGATTTCAGGGCATGATACATTCCTTGAAAAACATTTTCCCCATATATTACCTGTCATGAATAGTATTTATGATGGGAAATCATGTAAATGACAAACAATGATATGGTTTGACAAAATTATGGTAAAATATCCATTTTATGACCAAATTATACCCCATGGTAAATTTTAACCCCTTATGAATCTATTATAATTCACCCAGGGTGTGATGGTAGCATATAAGTTGGTGAACATTATAAAGAAGAAAGGAATAATCAATCTGAGGGTGTAAGAACCATTCTATGGATTTAGGTTACTAATGTTTACGTTTTCCTTTAATATTTTTATATACATTTTCTTTGGTAATGTAACCCTAATTAAATATTTTTATACTGTGTTTCCCATTATCCATTTGTCTCTCTATCACTTCTAATCCAATGTTCGATTTATCTCTTCCTTATTCATACTATGATATCTTTCACTTCGTAATGATAGTTATTAACCCCAGTAATATCATTGGGGGTGTCTTTTGTAATTATTAATTATTATGATTTAATTTATTTATGTTTTAATCCCATTTTTAGTGAAATATAGAATGGTATATAAGTTAGGTGGTCATCCACCACAACGCAGATATCAAATTCACCCATTTTCATTGATTAATTTTTTTTATAATCCCTTCTCTTAGGTAAAATCTTCATATATTTGATTTTACTATACCTGAAGGGATGAGATGACATTCTATGGATATGGTCTTTTTGTAATTTCATTATCTATTGAGGTGTTATCTTATTACTCTATTAGAGTTGGTGATATTGTTTGTGCCAAATAGGATTCCTAGGCATGTCAAATACCACTCTCAATAAATCAAAGGATATTAATTCGTTTGTGTGGGTTTTTAAAGTGAATTATAAAAATTCATTCTAAACAAAATAAAAATAATGATAGAACCCACATTTCAAAACCATAACACCAATACCTTTCATTATAAAAACATTTTATCTTCATTTTAATTAAATTTAGCTTTAACATTATCATGATATGGTATTCCAGAAAGAAAAACCACAAAAATAATTATATTATGTGAATTATAAATTTATTATTGATTGAATAAGATTATCCTAAAGTTATATAATCTAGAAAAAACTATATATTGAATAGTGAAATAAATTTATTCTATTCAAATATACAATCAGTGTGTTAGAAACAAATGTTTTGTGAGGGGAGATAGTTTCCTTTCTTTCCATTTTCTTAGTTTGGGATTTTTTTGAAATTTTTTTGTTCATTTTTATCAACTAATATTAAAAAAATATTTTATCATGATTTTCCCACATGAAAATCCATACCCATTAACTAACTACCCATATATGTAAGAAAAAAGAATGATTATACTAAGAAGACCCCCCAAGATAAGTGCTGGAATCCTCACTTATTTAGTCAAGATGGTGATGAATGTAAAAGATATAAATATATAATTTCTTGAACTATACTATATGAACAATTAACTTTGAAATTATTACTAAATTATTAGGGGTATGGAAGGATGTACTGGGGGATTTTCTCTATTTCTTTAAAGATGTCAAAGAGGTAGAATCTTCGCTCGAAGACAACCAAAAAACCAACCGTATTGAGATCGAGATTCAAAATGACCATGAAGATCTAGGGTGGATTCGTTATGGGGATGAATTTCATGTAATGTTATGAGTAGGTGATAAATAAGATCTAGACAAATTTTTGAATGGATATTTTTTGAATGATCTCAGTTTCCTTGATAAAATAGAAGAATCAATAGGAAAATAGTTATTATTATCTATGGATGAAGGGGAAACCACCTCTACGGTGGAATTTGATGAAAAATAGAGGTTCTTGACTACCTACTTCAACCAACTACCATTATAATCCAAGAAGTTATGTCCACCGAAGAAGAGATAAATGTCGATCCAACTGATGGAGATGATTTTTTTTGAATTATTTCACATTGAATTTCATTAAATATAATTTTCATACTAATCGTAATTATCATAATTTTACAGATTCATTGATATCTTAAATTTATCTATATTAATAATATAAAATATAAAATTCATATATGAAATATCATTTGGATCTCCCCAAATATATTTAACATTTTTAGATTATGCCCATAAAGATATCCATGTGGCTATACTAGAAGAGACGAAGACAACATCTACTCACCATGAAATGTAATATATGTTAATAATTCATTAATATTTAATATCATTCAAATAAAATATCCAACAAAAAAAACTTTAAATATTAAATTAATGAATTAAACTTTTAGATGGAACTAGATAACATAGAAAAGGTTTCAAAAGTCATTACCAATTTGGAGGAAGATCTATACTTTATCCTACCCACACCTTGAATGTTTTAGATAATTTGGAATTGGGAATATAAAGTGTACTCTATTCATGGTTTCCACAAAAAAATATAATATGTTGAATCAAGAAGGAAAAAATGAGGTGGTTTGACCAAATAATAACCACCAAAAAAATGATAATGGATAATAGCTGGTACCACCCATCTTGAGGTATTAAAAACATATGACCCAACTTTTGAGATTAAACCAAGAAATATCCTTCGATTATTTATCTTTTTTCTAAGGAGTTATGTTTTATTGTTGTGATTATTTTTTTTAATAATAACGTAGGATGCATCCCGACTTCCCAAATTATTGTTGACCTTAGTTTGACATTAATAATGTAATTATTTGGTTTTTTAAATTTTAAAGTCCAATAAACATGTCATGGAAGTGGAATAAAGTGATATTGATAAAACTATGTAGAATTCACACTATGAAAAGTGAATTCACATCATAAAAATGATGAAAATGAGAGATGTAAAACAAAAAATCATGTCTTTAAAGGAAATCTTGTCTTGATAAATTTGAAAATCATATCCAAACAAACATAAAATATGCTACATGAATTAATGAATCTACATATTCAGAGTATGTTTTTCATTTATTTATTTTATGTTAATCTCATAATTTTATTTTTATTATAGATTTAATGAAAATTTAACACCCTGATTTTACCCTTGAAGGCTTATATTGATCTAGGATACATAAATCGATTAGGATAATAATTATTTTAATTTTTTAATTTTTATTGTTGACTTACATAAATGAGTGAAATGTTAAAATTAATGTATGAGTTTAATCCTGAGTGGATGAATTTGGATCAATATTTTTTTAGTTGTGTTGATTTTTTAAATGAAATTATTACATGGTTTGGCATGTTTTTAATTTCCAAAACTGTTATAGATTAGTTTTTTGTGTATTGTTATGAATAATTGTCACAAAAATATACTACAATCTATGATAAAATAATATAAAAAATATTACCAAGTTATTACTAATTTATATTTATTGATAGGCCAGAACATGTATTTATTCTAGAACTATCCTAGCATCTTATGAAAATTATGTTTGAACATATTTAATTTTATCATGATTAAGGAATTTTATTAATTATTACTTTATCAATGGATCCACCTAAGCAGGCATCCATATTTTACTTGTAGAGTCCATGAAAGAAACATATAGGAAATGATCCAAATTACAATTTTTTATATCCGTTCTTACTTTACATGTAATAAAATTCTTTATATTTAAAAGAAGACATGCTGGGGAGAAGTTATCCTTGATAGATGTGGATGTTATATATTGACAATATTGGTTTGGTTTATATGAAATACAATGGGATTCCATGTGATCATTTTACTTTTTTATTCACATATCTTCCTAAAAAAATACATAAAATAATTATTATTATATTTAGAAAAATAAAAAAATTGTAAGCGTAATTTAAAGATAAAATATTACCATTTCTTGGGAGACAATCTCAATACTGTTTGAGGTTATGTTGAGGATGTGAGGTTTTAATTAATCCAAAATTTAAAAAATTGAAAAAAATAAAAAATAAAAAATAAAAAATGAAAAAAAGAAAGGGAATGTGATTAATTAATTATGATGATTTTTATCATGTGACGACTATGGGCATTAGGGTATGGGAGATGGTATTTACCAGAGTATTTCATTATGATTATATTTTGATACAACGAAAGATAGTCATTATTTAAACTAAAACATTATCCTTATTTTTATTTACTTAACACTGACATGTCCAGCTCAGATACATTAGTAGAATAATTTAAATCAGTCATGAATAATTTTGATTTATGAATTTACGTGTTGTTGATATTAGATGCCTTGAAAGCCTATGGTAAGTGACATGTACCTGATACATTAGAATAATCTCGGTTACATATATTACATAAATATATATATAAAAAGAATTGAATTTAATATATATCCAAATTTTCATAAGCATTTATAATGAATTTATAAATTAAAATGTAAGTAAGGAAGATAATTTCTATTTTTAGAGAATTAAAGTAAATTACATGATTGATTTTTTTTTATTAGGAATGAAGATTTAAAAGAAATATTTTTTTTGAAATTTAAAAGTGTTTTTACAGTTTAAAAATTTTAACTTTATTGATATTGATATATATATATATTGGTAGAAAAAATTTAATTCAAAATTCTATTGAGATTACAGGATAGAGACAAGAATGTTCTTTGTATGGGGTAATTGAATTAGTCATATTATTACTGATTATTTTATTATAAAATGATTTTTTTGTGAACATTAGATAATTTATCTTTCTATTATCTAATATTATTAATAATTTGTGGTAGTAAACAAGAAATAATTTAAAATAATATAACATTATACAAATTGTCTATGAAAATGATGGACCATGACATAAGACAAGTAAAGGCTTAGTTTATGATGTCAAAAATGATGAATTTGGATAAAATTGAGTTAAAAAAGATGGTAACCATCACTAAATAATGTTTGTTTAATTCATGTATTGAAAATTTATGTATTAGAGGATTTGAATCCATGGAATGAATAAAAAAATGTGTTATGGGTGATGACATCATGTGTCACTATGTGACACATATATTGATGTAGTGAAAAATCCAATGAAGGAAATGAGTGAAATTTATATCTTGAAACATTTCATGAAAAAATTTATCCCCTTACATTACATATCATTAAAATTATTCATGAGGTCAAATCACCTGAGGGGACAAAAAAAGATCAATTTAAACATAATAATTGATGAAGATCCCTTTATGACCATAGGATGGCCTGAGGTCCATAATGTCCCATTATATAGCCATTATGAATCCCCAAGGGAGAAATGGAGGATTATAAATAGATGGAAATGGCCTAAGAGAAAAAAAATTTCCATTCGAGGTTGCAAGAACTGAACTAATGATTTAGGCTATTACTGTTTAGGTTTTCCTTTCAATTTTTTATTATCAATTTATTTTATACAATGTAACACTAATTCCAAATTATTATTAATGTGTTTCCCATACTCTATATATCTATCTTTAAAAGATAATTTTTATTTCTCTCCACCATATTTTTTTAATGATCTATTTTACTTTGGAATGGTATGTGAATAACCCAAGGCTTGGTATTAGAGTATGTTTCATAGAATTCTTAGTTATTTCTCTTAAAATTATAAATGTTTAAATCCCACTTTTGGTGAATAAGAGAAATGTGAATGAGTGACTCAGTATTCAAGCATGACCCAGAACTCAAATTTATCCATATTATTTAATTCAATATTTTCCCTTCACTTATCTCTTGTAAACTCCTCATACGTTGCAATTGAGGATCCTTATAGGGATGAAACAACATATACTAGAGCCATACATTTCTTTAAATTCATTATTTATTGAGGTGTTATCCAATTTGGATATTAAAATAGGTGAGATTTTGTATAAATAATATGTTTCATTGGAATTCTTTAATCATAAAATCAATAAATAATTGGAAATTAGTTCATTTAATATTTTTTATAAATATGAATCAAATTTAATTAAAACAAAAAAATTTTAATTAAAGAACTCGTGCTTACCAAACCATGGACCGCGTTATTTATTTCTAACTAAATTATGTTTGAATTTTTATTTGTAGCTAGAATTTAAATTTTCATTTCACTATATTCCAAAACTACAAAACAAAAATGAATCAAATTAGGATAATTATAAATTAGTGACTAATTAAACATAATTCTCCTCATGTGAGAAGGCCCTGGTCTTCTTATGTGTTTTATTTAGAGAATAAATTTCTTTGATACCAATATATGAGAGGAATGTTAGGATGAATTATTTAAATTGTTATCATCTTCAAATAATTCAATAGAAGAAGAAAACTCACATAAATCCATAAAATCATAAACATCCTAATCACCCAAAAACAATTATTTTCCCTTATAAAAAATAGAACACTAAAAATTTTAAGGATTAATATCTTAAAATATTTACTTTTCATTTTTCTCTATGATTAATGGTTCCTCTTTTCTACCGAATATTATCTAATAAATGTGTGTATATCAATAATCGCATTGTTCCACACCACTATTACTATCAATCAAATTACACTTAAACAGAGTTAATGAAAATTTAAAACAATCAATTTCACATATATTCTAAAGAATTCCATAATATTTTATCAATTCATAAATTGGGTTTTCATCCTTTTTAGTCAAAAAATGTACCACTTCCACGATGAACAATACGCTAGTATTTTGAACAGTATTATTTTCTTCCTAATTTTTTTCCTTAAGTGTGTAATAATTAATATAAAAACCATACCATGTGACCAAATTAAGAGATGGTTCCCCTGAAAACCACATAAATGTTTCTAATAAAGTTAAGTTTGTGTTATAATTATCATTAAACAATGAAACACAAGTATTTTTATAAGAATTAATTAACCAGTTCTCATTTCTTTTTAGGAATCACACATATAATCCAATAATATGTGATGATTTAGGTGGTTTATCCTTTTATATTTTGTTATTTTTTTTAAATTCATCATGAATCACTTCATCATATGGATTAAACTTTTCCTTTATGTCATGAATTCCTCTATGTTCACTACAAGATATCATATTTGGAGATATCGAGAGACCCATATGCTCTAATTTATATAAATATTAAGTATAATTCTCAATATTCTCTTCCAATTCAAATTTTGGAATAGTATAAGTATCTGATTGATGATTATTTTTAACATATCCCTTCACAATATACATATATTAGTCAAATGGATACATCCACTTTAAATAAATAGGCGCACATGTTCTTCTCTCTTGCTCCAAATAATTCCCCATATGAACCATCAAATCAAAAACAAATTATAGGAAATACATTTCTTGCTGAAAAATTATGATTTCAAATTAATTCTCCAACACATAAATAAAATCTGGATCAACAAAGTTTATAATAATGGATTTGAAAAAATTACAAAACATGATGAGAGTTTTTCGGAAATTTTTGGGAAATATAAAACACAGTGAGACAAGTAAAAGGTGTTTCATAAACCCATAAAAGTCATGAGATTTAAGATCTATTAATTTAATGTCAATGAATGAACCAAATTCTTTATATTTTTTCAATATCTATTGGGAACATTTTTACTATGAAAACAATGAAAAATATTTATGTTCTCACACATGGTTTATGATTGAAAAGAAACAGGTAAATATTTTTTGTATTTTATTAGAGTGTAAAAAAACTCAAAATGTATTCCTATGAATATAAAGTTAAATCTTGCTTACAAAACATCGTTTTATTGTTTTATTTCTAAAACATTTCCAATTAAAATATAACATATGTTTTTAT
This sequence comes from Viscum album, assembly GCA_963277665.1. Classification (NCBI taxonomy): domain Eukaryota; kingdom Viridiplantae; phylum Streptophyta; class Magnoliopsida; order Santalales; family Viscaceae; genus Viscum; species Viscum album. The sequence continues at coordinate 1,974,078,666 of OY728133.1, forward strand.
CAACACGAATTATATTAATGTTATGTTTTTTTATCAAAAAATATCAAATAAGGTAGTTCAAATAAGATATATTATTCATTCTTTATATTTTTTAATGACTAGAAATACTTTTCTTTCAAAATGTGAAATAAATATTTTTCATCATTCCATAATATTATTCTTGTAAAATTTATTTTAGGGTAGGATTATATTTATATAAAACACTTTTTTCAATATATGAGAAGAATGATCAATGTAATAAAATATTCAAGTTCTCATATACACTATTTCTCATCCTTTATATAATTTTTAATTTTATGTATCATCTATATAAATTGGACATGATTTATGTCCTTTAATTTTGTATCCAAATAAGTTTCAATATGTATGGAATTATTTCACAGGGATCATTGTAATAAGATGAAAAATAAAATACACCTTCATATGTGTATCAAAAATTATAACAAAAATCTCCCATAAAAGACTCCAATAATAATAAATTGTGAATGATATATATAAATAACATTTACAAGATGATTTAGTATATAAATCATTAATGAAATCCTAATATTTTCCTTCCAATATATCAATGGGGAAAGTAGTAAACTATAAACAAAGTAAGCCATGAACTATGTTGGTTTTGGTGGCTCTAATATGGATTCATTCCATCTATGAACAATCCCATTTTGAGTTTTATAGCTTCAATTCCCAAATCCAGAAAAAATATATCATTTCTCTTCCACTGTGGTGAATCAGTATGGAAACATACCATTCCATAAGATATATTCAAATCTACATTATACATAATTTTTTTTTGAGTAAATATAATTTTCAAATAGACCCTTTAAATAAAAAAGTATTTTATAGTATTAAACTTTTTTAGCAAGACGTTTGATGTTGATACCTGAGAATGAATCAGAGTTAAAGTTTCTCATTCATATTAAATCATTATGTACCACATATAATAAATTTCGATAAAAATTTAATATTACTTCCTATAAAAAGCACAATCATTGGGGGAAATAATGTATATTCTTATACCCAATATCATTGTCAATGATATTTTCATTATGTCATAATTAGAATTTGAATGGCCATTTCCTACTATAAGTAGTACTTTTAAAATTTGAAGTAATTCTTAGAAAATTTTACCAATACACCTATTTCATACATTAATGTTAATCAATCTCAAAACTGATAATAACACAATACATTTATTGCCACATGAAAATAGTGGTTTCTAAAAATGTCTAAACAACAATTAAATGATTTAGTTATTTTATGGATTCAATGCCTACATCATGAATTAAATCATTAATTTGATCCCCTCTCCCATGTTTCATATTTTTATCAATATTAGATCCGAAATTTCCATTATAATACCATTGAAAATCCAATGTGTATAATTATAGATGCAATTAATGAAAATAAGATGATCCTTGATTTCCCTAGAATTTGAATTTCTCATTTTCAAACAATTCGTACATGGATAGAAAATGAAATATTTTTTGAAGATATTTGTTTAGTTAATTAAAAGAAATCATCAACTCCTTTTTCATATTCACTTATGGTTCTTCATAAATCTATCCAATTATGATATGTTTATCACATAAGATCACAATATAAATGGTCTATGCATTAAAACATATAAACATTTGAATACAAATATAAAATGAAAAATTTTAATATTAAAAACATATAATCAAAACAATTAATAATTTATAAATATATTATTTTGAAAACAATTATACATAATTATAAAAACATATTATCAAATAAAGTAAATGCAATTGATTAAGGATATCTAAAAACGAATAATTTTATGATTCATAAAATACTTATAAATAATTTATGACTTAAATGAAATTAAAAAATGATAAAAATAAGTATAAAAAAATGAATCAAACCGAACCCAACAATATCAGAGCCATTGTCATGCTACCATTATATTTGCCTAAGATACATGTAACATTTGTTCTAATGGACTAAACAACATAGTATTCTTGGTAAAGAAATATACACACATGGGTCTTTTCTTAAAAATTAATACAATTGTTACAACATAAGTTTTTTCTAATTTCAAGAAAAAATAACTTTAATCCATTTAGAATATCCTTTTAAATCATTCTAATTACAGTTTTTGGATTCCTTTGAATAAGAAAAATAATAAGGGTGTCCTAAAATGGTCAGTAGGGACAAAAGAGAAGAAATAATATCAAATCAATGATAATAATAATTATGGCATGTTAAATAATTGAAAACACATACCATATAATCAATAAATTGATAATTAATTTCATAAAAAATATATATTGTAATAAATGTGATAAAAAACCATCCAAATAACTAGATAAGGAAAAATAAATATGGAATGTTAAGAAAATAAATCACATTCAATTTATTTCAATGAATTGAAATTTAAATGTGTCCATAGATATGTTGATGAAAAATTTCATGGATGAATAATAACTTAAAATAAATAAAAGAAATTCATAATTATTGGACGTCGTGACTACGTCACATGAAAACATATAGTATCATGACCTTTCATTAGATGGTTAAAAACTACATATTGAAACAAATTTAAATTTCACAACATTTTTTTTCAAATTAAAACCTTTTGATACATCAAGGGGCTATATAATGTAGGGAAACAACCCTTCATTTCTAGTCCAAATCATTCCTAAGATTGAATATTAAAAAAACAAATTCTATATCAAATATCTATATTAAATAAACAATAGAATGTTATCAGTATTTATGCAAATAATCAAACAAATATCAAATGAGAAACTATATATAAAAGTATAAATGGTTTAAGAAATAATAATATCCATGATAAATGAAATGTATTTTTAGGGAAAATTCAATGGTCAATAAGCATAAAATATTGAATATATCAATTAGACTAACTAATGAATTAACGATGTGAATGTAAATATTATAATTGACAAAATTAGTCAAAAAAATATATAGGTAGAATGATGATGGGACCATTTAATCATATACCAAGATATGTAAAATAATATTTTTTGTCATTAATGAATAGAAATATTATAAAATGATCCCTTAAAAACATTCTTGAGGAAACTCTCCTTTTGTTTCGAAATAACTTTTGATATAAATTTTCATTAAAAATCACTTGAAAACATTTTATTTAAAATTTATCCTTTTAAACATTAAAGTAAATATTGAATGAAATTATGGAGGGTAAATATGTACTTTTCATGTGAGGAAAAAATGACATTCCTTGGGTATGATCAAAAGAATAGAAAATTTATTTTTTAGAAAGTGGCAATATGATATATCTGAAAGCATTGTCAAAAGAAAAAAAGTGTAAAAATTTATTTAAGAAATCATTTTGTAAAGGATAAAATCATTTTTAATCCTTTTTAGAAAAAAGGGTTATCAGAAGAAAAGAGTCTATCCAACTAAAGATGGAAATAAGGTCATGTTTTCTTGAAAACATTTTCTAATACATTTTAAGTACAAAAGACTGATTTTTTTACTATTTCATGATAAAGTTCATGAATAACAATAATATATAAAACTATAGGTTTTATTGAAAATTTTTCATATATATGTTTCTCAGATTAAAATACAACGGAAATATTATTATAATTATTCTTAAGGAAAGTAATCATTAAACATTCCAAAGTGTCTCATACAACTTTCAAAAAATTTAGATCCTAAGACTTATGATGAAATACTATTAAATTAAAGATTTAAATTCCATGAATATAAATTAATTCAATATATTTTATATCTATATTGGAATTATATACACCACCAAAAAAATACATAATTTGTGAATATGACATTTGTCATATGAAATTAAAAAAGTGATATTAATATCCCTTATATTGCATTTTCTTTTATATAAAAGTTTTTAAACATCCTATATAAGGGGTTTAAATACATTCATTATAAGGCCCTAGCCTTAAACCTTACTTAATATTGAATTAAATGAATAATTCACATTGAGGATCTTTTCAGGTTTAGAGTTTTAGAGAATTAGAACATAACTATTACATCTTAAAATATTAAAAAGTAGACACTTCTACTAAGTCTCCATAAAAGAAAAACTCTTAAAAAGAAAGATGTCTAGATTCCATGTTTTAGATAGCATGAAATTCCCTTGATCCCATCCTTGACCTTATTCCACTTTAAGTCCTGTGAAAAACATTTCGAAAAACTTGGGGTGAGCATAAAAAGCTGAGTAAGGGATACAAAAAGAATGAAAACTGTTAGTTTTTCAAACATCAAGTAAACCATGTATACTATATCAAAGTAATACCTTCACCTTTATGAAGTAGTAAAAAAAATCTTCACTGAATAAAGTATCATTACTTACCTTTTTGTAACCAATGGATTACCATAAAACCCATATAAAGAACACATAGAATATATAAAGGTAACTTGGGACATAAACATACTTAAGTGGAATAACCATACGGTTGACTTCCACACATATCACTTAATGGAATAGCCATACGGCCAATTTCCATACATACTTAATGGAATAGCCATACGTCCGACTTCCATACCCAATGCATTGGAGGTTATAACGTAACCACCCATCCTGGTATTCACGGCACCACCCGTCATATGGTTTATAACGTAACCACCCGTTAAAATGTCCAAGAACCAATATAAAATCATAAAACATAAAACCAATATAAAGGAATGATAACATTTACACATCACAATATATCATAAATATATTGACATAATAGAATCCTTTTTCAAAACCATTTTCAATACCAAAATACATAAAAGAGTATATGGTATTTATTTTATTCTAAAAATATTAGGGCTTGTTGAGAAAGCCAAAGATCAAGTAATTCTCTCAGCGGCAGAAAAAGGTCGTTGTCACCGCGTACGTTAAAAAAAACATTCCTTTTTGTCATTTATTAAAACGCTTCGTAGAAAAAGATTCCTTTTGTATAAAAGTAAAAGTCAATGGAGTTTATACACCGTATAAAAGAAAGTTGTGTATAAAACGAAATATGCCTCAATGAAAGGAGATTGAGACGAAGTCCCTTACCTCGGGTCCGACTTGACTCGATCGTTCTTTAACGTCCTGAATAATAAACTTGATTTAATTTATACTTTATTAAGACCCTTTTTAAACTTCATTATTCCTTTTATATCACTTATTTCCATGTTATAAACATTATGTAACCATTTAAGTTAATAATGTTTGTTTTGTCAATATTTGGTTCTTAAGTCGAAAGTTGACTTCTTACAATTACATGTTGTTCGTGTGGTCAAAAGTTCTTTATATCCAGAATGAAATTCCCGATTTTGATATCATATATATCATATATATCTAGCATATACATGTATTTATAATATTACATAATCATTTAGAGGTAAGAAATGAAATGTGCCGTTCATGGAGACGGTAAGCCGTACGTACGCATGAACGCTACTTTCATTTCTTTGTCATATTAGTGGAATTAAAACTAAATGAGAGGTATGTATATTTTAATTCCAGAATTATATTCATCATATAGATATATCATTAATTATATATATACATTATATACATGTAATTTTAATAGTACATTACATTTGGGGATAAGAAATGAAATGCACCGTTCATGGAGACGGTAAGCCGTACGTACGCATGAACGCTACTTTCATTTCTATCTCATACTTTAATGGAAAGAAATAATAATGATATATAGGTATATTATAATTCCAGTATAACATCATATATAATAACTTTAAATCCATCCTTTACACGTCCCACATATGGCATTAACGAATCACATCACTTTTAGGGGGCGGTAGTCCGCACTTCCTTAAATGAAGATATCGTGTTTACCCATAATGGAAACCATAAAGGTATGACAAAAATGAAAAATACAGAAGCTTAAAGAAAACATAAACATATTATATATCATATATAAAAATAGTGACATCATAATGGCCACCCTTGAAGGTGTTAAATGAGTATTGAACAATCATCGTTTCGGGAGGCAGAATTTCACCATCCACGGAAACCGTATGTTCTTTAACCATTTGATGTAGTTGTGTGAGAGTGTAGCTCAAATAAATATTATAACAACATCTTAGTATATTGAAGATACTGGTGTTGTTACAAAATAAGTAAATAAAAAGAGTTTAGAGGGTTGGAGAAGCAAAATAAAACAAATGAACAAGAGAGAATGAATTACCTTTAAAAGTGTAACTCCCTTTTGATTTGAGCCTAAAGGATTCCTTTAAAAGGATTATGCCCAAGGGGGAATACTCTAGGATGAGGAGAGGGATGTGGAGAGAGTAATTGGGCAGGGGTTGGCCGAGCCAAAGGCTTGACAAGGGTGTGAAATGGGGTAGAGGTGGGGGCCTTTTATAAGAGGAGAGGAGGGGCACTTTTGGAAAGTAAAGAAATATTACTTTTTTTGAAAATGTGTTTCGGTTTTAAAAGGTCCCACATTGATATAATTCGTGGATAAGGTGATAAGGGTTCGAAATCCACTCATCCAATTGGTTTTGGACATGTGTAGTGTTTAGATTTTTCCTTATCGTTCCATTTTATTTAAATCGTCAAATAATGATGTCATCGCGACATCATTATTATGTCATATATAATTTAATTTATTTAATGTCTAAAAATTATAAAAAAACTACTATGATGTAGGAAATCTTTTTATATTTCCAATGACTATTTATAATCAAAATTTGGACTTGTATAACCCCACTCAAAAATTATTTTAGTAAACCAATTTATGTTAGTGTCATTTTCACTTTAACATTAAATAAAAAATATATTAATGTCATTTTCCAACTAAAGTGGCTCCATGGGGTCCCCAAGTTGGCCCATGGCTTGTCTTGGTTGGCCATGACTCACCCAATATGTGTAGGACAAGTTTCATGGTGTTTCCACATTCTTATAATATCATTTTTACCTTAAACTACACTAATTACCTCTAATCGCGATTAATAAAAAAAAAGTTACTATTCACCAAAAAATTATTTTAATCTCATTGAACCACATTTTACTTTTTAATGACAACCATGTATGCCAGATTTTCAAAATTCAATACACATTAGTGGTAAACTTTCATTTAACTGAAAAATCAGTTTTCTTGATTACCACTTAGTGGTTTCACTATTCATCAAAAATTGAAGTTTTTCAGAAAATTACCAAAAATTTACCCTAAGCTATATTTGATATTCCGAATTCAAAAATGAAGTCCATTTTAAAAAATTCAAAACATATAAGTCAAATTAATTAATTTAATTATTAATTCCCGCTGTCATGACAAATAGCGTGTTTTTGTGAAACAATAAGTATCAAAAGATTGACACCAGTTTAAGTCCAATTTCAAAGTGAAATTGATTCCAATGACCACCATTGGATTAACTGGTAAAAATATTTTCTAATTTCACTTTAAAAACAATTAAAATAATAATCTAATCATATAAATAATTTAGATTAAAAGAAGGTTTTGAATTAAAATACAACATTTTACACTATTCATAAAAAAATGAACTTTATCAGAAAGGTACCAAAAATCTACACAAAGTAAATTTTGATGTCCCTATTCTTAAGAAGAGTTATATTTCGTCCAAAATAAAGTATAAGAGTGATCAAAACTATATTTAATGATTGTTCACCATTAAAAGGTGATAAGTGAACCTTTAGTGAAAATTAGAGTATATATGCCCTAAAATTGAACTCTTTCCGTATTTTAAGCCTTTATCTTTTATTGGGTAAATGTATAAACATTTAAAAACATATCTAATCATATTTTAGTTATTTCTATCCATTCCCGCCAGTACAACGGCTACATTTAAAATAATATTATTTTATTACTAATGTGCTACGTAAGTTTCAATGAAACTCATCGTTGCGTATCGGGTACGCTATCGAACATAGCAACCCCTTTAAAATAAAATTAATATTTAATTCGTAAATATTAATAAATATGAAAATTCGTTATTCTTTATTTACCTGGGATGTTACATCCTTCCCCCCTTTTGGGAATTGCGTCCTCGCAATTTTATTCACTTATCAAAATAAGTGGGGGCATTTATCCCTCATAACATTTTCAGATTCCCACGTTGCCTCTTCAATCTCATAGCTTTTCCACAAAACCTTTACCTGATGAATCACCTTATTCCTTAACACTTGCTCCCTGTGGTCAAGAATCTGGACTGGTTGTTCCTCATAAGATAGGTTCTCTTCCAGCTGAACTACCTCTGGACTCAAAACATGAGATGGATCTGGCATATACTTTCTCAACATTGAAACATGAAAAACATTGTGTACCTGAGATAAACTCGGAGGTAAAGCCACCCGGTATGCAACCGATCCAACTCTCTCCAGAATTTCATATGGTCCAATAAACCTTGGACTCAGCTTTCCTTTCTTTCCAAATCTCATCACACTTTTCCATGGAGAAACCTTGAGAAAAACATGATCACCTACCTCAAAAGAGAGATCCTTCCTCCTGTTGTCCGCATAACTCTTCTGCCTGCTCTGAGCTGTTCTCATGTGTTTCTGAATCAGCTGAACTTTTCCTGCCATCTCTTCTACCAATTCTGGTCCCATCAACTTCATTTCACCCACTTCATCCCAGAAAGCTGGAGTTCGACACCGCTTCCCATATAATGCCTCAAATGGTGCCATCTGTATACTGGAATGAAAACTGTTATTATAAGAAAACTCAACCAAAGAAAGATGTTGGTCCCAACTTCCCTGATAATCCATAGAACAAGCTCATAGCATATCCTCTAATGTCTGAATTTTTCGTTCTGACTGCCCATCTGATTGAGGATGAAAATCTGTACTAAAATTTAATTCAGTACCCAACAACTTCTGAAGGCCTTTCCAAAAGTTAGAAGTAAACCTGGGATCACGATCCGATACAATGGAGAGAGGAACTCCATGTAATCTGACTATCTCTTTAAGATACAAATGGGAAAGTTGATCTAGATAGAAAGTATCTCGTATAGAAAGGAAATGAGCAGATTTGGTCAAGCGATCAACAATAACCCAGATTTCATTATTACCTCTAGATTTCCTCGGTAATCCCACAACAAAGTCCATGGATATGTTTTCCCATTTCTACTCTGGCACTGGTATAGGCTGAAGCATCCCTTTCGGTAACTGCTGCCCTGCTTTAACCTGTTGACATGTCAAACACTTCACAGTAAAATCAGCAATGTCTCTTTTCATTCTATCCCACCAGTAATACTCCCGCAGACCTCTGTACATCTTAGTACTGCCAGGATGAAAAAACAACTCATTCTTCAACTGTGAATCACAAGGCACACATAACCTCTTCACAAACCTCAAAACACAAACACAAACTTATCCAAGAACTCATGGAAAATTTTATTCATAAGGTCCATGAATACAGCAGGTGCATTGGTTAACCCAAAAGGCATAACTACAAATTCATAATGGCCATATCTAGTACGGAACACAGTCTTCGAAACGTCTGCTTCTTTTACTTTCAACTGATGGTACCCCGACCTCAAGTCAATCTTCGAAAAATACTGAGCTCCCTGGAGCTGATACCACTTCATTCGATGGCCCAACATCTGCTGAAGTTGTTGCAAAGGATTTCGCCACCCATTTCTGCTTGTAGTCTAGCTGCATTCCCCCAGTTGAGTTCTTCATTGGACACTTGTTTGCATAATGACCCATTTCATTACACTTAAAACATCTTACCGTTGGCTTTTCATTTCCTTCTTGATCATCTTCCTTACAGTTACGAGCAATATGACCAGACTTACCACACCGAAAGCACTTACCATACTTGGATAAACATTCTCCAGGATTCATTTTACCACACTTCTCACAGGATGGATATTTGGTTTTCTTACCTCCTTGCTTCTTTGATGAATTCTTCCCCTTTTCCTGCCAACTAGATCTCTTATTCTGTTGTTTTTCATAGAACACCTGATCATCGGCAAACTCCATTTCCACCTTCTCAGCACCTTGAACAAGTTTTTCATAACTTTTGAACTCACGAGAAGCTAAAGCCCTTCGATACTTTGGCTTTAACCCTGAGTAAAAACGGTTTATTTTACTATCAAGATCTCGTATGAAATTTGGAGCATACCTTACCAATCGAGTGAACTTTTCTTCATAAGCAGCCACTGAATCATCCTCCTGCCTCAATTCTAGGAAGTATTTTTCCATCCTAAGATGAACCACCTTAGGAAAATATTTCTCAAGAAACATACCTTTGAATTCCTTCCAGTGAAGATCCTCAATCTCATCACTATCCCTTATATTTTTCACCATCGACCACCACTGATCAGCTTCACCTTCAAAATGGTAAACAGCAAGACTAACCTTTTGATGTTCTGAACACCCCATGACATCAAAAATCTTCTCCAGTGCTTTAATCCACCCTTCAGCTTGCACAGGGTCAGATGATCCTCTGAATGATGGGGGATGTTGCCTCATGAAATGTTCCACCACTGACATGTTCCTCTGCGGTTGATCTGGCTGATCTTGTGCATGGATACCACCACCATTTATAGCCTGAGTCAACTGTGCCATCACTACAACAAACTGTTCAGTTCCGATTCCGACCATCTCAGGTTGCTGATTTGGAAGGTTATCTTCCTCCTGTTGTCGTCCCAGCATAGCTGATTTGTTTCCTCTGCGGAAAACCATTCTGAACACAGAAATATCTTAGGTGAAGCAACATGGTAATCCGTAAATGCTATATAATTTCAATCATATTATAATTTAACACTTTTCTAACTCCTAAAGTTGTCTAAACCGTCCTCTGATACCAACTATAAGTCCCCAGCCTTAAACCTTACTTAATATTGAATTAAATGAATAATTCACATTGAGGATCTTTTCAGGTTTAGAGTTTTAGAGAATTAGAACATAACAATTACATCTTAAAAGATTACAAAGTAGACACTTCTACTAAGTCTCCATAAAATAAAAACTCTTAAAAAGAAAGATGTCTAGATTCCATGTTTTAGATAGCATGAAATTCCCTTGATCCCATCCTTGACCTTATTCCACTTTAAGTCCTGTGAAAAACATTTCGAAAAACTTGGGGTGAGCATAAAAAGCTCAGTAAGGGATACAAAAAGAATGACAACTGTTAGTTTTTCAAACATCAAGTAAACCATGTATACTATATCAAAGTAATACCTTCACCTTTATGAAGTAGTAAAAAAAATCTTCACTGAATAAAGTATCATTACATACATTTTTGTAACCAAAGGATTACCATAAAACCCATATAAAGAACACATAGAATATATAAAGGTAACTTGGGACATAAACATACTTACGTGGAATAACCATACGGTTGACTTCCACACATGTCACTTAATGGAATAGCCATAAGACCAATTTCCATACATACTTAATGGAATAGCCATACGGCCGACTTCCATACCCAATGCATTGGAGGTTATAACGTAACCACCCGTCCTGGTATTCACGGAACCACCCGTCATATGGTTTATAACGTAACCACCCGTTAAAATGTCCAAGTACCAATATAAAATCATAAAACATAAAACCAATATAAAGGAATGATAACATTTCCACATCACAATATATCATAAATATATTGACATAATAGAATCCTTTTTCAAAACCATTTTCAATACCAAAATACATAAAAGAGTATATGGTATTTATTTTATTCTAAAAACATTACGGCTTGTTGAGAAAGCCAAAGATCAAATAATTCTCGCGGCGGCGGAAACAGGTCGTTGTCACCGCGTACGTTAAAAAAAACATTCCTTTTTTGTCGTTTAGTTAAACGCTTCGTAGAAAAAGATTCCTTTTGTATAAAAGTAAAAGTCAAAGTAGTTTATACACCGTATAAAAGAAAGTTGTGTATAAAACGAAATATGCCTCAATGAAAGGAGATTGAGACGAAGTCCCTTACCTCGGGTCCGACTTGACTCGATCGTTCTTTAACATCCTGAATAATAAACTTGATTTAATTTATACATGATTAAGAACCTTTTTAAACTTCATTATTCCTTTTATATCACTTATTTCCATCTTATAAACATTATTTAACCATTTAAGTTAATAATGTTTGTTTTTTAAATATTTGGTTCTTAAGTCGAAAGTTGACTTCTTACAATTACATGTTGTTCGTGTGGTCAAAAGTTCTTTATATCCAGAATGAAATTCCCAATTTGGATATCATATATTTCATATATATCTAGAATATACATGTATTTATAATATTACATAATCATTTAGAGGTAAGAAATGAAATGCACCGTTCATGGAGACGGTAAGCCGTACGTACGCATGAACGCTATTTTCATTTCTTTGTCATATTAGTGGAATTAAAACTAAATGAGAGGTATGTATATTTTAATTCCATAATTATATTCATCATTTAGATATATCATTAATTATATATATACATTATATACATGTAATTTTAATAGTACATTACATTTGGGGATAAGAAATGAAATGCACCGTTCATGGAGACGGTAAGCCGTACGTACGCATGAACGCTAATTTCATTTCTATCTCATACTTTAATGGAAAGAAAGAATAATGATATAGAGGTATATTATAATTCCATTATAAAATCATATATAATAACTTTAAGTCCATCCTTTACACGTCCCACATATGGCATTAACGAATCACATCACTTTTAGGGGGCGGTAGTCCGCACTTCCTTAAATGAAGATATCGTGTTTACCCATAATGGAAACCATAAAGGTATGCCAAAAATGAAAAATACAGAAGCTTAAAGAAAACATAAACATATTATATATCATATATAAAAATAGTGACATCATAATGGCCACCCTTGAAGGTGTTAAATGAGTATTGAACAATCATCGTTTCGGGAGGCAGAATTTCGCCATCCACGAAAACCGTATGTTATTTAACCATTTGATGTAGTTGTGTGAGAGTGTAGCTCAAATAAATATTATAACAACATCATATTATATTGAAGATACTGGTGTTGTTACAAAATAAGTAAATAAAAAGAGTTTAGAGGGTTGGAGAAGCAAAATAAAACAAATGAACAAGAGAGAATGAATTACCTTTAAAAGTGTAACTCCCTTTTGATTTGAGACTAAAGGCTTCCTTTGAAAGGATTATGCCCAAGGGGGAATCCTCTAGGATGAGGAGAGGGATGTGTAGAGAGTAATTGGGCAGGGGTTGGCCGAGCCAAAGGCTTGAGAAGGGTGTGAAATGTGGTAGAGGTGGGGGCCTTTTATAAGAGGAGAGGAGGGGCACTTTTGGAAAGTAAAGAAATATTACTTTATTTGAAAATGTGTTTCGGTTTTAAAGGGTCCCACATTGATATAATTCGTGGATAAGGAGATAAGGGTTCAAAATCCACTCATCCAATTGGTTTTGGAGATGTGTAGGTTTTAGATTTTCCATTATCTTTCCATTTTATTTAAATCGTCAAATAATGATGTCATCGCTGCATCATTATTATGTCATATATAATTTAATTTATTTAATGTCTAAAAATTATAAAAAAATACTATGATGTAGGAAATCGTTTTATATTTCCAATGAATATTTATAATCAAAATTTGGACTTGTATAACCTCACTCAAAAATTAGTTTAGTAAACCAATTTATGTTAGTGTCATTTTCACTTTAACATTAAAAAAAATATATTAATGTCATTTTCCAACTAAAGTGGCTCCATGGGGTCCCCAAGTTGGCCCATGGCTTTTCGTGGTCGGCCATGACTCACCAAATATGTGTAGGACAAGTTTCATGGTGTTTCCACATTCTTATAATATCATTTTTACCTTAAACTACACCAATTACCTCTAATCGCGATTAATGAAAAAAAAGTTACTATTCAACAAAAAATTATTTTAATCTCATTGAACCACATTTTACTTCTTAATTACAACCATGTATGTCGGATTTTCAAAATTCAATACACATTAGTGGTAAACTTTCATTTAACTGAAAAATCAGTTTGCTTGATTACCACTTAGTGGTTTCACTAATCATCAAAAATTGAAGTTTTTCAGAAAATTACCAAAAATTCACCCTAAGCTATATTTGATATTCCGAATTCAAAAATGAAGTCCATTTTACAAAATTAAAAACATATAAGTCAAATTAATTAATTTAAGAATTAATTCCCGCTGTCATGACAAATAGCGTGTTTTTGTGAAACAATAAGTATCAAAAGATTGACACCAGTTTAAGTCCAATTTCAAAGTGAAATTGATTCCAATGACCACCATTGGATTAACTGGTAAAAATATTTTCTAATTTCACTTTAAAACCAATTAAAATAATAATCTAATCATATAAATAATTTAGATTAAAAAGAGGTTTTGAATTAAAATACAACATTTTACACTATTCATAAAAAAATGAACTTTATCAGAAAGGTACCAAAAATTTACACAAAGTAAATTTTGATGTCCTTATTCTAAAGACGAGTTATATTTGGTCCAAAATAAAGTATAAGAGTGATCAAAACTATATTTAATGATGGTTCACCATTAAAAGGTGATAAGTGAACCTTTAGTGAAAATTAGAGTATATATGCCCTAAAATTGAACTCTTTCCGTATTTTAAGCCTCTATCTTTTATTGGGTAAATGTATAAACGTTTAAAAACATATCTAATCATATTTTAGTTATTTCTATCCATTCCCTCCAGTACAATGGCTACATTTAAAATAATATTATTTTATTACTAGTGTGCTATGTAAGTTTCAAAGAAACTCATCGTTGCGTATCGGGTACGCTATCGAACATAGCAACCCCTTTAAAATAAAATTAATATTTAATTCGTAAATATTAATAAATATGAAAATTCATTATTCATTATTTACCTGGGATGTTACATTCATAATGTATCAAATGTCAATATTATTAATTATTATATCATATATTATCTTCTTATAATATCTTATCACACTTTCTTTAATAATCATTCATTATTTTAACTATTTTAAGAAATAATTGGATAGTTTTCTAAAGAATGTTTTGATTTTTTATTTATTATTCCTATTACATAGATCAATAGTTCATAATATCTATAATTTAAACCATGACATAATTATAATTTATATTTAGAACATATGTTTTTATTATAATCCATAATAATGGAGATAATAAATTAACTACACTGTTTATGGAGACAGTAAACTATTCGTACGTAAGAACACTACTTAAATTTCTTTTTCGTATTAATAGAATGAAAATTAAATAATACATATTTATATTATAATTCATGTACAATATTTTTGTCATATATGTGACATAGGTTTATTAAAATAATCCTTAATGTGTTTTATGTATAACATGATAGAATCACATCACTTTAAAGTGGCGGTATTCCACAAATCCAGAGACGATGGTATCATATTTATAAAAAATATAATTTATAGAGTTATGTGTTATAAATTAATTATAGAATAATAAATAGAAAAAAGTAAAATATATATATTATAAACCATATTTTCTATCATTATTATCACCATGATAGTTGGTATAGGAAGAATGAACAATCATCATTTCCTGAGGTGATAGTTTATCATACACTAATACGATATGTTCGTTTCCCATTAGATGGTAGTGTGTGTATGTATATGTTGCAATAATTTTATAACAATATATAAGAAAATTTAGGATAATTTTATTTTTATATAATAATTTTATAAGAATAATTTTATGAGTGTATAATTAAAATAAAATAAAATAGCCTAATGAAAAATGTTACCTTTTCTTTGGGTAACTCTTTCTTGTTTACACATATGGGATTCCTAGGATATATTTATTACCATGGAGAGGATAATTAAATTATGGAATTAATTTATAGGAGCTATTTTGGTATATATTTTTTGAACTAATGTGGCATGACATGTTTGACTAAGTGGGAGTATATGAGGCCTTTTTATAGTGTAGGAGGAGTGACACTTATATGTTTTGGGAAAGGGAATTCCACCCATGTGTTTTAATTTTAAATTGGATTCAATAATGGAAATAATTATATAAAATAATTATATGGTAGAAATATGGAAAGATAATGTATCTTGGAATGTTTCCATGTCATTTTGTCCCTGAAGATTAAGGTGTGGTCCCTTATTAAGATTAATTTTACATTAATCCTTGGAATTAATTTTAATTATTTTCACTAATATTTAATGTGAAAAAAATTTACCATATTATAAATTATAAATTATCCTGATTAAAATAATTTAATCCATATTTGTATAATCCAATAATTAAATTTGTAGATGTTAATTTAAATTTATTCCCACAGTCGAGTCAACAATGCATGTTTTTAATGTTAAAATGTTTGAAAGATTGCTATGATTTTATATTCAATTTATAAGTGAAATTGATAAAAATGAACTAAATTATATTAATTTATTAAAATAAATCTAAATAAATTTTAAAAAAAATTTAAAATATAATTGAATCTTATAAAAAATTTGATGAAAATGCAGTTTTGAAATAAAATTCAGAATTTAACACTATTTATTTAAAAAATTTAACTCTATAGAATGATTCCGAAAAATCTCCCTAAACAAATTTTTAAGTTTATATTTAAAATATTATGTTTATTATGACATAAATAATCTATACATCTTCCCAATATTGAATTTAATATTATTTCTCCACAAAAAGGTGGTAAAAACGACCTAATAAAAATATAGGTATTTTGGTGCACAATTAGGTTTGTTCTTATATTATTCTTACCAAATATATTGGATGAATATTAACTTTTCTGGAATTAATATAATATATATATATATATATATCTAACATCACTCATGAATTGTAAATAATTTAATTTATTATGGTAATACAACTTTGTGAGAATATAAATAGTTTTATATAAATACACTCCCATCATATTCGATAGGTTATTATATTAATTTATAAATAATTTGAAACCAAAAATCTATTTTATATTTTTTAAAAATATATATTTTAATATGTTAGTAAATATTACTGAAAACTAATAATATAATGTATATGTAATATCTTATAATAATATTTTAATATTATATTATTTTTCAGTGATACTTGGTCTTGAATGTAACAAAAGATATCAAATAGCATCACTCATGAGTATAACTCATGCTAGAGAGTGTTTCATTAATTTTAATATATAGAATATATATAATTTATTTAAAATATTAAATATATTTTAAATTATCAGAATATTATATTCCCTTATTCGATTGGTGTTGTGTGTCATACATGATATTAAATACTATGTTTTACATTATAATTTATGGGAATTACATTCACCCCTCCGTAAATAAGTTTTCCCTCACAATTTCAACTAAATGATTGAAATAGGTTTTTTGATATTTTATATGTTGAAATCCCACAACATGAGAAGGTTGCACAAAAAATCTTCTAAAAAAGAGAGAATATAAAGTGAAAAGGTTACATAGACTAACATATAAGTATTTTTCTATTTGGGACTACATTAGTGGAATGTATAAATAACTACACAGAAGAAACAATAAATATTTTTATAGAGTGATTGAGGTCATCAATCTCATAATAGTGAATGGTCAATAAAAATGCGAGGGTCTTAAATTCATAATTCCATGATGAATAAGAACACAATCAATTAAATAGAAATTAAGGTATTAGGCAAACATTTTTTTTAATTTTCTTAATTAATAATTTATGGAAATATATTTACTTGATAAATTTATGTTGACATAATTTGTTCATTTGGTTGTGTTTTAATCAAATTTTAGTTCATCCCTTACCTCATAAAATGGATACCCAAAACTCAACTTTGATTCTAGACGAACTAAAATATGCTTCTAGTTGGTAATTAGTCCTATAGAAAACAAACATGTCAAACTATTTTTCTCTAACTAATTTCCAAAATTAATATGTTAAGGTCATTAATCCCTAAACCTACAAACAAAAACTATTGGTCCACCCATGAAATTTATTCATCATTTTTGTTAACTAGAAAAAACAATATATTATATAAGAAAATTCGTAGATCAGTAGTTGGTGTCAATCCCTTATCGCACTTTGGTCGTGGGTTAAAGTACAATGGCCCTTATTAATTTGATGGGTTATCACCAGTATATAGTTTTTCTTTATATATAAATGTGTTAATTTAATTTCCAAAAATAAATTTGATGGAAATACTTGAAATAAGGTTTATCAATAAATATATTTTTAATAATGATTTTCAAAACATGAATACATCATCCATTGATATTAACATATAAACTCCCTTGGTCACAATTGTTTCCTTATAGTAGAGGGAATTGACATGGATAGTGTCTATGATCCCCACATATATGAAAAAAAATATAAAGGAATACTAAGGATGAAATGTATTTCCATCCACCATACACTTTATTTTCCAACAAAATTCAATACTTTATTATCTTTTTTCCACACATAAATCATTTTGTCAATCCGTGCACACACTTCACAATGTAAATACTCCTCCTTTACCTTCATGATGGAAATAGATCCTTCATTTATTTATGGTATCAACCACTCTAAATCTTAGAAACCTACATCATTATCTTAATTGGTGAGTTCGTGAGTTGTTTAAGGTAAATGTTGTTAATCATATTTTAGAAAAACTATTTAGTCATAAACAGAATATATTTCACTCCTATAAAAACATGATTTGGTTTAACATTATCAAAACCTTTTCCTTCATGACCAATTTTAACTTGAATCTGTCAGGTTCCATCCATTTAATAAAACTATAAAGCATAGTGTGAGTAATAATAGTCACAAGGAGAAAAGAATATGATCATTTATGATATATCAATATTATGACACCTTTTTTTAAATATAAATAACCTTATTTTTATCTGAGGTTATTTATTTCCATCATTTGATAAAATAATTCATAGTGGTTGGTAAATTAAATGAGAATTATCCTAAGAAAATACCTTAAGAATATCAAACTGGGTACATAGTAAGGCTTGTTATGGTGTAATAGGTTACCTCGAGTTTGTATCGACACACCTTGTTAGAGTTGTTACCCCTAGCTACATATGTTCCAGAACCACATCTACATTAAGTATCCATTATGGGGTTTATTTGTAGAAAAAACCACATAATCTCTACCATAACATAAATTATAGGATGTTTTTTATATATATATCCTCAAATTCGACATTAAGGCTAGGTTATCTAGTCTAGGGTTTTCTAAAAATCAATCCCAAGGTTGATAATAAACTTTCTCAGATACCAACTATAGTGAACCAACCCGAGTATTCCCTGAGTTAATGTCATACTACCACTACATTATCATATGATACGTGTTAATAATGTCCCAAAGGACTAACCTATTTAGTAGTCCTGGTAAACAAGATACATACATGAATCTTATTTTACAAATGAATACCCTAATTAAAAAGAAATTTTTCTTCTTTTTAGGATAATTAATTTAGTAAATATAGCATATCCTTTTATATATTTCATGTTACACTTTTTTAATTCCTGGGTAAAGGAATGATAATATGGGTGATATCAAATGCTCGGTAAGGGTAATTTATATCATAAGAAATAGTGAATCAATGAAAATAATAATTATTCTATGGTAAATAACTTTATAGGAAAACCATATAATAAAAAAATATAAAATAAAGTGCATAATCAAATTTTCAAGTTAATAAATGGAATCACATTACATCTAAATAGAAAGATAAATAAAAATAAATTTAAGAAGGTATGAAACTAAAACATAAGAAATTTAACAAATCAACTGAAAATGAAATGTGTTCTTATATATGTTGATGCAAAATATCATTGATGAATAATAATACAAAATAAATAAAGGTAATTATCAATTATTGTAAATAATATCTATGGAACATGAAAATCTATATCGTCAAGACCTTGGAAAATATGGTTTCAAAGTAAAAATATAAAACAATTTAATTTTCATAACATACTTTTATCTTGAGAAAATGTCTATCCATAAAAGGGAAATATAAATTACATTCCCCACCCATCATTTACATTATAAATCATTCATCATATTAACTAATTTAAAAAAAATATACATTATCAAATGTATATATATCATAAAGAATACATAATTATCAACATTTCCCCAAATAATAAACTAACTATTTTTATAGACACCATATGTAAAATGGAATGAATTTTAGTAAATAATAATATCCCTGATAAATAAAAGGGATAATTTAGTATAAATTCAACGTTCAATGATGATAAGTGATTGAATATTTCAAGGGCACTAAAAAATCACGGAATTGAAAATTTAATACTATATTTTTCTAAGTAAGTCATAAACAATCTATAGGAATAATAAGGGTGGAATTAATAAAACAATCCCAAGTAAAGTAAAATAATGGTTTTTTTATTGATGAATAAGAATACTATAAAAAGTATCATTTAAAAATAATCTCGATTAAACTGTCATTTTATTTTGATAATCCTTTTAAAAGATTTTTTTTGAAAATCACTTTTGAAAACATTTTCATTAAAATGTAACATTTTAATCATGAAAAAAAGATTCAAATAAATGAGGGTGGGTAAATAAGTACCTTTTGTATGAGGGAAAATATTCATTTTCATTTTAAAAGTCTTAGAAAAATTCATTGTTCTGAAATAAAAAAAAATCCTTTTATAATATTATTAAAAGATAAAAAAGGTAAAAATGAATTTAATAATTCATCATAGAAAGAGTAAAAACATTTTAGAAAAACATTATAGAAAATAGTGTTTTTAGAAGAAGATTGGTTCTTTGAAAAAATATGTAAATAATGTTGGGTTTTCGTAAACTAATTTTCTAAAATATTTTATATACAATAGAGTGAAGTTGTGGTACTATTTAATAATAAATGTCTCGAATAACTAGAAGGTATTATCATTAAAGGGTTTATTGAAAATTTTTAATACAAATTTCATGAATATAAAAATCATTTAAAGATCATTATCATTATTCTTGAGGAAAATAATCGTTAAACATTCCTAAGTGTCTCATACCACATTGATACATTTTAGATCATAATACTTATGAATGTATAATATTAAATTAAAATTATAAATAATATAAAGATAAAATAATTCATGATATAATATATTAAAATGGGTAGTAGATACACAAAAAAAACGTGTATATGGTGAAAATGACATTTATATCAAGAATGTAAAAAGTGAGGGGAAAATCCATTACAATGCATTTTTATTCAGGGGAATGTCCAATAAGATCCTCTACATAGGGTTTAAAAATGATGATAAATTATTCACGATCCATATTTATACTTATTATATCATATAATATCTTTATAGAATATCTTATCACCTATTCGTTAACACTATCATTATTTACAGTATTTATGGGGTTAATTGTCTAGTTTTCTCAAGTATGTTTTGATTTGTTATTTTTTGTTAATATTAACTAGATAATGATTTAATCATCTCATGAATTAAAACATAAATTCATTTTGATATATATTATATACATATGTTTTCATAATAATCCATAATATTTGAAGATATGATTTGAAATGCACCATTCATGGGGATTGTAAGATGTACATAAGAATGAGTGTAATGTAAATTTTATTTTATGATTACAAGAATAAAAAGTTAATAACACAAAAATATATTATAATTCTAATATCATATCAATTTCAAATATGTTACAAAGTTTTATTAAATTTATCCTTAATACATTCCATTTATAGAGTCAACAAATCACATTGCTTTATGGAGGCAGTAGTCCACACTTCCAGACAATATTTTATTGTATTTACACAAAATGTAATGTATAGAGTCATGGGATAAAAAATAACTAAATAAGATTAAATATATAATAAATATCATATATATCCTATAGAAACAAAGTGTCCATCATAATTCCCATCCTGATTGGTAGTAAATTAAGAAATAAAAACCATTAGTTCATGATGTGATAGTTTACCATAAAGTTTGATGATAAAAAACATAGACCAAATTGACAACGTAGTTTACATAGCTATGATTCTGTGAAAAAAATGATGTGAATAGTGGGTCTCAATTGAAACACATGCCACCACACTGGTGGGTTCTTCAAAATTAGTTTCATGATTCATAGAATTATAGTGTAAGGATGACATGATAACACACATGGAGTTAAAAAAATTTAAGTGCATCCACTTCTCTTTATCATATTGAAAGAGTGGTGTAAATCAGAGCCCCAGGTTCTTGAATTAGATAGTGATAAAATGGAGAAGGATATCATGGATAACCACTTTTCATATTAAAATTATGGGTCCAATATAACATGGTCATGGGAAAATGGGGTTAGAATACATAAAATTAAAAATAAAGACTCCACTAGTTTATTGAAAAAATATGTTTTCTCAAGTATATAACCATATGCAGGATTTTTGAATCATTACAAGGAATATATATTCTATCAAGTCTTATATAATCAAAAAAAATTACTATATTGGGTTATAGTGACTATTAAACAATTTTTTATGATGTTTAGGGAAAGAATAAGGATCCTTAATGAGTTATTATAACACTCTATTTAAATTTGACAAAGGATATGTTTCTTATCAAAAGTTGGGGTAAAAGATGATTTATGCAGAATTTTGATAATTATGGATCAAAAATTATTATATATCCTATAATTATAGGGTTCAACCAATGAATTATTCATTTAAATGGAATCTTACATTGATCTCTTTCTTATGTATAATACAACAGCCTTACATTTCAATAGGTCCATTAGAGAAGTCCCAACATAAAACAAGATGTTAATTATAAGGAAAAAAATCATCCATTCCCAAAACCAAAACTAATTTTCAATAGATCATACTCCTAAAATAAGGGAATAATTTCATGAAATATTTTATAATACCCATATAGTTTAAATTCATGTAGAATACACTAAGGTAATCTTGTTTTAATTAATTATAAAATTTAATGATTCAGGTAGTTTATGATTATACGATGACAGACAGTTCCACGATATTCAATGTCATAAATATAAGACTTCTTTAATATGATCATCACCCATCATAAAATTATGAAAAAGTAATATTTAATAATTTCACAATGAGAATGAGTGTGTTGCATGAATTTGTAACATGAAATATATTCTATTCCACTTTTAGTAGGTAGTTTATGTTACATTTAAATCATATTAATTAATATATGTATCACAAGGAAATAGTGGCAGAAGTAGATTATCCATTAATAATGGTGATAGTAGTTTCACACCACCATGAAATATAAAATGGGGATAGATTGTCTTTTACAAAGTAAAAATACTCATTTTTGTAGTAGAAAATATAATAGGGTTCAAGAAAATAACCATATTCATTGAGACCCAAGAATTTTAAATATATTATTAAATTTTGTTTACAACAATACTGAATAAATATAAATAAAGGATATGGAGGTCTTATTTATTTGGTAGATTAGGCACACAAAAAATCTATATGAAATTAAAATAAAACTTGTTTACGTTAATTTCCATAATAAGACCCTAAATCTTGTTGAGCTTCGAAAGCATTATAGGATAACCACGGGGAAACATTGACAAAATGGGTGAGATAAAAAGTATAATATGGGAATAAACATGATAACATGGAATTTGATGCAAGTTATAGGGAATAAAATTCTATCAAAAAATAAAACTGTAATATCATAATATTTTAAAAAATAAATACTATATTCAATATTTTATGATATAGAAAACAAAGATCTTAAACAAGTAATGAATTACTTTTATTTCAATGTGACTATTGTAACATAGTTGTAAAATTTCTAAGAATGAATAATATTAACAACATTATGAAATTCATAATCATATTACTCATTTAAAACTTATTAATTAGATAATTGTAAATATTATCTTGATTTTTAGTAGTTATTTTATTCTTCAAAAAAAACTTTTTATTCAAAAAATTTGTTTTATTATATTATATAACTAAATAGTATAATTGTTTTTGGTAAAATTGGAATTTTTTGTCAATAATATTTAAAAAATTTAATACAGAATTTAAAAATTATCTAAAGATGAATTTTTGATTTTTTTTGGAAAAATTTTATTTTTCAATGAATGATGAAAGATATTGATTTTTATTGAAATTTTTATTTTATTTCCATGTATTATAAATGAAATTATATTTTAGATAATTATTTAATTTTAATTAGTTTATTTTGATTTATTATAATCATTTTATTATTTTTATATAGTTTTCAAACATTAATTTAGCATAAAAACATTTTTAAATTTCAAATTTATTTTTTTGGATATATATATTTTTCCTATTTCTTTCAAATATGATTTTAGATTAAATTATGAAAATCCAATGTTTCTAAATTTTAAATATTAATTTTTTTTGGAGAAATTTGGAATGCATTTTGTAAATAAAATACTTTTATTTTTTGATAGTATAAATAAAAACCATAATAATTTGTGTTACCTCAATTATGGGTAAATCAGGTCATTAAATTTTTAAAAAATGATAAGTATTTTGAAAAGACCATATCACTAGATATAATTTTATTATACAACTCCATTTCATCCAATCCTGTTAATTATTCCATTATATGCCTTTTGGTTCTATTGGGATGTTATTATATCCTTAACAATATTTTATTTAAAGAGAAGAAAAAATGTATCATTCATCTTTATAATAACTATAATATTATTAACATGGGGATAACTAAAATATATGTTTGATTGTAAATATATTTTTTAATTATAAATGGTTTTTGTTCATCATTTTTATTTATGATTAATTTTTAGTAAATAAATATTTACATTAAAAACAAACAAAATGAAAACATGATAATAATTCAATTAATGGAAAAATAAAATTGAATAACAATAAAAACCTTAAAAGAAATATAATAGGAGATAAATATTTTTATCCAAAAAAAATAGATTAACTTAACTTTTTATGGATATAATAATTAAATTGGTTCTCATTTCCTCTATTTTATTGATGTTATGGGAGTAAAAGTAATGAACATTTCTAAAAATCCAATCAAATGATATTTTATAATAAATAATATATTATTAAAAGATTTAAATTAATAAAATATTATATTCATATAATTAATTAGGATATTTTTTATAATATAGTAAATTGTCCATTGGTTGGTTGTTTTACCATTTATAGTAACTTTTATGAACATTAAAAATTAAAAATTATACTTTTCATTATTATTGTGAAAGTTGTTATTAAGAGATTAAAACAAAATGATATTAGTAAAATCATATGAAACCTGATTTTTTTGTTTGATAAGGGTATTTAAACCCATATTCATTTTAAATTCAAAATAAATCATTTATTTATCCCTTTGGAATTGAATATTAATTTATATTAATTTAATATATTGAGTCACTTGAATATTTTCTCTCCCATTTCTTATATAAAGAACATATCATTCCCATTAAATCATAGTTACAAACCTTTTATTATTTTTCTATATTTATACTTACCTTCCTAACATCCCAAACAATGATCTTTTTTCCTTATATATGATATAAAACTGACCTTATTGGTTAAACTTGTTAAAAAAAGGTTTCGTGAAAAAACGATATCTTTCTTAATCGAGTGAGTCTATTATATTTTTTCTTCCAAAAAATTAAAATTAAAATTTACCGAGATTATATAATAAAAAAATATCATTCATATACTATGTTCTTTATTTTTTAATTTTAAAAACTATATCCATTTCCACTTCCATCAAATGGGAAATGAAACCATCATTCATGTGTACAGAAGGATACCGTATTTTGAACCGATGTATTTTTTTCATTACATAATCTCATGGATGGATTGTAATGATGTAATTAATATTTTTATATTATATTCATCGAATATTTATCATTATTTTATATAATATATTAACTGCCTTAATATATTTTCATTTACTGAATAACGATAATTCCTTTTATCCGAACGTGTGGAATACCACCTTAATAAAGCGGTGTGAATTGTTTTTCATCACAAATCACATGGGTTATATATATAATTATATTTAATGTATTAATATGATATTTATTATATTAATTTTTTTATATAATGATAAAATAAAACAAAACAATTTTCCAGAATGGTCCTTGAAAAATGGAAATGATGCTCAAGGGTAGGTACTGACCACCATATCCATGATTGAAACATAAATAATTTATCACAACATCATTAACAATTATATTTAGAATTATTTTTATGAATATAATTGATAATTATTTCATTCTTATTATTTTATATATATGTTAATATTAACCACTATTTCTATAGTTAATCTACTAAAGTCATTTCGCGAAAATGAGATGAATATAATTAGAAACACAAGTTGTAAATTTAATTAATTAATTAATTTTTATAGAACACGATATTAACATAAATAAAAGAATAATTGACATAAAAACTTTCTTAATCAATTATAAAATTAGAAACTTATTTCGATTCAGGAACATAAAGAACATGTGTGTTGAGTTTCACTGAAGGAAGTTGATATTCTTTTAAAAATACTCAATTAATGTTTCCTATAAAACACTATTTTTCTTCCATATCAATATTTTAAAAAGTTATTTTATTGTTATTTTTAAATGGAAATAAATTATTTATAATAGAAATATTATATCTATCATGTATTTATTTAAATGGTTTTAAAAGGTGATCAACTTACAGAATGTCTTGTATTTATTTTACAAAAAGAAAAAATGAATGTTCCAATTTAATATATACCAGAAAAATTACTTTACCTCAAACATAACCAGTATTTGATTATGGGATCATATTACAACATTTCATCCTTTCTTTATATAAATTCCATGTTTCCCTATTTCTTGGAATTTTGGTAATGGAAATGGGTTTTGAAAATAAAAGGGTAATTTTATATCTAGATATGAATTTCATATTAGTTTGAAACTGTTTTTAAAAGGTTTCATCGTGAAATAGAGTATGTATATAAGGTTAAATATGGTACATGAGAATTATATGAAAATATATTTAGATAAATATAACATACATCTAGGGGTTATCCCCATTATATCTCATGGGTGACCCTAATACATCTTTTATGTTTGGGAATCCTAGATATAACTGGGGGAGACTGTAATAGAATATACAAATGGTGCCCCCAGATAGCGCTCTAAATAATTGGGTAATGTACCTTGTATCTTGACGAATGAAGAATGGTGTTACCGAAGTGTTTATATTGTGGATCTAAAAAGGCCCCAGTTAATTATGGAATGGGTTGAAAATATGTTATGAATGTGATGATCTATGCTTCAATTTTTTTTAATTTCCCACAATGGGTTTTAATTTATTTCTTTGAGAAAATATTATGTGTGTTTTTATCTATAAAGTATTTATTTCATTTTATCAATGTATAATCTAGTGAAGGTAATAAATTCATTGGTTTTATGTTTTTTCATTGTACTGATGGATTTCTTCATTTTACGTCCCTTACTAATCTTTTGGTAATCATCCCATTTTTTAAAATGCTTTCACTGGGGCTTAAGGTTTGGTAGAGAAAAGGATGTGGTCTAGAATTTTTTAAAGATATCTCTTGATATGAAAACATGAATCTTTATAAAAAATAGATGTGAAAAATGTATACTTTATAAATATTTTCACTTTTTAATTTTTGGGATTTTATGTATGAGTTGTGACCTCAATATAAAAATTGTAAAACTAAAACATCTTTGGGAATGTGAAAAAGTTAATCCTTGTTTAAAATCAATAGAATATGTAATATTTATGAATATTTTGTCATAACAAGGCTTTTGATTAGTCATATGAGAAAAAAAATAACATGGAATCATAAGATCTTGGTAACATATGGAATTTCATGAAATGTAATAAATTACCAAAGCCTAAGTCAAGGATAACTTCCAAGGCACTATAACTAGGGGATATTGTCCCACTAGGGAAGAAGTTTACTCTCTAGCCCCTTAAATATATTTTATGAGACTAAAACATTACCATGTGGATTAGAGTAAAATTTTGGTGAACCCATCATAATAAGTATATGATTATGTAGTCCAAAAATAAAGAAATCAATCGTAAATCATACACAAAAGAACATCCAAAGGATATAAATGTGTCCCATAATATTACCACATATCATAACCAATGGATAATTTAAAATGATTCCAAAGAGAAGAATGAAATACAAATTTTGTATTTCCATATCTCAATATATAAGTACATGTATAAAAGTATAGTGTTCATTTGAAAAAAATGACGTAAAAGAGAAGATAATTGGGTAACGAAAAGAACATTCAAAATGGTGTTTTAAATAAATAGTTATGGAAATTTGGTAAAATTAATTATGGAATTTTATTTTAAATCCAAAGGGAAAAATGGTTATTCCTAAAATATTAATTTCTTTATTGAAATCCTAAATGGAAATAATGAAATTAATTATGAATTATATAAAAGGAATATGGTAGAGAAATGTTATCCATAATTAGTATTGGTTATGAAGAACATATTTGAGAAATAAACTAAAGGTATTTATTAACCCATAAATGGAAGGTATAATAAGTTAGGAATATATGTATGATACATATATAAAAAATGAAAAAAAATTTCAAAACCCTAATGATAATGATAAAGGGGTGTTTATAAAAAGAGGCCATTACCTGATGAAAAATGGTTATTTTGAGAGATCCCCTACCTTATGTTTCAGAATAATTATACACTTTCTTTTAATGTTTGTTTAATAAAATTAAATTCCATAATTAATTAATTAAAAACATTTTAAAAATATATTTTATTTAGTATAATTTAATTATGTTTATTTTCACCTATTAAGTGCGATATAAATATTAATTTCACTATTAATAGGTGTTCGTTTCAAAGTCCCATTGTAGGATCACTTGTGTATAATTATTTATATTCTTCTAAATTGGGAAAGAAATAAATAAATAAAATTTCTATTTCCATCGATAAATAAGTAGGGATCCAAATATCTTTTTCTTATGAAATAATGATGATTCTATTTTTTAAAATGTTAATTCCATTTTTAGTTCATTAAAGTGGTTCTAAAAACCATTTGGAAATAAATTCATTTTAATAATATTATTATTTTTATAACCATTGTAAATAATGTAGAAAAAATTAATTATGTTATTCCTGGAGGTGGTGATCCAACTATATTATAAAAAAATATTCATTTTAGAAACCAGATATGGGTGGGTGTAATATAAATATTTCTTGATTATAATAATAATCGTTTTATTTAGGAAAATAATGTTACTATGTTTATCTTTATGGATAATATGTGGTTTTTTAAAAGAATACTAAATGTAAAATAGGTTAGTCAATAATTTTACCTGCTCATTTGCAACACCCCCACCATAGAATCATAGAGCTGGTGCATTATTTCATTACATTGAAATTATTACAAATAAAAAAATCCTAATGGACTAAAACATTTAGCTATCTTTTAAAGGTAGATTACATACCTAAAACTGATAATACATTTAGAAAATAAAATAAAACATTTTATATAATAAAATGAAATAATTTTCATCCATAAAATCTTATTCAATGATTTCATCTTCATAACCCAGGGAATGATTACATAGTCAGGGTGAGCTCAAATTCTTTGTAAGGGTATGTAAATAGGAATCCATCATTAATCAGGGAGAATAAATCAACATACAATGGAAAATAACTGATAACTCATCCCATTAAATTAACTATATAAGGAAAACTCAATATGGAAAGGTATGAAACTGAGACACATGAAATTTAATCAATAAATATATAATTGAATGGTTACATTGATATTTCAATAAAAAATATCATGGATAATAATATTAATATCTGAAAAAATATGATTGAAAGGATTAGTTATTGGACATATTTCATAAGTCACATGAAGACCAATATAGTGAATAAAATTCACAATATATTTTAAAACTACTGATAAAAGCCTATTTAATCAGGAAAAAAAATTCTTCATATTAGCACCATTTGATGAATCGAGGGGATTTATAATGTATGAAGACTATCCTTTAGTTCTAGTATAAATAACTCCTCATATCGAATAGTAAATGTATCTAATATTTCTAATTAAATATCTATATAAAATAAATAATGTAGTTTTATTAATAATTCCCAAGTTAATCAAATAACTATCAAAGTGAAAACCATATATAAAATAATGAATGGTTTAGGTAATAAATATATCCATTGTATGATAATATGGATATTTTTGTAAATTTACAATGAATAATAATTAATATTAAGTCATTTTTTCATGTGAATTTTAACAGTCATAATATAAAGTTTCATTGCAAAGATAACCATTAATATCATTCTTGATGAGAATAATCTTTAAACATTCCAAAGAGTCCCTAACGACTTTGAAATGTTTATATCAAAATCCCCATGATGGTATTACTTTAAATTAAACTTATATTATAATGAGAATAATTATATTCAGGATATTACATGTCAAATAGCACTATATATACCATATACAAATGAATTAGTTCATAATAACAAATAAGTCTCAATGTAATGTAAATTGAGATGAAATCTCGTACCATAACATTTATTACTGATGTATGTAATTTATCATTCATTATAGTGGTTTATAATATGTTACTAACATATAAAACACCCATAATCATGTTTAAAATATTATATTTCATATTCTTATAATATATAAATACTCATTTCTTAACAATAATTCATTATTTTCACTATTTTTTGGTGTCAGTTGCCTAGTTTTATCAGTTATGTTTTGAATTGTAATTTTTTTCCAATTAAATAGATCCTTATTAAATAATCTCAAAAATGTAAACCATGATTTAATTATCATATACATTTAATACATATTTATTTATTATAATCCATAATTGTAACACCCCACCCCTACCTCGTTGGCTTAAGGAGGCGATGAGGGCTACATGGCCTTAAGTGACATTCCCAAGATACAAAAGGGTGGCAATAAATGCCGAGGGCTTTAAGATTATATTAGGGAATGATTTTCTCTTAAGAGAAAATCAACCAAACCATCCACTATAAATCACTATATGATGCATGTCAACCAAAACATTCAAGCATGTATTCCCAAAGTACTATCAAGTTGTTCCACAATACAACCCAAAACCAATACAAACAACCATATTAGAGTAATATGAGGAAGACTCAACAAATGAACCAAAATAAGCCAAGTCACACTACATGGCTCCACACCAAGCTCCATGCTCCATGCCATACCTAGACATCATGATGCCCCACTAAAGGAGGGTGATGCCTTATCTTTTCCCACATCACAGTACACAACATATGCAAAGACAGCAACATTCCAAAGCCAGGGGTGAATACTAAAACTCAATAGGATTTCCCCAATTTAGTTCCCTACACATTCCACTAGGATTTAACCGTTAGGACATTTATATAAAATAGTTTATATAAAATAATAACAAGTGGAACCGTTTCGATAAGCCAAACACACCATTACGAAGTCATCATACCACACCAACAACCAAGGGAAAAGCCAAAAAAACATGCCACAATCCATTTCATCATTTACAATAAAATTTCTAACTTGAAAAGTAATTCATAACAAACAACCAAATGGTGGGACTTCTGCTCAACCGGTTCACCCATTCACACCAAAACAAGAAAAATGGTGAGACGTTCTCCCAACCCATTCACCCATTCAGAACTAGCGGTACTTCCCAACCACTACACATATGGTGGTTCTTCCGACCACTATCTGTCACCTTTTATAGTGAGACTTCCTGCCCACTTCCACAGAACATGTCAACCAATCACAACCAAGCATATAACCCACCAAGGTCACAACTTCATGCAATCAACCAATTCCATTGCATATTAATCCACTTAAATAAATCACATATTTATTGAAAATCATTTTCCATGACAAACCACATTTAAATAAAACAACCTATTTATTGAAAACCATTTCCATCAATCATTTCACAAATCAATCATAGAATTCCATTTTAAAATCCACAACAGTAGCATTTCACCATAAAACCCCATTTTCCCCAAAAAAATCCCTCAAAACAACACCCAAGGGATATCCAATCAATTTTGCACATCAAACCAAAATTAATTAAAAGCATGGAAGATTAATTGTAATCAAAACTATTAGCTCTAACCAAGTTGAGTCTAGAGAGAATCCACCTACCTTTAGGGTTCCTGAGAAATCGACCCATGAGTAACTGCTCCTCCAATCCGGCGAACGCACCCCTGAAACCTCTCTAGATCCCCTTCCGTAAGATTCACAAGCCTTAAAAACATCATACAAGGAAACCACAACCCGAGATGTACAGACAACAAGTGTTGATCTAGAAAACCACGGAAGAGATGGATGTAGATCTAGAGGAAAACACAAGTGAATCAAGAGGAGAGACTTAACCGGGAGAAACCACCCTCAAACCACATTGAAAACCCTTCGATTTTCTTCCAAAAAGAGTGGGAGCGCTCCTCCAACCCTTGAGAACTAATAATCATGAGTGAGGCTTGAGTGGGAGGATTTTTGGAGAGGAATGAGGCAAACCTGAGTGAGCTCGGGTTTTAAAACCATATTTTTAAGTGGCCACATGGTTATCCCACATAGTTTGGAAAACCGTGCGCCAATCGTGCACATGCTACTTCCTCGAAGGCAATGGTCCGCACAGTTTCCTTGCATGGCTTGGCAAACTGTACACATGCCATGTGAAGCCCACTATCTCCCCCTACATGGTTTCCTAGAGCATCCAGAAAGTTTCCACTAACCGTGCTCAAACTATGATCCCTAAGAAAGGCCTCCAAAGTCCTTAAAAACCATTCCAAACTCTCCCAAACTCTTCCCAACTCATCCCATGCACAGTAAACACATAAAAAAACATAAACCAAGGCCACATACCTAGAACTGGGGGTACTAAATTATCCCCACCATTGGTATTTCCGTTATCAGAAAGTAGTGAACCCATCCTTTTCCAAAAGAGCTCGGGCCACTGCTCGACCATCTCTTTCTCCAGCTCCCAAGTCTCCTATTGAATCTGACCATGCTACCACAACACACGAACTAAACCGATTCTTTTACCAAGAAATACTTTCCCTTTCATATCCACTTTCTGCACTGGAACATGCACCAATTAAGCATTTGGTTATAGTTCAACATGATCCCATCGAATCACATGGTCACAATCCAGTTGATACTTTTTCAACTGCGACACATGAAACAAAGTGTTTACTGCACTAAACCTCGGTGACAAATCCAAACTATATGCCACCTCACCAACCCGCTCGAGAATCTCAAAAGGTCTAATATACCTCGGAGATTACATTCCCTACTTCCCAAACTGGTGATGTCCCAACCGAGGAGTGATCCTCAAGAAAACATGATCACTCACCTCGAATGACAATGACAGTCGACGATGATCCGCCTACGATTTCTAATGTCTCTGAGCCATCTCCATTCTCTTCCTAATCAACATGATATTCTCCATAGTCTCCTAGACAAGGCTCAGTCCAACCATCGAGGACTCACCCATTTCCACCCAACATAGTGGAGAATGACATGGACGCCCATACAATGCTTCAAACAAAGCCATATGTATGGATGCCTGATAACTATTATTTTATAAATACTCAACAATGACAAGTAATCCTCCCACGAGCCACCACAATCCATGACACAAGCCCGAATCATATCCTCTAGATTTTGTATCATCCTCACGGATTGAACATCCATCTGAGGGTCATATGTTGTGATCATAGTCAACTATGTCCCTAGGGCTTGCTGCAAGGATTTCCAAAAACGAGATGTAAACCTTATATCTCTATTAGATACAATAAAAAATGGAACACCATGCCTCTTTACCACCTCCCAGATATAGATTTTGGATAGATCCTCTACCGTATGAGATTCCTAAATCAGGATGAAATGGGTCGAATTCATTAGCTGATCCACTATCACACAAATGGCATCGTGCTTTCGGACCATTCTTGGGAGATATGTGAAAAACCCCATCACTATTTTTTCCCTCTTCCAAACAAGGATTGGTAAATACTCCAACATTCTTGCCGGCCTCTGATGCTCTGCCTTGACCTGCTAACAAGTCAAGTATCTCGAAACAAACTCAAGCACACTTCTCTTCATATCAGCCAACAAAACTGTGATTTCAATGCATTATACATTTTCTGAATTGTAGGATAAACAAAACAGCTGGAATGATGATACGCCATAAGGAGATCTTCTGAACAAGAAACTAGTACAACCATCTGATTCTAAAAACACAAAAATGAATCTCCATTCAGTTTCTGACCCTCAATGGTTTTCCCACCATTGAGTCTCGACCCCAAGGTCACACACGCATAATCAAATATCTATGCCTTTTTAACCAGGAAAACCAAGTTAGGGATCAACAAAACCAGAAAGAAGACCGCTCTATCACCGTGGTCCTAATATTCCAACCACATATAGGCTATAACCAACATCAACTACAATAGGTCTGATGCTGTTTTACCACTTGAGCATATGATTTTCTACATAATGAATCTGCCACCAAATTTCCCTTACCTGGTGTGTACATATATAAAATTCTAACATCTAGAGATATTACATCCATCTCCTTTGCCTCATGTTCAAATCTCTTTGTGAGAAAATATTCTTCAAGCTCTTATGGTCTATATATACCAAAAATTTCTCACCGAAGAGATAATGACTCCCCACATTCAAAACATGCACCACTTCTTCCAACTCTAAATCATGAGTTGGGTAGTTCTTCTAATGAAATCTCAACTGCCCTGATCCATACAAAATTACATGATTTCCTTGCATGAAAATTCACTACACCTTGATCTCGATGCATTGCATTACACCACTTACCCTTTTCCTGGTTCTGGAAAAACCAAGATTGGTGCTGATGTAAGGCAACCCTTTATCTCTTCGAAACACTACTGAAACTGTTCATTCCACTGAAATGGAACATTCTTTATTGTAAAATTTATCATCGGCGATGCCAAATCTGAAAAATCATGAACATAACGCTGATAATACCCAGCTGGACCAAGAAAACTCTGTATCTAAAACACATTCTTTTGGTGGTTTCCATAAGATAATAGACTTTATCTATTCCAGATCCACCGAAACACCCCTTCAGAAATCACATGGCCTAGAAAACGAGCTTTTTTTATCCAAAAGTCACACATTGAAAATTTGGAATACAACCGATGATTCCTCAAGATCCCTAGCACTGTCAACACATGCTTCTCATTCTCCACCATTGTCTTTGAATACACCAGAATATCGTCAAAAAACACCACCAAAAATGAATCTAGATATATCTGAAATATCTGATTCATCAATACCATGACCACCACTGGTGCATTCGTTAGACCAAAGGGCATAACCAAATATTCATAATGTCCATGTCTATTTCAAAAAGATGTTTTAGGATTGTCCTACTTACTCACCCGTAATTGATGATATCCCGACCTCTGGTCGATCTTGGAGAACCACTGGGCTCCCCTCAACTGGTTGAACAAATCATAAATTTGTGGAAGTGGATATCTGTTCTTTATCATAACTTTGTTAAGTCTACGATAATCAATACGGAGCCTCAATGTTCTATTCACCTTTTTCACAAATGACACCAGCGTTGCCCACGAGGACATGCTAGGATGGATGAACCATTTTTTCTAACTCTTCAAACTAGACTTTCAATTCCCGCAATTCAGTAAGTTCCATCCTGTAAGATAAAAGTGAGATAGGACTGGTCCCTAAAAGGAGATCAATCATAAACCCCACTTCTCTTACGGGAGGTAACCCATGAATTTTTTTAAGAAAAACATCCATGAATTGATCCACCACTGCTGGAAGAACACACTGCTCAACACCGTCTGCCGATTCCAATGACAACACCGCCAACTGATATGATGGCGTGACCACTACTAGTGCCAAAAAAACCAGTTGCACCAATTCTTTCATGCCTATCTCCTCTAAAGAGATTCCAAACACCATCGTGTGTCATTAAAGCCACTGTTTGCGCATCGCAGTCGATGCGGGTCTTAAAAGCCACCATCCAATCCATTCACAGGATTACATCATCCCCATCCATCTCAAGCATTGAGAGATTCCACATTAGCTCAAACTCACCCACAATAATACAACATGATCTACATAAGAAGGCTTGACACTATATTTGACCCAGAAGATTTTGAAGTTATAAAACCGAGGGCATCATTTCTACTCTTAAACCCAGGAAATCAATAAAACGTGCATAAATGAAGGAGTGTGAAGCACCTGTATCAAACATCACTTGCATCTGGGATGAATTTAAAAGAATATTACCTCACACCATTGAGGGTCCTGACTAATCGTCCACCACAACCTACTCTGCTCCAAATAATGCCTCTGTTGCCACACTCTTCTCTTTATTGCTTTGCTGAGGCATCGTGGTTTTTCGAGAATCACAATGACCCACTTTACTCCCTTGATGAGGGGTGTGCTGCATTCCTTGTCCCGTCGAGGCAAATGTCATCTGCGATCCCTGAGGAGGTCCATGTGAACCCAACCTTAGAGCATTCCAACAGTAACGGTGTAGATGCCCCACCTTCTTACAATTATGAAATTATCTAGGTTGTGTCGTACAATCCCGCTATATGTGGCCTGTCGAACCACACTGAAAACATCCCGACTTTCTCTTGGGATTTAAAGAAAGCTTTACCGATCCTACCATCAGATTATATGCCATATTCCCACACT
The DNA here is from genome assembly GCA_963277665.1 of Viscum album. Lineage (NCBI taxonomy): Eukaryota > Viridiplantae > Streptophyta > Magnoliopsida > Santalales > Viscaceae > Viscum > Viscum album. Next base: position 1,974,115,320 of record OY728133.1, read on the forward strand.
AGGAATAAGTGTCCCTCCTCTGCTTGAACCCAACATTAGAGTTACCACTATTCCCCATGGGTACCACCATGCTTCCTCTGCATGGAGTGCCCAACAGATATTGCTTAGCCACCGAGGCTGTATTCACCATCTCTGTGTAATCAACTATACACAGTACTTCAATCTTTGAAATGATTTCTTTCCCTATCCCCGCTTCAAATATCATTGCCTTCAATGACATGCTACCCACCACCTCGAGTGCAAACCTCACTAAGTTCATAAACATAACTGAATAATCCTTCACAAACATAATCTCTTACTTAAAATTGATGAAATCGTTCATACGCTGAATTATGAACATATGTGGGTAGAATTTTTTTTAAACAATTCCTCATGGAATTCCCACATCATACCCTGGTCCGTCCCTACTTGGACTAACAACTCACACCATTGAAGGGAATGATCTTCCAACATATACATGGCCAACTTCACCTTTAACTTTACTGGTGTTCCCAAGATCTTGAAGATCTTGTTCATTCTATCCAACCATGCTTCTTCACTATCCGACAATGAATCACCCCTGAAGATGGGCGGATTCTGCTTTTGAAATTGAACCGCATGATCCACAAGCCTTGGTTCATCCGTTTTATTTCCACTTTCCACAACATGGAAAGCTTGCACTATGCTTTGCACTAGCTGCTGGTTCACTTGAGGCATAGGTGCTACCACATTTTCAGCAGCCTCCTCCGGTTGGTCTCTACGATGCCTACCCGGTACCATTTCTATAAATATAAAATAAAAAACCATGAGTCTCACTTCCATAGACATACGAAATCCCATTTCAAATCACATTATACAATACTATCACAACAAGGCTTTCCACCTTTCTACATTTTCCATGTTTCACTATTTAGAAAACCAAACCATTTTCAAAATACCAGATTTATTCACATTTCAATTTCACAGATTTGAAAAACCATTTCTCAATTTAGTCTATAAATCATTATGACCAATGAAATATGCATCCTAGTGGGAAGTCAATTATACCATGCATGCCATGCTCATCTCATTGGCTACACCCATGACAAAGAGATATAAAATGCCTATAAGTGTCTCCAAACCACTTATGTACCAAACTCCCTGGTAACTTGAATTTCAGAATAAGAGGGTTAGCTACGTCCTTTTATGATATACATTCCAAGTTCCAACAACACTATGCTTTGCTAACATCCCAACTCAATGAATATACCACAATGAATGTCAACACCAATGATCAAACAACTGCTTTCACTTCAAAGCTAAGGATCGAAAAAACTAATACCACTTGTAACACCCCACCTCTACCTCATTATATTGAAGAGGCAGTGAGGGATACGTGGCCTTAAGTGACGTTCCCAAGACATAAAAGGCTAGCAATAAATGACGAGTGATTCAAGATCAAATTGGGGAATGATTCTCCCTTAAGACAAAACCAACCGAACCATCCACTATCAATCACTATATGATGCATGTCACCCAAAACATTCAAGCATGTATTCCCAAGGGACAACCAAGTTGTTCCAGAATACAACACAAAACCAATACAACCAACCATATCAGAGTACTACGCGGAAGACTCAACAAAAGGCCCAAAATAAGAGAAGGCACAGTCCATGGCTCCACACCAAGTTCCATGATCAAAACTCCACCCAGACATCACGATACCCCACTAATGGAGGGTGATGCGTTCCATTTTCCCACATCACAGTACACAACATCTGAAAAGGTACCAACATGCCGAAGTAGGGGGTGATTACTAAAACTTTGTAGTATTTCCCTAAATGACTTCCCTACACACGCCACTAGGATAAATCCATTAGCACATTTATATAAAACAATTTATATAAAATAATCCCAAGTGCAACCATTTCTATAAGCCAAACCCAACCTTACCAAGCCATCATACCACACCAACAACCAAGGGAAAATCCAACCAAACATGCCACCAGACATTTCATCATTTACACAACAATTTTCAAATAGAAAAGCAATGCTCATAAAGCAACCAAATATTGGGAATTCCACCCAACCCGTTCACCCATTCACATAAAAACCACCAAAACGGTGGGATTTCTTCCCAACCTGTTCACCCATTCACAACTAGTGGTACTTCCCGACCACTACCCATATGGTTGTTCTTCTAACCACTATCCATCACCTTTTATAGTGATACTTCCAGTCCACTTCCACAAAAAATGTGAACCAATCACAACCTTCCATATAACCCACCACGATCCCAACATCATGCAATCTACCAATTCTATTGCATATCAATCCACTTCATTAAATCACCCATTTATTAAGAACCATTTTCCATTCCAAACCACATTTTAATAAAACAAACTCTTTATTCAAAACCATTTACATCAATTATTTCAAAAATCAATCATATAATTTAATTTTAAAATCCCGATTTTAAAATCTACAATAATAACATTTCACCATAAACCCCCCTTTTCCACCAAAATCCCCCAAAACATCACCTAAGGGATATCCAATCAATTTCTCACATAAAACCAAAATTAATTAAAAGCACAAAAAATTAATTGTAACAAAAACCACTAGCTCTAACCAAGTGGAGTTGATAGAGAAGCTACCTACCTTCAGGGTTCCTGAGAAATCATCCCACGAGTAACCGCACCTCCAATCTGGTGAATGCACCACCGAAACCTCTCTAGATCCCCTTCCCAAACATTAAAAACCCTCAAAAATATCATCCAAGGCAACCAAAACCCTAGATATACACACAACAAGTGTAGATCTAGATAAACAAAAAATAGACGGATTTAGATCTAGAGGAAAACACAAGGGAATCAAGATGAGAGACTTACCTGGGAGAAACCACCTTCAATTCACCTTAAAAACCCTTCTATTTTCTTGAAAAATGAGTGAGAGAGACCCTACAACAATTGAGAACAGAAAATACCAATTGAGGCTCGAGTGGGTGGATGTTTGGAGAGGAATGAGGCAAGCCTAACTAAGCGTCGGTTTTAAAACCGTATTTTAAGTGGCATCACAGTTAGCCTGCACGGTTTGGAAAACCGTGTTCTAACCGTGCACATGCTACTAACTCAGAAGAAATGGTCTGCTTGGTTGCCTCACACGGTTTGGAAAACCGTGTGTAGACCATGTAAAGCCTACTGTCTCCCCATGCATGGTTTCCTGGAGTATCTGCACGGTTTCCACTAACTGTGCTCAAACCGTGCTCCCTAAGAATAGCCTTAAAACTCATTAAAAACCATTCCAAACTCTCCCAAATTCTTCCCAACTCATCCCATGCACATTAAACATGTAAAAAAACATAAAAAAGTCCAAATACCTCAAACCGGGGGTACTATAATAATATTTTAAGATAAGAAATGAAGAGCATCAGTCATCAGACGGTAGAACAAATGTACACGTTAACACTACTTTCATTTATTTGGCATATTAAAATAATTAAAAGTAAATGATAAATATTTATATTATAATTCCATTATCATAAATATTTTATATATGTTACATAGGATTATTAAAATCATCCTTAATAAATTCCATGTGTAACATGAATGAATCACATTCCTTAAATGAGGTAGTATCCACAAACGATGTTATCATATTTACACAAAATGAAATAAATTGTTGTATGTTATATAAAATAAATAAATAATAATAATAAATAATAAACATAATATATATCATATATAAATATATTTTCCATCTTAATGACCCCCATGAGAGGTGGTAAAAGAAGAACTAACAACATCATTTTGTGAGGCAGTAGTTCGCTGTACACAAGAATTCTAAGTTCATTACCCATTAGATAGAAGTGTGTGGAAGTGTATGTTTAAAATTTTTAATAATGAAATATTTCTATATTTGAGATAATGGTTTTACTACATTATAATAATACAAGAATAATTTAATTACTGGAGAATGAAAATAAAATAACTGAACTTGATGAAGAATGTTACTTTTTATTTGGGAAACTCCTTCTAGTTTGTAGGAGACAACTTTCTTGAATGGATTTCTATGTAGGGAGAGTTTTCATAGATTATGGGTGTAATTTTGAGAAGATATTTTGGAATATAATTTTATATCCAAATTGAATTTAGAGGTGTGAGAAAATGGGAGGATAGGACACCATTTTAGAGTGGATGACGAGTGACACTGTTGTAAATTCTGGGAAATGGGATTTCACCCACATTTTCCCGTAGAATGTGGCTCCCATAATGGAACTAATTCTATAAAAATTTGGATAGGTTCAAAATTTTTCCATCAAATAGATCTTGGGAAATTTAATAGGTCGTTTGTTTTTACAATTTTATGGTTCAGTCCCTTAATAATCTTAATTTTACCTTAATCATTATACTTAATTTTAATTAAATTATCTAATATTTTTGATCAAAAAATTATTTAAAATTAATAGAATTTATAAATTATTATTATTGAAAATATGGAATCCATTTTTTTAAATTATATTTACATTATTTCATGAAAATAATTTAAATTTAATCCTATTGACAGTACCACAATTCAGGTTCTTAATGTAAAAACATTCGAAAACATTATATGTCTTTATAGGGAATTTCAAATTGAAATTTATTCCAATGACATAAAATTATAATAATTAATAAAAATATGTAAAAATTATTCTTGAAAACAAATTTAATATATATTTTATATTTATAAATAAATCAGATGAAAGGGAAGTTTTGAATTAAAATTTAGTATTCTACACTATCCATTAAAAAATGAATCATCCAATAAAAATTAATAAAATCATTCTAACCAAATTTTTATGTTTTTCTTTCAAATATTAAGTTTATTATGACATATATAATCTATAAAAAAAATCTTAAAATTGAATATAAAATTGGTTTCCATTAAAAGGTCGTAAAAATGGCTCAATAAAATTTTCAATTATTATATGTAAAATTAGGTTTGTTTTTATATCATTCTTATTAAATATATTGGATGAATATAAAACATATTTTACTAAATATATAATTTATATATATATTACATTAATATCACTAAAATTTTTTAATTAATTTAAATTATTAGGGTGAAACAACTTTTTAAGAATAAAAATAGTTTTAATAAAAACACTCTCTTTATATTCAATTGGTTATTATATTCATTTCTAATTATTTTGAAACTAATGATTTTATTTAATATTTGTATAGTCAGTAGATTTTTATAAGATATATAATCATATTTGTAACTAATAATTTAAGAGTTAGGTTATATCATATGATAATTTTTAATAATATATTGATGTTTGAAAAAACCCGGTCTTGCATATATCATAATCTATCTAATAAGGACCCTGTTTCTGGTAACACACACTAACTCAATGTTGCATGAATTAAAATTTATAGAATATGTTGAATATATTTTAATCACTAAATATCTTATAATTTTTAGGGAAATTATATTCCCTTACGTGCTTATGTTGTGTGACATACATTCCATTGAAAACAATTTTTTTACATTATAATTGTTGTGCATTATAAAAAAATAATTAAGCAATATTAAATTGGAAAAAATTCTAAATGAAATATAAATTGATGAAAAAATTCAATTAAAAAAAATATAATTATAATTTTTTAAATAATACAATTTTTTTAAATATAAATAGTTACAACAAAAAACGTGTTCCAATTAATATAAAATTATAATCATTAAAAAATATATTGTTAAATTAATATAAACATTCGAAATATAAATTATAATAAAATGCACAAAAAAACAATTGATGAATCAAATTTTTAACCAAAAGATAATTAATTCATCTTCAATTATTTTTTTGAAAATTTGGAGGTCGATTATAATGCATTGAAATTTTATGTGATATTTTTCTTCTTGAATAAATTTAATTTCTTAGATATACTGCACTACATGGAACACCGTGTTTTAATGAACCACAATACACTATTTATATTATAATATAACGTGGTTGTTAGGAATTAATCATTAAACATGGTGGTATGAAGCTTAATAATAACATTTTAAATATTACATATAATGTTTTATATAAATAGAACATATTGATAAAAAAGTTCATAATATTTTGTAATGTCTTTATATATTATGAAAATTATATTTCTAAAAAAATGATTTTATTGATTTTTATGAACAAATAATAAAAGTAATATCTAAGATTTTATGAAAATTAATTTTGAAAAAATGAAATTTGGTTTTTTCATAAACATGTAATGATTTTATTTGGGTGAATTTATGGGATTTGTTTTGGAAAATATTGACTTTTTGATGAATAACTAAAATAATAATTTTTATTGAGAAATTTCTTTTTAATTTAAAGAATTTATAATTCTATATTTTAAAAAAAATGGTTTTAAAATTATCCTTTCTTTATTTATAGTATAATTAAGAAAACATAGATTATTTTAATAAATTTCATATTTATTTTTGATAAAAAACTTGTAAAAACATTTGATACTTTTATCATTGGAAATCTAAATTTTTATTTCTTATACAGGTTTAATATTAAATTAAATTCAGAGTCTTTGGTGAAATAATTTTTCAAAAATTAACTATATAATTTGAATCAGTATAATTAATAATGTCTATAAATTTCATCTTAATTTTATATCATTTGAAATGTGGAAAAAGGAAAATAATTATTTTCATCGGTATGGTTACAAAAAGTTTTACTATGGGTTATACTAAAAATAAAAGGGGTAAAAAAATCTAGAAAATATTAAAAAACACATTTTTTATCTTTATTTTAACAATAAAACTTTAATATTATATAATTACCCATTTAGAAATGTGAACAACCTTGGTAAACATCATTATTTTCAAAAATTCCATGTGTGTCCTCTTACACCCTTGTAAAAGGCCACCCCCATATCCTATCCTATTCACACATAAAAAACCATTTAGTTCAATAAATAACTAAAAAATTACTTTATTAAATTCACTAATATCATCATATGATCCTTATATATATTATTAAACCCTCTTGAAATTTATTTAGGTATAATCATATAGATTCTCCCCGTATAAGAGTTACAATTATTAATTTTTTTAGATTTATTTCTTTAGAAACCTCCTTAAAATATTACTAACACATACTAATATAATATCCTTAGCATATTTTATATTCTATGATGTTATTTTTTAAATTTAATGACAAACATATATCTTGTCTTACCTCATATGGTAAATGATATTTTTTAGTAGTTGTACGGAAGACTACTGCCTAACGAATCAATATTATTTGTTTTGCATCACCACCTATCATGACTAGATATAATGATGGATTTATTATATATATATATATGATAATTATTTTTTTATTATGTTTATTTATTCATGATATCACATATTTATTCTTACTTTAAATTCTATGAGTATATTATAATGTCGCTCGTGTGTACACGAGACTAGCGCCTCATGAAGTGATGTGTTTTGATTTTCACCAATTCCTCACATGGATGTTAATAAAGATAAATTTAATGAACATATATGATATATATGAAATAATAATTACTATATAATGTTTATATAAAATTTACCATCCTTTCGTTTGATTCATCTGTAAAAAATAGAAATAATAATCATGTGTAGGTACGACTTACCATCTCTACGAATAGTATAACTCATTTTCTATATGTAAAATTAATGGATTTATATAAATAAATATATAGTAAATATATATTATATTTTTATCAATTTAAAAATATTAAATATGATATATCTAGGATCAAATTAAAAGTATAAAAAATACAATACAAAAACATTCATGATAAAATAAGTTCTTATTACCCAAATGGTTATTTTAACAAGGAATTTTTAAAGAACCGGTAATAAATATTCATAAGTAAATCATATATTTTACGATACGTTTGATTATGGTTCCATAATTTATGAAAAATAAACCTATAATTATCATAAAAGATATTCAAACATGTTGAAAGAAAGTTGATACTAAAGGTAAATGATTTTTGTCTCAATTTTCTTCTTTGATACATATATCATGTTGTGAAAAAATATTATTTTATAAATTGTGAATACATCCCCTTGGACATATAATATCATGATTTAATTTATTATCAAGATATTTTTTTTATTTATTGTTATTCTCTAATGGGGACTATGATTCAATTTTATTAAGGTGGAAATGGTTTAATCTTAAAATCTCATCATTTATTAAGATTTTTTATGTTGATTATTCTGATGACGAAATTTTATGATCCATCTATAAAGAAATTAATTATTTTAATTCTCATATAGATATGTCCCATGAGTTTTTTTTTCATTTCATTTTTATGTATTTATGTATTCAAGAGTTAAAAATATCATTTTTAATAAAAAAATCATCTTTTTTTCTCCCAACAACCATAAACCCATTTTATTGAATATATTTTTTTCTAGAAATTATTTTAAAAATGTATTTTACATAATTTAATTGATTTATAAATTCATTTTACCAATGATTGAATTTTTTAATAAATGATGGGAAATGAATCCTTATGCCATTTTCTAAACATTGTTTGTTTGTATTTTACTAAAAATTTAAAGGAATCTTTATTTTATCTTATACGATGTGGGAAACAGTTATTACCATAAAACACACACAACGTATTAAAGACAAATTTAAATGTTTAAAAGTATATTTTTAATGAAAATAAATTCTTGTTTTTTCTGAATTTTTAGTTTTAAAAAGGTTAATCTCAGAGTGAAAATGATATTTTACTCAAGAAATGTTACTAGTGATGATTCAAAATAAATTTCAATCAAATATGAAATCCTTTGATATTATATTTTCTTTACTAGGGACATGATCCAATAGTATCATTCTTATTCTCCCTGTTATGGTTTATGTTTATGATGACACTATTTTTTGGAAAAAATTTCTATTCTATTGTTTTTACCATGATATATTTCTTATGAAACCTAATTATTCTTCCATGAGTTCTTTGTGATGAAATGATGAAATAATCATAAAACTTATTTCATTTACAATTTTATTATATGATTAAATGTTTATGAAATCCATTTTATCATGGGTTATTTTATGTTTGATGTATTATGAACTTATGGAACATGAATGTATTATTCTCATTATGTTATAGGTGAAAAAATATATTCTTATAATGAATTGGGTAAAGATAGAAATATTATTAAACAATTATAAATAGAATAAGGATTTAAAATAGTTCAATAATTTATTTTATCCACAATAATGGTATTGAGAGTGACCCTTGAATCCTAATATAGCATTTGGGAGTGAACACATTTCACTATGAGGGTCTTTGAAATAATCCCAGACTATAATGGAATTGATTTTATATTCTTATGTGTATTCCAAAATCCCATATCTTATCTCAGTATTATTTTATCATTGATAATATTCCTCAATTTCATTAGGTTTCATGTCTTATGAAATACAATTATTTATTCCATGAATCCGGAATTTGATATATGATTTGCAGGTTATGGGTTTCATATGTCATACACATGTTCTAATACCAATATTCTCACATTATGTTTACATATTTTGAATGTTTACCATTACTGATCATTTTTTATCAACATTTCATATATTTCTCATACACAGGTAACTATTATACGTACTATGTGTGGCGAGTCTATGAATGGTTTTAGTTATGAATAACTATGTTGGAGATGATTTAGTTTACTTTTAAACAAGCTTTTTATGTTTCAATGTTTTTAAAGGCACTATACCTTTATGATATAATCGTGTGTGTTAGTGTAATGTAATTAATTTTCTTAAGTAATGTTGTAAAATCTATGAATAAAAATCCTGGGTTGTTATATTTATTATCAGAGTATAGGTTAATCAACCTTTTTAAACTATAATGATAATACATTAGTGACATTATTTATAATATTCCAATGTATCGGGTACCATCCTAATGTTTTTTTAAGGAAGAGATTATATATATTACCTAAAAATATATCCCTTTATAGATAATACTAGGGGATGTGGTTTTAGAACATATGTATTGAGGTTTATTAACATCATAAAATGAATTTTGGGATAGAATTTACTATTACCTAGTAGATGAAAATGGGCCTTACCAGAAACGTTTTTTTAAAACTCCTAGGGGATATTATTTTGTAAATTTACATTTCATTTATGAATAATAAAGAAGTATTTGAAGATATAATGACCATGAATAACCTATGTAAAACTAAAGGTTTTATTGATTTAAAATAAGGTTTCTTTATTTAGATATACCACAAAAGATTTTTCATCATTATACGCTTTCACACTATGATTATTTTTTAGCACACTATTATTTTTCATTATATATGATGGATAAAAACCAAGGGATCCAAGTTAACCAAAAATAAAATTGTATATTCAATGATTTTCATATTAAGAAACTAAATTATATGCTATATGGAAGGAAAATCATTATTTAATTACTCACAAAACATTCTTAGGCGATTAATCGTACTGAAATTCCAAATGAGAAAAGATGGGAATTATATTATATTTTAGTCTTTTATGAACAAATTCCTATAACATGTTAGTGGTTTTATAGATCCTCTATTTTATAATAAATGGATCAGTACCATTGAAAATAAATTTTCCATTATCTAATGTTCAGAACATGAAAAATTAATCTCTTATATATAGTATTTGGAATTTTAATATGATCTATGGTGTAATCTCATCAATAATAAGAAGAAAAAGATAAAAATAAATTCGTAGAGTAGGATTAAATTAAGAAATTATTTTTTAATAATATTGTTTCTCATATATTTTTACAAAAAATGGGGATGTAATTCCTTGAGATTAAGTAGATGGATGATGAATCCATTGGTACCTATACATTTTTTACAAGACTTCCAAGGTATTCTTATGGAATTATCACCCATCCTAAAAGAAAATATGATCAATTATTTGGTGGATTAATACTATGTCCTTGCTATGTATTAACCATAATAGACATTAATATCTATGAAGAAATCAATTTTTGTACTCTCAGTGTGGAAATTAACATTGGATTTACCCATCCGACACATGGTTTTAAAAAGAAATTGATGATCAAGATCAACGAAAAATTGAAGAACTGTGGTGATAAGAAGACTAGATTTCCTTCAAGATTAATGTGTGGAAGGAAATATGAAGGAATGATTCTTAAGGGGGGTGATATATTGTTTAAGTGTGTAAGGGAAATTTATTAGGTAATTTAATTCCAAATTGATATGAAGAAGCTAAAAATGACTTGAGTAGAGTGAATGATATATAAAATACACTAAACACACTCCAATGTATCCAATGAAAGAAGTATGGGAACTATGATATCTACTTTACAATACTAAAGGTTAATGATGATGATTGACCTCAGCACCCTCTTAAGATGAGGGACAGGGGGAATATAATGATATCAATATTTACGACAAGGAGTGTGATAACAACATGGTGAACGGTATGCATACCAACTAGTGTAGAACTTGTAATATCTTATTCGACTCTAAATATACCAATTCCATCATATTTGAAGAATTTTTTAATTCCCTCAAGATTCCAACCCCATGGATAGATGTAGAATTAGTAGTGATATCCCTTATTGATATGATTATTTCATCTCAAGTATATTAATCCTCTTCAATTTATGTCTGTTGGAATGTGCTTCTTGAAAATCATTCGATTTGTCCTATAGTTGAATTTGATGTTATCTTAGGCATAGATTGAAATTATCTACATAAATAAAAAATCAATTTTCAATGAATGGAAGTCATGTTTGATATTCCAAAAAAACATTTTCTCATTTATCTATGAAATGATAAATATGAATGTCCAAATAAAATAACATTTATTATATTAGTTCTAATTCATATTAAAATGGGTTGTTTGTCTTAACTGATTGGGGATAAACCAAACATCCATGATATTCCAATTCCTTTGGAGTTTTTCGATGTCTTTTTGTTATATTTTAATAGACTAAAAATAAATAGTGATGTTAAATTTTCAATAAAACTCATACATGGTTTACACTTATTTTAAAAGAGTCCTAATAGAATAAGACCAATTGAATTATTGAAATTGAAACGAAACTCCAGGATAATCTTGATAAGGGATTTATTTTCCCATGTGTTCTACCTTGGGGTGAACCCATTCACATTACCCAAAAGAAATATTGATTTATTTAAATTTTCATTTATTATCAGTATTTTAACAAGATTATTGTCAATAACAACTATCCTCTACACTATATTGATGAGTTGTTCAATCGACTGTGCATGGCTCAAAAACTTTATAATATTTACCATAATTGGTTTAAGAAAGAGGATAACCAGAAGAAAAATTTCCATAAATTTTATGGACACTATGAGAATATAGGGATTACATTGGGTCTTCATAATTCCCCTAGTATCATCAGGGATTTAATAAATAGTGTCTTCAGATATTACCTAGATTAGTTTGTGGGAGTATTTATAGAATATATTCTTATATATTTGAAGATAAAGTAAGAGAATTATTACTACTTAATAATTTCACTAAATACCTTGAGAAAGGATAATATTTATGTAATATTTACAAAGTGTGAATTTTGGCTATAAAAGGTGTCATTTGTGGGTTATATAATCTAAATCGAGGGTATATCAGTGGTTCCATAAAAGACTGATATTATTAAATGTTATATCAGACCAACCATAGGAAATTTTATATGATTATTTATTTGTTTGAGCATATAATATATTAATTTTTTGTATAATTTATCATGACAAAAAAATCCACTGACCAAGTTAATTTAGAAGGGATAAAAGGTCCTTTAGACAGATGAATACATGGAAAATATCAAGGATCAGAAGGGAGGACTAGTTAGTGAACCTCATCATATGTTAACATATAGTGAAAAAGGAATATAAATCATTAGTAATTCATCCATGAAGGTATTGGGATGAGTTCCTATGTAGAAGGACATGGTTTTAGCTTATGTCCCACGAAAATTGAAGGTTCGTGGGAAAAAACTACCAGACACAAAATTTGGAGTTAATTGTAGTAATTTTTTCATTAAAAAGATGATGCCATTATATTTATAGTGAAAAGTGTGTTATATGTACTGATAAAAATGATATTGGTATATATTCAGACAAAATGAGTTGAAGATGCTATTTAGGAGATGGTTATAGTAGATTAAAGATTTCAAGTTTTCAATATACTACTTCCTAGGGAAAGTGATCAAAGTGGATGGAGATTTTATTAGATTAGATCATACTAGATTATCTAATATGAGTATCATAAATGATTAAATATTTTTGGATTTAAAATGGATATATCTAGAAATGCTGAGGGAATAGTTGAAATCATATTTTTTTGAAATGAGTGATCAAACATCTATCGAGGTGAATATTAAAGAGGCATCGAAGGATGAAATAGAGTAACAGAAGAATATGAAGAAATGTTATAGAGTTTAAAAACTGATTGTGGTGAAATGATATGTTTCAAGAACCATGTATGATTGAAAACCATACCAGTTTTTGAATAATTATTTATAAGAGGAGGCTCACAGTTCTTGATTCACTATTAATCCTATAGGCATGAATATATATAGAGATATGAAAAAGTATTTATTGTTGGATTTAATTTGAAGTTATATTTTAGAGTTTGTATCTCTATGCTTGGTATTTCATCAAGTTATGACTGAGTGAAAAATTCTAGCGGTATGTTATACCTATTACTCATGCCATAATGGAAATAATAAAACAACACCACAAATTATGTGTTCAGACACCCAAAAATGTCTGAAGGGGGTAATGTTATATATGTTATTGTTGATCAAAGAAATAATCCTAAATAATTTTTCATTATCAGGGAATATCTATATTTTATTTCTATTTCTTGTATATACATTATGGAAGTGGTAATGTTGAATTGAGTACCAAATTCCACGATATCTAGTTGGGATCTAATGTTTACATGTAATTTCTAGTGAATTTTTCAGTAAGATATTGATATAGAGTTGAGTTTATCACTGTGTATCATTATTAGATAGATAGTTAATTTTATAGAAGAATTCAAACACTATAATATATTTCGATATCTTTTTCTTTGGATTTCAATGGTGGTAGTGATGTACAACTTCTTCTAGTCGAGTTTTTATATAGTAATATTTTCACATGAGTATTATTATAACCCTATATGAAGCCCTCAATAAAAATAAGTGTAAATATCAAATGTTCACAAATAAATATGGAGGAAGAAATCTATTAGAACCAAATATATGTGAATTAACCAAGGAGAAGTTTATAATATTTAATAATACATAAGGGTGATATAAAGTTGATATAAAAGATATGTTGATAATCATCGATGTTATTTGAAATTTTTAGTTAGTCAAAATGTGTTTTTGATAATTTCTATATGAAAAAAGGTAATGATATTTTAACATAAGGAAAAAATCATCCTTTGGTATATTGACCCCCTTTAAATTCTTGATCATATATAAGTGATAGTCTATTGGTTGGTGCTTTTGCAAAACCTATCTAACTCTATGGTATGTTTCATGTATCTCTCTTGAAACATACAGACCCAAACCTTCGTATGTAATAAAATAATAGGCCATACTTCTATATAATGAATATTCTTATGAGTAAGAACAATTGGATATTCATTATAATAGAGAAAACGTTCAATAAAACAAGACCACTCAACTGGAAAATGTTTTCTGGAGAAACGACTAGTTTGGGGATTCTATGTGGGAATTTTAGGGTGAATTAAGGGGAACTTATTCTCATTTTTGAAAAAAAGGATAATGAATTTCAATGTAAGATTTCATTTTAATTGTGGTAGAATGCATGACCCTAAAATTTAATGAAATATTTTTTCTGAAGTAAATTTAAATTTTATGATATCTTGTAATGCGCACCCCATTGAGGTCTAACAAAGAAAAATATACTATTAATATTACTATTTAATATGGTCATTAGGAATATACCATTAAAATAGTAATATGAATAGTAATAACCAAATTTTTATTATTATTTAAAATGGTTTAATATGAATAAATGATATTGAAAAAAGGACTTAATTTTTGGTAATGTATTAATATGTTTCGGAAATTCTATTTTCAAAAAAAAATTTATTTCTTTTTGTGAATAAAAAATCAATGTAATTTTTTTATATATTTTAAAATTTATTTTTATAAATAATCATCCTTTTGGAAATAAATATATCATTATTATTCTTGGGGTGATTTTTTTTTTATTTTTTTTTGAAAAGATTAATTTTTTTGGTCAATAGTGAACATACTATTTTTTATTGAGAACTACCTTTTGGTTTATAGAATTTATAAGGTTGTAATAATTTGGAAATGATTTTAAAATTATAATAAATTATAATATATTATAATTAAACCAATATTTTCCATTGAAAACAATTTTATATTGATTTATTAGATAAAAATAATTCAATGTTTTGAAACATTTTTTCTTTGGAAAATGAATTTTTTATTATGTATGCAGGTTCAATTTCAAATTAAATTAAAACATTTATTCCAATTGAATAATTGAAAATTAATCTTGTATTTGGAATAATTATAATAATTATTATTTAATAATGGAAATATAATATTTTTACCAAAAAATAATACTAAAAATATTATAAATTAATTATGACAATTAATTATTAAACAAATTTATTGGTGTGAAAACTGAACGTATAAGGTGTAAAATAACTTATAAAATTTTCCAAAACTGATTGGATTTCTATATATGTTCCTTATCACCAATAATATCTGATAAAACCCATTTTTATCCTTTTGGTATGTGAAAAATTCTTGTCCACTTTATTCATTAAAAAAATCCATTTGTGTCTTCTCCCATTATGAACTTCCACTCCTTCTTCTATCCTATTACCGTTTACAAAACGAAATGGTTCCAAAAAATTTGGTCCAAATAAATTATTAAATTTCCTAATTTCTTCCTATAGGCCTTATTTTTGTTTGGAAAATGTCAAAATAATTCTTCTAGTATAAACCATTAGAGGCTCTCCAAAGAAGAGGTAGGATTGTTAGCCATGTGTTTTTATTTTATTTAATCCTCCACATCATTGAAATATTATTTAACCTTGATAATATAATAAAATATATATCAGTTTTATATGGGTTTTTTATTATGTTAATTTAATGCTCTTCTCCTTTACTCTACTCCATCAAATTCTAAATGACAGTGTCAGTCATGTTTATGGATGACCACCACCCTACGTAATGATGTTATACATTTTCCATCACCTCTTATCCCAGAAGGATAAAATAATAAATTTATTAATTATATTTTATATTTATTATATTATAATTATTATGTAATCATAATATATCATATTACTTCTTACTTTTAATTATGTGAGGATATGACAATGTCACTTGTGTGTATAGTGGACAACTTCTTTAAGAGGTGATATGATTCATTTTTTAATAATGTATTAAATATAAGGTAATAAATAGAAATTTAATGAATATATGTGATATATATGAAATCATAAAAAATATATAATTGTTATATACTATTTATCTTTTTTTATTTCCATCCATCAATAAAATGGAAACCGATTTAATGTGTACATATGACATAATATCTCCTTGAATGGTGTAACACATTTTATAAACATAAATCTAATGGATTATTTTAAATAAATATATAATGAATTTAGTTTATATTTATATCATGTTTAAAATTATTGATATAATGAAACAATTATTAAAATAAAAGGATATAAAATACTAAACCAAAACATACATGGAAAATGAAGTAGTTATTCTCCACAACATAACATTAAGGAGAAATTATTCCTCAAAGGATAAGAAAAATTTATAAGTTAATAATATGTGGTATGATAAATATGTGAATGATTTTGTAATAATTTTTTAATAAACTTATATATATTATCTAGAAATTTTGATCAAGTATTCATGAATTAGATATTTAACATATGGGATTTTTGTCCCAATTTGTCTTATTTGAGACACAGGTCATGTTACACACCTATCTTCTTTTATGAGGACTACATAAAGACCCATTTATATGTAATATCATGAATAAATTTCTTTTATTGATATTTAAAATTTCATTTTATGTTATACTTTCATGGAGATTTTGATTTAATGTAACCAATGTAGTAACAATTTTATGTTACAATATCAATGTTTATCTGGATTAATTATGTTTATGCTTCTGATGATGAAATCTTATGAAATATCTCTCAAGAAACAAGTTAATTTTATTATACTATGATTATGTTATGAAAATACATTTTCCCTTCATTTTCCCTATTTTTTTACTAAAGAAACCAATAGAGTTATTTTAAGAAAAATAATCTTTATTTATCTCTTCGGTAAAAATTAATTTCCATCGAAAAACATGTTTTATTAAAAAAAATTGTTTTTTACATTCCAAAAAAGATTTATTGAATTAATTTTTTCCATATTTTTTTAAAATTATTGAATTGTAATATTAATTTCATTTTCCACACAAGGGACATTTGGATTTACTAAAAATGTGAAAGGAATATTTTTTTTAAGATGTACAACATGATCAATATTTCTCAACATCATGGAAACTGAATATATTAAAGAATGTATTATATTTTTTAATGGTTATTTTTAAAGAAAAGTTTTCAATTTTTTTATTAATTTTTTACAATTTTTTTTTTCACATTGAATTTTTTATTTTCCTCAATAAATATTCCATGAGATCCTTCAAAATCATTTTCCATCTAAGATGACATAATCAGATGTTACAGATTATTTGTAGGGGATATGATCTAAGGACATGATTCTTATTATTTATTTGTATGGATAATTTTTATGATAAAAACAAATTTATGAAACGTTTTTCTCTTTAATGGGTTATAACATGATAAAATTTTATCAAACCTAGTTTTTAGGAGTTTTTCTCGAATGAAATGTTTAATTAATTATGAAACCTATTTATTTTCCATGGGTTAATCTATGATGAAATGTTTATGAAAGCCATTTATTTTAATGGATCATGATATGATTATTTTTTATGATCATGTGGAACATGTATATCTGATTCTCATTATTTGATAGGTGGCACCTATACCTCCCTCCAATGCATTGGGTAAAGAATGAAATATCTTGGGATGTACATGAATAGATTAGGGATTTAACCATGTTCAATGAGGTACATTCTCCACTATAATAGTATTTGTATCAACCTTGACAACTATGATGGTTTTTTGATTGAACCCATTCAAATATGATTTAATTTCCAATGATCCATGACTGTTATATAAATTATATTCTATTCTAATGTGTATGCCACAATTACATGTATCATGTCAATGTTATGATCTAATGGATTATATTATTTTATTTTATTATGTATAATGTATTATTAACTACTAATATTTATGAAATAACTCAATATTTTGATCATTGATATAAAGACTATCAGTTTAATATATAGTGATCAGAATGTCACACACTTATTATAATGTTATCTTTATATATTTCCCTTGTTTCCCCTTATTGGGAATCCAAGACCACAATTTCTTTTGATACCTTTCCCTAGGTTATGATAATAAGTATTACATATGATATGTCTAATAAGGAGTATAGCTATTAGAAATTATGTGGAAGATGATGTAATTAAATTATGAACCAGTTTTTTATGTTTTTATGTTTTTAATGGTATTATATATTTATGATCATCATGCATGTGTTTTTTTATAGTAAAAAATATTCATAAAAATGTACTAAATTTGTATGAAAAACATTGTTCATTTTATCCATAATGATAAATAGATCCTTAAGTTCAATAAAATTATATGAAGCTAGTTGCAGCATGGATAACACTATAAGATAATAAAAAATGGGGAATAAATGAAGTAAAAAACAACATTAAACATTAAGTTGTGGTTTTTTGTTGACTAGAATAGCTTGGGCCTCATTAAATAAGGATGAAAGATGGAATATTTAAGATCAAAAATATTAAATGGTGATGATAATTAACTATATCCTAGGATCGAGGTACCTCAATGGTATTCTGGTAATGTTGTGTGTCATAGTCAGTCAATAGAATAGGGAGTCAAGCGATAAAAATGAGGATTTAATTTTATATGTGTTTTTAAAAAACATTTATCAAACGTTATATTTGAATCTAATCTTAAAGGGTTTTATTTCACTTTTAACATTATTTTTATAAAATTAACATTAAATTTTCTTCTAAATAACCTTTAGCATTATTTCTATAAAAACTAATTTTAAAATTAAATCTGAACTTTTAGTGTTTATTTTATAAAAAACCTATGTTAAATTATTACCTAAACTCTTTTAAGATTGGTTACTAAAAAATGTGATATTAAACACAATAGCTAAAGACACTATTTTTACTAGTTTCAATAGTCATAGGTGGTAAGATGGAATGATTGAAATATAAACATCATCTTGGTCACTCTCATAGAGATAAATAGCACTTCCCTACTAGACACTGAAGAGGGAACCTTGAGAATAAGGGAATCTAATACGTAAGACTTCCTCACATGGTGTAGTATGATTTACAAGTATATATACCACTCATAGAAGTTACTATCGATGGATATATTTTATTTCTCCAGTATGAATCACTATTATCATGTCTATTTTATGTGAGTTTCCAATTTCTACCTCAAGTAAAATTAGTTTTTAATATTTTTCCTTAGTAACCAAATGTGACATACTATATATTATTTATTAATATCGCATTATTTTATCCAACCCAAATATCCCTCACCATTGGATTTAGAATATCTAGTCTTAAAGATATTTTAGTGTAATGTATTCATATATCCCATTTAATAACCCAAGGGAGGGATGCGTTAATCACTCAAAGATATTTAGGAAGGTGTATCCTTCAATCTTAATTAAATAACAACCCCTTGATCCTCATAGTATAATCCCAAATCTGAATTTCCCAAAATCAAATTTTCAGAATTCTTAACTTAAAATTTAAACCATTTCTATCAATGTCTACTTCTATTGATGTGAACTTTTTTATGTCATCCTAATAAAATCATTAGAAATCGATATTAAATTGTAGTGTTATGAAAAGATGAAGATTAACAGTTTGATGTATTAGTTCCATTCTAAATCAATTATTGGATCATTATACCAACTTAATTTTTTATTTGAGGGATTTTTATCTATTTTTGTAAATATTATTCATTTCATCCTCTAATATTCTTTTCAATATTATATCTATATTACATAAGTGATCAACCATGTTTCAATAATTTTTTTGAATAAATTACTTATTTTATTCCATCTTGCTTGAATTTTTAATTCATTTATTTTATATGATTGAGATAACAATATAATAATAATATATTATTTCCTAAGAAAATGACCTAAATAAAATAAATTATGATTTAAGAATAATGATATTTTAAGGGTAAGTTTATCAAGAGGATAAAAAAGTAACCTTTAAACCCATTTTATTATCTCTTTGAACATACACTATTTTTAGTTGTAGTATTCCAACTATCCTCTAAGGTATCTATTTTATTTGTTTCACCTTGAGTATGAATGTGAACCATATCCTATCAACTCAATGATCCTTCATTATATTTGAAATAATAAAGTGTAGATGAAGAGAACCATTATAATTGATATGGGGTTACAATTTTTTTTTACTCACAATTGAAAATTATAATGAAGAGGGAAACAGATATGTCATTATTTTTGTTTAATAATTATTATCTCAAAAAACCCATGAAATAATAACTATAATTAATTAAATCCAATATAATCATAGGCGAGTCAAGATCATAATCATCCATTCATGAATTTAATTCACATTTGAAACTAGCTACAATTAATTTCATGTCGTTATTTTATTAAGCTAAAATCACTCAAATTAATTCAATTAAATATTTTATTAAAAAGTTCATTCATGTATTGTAAATTCCATATAAATAACCTAGAAAAATTACATATTCCCTAATTTTAAATTAATTATTAACATTAATTTAATTAAAAATTAATTATTTACATAATGTGTACTTGGAGAAAACATAGTACGTACAATTTGGAACCACCTATTGTATTTTATAGTCATTGTTATGTAATTTTTATTTACATAAAATGTCATTTGTTTACAAACTATGTAATACCATGAGACTAGAAAATTATTCAAATATAAAATTATGACCCCCAAAATGTGTTAAACTATGTGGTCAGTACTGATTTTAATTATCATGTAAAGTACACCAAATATATGATGAATATGCATGAAATGCAGTTTAAAAACTAATTAAGAAATTAATTTATCTTTTAGTATACTATATACCCTAGTTGATGAATTTATTTAATTGAAATGTCATATATTTTTGTTTAATGTCATAATGAATTTCATTTATATAATTAAATTATATGGTGTATACCTTAGAAAAATATGTCATCTACATAAAATGTTTATGAGATATATGGTACGTACAACATGAAACATGTTATGTACTCTATTATGAAGTCATTTGTGATACATACATGGGGACTGAGTGTGTATACATTATATAAATTTATATGTTACATGGAATATCAGACAACTACATATTGAGTCATCCCTATCAACACATTTTTATTATCCTTAAGTATTTATGTAGTGTGAAGTAAATACATGTTAAATACATTGACCACAATGTTTTCATGATTTTTTCGAGGTGAATCAGGCATGAATACCTGATGTGTATGCCAGATATAGGCCACAAAATCCAGAAAACCATGTTCAAGACAACTCATAAATATATTGAATTTGATAATGTATGCTACTATCTCCTGTACGATGCACTCATGTGGCCCCCTGACTCATCCTATTGTAATGAATCTAGGTACATAGCATGTGAATTATTGTCACATTTTATTTATCCATATTAACGTTCTATAATTTATAACAAATAGGAAGGGTATATATAATCATTATTTATGTAACGCCTGGACCCTAGAAGCTTAGATCCAGTGCATTATTTTATTACATTGTCATGATTACAAGGAATAAAATCCCAAAGGACCAATCAGTTTAGTAGTATTGAATAAAATAAATACATAAATGTAGAATTTTTATAATTTTAAAGGAAACAAAATAAAAACATAACAAAAGCTAATAAATTACATCCTTAAAAACTCAATAAATGATCTCTTCTTCATAACATATGGAAGGAAAAAATGAAAGGGGTGAGCTCAAATGATTATTAAGGGTTAAGAAATATAGTAGAATATTACATAAACATAAATATTCTTCATGGCGAATAACTGAAAAAAATTCCTTTAAAAATAAACTTAAAGACACTATGAGAGGAATAAGTGGTGAATAAATAATTCCATAATAAAACATAAACATGGGTATTCTACTAGTCAAATAACTACATGAACCATCAATAATATTTTCATAATATGGTAAATTCATATGTCAGACATTCTAAAATATACTATCAAGGCCTCGGCCAAGATGTCTATAATTGAATGATCCTCGACCAAAACCATAAATATCTATTTTGTCAGGCCTTGTTCCAATACCATAGTTTGTCTCATGAGACTGATCAATGCACCGAGGAGTTATAACAGGCCCCACCCAACACTTAATATGTCCAATGAATTCCTATTATGAGTGGGTATAAACCTAAACACCATACACTTTCATATTGAAACAAACATATGAAATGTAAATAACTTTCCCCAATCATTAATCATAAACGATACCCATTCAGAGTAATATGGTGATTGGTTTCAAGATAGAACATTATTATTAAAAATGATCATTAACCAATAACTAAAACAGATTGGATGATATCATTGGGGATAATACTCAAAGATTTATAAGATTAATCAATGTATGTTTCCATAGATGAGGATACTTCTCAATAAGCCTATTGAAATATTATTGAGGAAATAATCCTTAAACATTCCAAAGTGTCCAATACCACCTGGAAACTTTATAATTGTAATCACTTATTATATCATGAGAATAATGATACTCTTTATATGATATAACCGATGTTATTACACACACCACAAAAAAGTAATACGTGGTAAATAAGTCATATATCTTATAAAAGTTAATGTGAGATGAGAATAATCATTTTTTACTTTGGAAAGAAGTGTTCTTTTGGAAAATAATTTCTAAATTTCATGAAATAAGATTGTAAAAATTTATATCCTCAAAAATAAAAGGCAAGGTCTTTGAAATTGTATTCAAGTCTAAAATAATGTCTTATTGAGGTTAGATAATGTAAAAAAGTTTTTAAATAAGCCTTAGAATTAAAATATTTTAGTGCGGTTTAAGGAACATATTAAAGTATTTTAAAGAGCAATAGAATGTTTACATTAATAAAACCATTAATGAAACAAAATAGATTTTTCATGATAAAATGTGCTATTTTTGAAAGATAAATATGGATTAAAGCAGGTTATAATGTGAACTTAAAAATAGGTAAGAATTCATGAAATTCATTGATTTGAGCTTCAATTTTAGATGTGTTTATGAATGATCCTTTTAAAATATGTCACTCCCCAAAAAATAAATAAGGATTATGATTGGTATACATATACATAATATTCATACAGAATTTATGAGGATTAAATAAGAATAAATAATAATTTCATTGATGTGAAAAGAGAATAAGAGCAACCCAAATGAAAATAGAGGTTCAGTTAGAAAATACTTACAACATTGTAATCAATTGAATCATATTCCATGAAATTAATAATTATTAAATTATACATTTAACATATTGAAACTGAATAAAATATTTATTTCAAAAATCATTGGGATTTATACATACACCATACCCAAGTAGTATTAGTGAATATAGAATATCTCATAAAAATGGATGTGAGACGAAGAAGCCCCATACCTTATGTATGATGGTGTTCATCATCTGATTTTAGTGGCATGGATAAAAAAAATAAATTCATTAATTAATATCTCCATAAATAATTATTTATATAATTGATTTATTATATACTTATTATGTTCATTCATGTCCTTCTTTGTAGGTTTAAGAGGATTAATTTTATTATTTGGGAGAGTTTTCTTAATGATTAGTATACTTATATACATGAATAGGGAATAATTTAAAATGAGATTGGTTATCTAGAATTGGGTTCATATGTTATTATTGATCATAAAAAATGTTACATTGTTTTAAATTCCATTTGTTTACTTGGAGTAAATATGAATCATTATATAAATTATTTAACGAAATCTGTTTTGGTTAATTGGAGGTTTTTGAACACAACATACTCATTTTGATTTACAAATCAAAACCATGTGAAAAAAAAGATTAAAAACCCATAGATGAGTCATAATACATATATTATTGTTTGGTCCAACAATAATAATTTTTTCATGAGTATAATTTATAATGGTAATAAAAATTGAAATCCTATCATCCTTGAATGTGGTAAATTAACACATATCAGACAATATTTTTATTTTTACTATAAAATAATGGGAAGTGAGAGTTGATGAAGAATAAGCACATTATCATAAAAAAAATTACAGTAACAAAATATTGAAAAAATTAAAAGATAAATGGAATAGAAAGGAACTCCAAATAAAAGAAAAATTGAGAAATCCCTTACGAAAATTCAGCAGCATAATGACATCACATACAAATTAATAAAATATATTCGCAAGATAAAAAGGGTATATCATAATTATTAAATAATATATACTTTAGGGGGATAATTAATACATATCCCAATATAATAAAATTAAAATTAATATATAAAAACATAATAAGTGTGCTTGAAAAAATACAATGATTTTGAGATGAAAATTCTGCAGCATAACTTCTATACAAGATGGTTTTAGAAAACATTAAAAAGATATCAGAAAGGGGTCAACCATTAAAAAAAGACTCAAAAAACTACTAGAATAGAATAAAATATAAATAAGAACACTTTATAAAAACATTAAATACATAACACATAAATGAGACCTTAAAATAAAATAAATGAAAAGAGGAATTTACCTCGTGAAATAATCTTCCTTGGGAGCCTCTTTAGGGGAGCAGTTTCAATTTTTTGGAAAGACCGAGAGATCATGGACGTGGTTAGTGACTAAGGAAGGGTATTTGGGTAGATATTATACGAGGCACATGTCTTGAGAGGAGTTAAGGGAAGAGGGAGTGAGGGGATATTTTAATATTGGAGGAGAGAAGTGAATTTTTAATATTTTATTCATTATTTTATTATTTTCCTCAGGACAACAAATAGTGTTGTTTCATGTGACACCTAATAGTAATAAGAGAATTTTAGATCGATCAAAGTTTCCATAAATAACTCTTGATTTCATTAATTTTGTATTTAACTGATTATTTGTATATACGATATTTTTCTGTATTTCATTATTCATTAAAAAATTAAGTTTTTTAGAAAAATTCCAAAAATTCACCCTAAGAATTATTCAACGTGTAGAATCCATAAATGAAATCCATTTTTGGAAAATAATTTTTTATATAATTTTAATTTAATTTTTAAATAAAATATAAATTTATTCCTAAAAGACAACTATAAAACTCTAAATCATTTTATAACACCTTGACAAATTTAATCATGGTCCCATACAATTATATAATAACATTAAGAAAATAATATAAAATTTTTTTATTACATTTTATGAAAATAATTTTCCATTTTAAATTATAAAATTAATAAGAAAATTTTAATTAAAATATTTATTTCATAAAAAAATACTAATAAATATACTATGAATGTTTTTAACTTTTAAGATGTCTAAATTTTATTTATAAATTCATGGTTAAATATTTTAATTTTTTTGTTTGATTTACTATTCACTATTATTCATCACTATTCTTAGGGGAATGTCACTATGCATAAGTGTATGTTATTATTTACTAAAAATTATGTTTTCCTTATTATATTCTAAATATCTTACGGAACACAATCGTGTATGTTACTTTTTTGAAATTCAAATCATAGAGGTAGAAAAATTTTGTTTATAGGCTAAGTTATATCAAAGTGGTGTTTTTTTATAGAATTAGTGTTTCGTGAATTCAATATCAAATTTATGTGCTTAAACATTGGGTGATACATTATCCCGTACTTATAAAATGTTCATCCATGATAATTTAAATTGTACTTCGAAAGTTAATGGTTGATAACTGAAAAATCCCTTCTGGGAAAACCAAAAATACGATATTTTTAGAATATTATATTAATAAAAGGAAAGGGAAATACATTAGTTACAACAAAACCACACATTATAATTGAAAAAACGTGGTCATGGAAAAATAATCCAACCATCATGTAGTGACATTAAACTTTAAACCCCATACAATGATCAACTTAAACCATTTTGTAAATGTTTAAAAATTCCAAAATATAATGATTCAACACATTATAATGAAGGTATAAAAATTTCATTGATGAAACAATCACTAACCCTTAATCAAAAGGAATAAACTCTAAAATTCACATTCAAAACATGTGAATAACTTTATCATGTATCCTGTTGAAATATGGTAATAACATGAATTACCCTAAAACCCATACTTGAAACCTGCATTATACTTTATTATTTAAGTAAGATACATGTTATTGGATATATTACTCAAATAAAATATTATTGTAAATTCCATATATGATAGTATAAACCACTTCTTGACAAGTCAATAATCAGTTAAGGGAGCCAATACTAATCCAAATCAATTATTTCTTCATCATTATCTCAACATCAGATATATATAAAAGGGTTTAACATTATACTGAATCACTTTTCCTATGAACCATTGATCATAAAAACTCAAATCCTTAATGATATAGTACTTTAGTATAATCCTTATATTTTTAGAAATTCTTACAACCAGTACATTACTGACAAAATATTCAAATTTCATGATTCTTGACAAGGCATTTTAATCTATATACTTTATCTATGGTAGCAAAAAAACATGATCATTATCCAAAATCACCATTTGGGGTATATTACTTTTTCACTTGAGACATTGATTCACATAGTTTCCCATCTCTATGTTTTTGAAGCATTGAATATTGGGAAATTTTTCATTATCTTGAAATTATGAGAATGGTGGCCATTTTCTCCACACATGAAGCAAACTCATTTTCCTTTCAAACATATGCCAAGGTGTTTATTTCAATAGTTATCACATATAGGTATACCCTTCTTTCCCTTCTTTCCATTATCCCTTTATTTCTCTTCTAGACCCATATTCTTTTTCATCCCTTCATATCCATAAAACTCAGATAATTCTTTACATACCATGTTAACACAAGATATTATTTCCTCATATGATGAGGATAATTGGGTGATATTCTTCCACTGAAATAATGGATTAAGTCCATTAGAGATATGATCCTTCTTAATCTTCTCATCTTGCACATTGGTGAAGTTATCATTCATTCTGGTAAGTACCATTTCAAATAAATTCCATATAATATATCATATCCTTAAATTATGAAATCTATATATATCTTAACATGGTATAATAGATAACATAAATTTATGCATTATAAACCTAGAACTGTATAATTTGGTTACTTTAGATGCATAAATACTTCATCGAATTTTGTAATAATCTTATGAATTTACCAAATCATATCCCTCGAGAGTGTTATAACAAGAGTACAGCAAAGCCCATTTTCGTACACTAGTTCCCATTAAAGACTAGCTCAAAGAGGTGTTTTTAGGTTTTTCCTCTAGATACATTTGTTCTAGATCCACCTCTACTTTTTTGTATACAAAGAGTGATGTATTTTCTTGAAAAAACACATAATATATTCCCTACAAAAATTATAGTATGTCCTTGTATTCTATCCCCAAATTATATCTTAAGGTTTTATTCACTAATAAAATTTTTGAATATCCAGTTTGTATGTTTTATACTAAACTTTTTTTGATACCAACTGCAACACTTCTACCCCAGAAGCCTATAGCTGGTGCATTATTTTAATAAATTTTCCTGATTACGAGGTATAAAATTCAAAAATACCAAGTAGTTTAATAGTTTTGAAAAACTAGATACATACATAGGTTCAACATTACAACATAAAGAAAAAAAACATAAATGTTTTATTAAGAACTTCCACAACTATAAGTTTATCCCTATAGGTCATTCATAATATACTTATTCATGTCATGAAAAAATTAATCATAAAAAAGAGTGAGATCAAATGCTTAGTAAAGGCTAATCAATACAGTGTAAGACAAAGTAAACATAAACATTTAGCATAGTGAATGACTAAAATATATTCCTTTAAAAATAAACTTAAAGACATTATAGTAGGAATAAGAGTTGAATAAATAATTCCACAATAAAACATAATCAAGGGTATTCTACTGGTCGAATAAAAATACAAACTGTTAATACTATTTTCCCAAAAGGGAAATTCATATGTCAAACATTCTAAAATATATAATCAAGGCCTCGACCAGGACGTCTAAAATTTATTAAGGACTCGAACAAAACCATTAATATCCCTTTTGTCTAGTCCTTGTGCCAATACCATAGTTTGTATCATGAGACCTAGTGATGCACCTAGGGGTTATATCAAGACCCACCAAATACTTACTAAGTCCAATTCATTCCTCATTTGAATGGGGATAAACCCAAAAAATATACAAATTCATTTTGAAACTATATTATTAAATATAAATAACCTTCCCCAATCATTAATCATAAACACAAATCATTCACAGTAATATGGTGAATGGTTTCAAGATAGAACAACCATTTTCAAACTAGTCATAAACCATCAAATAAAATAGATTGGATGATAACCTTGTGGTTAGACAGTAAATAAGTACATGATTAAACAAAGGATGTTTCCATAAATGATGATACTTATAAAAAATTACACTGAAAAATTATCGAGGAAATAATCCATAAATAATCCAAAGTGTCCCATACCACGTTGAATCATTCACATCATAATGACGAAAAATATCATGAGAATAAAGAGACTCTTCATATCAAATACCAATGTTCAGTACATACACCACAAGAAAGAAATAAGTGGTGAAGAAGGAATATATCCCATAAAAGTTAAATTGAGTTGAGAAAAATCTTTTTTACTTTGGAAATAATAGTTTTTTTTGGAAATTAATTTGTAATATTCATGTAATCATATTGTAAATATTTATATCACAAAAAATAAAAGGGAAGGTATTTTGAATTATATTTGATTCCTAAATAAAATCTAATTGAGTTGAAATCATTTAGAAGTGGATTTTAATGAAGCTTTAGAAATAAAATATTTTAGTACGGTTTAAGGAACATATTAAATGATTTTAAAATGAAAAGGCATGTTTTTTCTCGTTAAATCATAAATGAACCAAAATATATTTTTCATGTTAATTTTTTTTATTTTTTAAAGATAAATATGGATTTGAAAATATTATAGAGTAACTATAAAAATAGGTAAGAATTCGAGAAGTTCCTAGAATTAGTCTTGCATTTCGGAAGGATTTTTGAGTGATCCTTTTAGAAAATGTTACTCCCCCTAAAATAAACAAGAATTATGATTGGTACAAATATATATAATATTCATAAAAAAATGTATGCGGAGAACATAAGAATAAATAATAATTTCATTGAGGTTAATTGAGAATAAGAGAAACCTAAATGAAAATGGAGGTTCGGGTAGAAAATACTTACAACATTGTAATCAAATGAATAATATACCAAGAAATTAATAATAATTAAATGATAATTTAAATATATTTAAAATAAATAGAATCATGACTTGAAACTTATATGGTTAATATACATACACCATAAACAAGTAGTAGGAGTGAATACATAACATCTCACAAAAATGGAAGTGAGATGAAGAAACCCCTTACCTTAAGTCTGAGGGTGTTTTTCACTTGATATTTGGTCCCTAGATAACCCAATTAAAGTCATTAATTATTAGTATAAAACTATTTTTTTACTTAATTTATTTATTGTAGACTTATTATGTTCATTTATGCCCTTCTTGATGGGTTTAAGAGTTACACTTTTATTATTTTAGAGTGTTTTTTTCATGATCATTATACTTTATACATGAATGGAGAATCATTTAAAATGGGAATGGTTATCCAAAATTGAGTTTATATTTTATTTGTGATCATCTAGAAGTTTAAATGGTTGAAAATTACATTTGGTTACTTGGAGTGAATAAGAATCATTAAGTATATTATTTAATGAAATCAGTTTTGTTTAATAGGCGGTTTTTGAACAAAACAAACTCATTTTTATTTATAAATAAAAAAAATGTGTTTTAATAGATTACAGAACCATATATGAGGAATAATACATATCTTATATTCTGATTCAACTATAATAATTGATTCATGACCGGAATTTATGATTGTAATAAAAATTGAAAACCCATCGTCCTTGAATGTGGTAAATTAGAATATCTCGGATGGTGTTTTCATTTTTTGTATAAAAGAACAGGAAATGAGAAATGATGAATAATTATTCCGTTATCATGAAAACATTCTATTAAATAAATTTGGAAGAATAGAAAAAATGAATGAAAAATAAAGGAACTCAAAATAAAATAAACGATGGGAAATCCCTTATGAATATCTAGCAACCTAACATCGTCACTCAAAAAAATCATAAAATATATTGATGAGAGAAAAAAGGTATCTAATCATTATTAAATAATATATAAATTAATCATGATATGTAATTACAAATACAAAAATAATATTATTTAAATTAATAGATAATAACATAATAAGGGTGCTTAAAAAAGAGAGAGAATTTGAGACCAAAATTCAGCAGCACAACGACTATACAAAATGGTTTTAGAAAATAGTAAAAAGAGAGAGGAAAGGGGTAAAACATTCATATAAGACTCATAAAATTGTATTGGGATATTATTAATTGGAAATAAGAATATTTTATGAAAACAAGAAATACATAACACAGAAAAGAGAACTTGAAATAAAATAAATAAAAAGAGAAATTTACCTCTTGAAGTAATCTTCCGTTAGAACCTCATTAGGTGAGAGGTTTTAGTTTTCTCGAAATACCAAGAGATAATGGACGTGTGTAGTGTCTAAAAAAGGGTATTTGGGTTGAGCATAGACAGGGGACCCATCATTAGAGGAGTGAAGAGAAGAGGTAGTGGGGGGTGGGGGATAGTGGATGCGAGGAGTGAATTTGAATATCTTATTTATTATTTTATTATTTCCCTAAGGATAGCCAATAATGTTCTTTAATGTGACCCTTGATTGTAATAAGTGAATTTTAGTTTAAAAAAATTGGCCTTAAATCACTCATGATGAAATTAATAGTGTATTTTACTGATAATTTGTATATACGATATTTTACCGTATTTCACTATAGATAAAAAATTTATGTATTTTAGAAAAATTCCAAAAATTTACCCTATCCATTATTCATCATTTATAATCCAAAAATGTAATCCACTTTCGAAAAATAATTATCTCTATATTTTTAATTCAATTTTTAGATAAAATAATAATTTAATCCAAAAGAACAACTTTGATACTATAACTAGTTTTATAACACATTGAGAAATTAATCAAGTTCCCATGAAATTATCTAATAACCATAATAAAATAAATTAACAATTTGTGAATATGTTATATTAAAATAAATTTTGATTTTAAATTATTAAAATAATTATAAAATGGGAATTAAATTTTTTATGTTATACAAAATACTAATTCATCAAATATGACTGTTTTTCCACTTGTAAGATATTTAAATTATATTCATACATTAATGTGTAAAGATTCTAATTTGTTATATAATTTAATATTCATAATATTACTTAATATTCATAAGGGTATTTCACTATTCATAAGTGTATGTCACTATTCACTAAAAATTATTTTTGTCTTATTAGATTCTAAATATATTACTAAATGCAACCGTGCATGTTAGTTTTTCAAAATTCAAATCACAGAGGTGAAAAAATTAGGTTTATTGGCTAGTTTATAACGAAGCGGTATTTTGTATAGAATTAGAGCTTCATTCATTCAATATTAAATTTATGTTCTTAAACTTGGGGTATTACACTATCCACTCAATAAAAAAATTTTGACGTTGAAATATGTAATTTAACTTCAAAATTTAATGGCTAATACTTGAAAATTCCATTATGGGAAACCCATAACAAGAATATAATTAAAATATTCTATTAATATGTGGAAAGGGAAATGAATCTGTTACTATAAACACCAAATTATAATTAGACAACATGGTTATGAAAAAAATAACAAAACCATCATATAGTGACATTAAACTCTAAAACCCCATACAATGATCAACATAAACCAATTCGTAAATGATTAAAAAAATTCCAAAATATAATGATTTTACACATTATAATGAAGGACTATAAATTTCCATGATGAACTTATCATTAAACCTTAATCAATAATAAGAAGCTCAAAAATTCACATTCCAAACATGTGAAAAACATCATCATGTATCCTCCTAAAATATGGCAAATACATGAATTATCATAAAAACCATATTAGAAACATGAATTATTCCTCATTCTTTATGTAAGATTCATGATATTGGATATATTACATAAATCCAAAAGTATTGTAAACACCATCGATGAAATCATAGAACCCTTCTCGACAAGTCATGTATTTTTACCAAGGTAGTTAATAATTATATGAATCAATCATTTATTCATCATTATCTCACCATAAGATATATATAAAATGGTTCATATTTATAATGAATCACCTTTCAGAGTACCATTCATCATACGACCTCAAATCCTTAATGAAATCGTACCACATAATAATCCTTATATATTTCATAATTATTACAACCATTACATTAGTGACAAAATATTCAAAAGACATGATTCTTGACTAAGAATATTAAAGATTCTACATCATTTGTGGTAGCATAAAACGTGATAATTATCCAAATTTATCATTTGGAGCATATTCCTTTGACACTTCGGATAGTGATTCACAATGTGTCCCATCTACCTAGAGTTGAAGCATTTTATATAGGAAAATTATTTCATTTTATTGCAATTATGAGAATAGTGGGAATTTTCTCCACACATGAAGCAACCTCCTTTTCCTCTCAATAATATTCCAAGGTATTTATTTCCACAGTTATCACAAGTGGGAAAAACATTTTTTCCCTTCTTCCCATTATCCCCATATTTCTCTGCCATCATCTTATTCTCTTCCTTCTATTCAAATCTATAAGACCCAAATAAGTCTTTACATACCTTGTTAACAAATGATATTATTTCCTCATATGATGAAGATAATTTAGAGACAATATTCCTTTGAAATGATGGATTCACACATCAGTGATTTTATCCTTCTAACTCTTCGCATATTCTGCATTGGTTATGTTCTCATTCCTTCTTCTAGGCTCCATTCCTAATAAATTACATATTATATATTGGATCATTAAATTGTGAACTCTCTATATCTCAAACCATGGCATAACACATAACATAAATTTATTCATTATAAATCAATGAACCATATACATTGGTTACTTTGGGGGAATAAATCATTCTTAATTGTTTTTAATATAATTATGAATTTACCAAAATATATCCCTTGAGAGTGTTGAACCAAGAGTCCAGCAAAGCCCATTTCCATGCACCATTTCCCATTAAAGTCTAGCTCAAAGTGGTGTTTTCGGGTTTTACCCCTAGATACATCTTTGCCAAATCCACCTCTACTTGTTCATATACATACTCTAATGTATATTCTTGATAAACCACATAATATATTACTTAGAAAAATTATATAATTTCCTTGAATTATTATCCCCATATTCTATCTAAGGGGTTTTTTAAACTAATCTACATTTTTTATATCAAGTTTCCATGTTTTCTACTAAAATTCCTTTGATACCAAATGTAACACCCCGACCAGAGAATCCCAGACCTGATGCATTATTTTAATACATTATCATTAATACAATGAATCAAATCCCAATGTACCGAGTAGATTATTAATTTCAGAAAAATAGATACATAAGTAGGTTCAACATTACAATTTGAAAGAAAAAAACAACATAAAAGTTTTATTGAGAACATCCACAAATCTATGTTTATACCTGTAGGTTATTCATAATAAACTTCTTCATGTCTTGATAAAATTAAACCTAATAAATGGGCGATCTCAAATGATCAGTAAGGGATTATCCATAGAGAAAAAGTTAACATAAACATAAACATTAGGAATGGTGAATAACCGAATCACGTGCCTTTAAAAATAAATATGAATACATTATAACATGAATAAGAGATGAATAAATAATTCCACAATAAAACATAAACATGTGTACTCTACTAGTGAAATAAACACATGAACCATTAATATTATTTTCATAAAGAGGGTAACTCATATGTCATACATTCTAAAATATGTCATCATATCCTCATCCATGATGTCTAAAATTGAGTTAGGCCTCCACCAAAACCACATATATCCATTTTTTCAAGGCCTTGTTCCAAGACCATAGTTTTTCTCATGAGACCTAATGATGCACTGAGGGGCAATAGTGGTCCTCAACCAACACTTACTAAATCCAATGCATTACTCTTATGAATGGGGATAAACATATACAACATAAAAATTCATATTGAAACTAACATATGAAATGTAAATAACATTCCCCAATAATTAATCATAAACACTCACCATTCAGTTTAATATGGTGAATGGTTTCAATATTGCACATCCGTATTCAAAATAATAAAAAACCATTAAATAAAACTAGGTATATGATGTCATAGGGGATAAATCTCAATGAAGTACAATATAAAACAAAGGATGTTTCCATGGATGATAATAATTCTAAATGAGGCCATTTAAAAATTCTTGAGGGAATAATACTAAATCATTAAAAAGTGTCCCATACCACCATGAAACATTTAAATTGTAATACATTATAATATCATGGGAATAAAGAGATAATTTATATGATATATTAATGGTTAGTACATACACAGAAACATAGAAATATTTGGTGATGAAGGAGTATATCTCATAAAAGTTAATATGATATGAGAAAAATACTTTTTTTACTTTGGAAAGAAGAGTTATTTTGGAAAATAATTTGTAATTTTCATGAAATAATATTGTAAACATTTATTTAGAGAAAAATATATAGGATGGTATTTGAAATTATATTTTAGTCTTAAATAATGTCTTTTTTATGTGATTTTTTTTAATAATTGTTTTTAAAGAAGCATTAGAAATAAAATATTTTATTATGGCTTAAGGAACATATTAAAGGATTTTATAGTGTAGTGGAATTTTAACTTTAATAATACCAAAATTGAACCAAAATAGATCTATCCTATTGAAAATTGGGTTTTTATAATGATAAATATGACTTAAAATATATTATAGTGTGGACTTAAAAATAGGTAAGAATTCGAGAGGTTCCTTGAACCAGGCATACATTTCAGTAGAATTTTTCAATGACCGTTTTAAAACATGTAACACCCCACAAAATAAAGAAGGATTCTGATTGGTATACCTGTATAGAACATTAATTAATAATTTATTAGGAGTAAATAAGAATAAATAAGAAGTTAATTGAGGTGAATATAGAATAAGAGCAACCCAAATGAAAACGATGGATCGGGTAGAAAATACTTACAAATTTGTAATCAATTGAATAGTATTCCCAAAAATTAATAATCATTAAATGATACATTAAATATCTTAAAAATAAATAGATTCAGGATTTGAAATATCAATGGGCAGTTTATATACACCATACTCAATTATTATTAGTGAATATAGAATATCTCACAAAAATGGATGTGAGATGAAGAAACCCCTTAGCATAGGTCCGATGGTGTAGTTCACATGATCTTAGTGTCCTGGATAACAAAATTAAATTTATAATTAATATTTCAAGAACCAATAATTAGTTTAATTTATTTATTATATACTTTTTAAGTTCATTCATAGCCTTCTTGATGGGTTTAAGATGTTCAATTTTATTATTTGGGAGCATTTTCTTCTTGATTAGTATACTTATATATATGAATGGAAAACATGTAAAATGAATATGGTTATCCCATATTGATTTTATATGTTATTGGTTATAATCCAGATGGATACATAGTTGTAAATTCATTTTTTTTACTTTGTGTGAAGATGAATCCTTATGTAAATTATTTAATGAAAACAGTGTGTGTAAATTGCCTTTTTTGGAACACAACAAACTCATTTTTCTTTATAAATCAAAAAAATGTGTAAAAAAATATTACAGAACCATATATTAGGCATATTACAAATAATATAGTCTAGTTTGATCATAATAATGGTTTTATGACCAGAATTTAATATGTTAATAGAAATTGAAAACCCTTCTTCTTTGAATATGGTAAATTAGCACTTCTTGGGTACTGTTTCATTTTTAGTATCAAATAATGGGAATGGATAGATGATAAAGAATTATTTATTTAATATGAAAAAATTAAAATAACAAATTTTTTGAAGAAATTAGTATAGTAATGAAAAATAATGTCACTCAAAATAAAAGAAAAGTTGAGAAATCCATTATGAAAAATCAGATATCCTAACGATGTCACTAAAAAGTCCATAAAATATATTAATGAGAGAGAAATGGTATCTCGTAAATATTACATAATATATACAGTAAGGGGGATATTTAATTATATATCTAGAAATAATTCAACTGATATTAAATGATAATAATATAATAAAAGTCATTGGAAAAGATAGATTTTGAGATGAAAATTCTACAGCACAACGACTATTCAATATGGATTTAGAAAACATTAAAAAGAGAGGAGAAAGCAGTCATCCATTCATAGAAGTATCATTAAATAGTAGTGACATAGAATAAAATGGAAATAAGAAAATGGTATGAAAAAAATTAAATACATACCTAATTAAAGAAAACATTAAATTAAAGAAATAAATATAGGTATTTACCTCTTGAAATAATCATCCTTGGCAGCCTCTTTAAGGGATAACATTTTTTTGGAAAGAACAAGATCTTTAAGATATGGGGATGACTTAGTTAGGGTATTTGGTATGATATTAGATAGTTAAATAGTCTTTAGTGGAGTGAAGAGAAGAGGGAGTGAGGGGGGGGGGGGGTTATAGTAGAGGAGAAGAGTGAATTTGGAATAGTTTATTCATTGTTTTATTATTACCCTCAATACAACCAATTGTATTTTTTCATGTGAAAAATAATATTAATAAGTGAATGTGAGTTCTATAAAAGTGTAATTACATCACCGATGATGACATTAATAGTGTATTTAACACATAATTTTTATATACAAAATTTTACTGTATTTCACTATTTATAAAAAATTGAAATATTTAATAAAAATATTAAATATTCACTAGAACCATTATTCAATGTGTAGAATTAAAAAATGAAAATAATTTTTGGAAAATAATTTATGAAATATTTTCAATATAAATTTGTAAATAAAATCTTAATTTATTCCAAAAAAACATCTTTAAAACTATAAATCATTTTATAACACCTTGAGAATTTAATCAAGATCCCATAAAATTATATTATAACCACTAAAGTTACATTTATTTATTCCATTTTATGAAAATTAATTTCATTTTAAATTAATAAATTAATCATAAAACTGTAATTAAAATATTAATGTCATTAAAAAATATTAAAAAATATACAATGATAATTTTTTCACTTTTAAGATATTAGAAATGAATTTATACATTCATGGGTGAAGTTTCTAATTTTTTTTGAACAATTTACGTTTCATTACTATTAATTACAATTCATAAGAGTATGTCACTATTCATAAGTGTGTGTTACTATTCATCAAAAATTATGTTTTCCTTATTAGATTCTAAATAACTTACTGAATGCAACCGTGTATGTCAGTTTTTCAAAATTCAAATCATAGAGGAGGAAAAATTTTGTTCATTGAATGGGTTTTAACGAAGTGGCGTTTTGTATAGAATTAGTGTTTCAGGCATTCAATATTAAAATTATGTTCCTAAACATGGGGTGTTACAATTCATATAATCTTAACATGTTTATGGTCTCATGAAGTTGAATATACAAGAAATATATAATATTTAATTAATGAAAAAATAGTCTAAATTTTATAAATTGATAATAAATGTGTATATTTTTCTAAGATTAAAAAATTATTAAAAATTAATATTTGACCACTCTGATACTTATTTATGTTTCTAGGGTATAGTAAAAGCAGTCGATCCCCTACCAAAAAATGGGTTTTCATATGTTTGACAGATTTTTCCCTATAGTTAGGTAAATGAAACCTTGTAATCCTTATAGATAATATCATTATCTTATAATTTCTAATTAAAGTATATAGATTAAGAATTACATTGTCTTTTAATTACTTTTAAGTCATTCAATCGGGTGATACTCTTAACATATTGTCACTATGAAGAGGGGTCCTAGAGTAGAATCCATCCTTCATTAATACATGCACTACTTAAAACCTATATATATATATATATTTGATCCTAGATGATTTTAATTCTATTGTTGTTCACCATTGAACATATAAATAATTATTTCTAAAATTAAATAACATATTAGGTTCACTTGATGACATGAGATAGAGGATGATGATCTATACCATCACACACTTTTCATACATACAAAATCACATCAAATTAGATGAATATTCATTATATAACATGACGATACATTTCATAATCTTATATGTATATTATCATTGGAAACATGGATACATTAACAACTCATTAATATGTAAAACACATAATATCCCACTATATTCTTCCTTATATTTACACTTGTTAGAATTATCATATGTAAAACAATTTTTCATAACATGGGGAATGAAACATAAGAATTAGTGAGCTTAGATGATTTGTAATGGTAAACTAGGGAGATATAAATGATCATATAAACATAATATAAGCATAAGAGTATGATAACTTGTGATTCAAATTCAAAAATTATACCCTTGATGTCACTGATCACAATTTTGATTAATTAAACAATTACTGGTATTTCATAAGACATGAATTATAAATTTATAAAACAACATGATCCATGATAACAAAAAATAAACATAAGAGATATATTTTTAGAAAATAAATAATCATTGAAAATTATTTCCTTAGTAGTCAAGGATCACTTCGAAGACAATCATTATAGAATGGGTTCACTCCATAAACCATTAAAGTATTCAAGGTTCACTCCCAAGACTATAAAAGGGGGTTAATAACATAAATAATTTTGTTTACTCTCCATTCATGTCTTGTTAATATCACAAGATATCAATCATTACCCAATTCATTATTGGGATATATAATTCGGGTCCAACCCTTCACATATTGAAAATCATACAAATATGTTCCAAAAGATAATTAATTATTGATCATATAATAACCCAAGAAAAAAATGGGTTTAATAATCACTTTATCATAGCATATCCCTTGTAAAATAAATGTGTTTCATATAAATTTAACCGTATAATAACTAGTAGATAGGAAATGAGTTTCATAATTATTACAACAATTCATTATAATATAGCCCATAGAAAAAGAATGGGTTTTATTAAAATCTTATCATCATAATAATAAATCATCTATAAAAATTAAAATATGAC
This sequence comes from Viscum album, assembly GCA_963277665.1. Lineage (NCBI taxonomy): Eukaryota > Viridiplantae > Streptophyta > Magnoliopsida > Santalales > Viscaceae > Viscum > Viscum album. The sequence continues at coordinate 1,974,154,922 of OY728133.1, forward strand.
ATAATCAGGACACATTCTCATTAAATCATATGAAAAACCTTGTTTATTATTTATATCTAATATAAATATCATAAATATACCATTAAACATTCAAGAGGAAAACATCCTTTCTATTTAGAAATAACAAAATTTAAAATAAAAGAAATCACAAAATATGAATGTATTGATTTTCATTAAATATATACTTCGAAACTTGTATAAGAATATTTAAATCATTGTTCTTTTACGATGATGGGAAATTATTTATATGTCATATATGTTTATAGAATATATTTTTTTGATTTTGTTTCTTGAAAAATTAAAACAATTAAACTGTTTGGAAAAAAAGTATACTAATTTAAAATCAATTGTTAAAATTTAAATCAATGTAAACAACCAGAATTTAAATGTATTTTTTTTATTAAATTGTAATTTTACGAGTCTACGAAAATTGGCGGCACATGATTCTAATGCCCGGAGTGACCAGAATTAATTTCTGAACTTTTGTTTGGGTACGTTCAGTAAACATGCGAGCAGTTTTTTGTAACTTTTGAACCGGTGCTTGGAATTGAAATCTGGGGACACCATTGAACTCACAATGTCATTATTTTCTTAAGGAGACTTTCTCCTCGATATCAGTTGGTTGAGGGTGAAAGTTAGTTTCATTTCTTTTTTATTAAAGAATAGAATAAAATAAAAATGTTTAACATTTTTATTTGTTGAATCCTCCCACATATGTGTTATAGTGGTGGGGACCACCTGAACGAAAACCTCCCACATGGGTTATGGTGGTCGGGACTACCTAAGTCTAACCCCCCCAACCAAATTGAATTCCAAATTCTGGGGACCACCCGAGCACTCATAATGGGAGTAACTATTAAACTCCCACTTTAATGTGGATAAGTCTCTTGAACTCCCTCGATATTAATTATGCCAAAACCTCTTGATTAATGGTGCCAATTAAAATTAAATTAATAAAACCTAATTTAATTTATATTGGTTGTTCTATTGTTAGGAGAAGGTTTGGAAAATCACTTGGAGAAACTTTTACCCTCTATAATAAAGAACACCTCCCAATGAAGAATGACCACCAGAGATCGAAGAACGAGGAAACTGACCCCATGCCAGATCGAAATCACATTGAGAAGGAAAAAAATGAAAGACATCTTGGACGACAATGAACCAACGATTGGGGAAATTCTGAGATCACTGACTTCAACCCTTTCGACGTCAATGAACAATCATGTAGGGGTATAATTATATGTGATTAATATTTCCCATGTTCTTCCATTATAAATAAAGAACAAGGATCAACTCTCTCTAACTAGTTGATCAGTTTTTGTTTTCTTTTGTGGGTTTGGGAATAGTGATTGACAGAGGTTGTTGGTTTTGATGTTTAAATATCTTCCAAAAGCTTTATTGAGTCAATATTTGTGAACCACTTACTACTGCTCTAATGCGGAGGGTACGAGCCAAAAAAACATGGCCCGACCCCCGTAAACCTTCTGGTTCTTTTGTGTGTTCTTCGTGATAGTGACGGTGATGGGTGCCGGTGTTTGGCACTGGTGGAACTCAATAATTATGGCCGACATCCTGGATGGCTGCGATAATGGTGACAAGGAAACAGATCTGCCGTGCAGCATCACTCTGCCAGTGACCTCCGCTGCCCCATGTCCCTCCACGCCGCCCGCAGTCTCCACCGCCCCGCCGCCCTCCACGGCCCCTACGGCCTTCACCACCCCGCGACCCTCTATATCCCCTATGGACTCAACATCCTAGGGCTTCACATTGCCCATGGCCTCGCCGCCTTGCGGCCCTCGGGCCCCCAATGAACTCCATGGCCAATGCATCCTCTACCGCCCAGTGACACCTGCGACCTTCGTGGTCGCCCCACCGCCCCATGGGCCACTGGCCAGGACGGGGCGCCTAGCAGGCCGAACTACCCAGCGCGGGCCTGGCTAGACTCTCTGGGCCGAACCAGACCCAGTTGGCCGGGTCGGGCTGGGTCGGACTGGACCTGTGCCAACTTTGAACTTTTCGCTCTATTGTCCATAAATTTTGAACCGTGCATCCATTTTACAAACCATAAGTGGTGCTAGAAACCTTGGAGAGAGAAGGTACCTTTGAGTATACCCCACTGGATATTTGGATAAAGTTGGAATATGGTCGGATTGGATCAAGCACGAATCCAACCGGGCCCTTGGGACTAAAAAGCTAAAAACTCACACACTGAGGGTCAGATTGATGCACCGTTTGTTATGTTGAGACCCATATGATGTGGAAGTCCATTGGGTTACTTATTTGTGGGACTTAGGGGTAGTTGAATTATCTACCAGTTTCTTGAGGAGAAGACCCTCCTGGAGATGATAATGCTTAGTGTAGGAACCCAGTAGTTGCCTGTGACGTGAAGAATGAATAGAGATCCTACATGGGTCAACACCAAGTGATCCTGTGGGGTTCAGCACCAAGTGATCTTTTGTGGGTCACCACCAAGCGAACCTGTCGTGGCCATCACTGAGTTATTCTATGTGGGTCAGCACCTAGCCATCCTATGTGGGTCAACACCGAGTGATCCTGTGTGGGTTAGCACCGAGTGATCCTGTGTGGGTTAGCACCGAGCGATCCTGTGTGGGTCAGCACCTATAGATCATGTGTGGGTCAACACCTAAAGATCCTCTGTGGGTTAGCACCAAGTTATCCTGTGTGGGTTAGCATTAGAGCCTCTTAACAGAGTAATATTAATTAGTAGTTACATTTAATCATCTCTACTAATGTACTTAAGTAATACCTGGTGTGAGTTGAGTTCGTACCTATGTGGTACTTTCCTTCGTGGTAATACCTTATCAGTATTTTTTTGTGTGGCGTACCTATGTGCTACTAACCTTCTTGGTATTCATTCCATTATGGAGCATTTGAGCTTTGGGCTTTTGTGTAGGACCCATTGTTTCCTTTTTATTGATATGGGTATACTTGATAACTTAGGTGTATGTATGGGCATATACCTAAGTAGGGTTAAAAGTTGACTTCATACATTGTGGGTTATCCTTTGTGGATTTTGTGAGTCCTTGAGGGTCTCAGGGTCCCTATTAAGTGTCTTTATACTCACCGCTTCACAGGAAATGCCCGCACATAGTTGTGTTTAGTGAAAACGACAGACGACGCTAATCGAGACAGAGGGTACCCCGACTAGATGGGGACCGAAGGTGGACCATACAATGTGTCGGTACGCAGAGGAGATGGGTGGACGTGGAGTTCTGATGAGGTGATCTGTACCTACCCTTTATGTAGGAACCGCGAAGGATGACCCAATAGTTTCTTTCCTATTTCTTCTATTGTATTGTTTTTCAGTTGTACATGTACATTTACAGTTGGGCTTTTATTCTGGCCCCTTTTCCTATTTGTACACATTCTTTTTACTTTTCAGTTTACTTGGGTTCGTATCATGCTGTGTGATTGATTAAGTGGGTTTACAAGTTATAAAGGCATTGCCTTCCCAGTTTTAGGAAATACTCCTTTGGGTCTAGTCACCAGCACATAGCCTATGGAAGGCGGGCTTGGGGTGGTCATGACACAGGCCCCGGGGGACGGGTCGTGACAAATTGGTATCATAGGAGTTGGTTCTACCAATGAACATAGAACTCGGATATTTCTTATTAAAATAAAAAATGTTATGTGTAGTGACTGTGGTTATCAGTTTAGGGAATCCAGTGTTTGTGTGGAGGAAGACGTATCCATACACCAGGACCCTGAATTCTAATTTTTTTTCTCGGTGCAAGAAAACACTACTTGAATATGTGTTTTGAAGAGTTTACTTTTTGATATCATTGAGTTAGCTCATAAGGTATAACTTATTGACCGTGTCTCACTTGTTTTTTTCTCAGGATGCCTCCATGCAGACAGCCAGCTAGGTTTCCAGATATAGTACCCACTGATAGCCCACCAAGCAATGAGGCTTTTGATCAGGGCCCTCTTCTTGTAGAGGCATCGACAGAGGTACCAGCGGGACAATTACCCCTTGGGACACCGATGCCACCGGCTCCCACAGTAGATGGTGCACGACTCTTGAGCGCATTGCACGATTTACTGCACTAGAGGCCACCCAGGATTTGAAGAGAGGCGGACCCACAGGAGGCTGAGGATTGGTTAGATGTTGTAGTGATATTTTTCCAACTGGTGGGGACACCAACTGAACTCATAGTGATCTTTTCCGCTAGCCTTCTACATGCAGCGGCACGCAGAAGGTGGAGCTTGCTGCTCCAGGTTCACTATGAGCTGACACTTCTCTAGGCTGACATCGAGATCCTATTTTGGGTAGAGTTTTTCCCTACGAATCTCCGCATAGTTCTCATACAAGAGGTTCTTAATCTGTAGTAGGCCATCATTATTGTGGCTTAGTACTCAGTAAGGTTCACTAAACTCTCGCGGTACTCCACAGATATGGTGAGGGAACCATTCTTTAAGGACCAGATCCTCGAAAATGGACTCAGGAGGGAGATCAAGTCTTCTATTATTTCTCTCAGCATCTAGACGCAGGCGGGGGTGTTAGACCGAGCCTTCCTTGTGGAGTGTTTTTTTTCAGAGTAGTCACCAGCAGCGAGACACACCACCAGATGTCATATAGAATATTCTTATTTATATGGTAGTAGATATATGTCATAGAGGTCCAAGAGGACCATACCTACAGATAGACGACTGCATGATTCAGGGTCGATTGTGTGGGGCACCCGAGGCAGTGGCAGTCATGCCAGGAGTAGGCAGTGTTACACATGCAGTGGGTATGGTCACAAGTCTAGTGACTATATGACCCATTCTATGGATAATCAGTAGATAGTTGAGGGACCACCTATGTAGAGATAGAGGTTTGACTGAGGAGGTCTATAGCGAGTAGGCGGTTGTGGAAGAGGAGCTATCCGTGTACCTTGTAGTGGGAGACGATTCGAGATTTTACCACCACCACCACCAGGAGGTCCACCACGACCGCAAGGAGCAGGTGGACATGGGAGAGATAAGATATAGAATGTTGGGATGTACAATTATGGAACTCTAGAGATGATATGAGGTAAGATCTGTGTCTACTAAACCATTGATGCAGTACTTATAGACACAGGTTCCAGTCAATCATTTATTTCCACTACCCTCGTTCGTAGCTTAGAGATTCTGACAGATCCGTTTCCATGATACTTCAAACTGAAGACTTCTACAGGTGTGGATTTGATGATTAAGAACTGGTGCTGGCTATGTGAGCTTACTCTAGGAGGTGATATCTTCAGTTGCGATCTACTAGTAGCGGCGTCGAGGCCTTACGACGTCATATTGGGTATGGACTGGTTATCCACATTCCATGCTTAGATATACTGTATTGGGCACAAAGTGCGGTGTGTTCGCACTGATTGGACAAGGTTTACCTATAACGGTGAGAAGGGAGCCATTACAGCACAGGATGGACTTACCCGGATTAGAGTGCAGCCGATCACTCATCAGTTGGCTAGCCTTACCCTCAGAGTGGTTGATATGGAGAGACTGAGTTATCCTATAGTGGTGGACCAGTACGTGGATGTCTTCCTAGATGATTTTCTGGGTCTACATCATCATAGAGAGGTGGAGTTTTACATTTACTTGTACCCTGGTATGGAAACGATATCTGTAATAGCTTATTCGATGGTTCCCACGGAGCTTCGTGAGCAATGGGTATAGTTGGAGGACTTACAGGGGGAAGGGATCATTCCACCCAGTGTTTCTCCTTGGGCAGCCCTAATTTTGTTCTCCAAGAAGGCGACTGGGAGATTGACACTTTGTGTTGACTATCGGTGCCTGAAACAGGTGAATATGAAGAAAAATTACCCACTTCCATGGATTTAATTCCTCTTTGATAAGCTGAAATGATAATGGTGGTTATCGAAGATACACCTCAAATATGGATATCACCATCTTAGAGTATGAGTTGAGGATGTGCAGATGACGACATTCAGATGTCAGTACGACCATTATGATTTCATGGTTATTCCATTCGGCATGACAAATGGTCCAGCATGTTCATGAGACTCATCAATAAGATCTTTCAGCCATACCTTGATCGATTTGTAGTAGTCTTCATCGACAATATTCTGACCTACTCGACTACTGAGGAGGATCATGTTTATCATTTACGTGTAGTACTGAACACACTCAAAGAGCACCAGATTTATAGTAATCTCTCGATGTTCCAGTTCTGGATCCGAGAGGTTCACTTTTTGGGATATGTTATAACAGAGGATGGAGTTGTAGTGGATCAAGTGAAGATTAAGTTGATACTTTATTTGGAGCCACCCAAGAGTGTGACTGATTTACGGAGTTTAATGGGATTGGTCAGATACTACTGGAGGTTTGTGCCATATTTCTCCAGAGTTGAAACATCTTTATTAGTATTGACGAAGAAGGGGCAACCCTTCGTGTGGTCAGAAAGATTCCAGTGGAGTTTTCAAGATATGAGGAAAAGGCTGACTACTGCCCCAATCTTGAGGCTTCTAGAGGAGGGAGTTGGGTATGTAATCTACTGTGATGCATCATGGACCACGCTCAGATGTGTCGTGATGTAGGAACGAGCAGTTATCGTATATGGTTCTCGATAGATGAGTCAAAATTAGAAGAAAAACTCTACACATGACCTGGAGTCCGAAAAAGTGGTCTTCGCCTTGAAGATGTTGCGACATTACTTGATGGGAGAGAATTTTATAGTGTAATCTGATCACAAGAGTCTCAAGTATATCTTTTCTCATATGGACTTGAACCTGAGATAGCGATGTTGGCTTGATTTCCTCCAGGACTATGACTTAGTGATAGTCTATAATCCTTAGAAGGTTAATGTTGTTGCAGATGCACTCAGCAAGAGATATGGTAAACAGCTGATACATAAGGAGACAGAGTAGCTACACGCTATGTAGATATCCTTTGTGGATCGAAATGGAGCAACTTTTCTTTAGTCTCTTACAGTCAGTCCCACACTTATTCAGTTAGTCAGGGAGTCGCAGCATGGGGACATAGACTCCAAGGCTTGACATGCTTAGATATCTACAGGACATGCACCTGATTTATTTTTTAATGGTGGGGAGCACATCATCCTTTTCATAGAACGTACCATGGTACTAGTGTTTCTTCGGGAAGAGGTGTTGAGGGAGTTATACACACCCCCACTAGAAATACATCCTATAGTGGTGATGATGTACTAGGATCTCCGACGACTACACTAGTGGCTGGGAATGAACAAAGCAGTAGTAGAGTTTGTATCTCGGTGCCTCACTTTTCAGCAAGTGAAGTTGGAGCATCATGTACCAGAAGGATTGGTTTAGCCTTTAGAGGTACCATAGAGGAAGTGGGATGGGATATCCTGGGACTTTGTGATATGACTTCCACGTACATCCAAGTGTAATGATTCTATCTGGGTGATTTTCGACCGACTCACCAAGTCGGCCCACTTCATACTGATCAGAGAACTGGGTTCAGTAGAGAGCTTGGGATGCCTCTATGTGCAGGAGATTGTGCAGCTACATGGAGTACCCTCGACGATTGTCTCTGAATGTAATACAAGTTTCAATTCCCAGCTATGGAAGGGGTTGCAAGAGGTTTTCAGGATGCATCTTCATTTGAGCACTGCCTTCCATCCTCAGATGGATGGAAAGACTAAGCGGATAATTCAGACTCTTGAGGACATGCTCCATGTTTGTGTCCTCAACTTAGGTCACAGCTGGGAGGATCACTTACCTTTTGTGGAGTTTTCATAAAACAACAACTATCACTCCACCATTGGGATGTCACCTTTTGAGGCTTTGTATGGGTGACCTTTCAGATCACCTTTGTGCTGGACTGACCTAGGGGAGTAAGCACTAGTGGGACTAGAGATGGTATAGGCTACCATAGAGAAGGTCAATATCATCCATGAGTGGAAGAAGACTGCATAGAATAGGAAAAAGTCTTATGCCCATAGGAGATGAAGACCTCTAGAGTTCAAGGATGGTGACCACGACATTCTACAAGTCTCACCAGATGAGGTTTGTAGAGCTTTGGATGAGGTGGAATGTTATCTCCGAGGTTCATTAGAATATTTAATGTCCTTAGTAGAGCTTGTGAGGTGGATTAACTTCCACCTAAGTTGCACTGGGTGGATGCCATCTTCCACATATCCCTGCTGAGGAAATACATGCATGACCCTTCTCACATTATCGACCACGACAAGGAGGACGTCAACGATGGGGTGAATTTTACGGAGGTTTCAGTAGAGATTGCGGATCAAGATGAGCAGTTCCTTTATGAGGGGTCAATACCTCTGATGCACATTCGATGACAACATGGAAACTCAAAGAGAGTACATGGGAGCTGGGGGATCAGATTCATGCTCAGTACCCCCACTTGTTTTTCTAGTTTTGTGATGTGGATTTTAGGGATGTAGATCCCTGATCAGGGGAGAATGTAGAGACCCAGAATTTCCATCTAAATTTTATTTTTTAATTAAATACAAATTTTACGAGTCTGCGAAAATTTATGGCTCATGATTCCAAAGCCCTGAGTGCCCATAAATAATTTCTGAACTTTTTTTCAAGTACGTTTAGTAAACATGCGAGCGGATTTTTGTAACTTTTTAACCAGTGATTAGAATTGAAATACAAGAACACCATTGAACACAGAATGCCGATATTCGCTTAAAAAAACTTTCACCTCGACGATAGTTGGTCGAGTGTGAATGTTAGTTTTTGTGTTTTTTGTTAAAGAATAAAATAAAGTAAAAATGTTTAACATTTTTATTTGTTGAAACCTCCCACATGTGTGTTATGGAGGTGGGGACCACCAGAACTAAAACATATTACATGGGTTATGGTGGTGGGGACCAGCTGAGCCCGAACCCCCCAAATTGAATTCTTAAAAGAGGGGACCACCCGAACCATCATAATGGGAGAAACTCTAAAACTCCCTCTTTAATATAGAGAATTCTATAGAACTTCCTCCTCATTAATTATGCCGACACCTCTTGATTAATAGTGACAATTCAAATTAAATTAATAAATCATAATTTAATTTAATTGGTTGATCTTTTGTTGGGATGAGGGTTGGAAAAGAACTTGGAGAAACTTTTACCCTCTACAACGAAGAACACCTCCCAATGAAGAAGGACCACCAAAGATCAAAGAACCAGGAAACTGACCCCGAGCCATATAGAAAGAACCTTATGGAGGCAACCATCATTGGACATCTTCGACGACAATGAACCAATGATCGGGGATACACCGACGTCACCGACTTCACCCCTTCCGACGTCAATGAGAAATCAAGTAGGGGATTAATTCTATGTGATTAATATTTCCCATGTTTTTCCATTTTAAAGAAAAAATGTGAATTGACTCTCTCTAACTAGTTGATCAGTGGATGTTTTATTTTTCGGGTTTGGGAATAGTGATTAATGATGGTTTTGCGGTTTGAGGATTTAAATATCTTCCATAGGTGTTCTTGATTCCAAATATGTGAACTGATTTTTACTGCCCTAACGTGGAGGGTACGGGCCAAACAAACACGACTCGAACCACCCACAAACCTTATGGTTCTTTTGTGTGTTGTTCACGATGGTGATGATGACTGGTGCTGGAATTTGGCACTGGTGGAACTCAAGAACCACGAGCGACACCACCGCCCACCACGACTAAGGTGATGACGCAACTGCGCCACCCCGTGGCCTCAGACCGCCCGCGGCCTCTGCCGCACTATGGCCTTGCGCCACCCGGGGTCTACGCCGCCCCGCGGCCTCACACCGCCTGCGGTCTGCGCCGTCCCACAGCCTCACACCGCCCACCATCTCCGCTGCCACGCCGCCTCCCACCGCCCGCGGTCTCCGCTTCCCCGTGGCCTCGTGCTGATCACGGTTTCTGCTGCACTGTGGTCTTCGCTGCCCCAAGGACTCATCACCCTGTTGCCCTATGACCTTTGCCACCGAGCGGCCCTCCGTGGTCCCCGTGGCCTCGCCGCCCCATGACCCTCTACAGCCTCGCTGTCCCTTGGCCCCGTGGATGTCGTGGCCTTTGCGACTGCAGTGGTCTCGACAACCTCTACCCCCCACAACACATGCATCTTCTGTGGTTCCCCTCCACCCCGCGGGCCACTCCCCTGGATGAACTGCCCAGTATAGGCCCGGTTGGACCATACTCGGGCCAACTTTGAAATTTTCGATATATCAGCCATAACATTGGCACTTGGCATCCGTTTGACGAACCATCGCCAGTGCTGGAATCCTTGGAGTGAGACAGTCCCATTGAGTATTCCCCAATGGTGATTTGGATAAAGTTGGATTATGATCAAGTTGGATCGAGCATGAATCCAACCGGGGCCTCGGGACTAAACGGCTAATAAGTCACAGACCGAGCGTCTGATTGACACACCATCTGTTACGTTGAAACCACTATGATGTGGCAGTCATTTGTGTTACTTTTTGGTGGGACTTCATGGAAGTTGGAGTATCAACCTGCTACTTGAGGATCAGACCCTCTCATAGATGAAAACGTTTAGTGTGGGAACCTAGTAGCTAGCTGTGGCATTAAAAATGAATAGCCATCCTATGTGGGTCAACACAGAGCAATCATGTGTGGGTCAACACCTATCGATCCTGTGTGGGTTATCACTGAGAGAACCTATCTGGGTCAACACCAAGTGATCCTGTGTAGGTCATCACTTAGAGATCCTATGTGGGAAAACACTAAGAGATTCTATGTAGGTCAGCACCGAGCGATCCTATGTGGGTCGCACCGAGCAGTCCTGTGTGGGTCAGCACCTAGAGATCTTGTGTTGGTCAGCACCTAGCGATCCTAAGTGGGTCAGCAGCGAGCGATCCTGTGTGGGTCAGTAGCATAGCCTCTTAGTAGAGTAATATGAATTAGTAGTCACATCTAATCATCTCTACTACTGTAATTAAATTGTACCTGGTGTGAGCTGTGTTCATACCTATGTAGTGCATTCCTTCATGGTAATACCTTGGTGGTGTTATTATGTGTAGAATACCTATGTGGTACATACCTTCATGGTATTACTTCCTTTTTGGAATAGATTAGCTTGGGGATTTTGAGTCAGACCCTGTGTTTCCTCTAGATTGAGATGGGAATACTTGATAACTTAGGTATATATATGGGCATATACCTAAGTAGGGTGGATAGTTGACTTCATACACTGTGGTTTATACTTTGTGGAATTTGTGAGACCTTAAGGGTCTCGGGGTCCCTACTGAGTATCGTTATACTCACCCCTGCACGGGATATGTCCACACCTTGTTGTGTTTGGTGGAGAGAACAAAAAATGATAATCGAGGTTGAGAGAACCATGACTAGACGGGGCCCAGAGGTGGACCATACGGCATATCGGTATGCAGAGGAGATGGGCGGGCATGAAGTGCTGAGGAGGTGATTTGTACCTTCCCTTCAGGTAGGATCCTCTAAGGATGAACCAACAACAACTTTCCTATTTCTTCAGTTGCATTGTTTTTCAATTGTACTTTTACCTTTCTAGTTGGTCTTGTATTCAGGACCCATTTTCTTTTTTTACTCACTCTGTTTACTATTCAGTTTACTTGTGTTCATATCTTGTTGTGTGCCTAGTTGCATGTGTTTACAGGTTATAAAGGCAATTCCTTCCCAGTTTTATGGAATACACCTTTGGTGCTAGTCGCCAGCCCCTAGCCTATGGAAGGCGGACTTTGTGTAGTAACAACACGAGCCTCAAGGGACAGGTCGTGACAATCAAGGATAAAAATTACTTTAAAAAATATTTAAATAGTAGTAAAAATAACATTGAAAATATTTTAAGAAAACATTGAGAGGAATGAGAAATTATTTTTGGCCAAAGTGAGAAATAATGCCACTTTTTCCTTAAAAATATAATTTATTAATCTAGAATAAAACAATTAAGTAAAATGAAATGAAAACACGTAATTTATATAAATATTTAAAGGAAAAAAATTCACATTTTTATTGAGATATAGATCATAATATTTATTCATAAAAAACATAATTATAGACAATACAAATAAATAATGAGATTGTATTATAAAACCCTTACCACTAAGGTGTATTTTGAAACCAAAGCCCCATGAAGGAAATGAACATATATTTATTTGTATATCCCATAATATCTAGGATAATAATGATAAAATATATTCATAGGTATTATATAAACCTCATAAATGTTACATGCGGTGTATATGACATGTGTGTAACTAATGTAAAAGTGCGACGAATAATTATTACCTCAAGTCATGGATTTCATTGTACAAATTTGAAACACATCTATATATATACTAATCTTAGATATACTCCCAGGCCTTGTGTCAAACTACCATGCCTCCACATCAGTTTTTCAATACGTGTCCTCCCTCTAATTACACATGTCCCCCCACCACGCACTACCAATTTTTGTATATGCCTCCCTATCCTGCTCCTAGTTACATTCTCCGGGGTCGCGAACTAGAATTCCCACGACCCTCTCCTATGTAATCCTCTAACTCCAAATCAACCTACAGTCTGCATCCCTTCTTCTCCATTCTTCGCCTTCTCCTCAGTTGATCTATAGTCTCCGCGTTTTTCATTATTCTAGTTGCAGTTGGAATAAACCTGTTTGTGACCTATAGTTCCCCCCAAAACCTGACATCTACATCAATCTCCTCCTGATTTTTCTGTATTTTATCCTGCTCGTAAGTCTTCTTCCTCCACTCAAATAGATGCCTCTGTCGTCCTCCCTCTGCTAGTCAGCCCACATTCCATCAGATTCTTATTTTTCCCTCCCCCAGAAAACCGTCGAACCTAGGGTTCCTGAGCCTCTTCAACCTCCATCTTATAAATCCTTATTCTAGTAGACGAACCTACAGATCTCGAGAATCCTCCACCCCCATCATTCTTCGAATCCATGATTCTATAATGTAAAATCATTTCTAAACTGTCCATCCACTTCGAAATCCCTATGGTGAACCTGTTCCTCTGATGCTTAAAAATATTGGGTTTCTATGACTACTTCCCCATCTACCAAAAACGTTATCCTTCCACTACTCTGCCATTTACCACAATTCATCCACAGAATCCGGCTCATTGTCCTCATCGCTCGGAAATCACTCCAGGTAACCCTACCAACTACAACTCTGTATTCCACATCTAGAGAACCTAAAATACTTCTAAAATTGTCGATGCTAAAACATTTCCCCAAACTATGGAACTTTCCATCCATCCTTTGAATGTCTGTTCAGTTATACATTGGCAATGGGTCATTTTTCTATATAGGTAGGGTTCCTATTAATTTCAAATATCATATTATATGTCTGTTTTGAAAATAATGCAATCTTAATCAAAAGGTATCTCATTTCTATTTCTGTATAACAACTACTAAATTTTTAATACAATGATGCATTCAACTGCATTGAAATACAGACAAATTATTTTCATAATTGCTTCCAATTACAGAACTTCAAGATTTCTCTCAATATGTAAGTGCATAGGTTTATACTACTATTAATAAGAGGTATATGAAATATCCAACTAAGAAACAGTAGAAGCTACATATTGAATAAAATAATATAGGAATATGAATTCCGAATTATTATGTGATTTTATGTATGTTTCATGCTATATTATTATGTAATAATGTCTCTGATTTCTTCCTCTTTTGTAGGTGAATAAGTTTTTAGGGTGCACAATATAGGTATGACTTGGAATATTTTAACTATTTTTCCTATGATGGGATATTTGATTTATTTATTTCAAAATCTTGACTCATTGTCCACTTTGTCTGGTTTCAGATACTGGTTGTGGAGTTGCATTTGGCTGATTTAATTTGGGTTCAACAGATATAAGTTATCGCTGAATTAATTCACGTTTCTTATTTAATTCAATATGTGTTGGTGCAGACTATGGAGGTTAACTTATATATTTTCTAGGGCATCAAGGTGATTTAATTCATTCTATATTCATACCATATAATTTTCATTGGAGGTACTCTGATATGTTTTATTGAATTAATTACCAATTTGATAATATTTATTTTTAATTAATGTAGTTGGATTATTTAATTCAAGGTGTGGAGTTTCTGGTTATGGAGGATAATTTAGATGGTTTATGTGCTACTAGGGTGATTTAATTCATTGCATATTACTACTATTACTATTTGTCCTGTGGAGGAATAATTTATTTATTTGTTTTAAAATCTCAACTCATTGTCCACTTATCTGGTTTCAGTTGCAGGTTGTGGAGTTGTGTGTGGGTGATTTAATTCAGGTTCAACAGATATAGGTTATCTATAAATTAATTCAGTTATGGAGATTATTTAATTCAATTTGTGTTGGTGCAGATTATGATTGTTCACTTAGACAGTTTCCATGGAATCAAGGTGATTTAATTCATTAAATATTCTTACCATCTAATTTGCTTTGGAGGTACTATGATAGGTTTTACTGAAGTAATTACCAACCTGATAATATTTATTTTTAATTAATGTAGTTGGCTTATTTAATTCAAGGTGTGGAGTTTTAGGTTTTGGAGGATAAATTTGATGGTTTAGGGGGTACTAGTGTGATTTAATTCATTGCATCTCTATTATTTTGTATACTAAACTTGGCTTTCTCTATGATCACGGGTCACCTTCCCATGCTTCCACGTCACCATTTTTTCTTATTTTCTCCCTCCAAACCCTAAAAATTCACCCTCTATCTGAACCACTATCGGTAAATTCCTTCATCTATCACTCCCCTCCCCAAAATACCTCATCAAATACCCTCTTACGACTCTTTGGTTCCCGCTCCCCTCCCCAAATCCCTTGGTTCCTGCTTCCCCCTCAATTCCCCTCTCCCTCCCCTTCTCAATTATCCCCTCTAGCGCACACCACTCTCGTTCATGATTCTCATTTACTACTATTACACTTCCCAATTTATTTTGTCTCCTTGAATACCCCTAAGGGAAACACCTCTGATTTGGTCTGCATAATCAACTATTCACATCTACGGTTTTCAAATCAATTCTCAGCTCCTCCTTCGGTTTCAATTTTTTTTAATTATTTGGAAACCTTACCCATAAAACGACGTCTGAATTGACAACCCACTTCAAACGAATTCTAGCTCTACTTCAAAGCTCTAAAATGGTTTGACTTGGATGTATGTCTTCAATTTACTTCCCTAGGAATGGATTTGGTTGAAATCTCTCCTATAACCCAATCTGATTTATCCAAATTTGTTTACAAAAAACAAATCAAAGGTTAGTATATTTTTTCTCGCTACTTCAGTAATTCCCCCCCTCCCCCATTTAGCTCAATGTTTTCTTTCTCAGTCTTCTGATGTGTGGATTATTTTGATTTCAAGAATTTGGTTTGCATCTATAAATAGGTGTTTATTGGGAAGGTATCTGTTCAAATGAAATTGGTTCCTCGAAATTCATCTGGGACTATAACTTCTTCCGATGTATGCTCCTTCAATATTATAGACTGAATATTAGTTTATGATTTTTTTTATAGAATCCTCTCTTTGTTTAGTTATTGGGTTTATGTTTAAATGCATAGTGTGTTTATTGATTCATTTGTTCTCAGATGTCTACTTACTGCAATTTTTTCTTTTTTGGTAACTTATGTGTGGATTCTATTGATTTTAGGAGATGGACTCGCATCGATGAACAATTTTTTGTTTGGGAAAGTGTTGGTTCTGCTAAATTTGGTACCTTACAACACTTAACTATATTTATACAATGTTAGTTTCTACATCCACATTCAATTATCTTATTAACTATAATACAATTTTTATCATCCTCACTTGGTTAATAAGTTAAATACCGAGGAATGTTTATGGGATTATGGATTTATTGTCTTCAATTTACATGCATGGTTGAGGATAAACATAAGAGACACATATAATTTATTTCTCAAGGAGGATTGATCATGTTGTTTGTTACCAACTAATTCTTCATCTCTATTTGATTTGTGGTTAATAACTCATCAATTTTATATTTTTTAGAACTCAAGGGGTTAATGATACATAGATAATCATGTGATTCTTTATTTTTACTTGACAATATTTGAATTTTTTAATGGGAATTTATGAGTTGTTTTGGATGTTTTTTCATATACATAAATATTCAATTCCTATTTTTTTCCATGATCATGGTTAGCCTTTGCATATTAAAAATTAAATGCCCTCATTTTATTTGGTCTTTTTTTATTTTACTATAGATTAAACTGAACTAGATGAACATGTTTGGCAGGTATGAGTTGTTTTGCTCAGGTATGTGATGTGAAATCATTATTTTCTTAAGGAGATTCCACCTCGACAATGAGTACATATTGTGCCTAAATTATTCTATGTATCATCCTGATGAATGTTTTTTCACCAAAAAATTATTCGTGTTGATCTGATTCATGGTTATGAACTCATAAATTTTATATTGTTTATAACTCAAGGGGTTAATGATAAATTGATAATCACGATCTTCTTGAGTTTTACATGACATCACTTGATTTTGTCTTCAATGGGAAGGTATTAGTTGTTTTGGTTGTTTTTCCTATACCTAAATGTTAAATTCTTAATTTTTATTCAGCGAGAAATGTGGGTATTTTTTTATTTTTTTCTAGATTAAATTGAACGAGATAAACATGTTTGGAATGTTTGAGTTATTTTTCTCAGGTATGTGATGTCCAATCATTATATTTTTTAGGAGGTGCGACATCAAAAATCAGTAAATATTGTTCCTAAAGGATTCAATGTTTTGTCAAAGGTATGGCAGAATCTGTCTAAAAGTATTGTTGGAAAGCATTCATTATGTTTTTCATTTCCTTGATTGATTTATTTTAGAAGGATATGGATGATCGTGGTTTGGAGTATTCTTTTTTTTTCATCTTGTTTAGAAAGGGTTGTGAGCATGTTTTGAATCAGTTTTTAAATCTTATGTGAACTTCATCTCTTTTAATCCAATAATGTATGATGAAATTTATCCATATGTAATGTAATTTTTAAATGATATTTTACAATATTTATGTTTTTGGAAGTAGTTCATTAGTTTTATCTTTGTTTTCAAATATTTCATTTGATTGTGTTATTTGAGTTGTAATATAAAAAAGGGTGATATGTGATTCTTAATTTTATGTATCCTTGTCCTATTATTTATATTTTGGTTTCCATGAATAATGAGAGAGATACTTTAATGTCATGATTTATGGTCAAGGAACCTGAACTAACTAGAACAACCCACTCTTGATTTCCATGTTATCATGTCAGTGTACTCCTCCATTTCTTTTAGAGTCATATCACACTACTATACTAAGAGTTAATTAAATAGGTATAGTTGAGATCAAATTTACCATCCATTACTATACCTCTAAATCTAATTACGATATGAATAAAAAATGATCAAGGAACCTTGACTAACAAGGTGATACGATTGTCCCTTTTTAATTTTAGGTTTCATCGAGAACACTTTGGAAGGCTAAGCTTAGTTGGTATTATTTTAATTTGAATTTTTGTGCAGGATTTGAGAGGCCAGGATATGAGTGTGAGAGTTTTATAGGACAATTCGTGGTACAGTTACTTTATTTGAGAATAAGGATTAAGCGGGGTTTTCCTTTCTGAATCTCCTATTGTAGTAACATGGAATAATTGTTACACCTTTGATAGACTATCACATGAATTATATTATTTTTTTATGATGAACATGGAATATGTTAAAACTGTTAATGAATATGGGTGGAGAGAGTAATTATGTTTTTTATATTCTGTATAAATTTAGTATGTTACAAACTATTTTTTCTTTTTTTAGTTATATATGTCTTGAAAACATTTAGAGAGGAAAATAAAATGGTTGAATCCCCTTATCAAAATCCTTTCTCTTAATTCCTCATTTTCTGATATTTATTTTTTTATTTTTATAATAATAAATATTTTATTCTATTCTCTTATAAGAGTATAATTTAAACTACCACATTCTTGCAATGCAAGTGACCATGTCCCCACTATAGAAAAATTGAATACCATAATGCCATTGTTAATGTTTCATATTTCATTATTTCTGTCTTTTGTTGGGCATGTTTTTTATATACATATCTTGATCACAATTATCCTTATGTCATGCGTGTTTATGATTATTATTCTAGGCTATATATCTAGGAGGGTCTGCACGAATTTTGTTGAGGGATTTCAGAACAATTTTATCATGGGTAAGATATTTTCTTAGTGCATTTACTGCTACTTTGTTTCGCTGAAGTTATATGATTATATTCGATATACACTGTTGGAATATAATTTGTCCATAAATTGAATGGCACTGTTTCAGTATTACTTCTGTTTGTGTATAATTCCTTTATATTTATAATCAAGTTTGATATCATCCAATTTTTTATGACACCTAAATAAATACTTAATATATTTATCACTTATGATAATTTTTTTAATAAATATAATCGACATCAAATATATATACGAAATTTTGGTGACTTATTCTTATGTGTAAACCAACCATGCTTCCACTTCACCCGAAATTATAAAACCTATCCATATATATCACTTTTGATAATTTCATTTAAAAAAATAATTGCCATCAATTATATACTAAATCTAGTTCACTTTTTAAAAAGTGTCACCCAGATATTCTCCCACTTCACCCTATATTATGCATTCCTCCCTCAAAAATAAATTATGTTTTATTTTATAATAAAGAATAATTTCTAAAAATATTTTCTATTACATTGTTATTATGATAGGGACCTAGATAATTTATGGAATTTGGTTATTTTTTTATGTTAAAACTATGTTCAATTTTAGTCATTAAAAAACATTTTAGGGGTTTTATCACCATTTTAGTACTGTCCACTTCAATTTATCTATGCCCCATATTTTTGTACAAAGGGAAAATGATTAGATAATATAAACTAGAGAGAAACAGTGATTTAAAACACTATATATCAAATAATATGAATTTTTGGAAATTAGATCATGAATTCCTAGGCATTAGTCATAGAGGAGTTATTTTGGTTTTTGTCACAATACATCGGTCATAAAGTTGTTTAAAAACACAATTTCTATTGAAAAACTAGGTAGCATGATGCTAACATTATTCAGCAATATCAGTTGGAGAGAATGTAAAATTAATTCTTTTTATTATTTTGTGTATTTATGTTTTTTATTTTTTGGAATACAATTCTGATCATACCAGATTTCCCCATGGACATCACCTCTATCTACTCCACCCCATGATTCACCGAGAAGAAGAATGAAATGTTCACCATGGAGACAGGTACCTGCATTTCCAGCCACTCCACACAACTGTCTGCACTAGGCTCAAATAGGTTCAGACCATACTCCTGATCCCCCTCCACCCTCTCATCCAGGTATACCAATAGGTTCAGGGGCCCGATGATCTTAATGGGCCACTGTATTTTCCTTCATTCAACAACCAGAATTTAATCATAGCCAATCTGATAGTGTCCAAACACTCACCAATCGTCTAGAAAAATATTTCAAGATGTGTGTTGCAGTAGCTAGGGGTTTATTCACATATATATGCAAGGAGACACTCCTTGATTTCCAATGACTCAAAATAATTTAAGAATGTCTACTTTACCTGGTGAATATTATAGAATTGGTCTTGGTAAATGCTCCAGAAAGAAAGGTAGTATCCAATGTCATAAACTAATGATGGAAGGTCTTTGATGCTGATGGAAGGAATGGAAGGAAAACACAGTTCGAGGGAAAATCCTCAACATTCAACTAGCCACTGTAGACATTGTGTTGTGTAACATTTATTTATTTATTTATTGAATTATTTTTCAGAATCATATGAAAATATATTATGTAATGTCCCCCATTCTTCTTCCTTCAGTGTTGTTTCTCATAGTAAATGTATGTTGTAAACATTATATAATTGAATCACTTTAATGTTTTATAAGAATTATCAATTAGTTATGTTTATAAATTTTTTCTATAAAATATTTTAATTTGAAAATTTCATGTTCAAGTACTCATTTCTACTTTTAGTTGATAATATTCATCTCCATGTCAATCTACTTTCTTAATTACCTATGCAATAAGAAGCAAATTTGTATAGTTTATTTAAAAAAAACAATATAGATCATTAGAAATTCAGATTTTACATATGTTGAATGACCTAAATAATATTGATAGAAAATTATCCATCTTGTGCATTGACGTTTTTTATCAATGACATTGAGTAATCTGTAAGCATGCACCATGTCTTATATTGATTCTTAAATATGGTGGTATATTTTTCCTTTATTTAAAATTATTTTTTTAACTTTTGTTTGTTACTCAGGTACGTGTTATGTAATCCCTCAACAATCATGGTTATCTTTTAGGATTTATACTATTTTAATTTTCTTTATGTTTAATCCACTTTTATTGTAATATTCTGTACCACTAATTTATTCTTCCAATATGTTAAATATAATCATTATTAATGCAATGTTTTAATCCTATATACAAGTTTATAGGGAGGATTGACACTAGATTTTGGAGAAATAAACCATCATGAAAGAATGCAGAAATGAATTATTTTGGAACAATATATCATTTTATTTTGTTTCAGTAGATAGTTTGTATTTAATTTTGTTAGTGGATATTTTTTTAGAGGATTGGAATGTGTATTTTATTTGAGTAGTAGATTATGAATATTTTTTGAATAGTGAATCATTTTTTGAGCATTTAATTATATCATAATGTTAATGCACAAGTGAGTACTAGTATGTAATAAATATAGGTTTATTATAAATATATTCAAATAAAATAACATGTTTATAATATCATATATTATTTACTTATAACATTTTATCATTGGTTTATTAACAATTCATTGTTAAAACCACTATTAAAGTTATAAGTGCTTCACTTTTTTTTTATATTTTTTGATTCAATAGTTTTAGTACATATAAAATGATTATAATTATATCATATGAAAATTTTTAATTATTATAGGATTATCTTATATATTCATTATATTTATTTTCATATTCATCTATAAAATTTAGATATATGAAAATGAATTATACAATTTCTGGAGACTGTTGGTTGTACACATACATAAACACTACTTCTATTTTCTTGAAGGATAAAATGAAAGAGTTTTATATGTTAATTAATCTTTAATGAATATTTTGATCACATATTTCATATATATTTATTAAATATGACTTTATTACCATCCATGTCAAAATAAAATTA
This sequence comes from Viscum album, assembly GCA_963277665.1. Classification (NCBI taxonomy): domain Eukaryota; kingdom Viridiplantae; phylum Streptophyta; class Magnoliopsida; order Santalales; family Viscaceae; genus Viscum; species Viscum album. The sequence goes on from OY728133.1 coordinate 1,974,176,094, forward strand.
AAAATACATCGCATCACTTTGTGGATATGGTAGTCCACACGTACGGACGAGTGACATTATCATCTTCCAAATGTTTTATATAAAGAAGGAATATGTGATAATAAAATTAAATAATTATAATTATTTCATAAATATAATATATATACATTATATCCATCACTATATATACCCATGAGATGTGGTGATGGAAAATAAATTACATCAGCTCGTGAGGTAGTAGTCTATCGTGAACACGATCAACAGTTTCATTTACCATTTAATGGAATAGGGGATATATAAATTTTATTATATTAAAATAATAAATTAAAATTACACATTATATAATTTTTTTCTCATATCATAATATTTTACTAATATTTGAAAGATATATAATAAGGAATTAAATAGAAACATATTGAAAATGATTGTACCTATGTTTCGGAGAACCCCATAAGGTTTACACCTAAAAACTTATTACGAGGGTTCCTTTATCACGAGAATGTCTATTGGAAGTGGGTAATAAAATAATTAATGTATTTGTGTGGGTTATAGAGAAGACAAAATGATATTTAGGTATGGATAAAAGGGGAGTGGGGTGTTCTTTTTTATGTGGTGTATGGGTCCTTCTTGGATATTACATGGGAATTTCCTAATAAAATAAAAAATGATAAAGTCACTCACATGTAAAATGACTCAAAATAAACATACATTAATATTTAGTATTGTATAATTTCAAAATAATACCATAGAATATTGTTTTTAAAATTTTTATTGGTTATCATACCATAATATTTTTTTTAACCCTTCCGCTAGTAAACCCAATTTCACCATAACTGTGATAATTAATTTTTACAGTTTAGAAAATTAATTATGAAAAAAATGAAGTTTATATTTTTATATAATTTTATAATATAATTATTAAAAATAAATAATCCAATTTTAAAAATTAAATTGATATAAGTGGAAGAATATATTTTGTAACTAAACATGAAGATGTAATGAAAAAGCAGTTTTCCAAAGAAAATACATTCATATGTATAATATGTTTGTATAAAAAAAATCAATATTAAATTGAAAACATTAAACTAAATTGGATTAATTATAATATAATTTTACAAATTCTAATTTTAAAATTATTCTCAAATAATTATACTTGTTAAATATTTAAATGGAAAATTATTTTTTGATAATAATAAATATTTTTAATTGTTCATCAAAAAATAAATCCTTTAATAAATATTTAAAAATTTCACCATTAGATAAATTTTAAAGGTTAATTACAAAATTGAATTATATTTTTCAAATAAATTTTATAAAAGGTAAATGATTATTTTTATTATTTGTTTACTAAAAGCAATAAAAATAGTTTTTGAGAATAATTGTTTATTTAAAGTATCTAAATAATTTAGAAATAAATAACTGCATATTTATAAATATTTTTTATTCATCTAAAACCAATATAAATACTTTTCAAAATGTCTTTATTCCTATTCCTACTATAATTTTTAACTGATCAGTTATAAAAGTCATATTTTGTGAAATGAACTTAATACTCCATCACAAACACAAAACCATACTGTAGGTTCATAAGCTCTCAAGAACAGTCTAATATAAATGTATAGAGAAAAAAATAATCATAGAAGGAAATCTAGAAGTCTTCTCATTTCATACAATGATGATAACTGTCCAAAGTGATAACATACCACCCACACATGGAGGAGTCATGAATTGTATAATTGGAGTGATTTACCATCTTTTTTCGAGGAGTCTTTATATACTCAAGGATAAGAGAAATGAACTTTATCCAAGACTCATTAACCTAGGGAACACCATCCACTGAAAGGGTATGAGGATTAAATAGTTCGATCTTTAGACTCAACTATACCATAGTAGGGGCTGGTTAGGGGTAACCCATGTAGACTACCTATTGTAGAAAAAAATTATAGAGGTTAGCATTGGCTCCCAGTAGATATCTACAGGATGTGCTTCAGGATGAACTACAAGAGGTATTATGGGGGGCTTAGGGACCACCATCTATAAAGAAGAGTTCTTACCACCTTAATAGTGTATGATGAGAGGAAATCAAGGTGGTATGGGTCTGAAATTTCCAATGTGAACACCTTAGATAAGGTTTAATAGTAGATATGAATCATCATAAGCATAAAGGATTTGGTACACAACCTTACAATAAACAAGCCACACCACTCATCTTGATCACACAACTAGGTTTGGGTGATATGAAATATCACAAAATTATTGGAATACATGGACTAATATGCACAACTATGGTCAGGTTAGGGTCAATTTCTCACATAAAAAAATAATGTTGTGAATATATAATGTTTCAATTTCACGGAATAGAGGAAAACACCCTTAAAATCGAAATTAGAATCACTAGTTATAAGTTACCTTTTAATTAAACAAAATTTATTTATTTATGTTCATTTAGATTTACATGTGTATAAATATCTCATTCTAATTAAATTAATCACTATTTCCAATTTATAAAATCCCATACTGATTATAAATTGAATTGGGTATTCCATGTAACTATAATATGAAATTTACATCCCATTCTAGGATATAATAGTAAATGTATAGTGATTTTATTGAATGAACAACCATTCCTAATATATATAAGTACTATATTCATAAATTGAAATTTTCATTCATCAATAAAATCATGTAAAATTTAAATCTATAGGATTAGGGCTTTATGTTTCAAACAAGGCCTTATTTGTTAATTGAAGATTAACCATCAACATATCTATAAAAAAACATTTATACAGTGTTATGGACATTAAATAATCCAATTAGGTTATACCTTAATGATATTTTATAACATTTAAATATAAAAAAATCATGGAAATCATAATAAGTATGTAAAATTTATTCAATTTACGTAGGAAATATAAATATTTAATGGACCAAAGAATTAAAATTAACTCCTGAGCTTACTAGAATTATGAATGAATTAAAATGACCTCATCTCATCCGGAAAAGGTAAATGGACACTATTATAATAATATAAAAAACAATAACATCACAAATAAACTAGGTCACCTAGTAATTAAATCAGAACAACTGTAATAGGAGAAAACAAGAATAGTAATAACCCATCCCAAGAATATTTGGTTTCCCTATATGTGTGTCAGCTAATCCATTGAATAGGATCATTACCAAATTACGATCCATCCTACTATCCAGTTTAATACACAACTAGTATGAAAAAATGAAAAAGGAATTATGTTTCCTCATTATAGTTTCTCAACCTAGAAGCAATATAGAATTTCCTTGAGATGGTCAACCACATAACCTCAAGCATTCATCCACATATGTTAGAGGCATGTGTCTAGTAGTAAAGGACCAGATTGTGTATATGTGGATGCTATCCCATCATAGATTAATGTTTATCAAAATAGAAAATAATTTACAAAAAACAACAAACCTAGTAATAACAAATAACCATGTAATTATAAAAAAACATCTAGATAAATAATCTGTTGAACGATGAGTAATAAATAGAAACACAAACTATGATGATGATCATGGATATTAACTATACAAAAACGAGTACTAAGGGATACATGGGAAAATGAATATACCACGTTCTATACAAAAAAACAAAAAATTCCAAAAAATATACTATAAGAATAATGAGTATAATATTGGTACTCTTCTCTCATACATCAACATTGATTTGAAAATCAAGCCTCACAAGCAGGCTCCATCCCTTATCTATACATGAAATCATGAAGTCTTCTTGGGTACTAAAATCCATCCATGAAGGGTGTGAGATATTCAAATTAGGTCCCTGTAAAAAGTTTCTAGATCAATCTAGTTTGGGAATATAAAATGAAGAGTGTTCCAGAAATAAAAAATGAATGACAATAACTAAATAAATAAATACATTAGTATGGGTTCCTCAAGGATAACTCTACCGATACTACCTTCTTTAGCCTAAGAAATTGGCTCTTAATAATGATAACTAGTGTAAAATATATATAAAGTTTACATGGAACATTATAAATAGAGTATCAAAAGATGGACGATCCCCAATCATGTGATATTTCATGGAAGACGAGTCCTTAGAGTTCTCGCTACAAATTACTAATCATTAACAAAAAGGTATCATTATATTATATATGTGGAACCCTAACCCCATATAATAAAATATAGAAGGAAACCTTACCACCACTCAATTGGAATTGAAAAAATCTAAATTCAATACAATATTATATCCAAGGTGACCCATAAAAGGAATACTAAGTATCATTATCGGCATGGCGTGTAATCAAATCTCTAAAACCATCACACGTATCACATATAGGGGACCAAGAATCATATGTGACCTAGTGTAACCATAAATCCTAGAGTCCATCAAATATGGATCCCCTAGATAACTTGTATTAATCACATGGAGTTAATGAAAATATATTCTATGGCCATCGTAGGAATAACTGATATCACTCCCTATGTGTATACATTCCATATATAAGTTAAAATTATAAATCTAGATGAGACCGCCCAAGGAATCCCATAATGTCTAAAGTATATATCTTGGATTGGATATAATGAAGGGATTAGATATCAAACTAACCCCTTTATAATGGAATTACACATTAAAAATTTTAATCAAGTTGTCCAAGAGACTTAATTAAACATTTCAACTAGGAATAATGCATAACACCAAACTCATAGCCAATTTATTTCTCTTTAAAAAACCTTAATTTCATGGATTTTATTATAGGGTCCAAACACCAAAAATGTTTTTTAAAAAGTAATGGCATATGGAAAATATTTCCCCAAGAAAACTCACACCTATAGGGGTGGATCAAGATAAGGAAAACAACCCATATTGGTGATTCACAAATATATAATATTGTATAATGGTTGGGGAACCTCTCAATTGAATTTAGTTCATATCTATGAAGTGTTATTAGAAAATCCCAACATGTGGAATGAAAATTCATCATATAAATTCAAAAATACATGAATGAAAAAATCTAGAACACCTACCTTAGCCCTATTTCACTCTCATCATCCATTGTAGGCCCTTGAATCGAGTTAAAATAATAGAAATAGGAAGAATAGTCAAATGAAATAAAAATATGGAATATTTGGCCATAATAAAATAGGGTTGTTTTGGGGAAGATAAAATAGAAATATAATTAAGGGGATTAAAGAGATTACTCTTATATCTATAATGTATATTACAATGAATGAAATAGAGGCCGAGTGGAGGAGGAATGAAAATTCCTTCCAAGGTGAAGAAAAAGACCCCCCTTATGTGAGGTAAACTAGAAATAGGAGGAAAATATGGGTTTGAGGGATCAAATACATAATAGTGGAATACAATAAATTTCCCTCTTAAAATTTGGGTTTCCTGGTTTGTCCACAAGATTGGACAAACCATGCTCCTAAAATGCAATCAAAACTACCCATGTAGACCACTCCTATGGGCTAGGTACTTGGGTTGACTAACTTTTCACATGTTGTGTATAAAAAATATATCAATATGATCTGTAATACCACACGGGCATGCAGCCTGTCTCACATAGTTTCAGACAAATAGTGCATCCTTCTATATGCACTAGGTGCCTTGTATGAACCATGTGGCTTAGTATACATCCTTATATTTTGGAATGATGGGCTCTAAAGAATCCTCAAAATCTCATAAACCATTCCTTTGTCATTAGTGCACAAGATTATCTTAAAATGAGTGGTTTTAGAACAGTAATGATACTGTATGTACCTCTCTAAAGTCTAGTACATTACATTAATAGATTTCATAAAATATATTCTAATTTTTTGACACTTTTTTAATTGTTTCAAAGTGATCCAAAAATATGTCACATTGTATTAGATAATATATTATTGTGATATATCCATACTTCACTATAATATTTGGATTCCCTATAAATAAATAAATTTGATTCCATATTTTAAAGATTTATAAATACAAAATATTATGTATATTTCACTAATATAAAGTCCACAACTAGTGTATCATTATTTATTAGTGATATTTGTTTTTAATAGAATATTTAGAATTATTGTGCAATGTCATTATGTAGAGATGATTATGAATACATTACAATAACACATGAAAGTTCTCATATGATATAGATAAATATTTATTTTTCTGAATTGCAAGTTGATGTTATGAATCCACCACAAATTTTATGAAACAATTAACATGATATATATCATTCTGTGAATTGTAATCAACATTAAATATAAAATTACATTGAAATCAGTTTTCATTCTATCAAATAAAAGGTGACCAATGGTGAGTTGAATCTTGCATACATTTTCACAAAGGACGAAGTCATAGAGAGTTTTACCAAGGAAATTCCAAAAGATATAATTTCATGTTTAGCCTTCCCCTCTAACCAAATAATTTTTTGATTAACAATAAAATGTTTTATATTATATTTTCAACATGGGAGACTACTGCATAACTCTTTGTTTCATTAGTAATGTGAGAGAATTAAAGTTAAAAGGGGGATTGAGAAAAGTTATATATTATTAGGTATTTTCAATATATGGTTATTCAAAAAATGAGGATTATTTTATGAGATGAATTGAAGGAGATAACATTTATGTAATAGGGGAAAATTTTTATTGTCATTTACAAGTAAAACTATCTAAAAACACATTATTATATTTATAGTCTCAATATTCTTATCATTTGAGATAGGATATGGTTTTATGATTCATTCATGAGTTGATATTACTCTTATTTAAATTAGTAATAAGTATAAAGAGGTCATGATATTGATAAATGTGTTTGAAAATAAATTATATGTGGTGACTGATGACCATGGTGAGAATTGAAAAGCCCATGGATTTTTAGAATTTTTGGCATGTCATATTTTTTTAAGAAAAGATTTTGATGTGATTTTTTAGTTGATTTTATGTGATGGATAAAATAATAAAACAAATAAATTTTTTCTGAGTTAATATGTTTTTTTCAAGAATTATTGGCATCGTTCGAAATATAGATAATTATAGAATTGTATAATTCTTTAGAATGTGCATAGTCAAATTCAATGAATCATACAAGTAATTTTATCCAATATATGAATAATTCTAGATGAGTGTACAAGTGATTTTTTAGTAATAATGAATGATTGTAATACTAATTTAGGATTTCATAAGATTCATTTCATAAGAGCATAAGAGTCATCTGAGAAAACTAAAAGCAATGCACTTTTTAATAGTCATTTTCACTGTGCATAATAGTCTCATGTGATATAGTCACCTTTGTAACATTCATTCTAATATTGTAATAGGAATTTGAAAATTTTCCAAATTTTTTTATCTTTTATAAAAAAAACTAGAAGATTAATTTTACTTTTAATATATGCACTTTTAGGCATAAGAGTTATGATATAAATCCAATTATAATTTTATATTGTTAAATATTATATATATCACATATACTGAAATAATTATGTGATTCAAGATGTGTTTTATAATTATTGTTTTTTATGAAAAAGAAGAATAACTGAGGATTTGAGTTCAATGATGAGTTGAAAGTGTGTTTTTCCAGGATGAAACATTTTATTTACTAAATGTATAATTATTTTATATTAATAAACTAGCAATCTGGTGTGATTTGAGATAAGGTTTAGGGAATGAGTGTGTGTTAGATTGAGAAAAAAATTTCTTGAACTCATTTTGATGAGTATTTTAATGACAAAAAAAATATTTTTTATTTTTTGATTATAATGATATTAAAAATGGTAAATTGAATAAGGTGAAATTTATTTTGAAAGGGATATTGGTAACTACCTCACAATTATGTGTTCCTGATAAGATCACTAAATAGTTTGTGAATGAGAAAATTTTTAGGTGAACATTTTTCCTTATGATGGAAATATTGAATCATATTTTTTCATTTTATTTCAAGTATATAGAAATTTATGGAAATTTGACATGATTCTAACAATATAAAAATAGTATCAAAGATATTGAAAAAAATTGGTTGATATAAATGACGACAACAAATCTAGTTATGAAATAGTGAGAAGAAGAATAAAGAGAAAATGAAGTTGGTAAGCTGAAGTGATTTGGGATAAGTATTTACTGATATTTCTAAATAGACTCATACGATTCATTACAATATATATATATATATATATATCATATTTTTAGATCAATATTCATTTTATAAAATAATGACCCATTATATAAACACATTGTTATAATACATTTGGAAAACATGGATAAACAATCAACTAGTTCATTAGTGATGTACATAATCTCCCACTAAGTTGTTCATAAGCAGAACCCTTCTTAATTATTTCATACATATTATATTTCTTTAGATCCTAGTGAAATGAAACATTAGGGTGATCTTAAATTATCATTAAGAATAAATATGGAAGATATCAACATAACACAAGCATAAGGGTATGTGAACGTGAACAAAACAGTTGAAGAACTATACCCCATATATCGTATATCCTAATATTAAGTCATAGCATAAATCATGGTATTTCATATGACATTAATCATATAATAATAAAATATCTTGGCCTATGAAAGTATAACATTGTCATAATACATGAGTTTTTTCAATACACATAAGCAATGAAAAACATTTCCATAGTAGTTAAAGAACTCTACCAATATTGTTATAGTGGATTTAGTTTACTCCCCAAATAATCATAGTAGTAAAGGTTCACCCATATGATTATTCTAGTGGATTGATACCCTTACTAAACTTATTTCACCCCCCATTATTTCCCAGTAAATCCCATGTCATATGAATCATTACCTAATCCACGAGAGGTATATATAATTTTAATCACACACATCACATAATGAGAATAATACAAATGTGTGCCACAGGATCATAAAAAAATCGGCATATCAAAACCCTTGATATTTAATGGGTTTCAATGAAATTTAATTATAGCCTAATCCATATAAAATAGATGGGTTTCATAAAAATTTCAACTTTTCATCATATCATAACTTGTGGAAAAAGAATGAGTTTCGTAAAAATAGTAGAATAATATTTATAAAACATATAGAGAAGGAATAAGGATGATATCATTGGATCATATCCCTAATAAAATGTATGTAACATCACATAATATCATATTAGTTAAAAGTGAATATTAAAATATCAACTTGAATATTTCCCAAGGAAATACACTTTCGTTTTTCAAATCACATATTCAAAATCTAAATAATTACAAAATACTAAAGAATTTTTTTTATTTTAAAATAATATTTAAAAATTATTAAGTAATATTAATATCATTTATTGGTAATTATGATGGGGAAATCCATTCATTCCATATGAGTTAAAAACTATACTTTCAGGCATCAAGAAAAATTACAAAAGTGCATTATTCAGATAAAGACATGAAGATCAATTTTGAACCATTTTATTATAAGTAAAATAAGGGAACACCTGAATTTAAAAAATAATTGGATAATAGTATAAACATTATTTAGAACATATTTAGAAAACATGGGCATGGAAGATAAGTGATGTTTGACCTTAGAGAGAAATTAATTCAGTTTTCTTTAAAAACTTATTTTTAGTCCCTTAGAGATATAATGAGTATATGATGAATGGAAAACATGTTGTTTTTCAAAAATACCTATATTATAGAAATTTTGATGAGTTTTTAGAGGAATATTTTAATATTTCATCATTTAAAACTTAATAAAAAATTCCAAATAAATAATTATATTGTAACATAAAAACCCTTACTCATTTGGAATCATTTAAATAATATTCCCTATGAAGGAATAATGAAAAATGAAAATTTAAAGATTAGAAACATAAGGATAAACATTATATAACATTTCAAATGTAATTATATAAAGCTCATAAAATTATATAGGTTCATGAGATAAAATATGTCCCAATGAATATAATTTGAGATAAAAAACCCATACATTGAGTTCCAATTTTTATGAAAGCACTCAAGTATTCAGAAAAATAAATTTAAATTTAATATACATATATACCATATTTAGGTACACACATATAATATGATATTTTATCCCTTTATAACATTTCAATAATCTTTCATAAAAAATTCACTATTAAAATTATCATTTATCAGTGTTAACAATTTCATTTATCGTGAGAATTTATGTATGTAATTTAATGTTCTTATACATTTATAGTGGTTTTATAATGTATATAATGATAATAATGTTATAAATTGAATATAAATCAAATATATACATATTTATAATCATTCACTATATATATATATAAATAAATTATGATGTTCTTAGAGATGATATGGAATAAATACGCATGAACAATGTGTTTACTACTCAACGGGTGGAAGGAAAACATGAAAAAAGTAATTATTATTATGTCATAAATATCATATATATTCAATAAATATATCCATATTTCCATCCATTTAAAACATAAATGAAATAAAATCAAATGGCATTGTGGAGGTGGTTGTCCACCCATACACTGGAGTGACATTATTATTTTCCAAGGGATTGAAAGGTATTAAGGTAGATGTGATGTTAAATTTCATTAATATAACTATGTAAAATATAATCTATATTATCATTAAATCAATCATAATAAAAACCCATTAAATATGGTGGTGGAAAATGAACTGTATCATTATGTGGATATGGTAAGTCATAAGTGAGAAAGAGAAATATTTTAACTTCCCATTTAACGGAAAACATAGTGGATCATGATGATCAAATAATCATAATGATATTGAAATATATTTATTATTCGGATGTTATTTTTTATAAATACCATATACTTATAGGAGGTAAAGAATAAGTAAAAAAAGTGACCAGTTAAGGTGTTTACCTCTTCTTTTAAAAAATCCTTTAAATATCTTCTTAAAGGATCCTAGGGTTGGTATTTTGGGAATACCGGAACCTATATAATGTGGATAAGTAAGCCTATTGGTGATTTTGGAAGGGTATAGTATATTTAGAATTCCCAAATGATTTAAATATGTGAATCAAGGAGGTTCCATTTTATTATTTAGTGGAGGGTCACTAAAGGGATTTATTAAATGTTTAAAAATACAATAAAGGAATTCTCTATAAAAATGAATAAAATGTCCATGAATTAAAATAATTTTTTTAGGTTTTAGAAAAACTTATCGAAGGAAATTTAAATTGGTTTTGGTGTCATTTTAAACCTTATCCTTTTTATTAACCCCATTATTAATTATTTGTTACCTTATCGTCGATGACAACTATTTAAACAATAAATGGTTCACAATGTTATAAAAACTATATAATAGTTTCATAAATGAACGATAGATGATGAAATCAAAAATATTCCACTTACCTGTTTGAAGATATGGTTTTTTATGAATTTTAAATCATTTAATAAAATATCATTAATGTCAATTTTGGAACTATTAATTTAATTTGGCCATAAAGAGAAATAGACAAAGATGAAATTAAAATATAACCAGTTTAAACATAAATAATATGCTTTATTTGTCTAAACAATTATCAGAACACCATAAATCATTAATATTCCATAAATTTTAATATTTTAAAAATTATTCATTTATTTTTATATTTATTCACTAAATACTATATTTGTATTTTAGAAGAATTTAAGATCATTATTTAACTAATAAAATTATAAATAAATTTACATCATGAAAATAAGCTCATTATTCTAAAAATATATATTTTTATTTGTTGAAAAAATTTCTTTTTTTCTGGTGTGAAATCATAATAGATATTTAGAGATTAGAGAGTGACAATTTTTAACATTAGTTGCATTAAATATTATATAAGTAATTATCATGGGAAACCATCCATTAGACAAATAAATTTCAAGTGTAAGGTGAAAAGGGTGGAATTACCATCATAATATATGAATTATGATGAAAAATTATAGCCTTAGCTCTTAGTTGGAACCAATATTAACCTGATTAACCCTTTACCATGGTGATAAATTTTATGATGGTAACTATTCATAATGCCAAAAAATAAAAAGAAACTAATTCTTATATTTATAACTGCTGATTAAAAATTTGGACTTAATTTTCCAATATTTATTTTCTATAATTGGATGAAATAAAATTTAAAAATAATCACAAAAAACTTGATGATAACTTTTATAATAAAAATTGAGCATAAAACATAGTTTTTTCTAATCCCATTATTATAAATCATGTACTAAATAATCATTAAATGATTTGATAGAATATATACAATGTATATTTATATAAATGATTCATCAATATAAATAAGTGTAATTTATTTAAATTAATATACATTATGTGCATAAAACATTGTTTTCATAAAAGAATATTTGTTACTACAAACGATTTTTAATTTTATTTACAGTAACTTGATAACAAAATAATATTTGTTATATGTATTTAATAATATTTTCTTAAAAATTTAAGTAGTCATATCTATTTTTTGGACTCCAATGATGATGTGGTAACTGTCACAAAAAAATATTTTAATAGTATACTGTGGTTCAGTTAAACTCAATGTTGTGTGTATAACACACCATCAATGAAATTTTTATTTCAATAGATATATTTCAAAAAATTCCCATTGAGTTACATTCTACCCACATTAAATTGAATTTTAACCTTGATATTCATTATATGAATTTTTTTTGATATATCTATTTTATAACATCTTTAGAATCCCAAATAGCTTCTTCAAATTTTAGATTTCTCTATAGATCATTCCCAAGGTGAGTAGTGTTGTTCTATAGATCATTGTCATTAATATCAGAGATTCATCCTTGTTGTTATTTATAAGAGAGATCATTCTCAATTGAATGAAATCTGAGTTCAGTGCTTGTGATGGATAAGGTATGTATTTCCATTGGAGGGATACATAGAACACATTGTGAAAATGAGAGAGGTTCTATAGATGAACCAATATTATATATCATCTATAACCGATCAAGAATCATTAATGGGACATTATACGTAGGGGCAGATATCATTTCATTCCAAATATCACAGAATTCTTCTATAATGAAATTCCCAGAAAACCTTCCCAAATACATCCAATTTTTGAACACAGTAATATTATTAACATAAATTTTATGTCTAATTTGGGATGCCTTGATTTGTTATAGAATGGATATATCTTATTATGATATTTTCTCCTCTATATCAGGACCAATAGGGTTTTATCATTATGTATCCCAACACATTAGAGTTCTACACATGTTTATATATAGTTATTCATAAGGATCCATCTGAATAATCGAGTGAAGGCTATTGTTATAAGAAAAATTGATCAGAGGAAGGTTTTGGTCCCAACAACAATTGAAATCTATCGAATAATATCTCAGCATATAATTTAGAGTCTAAATAGTTCTATAAAATAGAATATCTATCTGAGGAAGATACATGTTACCAAAACTCAACTATGTATCCAAATATTGTTGAAAACATCACCAAAACCTCATGGTAAATCCAGGATCTTGATCAGATATAATAGTATGTTTCACTCTAAGAAAACTTTCCACTTATTTATTGTATATTCTATCTATTTAATATAGGGAGGATTTTTTATAAAGGATATTAAGTGTGATAACCTCATAATGAGATCAAATACAACCCATGTAGAATTATGAACCTTATATGTTTTGGGATGTTTAAAGAAAAGTTCCATGGAGTTGTTTACCCATTTTAATTTTGGTATGGGTAATTGTTGTAAAATATACAAATACATCACTTTCTATTCCTAATATTGCATACATAGTAACCACCAATATACATACTTAGAAACATATATCTTCATACAATCCCACCATAAATACTTTATCAGGCCCCTATACAACTTTATACATCCACGGTTAGTGATGAATGATGAACTGGGAGCCTCATATAATAGTTACTTCTTTAAATACTGTATGTAGGAAACAAATTCACATTTCCTAATAATTATAATTCTATTACAATAATGGTTATAATCCTGAAAAATCATCACCATCTTCTATAGCCTATATCTCTTTTTTTAACCAATTTAACATTCACTTGGATTGATGATTGAATAATCATTTGAGAAAGATATGATTTATCCCCTAAATTAAATATTTTAGCATCCATCCATTGAAAATCCAGAAATGTTGGATTTTTTCTAACCCTCTTCATAGATAAGGTAGAAAAATCCATTTGACTCAAAGCTTCTTCCACCTTATTCACTTTTCCAAGGAGGTAATTTATTGAGAAATAATAATAATCAATCTACTCAAACCATATTTTTTGGTGAAAATATATAATTTTCGATGAGAAAATATACTTAAATTTAATGATCATTATATATATCAAAAATTTATTCATAAATATATAACCTATATAAAATTTATAAAAAAATTACCATAGCTAACTCAATATCACGATTTAGGGAATTATTCTTATGAACATTCAATTGTTGTAATACATTAGCTATCACTATATTATTATACCTGAAAAGAAATCATAACCCCTTATCTGATGCATCAATATATATTATAAACCCTTTTTCATTATAGGGTAATCAATGTATAATTTATATGACTAACCTTGTCATAAGACATTTGAAATTCTCATTAAATCCATCCATCCAAATGAACTTAGCTCATTTTTCGATAAAATGGTGAGTGGATTGAAGTGACATGAGATATTTTCTTCAAATAATTGATAATATCCAATGAAAACAAAAAAATGGATATTAGTCACACTGGTTGGTCTGGGCCAATGTTCCATAATTTTTTCTCCGATGGATATACTGTTATACCCTAACATGATATCATATGACTGAAGAATTAATCTTTATAAATCCAAAATTCCTAGATGTAATTTTTTTCATAATTCATATCCTTCCTTTGTTTTTTATCATAATCCTAAAGTTATCTCTACATTAGAAATTTAACATTAAATCTGTAAATATATCATCTATAATGACTACTACAAATAGATCAAGGTAATATCTAAGGACTCTATTCGTGAAATACATGAATATATTATTATAATTAGTATGACTATTTGAAATAATCATAAATTTACAGTTTTTATACCTTATATGGATTCTTATGTCTGTTAAATCATACTTATTGACCCTCAATTGATGATATGCAGAATGAAGGATTACCCTAGAAAATTATTGACCTCTGTGTAATTGATTAAACAATTCCTCAATATGGGTTGAGGAAACTTGTTCTTTATTAGGTCATTTTATTATTCTCATTAATCATTACAATGTAAAATTGATGCATCATTCTTCTTAAAATATAATTGGTTCACCTTAATATGACATAAATGGTTAAAAGAATACCATGATAATATTCTCTTAGATTTTCTTTTTCACTTCCTGCAAATCAATCTATTATATTATATATAGAGTCTTTTAAATAGGTGTATAACCAATTGAGTGTTTCATTTACAACTCAAATTCATGATTCATTAGGAGAGAAGAAAATTATTTCCAAACTAGATAATTTTTTTATAAAATATTTATACACATTATATTGAGTTTCCCCCCAATAATATAATATTTACAACCCTTTAGAATAGGAATAATTCCCCATATAATGAATTTGATTTCCATTAGAAGTTTATATTTATCATTAAATCAACAACAAATCATAGTTTGGTTCATAATATCAGATGTTACATCCCTTCATTTGTAATTTATGTGGTATTTATGTACTTAGTTCCAATACATTCAAATAAAATCATCATGTTCAACAAGAGAGAGAATAATAGGTTTTAGAGGAAACACATTCCAACAAACAGCAATCAGATAATAGTTCTAAACTTGAAATATGGTCATCATAACATTATGGGAATTTAATATTAAATTAATATCTAATAATTGGGGTATAATTTTAAATTCCCATATAAAAATCATTATACATAAAAGAGTGGGTAAAACAAGATTGAAATTTGATATTAGCAATTATGGAGTGGATGGAAAGTGTACCTTTCACAGATTTGTTATCATACCTCTCATTAAAAATAGTGATTGTAACAGATTTTACCTATTTCTCACATATTTAGAGGTTACTGATTTCAATCATCATCATAAACCTTTGGATTTGTGAAGTAGATATCATAATTCCTATATTCCTTTTATTTTAAACATATGAGTGTGATTAGTTCATTCTTTGGATATTTATCTCTTTTCACACCATTTATTAACATCATCATTTCACATCAGTATTCGATTACTTAATGACCTTACTTTCTACAATTATAAAAATTCCCATCACCATAAGGTAGTATACACTTTGTTTCCTTATACATTTGGATAATATTGGATAACTCATCTTCTTCCCTCTTTTATTTTTAAAATTTCCTTTAAATTGCATCATTATTTTTTATCAAAACAATGTGATGGATAAGAAACTTCAAAATCTATTTCCAACATGATAAAACATTTATAAATTTATTTATATTCAATGATGTATTATATATATAACACCCTTTTAATCAATTTTTATGCCCTTAATGAATTGATCAACCTTAATTTATGGTTGAATGATAATACTATATGATTTCCTTATAATTATCATAAAATTTTTCCTAACAGGTATCAATGAATTCATTATCCTTATAATTTAGACCAAGAAATCCATTATCTATTTTCATATGAATAATATAAAGAATGTACTCTTTGTAAAATAATCTCTTAACCTCATCCCACTCCCTGAAATCAATTTTATCATTCTTCCACATATTTTTTATAATTTTTTTCCATTGATCCGCATCACCATTGAACTAATAGAAAACCAAAATGATTTCTTCATGTTGTAAATAGTCATGAAAAGAGTATAAAATTTTATCCATTACTTATTTATCACTGGATTAGTAGAACCACTCAATGAATGTAGATGTTTCTTCATGAGGGGCTTAAAATAATATTTCCCCACTTTTCTAGTTCGTACGATCAACATGATTCTTATATTGAAAATTTTGTGTGAGTATAGTAATTATATTCTTAATTAAAAGTCCAATAATATTTGATTTATCAATTGAAAAATCATTTCATTTTCTATCATATTTAACATTAACATGATTCAATTAGATTTTTGGATTTACTAAAACCAAAAATCATAGTGTGAGAAATAATAATCATACTGGGAAATACATAATCATGAAAAACCCATTATATGTATTGAAAATTAAGAAACTCACATTTAAATATATGAAAACGTAAGTTTAATATAGTTTATTCATTACAATTACCAAAACAATAGAATGTTATCCTATATATAGACATCTCCCATGGTTCTCACTAATGTTTTCTCATCCATGTTTCCAATGGTTAAATAAATTTTCATCTGATATAAAATATAGTTACTCATACTTTTCATAAATATATATTTCTTATTATTAGATAAATATTTATTACATAACATAAATATCCATAACATAACCATGTGGTCCTAGTGCCTTTGAAATTATAAATATATAAACAACTTGTTCATATGTGTACAACATTTCATCCCACTAAGATCTTTATGACTATAACCATTTTTTGTCATTTCATAGTTAATACCATTATTCATAAACGAGGGGAAATAAACATACGAAAGGGTGAGATTAAATTATCTTTAATGGTAAAAATTGGAGATATCATTTTAACAAGACCATAATGGTAATATAAAAATTACACAACCTTAGATAAAATATATCCTACATATAATAGATTATAATCTTGAGTATTGGAGTAAATCGAAATAGTTAATAATATATGAATCCTGAATTAATTGAAGAACATTTTCTATGAGAGTATAACATAGGCATAATACATGAGTTTGTGGCATACGCATAAACATAGAAAAAAATTTCAATAGTGGTAAAAGATCAATTCCAAGACTATCAAAGTATATTTATTTGACTCTCCAATCCATCGTAGAAGACAAGGGTCACTCCAAATATTATCAGAGAGGAAAGAATCTATTACTAATGTAACACCCCAGGTAAATAATGAATATGAAATTTTCATATTTATCCATATTTTTGAATAAAATATTGATATGACTTTAAAGGGGATGCTATTCTCGATGGCGTACCCAACACGCAACAATGAGTTTCTTGGGAATCTTACGTTGCACTCTAATAATAAAATAATATTATTTTAAATAGTAGTTAACATTTAGTCATTGTAATGGCGGGAATGGATAGAAATAACTAAAATATGATTATATATGTTTTTAAATGTTTTTACATTTATCCAATAAAAGATAATGGCTTAAAATATGGAAGGAATTCAATTTTAGGCTTTTATACCCTAATTTTCACTAAAGGTTCACTTATCACCTTTTAATGGCGAACTATCATTAAATATAGTTTTGATCACTCTTATACATTATTTTGGACCAAATAAAACTCTTCTTTATAATTGGGACATCAAAATTTACTTTGTGTAAATTTTTGGTATCTTTCCGATAAAGTTCATTTTTTTAATGAAGTGTAAAATGTTGTATTTTAATTAAAAACCAATTTTTAATCTAATTTATTTATATGATTAGATTATCATTTGAATTTGTTTTAAATTAAAATTAGAAAATATTTTTACCATTAAATCCAATAGTGGTCGTTGGAATTAATTTCACTTTGAAATCAGACTTAAACTAGTGTCAATCTTTTGATACTTATTGTTTCATAAAAACACGCTATTTGTCATGACAGCGGGAATTAATTATTAAATTAATTAATGTGACTTATATGTTTTGAATTTTGTAAAATGGACTTAATTTTTGAATTCAGAATTTCAAATATAGCTTAGGGTGATTTTTTGGGATTTTTCTGAAAAACTTCAATTTTTGATGAATAGTGAAACCACTAAGTGGTACTTATAAAAACTGATTTTCTGTTTAAATGAAATTTTGCCATCATTGTGTTTTGATTTTCAAAAATCCGACATACATGGTTTTCATTAAGATGTAAAATGTGGTTCAATGAGATTAAAATAATTTTTTGGTGAATAGTAACTTATTATGTTCTTAATCGCGATTAGTGGTAATTAGTGTAGTTTAAGGTAAAAATAATGCTTTAATAAAATGAGATGAGCTTGACACATGTCATACCCTCATTGTTTGTGTCATGGCCGACCAATACAATCCATGGGTCAACTTGGGGACCCCATGGATCCACTTTAGTTGGGAAATGACATAAATAACTCTTTATTTATTGTAAAAGTAAAAAATGACACAAACATGATATGTTTTACTAAAACAATTTTTAAGTGGGGTTATACAAGTCATATTTTGGAATATAAGTAGTCATTGTAAATCTAAAAAGATTTCCTACATCATAGTATTTTTTTTGTAATTTTTTAGACATTTAATAAATTAAAGTATTTATGACATCATAATGATGCAACGATGACATCATTATCCGACGATTAAAATAAAATGAGAAGATAATGTATACTCTATGACCTACACATGCCCAAAACTTATTGGATGGGTGGATTTAGAACCCTTATCACCTTATCCATGAATTATATCAATGTGGGATCTTTTAAAACCGAAAAACATTTTCAAATAAAGTGATATTTCTTACTTTTCAAAAGTGCCTCTCCTCTCCTCTTATAAAAGGCCCCCACCTCTACCTCATTTCACACACTCCTCAAGCCTTTGGCTCGGCCAACCCCAGCTAATTTACTCCCTCCACATCCCTCTCCTCATCCTAGAGGATTCCCTTTGGGCATAATCTTTTCAAAGGAAGCCTTTAGTCTCAAATCAAAAGGAGTTACACTTTTAAAGGACGTTAAAGATCGATCGAGTCAAGTCGGACCCGAGGTAAGGGATCCTACAACTCTCTTTCTTTTTAAGTACACTCTTTTATGTCATTTCTTTTAAGATCATCTTTCTTATGATTGGGATGTTATTTTATATTACTCCTACTTTTAATTTTTATGTTCATGTGATGAGAAACCCTATTCTCTCTCATCAATCCATTTTGGAAGTTTTGAGTGGCGCCGTTAGGCTGCCGAACTTTCGTAAGAGATCTAACCTTTCTCTTTCTTTTTAAGTACTCTCCTTTATGTCACTTATTTTAAGCTCCTCTTTGTAATGTTGGGGGATGTTCTTTTATATTCCTCTTTGTGTACATTATATTGTAATTTGATGAGATACCCTATTTGATCTCATCAATCCATATTCGGAAGTTTTATGTGGCACCGTTAGGCTGCCGAGTTTTCGTGAGGGATTTTTCATCTCACTTTTATTCCCGTGAGATTTATGCTACATTTGCCAAAAATTCTATTGAGTGGTGTATGTACTTCAAATTATTCTACTCTTTGTGTAATATACTTTCGTTTATGAGTATTTACATCAATAATCTATTGTCCTTCTTTCATGGGGTGTATGTTTTGAAAGATACCCAAGTCGGTAAGGGAACCTTTCACCCTACTCTTTTTTAAAAGACTTCTTTTGTTGTGTCTTTTAATTTACATATTGTTATGTTGGGATATGTTCTCATATATCCTTATTGATGTAAATTTTATGTCCAAGTGACGAGATACACTTTTTATCTATCATCAACTCATTTTGATGTGATGTCGTTGGGCTGTCAAGGGAACCTTTTAACCCAATTTCGATTTCTTTGGGTTCAACATGTAGTCATTGAATATTTCATCCATTGAATATGTGTGAATGACCTTTTATTGTTTTACACTTAATATACACTTATATTGGGTGTATTATATTTGTCACACATATTTTTGAGATTGATTTGTCCTTAATTTAAGGATACCTTCTTTATAAGGGATTTCATCACATTTGACATTCCTATTGAGACTTCATTGTTGTTATGCACCAATTCACTCTAATATGGTGTATATACTG
Organism: Viscum album; assembly: GCA_963277665.1. Lineage (NCBI taxonomy): Eukaryota > Viridiplantae > Streptophyta > Magnoliopsida > Santalales > Viscaceae > Viscum > Viscum album. The sequence goes on from OY728133.1 coordinate 1,974,196,879, forward strand.
TCCTTTGGAATATTATATCATGAATCCATTTATTCTCATGATATTATAAAGTTAAGATTAAATGTTATTCCTCAATTATTGTATTCAAGTGTCTCTAATTTTGGTAAAAATCCTTTGACCAAAATATCGCTTTAAATGTTTTAATGACTTGTTCTTATTAATATCCATGTTTTCAAAATGGTTTTAAGGATTTATTTATATAGATATTAATGGTTTAAAATGTTAAAAGATTCAAGGTGGTATGGGACACTTTGATTCAAAATTCCCCTTATTAAATGTTTTAAATGGTTTTGGAAATGGTTTCTTTTTGTATGGATTCATTATTTCAATATAATAAAATGTTATGTTGTGATTGAAATGTGTAAATGTTATGTTTCCTTTGTTCATGTTTTATGTGATACGTTTATGTTATGTTTCTTGGGCATTGTTATGAAAACAGGTGGTTCCGTGATAAACTAAGGGCGGGTGAGCCCAATATAGCTCTCCAATGCATTGGGTAACTTGAAGGAGTGAAACGTTAAGGTTTCTCCGAAGCGATTTAGGGAATATACTGTGGTGGTTATTCCAAACGTAACCAAGAGGTTTACTCCCTACGTAAGAATGTTATGAATGCCTCAAGTTACCTTTATGTCTTATGATTTCTATGATTTATTCATGGTTTGATGAGGTAAGTTAAAGTGCCTTTGTTTTATAGGTAAAGTGTGATTTCATTCTTATGTATATATGAACTCATGTTACCTTTCCATATTTTTTTATAACCCTTACTGAGCTTTTTATGCTCATCCCAAGTTTTTGAAATGTTTTTCACAGGTCAAGGGAAAGGTAAATGATGTGATGATAGTGTCAAGGATGTGTCAAGAAAGAATCCATGTTTTATTTTCAATATGTTTCCATTGATGGAAAGAATGAATACTGTCTTTTATGTGACCACTTTGTTTAAATGTCGAATGTAATGCAAGTTTCATGATCTAATTCTCTAAAACTCTAAACCTGAAAAGATCCTCAACGTGTAATCTTGTGATAACTCAAGATTATGTAAGGTTTAAGGCTGGGGCCTTATAGTTGGTATCAAAGGTCGGTTTAGATAACTTTAGAGGTTAGAGTATTCTTTAAGTATAAGTGACATTACCATAATGGTTAGGATTTCAGAAAGAGTCCTAGTTTTAGATAAAGTGAATGAGTAAGAATATCTTAGTGTTTACCTTCCTCATTAGTACATGATGTTTTTGTTGATATACTCACACTGACATTTCTGTTTTTAGTGAATGGATGGATCTAGCAGGCACCAAAGAGACAACAGGTTTGAAGGAAACTGAGGTGGTTCTTTGAATAAGATACTAGATAAAATGCGGGATTCAATGAGGAATCTCATGGTTGTTCTAAACCAACTATCAATGAGTCATGATCAACCAATTCAACCTTGGTGATTTCTCTAATGCATCATGTACGAGATGTCCAACTCGATGTGGAAATTCAGGTAATAATTATTCAGGTAACCATTAGAGTTTATATGATCCTTACTTTTGAGGTAATTATGGGTTATTATATGATATGCTGGAAAATGAAAAGCATGAGATAAACTTGAGGTTAAAATATGTTATGATCATTTTTGATGATTTTATCTCTTTTTGGGGAATGATTTAATAATTATATAGTTTTGGAAAAAGGACAACACGCAGACCGTGTGACAACCCGTCACGTCGGACAAAGCCGTGGGAATCGAACCCACAACCAAAGTGCGACTGGTATTTATCGCCTACCACTGGACTACGTGAAGTCCCTAGTTAGTTTGACTGATTGTTTCTAGTTATATGATTTTATGAATTAAGAGTATGTTTATTTTGGGTTTCCTATAAAAATTATTAACCTATCATCGAGGATATGTGATTAGGTTAATTACTTTTCAATACGAGACAATAAGAGCAATTGATTTTGTTTGGAGATAAATGTTACGATTTAACTTGGAAGACTATGTGACTAAATCCTTCAAATGTTTGGGTTTCAATCTTAGATTTGTTTACTTTGAGTAATTTTATGGACAAATTGTTTATCGGATGGTCCTCGTTGAACTTTGGATTTTGTTGGACAAATTTTGGAGATTAAGAATAGATTTTCTTTTTAATGGGTTATCCTTTTCTGGGTTATCTGATGTTGTACTAATCTTTTGGGTTTTGGTTTTGGATAAAGTGTAAAGACATGGGAATTATATAGTTATTTTTTTTGGGTTAGGTAATTCTCTAGAAGTTTATTATAGTACTCTTAATGTGAAGAAGTCTTCCTAAATACTCGCCTTTTGGATAAAATATGAGTTAGTGTAAGGAATCTAATAAAAGTTGAAAGTAAACATGATAAGTGATTATGTTTCCTTATGAATAAATTCCTCAATAAAAAGTAACTTAAAACAAAAATGTCGTCTATTAACTTTTCCTTCTGGGGAATAGAATACCGTTTAACCCATCACAAGTTTGTGATTTTCTTATGGTTAACTTTCTCCTAAACACGTTTTCTATCACTCTCCATCAGAACATGACCCTATGTTTTCTCCTCCATGTCCATGTTTTCCTACATGGGGTCCTAGTATGGGTTAACTCAGGTGACCTCTGTATTTATATTTCTTTATTTTAAAGTTATTGTTTTACTGACTCTTGTTCCGATGTGGGACTTTCAAGGACGTTTCCAAGCGCAATTTTAAAATTGCGAGGACGCAATTCCCAAAAGGGGGGAAGGATGTAACACCCCAGGTAAATAAAGAATATGACATTTTCATATTTATCCATATTTTTGAATAAAATATTGATATGACTTTAAAGGGGATGCTATTCTCGATGGCGTACCCAACACACAACAACGAGTTTCTTGGGAATCTTACGTTGCACTGTAATAATAAAATAATATTATTTTAAATAGTAGTTAACATGTAGTCGTTGTAATGGAGGGAATGGATAGAAATAACTAAAATATGATTACATATGTTTTTAAATGTTTTTACATTTATCCAATAAAAGATAATGGCTTAAAATACGGAAAGAATTCAATTTTAGGCTTTTATACCCTAATTTTCACTAAAGGTTCACTTATCACCTTTTAAAAGAGAACTATCATTAAATATAGTTTTGATCACTCTTATAAATTATTTTGGACCAAATAAAACTCTTCTTTAGAATTGGGACATCAAAATTTACATTGTGTAAATTTTTGGTATCTTTCCGATAAAGTTCATTTTTTTCATAAATAGTGTAAAATGTTGTATTTTATTTCAAAAACACCTTTTAATCTAATTTATTTATATGATTACATTATCATTTGAATTGGTTTTAAATTGAAATTAGAAAATATTTTTACTATTAAATCCAATAGTGGTCGTTGGAATTAATTTCACTTTGAAATCAGACTTAAACTAGTGTCAATCTTTTGATACTTATTGTTTCATAAAAACACGCTATTTGTCATGACAGCGGGAATTAATTATTAAATTAATTAATGTGACTTATATATTTTGAATTTTGTAAAATGGACTTCATTTTTGAATTCAGAATATCAAATATATCTTAGGGTGAATTTTTGGGATTTTTCTGAAAAACTTCAATTTTTTATGAATAGTGAAACCACTAAGTGGTACTTATAAAAACTGATTTTCCGTTTAGATGAAATTTTGCCATCATTGTGTTTTGATTTTCAAAAATCCAACATACATGGTTTTAATTAAGAAGTAAAATGTGGTTCAATGAGATTAAAATAATTTTTTGGTGAATAGTAACTTATTAAGTTTTTAATCGCGATTAGTGGTAATTAGTGTAGTTTAAGGTAAAAATAATGCTTTAATAAAATGAGATGAGCTTGACACATGTCATACCCTCATTGTTTGTGTCATGGCCGACCAATACAAGCTATGGGTCAACTTGGGGACCCCATGGATCCACTTTAGTTGGGAAATGACATAAATAACTTTTTATTTAATGTAAAAGTAAAAAATGACACAAACATGATATGTTTTACTAAAATATTTTTTAAGTGGGGTTATACAAGTCATCTTTTTTGATTATAAGTAGTCATTGGAAATCTGAAAAGATTTCCTACATCATAGTATTTTTTTTGTAATTTTTTAGACATTAAATAAATTAAAGTATTTATGACATCATAATGATGCAGCGATGACATCATTATCCGACGATTAAAATAAAATGAGAAGATAATGTAAACTCTATGACCTACAAATGCCCAAAACATATTGGATGGGTGGATTTCGAACCCTTATCACCTTATCCACGAATAATATCAATGTGGGACCTTTTAAAACTGAAACACATTTTCAAATAAAGTGATATTTCTTACTTTCCAAAAGTGCCCCTCCTCTCTCTTATACAAGGCCCCCACCTCTACCTCATTTCACACACTCCTCAAGCCTTTGGCTCGGCCAACCCCTGCCCATTTACTCCCTCCATATCCCTCTCCTAATCCTAGAGGATTACCTTTGGGTAGAATCTTTTCAAACGAAGCCTTTAGGCTCAAATCAAAAGGAGTTACACTTTTAAAGGACGTTAAAGAACGATCAAGTCAAGTCGGACCCGAGGTAATGGATCCTACAACTCTCTTTCTTTTTAAGTACACTCTTTTATGTAATTTCTTTTAAGCTCATATTTCTTATGATTGGGATGTTCTTTTATATTACTCCTACTTTAATTTTTATGTTCATGTGACGAGAAACCCTATCCTCTCTCATTAATCCATTTTGGATGTTTTGAGTGGCGCCGTTAGGCTGCCGAACTTTCGTAAGAGATCTAACCCCTCTCTTTCTTTTTAAGTACTCTCCTTTATGTCACTTATTTTAAGATCCTCTTTGTAATGTTGGGGGATGTTCTTTTATATTCCTATTTCTGTACATTATATTGTAATGTGATGAGATACCCTATTTGATCTCATCAATCCATATTCGGATGTTTTATGTGGCGCCACTAGGCTGCCGAGTTTTCGTGAGGGATTTTTCATCTCACTTTTATTCCCGTGAGATTTATGCTACATTTTCCACAAATTCCATTGAGTGGTGTATGTACTGCCAATTATTCTACTCTTTGTGTAATATACTTTCGTTTATGAGTATTTACATCAATAATCTATTGTCCTTATTTCATGGGGTGTATGTTTTGAAAGATACCCAAGTCGGTAAGGGAACCTTTCACCATACTCTTTTTTAAAAGACTTCTTTTGTTGTGTCTTTTAATTTACATATTGTTATGTTGGGATATGTTCTCATATATCCTTATTGATGTAAACTTTATGTCCAAGTGATGGGATACACTTTTTATCTCTCATCAACTCATTTTGATGTGATGTCGTTGGGCTGTCAAGGGAACCTTTTAACCCAATTTCGATTTCTTTGGGTTCAACATGTAGTCATTGAATATTTCATCCATTGAATATGTGTGAATGACCTTTTATTGTTTTACACTTAATATACACTTATATTGGGTGTATTTATATTTTCACCCATATTTTTGAGATTGATTTGTCCTTAATTTAAGGATACCTTCTTTATAAGGGATTTCATCACATTTGACATTCCTATTGAGACTTCATTGTTGTTATGCACCAATTCACTCTTATATGGTGTATATACTGTCCTTTGGAATATTATATCATGAATCCATTTATTCTCATGATATTATAAAGTTCTGATTAAATTTTATTCCTCAATTATTGTATTCAAGTGTCTCTAATTTTGGTAAAAATCCTTTGACCAAAATATCGCTTTAAATGTTTTAATGACTTGTTCTTATTAATATCCATGTTTTCAAAATGGTTTTAAGGATTTATTTATATAGATATTAATGGTTTAAAATGTTACAAGCTTTAAGGTGGTATGGGAAACTTTGATTCAAAATTCCCCATATTAAATGTTTTAAATGGTTTCTTTTTGTATGGATTCATTATTTCAATATAATAAAATGTTATGTTGTGATTGAAATGTGGAAATGTTATGTTTCCTTTGTTCATGTTTTATGTGATACGTTTATGTTATGTTTCTTGGGCATTGTTATGAAAACGGGTGGTTCCGTGATAAACTAAGGGCGGGTGAGCCCGATATAGCTCTCCAATGCATTGGGTAACGCGAAGGAGTGAAACGTTAAGGTTTCTCCGAAGAGATTTAGGGAATATACTGTGATGGGTATTCCAAACGTAACCAAGAGGGTTACTCCCTACGTAAAAATGTTATGAATGCCTCAAGTTACCTTTATGTCTTTTGAATTCTATGATTTATTCATGGTTTGATGAGGTAAGTTAAAGTACCTTTGTTTTATGGGTAAAGTGTGATTTCATTCTTATGTATATATGAAATCATGTTACCTTTCCATATTTTTTATAACCCTTACTGAGCTTTTTATGCTCATCCCATGTTTTTGAAATGTTTTTCACTCGTCAAGGGAAAGGTACATGATGTGATGATAGTGTCAAGGATGTGTCAAGAAAGAATCCATGTTTTATTTTCAATATGATTTCGTTGATGGAAAGAATGAATACTGTCTTTTATGTAACCACTTTGTTTAAATGTGGAATGTAATGCAAGTTTCATGATCTAATTATCTAAAACTCTAAACCTGAAAAGATCCTCAACGTGTAATCTTGTGATAACTCAAGATTATGTAAGGTTTAAGGCTGGGTCCTTATAACTAATGTGAGTTTACTCCCAATTTAGGTCAGATTTATCTCATGAGATATCAATAATTATCTAATTAATTGGAGGTCGCTATAATTCCCGGACAACCCATCACATTATCATAATCATAAATCTGTGTTCCATAATATAATAAAACATTAATCATAATAGAACCCACAAAAAATATATGGGCTCCATACTCATTTCATCATAGAAGAAACAATAGAGAAGAAACATATTTCATAAAAATTACATAATTACATCATATAATAACCCATGAAATATGAATAAGTTCCTTAAACATCCTTTCATCATTAACTATAAACTATATAATGAAATAATAAAGATTGTATCATTAGATCATATACCATGTAAAACAAATTAAATATCAAATAATGTCATTTAATATAAAAATATTATCTAAAACGGAAGAAATTTTTTTTTTTGAGGAAAATACTATTTTCTATTTGAAATAAATTATTTAAAATCTTAATTATTCACAAATATTATGGAAAAAAATTTCACCAATAATACCATTGAAAAATTTTAATGTAATATTAAATGAATTTAGTGGTCACATTGATGTCAAAATCTATTTATGTTCTATAATTATAAAAACTTCCCTTTTATACTTCTATAAAATTTCAAAAAACACCATATTCAAAAAATCATTAGAACATTACTTTTAAAACATAATTTTTAAAAATTAAATCAAAGGTAAATATTAGTTGAAATAATAATTAAATTATAGTCAAATTATACTTTAAAAAACATAGAAAACAAGAACATCAAAGAGAAAGGATTTTTAAATAAAGATAAAAATAATGTCCACTCTCCATAAAAACATATTTTGGACTCTTTAGTACTTAATAATTTGTCATAAGTGTATGAGATGACTAAAATAATGGGTTAATTGGTGGTTATAAACATAAAGTATAAAAAAAATCAAAACTCCTATTAAAAAAATGATCAAAATTAAACATAACATTATTATTAGATTGTTTGAATTGCATTAAAATATAGTTTTATATTCTAAGGGGTCATCAGATTCACATTCACACTAATAAAACAGATTATTAGAAGGATAATTTGATAACTATGTTTTTAATATAATAGAATAGTGAAAATATATATCCTGTAAAAAATTAAATAAATGTATTATAATAGTATGAATGAATTATATGATTTTAAAAAATAAATTACTCTTTAACCATAAGAGTTATTATATTAAGAAACCCTGACTATAGATATCCATAGTTTATTACCGATTGTTGGGTCTCTCTTTTACTACTATGAAATCCCTCAATAAAATGATTATTATGCCTCTATATTTTAATTCCATGGATGAAATCAATATGATGTTTGGTATAGGATCTATAGTTATAGAATAAAAAAGCCCTCAAAATGATGGATCAATTTATCAATCTTTTTTATCCTCAATATCCCTCAATCTGATTGATGATATTCACTCATCTTACTATCCCTATAAGCCCTTGATCTATCCTTGATTAGACATAATTATTACAAATAAAATCATTCTATAGAATTTATATTCCATACAAGGATTCCTTAGAACATTAACTCCCTGGGAAATTATAAATAAAATATAACTTGATTTTACGTTGAGTAAACAAGATAGATGATTTGAGTTATGAATACATCATCTATTATATAATAAAATTATCTCATATTTATAGTTAAGGATACAACGGTCAATTTTCTATATTGGTTGAAATTACATAAGAAAGCATTCTCTTAAAAAGTCATCGTGGTATAGATTAATTATATGTCTGAAATCATTTTTTGAACTGTTATAATGATATTTTGGATTCATTAGGATATAAACGAATTTATATAATATATCTATAATATATGGATAGTTTTATGGAAATTATTATTATTTTTAAATATAATAAACTAAATAATGATCAATTATATGTATTAGTACCAATGTCAGTCCCATGGTGATGTCATTTGTCAGTCTGATTGATATAAAACGATTCTTACTATTGGATTGATTAGTAGTTATTCCAATGTATCAGAGACACCTTCAATATAATGGGTTAAGATGAATAATATAATTTTATATTTGTTTTATATTGTAACTATCTAATCATTCAATATAAATGAATTATTTCAATAATAAACAAATTAAGACTCTTGGGGTACAAAAAGTTAGTAAATAGAGAGTGTGTATGATTTCCAAAGCGAAGGATTGAAAAGTAGAAATCTATAATTTAAACTAAAAAATCTCCCAAATTTTTGAATACACAAAACAAAAAACATTAAATAACTATTAATAACATTGAAATAATTAACACCATTTTTAATTTTTGTTATATCAAATATATAATTCAAAATATATTTACTATCTTATCATAAATCCCCTTTATGTTTATAACTACATTATGATCTAATGGAAAGTATTAAAAAATCATATTTTCCCCATTTAAGAAAGAATTTTTATGATATTAATCCCCTTTTTATTAATATACCTTTAATCATATACCTTTAGACTTATAAATTTATCCCTATAAAATAATCCCCTTTTCCTGAACTCTTACCCTTAAACATATCTTCTAAAAATACCACCCTTTTTGATTTTGAAAAATAATAGGGATCTTAAATATTCATATGAAATGTTAGAAAATAAATACCATACAAATAAATTATTTTCAAATTAACTATTTATCCAAGATATAAAATAAATAACACACAACAAAACATATTAGGATAAAATTCAAACAAAAGAGGTTTGGTAAAAATATCATTCATATAAAAAATTAATTTAATATTTATCAAAAATATTACAGATAGTCTTAAAAGGAAAACATTCATTCATTATTTAATAACATTTTCACAATCTCCTTTACCTTTTATTATCATCACGATCCATTTGAGCTTCTATTGTAAATGACAAAAGCATTACAATCATGTCTTCCATGACTGTTTGAATCTGATCATCTATCATCATCCTTTGAACCTTTTCAATGAATTTATGTTATTATTATTTCAAAATAAACAATTTATCCTCACATGTTTTGAGTTTTCAGTTTATAACTAAAATTTTTTGAACCGTTTTTCAAAACATTATTTACATCATCACAATAATATTTTAAATATCTAAACACTTCTAGAAAAATTACTCAGTCCATATCATATATAGTAAACGTACAAATGTTTCATCCATTTACATAGTAAGCTTCTTCATTTATTCAAACTGATAATCATGATTCATAAATTTTCTATCAAATTTCAATGACCACATAACCATCTGATTATATTATCTTTTTTCTACCATTATTTTTAATTGCAATGATTTCAATTCAGAATCAGTATGAAAAACTAATATTTTTAAATCATTCAGTGTTTCATATTTTTTATTTATGATTTAATGAGTGAGTTTAAATTATAATTATATTTTTTGTAGATATGGTATCAAATTACTTAACCTTTCAAAAAAATTTAGATATAGTCAAATCATTTTTGAGATATTGTTGTCTTGGATTCTGATGATCCTGATATTAATTAAGAACAATTTGGATGACTTGGACTGATATTTATCATTTATAACTTTTCAACATTATCATCAACATTATAAGAAACGTTTTCTTCCTATAAAAAGTTTACAATTTAAAAATATTTTTAGTTTCATCTTTGTATATATGTTTTTTCTGTGCATGCTAATATTCCAACTTATCTTTTGATGATGAAATTTTATATTCTTTGAATAATGATTTATCTTCCCCTTTAAAGGATTATTTTTCTTTTACTTAATCTTCTTTATTTTAATATTCATTACATTGGTAAGGTAAGATTTTTTATGATGATGAATATGATGTACTCTTATTTTCTATTGTATATTCATCAGTTTATATTTCCTATTCAATATCTTTTTCTTAATACTCCCCTTATTATTATTTTATCTTCAACTAATTTTTTCTCTTCTTATTTATCTTCTTTTTCCAAGAGTTCTTTCTCCAACCATTGAATAGTTATGAGAACACCTTTAAAATAATTTCTCATCATACTTTATTTTTTCCTTCTCAAATTACCTTTTGAACTTATACTAGCACGAAAACCGTATCATATTGAACAATTTTCATTACCTTTACTATTTTTAGCAATTAAAGGAACTATTAAGGGTATAATTAACATTTCATCTAATTATATTCTAGAAATCAGGATGTAAACAATCCACATTTGAATATTTTTATGAATTAATATCATGTCACACCATATATAACAGAGAAACTAAATGAATTTGATTCAACGAAGATATTTATAGGTCCTTTATCAACATTTAAACCAACTCAACATCTTGATGCCTTTTATTCTATTTATTTTTCTTCTCATATTATTTTAATTCATCTGCTCTATGAATATTCAAGGATAATATCACAACATTACGAAGCCCAAATTTAGGATCCTAATGTTTTGTTCACACCTTATGTTCCATGAACTCTTTGAATTCCTTATCAGTCATTTTCTTTTCTTTCTTATTATTTTTCAGAGAACATGATTCAACTTATATGTTATACTTATCAACCTCTATATTGAAGTTTGGTTAATCTTAATCACATATCCATCTACATTATTGAGAACCTTTTTTGATATTCGGTCAAAGAATAACTCTAGCCTTGAAATGCGTTATTCCGTGATCAATAAGATTCTATCCTTCATGAGATAACTATAATTATTGATTTTATAAAAATTCATTCAATTTATTAACAATATTTTTTAAAAAAATGGAACAATAAAAATCATTGACTTCATCGAGGCCTTCTTGATAACATACACTACAATGAATAAAAATTTCACGAAGTCAATTTTCCTTGAATTCATCAAAAAATATAGATCAAATATATCAGAAAATTTTAGGGCATCTCTACCACCCTTTCTCATTATGAGATATCCCTACATCCATAACATAACTAGTTTTGAATCCAGTGAGATGTGTTAATATTTTTTACATTCTAATAATTAGGAAACACCGATGCCTCATATTTTGGACAAACAAAAAATCCATGATTATCAGGTAACATGTTCGTAGTAATTTATGACTCACCCTAATATGGTAATTTCAAATGATATGCCACTTATGGAAAAAATAGCATGTAGTTTTACAAAAACAATGTAATAGCTACTTTACCCTTATCATCTTTTGGTAGGAACTCAACTAAAGCATAAACTCTCTAAAAATTTCTCAATAATGTAAACAGAACTTCTTATCTGCTTTTTCTAGGGAAACATTCTCTCAACCTTGAAGAATAATGATATTTTTAGGAATAGTGTCATACATTTTATTCCACATTCTCTCAACAAGTATATCATTAGATACTTCTCTCTGTACCAAATATTCTTATGTGGATACCATAATGTGTCTTGTATCGAAAATCAAAAAAATAGTAAATAATTTATGCTGAGGTCAAAAATTGTGGCAATAGTCTGTGTCAAAACATCAATAAATAGACTTTGGACATTGGGTGACCCATCCTTTATAGGCCTAGGGAGATAATTTTTATTCTATAATAAATCAATGGATGATATTAATAAACACTAATTATTTGGAGAACCATATTCAATTGAAAAGAAAACTAAATATAATTTTTAACTCTTACTTTTTTTAGAATACGTTTATTAGAATAAGAAATCTGCCAATTAAAAACCATTTTTGTTTTAATGAAAAAAGTATTAATGAAAAAAAATATTCAGATGAAAACATTTCTAAAAAATTATAATGAATTAGTGAAAAAAACGATATAAAATTAAAGAATATAAGAGTACCTTTCATATTATAAATATTTAATAAGAATGAGTAAAACATTCTTCATCATTTTTGAAAAGTAAACTAAAAATAATGAATTTTATAACACATTTACTATATGTAAATGCTTATAATGATTCTTGAGTCTGTAAAATATTTCCTAAAAAATTTGACGTTGAAATACATTTTATGAAATGATGACTCTGAGAAAATTTTATTAATAATTTTTAATCCGAAAACTAAATTTTTTGAATATAGATTTTTGAAAAAGATATAAACAAATAATGGTTTTAGAATCTAATATTTATTAGGAAACTTGAAAAAATGATCCCCCATTTGGGATGGATTTCATCAATGTATGGAGATGGTTTAACATGAAGTAAATATGAATAATCATTTGATATTGATCACTACTAGTTTCTATTTAATATATTCAAATCAGTGTGAACTAAGGGGTTTTGATCTCATATTAGAATTATATTCTTTAATTTTTAATGACCTGTAAAATTATATATTCTTTATGTGTGTGATCTTGATGGAAATGGTGTCTTATATCAATGTTTTTACCACATGAGTGATGTTTTTGGTTTTTTCATAAGGAAATTGAACATGTTTTATCAAAATATATTTTATTTTTAGTAAAACACATTCCATAGTTAGTGAGGGTGTGTTTAATCAACTACATTTGAGTACAAAAACTTTCATCTTTTACATATTCAGATTTAATAGTGGAATGTTCTACTGAGTGATGATTATTACATAACCAAGAAATTAAGGAGCCTCCGAAGAAATATGATATTCTAGATGTACATATTATATACAGTCTACATCAACCAAAGTCAGCATCTAAAATAATTAACTCAAAATCATTTATAAATGAATTGAATAAGCTCAAATCCTAATATATATTAAGGTAATGAACAATTCAATTAATAGATCTACGATGATATTGTTTTTAATTGGATTGATTTATATCACATTTTCACAATGAAAACATTAAATCCGAATGACTTTCTATTAAGTAAAGTTAACATACAATCGTACTACTAAAAGTATTTTGGTATACTAGTTTCCCATTTTCATCAATATCTATAGTATTTTAGGTTTTTAGGGAAGTACTAACACTTTTAGTGTTGTCATACCCAAATTTATTAAATAAATGTTTTATTTTTATATTGTTAGATATTAAATTTCCTTCTAGTTTTTGTGATATTTGAAAAACTTGAATGTATGTTAAGTCAACCATAAGAATAATTTCACTCTCAGACATCATAATATTTTCAAAGGAATCTGTTAATGTCCCCTGATTTGGAGAAAATATATTTTTATTAGTACACATTTGATTAATGATAATGTTTTTATTAAATTATTTTATAAAAGTTGTTGGATCTGAAGCTCCGTTTACAAAATTTATTTGAAACAGAAATCCTATGAATATATAATATAATGTTTTAGAGTATTGTTTATGTGAATAATCTTCCATGTTAATTTTGTAAAAAATGGAGGTTTTTTATTATAAAAAACAAGGGGGGTATCAATATAAAAATATTATTGAACATAACCATTACGTAACACACAATTAATATTAAATATAAATAGTTTGAAATTATAGAATTTTGAATTATATAGAAGTATTCCCATAGATTCAAGTATAGATATCAGAGCCTATGATTCTTTATAGTCTATGTCCTCTCATTGATCATAATCCATTGAAATGATTCAAGATATTTTTTTAAATATTACCCCATTTTCATCACATTTATTAAGAAGGACCCATTTTACTCCAATTATAGAAGTATATTTAGTACATTCAAACAGTGCACAAAATTTGTTACATTCAAACACTTTGATTTCATATTTCATAGTGTTAATCTAATCCTAACCCTTTAAGCCCCATTAGGATCCTTAGGATCAAATTGAGAAAGATATTATTGATGTTCAATTTAAATTTAAAAATAACTCCTAGTTATAATTGGTTAATCTAAATTACCAATTATATTATCACTATGATGATTCCTAAGAAACAACAGACATACTCAATTTAAAAAAATGATCCAATAATAGGTTGGAAATATTCTTGATGTAAAATTTGAGTAACAAGTTCTTAATTTATTTCTCATTAGATTAATTGTTAATTATTGGTTGAAAATCAGTTTTATTAATAACATATGAAGAATTAGGTTACAGTTTTTTTAAAAAGTATCAGTATCATAAAATTTAACATGTACTATTTCCTCAATAATAATTGTATTTTAATTAAAAACACTATAAAGCTAACTAGTAGTGGAATAACCTAGAAATATTATTTCATCATATACTTGAGAAAACTTATGTAAATTATATTTAGTATTCAGGATGAATACTTTCCATCAAAAAACATTAAATTAAGAATGTTTTAGTTTACCAAAATATCACAAATCATAAGGAGTTTTATTAAGAAATGGTTTTATAAAAACTTCTTTTATACTAAATTAGGATGTAGTAGATATGACACCATAAATTTCTTTTGAAATAGATTATTCACATAGTATAGTTATAGAAATCTCAAAAAAAATCTACGTCATCATTCAACTTGTAACACCCTAGACCTAGATACCCTGAGCTAGTGCATTATTTTAATACATTGACATGATTACAAGGAATCAAGTCCCGAAGGACCGATCAGTTTAGAAGTCTTGGAAAATAGATTACATACATTAACATTAAAATTCAATTTCAAACATACAACATATAATAGATAGTTCTTTGAGAACACCATTATTACCTTTATCTTAACCCTGCATATCAATTATAATACAGTTCTTGGAATCCTGGGAAAAAAATTATAAGGGGGTGAGCTCAGATGCCCATTTAGGAAAATTATTTTAGTGGAAGCCATAAACATTTAAGTCAAGATGTGAAATAAAAACAACAGCCTTTTTAAACATAGCCTTGTAAATAATATTGAAAAAATAAATCAAACATCACCATATAAACATGCACATGGATATTCTAATAGTTGGATAATCACACGTAATAACTAATTTCATATTGAGGGAATGCCTAACACCGTACATCATTTCCACATAGTGAACTCCTAGTGCCAAGAATAAAAATAAAATTTTTGTCAATGTCTTGGGCCAATACACTATTTTGTCTCATGAGACCTACTGACGCATCGAGAAGATATATAAGTCTCCACCCATCATTTACTAAGTCCACTACATTCCTCATATGAAAAAGATGAAACATAACATAAACATTCGTATTGAAACAAGCATACATAATGTCAATAGATTAACCATAAAGCATGAATGGTATAAAATTGAACATTCATAGTCAAACATATCATAACTAATTAAATAAAATAGGGAAGACTGTATTATAATAAATCAACCTTAATGAAGAATAATATCCAGTAAAAGATGCTGACATACTTGAAAATGATCTTCAAAAATTTCTAAGGGAAATATCATTTGAAATCATTTAAAATACCACATTTATAAAGGAATTAATTTAAAAGATATTTTTGAATCCAATTATACCATACCACTTTGAAAATTTTGAAAATATTCATCATTTCAAAACATTCATGTCCATATAAATAAATCATTAAAATCATTTTGATAACATGGACATTAATTAAATGTATTTTGAAAGATAAATCATTAAAACTTTTAAAATGATGATATAGTTAAATAGAAACTCCCATAAAAAAAATAAAATTTTCCTTTTGAAAACATTTTTATGAAATATGGGTATTGATAATAAATATGTCCCTGTGAATACATACACATAAACAGTTTGGGATAATAATGAGATTGAGGAAATAACTCTTACCTTGCACTTTCCTTTGGTCGAGGGTACATTTAACCTCTAATATATTGACCATAGTATGTTATTAAATTATATAAAAACTTTATTCATATTTATTATATCATATAAGATTAATATATGACTTTATACTTGCCATTTCATAATGATTTCCTTGTTAAATCTATATTTTGGGTAATAATCTCTTTCTTTATCGTACGTGTTTTAACTTGTTATTCTTGATTATATCACATAGATCATGCTTTAAATACTTCACGAATATAATAAACTATTTGTATTTAATATATATATATATATATAATATAAATATATATAATAGATAGATATATGAAATAGAAAACACTATTTATAGAGATGGTCAGCCATACGTATGCATAAACACTGTTTCTGTTTTCACATCGTATTGAACGGAAGTAAGTGAATAAGATATATGTAAGTACATATATATATATATAAAATAGCATTATAATGTCATATATTATATACTTATTAATAATATATATTTTTATAATCAGCGTTGAATGTTGAACGACGAAATGAAACTCATCACGTCGTGGAGACGGTAATCCGTACGTATAGACAAGCAACAATATCATTATATTGATGGTGAAATAATATGTAATTGGATGATATATCCTATATAAAGAATCATAAACATGTTATATATATTAATTACATTAGTTATACTCATTATTATACTCATCCAAAAAATGAATTGTTCGAATAACAAACTAAACCACAACGTGGAGATGATAAGACATACGCACACATGTATGATGACTTTTTTCATTTATAGGATGGATATGTTGAATTGATTATAAGAAAGATATGATACTGAATGTAGTATCAAATTTTGGTGAGGATATTCCATATACAAGAG
The DNA here is from genome assembly GCA_963277665.1 of Viscum album. Classification (NCBI taxonomy): domain Eukaryota; kingdom Viridiplantae; phylum Streptophyta; class Magnoliopsida; order Santalales; family Viscaceae; genus Viscum; species Viscum album. The sequence goes on from OY728133.1 coordinate 1,974,213,991, forward strand.
GTGGGTGAATTTAATATTTTAAAATTTTTTTGGAACTTTTAAAGGTGAAGATGTTTAACAAGGTTAAATAAAGTAATTCACAAACCTCTATTTCTTCACAATTGCATGATTCTGGAAATATGATTCCAAGAATTCAATTCGGGAAAAGTGGTTCTAGAAAAGAAACTTTACAAAAGTTTACAAAGATAAGGATTCTATCTTAAAGCTTATAGAATCTGAATAAATCATAGTAAACAAGTATGAAGAAGTATAAGATAGTTATACTTTCCCCAACAATCAAAATATAGATAAAAACATGAAACAAAAAAGTAATAGGTTGTAAGCCTTTTAACCCAAAGAGAAGGGTATCCAAAAACCTTGGATAAAGGTCCCCTAATTTATACTTTCAAGAATGTCTGTATTTCCCACACCTGGGTAAGCCCTCGATATAAAGATCATAGTCTATATTGTTATCCCTGCAAGCCCTCAACTTCAATGTAGTTGGAACCTCTTTCTTCCTCATTAAGGAAGTCCTTGAACTTTAAGGTAGTTGACACCTCATTCTTTCTATCCCCGGAAGCCCTTGAATTTACTTAGAAACATTTGGAGTCACACGAAGGAAATCTGAACAAAGTGTTCAGTACGCACACAAAAATAAACTCTCTCTCTCTCTCTAGAAATCACTCCAGCAACATTTAATCTCTAGATTGATCAACTTGTTATGAGCTCTTTCAAATGAGATCGTATTTATTGGAATGACTTCAATGGTCGACTCCCTCCACCAATGGTCATATATTTCCTTGAATTTCAGAGGGTCATGTACACATGTCCCTCAAACAATGGTTAGTTAGTAACTGAAAGAACACCATCATTTTTTAACCAAAACAAGTTTAGGAAAAAATATGATTACATAAACAAAACCATTTTTAGTGTGTAAGGAAAAAAATATTTCACAGTTCAAGAAAAAACACATTCAGTATCTATAACACAAGGATATTCGTATTCTGTTTATCAGAAGAATTTAGAACCCGAATTCATTTGAATTTAAGTGTCTGAATTTAAAAGAAATTTTGAGTATTGAATTCCGAAAAATTCAAAGTCAAAATTCATAATATTTTGGAGTCTGAACTTACAAAGTTCAAAGTCTGAATTTTTAAGAGTTCGGAGTTGAACTTACGAAGTTTCGAGTCAGGATTCATAAGTGTTTGGAGTCTGAACTTAGAGAGTTTGGAGTCAGATCTCAGAAGAGTTTAGAGTCTGAATTCGGAGAGTTTAAAACCTGAATTCCTATCCTGAAAATAGAATTCTTTATATCTAATTATATATATGATTACGTGGTTTTGGTTATGAAATCGAATTTTATACTTAGGCGAAATGAATCTTGGAAAACATTGTAAGGAAAGTTTTCCTTGGGGAAGAAAAATTTTCCTTATGAAAGTAAAACGTAAGGTAAATGAAATTTGCCTTAAGATAAGGTGTTTCTGATTTTCAAAACATGATGAAATGGTAAAGTCAAAAGGAAACCTTATTGAATTAACAATGACCCCAATCATGAAGGAATAGAAAATTCATAAGGAAACCTTATTGACTCAACAATCTCCCCCTTTTTGGAAAGCACAAACAATCCTTACAAAAAATAATATAAGGACTTAGAATTTTTTTTCTAAAATTTGAAAATAAAACTTATCTCCCTTAACACATGAGAAAGGATGAAAACGAATAACCCCCTCATAGAATTTGGAACACTATGTATCATATTCTAGATTTCCGGAATGAGATTTTTCATTATCTTGAATATCGAAATGTTTTTAATGAAAACCGCCGCTTAGATGAACTCTCCCTTACCTCAGGAATTTATTCATAATTTAGAATTGTTTTTCCTTTCTCTCCTTTATGATTTTCAAAAAATAATTCAAGGGAATGGTAAAGGAATTATGGTACCTGGAATATTAGTAAAACACATCCAAAAGACAAGCAACCAAACGTTTAATTATGATAGGAAAGATTTATACAAGGAAGGAAAATAAAACAAAATATTGGATGTAAGAAAGATCATCCTTTTCCTTGGGCATCAATTTCTAAACAATGGTTTTGAGCTCCCAAGGCTCCTTGCGATCTTCCACTACTCACTTTAGAATCTGATCCTGATCCTCAGCCCTATTCTCAAAATCTTTGATTCTATCATCCTGAGCCTTTAGAGCCTCTATCTGAGCCTTTTGGACTACTTTATGCATTACAATATTTTCTTCTATCTTAATCCGAATATCTCTTTATCTAATATAGATTTGAGCTACTAAATACACGTTCCCATTCAAATACTTCACTTATTGATTCTGAGTATTCTACTCAAGGGTCATATTTTCTTCAAAACTGCTCATGAGATCCTTGATCTTCCTATATTCATGGTCAAAGGCCTCCATGACAATTTCGTGGAACTCATGAATATTTCTCAAGTCATCTATGGGTTTCCTAGACCAAATGGTCATCTTCTGGCATGATCTATTATGGGCTTCGTAGTTGATGAAAAAATTATTGAGATCATCCTATAGCATGACACACCTATCCATCACCATGGATACTGAATCCTACTTCTGGTTCAAGGTGTGTTAAAAAATATGACATCTCGAGTCAATGCTTGGAAAAATCAGAATGGTCCCAACAATATTCTTCCATGACTGAACAATGAAATCATGTCCAAGGGATGATGATTCCAAATCTAAAACTTTTCTTGGTGAGGCTTCTTTCTCTAGCTCAGCATGTCTCTTTGTTGATGATCCACTGACAATCTTCTTTTTCACAATAGCTTTAACAGGTTTATTAACATCCACCTGTTTTCCATTATCAATTTTCAGAATGGCTACCTCATCCAGAGATTCATGTTCACTGTCAGATGGATGAACAATTTTATCTTCATCTATCTCTTATTTTGGAGATCCTTCCTCAGCATCCTCAGGTTGAATGAACTCATGATTATAACCTTCTTCCTTAGAGATATTATTCACTTCATTGTCAACCTTGTTATTTACTCATTTCTCATCTTTCCATGGTGTAGCTAACATTGAAGATTCTGAATCTGATGTTTGGATTGAGAGCATCTCAGATGGGATTTCTTTCCCATGGAAATCATCCACTTGCTTAATCAATTCTGTGGTCTCACCACTACTTTATACTTCTTCTTCAACTCATTCCACTAATTTTTCTTCTTCTATTTCTTTGAATTTTTCCGGAGTGAAAACATTCTTCCTCAGAGTTTCAGGTAAGGCTTGTACTAGGAAGTATTCTCGTACTGGGATATTCTCTGATGCTTTCTCAGTATCCCTCAGAAGGGATTGCAGTATCTCAGCTTCAATCATCTTCTTCTTTAAATTTTTATCTCTGTCTTGATTTTCAAGCTCATCAGCTGTCTTCTCTTTTAAGGCTTTTGCTTCACCAGGATCCAAACCAAAACATTTTTTCTCATGCTTTCCAATTTTTCTTATCTTCCCTCCACTTTTCTAAGACCTTATGAAGATATTATTTTTTTTTCATAAGTTTTAGAGGTTCTAATTGAGATTCCTTAGCTTTTGGGGTTTTTTCTTCCTCTTCAATATCCTTCAACTTCCTCTTCTTTCCAAAATTTTTCGATGGCTCAGCCACTTATTATTTTTTCAGAACAAATTCATCTTTTTCTTCAGATAGGTCATAAAATTATCCTATGTCTATTAAAAACCAATGTTCATCATCTTCAGGGTATCATCACTGACATGCATTACTTTTCAATTCCTTGTATTCGAGCTAAATGGAATTTTAAAATATTTTAAGCACCAAAAAATTAACATAGAATGAATGGACGAATACATGATTATCTGAGCCTTCAAGTTTCAATTCTTAATATTCTCAATCATAATGAAAATATACTTATCCAAATTGATCTTCCTTTAATTTACCAATAAATCCAAGATATACATGTCATTATTCTTTAGATTATCATTGTCACCTTTTCTCGGAATTATAAATCCTTGAACCCATAATTCGAGAATCTGATAATTTGTAGAAAAGTGAGAAATATTTAGAGTCTTTTTTTCTATAAGACCGATGCATTACATAGCTTTTATCTTAACAGAACATCCTTTAACATCTGGCAACTTACAGGAACAGAACTCAACTCCCCCTTCGTATGAAATTCCAACCAAACTAGGAGCCTTAGTATATGAAAGGACATAAGTATTTCCATATCTCTTGAATTAAAACTTCTCCCTTCCTTCTTCTTTAAATAAATAGACTAATTCATAAAACACAACTAGGAAGTTGGGATACACCAAATCTTGATCCCCTCGCTTCGATACAGAAACGCTCTCCCATCCATTCAGCTTAATGTTCTTAGAGATGATTGAATCATAATAAGTGAAGACGTTCGGATGCACCAACCAATCTATATAGATATAACACTCTGAAATTAGATTGACAGTAGACATATCGTTCTGAGAGGATTCGTCTACAGACATTTAGAATAGAGAAACTATTGAAAATCTGGAATGAGGTTATGTAGAAGGGAAGAACTTTATCACGCTCTAGGTTGAGATTCTTTGTGGGCCCACCATCGGAGGGTCCTTTATATAGGCATTGATATGACAATTCATCTTCCCAACTCAATCTAGTGGCTAATAATCCTTCTGACCAGATCTGACGGTTGATATGATAGTCGCAAGAAAATCTTGTATCTAATCTTTTGAGGTTTTTTTTTAATAAAAAAATTCTGATTTAAGGAAAAGAGATTACGAATAATTTAAAAAAAAAACTACCAGCAATTAAAGGATGATTATGAAAACTTAGGAAAGGAAAAATACCTTTTGGATTTCTAGAAATATTATTCATCCTGAGGAAAAAAATTTCTTGAAGAACTTTAGATTCCAGAAATTTTGATAATGAAAAAAAAACATAAAAATGAAAAACTCAATTATGAGAATTTTAATTATGAAATTCTTCATTATTAAAAAAATTTATATATGAAAATATTCATTATGAAAATTTTAAGACCATGAAAATTTTCATTATGAATGATTTTGAAAATCTGACTATGAAAATTTCATTACAAATTTTTTTGAACGAACTAACAAGAAAATGTACTCCCCCTATAAAAAAGAGTTTATTACTGTAAGGAGATTGGTTTCAAGAAAAATTTAACAAGGAAGATCACCTTATGGTTATCATTACTAACATTTGTTTAATGTATTCAAATCTATCATAGGGTATAGATTTTGTGAAAATATTAGCATGTTGATCTTGTGTTCCGATAAATTTAAGAATAATATCCCCTTTTTGTTGGTGATACCTAATAAAGTGATGCCTAATATCTATGATTTTTTCAAGAGAGTGGTGTGAATGATTTTTACTAAGGGAAATGGAGCTAGTATTATCATACAAAATCTGTGTTTTGGTAAAACTCATACCATAGTTTTTTATTGTGTGTTGCATCCACAACACTTGAGCATAGAAACATCCAGTTTCTAAATATTCGGCTTCCACAGTGGAAAGTGCTACTGAGTTTTTCTTCATGCATGACAAAGAAACTAATGAATATCCTAAGTAATGAAAAGTTCCATATGTACTCTTTCTTTCCACTCTATATCCACCAAAGTCAGTATCCAAAAACCTTTTAAAAATAAAATCATTTCCATAAGTAGAAAAGTGTCCAAAATCCATGGTTCCCTTTAAGTAGTGAAAAATTATTTTCACTGCCTTTATGTGAGATTCCTTAGGATTGGATTGATATCTTGCAGATAAGCATACTGAAAACATTAACTATGTATGACTAGGTGTTAAGTAAAGTGGACTTCCTTTCATGCCTCTAAAATATATTTGATCTACTAGTTTCCCTGTTTCATCAAGATCAAGCGTGTTTTAGGTACCAATGTGAGTACTATTAAATCTTAGTGTCGTCATATCCATACTTTTTAAGAAGATATTTAATGTACATATGTTGGGATATATAGATTTCATCTGTTTTTTGAGAAATTTGAAAACTAAGGAAAAATGTTAACTCACCCATTATACTCATTTAAAACTCATATTTCATTAGATCTGGAAAGGAATCAGTTAAAGATTGCCAAGTTGAACCAAATATAATGTCATCAACATAAAATTGAACAATCAAAACATTTTTCTTAACATTATTTATAAAAAATTTTGGATCTGAATTTCCCTTAATATAATTATTTTGAAGCAAAAATCTTGTAATCCTATCACACCAAGATCATGGGGCTCGCTTAAGTCCATAAAATGTTTTGGTAAGTATATAAATATGTTCAGGATGTTTTGTATCTTCAAAACCAGGAGGTTGTTCAAAAAAGACTTCCTCTTGTACAAAACCATTAATGAAAGCACATTTCACATCCATTTGAAAAATTTTAAAGTTGAAGAATGCTGCAAAGGAAAGTAAGATACGAATAGATTCAAGTCTTGCTACTGGAGCATAGGTTTATTCATAATCTATTCCTTCTTATTGATTATTTCCATTAGAAACCAATCTAGCTTTATTTCTTACTGTGATTCCATTTTCATCACATTTATTTATGATGACCCATTTTACTCCAATAACTAATGTTTCCTTAGGTCCTTCAACCAAGGTCCAGAATTTATTCCTTTTAAATTCATTTAGCTCATATTTCATAGATTTTATCCAATCATCATCACATAAAGCTTTATCATGGATTTTTTATTTTAATTGGGAAAGGAATGCTAGATGTTCTATTTCATTCCTTAACTAACTTATAGTCCTTACAGGTTGATTTACGTCACCAATGATTCTATCAGTACTATGATTCTTAAAAAATAACTGATTTGGGTTTTGTAAAACCTATTCATCAACATAGGGTAGGAAATCTTCGGGGATAAATACATCAGAATCAACTTCCTGGACATTTTCCTTATCATAAGGATCTTCTAACAAAGGTTGATAATTTTTTTTGAAATCACATCCGAAGATGTAGGTTGGGGTTGTCTAAAAACAAAGGGATCAGTTTCATCAAATTTGACATGTACTATTTCGTCAATAGTACAAGTGTTTTTATTAGAAACTCTATAAGCCTTAGAATCAGTGGAGTCGCCTAAGAAAATTCATTCCTCAGATTTTGGTGCAAATTTATATAGATTATCCTTAGTATTAAAAATGAATACATTGCATCAAAAAACTGTGATGTCGGAATGTCAAGGTTTTCTACCATTCTATAACTCATAATATGTTTTATTAAGAAAAGGTCTAATCAAAAATCGATTTATAGTATAGCAAGAAGTATTTACAACTTCAGCCCAAAAATGTTTATATATAGAATACTCACTCAACATGGTTCATGTCATCTTTTGAAGAATTCTATTTATTCTTTCAACAAAACCATTTTGTTGAGGTGTTCTAGGTGATGAGAATTTATGAGTAATTCCTTTTTTTACTAAAAAAAGTTTGAAAATCTGAATTTTGAAATCCTCCTCCATGACAACTATGAATAGTTATCAAAGGAGGGTTTCCTAATTTTTAAATTGTGCTCTAAAACTTTTGAAATAAGAAAAAGCTTCATATTTCATTGTTATAAAATAGACCCATGTAAATCTAGTGTAATCATCCACTAGAAAAAATACATAAAATTTTCCTCCAATGCTTCCAGTTTGTGTTGGACCAATAAGATCAATATGCACTAACTTTAACACATCAGTGGTTGATACTTCATCGACTAATTTAAAATTTGATTTATGTTGCTTACCATATTGACAAGGATAAAAAACTATTGAAGAATAAAATCTATGCTCTGGTAGATCCTTAACTAATCATTTCTTAGAGAGTTTGTATAGGTTCCTAAGGTTACAATATCCTAACCTTCTATGCCAAAACCAAGAATGATCTTCCATTGAACTAAGGCAATGCATGACTTGGCTTTTATGGTATTCTATGTTTAGTGTACAATCATTCTCTTTCCTATTGGCAGAAATAATGAACTCTTCATTAGAATTGTGTACTAATAACTTGTCATTCCAAAATTCACAAGGTAACCATCATCACATAATTGACTTAGGCTAATGAGGTTTTGCTTAAGATCCTTAACAAACAAAAAATTTGAAATCAATGTTTTTTTAAGAAGAACAATGTTACCAATACCAATAATTTATCCCTTTGCATTATCTCTGAAAGTTACTTTCTATACTTTTGTCTTGATAGTCTTTTCAAAGATGTTTTTGTTACAAGTCTTGTGCTGGGAACATCCACTATCCATATACCAAGTATTTCTGTTGGTACTTTCTTTATATTCTTGAAAATTAGAATGTTAGACTTTCAGAACCAAAAATTTATTGGATCCAGAAATTTCAGAAATCCAAATCTTAGGCACCCACATTTTCATAGAAAAATAGGCTTAATGAATTCCTAAAGACTGGGTTTTTCATTTGGAGAAATTTTTGGCCCAGTGTCCACCACACTGGCATTTCGTGTAGAATAGACCGCTTTGAGGAACAAAATAATTGTTACTAAAAATCAGTTTAGACCTAGTATAACCCAATCCAAAATTATTTCTGAGAGGTCAGATTTGTGAATACATATTATCAAATGTTTCCTTACCTAAGGAAAGGTTTGATAAACACTTTTTCAAGGATAAAATTTCTGGCATCAGTCTAATAACTAAGTTCTTACCTTATAAAACAGTAGCATTAGAACTAGAGTTTGGCTCAAAAACATTTTCCTAGAAACCAAATTTTCTAGATCTTTAGAAAGTTTATCCTTCTTAGAATTTACATCCTCCGGATTTTTTGAAATATTTAAAAAATCAAATATTTTCTTATCATGATCTTTAGAATGTTCTAATATTTCCTTAGTAAGTATAAAAATCCTAGAATATGCATTATGAAGCTTTTTTTTACTTTTGATTATTTATTCTTAAGAAACATAGAAAACCTAGAAACTTCTTCATAGGAAGATAATGTACTCTCCTCATCAGAAGAAGATTGTTCATCCGAAGATTCATAATATTTACTATCATTATAATTAGGATTTAGTGATACATTGGTCATGGATTCATCATTGTGTAACTTATCCATTAAGAAATGGTTTTAAAAAGGTAGTTTGGTTATTAGACCAATATTCTTCTATCCAGAAGATTCACAATCTGATGATTGATCCGAAGAGTCACTACCATTGGCACTCTATGTATCATTTGCTGTCAAAACAGTCTTAGCATTATCTTTGTAGTACTTCTTTTTATTTCTCTCAGAATGCATTTACTTTAATTCCTTTATCTTAAGCATAGGAAAATTAGGTATTATATTTAAATCTCCCTTGCATTCATAACATGTGACTTCTGAATATTTCTTATCTTTCATTTCATTATTCTTTTATCTGATTTGAAATTTTTTTTAACCACCAATCTTGTTAATTCTTTGAGAAATATTGGAAAGATCATTTTCTGAAGATTCACATTCACTAGAATCATATTGTATAACAATATTCTTAGATTTAGATCTAGTAACTCTCTTAGGAGTCTTGGCTGTCAAATGATTTGATGTTGTAGTAAAAGCAACACTGCCATTTATATTATTCTTCTGAATGTTTTCAGCATTTCTTTTCATTCTATTCTCATGTTGAAGAAGATTTCCAAAATGTTCATCAAGAGAAATATGGGTAACCTTTCTATTCTCATCTATAGTTGTTCTCTTGTATACCCATTTATTGGGCATGTTGTCTATGATGTTATCCATAAGAGCTTCATCATCTAATCCTTTCTCACCCACAGATTGTAATCTTTTAACGATAGTCATGAATCTCTATTGCACCTTACATATGGGTTCTCCATAAAAGAAGTAGAAACCATGATATTCAACTCTCACCATGGCCCTTCTAGTTTCAATAACATTGGATGTTCCAAAGAGTGTAACATAAAGTTTCCTCCATATACAATTTTCTGCTTCACAAGATGAAATTTTGTTATATATATTTCTAGTCATGGAACAAAGAAAAACATTGTGTACTTTATAATTCAGTTGATAATCATGCTTTTATTGGTTGGTGAAATAACTAACTTCCTTATCATGAATTATATATCCTCCTGTATGGAAGAAAAAATTGTCTACTCCAATATTGATAATAAACGTCTTCATGAAATCTTTCCAATATTCATAATCATTTCCCTAAAAAATATGTGGTCTACTTGGATTTATGTTGTCAATGGAACCAACATTGATTCCTTCCATCTTAAAGAAAAACTATCCACACAAACTTGTTTGTAATCAAAGATTGTAAACAAGGAAAATATTCCTCAGTAAGAAAAAAATATAGAACAATAGTATCTATAAGAAAAAAAATGAATATGGACTTGTGAATTCAAAAATATGATTCCAAAAAACAAGAAGAATATGAATTCTCTTCTGAATCTAATCATGAGATTAAACTAGCCTCTAATACCAATTTTTGGATATATTTTGAGATAGATATGATACTAAATGTAGTATCAGCTTATGGTGAGTATACTCAATATACTAGAGGGGTGGGGGTGAATTTTATATTTTAAAAATTATTTGGAACTTTTAAAGTTGAAGATGTTTAACAAGGTTAAACAGTGTAATTCAAAAACCTCTAGTTCTACACAGTTGCTCGATTCCGAAAATATGATTCTGAGAATGTAATTCCAGAAAAGTGGTTCTGGAAAAGAAACATTAAAAAGTATACAATGATAAAGATTCTATCATAAAGCGTATAATATCATACTAAATCATAGTATACTAGTATAAGGAAGTGTAAGATAGTTATACTTTTCTCAACAATCAACATACATCAGAAAACTAGAATCAAACAAGTAATAGGTAGTAAGCCTTTTAAACCCAACAGAAGGGCATACAACAACCTTGGATAAAGGTTTCCTGATTTATACTTTCATAAAATTCTATCTTACCCACACCTGGGTAGGCCCTATATATGATGATCGAAGTTTTTATTTCTATCTCCGCAAGCCATCAACTTAAATGTAGTCGGCACCTCTGTCTTCTTCAGCAAGGATCTCCTTGAACTTTAAGGTAGTCGACACCACTGTCTTCCTATCCCTGGAAGCCCTCGAATGTACTCAAAAACATTTGGAGTCGCACAGAGGAAATATGAACAAGGTTTTCAGTACGCACAATGCAATAAATTCTCTCTCTTTAGAAATCACTTCATCTACATGTAATCTCAAGATTGATCAACCTATTTTGAGATCTTTCAAATGAGATCCTATTTATAGGCAAGACTTCACCAGTTGGCTCCCTCCTCCAATGGTCATATATTTCCTTGAATTTCATAGGGACCTGTATATGTGTCACTCAAACAATGGTTAGTTAGTAACTGAAAGCAAGAAATAAATTTATAACCAAAAAAAGTATATGAAAAATATGATTACATAACTAAAACCATTATTCAGAGTGTAAGGAAAAAAATTTCGGAGTCTAACTGAAAACAGATTCAGTGTCTATAACACAAGGATATTAGGATTCTTTTTATCATAAGAATTCAGAACCAGAATTCTATAGAATTCCAGAGTCTGAATTTCCAAGAAATTAGGAGTCTGGAATTCATAAAAATTCAGAGTTTGAATTCATAAGAGTTCAGAGTCTGAAATTACAATGTTCAGAGTCTGAATTCATAAGAGTTCAGGGTCCTAACTTACAATGTTTGGAGTCTAAATTCATAAGAGTTTAGAGTCTGAACATAGAGAGTTCAGAGTCAGGTCTCAGAAAAGTTTGGAGTCTGAATTCAAAGAGTTCGAAAATTGAATTAATATCCTAAAAATATAAATCTTCATATCTAAGTATATATATGATTATGAGGTTTTGGTTATGAAAACGAATTTTATACATAGAAAAAATGAATAATAAAAAACATGGCAAGGATAAATTTCCTTGGGGAAGAAAAACATTACTTATGAAATTAAATAAAAAAGTTAAATGAAATTTTCTTTAAGATAAGGTGTTTGTTATTTTCAAAACATTATGAAATGGTAAAGTAATAAGAGAACCTTATTCACTTGAAAGTCTCCCAAATCCTGAAGGAATAGAAAAGTCATAAGGAAGCCTTATTGAATCAACAAGATAGAATGAAAAAAATAGTTCTACCATATTTATAATAACATAATAGTATTTAAGATGTACTGGAGTTATTATTTTGTTATAGAAACAACAAAGAAAGAGGAAGTGGAAGAAGAAAAGAACTTGAAAGTGGGTGGTGAAAGTATTACCTCTTCCTCGACTGTTTATTTTTTGAGTTGATCAAAAGGACTAATTTGGTTGGATTTCTAATCAAATTAAGCGCTCTAGGATTATGTGATAGATTTTGGGAGGATATATGGGCTGGGGTTGGCTGAGCGAAATAGATATGGAGATGTGAAATTAAGAGAAGGGGTAGTACCCTTTTATAAGAGAGGTGAGGGTCATTTTAAGAAATTTTTGATATATTATATTATAATAAAATAAATTTATGTATCTAATGGCTCCAAAATGATTTATATCTAATCTAAGATGGATATAGATTGAAATAAAATCTACCAATAGGTTTTATATAAGTTTATGTCACCATATTAACCATATATTTTATATTTAACCTTTAGTAAAATAGTTTAACTTTTACCATGTATTATTGTATTGTTATAATAAATGGTTAATGAACATACTATAAAAATAAAATCATACTTTAAGTGGTTTATTAATAATATACCAATCATTATATATGTTTTTGGGAAGAAAATTATATTTTTAGGACTATTATATAATTTAATAATATAATATTTGTTTTAAAAACTCATTTATGTCCATTTGACACTATTTATTATTTGGTTTTTGTGAAAGTCATCCCAAATTTCTTACATCGAACCAAATACATTAAATCATCCCTAACATTTCATATTAACCATTAAAATTTGTAACAGCCCAAGATTTCATTCTATTTCACTAATGTATTGTGTTGTACGCTACACCAAAAGGAGCTTGCACAACACGCATCCTTGACTTGCCTTGCATTACACGCAATCACAACCTTCCTCGATAGCGTGTGTAGTACGCAATACTGAGTTTCACTAAACAACGATATTCTATTAAAATATTATTAAAACTAGTCATTATGAATAGTAATAACCACTTTTTGAAATTCTGTAAATCTTATTTTTCAAAATGAAGTTCATTTTTGGATTCGGAGTATCGAATTTAGCCTAAGGTGAAATTTTGGTACTTTTCAGATAACTTTCATATTCTGATGAATAGTGAAAATTACTAAATTATAATTAAAAACAACTTTTTTTAATTGAAATAATTAATAGTGATAAAAAATTAATTTGAGTGGTTTTAAAATATATTTAGAATATATTTTTACATTTTAATACAATGTTGGTCATTGGATGTAATTTCACATTTAAACCAGACATAAACAAGTGTCAATCTTTTGATAGATATTGTTTCTTAAAAACATGCTATTTGTTTTAACAGCGGGATTTAATTATAAAATTAATTAATACAACATATATGGTAAAATATACTTCATTTTTGAATTCGGAATATGAAATATAGCTTAGGATGAAATTTTGGCATTGTTCTGAAAAACATCAATTTTTGATGAATAGTGAAACTACTAAGTGGTAGGTTAAAAACTGAATTTTGCATAAAACTTAATTTTACCACTTCTGTGAATGGAATTTCGAAAATCCGACAGACACGGTTAATATCAAGGACTAAAATGTGGTTCAATGAGATGAAAATAATTTTTGGTGAATAGTAACTTTTTACTTTTTTTTACCACGGTTAATAGTAAATAGGGTAACTAAGGGTAAATATGATATTACTATTACCCTAACACATGTCCTAATTCTATTGGATAAGTGTAATTCGGCCAAAAACAACCTTATGAATATAATATGACCATTTAGGCCCACTTGGATTAGATTAGGACATTTATTATTATTTAATTCAAAGAAGAGTTAAAAGAGTTAAAATCAAAGTTTATTTACTAAAACATTTTTAATATGGGGTAATACATAAGATAAATTCGACTATAAATATTCATTAGAAAGCTAAAAATATTTCCTACATAATGATATTTTATTTATAATTTTTAGACTTTAAATAAATTAATTTAGTTTTGACACAACGATGATGCAGTAATTACCCTTTTAAGGAAATATTAACATAATTGATGTTATAAATGCTCAAATGAATGTAATTTAAGAATTTTTATGAATTAAACTAATTTTCTAGGTTACTATGATGTATTATTGTTGATTTAATCAACTTTGTTCGAACATATAATTCTTTTATGACTTTCAAAAAAATCATATATCAAATAGTGTCAAAATTGACACAAAATAGTTTTTAAATCAAATATTATATTATTAATTGTTATTTTATTCGTAAAAATCTAAGGTTCAGCCAAATTACTTAGATAAGGATATATATATTAATAATAAACAATTTGTGGTTCGTTTGGCATGTTATAGTAAGTGTATTAACCATATAGTGAAAGAAAACAAAAAGACATGGTAAAAGTTAAATTTTTTAGCTTAGAGTTAAATCTAATTGATAATGTTAAAATAATAACCTAAACTTGTCTAAATCCTATTGGTTGATAGGATTTCGACCCATCCCCACTTTAGCTTCGAAATAAGACCATTTGGAACCATTATAAACCGATTTTGACATTAATATAATATAATATTTTGAGGTATTCCTAAGGTGCCCCTCTCCTCCCTTATAAAAGGACACCTCCTCCCCCTCCTCCTCACACCAATTTGTGCACTCAAGCTCGGCCAACCCCTGCAAAAATCTCTTCTCCACTTCCCTAGAAACATCCTAGAGGTTCTGGTCTTCCTCAAAGACCAATTTTAGTTCCCTAAGAGGAGGTCTCCAAAAGGCGCTTCAAAGAAGAGGTAATTACCGTTACCAATTCTTTCATATTTATTTCTTCTTCCACTTCTTCTTCTTAGGTTGTTTCATTATGAAGTAATAACATCAGTATCACTCATATACTGATATGTTATTATAAGTATGAAACAACCCTATTTCACCATCTATCTATCCTACGGAAAAAGAAATCACCGCGCGTGCGTACGTACAGAATACCGTCTCCACGCCGTGGTGTAATCTATTTTCCACCACCACCTTACATGGATGGGTATAATTGTGTAAAGAATAACTATACATAGTTATTAAAACATCATATTGATTCTGATATATTGTATAATCCACTCCAATTCAATTAAATATTTATGGAAATGATATCATCGCTCGTGCGTACGTACGGACTACCGTCTCCACGACGCGATGAGATTCATTCTCCATGTTAACCATTTAAGAATGATTATAAAGTATATATAAGAAATAATAATGAAATATATGACATTATAAAGCTACTGGATTTATGTATATATATATGTATGTCATCTACTTACTCCCATTCAAGACCATAGGGAAAGGAAAACAACGTTCATGCGTACGTACGGACTACCGTCTCCATGAACGGTGTTTTTCATTTCATTTATCTATCTATTATATATATATATATACATAATATATATGATATATAAATCATATTTTATATTCTGGAAGTAAGTAAATCATGATATAAGTAATAATAATGTCAAGAACAACAAGTCAAAACACCTACGATAAAAGAAACGATTTTACCCAAAACGCTTCTTTAACATGGAATTTACAAAAGAACGGGTAATATAATGTCATAAGTGAACCATATATGATATCATAACAATGAATATGATTCTGTATTAAGTCAATGACATTATTTAAATCATTATACAGGAGGTTCAGACACATACGAAGCAAATCGTACCTAAGGTAAGGGAAATATCACAATCTCGTTTTTATCCGAGATTGTTTATACTTTCGAATTTGCTGGGGTGTATTTTATCATCCACATCCATGTTTTATCAATATGTAATATTATTTCCATCCACCTACAATTGTGTTAATCCAATTTTACCCTTCGGTGAATTTTAGTAAAAGATAAGAAAGGAATCTTTTGTCATTTTTCGTACGAGGTACTTTTTGACTTTTCCAACAAAAGTACGAAGAATGTTTTTTTAACTTATACGGCATGAATGGATTTTTAAAAAATTATTTCCAAGAAGCTTCCTTTAAATGTTTTCAAGTTTATTTTTTAATCAAATTCTTTTATTTTAAAGTTGTATGACATGTTATGAATGGAAAAAATGTTTTTGAAGAATAAAGGATATTTTCCTCAAGAATGGAGTTCAAGTGTTTTATCAAAATTATTTTCCATCTAAGATAATAAAGGGTTCTGTTTTATCCCTATTATTAAATTGATTTGTTCATGTTGTGATGGAATTATTTTTATGAATTCCTTTATCTTATATGAATTGATTTATGATGTCATGATGTTTCAAGAATCCCATTTTTGTTACATGTGTTATGCGATGATGTATGTTTTATGATTATGTGGCACACATAAGAAAGGATTCATTATAAGATGGGTGGGACCTATATCTCCCTCCAATGCATTGGGTAAAGATTTTATATCTCATGAGATAGACAGGGCTGGAACGGTAGGTTATACCGGTTCAGTGAAACAGGACTGAAACGAGGGTTACTCGATTCAGAAAGGGACTTTGTCCACTAAGATAGTCTTGGCAATGAGTCATGACTAACAAGAAATGATTTTCCATGATTATGTGTGCATGCCACAAAGTTTCAAGTTTCATGTTATGATTATGGGGATCTCATTTTCACTTCTATGATTTGTTCCATGTTAAGATATTATGATCCCTTTTGCAGGTTATGATTTTCAAAAAGATATGATATGATTTTTATTTCTTTTTTATACCCTTACTGAGCATTTGAGCTCACCCTTTTATGTTTTCTTTTCCCCAGGATATAAAGAAAGGTTTTAGGTAAAAAAAACGGAAGATCTTTATGGGAGATTTTGAAGATCTTTCACCACGATTTGAAGATTATATTCCGAGTTTCCAAAGACACTAAACTATTACGATCCTTGTGTGTGTGTTTTTGTTATGTACTAGTATTCCGCAAAAGTAATGTAATGTCCATGTACGTCAAGTTTCGGGTCTCTACATTTGGTATTAGAGGAAAGGTTTAGTCAACCTTTGGAAACTAGGATGTGAAAACGTTAATGAGATCCCTAGAGATATTTCTAAGGTATGTCTACGGATGTCCCTAAGGATACGTATACGTATAGGATAGTCCTAGAACTATGGTAACGATCATAGAATTAAACCTAAGATGTTAGATATTGAAGGTACTCCCCCTTTATTATGTTGTTTTCCCTAGCATGATTTTTGCCTCTCACACTATTCTTTTTGGGTTTTAGAAAATGGCTGGAAACAAGATGATTCACAATAATGGAGGATATGATGGACAATGGAATGATATTCTTCATAATTAAATGGGATTTGGAAGTCCAAACATCATTATTATGCCGAATCAGCAATCTCATAATATGATCAATAAAGTAAAATTTGGTAAGTTTCCTGACTCGGCTAATAAGAGAAAGATGGAGTTTCATGATGATCATAGAGGAAATAAAGTTCAATTTCCCCTATGTAATTCATGTGGGAAGAGGCATCAAGGAGAATGTTTCAAAGGAACTGGAAGATGCTTTGGGTGTGGAAAAGAGGGACACAAAGCAAGTAAGTGCAAAGGAAAAGGTTCAGTTAACACCATGGATGAGGATAATGGTATTGCTACGACATCAACAATGGTTAAATGCTTTAAATGTGGAATGTACGGGAATTATGCAAACCAATGCCCTAAGGGAAAGTCTCATGAAGAGAATCAGTATGGTCGTATGGGAAGTATTTATGTTGATGATGATGAAGAAACTACAAATGATATGTGAGATGAAAGAAATGTTGAAGCTCGATCAATGGTATAAGAATGTAGTGGAATGATTACATGTTTATCATGTGTAATGTTGTATAAGTAATCTCATGGAATAAGGAGACATATAAGGATTGTTACACTGTTGTCTTTCCTTAAGTTTTGAAAGTGTATGGTACCAGTAACCATGAAAGGTTATTCAGATACTTTTGGAAAGTAGATGATAAGTGCATAATGAAAGGATAAGAAGATAATGAGATGTTTGATTGTCTTCATGAGCTCATGATTGATATAAGGACTAAGTGATATCATGGTTTGAGTATATAGAATTTTGAGGATTTTCATATGTGGAAAGTGTTAACTTTAAACTGCATTCATGTTTTCTCTAAGGTATTCAAGAGAATACATGATTAAGGACTTTGAATGTTTAGAATGTGACCAACAAGACATATCTTATGGGGATCAATGATGGTATTAAATCTCTGATAATTGTTTTCACTATATTATGATAGTGGACTGCAGTATTATGGATAAGCCTAAAGAAGTTCTTTTTTGATATTATTGATAGGATGTTATAGTAATATAGTTTTAGAAAAAGGACAACCTGCAGGACGGGCGACATCCCATTGCGTTGGACAAGGCCGTGGGAATCGAACCCACAACCGAAGTGCGACTGGCCTTTATCACCTACCACTGGCCTACAGGAAGTCCCTATTTAGTATAATCTAGTTTTATTATATTAAGCAGTATGATATATGAAGTATAAGTCCATTTTAGGAACCATATGTGATTAATCTCACTATAGATCGACTTATGTATATAATTTTTGCTTACCTTTTGTTTGAGATAGATGGAATGACCCGTCATTCTATCACATGATCTGCTAACACTTCACGAATAACAAATTCAACTTCATTTATTTAAGAGATGAAGTGGAAATTGTTCAAGGCATGAACAACAGTAAGATTGTACCAAAATAAAGAAAGTATTTATTCTAAATCAAATTTTCAACTTTAGGGAAATGATCTTGAAAACCAAAAATGTTGTCCTAGTTATCTTATACCTGATGAATCAGATGGTACCTTAGATCGTCACAAATTTATGGATTTGTGATTGTTGGCTTTTCCATAGCCATGTTCTCTACCACTCTCCATCAGAACATGATGGTTAGATTTCTCTTCCATATCCATATTTTCACCTATGTGGAAACCCAGTGATTAGTTTATTTGGGTAATCGTTACATTTCATACTTTATTTTTTAAAGCCAAGTTTTGGTATTCCTTTTTACGATGTGGGTTCCTATTAAAGAAACTTTCGAATAGTAAACCATTTATAACCACGACGAATTTCGAGGGAGAAATTCATTTTAAGGGGGGTAGAATGTAACAGCCCAAGATTTCATTATATTTCACTAATGTCTTGTGTTGTACGCTACACCAAAAGGAGCTTGCACAACACGCATCCTTGACTTGCCTTGCATTACACGCAATCACAACCTTCCTCGATAGCGTGTGTAGTACGCAATACTGAGTTTCACTAAACAACGATATTCTATTAAAATATTATTAAAACTAGTCGTTATGAATAGTAATAACCACTTTTTGAAATTCGGTTAATCTTATTTTTCAAAATGAAGTTCATTTTTGGATTCGGAGTATCGAATTTAGCCTAAGGTGAAATTTTGGTACTTTTCAGATAACTTTCATATTCTGATGAATAGTGAAAATTACTAAATTATAATTAAAAACAACTTTTTTTTAATTGAAATAATTAATAGTGATAAAACATTAATTTGAGTGGTTTTAAAATATATTTAGAATATATTTTTACATTTTAATACAATGTTGGTCATTGGATGTAATTTCACATTTAAACCAGACATAAACAAGTGTCAATCTTTTGATAGATATTGTTTCTTAAAAACATGCTATTTGTTTTAACAGCGGGATTTAATTATAAAATTAATTAATGCAACATATATGGTAAAATAGACTTCATTTTTGAATTCAGAATATGAAATATAGCTTAGGATGAAATTTTGGCATTGTTCTGAAAAACATCAATTTTTGATGAATAGTGAAACTACTAAGTGGTAGGTTAAAAACTGAATTTTGCATAAAACTTAATTTTACCACTTCTGTGAATGGAATTTCGAAAATCCGACAGACACGGTTAATATCAAGGACTAAAATGTGGTTCAATGAGATGAAAATAATTTTTGGTGAATAGTAACTTTTTACTTTTTTTTTACCACGGTTAATAGTAAATAGGGTAACTAAGGGTAAATATGATATTACTATTACCCTAACACATGTCATAATTCTATTGGATAAGTTTAATTCGGCCAAAAACAACCTTATGAATATAATATGACCATTTAGGCCCACTTGGATTAGATTAGGACATTTATTATTATTTAATTCAAAGAAGAGTTAAAAGAGTTAAAATCAAAGTTTATTTACTAAAACATTTTTAATATGGGGTTATACATAAGATAAATTCGACTATAAATATTCATTAGAAAGCTAAAAATATTTCCTACATAATGATATTTTATTTATAATTTTTAGACTTTAAATAAATTAATTTATTTTTGACACAACGATGATGCAGTAATTACCGTTTTAAGGAAATATTAACATAATTGATGTTATAAATGCTCAAATGAATGTAATTTAAGACTTTTTATGAATTAAACTATTTTTCTAGGTTACTATGATGTATTATTGTTGATTTAATCAACTTGGTTCGAACCTATAATTCTGTTATGACTTTCAAAAAAATCATATATCAAATAGTGTCAAAATTGACACAAAATAGTTTTTAAATCAAATATTATATTATTAATTGTTATTTTATTCCTAAAAATCTAAGGTTCGGCCAAAGGACTTAGATAAGGATATATATATTAATAATAAACAATTTGGGGTTCGTTTGGCATGTTATATTAAGTGTATTAACCATATAGTGAAAGAAAACAAAAAGACACGGTAAAAGTTAAATTTTTTAACTTAGAGTTAAATCTAATTGATAAGGTTAACATAATAACCTAAACTTGTCTAAATCCTATTGGTTGATAGGATTTCGACCCATCCCCACTTTAGCTTCGAAATAAGACCATTTGGAACCATTATAAACCGATTTTGACATTAATATAAAATAATATTTTGAGGTATTCCTAAGGTGCCCCTCTCCTCCCTTATAAAAGGACACCTCCTCCCCCTCCTCCTCACACCAATTTGTGCACTCAATCTCGGCCAACCCCTGACAAAATCTCGTCTACACTTCCCTAGCAACATCCTTGAGGTTCTGGTCTTCCTAAAAGACCAATTTTAGTTCCCTAATAGGAGGTCTCCAAAAGGCGCTTCAAAGAAGAGGTAATTACCGTTACCAATTCTTTCATCTTTATTTCTTCTTCCACTTCTTCTTCTTAGGTTGTTTAATTATGAAGTAATAACATCAGTATCACTCATATACTGATATGTTATTATAAGTATGAAACAACCCTATTTCACCATCTATCTATCCTACGGAAAAAGAAATCACCGCGCGTGCGTACGTACGGAATACCGTCTCCACGCCGTGGTGTAATCTATTTTCCACCACCACCTTACATGGATGGGTATAATGGTGTAAAGAATAACTATACATAGTTATTAAAACATCATATTGATTCTGATATATTGTATAATCCACTCCAATTCAATTAAATATTTATGGAAATGATATCATCGCTCGTGCGTACGTACGGACTACCGTCTCCACGACGCGATGAGATTCATTCTCCATGTTAACCATTTAAGAATGATTATAAAGTATATATAAGAAATAATAATGAAATATATGACATTATAAAGCTACTGTATTTATGTATATATATATGTATGTCATCTACTTACTTCCATTCAAGACCATAGGGAAAGGAAAACAACGTTCATGCGTACGTACGGACTACCGTCTCCATGAATGGTGTTTTTCATTTCATTTATCTATCTATTATATATATATATACATAATATATATGATATATAAATCATATTTTATATTCTTTAAGTAAGTAAATCATGATATAAGTAATAATAATGTCAAGAACAACAAGTCAAAACACCTACGATAAAAGAAACGATTTTACCCAAAACGCTTCTTTAACATTGAATTTACAAAAGAACGGGTAATATAATGTCATAAGTGAACCATATATGATATCATAACAATGAATATGATTATGTATTAAGTCAATGACATTATTTAAATCATTATACATGAGGTTCGGACACATACGAAGCAAATCGTTCCTAAGGTAAGGGAAATATCACAATCTCGTTTTTATCCGAGATTGTTTATACTTTCGAATTTGCTGGGGTGTATTTTCTCATCCACATACATGTTTTATCAATATGTAATATTATTTCCATCCACCTACAATTGTTTTAATCCAATTTTACCCTTCGGTGAATTTTAGTAAAAGATAAGAAAGGAATCTTTTGTCGTTTTTCGTATGAGGTACTTTTCGACTTTTCCGACAAAAGTACGAAGAATGTTTTTTTAACTTATACGGCATGAATGGATTTTTAAAACATTATTTCCAAGAAGCTTCCTTTAAATGTTTTCAAGTTTATTTTTTAATCAAATTCTTTTATTTTAAAGTTGTATGACATGTTATGAAAGGAAAAAATGTTTTTGAAGAAGAAAGGATATTTTCCTCAAGAATGGAATTCAAGTGTTTTATCAAAATTATTTTCCATCTAAGATTATAAAGGGTTTTGTTTTATCCCTATTATTAAATTGATTTGTTAATGTTGTGATGGAATTATTTTTATGAATTCCTTTATCTTATATGAATTGATTTATGATGTCATGATGTTTCAAGAATCCCATTTTTGTTACATGTGTTATGCGATGATGTATGTTTTATGATTATGTGGCACACATAAGAAAGGATTCATTATAAGATGGGTGGGACCTATATCTCCCTCCAATGCATTGGGTAAAGATTTTATATCTCATGAGATAGACAGGGCTGGAACGGTAGGTTATACCGGTTCAGTGAAACAGGACTGAAACAAGGGTTACTCGATTCAGAAAGGGACTTTGTCCACTAAGATAGTCTTGGCAATGAGTCATGACTAACAAGAAATGATTTTCCATGATTATGTGTGCATGCCACAAAGTTTCAAGTTTCATGTTATGATTATGGGGATCTCATTTTCACTTCTATGATTTGTTCCATGTTAAGATATTATGATCTCTTTTGCAGGTTATGATTTTCAAAAAGATATGATATGATTTTTATTTCTTTTGTATACCCTTACTGAGCATTTGAGCTCACCCTTTTATGTTTTCTTTTCCCCAGGATATAAAGAAAGGTTTTAGGTAAATAAAAGGAAGATCTTTATGGGAGATTTTGAAGATCATTCACCACGATTTGAAGATTATATTCCGAGTTTCCAAAGACACTAAACTATTACGATCCTTGTGTGTGTGTTTTTGTTATGTACTAAGTATTCCGCAAAAGTAATGTAATGTCCATGTACGTCAAGTTTCGGGTCTCTACAAAATTCGTGGATTTCATAAAAACTTTTAAATTATATTTATTTTAATATTTATAATTCCATTTATTTGATTATTTTATCAATAATGTAATTACTGAATCATCATTGTGTCATAAAAAAATTTAATTATTTAATGTATTAAAATTATAAATAAAATATCATGATGTAGGAAATATTTTTATATTTATAATGAATATTCATAGTCGAATTTATCTTATGTATAACCTTATATTAATTTTTTTTAATTTATAAAACATTGAATTTAACACTTTTAACTCTTCTTTAAATAAAATAATAATAAATGTCCTAATATAATAGAAGTGTACCAAGATGATCATATATTATTTATAAGGTTTTTTTGGTTGAATTACACTTATCCAATAGAATTAGGACATGTGTTAGGTAATTGTAATATCAATTTTACGTTGAATTACCTATTTATTTTTAACCGCAGTAACAAAAGTCAAAAGTAACTATTCATAAAAATTTATTTTCATCTTATTGAACTACATGTTACATACAGATTTCAACCATGTGTCTCAAATTTTTTAAATTCAACTCACAAAAGCGGTAAATTTATGTTTTATTCTAATTTATAAATACTCTTCGAAGGTGGGTAAATAACTTTTAAAAGTTAAATAAAATTGAATACATCAAATTTTATTAAAAATTACTCCAATGAATTTAATTAAACGTATATAGGTATTATAAATCTATTTTTAATTAAAAAAATTTAAATGAAATAAATAATTATTTAAATAAAAATTTAGTTTTAAATAATAATGCAGTGTTTTTCGCTATTCCTAAAAAATTAATGGTTTTCAAAAAAATATAGAAAATTTACCCTAAGCTAATTTTGATATTATTAATTAAAAAATGATGTCCATTTTACCAAATTAAAAAAATAGAATTCTCATTTATTAATTTAATATTAATTCCCTTTGATGAAACCAAAAAGCTGGTTTTAAAAAAAGTAAAAACTGTCAAAAGATTGACAAGTGTTTATTTCAAATTTAAATGTGAAATTACATATAATAACCTAAATTTTATTGAATTATAAAAATATAATCTAATTATACTTAAAAACATTCAAATTCATAATTAAAAATATAAATTATGTCAATTAAAAATGTTGTTTTGAATTAAAACATATTATTTTTCCCTATTCATCAAAATATTAAGTTATCATTAAATTACCAAATATTTGTGAAATCTACCTTTTTATGTCCATATTCTAAATAACAATATTACTACGTAATATTTAATATAATGTTATTTGAAATTACATTTTAAAAATTCATCATTATTAGGCGTTATAATTTCATTTTTGAAAAATACATCCTTTATCGGAAAAATTGAATTTGTTCTTATACTATGTCTAAGAAACACATAATATGGGTGTTCAAATTATATTGAGTATATATGATTAAAAATGTAGTTAACAATATTCATAATTTCTTTTTTAATGGCTAGTTAGGTAATTTGTGGTGCGTTTGAACTCGGTGTTTCGTGTAGTACAGGCTATTGAATTTCATTAATGAGATAACATACAAAAAAATCATGGTGTGTTTCACTATCCCCTCCCTCAATAAATTTCATCCTCACAATTTTAATTGTTCTTAAAAAATAATTGGTTAAAATATTAAAATACTTCTGTGGAAAACCCAAATGAGAAATTGTGTTAATAAAATTTTGTCTTAATAAGAGGGAAGAGGGAATATAACAGTCACCACCATATTATGATCACGATTAGGAGAACATCGATGGAAATTAGAGACACATAATTAGAGGAAAAATTTAAATATTTATAGGGAGTGATTGAGGCCATAAATTACAAATAAGTGTAAAATTGAGGGCCTCAATTCCATCAATCAAAGATGATGTGAAATATCAACAGTTCAACAAAACATAAGGTATTAGGATAACACATATTTTGTTTTCATATCCCTTCCCAAATTTTTAAGAATTAATTTATTCATATAATAAGTTCAACACACACACACACACACACACACACATATATATATATAATTGACAAGTAGAGTATCATCCTTCAAATAATTCATAACACAAACTCATCTTTCACACTAAAGGATAATAGAATTCAAAAATATTCTATTTAACCTAATTGTATAGTGTTAAAAAAAATAATTTATAATTAATCTATAATTTTTTTAAAGAAAAACTACATTATACAAAGCAAGAAATCATGTAGGCCAGTGGTAGGTGATGCACCCTTGTCGCCCTTCAGTTGCAGGTTCAAGTCTCGTGGCCTTGCCGAACGTGATGGGTTGTTGCCTGACCTCCTGGTTTTCCTTTTTATGATAATCCAAAAATAATATAATGAAATGATTTAACCTTATCAATAGTATCCAACGTCAAACATAAATGATTCCAACCATTAGAATTATCCAAAATAATTCTATCCAATCTCACAGTCCAAAATTTATAAGGAATGTAAACACAATTAATATCCTTTTTTTCCACGTAACAACATGTGAAAACCTTCAATATGTATTCTTTTAAAACACTGAAACACTCTGAATTACCATAAATCCTAATTTATTACATCATTTCTCCCTTATTCTTTATAGAATACCGGATATACTATTTCTATCAAAAAATGTTGTAATGTCTAACAATGATGGAATATAAAAATCATTAATCAGTTTTAAGGGAGTCAAAAATATCAAATATAAATTATTCAACTCTGTCATATATTATTCCAAAATTACTACCTTAGTATCAGAACCATATTATGGTTTATCTTTATCTCAACCATATATTTTCCAAAAAAATTAACCCAATATTGAGTCAATTTTCATGGTTCCAAATAATCTCAAGCCTTTAATGAAATAGTACTATAGTACAATCCTTATATACTCAATTATTATTACAACCAGTACATCATTGATACAATAGTAAAATGACATAATTCCTTAATATCGACATAAGAAAACTAGTCATTACTCATCATCTGTGGTAATATCATAACTTTATTTTTATCCAACAACATCATTTACGATATACTCTCATGATTGGGACATTGATTCACATAGTGTCCCAACTCCTTGTAGATGAAAAATTGTACATTTGATACCTTTTTATTACCCTTTATATCATGTAATTGGTGTCCTTTTTCTCTAAACTTATGACAAACTCCCATTCCCATCAAGAATTTACCAAAGTGATTCTTTCTGCAGTTATCACATATCTGAAAGCCCTTCTTTCCCACATTCCATTTATCTATCTTTCTCTCTTCCATCCTTATCTTCTCTGGATTCCCTTCAAAGCCATAGGACTTAGGGAATTATTTACTTATCCTGTTAACTCATGATAACATTTATTCATACGATGATAATACATGGGAGACTATTTCCTTTATAAGTGCTTGCATAATATCATAAAATATATGATCCTTCTTACTCTGTGGATCATGCGTATTGCTGGAGTTCTCATTCCATCTACTGGGTGCATCTCTAAACAATGGAATACAGTAGATTAGTTTATGTATCACAATTCATAATTCCAACCATGTAAAATACCTAACATAAATTAAAATAATTATTCATATAATCTATAATCGTTAAATGTTTTCTTTGAGTAATTATTAACTCTTAAATCATACATAATTTCACGTAATGAAAATGTGAATTATACTATGAATATCCCCCGAGATTTCCATAAACAACAGTGATGAAAGGACAACTTTCGTGTTATAGGATGCCCGGGTCAAGCATAAAACTCTTTATCATAGTTTTCACTCTTAGGTATATTTGTGCCAGTGTCGCCTCTACCTGCTCGTATCTAGACATGGATGTATTTCTTGGAAAATACACAAAATCTCTACGTTTCCAAAATTCTAGGAAGTTATTATATACTAATCCTCAAAGTCTATCTTATGGTAATGTTCTCTAATCAGAGATTATCTAAATCTATTTCCAATGTTACTGCTAAACTTCCTCTTATACAAAATGTAACACCCTGACCTTAGTTACCTAGATCCAATGAATTATTTTAATACATTGGGATTATTACAAGGAATCACATCCTAAAGGACTGATCATTTTAGAAGTCTTGGAAAATAAATTACATACATTACCTTTACATTTCAATTTCAAACATAAAACACAAAATAGATAGTTTTTTGATAACCCCATTATTTCTATTAGCTTGACCCTACATATCAATCATAATACACTACTTGGAATATTGGGAAATGAAAACATAATAATTTATTGAGCTCAGATGCTCAGTAAGGGTAAATAATTTAGCGAAAGCTATAAACATTTAAGTCAAGATATGAAAAAAATCCTTTTTAAAATTAATATTGAACATAATATGTAAAAAATAAATCAAACATCACCATATAAACATGAACATGGATATTCTAATAGTTTTATAATCACATGTAGTAACTAATTTCATAATGAAGGAATTCCTAATGATGGGCATCATTACCACATAGTTAAGGCCTTATTCCAATACTACAAATAAAAATTTTGTCACGACCTTGTACCAAGACACTAGTTTGTCTAATGAGACCTACTGATGCATTGAGGAGATATTTTGAGCACCAACTATCACTTGATATGTCCACATAATTCCTCGTATGAAAAATTTGAAAAATAACATAAAAATTCGTATTAAAAAACATATTAAATGTCAATACATTAACCATAAACCCTGAATGGTATAAAATAGAAAATTCATAGTCAAACATGTCATAACTCATTCAATAAAATATATAAGACTATATTATAATAAATCAACCCCAATATTAAATAATATCTAGTAAAGGATTCTGACATAGTTGAAAATGACCAGAAAAACGTTTTGGGAGAAATATCCCTTTTTATGAAATCATTTAAAAGTAACACATTTATAAAGGAAGTAATTTAAAAGATATTTTTGAATCAAATTGTCCCATACCACATTGAAATTTTTTAAAATAATTATCATTTCAAAACTTTCATGTCCATATATATAAATCCTTAATATCATTTTCAAAACATGGATATTAATTAAAAATATTTAGAAAGATAAATCTTTAAAACATTTAAAATGATGATATTGTTAAATAGAAACTCCCATAAAACCTTAAAATATTCCTTTTGAAAACATATTCATGAAATATGGGTATCAATGATAAATATATCTCAGTAAATACTTATATATAAACAATCTCGGATAATAATAAGATTGAGGAAATAACCCTTACCTTGCACTTTTCTTTGGTTGAGGGTACGTTTAACCTCTTATATAATGACCATATAATGTTATTAAATTATACCAGAACCATATTAATATTTATTATATCATATTTAATTTATTTATGACTTTATACTAGCCATTTAATAATTATTCCCATGTTAAATCAACATTTTGGGTAATAATCACTTTCTATATCATACATGTTTTAACTTGTTATTCATGACCGTATCACATAGATTATGATTTAAATACATAAAGAATATAAAACATGATTTATAAATCATATATATATATATATAATATAAATATATATAATAGATAGATATATGAAATGGAAAACACAGTTTATGGAGATGGTAGGCCGTACGTACGCATAAACATTGTTTCCATTTTCACGTCGTATTGAACGAAAGTAAGTGAATAAGATATATGTAAGTATATATATATATATAGTTTCATTATTATGTCATATATTATATACTTATTAATAATATATATTTTTATAATCATCAATGAATGGTGAACGTGGAAATGAATCTCATCGTGTCATGGAGATGGTAATCCGTACGTACACACGAGCAACAATATCCTTATATTGATGGTGAAATCATATGTAATTGGATGGTATATCATATATACAGAATCATAAACTTTTTATATTTGTTATTTACATCAGGTATACTATTTTATTATACCCATCCAAATAATGAATTGTTTGAATTACAAACTACACCACAACATAAAGACGGTAAGCTGTACATATCCTCGTATGCTGAATTTGTCATTTATAGGATTGATAGAGAAATTAATATGGTTGAAACATATTTATAATAACTTCACAGTATGTAGGAGGTACTGAAGTTATTATTTTGGTATTTTAATAACAAAGAAAGAGAAGTGGTAGAAGAAAAGAACATGAAAGAGGGTGGTGAAATTATTACCTCTTCTCATGGTGTTTCTTTTTTGAGTTGATCAAAATGGATATTTTGGATGGCTTTATTATATTATTATGGTCTATATGTTTCTTTGAGGGAATTTGGGAGGATATTTGGGTAGGGTATATTCGAGCCAAATGGCTTTTGAGATGTGAAATTATGAGAAGGGGAAATACTCTTTTATAAGAGAGGTGCATGTCACTTTAGTATAAGATTGAAATATTATTTTATAATTAATTCATTTTCGAATTGAAATAGATCCAAAAAAATTTATTTCTAAGATAAGGTGGGGATGGGATGAAAACCACTTAACCAATAGGTTTTATATTGGTTTAAGTCACCATATTAACCTTATCTTTTAGATTTAACCCTTAGTTATGTAGTTTAACTTTTACAATGTATTATTGTATTATAAAAATAAATGGTTAATAAACATACTATAAAAAGAAAAGATAACCTTAATAGGTTTCTTAATGATATACCTATAATTATATTAGTTCTTTGGAAAGGAATTATATTTTTAGGACTAATAAATAATTTGATAATAAAATATTTGTTTTAAAAACACATTTATGACAATTTTGACACTATTTAGTATTAGGTTTTTGTGAAAGTCATCTCCACTTGATTAATTCGAAACAATACATTGAATCAACCCTAACATGTCATATTCTTATATAAAATTCTTCGATGTCATAATAAAATTGAAAATATATTTAATTTAATATTTATAATACCATTTATTTGATTCTTTTGTTAATAATGTAATTACAACATCATCATTGTGTCATAAATAAATATAATTATCTAATGTCGAAAAATTATAAATAAAACCCCATGAGTTAGAAATTTGTTTTTCATTATAATTAATATTTATAGTCAAATTTATCTTATTTGTATCCCCATATTAAAATTATTTAGTTATAAAACATTGAATTTAACACTTTTACCTCTTCATTAAATAAAATAATAATAAAGGTTTTAATCTAATACAAGTGGAACAAAAGGATAATATTTTATTGATAAGGATGTATTTGGTCAAATTAAACATATCCAATAGAATTAGTACATGTGTTATGGTAATTATAATATCAGTTTTACCCTCAATTACCATCTTTACTTTTAACCGCTGTAAAAAAACTAAAAAGTTAATATTCAACATAAATTTTTCCCTCTTATTGAACCAACTTTAACTTACTAATTATAACTGTGTCTCTCGGATTTTTAAAATTCAACTCACAGAAGTGGTAAAATTACATTTTATACAAATTTTCAAATGCTTCTAGAAGTTGGGTAAAAACATTAAAAAGTTCAATAAAATTTTATACATCTAATTTTCTTATAAAATGACTCTAATGAATTACATTGAACTTATATATGTATTATATATCTATTTTTACATAAAATAAATTTACATAAAATAAATAATTTTTTAAATAAAAAGATAGTTTTAAATAATCACACACTATTTTTCACTATTCATCAAAAATTAAAAGTTTCCAGAACAATAAAGAAAATTTTACCTAAGCTAATTATGATATTCTGAATTCAAAAATGATTTCCATTTTACCAAATTCAATACATAGTAGTTTCACTTATTAATTTAAAATTAATTCCTGTTGTAAAAAAAAGAAGGTTAAAAAAAGTAAAAACTATCAAAAGATTGACATGTGTTTATGTCAAATTTTAATGTGAAATTATTCATAATGGCCTAAATTTTATTTACAGATATAATTATAATCTAATTATACTTAAAAATGATTCAAATGAATAATTTTACACTATAAATTATTTCTATTAAAAAATTTGTTTTCAATTACACCATGGCATATTTCAGTATTCATTAAAATATGAAAGTTACCAGAAAAGTACCAAAAATTTGTCCAAACGTAAATTTTAGGTCCCTATTCTAAATAAGAAGTTTAATTTTTAAAATTTAATATTAAAGTGTCAGATGTTGCATTTAATAAAATTTCACCATTAGTAGGTGGTAAAATTTATTTTTTGAAAAATACATCCATTATATGAAAAATTGAATTTCTTCTTATATTATGTCTAAGAAACACATAATATGGGTGTTAAAATTATATAGAGTATATAAGATTACAAATTTAGTTAAGACTACTCATAACCACATTTTTAATGGCATTTTTGGTAAGTTTTGGTGCTTTCAAACTTGGTGTTACATGTAGCACAAGCTATTGAGTTACTTTAATTAGATAACATACCATAAAATCTTGGGGTGTTACACAACTAAACAATTTTTCATTGGATTTATAAGTTCTTGAAAGTTGGGTATAATACATTTTTTTACTAAAACTCATTCAAAATTAGAATTTACAAATTCTCTACCACGATGACTATGATGATTTCTCAAGGATAGGGTCCTATCATTTTTTACTCTCTCTAAAATGCTTTTAAAACAACTAAAATATTCTTATTTTCATGATAGATAATATAACCATGTGTATCTAATGAAATCATCAACTAAAACCTATACAAATTATTTTACCCTAATACTTCTAGATTATTTATAACTAAATGACTATATGTTAAATAATGGTTAATCATCAGAAGTTGAGACTTAACTAAAATATTTAAAAATTAATTTATCATACATACTATATTGGAAAGGATCATAAACTTCTAAAGTATAATGTATATGTTTTGGTAGGTCCTTTACAGGTCATTTTTTGAAATATTATATAAATTTTATATATTAATGTGTCCTAATATTCCATCCCATAACCAAGATTGGTGTTCTATTTTATTAAGGCAAGAATGGACTTGGCTCTTAATGTCTTATATGTTTATATAGTATAAATTCTTATACAGAAAGGAAGAATGAATAAAATCATCTTTTAAACTATGTACAATAAATTTATCATTCCATAAGATTAAAAGATAAATCCCATCACATTATTGACTTATATGAATAAGGATGTAATTTTGTCCTATAAAATTAAAATCTTCTAATATCAATGTTTTATAAGAAGAACAATATTACTTATACTGATAATCTCTGCCATGAGAATTATATCCAAATGATATCTTTTCCCCTTTCTTATTTATGATATTCTTTAAACACTCTTCCACTACCACTCATATGTATGAAGAAAACACTATATATGTGCTATGTTTTTATTGATTAAACATTAATTATTTCCAGGAAAAAAATATATTAATGAGTTTTAGAACCCAAAAATTCATGGGTCCTGTGTTATCCTAAGTGAAAAAAAATTTTGGTAACCAAATTTTTTCAAAAATATTACACTAGGAAAATTTCAATTTATTAAAAAAATATATATTTTCAATCATAAATATTGAACTTCATTTAGATAAAATTGGTTCATCTAGTGTCCACCACTTTCACACTTACTGTTTAATGGTGCCCATTTGGAACAAAATACATATTACTGAAAACATTTTTTTAGTAAAAACGATTCCTAAAATCTCTTTATGATTTATAATTTGTTTTTAAAATCTATCAATGTTTTCTTTTCCTGTAATAATCTAGAAAAAAGGTTCATCAAATTAGATATTTTAGATATTAGAATTAGAATAATTTTTTTCTCAATAGTATTTAGATTCGATGTAATCTCTTTAAAATCACATTAAAATTTATTTTTTATGAAATAGTTTTCTCATTATTTTTTTTAAAATAATACCATTTTAAATATTAGTTTTATCCAATTATTTTGATGGATTGGGTATTTCTATAGTTAAGGAATATATCCTTAAATTTTCCATTTCATGTTTTTCTTTGGATTTATAATGGTTTTTTTGAAATTTAAATATATAAATTCTCAAGGGGTTCAGAAAACCTAAATACTTATTTTTAAGTAGAAAAAGTATTATCCACATTATATGGGGATGATTATACATCAGAAATGTAGAATTTTTTATCATTATTGATATCAATGTAATTTTTATTTAATATATGATTAGTAAGAGATTCAGTAGTGTTTCCCTTTTCCATGAAACATTTTTTCACATAAGGTGTTTAAGAATATAAACCAATGTTCATCTATACAAAACATACATTATATGAATAATGTTTTGAATTACTATCTTCACAACTTTTACTCCATGTGTACTAATATTTTAAAACAATTTTACATTTCCTCTTGTACAATTTATTTTTATTTGTGTCAAAATTCATCCCTTTTATATCATCCTATTTGGGATTGGGAAAATAATGTCTTATTTGTACTTCATTTTTATATTCATTATCAATAGATTCAATATTGTTGTTATTATCTTTCATGTCCTTATGATTCTTATTTTATATGTATTAAAATTCCTTCATTACAATGATATTTTTTTATCTTTCAATCAATATTTTCTTGATCACACACATAATTTCTTAATTCAATACTATCAGGAGGAATAATTATATTCTTTTTCTTATTAGACTTGACAACTTTTTAGCTAATGTAGTTTTTTTTAAAAAAAGATGTTATTTCAAAAGGAAGTACAATATTTTTAATTTTCATTTTTTGAGAATCCTTTTTTCAATTTACCTTTATATTTCATAATGGTAAAAATTAGATAATAAATAGTAGGATTAGTAATCCTCATCATGTCATCCAACTATTTTTCTTTGGATTCCCACTCATTTGGCATTATATCTATAATCTGTTAAAACTAAATCTTAGCTTCTAAATTTTTTTCTCCAAGAGAATTTATAATTTTATTAGTAGTAATCAATATCATTAACACTAATTTAGTAGGTAAAATATAATTTTTTTGATAAATAACTCTTAATATTTCTCTTACAGTACTAATTAATATGTGTATTCTAATGTGAGTTACTAAAACCATCTACTAGATATATTTTTATTCTTCCCAAGATTCTTTTACTATTTGTAAATATAGTCATAAGTCATATTAGAGTATTAATTACTCTATAAATTTATTAATATTAATATTTTCCAGATTTATAAATTTTGTTTCTTCATTATCCAAAATATAATAATATGTGGTAATAAATATGAAATTTTCAACTCCAGTATTAATAAAAAAAATCATTATATATTTTTATTACTTCTAATAATTACCATAAAAAATTGGTGGTCTATTTGGATTTTGACTTTCAATTTTACCAACATTATAACATGTCATCATTATGAAAAAATATTTTTCTACCAAAAATCATTAGGGTAATATAAATTTATAAACTAGAAGTTTATAAAAAATCTTATCAACTTGATGTATGTAAGATATATAAAAACTCATTAACTACTTGAATAATAAATCTATTCTAATACCTATTATTTAATCACAAGAATATACAATTAATTTAAAGGAGACGAGGATAATTTTTGTTCAAAAACATAAACTAAGATAAAATCACAATCTAAATTTAATAAAAAATGAGATGACTAAGAGTTCGTCCAATGATCAGAGTGTTGGTATCAGATTCAGAAATTGTCTTATATTGGAAGGATTTATCAGTTTCCCATTATAACCAATTAAATAGTTTATTAAAAATCTATGTTTAAAAGATAATATCTAATATAATAGCATAGTATAAAAAATATAACTTGTAAAAAGTTTAAAAGAAAATCATATAATATTAAGAATGAATTATATGATTTAAAAACAAAATTACTTATTAAACATAACTGTTATTATAGTCAAAAATCATTACTAAACATCAAAAAAGTTTATAGTGATGGTAAGGATTATCATCCCTTACTATGAAATACCTCAATATGATGATCAATATGACTATATATTCCAATCCCCTATAATACCTCAATATTATGATAAGTGTATTCCATGTCTTTCTAAAGTAATGAATCCCAAAATTCAATAGATTAGTGTCTCTCTCTTACTAGCCAAGAAATACATCAATCTGATTGATCAGATTTAGCTGTATTCTTATCCCCAAAAGCGCATGATCAAACTTCGGTAAGACACATCGATTACAAAAAATAATGATCTAAATAATTTTAATCCTTAAAATAATACATTATAAATTATAGTCTCTAGGAAATTACCAACCATATATTTTTATATGTTTAGAAGATAAAATAATATATTTTTTTAAATGTGAATTCAATATCTCAAATCACATCAAATATCCTTCTAATTATACTAAAATATCCAATAGTCATATTTTTGGGTTGGTTGTAACGACCTTGGGTGTCTTTCACATGAAAGCTCATCGATATCTAGATTAACTAAATGTTTGATTCCATTTTTTAGAAACATTACGATTATATCTTGGATCTTGTTTGTGATAAAAAAATCAATATACTACAATTATAAAAGTTAGATAGTATGATGGGCTTCCATATTATTAATAAATCAGATAAACTAAATAATGATCAGTTAAATGTATTGGTACCAAATTCAGTATGATGGTAATGACTTTTTGAGTCTAATATAAATTAAATAATTCTAACTAAATGGTCTCATCAGTAAATATTTATATATATTATAAGTACCTTCAGTATTATGGGTCATAATGAATAATAGAAGCTTATATTCATTTTATATTAGAGTAATTTCTGCATTCACTATAAAATATTATTTTATAAATAAATATACTAAAACACTTGGGGTATAAAAAGTAAGTAAATATATTTTTAAGAAAGTATTTTTGATATATAAAACTAAGGATGTAAATATATGAAGCTATAATTCTGACTCAACACATAAGGTGAAGAAAATGATATAAAAACATATTTTTTTTAAATAATTATATGTTAAAAAAAATACATAAGTTTATTGAGAGTTATATCATAAAAAATACTCATTTTTAACATAATCTTAAATAATTCAAACAAAAAATGTCATTATATTTTACAAACACTTACCAATTTCATATCATTTGAATCGTGAGCCCTATAAAATAATAACATAAAATGAAAAATTAAATATCATGAGAATAAAGGTAATTTTGATATAAAATGTCAATTTGTAGTATATTTAATTTATAAAATAATATATTTTCTTAACAGAACATATTTACAAAATAATATAATTTGAGATAATGATTCTTTAACACAAGTTCCTCATGTTTCGAAATCACTCTATCCACTAATATATTAATTTAAAATTTATTATAACAATTTAAATGGTTCATTAAAAATTATAATATAATATAACATTGCCTTATAACATTTAAAAAAACTTTGATTATCAATTTATTGTGAAAATCATCATTTATGGGTGTCAATTGTTTTTGTTTATCATGATAATTTCCATTTAATATTTTTGGTCCTTGAATTTTGATCGTTGTTACATTACCTATACAATTTTAATCAGGATATAAATTTTATATATATCAATTTTATAAATATTTATGATCATTCATAAAATATGGAGACTGAAAAATGAATTATATTGTTAATGAAGACGGTTGGGATTACATATGCAAGAACAATATTTTTCCAATTAAATGTCAGAAATAAAATAAAAGTAAATAGTAAATCAAATTTTCTGAATAATTATTAGCTAATATCTATATAATATAATCTGTAAATCCATCCTTAATACAATCCAATTAAAATAGAAATAAAAAACAGCATCACTTCGTGGAGGTGGTTGTCCACATATAGACGTGAGCTGCGTTATTGTTTTCCAAAAATATGTATGGTAAAAAGGATGATTGTATAATATAATTATATAAGTAAAATTTTATCATAATTATCATATATAAACATGAAATCTATCTCAATAAAAATCAATTAAATTTGGTGTTGGTAAATGAAGTGTATTTCTATGTGTAAACAGTGTGTTGTACGCATGTAAGAGTGATATTTCCACTTCCCATTTGATGGGAAACAGGTGGATAAGGGTGATTTAGAAAATAGAATAATGCACAGATATAAATATATTTATTTAGTATAAAAAATTTATTAATTTTTGTTAAATACCAAATAATTATCAGTGGTAATGAATAATTAATATAGAAAATGATCGTTTAAGGAAATTAGATCTTCTTGGAAAGAACTCCTTTGTAACTCCTCTTAGGAATCAAATATTAAACTTCAAGAAAGGCTAGAGACTCTATAATGTAGATAATATGGTGATATTTTATTTTATTAGGGTACTTTCAATATTATATATAAGTTTCGAACTATAAATATTACATAATCTTCAGTTAAGTCAATAATTTTACTCTTAATTCACATCAAGGATCTTTTCAGGTGTAGAGATTTTGGGAGTTAGGTCATAACTTATACTTAAAAAATTGAATATTACAAGTAGAAAATTCTACTTAATATCCATTTTTCCATAAAAAAAAACTCTTTAAAACTAATCATTTCATCATTTAATGTTTTAGCAATATAACTTTTCCTTAATCCCATCCTTGCCTCTATTTTTTCTTACATATTGTGAAAAACATTTCAAAACATTGGATGAGCATAAAAAGCTCATTAAGGGATATATAATTAAAAGAAACTATTGTTCTTGGGATTAAATGAAATCAATGAATACATATATCAAAATTAATATGTTTCACATATAAGAATTTTTAATTATACTTCACTGAATATAAGCTCATTGGTTACTGTTTTTGTGACCTAAAGATTACCATAAATCCCATAGGAAGCAATATTTAGCATATAAAGCTAACTTGAGACATAATCATAATTAAATGGAATAAATATATGGTTGACTTCAAAGCATATCACTAAATGGAGTAGAAATATGACCAACTTCTATACCCAATGCATTGAACATTATAACATAACCACCTGTCCTTTGTTTATCATGGAACCACCCATCATTTGGGTTTTCACGTAACCACCTATTGTTGGTTTATCATGTAACTACCTAAAAAATATGAAAGTACCATTATATAATCACAAGTCATATAATATTTCAAATATCAGCATTTCATTAATAAAATTTCATTTTCAATCAAAAAAAATCATTTCAATATAATTATATACTCAATCCATTTCAAAAACCATTAATTTTTTTTAATAAAGATATTTTTGAATCAAAGTGTCACATACCATATTGATTTTTTTTAAGAAATTGTATAATTAACATTTAAAAAAAATTATGTCCATAAAAATAAATCTATAAGACCACATTGAAAACATTGACATAAAATAGAATTATTTTATAAGAATAAATCATCAAAACCTTAAAACAAGGGTTTTAGTGAAAAATTCCTTTACAACTTGAGAAAAACTTGAATAAGAATCCTTAATGAATGTAATAAAAAAGAACTTAAAATACCATGATAATATAGTAATTCATGATATTATGTTTCAAAAGGGTTGTATAAAAACTTTATAGTACAATAACATCAAGATATGACTTAATGAAAGGATATTGAGACGAAGTCCCTTACCATGCATCTGACTCGTCATGTATGTACCATGTTCTTCTTGAATAATAAAATTAGGTTAATTTATACTTGATTAAAAACTATTTTCAAGTTCATTATTACTTTTATATCACTTATTACCATGTTATATAAATTACATAGTTATTTAAATTAATATGGGTTGTTTTGTCGATATTTAGTACATGAGTCAAAATTGAACTTGTTTTGATATAAATTGTACATGTATTCAAAATTAAATCATCTCTAGTTTGATAATATTGACTTAAATATAATATATATCTAGTATATATGTCTTTATAATAGTTCAAAATATTTCAATAAATGAAATGAAATATACTGTTCAAGGAGATGATAGGTTATACGTACTCATTAGATTGAGGTGTGTCTAAGTGAAGTTTGAATCATTCTCATTAAAACTCATAGAATATTGAGGACATTGGTTTTTTTATTTAATCAAACAATAATAATATAATAGGGAGTTGAGAAGTAAAATAAATGAAATGTACTTTAAAGAAGATGTTACCTCAAAATTAGGTAACTCTTTTTGATTTGAGCCTAAATCATTTCTTAAATTGACTTCATCCCAAGGTAAGGCTTCTCAATTGAGAAGAGTGATGTTGGGAGATTATGTGGTTAGAATTTGGATGATCCATGGGGCTTGAGAGGTGTTATTAAATGGTAATAGATGGTGGCCTTTTATAAGAGGTAGGAGTGGAACTTTAAGAAGGTATTGAAATATTATTTTATTATAAAATGATTTGTGGTTTTAAACAATCCCAAATTAATTTTATTACAAATATTGGATGATTTTGGGTATAACAACTAACAAAAAATAGTTTTTATACAAGTCTAGGGCACATGTTTAGCATTATGTTTTATCTTTATCCCTTACATAACTAATTTTACTTTTACCATGTCTTCTTGTATATTTATATAATATGGTTAATATAGTTACTATAAATTTACAATTGAAACTAAAGTGTTTAATTAATGACATGTTCCAAATTATATAATTCATTTGGATGAATCTTATAATTTTATTAACATTATATCATTTATTAAAATATTATTGGTTTTAGAAACTCATTTATGTCTATTTTTATACTTTTCATATCATGAATTTATAAAATTTTATGACAAATTGATTATTTAGAAAAAAAATACTAATTAAATGATAACAAGTCACAATCATCCATAAAATTTGTGGATGGAATAAAATGTTTCAAAATAAATTTATATTAATATTTATAATCTCATCTATTTAAATCTTTCATCAATAAGGTAATCCCTACATCATCATTGTGTCAGATGTAAATTTCGTGATTTGATGTCTAAAATTTATAAATAAAATAACATGATTTAAGAAATCTTTTTAATTTTCTAAAAATTATTTATAGACGAAAATATCTCTTATGTATCCTCCTATAAAAACTGTTTTATTGAATGATACATGTTTATGTTATTTTTTTATTTACATTGAATTTATGAAAATAACATGTCATTATCACTCCAAGTGGATCCTTGGGGTCCCAAAATCGACCCATGGATTACCATGGTCAGACATTTATCACCCAATATCATTATTACTTCTGATATGGTTGTTTAATGTTATAATAATATTTTTTTCATTATTTAACAGATTTACCCAAAAACAATGGTAATGAAAAAAATTACTGAAGTTATTATTCATAATGTATAAAAATAAAAGATAAATATTTATGTAGTTTTGAACTGCTCATTCCAAATATGGAATCCATTTTTACCAATTAAAAAAATATAATTTATAGTAATTAATTTAATATTAGTTCTTGTTGTCAAACCAAAATGCGGGTTTTTAAGAAGTAATAACTATTAAAATATTAAAGTCTTTTTATGTCCAACTTCTAAGTAAACTTACTTATAATAACCAAAAATGGATTGAATGATACAACTACAATATAATTATTTTTAAACCTAATTAAAATTTGAATCTAACTATATAAATATATTAGATTAAAAGGGAATTTTGAAATAAAATGCAATATTTTTCACTATTCATTAAAAATGTACTTTATCAAAAAAATACCCAAATTTAATCCAAAGTAAATTTTGATGTCCCTCTTCTATATAAAAAGTTTATTTTGTCAAATTTAACCTATAAAAGTGAAAAAAATTGATATTTAAAAAGGTTTTCCATCAAGAGGTGGTAAAATGACCGTTTAAATATATTAGATTATTTTATGCTTAAAATTCGATTCATTCTCATTTTATGCCTCTAAAAATTATAATATAAAAGAAATTTTTTTTAAAAAACATTTATAATCATATTTCAGTATGTATGGTCATTCCCACCATTGCAATGGTTATGCGTTAACTGCCATTTAAAATAATAATAATATTTGTTTTTATTATTTTTCATTATAACCCAATATTGTGTGCAATGTAAGATTTCAGGAAAACATGTTGTTGCATGTCAAGTATGCTATTAGAAAAAGTGTATTCTTTAATATAAAGTTAATATATTCTTCGTAAATAATAATAGATATGAAAAAATATTATTCTATAATTACCTTGGATGTTATAGTATTCCCGCCATTTTGGAATTGCATCCCCACAATTTTACTTACTTATCAAATAAGTGAGGGTATTTCTCCACCCCGACATTTCCAAATTCTTACATTTCCTCTTCAAACATATTATTTTCCCCCCAAAACATTACTCTATGAATATCCTTATTCTGCAATAATTTCTCTCTATAGTTTATAATCTGTACTGGCGATTCCTTATAAGATAGATTCCCCCCAACTAAACTACCTCTGGAATCAAAAATGAGAAGGATCTTGCATATACACTCTCAACATTGAAACATGAAAAAAATTGTGTTCCTAGGATAAACAAGGAGGTAAATCCACCATGTAGGAAACTGATCCAAATTTCTCTAGGATTTTATACTGTCAAATGAACCACATAATCAACGTTCATTTTAAAAGCATCACACTTTTCCATGGAGAAAAATTCAGAAAGACATGGTCACCAAACTTAAAACAAAGATCCTTCCTCCGGTTATCTTTATAACTTTTATGCTTTCTCTATGCTGTCTTCATGTGCTTATGAATCAACAAATCTTTTTCTTCCGTATATTCTACTAATTTTTGTCCCATCAAATTCCATTCATTCTTAATCCATGATGTCCTCATGTGCTTCTGAATCAACTAAACTTTTTCTTCCATATATTCTACCAATTTTTGTCCCCTCAACTTCCTTTCACATACTTTATCTTGAAAAGTTATTGTTTGACACTACATTCTATATAATTCCTCAAATGGTGCCATTTGTATACTGGAATTAAAACTGTTATTATATGAAAAATCAACCAAAGAAAGATGTTGATCCAAACATCCCTAGTAATCTAGTGAACATAGACATAACATATCCTCCAAGGTCTGAATTGTTCATTATGACTTCCCATCTGATTGAGGATGAAAATCTATGATGAAATCGAATTTTGTTGCGAAGGACTTCTGAATGCCTTTACAAAAGACAGAAGTGGATATGGGATCACGAGCATAAACAGTGGAGAAGGAAACTCCATGTAAAATAACTATATATTTAATATAAAATAATGAAAATTGAACTAGAGACAACATATCTTAAATAGGAAGAAAATGAGAAGATTTATTCAATTAATCAATAATAACATAGATTTCCTTGTTACCTTGTGTTGTCTTTGGTAATCTCACTATGAAATACATGGACACATTTTTTCATTTCCACTCTAGAACTAAAAAATACTAAAGAAAACCTTTTGGAAATTTTCACTTTTTATTAAGATACTAAGACATCAAACACTTCATAGTAATGTCAGCAATAACTCTTTTAATTCCATCCTACCAGAAATACTCTGAACGTTCAATTTAAATATTAGAAAATCCTAGATGAAATGAAAAAGGGTAACTATGAGCATTACATAACAACTATTTCTTCAACTATAAATCACAAAGAACAAAAAATCTCTTTCCAAACATAAAAACAAAATATTTATCAATGTTAAATTCGGGTAACTTACCCTTTTGAACCAATTTTATTCTTTTATGTAACTCATTATCCTCTTTCTACACTTTCTTAATTGTGTCTGATAGAGATGAATTCACTACCACATGAAAAAATAGAGTAATTCCCTATACCAATAACCTTTAATCCATAATTCATCTAATCCTCAATCAAAGGGTCACGTTTCAAAAGTAACATGGTTAATGTAGAATTACTCTTTTAACTCAAAGAACTATCCACATTATTCTCTTTTCCTCGATAGTATTGAATCATGCAATCATAATCCTTTATTAATTCTAACCATATCCTTTAACACATGCTTAATTATTTTTGAGTGAATATATACTTAAATATTTTATGATCAGTATATATTTCACATTTTACTCCATATAGATGATGCCTCAAAATTTTTAAAACAAATTCCACAAAAGCTAATACAAAATCATGTATGAAGTAATTTAACTCATGATTTTCATCTAATGTGAAGTAGATGTAATTTTATAATCATTACACACTAGGAAACAACCAATTACATTCAATTAATAATCACTATAGATAATAAAGTAACCATTTCGGGAAGGTAGTTCCAAAACTAGAGCATTCACCAATCTGTTTTTTAGATCTGGAAAAAATTCATCCCATTATTTTGTCCAGATGATCTTAACTCCCATTTGTGTTACCTTAGTTTGGTGGCTAGATAACAGAGAAAATACTTCAAAAATCTTTTGGTAATAACCCTCTAAACCAAGAAAACTAAGAATCTATGTGATATTGGAAGGTATTGTCCATTCTTCAACAACTTTTTTTAAAAGTCATAATAGTTATGCTATATTTAGAAACAATATGACCATATAAAAGACATTTTTATAAAACAAAATTAACTCTTACTAAACATTCCATATTTTTAAATTTATTTTA
Source organism: Viscum album (assembly GCA_963277665.1). Classification (NCBI taxonomy): domain Eukaryota; kingdom Viridiplantae; phylum Streptophyta; class Magnoliopsida; order Santalales; family Viscaceae; genus Viscum; species Viscum album. The sequence goes on from OY728133.1 coordinate 1,974,257,772, forward strand.
GTGTTTTCAGAAAATAATTATGTGATTTTAATGTTCCTATCGTCTTTTAGTATATACCAAGATATCATATATAAAAACAAATAAAAACTAATAATGAAATATTTGAAAGACTCCATTAATGATATTAATAAATACAGATGGTGCATTTGGTAACCCAGAGGACATTACTACAAAATCATAATGCATATATCTCATAAGTATTGATTAATTGGGAATATCATCCACTTTCACCTTTACTTGACGGTAACAAGACCTCAAATCAATCTTTGAAATATATTGAGCTACCTATAGGTAATAAAAAAATCATTAATATGAGGAAACATATTCTTGTTCATAAAAGTGATGTTACTCAGGGATATATAATCAGTACATAGTCTCATAGAACCATCTTTATTTTTCACAAATAAAACTAGGGAAACCCATAGTGAAGTGTAAGGTCGAATGGAATCTTTATCAAGTTATTCATGCATCTATTTTTATTAAGGGATCAATATATTCTCTAATTTAATTTTCCAATTAGTGATGGCAGCTCTCGAGGGTTCCGCGGGTGAAAACCCTAAACCAGATGAGGAGACTGAAAAATTGAGGGAGAAGGAGACAGAAATTCCTGCTGATGAAGATCGTATTGGGCACATGGATCTGTATAGTCTCTGTGCGAAATGTAAAGATGAGAAATCGGACTCTAAGGATGCCTTTATTCATTGGAGGAGCTTTACGGATGTCGCTAAAAATGATGGAGGGTTTTCATTCATGGATTGTGATTCGGGTAGCTCTAGAAGAATTATACAAAAGTGTCGGATTTCCCATGTATCGGGAAATCAAGACACTGTTAAAGAAAGGTTTAAATTATGTAAGTTCTCTATCATCGCTCATGTGGAGATTCCAAAAGGTGTGAGGCCATGGAAATTTCCGGAGCATACCGTGAGATTGGCAGAAATCTGGGGCTTCAGTGTCTGGAAGATGATGGAAATGGGGCGTGGATTTTATCATATCGTATTCCCATATGATGAATGCAAGAGATGCCCATGGAGTCTGGGCTCGGTCCCTTTGCATCCTGGGTTCCTCAGAATTCATGAATGGGACCGTAATTTTGATCCAAACACGGTCAAGAACACATTTGTGCAGGATTGGATTCACATTCACAAACTATGTTGGTTGTATTGGCATCCCCAAATTTTGTGGGATATTGCATCTTTTATAGGGAATCTTATTAGACTTGATAAGCAAACTAATAACCCTAATTTTGAACATTATGATCTAATTTTAGTGGAGGTGGATATGTCAAGTACACTTGTGGAAGAGGTTGTCTTCACCACGATAGATGATAGCATTAATCTGGAGATAGGATTTGAATGGAAACCAATGTTCTGTCATAATTGTCATATCATTGGCCATAATCTTTCGGAATGTAACAGGAATAATGTGTGTTCTTCTTGTCATATCCGTGGGCATGTTGTGGATACTTGCCGAAAGAAAATGACTGGACAGGAAGGTCTCAATTTAGATGATGGGAATAAGGTGCAGGATGAGAAAAATGATGAGGAGGTTCAGGGTAAAACTGTGGCTATTACTGTTGATTCTATGCCTATTGATGTTTGTGGGGTAATAACAAAGAAAACCCCTTAGGATCCTCCTGTTGTGATGAATGATGAAAATGAATTTGGTGGTAAGGATGCAATGATACAGCTGGATAACACAGAATCTCAAGAAATGCAGGATACTGATTACGGGGAAAATGTTGTTGAAACTCAGCTTGTTGGTTTCCATGCTGTTACAGGTGAGGAGTCACATGAACAGGGGACCCTTGAGATTGTGGATCCTGCTGCTCAACAGATGCTTGAATCTTTATCTCATGAGACCTCTTTGGAACAGGATCAGCCAGGACTCAATATTGAGGGAAATTTACATGAGATTGCCTAGATACTAGATTTGAAGTTATCTAAAAGAAAGCTCCCTGCTACATTATGTATGCCTATCAGTTATGAGAATAGGTTTACCCCTCTTTCTGATAATGATAGTGAGTCCTCAATGCATGAAGATGCTCCCGGTAAATCAATGGATATTGTGGAATCTGTTTCTAATGAATGTCTAGCTGAATGTTTTTTTGGAACCTGCACAAGGAAGCGTTCTTTAAATCAATGATGATACTTTTCTGGAATTTCCAGGGGCTTCGGAACTCTCCCATAGTCAGATCCCTGAAGCACTTGATCATGACCAACAAGCCCATGTCAGTGGGGATTGCTGAGTCTAGAATTAACTTCTCACGATGGATAGCATTTAATTGGAACACTATTGGGTATTCACTGGTTGCCTGCAATCAGGTCCAAGATGGGAATGAATCATTATGGGTCCTCAAACACAACAACATAATCATTGAATCTTATCAGATTGATCAGAAAGCTGTTACTTTATCTTGTTGTCATCAGTCTAGCGACCTCTGTGTTAATTTTGTTTATACTTTTAACCAATATATCAGAAGGAGAGATCCTTGGAATCACTTACTCTAAATTTTTGGGAATATGTCCAAGAGATGGATTCTGCATGGTGATTTCAACACAATTTTAAGGCCACAAGAAAAGACTAGAAGAAATTTTTGTGGGGCCTCAGCCAAGGACTTTCTTTACTGTATTGATCAATGCCATCTGAGTGAGCTTCCTATTTTAGTTTCCGACTTCACCTGGAGTAGATATAATATCAATGGGAGGTAGGCTAGCAAGCTGGACCGTTTCCTAGTACAGATGAATGATAGATGTGATACAATGGAGGTGGCTAGTCTAACTCTTCCAAGGATACATTCAAATCATAATCCTATTCTGGTTGAGTTATGTTTTAGTACTATAAGGTCATCTCCTCTTCCAATTAAATTTAATAATTCATGGTTAGTTGTTCAAGGATGCAGGGAAATTATTTTGGAAGCATGGGGATCTGATGTCACTAGGTGCCCTTCACAAATTTTGATTTCGAAACTGAAAATTCTCAGGGCCAGAAATAAAGTTTGGACCAATGAATCTTTTTCCAGAATTGTAAATGACATCAAAGGGGCTGAAGCTATTCTATTATACTGCCATCAAAGGAATGTATAGAAATATTCCCCATCTCAGGAGGAGATACAAGCTGCCTCCAAGCTTTATAGTCTCTTGTCCCTTAAGGAAAATCTTGATCGGAATCAGTTGAGTATAAAATGGATGAGGAATGGGTATAGAAACACAAGATTTTTCCCTTGCTTGCATAAGGAGAAAAGGATTAAGAAAAATCTTAAGGCTCTTATGATTGATAGTAAGTTACTCAAATTTGAAAATGTGATTGTTAATGCTGTGACTGGTCACTTTGAGAAGCTCTACTCTGATTCTAGTGTGAACAGCTCAAGTAGGATTGTCACATGTATTAAATCAACTCTCGATGAAACTAAAAACAAAAGGCTCATTGATATCCCATCCTATAATGAGATTCATCATGCTTTACTCTCCTTGAATATGGATAGTTCTTCTGGCCCGGATTGCTTCACTAATTAATTCTTTATGTTCTACTGGGATATCATCCATGTTGAGGTTATTAATGCTGTCAGGGAATTATTTCAACATTCTTTTATGCCTCTTGGAATGAACTCCAATTTTATTTCCTTAATTCCCAAGAAGGATAATGCTTTAGATTTCAAGTATTTTAGGCTTGTTTCTATTGGTAATTATATTCCCAAAGTTATTAGCAAGATTGTTTCTCTTCTCATAGGTGAAATTGCTAGGGATCTCATCTCTGCTAATCAGTTTGGCTTCGTACCTTGTAGAAATATTCAGAACTGTCTATTTACTGCATCCGAATGCATTAACATCATGAAGGGTAAGACTCAGAATTGGAATATGGCCTTGAAAGTTGAAATTTCTAAGGCTTTTGACACTATACGATTGGACTTCTTTTTCACCATTCTCAGAATGCATGGCTTTTCAAATTAGTTTATTTAGCTTATATCTTATATTCTACGAAGTTCTCATCTCTCTATTCTTGTTAATGGTTCGCCCAGAGGTTTCTTTCAGTGCTCAAGGGGGTTAAGTAAAGGTGATCACTTATCTGGTCTCTTGTTTTCTCTGGATGAAGACTACCTCAGTATATGTATTAATGATCTTGTCAATAAAGGTCTTTATCAAAGAATGAAAGCTGGTAGGAACCTCTTTGTGACCTCACACTTTCTGTATGCTGATGACATCCTTCTATTTTGTAAGGCTAATAGGGGAACTATATCCTACATCAAGAGAATTTTCTCACATTATGAAGAGGTTTCAGGGTAGGCAATCAGCTGGACTAAATACTTTATTGTGTTTGGGGAAGGAATCTCAATTGTGAAACAAAATAGGATCGAAAGTATGCTACACGTTAAGCGAGGGGATTTTACTTTTGATTACTTGGGGATAACTCTGTTTTGGGGAAGAGTAAAATGGGTTCATTTGGAAGGCATTGCCTTAAATATCAGTAATCAGTTGTCTAGTTGGAAGGGAGAAAACATGTCTCAGGCTGGTAGAATATGTCTTGTCAATTCATTTATCACTTCTATGTTTGTTTATTCTTTCTCTGTAAATAAAGGTCTAATAGCCCTTCTCAAGGAGATGAGTAGTTTGGTTCGGAATTTCATTTGGACTGGTTCAACATAGAAAAATAAATTGGTTACTGTCTCCTAGAAAAAATGTATTAGACCTGTGAAAATGGGGGGAATGAGGGTTAGGGATATTAAATTATTCAATGACTCCTTGCTGCAAAAATTCACTTGGAGGATTATTGCCAGGCCAGATTTTTCTATGGAATTCCTTGTTGATAGGTTCGTTGACAGATTACAGAATAAGAAGTGTTTGTACATTTAGTCCTCAGTTTGGTCTTCGGTTAGAATGACATTCTCCAAGATAATGACCCAATCTATATGGATAATATGACCTACATCACATCTGAATTTTTGGTCCACTTCACGGCTGTCCTCCCCCATCAGGGATTATGTCATTATTCCATCATCAATAATGAATCTGTCCATATCTGATCTTCATGGGAATTCTGATGTTTTTGCATTTATTCCAGCTACACTTTATGATGAGATTTTCAATTATTATTATGTTGAATATGATGTTTTGATGTGAAAGCCATCTTTTAATTGATACTTTTCTAACAGGGAATGTTATAAGCTCTTGTGTGGTTATGATTCTGGCTTTCCTTCATGGGTGGCTGCAGTCCACATGCCTTATATCCTGCCTATTGATTCCTTACTCATCTGGAAGATATGAAAAAATAGGTTACCCATTCAAGCTGCTCTACAGTGAGTAGGTATCATCATTGTTCCTATTTTCTTCCTCTGTTTGAAGGCAGATGAATCCCTCATGCACCTGTTTATTCACTGTGATTTTGCCACGAAGTTATGAAGTTATCTGCAAGATGTTTTTCATTGATGCCTTGAATTTTCATCTATTCCCTCCCTGTTCTTCTCGGTCCTACAATCTTCTTCTAGTGAGCAGCTTAAATCCATGCTTCTTGCTACTACTGTTTCAATTATTTGATACATATGGAAGTCTTGTAATAGACTGATCTTCAATAGTGTCAAATCCAGCCATCGCGAAGGGATAATGATGATTCATAGAGGCATTAAACTGGCCTCGGTGAATCAAACAGGCTCCATGCATAATGAAATTTCTGAGTTTCTAATTCTGAGATCTCTTGGTGTTAGTGGCAGGGAAAGGAAACCATGTATGCTGAAATATATTCAATGGATTCCCCCTATTTTTAACTGGTTAAAGGTGAATGTTGACGGGGTAGCATTGGGTGCACCGGGCCCTGCTGGGTGTGGTGGGGTGTTTAGAACCCATCGGGGTTTTGTCAATGGTTGCTTTTTTCCATTATGTTGGATATGCACATGCAATTGAGGATGAACTATGGACCATGATTGAGGCTATCAGGTACGCTGTTCATTATGGATGGCATAGGTTATGGATGGAGTCAGATTATTTAGTTGCTATCCAAATTTTGAAGGACCAGTCCCAAAATGTACCATTGAAAATGATGTCTGCCTGGATCTCCTGTCTGAGGCTGGCTTAAAGATTGCTTTTGGATGTCTCTCATGTCTACCGTGAAGCAAACCAGGTTGCTGATTCCCTCTCCAAAAGGGCTATTATGGAGGTTTTTTCTAGTTGGTCTTTTGTTCTTCCCAAAAATTGTGATATTTTGGTTAGGGATGACGGTAATGGTGTGATGTTCACAAGAGTTTGTAAGGTGTCCCTCTTTTGAGCTTTTTGTACTGTTTAATTTTTATATTTAATTTTGTTGGGAGCAGGTTTCTTCCTAGATCTCAGACCTTCTAGATTTTTTTATTAATTCCACTAGTTATACTTGAGCCATTAGACAAGGGGGTTTATAAATAGTTTTTTCATAAGTCACTAAATCAAAATTAAATTCAATTACTCGATTAAAAAAATACCAAGAAATTTATCAAAAAAAAAACTTCTGTGAATTCATTCACTACTTGAATGTCACCTATCAAAACTATTAATTTTCTTTCAAAAACATGATCTAGATAACATTCACTTCTATCTTTAATAAATCTTTTAGTGTCATCATATTTTAACAAAGTTATGAAATCATTGAATTAAATATTCATTTCTTGACTATCTATTTTAGCATGATAAACTGAAAACCAATCCATACCCAAAATGATATCAAATTCTACTATGGAATGTTCAACATGATTTCTAGGAAATACTATCCCACTAGTGATTATAAAAAGATTCATATAAATATTTTTTTCTCTAATAATTCCACCCAGATATTTTACCAAAAGTTATATATCACTTTCTTGCGGTTATATATACAATTTAATTGAAAAGCTCTCAGAAATGAAAGAATGTGAAGTTACAGAGACAAATAGGGTATTGGAATATTTTTGAGTAAATTTATAACATACCTATCAATAATTAATTTGATAGTACAACATCAATATTAGTAGTTTCAAATGATTTTTCAATGCCTTTATGCTTTCGATTTTGCGAGTTTCCACATTGAGTAATCAACTTTGGACACACATGGGAATAATATCATAACTCATTGAAACATAATCAATTTACTGCTATTTTTTCATTACCTGCCTGATCAACATCCTTATAGTTATGAGAAATATAACCAGTTTTACCACATCTGAAGCACTTTATAGAAATTGAGAGAAATTCTCTATGATTCTTTGTACCACCCTTATCACAAGGCGGAAATTTGGTATTCTTACCTCCAGGCTTCATTGATGAATTTATTTCCATTATCTACCACTAGATATCTTTTTTTATTTTCTCTAATAAAGCACATTCTCATCAAAAAACTCCATTTATACATTCTCATCATATAAGACAAGTATCTCATAGCATTTGAACTCATTAGAAGTTAACAACCTTTGATATTTTAGAATAAATCCTAAGTAAACTGATTTATCTTACTATCAATATCCTAGATAATATTTGAGGAATACCTTGAAAACATGTGAAATATTATTTTTATGAATCCTCTAAATCTTCATCCTTTTGTATCAATTCCATGATTTGATTTTTTTTCATAATTCAAACAACCCTAGGAAAATATTTCTCAAGTAAGATATTATTAAATTAATCCCATTCCTTGGCGTCAATATCATCACTTCTTATGATGGTTTTAATCATTGACCACCACATATCAACTTCACCTTCAAAACGATAAATAGAAATATTATCCTTTTGATTTTCTGAATAACCCATTACATCAAACATATTTTCCAATGCTTTAATCCACCATTCAACTTGCACATGGTCAGATGATCCTTTGAAATATGGTGGATGTTGCCTCATGAAATTCTCTATGATCGGCATATGCCTTTACTGTTGGCCAAGTTGATATCATGCATGGACACCACCACAATTTATCACCTGATTCAACTCAGCTATTACTTCAAAAAACTATTTAGTTTTGATTCTAACCATTTTAGGATATTGATTTGGAAGGTTATTTCACTCTGTATTCATTCCTAGAATAGTTTCCATCTTTCCACTAAGAAAAACCATTATTATCAAACACATCTTAGGTGAAGCAACATCATAATATTCAAATGATATATAATTTAAATTTGATCATAAAGAAAAAACAAATTATGGAAAATAATTTTACAATATCCTAAATCTTAATGATGTATAAACAGACCTTTGATACCAACTATAAGGCCCCGACCTTAAACATTAAAAAATCTTGAGTTAAGTTAATAATTTAACTCTAAGTTCACATAAAGGATATTTTTAGGTTTAGTGGTTTATATTATTAGGTCATAACATATACCTAACAACATGAATATTATAAGTAGATACTTCTACTCACAATCAATTTTTTCATAAAATAAAAACTCTTTTAAAAAACAATAAATCATTTCATGTAATAACAGCATAACTTTTTCCATGATCCCATCATTGACTCTATTATTCCTTATGTACTGTGAAAAACATTTCAAAAAATAGGATGAGAATAAAAAGCTTAGTTGGGATTACATAATGAAAGAAAACTATTAGTCTTGGGATAACATGAAAACCCCGAATACATTATCATATATAATAATTTTCACATTTAAAAATTATTAAATATACTTCACTGAATATAATCTCATTTATTACCCGTTTTGTAACCAAAATATTACCATAAATACCATAGAATGCAACATATAGCATATAAATACAACTTTGGAGATACAAATACTATATTGGAAAAACCATGTGGTTTAATTGCCTAAATATCACTAAATAAAATAGCCATACATCTGACATTAATACCCAATGCAATAGAGTTTATAATGTAACCACATGTCCCTGGTTTATCACGGAACCAACCATCATTTGGTTTATCACGTAACCACCCATCATTGGTTTGTCACGTATTCACTTATCAAATGTAAAAGTACCATTATGTAATAAAAACACATAGAATATTGAAAATATCAAAATTTCACTAATAACATTTAATTTTCAGTCAAAATAAATTATTTAATTATATTAAAATACTAAATCTATTTCAGAAAACATTAAAAAAAATTAATAATTTCATTTTTGAATGAAAGTGTCCCATACCACTTTGAATCATTTAAAATAAATTAGATAATTACCATTTTAAAAAAATTATGTCCATACAAATAAATCAATAAAATAATTTTGAAAACATGGAAATAAAATAGAATTATTTTATAAGAATAAATAATCAAAACATTAAAATGTGGGTTTTAGTTTAAATGTCCATTACCACTTGAAAAAATATTGAATTATAATCAGATAAAAATATCATTAAACAAAACATCAAATATCATGATAATATTGTAATTCATGATTTGATGTATAGAAAGGGTTTTATATACACCTAATAGGATAATAACATCAAGATATTCCTTAATGAAAGGATATTGAGATGAAGTCCCATACCTTGCATCAGACTCATCATGAATGTTCCTTATTATTCTTGAATAATAATATTAATTTAATTTATAATTTCTTCAAAACAATTTTCTAGTTTTTTATTTATTTATATGACTTCTTACCTCATTATAAAAAATAAATATTAATTTAAATTAATACAAGTCATTTTTTTCGATATTCGATACTAAAGTCTAAAATGAACTTATTTTCTTATAAATTATACATGTATTAAAAATTAAATCATATCCATAATTATATTTTTGATTTAAATATCATATAAATATATATTAAATATGTATTTATATTAGTCCATAGCATTTTGATATATGAAATAAAATGCACTGTTCATTGAGACAGTAGGCCGTACGTATGCATGAACACTACTTTCATTTCATTTTCATACCAAAATAGTAATAATAAAATGTTATAAATGTATATTATAATACTAGTATTATATTTATTTCATGTTTGTCTCATAGGTTTAATAATACAATCATTTATAAATTCCATGTATGGCATGAACGCGTTATATCACATTGAGGGGGCAGTAGTCCAGATTTCCTCAAATGAAATTATCATATTTAACCATCATAGAAGAATAAAGGTATTTTTTAAATAAATATTACATAATATTATAGAAAATATAAATATAATATCAATAATTACAGTACCATCATAACTTCCACTAAGAGAGGAGGTAGGCTAAAATCGAACTCTCATCATTTCCTGAGAAAGTAGTTCACCATACACAGAAATTGCATGTTCCTGTCCACTAGATGGTGGTGTGTGTAAGTGTAGTTTGAATAAATCGCATAAAAACAACCTAGTATATTTAAGATACAGGTTTTTTATGTAATAAAATAATAAGAATAGAATTGGGAGTGGATAATGAAAATAAAAGGAAAGAACTTGAGTGAAGACATTACCACTAAATCAGGAAACTCTTTTTGATTTGAGTCTAAAGGATTTATTGAATTGACTTATGTGCAAGGTAAGACTTATAGGAGGAAAGGATAGATGTGGATAGCTTATTTGCGCTTAATTCTGATGAGACAAGGGGATTGAGAGTTCTGATTAAATGGGTAGAGGTTGTGGATTTTTGTAAGAGGGAGGAGGGGAACTTTAGGAATGTATTGAAATATTATTTTATTTTTATTTCTTTGTTTCAAATTGTAATAAACTCATTTATTTGAAATAAAATATGTTAATAGGTTGAAAAACACTCAACCAATAGGTTTTAGACACTTCTATGTCACAAATTTAACCTTATCTTTTATTATTAACTCTTAGTTAACTAATTTACCTCTTACCATGTCATCTTTTATATTCATACTATATAGATAATATTGTTACTATAAAATTCCAATATAAACCCAAGTGGTTAATAAATTACATTTTAAAAATTATATAAGTTATTTTGCTGAATCATATATTCTTAGGATGATTATATCATTTATTAAAATATTACTTATTTTAAAAACACATTTATGTTTATTTTTATACTATTCATATCACGGATTTCTAAAAATACATAACAACATGATTATTTTAAAAAACATCATAAATAAAAATATAACAAGTTTTAATCCTCCATAAAATTCATGGATTGCATAAAATGTATCTATAAATATTTATTTTAATATTTTTAATTTCATTTTTTAAATCAGTCATTAATAAGGTAATTAATAAATCATTATTCTGTGATAAATACATTTATTTATTTCATGTATTAAAATTATAAATAAAATAAAATGATATAAGAAATATTATTATATTTATAATGACTTTTATAGTCGATGTGAGGACTTATATAACCACATTTAAAAATGGTTTTAGTAAAATATACATGTTATGTTATTTTTCTATTTACATTAAATTAATTAATATAACATGTCATTGTCACACTGAAGTCGATCCATGGTGTCCCAAAATCATCCCAAGGATTCCTATTGTTGGAAATATCTCATACAATTGGATTAAGACATGTTTTAGGGTAGTGTAATGTTATTTAAATATTATTTTTTCCCTTATTTACCAGATTTTCCCTTTAACCATGGTAAATAAAATAATTATTTAAGAAACTTTTCATAATGTCTAAAAATATAAGGTATCTATTTACATATATTTTACCTCCAGATTCCTAATATAGAACCCATTTTTTCACATTCAATACATAGAAGTTATAGTAATTAATTTAAAATTAATTGTCGTTGTCAAACCAAAAAGTATGTTTTAAGAAATAATAACTATCAAAATATTGACATGTTTTTAGGTTCAATTTCAATATGAAATTATTTACAATGATAAAAATTGGATTAAATGATAAAAATATTTTCTAATTAAAAATTAAACCAATTAAAATTATAATCTAACTATATAAATATATTATATTAAAAGTGGATATTGAAATAAAATTCAGTATTTTTTGCAATTCATTAAACTATGAAAATTATCAAAAAATACCAAAATATTATCCAAGGTAAATTTTAATGTCCCGATTTTGTAGAATAAGTTTATTTTTTCGAATAGAAAATATAAAAGTGATAAAATATATATTTAAAATGTTTCTCCATTAAAAGCTCGTAAAACAACCTTTTAAATATATTAGAGTATAATATTCTTAAAATTGGAATCATTCTCATTTTAATCATATAAAATTTATTAGGTAAATGTGAAAATATTTAAAAAACATGTATAATAATATTTTAGTTAGTTATTATCAATTTCTCTATTACAATGACAAAACATTTACTACCATTTAAAATAATATTAATATTATTGTATTATTTTTCAGTATAAACCAACATTGTGTGGAACATAAGATTTAGGGGAAACTCGTTGTTTCTAGTTTAGTATGCTATCAAAAAAAGTTTGATATTTAATGTAAACTTAATACCTTATTCATAAATAATAATAGATGTGAAAATGTAGTATTATACAAATACATGAGTTGTTTCTTTAAAGGTTCAAAATATTTGAAGATGTGAGGTGATGCGTTTCCATTTTATAATTGAGGGGAGGGGAAATCTTATAATTTCTTAAATTATTAGAAATATAATAATGTCATTCTCACGAAAAATGATTCCAAATAGAAATGAATTCAAATAAAAACATTATAGGGCCAAAATAAATAAAAATTAAAATTAAAATATGTTTATAGTAATTTTAAACCTTCTCCCTTTTTATTAACCCTGTTGATTATTATTTATGACCGTATCTATAGTAACAACTATTTTAACCATAATGGGTGAATAATTTTACCAAAATAAAAATAAAATTGACTCATAAATGGAACTCAAATGATGTATTATCCCATATTACCCCCAATTTGGTGATGATAATATTTTTATGAATTTTAAATAATTTAATTTAATACCATTTATTATAAAAAATCATTAATATCTGTATTAGAACTATTAATTTAATTTATCATTAAAAAAAACAATATAAAAACAAATTTAGAATACAATACTTATAAAAGTACATAATATGTTATATTTATTTAAAAAATTCATGGAACACTATAACCCACTAAAAATATATTACTTTTTATATTTTTAATATCATTTATTATATTTTTTGTATAAATTTAAAAATTACGTTTCTATTTTTGCACAAGAATTTATGTTAATTATTTTGTTATTATAAATTGGAAATAAACATCCATATAAAAAATAATTTCATTATTCTTAAAATAGATAATTAGATTCCTTAATATACTAAATTTATTTTTATGTTGATAAATAAGATATACATGAAACTATGAGAGTGACATATTGTAATATTTTTCATTAATTATAATATAGGTCATTTTTAAAGAAACATTTCCATTAAAAATATTTTTTGCGACTAAGGAGATAATGTTTTAATTCACATCATCCAATTAGAATTATGATTACAAATTATTGTCATATCACTTAGTTTTAATGATGATTGTTATAATTTACCCTTTATCATGGTGATAAGTTTTACAAGAGTTACTATTCACATTGCTTAAAAATAAATGGGAAATATTTACCAAAATTAGAACTCCAAATTTCAAATATGGAATCCATTGTTTATGATTTTATTTCTGTAGGTGGTGGAAATTAATTTAAAGGTAATGAAAAAATATGATCACAATTATTTACTTAGAAAAATAAAATTTCACGCATAAAACATGGTTTATTCGAATCCAATGATTTGAAAAAAAATTGAATGTTAAATTTTTTATTAATTATATTATACATAATTTTTTTCCAAAATTAAATACAATATATTAATTTAATTTATTTAAATAATAATATATTGAATACTTCATAACAATTTTTTATAAAACATCCTTTTTATTTATAAGTGAATTTTATTTTTATTTCATATTTATTGAAAAAAATGAGTTTATATTATACATATTTTACCCTATATTTTTCATAATTTATTTATTCATATTCATACCATATAGTCAAAAAATAATTTAGTAGCTGGTGTATAATAATATTTTAATAGTATATCACAATTTTTTTTAAACTCACTATCATGTATATCAAAATCTATTAGATAAAATTTAATTTACAGAGAAATATTTCGTAAAATCATGGGGTGTTATTATTTTAGTACTAATATTTAAAAAAATTAATATTACACATGAAAGGAGAATCAAATACCCAAACCTCATTGTATTTTTTTCCAGGTAACATCAAGATTCATGTTTTTCAAAAAAATGGAGCAGTATTCCAATAAGATATTTTGATGACTTGATGAGGAGTAAGTTTCATTTATTGTTGGAGAAACCTAAAATTTCTAGATATTATTTTTCCATTTTCTATTTTATATTATTTTAAATTTTGGAATCTAATATAAATGAAAGTTTTTGGGCATAAAATAATAAACCAATCCAGTACCCAATAATGAATTTTCATTGTTTTCTTTGGATTTATCTTTAGAAATGGATAAAAGAACCCATGGAACCCCCTAAAAATTATCGTTCACATATAATATAAAATTAACGTTTATAAATTTATAAATAACTTCACTTGAAATTATTTCTTAGTTTTAGAATCAATTTATCACCATTTTTATATGATCTTTATGATAAAGGATTAGAGTTTAGAATCCCACTAGAAATTATCCACATGTGATCAAAAACAACAAACATCACTTTTTAATTCTTCAGGTGCTAGATGAATGATTATAACGATAATACCATTCAACATTTACCATGAAAATAACCCATTATGATATTGATGATTTCTTTAGGATCACTCAATGAATTATGTGGGAGGGGGGATATCTCTACACATGGATCCGGACAGTGACCTAGAGTAAGTTATCTTCAATCCTTGAGAAAATTCTCTAGTGAAAGGTTTTATTATGCAAAAGCTTGTATAACCCATAAAATGATATAACTGGTTATATATAGTTATGTTAGAGAATAATATAATTGTACAATGACCATTTATTATTCTCTTAATACATATAAAGCCCTAATATTGAATAATAATAATAATAATATTATAAATATTTCTTTAACATATTAAAAACTCATTAATAATCTAAAACATTTTCTTAAATTAATAAATAAATAATCCAAAAAAATTATATTTAATAATTCATTTCCATCAGAGCCTTAACTCAGTCCATGATTACTTTTCAATAGTTATTGAATCCCATGTAATGTTTATTTATCTTAATAAGTAATATCACTAATTTATAAAATGATAAATAAAAAAATATTATATTAACTAAGATCATGAATAAATATTTATTCAATATTCAACTCTCATAATATTATTTAAAATAAATGGGGAATCAATATTTATTATAAACATATACAAGGTAATTTAAATCTAATAATATTATAATAATATCTATTCTAGAATGAAATTCTATATTGAATTTAACTAAAGTTTCAGATTAACATAGTACGTGACCCTCTAAGACCCTTTCTCTGTGGCATAAGGGCGATCATATAAGAATCTCAAGATTAGTGTCTAGAAACACATCAATACACATATATTTAAATATTTTAAATTTATATATTTAAAGAAACTCCTAAAAATTCTTATTGTGTCATATAATCCATTTTTATCTACATTTCTTATCAATAATGTTGTTTTTCTTCTATCATTAACATATATGGTTGATATATCCTTCTTTATTTTCTTATAAATAAACATACTAAATATAAACTATTATGGACATGGTCTTAATCTAAATTTTCCATTCCAATCAAAAATTAAATCATAATCCACTTCTATTAACATTGAAATGAAAAATCATTCTTTCAGGTATTCATTAATTCCATATCACTCATGACACATCCAATATATCATACTTCCTATGGTAAAATATAATTATGGTTTCTATAATATATCTAATAATGTAACTCATTATAATAATTAATAACAAAATAAACTCCATGGACGAATACACATATCCCCTCATCAGAATATGTAATGACATATAATACATGTAGAATACCTATATAAAGTTATGTTCTCATAAACTCTTATATTATTGATTACCATGGACTAAATTCATGATAATAAGATTAAATGTATTATAAGCCTCCTACACCTGATACATTATAACATATATTCCTTGTTAAAAAATATCATCTGACCATGAAATGTTTATTTAAGAATATTTCCATATCTCTTCAAGGATATCATCATAATGGGGAACTATTATGTCCTTTCGATGTAATAGATACATTGGGATCATTATCTATTCAATGATTTTTAAAATAAAACTCACCACGTAATAATATATTTATTAATATGTAAAACCATGAATATACTATTAATAAAAGGTAAAAATTAGTTTGTTTTAGGGAACTAACTCCAGAAGTTTCCACTTTTACTAGATCCACCTATTGATGTCCTTTTGTCTACTACCACTCATATGATGTTCATTGTTATTCAAATATGTGGATATTTTTTAATGTTTCCTCCATGTTCATATTTTTAGTAACTCTTCTTATTGTGACATCACAAATTTGAAAAAAATCAAATTAGTGGTGATTCTAATGAATTATGTGATTTATCTATTAATATTACTTGAGATAATTTTTTAGGGACACTATTATAATATTATCAAAATACAATTCAAAATGGTGTCTACAACTAAGAATGTAGTTTTCTCTAGGATGAATTTAAATATACATACAACATATTTATAGGTATAAGAAGACTAAATATTCATAGTGTCCATTATAAAATTAATGAAATTAGGATAAACTGAGTGCTTCCATCTCATAGGTCCTTTGTTGATATAGAGTACATTTTATGATTGTAATTTTAGAATATTATATTCAATCTAGGAACTGTAATTTTCAAATTATCTGATATCTAACTCATTTAATCCACCGTAAACCATGAACATATATATCATATATCTCAGATACTTTAGGATAGTTTTAATTGGATTATTTATTTCCCTTGATTCTTCTTGAAATCTTTCTATCATACTTAATGCATAAAAACATCAATCCTATAACATATATCTAAGAACCCGAACTTAAACATTACATAATCTTGAATTTCATCGAGAATTCACATTAAGACTCTTTCCAGGATAAGTGTTTTAGAGAATTAGGCCATAACTATAACATAACAACTTGAATATTAGATGTTGAAATTACCAATCAGTATCCATTTTTTATGTTAAATAAAAAAACTCTAAAAAAGAAACATTTCTAGTTCCATGTTTTAGACAACATGACTTTTCCATGATCCCATCCCTGACCCTTTTCATCACTAAGTATTGTGGAAAACATTTCAAAAACATGAGATGAGGATAAAAATATCAGTAAGGGTTATTAAATAAGGAAGGAAAACATTATCCCATCAATAAATACAAATCAATGAAACCATGAATTTAAATTATAATATACCTTAAGAAATATTAAGATTTATGAACAATACACAGAAATCATAAATCATAAAGGTATCTTATGGAATTAATAACATACATACATTATAGCTTTCATAGCTATAGTGGGAGTTATGTTTAGAATATCCATCAAAGTATATTGTCTAAACATCGTAGGATAAGCATTAACGTTTACCTCAGTCAAGTTCCCAATTCATTGGAGAGCTATCTCAGGCTCACCCACCATAAGTTTATCTCAGAACCACTCGTATATGTAAACAATTCCAAATAAACATAAAATATTCATGGAACAGAAAACAAACATAAAGTAACCATAACATTTTCAAATTGCAATAAAAATATATCATGTCCTCATATTAACAAAATCAATGCATTATCAAACCATATTCAAAACCATTTAAAACATTTAATAAAGAGATTTTTGAATCAAAGTGTCTCATACCACTTTGAAGAATTTGAAAGAAATTTCAATTTCAATTTTTTCCATACAAAAAAATCCTTAAAACCATTTTGAAAATACAAACATTAAAGAAACTAATTTAGAAGAATAACTCTATAAATCATTTAAAATGATATTTTAGTTAAAGAGTTCCTAACCAAATAATAGATTTTTGAATATAAAGAATTGAAGAATAAACTTAATAAAATATTATAATATCATTAGAATAAGGAGATTCATGATATAATATATCAAAGGGCCGTATATACAGCCTATACATGTGAATTCGTTTATAACAGAATATAAGTTTCAATAGAATGTAAATTGATTCAATGTCCCATAAAAAGATCATATCCTTAGATTAAGGAAAAAATCAATGACATAATTATGTGTGGAAAATAAGAATACAACAAATATATGTAGATATTAAGCATAAAAAACATATTTCATTCACACATATTCATGTCACGACATAATTAAGAAGTAGTAGTTTAACCCAAACAATTAAATTTGGGTTAAGAAGTCCCCTTATAGGAATTCTTCAGCCTAATGATGTTGCTTTGAAATTAAGAAAATGAGTTTATGAGAGTGTAATGTGTCTCTCATCACACAGACATAAAATTTACAATGATAAGGATATTTTAGAACATAACCAAACATAATAAAATATAAATTTAAAAGACCTAAAAGAAGTCTTTAACAAAAAGCGTACAGTGAATGGGTCTCTTACCGATTTGGTAACATACAAAACATAATCTATGGGAATGAAAGAGAATAACATGAATATTTAAATTCACATAAATTAAAATATATTAAACAAGGAATACAATCATGGGCCAGACATAATCCACAAAAAAGGAAATAGTGGAAAATACAGCATCAATCTCACGGGAATAAAAAGTTAGATGAAAACACCTTACCTCAATGTAATGAATTGAGTTGTATGACCAAAAGTTAATAACCACCAGTTGAATCACAAAATACAATGAATATAATTACAATAAGGATAATATATATCAAATTTCAGTAAAAAAACACCACATGCCAGAAATAAATGGCGAACAATAGAAATCTCACAGAATTAAAAGTGAGATAAGAAACCCCTTACCTCGTGTCCGACTTGACCCGTTCATTCATTAATCTACTAATTAATAAAGAAAAGTTAATTTATACTTGATTGGGAACATTTTTCAAGTTTATTATTCATTTTATATCACTAATTTCAATGTTATAAACATTGTTTAATGATTTATGTTAATAACGGTTGTTTTATCAATATTTGGTACTTATGTCAAAATGAAGATCTTATAATTACAAGTTGTTCATGTCGTCAAAATTCCATTATCTCTATAATTATATTAACGATTTAGATATCATATATATTATATATATCAAGTATATATATATATATATGTATGTATGTATAACAGCATATAACATATGGAGGTAAGATGTGAAATGCACCGTTCATGGAAACGGTAACCCATACGTACACATTAATTCAACTTTCATTTCTATTTATTATTTAATGTAATAAAAAAATAATCGTAAATAGGTATAGTACAATTAAATTTTAATATCATAAATAATGTTAGTATCTCTATCCCTTATACATTCCACATATGGCATGAATGATTCATATCACATTGAGGGGGCGGTAGTCCACACTTCCTCAAATGAAATTATCATGTTTACCCATTATGGAAACCATAAAGGTATGATATTAATGAAAAATAAAGAATAATATAAACAATATAAATATAACATATATCACATACAAATACAGTTCCATCATAATGGCCACCAAAAAAGGCGGTAGTAGATAATTGAACAATCATCCTTTTGTGAGGCATTAGTTCGCCGTCCATAAAAACAATATGTTCTTTATCCATTAGATTGATATGTGTGTAAGTGTAGAAGACATAATTGTCCTAAAAAAAACCTATTATATTGAGTATAATTTTTTTATAAAATAAAGGAATAAAATGATTTTATGGGGTTGGAGAAGTAAAATAAAATAAAAGAACTTAACAGAAGATGTTACCTATAAATCGGGTAACTTCTATTGGTTTGAACCAAAGGGAATTCTTGAAGTGACTTCTGCCTAAGGGGATGATTACAGGTGTAATAAAGGGATATTGAGGGCTTTTTTTTTACCAATTCTGGTCGAGACAAGTGGCATGAGAGGTGTGATTAATGGGTTATATGTGAGGGATTTTTATAAGCGTAAGGAGGGGTTCTTTAAGAATGAATCAAAATATTATTTGTTATATTATTATTTTCAGTTTCTAAAGGTCCAAAAATTATTAAAGTGGATTATAAGACAACTATTGTTCAAAATAAAGTCATCCAATAAGAATTAGAGAGGTTTAGGATATTTTTTGAATTTTTATAATTTTATTTATTATATCATTCATTAATGAGGTTAACACTCCCTCATTATTGTGTCATAAATAATTTTATATATTCGATGTATAAATACAATAAAAAAATACTCATATATACGAAATATTTTTATATTTAAAATTAATATTTATATTCTATGAGATAACTTATATAACCCCATGTAAATGTTGATTTACTAAAAGATATATGTTTAGGTCATTTTAGTCTTTACATTAAATTAATTAATATAAAGTGTCATTATCACTCATAAGTGGCTCCATGGGTTCCCAAAATAGACCCAAGGATGCCCATAGTCAGAAATTTGTCAACCAATAGTATTAGAAAACATGTTTGGTTAATATAATATTATTATAATAATATTTTTTTACCCTTATTTACTAGATTTACCTTTTAACCATAGTAAATAAAATATTTACTAAAGTAAATATTCATTATGTCTAAAAACAAAAGATATATATTCAAACAATTTGGAAGTACTAATTCAAAAAATGTAATAAAATTTTCAAATTCAAAACACGTAAGTGGAAGAAAATAATTTAGAATTAATTCCCACTGTTAAAACAAAAGGTGTGTTTTTAAGAAATAATAACTATCAAAAGATTGTAACTTGTATATGTCCAATTTCATAGTAAAAATACTTCCATTGAACCAAATTGGATTAAATGGTAAAAAAATAATCTAATTATACTTTAAAATCAATTAAATATACAATATAACCATATTAATACATGCGATTAAAATGCGGTATTGAATTAAAATATTGTATTTTTTAATATTTCATAAAAATGATGATTATTAGAAAAATACCGAAATTTCATCCAAAGTAAATTTCGATGTCCTAATTCTAAAGAAGAATATTATTTTGTCAAATATAACATATAAAAGTTACCAAAATTTTATTTAAAAATGATTCTCTATCAAAAGGCGGTAAATCAACCTTTTAAAGAATATTATAGTATTTATGCTTAAAATTGGATTTAGTTTGAATTTTAAGACTCTAAATTTTATTGGATAAATGTAAAAACATTTAATAAACATGTGTAATTAAATTGAAGTTATTCCTGTTCATTATTACCAATACAATGGCTATGCATAAAATAACATTGATAATAATAATATTATTATATTATTTTTTGATATAACCTAGGATTGTGTGTAACGTAATATTTCAATGAATCATATTATTGCATATCAGGTACGCCGTAGAATAGGGCATCCCCTTTAATGTAAAAAATAATATTTAATTTATAAATATTAATAAATATGAAAATTCTATATTCTTTATTCTCCTGGGATGTTACATCCTTCCCCCCTTTTGGTAATTTCATCCTCGTAATTTTAAAAATACGCTCAAAAACATCATTAAAAGTCCTACATCGGAAAAAGAGTCAAAAAAGCAATCAATTTAAAATAACAAATTAGAAGTTAAAAGGTCACCCGAGATAACCCATACTAATATTCCCTAAAAAATGGATATGGAGGTGAAACTTGGTGTAATGTTCTAGTGTATAATGATAGAAAACATGATCATGAGAAAGTTAACCACTAGAAAACAACAAACTTGTGATTGAATAAATGGCTTTTGCATTCCCTTAAACAAAGTAAATAAACAAATTTTTTATTTGATTCTTCATTTAATAAAGTTGGATAATTTATTTATGATATTGAATAAGTATATAAGGAAATATACTAAATTTTCATATAGAGTTTCATCTTTTAGTATGTTTCTACAAAAAACTCATCTTTTCTCCAAATGATGGGTATTCAAACAGGCTTGGTCACATTAAAAGAACTAGAATCACATTATATAGTATCAAATGATCCACAAAATATGAACTATATATTTCTCCTATATTTATACATCATCCAAAACACATATAGTTAGTATGAGATTAAATAATCAAATAAAAGGATAATCATTTATAAAATGAAATACTACTCTTAATCTCAAAAATTAAACAAACAATACCCAAAGTTCAATAAAAACCATTCAATATAAAATTGTCCATAAAATTATTCAATATAATACAAACTACTATTGAAATCTAAATATTCATAAGTATTTGATAACTTAGTCTTCCATATAAAATCATAACATTTATCTCCAAATAACATCAATTACACTTAAAGTCCCACACTGAAGTGTAATTATCGAAATCATATATTTTCAGTGATATGATAATCATTTCCTAAACTAACCCAAATTTCCATATGTCCATAATAAAAACATATATTCTTGAAATAAAAAAATTCCACCATTACTCTTCAATTGAAATTCCAATATATTATATTTTCCATAGGCATATAGTTTTTCCCCAAAATAGGGAACATTTTCTAAAATAACCTTTATTACTGAATCACTAAATCATTTTCCTATATTAAGGATATCAATTTGATAATACATAAGTTCCCAAAATAAACTTAATCTTGATTAATAAAATCATTAAACTAATAATAATAAATTGTACTAGCCATTGAATTCATATAGGATAATTGTAGGTGATTTGAATTTTTTTCCTTTTGGTTGGGGGTATGATTCCTATGGCCATGCCAGATGCGACGGGTTATCACCCATATTATAGGTTGTCCTTTTTATAAAACTCAAAAAAAACCCTAACATGTTTTAACTTCAAAGGTTATCTATAACCATTCATTTTTATCCCAATATATTAAGACCTCAAAATATTATATATTTCCATTCTTTCACCTCCATTCGATAAAATAAAACTATTCCCAATAGAAATAAAACCATATATTGATCATGCTATTTATATGGTTTCATCATAATGTTGTTTAAATAGGTATAAGGTCCATGAATTGAAAAAAATGATTTATAGATCCTTCAAAATCATTTGTTTCCTTCATGCAAATATACCTTGTACAACTTGTGTCATATGGGTGTTCACAAATGTTTTTTAGAAAGTAGTCATTTATGACATATAAATTCAAAACATCTGATAAAAAATTGTTTTTATGAAACATTTGGACTCAGTTTGAGTTGAAACATTCAATCAATAGTCCATTAAAAATACCATATGTATATGCTGAAAGACTATAATTTAACAGAAAATATAAATAGTCAGGGAAATGGTCTCCTTCTTCAGCACCTTTTTCAAAATCATAATAGGCTTCAAAATCTTATGATAAGGTAAAATATTTTAAAATACCTTGGTAATATTTACTTTTCATGAAAATATGATAATATTGGGAAATTAGTATTTGATTAAATAAAAACCATGATACATGAAGATATTGAGGTATAGTGCAGGTGTTTGATATCTCGAACAACTGCTTGGAAGAGAGTTGTTCGTTAGAAAACATTTCACAATCATCCGAACATGACTTTGCAATTATTATTGCGAGGAGGTCATCATGAAGAGATCATAATCTCATTTTAGATCCTCCTCCTCCTATTTGTAAATAATATTCCTTGATTTAAAAAGTTATGAAACAATTATTTAACTAAAATAATAGACATAGGGACTAACCATGTGTTTAAAGAAAACTCTTAATCCATAAAGTTGTCTAAACCGATAACATATACCAATTATAGGGCCCGGACATTAAACAATACTTAATCTTGAATATTTTCAAGAATTCACATTGAGAATATTTTGAGGTTTGGTGTTTTACAGAATTAGGCCAAATATATTACATAATAGCATGAATACTACATATATTTTTTCATAAAATAAAAACTCTTAAAAAGAAACATGTCTAATTCCATGTTTTAGACAACATTACATTTCCTTGATACCATACTTGACCCTATTCATCTTTAAGTCCTTTGGAAAACATTTCAGAAATTTAGGATGAGAATAAACAGCTCATTAAGGGTAATAAAATAAGAATGGAAAACATTAGCTGGTCAAAAAATAAAAAAATTGAAACCATAATTTTCAATCATGACATACCTTATAAAATATTAAATTTATCAACAACACACATAAATCATAAATCATAAAGGTGAATTATGGAATTAATAACCTAATTACATTTTAGTTTTCACATATGCCTAGGGAGTTATGTTTGGAATACCCATCAAATTATATTCCCCACAACTCTTAGGAGAAATATTAACGTTTACCTCCATCACGTTACCAAATGCATTGGAGAGCTATCTGTGGCTCACCAGCCCTAGGTTTATCCTAGAACCACCCCTATACATAAAAAATTCCAAATAACCATAAACTTTTCTTAAAAAATAAATAACACATAAATAAAATAAAATATTTCCACATTTCAATCACAATATATCATTTCTATATATTGACATAATCAATGCTTTATCAAACCTTTTTTAAAACCATTTAAAACATTTAATAAATATATATTTGAATCAAAGTTTCCCATACCTCCTTGAATAATTTTAAAGCAATTTTAATTTCAAAATAATTATGTCCACATAAATAAATCATTAAACCCATTTTTAAAACATTTACATTAATGATAATGTTTTAGAGGAATAAATCATTAAAACATTTAGAATAAAATTTTAGTTAATGAGTTTCTAAAGAAATGAGAGACACTTGAATACAAATAATTGAGGAATGAAAATAATAAAATATTATCATACCATGATAATAAGGAGATTCATGATAAAATATGTCAATGGGAAGTATATACAACATAAAAAAAGTGAATTGTTGTATAACAACAAATAAGTTTCAATGGAATGTAAATTGAGACAAAGTCCCTTGCAAAGGCTATATCCTTAGATTAAAGACAAATCAATGACCTAATTTTGTCTGAAAAATACTAATACACCCAATATAAGTGGATATTAAGTGTAACACAATCATATGTCATTCACACATATTCTTAGGATGACATAATTAATAAGTAGATGTTTAACCCAAAGAATGGAATTTGGGTTAAGAAGTTCCCTTATAGAAATTAGACAACATAATGATGTCACTTTAACATTTTGAAAATGATTAGATGACAGATGAAAGGGTCTCTCAACACATTTACATAAAATTTAGAACAACAATTATATTTAAGAACGTATACCAATATATGAAAATTGAAATTTAAAATATATAAAAGAAGTCTTCAAATAAAAGTGTACATTGAAAGGTTCCCTTACCAATTTGGTAACTTATGAAACATAAACTACATTAAATAAGGTACATTAAATGAAGATGTAAATATCCATAAATTAATTTATATTAAAAAATAATACAATCATGGTCTGTACATACACCACACAAATGGAAATAGTGGCAAAAATAGCATGAATCTCACGGGAATAAAAAATGAGATGATAACCCCTTACCCCATTGTAATCAATAGAGTCACAAGACCAAAATTTAATAAACACCAAGTGAATCACAGAATACCATGAATATAAATACGATCATGATTGTATATATCAAATTTTAGTAAACAATAAACAACACTATAGAAAGAATTTGCTAGCAATGGAAATCTCACAGAATTAAAAGTAAGATAAGAAACCCCTTACCTCATTTCTTAATTGACATGTTCATTATTTAATATCCTGAATAATAAAATAAATATAATTTCTACTTGCATAATAACATTTTTCATGTTTATTATTACATTTATATCACTTATTAACTAGTTATAAACATTATGTAACCATTTAAGTTAATAACGGTCATTTTGTCGATATTTGGTACCTGAGTAAAAAGGAACATCTTATAATTAAATGTTATTTATGTGGTCAAAGGTAAATTATCTCCAAAATTAAATTCATGATTTAGTTATCATAAATATCATAAATATCCATTATATATATGTATTTATAATAGTCTATATCATTTTTTGGTAATAAATGAAATGCACCGTTCATGGAGACTATAAGTCGTACGTACGCATGAATACAAATTTCATTTATATTTCATATTTAAATTAATAAAAACATAATGATAAATTGGTATATTATAATTATATTATAATATCATACATAATTTTAGTAATTACATCCTTTATTCCTTCCATGTATGGAATGAACGAGTCATATCACTTTGAGAAGGCAGTAGTCCAGACTTCCTCATATAAAATTATCGTATTTACTCATTATGGACACAATAAAGGTATTAAATAAATGAAAAATACAGAATCATAGAGAAAATATAAATATAATATATAACACATAAAAATACAGTTCCATAATAATTGCTACCACAAGAGGCGGTAAGAGGTAATTGGACAATCATCCTTTCCTGAGGCGTTACTTCGCCTTCTACAGAAATAGTATGTTCTTTACCCATTAGATAGAGATGTGTGTAAGTTTAGTTCAATTAAGTCTCATAAAACAACCTAATATATTTTGGACACTTATGTTGTTATAAAATGAATTAATAAAAAGAGTTTAGGGGTCAGAGAAGTAAAATAAAATAAAATATCTTA
This sequence comes from Viscum album, assembly GCA_963277665.1. Lineage (NCBI taxonomy): Eukaryota > Viridiplantae > Streptophyta > Magnoliopsida > Santalales > Viscaceae > Viscum > Viscum album. The sequence goes on from OY728133.1 coordinate 1,974,284,295, forward strand.
AGAGAAGACATTACCTTTAAATTGGGTAACTCCCTTTGGTTTGAACCAAAAGGATTGCTTGATGTGACTTATAACTAAGGGGAGACATCTAGTTGTAAGTGAGGGATCTTAAGAGATTATTTTTACTGATTTTGGATGAGCCAAGTTTCTTGAGAGGTGTGAGTAATGGGTTAGAGGTGAGGGATTTTAATAAGGGGGAGGGGCTCTTTCAGAAAGATTGAAAATATTATTTTATTATATAATGAGTTTCTTTTTATAAATGTCCAAAAATAATTAAATATAAATATAAGATGACTCATATTCAAAATAAAATCATCCAATAATAATTGGATAGGTTTTGGATATTTTGTAATTTTTTATAATCTTATTTATTTAAATCATTCATCAATGAGGTAAACACTGCATCATTTTTGTGTCATAAATAATTTAATTTATTTGATGCATATAAATTATAAAAATACCCTAATGGATTAAATATATTTAACTTCAAAATGAATATCTATATTCAAATATATAACTTATATAAACCCGTGTAAAAATTTATTTACTAAAAGATGTATGTTAATGTCATTTTTGTATTTACTTTAAATTAATTAATATAAAGTGTCATTATCACTTCTATGTGGCTCAATGAGGTACCAAAATCTACCTAAGGATGAACATGTTCTGAAATATATCAACCAATTGGATTAGGGAACATGTTAGGGTAATTTAGTATTGTTATAATAATATTTATTTACCCTTATATACCGGATTTACCCTTTAACCATGTTAAATAAAATATTTACCAAGGTAATTATTCATAATTTCTAAAAATATAAGATACATATTAAAAAAATATGTACCTCTTGATTCCGAATATAGAATCCATTTTTCCAAATTCAAAACATAGAAGTGGCAGAAATTAATTTAATATTAATTCCTGTTTTCATAACAGAAAGCTTGTTTTTAAGAAATAATAACTATCAAATGATTGGCACTTGTTTATATCCAATTGCAAGGTGAAATTACTTAAAATGACCAAAATTGGATTAAATGGTAAAAAATAATCTAATTACACATTAAAAAAAATAAAAATGCAATTTAACTATAATAATAAATTAGATTAAAAGACAGTGTTGAATTAAAATAGAGTGTTTTTCACTATTTCATAAGAAAATGAACATTATCAGAAAAATATAAAAAGTTAACCCAAAGTAAATTTTAATGCCTTAATTCTAAAGAATAATATTATTTTGTCAAATAGAACACATAAAATTGAAAACAACTAGATTTAAAAGAGGTTCTCGATCAAAAGGTAGTAAATCATCCTTTTAAAGAATATTAGCGTATTTATGTTTAAAATTGGCTTCATTTTCTTTTTCAGCCTCCAAAATTTATTGGATAAATTTTGAAAAATTTAATAAACATTTGTAATCGGACTTTTGTTTTTTCGGAATAACATAACATTGTGTGTAATATAAGATTTCAAAGAAACCCGTTATTGCGTATCGGGTACACACCATAAATTATAGAATCCCCTTTATAGTAAAAATAATATTTAAATCACAAATATTAATAAATATGAAAATGATATATTCTTTATTAAATAGGGATGTTACAATATAATGGAAATCATGATAGAACCTATTATAGAAATGTACGATATTCTAATCATCCTATATATCCCTCTCTATCTTGTTATGTTTGTGGGGAACATTGTTTGCATAGTGATTTACCATGTGACACCGGAACTGGTCATTATTTATATTATTCCATATTGAATACTATTGGTATATAGTCAATGTATATACAATGATATAGTCCATGTATCCTCTTGGATCTTTCATGATTGATATTGATCCAAAAAATATTAGAAACTTTACATAATTGTTTCTTGGAGATGTATGTGTTCAACCATAGTAATTCTAAGATTAGTATTTCATTTCCAATCATTAATATTTCATTGAAAAAACTACTAGGGAAAAATTTCACTCTTACTAAACCTTATTTTGACACATAACTCACATTCAATATTTATAAAACCAAATTTTATTATGGATTCATAAAACAAAATGTTCCAGGACCTGGATGCTTACTTTAATATATAAATGGTCCTTTGTGACTTGAATAACTTATTGGAACCATATTTAATCACTAATCATTTTGGTTATTTTATACATTTATATTCTATAAGGCTTTTCTTCAGAAATCTATTTTTTCATCAATAGTTGTCATACCCAATTAAACTAATAATTTATGTCAAATTGTCATGTGATGAGGCCTGAAAAATGTTCTCGAGCACCAAAGGAAGGAAATAATCACTATGATATCATACACAAAAAAAATAAGAATTGTTTCACCATCAATATAATTCTGATATGGTAGAAAAAAATAGGGCTTCAAAAAGAAACCATAAAACAACAAATGTTTTGAACAACTAAAAACTAATGGAAACAACCAACAACTAGATAAAAAGGGAATAAATAAAAATATCTAAGGCCATAAAAATGGAACTTTTAAAAACCAAGAGATCTTTCTATATGATACAATATTAAATCACCATCAAAACTCACCATAATGTTTATTCAAATAACAGGCTTCATCCACTACATGATGAGCTTCCCTTTACCTGTATCATGTAAAACCGTGGATACAAATTCTTGAAGGCATATATAGGGTGTGATAACTAAATATCAATAGGATACCACAAGGAATATATATAATTTTTATATTCATGTATACATTATTTTTATATAAAAAATATTTATAAAACATTTCCACATTAAATAATTTTTCCTATATAAAATTATCCTTTGGATTTCTAAAAAAATTCACCATATCTAGTAAAGAAGTAATATAAAAAAACTTTTTTCCATGAGGAATAATAAAGTGTATGAAATATTTTCCACGAATTATATAAAAATAATGTTTCCATATAATCATATCATTATAGGTGAATGTAAGTTATACTCAATGAACTAAAGGGACAATCACAGTACAAGGGTGTACACAATAGTGACAAAATATCAGTAACATGAATATGTGGACTTGATTGTATATCTACGTCAGTTCCCCAGAAATAATACCCACTTGAAATCAATCAATCGTGATCTCCACCTATAGTAATAGTAATCCTCATTTAGGATCACAAATGTCATGTTTTCCCCATAACCCATGGTTAGTCCAATGTGCTATTACATTTTCATTATATTAAATGATCCAACTCCATTTTTCATAAAAAATACAGGGAAACTAACCGACATTTTCAAAACTAAATTTCAAAAATAATTGAATATAATCCACAATACATTAATGTTGGGAATCATATTTCAATTTATAAACCATATTTGATTAATTTTAGCAAACACATTGAGTGAATCACAATGAATTTACACTAAACATCCTTTTTTGACATCATATTAGATGTCATCAATGCTTAAATTCACCTATCACGGATTTAAAAATAATTATTTTTCTAAATCAAAGACAAATTAAACAAAAATAAAATATCGTATTCAAATTAATATATACCATATGATTGAGACACCGACCTCATAAATGATGAAAAAACCATTACCTTCAATAATTTTGATGGGAAACAAAGAGGTAGAGTCATAAAAGGACTAGATCAATAAAGAACATCATCAATTTTCAATAAAAAACCTGAAATCCAAAAATGATTTCTGAATTTGGCTCCAACAAATCAGGGGGAAGATACATCGAGGGTAGATCATGGTAAAAATGTAGAATTTATGGAAAAAATCTAAAAAAACCATGATGAGATCCTCTAAAATTGATCAATGATAAAAAAAGAAATAAATGGGAGAGTCAAATAGAGATTCATGGATGGTCCAGACTAACATAATTTGGGTTTAGAGGATATTATAGTTATAAAATCCCAGGAGAATCATGATAATATTTCATTCAAAGATGATTGTTTCAGGTCACATAGTTAGGTTGAATGGTTGTATAAACTGCATGCTAACCATATGGAAGCCATTACACCTGGAAGAACCATATAACATGGTTTTCTAGGAATATACACACAAGTATAAAAACCACATTCAATACATGTTATATACTGATTAACAAACTCATATAGGCACATAATATTTTATTTAAATCAAATGGATATAGAAACTCTAAAAAAATATTCCAATATCCACTAGAAATCATAGATACATACAACATAGTTATATTATAGTTATCACTAACCATGAGCCTATACATTGTCACCATAATGGTTACCCCAAAAATCCAATTTTCCATCCTCGACTCCAAATATCCCATAGAACCTATGAAGAGATGAAAAAATCATGAAATTAAGAATATCAATGTCTCAGAGGGAGTCACAATTATCCCAAAATAAAATCATTATTCCCTCATAAAGGATTAAGACTAAAATCTAAAAATGAGATAATTTCATTATTGTATCATTATGTCCTCATGTTCCCATGTCTTATGGTTCTTCATAACAATGAACCATATTACTTAAACCAATGATATCATCATTCCTTGCAACACCTTATCTTATTTCCCCATTCATTAAACATGATTGTCCATCACTAAGGTGTCAGGTTCAATATCAATGTCCTCCAACTATATCACATTATATGGATTGAGGTGAAAATTCTTCTATTTTTAAGTACCAAACAAATAACGAATAAAAATTAAATTACAAGGATTGTGTAATCAATAAAACACCATAATTATTCACACAATAATCACAAATGTGCAGGTATAATGAGGTGGTAACTTACCCTATCTCTTTAGGGCTTATGTACAAACAAAGGTAAAACTATAAGAAAAACCAAATCACCTATGTCAATATGTAACAGATGATGATATCATTTTTCATATTGTATTTATATAATTTGAGTTCCCACTATCACTTTTCTAATCAATGCACACTATCGACTATATCTTAGATGATACTCTGCCTGACCATGGACTGTTCTCACACCTCTTAACCATAAAGAGGTGATCTAAAATGCCTCCTATATAATCCATGATGCAATCATGATCAAAGCCTAATAAATATTGTTACAGAAAAATTACACTATTTTAAGATGTTTCTCCCCAAATCTACTGATTTCAAGTTATTTTTAATGGTATTTCATCAAGAATCTCAATAGATCTCTAAAAACGACCATCTATCTCAGGATGATAATCCATGCCAAACATTAACTAAGAACCCACCATTATCCGCAATCCACTCCAGAACAAGGATGAAAAGAGAGGGTATTTATCAGAATTGATAGTTGATTGGACATCATATATTCTAATAATCTAATTCACATATAGATCTTTGGGATAATTTACCATTATTGACTTTTATATAGGTAGTAGAATCTTTTATTTTTTGATTTGATCAATAATCACACATATCATAATACTATTACTATAACGACCCATACACTACATAAATTGGTATTACTTGAAAGTTTAATAATATTCTTAAAAAAATGATAATGAAATGATATGACTGTATAGGTATAGTGTCTCTAGAAACTGGGAAACAGAAACCACTAGTTCATAATGCATTTTCATTGTCGCCCACTTATTTCGTCATAATTAGACCCCTTTTGTACATATATTACGTAATACCATTCTTCATGGAATGTGGAAGAGAAACATATAAAAAGGTGAGATTCATTTCTAATTATGGGTAACCAAAGGAGATATGAATTATATCACAACAATAAGACAAAATAACAAAACATATGAAATTATTTTACTGTATAGGATATTTTGTGAAATCATTCTATCTGATAAATCGTAAATGATAATAAAAATCAATGAACATAATACAAAAAATACATTACATGAGAAATTATGTTTTGTGTCCTATAAATAAGCATATAAAATCATTTCATATTAGTCAAGTCACATTTCCAGGACCATCATAGCAGAGAAATTCCATTGCTAAACCGATTTCACTCCTTGTTCCAGCCCTGTATTACTGAACTGGTGTCATTTACCATTAAATCCATCTCTATCCCAAGATATATAAAAAATTAACCAATTCATTAGAGGGATATATATGTCCCAACCGTCTCATAATGAAATCATTATTATTTTTTCCACAAAAACATAAATCATTAATCAATTCATAACCCAAAGAATTAAATGGGTTTCATAAAAATCATTTTTTCAATACATAATCATTGTATAAAAATGGATATTAATAATTTATTTCAATAAATACATAATAAAACCATAATAATAATAGGGATAGTATACTTGAAACATAACCCTATTAAAAAATTCCATCTTAGGTGGAATATAATTTTGATTAACACATTAAATTAATTCTCCGGGAAAATATTCATTCTTCTCCAAGAACATTTTCTTTTCTCCAAATCCATGTAATTTTAAAAAAATTAATTTAAAATACTCTTGAATCATGTCGAGGATGCTTCATAGAAATAACATGTTATAGAAAACTAAAATTCAATCATGACGTATATGTTTAAAAAACATTCTCCCTGGTCTTTTTCCAGAAAAGTCAAAAAGTACATTATATCGAATAATAGATAAAGATTACTTTCATATAATTTAGTAAAAATTCACCAATTGGTAAAATGGAATTTAAAAAATATTATAATAATAGAAAAAATATTACATAATTAGGAAAAATGTATGCGGATCATAAAATTAACAGAGTAAATACTTATATATAAATAATCTCATATAATAGTTAGATTGCCAAATTATCCCTTACCCTATGTCTGATTTCCTTTGTATGTTTTACAACCTCATTAATAATGATTTCAATAGTGTCATATAATTATTTCAGAATCATATATTTTTTATTATATCATATAAGATAATATTATCATCTGTTTGTTAAAACAAATTCATTATTACTTATTATTTGGGTATTTACTGCTTCATTTTCTTATGCTTGTTTTTCTAAATATTATTCAGTTATCCCCCATATTTCATAGTTATACCAATAAAACATTATATTAACATTATATATATCATATTTATTTATTCTATACATGTGTATAATCATGCATTAATTAAGGTAATGTAGAATAAATCACATCATATCATGGAGATGGTTTATGGTATGTAAGAATGAGGGATGATATCATTAACATAGTTGTTGAATGGTATTGACTTGAATAGAGTATAATATTTTAGAGTGAATTTAATGTATAATAATAATATATATTTATTATTTTCTTCATTATATCCACCCAAGTAAGGTGGTGGTCATAAACAATGATTACACCACATAATGGAGATGGTAAGTCGGATGTACACACGTCTGATGATTTCATTTTTCATGAGATGGATAAAGAAGGGATTATTGTTTTTACATAATCATAATAACATCCTAGTAAATTATTGATACATTATTTTTTTAATTTATAAAGAAAAAAATCATTAAGAGGAAGTATAAGAAGATATAAATTTGAAATAATCAGTAGAGGAGATTACCTCTTCTTCAATGTGCTTCCCTTAAATCACCTCATAGAGCATTATATTTAGTCTTTGAAGAAGATAATAACCTATATAATGTGACTATGGATTTTTATAATGTAAAAATCTAGGTACTATAGATCTAGAAGGCTCAGATTTATGTAAATATGGGGGGTGGAGAGTTTCCCTTTTATAATTGAGGTGTGGGCCATTTTTGGGATTTGCAATATAATAATTTGTAATAAAATAAAAACAAATTAAAAAAACTCTAAAATGTACCAAATTAAAATATTTTTTGTGATGGGGTTATAATATCTTCATTAAGTAGATTTTAGACATGTTTTTCAGTAAATTCAAACCTTATCATTTTAATTCACACTTTATTATTCTATTTAATTGTTTTCTTGGGAAAAAAATTAATATTAAAAGAGTTCCCTATTAACATATTTTATATCAATAAAGCCATAAATAAATACAATAGAACAATTTTTACCACATAATAACTATAATATAAAAAACTATTTATGATTTTTACATTATTTAATAAAACGTTATTTTGATAACCAATAAATAGTGTTAATATTGACATAATTCAATTCATTGATTTTTTTAAAATTCTAATATAATAAGTAAACTTCAAAAAACAATTTTTTTATATTACTAAGAGGATAATTTAGTCTATAAAATTAATTATATATATTATTTAGGCACAAAATATATTTATTGTAACATTTTTAATAACATTTATTTGGTATCTTTATTAAAAAATAATTAATACATTAATTTTGTGTATTTTTTTAATATTCATATTTATTGAATAAAAGTAAAAACATAATACTTAGATGATGCAAAATACCCTATATTCTATAAGAATATATTTATTCAAATTTAACTTCTTAAAAATACAACATTTAAAATTTTATACTTAATAAACTTTGAATGTGACAACTTTAACATCACATTAAATAAAATAATATGACTGTTACAATCTATTCAATAAGGATCCAAATAGAAACTAACTCTAACCTTGTATGGTTATCGTCGATATATAATCAACCAATAAAATTTGGTCAATTTTTTGGGTTTTAGTGTTATTAGAATTGTAGTAATATTTTTTTATGGATTTCCCAACAATTATTTAATTTTAACATCATCAAAGTACAAGTCTTTAAGGTAATTATTTATGTCCTATAAATTATAAATAAATTTTCATGATAATGAAAAAACATTTATATTAAAAATGAGTATTTATAATTGAATTTATCTTCTATATGACCTTATATAAAAAATGATTTAGTAAAAATATTTGACTGAGACATATTTAACATTTCATTAAATAAAAACTGTAAATTAAATATTCTAATTTCATCCCAATGGCGTATAAAAGACACCGTTTATACCCAAGGATTATTTAGTTCTAAATAAACTCATTCATTAATATTAATATAGTTGTTAGTGTAATTTTATATTAGTATTTATACCCTTAATTACCCAGTTAACAATTTTATCATATTAATAAACATTTCCAAAGTTATTGTTCATAATATCCAAAAATACAATAAATTTACTTATATAATTTGTACCTATTAATTCCAAATATGTTAAACATTTTGTACACTAAAAACATAGAAGTTATGGTTAGTAATTTAAAATTACTCTCCTTACCGGAAGGAGATAACGAGCTAAAAAAGCTAAAACATACAAAAGCTTCACATGTTTTCACATCTGAATTCAATGTAATGATAATATTGATGACATAAATTATATTTAATGATTAATATATATTATATTTATACATTAAAACCATTAAATATTATAATTATACCATATAAATTATTTTTAGGAAAAAACATATTTTCAATTAAAATTATCTGTATTTTTCCTACTCATCAAAATTTGACTGTTATCCAAAAAAATAATAAATTTTTTTCAATATTAAATTTCTATATCCCTATTAAAAATTAAATTTTATTGATGTAATATAAAAATTATTAAACTGTAAAAAAATTATTTTAATATTGGTTTTCAATTAAAAGATGTAAAATTGGCTTTTTGAAACATATAAATTTTTATACATGAAATAGTGTTTATTCACACTATATGAAAAACATATCTATCGGTAGAATATAAATTATTTTTATTAATTATATAAAATATATATTTCATTAATTTCTTTTACTAATATAAATCACTCGATTTGTTAATATAAGAACACAAATATATAATTGGTTTATATATTTTTCTTACAAATAACTAGTTGAAATTGACTTCAGAATATATTTTCACAAGTTAGTAATATTTATTCCTGCTAACCTAATGTATAGTTTTAAATGGTCATTCGATACTAAGGACATCTCCTGGTTCTCATAAACTCCTAATTGTGTGCAATGTACGCTAATTAATAATTAAAATTATTTAAAGAAAATACTTGATTAAAACATTCAGGTGTTACATTCTAACCCATTAAATGGAATTTATCCCTAAAACTTATTGCATGTATAAAACAATATGTGGAAATATCTCCCTCTTCATATCATCATGTTCTCATGTAACTTCCTCAAATTAGTGGTTTCACCACTAAATATTATCTAACAGAGTGACCTTGTTTTTCAGAACATTTTTCACTAAGATCAAAAATATCTATATTTTTTTCATCATAAGAAAGATCTTTCCCTATTTCTAGGAATTATCGGATTAATACATGTTTAAGAAAAGGTATTTAATTTCTTAAGATAGATACATGGGACAAATCATGATACTGAGAGTGATTTTATGGAAGCGCCAATTATTAATCTACCATCCCAACACGATCCAAAAATTTCAAAAGCACCAGTATAATTAATGATCATATTTCCCTTCATTCCAAATCTTATTAATCCCTTCATGGGATAAATTCAAAGAAATACATCATCATCCACTACAAACTCTATGTCCTTTATTAGGTTATCAGCATAACTTTTTACAAACTCAGAGTTTCTCTTATGTGGTGTTGAATAGATCTGAACTTTTCCTCCATTTCATCAACAATATAAGGTCCTAATAGATTTTTTCCAGTATTCATTCCATAATGGTGGACTTATGAACTTTTTTCCAAAGAGGGATTCGTAAGGATCTATCTTAATACAGGAGTGAATGCTATTGTTTTAAGTAAATTCCACCAAAGGTAGGTGTTGATCCCTAAAACCATTAAATCCATAGAGTAAGCAATAAAAATATCTTATAGAGTTTTAATTTTCCTGTCAAACTGACCATCTATATCAAAATTAAAAGAAGTGATGAAAAATAATAATTTATGTAGATCCTGTTGAGGACTTCTCTAGAATGTATAGGTAAAACTCATATCCAAATCAATTATAAGGGAATGTGGCAGTCCATACAGTCATACCACTTCCTTTACATATATCCTCGCAAGATGATCATGGGAGAAATCCTCCCTAATATCAACGATGTGTTCTGACTTCATAAGGATATCAACTATAACCCATATTGAATTATGGCCATTAGACATTTTGGGAATTCTGACGACAAATTCCATTGTGATATTTTCCCATTTCCATTCTTCTATGGGTAATGGTTATAACATCCCCTTAGACTTCTGTCTCTCATCCATAAAAAATTAATAAACCAAGCAACGCGAGACATATTTAGAAACATCTCTATTCATTCCATCCCACCATAAATACACTGTCAAGTCCATATACATCTTTGTGGTTCTATGATGAATATAGAATGATGAACAATAAACCTCATCTAATAACCCCTTCTTTAATTTTTGCATGGGAGGAAGGAAAACACAATTCTGAAACCATTTTATTTTATTATAATAAAGGATGAATTTAGGAACACTTCACACCTTCTTTTTTATGTCATCACATTCTTTTTACACCTCTATAATATTCACTTTTATATATGCTATCCCATTTAATTGAGAAAGATAATATTTCTCAGTTTCCTTTAATAATTCATGAACCATCCTTTGAAAAACCCTAAATATTTTATCTTTTGTGTTCCTCATCATAGATAGGCTAGCATGGCCTTTTTGACTAAAATCATCTTCCACCTTGTTCACTTTCCAATGGATGTAATGTATTGAGAAGTCATAATATTCAATCAACTCTAACCATCTTCTTTGATCCCTATTCAACAAATTTTTTTGGAAAATATTCTTTAAATATTTATGATTAGTATAAATATAACACCATTCATCTTAAGGACAATGCATCTGTATCTTTAGTGAACATACTACCACATATTACTCTAAATATTAACTTTGGTAATTTTGATCATGGATTTTAAAATTTCATGTGGCATAAATATCACAATATCATTTTTTCATGAATACACAAACCAAATACTTCTTGGATAAGTCACTATAGATCACAAACCTTTCTCCATAATAAGGTAGTGTGAGCATAAGTGCATTGGCTAACCTTTTTTTAGATATTTGAGATTCTCTTCACATTCCTCCATCTATAAGAACCAAACTCCATTACAAGTCAACATGGTGAGTGGATATGATAATAGTGGAAAATAACTAAGAAAATATTGATCATATCAAGATAAAAAAGGAAACTTTACATCTCAGTTAACTTCTTTGGTCTCAACCAACATTATTAACATCTATTTTTTCTAGATATATAGATATCCCCTCTCTTGAGATTATGTGACCCCAAAATGAATCATTCTAAAGACAAAATTCATACCTGGTACATTTTTCAAAAATATTATCTTTATCAGGGTCTTTAGTACAATTATCATGTGATATTGATGCTCTTCATTGATTTTAAAATTGAAAATAATATCATCTATAAAGACTACCACAATCTGATCATTATAATATCAAAAGTCTCTATTTATTAGATCCATGAATATATAAGGGGATTTATTATGACCAAAATCCATCACTATAAATACATTGTATCCATACATTAAAAGGAATTTCGTCTTTGGTATATCTTACTTCTTGACTTGTAATTAATGATATCCTGAATGGAGATTAGTCTTGGAAAAGTATTACGCTCCATATAGTTGGTAGAATAATTCATCTAGAGGGGAAGATGATATTTTTTGATAGCAATCTTTTTAGTTTTCAGATAATCAAAGAATATTATCATTGATCCATAATTCTTTATAAAAATATAACAGGTTCTCCCCGAGGTGATGGACTAGGGTGTATGAATCCCTTTCCAATACAATCCTAGAGTTTCTTCTTCAATTCCAACAACCCAATTGGGGCCATTCTATAAAGTTTCTTTGAAATAGGAATCAAACATGGTATGAGTGAAATTGATAACTCAAATTCATGATATCATGGAAGACATGGTAATTAATCTTGAAAGACATCATCAAAATCTTAAAAAATGGTTGTATTCTAAATTTTGAGTTTCTACCAAACCATTTGATATAAATAAACTTCATTTATAGGGATAAAGACCTATAATATGGAAGAAATATCTACAATAAGGTTATATTCATCCTTGATTTGATATATGATAATATATTGATCTGGAATATGAAATTATACTTGCTATCCATGGAATTTTATATGAGAACCATAGAGAGAAATCCAATATATTCTAAGAACAAAATTAAATTCTACTATAGTAAGGATCTATAGAATTGAGAAAATCTATTTCCCACATACGTCTGCTAGAGAATAATTGTAAACTTTTGATGTACTTTTTCTTCCATTATGAGTTGTCACAGATAACTCAACATTTAATTTTTAAAATAATATGGAGATACCATTAGAAAATTATTCATAAATAAAAGTGTTGGTGGATCTAGAATCAAATAAAACATTTTATACTTTAGATTAGATTGTAATTGAACCATTCACTAAATCAGATTTTTACACCACCACACTGATAGTGATCACACGTGACATTCAATTTTCTTTGGATTTAGGAGTTTTCTAACGTTAATAACCATGAGTAACCATTGGATTAGGAAATTTATTGGCATAATGTCCCTTTTTCTTTCACATGTAACATTGAATTGTAGGTGGTGCATTATATATATCCTTTCCTCTATTCATATAAGTCGACATCTTTTTTCACATCACAATGGAATTCCACTGGCTTATGACATTCTTTCCCACACCTAAAAAATTTAATATTCACTTTAAATTAATTTTCATTATGTTTATTTCGAAACATTTAGCACAAGGGAAAACTCATCTTCTTTTCAGTTCAGTCTTTATATATTCCCTTGAAATCAATTTTGACTTCTAATCAATCCCATAGGATTGATTCATTACTCTAATATCAATATCAACCTTGAGAGAACACTGAATTATTTATTCATATATATTGAAATCCCTTATGGTTATTTATATTTAGAGGATTTATTTTTAAGACACTAATAAATCGATCCATTTTTTTCTCAAGTTGGATAATAATTCCAGAAGTGTACCATTCAAGTATTGTAAAATTTTCGTCTTAGGTACCAATGGATTTATCATCGTTTTTATTATGTTCAAGTTACTCCTTCTCCTTTATTTTTGATAAATACAAGGAAATTAATTATTGAAAAATATGTTATTTAACTCATCCCATTACATGAATTTATTTTCATTTTCTGGACTCATATTCTTGATGAGGTTCCACCATTGATCAGATTCACCCTCCAAATGATAGGAATTTAAGATGAATTATTCATTTTTTACACACTAGAGAATTAAAGATATATTTTTAGTTATACTAATAAATTTTTCAGACACTAATGGATCTATAGTCCCACTAAATGAAGGTGGACTCTTCCTCGTGAAGGGTTAAACAAAATGTTGTCATAATATTTGCTCATTTGAAAGTCCTTCATGATTCATAGATAGATAATGTTTTATGAGCATATATAAAATATTTTTATTTATAGACCACAAAAAATTTGGTTTCTTAGGAGGAAAATGATTGCATTTCCCACTACATTCAGCATTAACATGTATCCATCAGTTTCCACCCATTGACTAAATCTGTAAATCATAATGTGATAACCACTAATCATAGTGGGAAAACCAAATAATCAAGAATAAAATTTCAATTTAGGAATCTTTTTATTTTTCCCAGTTTATTAATGATAATTTTTAAACTAGTAGGACTTTATCCTTTACTTTGAAATATCCTTTCTGTTCTTACAATGGTTTAATCATCATAGTTTCCAAAGGTTAACTATACATTTCCTCTGATAATGACTATAACGACCCATTCATTATATACATTGATATTACATTAAAGATTAAAAATATTCATTGAAAAATATAAAAAATCCATGATCGGATCTTATAGGTATGGTTTATTGAGAAATAAGTAAACATAAAAAACTGGTTTATAAGACACCTCCATTTTCTCCCACTTATTTCATCATAAGTTGTCCCCATTTTAACATATAATAATTAATACACCTCTTAATAACCTAGGGAAGAGAAAAATATTAAAGCGAGATCTTAGATGATCTATAAGGGTACGAAAGGGATAAATCAATCATCTCATAATCATAAGAAATAAGTTATAACATTTGAAATTCTGATCCTGCATATGATAGATCATGATATCATGTCCTTGGATAAATACTAAAGGTTCATAATAATCAATGAAAATAATCCAGACAGTCGCATAATAATACATGAAGTATCATGGCATACACTTAGTAATTGAAAATTATTACATATTAGTCATGGATCATTTCTAAGACCATCATTGCAAACAAATTCCATTACTAAATTGTGTTCCCTCCTTGTTCAAACCATGTATTAATAAACTGAGATCATTTAAAGTTCCAAACATGAATATAAATTGAGATATAAATCATTACCGAATTCATTGGAGGGAGATTTAGGTCCCAACCATCATATAATGAAATCATTTTTATGTGTTCCACAAAACACATAAATAATTCATCATAACATAACCCAAGGAATCAAATGTGTTTCTTAATCATCATTCCATCATAATGCAATCAATATAAAACAAATGGATTACATAAATAGAATTTCATTAAAATACAAATAGAACCATAAGAATAATAAGGATAATATTCTTGAAATGTAACCCTATTAAATAATTCCATCTTAGATAGAATATAATTTTGATATAACTCTTCAAATTAATTCTTGAGAAAAGTATGCATTCCTCAAATTTTTTTTTCAAAATGATATGAAATTATTAATGAATATATTTTATTTTAAAATAAACATGATTTTTTTGAGTAATAATCATGGAAATAAGGTGTTATGAATAATTAAAAATACACTCATTATTTATAAGTTAAAAAACATTTTCCTCATACTTTTATAGGGAAAGTCAAAAAGTACTTCATATAGAATAACAATAATATATTCATTTTATATCATTTAATAAAAATTCATCAATGTATAAAATTAGAATTAAACCATTTTAGATAAATATAAATAATATTAAAAATTTAAGGAACATTGATGTGGATGATAAATTTACCCCTCTAAATAGTTACATATAAACAATATCAGATAAAAATAAGATTGTAAAATTATCCCTTAAATTAGGGTTTATTTCCTTTTTATGATTACAATCCTCCTCTTTAATTATTTAAATAATGTCATTGAATTATTTCTGAATCAAATAAATTTTTATGACATCATATATGACATAATTATCACGTGTTTGTTAATAATATTTCATTATTAACTGTTATTTTGGTACTAACTGCTTTACTTTCTTAGGTATGTTTGGTCAAATAAGTTCCAGTTCCCCCAAATAGGTCATATTTATATTATTATAAAATATAGTAACACTATGTAAATCAGATTTATTCATTTTATATATTTATATAATCATTTCTTAATGGATATCATGTAGAATGAATCACATCATATCAGGGATATGGTAGGCGGTACGCACACACAAGCGACGATATGGTTCACATAATTGCTTAATTGTATTTCAATGAATGATGTATAGTATTTAATAATTAATATCGTGTTATAATAACCATACATAGTTTTTATTTCCCTCATTATACACATCTAGGAATGGTGGTAGTAGAAAACATATTACACCACGGTGTGGAGACGGTATGTTGTACATATGCACTCGTGGTGATTTCATTATTCATAGGTTGGATATAAATGGGAAAATTGTTTTTATATAATCATAATGAAATATCATTATATAAGTGATAAATTATTAATTTTTTTATAAGGTAACAACCCATGAAAGGGATGTAGAAGAAAAAATAAATCGGAAAAAATCGGTAGGTGGTATTACCTCTTCGTCAACATGCTTCCTCTAAATCTCTTCTTAGACCACTAGAGTTGGTATCTAATGTAGAAAATAACATATATAATTTATCTAGGGAATTTTATAATTGAAAAGGGTTGTGTATGGGAATGATTTCAGGCTTAAATTTCATTGAAGTGGTAGGGGAGAAGTTTCCATTTTATAATCGTGGTAAGGGGAATTTTTGGGATCTCAAATATATTAATTTATAATAAAATAAAACCCCATAAAAAACAAAAAATGCCCCCATTGAAAATATGAGATGATTTCGGGTTGTAATATTATCAACCAAATGATTTTAGACATTTTTTTATTTCAATTTCATCATTTTTATTTTAATTAACATTTAGTAATTCTATTAAAGTTTTCACTAGGGTAACAAAAGTTTCAATATGAAAAGAGTGCAATATTTACATATTTGATAGAAGTTATATAATAAATTAAACAAATAACATGATGAATATAAATCCTCTAAATTTTAGAATATTTTTTTAGTTGAATGTATCTTTTTGGAAATCCAAAATATAAGCTGTTCAATTTATTAAATTTTGAATGTGACAACATTAACATCAGTTTAAATAAAATAATATGATTGTCACAATTTCGTATATGAGGATATATATGGTCACTTACTCGACCCTTGGATGTTTATGGTTGGTATATACTATAAAAATAATATTTGGTCTTGTTTTTGGGTCTTTTTACAGTTATTTCCATTTTAACAAAATTTATTTTATTCATTTCACAATAAATAATTATTTTTTAAATCATCAATGTACAAGTATTTAAATTAATTATTTATTTCCTGAAAATGAAAAATAAATTACCACAATAAATAAGAAACATAATGTTTAAATTTTTTATTTAAAATCTAATTTATCTTCTATATGACAGTATATAAATAATTATTTAGTTATTAAAATTTGAGTGAGTAATATTTAAATTTTCATATACAAAAAATATAAATCAAATGTCTTAATTTTGTCCCAATGGATTCCAAGGGACTCCATTTAGACCCAAGAATTATTTAGGTAGAAAAAGAAAAAAAAATAGTATTAAGACAATTGTTAGGGTCATTTTACAATAGTATTCTTACACTTAATTACTTGATTTACAGTTTTACCGTGCTAATAAAAATTACAAAAGTTACTATTCATAATGCCCAAAAATAAAATAAATCTATTTGCATAATTTGAATCTACTAATTCATATTATGGAATACATTTTTAAATATTAAAAAAAATGTTTCAGTAATTAATTTAAAATTGACCTTGTTATCGGAAAGAGATAATGGGTTTTCAATGTTAAAAATCGCCAAATATTGAATTTTTTTACACCAAAATTCAATGTAAAATTAATCTTAATGATATAAATTTTATTGAAGGTGAATAAAATATTTTATTTATACATTAAAAAAAATAAATCTATTAATTTAAACATTTGAATATGTTTTATGAAAAATGATGTTCTCAATTAAAATGTAATGTATTTTATATATTCATCCAAATTTGAATGTTATAAAAAAATAGAAAAATGTCATCCGAAGTAAATTTTTATATCCCTATTCCAAATAACATATTTATATTGTCATATAAAAATTTATAATGTATCACACTCCTAATATTAAATGGGTCCACCCTTAAAAGGATGAAAATTACCCTTTTAGAAAATATAGGTTTTTATATGTCAAATAAGGATAACTCATAAACTATGAAAATAATATCTATTATATGAATATGAAAAATATTTTATTAATTAAATAACTTATATAATTATTCAACTTATTTTACAAATGCAAAATCACTAAATTTGTTAACAAAACAACACAAATATATAATTGATTTATATTTTTTATAAATAATTTTTAGAAAATGAATTCACTATACATTTTAATATGATAGTTATATTTATTCCTGATAACAAAAAGGCTTTGTTATAATATTCATTAAATAATAAGGCCATCTTGTTGTTCTGTTAAACTTCTTATTACATGCAATTCAAGCTATTAATGAATAAAAATTATGTAAAGAAAACATTTTACAAAAACATCTAGGTGCTACGACCACTAGGAGTTTGAGGTAGTCTAAATACAAATTCATTATCTATCTCATATAATTTTCTTAAAATAGTGGTTAAAAGTTTTATAAAAATATCTTACCTATGATTATGTGTGTTGATTCTTGTATAATTCACAAGACTAGAAATATGTAATCATTTTTCTCATTATCGGGCACAATAATAATGCCTCAATCCATGATATATCATGGTAGATCCATGGTGCATATACCAATTGTATAAGAGTTTATCCTCAGTCAATTAGGACCTCATTTATGTCATAATAATTGTCCTTGCCCAGTGTCACAACACACTATTGGGATACTGAGACTACTCACTCAGGTCCTCCCACAATAAGATCCCATCTAAATAACTTACCCTGCACATCCTCAGCCTATCCAAGTAAAATTTTATCATCTATAGATGCCCCATCTTTAGTATGAGCTCAAAATATCCATTTATAATATATACTTTAATCCAAGATTATCTTATAAAACAATCCAATGATGCAACACTCATTCACTAATTCCTTCACTATTGGAATCAGAAACTCTCTTCTCAATGAATCTATGACAGTGATTTACTCTCCAAGAGTGTATAAAGAATCAATGTCATATATCAGTAGGAAATACATCCATGTTATCAATCTCATGTATAGATCCATATGATTGAATATATAACGTAAAATATGGTGGTTTACATACACTATAATCTACTTCTCGAAGATGAAGTATAACCCTATCTTAAGATAATGAATCACTACTACATTCTAAACATCATAAACTTGGTAGTTCTTCTCATGAAGTAATTAATTATGGGAAAAAAATCTAAAATCAATATCCCATGAATCATAACACGACCCAAACTTGTACCTTAGTTGTCATAGTAAATATCCTATTCCAAACTAGACATGGGAAGAATCAAGAAAGGAGACAATGTCATTATCTCTTCCAACTCCTCAAAAGATATCAAGAATTTATCTCTCAAAATGATATTTACAACATTATAGGAAAATTATTTGATTGGATATGAAATAATGGACAAGTCATAAAAATATACCTATAATAAACATCCAATACCAAGAATCATTTGATTTTAAACACATGTTTGGATTCCTCCCATGACATCACTATTCAGATATAAGGACCCAACCTTATTACATTACATATTCTTGAATTAAATGAATAATTCACATTGAAGATCTTTTCAGTTTTAGAGTTTTAGAGAATTAGGACATAAATATTACATATCAAAGATTACAAAGTAGACACATCTACTCAGTTTCCATTTTTTTCACAAAATATAAACTCTTGAACAAAAGAGTCATGTCTAGTTCCATGTTTTAGACATCATGACATTTCCTTGATCCCATCCTTGACCAAATTCCAATTTAAGCCCTATGGAAAACATTTCAAAAACATGGGATGAGCATAAAAAGCTCAGTAAGGGTTATAACAATACGGAATGAATACATTAGTCCATTTATACATATAAATCAATGAAATCATACTTTACTCATAAAACATAAGCACATTAACATACCTCATTAAATCATAATATTTGTGCATAACTCAATAGAAATCATAAGGCATAAAGTTAACTTGATGCCTTCATAACATTCTTAAATATGGATTAACCCTCATGGTTACGTTTGGAATACCCATCATAGTATATTCCATAAATATCTTCAGAGAAACATTATAATTTATCCCTTTCACGTTACCCAATGTATTGGAGAACTATATCGGGCTCACCCGCGCTTAGTTTATCATAGAACCACCCGATATCATAAACATTTCCCAAGAACCATAACATAATGATAACACATAAAACATGAATAAAAGTAAAATAAAATTTCCACATTTCTATTACAAGAGATCACATCATGATATTATCATAAATAAAAACATCTAATAAAATCATTAAAACTCTATGAGAGAAATATCCCTTTATACTTTGAAAAAATTAAAAGAAGAAATTTTTTTAGAATCGAATTGTCCCATACCACTTAAAATTTTTTGAAAACGTTTTAAAACATTCATGTCCATATAAATAAATTCTTAAAACCATTTTTAAAACATGGACATGGATGATAAATTTTTAAAAGAATAAATCTTTAAAACCATTTAAAACAATGTTTTAATAAAATAGTCCTTTTCCATTTCGAACATTTAAATTAATGTAAACCATTTTCGAAGCATTTAAATGTATTTATTATATGCATAATATGGATATGGATTGTCAAAGTGACTGTATATACACTTTATAAAATAATAAAAGTGCATATCATAAATAATTGTCTCAATGATAAGAAATTGATATGTAATCCCAATCAAGGATCATGCCATTAGAGTAAGGATAAAGAAATGACATTATTATGTGTGACAAATATAATTACACAAAATATTAGTGGATAACTAATTTAAAACAACCATATTTCATCCAAACATATTCATATCCCGACATTTTTAAGAAGTAGAGGTTTAACCCAAAGAATTGAAATTGGGTTAAGAAGTTCCCTTACAAAAATTCGACAGCCTAACGGCGTCACATTAAAATTCCGAAAATGAGTTGATGAGAGAGAAAATGGTATCTCAACACTTGGACATAAAATTTACATCAATAAGGATATAAAAGAACATATCCAAACATAATAAGATGTAAATTAAAAGGTATAACAAAAGAAGTGTTTTAAAAAGAGGAGGGTGAAAGGTTCTCTTACCGATTTGGGTAACTTTTGAATTGTTCACCCCATGAAAGAAGGACCATACACCATTGATGTAAATACCCAAAAATGAAATTATATTGCACAGAGAGTATAATAATGGGAATTACATACACCACTATATGGAAATAGTGGAAAATGTGGAATAAATCTCATGGGAATAAAAGTGAGATGAAAAATCCCTTACGAAAACTCGACAGCCAAACGATGCCACTTAAAAATTCCAAAAAATGGATTGATGAAATCAAATAGGGTATCTCATCATATGAACATATAAAGTACAGTATGTGTAATATAAAATAACATCCCCCAATATACGAAATATGAGCCTAAAAGAAACGACATAAAAGGGAGTACTTAAAAAGAAAGAGATAGGTAGAATCCCTTATGAAAATTCGGCAACCAAACGACGCCACATAAAAATTCTATAAATGAATTGATCAGAGTATGAGGTGGTATCAAATCATATGAAAATAAAAATTAAAGTATGGGGAATATAAAATAACATCCTACAACATAAGAACATGAAGCATAAATCAAATGACATAAAATAGGGTACATGAAAAGAAAGAGAGAGGTCGGATCCCTTACCTCGTGTCCGAATTGACTCGATCGTTCATTAATCTCCTGAATAATGAAATAAAGTTAATTTATAATTTATTAATTACCTTTTTATGTTCATTATTCCTTTTATATCATTTATTATCATTTTATTAACATTATTTAATTATTTACGTTAATAACGGTCGTTTTGTCGATCATTGGTACTTGAGTCAAAAATAAACTTCTTATACTTACAAGTTGTTCATGTGGTAAGATATTCATTATATCCAAAATTATATTCAATATGTAGATATAATATATATAATATATATCCATTATATACGTGCATTTATAATATTACATAACATTTAGAGGTAAGAAATGAAATGCACTGTTCATGGAGACGGTAAGCCTTATGTACGCATGAACACTAGTTTCATTACTATTTCTTATTTAATGGAATTAAAACTAAATAAGATATATATATATATATGTATTATAATTACATTATAATATATATGTTATATAGGTAACATATGTTCATTGATTTCATTATTTATACATTCCACGTATTGCATGAATGAGTCACATCACTTGAGGGGGCGGTAGTCCACACTTTCTCATATGAAATTATCGCATTTGCACAACATGAAAAGAATAAGGGTATGTTTTAAATGAAAAATATAGAATCATAGAGAGTAAATAAATATAATATATATCATAAATAAATATAATTCCATCATAATGGCCACCATGAGAGGTGGTACGAGAAGATAAAACAATCATCCTTTTGTGAGGCAGTAATTCTCCATCCACGGAAAAAGTATGTTTTATAACCATTAGATGAAGGTGTGTATTATTTTAGCTTGAATTATTCTCATAAATACATCCTAGTATATTGAAGATACTTTTTTGTTACAAAATAAAGGAATAAAAAGAGTTTAGGGGGTTGGATAAGCAAAACAAATCAAAAGAACATTAGAGAGGACATTACCTTTAAATCTGGTAACTCTACTTGGTTTGAACCAAAAGGGTTTCTTAAAGAGCTTTCTGCCTTAGGTACGGCTTATAGGATTAAGAGAGGGATGTGAAGAGATAAAATGAGCAGATTTTGGCTGAGCCAAAGGCTTGAGAGGTGTGGTTAAGTAGGTAGAGGTGGGGCCTTTTATAAGAGGGAGGAGGGGCACTCTTGGAATGTCTTGAAAAGTTACATTATTATAAAATTTATTTCGGATATTAATGGACCCAAAATTATATATTTCTAGGGTAAGGTGATAAGGGTTATAATTCCTCACATTGAAAAGGTTTTTGACAAGTGTAAGTCTTATATTTTACCTCATCTTATCATTTTTTTAAATCGTTCATTAATGAGGTAATCACTGCATCATCACGGTATCAGAAATAAATTTATTTATTCAATGTCTAAAAATTAGAAAAACAAATGTCATTATCAAGGAAAGCTTTTTATCTTTATAATTAATATTTATATTAAAAAATATGACTTTTATAACCCCATGTAAAAATTTATTTAGTAAAATAATACAAGTTTCTCACATTTTTATTTTAATTTTAAATAAAAAGATATTAATGTCATTTTCCTACCAAAGTGGATACATGGGGTACGCAAGTTGACCCATGGATTGTCATGGTTGGACACGACTCAAAAAATTTGTGTAGGACATGTTTCAAGGTCATTTCATATTATTATAACATTATCTTTACCTTAAATTACACTAATTACCATTAATCGTGATTAATAAAACTTAAAAGTTACTATTCACCAAAAACTATTTTAATCCCATTGAACAAAAGTTTAAATACTAATGACAACCATGTATGTAGGATTTTTTAAATTCAAATCACAGATTTGGTAAAGTTTCATTTAAACAAAAAAATCATTTTTTAACTACAACTTAGTGGTTTCACTATTCATAAAAAATTGATGTTTTTCAGAAAAATACCAAAACTTCACCCAAAGATATATTTGATAATCCAAATTTAAAAATGAATACTATTTTATAAAATTCAAATTATATATGTTTCATTAATTAATTTAATAATCAATACCCATTGTCAAAACAAATTGAATGTTTTTAAGAAATAATATCTATTAAAAGATTGACAATAGTTTAAGTCAAATTTCAAAGTGAAATAAATTCCAATGACCACCATTGGATTAAATGGTAAAAATATATTCCAATTTCACTTTAAAACCAATTCAAAATATGATATAATCATGTAAAGGAATCAGATTAAAAAGATATTTTGAATTAAAATACAATATTTTTCACTTATTCAATAAATATAGACTTTATCAAAAAAATAAAAAAAACCTACACAAAGTAAATTTTGATATCACTATTATAAAGAAGGATTTTATTTGGACCAATATAACTTATAAAATTTCCAACAAGTGTATTTAAAAATGGTTCCCCATCAAAAGGAAGTTAATCGACCTTTTAAAGAATATAATAATATTTACGCTTAAAATTGGATTCATTCGCATTTTAAGCCTCTAACATTAATTGGATAAAAGTAAAAATATTTGCAAAAAATATATAATCATTTTTTAGATATTCAGGTTCATTATTTCCATTACAACAGCTAGGCATTAACTATTTAATATAATATTATTATATTTTTAGTGTGCAACGTAAGATTTCAAAGAAACTCGTTGTTGCGTATTGGTTATGCCATCGAGCATTGCATTACCTTTAAAGTAATATTAACATTTTATTAAAAAATATTGACAAACATGAGAATTTAATATTATTTATTTACTTGGGATGTTACATCCTTCCCGCCTTTTGGGGATTTCATCCTCACAATTCTAGAATTGGGCTTGGAATCATCATTTAAAGTCCCACATTGGAACACGAGTCGGTAAAACTATAACTTTACAATAATGAAAGCAAAGTACAAAGGTCACACGAGTTAACCTATACTAGGATTCAATAAAAACATGGACATGGAAGAAGAAACAAATGTTCATGTTCTGATGGAGAGTGATAGAAATCAGATTTAGGAGAAAGTTAACCACCAGAAAATCACAAACTTGTGATGGGTTAAATGGTATTTGATTCCCCAGTAGGAAAAGTTAAGAGAATTTTTTTTTGAAATAATATTAATTAAGGAATTTATTTATGTGCTTAACTAAATCATAATGAAACATACTTACTCGTCATGTTGACTTTCAACTTTTTCTATATTTCTTAGAAAAACTCATATTTTCTCCAAATGACAAGTATTTAGGATAACTTGGTCACATTAAGAGCAATATAATCAACTTCTAGAGAATGACCTCATCAAAAAAGGGAACTATATACTTCCCTTGTCTTTAGACCAAAACCAAAACCAAAACCAAAATGGTTAGTACAAGATTAGATAATACCCAAAAATGGATAATCCTTTATAAAAAATCTATTCTTAATCTCCAAAATTTATCAAACAATACCCAAAGTTCAAAAAAGACCATTTAATAAACTTCTATCCATAAAATTCTTCAAAGTAATAAAAACTAAGTTTGAAACACAAATCTCTGAAGGATTTAATCACATAGTCTTCCATGATAAACCTTAACATTTATCTCCAAATAAGATCAGTGTATCTTAAAGTCTCACACTGAAAAGTAATTAAGCTAATCACATATCCTCCATAATAGGTTAATAATTTCCATAGATAACCCAAAATCAACATATTATAGATTCATAAGATCATCTAACTAAAAATAATTATTCAAACTAACCAGGGACTTCATGTAGTCTAGTGGTAGGTGATAAATACCAGTCACAATTTGGTTGTGGGTTCGATTCCCACAACTTTGTCCAACGTGACAGGTTGTCACACGGTCTACGTGTTGTCCATTTTCCAAAACTACATAATTTTTATAAAATTCCCCAAAAAGCGATAAAATCTTCAAAAATAACCATAACATAATTTATCCTCAAGTCTATCTCATGTCGTTCATATTCCATCATAACATATAGTAACCCATAATTACCTCAAAAGTAAGGATTATATAAACCCTAATTGTTACCTTTATAATTATTACCTGAAAATCCACATCGAGTTGGTTCTCTCTTACATGATGAATTAGATAACTCACCAAGGTTAAAGTGGTTGATCATGACTCCAGATAGTTGGTTTAGACTAACCGCGAGATTTTTCATTGAATCATCCATTTCATCCAGTCTCTTAATCAGAGAACCACCACAGTTTACTTCAAACCCATTTTCACCTTGGTGCCTGCTGGATCCATCCATTTACTAAATCCAAAATGGTCCATTTGAGTATATCAACAAAATCATCATGTACTAAAGAGTAACATAAACACTAATATATAATTATCCATGTTATCTCAAACTCATTCCAACTTTCATAAATAAAAATGACTCTATCTAATATAATAACCATTGTGGTTATACAAAACTAGTCACTTATGCTTAAACAACACTCTAACCTATAATGTTATCTAAACCGACCTTTGATACCAACTATAAGGACCCAGCCTTATTACATTACATATTCATTATTTAAATTAATAATTCACATTGAGGAGCTTTTCAGATTTAGAGTTTTAGAGAATTAGGACATAACTATCACTTCTCAAAGATTACAAGGTAGACAGATCTAATCAGTCTCCATTTTTTCCCAAAATATAAACTATTGAACAATAGAGTCTTGTCTAGTTCCATGTTTTAGACATCATGACATTTCTTTGATCCCATCCTTGACCGTATTCAACTTTAAGTCACGTGGAAAACATTTAAAAAACATGGGATGAGCATAAAAAGCTTAGTAATGGTTATAACAATACAGAAAGAAAAAATTAGTGTATTTATACATACGAATCAATGAATCATACTTTACTCATAAAACATAAGCACTTTAACATACCTCATTAAATCATAAGATTTATGCATAACTCAATAGAAATCATAAGACATAAAGGTAACTTAAAGTGTTCATAACATTCTTACGTTGGGAGTAACTATTATGGTTACATTTGGAATACCAATCACAGTATATTCCAAAAATCTCTTTAGATAAACCATAGCGTTTATCCCCTACGCATTACCCAATGCATTAGAGAGATATATCGGGCTCACCCACCCTTAGTTTATCATGGAACCACTCGATTTCATAAACATTTCCCAAGAACCATATCATAATCATAACAGTTAAAACATACATAAAAGAAACATTAAATTTCTATCATAATCAAAGACATTTAATAAAATCATTAAAACGCTATGAGAGAAATATCCTTTTATACTATGAAAATATTAAAAGAAGAAATTTTTTAGAATCAAAGTGTCCCATACCACTTTGAATCTTTTGAAAGGGTTTTAAAACATTAATGTCCATATAAATAAATTGATAAAAGAATTTTTAAAACATGGTCATGGATGATAAATTTTTAAATGAATAAATCTTTAAAAACATTTAAAACAATGTTTTAATAAAATAGTCCTTTTCCATTTTGAACATTTTAATTAATTTAGACCATTTTAAAAACATTTAAATGTATTTAGTATAGACATAATATGGATATGGAATGTCAAAGTGGATGTATATACACTTTATATAAGATTGAAAGTGCGTATCATTAAGAAATGTCTCAATGAGAAGAAATTGAGATGTAATCCCATTCAAGGATCATGCCATTAGATCAAGGATAAAGAAATGACATAATTATGTGAGACAAATATAATTACAACAAATATAAGTGGATAATCATTTTAAAACAATCATATGTCATCCAAACATATTCATATCATGACATAATCATGAAGTAGTGGTTTATCCCAGAGAATTGAAATTGGGTTAAGAAGTTCCCTTACAACAATTTGACAGCCTAATGACATCACTTTAAAATTCAAAAAATGAGTTGACGAGAGAGAAAACGGTATCTCATCACTTGGACATAAAATTTACATCAATAAGGATATAAAAGAATAAATCCCAACATAAGAAGATGTAAATTAAAATGCATATCAAAACAAGTCTTTTAAAAAGAGGAGGGTGAAAGGTTCCCTTACCGATTTGGGTAACTTTTGAATCGTTCAGCCAATGAAAGAAGGAACGTACAATGTTGATGTAAATACCCATAAAATAAATTATATTACAAAAATAGTAGAAAAATGGGATGTACATACACCAATCAATGGAAATAGTCGAAAATTATTCATAAATCTCACGGGAATAATAGTGAGATGACAAATACCTTATGAAAACTCGCCAGCCTAATGATGCCACTTAAATCATCCAAAAAATTGACCGATGAAATAAAATAGGGTCTCTCATCATATGAACATAGAAATTATAGTAAGAGGAATATAAAAGATCATCCCCCAACATAATAAATATTTTCTTAAAATAAATTACATAAAAGAGAGTACTTAAAATGAAAGAGATAGGTAGGATCCCGTAAGAAAATTCAGCAGCCTAACGGCGCCACATAAAAATTATAAAAAAGAATTGATGAGAGTAAGAGGGGGTATATCATCATATCAAAATACAAATTAAATTTTGGTGAATATAAAATAACATCCTCCAACATAATAACATGGAGCATAAATGAAATGACATAAAAGAGGGTACTTTAAAAGAAAGAGAGAGGTTAGATCGATTACCTTGTGTCTGACTTCACTCGACTATTCTTTAATTTCCTATATAATAAACTAGAGACAATTTGTACTTTATTATGAAACTTTTTTAGTTTCATTATTCCTTTTATATCATTTATTAAAATTTTATGAACTTTATGTAATTAAATAAGTTAATAACGATTGTTTTGTCGATCATTGGTACTTAAGTCAAAAATAAACTTCTTATAATTACAAGTTGTTCATGTGGTAAAATATCCATTATATACAGAATTATAATCATGTTGTAGAAATAATATATATCATATATATCCATTATATATATTCATTTATAATGTTACATAACATTTAGAGGTAAGAAATGAAATGAACCGTTCATGGAGATGGTAAGCCGTACGTACACATGAACGCTACTTTCATTTCTATTTCGTATTTAATAGAATTAAAACTAAATGATATATATATATATATATTTTATAATTCCAGTATAATATATATGTTATATAGTTCATATATGTTCATTTATTTCATTCTTTATACATTCCATGTATTGCATGAACGAGTCACATCACTTGAGGGGGTGGTAGTCCACACTTCCCCAAAAGAAATTATCGCATTTGCATAACTTGCAAAGCATAAGGGTATGTTTTAAATGTAAAATACAGAAAAATAGAGACGAAATAAATATAATATATATCATAAATAAATATAATTCCATCATAATTTCCACCATGATATGTTATATGTGAAGATAGAAAAATCATCCTTTCGTGATGTAGTGATTCGCCATCCATGAAAATAGTATGTTCTTTAAACATTAGACGGATGTGTGTGTAAGTGTTGCTCGAATAATTCTCATAAAAACATCCTAGTATACTGAAGATACTAGTTTTTTTACAATATAAATGAATAAAAATTGTTTAGGGGGTTGTATAAGAAAAATAAAACAGAAGAACATAAGAGTTGACATTACCATTAAATCGGGTAACTCCTCTTGGTTTGAACCAAAATGGTTTTGTTGAAGTTATTTATTCCTAAGGTATGGTTTCTAGGATGAATAGAGGGATTTTTAGAGATAAAAGGAGCAAATTTGCCCGATCCAAATGCTTGAGAGGTGTGGGTAAGGAGGTAGAGGTGGGGCCTTTTATAAGAGGGAGGAGGGGAACTCTTGGAATGTCTTGAAAAGTTACTTTATTATAAAATGATTTTAGGATATTAAAGGTCTCACAATTATTTATTTCGAGGGTAAGGTGATAAGGGTTCGAAATACACCCATACAATCGGTTTTTGACAAGTTTATGTCTTATAATTTACCTTATCTTCTCATTTAATTTAAATTGTTCATTAATGAGGTAATCACTACATCATCATGGTGTCATAAATAATGTTATTTATTTAATGTATAAAAAATAGAAAAAATATATCATGATATAGGAAATATCTTTAGATTTATAATGAATATTTATATTAAAAAATATGTCTTGTATATCCTCGTGTAAAAACTGTTTTAGTAAAACAATACATGTTTGTGAAATTTTTATTTTGACTTTAAATAAAAAGTTATTAATGTCATTTTCCTACCAAAGTGGATCCATGGGGTCCCCAAGTTGACCCATGGATTTTATTGGTTTGAAATTACTCATCCAATATGTTTAGTAAATGTGTCAAGGTCATTTCATATTATTATAACATTATAATTACCTTAAATTAAAATAATTACCTTTAATCACGATTAATAAAACTTTAAAGTTACTATTCACCAAAAAAATTATTTTAATCCCATTGAAAAATATTTTACATCCTAATGAAAACCATGTATTTCAGATCTTTGAAATTCAAATCACATAAGTGGTAAAATTTCATTTAAACAAAAAATCAGTTTTTTAATTACCACTTAGTGGTTTCACTATTCATCAAAAATTGATGTTTTTTAGAAAAATATCAAAAATTCACCGTAAGATATATTTGGTATTCCGAATACAAAAATTATGACTATTTTAAAAAATTAAAAAAATATAAGTTTAATTAATTAATTTAATAATTAATTCCCATTGTCAAATCAAATAGCATGTTTTTAAGAAACAATACCTATTAAAATATTGACACTAGTTTAAGTCCAATTTCAAAGTGAAATTAATTCCAATGAACACTGTTGGATTAAATGGTAAAAATATA
Organism: Viscum album; assembly: GCA_963277665.1. NCBI lineage: Eukaryota > Viridiplantae > Streptophyta > Magnoliopsida > Santalales > Viscaceae > Viscum > Viscum album. Next base: position 1,974,315,068 of record OY728133.1, read on the forward strand.
TTTTATTTACACATTAAAACCAATTAAAAATATGATCTATTCATATAAATAAATTAGATTAAATAGATGTTTTGAATTAAAATACAATTGTTTTCACTTATTCTTTAAAAATGGACTTTATCAATAAAATAAAATAAACATACAAAAAGTAAATTTTGATATCCTGATTCTAAAGAAGGATTTTATTTGGTCCAATATAACATATAAAATTGTCATCATTTGGATTTAAAATGGGTTTGCCATTAAATAATGGTTAATCGACCTTTTAATGAATATTAGAATATTTACTCTTAAAATTGGATTCATTCAGATTTTCAGCCTGTAACAGTTATTGGATAAAACTAAAAATATTTTCCAAACATATATAATCATTTTTTAATTAGTTCTGTTCATTCCTGCCATTACAATAGCTAGGCATTAACTATTTAATATATTATTATTATATATTTAGTGTGAATCGTAAGATTTCAAAGAAACTCGTTGTTGCGTATTGGGTACGCCATTGAGAATAGCATTCCCTTTATAGTAATATTAATATTTTATTCACAAATATTGATAAACATGAGAATGTAATATTATTTACTTACCTGGGATGTTACATTAGATCTTCATAGGATCCACCGAGACACCTTTCACAGAAATCACATGTCCCAAAAATTTCACCTCATTAATAAAATAGTAAATTTGGATGAATTCACAAATAAAGAATGTTCTTTAAATATTCCAGGAATGATATACAAATGAAAATCATTTTCATACTCTGATCTAAAAAATGTATTTATACTCACTCAAAACCCCTAGAATAGGGACACTATGGCTTTGAAAAACCACATTAAAAAAAATATTTTTTACAATAGGAGTGATACCACCATACCATTAGAGTTAAAAATGACATATATCCCTAATAAAGGATCCCACTCACCTTGATGACTCAAGTGACCCGATCTAAATAATAGAACTATCCAGGAAAATGATAAAAATATATCTTATATTTTCTTAATAATCTTATTCATACCAATAATGTGATGAATGACAACAAGATCAAGAAATAACAAGTACCATATGGTTTCATGTTCAAAAATCATCACCAAATATTTAGGAAATCTAAAACACTACTCTTATATCATTATAAAAGGAGTGGAATGTGTCATAAAAAATGTACAAGATATGAACTCAAACCCAACATGTTAGTAATATCAGACAAGATAATGGAATGAGTTTTACCAGCATCAAATAAATCCATAACCATAAAGAATGAAATAAACATCGTACCTCTAATGGTAGTGAGTACACAATATGACTATTATCATTCACACTCCACTACATAGAAACATCCAAATTCTACATTCTCTTTCTTCAAATCCTGAGAATCACCCTTTGTGTGAGGTTGATATCCAACCCCTTTTGATATCTCATATCTAAAATAAGACCTATTGGGGAAGGTGGATACAACTATATTCCTATAGACTCACACACACCCGAATATCATAGACATATATAACATCAATTTAGATGAATATGTGCCACATTGAAAATGTACATGTCAGAATAATATAATAGTTTAGAGTATTTGGATACATATAAAAAAATAATTTATCAAGGTAAAATATATTAATTCTCTATCAAAACGATCATCCACTTTAAAACCTATACATTAAACATTTACTTATAAACTGGGGAAATGACTCATAAGAAATGGGTGAGCTCAAATGTTTAGTTAGGGTAATGAAAGGATATTTGTAATCATAAGATGAAATAGGGTATGAGACCACAAGAATAACATTTTAAGATTATAAACTATATGTCAAAGATCATATACATGAGTCATGGAATAAATATTGGATTTTCATAAGACATGAATCAAAAATGTAATTGAGATCAAAAGACACGAAAGCATAACATGGGAATAATTCTGGGAATTTTGGAAGATATATAAAATAATTTTTATAGTATTAAAAGAATAAATCCAAGACCATATTAGTGAAAAAAGTCCTTTACTAAACTTTACCCACTCCCCATTCCAACCCTATATTACTAAATTGTATTCACCTCCAATTCCATCCCTATAAAAATGAACTAGGTTTACTTCTCATTCAGACCATTTATTACTATACCGGGTTCACTCATTATTCCAGCTATGTCATACTGACCTAATTTCACCCCTTATTCTAGAAATGTCATCCATAATTTATTTCAATCCTCATTATATCCCTATCATACAAAACTGTTTTCACTCCTTGCTCAAGCCCTGTCATACAAAACTGAGTTCAATACTTGTTCTGGACCTATTTTATTGAACAGATTTCACTCCTCATTTCATCCCTATCATACCTACCAAAGTTCAATCCTCATTACAAACCTATCATAAAAATAAGATATAAATCATTTTGAAATAAAATTCAATGACATTTAGATCCTACAGTTCACATAATAAAATCAAGGATTCATGTTCTAGAAGTTAATAAAACATTCATAATTTCATGTCCCATAAAAAGAAATGGATTTCACAAACAACATATCGTAACCCATGAGATAAACATGGTACCATAAAAATTTCATGATATCATTATCTATGGAAAATAGATACCCCTCATAGTCTATTTTTTTAAATTATAACCCATAAAAGGAATTTGGATTTTATAGAATATAACCCAGGAAAGAGAAAAAAGTTTTATAAATATCATTCCATTAAAAGATAAACCATTTTAGGAAATAATATTAATGTAAAACTTAAATAATATCAATATAAAGGATTGAGTAACCCCAAATACATTCATTATAGATGTAAAATAATTTTAAATAATCTTTTAAAATCATTTCTTTATGAAAAAAACATTATTCATCAATACATTAATTTTATAAGAAACACTTTTTGAAAATCATTTGATTTGTAAATAAACATTAAAAATTATAATTGAAAAATTGAAAAGAAATTAAAACCTTTCTACATGAAAAAATATAAAATAAAGTTGAAAATATTTTGGAAACCATTTTCCTTGACTAATTATAAATTAATATTGAAAACATTTTAAAAAATGTTTTAATTGAAAACATACCAAACAAGATTGAAAAAATTATAACTAACATTTTCCATGAATACTTATAAAATAATATTGAAATTTTGTGACAAAATTTTTCTTTAAATTTTTTTTAAACCTTATAAGGTAATCATGAAATTTTTTTTGTAAACATATTTAATTTAAAATACTTCAAAAACTCCTAAATAAGGCCTGAAATTATCGTGGAAACCTTTTTCTATAAAAAAATTAAAAATTAAAAATTTAAACAATATTAGGGAAATTATTATTTGAATATAACCTTTTAAAAATTCAATTTATGATTCTAGTAAATGATATTTATGATGGTGGGTATGTCCATACATGAAAAACATTCCATTTATACCTCAAAAAGTTTAGAAATGTTTTTTGATTTGAAAATGACATGAATATTAATTTTTTGGAAATAATTGTTATTTGAAGGTAAACATATGGGTAAAAATATCATTTTAATATCATTGGAAAAATATAGAAATTTTTTGAAATTTTTTAGAAAAAGTGTGTTTGAAGGAAAATGGATTTCAAACTAAAGGGAGAGAGAAATTCTAGTTTTTTATAAATGTTCATTCTTAGTTATCATAGCTAGTAAAGTGTTGAAAATGGTAATTAAAATTTAAAATATCATTAATAACTAGATTTTACTAAAATTAATGATTTTTCATTGGATATGTATCAAAATATATCATCAATGGTATTATTATTTTAAGAAATATTTATAAACAATGAGATTGTAGTAATAAACTATTATCAAATTGGTAACGTAAACTCATAAAAAAATTAGAGATTAAAATTAAGTGAATCCAAAAAAGTAAATAATTTTTTATATTTAGAATATAAAATGATAATTGGAACTATATACACCACATATAAGAATATTGGTGCAAAAAAGTACATGTGTCTCAAATAAGGAAAATTGAAACAAATTTACATTACCAAATTTTTAAAATTTGAAACATAAAACCCTTGAAAGAAAAATCATAAAAGGGATAATAAAATAATAATAAATATAATTATAAGAACCATATAAAAAATACCTTTGCAGTATTCAAACCAAAAATCATAAATATGAAGCGAACATGACTTTTGTTACATAAAAAACAAAAATGAGATAAGAAAACCCTGACCTTAAGTATTGATTTTCGTTATACATGTCCAAACATCCAATATAATAAAAATAGGTTTATTATAAATCTACCAAATAACTATATTATTAGGTATAATACCTCATAATATTTGATAATGACATTATATTACCCATCTATTAACAAATCCATGTAAGTGTTACGATTCGGGTAATGTCCTCTTTGTTTTATGTATAAGTATTGACTTGTTGTTATTGATTATCATACATATATCATTACGTAATTATTTAAATAATGTAAAACAAAATTTAAAGATCATATATATTAAATAAATAAATATTTATAATAATATACTAAATATTGAAAAAGTAAATGGAATACAATGTTCATGGAGACGGTAGACCATACATAAGCGTAAATGTTGTTTCTGTTTTATTTTCGTTATGAAACAATGAAAGTAAATAAAATATATATTTGTGTATATATATATATATATTATTGTAGTTTTATTATTTTTTATATATCTTATTGTTTTATTAAACCTATCCTTAATACATTTAATATAAAATGTGAACAAATCACATCGCCTTGAGGAGGCCGTAGTCCACAAGTCCACAACTGAAGTTATCATAATTACATAAAAATTAAATAATGAAGGTATGTTTAATATAATAATTAAATCATAATAATTACTTCATAAATATAATATATATATAACATAAAAAACTATATCCCTCACAATTCCCATCCTTGAGAGGTGGTAAAGAAAAAATAAACAACATCGTTTCAGAAGGTGGTAGACCATTGTATACACAAATTGTATGTATTTTACCCATTATATGGAAGTGTGTGGAAGTATAGGATGAAAAATTATAAAAAATAGAAGTATATTTATTTAATTTATTTTATCATATTATCATGGAATAATAATATTTTATATGGCGGAGAATAAAAATGATACAAATGATGTTGAGGAAGAATGTTACATCTTCATTGGGTAACTACTTTTGGGTTTTACAAAAGGGATTCCTTGATTGGATTTGTTCCAATAAGCAGGATTATAAGATTATTTTAGGATATTTTGGGTGAACTATTTTTAGCATTTCGCCCATCCAAAAGGGATTGAGAAGTGGGAAGAGAGGGGGTGGCCTTTTATAAGTATAGAAAAGCACCGATAAGGTATAATTGAACATATTTGAGTGCTCAATGAATTATATATATCCTAAAAGGGTTAAAAATAGATCCTTATAGTATAATAGGGGTTTAATTGTTGAAACGTGTCTATAATTGTTTTTTAAAATTTTTAGGGTCATTTTTAGACTTTATATTCTATGTTTAGTCTTTAATTAAGCCCATTTTTACCTTAATCACTATAATTAATTTCAACTACATTCACTATTATATTTGGTAAAAAAATAAGTTGACCTAATTATACATTATAAATGTTTATAATTCAAAATTTGGAATAAATTTTTTAAAATTGTAATCATATAATTGGACAAAATTAATTTAATATTAATCGTACATATGAGATGAGATGACACGTTTTTAAGGAGAAAAGGGGAAAATTACTTTTCTATATATCAAATTTTATGAAAAAATTGTTCCAATGACCTAAATTAAAATAATTTATGTATTATTTATATAAATATACTTTAAAAAAAATTAAAAAAATTACTTTATATTTTTATTAGAGGAAATTTGATGTTTGGATTTAAAATTCATCGTTTTTCATTATTCGACAAAAATTGAAACTTCTCAAAAAAATACCAATAATTTTCCCAAAGTAAATTTTAATGTTATGATTTAAAAAAAAGTATATTTTATTAAATAAAAATAATTAAATTTTCAAAAAATATATTTATAATGGATTAATCATTAAAAATCTAAAAAGATTCTTATTACAAAAATACATCTCTTATTCAATAAATTTGATTAATTCATATCAAATACCTATAAAATATATTGGATGAGTATCAAAAACATTTATTGAATATATTATATATAAATTTTAAATAAAAAATTAATCAGAAGTGGTTTTTTAATTTATTGAGATAAAATTATGTATGTTCATAGAAAATATTTTTCTTATATAGATAATTTTATAATTTCAAACAGTTCTTACATTCGGTTATATTAATTGATAAACAGAGGATTAATTTTATATACATATTTAAATCACATTTTAATAATTTATTTTATCCAATGTGAAATTTCTACTCTAATGTCTTGGTGGTAGCAATAAGAATTTTTTAATAACAATATTAATAGTATATTGTAGTTTGGTAATAATTTGACTTGCGTGTGACACAAGCTATCAAAGGGACTCAATACTATTTGTAATTCATGTAAAATATAGTGTTTCATGTTCCAAAAGCTAATATAAGTATTCAATTTTGTGAAATATTAACTTAGTGTTACATATAACACAATAACAACATAGTGATTTTATATAAAAATATCTATATTTAGTATTTCATGAAATGAAAATTTTAATTTGAAAACAAATTCATAAAAGATTGGTGGGTAACATTCTACAACATTAAAGTGGATTTCACCCTCAAAATTCATATGGGTTATCATTTTTCTATTACTTGAATGTTCATTTCATTGAATCCTACGATATAAAAATAAATACTAAAACATTATTTTAAGTGTAAAAGTTGGAATCATAATGGTTACCCAAAGCAACTCATAGCTAGGTATCCCCGTAGAAGAAAATAGCTTTGGAGTTAAGATTGGAAATAGATGAAAACCATAAATAATTATAAAAAGTTTCATTATTCATGAATCCCTAATAAGTGAATGATCAATGGAATGTTAGGGGCCCAAATCTTAAAAATTTATAATGATTTATCTGACCATTGGTTCAACCAAAAATAAGGTATCAGGAGAAATAATTTTCAATATTCTTTTCCTATTGATTAAGAATTTATTTAATATATAAGAACATATGTAAATATAATTACAAGAGTTTATTGTATTTTATATTAAAAATATCACCCTTTGGTTGTGAATTTCTTGATTTCCACTTCATATACTACTCTAGGAAATGATGGTGATTTTTTCATTCCTAATTTACTAATAGTTCATGAGGTAAAATTATAAGTCCCCCCATCTACCATTATAGAAAAAAATTAGAATAATTTATCCAATATGAATAAATACTCATATAGATATACAATACATCAATCTTAAAGAAACATATTAATTTTAATATAAACTATTCCATAAATAGTCATCCTTGTAACTCTTCTTAATGGTAAAAATAAAAAACATTATAATAAACATCACTAAATTTCACAAAAGCAGCTTAGCATTGATCCCCCATATAAAGTAGATCATGTTTTTTCACATTCCAAAAATCTGAATACATGCATCATGTAGCCTCTTGAAAAATGTTAATAACCCGAGTTATCAAAAATCCTTTTGTAAAACATGAAATCTTTATTAATCCAAGGATTATATATTGTAGTCCCAAAATAAAAGATGTTCTAAACCTCATCAATGATATTATAGTACACTTATTCAAAAAATAAATTATCAGTTTTGAGGTCTTAAATACTATCCAACTTACATTATCCATATCATCATCTCTTTATCCATATAAAATATCATTTTCCCATTTTCATGTACATGGTAAGGGAAACATTATCATAATGTATCCATGGAGTTAAATATAATTTCTATGTCAACAGTGTCATTGAACACATTCTTCATAATACATAAAGACATCTTCTACAAACAATGTTTATATAATTATTGATTCATATAATATAATCTTTTAATTCCATAATATATATGCATTAATGATCCAATATTAATCTTAAATAAACACTCAAGCTACATAAAATTATTCCTTAGTACTGGTTTCCATGAATATGATATATGAATCATGTATTGAGGTTGTTCGACCCTAATATAATCATACTTCTTATGTTTTATGTAAACAATACTAAAATAATATCATATAATTTTTCATTGAAGAACATGATGATGGACTCCCTCTACATATTGATACCTCCATAACTGATAAATATCTTCATGTTCACCTATGAAGAACTCTTACATGTCATATGACAAAGAAGAAACAATATCATCCATGAAAAGACACTCTTCATTCTCAATTAATCCTTTATTGAGAACGTGATATCTTTCCATAATGAAAACACTCTAAAAAATTGATACTCTTACAACTCAGCTCATGTGTTCATAGTGTTTAGATGTCTAAAAAAATAGGTTAATCCTATACACCTCTCAGTACAGTTGAATGTTTTTATATATCTTTGTCTGTTGTGTGGTTTGAGTAAATCTTTTATGGAGCTTCTAGGAGAAATCCTCGACCAGTGGGATTTATGACCATATTTTGAAACCATAATAGTGGTGAAATTGAATAAATTTATTTTCCCTATTGTTTTTTCACTTCCTTCGATGCAGATTTGCTGGGGTTGATTAATTCTGTTCACATGTAAAGCTAATGGTACTTGAATACTATTTTGTTAAAATGAGACTCTACCAAAATATTTTGTGCTGTTAGACATGGAAACATTATTATTTCCTATAAAATGATTGCAAGATAGTCTAAATACTTTGAAAATATCTCCCAAATGAATTATATTATCACACATATTTTCCATGAATCTGACTCTCTCGGTGAAGTATTTAAAAATTAGGGAGTGATTGATGATGATTTCATATTCTCTAACACACCCCCTTGATTAAATGCCTCTCTTTCAATAGTAAAAATATAAAACAAATTATATTATACTAGTATAATTTTATTTTTTATATCTGGGGAGAATGTTAGCTCATTTTTCTTATAAAAAGTACCATTTCTTTCACATGTTGGTTGCAATTTATTTATCTTCAGTAGTACAACAAACAATCATATCACCTTGCTAATTCTTTTCATAATATTTTCACTTAGGAAATAAATTTGTATAATTCCCATACATTCCAAATCACAATCATTCAATTTTAACCTAGTTCTTTCTAATTATCTCCATTGAATAAGATGAGAAATCATAGTGTGAGAAACACTCTTCATTATATAAAATCACTTAATCATTAAAAATTACATATATGATGTCTAAATTATGAAACCTTCTTGTGACACTATAGGATTATACTTAGAGGTATCCCTGGATTTATCCTTATAAATATATATTGGGATATCACATATTGTTTCTCATCCAGGTTTAAAAAGTTTCACTAAAACATTCCTTTTATACCAACTAAAACAACCCACGATTAAAATACATTTACCTTAAATCAATTTTAATGAATATTTATAACGTTAAAAAAGTAAATTATAGAGGATAACAATAGTTCAGTGTTTAAATAATATTAGAATAAAAATCATCATATATAATGAAATGTTTTCATAATTTACCACAATTAACATCCATATTAATACATATACATAATATATTTATTCATAAACTGGGGAAATAAAGCATAAGAGAGGGGCATGCTCAAATTACTAGTAAAGGTAAAAAATAGATATATAAGAATAACATGATCATAAGATTATGAGAAATCAGTAATAACATTTGAAGATAATAACATTCATATCAGAGAACACATACATGAGTCATCATATAAAGATAACATGTTCATAAGATAAGAATCATAAGTTTATATAGATAATAATCCAAGAAATCATAATATAAGAATATGTTAAGGAATTATGGAAGGCATATAAAATTAGTTCTATAGTATTCATGGCTTAATTACAAGACCATATTAGTCGAAAAAATCCTTGAATGAACTAGGTACACTCACCATTCTAGCCGTATGCCATTAAACTGGGTTTACATCCCATTCCAGCCCTGTATTACAGTATTGGGATCTCTAAAAATTCTATCCATATATTGCTAAAAAGAGTTCAATCTGCATTATTGCGCTGTCATACTGAATCATTTCCACACCTGGTTCCACCCCTGTGAGTCTAAAAATATTTAACTCCTCATTCCATCCTTGTCATACTAAAACTTGTTGACTCCTCATTCTAGCCCTATCATACTTTACCATGTTCACTCTTCATTAGAGCCTATTCGTACTAGAAGAAGTACACTCCTCATTACAACCTTATCATGATAAACTAAGTTCACTCCTCGGTCAACACCAATCATTATTATGAGTTATAAATATTTTCCCAATGCAATGAGGGAGATATTGGTCCCAATAATCAAATAATTAAATCACACATGCATGTTTCAAAAGGTAATGAATCCTTCTCCATTTCATGAATCATAAAAAGAGATGGGTTTCATAACCATCAAATAATAATCAATGAAATGAAATTAGTAAAATAAAAAAAATTTCATATCATTTCATGTAGAATACATATATATTATAGTCATATAATCAAAGAATAACCCAAGAAAATAATATATTTTCAAAAGAATATAACATGTGCAAGAGATAAGAGTTTTAGAAATATCAATCTATCAATCATAAAACATTTTGTGAAAAATATTAATGGAACTATTAGATTAAATCTTGAAAAAGTAATGAGTATCATCAATTGATGTCATTATATATTGAAAATAATTTTTAAATGTGTTATAAATACATTTCTCTAGGAAACAATAAATTATTATTCCAAAAATTATTTAATAAAACATAAAACCTTTGGAAACCCATTTATTTTAAATAAATACGAAAAATATAAAGAATTATTTGAAAAAATTTCCAAGAAATTTCTTATAAAACATATAAAAGAATTTTAATCCTTTTGAAAATATTTTTCGCTGAAATCATATAAATTAATCCTGATTTTTTAAATCCTTTTCCATAAAAAATATAAAAGAATCTTGAAATAATTTTTTAAATAATATTTCCTTTAAAATTATCTTGAAATATATTAAAAAAGAATCAACACTATTTTGAAATATTTTTTAATTGAAAATACATCGAAAACTCATAACAAAGGTATAGAATTAGTTTTTGAACATATTTCTATTAAAATGATTAAGAAAAATGAATTCCCATAATATTAAGAAAAAGAGTTACTTAAAAATAATCTTGTAAACTTAAAATATAATATTCAAGTAAATGACGGTCATGATGGGGGGTAATTCTGTACATGCCGAACATTCTTTTTGTACCTTAAAATTTATAGAAACGTTTCCTAGTTGGAAAATGACCTAAAGATTATTTAATTAAACAAAAGTTTACTTAATTAAACAAAAGTTTATTAGAAATTAAAACATTGGTAATAATTCCTTTTGAATATAATTGTGTAATAATATATTATTTTTTTAAAACACTTTCAGAAAATATGGTTTTGATAAAACACATATTTCTGACCCAAGAGAGAGATAAAATCATATTTATCATAAAATCACTTTATTAATGATCCTATATACCTAATACTAAAGTCATGATACTTTAACTTGAATATATCACAAGTAAACAGTGGGGAAGAAAATAAAAGAGTTTCTTTATATACGAATGATTATATTTTAATAATGGTAGTATAATCGTAAAAAATACTGATAAATGAAAAATTATAGCAATAAATTATTACCTATTTAGTAAAATTCACTTATAATCCAGAAGAGATAATAATATTAAGAGAATTTTAAAGTAAAATGAAAGAATTAGATTCATGATGTGACATGTCAAAGGGTATTATATACATAACGTAGATGAATACAGCTGCATAACATGATATGTGTCTCAATGTAAGAAAAATGAGACCCATTTACATAACTGATTTGGTATCTTTTTATAAATAAAATACATGATAGAAAAATAAAAAATGGATATGTAAATATAAATGAATGTAATTATAATAATATTGGAAAAAATCCATGGTCAGTGTACACACCACGTATATTAAATAATATGTGACCATGACTAGTGTCTATCAAAAAATAAAGGAGATAAGAAAACCCTTCCCTTAAGTCCTAAATTTCATCACAGACGTTAAAAACTCATGTATTATAGATATATGAATATTATAAATAATCCACAACAAAATATTATAATATCTAATACCATAATTTTTTATTATGACATTACATTACCCATTTTAAGAAGTCTATGATAATTTCATGTTTTGGGAAATATCTGTATTGTTTTTGTGTATGTGTTTTGATTTTTTTTGTTAATGATATTACATAGATCGTTATTTAATTGTATCAAAAATGTGAAAAATGATTTTGATACCATATATATTTAGTATATTAATTATTATAATAACATATGAAATATTGAAATATGAAATAGAATACACCGTTCATGGAGATGGTAAGCCATATTTACACATGAACATTATTTCCATTTTATTTTCAAATTAAAAGAAAAAATATATGTGACATATATATATAATAATTCCAGTATAATTATTATTTTATATATATCATATTCATTTAGCAAAAACATCTTTAATACATTCCATGTAATGTGTGAATGAATCACGTCACTTTGACAAGGCGGTTTCCACATGTCAAAAATGAAGTTAACTTAATTACCAAAAATTGAAACAATGAATGAATGTTGTATATTATAATTAATGAATAATAAATAAATTATAAATATATAATATATAATATAAAAATAGTATTCCAATCATAATTCAATCCCATGATATGTGGTAATAGAAAAAAAATCTTTTCATGAGGTGGCAGTCTTTTGTACACCCGAATGGTAAGTTCATTTCCCATTAAATGTAAGTGTGTATTAGTGTATTTCTAACACTTGGAATAAAAAATTTAATTTTTAGGATACATAGGTTATAATATAATCATTTAATATAATATTTTAGGGTGTGGAGAAAAAAATTAAAAGAGCTTTAAAAAGGATATTACCTCTTATGTGGATACCTCTTTTTTGTTTGGACCTAAGGATTGGATTTATAAAAAAGAAGGCTTCTAGGATTAAGGTAGGGATGAATGGAAGAGATTTTATTAGGGGTTGTCTGATTTAAAAGTGATTGATATGTATGATGATATTGGTAGTATATGAGGCCCATTATAAGTGAAAAAGACACATGGGGTATTCTTGAAACTATTTGAGTTCACCCAACATTTTACATGTACCAAAGGGTTATGAATCGACCATTATAGATCCTTATATGTGTAATGGTTTTAGTATATCAAAAAAATAATTTAGAGACCAGTTTAGGGTCTATTATTAACAATATATTTTAATGTTTTTCATTAATGAATCTCATTTTTACCTTATTCATTGTAGTTAATTTTAATTTAATTCACTAATATTTTTTTGACAAAAACTATGATGAAATTTTAAGAAATTATAAATTATTCTTATATTAAATATGGAATACATTATATTAAATTATAACCACTGAATTGGAAGAAATAAATTTAATATTAATCTCGAAGATGTGATTAAACAATGGGATTTTAAATTGAAAATGTCCAAACCATTGAAATGTTTTTTATCCAATTTTAGTATATAATGGGTTAAAATTACCTAAAGTGTAATAATTACTGTATAATTTATATTATTATACATTAGAACCAAAATATATCAAAAATTTACTGTATGAATAAATTAGATAAAAATTATGTTTTGAATAAAAATTAAGTATCTTTTTTTATTAATCAATAAATCAATAAATCAAACTTATTAGAAAAATAGCAAGAATTTACCCAAAGTAAACTTGATAATATGATTTAAAAAATAGAGATTATTTTTTCAAATACAAGTTATAAATATATTGAAAATCATATTTAAAATGGGTTCTCTATTAAAAATTCGTAATATGATGTTTTATAAAAATATATATTTTAATTCATAAGATTAGATTTATTCTTATCTCGTACCTATAAAATATATTGAATGAGTATAAAAATATTGATTGAATATATAATATTCAAATTTTATGTAAAACATGAATCAAATGTGCTTTCTTTAATTTATTGTGATAAAATTTTATTTTTACATAGAAAAAATGATTTTTTAGAAATGTATGTCATTACCCCTCCCTCCAAATATTCACCTCCTTAGTGTTAAATAAAGAAGGAGAGATAATGACACCACGAGTCTCGCCTCTTGTTTTCGTCGTAGTGGTGACCAACACCAAGGGAAAAAAGATATCAAAATAAGGGAGGCATCAACCTTTATAATGAAACAAGACCAAAAGATAACATATATCGAACTCAAAACAATTCAATGAAATATATAAAAGATAGGCAAAATCCAATACAATGGAATGATTAAAAATAAAAATATAAAAAATTAATAAAACTCCAAGATAAGTACCTAATGAAATTCTATGTAGTGACACACCATCTGTCCCAATGTTTGAGCTAGTAATGTCCATCATGGTCCATGTAATCCCCATGGAAACTTGAAAATATTTTTATATACGTTGGATGAGCATAGAAGTATAAATAGTATGAAAAACCAAAATATATTGCACACCAGTGGAGGAAGAAGACTAAAGGACCTATGAAGAAATAATAGAACCCAAGAGAAACTAACATGGTATACTAGCCCCCAACCTCACAAAAGAAAAACTCATCAAATAACCCAAGTAAGGTAAAATAGTATAATGAACATTGATAGTAGGGAACCCCACACCACTTTCTATCTAATTAGTCTCTATCACACCCTATTATTATGCATTTGTGTCTTCCCACCTCTTTAGAACATACCACACTATTGCCAACCCACCCACACTTAGGCTTCATAGTTAGTCCCATCACCTCAGGAAAACGAAGCTCATCACGTCCATCCCATAGACACCTGGGCCATATACCACATAAAATCCCACCCACAGAAACCTAGTGAACATATAAAATCATATCCCACCCATAAACACATGGGCTACAGGCCACACCACATCCCAAATAATCATAGAAAATATCCCCACATCACACCCTAAAGACACCTGGGATAAAAACTCACCCACACACACTTGGGCCACAAAAACCAAAACGTGATTGAAAAATCATGGGATATCACCGCCTAGATGATGGAGTAGAGAATAACGGGTGGCCATCCATCTATCCTCCCACCGAGATGTTTTGGAAAGACATGTTCCCCCATGGTGATGGGGGGTGTCTAGTACAATGTTCTCAACTAGGGTGGGTTGAATAAATAACCCACAAAGGGAAATTCAAGTACATAATATAATACCAAAAACACGAGCAAAACATATTTTTTTAATCAATAACCCAATCAAAACATAACCTTTGTAGCTACCATTAAATTGACTATCACACAACAAGTCACAACTCAATTCGTACCCCTATCCAATTCACATAACCAAATCCAATTCATTATTATGAAGTTCATTTATTCTGTTACTATCCGACAAACTACCAAGAACAAAACATAACAATATAGATTGAAAATGTCAAATGGAGGAAGAATAACCACAGTAAAATAACCCACTTCAAACTTCCTCTCCATTTAACACCCATTAATGTCATAAAAAACCTACCATGGGACATAGAATGAAGCTTTATAGAAATTATTAATGGTCCATCTCCCATTCAAACCACTACCATCGCCATTCTTCATAGTCATTCCACAATTTCTATCCCTTCATCATAAAAGACCCCTAAATCAAAGCCACACCACAAAACACATCACATAATAGGCCTTCTCAATAACCCTTCTATATAACTACACCACACTCATCACATCCATCAACACAAACATAGAAAAACCATATCACAACCATGATTCACAAAACTACCCATCCATTCCATGCTCTATTAATCAATCAACTTGAGAGTCCATTGCACCACCCGAACCAACCCATATCACTCCCGATACCTATGACAGTACAACCACAACATATTTAGATTTAACAAGGATATTTTATTTAATTCCAATTTTTAGCTTCTAGGGTTATCGTAGAAATAGATTGATTCATGGGAATCAATTTATTAGTCGAGTGTTATTGGTTAAATGATTACATATTTTTTGATAGGAATAAAACATCAGGCATTAAAAAAATATATTAATTGCGAAAAATACCCCCTACGACCATGATTATCAGTAGGAATATAGCCTATACAATTCAAAGCATTGATCAAAATATCAATTAAATAGTATGATCATAATCCACATTCCCTAATCCCTGTGGATTGATGTTGGACCATTTAATTATACTAATTAATACTAATTCAACCTTGTACTCAAGAAACATTGATAAACCCACCCCACATCATACACTGATAAAAGAGATATGAAGGAAAAGATACTTCAATGATAATAAGATCAACACTTCTTGGTTTCACTGAAAATGTGGCCACACTTGAATTTGGAAAAACCATTATGGGAAAAATGATAAAAAAGTATAGTACAGCCCATATCCCCTCGAGGAATAATGGTTATAAGGGAAATCCAGTATCAAGGGAAAAGAGAGGAATATAATGAATTAAGGTTCTCATCTTTATAATGGACCAATCCTATATCAATATGAGAAACAATTTTTAAAATCCATTAAAAGTGGATCAGGACCACGACCGTGAAGTTTTGAAAACAAGGGAAAAAAATTAGGGATTTAGAAGATATACTCTATTTAAAATAGCATCATAAGCCAATAAATATGGTTATAAACTCTATTAACTTCAACTAAAATGGAAATGGGATGAAACTGGAAAAATATGAGAAATATGAAATTTTGAAAAACTGTTGAAAATGACTCACTGTTATGTTAGCAACCTGTGTGAGTCACTAGTTTCATCTACCCACGTGAGTCACCGGTGTGAGTCACTATTCCAACTCACCATTACTCACTCACCATTGCAATATAATAGAAGACAACTCGATGTTCTAAGATACCGGTGGGGGAGTAACTATTCCAAGCCATAGGTGGATGACTCACCATTCTAAGCTATCATTGGATAACTCTTGACCCTCACTCACCATAATAAGCTACTCTCATGAATGATTATTGGAGACCTACCATGAGTGACTCACGTTTGGAAGAGTCACCATTTCAAGCCACTAATGCTAC
This sequence comes from Viscum album, assembly GCA_963277665.1. Lineage (NCBI taxonomy): Eukaryota > Viridiplantae > Streptophyta > Magnoliopsida > Santalales > Viscaceae > Viscum > Viscum album. The sequence continues at coordinate 1,974,332,158 of OY728133.1, forward strand.
TCACTGTCCTGACCTACAATCACGACTCACCATTCCCGACACACTGTTGTAAAATTGAAAACCATGAAAACTATTTAAATGAGCCTCCGTAACCTCCCAAAACAACTAAAATTCTAGTCTTTTCACAAAGTAATGTACCAAATTGGTGTGGATTATTTCATTAGAAACTTATCAGATTATTCTTTCCCTTGAGAATTCAAAACCAAGCCCAGAAGAAAGAGGGGTCTGAAAACCGACCTCACAAGATACCTCTGAAGTATCCCAATACACATGATACACCACTAGCAAGATCATGGTTAAATAATAAACCTCCAAATGTTGTTCAAAAACTAGAGTAGAACCATCCTCATCCAAGAACACATCCGCTGAAATCCTCTAACCCAAACAAACCCAAGGCACAATAGACAAGCACAACAACAACAATATCCAAACTTGAATATTAGGGAATTCCTTCCTTCATATAATGATATCACACCCTCTTGGTGACACTGACTCACCCACAAAGGTTTAATTACATCACAATTAATGCATCGTGATTAGGAATCTTGTTTTCCCCTATTAATATGTTAGGACATTATCACACATTACGGAAAAAGGAAAAAAACATCTCATAACAAAAGAGGTTTAAACATTACATCAGAAGTGAATAAAAATATTGAAAATATCAAAACAACTATGGGTACTAGGATCAAATATGGACTCCTTGATCCTAGGTACTCTCCTCTAAGCCACCATGACTCCACATCATGAGAACCAAATGAATGGTATACCCACACCACAACTTCTCTCAATGAATCTATATCTCTATTACACACTCCACGAACATCACATCATATTTGATATCCATCTATCCAGAGCTAGTGGAATGGGAGTCATAATGAAGATACTGACAGAGTTGAGATATGTAAAAGATGTTTTCGATCCTCTCTAATTATGGTGAATGATTAAACATGTATGTCACTATTGCAACTTTCCCAAAAACCAAGAAGGGTCCAATAAAACCGGGAGAAACCTTAATGCCTGTAAAAACCCCTAAATCCATCATTGAGGGTAAAATTTCAAGAACATGTGGTCCCCAACCTTGAACTATAATGGTCTCCTCCTTCCATCAGCTTAATTATTTTTCTAGAAATTTTATTCATTCATCATCTTATGAACAAGACGAACATAATCTATTGTGTTCTAAACTACTTCTGGACTAAGAACAGTTGTCTCCCAAACCTCCATCCATCACAAAGATGAATGAAATTTACTTCCATACAAGGCTTTGAACACAGCCATGCCAATAGAAGCGTGATAGCTATTATTGTAAGAAAACTCTACCAAGTGAATTGTTTCACCCAAGATCTTCCGAAGTCCAAGATACATTCACATGAAATATCCTCCAATTTCATGATGCTATGTTCTGTCTTTCCATCCATATAAGGGTGGAATAATTTGATGAGGAATAACCGAGTGACAATGTGAAAACTAATATTCCATCCATAATGTTTAGGTAAACTACGTTTCTTGATTTGGGGCAAAGGATCATGAAACTCCATGCAGCCACACCTCCTCACCCACATACCCCTTGGAAACGAAATCCATTGTGCCTGACTCCATAATCCCATAGAAATGATCCTATTTCATTAGATGATCCACTACTAACAATATTACACCCCATCCTCCCTAAGACAAAGGTAACCCTATGGGGAAGTCCATAAAGATGTCATCCCACTTCAACTTGGGGACATCTAATGGATGAAAAAAACCACTGGGAACATGGGGATCAGTCAATACCTACTGGCACACTGAACACTTCACTAAATATTCCTCCATTTCCATTATATAACGGGCCATAAAAGTGATCCCTAAATCCATGATAACTCTTGTAAACTCTTGGGTTCACTGATAAAGGTGATATATGAGACTCATGAAGGACCCCCTCATGCATCACCTCTAGAAAAAACAAACTCCCAAAGAAAAAAACTTTGATTCTGAATATCCCCCAAACATCCCTCTATATCATCCCTATAGTCAACATGATTGTGCAACACCTCTACCCTTGAGTCATCCAACTGAGACTCTTCCACCCACTGCATTTGAGATGACAACATGTTCATCTGAAACAAATATTCTTTTCACTATACATTCATGCATCTATGTGAAGGGTTTCCAAAACCTCCATCAGCTTCTAGGCATCCATATATTCCCAAACTAAATTATTTTAAAACATCTTATATATGGAATTGGTAACCACATTCCCCTTCCCTGATGTGTAGATGATTCTAAAATCATACTCCTAATGAAAATCCATGCATCAGTGCTATATAATGTTTAGATCTCTCTAGGAAAATATATAACTCAAACTCTTGTGATTTGTGAAGTCCACAAAGAAATCCCCAATGAGGTAATATAACAAGAAATTCCACAAAACCTGACAAATGAAAGTTCCAGATTGTTGGTGGAATAGTTAAATTTCTGGGAATTATACTTCCTCAGCCCATAAGAGATCATACCATATGGTTGCATCAACACACATACCAAACCCAGACATGAAGATTCGAAAAACAACTCGAACATCACCACTCTTATTGCAACCATAGTTCTAGAGTACTGAACAACTTACCCTTCAAATTACCAATAACTTGCTGTAACTCCTCACTCCACACAAAAGACTAGAACTTTCTGGTCAGAGCATTCAATAGAGCTATAAATCGAGAGAAATTGGGTAACAATATCCCGTAATAACGCACTAGAATGAGAAAAATGCAAACTTGAATAGAATTATTGGGGTTTTACCAAGAAAGAACTACGTCAAACATCAATTGGTTCAATATTGTACCCTCTTGTTACACCACAATTACACAAAAATGAATCCCTCATGTCTAGTACATTCAAATGGAATGCTTTCTATAGAGATAGTGGTGTCAAAATACCTACAATAAAATCATGAGATTCTCAATATGATCCTCCTATAACTTCAAGTAGATCAAGATATCATCAATGAATACGATGAAAAACCTATCCAGGAACACATGGAATACAAAGTTCATAATCCACATGAACACAACTACTGAATTCAGAACACTAAATGACATGAAAACGATCTCAAAGTTCCCATACATACATCTAAAAGTAATATTTATGATATCACCCTTTTCAACCTCAATTGGTGATATAAAGACCACATATAGATCATAGAGAACCAACATGATCCTCTCAGCTATTCTAAAAGATCCTCTCTCTTCGAGAGTGGGTAATGGTTCTTGACCATCACCTGATTAATTTTCTGGTAGTATATGAAAAACCTTAGACCATCATCCTCCTTCTTTGAGAACAACATCAGATCACCCCATGATGACACACTGGGTCCGATGAATCCCTTCTTTTTTAGGTCCTTAATTTGAATCCTAAGGTCTTGCAATTTAGAATGTGCCATTTTATATGGATCCATCTAAATCGTACATACACCAAGATGTAAGTCTATCAAAACACATCATCTGGTCAAGGGGGTAGATTCACAAACTCCTTGGGGAAAACATTCAAGAACTCCCCAAAAAATCTAGTAACCTCAATAATCTTAGTATCTACTGATAATACTGATAGCTTGGCCAACAATGAAAGAACTTGATCTGCATGCTGACTACCCTCATAGAAACTCCCCTTTCCAACAACATCCACAATCTGCCTATCCATGTTGGAAAACACTACTCTCATACAAAATAATTTGATAAAGGAATGCAAAAAATAAAAATATTCAATGAAGAGAATGGTATCGTATGGTTGCTTTTGTAGCAAGAAAAAATCACCAAGGGATGGATGTGGTCCCATCATCAGTCTAAATCCCTGGCACACATCAAACAAGTTGGTATGACATCCGATTTTTGTACTTAATATTAGGGGAATGAGAAGCCTCTCTACGTCTATTATAACAGAATGGGATAGTCTATATGAAACATAATTGTTTAATGATATTGAATCAAACAATGAACAAGAAAGAATACTAAAAAAACCTATTGTACCTCTAAAAATATACATATCAACTAAAACTGATACTTCTTGGTTGTAAAATTGACAATTAAAAGATCCTCTACACCTATTTTGATCATAAAATCCACAATCATGCCTCGATCGAGGTATTTAAAGAACACCCTGAGGTTGGACTCTACATACTCCATCTTCCCTTGGTAGAGCTGGAGCCTACTGTCCCTACTTATGAAATGACCAAGCTAGAAACTACTATTGTGGATAGCACTGATCCTACCCACTTCCATCATAATAAGCTTGAATGGACACTGGGAACCAGTTTTGAAGATTCCCATAGACTCCACAAATGAAAAACATTGGCCCCAATACCATCTGAAAGGAATGTGGAACCGATGGTTAAAACATAAAATGCTAAGGTCGAATCATTGTCAGTCAAAACCTCAAAGGCATTAGCACCTGATAAATTCTACTACTGTTAATGTTTCCATATTAATAACTATGCTGACTCCCCTCTCATAGTAGTCCTCCTAGAGATTTAATCTGTTCAATATCTTCAATATTATTCTAAAACTCCAAGTACATAGACAGCCTAAATGGATTTTATAAGTACATGATAAAAGGATAAAGTGCCTCCTATAAACGTCTGTCATGAGAATCCTCATCCAGAAAGAGATTCAGTGAAAAATGAAGAAGATACTTGAACTTGATCCCTAACTCCCATACTCACATACTCACATACTACAAGAAGAGTGACTACAATATTTTCTATTCCTTCATGGTCAATTAAAGGAATTCTAAATTTAAATCCTTCTAAAAATTGACACACAGAACGTTTACCTTATTCATCTCTCTTAGGTACAATTTCCACAACTTGCATGCAACTATCTGCATCTGGATCACAACCAAAAGAACCCAGTACTTCATCAGACCCCAGATCATATAGATGGTGATCTAATTATTCTCAATACTACTATACATATTCATTTATGAAACACTTCCCTCATATATTCACAAAGTATTTCACTACAAAGAACCTATAATTATCTACCACTAGTCCTCCTAATCCATTAGATCAACCCTCCAACAATCAACCGAGTCAGCCTGCTAAGCATCAACCTCTTGAGCCACATGTATATGATGACCGAGTTCCTTTTTTGAAAAGTTAATTTGGAAACTCCAAGGCCCAATTAGAATGTAATTTTATTTAGGACAAATTTTAACTCATTTAACTCATTATTTATTTAAATTCCCCAAAACACCAAAATAATTTTGGAAAAAAATCATTAGTATTATTGAAAATTTATTAGGGTCTCTAACCTACAAACAACATAGACTCACTCAATGGTTATGTAGGCTCAGATTCCATGCATCGTATTGAAGGGGGGAGAAATCCCATGTCTTAGCTAGGGTTCCCTAGCCTATGTCATATACCAAGATCACCTGAATCGTTTCCCCTTCCAACCCATGCCATCCTCACTATTCCTATCTTCACACACTATCCTATCCCTCATACATCACCTCTAATATCACTCTTTCATGACCCCCACCATCCAAATATGGCCCTCAGGAGATGTAAATTAAGGAAGATAAATAATATCCCCTTGAGTCCACCTCCAGTAGGACCTGTATTCGTGACTAAACTAAGGGTACAATAATCTCATAATATAGGAGGCATTACCCTTTATCAAAAAACTATATAAGGAGATAAGATATATAAACCTTAAACAATATCCATGAAATATATAAAATAAATACAAAATCCATCCCACATGCATGTTTAAAATTAAAACTCTTTAAAATGCAATAAAACTCCAAGGTACGTACCAAATGATAAGAAAATAATTGACATATCAATGTCTCAAATTCCATGCTACCAAATCCTAGAACAGACTTTGTAATATTCCTGGAAACAAGGAAATTGTTTTATATATAGGGTGAGCATAAAAGAACACACAATACGAAATACCAAAGTCTCTCCTTCACAAGTGGAGGAAGAATACTAATGTCATAGTGAGGAAACAACATGACCCAATAACATATAACATAGTATACTAGCCACCCCAACCTCTAAAAGGAAATCCCCACAAATAACGCATGTCATGTAATATATTATAATGTAAATTGATAGAAGGGTACCCCAAACCACTTTCCCACTAATTGGTCACTCTCACACACAATGATAATGGCCTTGGGGTTCCAACCCCCTTTGAAGATACCACACCACAACCCACCCGCACATAGATGGCTCTCAAAGAAAGTCATGTATCCTAGAAAAATGAAGCTCATCACATCCCACCAACTGACACCTGTGCAATATACCATATCAAATGACATCCACAAAAACCTACGACACCTACCACATCACATCCTGCCCACCGACACCTGGGATACAAACCAAACCTCATCCTAAGGCCACTTGAGAAACCACAACACAACTCATCCTATAGGAACCTAGAAAAGACACATCACCCATGCACACAAGGGCCTTAGAAACCAAAACCTTCCCAATGAATTATAGACTATAATCACCTAGAATAGTTAGAAGAGAGGAGTGGGTTGTAATCTATCCATCCTCCCACAAGGATGTTGGGGAAATACACCCTTCCCCTGAAGAGGGGGGTGTTCAGAAGATTGTTCTCAACTAGGGTGGGGTACCAATAGAAATAAAAAAGGAAAATACATTTATATAATATGATACCAAACACTCAATCCCAACCTATGGTGTTTTAACCAACAACCTACTCACAAGACCACCTTTACTATTTCATATAAATGAAAAACCACACAAAAATATAAAAAACAATTCATTCCCCAACCAATTCATTTAACGTATTCCCATTGTTTATTAATGATTTAATTTATTACATAACTATTTGGGAAACTGCAATTCAAAAAACATAACAATCCACACAGAAAAAGACACATGGAGGAATGAGAACCATGGTAAAATAAACCAATTCACATTACCTCTCCATTGTACACCCATTTATTTCATAATAAAACCTACCCCAATACATTGAGTGAATATTTACACTCTTTATTAATGGCGAAGCATCCATTCCAACCACTAACAACATTATTATTCAAATACATTCCAACCAATCCATCCTCTAATGAGAACTAACCACAAAATGACAGAAACACACCACAAAACATTTCATGATAAACATTCTCAGTATCCCTAAAGCAAAACCACACCACTCCAATCACATCCAACAACACAAAAATTGCACATTCCGATTTCCTCCCCATTACACAACACTTCACATCCATTCTATGATCAATCAATCTCTCAACCTTACATTCTATTAAACCATATAGAACACCCCAAATCGCACATCCAGAACCATGCCCTTCAATAACCCAAACCAAATAAACATATCCAGGTTTAACAAGGTTCCATTATTCAATTACACTTGTTGACATCTGAGTTTATCATAGAAACAATTTGATCTTGGGACACCCATTTATTAGACGAGTGTATGTGGATAACAAATTTTATAAGAATTATTTGACACAATCCAATAGAAATGCCCTATAAAATCTATTAGGTTAAAAAAACCTATAACATCCTTGGATTTTATTAGGAATATTTCCCACATAATTAAAAACATTGATCAAAATATAAATAAAATAATAAAATTATATAGCACTTTTTTTAGACCCTATGCATTGATTTTGTCATTTTAGTTATTTTATTTTATCCTAATTAAACCATGATGTTATGAAACATTGATAAAAACACCCCAAATTATCTATAGATAAATGAGATATAATTTAAAACCACTTGGAAGAGAATAAAATCAACAATTCATAGATGCACCGAAGAAGGGGGCACACAAGCAGTAGGAAAAACCACCTAGAAAAAATATGATAAAAAATGTGTATCACATTCCATATCGCCAATGGGAAGAACAGTTCTATGAGAAATCTATAAATAAGGGTAATGGGAAGAATACAAGGAATATTGGGCGACATATTTACAAAGGACAAATCCTATATCAATGGTATGAATGAGTTCTAAAATCCATTAAAGGCGGATCTTGACCATGACCAAGGGGTTTGGAAAACAAGGGAAGCATCCGGTTTTTAGAAGATAGATACATTTTAAATGGATTATTAAACCATTAAATATAGAAATAAAATGATTTTATATCAAATAAAACATTATAGGGGAGAAACTAAAAAATGGAGAATTCTAGAATTTTGAAATACTATTGGAAATTACTCACCATTAGGTGAGTCACCGGTGTGAGTCACCGCTATGAATCATTGAACAAACTCACAGGTCCTGACACACCATTGCAAGCTACCAGTGGATGAATCCCCATTCCATGCTACCGATCAACGAGTCAATTTCAGGGGCTACCCATGGATGAATCACCATTTTGAGCTACTAGTGGACGACTCACCGGTCTTGACTCATCGTCACGAGATACCATCGAGAATCACATTTGGAGACCCACTATCAGTGACTTACAATTGGATGAGTCACCGTCATGAGCCACTGATGTGACTCACCATCATGTTCCTCCATCACGACCCTCCATCCCAGACACACTGATCTGAAATTTTCTTTGGAAAACTTGAAATCTTGAAAACTATTGAGATGAGCCACGATAACCTCTAAGAACACCTGAAACATTGGATTTTCACAATATAATGGACTGAAGTGGTTTGGGATATTACAAAGTAGTAGATTTATTTTCAAATAGTTCTTACATTCACTTAAACTAATTATTAACCAAATAATTCATATTATATACATTTTTAAATCATATTTTCCCAATTTATTTAATCTTATTCGTAACTACCATTGTAATGAAAATGTGGTATATTTTATAATATTTTAATAATAATATTAATAATATATTTTAGTTCGGTAAAAATAATCATTGTGTGTGATGCAAGTTATTTACGGGACTCAATATTGGGACTAATACCAGACAAATATAGTGTTTCATGTACCATAAGATATAATAAATGTTGAATTTAGTGAAATATTTACATGGTGTTCAGTATAATTCATGAAAAGGATAATTATTTCAAAAAAAAAGATGTATTTGGTATTGGGAAAAATAGAAAATATAAATACAAAACAACAAAATATAGGAATCTTAAAACTACCCTACTATACCCCCTAGGATAAAAATTGAAGATAACTAGCTTTACCAATGCATGAAACACCCAGGGAGGTTCCTTACAACACATTTTGAGGTGTCTGTTTCTACCATAATGATACCAAACCACTTAAATCTACTGTAATATCTATTTTTTCACTCACATAGTGACCACAACAATAGTGAACCTACTACCTCTTTTGACCAATCAAATGAGTTCTTCTTAAACGCAACTGTTACCAATTCCCTGAAGAGTGTTTTATTTCTACATGTGTCTACCTTAGACATAGTTTCCATATCTATAAACACCATGAAGGTGAGTGGGAATATAATAATTTGTATATTCTAAATATTTTTCCAAAAATCCATTTTTATCCCCCATTCCTATAGATAATCATTCCAAACAAGATATGGAGATAGGTCCACCAATTCTACAAACTGAGTAGCATATTATTGAATAGAAAAACCACCCCACTCTAAATAAATTAACTCTTGAGTATTTTTTACTCTCAATGCCGAATGATATAACTACAAATTGAATGATATCATGAATTTTTTCCTAGCAATTTCTTCATTAATCTTATTAGGCTTAATAGATTACAACCAATTCCTTCATGGACCTTCAAGAATGTATGTGGTGAAATGAACCATGGATTATTCAAGATTTTTTGGGATTTTTTTAAATATAATCAATACTTTTAATCCTTTAATCTGATTAGTGGGGATAATATTAATTTTTTAAGATATATGGTCGATATATAGTGAATTCTGATGCATGGCCCATATATTGTTCTTCATCAACATTAATTAAATTTCCCATGTTGAAGATAATTTAGATAATATATTCCCACAAAACCAATCCAACTAAAGGACTCTTATATGTAGTTAACTCTAATTATTCATTTATTGTATTCGGATATGTTCTTCTTGAAGGATCTATGTTCTATAAAACAAATAGGGAAAGAAATATCATTGTAGAGACCTAAAGCTTGATGTACATAGACATTAAATTTCTTTTGAGGAATACTTAATACATAACAAAAACCAACACTCAAGGACCGTAATAGTTTAGTGTCTTTGGAAACTTGGAATATAAATTTCTAATCATGTTGGAAGATCTTCAACATCTCCATTAACGATCTTACCCTTTTAGTTTCCTTACCTAAAACCGTTTTTTTAATCTTGGGGGAACAATATAAAAAGGTGAGCTCAAATGATAATTAAGGATAAGCATGGAGAAAATTAAAAAAACATATAGAATTGAACATAAAAACATGAACATAATTTTTAAACATCGAAATTTTGAGCAATGACATAAAACAAGGCAGTACATAAGTCATAGATCATAATGGAACACCAATAATGATAAAATATCATGGGAATAAAACTTGTAATTGTGGAAAATCATTAAGCACATGATATGATTTTCATGGTAGCCAAAGCATTGTTGCCAAGATCACCTTAGTGGACAATTTCCCTTTTTGAATCGAGTTCACTCCTCATTTCAGTCCTGTAACACTGAACCAGATTAACTTATCATTCCAGCCATGTCAATCTCAGGAGATATAAATATTTACCCAATGCATTGGAGGGAGATATAAGTCTCACCCATATCATAATGAAATCATTCTTACTTGTGCCACAACATAAACATAAATCATTCATCATAACCCGAAGAGTAAAACTGAGTTTCATAAACATCTTCCCGTCATAACACAATCCATATAAAAAAATGTATATCATTTCATCATAAGAAGAATAAAACCATGTAAATAATGGAGACATTACACTGAAAACATAAAAATATTAAATAATGTCATTTTAGATGGAATATAGTTTTGATAAAACACTTGAAATTATTTCTTGAGGAAAATATCCTTTCTTCTTCAAAATTAGTTCCTTTCAAAAAATGCCATGATATTTTAAGAGAAAAGGGTTTTGATGAAAATAATCATGCATTACTGTAGAGGAATATTAATGAAAATGAGGTATTATTAAACCGTAAAAATCCATTCATGCCGTATAAGTTAAAAATAACATTCTCCTCATACTTTTGTCAGAAAAGTCAAAAAGTACCTCATACTAAAAACGACAGAAGATTCCTTTCATATTTTTTCTAAAAACTCACTAATGAGTAAAATTGGATTTTAAAAATTGTAGGAGGATGGAAATAATATTAAATATTGGGGAAACATGGATGGGGATGACAAATATTCCCCAGTAAATTCTGATGTATAAACAATCTCAGATAAAAATTGAGATTGCGATATTTTCCCTTAACTTATGTCTGATATGCTTCGTACGTATCCAAAACACCAGTATAATGATTTAAATAATTTCATTTACTTATTAAAGAATCATATTAATTGTTATGATATCATATATAGTTCACTTATGACTTTATATTACCCATTCTTTTGTAAATTCCATGTTAAAGCAGCGTTTTTGGTAAAATAGTTTTATTTATCGTACATGTTTGGAATTGTTGTTCTTGATATTATTATTACTTATATCATAATTTAATTACATCCAGAATGTAAATCAGGATTTTTATATTATATATATTCAGTATATACATATATATAATAGATCGATAAATGGAAAGAAATACACCGTTCATGGAGACGGTAGGCTGTATGTACACATGAACGTTGTTTTCCTTTCCTTATTGACTTGAATGGAATTAAGTAGATGAAATATATATATATATATATATATATATATATATACATAAATACAGTAGATTTATAATGTCATATATTTCTTTATTATTTCTTATATATACTTTATAATCATTCTTGAATGGTTAACATCGAGAATGAATCTCATCGTGTCGTGGAGACGGTAGTCCATACGTACACACAAGCGATGATATCGTTCCCATAATTATTTAATTGAATTGGAGTGGATGATAAAATATATCAGAATAAATATTTTGTTATAATAACTATTTATAGTTATTATTTCACAATTATACCCATCCAAGTAAGGTGGTGTTGGAAAAACAGATTACACCAAGGCGTGGAGACGGTATTCCGTACGTATGCATACACGGTGATTTCAAATTCTTGTAGGATGGATAGAAGGTGTAATGGGGTTGTTTCATATTCATAATAACATATCAGTATATTAGTGATACTTATGTTATTACTTTTTAATGAAACAACTAAATAAGAATAAGTTGAAGAAGAAATAATCTTGAAAGAATCGGTAGAAGATATTACCTCTTCTTCGACGCACCTCCTTTAAACTTCTTATAAGGGCACTAGGGTTTGTATTTTGAAAATAACAGAACCTATATGATATAACTAGAGAGGTTTAGAAGAAGAATTTGCAGGTTTTGGATGAGCTTCAAGGCTCAAAAGGGTGTGAAGAGAAGTGGGAAGGGGTTCCCTTTTTATAAGGTGGGAGAGGGGCACCTTTGGAAATCCTAAAAATATTAATTTATAATAAATCTAACCCCACTTAAAAACCTCCAAAATGACTCATATTAGAATATTAGATATTATAGGGTTGTAATCGCATCAACCAATAAAATTTAGACATGTTGGTAATTTAATTTAAACATTATCATCTAGATTTATCCTCATTTAATCTATTAAATTTTATTTGTGGTAATAAGATTCTAAATTTTAAACTGTTATAAATAATTACTTATGTTCTGTGAATTATCCATAATTAGATAATATATAAAATTTTAGACTATATGAATTATTATTTATATTTTTTAATTTTGTTTCTGATTTTTAAAAAATTGAATAATATGTTATTTCTATAAAATAACAATAGTGTCCATTTTGACACTATTCATTTATTTGAATTTAAATAAAATCGACACAAGGTATATATTAGAGATAAAATATTTAATAGATTAAAAACATGTCATAGTAATCTATAAAATTATTGGATCACATTTAATAGTTCATATAATATTTATTTTACTATTTGTAAATCCAATTATTTGATATTTCTCTTAATAAAAGAATTACTACACCATCATTTTATAATTACTAAATATACATATTTGTTGCATAAAAATTAAAAATAAAATACTAGTATGAAGATAAATCTTATACATTTCATAAGAATACATTTAGTCAGATTTATCTTCTAAAACACCAAAATTTTAAAATGTTATATTTATTAAATTATTAAGGTGACAACTTTGACATCATATAAAATAAAATAATACAAGTGTCATAATCACATTTATAACAGTATAAATGGCCACATATTAGGTCATTGTATTATTATGGTGTATATATACACAACCAAAAAGTTTTGGTCAGGTTTGTGAGTCCTTTAATATGTATTACTATTTCAATAAAAACAATATTATTGATTTTTTTACTAAATAAATAATTTCTGCATCATTAATGTATAAGCTAATAAGGTAATTAAATAACTCATAAAAATTACAAATAAATTACCATGATAAAGAAAAACATTTTATATTTAATATTAGTATTTATAACCAAATTTATATTCTGTATAACCTTATATTAAAAATACTTTAATTAGTAATGTTTGAGTGAGACATATTTCACATTCCTATAAATAAAATAAACTAAAGGTATTAATCCTCTCTAAGTGGGTTCTAGGGATTACATTGTGACCCAAATTTGACTTAGGACGAAATATAATCATCCAGTTGTTTTAATACATGTGTTAGGGTACTTTTAGAATATTATATTTTCCTTTAATTATCCGATTTACCTTTTACTATGGTAAATAAAATTTACCATAGTAACCATTCAAAATGCCCAAAAATAAAAAGTAGTCTATTAATATAATTTGGACCATGTGATTCAAAATATGGAATCCATTTTTTCAAATTCAATACACATAAGTTGAAAAAATTAAACTAAAATAAATCCCGATGTCGAAAGAAAACAGGTTTTTGTTTAAAACATTGCAAAAGATTGAATTTTTTTATCCTAAAAATTCAATTTAAAATCAATTCTAAAGACATACGTTACATTAAATGCTACAAATATATTCTATTTATACTTTTAAACCATTCAATATTATAATTTAACCACATAAATAATTACAATGAAAAAATTGTTTTTAATTAAAATATTCCATGTTTTTACTATTCATTAAATTATGAATGTTATCAGAACAATATGAAAAATTTATCCAAAGTAAATATTAATATCATGATTCTAAAATAGATTTTATTTTTTTCAAATCTAACTTATAAACATGTTAAAACTGTATTTAATGTGGGTGCGCCATCAAAAGGCGGCAAAACTGCATTTTCTAAAAAATACTTATTTTACCCAAAAAAATTATTCTGTTCTTATACCATGTTCTAGAAAATGTGTAAGATGAATAATAATGTTATAAAATTCAAAATTTAGTTAATAATATATCGTTGTTTAGTAAAACCTGGTATTGCGTACAACACACGCTATCGAGGAAGGTCGCGATTGCGTGTAATGCAAGCCAAGTTAGGGTTGTGTGTAGTGCATGACTCCTTTGTTGTTGCATATAACAAAATACAACCATATTTTATTTATATATTGAATATATATATATATATATACACTCAATGTTGCGTAGAATAACTACTATCAAACAAACATGAAATTGTTTGTAACACGATCGAAGATTAGTGTTGCGTATACTGCAAGCTAATACGGTGTTGTGTATAGTGAAATATAATCTTGGTGTAGCGTACAACAGAAGATATGAAAGAAAATAAAAATAATTTATCTTATAAAATCTTGAGTTGGTACATTCTACACCCCTTAAAATGAATTTCGCCCTCAAAATTCGTCGGGGTTACAAATTGTTTACTATTCATAGAAACCCACATCGTAAAAAGTAATAATAAAACGTATTTTTAAGAAATAAAATATTAAACGTAATGATTACCCAATGTAACTCATCATTAGGTTTCTATATATGAGAACATAGGTGAAAATATGGATATGGAAGAAAAATCAAACCAGCTAGTTCTGATGGACAGTGGTAGAGAATATGGCTATGAAAAAGCCAACAATCACAAAGCCATAAATTTGTGTTGATCTAAGGGACCATCTGATTCATCAGATATGAGGGAACTAGGACAACATTTTTGGTTTTCATGATCATTTCTCTAAAACTGATGAATTGAAAGAAATACTTACATGATTTTGGTACAATCTCACTATTGTTCATGTCTTGAACAATTTCCACTTCATCACTTAAAGAAATGAAGAAGTGTTAGTAGATCATGTGATAGAATGATGAGTCATTCCATCTATTTCAAAAAAATGGGTAGAAAAAGTTATCAAATATACCTAAGTCCATCTATGGTGTGGTTAATCGTATATGATTCCCAAAATGGACTTATACTTAATCTGGCATACCGCTTAAAAAAATAAAACTAGTTTCTGCTGACCTAGGACTTCTTGTAGTCTAGCGGTAGGCAATAAAGGCATGTCTCACTTCGGTTGTGGGTTCGATTCCCATAGCCTTGTCTGACGTGACGGGTTGTCGCCCGTTCTGCAGGTTGTTCTTTATCTTAAACTACACTATTATAACATTCAATCAATAACATATAAAAAATTTCTAGGCTTAAACAATACTAAATTATGTTCAACATAATCCATTACAATATTTAGGCTTATCCAAAATACATCTATCCAAGATCATAGTATAAAGAAAACAAATACTAGAAAGGTTATCTTCCGAGCATGTGAATGCGATCATTTATCCCCCATATATCATAAGATTAAACTTTCTGGTCACATTCCAAACATGTGAATACCTTAATTTTGTATTTTCTTAAAAAATTAATTCCCATAGAACCCTAGTGAAAACATGAATGCTGTTAAAATTTAACTCTTTCCACAGCCCAAAATTTCGATATACTCAAAACATGATATCACTTTTCCATTTATCAGTCATGAGCTCGTTAATACCATCAAACATCTCATTTTCACCTTATCCCTTCATTATGCGCATATCATCTACTTTCCAAAAATATTTTAATAAACTTTCATGGTTACTGGTACCATTTATCGTATAATTTCAAAAATCAAGCAAAGGAAATAGTGTAACAATCCTTATATTTTTTTCATTATTCCATAGTACCATACATTATTCTTGATAAACATAAAATCATTACACTACCTTCTTAAACCATTTACTAAGCTTCAACAATTCCTTTATCTCACATATCATTTGTAGTCTCTTCATCATCTTCAATATAAATACTACCCATATGGCCATGATGATTCTTTTCATGAGAATTTCCCTTAGGGAATTGGTTTGTATATTGCCTGTACATTCCACATTTAAAACATTTAACCATTTTTTATGTCGTAGCAATACCATTATCCTTGTCCATGATGTTAACTGACCCTTTTCCTTTGCACTTACTGGCTTTTTGTCCTTGTTTTCCACACCCAAAGCATCATCGAGTTCCATTTAAACATTCTCCCTAATGACTCTTCCCACATGATTTACATGAGTGGAATTGAACTTTCTTTCCTCTATGATCATCATGAAAATCAATCTTTCTCTTATTAGCTAAGTCAGGATACTTACCAAAGTTGATATTTTTTGATCATATTATGAGATTTCTGATTTGGCATAATAATGATATGTGGACTTCTAGATCCAATTTAATTTGGTTGCTCATGAATAATATCATTCCATTGTCCATCATATCCTCCATTATCGTGAATCTTACTGTTTCCATCCATTTTCTAAAACCCAAAAAGAATAGCGTGAGAGGCAAAAATCATGCTAGGAAAACAGCATAATAAAGAGGGAGTACCTTCAATATCTAACATCATAGGTTTAATTCTAATATGGTGTCCGTAATTATAGGAATATAACCTATAATTATACTTAACATTAGGGACATCCCTAGACATACCTTAGAAATATTTCTTGGGATATCACTAAAGTTTTCGCATCTTAGTTTCCAAAGGTTAACTAAACCTTTCCTCTGATACCAACTGTAGAGACCCAAATCATGACGTACATGTAAATTAAATTTCTTTTGTGGAATATTTAATACATAACAAACACCAACACTGAAGGACTATAATAGTTTAGTGTCTCTGGAAGCTTGGAATATAAACTTCTAATCATGTTGAAAGATCTTCAACATCTCCCATAACGATCTTCCCCTTTTCGTTTCCTTACCTAAAATCTTTCTTTTAATCTTGGGGGAAAACCATAAAAAGGGTGATCTCCAATGATCAGTAAGGGTAAGCGTGTAGAAAATAAAACAAATCATATACATTTGAACATAAAAACATGAACATAATTTTTAAACATCGAAATCTTGATCAATGACATAAAACAAGGCAGTACGTAAGGCATAAATCATAATAGAACATCAATCATGATAAAATAGAATGGGAAAAAACTTGTAATTGTGGAAAATCATCAATCACATGATATGATTTCCATGGTAGCAAAGGCATTGCTTCCAAGACCATCTTAGTGGACAATGTCCCTTTTTGAATCGAGTTCACTCCTCGTTTCAGTCCTGTAACAATGAACCAGATTAACGTACCATTCCAGCCATGTCAATCTCATGAGATATAAATATTTACCCAATTAATTGGAGGGAGATATAGGTCCCACCTATATCATAATGAAACCATTCTTACTTGTGCTACAACATAATCATAAATCATTCATCATAACCCAAAGAAAAAAATGGGTTTCATAAACATCTTCCCATCATAACATAATCCATATAAAAAATGGATATCATTTCATCATAAGTAGAATAAAACCATTTAAATAATGGATAAATTATACTTTAAAAATAAACATATTAAATAATTTCATTTTATATGGAAAATAGTTTTAATAAAACACTTGAAATGAATTCTTGGAGAAAATATCCTTTCCACTTCAAAATCATTTTCTTTTAATAAAATGCCATAAAATTTTAATAGAAAAGGGTTTTTTTTTTAAAATAATAATGAATTATTTTAGAAGCAGATTCATGAAAATGATGCGTTATGAAGCCGTAAAAATCAGATCACGCCGTATAAGTTAAAAATAACATCCTCGCACTTTTGTCAGAATAGTCAAAAAGTACCTCCTACTAAAAACGATAAAAGACTCCTTTCATATCATTTAATAAAAACTCACAAATGGGTAAAAAGTTATTTAAAAATTTGTAGGAGGATGGATATAATATTACATATTTAGGAAACATATATGTTGATGATAATTATTCCCTAGTAAATTTTGAAGTATAATCAATCTCAGATAAAAATTGAGATTGCGAGATTTTCCCATAGTTTATGTCTGATATGCTTCGTATGTATCCAAAACACTTGTATAATGATTTAAATAATGTTATTTACTTATTAAATAATCTTATTCATTGTTATGATATCATATATGGTTCACTTATGAATATATATTACCCATTCTTTTGTAAATTCCATGTTAAAGGAGTGTTTTGGGTAAAATCATTTTATTTATCGTACATGTTTTGACATGTTGTTCATGATATTATTATTACATATATCATGATTTAATTACTTCCAAAATTTAAATAATGATTAATATATTATATATATTCAGTATATACATATATCTAATAGATCGACAAATGATAAGAAATACACCGTTCATGGAGACGGTAGGCCGTACGTACGCATGAACGTTGTTTTCCTTTACTTATTGACATGAATGGAAGTAAGTAGATGACATATATATATATATACATTAATTAAGTAGCTTTATAATGTATTATATTTCTTTTTTAATTCTTATATATAATTTATAATCATTCTTGAATGGTTAACATGGAGAATGAATCTCATCGCGTCGTGGAGACGGTAGTCCGTACGTACGCACGAGCGATGATATCAATCCCATAATTAATGAATTGAATTGGAGTGGTTGATACAATATATAAGAATAAATATGATGTTATAATAACTGTTTATTGTTATTCTTTCACCACTATACCCATCCAACTAAGGTGGTGTTGGAAAAACAGATTACACCAAGGCGTGGAGACCGTATTCCGTACGTATGCACGCGCAGTGGTTTTATTTTTCGTAGGATGCATAGAAGGTGAAATGGGGTTGTTTAATATTTATAATAACATATCAGTATATTAGTTATAATTATGTTATTACAATATAATGAAACAACTAAAAAAGAAGATGTTGAAGAAGAAAGAAGCTTGAAAGAATCGCTAGAAGAGATTAACTCTTCTTCGACACACCTCCTTTAAACTTCTTCTAAGGGCACTAGGGTTGGTCTTTTGAGAAGACCAGAACCTATATGATATAATAGAGATGTTTAGAAGATTAATTTTCAGGGTTTTGCCGATCTTCAAGGCTCAAAAGGGTGTGAAGAGAAGTGGAATGGGGTTCTCTTTTTATAAGGGGGGAGAGGGGCACCTTTGGAAATCATAAATATATTAATTTATAATAAATCCAACCCCACATAAAAACCTCCAAAAATGACTAATATTCAAATATTAGATGAGATAGGGTTGTAATATCATCAACTAGTAAAATTTAGACGTGTATGGAATTTAATTTAAACATTATCAACTAGATTTATCCTCATTTAATCTATTAAATTTTATTTGTGGTAACAAGATTCTAAATTTTAAATTGTTATAAATAATTTCTTATGTGATGTGAATTATACATAATTATATAATATATGCAATTTTAGACTATATAAATTTTAATTTATAATTTTTAAATATTTTTTCCATTTTTAAACAATTTAATAATATGTTATTTTTATAAAATAACAATAGTGTAAATTTTGAAACTATTTATTTATTTGAATTTAAATAAAATTGACACAGAGTATATATTCGAATTAACATTTTTAATAGATTCCTAACATGTCATAATAATCTATAAAATTAGTGGAGCACATTAAATAGTTCATATAATATTTATGTTACTATTTGTAAAACCATTTATTTGATATTTCTCTTAATAAAAGAACTAATACAATATCTTTGTATAATTACTAAATATACTAATTTGTTGCATAAAAATTTTAAATAAAATACTAGGATGAAGATAATTCTTATATATTTCATAAGAATACATTTAGTCATATTTATCTTCTATAACATCCAAATTTTAAAATGATATATTTATTAAATTATGAAGGAGACAACTTTGACATCATATAAAATAAAATAATATAAGTGTCATAATCACTTTTATAAGACTCCAAACGGTCATATATTGGGTAATTGGATTCTTATGGTGTATATATACACTACCAATAAATTTTTATCAGGTTTTTTATTCCTTTAATATTTATTACTATTTCAATAAAAACAATATTATTGATTTTTTTACTAAATATATAATTTCTTTGTCATTAATGTATAAGATAATAAGGTAATTAAATAACTCTTAAAAATTACAAATAAATTACCATGATAAAAAAAAATTATCTTTAAAATGATTATTTATAACCGAATTTATATTCTATATAACCTTATATTAAAAATACATTAATTATTAAAGTTTGAGTGAGACATATTTCACTTTCCTTTAAATAAAATAAAATAAAGGTCTTAATCACCGCCATGTGGGTTCTAATGGATTCCATTACGACCCAAATTTGACTTAGAACGAAATATAATTATCAAATTGTATTAAGACATGTGTTAGGGTAATTTTATAATATTATATTTTCCCTTAATTACCCGATTTACCTTTTACTATGGTAAATAACATTTACCGTAGTTACTATTCAAAATGCCCAAAAATAAAAAGTAGTATATTAATATAATTTGGACCCACTGATTCCAAATTTGGAATCCATTTTTCCATATTCAATACATATATGTTTCAGAAATTAAATTAAAATTAATCTCATTGTCGAAAGAAAACAGGTTTTTGTTTAAAACATTGCAAAAGATTGAATTGATTTAACCTACGAATTCAATGTAAAATCAATGCTAATGACATAAATTATATTAAATGGTAAAAATATATTCTATTTATACTTTTAAACCATTAAATATTATAATTTAACCACATAAATAATTATGATGAAAAAAATTCTTTATTAAAATATACCGTGTTTTTTCTATTCATTAAAATATGAATGTTATCAGAAAAATATGAAAAATTTATCCAAAGTAAATTTTAATATCATGATTCCAGAGAAGAATTTTATTTTTTAAAATTGAACTTATAAACATGTTAAAAACTATATTTAATGTGGGTGCTCAATCAAAAGGCGGAAAAACTGCATTTTTTTGAAAAATACTTATTTTTCCCAAAAAAATTATTTTGTTCTTATAACATATTCTAGAAAATGTGTAAGATGAATTATAATGTGATAAAATTCAAAATTTAGTTAATAATATTCATAAAGGATAGATCCAAATTATATTATCATAATATATCGTTTTTTAGTAAAACCCAGTATTGCACACAACACACGCTATCGAGGAAGGTCACGATTGCGTTTAATGCAAGCCAAGTCAGGGTTGTATGTAGTGCATGAATCCTTTGTTGTTGAATATAACAAAATACAACCATATTTCTTTTATACATTTTATATATATATATACACTCAATATTTCATAGAATAACTACAATCAAACAAACATGAAATTGTGTGTAACATGATCGAAGATTAGTGTTGCATATACTGCAAGCTAATACAATGTTGAGTATAGTGAAAGTTAATATTAGTGTAGCGTACAACAGAAGATATGAAAGAAATTAAAAAGAATATATCCAACAAAATCTCAGGTTGTTACAATCATTATGGAAATATAATCTGTTTATCCTAAAATGAATTTTATAGGAAAGAATCTGAATAATATAAAACTATAAACAAGGGTTCTATAAAACCCCAGACATACAATGGTAACTCGAGGATTATATTGAAAGTGATCTTAACTATAAAAATCCCACACTACCTATTAGGTTTTTACTATCTAATATATAGTTTATAAATTCCCCCATATATGAGAGGAAGATACAAAATAATTATCACTGTATTTTATGATAAAGTGACCACTTTAATAGTAATTTTTAATACACCATCCTGAGTCAACCAATAATGAAACCCAAATTATCATGCCACATAGTCTGAAGAATATTCCCAATGACCAAGGTATATTGACAATCATTACGGTATCATATGAATAAATTTGTGAATTACTTAACCCTCAATTATGTTGTGATAAGGTAGAATGAAAAACAGCATCAAATAGGATATCATAAAACATTACATATCATGACCTACCAAACTATAAAGGTGACATCCTACAAATGTATTACAGGGTCCAACTGACCAAACTAAATAATTTTGATAGGGAACCCAAAACAACTATTGGTTCAATATCCATGTGACTATATTCCACCACTATACCAACCCATCAATAAGGAAGCAGAAACAATGAGATTCCTCCCCTAAATGAAAATCTTCCCTTTACCTTTATCCTATAAACCATGGATATAAATTCCCATAGAAAAAAAGTTGGGTGTGAGAACTAAATATTAGAATTATACAACTAATAATTTATATAATTTACATATTTATACATACTTTTTTTATAAAAAACATTCCTTGATCATTTCTGGATGAAATAATTATTCCCATATAATATATTACTTTTCTTTTTTATTTTAAAAATCATTCCATATTCAATAAACATGAATTATAACATAAAATTTATAGATGATTCATAATCATGTTTATAAAATATTATTGAAGAATAAATATCCTTATAATGTTGATTTATATGTATATAACCTGAATAGACACAATGTATTCTGAAAGAACCATTGGTGGAATCAAAACACAAGGGTGTATAAAAATAAGAACAAAAAAAACATGTAGATATAAGTGAACTTAAAAGATCAGAACCACGGTTCCCAAAAAATATTACCGACTAACATCCAATGCATAATGAGATCCTCCCCTAGTGATAGAAATATTCACAATGTCTTATATATATATATATATATATATATCAAGTTTTCCTCCTTACCCTAATCCCTTCCCAATGTGTTATTACCCCATAATTACATTCAATATTCCAATTCAATATTTCATAAAATATTATCCATATAAAAATAAATTTCATTTTCATTAAAAATTTTCAAAAAAAATCTATAAAAATTATAGACCACTTCCCTGGTTAAAAATCCATTTCTATTTTAAAATATACTTTTAATAATAAATCGTGTGCATCTAAATGATTCATATGAATTGATCAAAAAACAATTATTAGAATATATTTTTATTGGTATAAAACATCAATTTCACCTATTGTGGTTTTAAAATTATCAATTTTATAAGTAAAATTTATATGAAATCATAAGAACACAATTTATGGAAATGGATAGACCATATGATAATTAAACATACCTAAAAATAATGAAAATATTATGTATTTCAAAACCAATTATGGGAGGTGAAGGGATCTATTCTTAAAAATCATATATCACAAAATATAAACATCAATAATTTATATGCAACATTATATCTAAAAATCATTGAATAATTTGGTTTTAAAGATTCATGGGGAATATAGCTTTAGGGTAGATTGAGGGAAGAGAGGATTAACCATTAAAAAATCAGAATCCAATGATGATATCCACCCAAAAAGATCAAGGATCACCAAGGAATCTTTGGAAGTGTAATTTAAGGCATCTTGGAGGTATTGGATCAAGATAAAGCAGGATTAATAGAATATTATATTTCAGAACAACCAATGTAATTAGTGTAATATTTTCTTTTATGATCTTTTTATTGTGTCATAGTGTTAGATGATATGGTTATACAAACCACTCACTTACTATGCCTTAGTCTGTATCCCCAGAAAAACATTAATCACATGCTTTCCTAGGAATATCAACATTATTAGAGAAACCATACTAAAGTTGTGAAATACCTTCAAGAATTATCCCATATTATATTTTGGTTTTCTTGGAGACTAACACTATTATATAAATATTCATAAAAATATGAAAATAAAAAATGGAAATCAGAGATCCATATTTCAGGGATACCAAACAATTATCATAAAACATGCTCCTAAGAAATGCTTCAAGACTATTTTCCCCAAATATAGAAATTTATTGCCCCTAAATATTCATAGCCGATAAGAACATATAATAAATTTACCATGATCAAGATAAATTATTCATGTGACCTAAAGGGAATCGAAACATCAATATTTTAGATATCATAGTCATTATAAGATTTATGTAATGTATATTTATGATAAATTTTAGTATAATAGCTGAAGAAATGGACTCATCACAGAATATTGGTTAAAATTTTTTAAAACCTTCAGTCACTAGTCATGCATTATTAGTACTAACAGTACCACCCATGTTCATTTATCTATTGAAAATCCATTTTTACTTTATAATATTTACATCAATAGGTAGATCAAATATAACTCAAACAATATTTTGATACATGGATTCTATTTCATAATTCATGTCTCTATTCCATCTTACACATTATAAGAGACATATCAACTTTTAATATAGTCTAATTTCATTATTTTCATCCAATAATGAGTCTCCATATTTGGTGTCTATTGTATATATTAGTTTCTATAACCTCCCATGTGATTATATATAGTAGATGGGTCTCTGGAACAATGTCATACATGGGTTCTTATAGAATCATTTCATATTAAAATTATTATATATCTTGAGCATCAATATCATGGAAGTAGTTATAACACTATCTCATTGAGTATATTATAGCTTAGGAAAAATGGAATATATTTCCACAATTACCTTTTTGTTTATGGGATTCAAAAGATAATATCTCATTTTTTACTTGGGGTGACCTATTGAGATACAATTTGATCCTTGATGTGCCAATTTGTTTCCTGAACTAACCTTTAAGAATAGATCAATTCTCCATATAAGTATATTCATCAAAAAAAATTCCATTTTATACATTTAATCATATGGTACTCGATTTTACACATTATTTGAAACCTTTTTTAGGGTGTATTCCAAAGTATATAATGTATATTTCCAAAAAGATACTAAAATTTCTACATGACTCATCATTGACCCCACCATGTCTAACAATGTGTAGTTCCTCCTTTCATTAACACTATTCCAC
Source organism: Viscum album (assembly GCA_963277665.1). Classification (NCBI taxonomy): domain Eukaryota; kingdom Viridiplantae; phylum Streptophyta; class Magnoliopsida; order Santalales; family Viscaceae; genus Viscum; species Viscum album. Next base: position 1,974,357,330 of record OY728133.1, read on the forward strand.
TATGCTTTATATAGAGCATGGTGAAATAAAATTCTATACTCTAAAAAATATTTTTTGAAATATTGGATATAATCTTAGCCACCTCAATTTGAATAAATTTTATATATAATCTTACCATATTGATTCTATACATCCTTATTGAAATACAATATTTATAAAATTATTTTTCATATTTCATTATTTATACACAACTCTATCTACCGATGACATCAGTAAAACTAATGAAGTATGGATATAAACCTTTAAATTCAACAAAAAATATCTATATTTATCTATATATTCCAATTCTAGATGTTATACGGACCATTCACCCCATCCACACAATGGTGGTTTGGTCATCTTTCCATTTAATAGAGCTTGAAACCCATCAAGTTAATTTCTTATAAACGAATATAAATAGTCATATGGTTTAATAATTTCATGAATTTCTCATTTATTTGACTAGGTTAGGGATTGAACAACTAGTTATAATAGTTTTTTCAAAAACATGATTTGTTATCAACTACCAACATATTGTTTTTAAAATTTAATACATAAATATAATTAATAAGATATAAAATACCAGAAAAAATCATGTAATTATAAAATTATATTATTTTGTTTCCAATTTTAATATAAAGGAATAAATTTTGAAATAAACACATATATTATGATTTTGGAAACACTAGTTGCATAATAATACTACATTAAAACCAATATAAAATCTAGTTAGAAATATAATGAGGTGTTATCTAATATCTAAAGAAGATAACCCTACTCCATTTGAAGCAAATAAATCCACCTCAGCTCTAGAAAAAATATTTAATCTACTTGGTTCTTGTATTTTTAGATAATTTTAACACTAATATATATATAATACCTATCATTTAGAAATTGAAAGAGTATAAATGGTAATTATTACCCCTAAATATTTTCCATACTACTTATAATAGTTGAAATTATTCTAATATTGGTCTCTGGTTCTATATTTTAAAATTTATACATCCTTTTCCCATTTCTACCTTTAAATATTACTTAGATGAATGGTTTATAGAAGCCTTATACAGAGATAAGGTCTTGGTTCTCTTTTCATTTATATTCTTCTTATTCACCGTAATAAATCCAGATGTTTCATTATTAATGTCCTTATTTTTTGGTGAATCAGGGTGAGTCATAAAATAATATTCTTCGTAATATTGTTTTTAATATAATTAATATTAATATTGACGCTTTGAGGTAGTGATAAATGTTCAAATTCCATATAAAACTTATATAGAAGATTAAATAATAAGATTCCTAATAATTATATATATCAAACCATCTTTACCAAAATAAGAAAATATAGCACTCATTGTCCATTATTTGATGTGAAACATGCCATGGGGACTATGTGTCACTCTTTTCTCACCTTCACTTGATACATATTTTAGAGACCAGATGAAAACATGTATGAATCAATTTCTTTTTGAAACTTCTGGAGCACCCAGTAGTATTAAACCATATTTTATAGTTTTTTAATTTTTATGATTGGTTTTTAATCAATGATGGTGAATTAGACATTTTAAAATTTGTTTTTTTGTTTTTAGTAGAAAAAAAACATTAAAAATTTATTTATAATCCAATATAATCATTATTTCAGAGTCAATTTTTGGTAAAATTATATTGAAAACTCTATTCCATGTTTTTTTATAAAAATAACTAATTTGGAAATAAAATATATTCATTTCCAGGTATATTTTCAAATAAAAAAAACCTTTAAAAATTGACATTGATGTTCCTATGATATATCTTTTAAAAATACATGTAAATATTATCTTTAAATGTCTATATTTACCAAAACAAATATCATTCAAATCCATATAAAAATGATTCTTTTTCGGTTTCCAAAAAAATGATATGGAATGCTATAATTTTATAAAATTATAGATCAAATTACATGTTACATAACTATAAGAATGCTTCTGAAAACAAAAAAGATACCATCATGAAGAAGAAAAAATAGACTAAGTAATAATATTTTAAATATTAGTTAAAATATGCATAAAATATATTTTAAAATATAAACATACCTAAAAAAATATTTTGAGACCCACTTTGATGATGGGCATGGTGTTCAATAATATAAAACATAATATCATTGAAAATTTATAATAACAATGATTCTTATAAGACAAAAAAAATTATATAAAAAAATAATTAATATAACTTACCTTATCAAATTCAGTATTCGTCCCAGTTGTGATAATCTCAATCCTGAATCTTAGAACATAATAACCACATTAAAAAATTCATTTTTTCAAATGACACTATGATTATAAAACATTAAAATGAGAATAGAAACTAATATTTACATATATATATATATTAAAAATAGTTTTATATACTATGAAGTATGTCTACCATTAATTTCAAATATTTTATTTTATTTGGATCCTCTATCAACAAATTATCTTTGTTAAAAATCTCCCATGATGTATTTTTTCTTATATAAACTATTAAAAGAAGTATGAAAAATAATAATTAATTATAAATAACTTATAAAATGAATAGAAAATACCAGTCTAACAATTTTTTTAAAATGTTTAAAAATTACACATAATTGATAGTAAAGCGCATATAATGTGAACTCATGTTGGAAGAATATACCTAACAACCAATGAAAATTAATATAAAAAAGATCATAAATAATGTAATTATAATGATTATTAGTTCATAATAATCTATGTCTTATTACTCATTAGTGAATTGAAGAAACTAATAATAAATATATTGGTTTTCTAATATGTCTCATATATATGTAACACTATCATCATTATTAAAATATTTTACAAGAATTGAAATTTATTCTATATATATAAGGCCAAATACATTATTTCAGTAATTTTTTTAGTGTATGTGTATGAAACTAATTAAATAGATAATATATTAATTATCATGAAGGAAAATTTATTTAAAAAAAATTGAAACACAAATGTACTTACATGGAAAAAAACTACAACACGAGTATCTAAAATCAAAAAGAATATAAATTTTTATAGCATCCATTTTAATATTATAAATAGATATTCTCTTTTACATATATAATATATCATCTTAATCTTATAAATATTATCCAAGGAATAATAAATATTGGATAATCATTTTTTCATATCACAAATATCATAAGTATCTATAGTTATTGGTTTATGAACCATTTTTTTTATTTTGGACTGATTTTATTGATTAAATAAATTAAATATAATAAGACATTATATGTAACATTCAATCAAAGGTAATTTTTTTGTATACAATTCATTCTACCTATATCAGATGATGGGGAAGGCTAGTCCACAAAAGAAAAAAATGGCCAAAAAATTTCCAACTGAAGTAACCTCATTTGTATGTAATTGTAGAGGGGAATTTTTATCAGAAATATCATGTATCGATACTCATGATAGAAAATAGTACACAACATGATGCTTATAAAAATCTAAAAAAAAATATTTAATGCTCTATATGCTATAATAGGTACATGGATATAGAACACAACATATAATATAAGGTTGGGTTTGAAAACGAGGTAGATCATATGAGTAGGGACGTTATTTAGGTTGTTATTTTCTTGTTATTTTTTATAATATATCTGGAAAATTTGATTTAATTTAATCTCCCATGGGATGTTTTAGTTCAATCATTTAATATATTAATGAATCAATTTTTTTTCCTTTTGATTGCAAACTTTTATGAACCAAAATATGTTAAAATTGACACCCACCTTATATCATATTACACAGTAAGTGTGGTCTATCATTCAAAAATAAGTAGCTAAAATTCCCATCATATCCTTAGGTATAAACATCCGCTATGTCTCTTTCTCCAAATGGTCATCCTGAAATAGTAAATTATTATGGTATATTATGGTTACTAATTTGAAAATTACCATTTTTCAAGTAAAATAAAAATTAATTTCCAACAATTCTATCAACTACATCAATAGATTTACTAGTACGATTCTTTTCATCTTTCTACTTCTCTATATTTTCCATTTTTTAAGGAGAGTAGGAAGAGATAGCGGATCAACATAGACATTTTTTAACTACTACTAGATGTAACCCTTAATGAATAAAACTTATATATAATAATTTTATCCTCTAGTAAATTATACCCTCCATGTGATAAATTATGAGGGTATACATTTTATAAGTAGATATCTTGGAGAGATCTCTTTGAGGCAAGTTATATAAAAATCAACTTACAAGAAATCTATTATCATATAATAAATCTTGCAATATAATATATTTATCAAACCATAAATGATTAATCAAGTCATTTGGTGAAAAATATATCTCAATCCTCTACATATAAAATACCATAGTTGAGGTATGATTTTTAAATATGTAACTTCCCAAAAACATAGGGTTTTGTCATTTTTCAGAATCTCTCCATAAAGTTCCCCTAATTATAGGCATATTTTCTTAATTTATTTTATTTCATGATTGTATAATCTCATATATAGTTGGATATATTAAATATTAATCATATTAAATACATAATATTTGAATAATGAGATAAAAATAAATCAATTGGGACAATTTTCCATTAAAGACTCTAACATAATCTCATTTTCTATATTGTTGACATATTTCCAATTAGGTTATAAATATTAATCCTATAATTGATCATCATGGTGATATAAATTAGAAAATAGGTTGCATTTGGACTAGTGGGGTTATTATTATCAAAAACAATTATTGGTTTACTCATCACTCCATGATAATTTGAATGTTTTCAAAAATGTGTAACCTCACATTTAGAAACTCTATAAATTATTCTTTCTAGATAAGATTAAGAATATTCCACCATATTAGTCTCACTAGTATCACATCAAATAATTTTCTAAATTGAATGATTTCATTCATTAAATAATGGAATTATTGAATATTCAATAATATGTACATAAATAGATATATTCCCATAATAAATGTCCATCTACCTATATGTATTTAAATGAAATATATTAATGATATTATATTAGTTTTCTTATATACTATTATAAAATTAAAAATTTGAAAACAATGAATACATAAATTTGTATGTAAAAAATAGTTTCTCATATGTTCATGTTTCAAAAACAATCGATGTTGTTATTCGTAACCAAAAAATATAAAACATAAATGTAGAGACCCAATCTTGATGTACATGTACATTAAATTACTTTTAAAGAATACTTAATACATAACAAAAAATGACACCCAAGGACTGTAATATTTTAGTGTCTTTGGAAACTCGTAACATAATATTCTAATCATGGTGAAAAATCTTCAACATCTCCCATAAAGATCTTCCACTTTTGTTTTCTTACATAATAACTTTCATTATATCCTGATGAAAAGAAACGATATAAAGGGTGATCTCAAATTATAAGTATGGGTAAACCTAGAGAAAATAAAACAAACCATATACAGTTGAACATATAAACATGAACACAAAGTTTAAACATCAAAATCTAGTGTTGTGAAATAAATCTTGGAGTACGTAAGGCATAGATCATAAAGGAACATTAATAATGATAAAATAGAATGGGAATAGAACATGTAATTGTGGAAAACATTAAGCACATGATATGGTTTCCATAGTATCCAAGGCATTGCTGTCAAGACCATCATAGTGGACAAAGTCCCCTACTGAATCGAGTTAACTCCTCGTTCCAGTCCTATATCACTGAATTGAATTAACATTCCATTATGGCCTTGTCTATCTCATGAGATTTAAATCTTTACCCAATATATTGGAGGGAGATATAGGTCCCACCTATCTCATAATTAAATCATTCATACTTGTGCCACAAAATAAAAATAAATCATTCATCATAACCAAAAGAATAAAATGGGTTTCATAAACATCATCTCTTCGTGACATAATCCGTATAAAAAAATGGATATCATTTCATTTTAATAAAAATAATACCATGTAAATAATAGAGAAATTATAATTGAAACATAAACAAGCTAAATAATTTCATCTTAGATGGAAAATAGTTTTGATAAAACGCTTGAAATGAATTCTTGAGGAAAATATACTTTCTTCCTCAAAATCATTTTATTTTCCCAAAATGCCACACAATTTTAAAATAAAAGTATTTTATTGAAAATAAACATGAAAACAAGTAGAATAAGTTTCATGAAAATAAGCGTTATGAAACTGTAAAAATCTGTGCATACCATATAAGTTAAAAAACATTCTCCTCGTACTTTTGCCGGAAAAGTAAAAAAGATCCTCGTATGGTAAACAAAAGAAAGTTTCTTTCCATAACACAATGTAAAAGTCAAATAGGGGTAAAAATGACTTTAAAAATACATAAAATAATATTAAACACCTTATGGAAAACATTTTTCTGGACATGGATGAAAAATATAACCTCAGTAAATACTTACGTATAACCAATCTCGGATAAAAATGAGATTGAAAAGTTATCCCTTACCTTAGGACCAATTTCTTCTTTACATGCCTGAAACACTTCTATAGTGGGTGTAAACATATTACTAACTTGTAACAGAACCATAATAATATTTATGATATAATATATGAGTCACTTATGACTTAATATTACCCGTTCTTGTGTCAATTCCATGTTAAAGCAGCGTTTTGGGTAAAATTGTTTCATTTATCGTACATTTATAAACTTGTTGGTCTTGATATTATCATTACTTATATCATGATTTAATTACTTCAAGAATTTAAATCAGGATTTATATATCATACATATTCCATATATATATATATATATTAGATTGATAAATGAAATGAAACACACCGCTCGTGGAGACGGTATGACGTACATACACATAAACGCTATTTTCCTTTCATTATTGACTTGAATGGAAGAAAGTAGATGAAATATATATATATACATAAATATAGTAGAATTATTATTTCATATATATCATTATTATTCATCATATATACTTTATAATTATTCATGAATTCATAACATGGATAATGAATCTCATCGCGTCGTGGAGATGGTAATCCATACGTACGCACGAGCGGTGATATCGTTACCATAATTTTTGAATGGAATTTGAGTGGATGAAATAATATCTCAGAATAATTATGATGTTATAATAACCATATATAGTTATTCTTTACACCATTATACCCATCCATGTAAGGTGGTGGTGGAAAAACTGATTACACCACAGCATGGAGACGGTATTCCGTGCATATGCACTCGTGGTGATTTCATTTTCTATAGGATGGATAGAAGGTGAAATGGTGTTTTTGGAATTTATAATAACATATCATTATATTAGTTATACTTATGTTATTACTTTATAATGATGCATCTAAAGAAGAGTAAGTAGAAGAATAAATAAACTTGGAAGTATCAGTTGAAGAGATTACCTCTTCCTCGCGGTGCCTCTTTTAAACATCCTATTAGGGAAATAGATTTTTTCTTTTTAGAAGACCTGAACCTATATGATATAACTAGATATATTGAGAAGATAAATTGTATGGGTTTTTCAAAGATTGATGGTGTAAAATTGTGTGATGTGGAGAGGGAAGATATTCCCTTTTATAAGAGGGGTGAGGGGCACCTTAGGAAAAACTTAAAATATTATTTTATAATAAATTCATATTCGGTATATAATGGATCCAATGTGATTTATTTTGAGGATAGGGTGGGTATGGGTCAAACTAATCTCAACCAATAGGTTTTAGACATGTTTAGGCTACCATTTTAAACTTATAATTTAGATTTAACTCTATGTTAAATAATTTAACTTTTACAATGTCTTCTTGTATTCTAACACTATATGGTTAATAAATTTACTATAAACTGCCAATGAAACCCCAATTGGTTCATTAATGTCATATATATTATTATATATTTCTTCTGACCAAGTGATAGATTTTTAGGAATATAATGTCAATTAATAATTCCATTTTTTTAAAAAACTCTTTTATGTCAATTTTGACACTATTTGGTATTTTGTTTTTTCTAAATTTATAACAACATTATTACTGAGACAAAAATTCATCTAACCAACCCTAATATGTTATATTAACCTAGAAAATTAGTTTAATTCATAAAAAGTAAAATATTAAATTTATTTGGCTATTTATAATATCAATTTTGTTAATATTTCATTAATAAGTTAATTACTGCATAATAATTTTGTCCTAAATAAAATAAATAATTTAATGTCTAAAAAAATATAAATAAAATACCATTATTTAGGAAATCTTTTTTTTATTTCTAATTAATATTTATAGTCAAATTTAATTTATGTATAACCCTATATTAAAAATGTTTTAATTATAAAACATTGATTTTAACTATTTTAACTCTTCTTTAAATAAAATAAAAAAAATGTCCCAATCTAATCCAAGTGGACCTAAATGGTAATATTTTATTCCTATGTTTTTTTTGGTAAAATTAAAATTATCAAATAAAATTAGGACACGTGTTAGGTTAATAATAATATCATTTTACCCTTAATTACCCTATTTACTTTTAACCGTGGTAAATAAAAGTAAAAAGTTACTATTCATAAAAAAATTCACTTTATTGAACCAAGTTTTACTTACTGATATCAACCATGTCTCTTGGATTTTTGAAATTCCACTAAAAAATGTGGTAAAATTATGTTTTATATAAATTTGAAAATTCTCTTAGGAGGTGGGTACAAGACGGTAAAAAGTTCAATAAAATTTTTATATATCTAAAATTATTATAAAATTACTTAAATGAATTACTTTGAACTCGTATAGGTATTATGTATCTATTTTTACCTAAATTAAATTAAAATAAAATCAATAATTATTTAAATAAAAAATTAGTTTTAAACTATGAATGAGTGTTTTTCAGTATTCATCAAAAATTGAATGTTTTCAGAAAAATACCAAAAATTCACCCTTGGGTAATTTCAGTATTCTTAATCCAAAAATGAAGTCCATTTTGAAATATAAAATTTATAAAATTTCAAAAAGTGGGTATTACTATTTATAACAGCTAGTTGATATAATATTTTAATAACATATCATTGTTTAGTGGAACCCTGTATTGCGCACTACACACGCAATCGCGGAATGTCGTGATTGCATGTAATGAAAGCCAAGTTAGGGCTGAATGTAGTAAAAGACCCCTTTGGTGTTGCATATAACATAATCAAATCTTATTTCATTTATACATGAATCAAAATCTTTACTTACTGTTGTGTAGAATAATTTCCACAAAAATAACTTCAAATTGTGTGTAACATTATCCAATAATAGTGTTGCATATACTACAAGATAATAAGGTGGTGCGTATAATACAAGCTAATACTGGTGTAGTGCACAATAGAAGACATCAAAGAAATTGAAAAAAAATATTTCTCATAAAATCTCGGGGTGTTACATTCTACACCCCTTAAAATGAATTTAACACTCAAAATTCATCAGGGTTATAAATAGTTTACTACTTGAAAGATTCATTCATAGAAACCCACATCATAAAAAGGAATACCGAAATATAATTTTAAAAAATAAAGTATGAATCATAACAGTTACCCAAGTTAACTCATCACTGGGTTTCCACATAGGAGAACATAAGTGAAAAAATGGATATGGAAGCGAAATATAACCCGCATGTTCTGATGGAAAGTGGTAGAGGACATGGGAATGAAAAATACAACAATCACAATGCCATAAATTTGTGATGATCTAATGTACCATCTGATTCATCAGATATGAGGGCACTAGGACAACATTTTTGGTTTTCATGATAATTTCCATAATGTTGAATAATTAAATGAAATACTTACTTGATTTTGGTACAATCTCAATGTTTTATGTGCCTTGAATAATTTCCACTTCATCTCTTAAAGAAATGAAGTTGAACTTGTCTTCCGTGAAGTGTTAGCAGATCACGCGATAGAATGATAGGTAATTCCATCTGTCCCAAACAGAAGGGTAGAAAAAGTTATATAAATAAGTTAATTTTATGGTGATATTAATCATATATGGTTCCAAAAATGGACTTATACATCATCTATGATACCTGTTAATAAAGTAAAACTAATTTCTACAAACTAGGGACTTCTTGTAGGACAGTGGTAGTCGATAAAGGCATGTCACACTTCGGTTGAGGGTTTGATTCCCGCATCCCTATCCAATGCGATGGGTTGTCGCCCATCCTGCAGGTTATCCTTTTTCTAAAACTATACTATTATAACATTCCATAAATAATATGAAAAAAAAGTTTTATCTTTAAAAAATATTATCATATTTCCAGCACAATCCATTCCAATCATAAGCCTTTTCCAAAATATATCTATCCAATCTCGTGAAGAAAAAAATATTACTATAGAGGTCATCTACCAAGAATTTGATTACCATCATTTATCCCCCATCTATCATAAGATATATCTTGGTGTTGGTCACATTCAAAACATGTGAATACCTTAATCATGTATTATCTTGAAAAATGAGTACACATTGAACCTTAGTGAAAACTTGAATGCTTTCAAAAATTAACTCTTTCCACATAGATAAATCCCAAAATATCTATATACGAAAACCATGATATCACTTTGTCCTTATATCAGTCATGAGCTCATGAATACTATCAATCATATTATTTTATCCTTATCCCTTCATTATGAGAATATCATTCGCCTTCCAAAAATATTTCAATCACTTTTAATGGTAACCGGTACCATATAACTATTGAAAACCACAATAATCCAATACATATATATTCAAATATTCCACAATACTAATAATGAAATCCCACAATATTATTTAAGAATCTCTTTAAATAAACACATAATCATTCCACTACATTGTTGTCATACTCAACATTTCCAATAGTGATTGCATGTTACTTCCCTTTTTCATTTTCCTTAAGAGGGTGTTGATGTTGATAATAATTAAACCATGGATAAGGTTATTGGTTAACATAATGCCTAATTTCCATGCACTTGAAGGACTGAAGTGTTGGTGGTGCATTCTTTGTAGTCTTTTCTCTATTCTCATCATTAGCTACCTTTTTTCCATTACATCGAAACTCAGCTTCTTGATGGCCTTCTTTTACACACTTAAAACATTTTATAGTCTCTTTAAGACAATCTCCACCATGATTCTTTCCACACTTTGAGCATTACGAAGAATTCATCTTCTTTTCACCATTATTTAGATATTTTTTCTTGAATTCCATATTTCGTTTCTTTTCAAAACCATGAGATGGATATGTTACAGCAACTTCCAGTTCTACCTTGATAGCCCAAAACACAATTTCTTCATAGCTACTGAAGTCTATTATAGCTAATTCCCTTCAAAGACTTGGTTTTAAGTCACTGAAGAATCAATCAACTTTACTTTCAGGTGGGATGATAAATCCAGATGCATACCTTGAAAGCCTTGTAAAATTCACCTCGTATATACCAACAGATTCATCATCATTTTTCTTAAGCTCAAGGAACTAATTTTACATATTTGTTCAAATTATATGAGGGAAGTACTTATTGAAAAACAAGTTCTTCAACTCATCCCATTCCATGGATTCAATTTAATCTTGGGGCCTCGTATTTTTAACTAGATTCCACCACTAGTCTTCTTCATCTTCTAACCGGTAAACAACCAAAATGACTTTTTCATGATCTGAACATCAAAGTATAAAAAATATCATTTCAATGGTACTAATCCATTGTTCCGCAACAAGTGGATCAGAAGACCCACTGAAAGAAGGTGTAATTTTCATCATGGAGGACTCAATAGAATAATATTCCTTTCTCTACTCATTTGGATGTCCAGAATGGTTCATAGATTGTGTAAGTATAGCTATTAGAATTTTCACTCCATCTCCCATAACATTGGTTTGTTTAGAAGTACTATAATTTCATTTTCCATTATATTGATCAACACGGTTCCTACGGGTTCCATCCATCTTCTAAAACCCAAAACGAATAGTGTGAGAGGTAAAAATCATGCTATGAAAACCACAAAATAAAGGTGGGGTACCTTCAATATATAACATCTTAGGTTTAATTCTAAGATAGTTACCATAATTCTGGGACTATAACCGATACTAATAGTTAACCTTAGATACATCCCTGGACACACTTTATAAATATCTCTAGGGATTTCACTAAAGATTTCACATCCTAGTTTTCAAAGGTTAACTAAACCTTTCCTCTCATACCAACTGCAAAGACCCAAGCATGACGTATATGGACATTACATTACTTTTTTGGAATAATTAATACATAACAAAGAAATGACACCCAAGGACCATAATAGTTTAGTGTCTTTTGAAACTCAGAACATAATATTATAATCATGGTGAAAGATCTTGAACATCTCCCAAAAAGATCTTCCACTTTTTTTTCTTTCCTAAAACCTTTCATTATATCTAGGGGAAAAGAAAACTTATAAAGGGAGAGCTCAAATGCTCAGTAAGGGTAAACATAGATAAAATAAAACAAACCATATACATTTGATCATATAAACATGAACATAATGTGTAAACATCAAAATCCTGAGTTGTGAAATAAATCATGGAGTACATAAGGGATAGATCATAAAGGAACATTAATCATAATAAAATAGCATGGGAATAAAACATGTAATTGTGGAAACCATTAAGCACATGATATAATTTCTATAGTAGGCAAGGAATTACTACCAAGACCATCATAGTGAACAAAGTCCCTTACTAAATAGAGTAAACTCCTCGTTCCAGCCCTGTATCACTGAACTGTATAAAATTTTAATTCTAGCAATGTATATCTCATGAGATATAAACCTTTACCCAATAAATTGGAAGGATATATAGGTCCAACCCATCTTATAATAAAATCAATCTTACTTGCGCCACAAAATAAACATAAATCATTCATCATAACCTAAAGAATAAAATTGGCTTCATAAACATCATCTCATCATTACATAATCCATATAAAAAAATGGATATAATTTCATCATAATAAAAATCAAACCATGTAAATAATAGATACATTATACTTGAAACATAAACATGATATATAATTTCATCTTATATTTAAAATAGTTTTAATAAAACACTTGAAATGAATTCATGAATAAAATATAATTTCTTCTTCAAAATCATTATCTTTTCCCAAAATTCCACACAATTTTAAACGAAAAATATTTTATTGAAAATAATGATGAAAACATGTAGAGGAAGCTTCAAGAAAATTGGGCATTATGAAACTGTAAAAATCCCTTCATACGTATAAGTAAAAAAACATTCTCCAAGTATTTTTGTTGAAAAAGTTAAAAAGTTCTTTGTGTGGTAAAAAAATGAATGATTCATTCCATAACATAATGTAAAAGACAAATAGGGGTAAACATGACTTTAAATATAAATGGAAGAATATAAAACACTTTATGAAAAACATTTTTCTAGACATGGATGAAAAATATAACCCCAGTTTATACATACGTATAAGAAATCTCAGATAAAAATCAGATTGCAGAACTATCCCTTACCTTAGGTCCAATTTATTCTGTACGTATCCGAAACTATAATATAGTTGGTTTAAACATATTATTAACTTGTAACAAAACCATAATAAAATTTATGATATCATAGATGATTCATTTATGACTTTATATTACCCGTTCTTTTTTCAATTCCATGCTAAAGTAGTGTTTTGGGTAAAATTGTTTCATTAATCAGACATGTTTGGACTTGTTGTTCTTGATATTATTATTAATTATATCATGATTTACTTACTTCAGGAATGTAAAAAATGATTTATATATCATATATATTCATTATATATATATATATAATAGATAGATACATGAAATGAAACACACCATTCTTGGAGACGGTAGGCCGTACGTACGCTTGAACGCTGTTATTCATTCTTTCTTGACTTGAATGGAAGTAAGTAGATGACATAGATATATATATAAATAAATCCAGTATCATTATTATGACATATATATCATTATTTTTCATCATATATACTTAATAATTATTCTTGAATGGTTAACATGGAGAATGAATCTCATCGTGTCGTGGATATGATAATCCATAGGTACGCACGAGCAGTGATATCGTTCCCATAATTATTGAATGAAATTTGAGTGGATGATATAATATCCCAGAATTATTATAATGTTATAATAAACATATATAGTTACTTTTTTCACCATTATACACATCCATGTAAGGTGGTGGTGGAAAAACAGATTACACCATGGCGTGGAGACGATATTCTGTGCGCGCGCGCGCGCGGTGATTCCATTTTCCATAGGATGGATAGAAGGTGAAATGAGGTTTTTTCGTATTTATAATAACATATCAGTATATTAGTTATATTGATTTTATTACTTTATAGTGAAACATCCAAATAAGAGGAAGTAGAAGAATAAATAAACTTGAAAGAATTAGTAGAAGAGATTACCTCATCCTCGAGGTACCTCTTTTAAACTTACTCTTAGGGAACTAGAGTTGGTCTTTTGAGAGGACCATAACCTCTATGATATAAATTAAGATATTTAGAATAGAAATGGTTAGTGGTTGGACGAGATTGAAGGCTCAAAATTGTGTGAAGAGGAGAGGGAAGAATTTCCCTTTTATAAGATGTGTGAGGGGCACCTTAGGAAAAACATAAAATATTATTTTATAATAAATTCATATTCGATTTATAATGGTTCCAAGGTGACTTATTTCGAGGTTAGGGTTGGGATGGGACGAAATAATCTAAAAAAATTGGTTTTAGGCAATTTTAGTTCTCCATTTTAACATTATCATTTAGATTTATCTCTACCTTAAATAATTTTACTTTTACAATGACTTCTTGTAATCTTACAATATATGGTAAATAAACTTAATATAAACTTCCAAAAGAACCCAAATTGGTTCATTAATGTCATATATATTATTATATATTTCTTTTTTCCTAACCATAGATTTTTAGGAATATAATATCAATTAATACGTTAATATTTGTTTTAAAAACACTTTTATATCAATTTTGACACTATTTGGTATTTTGTTTTTTCTAAATTCATAAAGCATTATTAATTCAAAAACAAATCATCAAAACAACCCTAATATGTTATATTAACCTATAAAATTCGTTTAATTCATAAAAATTCTCAAATTACATTTATTTGGGTATTTATAATATCAATTATGTTAATATTTCAATAATAAGGTAATTAATACATCATCATTATGTCAAAAATAAATTAACATTTTTAATTTGTAAGAAAATATAAATAAAATAAAATTATGTAGGAAATATTTTTAATTTTATAATTAATATTTATAGTCGAATTTAACTTTTTTATAACCCTATATCAAAAATTTATTAGTTATTAGACTTTGATTTTAATTATTTTAACTCTTCTTTAAATAAAATAATAATAAATGTCCTAATCTAATCCAAGTGGACATAAATGCTCATATGTTATTCCTAAGGTTGTTTTTTGTCGAATTACATTTATCCAAAATAATTAGAACATGTTTTAGGGTAATAATAATATCATTTTTACCCTTAATTACCGTATTTACTTTTAACCGTGGTAAATAAAAGTAAAAAGTTACTATTCAAAAAAAATTATTTTTACCTTATTCAACCACTGTTTACTTACAGAAATCAACAGTGTCTCTCAAATTTTTGAAATTCCACTCACAGAAGAAGTAAAATTATGTTTTATGTAAATTTGCAAATTCTCCTAAGAGGTGGGTAAAAGATGGTAAAAAGTTCAATAAAACGTTTATATATCAAAAATTATTATAAAATGACTCCAATTAATTAAATTGAACATAAATATGTAATATCTATCTATTTTGACATATAATAAATTTAAATAAAATAAATAATTATTTATATAAAAATTCGGTTATATTCTATAACTCAGTGTTTTTCACTATTCATCAAAAATTGAATGTTTTCCGAGAAATACCGAAAATTCACCCTACTCTAATTTCGTTATTTCAAATAAAAAAAAATGCATATTTTGAAAGATAAAATTTATAAAATTTCAAAAATTGGGTATTAATATTTATAACAACTAGTTTATATAATATTTTAATAACATATCGTTGTTTAGTGAAACCCGGTATTGCGTACTACACACACTATCGAGGAAGGTCGTGATTGCGTGTAATGCAAGCCAAGTTAGGGATGTGTGTAGTTCAATCTCCCTATGGTTTTGAATATAACATAATCGAAAGTTATTTCATTTATACATTAAACAAAATCTCTACTTACTATTTCGTAGAATAATTTCCCCAAAACGAGCTTGAAATTATGTGTAACCCGAGCCAAAAATAGTGTTGTGTATACTACGACCTAATATGTTATTGCGTATACTACAAGCTAATCATGGTGTAGTGTACAATAGCAGACATCAAATAAATTTAAAAGAATATTTCTCATAAATTATCGGGGTGTTACAATAAATTATTAAATGTAAATGTTAATTCTAAAATTATATAAACTACCAAAATTTATAAATTTTAATACTAGTGTTATGGAAAGTATTTTCATACCCATAAATTTAACTGAAAAATTTATGTATATCAACATTTTCTATAAAAATAATTTTTCTAGAACTATTGATTTTAGAATTTAACACAAAATTAATATAAACAATTAATATATATATATATAAACATTAACAATAATGAAATAGTGTATTTAAACATGTTAATTCCAAAAAAATAAATAAAAAGTAAATATTTATCTCATTAACTAGGGGAGTAATTTGGTGTTTTCTCATATATATTCACCATGATCATTTAATACATTATATCCTATGTTTATGAAATAGATATATTTTGGATATATATCATTATAAAATGAATTTTTTGTACACTTAAAACCAATTATTCATTCTTATATTCAATAATTTTAATAATTGTTTTTTCAGGAAATAAGAATGAATAAAAAATGAGTTAAATGGTGATAATTTGTCAATTCAAATGATGAACCCTAACATAGCAAAACTCAAGGCATGATCATAGACCTCAAAACTAAATAACTGGATGAAATAGAAGTGGAAACTAATGGAAAAAACAACTACACAATATATATTTCATTGAAAATGCGAATATTACAGTATAATATGATGTTAAACCATGACATAAAGAAAAAATGTGTTATGGGTGATAAAATAATTTGTCACAACACAACCCATATGTTCACATCATGAAACATCCAATGAAGGTTGGGAGTGGATTTCAGGGTGTGTTACATGTCTTAAAATACTTAATCTACACACATTACATATCATGAATAGTTTTTTTGATGTGAAATCACATAATGGTACCAATAATGGAATGTTTTGACATAATAAATGGTAAAATATCCCCTCTAGGACTACATGTTATCCCGTGGTCAATTTATACCCATTATGAATCCATTATAAGTCACCCAAGGTTTGATAGTGTCATATAAGTCAGTTGACATGATAGAGAAGAAAGGAATCATCAATCTAAAGGTGTAAGCGCCGTTCTAGGGATCTAGGGTACTACTGCTTCATAATTACCTTAATATTTAATTTGTATTTTATTTTTTAATGTAACCTAAAATCCATATTTTTATAATGTGTTTCCCATTATCCATCTATTTATCTCTTCCAATACAATGTTCGATTTATCTCATCTTTATTCCCACCATGATATCAATCACTTCGAAATGAATAGTTATTATACCTAGGCTTATCATTGTGGGTGGTTTATGGAAATATTAATATCTATGTTTTAAATTATTAATTTTTCAATACCATTTCTGGTTCAATAGATAAAGGTACAAGAGTGTGGTGGTTTTCCACCACAACAGAAATATTTAATTCATCCATTTTCTTTGATTAATTTATTTACCACTCCTTCTCTAAGGTAAAATCATTATATATTGGATTTTATGATACCTGAATGAATGAAATGACATACTATAGATCAAGTATTCTAGAATTGCATTCTCAATCGAGGTGTTATCCTATTACTCCATTAGAGGTGGTGATATTTTGTGTGCCAAATATGATTCCTAGGCATGTCAAATCCCATACACATTCAATCAAAACAAAATAATTCATTTTTGTGGGTTTTTGTCAATTAATTTTAATGTTTATTTTAAACCATATAATAATAATGATAGAATCCACATTTCAAATCCCTAGTACCAAGATCTTTTTTAATTAAAATTTTTTTATTAATTTTTATTTACATTTTGGTTTACAATTATTATGATAGGGTATTTCAAAAAGAAACCCCCAGAAATAATTAGATTATATGAATTATAAATTAGTTATTTATTGAATTTTATTATCATCATGTTATAAAATCTAGACCAGTATATCTATTTAATTATGAAAATAAATTTCTTATGTTCCACCTCATAATATGTGTGTCAAAAACAAATGTTTTTGTTGGGGAGATAGTTATCCTTCTTTCAATTTTGTTAGATTCACAATTTTATGTCAATATTTCTGTTCATTTTTATGGATAAAAAATATAAAAAAATATTTGACCATGATTTTTCCACATGAAAATTCATCCCATGGACTAAATACTCGTATGTGCATGAATAAACGATGATTATACAAAGAATACCCCCAAGAGAATTGCTGAAATCCTCACTTATTTGGCCAAGATGATGATGAATGTCCATGATATCGGTATAACATTTCATGAACTAGAAGACATGGATTCTAAACTCCGAAATTATTACCAAATAATGAGGGGAAGGGAGGAAGTATTAAATGATCTCTCTACTTCTCTAAATACATCAAAGATCATAAATCCCTACATGAAGAAAACCCAAAAACCAAGCATATTGAGTTAAAGATTTAAAATAACCATGAAGAGATAGAGTGGATTTAGGATGCGGATGATTTTCCTACTATGTAATGAGTGGGTTGTTAATGAGATCGAGATAAAATTTCAAATGAATTAATTTACTTATATGATCTCCCTTTCCTTCATAAAGTAGAAACAATAACACCAAAATACTTATTTCTATCTATTGAAGAAGATGAAACCACCTCTATGGTGGAATTTTGAGAATAAATAGAGGATTTTGAAAACCTACGTCAACAAACTACCATTCTACTCTAAGAATTTATTTCCACTGAAGAATAGATCAATGTCGAATCAACTAAATAGATGAATATTTTTTGAATTAATACACATAGATTTTCATTAAATCTAATTTTCATACCCCTATTAATTGTCATAATTTTAAAAATTCACCAAGAACTTACTTTTTCATATAGTGAAAATATAAATTAGAAAATTCACCTATGGAGTATCATTTACATCTCAAAAAATATACTTAACATTATTATAGTTATCCCATAAAGATATCCATGCAGATATACTTGAAGTGACCTAGACAACATCGACACACCAGGAAATGGAATATATGTTATTAATTAATTCTATTTTAATATAATAAAAAATAACTACAAACATATCCTTTGAATTTTAAATTATTGTATTAAACATTGAGAAGGAACTAGATAGCCTAGAAGACGTTTCACAAGTAATGACCAATTAGGAGGAGGATCTATACTTTATCCTACCCACACCATGAATGTTTCACCAAATTGTGAAGGGGGATATATAGTGTACTCTATTCATGAAATCAATACTAAAAAATTAGAAGATGAATCTAGAAATTACAAAATGCAGTGAATAAATCAAGGAAACTCCACCCACAGAATTATAATGGGAAATAGCTCGTACCACCCATCATGAGGAAGTAGAAACCCAATACACACTTTTTATGATTTAACCCAGAATTATCCTTCCATTATTTTTTTTGTTTTATAAGGCCTTGCATATAATTTTTTGGATTATTTATTTTTATTAATTAATTATGATGCATCCCGACAACCAAAAATTTTATTAGGCTTATTTTGACATTAATCATGTACATACATGATTTTTCAATTTTCAATTCCAATAAACATGTCATCAAAGTGTAATGAAGTGATACTGAATAAAATATGTAGAATTAAGACTAGTTAAATAGAATTTACATCATCAACGGAATTTACATCATGAAAATTATGCAGAAGAGAGCTATAAAACAAAAATTAATGCCATGAATGGAATTATTGTCTTTAAAAAAATAAAAACAAACAAATATGACCTATGAAACAAAAATTAATTCTTAAGAATATTTGGATTACTTTTTTATTGTTTTATTTTATGTTACTCTAATATTTTTATTTTTTTTATATTTATAATGAATGTTTCACACCCCACATTAACTCTTGAACAACTGTTTTGATCTAGGTGACATAAATGAATTCGGATAATAATTATGTTGATTTTTAATTTTCAATATTGACATGATTAAATGAGGAAAATGGTAAAATGGATGTGAGAGGCCAATCCTGATTGTATAAATTTGGATAAGTTTTATTTTTAGGTGTGTTGATAGTTCAAATGATATTATTTCTTGGTTTGGTAGGTTTTAAATTTCTAAAATTACTATTGATTTGTTTTTTTGTATTATTATGAATAATTTTCACATCAAATATATTATCATCATTGATAAACAATATAAACAAAATATTATCAAGTTATTTCTATATTATATTTTTTGACAGGCCTGAACATGTATATATTCAAGAATTATCTTAGCATTTTAACCAAATTATGGCTGAACGGAATTAATTTTAATATGATTAACGAATTTTATGGATTATTACATTATCCATGGATCCACCTTTGAATCAATACCTCATTTACATTATGAAAAAAAGAATAAAACTTCTAGGAAATGAGCGACATTACAATCCTTTAATATGATTTCCTACCCTACATGCAATACATTGCATGATATTCAAAAGATGACATGTAGGGGATCAGTTGCTCTTACTAGATGGGGATATACTATATTGAGGATATTTGTGGAGTTTCTATGAGATATGAGGCGATACTAGGTTGTTATTTTAATTACTTTATTCAAATATATTTCTAAATAAAATACATAAAATAATAATATTTAAATATAGAAAATGGAAAAAAATTGTTTATGACTTTTAATGACATGAAATTACAACCACTATGCTGACGATCTAAATACCATTTGAGGTTAGGTTTTGGATGTGGAATTTGAATTAATCCCAAATTTCCAAAATGGAAAAATACATATAAAAATAAAATAAAAGAAAAAGGAAAGTGGGATTCATTCATTATGTTGATTTTTATCATGTACCTACTTTGAGCATTGGGGTTTGGGAGATGGAATTTTTTGGAGTACTTCATTGGGATTATATTTTGAGATAATGAAATATGATAATGTTTCAAAGAAACAATTTGAACTTATTTGTATTCACTTAATATGGACCTTTCCACTTTAGATACATTATAACCATAATATAAATCCCTCATGTTTAATTTTAATTGATAGCATTACATAGTGTATATGCTAGATGCCACACAAGCCTATGGTATGTGACGTGTACCTAATATATGGGAAGAATCAAAGTGACATATATTATATTAATATTTGAGTAATAATAATTCAATTTAACATATATCAAAATTTTCATACACAATGACAATGAATTGTGAAATTAAAATTGATGTAAGGAATAGAATCAATATTTTTAAAGAATTATAGTCGATTACATAATTTTTAGTGTTTTTATTAAGAATCGGAATTTAATGGAATTAATTTTTTTTGAATTTGAAATTATTTTTACATTTCTAAACATTTCATTTTTTTCTATTAAAATATATATATTGGAAGAAGAAAATTACATCAAAATGATGTTGATATTACATGAGTAAGGCAAGAAAGTTCTAACTGTGGTGGTAATGGAGGATTCATATTATAAATGATTATTTTATTCTAAAATGAATTATATTTTAACATTAAACAATATATCTGTATAGTATTTAATAATATTCATAATTTATGGTCAGATATTTCAAAAAAATGAAAATAATATAAAATTCATTGAATTGGCCTTGAAAATGATGGACCATGACATAAAACATTTAAAGGCTTAGGTCATGACATCAAAAATGATGAATCAGTTTGAAATAGAGTGGAAAAATGATGGAAAAATAATTAAATATTATGTATGTCATTCATGATTTAATGATTGATTGATTAAAAGATTGTAATCCATGAAATGAAGAAAAATTATTTTGTGTGTGATGACATCACGTGTTATGGTGTGACACATACGCTGATGCTATAAAAATTTAAAAGACGAGAAAGAGTGAAATTAAATATTGGAAACCTTTCATGAAAAACGTTATCCACTCACATTCCATATCATTAATAGTATTCATGATGTCGAATCATCTGAAGGGACAAAAACTGATCATCTTTAACATAATAATTGAAGAAGACTCCGTTTATGACTATAAGATGGCCCAAGGTCCATCATGACCCATTATGAATCCATTATGATTCCCCCATGGAGTGATGGATGCTTATAATTGGATGAAAATGGAATCAGAGAAAAAATATTCCATTAGAGGTTATAAGCATTGCACTTGGGATTTATGCTATTACTTTTTAGATTTTCTTCTTATGTTTGTATTTTGAATTTATCGTTTTAAAAAGTAACCCTAATTCTATAATTTTTTTGATGTGTTTCCCATACTCCATATATCTCTCTTTGAACCCTAATTTCTATTTATCTCCCCCATCATCCTCCTATGATATGATTTACTTTTGAATTATATGTGATTAAATTGAGGCCAGACATTGTGGGAGGTGTCATAGTGTTCTAAATTATTTCTCATAAAATTCTAAATGTTTAAATCCCACTTGTAATTAAAGATATAAATGTGAAAAAGTTAGTTGGTATTCCAACATGACACAAAACTCAAATTAATCCATTTTATTTGTTTCATAATTTTTCCCACACTTCTCTCTTGTAAATTCTTCATATGTTGTAGTTGAGGATTCATGTAGGGATGAAACGACATATACTCGAGCGATGTATTTTTATAATTTCATTATTGATCAGGGTGTTATCCTATTTGAATATTAATATAGGTGATATTTTAGGTGAAAAATAGGCTCCATATGAATTATAATGTCACGAACTCAATAAATAAATGGATATTAATTTATGTATTATGTTTTATAAAATGAAAGTTTTTCAATTTAAAAATAATTAATAATGAATGAACTCATACTTACCAAACCATGGACTGTGATATTTTTTTATAACATAATTATGTTTGAATTTATATTTTCAGTTCGGTTTTAATATTTCATTTCCCTATATTCATAAAACCAAAAAAAAACCTAAATGAATTAAATTTGGATAATTATAAATTTGTTAGTAATTTAACATGATTCTCCTCATGCGACAAGACTATAGTATTCTTCTATTTTGTTTTATGAATACAAATTGATTCTGAACCACTACTTCAGAGTCATGTTAGTATGCATTATATTCATTTTTATCATATATAAACAATTTAATAGAAGTATAATCCTCACATAAATCCATAAAATCATCAACATCCTCATCACCAAAACAAAATTTTTCTCACCTATACATGGACCATATATGATTTTATGGATAAATAAATTAAAATATTTAGTTTTCATGTCTCTACATGATTGATGGTTCCTCTTTTCTACAAAATATTTTATAATAAATGAGGTTAAATCCCTAATTATCTTGTTCTACACAACTTTTATTATCAATCAAATTACACCAAAACAGAGTTAATCAAAATTTACAATAATCAATTTCACATAAATTCTCAAGAGCACAATAATACGTCATTGTTCCCTAAATTGGGTTTTCATCAATTTTATTCAAAAAATTAAGTGCTTCCGCAATAGACATTACTCAACTTTTTTGAATAGTAATATTTTCATCCTAAATTTTTGTCTAAAAAGAGTAATAATTAATATCAAAAACTAGAGTAGGTGATCACATTAAGATATGGTTCCCTAACAAACCACATCAATGTATTTAATACAGATAAATATATTTTATAATTATATTTAACAATGATACAAAATTTTCTTATGAGAAATAATGAACTAAATTTCCTTTCTATTGGGTAATTGTACATTTAATTCGATAATATGTGATTATTTATAGGGTTAAACTTCATATCCTTTGTTATTTTTTTAAATGTTCATTCAAAACTTCATCACATTGATGAAAATTTTCCTTTATGTCCTGAATCCCTATATCTTAACTATAATATCTTTGATATTGAGATATCAGGAGGCCAATATGCTCAACCTTATATAATTAGTATGCATAATGCCCAATATCCTCTTCCAATTCATATTTTTGAAAAGTATAGGTCTTTGATCAATGATTATTTTTAACAAATAAATTCAAAATTTTAACATATCTTTCAAATGGATGAATACACTATAAATAAATAGGTTCACGTATTCTTATCCCATGAACCAAATAAACCACCATTTGAACCATTAAATAAAAAACAATGAGTTGGAAATACATTACTTGTTGAAAAATTATGAGTGCTAAATAATTCACCAACACATTTATAGAATTTTTATCAAAAATGTATATACAAAAAGATTTAAAAAAAATAAGATAACATGATTATAGTGTTTCTGAAATGTTTGGGAAATATACCATACTATGATACACGTAGGTGTTGTTTCATAAACACTTGAAAGTCTTGAGATTTCATAACTCTTAATTTAAAATCAATCAATAGAACAAATTCATCACTTTTTTAGAATTTCCATTTTGTACATTATTACTATAAGGCACCGACCTTAAACATTACTTAATATTGAATTAAATGAATTATTCACATTGAGGATCTTTTTAGGTTTAGAGTTTTAATAATTAGGGCATAACTATTACATATCAAAAGATTACAAAGTAGAGAATTCTACTGAGTTTCCATAGAATAAAAAAAACTCTTAAAAAGAAACATGTCTAGTTCCATGTTTTATATAGAATGTCTTTCCCTTGATCCCATCCTTGACGCTATTCCACATTATGTCCTGTGAAAAACATTTTAAAAAAAACATGGGGTGAGCATAAAAAGCTCAGTAAGGGATACAAAAAGAATGAAAACTGTTATTTTTTCAAACATCAATAAACCATGTATACTTTATCAAAGTAATACCTCCACCCTCATGAAGTAGTAAAAACACTTCACTGAATAAAATATCATTACTTACCCTTTTTAACCAATGGATTACCATAAAACCCATATAATGAACACATAACATATAAAGATAACTTGGTACATAAATATACTTAAGTGGAATAACCATACGGTCGACTTCCACACATATCACTTAATGGAATAGCCATACAGACAACTTCCATACATACTTAATGGAATAGTCATAAGGCTGACTTCCATACCCAATGCATTGGAGGTTATAACGTAACCACCCATCCTACTATTCACGGCACCACCCGTCATATGGTTTATCACGTAACCACCCGTCTAATGTCCAAGTACCATTATAAAAATCATAAGACATAAAACAAATAAAATGGAAAGAAAAAATTTCCACACTTTAACCACAATATATCACATAAATATATTGACATAAAAAATCCATTATAAAAACCATTCTCAATACCAAAATGCATAAAAGAGTATATGGTATTTATTTCATTTTAAAAAAACATTACGGCTTGTTCAGGAAGCTAAAGACCAAATAATACTCGCGGCGGCGGAAAATCTCGTTGTCACCGCGTACGTTAAAAGAAACATTTCTTTTTGTCATTTTCTAAAACGCTTCATAGAAAAATATTCCTTTTGTATAAAAGTAAAAGTAAAAGGGGTTTATACACCATATAAAAGAAAGTTGTGTATAAAACGAAATATGCCTCCATAAAAGGAGATTGAGACGAAGTCCCTTACCTTGGGTCCGACTTGACTCGATCTTTCTTTAACGTCCTGAATAATAAACTTGAGTTAATTTCTATTTTCTTAAGAACCTTTTTTTCAAGTTCATTATTCATTTTATATCACTTATTTCCATGTTATAAACATTATGTAATCACTTAAGTTAATAATGTTTGTTTTGTCGATATTTGGTTCTTATGTCGAAAGTGGACTTCTTACAATTACATGTTGTTCGTGTGGTCAAAGGTTCTTTATATCCAGAATGACATTCCTGATTTGGATATCATATATATCATTTATATCCAGCATATACATGTATTTATAATATTACATAATCATTTAGATGTAAGAAATGAAATACACCGTTCATGGAGACGGTAAGTCGTACGTACGCATGAACGCTAATTTCATTTCATTGTCATATTAATGGAATTAAAACTAAATGAGAGGTATGTATATTTTAATTCCAGAATTATACTCATCATTTAGATGTATCATTAATCATATATATCCATTATATACATGTACTTATAATAGTACATTACATTTTGGGATAAGAAATGAAATGCACCGTTCCTGGAGACGGTAAGCCGTACGTGCGCATGAACACTACTTTCATTTCTATCTCATACTTTAATAGAAAGAAAATAATAATGATATAAAGGTATATTATAATTCCAGTAAAACATCATATATAATAAATTCAAATCCATCCTTTTTACGTCCCACATATGGCATTAACGAATCACATCACTTGGAGCGGGCAGTAGTCCACACTTCCTTGAATGAAGATATCGCGTTTACCCATAATGGAAACCATAAAGACATGCCAAAAATTAAAAATAAAGAAGCTTAAGGAAAACATAAAAATTCTATATATCATATATATGTATAGTGTCATCTTAATGGCCACCTTTGAAGGTGTTAAAATAATGTTGAACAATCATCGTTTCGGGAGGCAGAAATTCTCCATCCACGGAAACAGTATGTTCTTTAACCATTAGATGTAGGTGTGTGTAAGTGTATCTCGAATCCTTCTTATAACAACATCTTAGTATATTTAAGGTACTTAGGTTTTTACAAAATAAATGAATAAAAAAAGTTTAGGGGGTTGGAGAATCAAAATAAAACAAAAGGATTCAAGTGAAGACATTACCTTAAAATTGGGTAACTCTCTTAGATTTGAGATCAATGGATTCCTTGTGAGAACTTCTGCCCAAAGTGAGGCTTGAAGGAGTAATAGAGGGATGTGGAGAGACAAAATGGGTAGGGGATGGCTAAGCCAAAGTCTTTTTAAGTGTGGGTAAGGAGGTATAGGTGGGGGCCTTTTATAAGAGGAGAGGAGGGGAACTCTTGGAAAGTAAGGAAATGTTACATTATCTTAGAATGAGTTTCAGATTTTAATGGTCCCACATTGATGTTTTTCGAGGATAAGGTGATAAGGGTTCGAAATCCACCCATCGAATAGGTTTTGGACATGTGTAGGTATTAGAGTTTACAATATCTTTCCATTTTATTTAAATCCTTTATTAATGAGGTAATCGCTATATCATCATGATTTAATAAATAATTTAACAAATTTAATGTCTAAAAATTATAAAAAAAAAATCATGATGTTGGAAATCTTTTTAGAGTTATAATGAATATTTATAGTCCAAAATATCATTTATTTATACAAAACTAAAAATATTTTACTTAGGTGATACATTCTTTGTTACTTTTAACATTCTTTAAAAATAAAAAGATAAAAAGTCACTTTCTCACAAAAGTGATTCCATGGGGCCCCTATGTTTGGCACAAGGAATCCCATGGTCGTCCATGAGACAACCAGTATCCTTAGGACATATGTTGTTGTCATTTTTGTATTATTATGATATTATTTTATTATCTTTAACTACCAGATTACTCATTAATCAAGATAATTAAAGATAATAACTGTCGTTACTATTCATAATGTCCAAAAATAAAAGAGTCTTAATTACATAATTTCAACCTTCTGATTCCAAATATGTAATCCATTTTACGAAATACCAAACAAATAAATTGAAAAAATTAATTTAAAAATAATTCCCGTTGTCAAAACAAATAGCGGGTTTTTTATAAACAATATTTATGAAAGGTTTGGAACTTGTTTATGCCCAATTAAAAAGTGAAATTAATCCTAATGAACATCATTAAATTACATGGTAAAAAGATATTATAATTAAAATTAAAAAAAAATAAAAAGATAATATAACCATTTAATTAAATTATTTAAAAAAGAAGTTTTGATGTAAAATGCAGTATTTTTCCCTATTAATTGAAAAATGATCATTGTCAGAAAAATACCAAAAATTAACCCAAGGTAAATTTGAATTTCCCAATAATAAATACTATGTTTATATTGAAAAATTAAGCTTATAAAATTGTCAAAAAGTGGATTTAAAAGGGGTTCTCCATCAAAAGGCGATAAGTGAACCTTTAGTGAAAACTAGGGCATATACGCCTAAAATTGAATTATTTTCGTATTTTAAGCCTTTATCTTTTAATAGATAAAAGTAAAAACATTTAAAAAAACATATATAATAATATTTTAGTTATTTCTATCCATTCCCAACAATACAACAACTATGTGTTAACTACCATTTAAAATAATATTATATTATTACTAGTGTGCAACATAAGATTTCAAAGAAACTCTTTGTTGTGTATCGGGTACGCTATCTAACACAACAACCCCTTTAAAGTAAAATAAATATTTAATTCATAAATATTAATAAATATGAAAATGTTTTATTCATTATTTACCAGGGATGTTACATCCTTCCCCCCTTCTGGGAATTGCGTCCTCGCAATTTTATTCACTTATCAAAATAAGTGGGGGTATTTATCCCTCATAGCATTTTCAGATTCCCAAGTTGCCTCTTCAACAATATGGCTTTTCAAAAAAACCTTTACCTAGTGAATTAACTTATTTCGCAACACTTGCTCTCTTCGGTCAAGAATCTGGACTGGTTGTTCTTCATAAGATAGGTTCTCCTCCATCTGAACTACCTCTGGACTGAAAACATGAGATGGATCTGGCATATACTTCCTCAACATCGAGACATGAAAAACATTGTGTACCTGAGATAATCTCGGAGGTAAATCCACTCAGTAAGCAACTGATCAAACCTACTCTAGAATTTCATATGGTCCAATGAACCTTGGACTCAGCTTTAGTTTCTTACCAAATCGTGTCACACTTTTCCATGGAGAAACCTTGAGAAAAACATGATCACCTACCTCGAAAGATAGATTTTTCCTCCGATTATCCACATAACTCTTCTGCCTGCTCTGAGCTATTTTCATGTGTTTTTGAATCAACTGAACTTTTTCTGCCAACTCTTCTATCAATTATGGTCCCATCAACTTCCTTTCACCCACTTCATCCCAAAAAGCTAGAGTTCGACACCGCTTCCCATATAATGCCTCAAATGGTGCCATCTGTATACTGGAATGAAAACTGTTAATATAAGAAAACTAAACCAAAGAAATATGTTGGTTCCAACTTCCCTAATAATCCATCGAACAAGCTCGTAGCATATCCTCTGAGGTCTGAATTGTTCATTCTAACTGCCAATCTGATTGCGGATGAAA
Organism: Viscum album; assembly: GCA_963277665.1. NCBI lineage: Eukaryota > Viridiplantae > Streptophyta > Magnoliopsida > Santalales > Viscaceae > Viscum > Viscum album. The sequence goes on from OY728133.1 coordinate 1,974,386,734, forward strand.
AGCTGTACTAAAATTTAATTCAGTACCCAACGAATTCTGAAGGCCTTTCAAAAAGTTAGAAGTAATCCTGAGATCACGGTCAGATACAATGGAGAGAGGAAATCCATGTAACCTGAATATCTTTTTAAGATACAAACGGGAAAGTTGATATAGGGAAAAAGTATCTCGAATAGGAAGGAAATGAGCAGATTTAGTCAAGCGATCAACAATAACCCAGATTGCATTATTACCTCGAGGTGTCTTCGGCAATCCCACAACAAAGTCCACGGATATATTTTCCCATTTCCACTCTAGCACTGGTAAAGGCTGAATCATCCCTTTCGGTAAATACCACTCTACTTTAACATGCTGACATGTCAAACACTTCAAAGTAAAATCAGGAATATCTCTTTTCATTCCATCCCACCAGTAATACTCCTGCAGATCCATGTACATCTTAGTACTGCCAGGCTGAACTGAAAATGGGGAACTATGAGCCTCACATAACAACTCATTCTTCAATTGTGAATCACCAGGGACACATAATCTCTTACCAAACCTCAAAACACAATCATTATCATTGTTGAATTCAGTCAACTTACCCTTCTGAACCAGCTGTACCTTTTTCTGCAACTCATTGTCTTCCCTCTATGATTGCTTAATTCTGCCTGATAGGGATGATCTCACGGATACCTAAATCAAAATAGAAGAACTTCCTACAACAATAACTTCTATGCCAAATTTCATCAAATCAAAAACCAAAGGATCTCATTCCAAACGTAGCATGGTTAATGAAGCATTACTTTTCTGACTCAATGAATCGGCCACTTTATTTGCTTTTCCCGGGTGGTAATGACTTGTACAATCATAATCCTTGATTAATTATAGCCATCTCCTCTATATCATGTTCAATTCTTTCTGAGTGAATATATACTTTAAACTTTTTTGATCAGTATATATTTCACACTTTACTCTATAAAAATGATGCCGCCAAATTTTTAAAGCAAAAACAACAGCATCTAATTACAAATCATATGTAGGGTAATTTACCTCATGAGTTTTCAACTGACGTGAAGCATAACCAATTACCTGATCATTATGCATAAGGACACAAACAAGTCCCTTTATCGTATCATCACTGTATATAAAAAACTCACCATTCCTGGAAGGAAGTACCAAAACTAGAGCATTCGCCAATATTTTTTTCAACTCCTGAAAACAATCCTCACATTCTTTTGTCCATAAGAACTTAACACCCTTACAAGTTAGCTTAGTCATTGGACTAGATAACCGTGAAAAATTTTCAACAAACCTTCAGTAGTAACCTTCCAAACAAAGAAAACTATGGATCTCGGTTACATTTTTGGGTCTTGTCCATTCTTCAACAACTTTTGTTTTAGCAGGACCAACAGTTATGCCATCTTTTGAAACAATGTGACCCAGGAAAGAAATTTGTTATAACCAAAACTCACACTTTCTAAATTTTCCATATAGTTTCTTTTCATTTATGGTTTTCAAGATAACCCTTAAATGACTTTCATGCTCCTATTTACTTTTAGAAAACACCAATATATCATCAATAAAAACAACCAATATTTTTCACCTGAGTCATCTGAGCCCTCACTACAACAAACTATTTAGTTCTGATTCTGACCATCTAAGTATACTGATTTGAAAGGTCATTTCCCTCTGTATGCCTTCCTAGAAAAGCTGTTCTGTTTCCTCTATGAAAAACCATTCTTAACACCGAAATATCTGAGGCAAAGCAACATGGTAATCTGTAAATGCTATATCATTTCAATCATACCAGAAATTATTTTATAATTTAACACTTTTCTAACTCCTAATGTTGTCTAAACCAACCTCTGATACCAACTATAAGGCCCCGACCTTAAACATTACATAATATTGAATTAAATGAATAATTCACATTGAGGATCTTTTCAGGTTTAGAGTTTTATAGAATTAGGACATAACTACTACATCTCAAAAGATTACAAAGTAGACACTTCTACTGAGTTTCCATAGAATAAAAAAAACTCTTACAAAGAAACATGTCTAGTTCCTTGTTTTATATAGCATGACTTTCCCTTGATCCCATCCTTGACAGTATTCCACATTAAGTCCTGTGAAAAACATTTCAAAAAAACTTGGGGTGAGAATAAAAACTCAGTAAGGGATACACAAAGAATGAAAACTGTTACTTTTCAAACATCAAGTAAACCATGTATACTTTATCAAAGTAATACCTTCACCCTCATGAAGTAGTAAAAACACTTCACTGAAAAAAATATCATTACTTACCCTTTTGTAACCAAAGGATTACCATAAAACCCATATAATGAACACATAACATATAAATGTAACTTGGGATGTAAACATACTTACGTGGAATAACCATACGGTCGACTTCCACACATATCACTTAATGGAATATCCATACGGCCAACTTCCATACATACTTAATGGAATAGCCATACAGCCGGCTACCATACCCAATGCATTGGAGGTTATAACGTAACCACCCGTCCTGGTATTCACGGCACCACCCATCATATGATTTATCACGTAACCACCCGTCAAATGTCCAAGTACCATTATAAAAATCATAAGACATAAAACAAATATAACAGAAAGAAAACATTTCCACACTTTGATCACAATATATCACATAAACATATTGACATAACAAATCCATTATAAAAACCATTATCAATACCAAAATGAATAAAAGAGTATATGGTATTTATTTCATTTAAAAAAAACATTACGGCCTGTTCAGGAAGCCAAAGAACAAATAATACTCGCGGCGGCGGAAAATGTCGTTGTCACCGCGTACGTTAAAAGAAACATTCCTTTTTGTTATTTTGTAAAACTCTTCATAGAAAAAGATTACTTTTGTATAAAAGTAAAAGTAAAAGGGCTTTATACACTGTATAAAAGAAAGTTGTGTATAAAACGAAATATGCCTCAATGAAAGGAGATTGAGACGAAGTCCCTTACCTCGGGTCCGACTTGAGTCGATCTTTCTTTAACGTCCTGAATAATAAAATGAAGTTAATTTCTATATTTTTAAGAACCTTTTTTTCAGCATCATTATTCCTTTTATATCACTTATTTCCATGTTATAAACATTATATAATCATTTAAGTTAATAATGTTTGTTTTGTCGATATTTGGTTCTTAAGTCGAAAGTGGACTTCTTATAATTACATGTTGTTCGTGTGGTCAAAGGTTCTTTATATCCAGAATGACATTCCTGATTTGGATATCATATATATCTTATATATCCAGAATATACATGTATTTATAATATTACATAATCATTTAGAGGTAAGAAATTAAATGCACCGTTCATAGAGACGGTAAGCCGTACGTACGAATGAACGCTACTTTCATTTCTTTGTCATATTAATGGAATTAAAACTAAATGAGAGGTATGTATATTTTAATTCCAGAATTATATTAATCATTTAGATGTATCATTCATCATATATATACATTATATACATGTACATATAAAAGTACATTACATTTGGGGATAAGAAATGAAATGCACCGTTCATGGAGACGGTAAGCCGTACGTACGCATGAACGATACTTTCATTTCTATCTCATACTTTAATGGAAAGAGAATAATAATGATATAAAGGTATATTATAATTCTAGTATAACATCATATATAATAACTTTAAATCCATCCTTTATACATCCAACATATGGAATTAATGAATCACATCACTTTGAGGGGCGGTAGTCCGCACTTCTTTGAATGCAGACATCACGTTTACCCATAATGGAAACCATAAAGGTATACCCAAAATGAAAAATACATAAGCTTAAGGAAAACATAAACTTTTTATATATCATATATATGTATAGTTTCATCTTAATGGACACCTTTTAAGGTGTTAAAAGAATGTTTAACAATCATTGATTCGGGAGGCAGAATTTCGCCATCCACGGAAACTGTATGTTCTTTATACATTAGATGTTGGAGTGTTTAAGTGTATCTCTAATACTTCTTATAAAAACATCCAAGTATATTGGATATACTGTATTTGTTAAAAATGAAATGAATAAAAAGAGTTTAGGGGGTTGGAGAAGCAAAATAAAACAAAAGGACTCAACTGAAGACAATACCTTAAAATCAAGTAACTCTCTTAGATTTGAGCTCAAAGGCTTCCTTGGGAAGACTTCTGCCCAAAGTGAGGCTTAAAGGAGTAAGAGAGGGATGTGGAGAGACAAAAAGGTCAGGGTTTGGCCGAGGAAAAGGCTTTTGATGTGTGGGTAAGGAGGTAGAGGTGGCGGCCTTTTATAAGAGGAGAGGAGGGGCACTCTTGGAAAGTAAGGAAATGTTACTTTATTTTAGAATGATTTTCGGATTTTAATGGTCCCAAATTGATGTGTTTCTAGGATAATGTGATAAGGGTTATAAATCCACCAATCCAATAGGTTTTGTACATGTTTAGGTATTATATTTTACATTACCTTTCCATTTTATTTAAATCCTTTATTAATGAGGTAATCGCTGCATCATCGGGATGTCATAAATAATTTAACGAAACTAATGTCTAAAAATTTAAAAAAAATATCATGATGTAGGAAATATTTTTATCTTTCTAATGAATATTTATAGTCCAAAATAATATTTATGTAGACAAAACTAAAAATATTTTACTTAGGTGATACCTTCTTTGTTACAATTAACATTCTTTAAAAATAAAAAGTGAAAAAGTCACTTTCTCACAAAAGTGATTCCATGGGGCCCCCAAGTTTGGCACAAGGAATCCCATGGTAAGACATCAGACAAAAAGTAGCCTTAGGACACATTTTGTGGTCATTTTATTATTATTATGATATTATTTTATTATCTTTAACTACTTGATTACTCATTAATCAAGATAATTAAAGATAATAACCATTGTTACTATTCATAATGTCTAAAAATAAAAGAGTCTTAATTAAATAATTTTTACCTTATGATTCCAAATATGTAATCCATTTTACCAAATTCCAAACACATAAATTGAAAAAATTAATTTAAAAATAATTGTCGTTGTCAAAACAAATAGTGGTGTTTTTAGAAACAATATTTATGAAAAGTTTGGCACTTGTTTATGCCCAATTAAAAAGTGAAATTAATCCAATGACAATAATTGGATTACGTGGTAAAATTATATTCAAATTACACTTTAAAAAAAATTAAAATGGTAATATAATCATATAATTAAATTATCTGAAAAAGCAGTTTTGATGTAAAATGCTGTATTTTTCGATATTCATTGAAAAATGAACATTATCAGAAAAACACCAAAAATTAACCCAATGTAAATTTAAATTTCCCAATCATAAATAATATGTTTATATTGAAAATGGAGCTTATGAAATTTTTAGAAGTGGATTTAAAAGGGGTTCTCCATCAAAATGCGATAAGTGAACCTTTAGTGAAAACTAGGGCATATACAGCTAAAATTGAATTCTTTCTGTATTTTAAGTCTTTATCATTTATTAGATAAAAGTAAAAACATTTAAAAAACATATATAATCATATTTTAGTTATTTCTATCCATTCCCGCCAATACAACAGCTATGTGTTAACTACCATTTAAAATAATAATATTTTATTACTAGGGTGCAACATAAGATTTCAAAGAAACTCTTTGTTGTGTATCGGGTACGCTATCGAACATAGAAACCCCTTTAAAGTAAAATAAATATTTAATTCGTAAATATTAATAAATATGAAAATGTTTTATTCATTATTTACCTGGGATGTTACAATTACCCTGAAAAAATGTAAATAATTCATCATCTCACACTTTGTTTATGTGTGAGATGGAAGTAAATATGTTTTTTTATTTCCTTATAGTGGTAGATATCTATAAATGTATTCCAATGGATATCAGGTTCAATATTGCATACAAAAAATCATTTTTTCATTTTATTCCTAAGAAATTTCCAATAAAACTATCACATATTTTTTTATCAACATGAATAATATTAAAGTTATGACTTATCTATAAAAATATCTACTAAGGTAGTTCAAATAAGATATATTATTTCTTCCTGATATTTTTTATGACTAGAAATACCTTTCTGTCAAAATGTGAAATAAATATTTTTCCCCATGTCATAATATTAATCTTCTAAAAATTAAATTTGGGACGATTTTAATCTTATAATCCTATTTTGTCAACCTATGACTACGATGTTCAATTTAAAAAATATTTGAGGTCCCATATACATTATTTCTCATATATTCTATTATTTTTTATTTGATTTATCTTCTACACAAATTGGACACATTTTATGTATTTTAATGTTGTATATAAATAAGATTACATATGCATGAATTAAATTTATAAGGATAATTTCAATTGAACGGAAAAATACACCTTTTTTATGTATCAATAATTATATTATCCATGTCCCATAAAAGACTCCAATCGTAATAAATGGTGAATGATATATATAAATATAATTTAATCGTTGTTTTAGTCTATAAATCATCAATCACATAATAATTCTTTACCTCCAAATAAATAAATGGGAAAATTCATAAAATACCAAAAAATTAGGCCATGAAATATGTTGTTTATGGTGGATCTGATATAGATTCATTACATATGTGCACAATCCCATTCAGAGTTTCCTAGCTTCAATTCCAATATCAAGAAAAAATATATCAATTCTCTTCCATTGTGGTGAATCAGTAGGGAGATATACCATTCCATCTGAGATATTCACACATATATTCTTCTTAAGAATTTTGAAAAATTTAAATTTTCATATAGACCCATAAAATGGAGAAATATTATAATGTACTAAATATTTTAAGCATGGAATTAGATGATGGTACCAAATAATGGTACAGAGATGAACTTTTCATGCATATTATATCTTGATGTCCAACATATAAGGAATTTTAATAAAAATTAATATTACTTACTATAAAACACACAATCATTGATAGAATAATGTATCTTTTTATACCCCTATCTCATTGGGAATGATATTTTCATTGTGTCATAATTATAATTTTGAAGACCATTTCCTTCTAGAAGTATAACTTTTAATATATGAAGCAATTATGATAATATTTTAACAATACACCCATTTATTATATTAATTTTGATTAATCTCAAAACCGATGATAAGATGATACCTTTAGTGTAACATAATAACTGTGGTTTCTCAAAATTTCTATACAATAATTAAATGATTTAGTTTTTTTATGGTATAAATTCTTACATCATGAATTAATTCTTCAATTTGATACCATCTCTCATGTTGAATATTTTCATCAGTATTATAAATAAAATTTTTATTATATCACCATTTAATATTTAACATGTATAAATATAGATAAAACTAAGGAAAAAGGGATGATCCTTGATTTTCCTAGAATTTTAATTTCTCATTTTCAAACAATTTATAAAATGATAAAAAGTGAAATATTTTTTGAATATTTGGTTTAGTGAATTCCCAGAAATCATCAACTAATTTCTCATAATCACTAATTGTTCTTCATAAATTTATCCAATTATGATATGTTAATCACCTAAGATCACAATATAAATGGATTATATTTTAAAACATAAAAACATTTAAATAAATATATAAACTGAAAATTTAGAATATTAAACCATATAATAAAAAAATATATTATTTACAAATATTTGATCTTCAAAAAAATTATACATAATTATAAAAACATATTATTGAAAAATTGGAGATATATAAAAACAAATAATTTTTACATTATAAAATTTCAATAAGTAATTTTTGACTTAAAATCTTTTTAAAAAATGATAAAAAAGATAAAAAACAATGTAGCGACCTGACCCTAGTATGCTCAGACCCAGTGTCGTGCTATAATTATATTAACATAAGATACTAGTAACTGTTGCCTTAAAAGACTAAACAATATTGTAGTCTTGGTAAACCAGATATACACAAGAGACTTGTCATCCAAATGAATACACTGCTTAAAACATAATTTTATTCTAATTACAAGGATAATGAATTTAATATATATAGAATATCCATTAATATAATTCTTATGTAACTAATTATATTCTTTAGAAATTTAATCATAATTAGGGTGACCAAAAATGTTGAGTAAGGATAAAATATTCAGGAAACAATAATAAATTATTGAGAATAATAATTATGGATGACAAATAATTCAATACACATACCATATAATCATTAAACTGAAAAGGAAGTGCATAAACCAATATGGAAAGGTAATAAATAGAAACAAAATCCAACCTAATAAATAGAAAATGAAAAATAAATATAGAAAGGTAGGAAACTGAAACACATTCAATTTAATCAGTTAAATGAAAATGAAATCTATCCATGGATATATCAATGAAAAAATTCATGGATGAATAATAATATAAAATAAATAGATGAAATGGATAATTACTAGAACTAATCTCTATGTCATATGAAAACATATACTATATAGACCATTGAATGCATAGTTAAAATCTACATATAGAAACACACTTAAATTTCACAACATATTTGTCTCATTAGAACCTTTTGATGCATAAGGTCTTATATAATATATTAGACCCAACCTTAAATTCCAGTCTGAACCATTCCTCGTATGGAATAATCAAAACGAATTTCTCATCAAATATCCAAAATGAATAATGAATAGAAAATTATCATCATTTCTATGAATAATTAAATAATAGTCAAATCAAGCAATATATTTAAAATGATAAATGTTTTAGGAAATAGTAATAAATATGATAAATTAAATAGATAGTTTAGGGGAAATTCATTATTCAATTATCAGAGGAGATTGAATATTTCAATAAGATTAACAAATAAATTAAAGATGTGAATGTGAATATTATTGTTGGAAAAATATATCACAAAACATCAAGAGGGAGAATAATGACGATATCAAAAAAACATATCTCAAGTGGAGTGAAACAACTTATTTTTTTCATTAATGAATAAAAATACTATAAAATGATCCTTTAAATACATTCTTGAGGAAAATATATTTTTTTAAATGACCACTAGAATTTCATTTCATTAAAAATAAAATTTGAAACAATTATATTGTAATATTATCCTTTTAAAATTTGAAAAACGGCTTCAAAGATTGATGGAGGTTAATTATGTACTTTTCATGCAAGGTAAGAAAGACATTCCTTTGGAATGATAAAAAGATTAAAAAATTCCTTTTTGATAAAGTGATAATACGATTTATCTAAAAGCATTCTTAAAAGGAAGAAGGGTAAAAATGTTGTTAGGAATTAATTTTATAAAGGATAAAAATATTTTTTTGACGTTTAGAGAATGTAGGGATTTTTTGAGGAAAATAGTTTCTCCGACTAAAGAGTGAAATAAATTCTGGTTTTCTTTAAAACATTTTCTAAAACATTTTATGTTCCCAATAGTGATTTTACTACTATTTCATGATAATGGGAATGAATAACCAGTAGAGAAGAAAACTAAGGAGTTTATTGATCAATTTTTTCATATTTTTCACAAATTAAAAAACCATTTAATTATCTTTAGAATTACTCTTAAGGAAAATAATCTTTCAATATTCCAAAGTGTCCTATACCACTTTAAAAAATTGAAGATCATAAGACTTATGAAATAATAATATTTAATTAAATCATTAAATACCATGTTAATAAATTAATTCATGATATAATATATCTATATTGTTGTATATAAACCACACAAAATAAGTAAGTGGTGAACACATGATTTTTCTCTTATAAGTAATAAGTTACGTTCAAATTCCTTACATTACATTTTCTTTCAGGTGAATGTCTTAAAAAATCTTATATTAGGGGTTTAAACAAATTAATAACTTATTAAAAAACAATATTAATACTTATTATACCATATATTATCTTTTTATGTTATCTTACTACACTTTTATTAACACTCTTTCATTATTTACTTAGTTTAAAGTACTAATTGGCCGGTTTGCTCAAAAATGTTTTGACTTTTTATTTATTGTCCCTATTACATAAATCATGATGCAATAATATAAATAATTTAAATCATGAGTTAATTATCATTTTTATTCAATAAATATCTATTTATAAAAATCAATAATATTTGGAGATAATAATTTAACTACACCATTCATGGAGATGGTAAACCGTACGTACTTAAGAACAATACATTCATTTCATTGTCATGTTAACAGAATAAAAATTAAATGATATATATGAACATTATAATTATTATATCATATTTAATTCATATATGAGACATTGTTTTCTAAAATTATCCTTACATCATTCTATGTATAGAAGGACTGAATCATATCTATTTACAATGATGGTGGTCCACACTTCCATAGACGCTGTTATTGAATTTTAATAAAATTGAATTTATAAGGTTATGTGTTATAAAATTGTTATATAAGAATAAAGGAAAAATAAATATAATATAGATAATATATAAACATAGTTTCTAACATAATTCTCACCATGATAGGCAGTAATGGAAGAATGAACATTCATCATTTTGTGAGAAGATAGTTCATTTTACATAGAAATGGTATGTTCGTTATACATTAGATGAAAGTGTGTGTATGTATATATATTTAAAATTTTTATAACAAAATATAATTAAATTTATAAAACATTGGTTTTTATATAATAATTTTATAGTAATAATTAATGGAGAGTATAAATAATAGAAAATAAAAGAACATATGAAATAATATTACCTCTTATTTGGGAAACTCCATTGGGTTTACACAAAAGGGATTCTTGAAAAGAATTTATTCCCAAGGGGAGGATTATAGGATTTTGGGATATATTTTTATGAACTATTTTGGTAAATATTTTTCAATCCAATGTGTCAATATAGGTTTGACAAAGTGGGAGGATACAAATTCTTTTTATAGTGGAAGAGGAGTGTCAATTGTGAATTTTGGAAAGGTAATTACACCCATGTGTTTTAATTGGAAATTGGATTCAATAATGGAAATAATTATATGAAAATTGGGATATGATAGAAATATAGCAAGATAATGGATCTTGAAATGTTTCCAGGTCATTTGGGCAATTAAGATTATGGTCTTGTCTCTTATTAAGATTAATTTTAAATTAATCCTTGAAATTAATGATAATTACTTTCAATAATATTTTATGTCAAAAACAGAATTATACTTATTAGACATTATAAATTAATCTGAAAAAAAATAATGAATCCATTTTGGTATATTCCAACTATTAATGTGGGAGAAATTAATTAAAATTTAATCCTGCCTACGAGACAACAATACATTTTTTTAAGTAAATCGTTTAAAAGATTGTTATTATTTTATATTAACATTAAACATGAAATTGATTACAATGGAAGAAATTATATTAATTGATAAAAAGGATATAATTAAATTTTAAAAACAAGTTAAAATATAATTTAATCATGTAAATAAATCAGGTGAAAATGGAGTTTTGAATTAAATTTTAGTATTTTACTCTACTCATTTTAAACACTACATATAATGATTCAAAAAAATAAAACTGACCAATTTTTTAAGTTTTTATATAAATATTAAGTTTATTATGACATATATAATCTATATAAGTTAAAAACATTATTTAATATATGTTCTCCATTAAAAGGTGATAAAATGACTTAATAAAATTATCTGTATTTATGTGTAAAATTTTTCTTTTTCTTATATTATTATTATCAAATATATTTGATGAACATTAAATTTTTTTTAATGAATATATATAATATATATACATAATTAAAGTCACTCACTAATTATAATTAATTTTATTTATTAGTGTAATACACCTTTGTGAGAAAAAATAATTTTATATAAATACACTCCTATTATATTCGATTGGTTCTTATATTAATTTATAATTAATTTGTAACCAATAATTCATTTTATAATTTTTAAAAGCATATATTTTAATATGTTTTTTCATCCTATTCACGACTGCCAATTTAATGTGTAGGTAATATCTTATAATAATATTTTAATAATATATTGTTGGTTTGAAAAAATCGGCCATTCATGTAACAAAATCTATAGAAGAAAGTCACTATTCAGTATAACCCATAGTAGCTATGTGTTTAATTAAATAAAATATATAGAATATATCTAATCTATTTAAAAAAAGTAAATATTTTTTAAATTATCTGAATATTATATTCCGTTTCGTACTTGGTGTTTCGTGTCATACATGCTATTTAATACAGTGTTTTACATTATAATTTCTAGGCCTTAAATTATCTTCACCTTAAATAAATTGTCCCCCCATAATTTAAACTCAATATTGGTAATAGATTTTTCAATATTCCTTAGGTTGAAATCCAATAATGTGAGATGGGTTTGTAAAAATACTCTAGAAAAGAGATAATTGGAAGTGAAAAGGTTACATGACTAACATATAAGTTAGTATCTATGTTGGAGGACGTTAGTGGAATCTATATATACATATATAGAGGTAAAACACAAATATTTATATGGAGTGAATGAGTTAATCAAACACATAATAGTGAATAGTCAATTTAAATTTGAGGGTCTTAAAGATATAATTATACGTTGATTAAGAAGACAGTCAGTTCAAAAAAATTAAGGTATTAGGGAGTCATTTTTGTTATATATTTTTTTAATTTTTAGTTATTATTTTAATATCTATAAATTTAACTAAATATACTTACTTGATGAATTTATATAGACACAATTTGATCCTTTGTTTGGGTTTTGATCAAATTCAAGTTTATCCCTTACATAATGAAATGGATATCTAAAACTCCACCTTGATTCTTGAAAAACATAAATAAATTTATGAAGGATATTAAGTATAATAAAAGTGTGAAATATAAAGCTATTTATCTTTAACTAATTTTTAAAAATAATATGGTATGTTCATTATTCTCTAAAACTAAAAAGTAAGACCAATGGTTTACCCTTGACATTAATTCATCATATTTCTTAACTAGAAACAACAATATACTATCCTTCACATTTCATATATCAATTGTTGGTTTCGAACCCTTATCGTGCTTTGGTTGTTGGTTCATATCCCACAACCTTTCTAAACTCGATGGGCTGTCACCATTATACAATTTATCCTTATCTATAACTGTGTTAATATAATTTCCAAAAATAAATTTTATCTAATGACTTGAAATAATGTTAATAACTAAATATAAATTTAACAATGGTTTTCAAAACATGAATAGTTCATCCACGTGTATTCACATATAACCTTCTATGGTTACGATTGTTTTTCATATAGAAGATATAATTGACTCAGATAATTTCTATGCTACCCACATTTATGAATTAAAATATAAAATAATCCTCAGGATGAGATTATTTCATTACACCATACTATTAATTTTCCTAAAAAATTCATCACATTATTATATTCTTTTCCAAACATAGAACATTTTCTTGATCAATTCAGTCACTTTCCTATGTCAGTATGTCCCATTTTCATTCATGCTGGAAATAGATCCTTCTTTTCATTATGGTCTCAACCACTCGAGATCTTATAATCATCCATCATTATCTTCATTGGAGAGTTTGATGGTTGGTTAATGTAAATTTGGTTTATCCTATTTTTGGAAAACTAATTAGGAATAATCACAATAACATTAACTCCTTTCAAAATTGATGAACTCATGCCTCTGAGCGGCTTCACATTTCCCTTCATGGTGTCTATGGTTTCATTTTCGGCTTCTCCTTCCCTTCCCCCTCCGGCCTGATCGGTCTCTTGTGGGCTGCCTCTGGATCACCTCGATGTGTTGGGGGTTGGTTGGACTCCAGATCATCTCGGCGCGTTACGGCATTGTCGACTTTCTCCGGATCGTCTCACCATGATGCGGCGGCAATGGTGCGACGTGGTGGAGTTATGGTGCAGTTCTGCGATGTATTCGGCTTCAGCTAAGACACGAATAGTGGAACACCAGTTTCATCTCAGTTCGAAGGGTTGGCGACGCAGTGCATTACTCAGATTGGCAGGGCTCAGTTCGTGCAACTGTTGGATCTGGCTTCGGTGCGGTCAAGAGCAGTCGGGCGCTATATCTGGTGTGCATTTGGTGATGGCCGGCGAAGGATCTAGAGAGGCCAGAGGGGGGAGGTCATGGTCTCTATAATTTTATGCAAATTTCATGTATGATTACTTGGTGTTGTATCATTTGGTATGGTTGGCCGTGGTTTTTGTGATCTCTGCTGGTTGTCGTGGTTTTCTGAGTTGGATTTGGGGATGCACACTTATGGCATCAATTCTGGCTTCCGGTATGTGGAATTGGTGCTAGTTAGAATGATTTGAAGTGTTGTTGTGTTTTATGATGGTTTTATGTGGTTTAATCTGTTGGAATGGAGATGCACCAGGACTTGACCTCATAGATCAGACCTCATCGGAGGTTTTCAGAGATCGTTGTTCATCTTTTCACTGCTTTACAGATTTGGATTTTTGAGAGGTTATGATGTCTGCCACCGGATCGGGCCTGTGCTTTGACACAGGACACTTTCTAGCCATTCTACTATGTATTTATTAAGAGTTTTATCACGTTTTTATGCTGGGGTGGGGTGATCCATGTTGTCTCTTTGGTTTTGTCTCTTTTGACATTCAATTATTGATTTGTTTTATGTCCAAGATGTCTTTTTTGGTTCTTCCCCTTCTTCACTTAAAAGGAGGTTTTCTTATAATAAAAAAATTGTTGACCTTCGAGCCATTGGATTGATTAACTCCTATCAAAAAATCATTTAGTTTATCATTATTAAAATATGATCCTTCATTTTCAATGTTAAATTGAATCATCTAGATTCCATCCATTGAAAAAAAATTAAGAAACATAGGGTGAGTAATAAGAGTCATATGGAGAAAAGAATATGATCATTTATGGTATATATAAATTATGACACCCTATTTCCAATATAAATAACCTTAGATTTATTCTATGTTATATATTTTCATCATATGATAAAATACTTCATACTGGTTTGCAAATAAAATGAGAATTACGCTAAGCATATCCCCTGGGAATGTTAAACCATGTGAATAGTAAGGAACTTTGTGGTGTAATAAGTTACATCGTGTCAAGTCCGACACACCTTGTTAGATTTGTTACCCCTAGAGTCATAACATCTATAACCCCATCGAATTTCAGTATCTAGTATGAGATTTATTTCTTGAAATAACCACAAAATCATTACCATACCAAAAATTTTAGGATTTTTATCTATACATATCCTCAAACTAGATGTTAAGGCTATGTATCTAATTTAGTTTTTCCTAAATCTAAATCCAATGGTTGATACTAATCTTCTTACGATACCGACTATAGTGACCCAACCCGAACATGCCCCAAATTAATGTCTGACTACAACTAAATTATAGAAAGATACGAGTAAATCATGTCCAAAACGACTGAACTATTTAGTAGTCTTGGTAATAAAGATGCATACATAAATCTTCTATTTATAATGAATACACTAATTAGAACATAATTTTTCTTATTTTGAGGATATTAAATTTAATATATCTATCATATCCTTTAGTATATTTCTCAATACACTTTTTGGATTCCTGTGGAAATGAAACATAATAACGGTGATATCAAATGCTCTGTAAGGGTAATGTATATCAGATGAAATAATGAATTGATATGAATAATAAATATTCCATGGTAAATAACAGAATAGACATATCGTATAATCAAAAAAAGAAAATGAACTGCATAAACTATTCCATATGTTAAAAAATTTAAACACATACCTTCCATATAACAAGATAAATAAAAATAAATATGAAAAAGTAAGAAGTTGAAACAAAATAAATTTAATAAAAAACTAAAAATGAAATGAGTCCTTAGATATGTTGATGTAATATCTCATTGATGAATAATAACATAAAATTATTGAAGGTATTTATTAATTATTTCATGTCATGACTAAGGAACATAAACATCTATATCGTTAAGACCGTTGACAAAATAGTTTGAAAGTACGAATATAAACCAATTTAATTTTCGCGATTTATTTGTGTCATGAGAACATGTTGATGCATCAAAGGGTTATATAAATTCCAGTACCTACCCATAATATATAGTCTAAATAAAATCTCATATCTTGTAATTGAAATAAAAAATATTCCTTATCAAATATCAATATATAAGAAAAATAATAAATTATAAATATTTCTCCAATTAATAAATTAACTGTCAATGTATACACCGTATGGAAAAATAAAATACAGTTTATAAAATAGTAATATTCAAGAAAAATGAAATGTATAATTTATGGTAAATTCATTGTTCAATGATAATATGAGATTAGATATTTCAAGGGAGCTAAAAAATGAATCAAGGAATTGAAAGTTGAATACTATCCTTTTCAAAGTAAATGATAACTATCAAGATGAATAATAAAGATGTAATCAATAAAGCATATCACATGTGTATTATGATAATGGTTTTTTTCATTTATGAATACAAATACTATAAAAATATCTTTTAGAAATATTCTTGATGAAAATATCATTTTATTTTGATATTACTTTTAAAATATATTTTATTTGGGAATAACTATTCAATTTTTTTTTTCAAAAAAAGTAATATTTTAATCCCACAAAGAATGATGAATATATATGAGGTTAGGTTAATTTATAAATGTCATATGTAGAAAAAAGGTTAATTTTTCATGGTAAAAACGTTAGAAAAAATCCTTGATTTGATATAAAGAGAATATTCTTTTGATAACATAGTTAAAAGATAAAAAGGGTAAAAATGAATATAATAATTCATTATGGAATGTATAAAAAATTTCTTGAAAATCATTATAGAAAGTATTTTCTTATATGAATATTGGTTCTCAGACAAAATATATAAAAAATTTGGGTTTTATTAAAAAAATCTAAATCATTTTAAGTACCACAAAGTTAAAATATGGAACTATTTAATGATAATGGTCTAGAATAACCATATGATATTATTAGTAAAAGGTTTATTGAATAATTTTCATATAACTTACACTAATATAAAAATTATTGAAAGATCATTTTAATTATTCTGGAGGGAAATAATCTTTAAACATTCCAATGTTTCTCATACCACTTCGAAACATTTTAGATCATAATGTTTTTGAAAGAATAATTTTAAATTAAAATTATAACTAACATGAAGATAAAATAATACATG
The DNA here is from genome assembly GCA_963277665.1 of Viscum album. Classification (NCBI taxonomy): domain Eukaryota; kingdom Viridiplantae; phylum Streptophyta; class Magnoliopsida; order Santalales; family Viscaceae; genus Viscum; species Viscum album. The sequence continues at coordinate 1,974,403,891 of OY728133.1, forward strand.
ATATAATATATTAAAATGGGCGGTGGATACACCACACAATACATGTAATTAGTGAACATGAAATTTATCTCACGGATTTAAAAAAAGTTAGGTGAAAATCTCTTACCAAGAAGTTTTATTCAGGTTAAGTTCCTATAATATATTATATACAGGGTTTAACATTATTGATAAATTAATAAAGAACCATATTTATACTTTTCATATCATATATTATCTTCATACAAAATCTTACCTCCCATTTTTTAACACTCTGTAAATTTTTACACAATTTATGGTGTTAACTGAATAGTTTTCTCATGTAAGATTTGAATTGTTATTTGTTGTTAATATTTCATAGATCATGGTTTAATCATCTCCAATATTAAAACTTACATTAATTATCATACATATTATATAGATATGTATTTATAATAATCTATAATATTTGATGATATAAATCTAAATGCACCATTCATAGAGACATTAAGTCATATGTACACATGAATACAAAATTCATTTCATTTTAATCTTTGAAGAATTATAAGTTAATGATAAATATGTATATTATAATTTTACTATCATTTAAATTTCATATATAATACAAAAATTTATTAAAATTATTCTCAATTCATTCTACATATAGAGTGAACGAATCACATTTCTTTAACGAGATAATAGATCACACTTCCAGAAACGATTTTATCATATTTACACGGAATGTAAAGTATAGAAGTATGTATTATAAAATAATTAAATAAGACTAAATATATAATAAATATCATTGATATCATAAAGTAACATGGTGTCGATTATAATTCCCATTATGAGAGGATGTAAATAAAGAAAGAACTACCATCATTTCATAATGAAATAGTTCTCCCTGGAGTTTGATGATAAATAATGTGGACCAAATTTATGATGTAGTATATATAGTTGTGATTTTGAGAAAAAAATGATTTGAATTATGTTCCTCAATTTAAACACATTCCACCAAACATCTCGGTGTTTAAAACTTAGGTTCATGATTCATAGAATAAAAATGTGTGGATTATATGATAACACATATGAAGTTAAAAAAATATAACTACACCCACTTTTCTTTAACATATAATAACAGTGGTGTGAATCATAGAATCATGTTAGTGATAAAATGGTAAACAATGACAAGGGTAACCACTGATCATATTAAAATTATGGGTTCCACTATAACATGGTCATGGGATAATTGGATTAGAATACATTAAATAAAGGACCCAGACACCAACAGTTTATAGGACAAATAAGGTTTCTCAACGAAAAATCCATATAGAGTATTTATGAATCATTACAAAGAATATCCATACTATATATATTGATATAATCAAAACCAACTGACTTGGTGCGTTATAGTGACTATTACACAATTTTTTAAGAAGTGTATGCAGGGAATAAAGATCATCAATGAGGGATCAGAATACAATGGCCTTACATTTTAATAGTGCCACTAGAGATGTACCAACATAAAATAAGAGATTAATTATTTGTAAAAAGGAATCATTCATTCCCAAAACCAAAAATAATTTTCAATAGAACAAACTCTTAAATTAAATGAGTAATTTAATGACATATTTTATAACACCCAAGTCATTTAAATTCATATAGAATAGACTAATGTAGTATTTTTTTAATTCATTCAAAAATTTAGTGATTCATTCAGTTTATGATTATACGATGAGGGAAAGTTCCACATTAGACAATGTTATAAATATAGGACTTATTTAATATGGTAAAAAACTAACAATAATTTATAAAAAATTAAAATTAGAGAATCTCACATTGATAATGAGTGTGGTGTATGAATTGGAAACATAAAATATATTTGAATAAAATTTTCATAGGTGGTTTATTTAATTATTAATTATATTAATTAATATATGTATCACTTCGAAATAGAGGCAAGAGTATATTATCCATTAATAATGGGGAGACTAGTTACACTCCATCATGAAATATAAAATAGGGTTATATTATCTTTTCTAATGTAAAAAATATTTATTTTGTAGTAAAAAATATTTGGAATCTCCAGAAAATAACTATATTTATAGTGACCAAATAATTTTAAATATATTATTAAATTTCTTTTTACATAAATATCGAATAAATACAACTAAAGGATTGATAGGTATAGTGTATTTGGTTTACTAGGTACATAAAAATCTACATTCTATTAAAATAAAAAATATTTACGTTAATTTCTATAATGAGATACTAAATCTATCTAAGCTCATAATGAATCATAGGATATCCTCGAGGATACACTGACAAATGGGGTGAGATAAAAAGTCTAATATGGTAATAAACATGATGACATATAATTCCATGCAGGTTCTAGGGAATTTAATGAAATCCTAAAAATAAAGCGCAATATCATGATTTTAAAAAATACTCTATTCAAAAGCATATGATATTGAAAATACTGATAAAAAACAATTAATGATTTATTATTATTTAAATGTGACTGTTATAACCCAGTAGTAAACTTTTCAGGAATGAATAATATTAACTGTATTATGATTTTCATAACAGTATTACTCATTTATAATTTATTTATTAAATCATTGTAAATAAGAACTCGATATTTAGTAGTCATTTTTTTTTCGAAAAAACATTTTCTTTAAAATTGGGTTTTATTACTTTATATGATTAAATAGTATAATTAAGTTTTTGGAAAATTTGGAGAATCATTTTGAAAAAAGTAATTAATGTTTTTAATAATAAATTTAAAAATTATCTTTTGAGGAATATTTTAATTTTTTGTAAATTTTTGTATTTCAATGAATAATGAAAAATATTTATTTTTATTAAAAATTTCATTTTATTATCATGTATTGTAAAATAAAAAATCTAATTTTGATTATTAATTAATTTTAATTAGATTATTTTGATTTAATATGATCAATTTATTATTTTTGATATAGTATGAAAATTTTTATTTAGTTTTAAATACATTTTAAATTTTAAATTTAGTTTTCCAAATAACCATTTTTCATCTTTTTTTCAAATATTTTTTATATTAAATTAGGAAAATTATATTTTTTTTAATTTTAAAAATTATTTATTTTGGAGAAATTGTGTATAGATTTAGTAAATTATATCCTTTTATTTTTTGATTGTATGAATAATAACCTTACTAATTTTTTGCCTCAATAAAGGGTAAATTATGTCAATAAATTTAAGAATAAAATGATAAAAAATATAAAACAACATTAACACTTTAGTAAATTTTATTATATAACTCAATTTTATCTATGATCATTAATTAATCATTTATAAGCTTTTTGGTTCCATTGGGATGTTATTATATCCTTTAAAATATTTTATTTAAAGAATAGAAAACGTTTAACATTCATCCTTAGAATAAAAGTTTTTATTAACATTGGGATAACTGAAATATATGTTTGATTATCAATATATTATTAAAATATAACTTGTTTATCTTTATCATTGATATTTATTATTAAATTTTAGTTATTAAATATTTACATTAAATTCATACAAAATATAGAAATAGTAATAATTCAATTAGTGGAAAACTAAAATAAATAATATTAAAAATATTAAATATAATATAATATGAGATTATTAATTTTATCTAAGAAATTAATATATTAACCTGAATTTTTAGGGATATAATAATTCAATGGGTTCTCATTTTCTTTATTTTATTGATCTTATGAGATTCAAAGTAAATGTTTTTTTAAAAATCAATACAAATGATATTTTGTAATAAATAATATATTATTAAATTATTTAAATTAATAAAATTTTATATTCATATAATGTTTTATGATGTAGTTTATAATATCATGAATGATACTTTTTTTGTTGTTTTTCCATTTATAGTAACTCCTAGGAACATTAGAAAGTAACAATCGATACTCATATGGTAAGTGTGAAAGTTGTTAATAAGAGATTAAATGAAGATGATATTGGTAAAAACCTAGAAAATTTGACTATTTTTTATATGAGGATAGGATTTTAACCCATATTAATTTTATGTTATAAATAAATAATTTCTTATCCCTTTTTAATAGAATAATAATTTATATTAATTTCATGTTTTTATAAATTTGAATAGTTCCCCTCCCCTCTCTTATATGAAGAACATATTATTCCCTTCACATCACACTTAAAAAGGATTTAGTATTTTCTAATATCTAAATAATTTACATCCAAACAACACTAAAATTGATCTAGTGTGTATATTTATGATATAAAACTGAACTTAGTTGACTAAATGTGTTAACAAAAGGTGGTTTAGTGAAAAAATAGTATCGTTTATAATCGAGTGAGTCTATTTTATTTTTTATTACACATAATTAAAATAACAATGAACCATTATTATATAATAATAAATTTTCATTCATATACTAAGGGTTTTTTTTAATTTTACAACCAATATCCATTTCAACTTCATTTAATTGGGAAATGAAATCGCCATTCATGTGTACAGAAGCCAACCAGCCTGCGAACTGATATATTTTGTTTTTTTCAACATTATCTTGTAGATATATTATAATTATGTAATTAATATTTTCAAATTATATTCATCAAATATTTATCATAATTTTATTAAATATATCAATTACCTTTTTATATTTCGATTCATTGATAACGATATTATCTTTCATACATAGCTGTGGACTACCTCCTCAATGAGACGATGTGATTTTTTTCATCCCCACATCACATTGGTCATATATATGTAATTATATTTAAAGCATAAATATTCTATTTATGATAATATTATAATTATATAAAGTTAAAATAATATAAAAAAAATTTCCATAATGGTCCTACAAAAATGGAAATGTTACTTATGAGTATCTACTTCCTACCATCTCCATGATTGTAACATAGTTCATTTTCAAGATCATCATTAATAATTATGTTTGGAATTAATTTTTATGTATATAAATGATAATTATTTCGTTATTATTATTTTTTATATAAGTTAATATTGACCGATTTTTTCAATGTTAATCTACATCAGTAATTTTAAGAAAATGAGAAAAATATCATCATAAACGCAAAGTGTAAATTAAATTAATTGATAAATTTTATAGAAAAAAGCATTAAATTCATTAATGAATAATTAACTTATAAAATTTTCATAATCAAGTATAAAATTTACAATGTATTTATATTCAATGAAAAAAATAACCTATGTCATGATTTTCCTTCAATGAAATTGACATTCTTTTAAAAATCCTCAATTAATATTTCCCATAAAAAGTTATTTTTCTTCAATATTAATATTTCCAAAAGCTATTTTATTTTTTTATTAAAATTGAAATAAAATATTTAAAATAGAAATTTTATTTCTATCTTGTATTTATATAATTTTTTTGAAGGTAATACTTTTACGAAATGTTTTTACTTACATTTACAAAAAGATAAAAGAAATGATCTACTTTAACAATACCACAAAAATATATTTTCCTTGTAATGTAACCATTATTTCATTTTGGGAATATATTACTATATTTCATTCTTTATTTTTTAGAAATACCATGTTTCGTTATTTTTAGGAAATTTGGTAATGAAAAAGGGTATTTAAATTAAAATGTAGTTTTTATATCTAAATTTGATTTTTATATTGGTTGGAAACTATTTTTAAAATGTTTCATCATAAAATGGAGTAAGTATATTAATGTTATATATGGTATATGGGAATTATATATGAAACTGGTGAAAATAAAACAACTAACAAAAAGGGGTTTTCCCCATTAAATCTCATGGGTGACCTCAACACATCTTTTATGTTTGGGACTCCTAGATAGCACAAGGAGAGGATGCTATAGTTATACAAATGGTGTGCCAAGATAGTGCTCCAAAATAATTGGTTAATGTACCTTTTATCATAATGAATGAAGGATGGTGTTACTGAAGAGTTTATCTTGTGGATTTATTAATGATCTAGTTAATTATGGTATAGGTTGAAAATAGTTTATGAATGTGACGATATCTGTTTCAAAAATTCTATTAAATTTCCCAATATGGGTTTCAATTTTTATGTTTGAGGAAAAAATGTGTTTGTTTTTTATCTGTAAAGTATTTATTTCATTCGATCAATGTTCAATCTAGTGTAGCGAAAAATTTCATGGAAATTATTAATTTCCATGCGACTAATAGATTTCTTTATTTTGTGTCCCTTACCAATATTTTTTTAGTCATCATATTTTTTACAATGTTTTAATACAGACTTATGGACTGGTAGAGAAAATTATGTATTCATGATATTTTTTTAACATATCTCATGATATGAAAACATGATTCTTTGAAAAATATGAATGAAAAAATGTATACTTTTTATTATTTTCAACATTGTAATATTTGGGATTTGATGTTTGAGTTATTACCTACCTCTAAAAAATGTAAAACTAAAAGATCATTGTCAATGTAAAAAAGTAAATCATTGTTTAATTTCACTAGAATATTTATTATTTAGAAATATTTCCTGATAAAATTATTTTAAATAATCATATGAGATAGGAAAAAAATAACATGAAATCATACGATCTTGGTAACATAGGAAATTTCATGTAAGGTAATAAGTTATGTAAGCCTAAGTCAAGGCTATCTTCTAAGGGACTATAAGAAGGTGGGTAGTGTTCAATTAGGGATTAGGTTTAATCTCTAGTCCATACAAATTTTTTTAATAGACTAAAACCTTACCTAATGGATTAGAGTAATATTTATGCAAACCCATCATAATATATATATTATTATGTGGTCCACAAAAAGGAAATCAATCATAAATATTATATATAAAAATTTACAATGGAAAGAAATGGGTCACATAATCTTACCACCTATTATAACCAATGGATATTTTATACTTATTCAAAAGTGAAGAATTAATTAAATATTTTGGATTTCTATATTTGAGTATATAAGAACATGTCTTAAAATATTGTGTTAATTTAGAAAAAGTGATGTGAAAGAGAAGATAATTTGGTAAATAAAAGAACATCAAAAATAGTGTTCTGATTAATTATTTAATGTCTTTTTGAAAAAATATGTATGGTGTCTTCATTGAAATACAATGGAGAGAAATAGTTATACCTGAAATATTAATTTATTTATTGAAACCTGAATGGGAATAATTAATTTAATTCTGCATTACATAAAAGAAATGTTTTATTGAAATGTTACCCATAATTAGGTTTGATTATGATGAACATATTTGTTAAATGAACTGAAGGTATGTATTAACCCATAAATGGAATGTATAATAAGCTTGGAATATATGTATGATACATATATAAAAAATGTGAAAAATTGTAAAACTATAATGATAGAGATAATGTGATTTATATAAACAGAGTTCATTACATGATGAAAAAATGGTTGTCTAGAGAGATCCCATACCTTATGTTTTATAATAATTATACACATTCATGGAATGTATTTAATAGTAAAAATAAATTCCATAATTACATAATTAATAAATATCAATATATATTTTATTTACTATAATTTAATTATTTTCATTTTAACATATTTTGGTGAGATATAAATTTTAATTTTAGTATATAGGGGTATTCATTACATAGTCACAATGTATGATCACTTTTGTTTAATTATATGTCTTCTTCTAAAATGGGAAAAAAATCACAAATAAAAAAAATCAATTTCATTTTATTAATATAAATTTTTCCAAATATAATTTTTTCATATATAGGTATAAATATTTTTTTAAAGTATCAATACCTTTTTTAGTTCATTGAAGTGGTTTAACCACCATTCTTCAACAAGATTAATTTTAATTATATTATTATTTTTATAACCATACTTAAAGATAGTGGAGAAAAATAGTGTATGATATCAATAGAGGTGCTGATCCAACTATATTATAAATAACATTTTCTTTTTAGAAACAAAATAAGGGAGGGTGTAATATTGATATTCCACCATTATATTAAAAATCAATTTATTTAGGATTCTATTGTTAGTATTTTTAGTTTGATGGAGAATATTTGGTTTATGTGGGAGAATACTAAAATTAAAATAGGTTAGTCAAGAATTTTACCTCCTCATTTGCAACACCACAACCCTATAATCCTAGATAAAGTGTATTATTTTATTTCACTGTCAACTTTACAAGGAATCAAATCTGGAAGAACCGACCAGTTTAACTATATTGGAATTATATATTACATATATGATACCCATAAAAATATGGTAAAAGAAAATATAATATATTAGATAAAAAATGAAATAATTTTCATCGATCAAATCTTATTCAATGTTTTCAACTTCCTAACCCAGGTAAAGTAAACATAATCAGGGTGATCTCAAATATTACATAAGGGTAGGTAAATAATAATTTATAATTAATTAGTGAGAATAAATCATCATGGAAAGGTAAAAAAACTAATAAAACATGTCATTAAAATAACTAGATATGAAAAAAACTTGTATAGAATGGTATGAAATAGAGACACATGAAAATTAATCAATAAACATATAATTGAATGATTCCATATATATTTCAACACAAAATATCATGAATAATAATAATAATAATATATGAAAAATATATAAATAATAGGATTAGTTATTTAATATATTTCATAAGTGACATGAAAATATATACAGTAAATACCTTTCACAATATGGATTAAATAAACAAATAGAAACCAATTTAATTATGCCAACATATTCATCCTATGAGAACATGTTGATTCATATAGAGGATTAATAATTTATGAGGACCAAAATTCATTTATAGGCTAAATAATTACACATATTGAATAAAAAAACAAATATTCTTTATTAAATATCCATATTGAATAAATAATGTATTTTGGTCAACAATTCCATAGTTATTAATGTAAGAGTAAAATTGAAAAACATATGTAAAATGATATATGGTTTCGGACATAAAAAGATCCATTGTTTGAGAATATAGATATTCATGTTAATTTACAATGAATAATTATTATAATTAATTTATAATTTCTGTAGAATATTAAAAATTACATAAGAAAGTGTGATTGAAAATATAATCATTATGAATATTATTGAATAAAAGAATCTTTAAATATTCCAAAGTGTCCTAAACATGTTTGAAACCACTATATCAAAATATCAATGATTTCATTACCTTAATGTAAACATATAATATAATTAGAATTATTACATTCATGATATTACATGTTCAATAGTACTGTATACACTATATAAAATTGAATTTGTGCATAATAACAAATAAGTCTCAATATAATGTTAATTGATATGAAATCATGTACCTTAACCAAAAATATTTATGTATGGTATTTATCATCCTATATAGTGGTTTAAAATATGTTACCAACTTATAACATACCAATAATCATGTTTAAAATATAATATATCATATTATTTTTTTATCTCAATACCTGTTTATTAATAATCATTCATTATTTTCATTATTTTGGGTGTTAGTTTCCAAGTTTTTTTTATTTTGTTTTGAATTGATATTTTTTGTTCTTTTTGAATAGATATTTATATTATAATCTCAAAAATTTAAACCATGGTTTAATTATCACATATATTGAAAAAAAATTGATCTATAATAATCCATTACATTCAAAGATAAGAAATAAATAACATTGTTTATGGATAGGGTAGTCTATACATACACACGAACAATAGTTTCATTTCTTAATTTTACAAATATCCAAATAAAATTATAAATATGTATATTATAATTCCATTATCATAAATATGTAATATATTTTACATTGTTTTATTAAAATAATCCGTAATACATTCCATGTGTCACATGAATGAACCACATTCCTTTAATGAGGCAGTAATTCACACTTCCACTAATGATGTAATCATATTTACAGAAAATGTAATTAATTGATTAATATGGTATAAATAATTAAAGAATAACAAAAACATAATAAAAACAATATATATTAAATATAAATATATTTTATATCATAAATAACATTATGAGAGGCGATAAAGGAATAATGGACATCTTTTTCTTGTGAGGCACTAGTTCACTATACACAAGAATGATAAATTCATTACCCATTAGATAGAAATGGGAGGTAGTTTATTTATAACACTTTTCTTAATGAAATATAATTATATTTGGGATAATGGTGTCACTGTATAGTAATGATATAGTATTAATTGAATGAGGGAGAATGACTATAAAAAACAGAATGTGAGAAAGAATATTACCTCTTATTTGGGTAACTCATTCTCGTTTTCCCCAAACAACTTCCTTGGATGGATTTATAAATAATGAGACTTTTCATGAATTTGGGGAACTATTTTGAGGATCTATTTAGGAATTTAATTGTATATTCAAAGTGCCTTTATAGGTTTGAGGAAGTGGGAGGAGAGGACACCTTTTTATAGTGGAGGTGGAGTGTCACTATTGTAAATTCTAGGAAATAGGATTTCATACAAATTTTTTCCAAGAAATTTTTCTCCCATAATGGATCTAATTATGGAAAATTGAAGATAGGTTTCAAATATGAGAATAGGATGTCTCCTAGAAAATGGAATAGGTTATTTTTCCTTTAATATTATGGTTTAGTCCCTTATTAATCATAATTTTACATTAATCAATGTAACTAATTTTAATTACATTCACACATATTTTTTGTCAAAAACAAAGTTATCATTATTAAAAATTATAAAATATTATGATTTAAAATATGGAATTCATTATTTCAATTTCTAGTTACATTCTGTGATGAAATTAATTTAAATTTAATATCCTTGATGACATGACAATACATGATCCTAATTTAAAAGCATTTGAAAATTTGATATGTGTCTATAAGCAATTTCAAATTGAAATTTACTATAACGAACTAAATTAAATTAAATTATAAAAATTTGATTTAATTATACTTAAAACTAATTTAATATATAGTATATTCTTATAAATATATCATATTAAAAGGTATTTTGAATTAAATTTCTGTTTTATTCACTATTCATTTAAAATTGAAACTTCACAAAAAAATTAAAAAAAATTCATTCTAAATAGATTTGTATGTTTCTCATTAAAATATGATGTTTATTAGGATATATATTATTAATATAAAATCCAAAAAATGGAATTTAAAATTGGATTATATTAAATGGTTGTAAAAATGAATTAATTAAATGATATGTTTTTAAATATAAAATTATTTGTTTTTATCTTATTCTTATTAAATATATTAAATGAATATAAAAAATATTTTACTTAATATATAATTTATATATATTACATTAATATCACTCAGAAATTATAATTAATTTAATTTATTAAGGTAAAATAGATTTGTAAGTATACGAATAGTTTCATATAAAAACATTCCCCTAATATTAAATTAGTTCTTATATTAATTTCATATTAATTTGAAACTGATGATTTAATTTTATATTTGTGTTGAAAATAGATTTTCCTAAGTCAGGTAATCATATTCCTAACTTCCAGTTTAACTACAAGGTTATATCTTATAATTTTTATTTTTTAAATATTGATGTTTTGAAAAACTCAGTCTTATATGTTTCACAATCTATTAAATAAGGCCACTTTTTTCATATAATATACACTAAGTTAGTGTTGAATAAATTGAAATGTATATAATGTATATAATATATTTAATATATTTAAAAGAGAAAATATATTTTGTATTTTAGGGAAATTATATTCACTTACGTGCTTATGTTCTTTTCCATACATGTTGTCGAATACAATGTTTTACTTTAGAAATGTGAGGAATTATAAACAAATATTTAATAATGATCATATGGGAAAAAAATTACAAATGAAAAAATAAAATATCATAAAAATTCATTTTTAACCATAAAACATTATAATTATAATATTTTTAAAAATATAATAATATCAAATACAAATAGTTATAATAAAAAAGTTAAAATGAACAAAAAAATATAATAATAAATCTATATAAAATTAAACACATATAAAATTTGAAAATATAAAATATATGAAAGTGAATAAAAGTAATGGATGAATGATGTTTATAACCAAACGATAATTAATTTATATTTAATTTTTTTTTAAAATGGAGATTGATTGTAATACATTTAAATTTTATGTGATATTTCATTACCTAAAGAAATTTAATTTCTTCGATATCATACGCTATATGGAAGATTGAGGTCTAAAGAACCACAATATACTATAAATATTACACTATAACATGGTCGTTATGACCAAGCTGTTAAACATTGTAGTATGAATAGTAATAAAAACATTTAAAATATTATATATATATATTTCTTATATAAAGATAACATTCTGATAAAAAAGTACATAATTATTTGTAATGCCATTATATGTTTTGAAAATTATATTTTCTAAAAAGATATTTATTTAATTTTTTAAACAAAGAATATAAGTAATTTCTAAAATTTTGAGAAAATTAATTTTGAAAAAATAAAAATATATTTTTGTATAAACATATGAGAATTTCATTGGGGTGAATTTTTCAAGCTTTTTTGAAAATATTAATTTTTTATGAATAGTGAAAATAATAATTTTTATTGAAAATTATTTTTCAATATAAAAAATTAATAGTTATATTTGTTTGAAAAGAGTTTTAAAATTATCATTTATAAATTTATATTATTATTAAACAATCATATTTCATTGGAATAAATTTTCTATTTATTTTTGAAATAAAAACATTTAATAACATTTTAAACGTTTCTCATTGGAAAACATCTTTTTTATTTCTTATACAAGTATAATATTAAATTAAATTCAGAGACATTATTGAATTAACTTTTAAAAAAATTGATTTTAAAATTTGAATCTGTATAATTAATAATGTCTATAATTTCCAACTTAATTTATTTCTATAATGGAATTTGAAAAAATAAAAACTTATTATAGTGGTAAAGGATAAAATTTTTTACTAGGAGATGTAATACTAAAATGTTAAGGGGTCAAATAACATAGAAACTTTTAAAACCCACATTTTATATTCAAATTTCAACCATTAATCTAAATAATTATATAATAACTAATTTATAATCCATGCGGCTTGTGAAAAACCTGGGTACGCTTCGTTCTTTTCAAAAATTCCATGTCTCTCCTCTCTACCGCTTGTAAAAGCCCACCCATATCCTCTTCTAATTACACATAAAAAACCATTTATATTAACAAATTACTATTAAATTACCTTCTTTGAATCACTCATATCATTCTATAGTCCATAGATATACTATTAAACACACCGAAAATGGTATTAGGTATAATCTGAAAGTGTCTCTCTGTATAAGAGGTAAAATTAATAAATTTAATTTTTTTTCTTCAACCAATTCTTTTAATTATTACTAGAACATGATAATACAATATCCTTCTTATCTTATATATTCTAATATTTTATTATTTTAATGTAATGACCAACATTGTTATCCTCTTACCTCAAATGGGAAATGAAATTTTAGATTAGTTGTACGAAAGATTACCACTTGATGAATCAATGTAATTTATTTCGCATCACCGCCTCTCATGATTGGATATAATTATGTATTTAATATATATATATATATATATTATATTATATTTATTTTATTACTATTTTTATTTAGTAATGATATAACATATTTATTCTTACTATCTATTATATGGGTATATGATAACATCGCTTGTGGGTATATCTTACAACAACCTTTTGAAGTGATATGCATTATTTTTCACTAATTCCTTACAAGGAAGGTAATAGAGATTTATTTATTTAATATATATGATATAAATGAAATTATAATGACTATATAATTTTTATATATTGTTTACAATCCTTTCTTTTGATTCAGGAGTAAACAATGGTAACAACATTCATGTGTACGTACGAATTTCTGTCTCCACGAACTATGTAACTCATTTTTTGTTTGTAAAATTATATGATTTCTTTAAATAAATATATAGTTAATATATATTATATTTTTCTCATTTTAAAATTTATATTGGTGATGGAACTATGATATAACTAAAAGGATAAAAAATACAAAACCAAAACATTCACAATAAAAGAAGTTACTATTATCCAAATCATTATTTTAACAAGAAATTTTGGAAGAAAAAGTAAAAAAATTCATAAGTAAATAAAATATTTTATGATAAATATAATTATTATTCTTTAATATATTAATAATAGACATAAAATTTTCATACAGGAGGATCATATGTGTATAAAGGAAGTCAATTCTTAAGGTAAATGATTTTTTTCTCGATTTTCCTCCTTTCAGATATATGTCATGGTATAAGCCTATATTTTTTCATTTAGTGTATATTCATACCATTGGATAGGTAACAACATGATTTAATTTATTCTTATGATATTTTATGTTTTATTTAATGTTATTATTTCATTGTGATTATGATTCAATGTTACCAAGGTGGAAATTGTTTAATGGTAAAATATCAACATTTATCGAGATTGTTTATGTTTATGATTATAATAATGAAATATTATGCTCCATATATCAAGTAATTAATTAATTTTATTCTCATATGGATATGTCCCATGAATAAAATTTTCCCTTTCTTTTTCCTCTACTTATGTAATCAAGATTTCAAAACAATGTTTTTACTAAAATACCATCTTTATTTATATCTTTTTCCATAAAACCATTTTGTTAAAAATATATAATTTATAAAAATTATTTGAAAAATATTTTTACATCCTTATAATTATTTATTAATTTCATTTTACAAAAGTTTTATTTTTTATAAAATTTTTGAAAATGATTCTTTATGCAATATTCCAAACAGGGTTTGTTTGCCTTTTAGTAAAAATTTAATGGAATCCTTATTTTATCTTATATGAAGTGAAAAGAATCTATTAATGTATATAAAACACAATATTTTAATGATTAATTTAAATGTTTTAAAATATATTTTAAAAGAAATGGAATTATTTTTTTCAGATTTTTTTTGTTTTCAATTGGATATTTTCAAAGTTAAAGTTGTATTTTTTCTCATGAAAATATCCTAGTGATCATTCACAATAATTTTCAATCTGTATTGAAATAAGTTGAGGTTACATATGATTTAAAAGGGACATAATCCAAGGGTATAACTATTATTCTTCCCCTTTATGGTTTATATTTATGAGGACATTATTTTTATGAATGGTTTTTCTGTTCCATAGTTTTTACCATGAGACAATTCATATGAAACCATATTCTTTTTTAAATGATTTTCGCATTGATCAAATGATGAGATGATTACAAAACATATTCCACTTTCCATTTTATTCTATAATAAATTTTTTATGAACCCCATAGTTTTTCATGGGTTTTTATATTTTTAATGTATTATGATATTGTGGAATATGAATGTATGACTCTCATTATGTGATGGATGTGAAAGATACAACCCTCTAATTCATTGGGTTGAGATAAAAATATCATAAAAGAAATTAGAAATCGAATGTTGAGTGAAAATAGTTCAGTAACATATTTTTTTCCATAATGATGGTATTGGGAGGGGCCCTTGACTACTATGATGGTTTTATGAGTAAACCCATTATACTATGATAGACATCTAAATAATCAATGACTATAATGGAAACAATTTTCTATGCTTATGTGTATTCCAAAATCCCATGTTTTTTGGTAGTTTTATTCTCTTAGGGATCTCATTCCTTAATTTCATTATGATTCATGTATTATGAACTATAATTCATTACGCCATCAATTATGATTTTGAACTTTGATTTGAAGGTTATGGTTTTCATATGTCAATCTCATGTTCTAATACCCATATTATCATATTATGATTACATATTTTCCTTGTTTACCCTTACTGATCATTTGTTTTCTACCGTTCACATGTTCCCCTTCCATAGGTAATGATTAGATGTGTTATGTGTGATAGGTCAATGGATGGTATTAGTTATGAGGAAATATGTGGGAGATGATGTAGTTTACTTTTGAAATAGTTTTCTATGTTTTAATGTTTCCAAAGGAATTATTCCTTTATGATCCTACAGTGTGTGTTTTTTTAATGTAATGAATTTTCATAATAAATGATGTAAAATCTATGTATGAAAAAAATAGGTTTTTATAGTTAGTATCAGAGGATAGGTTAGTTAACCATTGGATACTAGGATCTGAATACATTAGTGATAACCCATGGACATTCTTAAGTATAGGATAACATCTTAATGTTAGGTTAAGGAAGATATTATATGTATTTCTTAAAAATAAATCTCTTTATGGATACTAGTAGAAAATATGTTTTTGGAATAGGTGTATCGAGTTATAATAGCATCAACAAATGAGTGTTGGGATTTACTTGAGTAAAATGTGGTATATGAAAATGGTCCTTACAAGAAACATTTTTGTTTAAACTACTAGGGAATAATATTTTGTTAATTTATATTTTATTTATGAACTATAATGAATGATTTACATAGATGTTGGCCATTAATTACCCAGGTGATACCATAGGTCTCATTAATTTAGAAGAATGTGTCATGATTTAGATATACTATAAAATATTTTTTTAGGACTTTTGGAATTCCCACTATGATTATTTTTAAACATATAATTATTTTTCATTTTAGATGATGGATGGATCCCAACAGAACTATGTTAATAAAAAAATTAAAAATTCATGAATTTTTATATTTAGAAACCAAATGATATTTATATGGAATGAAAAAAATTATCTAATTTCTCACACTAATTTCCAATGATTTAAATTATAATGACATTCCACATGAAAAAATTATGGAAATATATTCTATTTTAGTCTTTCAGGAATAAATTTTTAGAAAATCATAGTGGTTTGGCAGATCCTCTAATTTCTGAGAAATGGATCAGTACCATTGAAAATAAATTTTTCATTCTCCAATGTTCAGAAAATGAAAAATCCTTGACTTATATATATTATATGGATGGTCAATCATGTCAATGGTGTAATGTGATCAATATTACGAGTAATGAAGATGAAACCTAATTCACAGAGTATGATTAGTTAAAGAAATTCATTTTAAATAAAATTATTCCAAATAATTTATTATAAAAATGGAGAAGTGATTTTATTTGGATTAAGTAGATGGATGACAAATCCATTTATACATATGGAATTTTTTTTACAAGACGTCCTATGTATTCTTCTAGAATTATCACCCAACATAAAAAGTGAAGTTGATCTATCATTTCGTTGATTAAAACCATGTATCTTATTTCATTTATCCATAACAGACTTCAATAGCTATGGGGAATTCATTTTATGTACTATTAGTGTGTAATTATATATTGGAGTTACCAATCAAACACATGGTTTTAAAAAGATAATTAATACCAAGTTCTAGAAAAATTATATGAACTATGGAGAGAAAGAGAGGAGCTTTCCTTCATGTTTGTTGTGTGGAAGAAAAAATGTAGGAATGTTTCATAAGATGATGGATATATTTTTTAAGTGTGGAAGTGAAATTTATTGGGAAATGGAATTCCAATGTGATAAAAAGTAGTTAAAATGATACAAATTAAGATAAACTTCAATAGAATACAGGAAACAAACTCCAATGTATACAACGAATGAAGTGTGGGAACTATGATAGCAAGTTTCCAAACATGAAGCTTAATGATGATGATTGAAATCAGTAAACTCTTAAGATGAGGGAAAAATTGATATATCATGAAATAACTTTTTTTGATAATGGGTGTGTTAACAACATGGTGAAATGTATAAATACCATTATATATATAACTTATAATGTCGTATTTGACTCTAAACATACCTATTCCTTTATATCTGAATAAATTTTTAAGGCTCTTAAGATACCAACCCCATTGTAAGATGTTGGATTAGAAGTGATATTCCTTAATGTTATGATGAGTTCATCCCATGTATATGAATATTCTTCAATTTATGTTTATTTGAATGAGATTTCTAAAAATCATTCCATTAATCCTCTAGTGGAATTTGATGGTATATTAGCCATGGATTGGATGTCTCTACATAAATACAAAATCAAATTTCAATGAATGGAAGTCATGTTTGATATTCAAAACAAACTTTGGATCATTTATTTATAAAATGGTAAATATAAACATCCAAATTAAAGAGCTTTTATTATATGTGTTCTAATTCCTATTAAAATGTGGTGTTTATCTAATATGGTTGGGGAGAAACCAAACATAAATGATATTCCAATTCTGAGGAAATTTTTGATGTATTTTTGATAGATTTTACTAGTCTTCAAATAAATAGTTATGTTAACTTCTCAATACAACTCATACCTGTTTCTAACCATATTTCAAAGAGCCTGAATAGTATAACCCCAATTGAGTTGCATGAACTGAAAAGAAACAATAGGAGATTATTGATAAGGGATAAATTTTTCATGTGTTCCACCTTAGGTGAGCCCAATCAAATTATGAAAAATAAACATGGTTTTATTTAAATTTTTATTTATTATAAATATTTGAACAAGATCAAAATCAATAACAATAATCCTTTACCCTATATTGATTACTTGTTTGATCAATTTCGTAGGGCTCCATACTTATCAAATATTTTCCTTCATTATGGAAATCATCAATTACGGTTCAAGAAGTAGGATAACCACAAGAAAAATTTCAATACACTTTATATACACTATAAGTATATAGGGATTATATTATGAATTCATAAATCCCCTTGTCTCATTATGGAATTAATAAATAGAGTCTTTAGATAATTCCTGGATTATTTTGTGGTCGTATTTATTGAATATATTCTTATCTATTTATAAAGAAAGTATGAGTGTGATTATCAATTGAGAATTGCACTAAATACAATTAGGTCAGATAATTTGTATGTAAAATTTACAAAGTGTGATTTTTGGATATATAATTATTTATAGAACATCCTAATACCTTAGTCAAGAACATTCCTTTTTCTGTGTTTCCTCATTGTTTTAAAAATCATATTATGATTTTTGTGGGTTTACTGAAGACTATTGAATAGGGACTTGCCGTGTAATATTGAGATGGTGTGTGAGTATGATATACTCTATAATACCAAATGTAGGAACGAAATATTATAGTTACTGTATGGAGTATCTAATGATGCTCAATATATAAGAGAGGGGTGTGAATTGTATACTTTAAAAATTTCCTTTGGAACATTTAAATATGAATATGTTTAACATTGTTAAACAAGGTAATTCACAAAACATCTAATTCTACACACTTTCTTGATTCCAGAAATATGATTATGAGAATGTAATTTGGTAAAAGTTGGTTCTAGAAATGATACATAATGATAGTTTACAATGATAACGATTCTACCATGAAGTTTATAAAATCTAACTAAATCAGAGTACAAGTATAATGAAGAATAAGATAGTTATACTTTCCTCAACAATACAAATACAGTGAAAAACATGAAATAAACAAGTAACAAGTAGTAAATCTTTTAACCCAAAGATAAGGTTATCCAAAAACCTTGGATAAAGGTCACATGATTTATAATTTCAAGAAGTTCGGTCTTACCCACACCAGGGAAAGACCTCAATTTGAATATGGGAGTCTGTCTTGCTATCCCTGCAAGCCCTCAACATCAAGGTAGTTTGAACCTCTGTCTTCCTCTGCAAGGGATCCCTTAACTTCAAGGTAGTCAGCACCTCTATCTTTCTATCACCATAAGACCTAGAATGCACTCAACAACATCCAGAGTCGAACAAAGAAAACCTAAACATGTTGTTTATTATGCACAAGGCATTGAGAGTCTCTCTCTTGAAATCCCTTCAACAACATGTAATCTCTAGAGTCTTAGAATAGTGTGGAACTCTTTCAAATGAGATTCTATTTATAGGCACGACTTCAACGGTTGGATCCCTCCACCAATGATCATATTTTTTCTTGAGTTTTGGAGGGACATGAACACATGTCACTCAAATAGAATTTAGTTAGTAACTGAATGGATGACATTGTTTTATGCCGAAACAAGTGTAAGCAAAAATATGGTTACATAAATAAAATCCAATAATCGGAATATAAGGAAATATGAAAGTTTTGAGTCTCACCAAAAATAAATTTGGAGTCTATAATTCAAGGATATTGAGATTCTATTTTCTAAGAATTCGAAACCTGAACTCTATAGAATTCTGGAGTCAAAATTTCAAGGAAATTCGGATTTTTGATTCACAAGAATTTGGAACCATAACCTACAAAGTTCAGAGTTACAGTTCATGAGAATTCGGAGTCAGAACTCAAAAGAGTTCAGAGCTTGTATTCAGATAACTCAGAGTCAAAACATAGAAAACATCATAACTAGAATTCATATTCAGAATTTGGATTCTGAACAACAAAAGATTTCATAATAAGAAGTAATATTCATAATTCAGAGTCAGAACTCAGAAGAGCTTGTAACCAGAATTCATAATCAAAATTCGGAGTCAGAACTAAGAAGTGTTCGTAACCAGAATTTGTAATCAGAATTCCGAGAATTCAAATTCTAAAACAGAAAGCTTCATATCTAGGTATTTATAAGATTCCATGGTTTTGGTTAAAAACCAAATTTTACACCTAGAAAAATTATGATATGAACAATGAAAACATGGAATGGATAAATTTCTTTAGGGAAGGAAATTTTCCTTATAGAAGTAAAACACATGGTAAAATGAAATTTGTCTTGAGATAAGGTGTTTGTGATTTTCAAAACAAGAAAGAATGGTAAAGTCTTTAGGAAACATTATTGACTTAACAATCTCCCCCAAGTATGATGGAATGGAAAAGTCATAAGGAAAACCTTATTGAATCAACAATCTCCTCCTTTTTGGAAAGCACAATCATCCTTACAAAAAAGAATACAAGGACTTAGAATATTTTTTATAGATTGTGAAATAAAACTTATCTCTCTGTTCACATTGAAAAAGATGAATACGACTAACTCCCCCATAGGATTTGGAGCACTAAGGATCGTATTCTAGTATTTTGGAATGATATTTTTCACTATCTTGAGTACAAAATTATCTGTATGAAAACTCTCCTTAGATAAACTCCCCCTTAAAAATATTATTTTTTTACATCGCATACTTTTTATTCTCTCCCACTTTGTGATTTTTAAAAAGAATTATAGGGAATAGAAATGAAATTATAGTACATGAAATATTAGTATAAATCATGAAAACAGAAACGAGCAACCCAAAATTTCATTAATATTGGATGAATTTATACAAGGAAATAAAATACAACAAAAGTTCATATTTATTTTCCTTCCGTTTCCTTGGGTATCAATTTCAAGACAATGGTTCTCAGCATCTTTAGCTACTTGCGATCTTTCTCTTCTTTCTCCTCAAAGGCATTGATCCTATCATCCTGAGCCATCAGAGACTTTGCCTAAATCTTCAATAAGTCATCTTACTTCAGTAGATTCTCTTCAATTTTGATCTAGAGATCCCTTCCCCTCATCCAACTTTTGGAAACAGAGTTCAATTTCCCATTCTGATCCTTGACCTCATGAATCCGAGTATTTTTTCAAGAGTTAGATTTTCCTCAATTCTATTTGTGAGATCCTTGATTTTTCTATCTTGAGTATCAAAATTTTCCTTAACATCATCTTTAAACTCATCAAGATCTCTCAAATTGTCAACTATATTCGTTGACCAACTTACCACTTTATTACAAGATTTTAAGTTGGAATTGTAGTTGATAAGGAAGTTCTTGAAATCATCCTCAATCATTACACTCCTATCCATCACTAAGGATACGCAATTTGATTTATGATTCATGCTATGTTGAATCATCTAACAACCAGAGTCAATTGTTGTAAATATTGTAATGGTGTCAACAAGAATCTTTAGAGACTAAATGAGAAAATCATATCCTAGAGGTGATGATTCCAAATCTGAGATTTTATAGGTAATGGTTCTTTCTCTAGATCAACCATCTTCCTCCTAGAAGATGCACCCGATTCCTTTTTTCCTTAAAATTTCATTCATTGGGGTATCAACAACCACTTGTTTTCACTTATTGGTTCTTGGAACATCTTCTTCATCTAGAGACTCATGCACACCTTCATACAACTAAACAACTCTATCATCATCAATTGTTTCTTTCTCAGCTCTAGCCTCAATATCTTCAGGATGAATGAAGTCATGATTATGACTCTTTTCCTCAGATAATTTTTTCACTTACTCTTCTGCTTTTTATCAATCCCAAGAGTAGCAAGTCATGAAGATCTGGAATGAGAAGTCCAGATTGATAGTTTTCAGAAGCACATTCCTTCTCATGAAAGTCTTTAACTTGTTGTATCAGATCACATGTATCATCATTTCTTTCAGCTACTTGTAATTCTTCTACAACTTCTATTTCTTCAACTATGTTTTCATGTACTTTTTTCGGAGTGATAAATTTCTTCCCCTGTGTCTCAGGTAAAGGTTCCACCAAGAATTATTTTGTTACCAGAATGTTCTCAGATGCTATTTTAATTTCCATCAAATGATATTGGACAATTTCTACCTCAAACATCTTCTTCTTTTGCTTATTCTCATTGGCTTGGTTATAAATCTCTTTAGCAATCTTCTCTTTTAGAGCCTTAGCCTCTTCTGCATTTTTTAGAACAACTTATGCTTCTTCCCCTAGTAGATCATAAAACTCTCCAAAATCTTTAGAAAAATTGACATTCATTATTTTCAAAGTATCATCACTTACTAACATGACATTGCAATAACTTATCTTGGAACTGCAAGGAATATTGAAGGAATAAAGTCAGCGAACAATCAACTTGGACTGTAGGGTACGATACATGATTATTTGTGCTCTCAAATTCTGATTCTTGACATTCTCTATCATAATTAGAATACGATTCATCAGATTGATCTTCCTTAGATTTACAAAAAATTCCATGATATACATATCACCATTCTTGAGCGTGTCCTTGTCACCCTTTCTCGGAATGATAAAACCCTGAACCCACAACTCAAGGGTCCGATTATTTGTAGACAAATGGGAAATATTTATGGTCTTGACATCTATAATTTCAAGTCATTCCATAGCCTTCAACTTTACAAAACTTCCTTGTACATTGGGTAGCCTATGGGAACAGAACTCGGCTTCGCCTTGATAAGAAATCCCCACCAAGCCAGCAGCCTTCGTGTCTAAAAGGGCATAGGTTTTTCTATAACTTTGGAAAGAAAACTTATCTCTACCTTCATCCATAAAGAAACATACTGACACATTAAACTCAATAAGAAGATCTAGATAATGCAAGTGTTGTGCACCTAACATTGAGAAACAAATGCTTACCCATCCATTAAACTTTATGTTCTTGGAGATTTTAGAATCATACTTGTTAGAGAAATTCGGATGCACCGGCCTTTCTCTGTATACTTTCCACTCCGAAATCGGCTTGAAAGTCGACATATCTTTATGAGAGGATTCTTCTATAGAAATTCAGACTTGAGAAAATGCTAATAAGTTTTGAACGGGCTATTGTAGGAGGGCAGAGCTTCAACATGCAAAGTCTTGAAATTGATGTGGGATCACCCTAAAGGGGTCCTTTTTATAAGTATCGATGTGACGGTTGAACATCTAAAATCGATATAATGGATGAAAATACTCCTGATTAGATCTGATGATTGAAATGTTAGATAGAAGGAAAATTTGGTAGGATTCTATCTTTTGAGGCTTTCAAAGGAAAACATTCAGATTCAGGGAAACTAGAATCTCAAAAATTTTAAAAAACAAAAGAAACTACCATCAAGTAAAAGGTGATTACAAAAAAACATAAGAATGAATTGTACCTTTTAGATTTCTTAGAAAATTTTTCATATTGGGGATAATTATTCTAGAAGGAATTTAGATTCCAAAAAACATGAGTACAAAAAATGAAGACAATGAAAAATCCATTAAAAAAATCTCCATTATGAAAAAGAAGCATCATTTCAAAAAAAACGTGAAAAAATTCATTACGAAACAATATGAAATACTTCATTACGAAAAATGTAAAACTTACTTTTGAAAAATATGAAATACTTGATTATGAAAAATTTGAAGAAATTCATTATAAAAAATATGAAAAACTACAGTACGAAAAAAATGAAAAACTTCATTAGGAAAAATATGAAAAAGTATATTACGAAAAATACGAAAAACATCATTATGAAAAATATAAAATACTTCATTATGAAAAATTATAAAAACTTCATTATGAAAAATAATAAAACCTTCACTATGAAATTTTAATGTATGAAAATTTTCATTACGAAGATTTCCAGTATAAAAATTTTATTATGAAAATTTGAAAAAAAAATCATTACAAAAAACATGAAAAATAATCATTACGAAAAATATGAAAAACGTCAAAAAAATGCACTCCCCCTATGAAAAGGAGTTTATTAGTGTAAGGAGATTGGATTAAAAGAAAGTTCACAAGGAATATTACCTTACGGTTATCAATCCTATCTTCTGTTTAATGTATTCAAATATATCAGAGGGTAACGATTTTGTGAAAATATCAGCAAGTTGATCTTGTGTTCTAATAAATTGAATAATTTTATCTCTTTTTTGTGTGTGATCCATAAGAAAGTGATGCCTAATATCAATGTGTTTTTCATGAGAGTAATGTGCATGATTTTTACTAAGGGCAATGGAACATGTATTATCACACACACAAAATTTGGTATAACTCATACCATAGTATGTGAGTGGGTGATGCATCCACAACACTTGAGCACAACAACATCCATCAGCTACTTATTCAGATTCAGATGTGGAAAGTGCTACTCAGTGTTGCTTTTTGTATGACCCAAAAACTAATGAATCCACTAAGAAATGAAAAGTTCTGGATGTACTATTTCTATCCATTCTACATCCACCAAAGTCAGCATCAAAAAAACTTTTCAAAAAGAAATCATTTCTAGAATTATAAAAGAGTCCAAAATTCATGGTTCCCTTTAAGTAGTGAAAAATTATTATAACTGCATTTAAATGATATTCCTTAATATTTGATTGATATCATAAACATATGCATACTAAAAACATTATGTCTGGACAACTTGATGTCAAGTAAAATAAACTTTCTATCATACCTCTAAAAGATGATTAATCTACTGGTTTCCCAGCTTCATCAAGATCAAGTGTATTTGAGGTACGAATGGGAGTACTTATACTTTTAGTGCATTAATATCCATAGTTTTTAGATGATTGTTAATATACATAAGTTGAGATATATAGATTATTTATGGTTTTTGAGAGATTTGAAAACCAAGGAACAATTTTAACTCACCCATCATACTCATTTCAAACTAAAATTTCATTAGATTCTCAAACGAATCAATTAAGGATTGCTGAGTTGAACCAAATATAATGTCATCAACATAAATTTGAACAACCAAAACATTTTTCTTGTCTTTATTTATAAAAAGGGTTGGATCTGCATTTCCCTTAAAATAATTATTTTGAAGAAAAAATCTAGTAAGTCTATCATTCTAGGATAGATGGGTCTTTCTTAAGTCTATGAAAATATTTGGTATGTCTAAAAACATGATCAGTATATTTTGTATCTTCAAAACTAAGAGGTTGTTCAACAAAAAATTCCTCTTTAACATAACTGTTAAGGAAAGAACATTTCACATCCATTTGAAAATGTTTGAAATTGTATAATAATTCAAAGGCATGTAGAATAAAAATAGATTCGAGTGTAGATACTGGCGCATATGTTTATTCATAGTCTATTCCCTCTTGTTGATTACAGCCTTTATCAACCAATCTAGATTTATTTCAAACAATGATTCCATTCTCATGAATCTTATTTATAAAGACCAATTTTACTCCAATAATAGAAGTTTCCTTAGGTCTTTCAACCATGTTCCATACATTATTCCATTCAAATTCATTTAGTTCATCTTCCATAGCTTTTATACAATCATCATCACCTAATGCTTCATATGTGCTTTTTGGTTCTAATTGGTAAAGGAAAGCTTTGTGTTATTCTTCATTTATTAAGGAACTTCTAGTCCTTATTGGTTGATTCACATCTCCAATGATACTATTACTAGGATGATTCTTACGAAACTACTGATTTAGGATTTGTAAAACCTGTTCATCATCAAAGGGTAGAAAATATTTTGTGGTAAATGCTTTTGAAACATCTTCTTGAACATTTTCCTTATCCAAAGGATCTTCTAACAAAGGTTGATAATCAGTTTTAGAAAACACATATGAAGTTGTAGGTTTGGGTTTCTTAAAAACAAAAGGATCAATTTTTTCCTATTTTACATGTACGGTCTCACCAACATTACATGTTTTTTTATTGAAAACTCTATAATTCTTTGAAGTTGTGGAGTAGCGTATGAAAATTATTTCATCATATTTTGGTGTGAATTTGTTTAAATTATCTTTAGTTTTCAGAATGAATACTTTTCAACCATAAACTATAATGAAGGAATGTTTAGGTTTTCTACCATTCCATAACTCATAAGGAGTTTTATTAAGAAATGTTCTAATCAAAAATCGATTTATAGTATAATAAGCAGTACTTACAGCTTCCACCCACAAATTTTTGGCTACAGAATACTCACTCAACATGGTTCTTGTTATCTCTTGAAGAATTATATTTCTTCTTTCAACATCACCATTTTGTGGAGGTGTTCTAGGTGCTGAGAAGATATGAGTAATTCCTTTTCTACAACAAAAATTTTAAAAATT
The DNA here is from genome assembly GCA_963277665.1 of Viscum album. Lineage (NCBI taxonomy): Eukaryota > Viridiplantae > Streptophyta > Magnoliopsida > Santalales > Viscaceae > Viscum > Viscum album. The sequence goes on from OY728133.1 coordinate 1,974,430,540, forward strand.
TGAATTTTGAAATTCTCGACCATGATCACTATGAATAGTTTTCAATGGAATGTTTTTCTCTTTTTTAACTTGAGATCTAAAATTTTTAAAATATGATAAGGCTTCATACAACTTTTCTAGAAAATAGACCAATGTAAATCTAGTGTAATCATAAAATAAATCAAATACATAATACTTGCCTCCAATGCTTCCACTTTGTGTAGGACTAAGGAGATCTATATGAAATAACTGTAATGCATCAGTAGTTATGACTTCACCGACTAATTTAAAGCTTGATTTATGTTTCTTGATATATTGAAAAGGTTTACAAACTTTTGAAGAATCAAATATAAACTCCGGAAGATCCTTAACTAATATTTTATTAGAAAGTTTGCATAAGTTTCTACGGTTACAGTGTCTTAACCCTATATGCCACAACAAAGAATGATCCTCCATTTCACTAAGGGAAGGTAGATCTTGGCTTCAAAGGTCTTATATGTTTAGTGTGTAAACATTATCTTGCCTATGTGTATAAGGAATAAACTCTTCACTCGAAATGTTTACTAAGCACTTTTCATTCGTAAAATTCACAAGATAAACTTAATCACATAACTAACTTATGCTAATGAGGTTGTGCTTAAGACCCTTAACAAATAAAATATTTGAAATAAATGTTTTTTCATGAAGAACTATGTTACCTATACAAATAATTTCTCCCTGATAATTATCTCCGAATGTTACTTTTCTTCTTTTCGTCTTGATAATCATTTAAATACAGTTTTTGTTACTAGTCATATGTCTGGAACATCCACTATCCATGTACCATGTATTGTAGTTAGTACCATCCCTATTTTTCTTAAAATAAGAAGAAGTTAGTTTTTTAGAATCCAAACATGCTTGGATATGAAATTCTTAGAAAGAAATATATTAGGCACCCACATATTTTTAGAAAAATAGTCTTTATGAAATCCTAAGGACTAGGTTTTGTTTAAGGATCAATTTTTTTCCCAGTGTCCACCACACTGACACTTAGTACATAATGGAGAACTTTTAGGAACAAAATAATTTTTACTAAAAATTGGTTTAGAACCAGTATAACTAAAACCAGAACTATTCCTTAGAGGTCATATTTGAGAATACATTTTATCAAAATTTTCCTTATATAAGTTAAAGTTTTACAAACACTTCCTCAAGGAAAAATTTTAAGATTTCTGTTTGATAACCATGTTATTTCCTTCTAAATCATTTGTTTTGGAACTATAGTTAGGATTGAAAACATTTTTCATAGAAATTATGTTTTCTAAATCTTTAGAAAGTTTATTCTTCTTTGAATTTACTTCCTCACGATGTTTTGAAATATTTTCAAAATAATCATTTTTCTTATCAAGATCTTTAGAAAGATCTAATATTTCTTTATTAAGAATAGTATTCCTAATTTTTTCCTTATCATGTTTTTTTCATGAGTTTTGATTTCCCAATCTCAAGGAGTTTGGAAAACCTAAACACTTTTTTATTAGAAGGTAACGTAATATCTTCATTAGAAGAAGATTCTTCATTAGAAGATTTATAATATTAACTATCACTAGATTTCAAAGATATATTAGTCATAGATTCAACATTGTGTACCTTATCCATAAAACAATGGTTTTCAATAGGTAGTCTAGCTATAGACCAATATTATTCTATCTAGAAGATTCATAATCTAAGGATTCATCTAAAGAGTAACCACCACTGGCACTCCTGGTTTCATTAACATTCGAGACTTTCTTAGTATTAGCCTTGTAATAATTCGTTCTGTTTCAATCATAATGATTTTCCTTTCTTTATTTTCTTTTGAGCATGGTACAATCAGGCCATATATATCCTGCTCTCTTGCATTCATAAGAAGTAACTTCAGAATCTGTTTTGTCTTTCCTTTCCATCTCTTTGTATCTAAATTGAATGTTTCTTTGTCCAGCTATCTTGTTCATCCTTCAAGAATGATTTTCTAAGTAATTATATAAGGATTCACTTCCAGCAGATTCAGATTCGATTACAACCATCTTATACTTATATCTAGAAATTCTCTCAAGAGTCATAGTTTTCATATGATATGAAGATGTAGTAAAATAAACTCTACCATTTCCATTCTTCTTCATTGTATTATCAGTATCTCTCTTTATTATAGTCTCATGTTAAAGAATATTTTCAAATATCTCATCTAAGGAAATCTGATTAAACTTTATTTTCTCATCAATATAAGTACTTTTGGATTCCCATTCATTCGATATGATGTCTATGATCTTATCAACAAGAGCTTCATCATGTAATCCTTTTTCACCCATGGATTGTAAACTATTCACAATAGTCATTAATCTTTGTTTCACCTTACATATGAGTTCTCCATAAGGAATGTTAAATCCATGTTATTTAGCTCTCAATATAGATCTTCTTGTCTGAATAACTTTGGATGTCCTAAATTGAGTAACATCAAGTTTCTACCAAATACAATTTGTTGCTTCACAAGATGAAATTAGGATATATATATTTCTAGTCATAGAACAAAGAAAAGTATTTCGTACCATATAATTCAGTAGATATTCATGGTTTTATTGATTTGTGATGGTACTAACTTCTTTGTCAGGGATTTTATATCCTCCAGCAAGAATAACAAAATTATCAACACCAGTATTGATAATGAAAGTCTTCAGGTGATATCTCCAATATTTGTAATCATTTCCATCAAAAATAGGTGGCCTAGTTGGATTGAGATTGTATTTGGAACCAACATTGATTCCTGTCATCTTATAGAAAAATAATTCCACAATGACATGTTAGTAATAAAATTATTTTAAAAAAGGAAAATATTCATTAGAAAAGAAAATAAAACTAGAGTATCTTAAAGAAAAATATGAATTCAAACATTATGAGTCCAGAAAATATGATTCTGAAAAATAGAAGAAGAACATTTCTCTTATGAATCTAATCATGAGATTAATTTAGATTGAGCAACAATTTTGAAACCAATTATTAGATTGGTTCCAGATTGAAGTTCACCTGCTCTAATATTAATTATTGAGATGGTATGTGAGTATGATATACTCTAAAATACCAAATGTAGGATAAAAATAATAGAGATATTGTATAGAATATCTAATGATGCTAAATATACCAGAGGGTTGAATTGTATAATTTAAAAAATACATTGGAACTTTTAAATATGAATATGTTTAAAAGCATTAAACATGGAAATTCATAGAACTTGTAGTTCTAAACACTTGCTTGTTTCCGAAGATATGATTCCAGGAATGTAATTCTAGAAAAGACAGTTCCGAAAATGAAGCTTAATGAAAGTTTACAATGGGGAAGATTCAACCTTAAAGCACAAAGAATATAACTAAATCATAGTACAAGTATATGGATGTATAAGATAGTTATTCTTTCCTCAATAATACGAATACAGAGGAAAAGTTGAAATAAACAAGTAACAAGTAGAAAATCTTTTAACCCAAAGAGCAGGGTATCCAACAACTTTCGATAAAGGTCCCTTGATCGATAAACTCAAGAAAGTATGTCATACCCACACCAGGGTATTCCCTCAATATGAATATCAGAGTCTGTCTTGCTATCCCCATAATCCCTCAACTTCAGGGTAGTTGACACCTCTGTCTTCCTTAGCAAGGAATCCCTCCACTTCAAGGTAGTCAGTACCTCTGTCTTCATATCCCCAGTAGCCCATTAATGTACTAAGAAAATTTTGGAGTTAAACAAAGCAAATATGATCAAAAAGTTTAGTACGTAAAAGGAAGTGAGAGTATCTCTCTAGAAATCACTTCAAAATCTTGTAATCTCTATAGTGTTAGAACGTTGTGGAACTCTTTAAAATGAACTTTTATTTATAGGCACGACTTCAACGTTAAGCTCCCTCCTGCAACGGTCATATTTTTCCTCGAATTTTGGAGGGACCTATACATGTGTCACTCAAATAATGGTTTGTTAGTAACTGAATGCATGATATCATTTTATACCAAAAAAGTGTAAGAAAAAACATGGTTACATAAATAATTTCCAATATTCGGATTATAAGGAAATATGAATGATCAAATTGTAACCAAAAATAAATTTGGAGTCTATAATACAAGGATATTTGGATTCTGTTTTCCAGAAATACGGAACCTGAACTCTATAAAATTCCGGAGTCATAATTTCAAGGAAATTCGGAATCTGTATTCACAAGATTTCAGAACCAGAACATACAAAGTTCAGAGTCAGAGTTCCTGAGAATTCAGGGTCAGAACTCATAAGAGTTCGGAGTCTGTATTCAGAGAACTTGGAGTCAGAACTTGGAAAATTTCATAACCGTAATTCGTATTCAGAATTCAGAGTTAGAACTTCAGAAGAGTTCGTAATCAGATTTCATATTCAGAATTCAGAGTCATAACTCCGAAGATTTCATAACCAGAATTCATAATCAGAATTTGGAGTTAGAACATCAAAAGAGTTCGTAATCAGAATTCATATTCATAATTCAGAGTCAGAACTCAGAAGATTTCATAACAAGAATTCGTAATAAGAATTATGAGAATTCAAATTCTAAAACAGAATTCTTCATATCTAGGTATTTATAAGATTCTGAGGTTTTGCTTACAAACAAAATTTTACACATAGAAATATTATTATATGAACAATGAAAACATGGTAAGGGTAAATTTCCTTGGGGAAGGAAATTTTTTTATAGAAGTAAAACACATTGTAAAATGAAAATTTCCTTGAGATAAGGTGTTTGTGAGTTTCAAAACAAGAAGGAATGGTAAAGTCATAAGGAAACCATATTGACTTAACAATCTCCCCCAAGTATGAAGGAATGGAAAATTCATAAGGAAAACCTAATTGAATTAACATGTACCTGAAGTACACGACATGTACTTGGTTCTTGTTCCTTGTAAAAGACTAGGATATCACATTGTAAACTGGGGTATAATTTTGTGTGCTGGTACAAATCATATACCTAAGGTACCCATCATGTAAGGGATAAATATTTATTTTTCAATGGTACCGGGCAATTTTTCATTCTATTATATCCTTCAAGGCCTACATGTCATGACCAAGGGGTCCACATTGTGACCTGGGTGGAACCCTAGTTTTGGTCGCATGTTTTTCAGTTTCATTCGGCCTTTTTCACAGGGTGTAGTTAGACTACATGGGGAATTAAAGTTGAATGCTTTCTCAGAGTTCCTGTTTTATTTCACACTACGAAACCACATGGGGGATTGATAGTGCGTGCTTTCTCATATTTTATATAGTTTATGTTACGATACCATAGAATAATTAACATTGAATGGTTCCCCAAAGCGTCTATAGTTATTCTACAAAGACCATAGGGGGAATTGATGGTGAGTGCTTCCTCATTGTTTCTTGCCTTTTTATTGAATTACATGTCTAAAGGGGTTAGACTGTGTGAGAAACCCAGAGTGTAATTTAAATATTGAATGATTTTGATTCATTAGGAAAACCAAAACCCAAGCATGGATTGGGTCTTGTAAGGTAATATTCAATGATACCGATACGGGATACTTTATTAAATAATGAACATTAAATTCTGATGAATGTAAATGGAAACTGCAGGATTTGTTTACTTTTTTGTAATCCTAGTCTCTTTTCTGCATTTTTTATTACCTGTTATATATACTCACTCATAGTGAGGCATAGATCTTGTGTTGGTTACCTATTGGGATTCACCTCACACCCTATTTAGGTCAGGCATTTGGACCCAAACAGATTATATTGTTAAAGGTATAGATAATTGAAGGTGGCCTTTGTCATCAGGTACTTAATTGTTGTGGAGTTGGAGAGCATGAGAACATGTTGAGGATTCAGATGCTACTCGAGTTTATTTGTTTTATTTAGTACTATTTTTAGTACCATATTTCCATAATTGTTACTTGTTTGGTTGTTTTCCGAGACATAAGTGACATGAATCATTTATATATATTCTCTAATTGTATATTGACTTACAACATTACAATATTTACTTGTTGTATTGTACAGTTTCATCTTTAACTAGTTTTTATTTTTTATTCCACTATGCATACTCTGACAATGAGGGCGTTGTTTCCCCACTATCACACTCAAGGCATTGGCTACTAGTCAGCAGCCTCTGGAAGTTTGAGAAATGGGATTGAATACATGTGACCAATGGGGTACACGGATCCATTGGGTGGAACTTGGAACTAGGATGATACAAAGTGGCCATCTCTGCTAGTCGGTAGCCTCTGGAATTCAAGGAAATGTGCTTAATCTAATGTGACCAACCATGTATGGGGAACCATTTGGAGGCACTTAGAAATGGGACATTACATAGTGGTATCAGTAGAGGTTGTTTTCTTCTTTTTCTAACTATTTGGATCATATAGACAGAGATAGAAATGAATGAGTAGTTGGTAATAGGTTATACCCCGGAGTAACTATCCCCTGTATAAGGAAAATCCAGTTTACCTCATTTATTGATTTTTTTCTGGTTTTGAAATTACTAAAATTGATTTGATTTCACCAATGGGTGATTCAAATGATTTGTGTAGTTATGATTTATTTCATTGATCTTTTATTTCTATTTCAAACCAATGAGATGAGGGAATTCAATCTCATTCATCATATAAGAACTTCTTAGAGATCACATGTCAGGCATTTTTTCATTCCATTTATGATGCATTACAGATTGAATGTTGTTGTGATAGATGTTGTTCTAGATATGAATGTTTTGGTGATAGATGCAGTGATAGAATACCTACTATTTTGATTGGGTATTGAAAAAAAATGTTTCATTTGAATGGATTCCAAAATATGGTCCCTATGTTGTTATGGTCCCTCATGGAATGGAATTTGTTGGATCATGTGATTGATTTCACTATTATACATAGTTATATACATGATGATGATGACAAGATTTGATTACTAGGTAGTGTGGGCCACCACGGATCAAAATATGGAACTTTAAATTTTTTTCTAGAGTTTTATTGAGTTTTAGAGTAGTTTATGAGGCTTGCTGTGTGAAATAACCCAGAATACATATTGTGTGAGGATAACTACATGCCATGTATCCTTCTATTCAGGAAGAAATTGTTTTTCTTAAGTACACATTGTGTACTATATGTACATGTCGTGTAGTCCTTATCTGTGTGACTGACTATGTATGTAAAGACACAAGGTTGTAAAATGTTGGGTGACACATGGGATGTACTTTTAGTACACTATGTGTTGTAATATCTATGTATCCAGCCTTTTGACCAATGACACGGGTGGATGAAACATAGTCTTTACACATTGTGTTCTGTTCTTGCACACTGTGTAGAGTCGACCATGTCACCGACTGTGTGACTAACAGCATAGACTGTTATAACATAAGGGGTACATGCTGTGTCTAGGGTGAACATGCCATGTAGTGTTTCCCAGGGAAGAACAGATTCTTTAGCATTAAAGAAGAACGCAGACAGGGAAAAAGGATTCAAGTACACGTTGTGTCTCAATGAAATCACGCCATGCGTAGGTGTGTTACATGAATATGATTCTCAAAGGTAAATGATATGTTAAAAGCATAAGGGAACACGTCGTGTAGATGTTATACACAGTGTGTTCCTCTATTTTTAAAACCATGATTGTTTATTCTCTTTCTCCTTTCTCACACTAGTAATTTTCATTCCTTGATAATCATAAACAAAGGTGTGCGCCCGGACATGAAAATTCAGGCCACCATGACATCCTCAAGTTGTACACCAAATACAGGGCAACAAATATACACACGAAATAGTAGATCATGGACTAACAACCAATCCTCCCATCATGCCCATCATGGCACCAATGATTATATTGGACACAGTTGTTGATGCACAGTTCTGAGAAGGCTTCATGAGGATGATACAGACCTTCCATAGAGTCCTGGATCTTGCATCATCTATGGAAAAGTGACATGGGGTTTTTAGCAGCAGCATCCATCCACATTCTTAGGGGAGGGAGGATCCCAGGCTAAAGAGTCATTATTAGAAGCCTTGGTATCTTTCATCGATCATCACGCGACACCTGTAGAGAGGAGGGTGATAATATCTACAGACATGTAATGTGATTATTCCAAGAGATGGTCATATGTGAAATCATAGTTGGGATTCCAGTGAGTTATGGAATCAGACAAGTTCCAGTGTACCTTATATGAATATATCTACCATAATACCTTGAGGTCTGACTAATCCTAAGAGTTTATGATTTTAGAGCAAGGTACTCCATAAGTCATAGAGTATTCTTCTTGAATCATTGTGCTGGAGCGCTTCACACCCATTCTAGGGTGTGTTGAGTTATTTATGGAGAGGAATTTTGAGGATGGTCTTTGGCATGACATTTGATCTCAAGTGAAAATCATGAGGTCAAATTAAATATCTTCTACCATCAACTAGTATCTGATCACCAAGCACAAACTAATATATTTAGGAGCTTTGGACCAGGTCAGTTCGGCATCCGGTGTTGGTACCCTTCTGATTGATAGTAGGAAGCTTCATAGAGAGTCTACACGTGGAGATCCGAGTAGGTGTGATTTTCATTTAGGATGCTAGGTGGTGTGTTACTAGTGTAGGATGGGTGGACATAAGAAACATTAGTGCCTGAGAGACCCAGTTGAGTGTCAATCATGTGGCAATATGGGGCCTTTTTTACATATAGATTTTGGTATATGAAATAATTCTTGGAATGTACTGGTTAGTTCACTTCCAATAAGTTGTCGATTTCTATCGACGTAGGGTGAGTTTCAAATCACTAAATGGTGATTTTTTTAACATAAGGGTGAATGATATGTATAGGCTAGTAGAACTGGACTTGAGCATCATCGGTTGAGAGGTGTTACAACCCATATTGCTAGTCTGTATCTAAATGACTAGGGTACTTCAGAGATGAACATTCCTCTATTGCTCGATCATTTTCTAGACGTATTTACCGACAAATTTTCTGGATTTCCTCTAGAGTGAGAGGAATAATTTTCTATTAAGCTTGTTCTAGGAGCTTCCCTAGTGTCCATTCCTCTTTATATGATGGCTACACTATAGTTGAAGGGTCTCAAGAGGCAGTTAGATTAGTTCTTGGAAATGGGTTTTATCCGAACTAGTACTTCTCCTTAGTGATCTCCTATCTTGTATACGACGAAGGATGATGGTACCCTCCGACTTCATGTGGATTATTGTAAGCTGATCCTATTGATTATTAAGAACTGATATCCATGGACAAATATTGATGATATCTTTGATCAACTTCGAGGATCCTGGGTGTTATCAAAGATTTTATTGAGATCTAGTTATCATCAGTTGCACATTAGTACATAAGATATACCTCTATTATCGTTTTGGAGCATGTATGGTCTATAAGAGTATGTGGTTATGCCATTTGTTATGACGAATGTGTTGGATGTTTTCATAGTACTGACGAACCGAGTATTCTATCCATAGTAGGACTCCATTGTGGCAGTTTTTGTCAATGATATCCTGGTTTACTCTCACACTCGACATGACCATGGCACCCATATTGAGATCATTTTGAGTACAAAAAGGGAGAATCCATTTTATGCTAAGATCTCAATATTCAACTTTTGGATGGACCAGATTCACTTCTTGGGTCATGATATCTCATAGACAGGAATATCATTAGACCTAGAGAAAGTGAGAGTAGTAGTTTCATAGGAACAACCGAAGAACTTCTTTGAGGTACATAGTTTTCTAGGTCCATCTAGTTACTCCGTGCATTTTATATAGGACTTTTCATGATTAGTAGATCCACTAAAGGGCTTGATTGTGGATGTTGTTATGTACTTATGGAAAGATTCATACATTTTATCTTTTCAGAAGCTGATGGGGAGGCTGACTTCAGCACCTGTACTAATATTTCCAGAACAGAGCAAGATTTACAATGTATACTACGATGTGTTAGGCATCGGGCTATGGGAATTATTTATACTGGGGAAAGGGTACATTGCATATAGGTCTCGATAGTTGAGGCCACATGAGAGGAATTACGAAACACGCAATTTATAGTTGGTTGTATTTATTCATTCGTTACATTATTAGAGACATTATCTACCGGGATAGAATTTTTTGGTCCTCACAGACCGAAGAAGTCTCAAGTACATATTTACTGAGCGTGACCAGAATCTATGACAGTAAAGGTGGGATGAGTACCATAAGTATTTTTACTTTTATCTTGGATGCACACTTGTGAAAAGCTACTTAATGGCTTATTCATTGAGATGGAGGAGTCATATACATGAATTTCAGAAGGACAGTAGTGAGTGGAAGCATATGGATCTTTCTAAAAGATGAATTATGAGGTGCAATATAGACAATAGAAGAAATTTATTTCTCTTGTAGATAATACATCTACTATTCTTGATCGAGTTCAAATGAGTAATCTATACAATTTTGAAGGACTATTCCTACAAGAGAGTGTTTCAGGAGAATACCAACACCTGGACGGTCCTTAGGAGAGGATGAGATCATTTGATTTCATGTGTACACAAGGGTGTTAGGAGACAAACATGGGGAGATGATGTGAGATTCTCATTCTTCAGTTTTGACAGTTCATCCTAGTGTCACCAAAATGTATCGATATCTATACTGCTTTACTGGTTGTTACGTATGAATATAGATGTTTCTTTTCAAGTGATGAGGTGTTCCAACTGTTAGTAGGCAAGGGAGAAGGAATAGTGACCTGAATGGCCTTTGGAGCAGTTATATATTCTTGGGTGGAAGTGGAATGATGTTGCAATTGATTTTGTGATAAGGTTACCGAGGCCACCTCTAGGGAATGATGCAGTTTGGGTTGTCATTGACAAACTCAAGAAATTTTCTCACTTATTACTGATCAAGGAGACCATCAATATTGATGTGATTGGAATGTTTTACATCAAATAGATTGTAAATTTTTATGAGGTTTCTCACTTAATCATTGTATACAGGGATTCCCAGTTTACTTCTCATGATTGGGATGTACTAGAGTGGGATTTTGGTATTACATTACTTATGAGTATACCTTACCATCCCAAGACATATGGAAGTCCGAGCCTAGAATTCAACTGTTAGAGGACATGATTCGAGCATACATCCATGATTTTGGGGCTTCATGGGAGTATCACAAACCTCTTTAGAGTTTTGATACAATAATTGTTTTCAAGAAACTATTCACATGGCACCTTATGAAGATTTGTAGGGTAGGCCATGCCAATCACTGCTATAGTGGATAAAGTAAGGAGAGGAAGATATGTTGGGACCTCATCTTTTCTAGGAGACCACATAGTAGATAGACTTGATTCATAAGAGGATGGCTACTACATAGTCTTGGAAGATGTCATACTCTAATCAACAGATATGACCTCAGGTGTTTCAGGATGGATATCAAGTTTTCCTATATGTCACACCAAGGTTGGGACATAGAAGGATTAGAAGACATGGAATAGATTTAGCTAGATATGTTGGGATTTTTGAGATTTTGGAGAGAGTAGGACAAGTTTCCTATCAGTTTCAGTTATCTCAGAGGTACTGGAAAATGCATGACATCTTCCATGTTTCTCAGTTACAATGTTACCTCCCAAACCCGCCTCATGTTTTTCTGCCCGGGGAAGTTGAGTTGGAGGTTGATGCATCATAAGAGGATAATTATATCAAATTTTTTTTATCATAATATGATGGTTCTCCTTGGCCTTTTTGTTCCTCGGGTATGGGTGTAATGGCAGCAAGATCACGTCTAGGAGGAGACTAATGAGAGGGAGACCGATGTGAGATCACAATGGATGTAGCTATTTGAGGATTCTTATTTGCCACCATTTTAGGGAAATTAATTATTTATTTCTTCATGGGGGATATTTCTAAGAACCAGAATCTTCATTTCAGCTATAGATATTTATTTCTGGAGGTTTTTAGAAAAAAGGGAGAATTTGGGAATTTTATAAGTACACACTGTGTAGTTAGAAGTACATGCCTTGTACCAAGGTGCCACAGGAAGCTGTGTACTAGTCATATAATAGCTAAAACATGACCATGTGGGGTGACCAGGAGAAAACCTTATGTGTGGGCCGGTTGAGGCATGTACACAGTGAGTACATTAAATGAACACGTCGTGCAATTTTTCTTCTATTTGATAAATCAGACCGAGGTCACATATAATCCCCAGAAACATTTTTTTCTTCCTATGTATTAAACCAGAGAGAGACACACAATTGATGTTCATCGAGTGATTCCCATTCCCCCATATAATCACTAATCAAGGCACCATTGGGTACGTTGGATTCCCACCAGTGAGTCCTTTGTTCTTATAGATCTTATACTATTTATTTATTTTCTCTCTTGATTTATTAAAGGATGAATGTTGTTGACATTTTTGAGATCTACATCATTCTATTAGAATTAAAGGGCCGCTATTCGTGGGTTTTTTTCTTACAATTTCATGGTTGGTGTTTTGTTTCCTTTGTTTGTCTACCTTTGAGTTTTATATATCAATGTTTATATTACCCATGTTTCGAGTATTTTGGTTTAAGGAAATTGAATCCCATTTTATCTTCCATATAATTATTATTGGATTAATGGATTATTGATATAATGTTATGTAAAATTTATTTTTTAACGAACACCCCATGAGTTTGTTTCCTTGTTTGAATGATTATGTCCATTTGGTCCCATATTCCTATGAGGCGTACCATGTTTTCTTGCCTTGCATTATAGGATGGAACTGTTTGACTTTTTTAGATCATGAAATCCTTGTGATATTCATTGGAATTTTTTAGTGTTGTATTATTTGAGATTAATTTGAGATGATTAATATTGTTTATGCATGATTGAATTGTAGTGGGATGTGAGAACCTGATATAGTTAGACCATAAGGGGAATTGACATTGAGTGCTTCCTTAGAGTGTCTATTATATTTCACACTATGAGACCAGTGGGGTGGATTTATAGTCAGGGTTCCCTCAGAGTGTCTATTGATTATATTATGAGGATACTAGTGGAATTGACATAGATTTCTTCCTGAGAGAGTCGGTAGTTATTCAGGAAAGACCATAGGTGGGATTGATGGTTAGTGCTTTCTCAGGGTGTATTACCATTTTATTACATTATGTGGCCAGAGGGGTTATACTATGTGAGATACCTCAAGTGTTAATGTAAATGTTGGATTTTTGTGATGTGTCTACTAAGACAAAGAAAAATATAGGATATTGTCCTGTTAGGTTGTCTTCTAAGATACATGTTATTGATAAATGATTAAATGATGAAACTTAAATGCAAATGAATGTAAATGGAAGCTATAGGACTTTAATACTTTGTATACTCCTTGTTTCTTCACTGCATTTTTATTAATACCTTTTATATATAATCACTTATAGTAAGGAATAGATCTTATAGTGGTTGCATACTGCGATTCTCCACACACCCTATTTGGGTCATGATTTACAACCGAAAAAGATTATATGGTTGCAGAAATAGATAGGACAATGCGAAATTATTCATCAGGTACTTGATTGATTTGGGGATGGAGAGAATAGGACCAAGATGAGGCGTGCGATGCTGCCAGATTTTTTTTTTACTTTTGTTTAGTACTGTATTTCTAACATTGTGACTTGTTGGGATGTTTTCCTTGATATATGTGACATGAAAAATTTATATATATAATCGAGTTGTTTATTTCGTGATAGAATTATACTGTTTACTTGGTGTATGGTATTTTTGATTCCACTACTAGTTGTTATTTATTATCATGCTATGAATACTCTACCAATGGGTGATTCATTTCCCCTTAATCACACCCAAGGACCTCGCTGCTAGTCAACACCCTTTAGAATTCGGGGAAATGAGAATGAGGCTATGTGACCAATAGAGTATAGGGATCCTTTGGGAAGCACCCAGAACCAAGACATTACAATGTGGCCCTTGGACCTAGTTGGAAGCATTTAGCATTCATGGAAATGCACATGAGGATTGTGGGAAACTAGGTATGGGGAACCTTTGGGTAACACCAAGAACATAGATTTCACACTCTATTTATTAGGCCTATTTTTCTAGGGGATAGATGGTGAATTTTGGTGGGTTTAATCATAGGGTATTCCTATGAATCTTAGGCACCTTGTTCTAGGATTAGTTTCAGTGATCAAGATTTTTGTAGTATGAGTAGTTTAACTCCTAGTCATATATTATTCCTTGGTGTGTGATGCATGTGATTATGTTTTGTAATAATGGTATTTATGAGTTATACTTGATATACATTTTAATACATGGGAAAATGATGTGGAACCTTTTCATGGAAACTGTTATAACTATTTTTGTTCTGAAAAGTGGAAAAAATGAAATTTACCATGTTTTCTATAAAATTTATTTATTAGATATGATGACATGTTTTAAATTAAAATTAGCACAAATGAATTAGTATATAAGTACTTTTAGTGTAACACCTGGGTGGGATCTTACTGAGCCTGTTATCTCACACCATGTTTACCACTATGGTGGTCCTTGGAAATTTTCTTATCTACTAGTGTAGGGAAAGGCAAGGTTCCATAGTGAGGTGGAAAGGTTTTGTCACCTATGATGTGTATATGGTTGTGAGATGGATGGAGTTCGTCCATGCCATCGTTAGAGTAGCTATTTGGTTTTGAGTTCTATGTAGTTAGGCATTTCCTTTGGGCTTATCTACTATTACAGTTGTTTTGTTCCCACATTTCGTCATAAAGATATGGCATATATATTTTTTAGTCTTTTGTTATTCCCTTTTTTCTCTATATATGTATGCCATGTGTTTTTTTTGGTTTGGAGAAATTGTAACCCCACCTTTTTCATTCAATTCCAGGGTGCTTGTATCCAACCCATGGGGATCAAGAACTTCTTTTGGGTGTGTGATAGATCGGGTCAGGTACCAGGTTTCAAGGTAACCCATTTCGGTCTGTTTCAATTCATTTTTGGATCATAAAATCTCAATCGAGGGTATATCAGTGGTACCATCAAAGATTGAGACTATTTAATGTTAGATAATACCTACCATAGTAACTTTTATATGATATTTTATTCATTTGGATATATAATATGGATAGTTTGTGTAAAATTTATCATGACGATCAAATCATCTCACCATGCTAACTTGAAGGGGATCAAAGTACCTTTGGACAGATGAAAACAAAAAAAATATCAAGGAACTGAAGGGAGGATTTGTCATTTAAACTCATCTTATGTTACCCTATAGTAAAGAAAGTATATTAATCATTATTAAGTAATCAATGAATGGATTGGGAGGAGTTATTATTTATATTGACATGGTTTTAGAATATGCCTCATGAAAACTGAAGGTTCACGATAAACTCTACCAAACTCTTATTTTTGGATTTAGTTGTGGTAATTGTTTCATTAATTAGATGAAAGCATTATATTTATATTCAAAAGTGTTTTATATATACCATAAAATAAGATATATGTATATATCCACACGAAAGGATTTGAACATGCACTAGAGGATATAGTAATAGTATATTAAATATTATATCATATCAATATATTACCGCCTTGGGAAAGTGATCAAAGTGGCTAATGCTTAAAGTTGATTATATTATACTAGCTTACCCAATATGAGGATTAAAAAATCCAATATTTCTATATTTACAATGGATATATACATAAATCTATAGGGAATGGTGGAAATAATATTTTTCTCAAAATATTTATCATACATCTATTGAGTTGAATATTAAAGAGGCACAAAAGGATGAAATAGAGTGGTAGAATAATGTGGGAAAGGTTATTCAGTTTAATATTGACTATGGGGAACTGATTTGTTTTTGGAACCATGTATTTTTCACAACCATACATTTTCTGAATAAATATTTATTAGAGGAGGCTTATATTTCTTCATTATTTTTTTAGTCAGTAAATATTAATATATATAGAGAATTTATAGAGTATATATAGTTGGATTACATCTAGAGATATATTGTAGATTTTTTATATCCATTTATGGCATTTGCACTAGTTATAGATGTGGGAAAAATTCTAGGGGGATGTTATACCTCTTACTCATGCCATAATTGAAATAAAAAAAATCATCACAAATTATGTTTTCATACTCTAAAAAATTTCTAATGTGGATAATGTTGAATGGGTTATAGTTAATCAAAAAAATAATCCAAAATAATTTATCACTATCAGAGAAGAATTGTATTTGAATTACATTTTTGGGATATACATAATGGATGTGGTAATAATTTATATGGTACCACATTCCATAGTGTTTAGTTAGGATCTAATGTTTTCCTCGAATTTCAAGTGAATTCTTCAGTAAGCTATTGATACAGAGCTAACATTCATCATTGTTATCATTCATAGATAGACAATGAATTTTACAGAATAATTGAAACACTATAGTATATGTTGATATCATTTTCTTTGTATTTCAATGGTGGTAGGAATGTAAACCTTCCCCTTGTTTAGATTTCAAACAACAATAGTTTTCACATGAGTATTATGATAGCACTATATGAATCCCCCATTGGAAATAAGTGTAGAGATCCAAAGTTCATAAATAAATACGGAGGAAGAAATATATTAGTACTTGACATATATGAATAAATGAATGAGATGTTTATAACCATTTAATAATACATAAGGGTGACATAATGTTTGTAGAAAAGATATGTTTAAAATCGTCGATGTGATTTGAAATTTTAAGTTAGTCATGATGTTTTTATGAGAATTTCATAATGAAAGCTGGTAATTAGATTTTAACTTAAGGGATAAATATTTCATTGGAATATCAGTCCCTTTTTAATTATTTATCATATATATATGATAGTATGTATGTAGAAGCATCCACCAAAACTATCTAACCTCCATGGTATGTTTCATGTCTCTCTCATTAGGAAGTACATACCTAAAACAATACATGTACTAAAATAATAAGTCATGCTACTGGATAAAGATCATTATTATGAGGAAGAACTGTTGGATATTCTTTATTATAGATATAATGTTCTATGAAACAAGACCAATAACCTGGAAATGTTTTCTAGTGAAACCACTAGTTTTGAAATTTTATATGGGAATTAAAGGATGAATAAATGCATCAATATCCTTATTTTTTAAAAAAATATAATCAATTTAAAGGTAACATGAAATTTAATAGGGGTAGAATTTAGGACCCATAAATTTAATGAAATATTTTTTTCTCTAGTATGTTTATATTTTGTAATAATATTTAATACACACACCATTGAGGTCTAACGAACCGCAATATTCTATTATTTTTACCATTAAAAATCGTTATTATGTACAAGAAATTAAACATGGTAATATAAATAGGAACAAGAACATTTTAAATATTATATAAAATTGTTTATATGAAGAAAACATATTGAATAAAGGACTTAATTTTTGGAAATGTATTTATATGTTTTGAAAATTACATTTTTAAAAAATGATTTTATTAATTTTTGTAAATAAATAATACATTTAATATTTTTATATATTAGAAAATTATTTTTAAAAAGTTAACTTCATTTAGGAAATTAATATATCAGTTTTATATTGGGGTTATTTTTTTAGATTTTTCAGAAAATAATATTTTTTTGACCAATAGTGAAAATACTATTTTTAATTCCTTACTACCTTTTTTTGAAGAATTTATAAGGTCATAATAAATTTAATATGATTATAAAATTATAATAAGTTAAAATATAATATAATTAAAGCAATATATGTCATTGAAATCAATTTTATATAGTATTTTTAGAAAAAAACATTTAGTAATTCTGAAGCATTTTTCTTTCGAAAATTGCTTTTTTATTATGTATGCAGGTTTAATTTAAAATTAAATTATTAGAGTTGTGCCATTTAAATTAATAAAAATAAATTCCTTATTTGAATTCATTATATCTAATATAATTAAATAATTTTAATATCATATTTTTTATCATAATGAATAATAAAAATAATAGAAATCAATTATTAGAGTTAATGTTTAAATAGGTTTATCATTGTTTAAACTAAAGGAATAAGGTGAAAAATGACCAATGTAATTTTCCAACACTAATTAGATTTCCTGTTATATTTCTTTATGACCAATAATATTTGATAATAACCCGTTTTTTATCCTTTTGGTATGTGAAAAATACATGTCCACTTTATTCATTTAAAAAAATCATTAGTTTTTTCTCCCCCTTACGAATATTTACTCCTTCTCTCATATTACCATTTTCAAAACCATTTGGTTCTGAAAAATGCAGACCTAATTTTTTTTTTAATTCCCTAATTTTATACAATATGCCTTATGATTTTAGGAAACCCTCATAATAATGATTCTATTATAAACCTAATGTGGCTCTCCAAAGAAGAGGTATGATTGTTAAAAATGTGTTTTTATTTTATGTATTCCTCCATATCCATGAAATCTTATTTAATCATGATAATTTTATAAAATAGATATCACTCCTATATGGATTTTTATTTTGTTAATGTAATTATCTTTATCTTTATTCGACTCCATCAAATTATAAAATGACAACATTAGTCATGTGTATGGATGACCCCCGCCCTACGTACTGATGTTATACATTTTCCATTACCTCCTATCATAGATGCAGATAATAAGGAATTTATTTATTATACTAAATATTTATGATATTTTAATGCTTATGTCATCATTATATACTATATTACTTCTCACTTTGAATTTTTTGGGGATATGATAATGTCGTATTTGTGTACTGTGGACTATAGCCAGGAGAGGAAATATGATTCATTTTATTATAATGATTTAAAAAGAAGGTAATAAATATAAAATTAACGAATATATGTCATATATATGATATAATAAAAAATAAAAAATGTTATATATTATTTACCATTCTTTATTTCTATCCATCAAGAGAATTTAAATTGATTTAATGTGTACGTACAACTTAATGTCTCCTTGAATGGTGTAACACATTTTCTATATTAAAAATTATTAGATTATAGTAAATAAATATAAAATCAATATATTTTATATTTATATAATGTTTAATATTCTTGATATTATGAAACAGTGATTAAAATAAAATGATCAAAAAAAAAACCAAAACATACCTGAAATGTGATGTAGTTATTATCCTAAACATAATTTTAAGAAGAAATAATTGAAAGAAGGATAAGAATAGGTAATAAGTTATTCCTAGAATTACCCTTTTATTATTTATTTAAAAGGATGAAAACAACATGGATTGTTATGGGGGATGAAAGTGGTTGAGTCCCAAGGCATAACCAAAAATTGAAAATATACAAGAGAGGGGATGGGAATGAAAATTTTGAAACAAAATGATGGTGGCCTCCTCTATTGCACAACCGGCCAACACATCTACCGTTTGGATTCCTTCCCTAAATAAATTCCTTACCTGCACATGTTCACTAATCCACTATTTTAAATCCCTATGGTTGTATGCAATGTCATAGGGTGGGACCTTGTCATTGAAAAGGAGACTCCTAAGGACTGCAGAATTGGACTCCATGGAGTTAATATCGAGATAGTAGTGATCACACATGGAAATACCGTAGTGTAGAGATATCAATTCAGCACCAACTGCATTTCAAGGACCAAAGTAGATGTTGAAACCAAGAAAGAACAAGCTGTTTCAGTCACATACTAGCCCGCCACCACAAATGATGTGTTGAGCGCATGAACCATCAACATTCAGCTTCAGACCCTACTTTGGGGCCTTCCACCAGACCCAAGATCCCAGACGAGAAGGGCGAACCATAGATAAACCCCTCCCCTAGGCAGGAAGTAGCCAACATAGTAGGCCCGAGATCCCCTACCATCCCCTGAGCATCTGAAATTCCGAAACATGTACCAGCAGGAGCACCTACACACCAAGGTGTGAAATGGAGCTCTAATTCCCCCATGGAGTTTCGTGCCTCCTAGAGAAACCAGTAGACAATTGCGACCACAACAGCACAACCCCTGCCATTCCCCTTCACTATAGCCATGTCATGAAAGTAGGAACCCATAAAATCATCCATATAATATTCCTGTGGAGCCACACATAGAATTTGAGCTACAAGAGACCAGATGAATTTCACGCACTCACCCCCAAAATAAGATTCTATAAAGAATATCTCCCCAGGTTATCACAACACCAGCAATGGGAACACATGATGACCCCTCATATTTCGATACGATCATCTATTTATAGCACATAGTGCCTCATCCTCCAGACTAGAAAATTTTGTTTGATTGGAATGATTTTCATCCCCAACTTTCCCGCCAAAGCATCCGAACCCACTGACTCTTATATTCCCTCACGATAGACATTGCTGCTAAAACATCATGAAAAAGAGAAAAAAATCACACCTATCCAGCTCTTCCCCTAGATGGATACTATTAAAAACAATCATCTTCTTGTTGTTAAGGACAACCTCAATGAAACAATCATGCCTGCTAGAATCTCTGATGAAGATGTTAGGAATGAGACACCAAGGGTAAAAGAGGGGATCCTCTCCAGCCAAAGGATCCTTCCAGAACCGTATATCATCGCTTCCTATAACCCATCTGAGATTGAATTTTAAAACATCCAGGTACTTCCCCAGGAAATCCTTGTATGGAGATCCCTCAAGCAATCATTAATAGACAGAAAGTTGATGGCCCCTTCATCTATGGGTTTGGCAAGCCTAGCCTAGGATGCATTGTGACATTCCCTAGTCTGGGGGCCATCCCACATAAAGCCATCCAAAAAACAATCCATCAGGAGAACCATCCATTTGAGAGGATTCATAATGGCTAAGACATGCATGGGTATAGAGGCAATAACACTATTAACATGGTTTATATTGCCTCCGAATGAAAGGAACTTGTTTTCCAGTTCTGAATGTGCATTGTGATGCTTTTAACGATACCATCAAATAGCTACCTGTGAACACTGATATCATATATGGTATGATAGATATGTGTATATTTCGGTAATAACTGTATAATATAGTTATATATATTAAATTATAGTTTTAATCAATTATTCATGATGTTGATATTAAATATATGAGAATTTTGTCTAAATTTGGCTTATTTGAGACATATGTCATGTTGAAAACATATATTATTTTATGAAAACTGCATAACGTCCCATTTAAATGTAATATAATGAATATATTTCTTTTATTGAAATTTTTAATTTCATTTAATGTTATACTTTCATGGGTCTTACAATTCAATGTGACCAAAGTGGTAACTATTTTATGGTACAATCTCATTGTTTATCAGGATTAAATATTTATATGCTTCTAATGATGAAATATTTTGAAAACCCTCTCAAGATGAAAATTAATTTTATTATCCAATGATTATTTCATGATAATAAGTATATTTATTCATTTCCACTTTTTAATTACTGAGTAATTAAATGAAAGCATTTTAAGAAAAAATAATATTTATTTTTTTTCTTCTGTAGAAAACATGTTTTCATACAAATACTTGTTTTATTGAAGAAAATAATTTTTTTAACAATAAAAAACTGATTTATTTAATTTATTTTTCCCATATTTTTTTACAATATTTTTAAAAGAATAATAGTTTCATTTTCAGAACAAGGGACACTTGGAATTACTAAAATTGTGAAAGGAATATTTATTTTAACTAGTACAACATGAACCATATTTTCCAACATCATGACCACTAAAAATATTAATGCATCAATTATATTTGTTAATGGTTATTTTAGAATAATAGATTTTTAATTTTTTTTGGATTTTTTTAAAAAAATTTATTTTCAATGTGAATTTTTTAGCCTCAATAAATATTCCATGTAGTCTTTAATAATTATTTTCCATCTAAGATGACATCATTTGATGTTACATATGATTTATTGGGTATTCTATCCAAGGAAATGATTTGTATTATTTCTTATGATGGATTATTTTTACGGTAACAACATATTTATGATCTTTTTTCTCTTCAATGGGCTATACCATGATAAAATTCTTATCAACCCAACTTTTGTCCACCTATTTTTATCTTAATAAATTTATAATTAATTATGAATCATATTTACTTTCCATGGGTTATTTTATAATGAAATGTTTATGAATCCCATTTCTATTAATGTGTCATGATATAATTATTTTTTATGATCATGTGGCTCATTTATGTTTGATTCTCATTATTGGAAAGGTGATACCTATATGTCCCTCTAATGAATTGGGTAATGATTGAAATATAATGGGATAAACACAAATAGAATGGGGATTTAACCTAGTTCAATATAGTAATTTTTCTACAGTGAGATTCTTAGGATGAACCTTTAGTAATACAATGTTTTTTGGAATAAACCCATCCAACTATGATTGAATTTCCAATGATCCATGTCTATTATAGAAATGATATTCTATTCTAATGTGTATGACACAATTACAAGTCTTATGTCAATGCTATGATTTCATGGAATAAATTATATATTTTTTGTATAATTAATGTATTTTTAGAAACAAATATTTTTTTAAAAACTCAATTTATTTTTCATTGATATAGAAATTATGATTTTCATATATTATGATCATGTTTTTGTATAGTTATGAAAAGTTTATATTTATATATTTCCCTTGTTTACCCTTATTGAGAATATGAGATCACCATTTCTTTTGTTTCCTTTCCCTAGGTTATGATGATAAGTATTACATATGATATGTCTAATAAGGATTGTAGTTATGAGAAATTATGTGGGAGATTTTTTAGTTCAATTATGAATCAGTTTTCTATGGTTCCATGATTCCAAAGGAACTATGACTTTATGATCCTCATGCAAGTGTTTTAGTAATTTAATGAATGTTCTTAAAAATGTAATAAATATGTATGAAAACCTTGGTTAATTATATCCATAATTTAAAATAGATCATTATATTCAATAAAATTTTATGAAACCAGTTTTAATATGGTGAACACTAAAAGAATGAAGAAAATGGTGATACAATGATTTAAAAAAGCAAAAAATTATTGAGTGGTTGCTTCCGGTTGAATTGAATAGCGTATGTCATCAAAGAAAGATGAGGGATGAAATATTGAATAGAAAAAAAAATTAAATGATGATGAAAATAGACTATGGGGGAGGATCATGGGACATAAATGACAGAAGGGTGATGTTGTCTATCATCATCAATCAATAGAATAGGGTTCAAGCAATAACAAAAATGATTAGTTCATGTTATATGTGTTTTTTAAACATTTAACATAGGTTCTATTCGAACATAATCGTAAAGGGGTTTCTTTCACATTTAGAATTTTTTCTATAAAATTAACATTAAATTTCCTTCTAAATTATTTTTAACATCAGTTCTATAAAATATTAATATTAAAATTATGTCTGGACATTTAGTGTTGATATTATAAAAAAACATGTTAAATGTTTCCCTACTCACTTATAAAATTGGTTTCTAAAAATGCTACATTAAACACAACAGTCAAATACACTATTTCTACATGTTTCAATAGCCATAGCTGATATGATTAAATAATAGAAAAACAAATCATAATCTTGGCCACTCTCATAGTGATATAGAGAACTTCCCCACTTAACTCCTTAGATGGAACCATGGGAATAAAAGAATCTAATACATAAGACTTCCTCGCATGGTGTTGTATGATGTAAAAGTACATATCCCACTCATAGATGTTGCTATAAATGAATATATTACGTTTCTATAGTATAGAACACTATAATTATGTCTATTTTATGCCAACATCCAATTTATTCATCAAATAAAAGTAGTTTTTATTAATTTTCCTTGATAACCATGTGTGACATACTATATTTTATTTATTAATATCCAATTATGTTATCCAACCACAATAGAACTCACCATTAGAATCAGAATATATGTTTTCATGGATTTTTAAGTGGAAAAGATCCATATATCCTTTCTCATAACACAAGAGAGGGATATGCTATTTACTTAATGGTATTAAAGAAGGTGTATCTTTCCATCTTAATTAACACGCAACCACTTGATCCTCATAGAATAGTCCCTACTCTATATTTCCCAAAATCAAATTTCCATAATTATTAACATCAAATTTTAACCATTTCTATCAACGTCTCCATCACATTAAGTGTACAATTTAATGTTATCCAAAAACCTTCATTAGAAATCCATTTTAAATGGTAATGTCATGACAAGATCTATATTAACACTTCGATCTATTAGTTTTATTCTAAATCATCTAAGTAATGATTATTCAAACTTAATATTTTATTTGTGGTATTTTTATCTATTTTAAAAAATATTATTTATTTTATCCTTTAATATTATTTTTAATATTATATCAATATTAAATTAGTGATCAACCATGTTTCAGTCTTTGTTGTTAAATAATTCATCTATTTTATTCCATCTTACATGCTTTTTAATCTATTTATTTAATATGATTGGGATCAAAATATAATAATAATAATTTCTTTCCTAGAAACATTAAATAATTAAAATAAATTTTTATTTAAGAGTCAAGAAATTTAGAAGGATTAGTTTATCAAGAAGATGATAAAGTAACTATTAAACCTAGGGTAATATCTCCATGAACATGAACTAGTTTGGATTGTAGTATTCCACCTATCCTCCTAGGTATCTATATTATTTGTTTCACCTTGACTATAATTGAAAAACACAAAAAATATTTTCTATGAACCTTCTTTATATATGAATTAATCATGTGTAGGTCATGGGTACCATTATAATAGATATGGGTTGACAAAAAATAAATTTCTTATGCTCAGGGTTATATATTATAAAGAGGAGGGGATGAAACATATTTCATTATTTTAGTTTAATTATAATTATCTAAAAAACCCATGAAATAATATGTAAATTGAATTCAATATAACATCTGGATTGATTAGTAAAGATCAAAATAATACATGGTTGTAACTAATTTACATTTTAAATTGGATACAATTCATTTCTAGCTATTCATTTATTAAGATAAAACCACTCAAATTAATTCAATAAAAAATATTACTAAAAAATCGTTCATTTATCATAAATTAAATCTGAATATATTAGAAGAATTAAATATAATTTAATTTTAAATAAATTAGTTACATAAATTTTATTTAAAATTATCTTATTATATAATGTGTACTTAGGGGAAACATAGTGTGTACCCTTCAGAACCACTTATTGTATTATATTTTTTTGTTCTAAAAATTATAGTTACATGACATGTCATGTATTTACAAAATGTGTAATACCATGTTACTAGACAAGTATTAAAATATTAATTCATGAAACCCAGAATGTGTTAAACTATTGGTTGTGTACTGATTTTAATAATCATGTGAAGTACAACTAATATACGATGAATATACCTAAAATGCAGTACCAAAACTAATATATATATTAATTTATATTTAAGTATACTATATACCCTATGAGATAAAGTGTATTCCGGTTTCATGTTATTTTTTTTGGTTTAATGTTATCATTAATTTCATTCATATAATTAAATTATATGGTGTATAGCCTAGCATAACATTTACTCAACATAAAATTATTATGAGATATATGGGATGTACAACAACAAACATATTATGTACTCTATTTTTTAGTCATTGGTGATACATGCATGTGGGAATTGTGTGTATAACTTATATAGATTTATCTCTTTCATGGAATATAAGACAACTACATGTTGATTCATCCTAACCCATATTGATCAGCCTTATGTCTTTATGTAGTGTGTAATAAATACATGTTACCTACTTTAAACACAGTGTAATCATTATTTTTTCGAAGTTTATCATGACTTAATACCTAATGTGTATTCCAAATAAAATCAATGAAATACATAAAACCATGTTCAATATACCCCTTAAATAAATAGAGTATGATGATGTCACTTAATATCTCATGCACAATTAACCCATGTGGCCACCTAACTCATCCTGGTTTAATGAATCTAGGTACATAGCATGTAATTTATAGTTACATTTTATTTACCCATATTATCTTTCTATAACTTCTAACACATATGAAGGGTATTTATAATATTTATTCATTTTATTATACAGATGTTTATGGTCACATGAATGTTAATAAATAAGAAAAATATAATTTTTATTTAAGTAAAAAACAATCTAAAATTTTTTAACAGAAAATAAATGTGCATATATTTCAATGAGTAATAAATAATTAAAATTTAATAGGTGACCACTCTATTACCAAATATTGTTTCTAGGTTATAATAAAATTAGTCGATCCCATACCAAAAAATGGGTTTTCATATGTTTCTTAGATTTATCCCTATAGCTAGGTTAAGGAAACCCAAAAATCTTCTTAGATAATATCATTATATTATAATTTGAAATTAAATTTAAATGTTTATGAATTATCTTTTCTCTTAATTATTTCTTAGTTTTGCAATCAGTGGAAAACTCTTTTCATAATGTCACTATGAAGTGGGGCCATATTTATAACAACCCTACTTTTTAATACAAACATAAACATGATTTATTACATAAACTTTTCACATGATACAACAAAGAAGATCAAGAGGTATAGTTTCATTGGGGCTTAGTATCATTAAATAACAACATAAAACATGAAATACAACATCTTTATTGAAAACTTCCTTTACATTAACACTATATTCTCTCGTACTTTGCCTTGCATGGGATAACCTGAGGACATTCATAAGAAAAGGGTGATCTATAAAGCCCAATAAGGGAATAAACACGGAATACATGTGGAGTAAAATACATCTTAGACAATAGGAATATCAATAGAGCACAAGAGACACATGAACATAAAGACATGATAAAGCATGATAATCATAACATTGAAATGTGGCCACAACACTTAACATGGAATTAGCAGGATCTAAGGCCCATTGAAGACATGGAATGAGTAAATCCTCATTGTATTTGAAGCACGAGTAAACCCTTGTTGAACTTTAATTATCATGATAAGAACTCATTGCATATGACCTATTATGATACTATACTTTACCCAATGCATTGGAGTGCTATAAGGGAACACCCTTCTTAAAAATTTCATTTCATGCATAAGTGTGCCACATGGATCATAAAACATGGATTCATAAAACACAATCATTTATTCCATGATAAAGCAATGTGGAACTAATACCTTAAACTTTATAATAAATAAGTAAATGTGCATAAAGGTGAATACCCTTGATGGAGAAATGGGCCTAGTATTCACTATACAATGACATTGGCTTAGAAAATTGGTGCGATTTCGGAAGCGTAACAGCGTGACATAAGAATTAATAAAAATGGTAAATGAGAGAGAAAGGGGTTACTCATCATATTTACATGTAATGGACAGTAAGGAGGAAATATAGATACCTATCCCAACAATTTAAATGGAATTCAGATTCATGATACAAAAGTATTTCATGAATGTTAAATAGGAGAGAGAAGTTCCTTTCGGAATTTTGGCATATTAATGGGTGTACATTGGAGGCATTAAATGGGAGAGAATGGGGTCTGCCATAATTCAAACATAAATAGGGCTGTATGAGGGAGGTGAAAAACCATACCCCAACATTCATAATTAAAATTAAAAGGAAAAAAAACTTAATGAAAATTGGACAAAAATGAGACAGGAAGAAAAAACACTTACTTGGAAGTGTGTTTCCAAAGGCTAGAGAGAGGCTTTTGAGAGGCTTCTTGGCATCTTGGGGATCCTTGGGAGGATTATAGAGAGAGTAGGGAAGATGTTGGACGAACTAAAATGGCTTTGAGTGAGGAGGAAGTGAGAGCTTGTGTGGGTTTATATAAGAAAGGTGAGGGAATTCTGTATTATTTAGGTTTGGGACCCCTTATATGAAATTAATCCAAAACACAAACCATCACATGGTTTTTTCCCATGGTTTTTGGAAAAGGGAAGAGGAAAACAATATTTTATATTTCCAAAGTCAGAAATTTTAAATATTATAGGGTTTCTTATGTGGAGGTCAGTCACACTCCCATGGAAAATAATTTAAAAATACAATATGTTTAATAAGTATTGAGGGGTCCATTAATGATTTGAAAAGTTGGTCAAACAAACCCAAAATCAAATTATTTTAATGTTAAAACATATATTGTCCGTAAAAAAAGCTTATTTTATTTTATTACATCACTATTGGGTCATTATGATGTCATAAAACACATTATATATTTAAACGGTATTTAATTTTTAGCCAAACATTTAATTGTCTCAGAAAATTATGAAAAATTCACTGTTGAATAATTTCAACGTCCTGATTCCAAAAATAACATTCCTTTATGTAAATAATTTTCTGAATATGTTAATTTTCAATTTTAAAATAATCACTGACATTTATTTAAAATTCACGGGTTTTGACAAAAGTGACTTTCAAATATTAATAAAAAATTATAATTGCATTCATAAAATTATATGATCATTTATATTTAATAAAAATTAAATTAATAATAATATTTTATTAAAATCTTATTTAATTAAAAAATTAATTAATTTAATAAAATATACTTCTTAATTAAACAATAACCAAAAACATTATTTGTACTTTTAATAACTATTTACAATGTGTCAATGATGACAAGAACGTATATACATTATTATATAAAAAATAATGTACATGAACATAGTACTATCAGTTTGTCACATAACCCCTTATAACAGCTGAATAAGACCTAAGGGTAAGGTGTGCGATGGTGACAGACTCATAGGGTGGCTCAGATAACATTGCTCAAGTGGTAATCTCTATCAACTACCACTTTTCCCGTAGAAGGTCCCGTTTGAGCATGACATGATGAAGCTCATCTTGGGATTGGTCAAGAGCGAAGCCCTAGGAGGCCACCACTTTCTCAAGCTCCAACAAATGGGATTTGTATGTAGTAATTCTACTAGATGAGTCCCTCACTTCTTTTTCCTGAGTAAATTGTAATTTTTAAAGCCCAATATTTATACTAATCATGTTATCACTGTTCAACGGATATATTAGCAATGGTAAAAATTCTTAACATAAAAACAAAGAAGTTAACATTTTATATAAGCATACCGAGACATTTAATTAGATCAAGAGGGATTTCCCTTAATGAAACTTTGGGCTGTTATAATATTCCCCCCTTAAGAAATTTCACCCTTAAATTTTCCTTTTCCCACACTAAAATAGATGTGGGTAACTCAGATTTACCATTTCCTCCAATTCCCATGTCACTTATTCAAACATGTGGTTTCTTCAGAACACCTTGACGAGTGGCATTGTCTTATTTCGTAGAACTTTTTCTCTATGATCTATGATCTTCATAGGTTATTCCTCATAAGAATGATCATCCTCCAATTGTACCACCTCAGAAGACAGTACATGTGAAGGGCCTGGTATCTACTTCCTTAAGAGGGATAAATGAAAGACATCATGTACTTTGGCCATGGTATGTGGAAGTGCTAGTCGATTGGTCACAGCCCCGAAATGATCATGAATCACGAAGGGGATGATGTACCTTGGACTTAACCTCCCTTTCCTTCCAAACCTAATGACCTTTTCCTCAGAGATATGCCCAGAAAACCATGTCTCCATCTTTAAACTCAAGGTCTCATCGACTGTTATCTGTAAAACTCATATGTCGACTCTAGGATGCCTTGATATGATGCTGAATGGTTTTCACCTTTTCCACCATTTCTTCGACCATTTCTGGTCCAAGCATCTTACGTTCACTAACCTCATCCCAACATGTTGTTGTTCTGTACCTTTTCCCATACATGGCTTCACATGGTGCCATTTGGATGCTTGAGTGGAAACTGTTGTTGTAAGGGAATTCAACTAGTGGAAGATGTTGATCCCATGCTCCTTTAAAGTCCATTGAGAATGCTCTCAACATGTCCTCATGTCTACGGATAGACTACTCAGATTGGCCATCAATTTGAGGATGATAATCAATAATGAAGTTCAGTTCAGTATTCAGAGCATGTTGAAGACTCTTCCAAAACATGGAGGTGAATCTTGGATCTCGGTCAGACCGAATAGATAGTGGTACACCATGAAACCTTACCACTTCCTTGATATATATTCGTGCCAGTTGATCTAATGCTAAACATTCCCGAATATCAATAAAGTGTGAAATCTTTTTAAGACGATCCATAACAACCCAGATTGCATTGTTTCCGTTGGATGTCTATGGAAGTTCGGTGACAAAGTCCTTGGTGATTTTCTCCCATTTCCATTCTGGTATGGGCAATGGTTGCATCATCCCCATAGGCTTCTGCATCTCTGCCTTGACTTACTGGCACACCAGGCACTTTGATATATATTCAGCGATCTCCTTTTTCATAATATCCCACCAAAAGTTTTCTCATAGATCTCGATACATCTTTGTCCTCCCTGGGTGAATAGAAAAATTTTAACTATGTGCATCATCCAGAAGATACTTCTTCAGCTCCAGACGTAATGGAACCCATAGAATTTTCCCAAATCTCACAATTCCTTCTTCATTAACATTAAACTCCGAGGATTTCCCTTTTTTGATAGCTTCCACTTTTTCCTGAATTCCCACATCATCCTTTTAAGCATCCTTTATACATTCCAAAAGTGATGGTTGAGGAATCATTTGTGAAAGGATTGATGAGGTTACCTTATTTATGATTCCCATGTCCATCTTCATCATGTCTATGAATATTGGATCCTTCTCAATTATCCTCATTGATAGAATCATTGGGTCCTTTCTACTTAGGGCATCTACAACCTTGTTTGGTTTCCCAGGGTGGTAATGTATTGAACAGTCATAATCCTTGATGACTATATCCATCTTCTCTAGCGCATATTAATCTTTTTCTGTGTGAATATATATTTCAGACTCTTATGGTCAGTAAATATCTCACATTTCTCCCCATAGAGATAATGCCACCAGATTTTCAAGGTAAAGATCACCACCACCAACTCTAGATCATGAATTGGACAGTTTCGCTCATGGATTTTCAACTGCTTTGAGGCATAGGATATCACTTTATCATTCTACATCAGTATACATCCAAATCCCTTCTTCGAAGCATCACTGAATACAACAAAAGTTCCCGCACTTGTGGGAAAAGTGAGGACTGGAATAGTGATAAGCCTCCTTTTCAACTCCTTGAAGCTTTATTAGCATTCATTACACTATAAAAACTTTACTCTATTTTGATTTAGCTTGGTAAGAGGGTTGGACGATCATGAGAAATTTCTCAAAAATCATCGATAATATCCGGATAACCCCAAGAATCTACGTATATCTGTTACCAATGTTTGCCTCAGCCATCCCTCAATTGCATCTGTCTTGAAGGGATCCACAGATATTCCATTGCTTGTGATGATGTGGCCCATTAATGAGACCTCCTTCAACCATAACTCACACTTGTTGTACTTTACATAGAGATTCTACTTGTGCAACGTCTCGAGTACAATTATTAAATTCTCCTCATGATCCTCCTTGGTTTCAGAGTATATTATAATATCATCTATAAAGACTACCACAAATTTGTCGAGGTAATCTCTAAAGAATCTATTAATTAAGGCCATGATGGTTTCTGGAGCATTAGTGAGTTTGAAAGGAATTAATATGAATTCATAGTGCTTGTATCTTGTGCGAAAAGTATTCATGGGGATATCTTCTTTCTTCATACTTACTTGATAATATCCTGAGAGTAAGTCCACTTTGGAGAAGTATTGTGCTCCACACAGCTGATCAAACAAGTCATCAATTTCTGTGAGAGGATACTTGTTCTTTATCGTGATTTTGTTTTGGTCATGATAATCGATGAAAAGCCGCATTGACCCATCCTTCTTCTTGACGAAGAGGACTGGTGCACCCCATGGTGAAGCACTTGGGTGTATAAACACTTTATCCAGATTCTCTTGTAGTTTTTTTCATCTCTTCGTGCTCTATAATAGCCATTCTATATGGAGTCTTGGTTATTTGTAATGACCCGAGTATAGGTTTAATTTAGAATTCAACATCTCTTCTAGGAGGAAGACCGAGAAGTTTCTCAGGAAACACTTCAGCGAATTCCCTCACAATAGGCATTTCTTCAAGGATGGTTTATTCATTGGACTCAATCATTTGATCCATATATTCATTCTTATAGGGAAGTAATATCCATGCTTGAGATGATGGTGCAAAATGAGATTCATCTTCCTCCTTACACTTGTAAATAATTTGGAATCAAATCTCCACATGGAGTGTGATTTCCCTCTCCTAACAATTTATATTGACTCCATATAAGGAAAGCCAATCCATGCCAAGAATTGCATCAAATTCCACCAGAGGGAGTATGATAAGTTTTTTCGAGAAATTCAATCCATAGATTATAATAGGGGATGAATTATATTCATGGGATGGAATGATTTCCCCAATTTTCTTACTCACCGACATCTTCATATCCATGACTTGTGGTAGTGCTGGGATTGTTATACTAAACATTATAGATATAAAAGAATGTGTAGAACCTGAATCAAAAAGTAATTTCTCTATTCATGAATGAATAACCAGCATACCTGTCACCACTTCATTGTCAGGGTTCACTTCGGTAGAAGTGATGGAAAAATCTCTTCCTTGCTTCCCTAGAGGGTGTTGGTTGCCTCTAAAAACCCTTGGATTAGGGAATTGATTTGAAAAATGCCCCGGTTCATTGCATTTGTAGCATTGAAAAATGTGTTGAGGTTCGAACGGAGCATTCCTCTCCTCTGTTGCAGCCGCGAGTCTTTATTGGTGACAATTAATAGCTAGGTGCCCTTCTCTTCCACACCTGAAGCATTTCCTCATCCCCCTTAAGGAAATTTCCAGGGTGCTTCTTTTTGCACTTTTCTAAAGTGGGGTGATGGATCTTCTTAGAACCATTTGATCTATCCATAGGACCACCAGCATTAAAGTGCACCTTATGCTTCTTATCCCCATGATACCTCTGTGATTCTCCGATCTCTATTTTGACCTTGAGGGAACATGGGAAAATTTCCTCATAGCTAAAGAAGTCACGGATCGCCAATGCTTTCCACAGACTAGGCTTCAGCCCACCAATGAAGTAGTCAACTTTGCATTTGGGGGTAACGACAAAGCCAGAAGTGTATCGCGCAAGCCTTGTGAAGTTTGGCTCGTATGCTCTAACAGATTTTTCGTCATTTTTATTGAGGTAAAGGAAGTCCCTTTTCATCTTATGCCAGAGGGTGTGCGGAAAATTTTTATCGAAAAAAATCTTCCATAAATCCTTCCATTCCAAAACCTCAATCTCCTCCCCAGGCTTCCTATTTTTGATCAACGTCCACCATTGATCAGCTTCACCCTCCATACAATAAGCCGCCAGGAGGACCTTCTCTTGTTCTGAACATTGAAGGATGGAGAAGATCTTTTCAATGGAGTTGATCCATTGTTTAACGATCGTGGGATCAGATGATCCAAAAAAAGTAGGAGGCTTTGTCTCATGATGCTCTCGATAATGACTTGTTATTTCTTGGGGGGGGGGGGGTTGAACATTCCTCTTGACCCATGTTTCTATTAAAAACTTGAGTTAGCTGAGAGAGAAGCATGGAAAAGTTCACGATTCATGCTCCCATTGGATAGGGCATCTCATTAGTACAATCATCACACTGATCTTCACATCGGTTGTTAGCCTGAGTCCTCCTATTTCCTGCCATTGGTTGGAATAAAAGGAAATTTAGGGGTAACAAATAAAGGGTAATCCAAAGGCAAAAGTTGAAGACTTATAAATAAACTTTTATTTCCTTAACTCATGAGTCTATAGGCTTCAATCTAGACTTTTCGTGATCTAATTTCTAACATAAATTCTTAGGAACATTTTTTTAATTCCCTTAATAGGGGTTCATAATAAGCTTGTGAATTTATCAAAACATATCCCCCGGGTGTTTCGTAAGCAAAGGTGCAGCAAGGCTCATTGTCGTTCACTTGTTCCCGTTCGAGTCTATCTCAATGCGTTGTTTTCATGTTTTACCCCAAGGATACATCTGTGCTAGAGCTGTCTCTACCTGCTCGTATCCAGATAGGGATGTATTAGCTTGATAAACCACTTATTCAGTACTTACCAAAACTTAGGGATGTTATTATTATACTTAGTATTGTCTCTATGGCTTTAATAGGGGTTTCTAATCCTCATTCCAAAAATAACCAAACCTATCCTCTGATACCAACTATAACAACCCTTTTTTTAATACATACTTAAACATGACTCATTACATAAACTATTAAATTGTTAC
This sequence comes from Viscum album, assembly GCA_963277665.1. Taxonomy (NCBI): domain Eukaryota; kingdom Viridiplantae; phylum Streptophyta; class Magnoliopsida; order Santalales; family Viscaceae; genus Viscum; species Viscum album. The sequence continues at coordinate 1,974,464,719 of OY728133.1, forward strand.
AAAAAAGAAGATCAAGAGGTCTAGTGTCTTTGGGGCTTAGGATCATTACATAAAAACTTAAAACATGAAATAAAACATCTTTGTTGAAAGCTTACTTTACATGACCACTACATTCTCTCGTACTTAGCATTGCGTGGGATAACCAGAGGACATGCATAAGAAAAGGGTGAGCTATAAATCCCAGTAAGGGAATAAACAAAAAATACATGAGAAGTATAATACATGTTAGACAACAGGAATATCAATAGATCACAAGAGAAACATGAACATAAAGGCATGGTAAAGCATTATAATCATAACATGGAAATGTGGCAACAACACTTAACATGAAATTAGCATCAGCCAAGGTCCACTGCACATGGGGCATGATTAAATACTCATTGCACAAGAAGCATGAGAAAACCCTCATTTCACTTGAATTAGAATTTGTCAACACTCATTGCACATGACGTATCATGATACTATACTTTACCCAATGCATTGGAGCGCTATAAGGGCGCACCCTTCTTAAACATTTCATTTCATGCATAAGTGTGCCACATGGATCATAAAACATGGATTCATAAAACATAATCATTTATTCCACTATAAAAGAATGTGTAATTAATACATGAAAATTTATAATCAATAAGTAAATGTGCATAAAGGTGAATACCCTTGATGGAGAAATGAGCATGGTATTCACTACACAATGATATTGGCTTAGAAAATCGGTGCGATTTCGGCAGCATAACGGCGTGACATATGAATTCATAAAAATTGTTGATGAGAGAGAAAGGGGTTCCTAATAATATTTACATGTAACTTACAGTAATGAGTTCATATAGATAAATGTCCCAATAGTTGTAATGGAATTTATATTCATGATACAAAAGTATTTCTTGAGTGTAAAAGAGGAGAGAGAAGTTCCTTACAGAATTTCAGCATAGTAACGGGTTTACATGGGAGGCATTTAATGAGAGATAAAGGGGTCTCCAATCATTAAACCATAGAGAGGGCAATATGAGGGAGTTTAGAAACCATACCCCAATATTCATAATTGAATTTAAATGGTAAAACAACTTAAATAAAATTGGACAAAAATGTGAAAGGAAGAAAAAACCCTTACTTGGAAGTGTGCTTCCAAAGGCTAGAGAGAGACTTGTGAGGGGCTTCTTGGGAGCTTGGGGAACCTTGGAAGACTTATTAAGAGAGTAGGGAAGAGTTTGGAAGAACTCAAAATGCTTGAGTGTGGAGGAATTGGGATATTGGGTGGGTTTATATGGAAAGGTGAGAGAATTATTTATTATGTTGGTTTGGGACACCTTATATTAAATTAATCCAAAAGAAAAACCATACCATGGTTTTTGTCCAAGGTTTTTAGAAAAGGGAAGAGGAAAACAATATTTTATAAGGCCAAAGTCTGAACATCTTAAAATAATAGGGTTGATTTTTTGGAGGTGAGTCACACTCCCATGGAAAATAATTTAAAAAGACAATATATTTACTAAGGCTTGTGGGGTCCATTAATGATTTGAAAAGTAGTTCAAACAAACCCAAAATCACATAATTATAATGGTAAAATATATATTGGCCGAAAATAAAGCTTATATTATTTTATTACATCACTATTGGGTCATTATGATGTCATAAAACACATTATATATTTTAACAGTATTTAATTTTTACACAAAAATTTGATTGTCTCAGAAAATTATGAAAAATTCACTGTTGGATAATTTTGATGTCCTGATTCCAGAAATAATATTTATTTTAACTAAATAATTTTCTAAATATGTTGATTTTCACATTTAAAATAAAAATCAACATTTATCGAAAATTCACTGGTTTTGGCCAAAAAGGCTTTCAAATCTTAATAAAAAATTATAATTGCATTCATAAAATTATAAGATCGTTAATATTAAATAAAAATTAATTTAATAATAATATTTTATTAAAATATTTTTTAATTCAAAAATCCTTAAATTTTATAAAATATAATTCTTAATTAAATAACAACTAAATACACTTTTTGTAATTTAGAAACTATTTACAGTTTGTCAATGATGACAACAAAAAATATACATTATTATATACAAAAAAACAATGTACATGAACATAATACTATCGATTTGTTACATAACCCCATAAAACAACCACATAAGACATATGGGTAAGGTGTGCAATGGAGACAGACTCTTGGGGTAGATCAGATAACATTGCTCAAGTGGTAATCTCTATCAACTTCCACTTTTCCTGTAGACGGTCCCATTTGAGCTTGACGTGGTGAAACTCAGCTTGGGCTTGGTCAAGAGCGATGCCAATGGATGTGTCCTCTTTTCCAAGCTCCGAAAAATGGGCTTTGTATGGAGAAATGCTACTGGATGAGGCCATCACTTCTTTTGTCTGAGTAAATTGGATTTGTTAAAGCCCTATATTTATACTAATCATGTGATAACTGTTCAACAGATATATTAGTAATGGTCAACATTCTTAATATAAAACCAAAGTAGTTGAAATTTTATATAAACATACATATACATTTAATTATATCAAGTTGGAATTCCATTAATGAATCATTGGTTCGTTACAATAGTGTAGACCCCATCCCTTATTCATCCATGAAATATTTGAAACCTTTGAACATATATGTATATATATATTGGATTCAGCCTAGATGATTTTAATTATTCTGTTTTTCACCATTTACCATGTAAAGAATTATTTCTAAAATTAATGAATAGATTAGGTTCTCATGATTACTTTAGAGGAAGGATTATGATCTATATCAACCCACACATTTCATACATAAAAATAACTTCAATTTAAATGAATATTCATTATATGAAAAGGTGATCCATTATATAATCTTATAAGTATAGTATAATTAGAAACAAGGATACATTAACAAATCATTCAGAAGTAAAAAAAATCATATCCCACTATTTTCTTCCAAATACTCACACTTGTCAAAATTATCATACTTAAATATAATTTTTCCTAACTTGGGGAATGAAACATAATAATGGGTAAAATTAGATGATTAGTAATGAGAAACTAGGGATATATCAATGATCATATAAACATCACATGAGCATAGGGTTATGATAACAAGTGATTAATATATGAAAATGATACCATTCATATCAAATATTATAATATTGAGTAATGAAAAAATTCTTGGTAGTTCATAAGAAGGGAATCCTAAAGTAATACAAGAACATGATCCCTGAAATCAAAACATAAACATAAGAGATATATTTTTTGAATACATATATGCAAATAAAATCATTTCTATAGTAGTCAAGGATCACTTCTAAGAAAATCATTGTAGAATGGGTTCACTCCATAATCCATCATAGTATCCAATGTTTATTCCCAAGACTATCAAAGGGGATAATAAATTACTGAATTGGGTTTACTATCCATTCATTTCATGTTAATATCATGATATATCAATAATTACTCAAGTAATTGGAGGGATATATAATTCATGTCCCACCCGTCACATAATGAAATACATATTATTGTGTTCAAAAACACAATTAATTATTAATCATATCATAACCTAGGAAAACAAAGTCATTTTAATTATCACTTCATCCATGAATAACCCTTTGAAAATAAATGGGTTTTTATACATTTCACAATATATTAACTGGTAGATATGAAATGAGTTTCATATTTATAACATTAATTCATTATAATATTGCGCATAAAAATGGAATCAGATTCCTAAAAATCATTTCATCACAATCATAAGTATTATATAAAAATTAGAATGATGAAATAATCAGGTCACATATCCATTAAGTCATATGAAACATCAAAGTTAATTATTGTTAATTAATACAATTATTATAAAAATAACTTTAAAACATTCTTGAGGAAATGATCCTTTCTATTTTTATAAAACTAATTTTAAAATTAAAGTATTCGAAAAATATAAAAGTAAATATTTTATTTAAAAATACCATTTTAAAATTTTATAAGAATATTTAAATCATTTACAATCTGTGATGGTGGAAAATTTAGTATATACCATAAATTTATAAAGAAAATATTACTTTCATTGTTTTGTAAAAAATTTCAAGAAAAAACATTTTTTGAAAAAAAATAATATTAATTTTAAATCATTTTCAAAATGTAAAACATGGGTAAAAATTACATTAGAAAATATGTTAGTAACAGTAAAAATATTATTGAAATCATTTTTAGAAAAAATAGAGACAGAAGAGAAATGAAATTTGACTAAAGTGAGAAATAAAGTCAGTTTTTCCTTAAAAACATTATTATTTAATCCAGGGTAAAAAATGATTAAAATAAAAAAAACATGTTATTTATATAATTAAGTATAGGAAAAAAACTTAACATGCTTCTTGAGATATATATATATATATATATAATAAGAATATTTCCATTAGAAATATATTCAAAGACAATCCCAATAAATAATGAGATTTTATCATAATGCCCTCACCACATAGGTATTTATTGAATCATAAGCCTCATTAACGAAATAAAATTATATGTATATGTATATCCCATAATTTGTAGGATAATAATTATAAAATACATTCATAGGTAGTATATATACATCATAAATGTTACATGTTGTTAATATGACATGTATGCCAATAAAGTAAATTTGAGAAGAAAATTCCCCATCTCAAGTATTGAATGACATCTTACAAATTTGAAAAATGTATATAATAAATATCGTTTTATTATAAATTTAATTTAAAAAAAACTCATGTTTATAATATCGTATATTATTTACTTATATTCTTTTACCACCTATTTATTAACAATTCATTATTAAAAACACTATTCTGGTATTATGTTCTTCCCTTTTTATATTTTTCGTGGTTTAATAGTTTTGGTCCATGTACAATGAATATATTTACATCAAATGAATTATTTTAGTTATTATATTATTATCTTAAATTGTAATTATATTAATTTTTTATTCATCCATAAAATTTATATATATATATAAATTAATTACACAATTCAAGGAGATGGTAGGTTGTGCACATGAATCAACATTGTTTTTATTTTCTTGAAGGATATAAGGAAAGAATTTTAAGTGTTAACTAAACTGTAATGAGTATTTTTTATATCATATATATCATATATATTCATTAAATATGACTTTTCTATTATCCATGTCAAAATAAAATGAAAAATGTATCAGATCACTTCGTGGATGTGGTAGTCCACAGGTACAGACGACCGACATTATCAGTTTCTAACAAATATATACGAAAGAAGGAATATGTGATATTAAAATTAAATAATTATATTTATTTTATAAATATAACATATATATACAATAAATCCATCATTACATATACTGATGAGATACGGGGATGGAAAACATATTACATCGGTTCATGATGCTACAGTTTTTCGTACACCCGATCGAGAGTTTCATTTACCATTTGAGGTAATAGGAGATGTATATATATTTACATTAAAATAATAACAAATAAATATATATGATATAGTAAATTTCTTATATCGTTATACTTGAATAATATTTTAAATATATATACTATGTAATTTAGTGGAAACACATGCGAAATAATTGTACCTTTGTTTTAGAGAATCCCTTTAGGTTTACACCTAAATCCTTCATAGGCAAGTTTCTTAATCATGATAATTTCTATATGAAATGGGGAATAAATTAATTAATCTACTTGAGTTGGTCATAGAGAATCCAAAATGATATTTAGTTATTGATAGTAGAGGAGTGGGGTGTCTTTTTATATGTTGTGATGGGGTCCATCTTCAAAGTTACGTGGAGAATCCAAAAGGATATTTATGTATGGATAGAAGAGGAGTGGGCTGTAATTTCAAAATATTTTCATAGAAAATTATTTTTAAAATATTCCATTGGAAAAATACCATAATAGTTTTTTACCCCTAGTAAACCCAATTTGACCATAACCGCAATAATTAATTTTTATGGTTTTCACTATTAATTATGAAAAAAATTATGATTACCATATTATATAATTTTAAGTATAATTACTTAAAATATATAATCCATTTTTAAAAAAAAAAATTCATATATTTTGATGAATTTAATTCGTAACTACACCCGAAGAGGTGAAGAAAAACACATTTTCCAAACCAAACCTTTTTCAGTGTTTAAAATGATTGTATAAAATAATTCAATATGAAATTGATTATAGAGAACATAATGGTATTATTTATAATATAATTGATCCAATTGTAATTTTAAAATGATCTTTAATAAAATATTCATGTAAAATTTTTAAATAAAAATAATGTTTTTATACTAATCAATATTTTTAACTTTTCAATTAAAAATAAATCTTTTAAGAAAAATATAAAAATTTCACCCTCATATAATTTTTAAATTTTAATTCCAAACATGAATTTAGTTTTTCAAATAAATTTTATAAAATATGAAAAAGTAATTATATTATTTAATCAATAAAAGAAATGAAAATATATTTTTGGAAGAAATGTTTTTTTAAAGTTTTTAAATAATTTAGAAATAGTTAATTACCAATTGAAAAATATATCTAATTCAACTAAAACTAATATATCTGATTTTAAAAATGTTGTTATTCCTATTTGTTCTAAATTTTTTAACAAATATGTTATAATGGTGATATTAAAATAATATTATCAATAATATATAGTGTTTTTTTAATAATCGATATTTAATGTAACATAAGTCATCGAAAAAATTAAATTTATTAGATTAAAATCTAATGGTTTTATAGGAATGAGTCTCTTAGATACTAAGAATATTTTTTAATATGTTCTATTTATTCCTTTTGATAATTCTCTATAAAATAGTATTGTTGTTTACAACCATGTATAACATTAAAATTGATATAATTGATTTTATATTTCTAGGTTAGAGAATAATATAATTTCATTGAATCTATATTTTATTCCCTTAATCCTTAAGAAACATCACATAAAATAATAATAAAAAAATAAAAAAATATTATTATTTTATTAATGTTCCCTAAACTCATGGATAATTTCAATATAAGGTATTAAATAAATAAATACATACTTTACCTAAATCTTAATTTTTATATCATTTCCAATAGACCTTTTAGTCAGATCCTGATTCTCCATCAATATGTATCAAACATGGAATCATGATTATTTATTTAAATAAAAAATTACCACTTCTTTATTCATCGATATATAAGAAAATATTATATTTAGAAAACCAATGAATAAATATGCAATTAATATTTTACTCGCATAGTATACATTAAAATAACTACTGACTATGTATTTTTTATCACTATAACCATAATAATATTATTCTAGGAAGATGAGAATAATATTTATTATAATATTAAATACTAAAAGTAAATTAAGTGAGGTATTGAATATATTTAATTTGTGACCCTTTAGGCTTCTTTTTTAGTAGAATTGGTCTAATGTTTCTTAAATTACTTAATTGACATCTAGAAACATGTCGAGGTACTAATAGAGGAAGAAGATAAAAGCGAAAACAATAATAACCACTTATAAATGACTATTGTGTGATATAATTTTTTTCTTTCAGTCTCGTATAAATAAGGTTGAATTACTTGTGTCACTAACCAATATACATTAAATATATTTAATTAATTTTTTAAAAATAATGTTATATATTATAAACTTCCACAGTTATTTCCCTCATCCTGCAGTTTTATTCCCATCAATAGGAATTATGATATCTACTTCCATTAATATATGATGGACAAATCCTTTCTGACTTTTTCATTAACATCGTGTCACTCATGACATGCCCAACATATCTGACATCTCATGATCATATGACATCATGGTTTTCTTCAATAAAATTAACTATTTTTCACGATATTCATTAATAATAATATCATGTATAACGATCAATACAAACATTATTAGGTTAGAATATAAAATGAAAAATAAAATAAGTGAAATTCTTTGGGTGGATTTATTCTCATAACCGCCTCTATTGGATGATACCATGGGGAATATTAACAATAATAAGTGTCAATGTGTAATGATACTCATAGTTATAATAACATGTATCATCTGTGATACCTTAGAAAATATCATTTAGATAATGAATATGAATTTAAGAATGTTGTCATAGAACTTCAAGGATATAATCATAGAGGGGAACTACTATAAAATTTTAATAGAAAAGTATACTTCAAGGACATTATCATATCAATGTAACATATAAAATTATCATAATATGATAAAATATATAATAATATTCAAAACCATGAATATATGGGTAATTTACATTTCAAACAAGTTGTTTATATGACACTAACTACCAAAAATGGTTAATAATTGTGGTAATCTGTGAACTATAGTTGAAGGATGATGAATTTATACCAACTATCATTTATCATTATATTTATATTGTAATATATAAATGCTAGGATTAAATTTCGTTAAAATATGGAGTAGGTACCAACATTAGGTCCATAGATAGGAAAACAAATGTGCCTTATCCAATTCTTTACATTCTACCATACGTGATTGGATGAGTTTATATTTGATGAGATCATTATTTAATCTTAATTAATGGTATATTCAAATGTTTGAAATAGTAAAAGATCAAATAATATTTATCCACCCCATTTCTCAATAGTGAACCCATTCTTTAGGCACATCTTAAGTAGAAAAATAGAACATAATTATACAAAAATGATTCAAACGATGGTTCATATACCCCTAATAAGATATTATTAATGGAAATTACTGTTATGATAATAATAAATATTTAATTTTAATATAATGTGATAGGATAATTAGTACCCATTTCCAAATGATATATGTTTGGAAAGACGAAAATAGTTTAATCTAAAAGATCAAAAATTAAATTCTTATCCACAAAATTCATTGACAAACACTGAAAAAATAAATATCTTTCCTAGACATCACATGTAATTATTTGATCAAAATAATAAAATTCCTCATCTCTGATACGATGAATTTATATACACATTTTGGATAAATTAATATAATGTTAATTCAGGATTTATTTGATAATGAACTTGAATCAAGTTTTTTTTATAATTATAAATTTTGGATTCAAATGATGAAATGATTAAAATATATTAAAAACATGTTTTACAAACTATGAATGATTTAAAATAATTTATTCATCATTTAGAACATCCATATGGATCAGAGTCCATCGTATGATAACTTACATGAAATTAAGAGATTGTATAATGTAAAAATACATTGCACATCATCCAATTTTAAATGTCACATTCCCACTAAAACTGAAAATTTATAATTATGTACATTATATGAATAACATAAGTGAAGTGTAGAGATTAAACAATGTGAAAAACGTTGGAAGACCACATCCACTAAAATATATGAGCTGTAGATCCCATGAGATTCAATATTTAATTAGAAGATTGTGGATATATAGTATAAATAGTGATGAATGTGCACGCCATGTAAACTTTCAGACATGAAGACACTATATGAAAATACATGATGTGAAATATTTTTATGTTGTGTACATTTTATGACTATTGTGTCTGGGAAATGATTTATGGATAAAGGAGATAGACTAGTATTATTAAATTAATCTATGTTCGTTGTTTAAATCTATATTATCTTTCATAAAAGTTTTAATCCATTTATTTACTTATTTTATCATTTAATTTTTCATTTTTTACCAACCTACATTAATTCTTTTGTTGATGTGATTTTGTTTCCCTTTCGATGTTTGTTTGTAATTATGTTCTCTATTATTCAATGAGGCTCCCTATTCCATCACTATTTCATCATTTCAAGTAATTTTTTGATTAGATTTACTTTAATTCAAATTTATTATCTTGATTTCTATGTATCTTAAATTTTTTAGTTTTTTATAAACTTTTACATGATAACTCATAGAACAATTTATATTCGGATTCTTTTGATCAACATATTAATGCTTGCCTAATCCTATTAGGGATAGTGGTCAATATTAAGGGTTTTTATGAGCCTAATGAATCCAAGATTTGATCCTTACTAATTATAAGACTAGTAATTAGGTTATGAATAATTTTTCATCATATTTTTTTATATATCCCAAACCATGGTAGGTGAAATTTAATGAACCTAACCTAATTGTATTTGAGCTGGCTATGAACATTAACCATAGATACATTTTGCATAGAATCTATGTGTTATGCATCTAGTTTGTTACCAACCCATACCAAGGGATAGATTTAGAATAGTTAGATCCCATTAGTTTGATAGAAACTAATTAATGACCCTTTCATATGTTTACATCCTAATCCATAATACTATCATAAGCTAGATTTTAGATTATATTTTTCTTAAAGAAATGAAATTGATCATGATCCCTTATTTTTTGTCTTTATTAAATCCGATCTAGCGTGTTCTATAGAAATCCAAAGCTTGAAGAGTGAACATGAGGAATCCTTCAATAGGGGTTGAATCGTTAGGTTTATTTTATGCCAATTTTCCGTAAAGCCTCGACCTTGCTCTTCAACTTTACTATGCTTTTGTAGCAGGTGTATTTTGGGAATAATAAATATCTAATATGATAAATTGACAATCATATTAAATTATATCTCTAGGAGAGTATAATTTTAGTCCTATTTTTGAGGAATACTATTTCATAGGAATAATATCATTTAGATAGAACAAAAGATTACCTCACCTTTCCCCCTTATCTTTTTTACATTTCTACACTTCATATAAACCTCTATCCTCACTCGTTTTCTATGCTATTACATGAATATAATTACGCCTACATTATATATTTTTATATTACATCAAATTTGAAGAATAATCAAAAAAAATTACAACAAAGACACCATAGTAATTTATAATTATAGTGTCTTTAGATATTGGGAAACATAACCAACAATTTCTAAAGATAACTTCATAGTATCCCACTCATTTCACCATAACTAAGGCCATTTTTGTTATATGTTACTTAATATCCTTATTCATCACCTGGGGAAAAGACACATTTGATATAGTTATCTCAGATGCTCTGTAGTGGTAATAAATGGAGATATCATTCTTATCACAATCATAAGACATAAGAACCTAACATTTTATACTCTTATCTTTCCTATGAAAAATTGTGATAACATTCCAGGGTATAAATCTTAAAAGTTCATAAGAATCAATGGAAATAATCAAAAAAGTAATAATAGATGATATGTAGTTTGGTGGAATACATATAAGCATAGAATATCATTTTATATTAGTCAAGGCTCATTTCCAAGACCATCATAGTTGACAATGTCCATTAATGAACAGATTTCACTCTTTATTCCAGCTTTAGATTACTAAACCATGATTATTTATCATTCGATTCATGTATATCCCATAAGATATAAATCTTTACCCAATGTATTGGAGGGCGATATATGTACCACCCTTCTCATAATAAAATCATTTTTTCTTGTTCCACAATGACAAAAACCATTCATCCTAGTATAACCCAAGGAAAAATGGGGGTTTTTATAACAATAATTCTATAGTAACATAATCCTTGTCAAAAAATGGATTTAATAAATATAATTCCCAAAAAAATTACAATAAATACATAAAAATAAAAAAGATAGTATACTTGAAACATACCCAATTAATGAATTCCATCTTACATGGAAAATAATTATGATTGAAAACTTGAAATTAATTTATGAAGAATTTATACATTCTTATTGAAAAACATTTCATACCCTGATAATTACATTCAATTTTGAAAGAAAAAAATTTATTTTAAAATAAACATGAAATATTGTAGATTAATTTTCATGGAAATAAGGCACTATGAAAACATAAAATTATATTCATGATGTATAATTTAACAAAACATTATCCTCATAATTTTTATTGAAAAGTCAAACATTACCTCATATAAAATGATGACAAAATATTCCTTTAAATAATATTTAACTAAAATTCATTAATGGTTAAAATTGACTTTAAACAATTGCATAATATTAAAAATAATATTACATATTTAGGATATATGGGATTTTATGATAAAAATATCATAGTAAAAACTTATGTATAAACAATTTTGGATAATAATGAAATTGAAAATCTATCCCTTAACCAAGGTCTGATTTTCATTGAATGTATATTATCCTCTTATATAGTGATGTATGAAATTTCATTGACTTATTTTAGAATCATAGTCATTTTTTTGAAATCATATTTGATCATATTATCATTATTTTATTTATAAAATTTCATTATTACTTGTTATTTGGGTATCAACTACTTCATTTTCATATACATCTTGTGTAGAATAAGTTACATTTATCCCTTATTGGTCATATATATCATTAAAAAATTTATTAAAAGTTTATATATCATATTTAAACATTTTATAAATTTATATAACTATTATTTAATGAAGATCATATAGAATTATTGACATCACATTGTTCATATTGTAGGTCATACATATGCATGAGTGACGATATCATTCCCATTATTGTTGAATTATATTTAATTGAATGGTGTATAATATTTCAGAATTAATATCATGTTGTAATAGTAAAATTTAGTTATTATTTCCATCATTTTAGCAACCCAATCATGGTGGTAGTGAAAAACATTTACTAGAAAACGTGGAGACAATAAGTTGTACGTACGCACACATGGTGATTTGGTTTTTCATAGGATGTATAAAAAGTGGAATATTGTTGTTAATAATCATAATAAAATTTATTTATATAATTTGTAATATATTTATAACATTATATTTAAGAAACACATAATGAGTAAGTATGAGAAGAAATAAGTTTGAATGAATCGGTATAGGGGATTACATCTTCTTCTATGTGCTTCCTCTAAATCTCTTAATAGTGCTAATGAGTTGGTATTTTAATAGGATCATAACCTATATATTGCGACTAAGGATGTTTATAATATAAAAGGGTATGATATGGATGATATTAAAGTCTCTAATTTAATTTAAGAGTTGAGGGAGAAGTTATTATTTTATAATTGAGGTCTGGGTCATTTGTAGGACCCCCAGAATTATTTTTTTATAACAGAAAACCCCAAAAGAAAACCATCCAAGAAGTCCAAATTTCTAATATTAAATGATATAGTGTTTTAATTTCATCATGAAATATAATATAGACATGTTTTATTGTCTATTTAATCCTTATCATTCATATTAATAGTTAGTAATTTTATTTAATTTTTAACTCGGGTAAGAAATATTTCAATAGTTAAAGGGTAAAATATTTACACATTTAATGTCAATTAGAACATAAATAAAAATCATAGAACATTATAGACCATATAATAATTATTTTTTATTTTAAAAAACATGTATTATTTTTTATATAATTTAATAAAACGTTATTTTGATAAACAATCAATAATGTCAAATTTGACACTATTAAATTCAATTATTATTAAAAATATTAATAAAATTAGTTAACATCGATCCAACTATTTTTATATTTTCCAAAGAGGTAAATGAAATCATGAGAATTTATTACACATATTAATTATCTCATATAATATATGTTTACATTTTTAATATCATATATTTGTTAACTTCATTAATACAATAATTACTACATCAATATTGTGTAATTATTTATTCTACTGGTTTGCTGAATAATAATTAAAATTAAATTATTTGATTAATATAAATACAATTGATTTCAGTGGAGTCTATTTATTTGAATTTATCTTCTATAAAATCAAACAATTAAAATGTTATATTTATTAAACTATGAATGTAACATCATTAACAAGACTTTAAATAAAATAATATGAATGTGACAACCTCTTTTGTAAGGCTCCAAATGGTCTCTAACTCGAGCCCTAAATTTTCATGGCCAAGATATAATTGAACAGTAATATTTTTTCCAGTGTTTGGGTCTTTTATTGTTTTTTAAATTATTTAAAAAAATTGTTTTACTTATTTTACATCAGTTAATTAATATTTACATAATCAAAATATAAGTTATTAAGGTACTTATTTAATTTCAAAAAGTTAATAATAAATTACCATGATAATGAAAAAAATTATATTTCAAAGGAGTATTTAAAATATAGTTTATCTTATGTATGATTTTGTATAAACACATGATTTATTTATCAATATTTGAGTGAAACATATTTATATTTTCTTAAAAAAAATAAATTAATTGCACAAATCTCATCCAAGTGTCCCCTAAAAGAAACCATTTTCACCCAAGGATAATTTAGATTGAAAAAAACTAATCCAATTATATTAAGACTATTGTTAGATTAATTTGATAATATTATTCACAGCCTTAAATACAAGATTTACCCTTTTACCGTATTAATAATAATTAGGGAAGTTACTAATCATAATGCCCAAAAATAATATAAATATATTTACAAAATTTGGAAATAATTATTCAAAATATAGAATCAATTTTTCAAATTTTAAAACAAATAATATTTAGTAATTAATTTAAAATTAATCCCGCTATTTGAAGGATATAATGAACTTTAATAGTTTAAATATTACAAAAGAGTGATATGTTTTTACATCAGAATTCAATATAAAATTAATAATAATTAAATAAATTATATTTAATGATAAATATATAAATATATATAATTTATACCTTAATACCATTTTGTATTAAAATTTAATAATATAAATTATATTGATGAAAAAATATATTTTCAATTAAAATTTAATATATCTTTATTATTCATCGGAATATGAAAGTCATCAGAAAAATATTAAAATTTCAACCCAAGTAAATATTTACATCAATATTATAAATAAAATGATTATGTTTTCATATAATAATTATTAAAATTTAAAAATCTTAATTTAATATGGTTTCTCTAATAAATGGCGGAATTTTGCCGTTTGTAAATATATAAGTTATTATACAAGAAATAGGGTTTATTCCCATAGTATGAAAAAATAACTACTAAATTAATATCACAAATGTTCTATTAATAATATAAAATATATGTTTTATTAATCATATAAAATATATTTTTTACAAATTTATTTTAATAAAATTAATTCAACCATTTTATTAATACTAAAACACAAATATATAATTGATTTATATTATTTATAATCAATTAGTAGTGAATGACTTCACTAAATATTTTTATAAGTTACATATATTTATTCCCGCTAACCTAACATCTATATTAAAATATTCATTTCATGCAAGGGAATCTTGTTGTAAACTTAATGTCACTATTTCATGCAATACAAGCTATTAAAGACTGAAAATTATTTGAAGAAAATATTTCATCAAATAATCAGATTGTAAAATTACACACCCCTTAAGCTGAATTCCTCCCCCTATATTAAGCACTCAGATACAAATAAATGACTTTATCGCTCCCACTTCATATCCTCAATTTCCCATATTGCTTCCTCAAATTGGTTGTTCGACCACAAAATTTAACCAAGCGAGTGGTCTAGTTTTGCAGAAATTTTTCTCTTAGATCAAGAATCTCTATCAGGTGTTCTTTATAAGAATTATCATGATCAAGTGGTATGAATTGTGACTCTATTACAAACCCATTTTTTTACCCTTAATATTTTGTCAAAATAAAAGTCTAATTCTGGAACATTTCCCACCTTATTCTACAGATCTTCGTCTTCCTTCTACACATCCTTAAACATAACTCTTATATATGAATGAACATTCAATAATATTTCTCATTCTATTTTAATAATTCAAGATCCATCCTTTGAATATCAATAAATATTTAATCTTTTGTGATTTTTATCATGGATTTTCTATCATGGTACTTTTGATGGAAAACAACTTCCGCCTTGTTCAATTTCTCATGATGTTATTGTAATGACCATTCGTAATTTTAAATCAACTCCAAACATCCACATTGATGAATATTCAACCATGTTTGGGTGAAAATGTACTTTAAACTTTCATGATCAGCATAAAAATCATACCATTAACAGTTATGATAATTACCATGTATCTTTAGTGTAAAGACTACCGTAGCTAACTCCAAATCATGATTTGGGTAATTTTACTAATGGATTTTCAATTTTCGCGGGGCATGAGCTATCAATATATCATTTTTAATGAGAAAAAAAATGAAACCCTTCTTGGATGCATCAATATATATCACGAAACATTGTCTAAAACAAGGTAGTGTGAGAAAATGGGCACATGCAAACCTTCTTTTCAGATGTTTGAAATTATATTTACATTATTCTGTCCACTCGAACATAACTCCTTTTTGTGTCAACATGGTGAGTTGATTAGATAATCATGAAAAAACATTCACAAAATGTCAATAATATCTAAATAATCCAATAAAACATCAGATCTTAGTTATTGTTGTAGGTATACACCTAATTTTAGTAACTTCTGTTTTTGATGGATCTATAGATATCCCTAATTAAGAGATTATGTCACTTGAAAATGAAACATCTTAGAGCCGAAATTCACTCTTTTTAAATTTTGAATAAATACTCTTCTTTTTAGGGACTTCAGAACAATTATAATATGATTTAATGGACTTTCTTTACATTTAAATAGACAAGAATATAATCGATAAAGACTACCAAACACTGATCTAAATAGTCTCTAAAGACACTATTTATTATATTCGTGAAGACAATAGGGGAATAAGTAAGACCAAAAGGCATCATTATAAATTTATAGTGTCCATAACTTGTCTGGAATGCTATATTTGGTATATCCTACTTCTTAACCCTTAATTGATGATATCCTGAATGAAGATCAATCTTGGAAAATTATTATCTCCATATAGTTTGTCGAATAAATCGTAAATATAGGGAGGAGGAAATGTGTGCATGATAGATATCTTGTTATGTTCCTGATAATAAATTCAGAGTATCCTTGATCCATCAATGTTATAAAATAATTGAACATATTCTCCCCATGGTTATGAACATGGGTGTATGAATATGTCTTTATGATTCTCTTGGATTTTGTTCTTCAATTCATGAAACTCTCTTAGGTCCATTCAAAAAGGTGTATTTGAAATTGAAATAGAACACGGTATGATTTCTGTTGAAAAATAAACAACACAGTGTGGTGGAATACGTAGTAATTATTCTATAAGAACATCATCAAACTCCTACACAATGGGTGTATTATTAATTGTGAGTTTCTCACTAACAATTGGAGATAAATAACTATAATTTATTTGGATCATGGTCCATATGATGGAAGATGTTTCTATATAATGGTTATATTCATCCATGCATAGATATATAATCATATATTGATATAGAATATGATATGTGACTACACTTTCATGGATATTGATATGAGAACCATAGAGATAAAGACAATCCATGCCAATAATCACATAAAATTCCTCTATTGGAATGGTCACAACATTTTATGGAAGAACATTCCAACAAATTTCAACTGAAGAAGAATTATAAACTTTTGATGTGACTATTGTTCTATTAGGAGTTGTCACAACTGACTCAATATCTAATTTTGGAGGTAATGTGGGGACCTGTTAGAAAATTACTCATAAATAATAGAGTGGTTGGATCAAAAATCAAATATAAAAATTTCTACATTATAGTGGATGATAAGTGTTCCCTTCACAACTACAATATCGTAATCCACATCATTGATAGAGGTCACTTGAGAATATCCATTGTCTTTGGCCTAAAGAGTTTCTTAACATCGATAATTATTAATTACACTTGGATTAGGGCATTGATTAGTATCATTCCCCATTTCCTTCCACTTGTAACATTGAAGTGTAAAAGGTTCATTCTGGGTATCCATTTCACAATTTTCAAAATTAGAAAACTTATTTCCATCACATAGGCATTAAAAAATCTGATGACACTTTTATAAAAATAAAACTCTTACTAGTCCATCCAATACAATTTCTATCATTTTTATTTACACACATTCATAATATGTTATAAATCATCTTCTATTCAATGGGGTCATTAAATTATCCCTTAAATTTAAATTCTCTCTTATTATCATACCCTTAAGAGTGTCATGGTACTCTAATCTATATCATAAACTGGAGAGAAAATGGAATGATTTCATCATTCCTATTAAATTCCTTTAGGGATAATTGGTTTTAGAGACTTGGTTTTAAGACACTACATAATTGATCAATTTTACATGTAGTTTGGATAATAATTATAGAAGATTATCTTTCAAGACTCATAAAATTTTATTCGTTGGTACCAACAAATTTATCTTCATTTTCATATATTCAAGGAACTCTTTATGCATATTTGGTAAAATAATACATGGAATGTACTTATTGAAAATTATGTTATTTATTGGATTCAAATTCCAAAAGATAGACTTTTATGATGTATTTAACATTTTTTGAACATTGGAGAGATGAAAATATATTTCCAGTGGTATTAATCTATACTTCATCCACTAATGGATCAATATAACCATTGCATAAAGGTGAATGATGCTTTATGAATGACTCAATAAAAGGATGTTCCCTCTTTTGATCGTTTTGAAGTACTACATGATTCATAGCATGAGAATGTTTTGTGAGAATAGGTTCAATAATTTTCATTCAATATCCAATAAATTTTTTTTCATAGTAGTATAAAAATTACTTATTCTATCCTATTCGACATTAATTTTGTTTCTTTAGGGTTCTATTCATTGACTAAAACCAAGAAGCATATTGTAAGAAAGAATAATAATAATAGGAAACCATATAATCAAGAATGAAATTTCAATTTTGGAAACATGAGGATTTATCATAGGTTATTCATTATCATTTCTAAAACACTAGGATTATACCGTATACTATGACATATCCTTTTGGTTCTTACTAAGGATTTATCACCATAGTTTCAAATGGTTAATTATTACTTTCCTCTTATTCCAAAAAAATGACCCATACCGTAAATAAATTGATTTAACTTCAATTTTTATTAATATTCATTAAAAAATATAAAAATTACATGATAAGAATATTTAGGTATAGTGACTTTAGAAACTGGGAAACATAAACAACTAGTTCCTAAGACATCTTCACTATCTCCCACTTATTTCATCATAAATAGAAACCTTTTTGGCATATCTATCTTAATAGAATTTTTCATGACATTGGGAAATGAATCATATGAAATGGTGGGATTAGATTTTAAGTATGGTTAAAAAAGGGAGATATCAATCATATCATAAACATAAGACAAAAGAACATAACATTTTAAATTCTTATAATGTATATAGAAGATCGTGATATCATGACGTTGTATAAATCCTGATAGTTCATAAGAATAAATGAACATAATACCAAAAAAATAACATAATAAATGAAATTTTTTATACACATAAATATATAAAATATTTTCATATTAGTTGAGGATCATTTCCATGTCTATCATATTGGAAGAAGTCCGTTACTGAACTGAGTTCCCTCCTCATCCCATCGCTGTATTACAGTACTAATATCATATCCAGTTTCATTAATGTATGTTTCATGAGATATAAATCTCAACCAAATACAATGGAGGTAGAAAAATTTCCCATTTATCTCAAAATGGGGTCATACTAATGCATTTCAAAAAAATTCATTCATCATAGAATAATCAATGTTAAAAAATCGGTTTCTTAAACATCATTACACAATAACACAATCCATGTAAAAAAATGATTTTCATAAATAGAATTCCATAAAAAAAGAAAAACATAATAATAATTAGGATAGTATACTTGAAGAAAAAACCTATTAAATAATTCCATCTTATATGGAAAATAATGTTGATTGAACAATTGATGTTATATATTGAAGAGAATAACCATTTTTAAAAAACGTTTTTTATCAAAATGGCATTCCATTTTAAATGAATATAATTTTTTTAAAATAAAAATAAAATTTTTAGAGTGACGTTCAGGGAAATAAGGAATTTTGAAAATATAAAAACCTTTAATTTGGTATAAGTTAAAAAAAATCTCCCTATACTTTTGTTAGAAAAGTCAAAATGTACCTCATATCGAATAATGAAAAAATAATCATTTTATACTGTCTAATAAAAATTCCCCAATGGGTAAAATTGACATTAAGTAACTGTAGATGAATATAAATAATGTTAAATATATAGGAAACATGGACATTGATGATAAATATACCCCAGTAAATACTTACATATAAACAATCATGGGTAATAATGAGTTTGAAAAATTATACGTTACATTAGGTCTAATTTCTTTAGTGTGTATCTAAAACTCTTTTATACTGATTCAAGAAATAATAATTACATATTTTAGAATCATATCAATTTTAATTATATCATATATCATCATATTATTCTCGGTTTCTTAATAATATTTCATTATTACTTATTATTTGGGTATTAAAAACATTATTTTCTAATGAATGTTTTGTCGAAAAAGTTATTTTTCTTCATCATAGGTAATATATATATCATTAATAAACAAAAATATCATTTTTTATCATATTTATTCATTATATAAAATTATATATTCGTTATTTAATTAATATAATGTAGAATGAATCACGTCGAATCGTGGATAATGTAGACCGTAAGTATGCAGACATGATGATTTCACTTCCATAATTTTTTAATGGTATTGAAGTGAAAGGTGTATAATATTTAAAAATTAATATAATTTCATAATAATTATATATATATGTTATTTCCATCATTATACTCATCCAATCAAGGTGGTGGTGAAAACAATATTACACTACGACCTGGAGACATTCAACAGTATGTACGCATACATAGTGATTTTTTTATAGAATGGAAAAAAGTGGAATATTGTTGTTATATATTGATAATAGAATCTCAGTATATAACTGATAATGTATTTATTAAATTATATTGGGAAAAATCATGAATAATAAGTAGAAAAAAAAGAAACATGAAATAATCAGTATAGGAGATTACTACTTCTTAAGCATGCTTCCTCTAAATCTCCTCTTAGAGCACTAGAGTTGGTCATTGAAGAGTAAAATAACCTATATAATATTACTAGGGATTTTTTTAAGGTAAAAAATTAGCATATTTTTGAAATTTAAGGCTAAAATTGAAGTGAAGAGTTTAGGGAGGAGTTTCCCTTTTAATCGAGGTGATGAGCATTTCTGGGATCTCCCAAAATATTAATTTATAATAACATCACAACCCATAGAAAAACCTCCAAAATTACCCTATGTAAAATATTATATGATATAGTTATTTAATCTCATTAACAAAAATATTCTTCCAATTTTTTATGTCAATTAAAACCCTATCATTTTAATTAATACTTAGTTATTCATTTTAATTTCTAACTAGGGTAACAGATATTTCAGTATTAGAAGTGTGAAGTAAATACTTATTTGATATCGATTATACAATAAATACATACTTTAGAACAGTTTAGAACATAAAATAATAATTTCTTATTTCTTAAATTGTTATTTTTAATTTTAAAATAATTTAATAAAACATTATTTTGAAAAATAATCAATAGTGTCAATTTTGGAACTATTCAATTCACTGTTTTATTAAAATGTCAATATAAAAAGATAAATCTAAACTAACTATTTTATTATAATCCTTATAGGTAATTTTAATCTATATAATTTATTATACATATAAATTATCCCAAATTATATTCATTTTATCATTTTAATAACATTTATTAGTTATCACTATTAATAAAATAATCACTACATCAGTTTTGGGTAATTATTTAGTATACCTATTTGTTTAATAAAAATTAAAAATATATACTATTATAGAGATAAATCCACTAGATTTTCTGATAAATTTTTTTGTCAAATTTATGTTCTAGAAAATCCCACATTTAAAATTTTATACTTATTAAATTATCAATGTAAAAACATTAACATCACATTAAATAAAATATTATTTATGGCACAATCTCTTCTATTTGTATAAAAATGGTAAATAACTCTACCCATGGATGGATATTGTAAATATATACTCAAAAAATAATATTTTGTAATGTTTTTGGGTCTTTTGAGGTTTATAAACATCTTAATAAAAAAAATTTATTTATTTCTACTCAATTATTTAATTTTTACATTATTAAAGTATAAGTATTTAAGGTAATTATTTATTTTCTAAGAATTATAAATAAATTAAAATTATAAATAAAACACATTATGTTTTAAATGATTATTTATAACTGATGTTATAATCTACATGACCATATATAAATAATAATTTATTTATGAAAATTTAGGGGAGACATATTTAACCTTTAATTAAATATATAATAATTTAAATGTATTACTCTCATCCAAGTGGATTAAAAATGACATAATTTTAACCCTAGTAATATTTAAGTCTAAAAAACTCATCTAATTATATGAACAAAAGTGTTATCACAATTTCATAATTGTATTCTTACCCTTAATTAATCAGTTTACCCTTTTACCATATTAATAAACATTATTTAAGTCACTATTCATAATAAGAAAAAATAAAATAAATTTTACATAATTTGAATATAATTATTCAAAATAAGGAATCCAACTTTCAAAATTCATAATACAAGAAGATGTAGTAATTAATTTAAAATTAATCCCATTGTTAGAAAAAGAGAACGAGTCATTAATGATAAAACATTGGAACAATTTAATTATTTGTACATTTGAATTCAATATAAAATTATTGATAATGGAATAAATTATATTTAATGTAAAAATATAATATATTTAATCATTAAATCATTTAAATATGTTAATTTAACCATATTTGTTTTTAAAAAAATGATGATTTCAATTAAAATTTAGTGTACTTATTTTATTCATTAAAATTTGCAGGTTATAAGAAAAATATAAAATTTTCATCCAATATAAATAATTGATGCCCGATTTTAAAGATCATTTTAATTATTTCATATAAAAATTATTAATGTGACAAAATATTAATTTAGAATGGGTTCTCAATTAAAAGGATTAAAATTACAGTTTTAAAAATATTTTTTTGTAGATAAATTAGGGTTTATTCATACCATATTACAAAAATATCATTTGGATGAATAACAAAAATAATTTATTATGTATATAACATATATATCTCAACAAATTTATTTATTAATAGTAATTCACTCAATCTATTTATAAAAAAAATATCATATAAATAATATATATATTTTAAAAACAATTCTTAGTAATGAAATCATCATTCATTTTAAAAAGTTAGTTATATTTATTCCTTATAACCTAACATATAGTTTAAAATTTTATTTTTAATTACACATAATCACATGGTTCTATAAAACACTTGATTGCATGCATTAAAAGATATTGTATAAGTAATATTATTTAAATAAAATATTTCATAGAAATATATGTGTGTTACAATGCACTTGGTAAAGATGACTTGTTAGAGGATGCATGATGCTCATGAATTGATTTCATTCAATCCCAAGATCAATCATTCGTTAAATAAATGGATCTTCTTCAAAATGAATGATCGAAACAATCCTATATAGGAAAACCAATATGATTTAAAATATGAGTCACTGGTAAGTCAAGGAGAACAATTGTTGATGTAAGAGTGAAACATTATGGATTATTGATTTTCACCCATAAGTGGTGTTGTAGCCAGTATTATGCAACCACCATTTCGGTTACATGCCTTTGAAATAAAACCTGGACTAATCCATAATAACCAGAATGTCGTTCAATTCAATAGGAATAATTTTGAAGACTACCATGTGAATATTTCCATCTTTTTATAGGTTTTTGATACCTTTCACAACTAGGGAGTTTCATCGGATGCAATTAGATTATGTGGTTTCTATTTTTCCATGCATGATTGAGTCAGGGATGGGATAAAATAAATTATATCAAGTCAATAATGACATGGTATAAACTATAGAAGACGTTTTTGGATTAATACTTCACACCAATAAAGATTTGAAATCATTAAAATAATATTAAATTTTTTTCCATATTGATGGAGAGTCATCTTGGGAATCCTCATATCAGATTAATAATCTCACCAACAAATTAGTACATAATAAACTGGATATGTAGATTTAGATTTAAATTTTTTATTTGGGACTCCATCGTGCTGCATTGACTTTGGTGGATGTCATTACTATTGGTGGTGTAATGCTAATGACACAAGAAGATAGTTGAAAAGTTATATATGTAGATTTCCATAATGAAATACTATGGCACAGTGACTGAGGAATTCCCGAATGTGGAATACACAATGTGGATGAGGGTACCCACATTGAAACCTAGTTAAAGGTACTTACAAAGAAGCTTGATTTAGTTCTCTTATCTATTACACCCCCACCCCTCATGCTCATATGGTGGAGATTCAATAATGTGAGATGTGTGGAGTTCCACTCCAAAATTATTACTTTTGAGCAGGGACTATGGAACCTTAAAAAAAGAATGTAATTATGTCAATTACTAACAATATTGGTTTAAATTCGAACAACCTCAACAATACCAACAACAAAAATATTACCAACAGAGATGGGAATAAAAGCCCCCACAACATCCCTGCAAAGGCTGATATTTTTAGAGGAGTGGTTAAGCAATATAAATGAATCAAAGACCACCTAGTTACCTAGATAATCTTCCATTTCATCAAACACAAAAACAAATAACTCAAAAACCCTTTCCCCCAATATCTCAATAGCAATTCCAACAACCTCTAAAAAATACCACTATAATAAGGACACACCCCTATAGTATAATATTACAACCATGATATCTACATTTACATAAAAATAAGATCAATTAATGAATAATTCTTATATGTAAACTCATAACAAAATAGCATCCCAACCCAATATTGAGCACTAAATGGTTCAAATATCAAAGACCATATTCGACTGACTACTACATACATTTCCCAGAAACAATAAGACACACCTGATATAAGAGGAAAATGAATTTTTTCTTAATAGTTGGGAAGTAATACAATTTTAGAAACACATAAAATAGGGGAAAATATGTAGGAAACTAATAAACCTTAAACATTTATTAGTAATGTTGACAATGATAAAAAAAAGTAATATAATCGAGAAACAAATCTGGAATCAAAAGATTATGAAAAATAACTAATAAAAACCAGCTTAAAAGGGATAATGTATAAGTATGACAATGTTTATAAAAACCACATATTTCATTCCTATAATGAATGAGTAAATCCATTATTTAATGTAAATATAAGAATTGTTTTGAAATGTTTAGGTAATTTTATATCAACATCCCCTTCACTAATGCTATTACACTAATACCAACAACCACTAAACTCTTTAAAGAACACTTTATTAAAAATAAATAAGGGATACTTAAGAGTCATTTATTTAAATGGATAACACTCTTTTTTTCTGATGATTCCCACTAAGATGAGATGCCCATGAAGCTTCTCAATTCCATGAACTGTTGGGGAATGCATCACCATAAGAGAATTGTGAGACCAAGGAACCATAATTATCCTCATTACCATTTTTTCATTATGATTTATAGGGATTGAATATCTTATTCTAAAAAAATTTCATTAAATTTGGATGGCTGATCAGCAAAATAACCTTGAGGCCCTCTTGAGGAGGTATTAGTCAATGTCAGAAAATTTATCTTTCTTTTGGATTTCATTATATTAGGAATATAATAAAAAGTATTTATTCCCATTATTTTAGGATTCAAATTTCTATCCACTGAAAAGGAATTGATATATGTAAATCAATGTATAATGATACTCAATGTTAGAGATGAGAAGTTTTTCTTTGACTTATAAAAGCCTATTACATAATGAAATCATTCATATGACAGTCAAGATTTATTAATTAATTTGTTAGATTGATGAATTTGTTACCATTTATGATTACCAAGACAGCCTATAATTTGATTAAGAAAAAGGAAGCAATCATGAGAAAAAAAATGACTTTATACCACTAAAAAGGGACATTATCGCAGAATTCATACTCTCGGTCATCACACCATCATCATTGGAACTAAATGATCTACCAATCACACTTACATGATCATTCTTACAGACAGTTTAAAGATTTCCATTAATTATTAGCAAAATTTTTAACAAAAAATACGATGTGAAGATGATTGAGTCCTTAAAAGGAACAGTAAAACAATTGAATGAGGAACGGATAACATTAATGGGATAATCCCCACAATCAACTCCCATAAATTTTTTTAAGGAAGGCTCTAAACCCAAGAACCAACCCAAAATTCGAATCACCCCACCAATGAAAGAGGTGGTTAGAAAATATGTTCTAGCACTTCTATATGACGGAATAATATTTTAAATATCTAATAGTAAATGGGACAGTATGCTACAAGTCATTAAAGTAAATGATGGACTAACCATTATGAAAAATGATTAATATGAGATAATACCTACTTGAAAATAACTTTATGGAGAGTATTCATCGATTATAGGAACCTAAATATGGAAACCTAGATAGATAATTTTACACGACCAATTATGGGTCAAATTCTATAAATACTATAAGGTAACAAAATGTATTGTTTTTATATTAATTTTCAAGGTATAATAAAATTGCAATCAATCCATAGGACTACTCAAAAACCACATTAAAATTTCCCTTTCGAACTTTTAAAAATTGAAGTATGTCATTTGTTATGTGTAATGTACAAGTGAATTTTAAATATTGCAAAAAATATATATTACATCATATGTTGGGGAATTCATAGAGATCATCATTGAATATAGTTCATTATATATAATTTCTTTCAAGTTGATCTAGTGTAATTTTGATCAAGTCATCATATTATATAAAGAAAAATTCTTGGTATTGAACTAGAAAAAAACTCACTCCATAATCTAAGTAGGAATAGTCTACATAAGTAAAATCTTAAATAATGACATTGATGTTGATCTGGAGAAAATAAATTTGATAAAAGGATTACCTAATCCTATAATAGTAAATTATGCTAGAGGATTTCTGGGCCACAAAGGATCATATCGCGGTTTCCTTAAATTCGTTGACGAAATACCCCAACACATGATAAAAGTTTCTTTGAAATACACTCATTTTGTGTTCATTGGAGAGTGGTAATGGGAATTCTATACACTGATCTGAAGTACAATGGATGATCCTATTATTATTTCACCCAAATTGGATAAGGACTTATAGTTTATGTGTGATGAAAGTGACTTCACTATTAGAGCAGTATTAGGACAGGGAGTTAGAAATATCTTCAGTCCCATATATTATGCCTGTCAAATACCAAATAATGCCCCGGTAAATTATAAGACTTCAACAATGGGATTTTTGGATGGCATTTATGATTTGGAAATTATTATTTCATATCATTTACTGTTTAATTTGGAATTATATATATATCATGAAACAATTAAATGTAATCTAAATAAAAATGATACCAAATGATGTCTGATATAGTGATTCTGACTACTATAAGAGTTTGAAATAGTAACCAATGTCAAATATGTAATGAGAATATTATTTATCTAGGCCACTACTACCCATCATTAAATATTATTATAATCTTTACATAAAGGACGACTTCTCTGAATAAACCCTATTCATGATAAATACTCTAAACCGACTATGGTTCTCAGGGATTTCGAAGGATCTCATCGTGGGATCTCTCTTACCCAACCTCACCTATTAGAAGATAAATATATTTTTAGTTGAAGATTAAAATTACAGCTGGGATGAAAAATAATATCTATGTTTTGTATGGATGGATTATTTTCATTCTTCAACCTTCATGAAAAATAGAAAAACATACTCGACATGTGTCATATGTGACAAACTAAAAGGAAACATGGACGTGAATGTATCATGTCCAAAATCAATGTATAAATATTAACATTAAATAGAGAACTATATGGGAGGAAATTTATTTTAGTTTTAATATTCTAGAAGTTTCTATTTTAGTGTTTAGGATATATTTTCACTACTGGAATCTTGTTGAGTGGATGTTGCTCAAAAAGGGACATAGTAGGAAAAATACATGCTTGGTAACTATTACACGGTGTGTAAATTTAGAGGGTAAAAAACCCATGATTTTTACACATCATATAATAATTACATGTAATGTATGTCTCATAACAAGTTGTAAATACGATGAACCCTAGTTTGAAATCATAACTCCCCCCAACTTTATCCTTCGTCATGAGATACCCCCTCCCTTCTGAACTAATTAGTCACCTCCACCCTTCCTCACTACTAATTGCCTACCACCCTCACATATGATTACCCTTCATCCTATCATCAACTATTATATCCCCTCTATATATCCATTGCAATTCTTATATAACCCATTCTATGACTATTTTTACCTCTATTTTCAAATATCACCAGAGTACAATGAGAAACATCTACTTCCCATACAATGGAACATTACTCCTTCATTGACTATAAGGCCTTAGAACACCTCATCCACCAATACTTATTATTTTAATTCCACATATCAGTAATTTCAGTCATTATCTAGTGAGTTATAGGGTTATTACAATTTACACCTTCATCCCTGGAAGAACTTCTCAACAACTGAGAACCATGTCAAGTTGGTCCATCTATAGAAGAAGTCGATGAGGACTATCAAAACCATGGAATTCACTATTCTTGAAAGGATATAGATGCAATTAGACTTCCTTGACCACATCATCTAGATTCATCTATTTCCAATTACGTAGGATCATGATGATACATTCATGGAGTTTTTTGTTGATCATATCGCCACCTTATATTTGGAAAAGGATAGCACCATATTCAAACTCAGACAGAGGCCACATGATCTCACCCATGTATAATTTATTATTGGCCTCAACATTTACTCTACCGACATAAATGACCTTTGAGTTGTGTTGACTATACAACTCAAGCCTAACAAGGTGGATGAAACCTGAAAATGGTTGAGGAAATCCAGAGACCCACAATGCTTGTTTGATCCTTACCTGATGGGGATCACCCAACTCAGCACTGCATCCCTTCAGATCCTACATTTCGATTTATCTCATGCCTAGCCATATTTTGGTGAATTTGAGGGTAGTGTGAGACAGATTAATGTATTATTTACATCCTCGTCCATAGGTTTTCGATCTATCAACATGGTTTGGAATTTTGACAAGTTTTACCTATCCTAGGTGAGGAGGACATGAGGTATGATAATGGTAGGTAGCATCATTACTCATCTTTCAAAAACATTTTGATGCGTTCAATGATACAAGGACCCACACATCATTAAACATGATAAAGAGTGTGGAACTACTTTTTCTCCCCAATATATGGATGATAACAAAGTGTTGGTGCATCAACTGGTGGAACCAACCCTTCAGGTAGCTGATCCTGCATCACCTACCCATGTCTATACACACATAAATCCTACCACTACCCCCTCCTCCACCACAACCTCCACCATTATTACCACTACCATCCCACATGCTAACAATATATGACCTGCCACTATTTTTTCCAAATACACCATTACAAACGCTATATATTCACCTCATGCACTCAATCCCACATTTCTCTTCTTATTTTTCCATGCCATCCTGGAGGACCAATGATATCATTTTCACCATCTCTGTGTTCCATTCAAGGACCCATATCATTTCACCATCACTCCCACTCTATTATCCCCTACATCTTCTCATCCACGACCACCAAAGGACCCCACTTATTAATCCATTATAAAAACACATCCCAACCTAGATGATCAACCACATGAGCTTATAGACCCTATAACTTGACATGAGTACCTATCATAACATGTCATAGAAAAAAGAGGACTTATATTCCAACCTCGTATGAGGTTAATCTGATTGATCCAACTTCAATACATATGACTATAGTATGTACCGTCCCTTTTCACCCACCTTCATCATCCAAGACTACAATGTTCACCAATTAATCTCATATGATAATTGATATACTAGACCCATCATTGATTTATTACATCGATCATGCGAGTTAGATAAAAACACCCATTTTTCGAAGGTGAATTCTGAATTAGATATCAGCGACATTGAATTTAAAATGTAGTTATATCTTTTTCATATAATATTTTTTAATCTATTTGGGTGTCTATTTTAATACTACTTATCTTCTAGTTTCATTAATGCATCATTCCTTATATATATGGGTGAGATATGATTTTTTAGTACACTCTTTATTGGATTAATTTCATTTTATTGTTGTATTAATTTAACCATGTCTATCCCTTCTTGTTATTATATGGTCACTAATGAGCCCATTAGATAATCTTCTAAAAATCAGATTGAGATCTATCATTATGTCACTATGATATAGAGATAGGTCAGGGCTCCAGTTTGAGATCCATGCTCAGAAGGGGGCCCTAATTTGTTAATAATGATTGCTTTTCCCACCACAAGACATTCATGGTTGGTACCATCACAAGGTTGTTAATCCTTCCAATCATCCCCATGAGATCAATGTCATAACCACTATTTCTTATAGTTGAAAATAGACCAATGAGAAAATCGAATATAAAGATTGATTACATTATCCATTTTTATGGATGATAATGACATTGTTAGAGATTTACGGTTGGAAGTCCATATTTTGGTTTTCATTATTTCGGGTTTTTTCATAGGTTGATTTTATTTTCATAGGTTACCTAGAAAATCATTTTACTCCCTCACTACATTTATCTTTGTTGGTTCTCTTGTTTTGACCATCTTCACTTACCTATTTATCTATATCCTAATTTCATAACCCTTATGGAAAATAGTTTATCTAGTTCTTGTATCTCATTACAAAAATATATATAGTTATCCTAGTTTGTATTCACCATCCAAAAAGTTTCCCCATGTAATGAGATTCACTATAAGAAGCTATCGATTTCCTACTTTTAAAATATTAATTTCCATTTCATTTTTTATATGATTCTATTGATATATCTCTCATATTTCGTTCATTTATAGTGTAGAAAAATCCCCATTTTATGTGTGATGGTGACTTTCATGAGCTTTAGTATTGAAACACATAGATTATTTGAAATTTTTGGCACATTATAGGAAATGTTTAATGAATGTATTAATCAGAATTGAAATATCATTACAACCATTAAAAAAATTATAATGTAATCATGGATATTGTTGAAATCCATATCTAATTTTTTTTGTGTTGAATACTTTAATTCAATTTATATATTCATTAAATTTATTTTAATTTACTAATTAATTAATTATATGCATTGATTGGTTTCTAGTTTTTCTTTTATACTCCTAGTCCCAAAAGGATTCTTGACGTACACTACAACATTCATTTCTGATCATATTTATTGAGATCTATTTGTGTCATGTAAACCAATCATAATTGCATTGATATCTTTTTGATGGTATGATTAAACATTTAAATTGAATGAGGTATTATTTTCTAGCCTCTTTTTATAATACCCACATTAAATGTTTCTTTATTTAGACCATAATGATGATAAATGATCTTTTTAGGATCAATATATTTCATGAATATTATCCCTTACTACCCAGATCATGATAAGATGCATGATTTTCCATTTGAAAAGAGTGGGGAAATTTTTACTA
The DNA here is from genome assembly GCA_963277665.1 of Viscum album. Classification (NCBI taxonomy): domain Eukaryota; kingdom Viridiplantae; phylum Streptophyta; class Magnoliopsida; order Santalales; family Viscaceae; genus Viscum; species Viscum album. Next base: position 1,974,496,193 of record OY728133.1, read on the forward strand.
CTAAGGGACACATGATGTTAGTATTGAAGAAATATATAGTGACACTTTCACAAGATTGATATGATGTGGTCCATGATTACTTTGGTATATTTATAATTTTATACTATTTCATTAAGATAAGAAATATAAATAAAATAAGAAAAAAATTGGTATTGGGCTATGTATTGAGTTGGTAAAAAGTCAACATTACCAAACTGATGAAAAATATAATAGATCATATGTAGTTAGGTTATTTAAGTGAGTTATAGACTATTTATGATTTATAAAAAACACATAGAATGAAAAATAAAGGAACATGTTTATATTCATGATAATTTCTTAATATACTCCTGGATCCAATTTTTGATGTTAGATAATGGACACATTTTTTCCATGAGGATTCACATCAATGAACAGTACAAAATTATCATGAAATTTTCTTTATATCTTACCCCCACTTTAAAAAATATTTATATTATTTTCACGCCTTACAGAAACATCATTGATATTTAAACCCTATATATATATCCCTCATCTTTAATTTTGTATTTGTATTTATGAAGTGGAGATTTTAGGACTAATTCAATAAAATGATTAGGAACATTTATTTCGGGTATAATCATAAATAAATTTCTATTTTACCTTGAGTGATGATATAAAATTTAATGTCATGTTAATTTAAAAAACGATTATAAAATTTCATGAATAGTTATGAAATTTTTAATAATGAAAGAATGAATATAAATAAAGAACCAAACTGTGATACATCATAGATTTTCTCTATGCGATTAGATCTAGAGGGATTGAATTTTTTATATTGTTTTATTTTCCTAGTTGTAATTAATGTTCCAAATTTTAGAAATTATTTCATTTGGAACCCCTTTTGAGATGAATTATTCTTATATAAATATAAAATTTTCAAGTGTGCGTGAATTTTATAATATGAATTTATATACACATTTTTGATACATTTATTTATGGTTTATTAATTTTTTATTTGATAATGAACCTGTTTTTGGTTTGATTTCACATGAATTAGGAAAATTGGACACAAAGTGTGAAATGATGAAAAGATGGAAAATTGGTATTTCATGTCATGAACATTTTACATGATGTGTATTCCCCATGCACATCATCCATATGGATCATAGGCCAACTCATGGTATTTACATTATCTGAATTTATATTTCATGTTGTATGATTTTAAAATTCCAATTCCTATGGAAATTGAATAATGTGAAGGTGGTACACGAAATGAATCACATATAAAATGTTTAGAATTTACATAATGTTAAAAAGCATGAAGACCCTATACAGTAATAAGTATATATCCAAATGATCCCATGATCATCAACAATTTGGATTGAGATTAAAGATCTAGAGTGAATGATATATAAAGCATTCACATTGAAAACAATTCATGAAATGAATACAATTAAAGCAAATACATCAATGGAATTATTTACATATCTAGTATCTTTTGTGTTTATTTATATTTTGTTGATTCCATATGGAAATGGGTGTTGGACATACGTTATTTATTTTATCTTCTATATCCATTTTCATATGTTTTATCTTATGAACTAGTATTAATCCATTCATTTATTTTTTTTATCAAATCCTTTTGAATTTTTTACCATCTAATATCATTTTTTAACATTGATATTCGATTTCTATGTTAATTTTGATTTTCTATTTTATTCACTATTATTTATTGATGCTTCTTATTGCTTCCATTTTCATACATTTAAATTAAGTGTTATATATGATTTATATTTATTTTAATCAATTATATTAATCTTTAATGTATTAAATTGTGTTTCTATTATTTCTAAAACATTTATAGGTAATCTGAAACATGTTTTAGGTATATTTTATTTTTATCAACACCATTAGAAATAGATAATTTGCTTCAAGTTAGGGGTCAAGAGTACGGGTGTGTGAGAGCCTAATGAATCTAGGAAGATGACCTTCGTAACCCTATGGTGAGTAATTTGGTAAAAAATAACTTATCATTACATTCTATCCTACAAACCTATCCATGAGATGAGAAATGAATAAACATAAACTAATTAGAGTTTAGAAGGCAATGTCCATTAGAATATCACTCTTTGTGCATACAAGGTAAGTGTGATGCATCTAGGTTTTTTAACTATACCTAGTATGGGGAATGTTGTAGCATTGGTTTATATAACTAGATAACCAAAACTAGTTGGTGAACCTTCTAGTTCTTTTCAGCCTTAGGAACATGGCTTATAGAGAACCTAATATTTCTTAGATGAATATTACATCATTTTAATGATAAAACCAAATAGTGTTACAAATCCATGATCCAATGGTTTTGTGTATTTAAAAAATTAGGATCATATATAACTTGTACATAATGAAACAAAAAATATAATTAAATCATTTTATATACTTTACAAATCCAATCTCTACCTGTGTACATATAATCACCTAAGAATATACGTCAATGAAATGGCAGAGAAAAAAGCCTAGTAAAAGGATGAATAAGGGACATGAATCAATATAACATGTGTTAGAATGGTAATAAAAATAATATCACACTCATAGTATAATCATAAACCTAATGAGGGAATCATGTGATAAATGCATGAAATGTGGAAATCTATAAAAATAAAACAACATGTCATTGTGGTAAAATAATACAAATAGTTGTGAACAAAGATAACATCGTGTTCATGAATAACATATGTGCATAATATTTACATCATCATTATGAAGCTATATATAATTAAGATCACCATATTATATATTATCTCATGAGATACATAAAATTTCTCAATTTATATGGGGGATATATAATTTTTTTCCCTCCTAACACAATATAAAATTTTCAAAATCATGCATGCGAAATAGAATGTATAATAATCATAGTCAAGAATTAACCCTCTGAAAAGAATGTACTTCATAAGTATAAAAAAAATAATTATTCCATGAATTAAAATGGGGTTCCCAAATGAAAAATTTCTAAACATATTTTTTATAAAAATAATCATTCTAGAGTAAAGAAGAAACAACTCAAGTGGATTCAAGATGTGTTTTGGGAAGAAGATTTATTTTTGTAAAATCGATGTATTCTTCATAAAATAATATTCAAAACATTTATATACATGGAAGTAAAATGGAAAAATAATTTAATTCTATTTAAGGAAGTTTATATAAATATTTATACCAAATTATTCATGAAATACGGATAATCAAAGAAAATGAGTTGGGTTTGACAATCCCCTTACCTTAGTACTCGCTTTATTTCATCACGTTTCAGCCTCATAAATAGTAAAAATTAATTTATTGAAACACATATACTGAAGTTAATTATAATCATTTATATAAGTATTTATCAATTTTAAAAATAGTAAAATAAAACACAGTTTTTGTAGATGAAATTGATGTTTTTTAATATCATGTTTTCTGTAAAAAAATCCAATTTTCCGTCAATTTCTCTATATCCATTCAAATTCATTTATAGAAATTTATAACTAAACCCATAAAATTATAATAAATTTAATTAATTTTTTATATGTTATATATAATAATAATACTCATACATTAAGGTGGTTATAATAATTTTCATGGTAATGACTCCATAGGTGCACCTTTAATGGGATGTTGTCGAAAGAGCTGGAATAAGCAGTATGAAATTTATATTTTATATAAATGAGATAAATAAAGTGGTTAAAATAATTAATATATTGTTAACATAATATGTTATTAATTATATATTTTATGTATTTGAATGTTATTGGGGAAAATAAGGAAGAGAAGAAGAAAAGTGATGACATTTAATAGAGACTTAGTCTCTCTTTAGTGGAGATTCTGTTGTACGACACTGTAAATCCTTCAGTGATTGTATTTTTATTTCACAATAATGTCCCAAATTATTATAAGGGGATTTAGAGGGAGGATTTGGGAATATAATGGGATTTTTAATGGGTTTGAGGAGTGATTTTCTAAGTGAAGATAGAGTGGTTATTTATACTTGAGAAGAGGTGAATGTTTATAATAAAATATTGAATTAAAAATTATATCCAAGCTAAAACATGTAATAGGACATATTTGACAATAAAATTATATATTAATAATATATAATGGGTTTGTAACATTAAATTTTCTTTATAATACCAATTAATTTATTTGTTAAAAAGGAATGTGGAAATAAATAGTTTTTATTTTGAGGAATAATATTCTACTTTAGATTTATGAAATTTGTTTATTAGGGATGAAAAAATAATTTTTATTTTCTTTTAATGACACATTTACACAATAAAATATATCAGGGGAAAAATACAGTTCTATATGATATTAGTTCATTATTACATCAGGAATGATGTAATTTAAGATACATTGATTATATGAAAAACTGTATATTTACTATTCATTCAAAAATTAAATATTTTGTAGAAAATAAAAACAAATCACACCTATAAAAGTTCCCCATTCTAATTTCAAAAATCTTATTCATCTTATGATAATAAATATATCAAATAGTTCAATGTATATTTAAATATAAAAAACATTAACTTTGTCAAAATATTTTAAAAAAGGTTTATAAAAATTGTGCCTATATCTTCATAGGTTTTTTAAATCATGATATTTAATATTTTTATTTATAGGATTCATATCTACATAAATAAATCATGAAAATATTTATTTATATCATAATTTATTGTTTTGAGGTAAAATTACTATTCCATTTATAAGTTTATTTTTCAAAAAATCATGTTACTATTCCAACGTTGACATTACCTTATATATATATAACTTAATTAGGTGACTAAATATTCATCTCAATTCCCCACAAGGTTCTATATTTGTATTTTCTATAATTTTTATTTCATTTGAAATAATGTTTTTTCTATTTTAAAGTATTGGTAGTGGGTGTGATTTTCTATTATAATGGTGCAATCAATATTTTCCCATTTTAGATTTTAGATCTTTTATTTATTTTATTTAGTTATAATATTTAGATTTCTAATTAGTTTCAATGATGAATAATGTAGTAGTATTTATTAATAAATAAATTATTATTTGTTTATTTATATGTATAATATTATATAGTATATTATAAAACGAATTTATTTTGATAGAAAAATATCATTTATAAAGTGTAGGATTTTATATGATTTCCCATTTATAAATTTCATACCTAAAATTTAATATTGTAACTATAGATGAGAATAGATGCTGGTAATTCAATTTCATTGTTTCCTTAGGTTCCCATGTCACCTCTTGAGACATATTTGTCCTCCATAATACTTTGAGAAGGTGAGTTGTGTTGTCATGTGGAGCATTCTATCTTCAACCAAATATCTGCACCATATTGAGGTTATCTACCAATTGTACGACCTATAGATTTAGTATATTTGAGGTATCAGGTATTTACATACAAATTAGTGATACATGGATCACATCATGAACATGATATAGAATTGGTGGAAGTGGAAGCTGATATGCCACTACTTTAATGTGATGAAGCATATCAAATGGGAGGAAGTTAAACAGGCTAACTTTATCCATGTCCCTATGATGATTTTCACCATTGGGATTTTTCCAACTTTGAGATAATTGTATATGTGGTTGTATAGATTTAAACTTATCTATTATATCTTACACTAGATGTGGACCATGTAGTAGTCATTTTCTAACTATATGCCAATGATTTGGTGTTCTACATTTGTTACTGTATAGAGATTCATATAGATCCATTTGGATACTTGAGCGGAAATTGTTTTTATATGAGAGCTACTCCAATGGAAGATGCTGATCTATTCCTACATTTATTTCCGTTGAGCATGATCTTTGAATTAATTGGAGAATCTGAATTTTCCTTTCAAATGGTCCATCTGATTCAGGGTTATAGGACATAATGAAAATCAATTCAGTACTCAAAGAATATTGAACTCTACAATATAATTTAGATGGTATACTTGGATAAAGATCACATACAATTGAAATTTGAACCCCATGCATCCTCACCACTTTTGTCACATATATTTGGGCATTCTTTTCATGTGATAAATCTCAAATAATGGGGATAATGTGGGCATAATTAGGGATTCTATCTCCCACAACCCATATTATAATTTTTCAATAGAATGTTTTATAAAGAACATTAACAATTTACATAGTTAAGTTATCACATTTCCAAATTAGTATAGAAAATGTCTTAATCATACCTTTAGACTTTTTTCTCTCTTCTTTCTCTTTCTGGAATACAAAACACCATGACAAGTTATCTCTAATATATTTCATTATGTTGTCCCAAAAAATGTGTTCTTTAATATCAGGGTACATCATAATACTTACAGGATGGATAGAGACAAGTTATATACATATAGTATTCCATATATCATTATTTATCACAGGAGATGATAGCCAACAAAGCCTCATTCCAAACTGAATCCAACAAACATCATCATTTTGGAACCGATTTTGATTGAACTCCTTTACTTCTTTTGCCTATTTTTTATCTCTAAATCATCCATTAATACCTCCATGACCTTTTACTAGATAGATTTTTGGGAAATAATTAATTATGGGTAGGATTTATGCCTTACTATTATTATTTCTAAATCAATTATTTGTAAATCCATGAAGATGGTGTCATTCTTAATTCACATCAAGGATAAGGTAGTAGGTTATTTTCCTCTAAGAGCATTAATTACTTTGTTCTCCATTCCTAGATCATACTAAATAAGTTAATCATAGTCATTTATTAGATCTAACCATATTATTTGACACATATTTATCTTATCACATGTAAATATATATTCTTTAGATGGTTTTGACCGGTATATATGTCACACTTCTAACCATAGAGGTAGTTCAACCATATTTTTCATGGTAAAAATAACTTCTTCTAGCTCAAAATATTTTATTATATAGTTCATATCATGGATCATCACCTTTCATGAGAAATTTGATATTAATTTATCATTTTTTATGATGACACAACCCAATAATTTATTATAACCATTATTTTATACCAAAAAATATCCACTTTTTGGTAGTATGAGTATAGTTGTAGTGATTAGATTCTATTTGAGAAACCATATGATTTCATCACATTATCATCCCTATATATACATTACCCCTTTCCATGTTATCATTTTTATAAATCTATAAAATCATGGTAAATTCCTCAAAAGATTCGATAATACCCAACAAATCCTAGAATTGTATTTATTTCTGTGACACAAGATGGTATTGTCCATTTTTTAGTTACTTTTTTCATTTATGGGTCTATATAAATTTCACAATTTCTGATAACATACCCTACTATCATGACTTAATTCTTCTAAAATTCACACCTTTGGAACGTAGCATGTATTTCTATCATCTTAAATGATGAAAGAACAATCATTAGATGTTTTTCATGTTTTCAATTTTCTTACAGTAAACAAGAATATAATTGATATACCTTACAAGACATTTTTTCAATGTACTTTATAAAGACAATATTCATCAACAGCATAATTATTTGCAGGGAATTCGTATATTGTAAGGGAATTAATATGACCTCATAGTTTTTATACCTTCTACGAAATGAAATCTTCTAAATACCTTCCTTCTTCACATTCAGTTGGTGATATCTAGAAGGAAGATCATTCTTTGAGAAATACTGAGCTCTCATAATTGATCTAACAAGTAATAAATCCTTGTTTTAGAATACTATTTCTGTATAGTGATCTTCTCATTATCCCAGTAGCCGATACACAAGAACATTTATGCTTCCTTTTTCATTACAATGATCAATATCATACCTGAAGGCGATGAACTAAGGAACATGAACACCTTATCCAAATGATCTTACATATTATTCATTAACTCTTATAGTTTTATTGAAGACATACCTTAAGGTTATTTTTAGATAGGCATAGCTCTATAGAAGAGATATATATAGAACTCTACCTCGTGATCTAGGGTAAATCTAGGTTACTCTTTGGGAAATACAATAGTGTATTCCCTAACAGTGGACATTTCCTCTAGGTTGTTAACTTCCATTGAATCAACCTTTTGGGAATGTTACTATTCTCTATAAGGAAATAACACCCACATTGTTTTGAAATTTTCCAAACTATAATTTTTAAATTACTTGAATTTGTGTAGGAGAATTAGAAGTTTCAAGATATGAAATAATATTTCTTTATCATGATAGTTGATGTGTTCTAAACATAATGATATCTAATCCATGTCGAATATAGAAAAAATTCATCCAATGTAATTATTATATGATTTTACGGAATAATCTACCTACATATTCAAATAGGAGAAAATCCCAATACCTAATTTTCAATTATCATCAGACTAGGTGTTTTTACATATATCACTAATTCAATGTATTGGGGCATCGATTAAATAGTTCTAACAAACATGAAGGATACAATGGAATATATAGAATAATAATCAAATAATAATATTAAAAATATTTAGTTTAAAGGAAGTTTACCTTATCGATTGTTTTTTCTTTATCCACTTCAGTTGTATGGATGTTATAATCCTTCACATTCTATTTTGGATTTAGTGGCATATGACACTGATTACTCTAATAAGATTGTGGTTTCATGCACTAGATTTAATATTTCTTTTTTATCCCTATAATTTAAATATTTACCATAAGTGTTTCATTAAGAGGTTCCCTACTTTCCTCCATCATGATAGATGAAATATTTATGTCTCATTAACATTCATGATCTTTATGGCCTTCTATCTAACAGTTGAAGTAATTCCCTGTCCATTTGAGGGAATTACCAAAATTATTCGTCAATCATTTTTTACATGTTTATAGTGGGGCCGTCATTAATCATTTTTTGTTTGACCCATAATATCAAAACTTCATTATTATCTTCTTATCTTAATAACCATGGTACCATTATAAAAAGTCCACCTATACTTTGAGATCACATTGAACCACCTATATATAAATCCCAATTTCATAGATTTCTATATCCTTTATATGGTATGGTTTTAAACAAATAAACATTATATCTATTTTTCTATCATTATTAAAAACAAAACATGAGGTTTATATAAAAATCCTTATTAATTTATATTCATAATCCGCGAATGATTCACCATCATTTTCCTTAAACTTTATAAAATCTATCTCAATATATTTTTGAAGAGTTAAAGGGAAATACATGTTAAGAAATATTTTCATAATGAATTCCCACTATATATATTCTATTTTATCGTTAGGCTTGGTGATCTTTATTAACTCCCACCACTGACTGGCTTCTCCAAAAAAATATAAATGTCTAAAGTCACATTATATTTTATAGAAGAATGGAGAACATAAAATATATTTTTCATTGATGTAACACATTGTTATAAAACAAGTAGATTATAGGATCCACTGAATTATAGTGGTAATTTCCACATAACGAACTCAACATCAAGTCTCCTCTTCTTGGGTGAAGGCTGATGCTCCACATGGTTCTTGTTCTTATCCATATAATAAAATACCTATGTATGAATCTACATGAATTTTCAAACTCCACCTACCATGGAATTGGGTATGTTATTTGAAAAATGATTTCATTGTTCCTCACATAGTATTTTGTTCGGGTTTCTCTTAGTTCCCAATATTTTCTAAAATATTAAAGGTATAACAAATCAAATGAGAACAAAGTATGAATAAATGATTTATTATTTGGATAAAGTAACCATAAATGAATATCTTATGGGATCCACATGTAATTAATTATTATGAAATAATATTATTTTATTTATACATATAAAAAGACTTATACTAAGTTCTTTCACAATTTTGTTCAAATCCTAGTTAACAAATAATTTAAACTACGCTCTCATAACAACAATAGTGACTAAAATTTTTCAGAAAACATATTACATAATTTTTAATATAAAAAAATTAATGTCATTGCATATAAAGGATCCAAATTATTAGTGTGTTAGGAAACATAGGTTCATACATAACATTTACATAATAAAACATTAGATTTTATATGAATCTATATTCTTTATCCCTCTAAATGATTCCCTTATCCTTAGTACATATAATCGCTTTAGGATACACATCAATGGAGGGGTAAACTAAAAACCCATTAATAGGATGACTATATGACACTAATAAATATAACATGGCGAATAATAATAATCATCATAAAATAAGAATAAAATCATAAATTATATAATGAAAGAATACTTTTAAAATTGAATTTAATGTTGAAATACATAAAATATAAAAACCATGTTAGAGTGAAGGAATACCATACATAGTTGTAAACATAATATCATAATTTTGAGACATAACATATTTCCCTAATCATTACATAATCATTTTGAACAAATATACATTTATGTTAATAAATAATACACATTATATCATTAGATACAAGAAATTAATCAATTCATTGGAGGATAATAAATTTATGGGCCCACCGATCACATTATAACATATACATAATCATGTATTCTACATAGATAGTATTATAATCATATTCAGGAATTATCCCACGGAAAAGAATGGGTTTCAGATGTATATAGTCAATCATGATTTCCCGAATAAACATGGGATTCCAAAATTTAAATAAAGAAGATATTTCATATAATAATCATCATTTCTCAGTGAGGAATAAAAACTCAGGGGGATTCCAGATGTGTTTTATAAATAATAGTTCTTTTAGAAAATATTTACATTTTTCATAAAATAAAATTGGAAATGTGAACATCCAAAAAAATAAAATGGAAGAATAAGGAAATGATATTTAGGTAATATTAGAGATATATTTTTAACAAATAATTCTTATAAGAGGGCATACCCAAAGAAAATGACTTGGGTTTGAAAGTCCCCTTACCTGAATTCTAACCGTATTTTATAACATTTATTATAACTAAATAATAAATGTAGATTTATTAAAAAAAATTGGTCCAAAAGTGAATATAAGTAAATTATTGAATTTTTTATCAATTTCAATCATTGGATTATATTTCTCAGTTTCCATTTTCAAAATTTATTTTCATTAATATCATTTATGCCTTAAAAAACGTTTCACTTTTAATTTATATTTTCTCATTCATTGTCCATTATATAAAGTATAATTAACTAAAAAAGTATTTAATAAAGCCAATTAATTATTTATATATTATATATAAGTAATAATATCCATACAATAGGGTGGTTATATTAAATTTTTGGAAATTTCTTTATCGGTGATTAATTTACCTTTATCGGGATATTGTCAAATAAGATAGAAAAGGATGTATGGAATTTTTATTTGATAAAAATATTATAATTAAAATAGGTTAAAATAATTAATATAATGTTAAATTACAGAATAAGTAATATTATTATTTATGGTAATGAATAGAATTGGAAAAACTAAGAAATAGAATAATAAAAGTGGTGAGAGTTAATAAAGACTTTCTTTATCCTTATTGTGACTTCTCTTGTACGGAACTATTACTCCCAAAAGGATTGGAGTTCGATTTCTCCAGAATTCCCATAAATACTATAATGGTATTTTTTGGAGAACTTATATAGATATTTGTAATTAGAATGAGTGGAAGGTTCATTTTTTCAAGGTAAGGGAGAGGGGTTATTTATACATTTGGGGAGGAGTATTTTAAGGAAAAAATATTAAATAAAACATTATATCAAAGGTAAAGCATGTAATAGTGATTTTTTGAAAATATAAATAATTTTATAATATAATATAATGTATTTATGACTTTAACTCCCCTTTATAATCCAAATTTATTAGTTAATTAAAAAATTATGGTGAAAAAAAAGTTTTTTTTTAAAATCAATTTTGACTTTGGGTTGTGGAATGTTCCTTTTTAGGTTTGGAAAATATGGTTATTGAATTTTAATGGATTTTTATATTTAAAATTTTATAATTACCAAACATCATGTTCTATTAAGATTTAGGATACTAATGCATCATGAATGATGTGATTTAATATACATTGGTTTTGTGAAAAACTATATTTTTACAGTTCATTGGAAATTTATTTATGCCATAAAATTACGGAAAAAAAATTGGACATTTTGGACATGATGATTTCAAAATTGATATTAATTTTATGAAAATATATTTTAAAAATAGGTATTAATAATTTTTAATATATGATTTTTTTATTTTTCCCATATACTTTTAAAATAGTATATTTAAAAATTTTCATCATATTTTTCATTATTTTTTTAATCACGATATTTATTTTTTGTCATTAAAAAATTTATATTAAAATAAATTTATTAGGGTAAATATCATTTACTTCATAATTTATTATTTTGAGGTAAAATTACTATTCAGTAAGTCATGTTACTATTCATAATGTTCATGTTACTATTCCAATAATCACATAACTATTTTAAATGTCACATGACCCCTTATATATTCAAATTATTATTTTCAATCAATATTCAAATCATTTCCCTTTAATGTTCTATATTTCCAATTTATATAATTTTTCATTTTTTATTATATTTTTTTTGTTTTTTATAGTATTGGTAGTGGGGTCTATGATGCATGTCGACTCAGGCGATCTATATGTTTTCAATTTAGTTATTCTATTTTATATTTTTTTTCTTGTTGTAATGTTTGGAATTGTAATTGGTTTCATTGATGATTAATGTAATATTATTTCTTAATAAAAAAATTATTATATGTTTCATCATGTGTAGAATAATCTATATTATATTATAAAACATAATTATTTTATTATAAAAATATCATTTATATACTTTTGGTAGTTATAAGACTCTCTTATTCTAAAATTAGGATTATGCTTTACCGGAATCCCTAAAATTGACCATGTTCCCTTCTTTGTTATCTGAAAGAAATCCAATCTACCTAGTTATAGTGAAACACAATAAATAATAGTGAACTTATCAAAACTTTATATATGGTTTGAATCATTATTTTGCTTGTATATCAGTGATACCATGGGGTTGAACCCCACACTACCTCTTTATTGCACCATCGTAACAAGTGTAGTTTTAAAAAAATACATATCTAATTTTATCAATGAAATTTATATGACAACACTAAAAACAAAAATAATTTGAAGCTCTCAAATCATAATGGTAGTGAATATTCATAGAAATTCAACACTTCTATATGATCCATTGCCTATATTAGATATCCTAACTGTCCAACATATAGGTATTTAGAATAAAAAAATGAAATATAAAATTGAATATCTTGAAGGACAATTTTCCCCTCTAACAAACACAAAATATATCACATATTATTTTTATCAAATAAATTTAAGAGACATCATGATGATTTATAAATTCATATTTTTTAATCTATATTTATAGAAGATGGGATTAAATATTTAAACCTAAAAAAAATTTATCAAACAAAATTTTATGTATGTACAAGTAAATTTTGAAGGGTTTTGTGATTAACAAATTTACGTTTAATTAGTGTGAAAATACTATTGATACCTGTTCTTTTTTTGTTGGACTAAATCCATGATATGATAACAATTTCAATTTCACCTATTTAATCCACTGGTAGGATAATATTTAAAATAAAAATTCTAGAATGGTTGGTTGCATAAATCTTGGGTGTTCATAAAAAAATAGACGAGATGATATATCAGAAAAACTCATCAAAAATGGAATGTAAATTGTTTTAATGGATGCTAATATATATATATTTGGTACTCAATGAATAATGAGTAGAGAAAAATAAGTAATCATAAGATTGTTGAGTCAATAAGGTTTTCCTTATGACTTTTCCATTCCTTCTTGTTTCGAAAATCACAAACACCTTATCTTTAAGAAAATTGCTTTTATAAGGAAAATAGCTTTCTTAAGGAAAATCGCTTTTATAAGAAAATTTATCCTTATCACATTTTCATCCATATTTTTCTTAAGTATAAGTGTTGGATTCATTTTCTCAGAATCATTGAAAATTTGATATAAAGCATTCTGTTTTAGTGTTCGGATTCTGGACAAGAACTATAAGGAAGTTTCATTCCGAATTCCGGATATGAACTCTGACTAAGTTCTATTCCAGATTTAGGATACGAATTCTGAAGAAGAATTCTCATTACGAATTCCAATGAAGAATTCCCATTATGAACTCTAATTATGAATTCTCATTATGAACTCTAATGAAGAATTCCCACTACAAACTCTAATGAAGAATTCTCATTACGAATTCTAAAGAAGAATTCTCATTAAGAATCCTAATAAAGAAATCTCATTCTGAATTCTAATTATGAATTCGGGTAATGAATTCTCATTACGAATTCTGATGAAGAATTCTCATTAAGAATTCTAATTACGAACCCTAATGAAGAAATCTCATTCCGAATTCTAATTATGAATTCTGGTAATGAAATCTCATTACGAATCCTGATGATGAATTCTCATTACGATTTCTGATGACGAATTCCTATTCCGAATTCTCATTCCGAATTCATCTATTAAACAGAATTTGATTATCATTGTTTTATAAACTCTGAATTTATTCACTCCGAACCTTCACTCCGAAGTTTTCATTCCGAACCATTATGTTAGAATTAAAACGATGTCGTACATTCTGTTACACTTGTTTTGTTATAAAACGATGTCGTCCATTTTGTTATAAACTAACCATTATCTAAGTGACACGTGTACAGGTCCCTCCAAACTTTAAGGAAAATATGACTGTTGGAGAAGGAGCCGACCTTACCTATAAATAGGAGCTCATTTGAAAAAGCTCGTAAGGTATGGATGAACAATTTGGACTTTGTGCATACATGCTGTTGAAGTGATTTCTAGAGAGAGAGACTCTTATTAACTCTCAAAGCTTCGTGCGACTCCGAATGTTGGTGATTACATTCGAGGGCTTCCGGGGATAGGAAGACAGAGGTGCCGACTACATTAAAGTTCGAGGGATTCCTTGCTGAGGAAGACAGAGGTGCTGACTACTTTAAAGTTCGAGGGCTTCCTTGCTGAGGAAGATAGAGGTTTCCAACTACCTTGAAGTTGAGGGCTTGCGGGGATAGCAAGACAGAGACTCCGATCTTCGTATCGAGGGCTTACCCTGGTGTGGGTAAGACAAACTTGCTTGAAAGTATAAATCAAGGGACCTTTATCCATGGTTGTTGGATACCCTTCTCTTTGGGTTAAAAGACTATTATCTTGTTACTTGTAGTTTTACTACTTGTTTTTATTCCGCTGCAATTTGTATCTTAAGGAAAGTATAACTTTCTTATACTTCCTTACTTACTCTGATTCATTTAGATTCTATACGCTTTAACGTAGAATCTCATATTGTAACTTTTGTTAAGTTTCAATTTCCGGAACCATATTTCCGGATCCTACTTTCGGAATCTCATTCCCAGTTTAGTTTGCTGTTTAGAGGTGTTGTGAGTTTACTTAGTTTAACTTTGTTAAACTTAGCCTTTTCCTTTGCTTAAGGAAAACATAGTTATTCATAACTAACTTTAAAGGTTCCAAAGGAATTTTTAAAGTATACAATTCACCCCCCTCTTGTATATTGAGCATCTCATATTATATTTCGATCCTACAATTGGTATCAGAGGTTGGAAACCTCTTACTCTATACCATTCTTACATTTGGTATCAGAGCCAGGTTACTGAAATACTTGTACTCACATACAAGTTTTTCTTGCTCTCTTTATCCTTCCGAACTTTGTCATTCTGATTTATTCATTCCGAACTTTTCCCATTCCGAACTTTGTGATTACGATTCTAAGCTACTAACAAGTTTGTGTGCAAAGCTATTTCTAGTATGGCAGGAATTAATGTTGGATCAATTGACAATCTAAATCCTTCAAGACCACCTATATTTGATGGTAATGATTATGAATACTGGAGAGATCGTATGAAGACATTTGTTATCAATACTAGAGTAGACAACTTTGTTATTCTTACTGGTGATTATAAAATTCCTGATAAGAAAGTCTGATCTTTCACTAATCAGGAAAAGCAAGAATATCAACTCAACTATAAGGTACACAACACTTTATTATGTTCAATGGCCAGAAATATATATAGCCAAATTTCTTCTTGTGAAGAAGCTAACTGTATATGGAATAAGTTAGAAGTTACACAATTTGGGACTTCTAAGGTGATTGAGACAAGAAGAGCTATGCTTAGAGCTGAATATCATGGCTTCAATTTTCCTTATGGAGAACCTATCTGTAAAGTTCAACAAAGATTTATGACTATCGTCAACAGTCTACAATCTATGGGAGAGAAAGGTTTAGATGATGAAGCTCTTGTGGACAAGATAATTGACCTTATGCCTAATGAGTGGGAATCCAAGAGAACAGCTATAGATGAGAACAGGAAGGTCACACAAATTACTCTTGATGAATTATTTGGAACTCTTCTACAACATGAAACAAGAATGAAGAGAGATGCTGACAACATCAAGAAGAAGAATGGAAATGGTACTGTTGCTTTTACTTCAACTTCAAATCAGATGAAATCTAAGACTCCTGAGAGAGTAACCAGATCCAAGTCTAAGAAAGTCATTTTCCAATCCGAATCTAGTGAGAGTGAAGTCTCAGAAAATGAATTAGCCAATCTTTCTCGAAGGATGAACAAGATACCTAGACAGAGAAACTTTCAATCCAAGTATAGGAAGAAGGACAGAAAAGATAAGAAAGATGGAGAAGTAACTTGTTATGAATGCAAAAGAGCTGGACATATTAGACCAGATTGCCCTATGCTCAAAAAGAAAGAAAGAAAGGAAAGGCATTCAGACAGGAACAGGAAGAAGTATTATAAAGCCAAAGCTAAGAAAGTTCTGAAAGCTAATGACACCTGGAGTGCCAGTGGTGGTGACTCTTCAGATGAATCTTATGATTATGAATCTTCAGGACAGAAGAATCTTGGTCTTATAGCCAGATTACCTATTGATAATCATTGTCTTATGGCTAAGGTATGAAATGCTGAATCATTGACCAATGTTTCTTTAAATTCTAATGATAGTAAGTATTATAACTCTTCTGATGATGAATCATCTTCTAATGAGGAAAATACTTTACCTACTTTTGAAGAAGTCTCTAGATTTGCTGAACTTCTTGAGATTGAGAATTCCAAACTCAATAAGATACTTGATAAGGCAAATTCTAGGAATTCTATTCTTACAAAAGAGATATCAGATCTTTCTAAAGATCATGATAAGAAAAATGCTGATTTTGAAAGTATTCCGAAAAATCTTGAGGAAGTAAGTTCTGAGAAGAACAAGCTTTCTAAAGAGTTAGAAAATGTAATTTATAATAAAAATGTTTTTGAGCCTAACTCTAGTTCAAAAACTAATGATTTTGAGGATAAATACTTGGTTGTAAAACTCAAGTCCGGAATTTTTTCCTTAAAGAAGTGTTTATCAAACTTTACCCATGGTAATGAAAATTTTGATAAGATGTATTCTCAAATACGACCTTTAAGAAATAAATCCGGATTTGGTTATACCCATGCAAAACCGGTTTTCAGTAACAATTATTTTATTCCTCAAAGTGCCCCATTTTGTACCAAGTGTCAATGTGGTGGTCATTGGGCAAAGAATTGTTCCTTAATTAATACTCAATCTCTAGGATTCCACAAAGCCTACGTTTCTAAGAAAATGTGGATACCCAAAATTTTGTTGTCTGGAAATCTCGGATCCAAACAAGTTTGGATTCCGAAAATCTAACTTTGTTCTTAATTTCAGGAAAATAAAGAAAGTTCCAGCAACAATACATGGTACATGGATAGTGGATGTTCCCGGCACATGACTGGTAATAAAAGCTTTTTTGAAAAGATTATCAAAACGAAAGGAGATATTATTCTTCAATTTATCGGAACGCAAGATCAACTTGCTGATATTTTCACAAAATCTTTGCCTTCTGATAGATTTGAATATATTAAACAGAAGTTAGGAATGATAACCATAAGGTAATCTTCCTTAATTAACTTTCTGTTGAAAAATTCTCCTTACAGTAATAAACTCCTTTTCATAGGGGGAGTACATCTGATTGATTGGTTAACAAAGTTTTTCAAAATTTGTTTTCAAACTTTTCGAAACGAATATTTTCGGAATGGAACTTCCGGAACTACAATTTTCTAGAATGGATATTTTCACACAGAATACTCCTGGAATAGAAGTATTCGTATTGAAAATTTCCGGAATGGAAAATTTCGTACTGGTACTTTCATAACTAGATTTTCGTACCAAGTTTTTTTAATATTTACTTTTTCCTATTGAGTTTTTCATATTTAGTTTTTCATATTGAGTTTTTCGTAGTCATCTTTATATAACCCATTACGAATAACTTTCCTAAGCTAATCCGAAAGGTATGTTTTCCTTACTCAAGTTTTCGTATTTATATTTTACTTCCTGGAATTTTCTTTATGTTTTCAGATTTTAGATTTCTTAATTCTTTGTTTTAATAAAACCTCAAAAAGATCGGATTCGAGTTTTCAACCGTCAGATCTGATCGAAGCTCATTCCAACCATTAGATCAACTATGGAATGTGAACCGTCATCCCGTTTCCTATATAAAGGGGACCTAAATTCAAGTCCCACATCGGTTTCAAGCTTTCGCGTGCTGAAGCTCTGCCCCTCTGTTTTAAGGCTGTTCCGAACCTCAGTCTTCTCTGTTCCGAACTTCCCAGAGAACTTCTAATCCGAATGTCTGCAGAGTTAGCATCTCAAGAAATTACTTCAACCAAGCCAATATCTCAGTGGTTAGTTTACAGAGAAAGGTTAGTTCATCCGACTTTCTTCAGCAACTACGATTCTATCATCTCAAAGAACATCAAGTTGAATGGCTGGGAGGATGTTGCGGTATCTAAAACCGGGAATCAAGATGAAGTATATTCTTATTTGATTGTTGAATTTTATGAATCCATTTCTTTCTTTAAGGAAGATGATAGAGAGAAGTTTTCCTTCAAATCGTATGGCAAGACTTATAAACTTTCTTACACCAAGGCTGCACGCTTGGTAGGGTTAAGTTATGAAGGTGAAGTTGAGTTTATTTATCACGTATTGCCAGACTCTATGGGTAGTTTCAACAAGGAAAAGGCCTTAGAAACTCTCGGATTGGCTGATGATAAGGCTCCGAAGATTGCAACTCTATCAACAAACTTCCGGATTCTGGAATTATGGGTGCAAGGACTTATCGTACCGAGAAAAGGTGATAAGGATAGCTTGAAGAAGAGTGAGATATATATCTTATATTTCCTGATAAATCTAAGGAAGTTTAACTTGATGAAGCATATTCTGCTTAATATAGAGAATCTGAAGAAGGGGAATCTGAGAGCTCAGATTATTATGTATCCAGCAATCCTCTCCAAGCTGATTGTTCGATGTTTTGAGTCTTTCAAGGAGGCTTGCAAATCTAAGCCGAGAGTTTGCACGATCATGTTGCTCAGCGATGGCACTCTTAAAAGAATGAATATAGCTTTTGACAAGAAGTCTGTGAAGTTTATTGATCTACCTCCTCAAGAAGAAGTAGCTCTGAAATCTGCTGATCTGGAATCATCCAAACCAGTAAGAAAGAGAAAGCTGAAAGAAGTGGAAGAACAAAGAGAAAATCCCAAGTCTAAGGAAGTCCACTCCGCACCACCAAAGCCTAAGAAGAAGAAGACCTATCCTGATGAGGTTGTTACAAAGTGGAGAGCTGACAAAGAGAAGAGAAAATAAGGGGATCCGCAGTTCGGACTGGACCCTGCGGAGGCTAAGGCTTTGAAGGAGAAAACGGCTGATGAGCTTGAAAAACAAGCTAAGGAAAATAAGCTTAAGAAGAAATTGTCAGAAGCTGAGGCAGTCCAAGTGTTGTTAAAATTCAATGAAATGGTTTCAGAAACAATTCCAATTCCGAGATCTTTCTCTCTGGAATCTCTACCTGAGACTCCAGGAAGAAATCCTGTTGCTCCAGAAGAGGCTGTTGCTACGAATACCGAGGAAGTAGAGCAAGTGGAACAAGTAGAAGAAGCTGCTGAAGGGAGTGGTGAGATAGGAGATGTGCTAAAACAATTATATGAGTATAGGGGAACTCCTTCGGAACACTTATCGCTCCGAACTTCGGAAGCTGAATCTTCGAAGCTTGTCACTCCTGCAATGGAAGAAGAGAAAGGGGAAGAAGAAGTTGCCTATCATGGAGAAGAAGAACAACTTTTACGTGATATTGCTCAGATGGAAAATGTAGAGGATACTGTTCAGGAAGTTGCTGATGAGGAAGATAATATTGTTCAAGTCTCTGATAGTGAGAAGAGATCTCCAGAACAGGTTTCAATTCCGGAAAAATATAAGGGAAAGAAAATTCTTACCAAGACTCCGAGCTCAGAAGTAAGAAAGAGGAAGGAAACTGGCAGTTCTTCAAAAAGAAAGTTGGAGCTTATTGAGGAAGAAAATTCTCCTAGCAAACTTTCGGATTCGGAGTCATCTTCGCTGGGGCGTGACTTTGTTGTTCAGTCTTTGAAGAAGATGGTAGGAACCATTCCGACCTTCTCAAGTATTGATTCACGATGCCAGATGCTCCAACATGTGTTGAATCTGAAAACAGACTCCGTATCCATGGTTATGGATAAGTGTGTTGAGATTGAAGCCCAGTTCAAAAACTTCTTTATTGGTTACTAAGCCCATAAAAGATCTTGCATGAGGATGACAAGCTGGTCTAAGAAGACTGTGGAAGAGATGAGGCTTTTTGATGAGTTTCAAGATAATGTTAAGGATGCCTTTGAAACCGAGGACAAGAAGTTTAATGAGCTGACTGCATCCTTTGAAGAAAAGGTGACAGAGGAAAAGAACTTTCAGATTCAGGAAGTGAGAGATCTGAATGGGAAGCTCAATTCTGTTTCTCAAAATTGGAAATTTGAAAGAGATCATCGGATAGATTTTGAAGAAAGAATGAAGGCTCGGGAAGAGAAAATGAAAGCTCAGGAAGAAAAGTTGAAGGATTAGGAAGAAAAGATTGAAGCTCAATCTGCAAGTATAGTGGCCTTAGAGAAGCAAGCCGAAGAAGATCATAAAGTCCTCATGAAGATCAAGACTATTCTGAAGGGCCTCATGTCTAAGGAAAAAGATCCGAAATAACCCAATCCGATATTTTCGTTGTATTTCTTTCTTTGTTGTCGAGATTTCAAATTTAATAAAAGTTGTACTTGTTGTTTCTATTGTTGTCATTACTAATCTTTCAGGTACTTTGTTTTTTTCCATTCCCTCCAATTCTTTTTGAAAATCACAAAGGGGGAGAAGGAAAACATCCTTAAGAAAAAGACGAACTCTAAAAAGAGTTTATCAAAGGGGGAGAAAGGGAAAATACCCAAGAAGAAAGAACTCTAATAAGAGTTTGTTTAAAGGGGAGTTTTTTTTCTTAAAGAAGACCTTCTTATGAAATGTCACTCCGGAAATCTGAATACGATCCTTAGAGTTTCAAAGCCTAAGGGGGAGTTAGTCGTATTCATCTATATCCTTAAAACAAGGGAGATAAGCATTAATATGTTTCTTTCTTCTTAGAATCATTGTTTTTCGTAAGGATGCTTGTGCTTTCCAAAAAGGGGGAGATTGTTGAGTCAATAAGGTTTTCCTTATGACTTTTCCATTCCTTCTTGTTTTGAAAATCACAAAAACCTTATCTTTAAGAAAATTGCTTTTATAAGGAAAATAGTTTTCTTAAGGAAAATCGCTTTTATAAGAAAATTTATCCTTATCACATTTTCATCCATATTTTTCTTAGGTATAAGTTTCAGATTCATTTTCTCGGAATCATTGAAACTTTGATATAAAGCATTCTGTTTTAGGGTTCGGATTCTGGACAAGAACTATAAGGAAGTTTCATTCCGAATTCCGGATATGAACTCTGACTAAGTTCTATTCCAGATTCAGGATACGAATTCTGAAGAAGAATTCTCATTACGAATTCCAATGAAGAATTCCCATTACGACCTCTAATTACGAATTCTCATTACGAACTCTAATGAAGAATTCCCATTACGAACTCTAATGAAGAATTCTCATTACGAATTCTAAAGAAGAATTTTCATTACGAATCCTAATGATGAAATCTCATTCCGAATTCTAATTATGAATTAGGGTAATGAATTCTCATTACGAATTCTGATGAAGAATTCTCATTACGAATTCTAATTACGAATCCTAATGAAGAAATCTTATTCTGAGTTCTAATTATGAATTCTGGTAATGAATTCTCATTACGAATCCTGATGATGAATTCTCATTATGATTTCTAATGACGAATTCCTATTCCGAATTCTCATTCTGAATTCATCTATTAAACAGAATCTGATTATCATTGTTTTATACACTCTGAATTTATTCACTCCGAACCTTCACTCCGAAGTTTTCATTCCAAACCATTATGTTAGAATTAATACGATGTCGTACATTCTGTTACACTTGTTTTGTTATAAAACGATGTCGTCCATTTTGTTATAAACTAACCGTTGTCTAAGTGACACGTGTACAGGTCCCTCCAAACTTTAAGGAAAATATGACCATTGGAGAATGAGCCAACCTTACCTATAAATAGGAGCTCATTTGAAAAAGCTCGTAAGGTATGGATGAACAATTTGGACTTTGTGCATACATGCTGTTGAAGTGATTTCTAGAGAGAGAGACTCTTATTAACTCTCAAAGCTTCGTGCGACTCCGAATGTTGGTGATTACATTCAAGGGATTCTGGGGATAGGAAGACAGAGGTGCCGACTACCTTAAAGTTCGAGGGCTTCCTTGCTGAGGAAGACAGAGGTGCTGACTACCTTAAAGTTCGAGGGCTTCCTTGCTGAGGAAGACAGAGGTTGCCAACTACCTTGAAGTTGAGGGCTTGCGGGGATAGCAAGACAGAGACTCCGATCTTTGTATCGAGGGCTTACCCTGGTGTGGGTAAGACAGACTTGCTTGAAAGTATAAATCAAGGGACCTTTATCCAAGGTTGTTGGATACCCTTCTCTTTGGGTTAAAAGACTATTATCTTGTTACTAGTAGTTTTACTACTTGTTTTTATTCCGCTGAAATTTGTATCTTAAGGAAAGTATAACTTTCTTATACTTCCTTACTTAATCTGATTTATTTAGATTCTATACGCTTTAAGGTAGAATCTCATATTGTAACTTTTGTTAAGTTTCAATTTCCGGAACCATATTTCCGGAACCTACTTTCGGAATCTCATTCCCAGTTTAGTTTGCTGTTTAGAGGTGTCGTGAATTTACTTAGTTTAACTTTGTTAAACTTAGCCTTTTCCTTTGCTTAAGGAAAACATAGTTATTCATAACTAACTTTAAAGGTTCCAAAGGAATTTTTAAAGTATACAATTCACCCCTCCTCTTGTATATTGAGCATCTCATATTATATTTCGATCCTACAAAGATCAATAGAATTGGGTTTTGTTCACAGAATGGGAAAGTTGAGTTGGTAGAGATTCTAGACTAATTTGAGGTTTATTCTATAAATATCAAACATGGTAGAACTTACACAACAAGAATCTGAACATAGTGTTAACTAGAAACACAAACTAGTTCTTATTATAAGTGGGATGAATTTATATGTGAATGTGGTGAAGGAAAAATATTATTATTTTAGTTATCCTATATTCTTCTAATATAAAATGATTTAAAATTCCTCCATGGATTAGGATTTGAGTTTTCCAAACATTATCTGTTATGTTGTTCATTATTTTTGTTTCTTTTATCTTTTTTGAGGGTTTTTATCTGTTATATTTGGAATCAGAGTGTTATTTCATCATTATAGGGTTGTAATTGACTTCCATGTTCAAGAAATTATATTATATTTTCCATACAAGACATTATTTCCACATATGATGGTTTTGGTGAAGCTCAAATGATGGATTTATTGATTGAATCTACATACCCATCAATTGGTATTAGATAAATATTTTGAGATACATTGGATTACAACATACTGGACATAGTAACTCATAAAATAATATAGAATAATTATAATTACCTCATCTTTATAGTAGATTGTTGGTAACATGTCCTTGATATATTTTTTCGTGGTTAAAAAGACTCTGTGGGGTCACAAACAAAATTAGAATATCTTTTGAAATATTTTAAGGATCAGTTAGAAATGATTACTAGATTATATTTTAGATTATATTAGTTATATATATATAATATTATACTTTATAAATATATTTATATTCCATTTATATGTAGTAATGTTGAATTTATGAAAAATAAAAATAAGAATGAATGGTTAAAAAAATTATAAATATTTTGATATCCCTCTCATAGAATGTGGTGTAGAAAGTTCACAAAGTAAACAACACATTAGTACTAATAATAACTGTGTTTGAAATTTTTGAATAATAATTAGTGATGAAAAATGATTTTGTTGTTGATGAGTTTTTTCAATAAGAAAATTACATAAAGGAATCTAATATTGAATCAGAACAATAACTTTAACATGATCTAAAGTCATTTATTATCATTCAAGATGATATTCATTGATTTTATATTTATTTTTTTAAACTATAATCATCCTCAAAATTAGGTGATGTGATTATGAATAATGTATTCAATTCTTGTAGAACTAATGGCCTAAATTATATATATATATGACTTAATTTTCAATGAATATATTTATCGAAATGGTATCCATTAATCAATCAAAAATAAATAAGGCACAAAAGGTTATGATATATTGTTTATCATAAAGGTCTTCATAATGGGAATGGTATGAGAATACAAATATTTAATATCTTAGAGAACGGATATACAATATTATTTCATTCAGGAGGAAAGTCTACCTTTAGAATGATCATAATTAGAAAAGCTATAACTCCAAAATGTATTCTTATAAAGGATGTTTTTAAAAAATTATATCATTGAATAGGAGAGTTTCTCTTCTTAGTGTTGTGAAATTTTTGGAATCTTGTATTATTGACTAAATATCTTCATTTCATTAAAATTCTAATAGAGGGATTTTATGGAATTATACATATAGAATATATTAAAAGGCTCACCTTGTGTATAATAAATCTATTTATGTTTTGGGAAAATTTATACTTTTATATAGATAAAGAAAATACTATATTAGGGTTAAATAATGTTTAGTATGTTCTAGGTCCATGAATGTACATAATTTCTATTGGTTAACATGCTGATATATGGTTCACTAATATATTTTGCGACAAAGCAAGAAATAATTCATATAGCTTTATTGTTGTTGAAAAGAGATTAAGGGATAGAACTTTTTTGACATAAAAAGTATTAGAAGGTGAAAAAAAGTTCATAGATTTAACCATTGTAATGTTCTAGCATGAAGAGCTTTGATATTTTACATAGAATTTGATAAACTGTGAGTGCTCACTAAAACAAACACTATTACATCATGGTTGGGTAAAATGTATCGTTCGATACCATCAAATAAACCATATATCATCCATATGATGCGTGAAAACATGTCGTACCTACTTGATTTTAATTTATTACAATCTATTTTGAATGGATTAACTGTTTAATTCATATACATTTAATGGGGTTCAATAAAATTTCCATTTTCTAGTAACACATGTTATATGTTGAAAATTACTTATGTGTTCTCCATTTAATGACTTGTTTTAAGTGTGACCTAGAAAGTAGACTGTATTCCCTTTTATAGGTGTGTTAAATTATATAGATGATAATTTTATTCATGTAATATATCTATATATAACTTTTTCATGAAATTATTTTTATCACTTTTTAAGGAGGAACCAGATCTCGGTTTCAGTATGGAGATTCTCATGATGAACAATAAGATTCAGAAGGAAGTATAATCTCTTAGAGGATGAAATCAATTTTTTCTCCTTGAATTGTCTAGATCAAACAACTGTTTGAAAAAAACCATAAGGTAACATCACATCATTTTTGGGTTGATTGGGTTTATTAAAAATCTAGGGTTCAAGGGTATTCATTGGAGTATGGAGAAATTTTTTACATGATATGTTGATAATGATCGAAGAATAAGGATATGATAACTTGGAAGAGGTATTGAAAATTGAATACATGAAAATAGGATTTTCTTGAGGAGATAATTAAAATATGGTAATGTCTTGAATATCCTAATGATGGGCTTCACAAGTTGTGTTTCATGATGAATTAATCAATTATGACCGTGATCTTTGTGATTATTGAAATCATCAAGAAAACCGGATCTCCAGGAATTCAATCTAAAAATATAGAAAAGGATAGAATTTCTGGAATAATATATTTTTATGACGGATGGTTTGTGAAGACGTAAAAATTTCTTATGGTTATCTCTGTGATTAAAAAAATTAACACAAAATTTGGTTTTCAATGAATTCAGTGTGAAAATATAGAAAAGGTATGAATTTAAAAAATAATAGATTTTCATTAAGGGTGTTTCAAAAAGACAGGATGGTTTCTCACAGTGGACTCCATGGTTATGAATAGTCTTAGAAAACTCCACAATGGTTTTGTACTGAAAACTCCATAGTAACAATGACCATCATAATGAGAAATTATTATAGAACTTCACAAAACCATGAGTGTTTTGAATGAAAATAGAGAGCCTCTTAAAATTCTGATTAAATAGGAGAATGGTTTTGGAATAGATGGAAAATTTATATAAATAGGTATCTTCCCCCTTCAAAAGAATAGGAAGAATTAATGAAAATATCAAGGCTCAAGATTTGAAAAGGTGTTCCCAAAGGTGGTATGCCAAGACATTCATGAAGTATTTAAAATCCAACCTAATCTTCCAGTTTTTGTGAAATATAAATAATTTAAGAAGGAAAATATTTTTCAGCGATAATGGAATGTTATTTGAAAAGAATATAAAATCCAAATGAATGTTCTGTGATTCAGGAAGGTAAATGAGTTTTTAGAAAAGTGTTTGATATTCACGAAGGAGGTTCACAAAGAACACTATGGATGAGCTTCTCAAAAGGGGGATTTTTGTGAAGGCACTGCGCATTGCTAAAATTAATTAATGGGGTTTACCATTAAAAATTTGGTAAATTGGTATTCATCAATTGGAAGAAATTGGAACATCGAGAAATAATCTATCTACAATAGAATATGCGGGTATTCGTGAAAATGAAGGGACCTACAAGTATATAAACTATGAGTTGATCCCTTCGAAGATTAGTGAGAAAAGGAAGATGAATATAGTGATCCTTCCCACTGAAAATGAGTTATATGAAAAGATATATGGAGTTAACCTTGGGAATTTTGTTATCATACAACAAAAATTTTAAATGGAGTGAGCCTAGGAATAGAATATTGGTCCTAAACATTGTAAACACTAGTGTTCTTTTAGTGGATTGGGTACACCGGCACATCATCTGTGTATGATCCATCCATGTAGCCTAGTGAGGGTGAACCAAGTAAAATCAATGGGCACTCTGAATGAGTTAATTTATATAATATAAAGAGAGAATTTTGTTTTGTATAATTTCATAAAATGGTTAAAAGGGTTTGCATTTTTAATATTTCATACCCTGATTTACCCAGTGTTAGGGTATTCAACCTGTTGATCCTATCAAATTAGTATCAATGCGAAAGGTTAATTTCACATGATTCACTATCATGGGTATAAATAGAGGTTGTCAAAGAAAAGGGGATTATTATATTTTATGTGAATAATAGTTAGTTAAGGAATAATTAGATTCAACACTATTTTCGATCTTTGTGAATGGATGTATTTTCACTAGTGATGCATGGTATTACAGATTATATTGATATAGGTGATTTATCAGAAGCTGAAATAAGGGAATTAGATACTCACCCCAAAGGAATCATTTTTAGGGTGATAAACTTTAAATAAAGTTTTTATGAAGTTTATGTAATGTAATTAATCACATGCTTTGTGGAAGAATTTCACACACCAAGATATTGAGAATTATTTTTTTCCAAAATAATTTATCTTTTCAATATTATTTATTTTAAAAAACTATAATGTGTTCATTATATATATTTATATATTAAAAGAATAATTCAAATATTCATTTTAAATGAAATACCAACATGTATTTCACTACAATAAATACTAACATTGATTTCACTCCATGAAAACCCGACATGGCATATGATGCACTCAACACTAAGTTTATATAAACATATATATATATATATAATTAAATATTTTTATCATATCATAAACATTAATCATGGTTGTATGAATTTTAATAAATACTTTCCAAATATGTTTTATAATTTTTTTATATAAATAAAACAAATTAATAATGAAATATACTATATTTTGTAAATCCATTCTAAATTTTAAATCATCATTTTATCAAATGAGTTGATTATAATAATGAAAGTAATTTTAGAAAAATTTATTAATATATTATTTTAAATTAAACATCATTTTTCAATTCCAATTGTTGAAATTAACCTAAGGTTAATTATTTGGATTTATCTGAGAAACACAATTTTTTGATAAATATTTAAAAGTACTACTTTTTATATAATAACTACCTTTTAACTAATTATTTATTAATGATAAATGATTTTATTAATATGTTTTTTTTTAAAATTTGATAAATATTACATATAATAATAAAATTTAGTTCATTATAATCAATTTATCTCATCAACGGAATATAAAATTTTAGTAATCTTTTGAAATGATTCCAACATTGAAACCGTGTTTTTTCATCATGTTTCTGGGATTATGAATAATAATAATTTCTGTCACTTCAATGATTTGAATTTAAAGAATATAACATACGACATAGTATTCAATCTAATATTTAGATTATAATAAGACAATGTTAATTTTTGACCAAAATTATTAGTAACAGATATTAAAATTATTCAATGTTGTTAAAGCCAAATTATTCTTAATTGGGGACTAAACCATAATATTAATGTCCCAAAAAACCGTGACACATGTCCAAAACCCATTTTATGTCTATAGTTCTTATATAAACCTAATTTTTTTATAAGACTTTTTCTTGATAATTACTTGTTCTCACCTAACTTGTTTAGAAAAATTAAAAATAAGTTCTTTTCCTTCACTAAAAATGGCCACCAACTCTAGCCATTCCTCAAACCTCTAAAATATTTATGTTTATCCAAGATATCACCATGTAGACTTCCAAAAATCCTCCCTTATATCCTGATACCTCACATTTGAGAGAAATTTTCTAATGTAATCCTTTGAGCATAAACCAAAAGGAGTTACCTGATTAAGAGGTAACGTCTTCTCTCAAGCTCGTTTCCTTTATTTCCATTCATTAACCCTTATCATATCTTTATTAAATTATTATGTGAAAAATATTTTATCCTCCATATACTAGTATATGTTTTTTTAAATTTGTCTAATCTATACTTACACACACCTCTATCTATTGTATGTTGAAGATATTGTTTCGGTTCACGACGAACTACTACCTCGAGAAACAATGATGGTTCATTTCACATTTACCACCATAAATGGTGGCCATTATGATGGAAAATATGTTTATATATGTCATATATTATATTTAATATTTTTTATGTGTCTTTATTTCTTTTAAAACATCCATCCCTTTAATTTCCATTAGGTTTTAATACGATAATCTTTTTTGAGGAAGTGTGGATTACCACCACGTCAAAGCGATTAGATTTATTCATACACCACATGGAATAACGTATGGATGGTTTTAATGAAATTATATGATATATATGGTAAAATAATTATACTATATTTGTGATATATATATATATGTGTCATTTATATTCTCTCATTCAATACAACATGACAGAAACAACGTTCATGCATACGTATGTCTTACTGTCTCCATGAACTCTGTATTCCATTTTGTACACTTGTATTTTATAGATTATTAAAATAAAAATATAATTTATGTAACTAAAATTAATATCTGGGTTTAACTTCTATAATCAAGATATAATTATAAGGATTAAAGATGTAACAAATTAATACACAAGTGAAGAACAAAGTAAAACTTACTCCAATTGAAATAGTAACATAGGATTGTTAACAAGTGAGTAATGTACAGTTATAAGAAACCCATATATTTTAATAGATATAATAATAATATAATTTAAAATATTTATAATAATCATATGTTTTTAATATAGTATTCTTGGATGAGTACAGATAGAGTCAAGACACAAGGTAAGAGCATTTCATCCCACTTTTCATTTGTAGGAGATACAAGCTATGTTCACCACTCATTCATTTTTTGTAGTTTATGTAATACCTATGATATTATTACACGTATAATTTACATAAATTTTTGGGTATTCTTATTCCAATTTTATTATCTTTCTTTTATTGGTATTTTGTTTAAAAAGTGGACAAATTAGTAACAATGTTTTGTCTGAAATTGCCTTCTTTGAGACTCATGTTTTGTTACGCACCTAAATTCCTTTTCTAGGTGAATAAAATTTAATTTTTCATTCCATATCATAAATCTAAATATTTTCATGATATTATATGATTCATTTAATTTAAATTCCTTAATTGGAAATCATTATCCCACGATACCACATTATACTAGTTTATTGAGATAATCTTGTTGCTTTTCAATATTATTTATTTTTATGCTTCCCTTGATGAAATATTAAGATCTATATTGTATTAATATTCATGAGTCTCCTTATAAACTATTATTTCATTATATACTAATGTATTGTTACCATATTCTACTCGTTGATACATAATATAGTTTACAACGTGTTTTTTGGATTGCATGACTTTAACCTCTCGCTGGTTAGAAATATATGTTTTCTAAAAAGGGAATCCAATAATATTATACCATTATCCTATAACATAGAAAATATGTTTTTACACCTTTTTATATTAACAAAATATTCAAATGAAACTTCTATTTTATTTTTGTACAATGAATATTTCTATTCTTTTTACCGTGAAAAAGGAATGTTATTTTTACTTTGTATGACATGAATGGATTTACCCGTTGTCATTAAATTGATGATTCCATTGAAATTTTAAATGGGTAAACTTTTAGAATTTTTGTTTAATTTTTTTTCATGAAAAATGGTTTCAAAACGTTTTAATGTGCTATTTAAAACATATCAAATTGTTTTTAAGGAAATGGGTTTCAAAAAAATTGAATGCTTATTTTATATGTTTTCATAGAAAAATGATTCAAAAAGATTAAAAAAGTTTTCAATATATTTTATTAGAAAATGATTTTCAAATTTTATTATGTTTTAAAAAAAATATTTCAATCAATGAAGTAAATTTTCTTCAAGAATTTTTTTAAAATATCTTTAAAAATTATTTCCCATTTAAGATAACATCCACTATTATTGATCATGAATTTATAGGGTATTATTAAATTTATCCATTAATGTTATTTCTTATAATGGAATTTTTGTTGTTGTAATGATGTTATGAAACATTTTTCTCTTTCAGGGGTTATATGATTTTGATACCCACTTCTTTTAATGGGATATGTTTATGATTAAATGATTATGAAACTTTTCTGTTTTCACAATTTATGATATGTTTAAATGTTTATGATTCACATTTAATTATATGGTTTGTGATATGATTATTTATGATATTTTGGAACATGTGTCTATGATTTCATATGTGATGGGTGGGATCAATATCTCCCCCATCACTTTGGGTGAATATTTATATATCATTAGATTAAATAGGACTGGAACAAGGGTTACTCGATTTAGTAATACAAGGCTATAATTAAATATACTCAATTAAGTATTACAGTCTTGGAATTAGGGTCACATAGTTCATTAATACATGGTTTTAATTAGGGTAACTCAGTTCAGTAATACATGGCTTGAATGAGGGCCACTCGATTTAGTAATATATGGATAAAACGGGGGTTACTCAGTTTAGTAATATATGGCTAGAATGGGGATTACTCATTTTAGTAATATAGGCCTAGAATGAGGGTTACTAAATTTAGAAATATATGTATGGAATGAGGGTTACTCAGTTCAGTAGTATAGTTTTGTAATGAGGGTCACTCAATTCTGTAATACAGGGCTGTAACGGGGGTTAATCAGTTCGGTAATGGACATTGTCCACTAAGATGGTTTTGGCAATGATTCCATGGATAATATGGAAATCAGTACGTGCTTATGCATTTCCATAATTCCACATCTTATGCCCATTCTATTATTTCAGGAATTATTCTATTTATTTCATTAAGATTCATGCCATATAAATAACCAATATTTGTCCCATGATCATTGATATGCTGGGTATGATCTTCTATTTTCATGATCAAATTATCATACCTGTATAATCATGTTTATTATTACATGAATCTATTTTTTACCCTTACTAAGCATTTTAGCTCACCCCTTTTATGTTTCCTTTCCCGTATATATGATTTTTTTTATTATGTTAGATATTTCATAGAAGGGTGCTACTAACGTTGAACATGGTGTCAGATGTTGTAGCTCACATATGCTCTAATGTTTATGATTCCATGTTTCCAACAGAACTATACAAACTATGGTCTTTTTTAATATGTTTAAATAATGTCTATGTATTATGAAAAAGTTTTGTAATTTTAATGTTTTAAATAGAGGGACTTTA
The DNA here is from genome assembly GCA_963277665.1 of Viscum album. Classification (NCBI taxonomy): domain Eukaryota; kingdom Viridiplantae; phylum Streptophyta; class Magnoliopsida; order Santalales; family Viscaceae; genus Viscum; species Viscum album. The sequence goes on from OY728133.1 coordinate 1,974,528,654, forward strand.
AAAATATGATACTGAATATTTTTTTAGGGTAAATAAAATATTTAAGAAGAAAAGTAGTAGGTTCATTGGAACAAATATAGGGATCTCAAAATGCACCCAAATGAGTCTGTTGAAATATTTTGACCAGTTTAATGAAATGTGGGAAGACATGCATGGAATTGGAGAATTAATTTAAGATATAAATATTGTGAAGCATTTCCTGAGGAAACAACCACCTTAGTTTTATATGGAAGATTCAGTTTTGGAAGGTAATGATACGAGAGAGATAAAATTGGATACCATGAATAGTAATCGTGTAGCATATAATATGAGAAATTATGATAATGTTGTTGTGGAAAAGGTAAAATCTAATGAGGTGGAATTCAAGTACATGAAGAAGAACATATTTGATGATATACTAGATTATAAAGAGAATGATGAGGTGATTTCATTCATTTCGTCATATATTCAAAGAGTAAAATGAATGTTCAAATGGAAAAATCCAATTGCATGATTTCGATGTAAAAAGGTTTGAAACCTTGTAGTAGGGTTCCAAAATATGTTTCAAGAATACAATGATGAAAAATTTTAAATTCCCATTAAGAATCAATCAGCATATGTGACAGGGTTTAAAATTAATAAGGGTAATTTTTTTTATAAAAAATAATCATTATTCACGAAAAGATGATAGCTTAAAAGAAATCGAGGTAGAATAATTAGACAATTATACGGATAATGAAGATGATGATATGGTGGATGTTTTTATAAATTCTATAGTAAAATTTGGGTGAAATATTGAAGAATATGAAGTTGAATGAATAGTTGACCATTAGGTTGATATAGAATATATTTTTGAGGAAATAGATGTTTTTATAGATAAAACGAATACATATAACAACGATGTTCATTATTCCAAAATATATAAGTTTTATTAAGAAATATCTAAGTCTAATATTAATGAACAAATTGAAAATTTTAAGTCTTCAATGCCAAAGAGTTCAGAAAAGGTTTCTATTACATGATCTATATTGAGGAACAAAAATTAGAAATCAATTTTTTTACTAAAACATGAAATCTCAAATAAAACATATCAAAGAACATGAAGAGAAATTCATCGGTCTACGATATGCTAAGGGAAAACAATTTTTTCGTATTTCTACACAAGAATGTGCCTCACATCAGATGTTATTACTACAGAATAATGGGACACTCACAAAATTTGTGTTCTATTGCCAAGTGATATCAAAGGGTATATGAAAAACAATGGAATAAATATATATCATAATTATATAGAATATATTTTGTGGGTTATTCTTTTTATGTGGAGGATTTGGACCCATGGCCAAACATTTCACATCAACCGTGCAAAGGGATGTGCTGAAGAAGAACCAAACTAGCCACATTATGAATTTAACTAAACAATCAAGTGATATTTAAGTGAAAAATATGTTTATAGTGTTTTAGGATGAACATGTTCCATAATACACCATGGAATATGAAAATTATCAATCCATACTAAGTATGAGTTCAAAAACATAGACCATGAAGAAAATATATGAGCAGGAAGTTGCTATAGAGATTGCTTTTAATGCATTAGATCAAACTTGAATATTTATCATCGATATTGGATACACCTTACATAATTTAGGAAAATAGGATCTGGTGACCATGATTTTTTAAGATAAATAAGGTATATTAAGATTTGGTAATGATGAGGGGTTAAAAATTGTTGTCTCTAGAAAAGAAAAACGTGGAGAAAAGACATGAGATGTCTAGATTCCCTTGTTGTTGAAGGACTGAGTTACAACATAATATGTGTCAAACAATTATGTGACTCCAACTATGTCATAAAACATTCTAATAAACAATGTGTCATCAAGGTAAAAGATAGTGTCATTGTTTTGTAGGTAATGTATACAAAACAAGATGTATACCGTGTAAGTATAGAAAAATATATGTGTTATTTGTCCATGGTAGAAGAAAACAAACTGTGGGATAAACATTTTGGACAATTAAGAAAAACATCGTTAAATGTTCTGGTGAAATATGATGCTACTCAAAATCTCCCTATACTATCATGTAATCTTAGACATACATGCGATTCATGTTAATAAGGTAAGATCATCAGAAATAATACAATCCAAAAGAGAAAATGTGTACAAAATTTATTGAGTTAGTGCTTATTGATGGGTTCAGACAAATTTCACCATGGGATATTGATGGTATGAGATATTATATTCTATTAAATAATTATTATATCATAATTTCATGAGTTTCAATCATCACTCACTAATATGAGGTATTTTCATAAAAACATATCAAATTTATGTTGAGATGATGTTGGGTGGAACAATCCATAAAATTTGAATTGATATTGAAATAGAGTCCACAAATAGCCAAGTGAAAGATTATCTAGAGAATCATGGGATATTTCATGAAGCATCACTAGTAAGAACAACCCAGAAGAATGGTTTACTTGAGAAAATAAATATATTTATCAAAAAAATAGCCAAAGCAATTCTCATTGAGAAATATATTCTTGAAATTTTTTGTAAAGAATCAGTGATGACGACAATCTAAACATAAAAGAGAGTGTTACTATGATCAAAATAATAGAGGAAACAATGTCAGATATTGTTTGGAATGAATCCATCAATGAGATAATATCTAATCTTCAGAAGTAAGTTCATTATTCTCAACAAGGGGAAAAACGAAAAATTTGAACCCTGTGGATATGAATGGATATTGCATGGGTACTCAAAGAAATGAAAATAATTTAATTGGTTAAACAAGAGTCCATGAATAATTGTTGAAATACATGAGGTAACCATAGTGTAGAATTATTATATTCTTTAGAAAATACATGATTAGTCTCAAGAGAATAGATATGAAGAGTTAATCACATCAAGGGATGTTGCAGTTCTATAAGATGATTTAGAAGATTACTATGATGATGAGAAGGATTAAGATAAGTCAGTTTCTACATAAAGACCAGCAAGAAGAGTTAAAACTAAAAGAAAAAAACACAATTGGTGATCAGAAATAAAAAATTCAAACAAATAGGATGAAAAATCTTCATTAATCATAGTACTTATCAAAGGTAGAGCCTAATTTTTTTAAAGAAGTAGCAGAATAATAGAAATGGTTTCAGTCTATAAATGAAGTGATTGGCCAAATTGATATGAATTAAACTCAAGATATTTTTTCTCGACCAATAGATAATATTTCTATTGATTCTAAATGGTTCTTCCATTAAAATATAATTGAATATGGAATGGTGTTTTGAAAAAAATAATGACTACTATGAACTGAGTACTCCCAAATAGAGGGAATCGATGTTGAGGAAACAATTTTAGCTATTTCAAGATTTGTGGAAATCATGTTATTTGTTTCCATAATAATGAAAAGAAAGTAAAATGTATTCCATATGGATGGTAGGTCCACATTTATGAATGGGGTTTTAATATAAGTGTAGATTGAGAGTCCAGATGATTTTCACATTAATGAAGATGAAAAAGAAATTGGTTGAATAACACGCTATATGTGTTGAAGAAAGCACTAAGACCATTGTATTCATCACTAAATAAGAATTTGAAGATGATTTTCTTTATGTGTGGTGGATTTGATTACAATATATATTTCTATATAAAAATTTATAAAAGTAATATGGTGCTATTTTATGTTTATGACGTAATAATTTGTGGATTAGATTTATAACAATGTAATAGTTTTCTAAATTCATAAATAGTTATTTCTAAGTATCAATGTTTTGTTAGATCACATTTTTTTCATCCTTTACAGGTGACACATGGATAGAATAAAACATTCATTTCTAAATCCTAATATTCCAAAGAAATTTCTGAGATGATTTGGAATGGAAAATTAAAAGGAGATAGAAACTCTAGTTTCTTCCTAGATGAATGTATCAAATGATGGTGATGGTAAGGCAGTTAATAGCATAGAATAAATGCAATTCATTTGAAGTTTACTATACCTGATAGTGACAAGACCTAATATTGTTTTCCCACATTTCAAAGAATTAGATGTTAAAATATTACCAAAGAAACCCATATTCTTGTAGTGATAAAATATATCAGTATTTCAAGGGAATGTTGTATTTTGTTTTTATTTAAAATTAAAAATCTAAACCAGAGCAATTGGGATTCACGTATGAAGATTGGTCCAATTTAGAAGATGATAGGAAATCAATCTTATAAGGTCATTTCTATCTTGGTGGATTGTGTATTTCTTTTCTATGAAAGAAACAATAGTTCATTTTATTAAGAACTACAAAAGATGAGTATATTATATCTACTCATTTGAGCATATATTTATTGTGGCAGAATAAGATGATTGATGGCATGAGATATAATGTGAACCATCCAATCAGAATCCACTGTAAATATTCACATGCTATCATTCTAAGTTAAAATCATGCCTATCACTCAAGGAAATAGCACATTTATATAAAATATCATTTTATCAAAGATAACTTGGCTCAACTGCTTGTGAATTTGTAGTTTCCACCTACTGAACAACATATTAAATAAATAATGGAAATGTCCTTACCCAATGATTCTTTTGAGAGGCACAGACTGGCTCTTAGAGTTCATTGGACACCCAAATCAAGAAGAAGTGGGGATGTGGGAGAAAACCCCTTCTCTCTAGGGTATGGTGTGTTTTTTCATTTGGTACTTATATGTTTTTCTTCTTTTTTTTGACCAAAATAAAGTGACATTTGGATTCATGGACAAAGGGGTAGATATTTTGGTTGTTTAAATGGAGTCAATGTCTTAGCTAATACATGGGGAGAACCTCATACATGGAGCAGCGAGATGGAGGGATAAGTGTGAAAGGGGGTTATTAAATCTGATGATGCTAGAAGTGATCAATAAAATGATACATATCATGAAAGCTGATGTTCATGAAAAACTTATAACTATTGTTTTGGAATGAAATTATATGGTTCATTGATGAAATCTTTCTACTACTCATATTTCACATACTGAGAACTACATATTTGTGATTAGAGCTTGAGTTGAGAAAGTCTTTGACCTTATGTAAATCAAATGAAACAAATGCTGGTAGAATATGGATGAAGCCATAAAGATGTATCAAATCATGAACGAGTTGTAAAAAACCCAAAGGGGAAAATTTTTGTACAAAACCCCATTAAGGTAACATTGAATCATTTTTGTGTTGATTGTATTTATTGAAAAAGTGGGTTTTGAAGTTATTTTGAATAGTACAGAGATATTTTTGACACCGTACGTTGAAAATGATCCAACATACAAGAATGTATGACCTGTATGTAGTAAAATAAATTTCACACACAAGGTGAATAATTTTTCTAGTGTTTTCCAGTCATTTGGGTTCTATAATTTAGAGTTTGTGCAAGCATCATGAAAAGTGGATTTTATTGAATACCTTATCAAAATATTCCAATGGCCTGAATATCATGAATATGGGATCCATGAGTTATGTTTCATGTAGAATCATTGATGTATTAATGTTATCTTCATGATAATGTAAATCACATTGGAAAGTGGATTTCCATGACGGCCTTGTAAAAATATAAAAAATGCATGAATTTTGAGAAGACTGGATTTTCATGAATGGTGGTTCATGGTTGCACAATTGTTTTTAGTGATCTCGGTGATTATGAAAATAATCACGAAAAGTGGATTTCTAGGAAGTCCAAGTATGAATATGGAAAAAGAATGACTTTCGCAAAGAATGATTTTTCAAAAAGGGTGGTTTGCAAAGACGTCAAGGTTTCTAATAGTGGTCTATATGGTTATGAACGGGCATCACCAACACCAAGAGGTTTTTTCATGAAAATCTCTATAGTAATGATGATCATCGCAAATGAGAAGTTATCATGGATCTTCGTGAAACCCGGAGCGTCAAAAAAGGAAATTTGGTATCATTATGAAATTGGGATGGTGTGACCAAAAGGTTCTCGAATAGGTGGAAAATCCAATAAATATGCCTCTAACTCTTTCAAAAGAGTAGAAAGGCTTCACTAAAGGAATAAGGATCTATATTCAAGAAGGTGGTTTGTGAAAACATTCGTGAATGATTTAAAATAAAACCAAATTTTCATGATCATTGCAAAATAGAATTTCTTAGTGAAGGAAATGTGATTTTTGGGAAAGGGTAAGAACTTCACGAAGGCTATAAAAGACAACTGAATGTTCATATTTTCGTGAAATTAAATGAGTTTTACAAAGACTGTTGGATCATTTATAAGGAGCATTGAGAAAAGACCCACAAAAGAGCTTCGTGAAAGAGGGATTACTGGGAAGGTAGTACGAATCGTGAAAAGTATTTTAAGGTGGTTGACCAGTAAATGTATAGTAAACTAGTATTCATTAGTTTGTTGAAAGATTAAATTAAACATAACACCTATCTAATGTTGAGGATGTGATTTTTTATTGAATAGAAGGTAACTAAAAGTCTATAAACTTTGATTGGATTTGTTCCAAGAGCAGTGGGTGAATGAAGATAAAGACGGGGATCCTTCCCCCTAAAACTGAGCTAGAGGAAGAGACATGGGGGTCAACATTGAGAATGTAGTGAGTGGAACCTAAATTGCTTAAATTCAGTGACCCTGGGTATAAAATAACTAGCCCAAACATTGTAAATAGTAGTGCACTTTTAGTGGATTTGTTATATCATAACATCACTCATGTATGCTCATTGGATGTACCCATGTGATGGTAACAAACAAAAATAATTTTGTCTCATGAAAGACTTAATTTTTTTCACATATTCTTATAGGAGAAAGGGATAATAGTGTTTTTAAAAAAAAACAAGATAAATAGGGGATGTAGTTTTTATCTATCATACCAAATTCACCCTCCTCTCAGGGTATTCATCATAGTGTAACTAACACAGAATCCAATAAAAAACATATGAAATATAATGTTTAGGTAATATAAGAATTCTTTATATTATTATATATTTTTTCATGATTATTTCATGAAGAGAGGTCAACATAATTTTTGGGTATTTTTCTCTTATCAAAGATATTGATATGATCTTATTATATCCATCAGTGGTATTAGTGGTTGAGTAATTATGGATTAAACATGTCAATTGGTTGTTTTTTTGAAAAACATATCATACAATTCAATGTATGCGTAATTGTAGACCCTTAGATAGAAGAGTTCTATATTATATTCATTCTTGAAGACCCTTATATAGACCATTGTTTAGAAACTACTGCATTTATAGTCATTATAGACATTGGGTTATTCACAAGTGTAATGAAACTCTATTAATATATATATATATATATTGTTAATTTTACATATTAATTATATATTCTATATAAATAGTGAATCATATGAATTATAGAATTGGATATTTATTACCAAAATTAAATATGAAATTGTTCTCATTGGTTACCAAAATAATTTATAATTTTTATTTATGTTAAATGAATCATTCATGATATTAATTTATCAATTGATTTAATTTTATTTTTTTCTTAATAAAATGTTTTTTACAATCTAAATATAATAGGAATTGTTCATACTTGAATCTAATTTTTTTAAAATAAATTAAAAATATAATAATTCTATTATTATTCATGTGTATTAAAATATTGAAATTTGAATAATAAGTATTCTTTATTTATATGATAACTTTCTTCTTGAAGATAAACCCTTTCATTATATTCGATGTATAACTCTGTAAAATAGATTTTTCATATTCAAAGTCCTCGGGTTCTAGTTAATGTTATTATCTTAAATTTTGTTATTCGGAATATTTTTAACATATTATATATCAATATATTTATAAATTGAATTATATATTTAGAATATTGTTTTCATGTTGAGGGAATTTGGGTTACAATTCCCCCTAGCATGGAGTATTATTCCATGTATAGAAACGTGGATATTAGTTCTCTATGTCTCTAGGTTTACTCTGGTGGAAATCATCAATATAATATATTTCTAAACCATTACATGAAAAATTTATATACCTTTTATATAAGACATATATGGATATATATATATACATATGAATATTTTTATTAATATATTTGGTTGAGTAACAAAAACTCTAGGATGTGTAATGATTTACACATAAATGTAGTATTCAAATAATTATTTAGTTCTATATATTGGGATTGTAAATCTAAATCGTTAGAATTATTCACACACAAAATTATAATTCATGAAAAGATAATTATTTCATGAAATAAAATAGTTGGGAATTAAATATGAATATTATGGATATTAATCATTGAAATTAAACACATCGAGTAATTTGTGTGAGATTCCTTCCAAAGAGGTACGTTTCAATACCTGGATTATCTATCTGGTTAATTTATTCCAATGTTGTGTCCCCTAAGTTTATTTTTTAAGGAAATAATGTTCTTAGTAACTATGTAATATCTAGTTGGGATGGTCATAAAAAATATATTTTCATATCAATTATCCTTCATTAGCATATTCTTGGGGTTTTTTTGGGTTACAGTAGTTGTAAGATCCAAATAGTCTTAGGTTACCGAAATAATATAAATGATTGAATGAATGTGATGGATTTTTATTAAGATATATCTTTCAAACTATTTACGAATATAAACTATTATTAGTTGGAAGTATCCTTAATTAAATAACTCTGTTGTTAGAGAAAGACCATATTGTACTCATGTCATTCTGTAATATAGATTGTTGATCTATTAGGTTATGTTATTTATATGTCTATCATTTTTATTGGGATAACATTTATTAAATGTACTTGATGAAAAAATATAATGCATGTTACTCACCCAAAGGCTTTTATTTATTTTATATTTTTCAATACAAAATCATAATCATATGGATATCAAAATTCGGTATGACATATAGAATAGTTAATGGTTTTTATCTAGGTATGATATTTTATTATTAATGAGGTGAATTATAAAATACTACATGTGAACGAAATGTTAATCAATTCGAGAGAATCTAAATCATGGGAGTCAAATACCGAGTGTTCATCTTCTGTTTATACTGATAAACACAATCTCAGATATAGGAAATAATTTATTAAGAGAGAAGTAAATATTAATGTCTCTAATTTTAAAAGGGTTTTAAATTTAGAATTTTGAACTTATGATCAATGTCAATCCATAAGATTAGTTCTATTATTAGGAAAATGTTATAATGTTCCGAAAATAAACAATAAATTTGTTTTCATATCTTATTTTTACAAGAAGGTAATTTGGTGCATTATTAATAACAATATTTTTTCAATATGTAGGATGTATTTATTTTTTATCATTAATATAATGAATGGTGTATAAATTTTAGATACAGATAACCCAATATATATAATTTAAATAGATGTTTAGTGTTTATTCTAAACCCATAAACCATTAGAATTGTCTACATTGATATATAAAATAGAAGAAAATTTAAAGACTCAACAGAGATGGAATTTTGATTTCATTTTATTTGGCATCATCTGAGAACAGTGAATATTTTTTGTTGGGAATGATTACAAAATAAAATTTTATGAGAAAAGATGAATGATCCTGTGGATTTTCTGATCACATATGTAGTGATGTATATGGAATAGTAACTATATAAGATAGTGGTAGTTTTCGGTACCTAATTACTTTTAGTAGTGAAATTATTTGTAATAGTTTTGTGTTTATAATGAACAAAAAATACAAAACTTTTCAAAAGTTCAAAGTTGTTCAAAATTAAGTACAAAATAAACAATGTATGAATATTATGATTATATTATCAATCTATGATGGAAATTATTTGATCCAAAAATTAATTTACCAACTCAAATATTTTGTAATGTTTCCATAAATCTCTCCTCTTATGACACCATAACTGAATAGAGTATCTAAGAGGATAGATCATACCTTGGTGGACTTGTTTTAATCAATGATGATTATGTGGGACCTTGTCATTTTATCATGGGTTTATTCTATTGAAAAAATATTTTTTCTATAAAACAAGTCCCATCAACATTAGTACTAATGAAACCATATGAGATATGGAATTGGAAGCTTCCAAAAATATATTTTATGAATATTTTGGAATCTGAATAACATTTATAGTGATTTGATTCAGAAAAATTCAACCATATTTATGATGAATTATTGTTTTTTATTATTCTAGAGAAAAAATTGGTATTTATTTCTATTATTTTATAGAAGAAAAATAATTTTTAGACAAAATGGATATATTCCATTATAAGGAATATATAATTTTAAGAGTTAGTGGAATAAATGTTGAACTTTGTGATGTTCACAACAAAAAAATAGGATGTTTTATTGAGAAGGAAGTTAATCTAGTTATGAATATATTTATAAATGGAGAATTGAATAGAGATAAAAATTAACATTACATTTATGGACTAATTTTCTATGATCATATCATATTTGGATTTATTCATGGATAAGGATGATGAAGTAACACTCATCTATGAGGAACCAACATTTGGTAGGGAATCCAATGAGGGTTTTGATTTTTTCGAATGGTATAAATCTATGTAATCTTAAATGTACTATGCTTACAAAAAAAATTAGTATATAAAGTGTCCTATAGTGATTCATACTCTAATAAGGATGGAGTTTTAATTCAGGTATTAAATTCCTAACCAAAATAAAAACTATTTTCTTTATGTCTCACTACAGTATATGATATCTTCCTCTCATTCTTGAGGGTCAGTTTTTACGCATTTAACATTAAACATTGATCTAATCATATTCACATGACAATCCCTTTTTTATTGATATTATATAGGTTTATTGACCACTTTATGACCACTTTTACATTTTAATGAGAAAAAAAATAATTTACTTGGATCACCCACAAAGGCATACACTAAGTTGCATCCCACACCGTCAAATTTACAAGGAATGCTTATTTTTGTTTCCAAATAACATAATGGTGTTTTATGTCTTATTTTATGGGTACGATGATAGTAGAAGGCTCATATAATGATGGAGATTATATTATATGAATTTTAGCTATATATCACTATTATGATGTATAACTTATTGTTGTATATTAGATTATAGTTTGGAGATCTGTTTGTGGTATGGATAATTATTCATTATATAAATTAATGAGTGGAGTGTTTATAGTAGTTCTTTCTGATTTAGTATCATTATATTGAGGTGGGAGGGTACTAAATGGATACTTTTAGATGTGATTATTAGTTGTTATGTAAATTTTAGTGTCATTACTCTATGTTTCTGGGTTACAAAATTCCCTCTTTCATTAGTTTTAGAATTTATTAGTATGGGGGTTGTAACAGCCCAAGATTTCATTCTATTTCACTAATGTCTTGTATTGTACGCTACACCAAAAGGAGATTGCACAACACACATCCTTGTCTTTCCTTGCATTACACGCAATCACAACCTTCCTCGATAGCGTGTGTAGTACGCAATACTGAGTTTCACTAAACAACGATATTCTATTAAAATATTATTAAAACTAGTCGTTATGAATAGTAATAACCACTTTTTGAAATTCTGTAAATCATATTTTTCAAAATGAAGTTCATTTTTGGATTCGGAGTATCGAATTTAGCCTAAGGTGAAATTTTGGTACTTTTCAGATAACTTTCATATTCTGATGAATAGTGAAAATTACTAAATTATAATTAAAAACAACTTTTTTTAATTGAAATAATTAATAGTGATAAAACATTAATTTTAGGGGTTTTAAAATATATTTAGAATATATTTTTACATTTTAATACAATGTTGGTCATTGGATGTAATTTCACATTTAAACCAGACATAAACAAGTGTCAATCTTTTGATAGATATTGTTTCTTAAAAACATGCTATTTGTTTTAACAGCGGGATTTAATTATAAAATTAATTAATGCCACATATATGTTATGAATATGGTAAAATAGACTTCATTTTTGAATTCGGAATATGAAATATAGCTTAGGATGAAATTTTGGCATTGTTCTGAAAAACATCAATTTTTGATGAATAGTGAAACTTCTAAGTGGTAGGTTAAAAACTGAATTTTGCATAAAACATAATTTTACCACTTCTGTGAATGGAATTTCGAAAATCCGACAGACACGGTTAATATCAAGGACTAAAATGTGGTTCAATGAGATGAAAATAATGTTTGGTGAATAGTAACTTTTTACTTTTTTTTTACCACGGTTAATAGTAAATATGGTAACTAAGGGTAAATATGATATTACTATTACCCTAACACATGTCCTAATTCTATTGGATAAGTGTAATTCGGCCAAAAACAACCTTATGAATATAATATGACCATTTAGGCCCACTTGGATTAGATTAGGACATTTATTATTATTTAATTCAAAGAAGAGTTAAAAGAGTTAAAATCAAAGTTTATTTACTAAAACATTTTTAATATGGGGTTATACATAAGATAAATTCGACTATAAATATTCATTAGAAATCTAAAACTATTTCCTACATAATGATATTTTATTTATAATTTTTAGACTTTAAATAAATTAATTTATTTTTGACACAACGATGATGCAGTAATTACCCTTTTAAGGAAATATTAACATAATTGATGTTATAAATGCTCAAATGAATGTAATTTAAGACTTTTTATGAATTAAACTAATTTTCTAGGTTACTATGATGTATTATTGTTGATTTAATCAACTTGGTTCGAACATATAATTCTGTTATGACTTTCAAAAAAATCATATATCAAATAGTGTCAAAATTGACACAAAATAGTTTTTAAATCAAATATTATATTATTAATTGTTATTTTATTCCTAAAAATCTAAGGTTCGGCCAAATGACTTAGATAAGGATATATATATTAATAATAAACAATTTGGGGTTCGTTTGTCATGTTATATTAAGTGTATTAACCATATAGTTAAAGAAAACAAAAAGACACGGTAAAAGTTAAATTTTTTAACTTAGAGTTAAATCTAATTGATAAGGTTAAAATAATAACCTAAACTTGTCTAATTCCTATTGGTTGATAGGATTTCGACCCATCCCCACTTTAGCTTCGAAATAAGACCATTTGGAACCATTATAAACCGATTTTGACATTAATATAAAATAATATTTTGAGGTATTCTTAAGGTGCCCCTCTCCTCCCTTATAAAAGGACACCTCCTCCCCCTCCTCCTCACAACAATTTGTGCACTCAAGCTCGGCCAACCCCTGACAAAATCTCTTCTCCACTTCCCTAGAAACATCCTAGAGGTTCTGGTCTTCCTCAAAGACCAATTTTAGTTCCCTATGAGGAGGTCTCCAAAAGGCGCTTCAAAGAAGAGGTAATTACCGTTACCAATTCTTTCATCTTTATTTCTTCTTCCATTTCTTCTTCTTAGGTTGTTTCATTATGAAGTAATAACATCAGTATCACTCATATACTGATATGTTATTATAAGTATGAAACAACCCTATTTCACCATCTATCTATCCTACGGAAAAAGAAATCACCGCGCGTGCGTACGTACGGAATACCGTCTCCACGCCGTGGTGTAATCTATTTTCCACCACCACCTTACATGGATGGGTATAATGGTGTAAAGAATAACTATACAAAGTTATTAAAACATCATATTGATTCTGATATATTGTATAATCCACTCCAATTCAATTAAATATTTATGGAAATGATATCATCGCTCGTGCGTACGTACGGACTACCGTCTCCACGACGCGATGAGATTCATTCTCCATGTTAACCATTTAAGAATGATTAAAAAGTATATATAAGAAATAATAATGAAATATATGACATTATAAAGCTACTGGATTTATGTATATATATATGTATGTCATCTACTTACTTCCATTCAAGACCATAGGGAAAGGAAAACAACGTTCATGCGTACGTACGGACTACCGTCTCCATGAACGGTGTTTTTCATTTCATTTATCTATCTATTATAAATATATATATATATATACATAATATATATGATATATACATCATATTTTATATTCTGGAAGTAAGTAAATCATGATATAAGTAATAATAATGTCAAGAACAACAAGTCAAAACACCTACGATAAAAGAAACGATTTTACCCAAAACGCTTCTTTAACATGGAATTTACAAAAGAACGGGTAATATAATGTCATAAGTGAACCATATATGATATCATAACAATGAATATGATTCTGTATTAAGTCAATGACATTATTTAAATCATTATACAGGAGGTTCGGACACATACGAAGCAAATCGTACCTAAGGTAAGGGAAATATCACAATCTTGTTTTTATCCGAGATTGTTTATACTTTCGAATTTGCTGGGGTGTATTTTATCATCCACATCCATGTTTTATCAATATGTAATATTATTTCCATCCAACTACAATTGTTTTAATCCAATTTTACCCTTCGGTGAATTTTAGTAAAAGATAAGAAAGGAATCTTTTGTCGTTTTTCGTACGATGTACTTTTTGACTTTTCCGACAAAAGTACGAAGAATGTTTTTTTAACTTATACGGCATGAATGGATTTTTAAAACATTATTTCCAAGAAGCATCCTTTAAATGTTTTCAAGTTTGTTTTTTAATCAAATTCTTTTATTTGAAAGTTGTATGACATGTTATGAAAGGAAAAAATGTTTTTGAAGAAGAAAGGATATTTTCCTCAAGAATGGAGTTCAAGTGTTTTATCAAAATTATTTTCCATCTATGATAATAAAGGGTTATGTTTTATCCCTATTTTTAAATTGATTTGTTCATGTTGTGATGGAATTATTTTTATGAATTCCTTTATCTTATTTGAATTGATCTATGATGTCATGATGTTTCAAGAATCCCATTTTTGTTACATGTGTTATGCGATGATGTATGTTTTATGATTATGTGGCACACATAAGAAAGGATTCATTATAATATGGGTGGGACCTATATCTCCCTCCAATGCATTGGGTAAAGATTTTATATCTCATAAGATAGACAGGGCTGGAACGGTAGGTTATACCGGTTCAGTGAAACAGGACTGAAACGAGGGTTACTCGATTCAGAAAGGGACTTTGTCCACTAAGATAGTCTTGGCAATGAGTCATGACTAACAAGAAATGATTTTCCATGATTATGTGTGCATGCCACAAAGTTTCAAGTTTCATGTTATGATTATGGGGATCTCATTTTCACTTCTATGATTTGTTCCATGTTAAGATATTATGATCTCTTTTGCAGGTTATGATTTTCAAAAAGATATGATATGATTTTTATTTCTTTTGTATACCCTTACTGAGCATTTGAGCTCACCCTTTTATGTTTTCTTTTCCCCAGCATATAAAGAAAGGTTTTAGGTAAAAAAAAAGGAAGATCTTTATGGGAGATTTTGATGATCTTTCACCACGATTTGAAGATTATATTCCGAGTTTCCAAAGACACTAAACTATTACGATCCTTGTGTGTGTGTTTTTATTATGTACTAAGTATTCCGCAAAAGTAATGTAATGTCCATGTACGTCAAGTTTCGGGTCTCTACAGTTGGTATCAGAGGAAAGGTTTAGTCAACCTTTGGAAACTAGGATGTGAAAACGTTAGTGAGATCCCTAGAGATATTTCTAAGGTATGTCTAGGGATGTCCCTAAGGATACATATACGTATAGGATAGTCCTAGAACTATGGTAACGATCATAGAATTAAACCTAAGATGTTAGATATTGAAGGTACTCCCCCTTTATTATGTTGTTTTCCCTAGCATGATTTTTCCCTCTCACACTATTCTTTTTGGGTTTTAGAAAATGGCTGGAAACAAGATGATTCACAATAATGGAGGATATGATGGACAATGGAATGATATTCTTCATAATGAAATGGGATTTGGAAGTCCAAACATCATTATTATGCCGAATCAGCAATCTCATAATATGATCAATAAAGTAAAATTTGGTAAGTTTCCTGACTCGGCTAATAAGAGAAAGATGGAGTTTCATGATGATCATAGAGGAAAGAAAGTTCAATTTCCCCTATGTAATTCATGTGGGAAGAGGCATCAAGGAGAATTTTTCAAAGGAACTGGAAGATGCTTTGGGTGTGGAAAAGAGGGACACAAAGCAAGTAAGTGCAAAGGAAAAGGTTCAGTTAACACCATGGATGAGGATAATGGTATTGCTACGACATCAACAATGGTTAAATGCTTTAAATGTGGAATGTACGGGAATTATGCAAACCAATGCCCTAAGGGAAAGTCTCATGAAGAGAATCAGTATGGTCGTATGGGAAGTATTTATGTTGATGATGATGAAGAAACTACAAATGATATGTGAGATGAAAGAAATGTTGAAGCTCGATCAATGGTCTAAGAATGTAGTGGAATGATTACATGTTTATCATGTGTAATGTTGTATAAGTAATCTCATGGAATAAGGAGACATCTAAGGATTGTTACACTATTGTCTTTCCTTAAGTTTTGAAAGTGTATGGTACCAGTAACCATGAAATGTTATTCAGATACTTTTGGAAAGTAGATGATAAGTGCATAATGAAAGGATAAGAAGATAATGAGATGTTTGATTGTATTCATGAGCTCATGATTGATATAAGGACTAAGTGATATCATGGTTTGAGTATATAGAATTTTGTGGATTTTCATATGTGGAAAGTGTTAACTTTAAACTGCATTCATGTTTTCTCTAAGGTATTCAAGAGAATACATGATTAAGGACTTTGAATGTTTAGAATGTGACCAACAAGACATATCTTATGGGGATCAACGATGGTATTAAATCTATGGTAATTGTTTTCACTATATTATGAGAGTGGACTGCAGTATTATGGATAAGCCTAAAGAAGTTCTTTTTTGATATTATTGAGAGGATGTTATAGTAATATAGTTTTAGAAAAAGGACAACCTGCAGGACGGGCGACATCCCATTGCGTCGGACAAGGCCGTCGGAATCGAACCCACAACTGAAGTGCGACTGGCCTTTATCACCTACCACTGGCCTATAGGAAGTCCCTGTTTAGTAGAAACTAGTTTTATTATATTAAGCAGTATGATATATGAAGTATAAGTCCATTTTAGGAACCATATGTGATTAATCTCACTATAGATCGACTTATGTATATAATTTTTGCTTACCTTTTGTTTGAGATAGATGGAATGACCCACATGATCTGCTAACACTTCACGAATGACAAATTCAACTTCATTTATTTAAGACATGAAGTGGAAATTGTTCAAGGCATGAACAACAGTAAGATTGTACCAAAATAAAGAAAGTATTTATTCTAAATCAAATTTTCAACTTTAGGGAAATGATCTTGAAAACCAAAAATGTTGTCCTAGTTATCTTATACCTGATGAATCAGATGGTACCTTAGATCGTCACAAATTTATGGATTTGTGATTGTTGGCTTTTCCATAGCCATGTTCTCTACCACTCTCCATCAGAACATGATGGTTAGATTTCTCTTCCATATCCATATTTTCACCTATGTGGAAACCCAGTGATTAGTTTATTTGGGTAATCGTTACATTTCATACTTTATTTTTTAAAGCCAAGTTTTGGTATTCCTTTTTACGATGTGGGTTTCTATTAAAGAAACTTTCGAATAGTAAACCATTTATAACCCCGACGAATTTCGAGGGCGAAATTCATTTTAAGGGGGGTAGAATGTAACAGCCCAAGATTTCATTCTATTTCACTAATGTCTTGTGTTGTACGCTACACCAAAAGGAGCTTGCACAACACACATCCTTGACTTTCCTTACATTACACGCAATCACAACCTTCCTCGATAGCGTGTGTAGTACGCAATACTGAGTTTCACTAAACAACGATATTCTATTAAAATATTATTAAAACTAGTCGTTATGAATAGTAATAACCACTTTTTGAAATTCTGTAAATCTTATTTTTCAAAATGAAGTTCATTTTTGGATTCAGAGTATCGAATTTAGCCTAACGTGAAATTTTGGTACTTTTCAGATAACTTTCATATTCTGATGAATAGTGAAAATTACTAAATTATAATTAAAAACAACTTTTTTTTAATTGAAATAATTAATAGTGATAAAACATTAATTTGAGTGGTTTTAAAATATATTTAGAATATATTTTTACATTTTAATACAATGTTGGTCATTGGATGTAATTTCAAATTTAAACCAGACATAAACAAGTGTCAATCTTTTGATAGATATTGTTTCTTAAAAACATGCTATTTGTTTTAACAGCGGGATTTAATTATAAAATTAATTAATGCAACATATATGTTATGAATATGGTAAAATAGACTTCATTTTTGAATTCGGAATATGAAATATAGCTTAGGATGAAATTTTGGCATTGTTCTGAAAAACATCAATTTTTGATGAATAGTGAAACTATTAAGTGGTAGGTTAAAAACTGAATTTTGCATAAAACTTAATTTTACCACTTCTGTGAATGGAATTTCGAAAATCCGACAGACACGGTTAATATCAAGGACTAAAATGTGGTTCAATGAGATGAAAATAATTTTTGGTGAATAGTAACTTTTTACTTTTTTTACCACGGTTAATAGTAAATAGGGTAACTAAGGGTAAATATGATATTACTATTACCATAACACATGTCCTAATTCTATTGGATAAGTTTAATTCGGCCAAAAACAACCTTATGAATATAATATGATCATTTAGGCCCACTTGGATTAGATTAGGACATTTATTATTATTTAATTCAAAGAAGAGTTAAAAGAGTTAAAATCAAAGTTTATTTACTAAAACATTTTTAATATGGGGTTATACATAAGATAAATTCGACTATAAATATTCATTAGAAAGATAAAAATATTTCCTACATAATGATATTTTATTTATAATTTTTAGACTTTAAATAAATTAATTTATTTTTGACACAACGATGATGCAGTAATTACCCTTTTAAGGAAATATTAACATAATTGATGTTATAAATGCTCAAATGAATGTAATTTAAGACTTTTTATGAATTAAACTAATTTTCTAGGTTACTATGATGTATTATTGTTGATTTAATCAACTTGGTTCGAACATATAATTCTGTTATGACTTTCAAAAAAATCATATATCAAATAGTGTCAAAATTGACACAAAATAGTTTTTAAATCAAATATTATATTTTTAATTGTTATTTTATTCCTAAAAATCTTAGGTTCGGCCAAATGACTTAGATAAGGATATATATATTAATAATAAACAATTTGGGGTTCGTTTGGCATGTTATAGTAAGTGTATTAACCATATAGTGAAAGAAAACAAAAAGACACGGTAAAAGTTAAATTTTTTAACTTAGAGTTAAATCTAATTGATAAGGTTAAAATAATAACCTAAACCTGTCTAAATACTATTGGTTGATAGTATTTAGACCCATACCCACTTTATCTTCGAAATAAGACCATTTGGAACCATTATAAACCGATTTTGACATTAATATAAAATAATATTTTGAGGTATTCCTAAGGTGCCCTTCTCCTCCCTTATAAAAGGACACTCCTCCCCCTCCTCCTCACACCAATTTGTGCACTCAAGCTCGGCCAACTCCTGCCGAAATCTCTTCTCCACTTCCCTAGAAACATTCTAGAGGTTCTGGTCTTCCTCAAAGACCAATTTTAGTTCCCTAAGAGGAGGTCTCCAAAAGGCGCTTCAAAGAAGAGGTAATTACCGTTACCAATTCTTTCATTTTATTTCTTCTTCCACTTCTTCTTCTTAGGTTGTTTCATTATGAAGTAATAACATCAGTATCACTAATATACTGATATGTTATTATAAGTATGAAACAACCCTATTTCACCATCTATCTATCCTACGGAAAAAGAAATCACCGCGCGTGCGTACGTACGGAATACCGTCTCCACGCCGTGGTGTAATCTATTTTCCACCACCACCTTACATGGATGGGTATAATGGTGTAAAGAATAACTATACATAGTTATTAAAACATCATATTGATTCTGATATATTGTATAATCCACTCCAATTCAATTAAATATTTATGGAAATGATATCATCGCTCGTGCGTACGTACGGACTACCGTCTCCACGACGCGATGAGATTCATTCTCCATGTTAACCATTTAAGAATGATTATAAAGTATATGTAAGAAATAATAATGAAATATATGAAATTATAAAGCTACTGGATTTATGTATATATATATGTATGTCATCTACTTACTTCCATTCAAGACCATAGGGAAAGGAAAACAACGTTCATGCGTATGTACGGACTACCGTCTCCATGAACGGTGTTTTTCATTTCATTTATCTATCTATTATATATATATATACATAATATATATGATATATAAATCATATTTTATATTCTGGAAGTAAGTAAATCATTATATAAGTAATAATAATTTCAAGAACAACAAGTCAAAACACCTACGATAAAAGAAACGATTTTACCCAAAACGCTTCTTTAACATGGAATTTACAAAAGAACGGGTAATATAATGTCATAAGTGAACCATATATGATATCATAACAATGAATATGATTCTGTATTAAGTCAATGACATTATTTAAATCATTATACAGGAGGTTCGGACACATACGAAGCAAATCGTACCTAAGTTAAGGGAAATATCACAATCTCGTTTTTATCCGAGATTGTTTATACTTTCGAATTTGCTGGGGTGTATTTTATCATCCACATCCATGTTTTATCAATATGTAATATTATTTCCATCCACCTACAATTGTTTTAATCCAATTTTACCCTTCGGTGAATTTTAGTAAAAGATAAGAAAGGAATCTTTTGTCGTTTTTCGTACGAGGTACTTTTTGACTTTACCGACAAAAGTACGAAGAATGTTTTTTTAACTTATACGGCATGAATGGATTTTTAAAACATTATTTACAAGAAGCTTCCTTTAAATGTTTTCAAGTTTATTTTTTAATCAAATTCTTTTATTTTAAATTTGTATGACATGTTATGAAAGGAAAAAATGTTTTTGAAGAAGAAAGGATATTTTCCTCAAGAATGGAGTTCAAGTGTTTTATCAAAATTATTTTCCATCTAAGATAATAAAGGGTTCTGTTTTATCCCTATTATTAAATTTATTTGTTCATGTTGTGATGGAATTATTTTTATGAATTCCTTTATCTTATATGAATTGATTTATGATGTCATGATGTTTCAAGAATCCCATTTTTGTTACATGTGTTATGCGATGATGTATGTTTTATGATTATGTGGCACACATAAGAAAGGATTCATTATAATATGGGTGGGACCTATATCTCCCTCCAATGCATTGGGTAAAGATTTTATATCTCATAAGATAGACAGGGCTGGAACGGTAGGTTATACCGGTTCAGTGAAACAGGACTGAAACGAGGGTTACTCGATTCAGAAAGGGACTTTGTCCACTAAGATAGTCTTGGCAATGAGTCATGACTAACAAGAAATGATTTTCCATGATTATGTGTGCATGCCACAAAGTTTCAAGTTTCATGTTATGATTATGGGGATCTCATTTTCACTTCTATGATTTGTTCCATGTTAAGATATTATGATCTCTTTTGCAGGTTATGATTTTCAAAAAGATATGATATGATTTTTATTTCTTTTGTATACCCTTACTGAGCATTTGAGCTCACCCTTTTATGTTTTCTTTTCCCCAGGATATAAAGAAAGGTTTTAGGTAAAAAAAAGGAAGATCTTTATGGGAGATTTTGAAGATCTTTCACCACGATTTGAAGATTATATTCCGAGTTTCCAAAGACACTAAACTATTACGATCCTTGTGTGTGTGTTTTTGTTATGTACTAAGTATTCCGCAAAAGTAATGTAATGTCCATGTACATCAAGTTTCGGGTCTCTACAGGGGTTCTTTTATGGTTTGGTATATTTCCTAGGTTTTTAGAATATTACAATATAAAAAACAATGATCATCAATTTTTGTTTTGACCAAACCCATTTCTTGGTATTCCCTTCACATGTTCCATAGTTTTTCCCCTGATACACCCCTTGAATATTGATGCAAGGCTTTGTGCCATGATGATATGTTTTCAAGAATATATATAAAATCCAAAACCCTCTTCAACCAAAAAATTAATCTGTGCTCAGTCTCAATTATCGGGTGATCTTGGTAAATCCCTATACATATTCCAACCCCCATTCATTATCATTCAACCTTGACCTTGGGAGATTGAACTATTGGATTCCATCATGTATAATTTATCCATTCTATCCTAATTCATTTTATTCTCTTTTTATGAATTTTACATATATCTAATCTATTTTTCATGATCTATAGATTCCATAATAATCTAATGATGGATTTTTGGTCCGTTTATAGATTGAAATTAGATCTATATAATTATATATCCTCTTATATCATTTAAAGATCTAATATTGATGATAGTATTTGTCTCATAGACTATATAATTATATTCTTAATGAATATTATTATATAATCCTCTTTGTAATGAATTAGGTATCAGTTTGAGGGATTCTTGGCATATGGTTGGGATTTATTTTTTGGTAGGCATTACATGTGTATTCATCCTAGGTAAATTTTGCTGGTCAGAATTAATGATCCTTATGTAGGAAGTACAAATCATTCAAAGAAATTACATATAATTATTTAAAATAATTTTTAATGTGAACATGTGTAGCCTAATATACCAATATATGATTGATGTATTTTTTCATATGTTTTTACATGAGAACATTAAATTGATATATTATACTTGTTATTTATATGTTATGACTTTGTGGATGTTCCAAACTTATGGAAATACTTTTTCTGGTATTCGATCAATAGGTTTCTAACCAGAGACTAGTTTACTTCATATAGGTGGGAGTGTGGGTAAAATAATGTAGACTAATGAATTTGAGATGGAAGGATGGTGATTTTTGGTATGTTTCAGGACATTCATATTGTGATTGTACATGCATAGAGGTAGTGGTCCATGGGACTTAATGGGGTGAACACAGTGAAAACGGAATGAGTCACGTTTTGATGATCATTAATCCAATTGTATGATTTGGGGTTATATATACACTTGGATTATTGTATGAACTAGATCTAAACATATTTAAATTATGGGGGACTGACCATACAAAACTATTATGGTTTCCAAGATTCAATAAGTTCATAGTAAATATTCCATCATGAAAATATGAAAACAAGTGACTACATCTTCTTGGATGAGTATGGTGACTACTCTTTATAGGTGGAACATATATAACCCATAATGATGGGTGGGGATGGTTCTTTATTTGAGGAATGAAGACTAAATATTCATAGTTTCATGAGCTAGCCCTTGTGTGATATAATGGAATGATCTGAGTCTTATTTCTACCATTTGTGACTACTCTGCCTAAATAATGATGAAGTGGGTATTGTTGGGGGTGCATGAATGTAGGGTTAGAGCATGATGACTCAATTCTTGGAAAAATTTTATGGTTTTAGTTACTTTATTATTCATGGAGTACACTATATATACATTTTTTACTTATGTTTAAGTAAAAATTGTTGGAGTCCTACTTGGTTTATATTCACACCCTAATTGGGAAGCATGATGCACCTATAGACATATCTATTAGGGATAATAGAAAGGGAAATGTGACAATGAATGAAAGATGAAGATATAGGTATTGAATTTTGGATGCAGTACTGGGACAGACTCTTGAGTGATGTCAAGATGTCTTATTTATTATTCTATTGTGTGTGTATAGTATTTTTTCCCTAACTTGTTAGGGTCCTTGGATATTACATTGAATGACTCTGATTTTATTAACAAGTTATCTAATATAAAATTAGTACAATTTAGTTTCAATATTCCCTATTGAGTTATAAATTTTTTAATTATGTGATTTTGATATATGGATTTTGATAATATGGGTATAGTGTCCCCACTACAACATTCAGACCCATGTTTGTGGCATTCTATTACATATAAGAATGCAGACATGAGATCATCTGGAACTCTGACCTAGGTTGGGGGAATTGGGATAGGGTTTTATAAATTAGTAAAATATGAAGAATTATTTTCATTATTTATTTATAAATATTATTGGGTTACGGTAGAAATGGGATAATCTATGAGGATTTTAGTTAGGGGAGTCAAATAACTTCTTTTCCAACACTTATGCAACAGAACCTCATGTTTCCATTAATGTGATTTCTTTTACAGTATTGGATTTATGGTCTTATTTTAATCTCATGTGAATTTTTATACTTATGTTATTATATGTGTTTATGCATCGAGAGATGTCAGAAGAATAACATATAATATATATGTCTATTTATTATTATTCATTGTTTTTATTTTATTTAAATATATTGATATATTATTTGTGATATAATTTTCTATCATTATTTTTTCTAAACATAGACAAGCTAATTTTGTTATTTTATATTTATATTTATTATTAACAAGTAAGTAAAGATAACTAGGATTTATTCATAGTTATTTCTTAGTGGGTTACGACTTATTATTATGGGTAGCCTATTAGGATTTTTTTGCATTGAAATTCATTATGTGTTCCTTGAAATAGATTATGTATTTATCATTAGTAAGTGATTAAATATTTCTAGGAATTACTTATATGACCTTTAAGTGAACATTCATAGATTATTTCTTCTTTGATATATTGAATCTGGATCTGTCTTAAGAGTTTATGGAGATTCAAAAAAGGGATGATGTTGGTATATCATTACTCTACTCCTTTCCCTATGATTCATCTCATTGATAAACTTCTAGTTGGGAATTAACATTGAATGAATAAATCTTTGAGACCATCCCCCAACAAGAGTTAATGTGTTAGTCAAAGAGATTTGAGTAATGACATATCCCATGGTTTGTCATATGGACGTAATGATCGAGAAATGTCTAGAGGAGGAAAAATAAAATGTTCTTCATAAATATATTAGTGTAGTAGATCGTGGACCATCTAGTGATAGAGTGGGATCCTTTTTTGATAACATGAAGACGAAGGCTTGGGAGATACAACAGTTTATAGGAATGTAATATGTGTAGGAAGAACAATGTGTGAAATGACTCAATAGGAATCTACAATTATATTGTTATTGGGATTTTTTCATGAATCATACTAGAAGGTAGATTCCCTCTCTACCCCTTCTATGATGGACTCATATTTGTTTGTCTTTCTGGATGATTTCTAAATACATCTTCCTAATTGAGGGATTTATTTTCCAATCGAACTAATGATATATGTTTAATATAGATGAATTCATCCACATCATATGGTTCAATAATGTTTTAGGAAATTAAGGTATAACTTTAGGATTTAAAAGTAAATACATATATCAAAGTATGTACATATACCAATGGTACATTGGTAGTGTTGAAAAATACACTATATGGCAATATTTATTTATTTTTAGATTATAGGAAGATTAACTGGGTGCTTATTAAGAAGCAATGCCCATTATTGAAGATCGATGACATGATTGATCGGATGTTGGGAACCTGGTGGTCCACTAAGGCTAAACTATAATTACAATACCCCCCAACATTAATTCAGAGTGTAGTATATTACTAATACAACATTAGAAAGTATATAAAGAATTTATGAGTATCATTACGGGAAAATTTGGTTAAAAAATGTGTTGATGATATTCATAGATATTATGAATTGTATACCATCCATATATTTACTACCTTTTTAAAGATTTTTATGATATCATTATACTATCAAAAACCATTAAGAAACTTGTTAATCCTATAGAGATATTTTTTATTACACTCCAAACACAACATCTCAATACGGTGGTCTTGATGTGTCACTTCTTGATCTAGGAGGTATTTTTTGGGTATGTAATGTCTGAGGTTTGAATTTATATGGAACTCATGAAATTTTATTTTTTTTTCTTAAACATTATATAGAAATATGATTTATATCATGATAATTATTTGTTTATCTTGGAATTACTAATTTTTATTTCTAGACATAACACATTTAGCATCACCTATGTTTGGTCTTACCAAGAAGGGTTAAAGATTGA
Organism: Viscum album; assembly: GCA_963277665.1. Classification (NCBI taxonomy): domain Eukaryota; kingdom Viridiplantae; phylum Streptophyta; class Magnoliopsida; order Santalales; family Viscaceae; genus Viscum; species Viscum album. The sequence goes on from OY728133.1 coordinate 1,974,554,563, forward strand.
GTTATTTGTTCACTAATTTTTTTAATAAGGTGGTTTCTTGATAAAAGTCCATTTCACAAATTATTAAAAGGAATGAAATGAGCTATAATAATCTGAATGAGTGGATCTGATTTCAAACTTTTTCATAGAGAGGGAAAAGTTAAATAGTATGATCATCAAGACATGTAATTCCATGGTTGATTACCTTACTAGAATGACTGTATACAAAATAGTTTTCTTCAGGAAAATAATTAGTAAAAATGTATCACATCTCCAAAAGATATGAAATTAAGCTCATCCTATGGTTGGTGAGTGGCTGGGCAAGGTGCACCACACCATTCCAAATAGTTTGGACAATAGTGGTTGAGTCACATTAAATCCATATCTTGTTCCATACATTTTTTTATCAGAATAAACTGAATGAATGCCATACTACATTTCAATATATAAAGATGAGGCAGAACAATAGATGACGAAGAAGAATCCATGGTAATTGCCAAGATAGTCTCTGAAGATAGAAATGTAGCATACAGGTCCCTCATTTCCTTTGGAAGCTCCATGAATATTTACATAGATCCATCCTGGGATCGGAGCTTCCTAGAACACCTCAATGGTGTGCTTTAGAGGCCTATAGAGACCTTGGAACCTAATTAAGTGATGGATATAAATGTCCCCAATATGGGTGTCACAATAAGAATTATAATTGAGGATGGGACCCAAATGGAAATGAGAATCTGCATCTAACCTACATTAAAATTAATTGAGCAGTTGTTGTGTATAATATCATTTCTATTATACCAGATCACATAGTGGAGATAAACAACATCAGTTAAGAATAAATTATTTATTTTCTATGAAAATTCAAGATCCACACAATGTTTTATTTGGGAGAAAATATTGTCAAGGAAAAACCATATATAGTTGCACATGTTAGTAATATAATTCCAAATGGATGAAGCTGTAACACAAGACAAAAATAGATGGTTGGTATCCCATATATACTGGTGACAGAAGTGACACTTAGAGAAAAGATGAAAACCAAAATACCGATGACAAACCTTATTAGGAATTCGATTGTGAGAAATATGACAAAAAATATTGAGTCTTGAGGGTTTAATATAGGGGTTTCCAATGAAATTCAACAAACTAAAGTTAGGGTCTGAATTTCATAAATTGTGGTTGTAATTTTTTTTTTCGAATCAAGATCTCCATTATGGGTAGGCTCCAATATAATGAAATCATCAGAGTTAGATTAAGGGTAATTATCAACCACATGCATGATTTTATCTATAAAATTGAAATTAAGATATTGCATCACATCCTTAATAGTGTAGTTGGTGTTATTAGGATGAGAATTAGGATATAACATTGAAATAGTGGGGTCCAGTCCTATTATCTAGACAAAAATTCATGGAAGAGTCTATGATAACTATCCAACGAGAAATATTCACAATTTTTATAACAGAAAGTCTTATGGAAGGCTAGATCGAAAAGCTAACATAGTACAAATTGACCTAATTTAACATCATAATGTACCTATTTTATGAAAGGAAATGGATTCATAGTTATTACCAATCAATCTCTAAGTGAGTTTTTCTTGAAGGGCCTCATTAAAGAGTTTGAGATTTTCTATGAAAATACCACGTTTCCCAAGAGGTTTACAAAAGGTGGACTAGGGGATGGTAACCGGATTCCTTTAAAAATATGATTCTAGTACAAACATAAGTTTGTAGGAAACCATTAATTTTATTAAGGATACTAGAATTCAATATATTGACCCTCAATGAGTTGAGCATTTTAGTGACAATGAAATATTTTAAGAGACAGATTATGACACCCATGGAGAGAGATTTTCCTTTCTATAAGGACAATTGATTGATAACCTGGTCAACTACAGTGGTGAAGTACATAGATTTAGGCCTTCCCAAAAAAACAAGAACACCTAGATTGGGAAATGTAAGGATACTTCATTGATTCCTTAACTATTGATGATGTTATTTTTACTATCAGAGAAATGTTTTTACCAATGAAAAAAAAATTCCACCTAATAGATTGACCAGAGATACTGGGTATATTTATTATAGCTCTAATCCAAACATTTTCAGATCCTAGGATTAGAAATTTGGTTTATTGAGAGGCCTCAAGTGTTTATATGAGCTATGATGAAGCATATGGATCATGTAGTAGATTATAGGTCTCTATATATATAACCCCATGATCTAAACTACCTTGTTCAATACTTGGAGTTGAAAATAGTAGTCTATGATATGAATTATTCTCAACAATTTTTTTTATCAAGAAATATTTCATATACACATACTACAAGAGATTTAATTACACCATCTATCATTTGGAAATCAATCCCGAGTAGATGTTTTGGGTTTATTATGCACAATAATTTTTTTGTGAGATGTGTTATAATCCATGGAATGGTAATGTTCTTATATATAATCATAAAAAATAAAACACATGAGTTTAGAAAGAGACTTTCAGATGAGTAATGGAGGATGATGGATTGTTTTTTGAAAAATTAGTGGATTCATATGTGGAACTTGAGGTTATTAATTTTTCTCCCATTATTATCACATTAATGTTGGTGGAATGGGAAAAGGTTTGACATTAGTTAGATCCTAGATGATTAGTGATGCGTGAAAAAATAGTAAGAAGTGGCCCAATTAAAGATGATTGACGGAGAGTGATTATGAGATTTATTTTTGTAGTAAATTTGTTTTTGATTTGTCTATAAGAACATATTTTATAAGGGAATTTAATTAAACTCTATGGTTGTATGTAACATAGTTTCGATGAATATATACCACGATATTAGGTGATGCTTCTAGTTTCAAATAATGTATTGGAACACCAAGATTTTATCAATAAATTTCTAAAAATATTGAGTATAAAGGAGGAACATAAATATCCAAGATAATTAATTGAGAAAATTTAAAATCTTATGGGGAGTTGGGATAAGATGATGATGTAATTTATTAGGTAGTTTCCTAGGACCACGAAAATTGTGATATTGTTTCGATGATAGTTGATTGTTTGAAAAATGTGGGACATTTCATGCTGATTTGATAGACTCACTCAGCAGATGAGTTGGGAAAGATTAAAATTTAAAATATCATAAAAATTAATTGATTTTATTCTAATATAATATCTAATATTGATGTATATTTTATAATTATGTTTTTTTATGTCCTGTATAAGGATTTGAGGACTCCGTTGGAGCTGAGTACAACATATCATCTATAGAAAGATGGATAGTTTGAGAAGATGATCCAAACCATGTGGGATATTCTTCATACATGAACCATAATTATTTTTTAGCATGTGTTACTTATATATCAGTTGTGTAACTCACATATGGTAATAGTTTCCGAATATAAATTTAGATGGAACCATTTGGGAATCTTTATGCCAGGTCATGTCGCTAATCATTGTGATGGTGCAAGGTGGGTTATATAACTATCATAGAGAGAAGTATGAGGTATGAGACATCTAAAAGGGTGTAGCTAATCAGAAACTTATTGGCATCCTCCTATAGTAAAAAATGATCACATACAAGTCACAAAAGATGACTTTGGGAGACTAGGTTTTCATAATAGAATCACCATGTTTAGGGCATCGTTGTTTTAAGAGGTAGGGGAAACTAGATTTTTGGTCCATTAGACCATTTTTGATCCCACATTTTATCATAAAAATGGATTAAAAAATAGAAATTCTTACACAAAATCAGGGTATTCATAATGTGTTGGTTGTATTTTACATTCAAAAATATCTTCCAAACCCTACTCATGTGATAGACTATTGGGGAATTATATTGGAACAAGATGACCTATTTGTGTAGTTCGATAAGTAAATTATAGGTACAAGTGAATTTTTTTAGGGGAAATAATCTACCACTAGTTCGAGTCATATAGAAGCATGGATGACAGAAGATCACATGTGGGTGTGGAAGTCTAATGATTAGGCTCTGTGGCTTGTGTTTTTTGATTATGACCACAATATTCACATCTGAAGGATGATAATCCATTAGAGGGGGAGATTTATAACACCTTATAATTTATAAGTTATGATAATTTTATTTTTTTTCATATATTAATGGTGTTTTGAGTCTTTTTATCAATTTCTAGGGGTCAAGTGAATACTAAAAGGATGTAGTGGGGGGATGATATGATATTTTAGTTATGGAGTGTTGTTTTAATTTAAATTTTTTTTTACTCTATGCAGTAAAGTTGAGATATGTGTCTATGTTGTGTATAAAGTGATGTGATATGAAGGCTCTTGTGGATTATTTTTTACTAGTAATACCTAATTCTATATCACTATGATGTCGAAGTATGATAATATGTGTGTTCATTGAGAGGTGTTTTTTTATAGTTATATCAATTTTATGGATACTACGTTGTACTAACGGGTTGTAGTGTGTCCTTCATTGGTTTTGTAATTTTTTGGCATGGTGGTTTCATAGTAGTGTTTTATATTCCATGTACTTGTAGAATCTCATCATAGACCATGACTTATTCCTTTGCTGAAGTTTTAAATAAACCCATTTCATTGTATTCCCTCCCCTTGTGTCATTTTTTATACCAAACCATCCTATTTGAGTTATGGTGTATGATTTTATTTCATGATGTTATGTCTTATAAATTCCCTAAAAATTTCAAAATACAATATAAATCAATCATTATACCACATTCACTCCAATTTATTAGGCCACCTAGGTGTGTCCCTATGTGGTATTTTATCCCCCATTCCTCACATTTTAACTATTGACATGGGAAGTCCATCCATTGGCTTCCATGTGTTAGGATTCGTCTATTCTATCCTAATTATTCTTGTTATTCTTATTCAATAATTTCCGATAGATCACACTATGTTTTATAGTTATATGGATTCATTCATGATATCAAAAAATTATTCTTAATATGATTATATGTTGACATAAAATATATATAAATGGTGACGTACAATATACCTAATAAAAATATATGATTAATGGGGTTTTTTACAATTTTTGGTATGATTATAAGAATATATCACCATATACTTCTTTATTCATTTTATAGAATTCTATTCCAGATAAATTGGGGATCAGTTCTAGAGATTCATGGATTTTATGTATGGGGTGGTTGGTGTGTGGTAAGAAAATGGGTATCAACAATTTGAAAATATTTTTGTTTGATAATAATGATCCCGAGGTTGGATTTAATTATTAAATAGGGTATTTATTTATAGTTGTTTGACCTGATTTGATTATTGATGTGTACGGTTTGATACGTATTCATGATTTATGGGAATGTGGTTGTTTCTACCTAACATCCTACATTTGATACTTAGAACATTGTTTTCAATGTTTTTTCTTTGGTGATGTTGTATAGGTTGTGTGAAATTTGTTGTTGGTATCATTATAGTAGTTTTCTTATGGGTGATTCATTGACTCCTTAGTACTAAAGAATTGGTACAAGAATAGAAACTGAGGACTCTATGATATGGTGGGTGATTGGATATAGAGAGATTTGTTTGGTGATTAGACATGAAAAAAGGCAGTGGTCCATGAGTCAGAAATTGGTGCACACTAAAGAAATGATATGTTTTTGCATGTGATATTTAGGGAGCTGATGGTAAGAGTCGGGGTGAGATATTTTTGATGAAAAAAATGATTGAGTCTATGTCCTACATATAGAGATTGTGGAGGAATTACCTCACTGAATTTAGGTTTTCTTCAAGATTTGAAATGTTACTAATATATATAACAACATAAAAAAACAACCATCTTAATATGGCTGGCTCGATGAGTTGAGTGATTACACCTTAGATGTGGAACCTTGATATCCTTTGAAGATATGTAGGGTTACTCTTTAACCAAATAACAATGACTTCATATTGAATGTTTAGTGAGTTGGTCCTTGTGTGAAAAATTAAAATGATTTGAGTCGCATGACTATAAATTACTACTACTATTGAAGCATGGGGCTTAAGTAGGTATAGTTTTAGTATGTGGCATCCTGGTTTGATCATGATGACCCATGGATTGACTAATTTCTATGTGAGAATATAATTTATTATTCATGGAATACACTGTTTATACATGTTTACTAATGTTTACATATACATTGGTGGTGTTCTATAGGTTTATAATCACACCATACTATGGAGTATCAATGTATGTGTATACTTCATAACTAGGGATTTGGGGAAGGGGTAGAGTCCATCATTTGGGAGGTGAGAAGATGGTGTATGGTGTTCTGGGGTAGTACAGAATTGTACATTATAGGGATAAAGTGGTGTCTTTTTTATTATTATTTTACATTTTAAACTATAGTTTGGACTTAAACAATGGGGGGTCCATGGTTATTGCATTATAAGGCACTATGTTTATTTCCATGTCATATATTATAGAAATATTTTTATTTATTTTTTCTATTCCCCTTTGACTTATTTTTCATTCCATTATTTCATTATAATATATTGTTTTTTTACCAAGGGTATAGTCTCCCCATTTAACCATTCATAGCATCATTTATATTTGAAAACCACTTGTGTATGGTGATGAAGGTATTATTCCATGTGTCACTCTAGCTTGTATTAAGTGGTTTAGGTCTGAATGTTATTTTAAATAAAATCAATGATGTTTTGACACACCAAATCACTATAACTATCAATTATCTATTTTGGTTTTTAATCAAGGTCACTTATTCTTAGGGGATATCCCATTAAAATGTTTTATGAATAAGTCACTAGTTAACAAGGGTCACTCCCTTAAATATCCATTCCATCACTCATTGATTTTTAAATGACCACCTTCATACAGTTTTTGGAATTTAAGGTCCCTTAACTAGAACCACTTTTATATTTTCACCATGTATGAATTGGTTCCATTGAATTTCATTCAGTTTCACCATCATAATCTATGAACACAACATTTATAGCATCACATTACTATTCTAAGATGAATATTGACCTCATTCTTCCAGTTCATTTCATATAAATTCATTCTTAAACTTATTTTCATAGCATTATCTTCCTTATAATTCACATCCATCATAGAAAATCTCTATGTTCCTAGAAATTATATCATTATGGATATCACAATAATTATTTATTACTTTTGTAGGTGTCTTAATGTGGTCGAAAAACCATCCTTCTTCTTGGTTGTTCAGATATGAAAATTTCCCATATTTATCTCTATTTTTGAAAGTTCAGATGATCCCATTAGTAATGGGAGATAAATATATAACTAAATTTGTTACTGATAAATATATTATGGGTCACACCCCACATGTACCCATGATTTATATCATTTTTCATTTAGTTAAATAACAGATTTTGGGATCTTTTATCTCCACTTCAAAAAAGAGAATAAATTCTACTTTAATCCAATTGATGAGTCACTACAATTTCTATTTGTTTAATACATGAATAATGATCATACATTATGTCTTATAAGGCATAAATCATGAAAAATTCAGTAATTATTCTCCTGAGTCTTAACCACCTAATTTAGCATGTCACCAAATGAAACAACTATAAAATTTCTCTATTCCAGATACTTGGGAATGACCTGTTAAATCTCCAGGAAAAAAAACACTTCTAAGAAAACATCTCTATTACATGTTATCATTCATTACATCTCTAGTAGAAACGTGATACAACACATATTTTTTTCTACTGAAAACAACTTCACTACCAGAAGGACCATACTCATTTTGGGATCTACTTTTCATAGAGGTGAGTCCCCAATTCAAAACACCATGAGCTATAGTGTACTGAAACCCCACTATCCATTTTTTATGCAACATGAAAAATAATATGGGGAGTTGTTCTTCTCAAAGTAATTTTTTCTATATCAAGATTCATGTTTTTAATATAATGAATCCTCTTGACCCTGGACACTTAAATGGCCATGGATATGCTTTACTATTTTACCCAAGGGTACTAGAACCTCACTATTTGGGCCAGCAAAACATGGTCTATTCCAAGGTTTCTATTTCATATAGGTGTTTTTAAATCCACCAGGGCGTGATCATATGTAGCATGAATATTTTGGTAATACTAAAAAATACACCATGTATAATAGCAATCTGTTTACAAAGAATAATCCAAAAATTATTTTTCCCTTCTATTTACCTAGTAGAATGTTTCAAACTTCTAGATATAATCTACACATTAATCTGACACCACATTAAAGATTACATTTTAAAAAATAAATCATCAATCAATCAATATCATTTTTAGAAATCTTCCATAAATCTACTTGCCTTCTTTGGGGACTTCTTATTACATCAACATTTATTTTCAATAAATATAACTCAACCCTTTGGGGTAGTTAAAACCCCACTTTTGAATTTTTTAAAATAAAAATATGTTATCTCACCTACTACATATTCCTTGTTAAATAAAAAATAAATTTATCTCGTTTTAGAAAATGAAACACAAAGGTTCATTCTCCCCCATATTTAAAATTTCAATAGTGTTTAAACTAATGAAAAAATTATTCATGAATTCTCTCCATATATGGGTGAAAATATCTACTACCCCATTATAAATTGTTGGTCGGAGTGGACACTCAAAAGGGGGGTGAATTGAGTTCCAATTAAAATTTCTGTTAAAAACAAGTTCTATTAAAATCCCCCAATTTCAAAAACATATTAAACTGTAGCGAATTTATACAAATTATAAAGGTTAAATTAGTTTCTCAAAGATTGATTACTTCTCAGTTAACTTAGTCTAATGATTAATTTATCTTTTGAAACTAACTTACTGGTTTACAATAAATATAAACACTTGCGAGTTTAACTATCAAAGTAGCTTTGAAGATAAATTATATTTCAAAGTAATAGCAGCGGAAAATGATATAAATATGTACTGTATGGATATAAACTTTAACTAAAAACACAGAGGAGTTAACCAAGAGGTTCAGTCTCAAGCCGAGACTTAGTCCTCTCAAATTTTTATATAAAGATGATCCACACCCTGGATCGGGGTTCAACAGTTTACAACTGTCCAGGTCCAAGACCTCTACCACTGTTATTCATGGGAAACAAAACAACAACAACCAGTTGTCCAGGTCACACACTACCTCTACCACTATCCACAGTGGGAAAAAGAATGAAAAGATAGTGAGTGAGGATTTACAAATCCTCCAGTTAAGGTTCAGGAGATAGTGTGTGTGTAAAATACAACAGATAACACACACTGCTCGTAATGTAAAAAAGTAAATCACAGAGATAAAGATTTAGAGATTAGAAATGGCCCTAGTTATATTCGTGCAGCTCTTGACTCCTTTTGTTGATTAGAATTTGTTCTGAGTCTTCTCCTGATTTTTGTCTGGAAAACAGAGTATCATCTGTTTCCTTGACTCCCAGGTTCAGCTTGCTTGTCGGCTCAATGAATAAAGAGTTGTGTGTAGTTCTTCTTTTGCATAAATTACTCAATGTATGATCTATGTTCTGGAGGCTGGTAGTAGTAGTCTCGTGACTGCATGTTGTCCAGTTGTTCTTGGCATGTTTTGAGCTTGATCACAAGGGTGTTCTGTGTGCTCGATCTCTTTTTGTCTAGTGTCTCTCTCACTGCCTTTTGATACATCCACGATGTCCTTTTTATGCCCCATTTTTTGTTTTCCTGAGAAGAAAGAATGATTATGCTTTTCGATCGTACTTGATACGGTTTCCTGAAATGGCAACACAAATCATTTAATAACATTAAATGCATCAAAAGTAACAAATGTAACCGTTAGTATAATAAACAAATAGTGTCGAGGATATAGGATTTGACTCCGGAGTTCATTATAGGTAGCTGTTTGTTTGTAGACGTGTACGGTTGACTCGGGGTAGGATATTCCATTGGTAGCTCTTCAAACTCTTATCGGTGGCTCTTATCGGTAGCTCTTATCGGTAGCTCTGTGCATCAGTAGCTCTTATCGGTAGCTCTGTGAATCGGTAGCTCCGTGCATCGGTAGCTCTCATCGGTAGCTCTTATCGGTAGCTCTGTGCATCGGTAGCTCTGGCTATCGGTAGCTCTGGGTATCGGTAGCTCTGGCTATCGGTAGCTCTGGCTATCAGTAGCTCTGGCTATCGGTAGCTCTGGCTAGAGGTAGCTCTGGATATCGGTAGCTCTGGCTATCTGTAGCTCTGTCTAGCGGTAGCTCTGGCTATCGGTGGCTCTGGCTATCGGTGGCTCTGGCTATCGGTGGCTCTGGCTATCGGTGGCTCTGGATATCGGTGGATCTGGCTATCGGTGGCTCTGGCTATCAGTAGCTCTTATGAAAACCACATCTAATTGACTTAGAATTGTTTCAAAGCTTGTATAAACAAGGATAATCGAGATTAACATAAATCAGAAATTATTTAAACATTATTATTAACTTGATCACTGATTTGAAAGAATTAAAGTGTAGATCAACAGTAATTGAGAATATAATAAAATATGAAAACATAATTGGGATTATCTAAACATATAAATACATGATTGGGATTATCAAACCAGGTGAGGTCAACAATCTCCCCCTTTTTGATAATCACAACTTATGATATGACCAAAAAAATGAGAATATAGTATAAGAGAATATAACATTTATATTCTAATTTCTCAAAGAAAGCAGTATCAGAGGAAATAGTAATAGAATGAGATAGATCAAAAATTATCATAGTTAGTATTAAATACAATAGTATCAGAGATAAGCTTTGAAATAATTGGTACCAAAGAAGGAAATGTAAGAAATAGTATCAAAGGCTCAAATTTCTCCCCTTTCATATTTCTCCCCCTCTCTTTATATGTTCTCCCCCTTTCTTCCCCTTCCTTTATATTTTTCTCCCCCTTTGTGATAATCAAAAAGTGGGAAAGCAGACATAGAAAACTGATAAATAGAGATAGTGTAAAGAAAAGAAGTTGTATTAGACCAGACAAAAATTACATAAACAGAATGAAAAGAAAAAAAATGATTCTTATTAAACAGCCTGGCCACTTTATCAATCCTGATCTTCAACATGAGATTTTCCTTTTTGAACAGAAGAGGATGCAGGTGGGGAGGATGTGGGTGAGGGCTTTGGAATTCCAGAAATGATCACAGGAGGCTGAGCCACTGATACAGTGTCTGGCCTGTATGGGGAAGTTTGTTGAGTGATCATAGGTGTGAGGCTTCTGATGGCCTGAGTAGGAGTCATCTGGGCTAGAGATTCATTAGAGGTAGAGGCAGGCAGGGCAGGAGGAACAATAACTGGTCTGGCATCAACATGCAAAAAGGGAAGCAACAGATTTCTGAAATCCATAATGATTCTTCCTCCTCTTTCCATAGCAGATATAAAATCATCTTTGTTCTCCATGAATTTTTCTAAGGCAGGAGTCATCTGCCTAAGCTTTCTCACTTGTTCTCAGAAGGCTTGAGTTACCGGGGGTAACTTCGTGTTTTCCAACATCAGCATGAAATGATGATTGAGTTGTTGCTTGGTAAAAATCCTTTGGAAATAATAATCCACCTTGTTCTTGATTTCCTCCTAAGAGGCAGAGGCCTCATTCATAGTGTCGTGGACGATTTTAACTATTTCCCTGACTGAATCTCTTGTAGAGAGCACTACTCGTCTTAGATCTGATGAGTCCACAGATCCACTGGTTGAAATAGAACCAAGATCTTCCTTCATCATAGCTCGTAATTGATTCAAATCAAATCCAAGTTTTGAAGCTAGTGGACCAACTGAGAAAGATACAGTTTCTTTGAAACTTTTGGTCAAACCACTAATCAGAGTTTGCAGTTGAGAGTCCTGATTTTTAACATGATCCTTTATAGAAGATTTGAAATCTTCAAAGACTGAGACCATTTTGCTTAAAACACTTTTCACATAGGCTAAATCCTTATCAGCTTGAGGCTTTGAGCTCATGTAAGAATCTAAGGCAGTAACAGACTTCTTTAAGGCTTCAAGATCTGCTTCTATTCTAGAAGATTGGGTCTGGCACTCTTTGACTGCTTCCATCAGCTCACCCATAAAAGTTGACATATTGAAACCAAGAGAATGCTCAAAAGATTGTTCTAACAACTTCATTTCTTCACTAAAACAGTGCTTCATCTCATCAACTGAGGCACTGAAGGATTCTTTCAGCTCATGGTTTAGGGATTCGAGATCAGACTTTGTAGTAAAATCAGTAGGAGAAACTGTAGTAGAGACTCTTGCAGAAGCTAAACTGACTACAGAATCATTCATGACTAATTGAATCGAGGATACTAAAAAAGATTCCATTGTCTTTATTTCTTCTACAAAATTGACATTGAGATTTTCTTTCAGCACATCTAAATCATGTACTTGAACCACATCATCAGGTAATAACTCCGAATTGATGTCATAGCTGATCTTTGGTCTATTTAAAGATACTTCACTATCCGAATCAGGATAATCCAAACCACAGACTATAAAACCTAGTTCTTCTACCCAGTATTCAACCTCAACAGTCACTGTAACATTTCCAGGATTGGAATGATGCTCCCCCTCAATGGGTGCATTCTTATGTACAACAGCTACATTCTTTGCTGGTATTTCTTCACCAAAATCTTCCACAACAACTTCCATCTCAGCAGCAGTAAGGAGATTTTCTGAAAAAGGTACAACTTCTTCTCTTTCTTTTTCTACTTCAGCAATAGGCACAACTGAGTTTCCAATCAATGGAGTCAGACTCAGTCTAGCAGAATCAGATGATTCAGATACATTCTCTTTTTCTCCTTCATGATGAGGAACTGGATGGTCTTCCTCATGAATAGATAACACTTCCTCTACTTTTCCTTTTCTTGAGTATACAAATTCAGTAACATGACTTGGGGGCAAGTATGGATCTCCTCCAATATCCATTGGAGTGTCTTCCTCCTCCTATTCTTCTTCTTCTTCTTCTTCTTCTGACTCATCACTGTACTAGGGTTCCTCTTCATCAGGTCCTTAACCTGGATCTCTTTTATCCTTTGGCCTTGAAGGATAATCCACAGGATTAAATTTATCATACACCTTCTGGTCATCACTGACCCATTCTCCTTTCCACGGGTTCCAATTGATTTTCATGTACATACAAACTATAGTAGTGATACAAAAGTTATTCTTAACTACAACTGTCTCATCTTGTGACTCAGCTATCCCTTTCACTTTTATCATTACAGAGATCATATTGGCAAAGAATAAAGCATTAGTCTTTGATTTCGGCCTAATCATGTCTTCTATTTTACTCAACAACAGTCTGCACAGATTAACTTTCACACCATGTCTTAACAGATGTAGAAGATAAATATCTTGATATCTCAGATTAGAAAAATATCCTCTCCTCGCTATCAAAACATGTTGAACAAATTTGAAAAGCAATCTGTTCTCCCCATCCAATTCAGTAGCAACCACTTGCCTTTGACTTCCATTACCCGTTAGTTCTTTTAAAGCGGTCTCATAGTCAAAGATGTTACTGGTAGGTGGAATTGCTCTTGAGACATACCCGAATACACCTTCATGTGAGACTTTTAAACATTCAGCCCACTCTACTGAAGAAAATGACATTTATTTTCCATTTAAAAAAGAACTTACCTGATTCTCATTCTCAGAATTCTCGAAGCCTACGAATTCGTAGAACTGTTTCACTAACTTCGGGTAGTAGGGACCATTGTTATTTGAAAAACAATCTACCCATCTCTGATCTTCCAGAATTTCAAGAACCAACGACTTGCTTGGTAGCAGCCAATCTACGCATAGCTCCTTTTCAATCACAATATCTCTATTCTGCCAATGAGGGTTTACTGGTCACTTTCCTGACCTAGTTCTGACATTACTTCCGCTAGCTTCTTGCTGCACTTTCTGCTTCATTGTTTTAGGCTCTACACTGTCATCTCTGCTGGCAGGAATCTTGGTTTTTGCCCTCGCGGATTTAGGGTTCTCAGTCGATTAGGGAGCTAAGATTCGAAAAGGTGAAAGGTTTTGGGTCCGGTGGATTGACAAGCGGCTTAGGATTAATTTTATAATGTAGGAATCATAAATAAACGAATAAATTAAAATAACATAAAAATAAAACGATTCATATTCTAGGCGGCAGACAGATGTTTTAAAACATTTCATCTGTGAGAATTGATCATCGGTGGGAATTTTAATAACGGTGAGAATTTCAACATCGGTGAGAATTAAACATTGGTGAGAATTTCAACATCGGTGAGAATTTCAACATCGGTGAGAATTTCAACATCGGTGACAATTTCAACATCGGTGAGAATTTCACCATCGGTGAGAATTAAACATCCCCAGCTCGTTCCTAATGTAACTTAACCTATCAGAACTTAAAGGTTTAGTGAAAATATCGGCGAATTGATGTTCAGTGCTAATAAATTCAAGAGTAATATCACCTTTTTGATAATGATCTCTCAGAAAATGATTTCTTACATCTATGTGTTTGGTTCTAGAGTGAGATACAAGGTTCTTAGATATGTTTATTGCCCTAGTGTTGTCACTGTTGATTGAAACATGTTTAAATTCAAATCCATAGTCCAATAAAGTGTGTTTCATCCACAGAATTTGTGCACAGCAACTACCAGCAGCTATATACTCTTCTTCGACAGTAGACAATGCAACTGAGTTCTGTTTCATACTACACCATGACACTAGGGATCTTCCAAGTAAATGACGTTTTCCAGATGTTCTCTTCCTTTCTAACTTGCACCCAGCAAAGTCAGCATCTGAATAGCTAGTTAGGTCAAATGTTTGTCCTTTTGGATAAAACAAACCTAAATTTACAGTATGCTTAAGATATTTAAAAATCCTTTTAAAATCCAGTAAGTGTGATTCTTTAGGATTAGCTTGAAATATAACACACATACATACACTGAACATATTGTCCGGTCGACTAACAGTAAGATAAAGTAAGCTCCCAATCATACCTATGTAATTGGTTTGATCCACTGGTTTCCCAGCTTCATCTGTATCCAACTTACAGGAAGTACTCATAGGTGTATCATTTTCCTTAATATTATCCAATCCAAAACTTTTTAAAATATCTTTTGTATTATTACTTTGATTTAAAATAATTCCATCTCTAGTTTGAAAAATTTGAAAACCAAGAAAATACTTAAGCTCTCCCATTAAGCTCATTTCAAATTCATTTTGCATACTTTTTGAAAAATCAGTACATAGAGAGTGTTTAGAAGATCCAAATATAATATCATCAACATAGATTTGTACAACTAAAACATCTTTAGAAATTCTTTTAATAAAAATATTTGGATCAGCAATCTCTTTAGTAAAACCTTTTGAAATACGAAAATTTCTGAGTCTATCATACCAAGCTCTTGGAGCTTGTTTTAAACCATATAATGCTTTAGAAAGTTTAAAAACTTGATTTGGAAAATGAGGGTTTGTAAATCCAGGTGGTTGTTCCACAAAAACATCTTCCATTATAAAAGAATTTAGAAATGCACTTTTGACATCCATTTGATATAAATTTAAATTCAGATGTGATTCATATGCAAGTAAGATCCTAATAGCTTCCAGTCGAGCTACAGGTGAAAAAGTTTCTCCATAGTCTATAGCTTCTTCTTGACTATATCCCTGTGCAACTAGTCTACCTTTGTTTCTAACTATGTTTACTGATTCATCTACTTTATTTCTAAAAACCCATTTTGTGCCTATTGTCAGGGTGTCCTTGGGTCTGTCAACGAATTCCCAGACTTTGTTTCTTTCAAATTGATTCAACTCTTCTTGCATGGATATTACCCAGAATTCATCATTGATATCATCATTGATATTTTTGGGTTCTAGCTGTGACAGAAAATCTTGATGTTCAACTTGGTTCCTTAGTGAATCTATAGTTTGTGTTCCTCTTTCAAGATTACCAACAACAGCATCTAAAGGATGGTTCTTTATAATCTTAGTCGATTTGGTAAAGGTTGGACTAGAAACTTCAGGTTCGTCTATAGGTTCGG
Organism: Viscum album; assembly: GCA_963277665.1. Classification (NCBI taxonomy): domain Eukaryota; kingdom Viridiplantae; phylum Streptophyta; class Magnoliopsida; order Santalales; family Viscaceae; genus Viscum; species Viscum album. The sequence goes on from OY728133.1 coordinate 1,974,570,470, forward strand.
GTTCAACAGAAGAAGATTCTGGAAAAAGTCCAGAACTGGATGTTTTTATAATAGGTTCTTTAGATTTATCATTAAGGTCCAGAATAGACAAATCTTCTTCAAGATTCTCAAGAGAGGTTTTAGGCTCATGTGGATCAGTTTCATCGAATTTGATGTGAACAGATTCTTCCACACACTTGGTTTTCTTATTGAAAACTCTATAAGCTTTACTTGAAATAGAGTAACCCAGAAAAATTCCTTCATCGCTTTTGGGAGCAAACTTATCCCGATTATCTTTAGTATTAAGTATAAAGACTTTTCAACCAAAAACTCTGTAGTAATTAACCTTAGGCTTTCTATTGTTCCACAACTCATAAGGGGTTTTCTTAAGAACAGGTCTGATCAAGACTCTATGGATAACATAACAAGCTGTATTAACAGCTTCAGCCCAAATGTAAATAGGCAGTTCATATTCATTGAGCATAGTTCTAGCTATTTCGTGAAGGGTTCAGTTTATCCTTTCGACTACACCATTTTTTTTTGGTGTCCTAGGGGCAGAGAAATTGTGACTATAGCCATTGTGTGAGCAGTAAGATTCAAAATCATGATTTTCAAACTCACGGCCATGATCACTTCTCAGGGTTATAATCTTAAGTCCACTAAGGTTCTCTACAGACTTGGAATATTTAACAAATTAAGAACAAGCTTCACTTTTTTGAGCTAGAAATTAAACCCAAGTATATCTAGAAAATTCATCTACAAGGACATAGACATAATGCTTCCCATTTAGACTAGAAACTCTTCTTGGTCCAAACAAATCCATGTGAACCAACTCAAGTGGTTGAGAAGTTGAGACTTTTTTATTTGATTTAAAAGAAACTTTGGGTTGTTTTCCCTTTTGACAGGGAGTACACACTTTGTCATTTGGGAATTCTAATTTAGGTAAGTCTCTAACTAAGTTTTTTCTAGCCAGTTTTCTAAGTGAGTGAATGTTGCAGTGTCCTAATCTTCAATTCCATAGCAAAGATTATTTATGAAAAGCATTCACATAAGAAATATTTTGTTTGGCTATGGAATTTAAATCAACAGCATAAACATTTTCATTCCTTAGAGCAGAAAATACTAATGAATTTTTGGAGTTAAAAATATCACACGAATCATTTTCAAACATGACATTGAAACTATCGTCACATAATTGAGATATGCTAAAGAAGTTATATTTAAGTCAATCAACGAATAAAACTTTAGAAATTAATACTGAGTCAGTGTTACCAATCTGTCCTAGGTCGATGATTTTTCCCTTAGAGTTGTCACCAAAGGTGACATGACCTCCATCAACCTTTATTAAGCTCTTGAAGCAAGAATAATCTCCAGACATGTGTCTTGAGCATCCACTGTCTAAGTACCATATCTTTTTGTGATCACTCTTTAAGCAGATTTCCTACAAAATAGATTTAGACAGGAAATGACTTTGGTACCCAGATCTTCTTGGGTCCAGATAGGTTAGAAATCAAGGCTTTAGGTACCCAGATTTGTTTTATGGGTCCCATAAAATTAACAGAAACAACATATTTTGAAACATAAAATTTATTTGTTCAATAACCATGTGAATAACCAGTTGAAGCATACAGATTTCCAAAACTGGAACTACCAGAATTTTTTTCAGACATAGGAATAGATCGGGTTCTAATGAACTGTCTCTGTCCAGGTTGATATCCCAAACCAGTAGCATATCTAGGTGCAAATTTCTTTCCTAGAATTCGAGTTAAAGCATCTTTTCCATTTGTGAATTTTTCTAAGTCATTTCTGAGCTTCCCATTTGACAGTTTCAGTTCTGTATTTTCCTTTAGTAGTTGAGCATTCTTTTCCTTTTCTATATCAAGATTAGATTTATGCTTAACACTTAAAGCATACTGTTTCTTTAAACCTTTGTATTTGTCATTAAGCTCAATACAGGTTTCTTCCAACATATCACAGTACTCAAATAGTTCAGATTTTGACATGTTTTCCGAATCATAATCATCTCCAGAATAATATGAATTTAAAACAGGAGTGTCAGATGTTACCTCAGAAGTATTTGTCATGAAGCACATGTTAGCTCAATTCCTTTCAGAGTCTGAAGATTCGGCTTCACTAGTGTTATCTTCTAAAGCACTCCAGGTAGCCTTCGTGGCTTTCTTGTACTTCTTGTCTTTGTAATCATATCTCTTTTTGAATTTTAATTTTGGACATTCTGCTTTGATATGTCCTTTTCACTTGCATTCGTAGCAGACAACTTCATCAGACCTGTCAGCCATCTTCCAATCCTTTTTCCATTTTCCTTGTTGATCATACTTTCCTTTGTAATTTGTTTTCCTAAAGAATTTCTTTTTCCTATAAAACTTCTTGAATCTCATGGCTATTTGAGCCATCTCGGCATCACTATCAGATTCTGAATTTTCACTCGCTGAACTCCCAGTCTCCATTTTGAAGTTTATCCTTGTCTTTACTCTTCAAGGTAGTAGTTTTAAACACTACAGATTTTCTTTTGGGTTCCTCATCTTCTTCTTTATTTACCTTAAGCTCTTCTTCATACATCATCAGCTTACCAATTAACTTCTTGACAGGCAGTGCTCCAATGTCACAGGATTCTCTAATTGAAACGGATGTACCTCTCCATCTATCTGGAAAACATCTCAGTATTCTCATAATTTGTTCTTTTGCAGGAACAATCTTTCCGAGTGAGCTCATTGTTTTTACTATCTCATTGAACCTGAGATACATGTCCGAAATAGGATTATGAGGCTTCATTTTGAAATTATCATATTTAATAGTATAAGTGTTTAATCTCATTTCATTAACATTAGTTGTTCCTTCGTGAGAAATAGCCAAGGAATCCCAAATTTCAAAAGCAGTTTTACATGTAGAAATTATATTAAATTCTTCATCTCCTAAAGCATAGTACAGAGCATTCATAGATTTATAGTTATTATTGTAAGCAGTCTTTGTAGGTTCATCCCAAGTAGATCTATCAGTAGTGGGAACTTTATATTCAGATTCTATGGCAGTCCAAATATCAAAACTCATGCTTTCCAAATGGATTTTCAATTTGAGCTTCCACTGAGCATAGTTATTTCCATTAAAGAAAGGTGGCTGGTTAGTAGCAGCACCCTCTAGTCTATTATCCCTGATATCACAAAAAGAATTTTAAAGAGATAAAAATTTAGAAATAACAATAATTTTAAGAACTTTAAAATACAATTAAAATCACAGTTGAAAACAAAGTAATATCGAAAATATTTCAACCTCTGATACCAAATGTTGGTCGGAGTAGACACTCAAGAGGGGGGTGAATTGAGTTCCAATTAAAATTTCTGTTAAAAACAAGTTCTATTAAAATCCCCCAATTTCAAAAACAGATTAAACTGTAGTGAATTTATATAGATTATAAAGGCTCAATTAGTTTCTAAAAGAATGATTAATTCTCAGTTAACTTAATCTAATGATTAATTTAACTTTTGAAACTAACATACTGGTTTACAATAAATATAAACACTTACGAGTTTAACTATCAAAGTAGCTTTGAAGATAAATTATATTTCAAAGTAATAGCAGCGGAAAATGAAATAAATATGTACTGTATGGATATAAAATTTAACTAAAAACACAGAGGAGTTAACCAAGAGGTTTAGTCTCAAGCCAAGACTTAGTCCTCTCAAAAGATTATATAAAGATGATCCACACCCTGGATCGGGGTTCAACAGTTTACAACTGTCCAGGTCCAAGACCTCTACCACTGTTATTCGTGGGAAACAAAACAACAGCAACCAGCTGTCTAGGTCACACACGACCTTTACCACTATCTACAGTGGGACAAAGAATGAAAAGATAGTGAGTGAGGATTTACAAATCCTCCAGTTAAGGTTCAGGAGACAGTGTGTGTGTAAAATACAACAGATAACACAGACTGCTCGTAATGTAAAAAAGTAAATCACAGAGATAAAGATTTAGAGATTAGAAATGGCTCTAGTGGTCTTCGTGCATCTCTTGACTCCTTTTGTTGATTAGAATTCGTTCTGAGTATTCTCCTGGTTTTTGTCTGGAAAACAGAGTATCATCTGTTTCCTTGACTTCCAGGTTTAGCTTGCTTATTGGCTCAAAGAATGAAGAGTTTTTTGTAGTTATTCTGTTGCATAAATTGATTAATGTATGATCTATGTTCTGGAGGCTGGTAGTAGTAGTCTCGCGAGTTCAAGTTATCCAGTTGTTCTTGGCATGTTTTGAGCTTGATCACAAGTGTGTTCTGTGTGCTCGATCTCTTTTTGTCTAGTGTCTCTCTCACTTCCTTTTGATACATCTACGATGTCCTTTTTATGCCCCTTTTTTTTTGTTTTTCTGAGAAGAAAGAATGATTATTCTTTTCAATCGTACTTGGTACGATTTCTTGAAATGGAAACACAAATCATTTAATAACATTAAATGCATCAAAAGTAACAAATGTAACCGTTATTATAATAAACAAATAGTGTCGAGGATATAGGATTTGACTCCGCAGTTCATTATAGGTAGCCATTTTTTTGTAGACGTGTACGGTTGACTCGGTGTAGGATCTTCCATCAGTAGCTCTTCAAACTCTTATCGATGGCTCTTATCAGTAGCTCTTATCGGTAGCTCTGTGCATCGGTAGATCTGTGCATCGGTAGCTCTTATCGGTAGCTCTGTGTATCGGTAGATCTGTGCATCGGTATCTCTTATCAGTAGCTCTTATCGGTAGCTCTGTGCATCGGTAGCTCTGTGCATCGGTAGCTGTGGCTATCGGTGGCTCTGTGCATCGGTAGCTCTGGCTATCGGTAGCTCTGGCTATCAGTAGATCTGGCTATCGGTAGCTCTGGCTAGCGGTAGCTCTGGCTATCGGTAGCTCTGGCTATCGGTAGCTCTGGCTATCGGTAGCTCTGGATATCGATAGCTCTGGCGATCGGTAGCTCTGGCTATCCGTAGCTCTGGCTATCGGTAGCTCTGGCAGCGGTAGCTCTGGCTATCGGTGGCTCTGGCTATCGATGTCTCTGGCTATCGGTGGCTCTGGATATCGGTAGCTCTTATGCAAACCACATCTAATTGACTTAGAATTGATTCAAAGCTTGTATAAACAAGGATAATCGATATTAACATAAATCAGAAATTATTTAAACATTATTATTAACTTGATCACTGATTTGAAAGAATTAAAGTGTAAATCAACAGTAATTGAGAATATCATAAAATATGAACACATAATTGGGATTATCAAAAAATATAAATACACGATTGGGATTATCAAACCAGGTGAGGTCAACATAAATAGTGATACCTAATTTCATCTAATAATACCCTATTAATGGGGTACACATATTCTACTTTTTTTATAATTTTACTCCATTGATGTGTGTGGGGTGGAACTCTAATAAACCACAACTCCACCTTTGAATTTTGAATATAATATGGGTTTACACATGGGATAACCCCAACCATCCTGAGGATAGAGGATGATTCTTAATCCCTTTTAAATATCCTCAAATTAAAATGAACCCTAATCTTTTGGAATAAATAGATTTTTTATTAAAAAAATACTTTGATAAAATTGTTAAACACAAAATTCTGGTTGGACTTCTCTATTCCGGAAGCTCATTTATATCAGAGAAGTTCCTTCTCAAGAGTCTCAATGAGTAAATTCACATATTTGAAAATGAGATTTCCACAAATAATATTGTAATATTATTCATGGGATCTCATAGGAAAATAAGAGTTTCTATAAATATGACCAAAGTTTTCCATATCACTTGTGAATAATAATGAATATATAGCAGTATTGAACAATATCACTTTTAAAAATAACATATAATCTCTCAAATATTCACCAAAAATAATTCTAATATGGGAGACATTAATAGTCTGTAATGATCATACCTAAAAAAATCATTAGATTTAATTTTTTACAATAAAATTTTGATATAGATTATTTTTTTAAAACACTTCATAGGAATCAATATTCCCAATTGTGTCTTGATATCCTTAGAATTCCCTAAAAAATCATCATGAGTGCATTTCTCTTGATACTAAATTTTTTTTATCAATTTTGTGATATAAATTTTTGGAATATATCATAAATATTAGTAGTGTTTATAACAACTAGGCCCCCATGACAGCACAAACACCCCACCTTAACATGGTCATTGGGTCCCAGCCCACCAGGCACCACTAGTTTCCCTACCGACATGAGGTCCCCACCTAGGGACCCACCCACGTTCTCGAACAGGTCATCTGAATAATGATTGTCCCTCCAGGTTGACACATGTCCTTTCCAGTGAGCTTTGTCCTCACTCACACACACCCTAGGAGATATCCCAGAAGTTTACCCATCTTGATCACTACTCTAGGAAAATCATGCTTAATTGTGGTGTTCTAATCAGGAAGGCTCCTGAAAAGGAAGGTGCACCTTGCTGAAATGAGTCATATCATTTAGTAATTTAACCATCTTTCATTTTTGGGTGTTACAATCACCGCCATTTTAGAGGACAACGTCTTAATTGTGGGCCCTACATCTCAACCCAGGCAGTGCATCGTACATAAGGTTGGGTTTATCCTTTGATACCAAATGTACACAAGCCTTTTATATATAACATTTCATGATATTAAGCATAATTTTACATCAGAGTACAAGATGAGGATCGTTATGTATAGTATCCTAGATGACTAGGAACATAAAACCTAAAACATGGGGCTAAAAACACTTATTTATTTAATCTATATAATGTGCTCATAACTTACATTGACCCCTTATATCTGCAGAGGGTACTCTGGGGAACACATGAACAAAGGGATGGGATGAAAATCCCAATAGGGTAACGAACATATGGATACATCTTAAGCACATGAGTTAAGAGGCATGACATAATGATAACAAATCATATAACATATGAAATCATATCATATAAGCATGGAATCATAAAAACATGGAATCATATAAATGTGTAATAATCAGAAAAAATATCTTTATAAAGGGTCAAGGCTAACCTCCAATCCTATTTCCCATTTTAGTATGGGTCAGGATAACTGCCAATCCTGTTTCGCATCACATCTCATGGGACCTAACATTCCCCAATGCATTGGAGCGCTATCTTGGCGCACCCATCTCAACATTTTCATGAATATTCATGCCACATAAATATTTTTACCACAAAATATTCTTTCCACCTAAATAATCATATATCCTCAATTGTTCATAAACATAAAGATAGTCCTGGAAATAATTGGGTACCACAATCACGACAAAAGGCACAACCAATGAGTGTATCATGAAAGTTTCCAAGAAAAAAAGGGACTAGAACATACATGGAAGTTCATAATGTAATATATTCATATAAAATGGTAGGTGGTGACAAATAGAAGTGACAAAATATAAGAAATGTATTTGATAAACATTATCATTAAAACATTTTTGTGCTGTTTTAAGGAGAATACTATAGATATTTTAAAATATTAATGATTAAATTCTTTTATATAAAACTATAATTTAACCAAGAAGGTTTTAATAATAAAAATTATGATTTTTTAAAGTCAATGGTTTCTTAAAACATAAGATACATTTCACTTCAAATTGGGTGAAAAATCAGGATGTTTCTTTAAAATGTGTGGGCTTATTGGGAAGTATCGAGGAGAGATTCAGTTAAAATCATGTATATCCACAAAAATAATTAAATATTGAACATGGAACATGATTTTTGAGCAAATAAAAATAATGTACATGATTTAAATAAAAATAATAGAGTACTACATTTTTTGTAAAAAGAATTATAGAGCAACCAGAAGGAATAATGGAAGTTTTGGTAGAATCCATTACAGTTTATCGGGATGGAATCTAGTGTAACATAGAGTTATTGATGAGAGAGATGAGGGGTTTCCCATCACTTATAAAAACTTATGGCAGTATGGGGGAGGTGATAAAACAAAAATCATCACTTCAAATTACACAAAAAATGCATAACATAGAGAACATTCTTGATTAAAAGTGAAAAGGAGAAGATCCATTACATTAAATCTGTTGGTGTTCTACAGTTGTTAGTAATGACCGGAATAAACCAATAAGGCTTAATAATTAATCAATCCAGAACCAATTTTATATATAATTGATTTATTATAACCCTTTTTAGTTCATTCAATGCCTTCTTGATTAGTTATAAAGATCAATTTCAATGTTCGTGCTCGTTTGTTTACTTGGTTTTAAAAGACCATTTCAATTATATTCTTGTTCAGAAAAACATGAAAGAATGAAGTGGTAGGGTATAAATGAATTTATATGATATAATTGAAAATCTAGTACATTAAATGGTTTTATGTATAATTTGGTTACTTATATTGAGGTCGAACTACTATATAAATCCATAGTGACAACCGTTTTTGTTAATTGGTCGGTTTGATTACAAAGAGCATGATTTGATTAATAACTTAATACCATTTGTAAAAAATAATTATAGAAAAAAAATATAATATATAAAAATATATAATCTGGTTCAACAATAACAAATATGGTTTCATGACCAGATATAAATATGATAATATAAATTGATAAATCATTGTCCTTGAACGTGCTAAATTAGCACATCTCGAATGGTGCTTTAATTTCATTCAATCCAAATGTGATGAAAGAAGGGAAGATAATGAAGTACACCATTAGGATAATATCATTCCATTAAATTTATGCTACTGGATTTATCATACCATTTGGGTGATGGGAGGTGAGGAAAGAAACCAAAAAATTAAAGAACATAAACGAAATAAAAGAATTTGAATGAGGAATTTACCTCTTGAGACTTCCTCTTTTGATAACCTTTGAAGAAAAGAGGTTTTTGGTATATTTAAGATTCTAGGAGCATTAGGACATGGGGGAGGATCTTGGGGAGAGATTTTGGTAGATTATTGGCAAGGAAAAAGGCTTGAGAAGAGTGTAGAGAAGAGGGAGTGAAGGGGGTTTTATAGTGGAGGAGGGAAAATTTTTCTCAATATAAAATTCACTAACATATTAATTCCACACAAGAAAAGAATTAATGAGTCATAAATGAAAAATAATATTAAATGGGTCATGTGAATTCGAAACAAGGTTGGTGACATCTGCCATGATGCTAGGAATAGTCTATTTAGATTATAATGTCTATATACAGTAAATTATCGTATTTTACTATTTCTCAAAAATTCATGTATTTTAGAAAAATCTCAAAAAATCAACCTAAATTTTTTTTAACATATAGAATGAAAAAATGAAGTCCAATTTTTAAAATTAATTTTCTAAATATATCATATTTAATATTTAATTAAAATCATAATTTATTATTAGAAACTTGTTTTGAAACATTCATTTTCTTATTCTAAAGTATAGGTATATCATAATTTCAACTTAGATATAATTCTTATATTATCATAGGTATTGTTATTATTCATTATGTTATATCACTATTCATAAGGGTATGTTACTATTCATATGTTTATGTTAATATTCTGCAAAAATACAGTTTTTCTTATCTGACTACAAATAACATACTGATCACAACAGTGTATGTCAGATTATTAAAATTCCAAACAGAGAAGTGACAAACATATGTTTAATGGTAAGTTAGCACTTAGTATTTAATTATGTGGTGATTTCATGTGATTTAATGACATATTAATATGAGAGGAATTTCCATTCAACGGATTTAAGGTAAGGGATCCTCTCCTTTTCACTCTTAATCCAGATTGTTCTTAATGTTATGACTTTATTTGTGTAATACCAAGTGATCGGGTATGTTTTATTACATCCCCTCTACTTCCCAAAATTTTTATATGTTATAATAAACCACTTATCTCTATCATCAAGCCTTCTTATTTACACCTGATACCATGCCAATAAACCGTAATGGATTCTAGCCAAACTTCCTTTATTCCTTTGGTTTTCTCTATCTTTATTTTTACCAAAATGTAGTTGTCTTTTCATTTTTTGTAAAACATATAAATTCTGTTTATATGATAAAAAATCATGTTCCAAGATTCGTATTTCATTCTCTTTCAGGTATATACTTGTTTTCAAGTGAATCACTCCTCGATACTTCCCAATAAGCACAACCGTTTAAAAGGAACTCCTCAAATTTTTACCCAATTTCAATTGCACTCTACATTCATTTTTAAGACACCATTGTCTTAATAAAATCTGTATTTTTATTATTCAAGCCTTCTTTTTTCAATTCTGTCTTTATATAAAATAATTTCCTCTTTACAATTTTAAAATCTCTATAGTATTTTCCTTAAAACTGCACAAAAATGTTTTAATGCTAACGTTTCTCAAATACATTTCTTATATATTGTCTCTTCAATTTTTCACCACCTACTATGTTATATCACTATATTAAATTATGAACATCTATGTATTTTATAATCCCTTTCCTTCATGGAAGCATCCATGATACACTCATTGGATATTCCTTAGGTCATGATTGAGGAACCTAATTTTTTCCATGGGTATCCTTATGTTTATGAAAAATTGACTACGTATGATCATTTATGTTGAAAGAATATTTATGTGGAATGAATATTTATGTGTAAATAATATTCATGAAAATTTTGAGATGGGTTCGCTCAGATAGCACTACAATGCATTGGGTAAAGTTGAGTCTCCTAAGATGCAATGTGAAATGGGATTGGCGGTTAGCCTTGAACCATACAAAAATGGGAAACATGATTGGCTGTTATCATTGACCCATACTAAAGAAATTTTTTATAATTATTCCACATTTATATGATTCCATATTTCTATAATCCCATGATTATATGATATTATTTCTTATGTTCGATGCTTTGTTATCATTATTTCATGCCTCTTAACTTATGTGCTTAAAATGTATCCTTATATTCATTTCCTTAATGAGATTTTTAACTCATCCCTTTGTTCAGGTGTTCCCTAGGGTACCCTATGTAGATGTAAGAGCTTAAAGTAAGTGAGGAGATAATTATGGAGATTAAATAATGAAGTTTTTTAGCCTCGTGTTTTATGTTTTATGTACCTATTCTTCAAATAAACTAGACATAGTGATCCTTGGCTGGTACTGTGATGTATAATTATACATAAAATCATGAAATCATATATATAAAAGGTTTGGGTCACTATAGTTGGTATCAGATGGTATTCATGTTATTTTTGGAGATTCGGAATAGAGCACCTTAGTGAGAACCCTAAGGATGGGACTAAGTATAAGAAAATAGTCCTAAATTTTGGTGATTATTTAGTAAGTGGTTTATTAAGAAAATATATCCTTGTCTTGATACGAGTAGGTGAAGGTGGCTCTAGGACATATGTAACTAGGAGTGAAAGCATCGACATGGAGTTTCAGGCTTGACCTAGGGCATCCTAGTGCACAACAACAAGACTTGCTGCACTCTTGGTTACAAAACTCATGGGGGATATTCTTTGGTAGATTCATGTTCTTAATACAAACCATTATTAAGGTAAAAAATCTCATTAGAATATAAGTGATAAAACATACTGAGGACAATATAATTTTAAACTTATGGAATTCCAAGTTAGGATATACTTCTTCTTTGTAAGTTTATCTTTTTATGTTCAATGTTTTCTTTTAATGCTCAATATCAAGTATTCCAAAACTCAAATTATATGTTATTTTTCGCAGTTAATGGAGGGAAATAGAATAACACACTCAAACAACCCATGTGATAGGAAATGTGAATATTTCCCTAATGATATGCCTAATAGGATAGGATCAGCTGCTCAAAACATCATGAGAATACTTTCTCTGCTAGCTTGAGTTATGAATAATAACTTGAATCTTGTGGAACTCCCTCATCCTCCAAGGAAAGATCAAATTGCCGTTTAATCCTTCATGCGGTAAAGGACTCTCATGTTTAGAGGATATTCTGATATATTCCTTGCAGAATAATGGATTAGGTCTATTTAAATGATATTCTCCATCCTCCAGTTCATGGAAGAAGAGAATGTTGTACTGGCGGTCTATAATTTTTATGGGGAAGCTAAATAGTGGTGGACACTGATCAAGAATAGAAGGCCCCAAGAGGAAATTGATTCCATGGATTGTGAGGAACTCAATAGGATGTTTTTAAACAAATAATTTCCTCAAACCCTCCATCTCAAGATGGAAATAGAGTTCCTCGGACTCATGCAGAATGAAGATGATTACATCGGGGTGTATGAAGAAAACATTACTAGTATTTCAAGATATGCATCTGGCTTTCTCATGAATGCTGAAATCACGGTCGGTCGCTTATTTATTGTACTATTGTTGAGTCCATGAAAATCATTAGTGATTCAAGACTTCGACATTTATGGGGATATTGTCCATTTTTCCCTCACGATTGAAATGGATATTGGAGACTCCCATTGGTCTCATGGGCCCAATGAAATGAAGTGGAAAATGGGGAACAATATGGGTGGTTCATCAAAAAAAATACCATGATGGAAAGAATCTTGACTTTTCCCCTTGTAAAAATTGTGGGGAGAAGCATCTTTGTAACTGTCTGAAGGGAACAAAGAACTACTTCAAATGTGCAATGTTTGGTCATCTATCCATGAAATGCCAATTGGATTTGAAAAATACCTCTAATGTTGAAGAATAATGAAAGGTTAAGATAAAAAATCAGCCAATAGTGCAGTGTTACAACTATAAAGACCATGGGAATTATGAGAACTATTTTCCAATGATGAGGGTTTTCAGAGGAAATAAAAAACAACCTTCATGGAAACAAGGAAGGAATTATGTTATCACTACTGCTGAGGTAGAGCTGGACAATGATGTGGTGATAGGTACGCTAGTTATTCATTCAAGAATAGAAAATATACTATTAGATTCTAATTCTGTGTATTCATTCATATCTTGCATGTTTAGAAGAACTAATCAAACACCTCCTTAATATTTGGAGGAAATGTTATCTTTGAGAATAAAAAATAGAGAAATTATTGTTTTCATGGTTTATATATCCTCCCTGGTTAATGTTAGTGGAAAAAACCACCCAGCAAATATTTTTCTAATTCCTTTAATGGATTTTGACACTATATTGGGCATGGATTGGCTATCTTTATACAAATCCAACATCAACTGTCTAGAAAGGGAGATCGCTCTTCACATCCCGAAGCAACATCCAATTCTATACAAGTGCAAGGAGGAAGATGAATCTCCATTAGGATCATTTTCTCCAGTGAGTATATTGTTTCCTTATGAAAAATCATATCGAGCTCAAATGATTGAGACAAAGGAGATAATCATGTGTGAAGACTTTCCCATTGTGAGGTATTACAATGAGGTATTCATTGAAGAGTTTCTTGGTCTTCCTCCTAACAGGGAGGTTGTGTTCTCAATTGAACTTACCCGTAGATCTTTTCCTATCTCAAAGACACCTTACAAAATGGCCACCATAGATCTAGAAGAGATGGAGATGTAGTTGAAGGATAATATTCAGAAGGGTTTTATATGATCGAGTTATTCTCTGTGGGGTACGCTAGCACTCTTCATCAAGAAGAAGGTTGGATAAATGCGCCTCTGCATTGATTATCATGAGCTCTACAAAATCACGATAAATAACAAGTATCCCCTACCAAGGATATATTATTTGTTCGATTAGCTTTGTGGGGCCAGTTATTTCTCTAAGGTGGAAATTTGGTTCGGATATCACCAACTAAAGGAAAAGAAGGAATATATACCCAAGACTGCCTTTTGAGCAAGATGTGGACTCTATGAGTTCATAGTTACGCCCTTTAGACTCACTAATGCTCATGAAATGTTCAGGGATTTAATGAATAGAGTATTTAGATATTACCTCGACAAATTTTTGGTGGTATTTATTGATGATATTCTGATATACACAAAGATCAAGGAGAAACATGAGAAGCATTTGAAAACCATGTTAAAGACATTGCGAAGGGAGAAGTTGTATTGAAAGTACAGTAAATGTGAGTTCTGGATGGAGTAAGTATCCTTTTTGAGGCACGTTATCACTAGAAAAGAGATATATGTGGACCCTTACAAGAAAAAAGTTATTGAAGAGTGGCACAGGTCAACTTTTGTAATGGTGATTGGCATATTTTTGGGTCTAGTTGGATATTATAAAAGATTCATGAAGAAATTTTCATTATTGTCAAAACCAATTACCACGCTAACACGGAAGGGGTTAATTTTTTTTGGAGATTGGAATGTGAATATTGTTTCATGTTGTTGAAAAATAAACTAATCACTACGCAAGTACAGACACTCCCTATAATTGTAGCACTATTTAGGGTGTATTGTGATACTTATAACAACGTCCTAGGCTATGTGCTAATGAAAGATGATAAAGTGATATCCTATGACTCAAGGAAGCTCAAAATCCATGAGCAAGACTATCACATGCAAGATCTGGAATTGGCAGCCATGATCTTGGCATTGAAAATCTGGTGGCATTATCTCTATGGGGAGAAATGTGAGATATATACTGATCACAAAAGTATAAAATATATATTTACATAGAAAGAGATTAATATGTGCTATCAATGATGGATAGAGCTCATCAAGGATTATGACTGCTCAATCCACTATCGTCCAAGTAAGGAAAACAAGGCAGCAGATGCTCTAAGTAGAAAGGATCCTCCATCTTTATCATTGATGAGAATTGAAAAGGATCTGATCATCATAGATTTGAAAAATATGGACATGGGGATCATTAATGTATTTAAATCATCAATCCTTTCTCAAATTATTACTCAACCATCCCTCTTGGGGAAAATAAAGTAAGATCAATGAAAACATGTGGAAATTCAGAAAAGGGTGGAAGCTATTAGAAATGAGATATCCTCTAATTTTAGAATTGATGAGGAATAAGTTGTATGGTTTAGGACATCATTATGTGTACCATTTGATCTAGAGACAAAGAAAGAGCTACTTAATAATGTACATAGCTCGAATTTCTCTATCCACCTAGGGTGTACAATCATGTATCAAGATCTCATGGAAATATTTTGGTGGGACAATATGAAAAAAGAGATTACTAAATATACCTCAAAGTTCTTGATATGTCAGCAAGTGAAGGATATGTGGAAATAGTCTAAGGGGATGAATAAACCACTACCCATACCAGTATTTAAGTGGTAGAACATTACCATATACTTTTTCACTGGATATCCAAGAACAACTAGAGGAAACAATTCTATATGGGTTATTGTGTATTGTATAAAAAAAGATATCTCACTTTATCGTGGTTTGAGTGGAATTCTCATTGGATCAACATTCACAGATTCACATCATATATGTGGTAAGGATACATGGAGTACCACTATCTATTGTATCTGATAGTGATCTGAGATTCACCTCAAAGTTCCAAAAAAGTCACCAGCATGCTCTAAGAACTGAACTGAAATTTATTACAGCATATCATCTTCAAATAGATGTCCAATCTGAGTGAACTATTCAGACACTATAAGACATGTTGAGAGAATGTTTTGTGGAATTCAAAGGAGGATGGGACAAACATCTTCCACTAGTTGAATTCTTCTACAACAACAGTTTCCACTCGAGCATCCAAATGACATCATATGAAGCCCTTTATGAGAGAAGGTGCATAACACCATCATGTTTGGATGACGTCGGTGAGGATAAGTTACTAGGACCAGAAATTGTCAAAGAAATAGTGGGAAGGTGTAAACCATTCAGTAGCATTTCGAGGCATCCAATAGTTGACAGAAGATTTATGCAGATAACCATCAACAAGACATTGAGTATAGAGTCAGGGACCTGGTATTTCTACACATATCTCCATGGAAGAAGTTCATGTTGTTTGGAATGAAAAGGAAGTTAAGTCCTAGGTACATAGGCCCCTTCGAGATCCTTAATCGAATCTGAGCTGTAGCCTATCGACTGGAACTTCCACCTACCGGGTCGAAAGTACATGTTGTCATTCATGTATCCCTACCAAGGAATAAAATACCAGACCCTTCACATGTACTCTCTTAAGAGGTGGTACAATTGGAGGATGATCTCTCTTACGAGGAGAATCCATTATAGATCTTGGATTGTAGAGGCAATGTTATACGCAACAAGACAACTCATTTGGTAAAGGTACTATGGTGAATCCATATCTATGAAGAGGAAACATGGGAAATGGAGGAAGAACTGAATGAAATGTACCCACACCTATTTTTGTCTTATAATGTAAAAAAATGTTTCAAGGGAACAATTTCATAAGGTGGGAAGAATATAACGACCCAATGTTTTAAAAATGGAAATACTTATCTTATAAATATTTCATAAAATCACATTAGAAAACAACATAATGAACTATTATGTGCTATGTGACCTTTAAACAAAATATAGTAACTTCTATGTTTGGAATTTCAAAAATATGGGATACAAGGTTGTGATTAGTATGTTATTTGGAGTTCAATAAGTAAAACTAATTTTTTGTTGAATAGTAACCTACCTGTATGAATAGTAACATAAAATTATGAATTGAGATATACCCTAATGAATAGTAACCTTACCTATGAAAATATATAAACAATATTCAAGTTGAAAGTACGGTATACCTATACATTAAAATAAGTAAATGAATGTTATAAAACTAGTTTTTAATAATAAATTATTATTTTAATTAAATATTAAATTAATACTATTTTGAAAATTATTTTTGAAAAATGGACATCATTTTTCGATTCTATGCATCAAAAAATGGTTATGGTGAATTAATGTGATTTTTCTAAAATACTTGAACTTTTTATGAATACTAAAATATGATAATTTAACTTATATATATGTTATAAGCTAAATATTATATTCATAGAATCATGACTGAGGCCACCGAACAAGGTTATAATTTACATGACCAATTTAATATTCTTGGTCATTTGAGATTCTCTATTCCTTTTCTTGAAGGGAATTAATAAATTATTGAATTTTATATTGAGAAATACATTTCCTCTTCCACTATAACCCCCCCTCACTCCCTCTTCTCTTCACTCCTCTCAGTCCTTGTGCCTTACCTATATTCTTCCCAAATCTCTCCCCAAGAATTTCCCCCACCTCCAAAAGCTCCTAGACTTTTTAAAATACCAAAACCTCTACCCTTAAGTGGTTCTCAAAGAATAAAGTCTCAAGAGGTAAATTCATCTTTCCAATTCCTTCATTATTTTAAGTTCTTTTAGTTTGTTGTTTCTTTTTGTACCTCTCTTCACCCAAATGGTATGATAACTTCCATAGAATACATATAATGTAATTATATTATTCTTATTAAATACTTAATTATCTTCTCACCTTTTCCACATTTAGTTTGAATGAAATGAAAGCACAGCTTGAGATGTGCCAATTTAGCACTTTCAAGGACAACTGTTTATAAAATTCTATTATCATATATAAATCTGTTCATGAAACCATTTTTGTTATGGTTAAACCCGATTTTATATATGTAATATATTCTATTTTTATACTATAATCGTTTTGTACAAATGGTATTAATTTATAAATAAAAAAAAGTTCGTTGTAATCAATCCCACTAATTAATAAAAACGTTTATGACTATGGTTTTAAAAAATAGTTCAAATTCAATATAAGTAACAAAATTAAATTTATAACAATTTAATATAAAATATGTTCAATAATATCATATAAAATCATTTCATATCAACCACTCACATCTTTTAGGTTTATCTGAACATGAATATAAGTGAATAGTTCTTTTAAAACCAAGTAAGCAAATGAGCCCAAACAATGAAATTGAACCTTACAACAAATCAAGAAGGCCTTGAATGAACTAAAAAGTGTTATAATAAAAAAAATATAGAATATTTTCTGGAATTATTAATTAATAAGCTTAATTTTTTTATTAAGGTATTAAATAAAAATTGGAGAACACCAACAGATATATGGTAAGGGATCCTCTCCTTTTCACTCTTAATCAAGATTGTTCTCTGTGCTATTCCTTTTTTGTGTAATAGAAAGTGATGGGGTATATTTTATCACATCCCCCATACTACCTTGAATATGTATAAGTCATTAGAAAACCCTTATATCTATCATCAAGCCCTCTTAGTTACAACTGATACAATACCGATAAACTGTAGTGGATTCTACCTAAACATTATTTATTCCTTCAGGTTTCTCTATATTTATTTTTACCAAAATGTATTTTCCTTTTAATATTATGTAAAAAATATATATTATTTTTATATTCTCAGAAATCATGTTCCAAGATCCATCTTTCTTTCTCTTTCGGGGATAAACATGCTTTTAAGGGAATCCCTCCGTGATACTTCCCAATAAGAACACTCGTTTTAATGGAACTTCCAAAAATTTTACCCAATTTCATGTGCACTATATCTTTCGTTTTAAGACACCATTATCTTTATAAAATCACTATTTTTATTAATGAAACCTTCTTGGTTCATTTATGGTTTTATATAATGGAACGTCCTCTTTACAAGTTTAAAATCTCTATAGTATTTTCAGTAAAATTGCACAAAAATGTTTTAATGTTAATGTTTCTAAAATAAATTTTTTATATTTTGTCACTTCTATTGGCCACCAACTACAATGTTATATTCCTATATTACCTTATGAACATCCATGTATTTTATAATCCATGTATTTCATGTAAACAATCATGATACACTCATTGGTTATTTCTTATGTCATGATTGGGGTACCCAATTCATTCAATGGGTATCCTTATGTTTATGGAAGATTGATTATCTATGATTATTTATGTGGAAATAATATTTATGTGGCAATAATATTTATGTGGCAAGAATATTTATGTGGAAAGAATATTCATGAAAACTCTGAGATGGGTGCACCTAGATAGTGCTCTAATGCATTGGGTATATTTAAGTCTCATGATATGCGATGTGAAACGAGATATGATGTTGGCCTTGACCTGTACTAAAATGGAAAATAGGATTGGCGGTTATCCTTAACCCTTACTAAAGAAATTATTTATTATTATTCCATTTTTATATGATTCAATGTTTATAGGATCCCATGATTATATGATATGATTTCATATATTCCATGATTTGTTATCGTTATGTCATTCCTCTATACTCATGTTCTTAAGATGTATACTTGTGTTAATTTCTCTTAGTGGGATATTTATCTCATCCCTTTGTTCATGTGTTCCAATGTGTACCCTATACTGATGTAAGGGCTCAAATGGAGTTAGGTGATCGTTATAGAGATTAAATAATGAATCGTTTATTAGCCCCGTGTTTTTTGTTTTTTGTACCTAGACTTATATGACACTAAAAATAACATTCCTTGGCTTTTACTCTAATGTATAATTATGCAAAAAATCATGAAATGTTATATATAAAAGGCTTGGGTCACTATAGTTGGATATATGCCTACACACATCCTTTCCATTGTGTTTGGTCCTCACTCACACACACCTTGGAAAACTTCCAAGAAATTCACCCAACCAGATCACTAATTCAGGACAAGAATGCTTAACTGTGGAGTTCTAATCAGGTAGGCTCTTGAAAAAGAAGGTTCACCTTATTGACATAAGTCATGTCATTTAGTCATTTAACCCTCTATCATTTTGGGGTGTTATAATGTTTTTAATCTAGAATATCATTAGTTTTTAAACCAATTATTATAAGAAGAAAATACGACATTTTATTTAATCCAAGTTGAATCTTATCATATTCTTCTAAAATGAATCCTACTTCAAACCACTTTATACTAAATTATGAAATATTTAGTTGGATCTATATAATGGGAATTTCTAGAAATATAACACCATTTAATGTATATCACATTTGTTACTACACCACTACAATAATAGTTTTTAACAATAAAAAATATTTGGATAAGGGTTCCTCAATGTTCCTCATGTAGAGAAATGTGGCTGTTAATGATGGAACAACCCTTCTCCTACTACCTTTTATTTTCCTTTTATGTTTGTCTGAATGAAATTCTATAATCTCATTGATATACTTATCTTCAACTTGGTTATCTATTTCAATTGTATTATTCAACCCTTGTATAAAAACACTTCATTGTGTGAATATTCTTAAAACATTCCCCTTATATATGTGAGAATTTTCATCCTAATTTGGATTCAGAATTTCAACAGTTGTAGAATGGATCAAAAATGTTAAAATATATAGGTTTGTTACATTTATAGTTGTCCCACCCTATGGATTCATTCTATATTGAGAGAATCATCATCCATGAGTTCAATATTTTATATTCAGTTTTATTTTTTTAGAAAAAGTCAGTTTTTCCTCTTATTTATAAGAATTAGTTCCATCTATGACTCAATCTATTTCAGTGGAGAATTATCCATAATTTTATCAATATTTCTCATAGTTGGAAAAACTCCTATATTTTCTTCAATAAATTATTTCTTTTTCCCCAAATACATTTCCTGATAAAATAGACTCTTCTTATTAATTATCCATTTGTTAATGAATATTTTCTTCTCTAAAAAATGGAACATTATTTTAAAATTAATAGGCATATTACATAGATATAAATTTTCTCCATATTCCATAGGAGTAGAGTGTATTCCCAATGAATATTTTACCTTCTTGGAATTCTTAAAATTAAATTACATATCTATATTACCATGTTTATATCACGTAATAAATCATCAATGATAATAACCACACATTTAGTCATTCATTTAATGTGATAGAATTAATGTAGATCTTCATTAACTTTACGACTTTTCGGTTTCAAAACACATGCCTATAATGTGCCAACAAATTCCTTAGTAATAAAATTTTGATGCCACATTCTTTTTTAGTTCCTTCCTTACATATTAATCATGGAATATAGTTTATTAGCTTCTTTATTTTAGATGTATATAAATTTCTATTCTAGCTACCTTAGGAAGGATTTTAATCTTCTCATTAAAAACTTTTATATTATCTTTAATTTATTTTAACTTCATCGATTTATTCTTCAATTTTATAATTACATTATTAAAACTAGTTGCAGTATCCAATCCTAACTGTCATTTACCTTAAAATACATTTTTATATGAATGATAATTTTCATAATATAATTTTCATTATTAATTTTCTTAATGATTTATTATAAAATATCATCAAGAATATTCCTATATACCAACATCAAACCTCCAATTTTATTTTTTCTAAAATTTAGCAACAAATAGTATTTATTTTTGATATATTTTTTTCAAATTATTGTCCTCTATACATTTAATAATAAACATCAAGAAATACATCTTGTTGTTCAACCTCCTCTTATCAGGTCGAGACTACCTCATATCCACTGCATGAAAAACTTTTATCTTATAAAATTGATGTTTTTTCTACCTCATTATCTCATATTTTTGTCATAAACATAATATAATTTTAAGAACCACATACTTTCTATAAATGATTACTAGAATAATATATTAAAATTTAATTTTTTACTTTTATTTGATATCCCTTTCTTATAGAATATTTTTATTATTTTTTGCATTTTACGTAAGGATATTATCATTTGGATTATTTTTATTTTGAAATGAATATTAGAAATACATCCAAATTCCTTTAGAAAACCTGTAATGATAAATATCATTATAGGAATATTCTATAAAATATTATTTGAATGAATATTTGATAAAATAATAAATATAATTATTACATTAATCCATCTCAAATATATCATTTTTAAGATCTATAAAAGAATTTTATCTTGAAAAAAAATCTCAAGGGACTCAAAGAGAGTATTCCAAGGTATAAAATCATTTTTCAAAATCATAGAATTATTCCAAATTAAAATTGGTAATTTATTTTGAATGTATTTTCTATTCAATAAAATCAAATTAGTTCAGAATAGTAAAAAATCTACGAATAATATACCAATCAATTTCATACCACTTGATATTCCTTATAGTGTATTATAATGAGATATATCTTGAGTTGTGTGGGGAGAATCAAGGTATGTAATAATTAACCAATTTAAATAAATTTTTATAAATAATTTCCCTAATTTAAAGTGATATCAAAACCTTGAGGTTCAATTATTGTCATCTTGACTATAAATGCTGATACGATATAATTCACTTCATGAAATTGTTTTACTAGATATTCTTCATATCATATAACCTATTTTGATGTTAATGAATTATGTAAATATAACATAATGAATTTAAGTATTTAAACTAAACTAGGGTACTCCAAGGATAATAAAATAGATAATTTTTTAATGAAAAAATATCTATAAATATCCTTACTCATCGATGAGGTTTAGGCTAGGTCACAAATTATTAGATTCACTCCCAATACAATGGTTTAGGTAAAACTAATTTCTTCCCAAAAGTCACTTCCATGAACTTACTTCCTTTATCTCCCTGATATAAAAATGATGACCTTTAAATAGTTTATGCTTCGATAAGTCACTTAAACACCATTACATTCGTGGATAATCCAAGTGAAAATTGATTTTTGTTGATTTATAATGATATATTCTATCATAATTTATGAACACCTCATTTATAAGAACAATCTATTAATTAAGAAGTCAATTAAACCTCAACTTCAAGAGAAATGATTATAGATAATTTTTTAAAATAAAATAGAATAATATATTCCTTAAACATTATATATCCTAACTCACATTTTCCCATATTCTATAAATCAAAAGGATAACACTATCCGCTTTTAACTATTCTACATGTGGGCCCGTGCGGTGAGAACCACTTTACTCTTCCATATTTTTTGGATAATAATTTGAATTAATTACCCTATCTTTATACAATTATTGATCTCTTTTTTTAAAAAAAGATTATGATATAATTATATTTAACACCTATCAGTATATTATGGGTCACCAAAAACTGCATATATCATCCCATGATTTCCATCTTCAATAAGTCAATGAATTGTGTTCATTTTGTACTTCACACTCCAATTTACAGCAAGAATTAAATTTTCAATTAAACCACTCAAAGAATCTATAAAATATCCATTAAATTCATTATTAAATAATTCCCTAAAATTATATCAAATTATATATGATGTATTAAAAAAACTATTCATTCATTGTTTAAGTCCTCCTCACTTGATATTGCATGCCCCTATCAATAACTCCCACTAAAACACATTGCTTAGAGATACTAGAGTATTGAAGAATAAATATCATGGAATATAATACTAAAAATACCCTTATTAATCGAATAATGATTATATTCATTCTCCAATAAAATCCAATGAAGAAAGTTTCATTTTCCATAATAAACACCATCACCATGGGAAACAATATTCTGATTTTGAGGCAACTATTTCATAAAATCAAATCCAAAAATAAAAACACCATATAATGTGTTATAGTGAAGAAACACTAGTTATTTTTAATGTATGTTTTCCACTAATATGTTTTTTCATTATTCTATGATCATGTTGGCCTTATCAAGCTTCATGTATTCAATAAAAGTAATCCCCTTGACAATATCCATTGAAACACCCATGAATGTGATTCACTATTTTTATTAAGTGAAATATAAATCCCCCAAATGGAAAACCATTGAATTATACATTCTAGTAAACAGTTTTTACATATATGTTCTGGAAATCAACTATAAGGACTACCATGATACATTCCATTCCAGTTTTCCCATTTTGAGAAACCTCACAGAAAGGACATGTACTATAGTTTTCATTACAAAATGTTTCAATTATCACTTCGTTAGTAGTTATCTTTATCATATGGGATTATTTTTGGGTTATTCACTCTTATTTTTAACTTCCAAATATGATTCCAACAAAAATTTGAATATTCCTAATGAAAAACTCCAACATCAAGTAATCAAGATCGTTATTAACAGCACTAAAATCCTCACATTTTTTTCTTTGAGATATTATGATTATCTAATCAAAAAATTTTATTCACAAATAGAACTCAACCATTAGATTTATAAAACGAATTTTCTTTGACATAGTGGATTCACCTAACAGATTTATACCAAGATGGTGAAATAAAATTAATAAATATGGTTGATTATCAACTTATAATGTATGTATTTTATAGAAATGTTAAAATATTTCTTGATATTTAATATTAGAAAATAATTTCATTAATAATTCATATTATTAATATGAAAATATAGGAATTACTGACATAATAGTTGTGTTTCAGGTATTATATGTAGATTACATAATCCTTTCTTTAAATGAAACCCACACACATTACTCTTTGAAGATGTGGTTTGTTTAATGTTTCTTAATGAAATACATGGGGGAATTAGTGTATATATTAGGTATTAATATCTATATAAATAAATTTATAAGGTTTCATAGACTTAGTCTTATTACTTTCACATAAGGAAATTGTCATTTGGATTTTTATTATTCCCAAATGAATCTCTCAAGTCCATAGACATGTATTATGAAGAAATTTAATGAGAAATACCATTGTATACACATTCATTAAGAAAATATTTTTATGTATCATTATCTAAAGCATCATTTACATTATTACATTGATCTTTATCAAATATAAATCTGTGTTTTATATCTAGAAATGATTCATCATAAACAACATATTGAAGGAATCTAATCAAATATTCAATGTTAAAAATAAACTCATTTTAAAAAATCATGAATTGATTTCCATCAAATAAGGGATACTACATAGTTGGTGTCATTTCTCTTAATAACAAAATATTAGATTAGAGAAATAATAAATAAAATAAAAATAATCCTATCACTCTAAAAAAAACTTATTAATCTCTAAAGGGTCTTTGAGTGTGATATATCCAATGTGGTGTTGAATTAGATTAATAATTGATCATACTATTAAAAAAATTATTTTCATGTCTCAATACCCTAATAGATTTTGACCTCTCAAGCTAGAGGATCAATTATTGTTCTCATGACTATATACATTTTTCTGATGTAATTCACATGACCAAATTTTTTTTCTATTATTATTTAAGATTCATTACAATTTTTTGCATGCATTAATAAATTCTATATGCGATATAGAATTAATGTGGTTCACTAAAAATGCTATAGTTCATAGAGTATGAAATTTATGATGTTTTGACGAACCAAATAATTGTTAATATCACTACTCTACAACATTTTTTAGGAAAATTCACTCCTATTTGGAGTAACATCCCTTAAAATAGATTTTTGGAAAAATAAATAATTCCCAAGGATAACTCCCTCAAATATACTTCTATACACTCAATGATTTAGAATAGATCACATTCACATAGTTTATGGACTTGTAGATCCCTTCAACATAATAATTTTAACAGTTACATTGATTTTAAATTAGATCCAGTGAAGTTTATTTGAGAACTCCATCATATTTTATGAACACCTCCTTTTTAGAAAAAAAACCAATTTTCTTGAAAAATATAATAAGATTTCCCCTTTCTAGTGAAATTACAGGAACATAGTTATTAAATTGAATGTTTCATATTAATGTATTTTTATTATAATCATTATCCCTATATATGTATTCTTCATTAAATAATAATTGGATCATTAAGGGTTTCATGTTAATTTTTTCCATTTGTTGCAGGTGTCTCCATGTGGTGGAAAAATAATTCCTATTATTTATTTATTTGTATATGTAATATGCCCTAATAACAGTCAAATGTTTCAATAGTTGATATGAACTTTTTTAATATCAGATCACAAAAACATTAAATTATCCTTTATTCATCACCTTATTAGTAATAAAATACCTCCCATAACTCCGTGTTATTTGTGACTTCATGTAGTAAAATAATAAACTAATTAATCTGAATTTTCACACCACTTTGTAGGATGGAATCAATTATTAGTTTATCAACTTGATGAATAACAACAATAACCCTTTTTTACTGATCTTATCATAGCCCAAATTTTATGTATATGTGTTATGAAACATCGAATAATAATCCATTCATCTTTTGAGATGTCATTTTCAAATTTAATACATATATTTACCAAAACTATTTAAAAATACTTTACTTCTTGACACCATGGCATTGCCTATTAAATTTCATAGAGACAGAACCCTCTAAATTCCCTGATCTCTGACCTATTTTCTATTTTACATTCTAAATTAGAAACCCAGTTATGTTCTTCTGTTTTATACATCGAACACATTCACCATGGTGAAAACCACACCCATTTTGAGTTCATCACTTTTTCATTGGTGAAACTAAAACTCAAATAATCATGCCTTAAAATATGATGAAATAGATTAGTTTTTTTGAATGAAACATGACATTTTCTATGATTTGGTCTAATACAAATAGTCATGTGGGCCATATCAAGCTTTATGAATTCAATGTTGTGCATCCTCCTAACCATGGACATCAAGACACCCATTATTTGGATTAACTATATTTCCTAGTGGAACTATATTTCTACCATGGGTACCAAAATGATGTGGTAATTTCCAGGGATCTCATTTTATATTGGTATTCTGAACATCCACCATTGGGACCACCATAGTATGGTCCATTACAACTTTCTTATTTATAGAAACCCCATAGAAAAATTAACTACAAAATAGTGTGTCATTATCTATGATACCTCATGTACTTCTATATATCATCTCATGAATATTTATGATTAATGTACAATGATTCACAGTTATGAATAGCAAACAAAAATGAATTCACCATGACCATAAATATGCCTTATTAATAAATTCAACATTAACAAAATCAATATCAATGTTAACGATTCTCTAAGATTCACCTTTTCTTATTTGGATTTTTAATATTCTATAAAAAATTATTATTGTAAAGAAATATAACTAAAGTTTTAGGGATCTTACACTATTCATGATTAGAACATATATGATGACACTAAAGGGGAGATATACAAGGTGAAATTGGGTTTTCCATAATAAAAATAACATGGATGATATATTTTCTACCTATAATCAATTCCTATTAGAAAATTGATAATGAATGTTCATGGTATAGAATTTGAAAAGACCTTTTAACAAGTTGAAATGATAGATACCATTCATATTTTTCTATTCATAAAAACACATAATGATTATAAGATATATCAAATTCATGTCAAAACAAATTTCCATTGTTTGAATTTTCTTATGGACATGAATATTATAAAAAAATGGTTTTGAAGTTCCAAATGACTCTAATAAGGTATAAAAGTTTACATGGTCCATTTAGGGATGGATTCATGTATCTCGTGGTCAGAATATCTATTTTGAAAATGCAGTCAATGAATTTTGTTTCGTTAACAATTTTGATGAATCGTATATCTATAAAAAGATTATATGGTGAATTATAATGTTTCTATTATTTTATGTAGATCTAATACTAATTTTTTGAAATGATATCCAAACAATATAATATGTGAATATGATTCTAGGAAAATGTTTCTAAATGAATAAAATTGGCGAATCATCCTATATTCTTTGTACAAATATATAAAATAGTATTTCTTTTGGTATTTTTAAATATATTATGGAAACTTTTATTATAAAAGGGTTAAATCAGTTTTCATGGAGAACTAAATTAAAGGGTCTATAATTTTGTTACAAGTGATAAATATTGTTATGGTTTAGGTTCATTATAAAGGGTTAAAAATAATTTATATAATTCCCTATGAATCGATCATATTTTTTCCCATGTATTTCATGTTGTGTACTCAACCTTATATCACATATTCTCTTACCATAATAAGTATATACCAATCCAATCCCGATGAGTGTCACTAGATTTATATGAATAACCTTATTAATTACTTATGATTGACTAGGGATATGATAATGACATTTAGAGGAATAAATGTGTTTTATATAAAGGTTTACAAAGATGCTTTTTTTTAATCAGATAATGGGAATATAAAACCACAATAAAGTTTCATGTTTTACCTAAATGGTGGATGACTCTATTGGAAATATTCAAGACAATCCAACATAGGATACCCAAGATAGTGTATATTTTTACATGAAATTATAAAGAATAAAATATTGGGATCATGAAGTTTATTACTGAACTTGTGGTAGTTCCTATTATCTAAGGATAAATCAAGTTTTACTATGATAACAATAGATTTTTTTATGATAAGTAATGCTAGACCCACCAATGGTCTAATTACATCATCTAAAAAACAATCGAATATAGGTTAACATTTAGAGGGGTTATTTAAAGCTTAGTTGGGTGGCTACAAAAGATAATATATTAATTATATTGATACAAACATTATAAAAATGACAACATGAGTTTCATTTAGAATATATTGGTTTTATATAAATGTGTTATTAGTTATAATGGTTATAAATAAATATTTTTCTTATATTAATGGAAATATCCAATTTTTATTCATTCATGTGTGATGAAATGTAATTTACATGAATAATAGAATGATAAAATTTCTTTAAAGTAATTCATTTAGTTTTCCATAATAAATGACCATCAAGGTGTATAATGACATGGGAATTTATGTTAAGGTTATCATTAATGAATTCTTATATTCATTAAAATAGATTGTATATGTGAAATGGAGAACATATTTAATAGTTAATATGTAAATATTTTTTACATGGATTGACTCCTTAACATATTTTTTCCATAATTCCATACATTGATTGATATACTTTAGGGATTATATATATTATAAATAAATCACTCAAGAGGATAGATACATACCAAGTATGATAACATTTATAACATGATACCATACATATATAAATAAAAAAGTGACCTTAAAAATCATAGGGTGGTTTTTTATGTTGTTAATCATGTTAACATTTACATCACATACTAGATTTGATTAATCCAATTTTATGAAGAGTAACGTCATATGAAAAATGAATTAATTAAATAATATAAATTAATTAGTATTCTTTACTATGTCACATATGGAATGATCAAATACTATGATAAGGGTCATGTGATGTACACATCTATAAGATGGAAGCCATGTGATATATTCATCAACATGGTCAGTATTATTCAATGAATCAAGGAATGGTGAGTTGGAATATACTATATTGAGGTGTATCATGTCTAGTGGATACTAAATTTCATGAAAAAATGGTTTCAATAAGTTTACACATCATTTAAATTCTATATTTGTTATTGTAACTGTTCTTATAAAGTTAGGATTATGTTTTATGGAGATGACACCAACACACTTATTTAATTATATAGAACTGATGTTTTTTCAAGAGGAAACTCATTTATTACATCTATTAATTATATATATATTATTGTTTATCCACAATACCAAGTACCTCAAGGAGAAATAGTTAGGAGTTTGGAAAAGGATTATGTTTTGTAAAAAAAATATTCAAAACTAAATAGTGTTTGAGGACACCATATCAAAAATGAGTTTGAGATGGAATCAAAAAAGGTTATGAATTTTAACACATATTACTTATGAAATTATATTTTATGTTAAATATTGTTTTTAGTGTACAATAACAGGAACCACCTTGACATGGTGTTGTGTGGGGAAATATAAATAATTATTAGAAATAAAATAAAAATAAACTACTATAGGTATTTATTTTATTTAAATAATTAATTATAACTTATTCTTGATAATACTAATAAATTAATAAGGTAATTTTTTCATGTTTAGAATTGTTTTAATCAAATATCAGAAAAAGAATACTTCTTTCATCCAAGAATCTTCAATAAAGACACAAATATTCCACTTTTGTTAACCTAGAATAAATAACATTTAACATAAATTCATTATTTATATATTAATGACTATTATTGGTAGTGTTTGAAGTATTCTGTCATATTTTTTTTTCTCCCAGAAAATGTTTTGTGCAAGGAGTTGTGAATTGGTTTTTTATAATTGTGTGCTAATAATTATTGTGGATAATATTGATATTTTTAATCCTTATTCGTATTTCAAAACCCATATCCACTCAAGATTTCAGAAAATATTTTTATGATTGTTTTGTTATAATTTAATGAGTGATTTTTCAGCACTGTTGATAAATGTTGAAATGTTTTAAAACAAGATGATTAATAAAGATTTGTTACCAACTTTTTTGTTTTTTTCAAGATTATAGGATGTACTATTCATTTCAACAACTGGATTTTGATATAATGTCGGATTGGGATTAGGTCTTAGTTGTCAATGTTTTTATAACATAAGTACAACATATTACTAATATTTAATATCATGAGAATTATAGAAGATTCATTGTGAAATTTTCATTTCATTGTTTATATGTTATTTGTAATGGTATTTAAATGAAAAATTCATAATGGATATATATTTTTAGAGAAACATTGAATGATCTTCAAATAATTATTTTCCACCAAATAATGAAACCAACCTAAAATAAAATTTTATTAATAAAACATAGTAACAATCATTGTGGAAGTTTTTTATAGGGAATAAAGACATAATTTTGTAGTGGGTTTTTGATAAAAATGTTGAATTTGAGGTAGTATTTTAAAA
Organism: Viscum album; assembly: GCA_963277665.1. NCBI lineage: Eukaryota > Viridiplantae > Streptophyta > Magnoliopsida > Santalales > Viscaceae > Viscum > Viscum album. Next base: position 1,974,600,846 of record OY728133.1, read on the forward strand.
TAGGGAGCTTATACCATGTTCATGGCCTTGAGGATTAAAAGGTCTATAAAAGATATCATTTTTTGGGTGTTAATTTCATAGATAAAACATTTCGGTTGGGTGGATTACATATTTAGTAAATACATAAACATTCATTGAAGATTAAATACAATTTTTTATCACTATAATCCAATAAAATAATCAAAAAATTTGATTTATTATTTCATAAATATTTATTGAATTGTAATAATTATATTATAAGTTATATGAGTCTATATTTTAATGATATTTTTCATGATGATCCAAAAATATATATTTTAGTAGGAATAAATAATAAAAAATACTATAACTAATAATTTATACTTATATTTATTTATATAGAATTTTTAAAATAACTAATTAATAATTCCATCAAAAAAAATTTATAATCCCAAGAAATATTTGACAAATAATTATTAATCAGTTGTCAAATAAATAAAAACAAAATAATATATTACTAATAGATAATGAATTTATCATCAAATTTTAATTAAAAGTTACAAAATTTGGAGTTAGACAAAGAAAAATGGATTTTAAAACAAGATTTTCTACCATGAATTTGATGGTAGGATGAACACTATATGAATGAATAAAATAATTTGAAAAAAATAAACAAGAAAAAACAATGAAAAAACCTTGAATCATAGTGATGCATGACCTAAATAAGTTTATTGGGGAATAAATATTACCATGGATTGAGAACCCAGTAATCAGGAAAAAATATTAGTGTTAAGTGATCATGAAAATATAAATAAAATTTTAGCAACTTGACTATAATATCCATAGAAGACTATCAGGGAGTCATCCGAGGTGTTATAGGTTGAGATCAATAAAGGGGAGTAGCAAAAATTGAAGCTTTATGGTGTTAATTTTTTAAATGTGTTTTAACGTATGTTTGTTCCAATACTAATGTTAATAATTAAAAAAAATATTTTTTGCCTAAAATTTTAACTGAAATTATTCTCGAACACCATTTTCTTCATTGGTTTTTTTTAGAAAAGGATGTGCACTTTTCTCTAATTTTATTTTGCAACTACTTTTCAAAATATAAAAGAACAAAACACTATATATATTTTTCCTTTTATATTTTAAAAACAGATGTCAGAAAAGTATTATTCAAATAATTTTTGAATCTTTTATTATAAAATATGATGTAAAAAATATTCTAATAATATATGTAGTGATGGTATTTAGAATAAACATTACCAAAAATGTTATGGTAAAATTTATAACATCTGTTTATAAAGAACAAAAATCAGAAATTCGACATGGAATCCACTAATTCTAATAGTGATAGCTCAAAATAATTACATGGTCATTAATTGGTTGTATTATTTCTCAATACAATATCATTATTTTTATGACATAGTAGGTCTTTTAGGAATCATATTTTTCTATAATTACATAAAAACTATTCTCTTATTTGTGCAGTACTATTTTTATTCTTATTTTTCTTCCATCAAGAGTCCACCTTCTCTCATTTCTATTTTATGTTCTAAAGTAGTAGTGAATCAATCTTTTTTTCTTTTATCACACAAAAAAAATTTCATCGCTATAATAATAAAAAATTTATTTGTGACATTATTTTTATTATATACATCCAATGACAAAAATCAGAATATATTTGTGATACATATTTATTATCCCAATGTATGCATGTTAAATAGCCATTTTTTGGGATTGTACAATTTCAGAAGAATTGATCAATAAATATTTTTGTGTGGAAAGATATCCACAATAATTTCCCCTAATACAGATTGATTCATCGTTATCATCCAAAGAAATTTCTCATTTATCTTTTTACTAGGATCAAATTTGTACCTTTTCCCTCAGCTGGAAATGTATTCTTGATTTTCTATACATTATTCATGAGGTTTTCATCCTCAAAATATTTCCATATGTGAAAAAATAAATATTTTTTATTAAATTACAAAATATATAGAAATAAAATATCTTTATTCGAATAATTTTATTACCTCTTATACCTCTATAAATATCATGGATTAATCTTTAACTTCAATTTAATATATCAGAAAACATCAATGATTACTCTAATAAAATCACATATTGAAAAAAAAATTGATATTTTGTCTAGTGAATTTTTCCTATAAAATATTCTAAAATAATTTCCACTTAAGAATTTAAATGACAAAAATTTTAGAATTTGTTAGCCATTATTTAAAAGTCTCCCTTCACTCTTACACCAATGTCCATGTGTAGAGTTGATCCCCTTTCAGTTTGAAAATCCCATTATATAAATATTCATAGATGGATGTATACCACATTAAACTATACTCTAGTATGGATACACTTCCATAGATTCATGTTAAATTTTCATATTTTTTATATAATTATAAAATTTTTATATTTTAGTAATGTCTTCTTTAAAGCATGTTAGGAATTTAGAAAAAAAAATCATCTTGAACAGACAATAAATAATTTTGGAAATTTTTAAGAATGATTTATTCGTTTATTATCTTGTTTCCAAAGTAATTTTTATATATATATTCATGTCATCGTATTTATAATAGCTCATCCTCATCTTGCACTCAAATATTAAAAATCAAATACTTCAATCAATCATCCTAGTTTATTTATAAATTATTTCAATGGTCCGCATGAACCATAAAACATATATGTCTTCAATAACATGAATGATAAGTATTAAAATATTTTTTAATGGATGTAAAAATTTTTTACTAAAGAAATATAATATATTATATGAAAAATAGTTTCATAAGTCTTTTTTACTTTCTCTAGAATAACTCTAAACTAACTTTAAATAAATCATCAAAAACCCCAACTAAATAGTTTCTCAACATTGGAAAAATATTGTCAAAAATTTTACCATTAGTATTATAAACATCCCATAAATTCTAATAATGTTGTATTTGAGTATCTCCACAACAATAATAAGTTTTTAGTTATTCCCTGTTTAATATGTCTATCAAGGTAGTCATGGATAATATTCTTTTTCTTTCTTCTTCCATTATATATAAGTGTATGGAATCAAACATTACATTTAATTGATGGATATTTAAATAATCATGAAAAAATTTCTATTTAATAATTAATTTTAGAATAACCATGTTGTAGAATCTAATTGATAACAAACATAACTTTAACACATAGGGAACTTTAATCTCCTCTTTTGGATTTGATTTTTATTCCATGTTTATCTAAATTCAATATAAATATTCTCCCCCTAACTGAATATAATCCTAATGTTTGGTATTTTAGTCCATATTTAGATGAAATTAATATAAGGTAAAGACTTATAAGAATAAATTATTATCCCTTTTTTACCAATATATTTTAAAAAAATGATCTTATCCCATTGGGATATGTTCTTACCTTTCCAATTTTTCCCATTCTTGGAGTGACTCAAATAATTCCATGAGATAAGTGTGGTAATATATTTTATCTTAGCAATTATCCATTAAATAAAAAATTCATAGTTCATGTGTGGTAACATTTTATAGATATAAAAGAAACTAATTGAGAAAAAATGTTTCCATTAACCAACCCATGATACCAATTTTGATATATAGCTCACAAGGACTACTCAAATAGAGTTATAAGATTTTTTAAAAAATATCACTCACATTAATAGAAAAAACAAAACATTTGAGGTATAATTTATTCACAATTAATTGATTATATAATAAACACAGTTTAGAAAAAATATTTTCATAGGTTAGAACAATGTCAGTAGAGTAAAAATCATAAATTTACTACAGATTCTTGATAGGGCGATCCATATTCTATATATTATATGAATAGATAAATATATGGATGTGTAAAAATTTTATATAGAAACACTTTTGGTAATGATAAAAAGTATACATAACTATAAATTACATATTCATAAATTATAAATACACTTTTAGGAATGTGGTATTAACTCTCCTGTGACATCAATAAGGTAAATACAATAGATATTTTTCCATTAACCCAGATACAATGTTCAATGAGGCTAATTTTTTTATAATTATTCATGATTTGTTCTCCCATGATTCTATAGGTAAATTTTTTTTGATAGTATATATAAATTTTTCATTTAATGTGCATTGTAATCGAAAAATTAACTTCCCAACATTCAAACATAAACCACTTAAAATTTTTATACATCCTCTAATCTTTTAGGTTATTCTATCTAGGGTGGCCCAAAAATCTGGAACTCCGTATTGAAGTTCTAAATCTTATTATTCTTCATATAATACTTTTTCATCTTAAGTTCATTGTCTTTTTTCGCATGAAACTGACCATTTGTAATAAGGATAGTCACACTGTGATATTTATATGCCTAATTACTTTTCACCATCCATTCATTTTTTACATTGATAAATACACATTTTTAGAAGCCTTTAAATAATTTCTCCATGAATTTCCTCATTCAATTAATTTTTTCCTCTTCTTTCGTTTTCTATATATTCTGATGTTCACCCATTAACATTGAGTTTTGTGATTATATAATAAAGGTCTATGGTGTGGAATATTTTTTTGTTGTAAAATTATTTTATTACATCTAAAATCAAATCATTATCAACTATCTTCTTTAGCTTTATGAGTGTGTTTTATTTTTCTATTTTATGTCATGATTTACCTCCAATGATCGAATTAATTTTTTTCTTTTTTTATCCTATGCTATTATGGACCCCTCTTTGCAGCAATATAATTTATCTTCACCACTGGTATGTATAAAAATTCATCATATGTGAGGCCCTATATGTTAAAAAACATAAAATCTTTCTATATACTCAAATTTATTTTTAAAATATTCTAATTTTTATTTTTTCTGAAATCTCCTTCAGTCCATCTAGATTTTTAATTTCATCATCCATGATATGCTTGAATTTCGAAAATAATTATTTTATGTTTACTTTTATATTATACTTGAAATGAATGTTCATCTACCTGATTTTATATTATCACCAATATATACCAATAAATTACATTTTTCAAGTACATGTATTCAATCTAGTTTTATTGGTTTGTTTTTTAAGAAAGAACACCCTTATGCTGGTCTTTATATAAAACCCTAAGAATTTAGTATGTATTTATTAAATACCATGTTGTATAAATTATATAACAATTTAAACAAAATAGATATCTAACTATGATACCTTAATATATTCAAATTACTAAATATGGGCATTACAATATAGTAGTTAAATTAATCGATTCAAATCAAAGCAACCATAATATGAAAACAACCAGATAAGAAATGTCATCACATAAGTAGAAATCATGATCATAAAAATATATATTCATTAATGTATCAAATCAAATATATTTATATATATATATTTTATTTTTATATAGTTCACAATTTTGAATTTAAATAATATTAAATGTCAATATAATACAAAATTTTTGGTAAAATTCAATTATTGATGGAAAATATCAAATAAAATCATTTAATGATTAGAAATGTAATATAATTAAAATTAATTTAAAAATATATATGGATTTTTTATAGTTAATTAGTTTTAAAATAAAATAAAATAACATCCATAATGTATTTATTACTATACAATTAATAAGAATAAATTCCCTTTATTATTAAAAGATATATTTTTCTTAAAATCATTTTTATGCATCAAGTTTTCCTATATTAAATATAATTATTTTAATCAATAAAAATTGAATCTAGTAAAAGAAATTTAGTTCTGATAATTATAATTTTTTTATAGATTTTTATCATTTAAATAAGTTTCCAAAGTAAATATTTATTATTATGGTACCATAATTATATTTTATAGAATTGTATTTATTATAGTTGTGTAAATTTTTTCAAAATAAATAATATTTTAGAATATTGAAAAATTAATATAACATTATAAAAATTAAAATAAAAATATTAAAATGAATTTATTTATTAATTAATTATTAATAATATTGAAATAATTAATTATTGAAATATGAATTTTTATGAAAGTTGTTTTTCAATATCTTATATTTTTTATTTTAAAATAATATTGTTCACATATGTGAATATTGAATTTAATTAAATGGGGTCATAATTCTAATTCAACCCATTAAAATATTTTATTTGTTTTCCTGCTATATTTTATGTAATTAAATAATTACTATTCATAATATTTTATCAAGGCTAAAAAGGTTAAAATAGGAAAAATAAGGAATATCAAATTATAGTAACTTAAAATGAAGTATAAAAATTATATATGACCCTTATTAGGTTGTAAAGTCATATGTACATGTATCAGAAACCTTTACTCACCTAACATACCTATCTTTTATGTCATTTGATTCTTACTCCTTACCTGTCAATCCTATCTAAGGAGGAGTCCCCCTTTTCAGCTATAGAAAGATATCACTTCCACCAACTCAAATCTACACATACCACTAAAATTCATCCTAAATACAAGGAAATATTACAAATAATAATACCCAATTTCAGATTCATAATCCTCTTGTTACATGAATGTTTTATAATTTCTACATTTCAAAGAAGTCTTCCATTAGAAATTTCGTGTTCTCTAAGTGGGTATTATCCACTTGCAACGTTTTTTATTTCTTCTTAAAAATCCCAAAAATCTTATTTATTTTGTTTATTTCAATGAAATTTGTATTAGTATTTTGTTTTTGGATGGAATTACCATTATAAAGCTTCCTTAATTTTCCTTAGATAAATAAAAACATTGTCCTTACATAGAAGTGGACTACCACCTCTATAAAGATCATAAATCATTTTTCCCACATCCTTAATCTGATGCTTATATGTGTATATAAATTGGATAAATATTATATTTAAAACATTATTATGATTCATAACGATATAAATCATTATCTTTATTCCCCCTCTTCTTGGTAAAATCAAAGCCTCATCCATGTATATGTGAAGACTTCCTCCTCCCTAAAATAACATAAGTTTTTATTACCGACATATAAGGATCTCAATAAACATGTATTTAATTAATAAAATTTTATTTATCAGCACATTATTTTTTTCATTGGATATATCACCATTTAACTATTTGTAAATATGTAATCATATATTTGTAAAAATAATCAAAACTAAACTCATTGCTAAATTCACCTCCACAAATCAGAATTAAAGGTCTTATAAACTGATATTTTAAATTTAAATACAATTATAAAACATCTATTATTGTACCATAAATAACTATGTAATGATAAATGTTTAATAAAAAAACAATAGTGAACATCTTAATGAAGAGATTTTTATAAAAACAATTGATGTTACTTCTATCTTAAAATGAGAAAACTGATAACTAACTAATTTATGTCTAGTAAATTATTTCATAATGAAGAGTATATAGAATTATATATATGAATTGTTTTTCATAAACAAGTGATTAAGTTAGTTGTGTTCAATATAATGATGTTATAAAATGTCCATCTAAATAGGGAAACAAGGTAAGGGTTTTTTTACCCAATTTATTTTTATTCATTTATATTGTTCATCATGAAATTTAATATTATAAATTTCTTCAATTGAATATTTTTATTGTGTTAAATTTTTATTTGTACTGTTTTTTTAATATAATTTTAAAAAAATAACCACCTTAATTATATTCTATTAAATTATAAAATATAAATTTATATAAGATTTTGTTATCAAAATCATCCTTTTTGAGTTATAATGTCACTTATTATGGTTCATTATTTTAAGAATGAATAATTTTATATTATGATTCTTTAAAATTTTATATTATCATTATCTATATGTAATATATATTTTCCAATCAAAATGATACATTTTTATTTATTTCTTTTTTCATTTTTGTAATTTTAAAAATAATTTTTATCCTTTCTAAGGGTTATTTTTCATCCATATCCTTTTTCTTACTAATTTCTAATGTTTGAATGCCTTAATTGGAAATGAAAATATGTTCTATCTATTATTATATTCATATTTAAATTTAAATTTTTTAAATTTTGGATTTCTATCCTTTTTAGTGATGTGGGTTTCGAAAATTATATTTTAAAATATAAAAGGGAATTCCATTTTACAGTAATATTTTTGTATTCAATTCCACATTTATGTTAGACTGAATTAAATTTAATTTTAAATATACAATATTGGAAAATAATTTAATTTAATTTTTAAAAATTTATTTACATAATATATTCAAAAAAGTATTTTCTGAAATAAATGTGTAACTGTTTTATTTTAGGGCAATGTAATATTTTTTTTCTAAATATCTTATTAAAATTTCACCTATATTTTCCTTATAATTAAGAAGAACTCTATTTATTATAGATATATGAATCATGAATTACCCTATGGTTTCTATTGAGATACCAAATCCTTATTTTATTTGTCTTTTGAAATGAACTAATAAACTTATTGAGGTTGATTTAACGGAAACCATTTGTAAACGTTATGGAACACATTTTCATTCCTTGTGTTCACTATGGGATGATGAATGATTTATTTCACCTGGGACACATATGTATAAATGATATTTATGATTCAGGTGGGTATAATATATCCCTCTAGTGTGTAATGTTTTATATTCAAAAAATTGTACATTGTCTTCTATCACATGCCTAGTAAGAGTGAATAAGAGGCTATCAAAAACATAAGAATGGTACACAAGTGTTTGATCTAATCCCAAGTAGGGTAAAAAACAGAATATCCCAAAACCTAAAAGGGTACATGAAAATTTATCCCAAAAATATGAATAGTTCATTAGAGGATACCCTAAGCGTACTAAAGTAATAATAGTTGTTAGTCCAAGCCCAATAAGGGTACAAAAATGGTTGGCCAAATTTCAAATAGGTTATGTGATGCTACGGTTGAGCCCATGTCAATAATTTTATTGGAAAGTATTTATCCTAGTCAATTATAGTATCAATTATTTAATGGATGACCGTGAAAAGTGTTTAAAATCTATATAATTAATTATAGACTGTATTTATATGTTAGAATCACTTGACTATTTCATTAAGGATCGACATTATCAATACTATTTTATAAGGTAATTCCATTATCCTTATGAATTGTCTCATGTTTTTTATGAACTATATTTTTATTGGGTATGATTATCTTATGATATATCTATGCACACCATCTATATCTTCATTATCATAACTATATATTATTTTGGATTGTGATATTTTTTTATTGAATCTTATGTTTTCCCATTCAGGGAATTTGAATTAAACCATTCTTATATTTCTATTTCATATTTTATGATGAAGGTTAAAATATAAGAAATGTCTTGAAGGATTTCCTAGTGTGATGTGGTTATATATTTATAGTCACAAGTTTTATAAATTAGGTGTTTATTTATCTAATATCTATAGATAATAAACCCATTTGGTTATCAGGATTATGAGATTATAGTTATTTTTAATGATTATGATATGGATAATATGTCAAATATATACAGGTTTATAATTTTTCATCTAACATGGTATCAAAAGAATATTTATAATGAATGTGTTATTATAATTAGAAATAATGTGTGGTCTTGGGGTTCTTTAGCCGGTATTAGGGATGAAATTAGTTATTTTAGGGTATTATTCTTATGTTTAGGGATGGAAAACATTGGCAAAATATCATTTGATAATTATATGTTTTATATAGAATCATAAATTTTTTGTATGGTGAAGAGTGTGTAGTGTCATCCAAAGGAAATCACTCTCTTGATACTATTATGAGGATTAAAAATCTATAATAGTCACAAAAAGTAGTAATGATACTAAAAAATTATGTCTAGGTATTAATATGATCTTCACTAATTTCATGGTAAATTGACCAAACTACATGAATGGTTGGAAAATACCTAGTAATATAATTTTTTTAATTCATATACTCATTATATGTAATTATAAAGAATTCAAGTGTAATTTGATGATGTAATGTATAAATAGTTATGTTAAAGAAAACAAAGGGAATGTTACTACAGATAAGAATTATTTAAACCTAGATATTAATAATTTTGGTTATGTACATCACGTATGAGTTAATTCTTCAATTTTCATAGACTCTATTTCATAAATATATTATTCTATATATGCTCACAAATAATAGTTCCTTTAATAATGTAATGGATGAATCTGTGAGGAACTGAATTAAAAATTTGTGTGATGGACGATGTGGTCATTTTCCCAATAAGAAACCAAATGGGATGCAATATGAAGTTAAAACCCTAATGGAAACACAATTACATATTTTGAACCACTAGAATAATCATATTTAACTCAAGAACACAACATAGAATGAGAAATATTATATTGAGTCCTTCTTCATCAATGGTTAAAGGATTATAATGGTTATTTAGATCTCTTAATTGTTGAGAAGTGGATCTGCACAGTATAAAATATTGTTTTTCATCTCCATAGAACAATGAATGGAAATTTTATTTTAATTTATTTACAATTTGAAAGATGAATCTAATCAATGTGGGACCTAATAAATCCCATAATGCCTAAGGAAGAAATTTAATCAATGACATGGAATGAGTTAGTGAGTTTTGTTTAGTAAATATTTTCTATGAACTCTTTGAATAAAGATAGAGAGATAATTAAAACTATTGAAAAAATTATGATGAATCCACTGTTTCCCATAAATAAAAAATCCAAATACATAAAAGGTATGATTCTAGTTTTATAATTTTCTAGAAAATAAAAAAAAATTTCTGAGTCTTAAATCCATTTTGCTGAAAGGTAGTGGTTGTAAGGGATATTGGTTTCTATGAATAAATTATACAATGTGATTTAATGGTGGTAATAGAAATTGGATACTCTAATTAATGTCTTGTTTTCTAGTAAAAGAAGAACGAATTAGGGTATCATATAATATATAATGGGAAAATCAATTTAGGAAAGAAGGATTATCTCCATGAATAATAAATATTTTTGAACAAGCCGATAGGGAACTGTCTCTAAGGAACCGATAGATGTTTTAAGTGTCGAAGGTAATTCTTTCAAACATGTGACTTTATAGAAGATATGAGGAGGAAACCCAATTGAAATGGATAGAGGTAAATAGTATCCTAATTAAACATCCATAATATAATGATTAAATTTTATGGAATATGGGTATTTACCTAATAATTACACCAAACTAAGAGGTAATCATGATGATCAACTTTAGAAACAACCCAATCCAATGGGAACTCAGAAAGAAAATTCCATCCAAATTGTTGTTGTGTGTCATAAAAAAAAGTGGTGTAATGTACACTCTTCATACACTAAAGAAACCCATATTTAATAATATATTCTAGTACTAACTATAACATCCTACGTAAAAAAATTAAATAATAAATTTTCATTTTTATTAATATTTGTAAATTCAAAAATAATTTTACCTTAAATTTTTTTCTATGTTCATTGGTTTACCCAATATGCGACAATAGGTTTCTTTGAAATCTTACATTGCACACTAACAATATAATAATATTATTTTCAATGGTAGTTAACACCTAGCGGTTTAATTGGTGGGAATGAACATAAATAACTACAATATGATTACACTTGTTTGTTAAATATTTTTACATTTATCCAATAAAATATAGAGGCTTACAATGTAAATGAATCTAATTATAATCATAAATACTCTAATATTCTTTAAAAGGTCGATTTACCACCTTTTAATGGAGAACCATCCTTAAAAATAGTTTTGGTCACATTTATATGTTTTATTTGAAAAAATTATTTTTTTTAGATTTAGGACATCAAAATTTACTATGGGTAAATTTTATGTATTTTTCTGATAAAATTCATTTTTATGAATAGTGAAAAATATTGTATTTTAATTCAAACGTGGATTTTAATCTAATTTTTTTAAATTGTTTGGTTATATTTATAATTGGTTTAAAGTTTAATTTGGTTATATTTTTACCAATTAATCAGTTGTTAGTCATTGGAATTAATTTCACATTGAAATTGGTCATAAACAGGTGTTAATCTTTTGATAGTTTTTGTTTCTTAAAAACACTCTATTTCATTTAAAAACGAGAATTTATTTTAAAATAAGTAATGAAACTTCTATGGTTTTAATTTGGTAAAATATACATCATTTTTTATTTCAGAAAATAAAATATAGCTTAGGCTGAATTTTTGGTATTATTTTGATGAACATCGATTTTTTGATGAATAGTGAAACCACTTAGTAGTAGTTAAAAACTGACTTTTTCATTTAAATAAATTTTTTCCACTTCTGTGAATTGAATTTTAAAAATTTTAAATACATGTTTTTTATTAGTAAGTAAAATTTTGTTCAATATGATGAAAATATTATTTGGTGAGTAGTTACATTTGACTTTTATTTACCGTGGTTAAAGGTAAATAAGGCAAATCAATGTAAAAAAATATTATAATAATACAAAATTACCTTAACACCTATTCTAAAATTATTTAATGAGTCATGGCCGACCATGGGCTTCCTTGGGTTAATTTTGGGACCCCATGGGGCCACTTAAGAGTGATAATGACACTTTATTTTAAATAACTAAAAGTAATGACAACAATTACATAAACAAATATATTTTTGTAAATTAATTTTCGAATTAAGTTATAAAAGTTATCATTCCTCTTATTAATATTATTCAGAAATATTAAAAGAATTACCACATTATGGTATTTTTTTATATCTTTTAGACATCAAATAAATTAAATAATTTATAACATAATAATGATGGAGTGTTTACCTCTTTAATAAACGATTTAAATAAATAAGATTATAATGATTAAAATAATTTCCAAAAAAATTACAATTTTTATTGGATCATTTTATTTAGACAATTAGTCATCTTAGATTCATCATTAATTAGTTTTTGACCTTTATAAACTGAATATCATTATATAATAAAATACTATTTTCACACATTCCTAAAGAGTCCCTCCTCCCCTTTATAAAAATCCCTCACTTATAACTCATTCATGACACCTCTCAAGCCCCACAACTCATCTATACGTTGACTAAATAATCTTTCAATGTCCCTCTATTAGACCTAGAATCCTTACCTTAGGTAGAAGTCACTTTAAGAAGTCCTTTTTGTTCAAACCAATGGGAGTTACCCAAATTATAGGTAACAGTTTCTCTTAACTTATTTTCATTTATACTAATTATCCAACACCTAAAAACTGTTTATTCCTTGAATTCATAACAAAACAATTTACCATAAATATACTAGGAATTTGTTATGAAAATTATTCAAACTACACATACACACACCTCCGTCTAATGGGTGAAGAACATACTGTTTCTCTGGATGGAAAACTAATGCCTCTCGAAATGATGATTTTTTTATTATCTTCTACCGCCTCTTGTGGTAGAAATTAATATGGTTCTATATTTATTAAATATTTATAGTATGTTTATGTTTTCTTTATTCTTCTATGTTTTACATTTATATCCTACCATTATGGTTTCTATATTGGGTAAAAGTGAAAATTTCATTTGAAGAAGTACAGACTATAGCCACCTCAAAGTGATATAACTCGTTAATTAAATATGTGGGACATATAAAGGATGGATTTAATGATATAATATATGATATTATACTGAAATTTAAATATACCTATGTATCATTATTCTTTCATTACAATAAATTATGAAATATAAATGAATGTAGTGTTCATGCATAAGTACGGCTTACCGTCTCCATGAATGGTGCATTTCATTTCTTATCTCCAAATGATATGTACAATTATAGATACTTATATATACTGTATATATATATATGATATATATGATATCTAATTAATTAATATCATTATGGAGATAGTGGACTATTGGCTACATGGACAACTTTTAAATATAATGTGTTAATTTTAGACTCAAGTAACAAATATCGAAAAAATGACTATTATTAACTTAAATGATTGTATAATGTTTGTAACATGGAAATAAGTTATATAAAAGGAATTATAAAATGAAAAAGGTTCATCATAAAGTATAAATTAACATTATTTTATTATTCAAGAGATTAAAGTACAAATAGGTCAAGTTGGAGACGAGGTAAGGGACATCGTCTCAGTCTCCTTTCATTGAGGCATATTATGTTTTAATACATGAAATTCATTTATATGATGTATAAAACCCTTTTTCTTTTCATTTCACTCAAAGGGAATCTTTTACTATGAAGTTTCTCACTAAATTACAAAAAATAAGGTTTCTTTTTAACGTAAGTGGTGATAATGACATTTCCACCGCTGTGAGTATTATTTGATCTTTAGCTTCCTTAACAAGCCGTTGTGTTTTTTTATGGAAAATAAATACTATATAACTTTTTTATGTATTATTTTTATTGAAAATGGTTTTGAGAAAAAATTTATTATTTCAATATCTTGAAATGATATATTATGATTAAAATGTGGAAATGTTATCATTACAATATTCTTGTATTATGTGTTATGGTTCTTGGGCATTGTTTACATATACAGGTGGTTACATGATAATCCTAGGGTGGGTGAGTCTAAGATAGTTCTCCAATGCATTGGGTAACGTGATGGCAGTAAACAAGAATGTTTCTCCTAAGATATTTAAAGAATATACTGTGATGGGTATTTCAAATGTGACTCCATACGCAGCTATGAAGGATGCAACGTAAGTATGTTATGGATTTCACAAGTTACCATTATGATTTGTGATTTCTATGTATTATTCATAAATCTTATGTTTTCAAGAGGAATGTAAAAGTTTTTATTTTTTGTATGTATTGATGGACTAATAATTTCTTTCCTTATTTTATAACCCCGACTGATCTTTTTATGATCATCCCACATTGCGAAATGTTTTTCACAAGACTTAAAGATGAATAGGTTCAAGGATGTGATCAAATAAAAACCATGTTGTCTAAAACATGTAAGTAGTCATGATATTTTTTTCTGACAGTTTTTATTTTGTGAAAAGAATATAAACTGAGTTGAAGTGTCTACTTTGTATTGTTGAGATGTAATGTAATAGTTATGGCCTAATTATCTAAACCAATAAACCTAAGATGATCATTATTTTGAATTATTTAATTAATTCAATATTATGTAATGTTTAAGGTCGGGTCACGGTAGTTTACATCAGAGGTCGGTTTAGACAACTTTAGGAGTTAGAATATTGTTAAATTAATTTCCATAAATTATATTAAGTTTATGATATGATTGAAATGATATGGAATTTACATATTACCATGCAGCTTCGCCTAAGATATTTCTGTGTTCAGAATGGTTTTCCATAGAGGAAATAGGGTAGTTATGTTGGGATGACATCAAGAGGAAGACAACCTTCCAAATCAGCAACCTGAGATGTTCAGAATTGTAAATGAATAGTTTTTTGTAGTGATGGGATAGTTAACTTAGGATATAAATTGTGGTTTTATATGTTCTTGAGAATAGCTAGATTAACCACAGAGGAACATGTTAGTAGTGGGGTATTTCATGAGGCAACAAACTCCATCATTAAGAAGATCATCTGAACATATGATATCAAAAGGGTGGATTGAAGGATTGGAGAAATTTTTTGATATCATGTGGTGTTCAAAACATCAATAGGTTAGTCTCACTATTTACCATTTTTAAGGTGAAGCTGATCAGTGGTGGTCAGTGGTGAAACATATCAGGTTTAGTGAGGAGATTGATGCTCTTGATTGGGATTAATTAAAAGGTATTTTCCTTGAGAAATATCTTCCTAAGGTGGATCAACCTAAGATGGAAAAACAATTCATGGAATTTATATAAGAGGATGACTGATTGGCTGAATAAGAATAAAAGTTCACTCGACTAGAATGGAATGCTCCAAATTTCATCTGAGATCTTGATAGTAAGATAAATCGATGTTAATCACGACTGAAGACAATAAAATGAAGAGTATTAGCCTCTCAATAGTTAAAATGTTATGAAAAACTTGTTCTATGTTTGAAGAATGATGAAATGGAGTTTTCCGATGATCTGTTGTTATTTGACAAACAACAGAATAAGTGGTCTAGTTGGTAGGCAAAGGGAAAGAATTAATCAAATAAGAACGGAGGTAAGAAAAATAAATATCTATCTTGCGAGAAGTGTCATATAAGGCATCTTGGAAAATGACTATCAATGTCATGAAAGTGCTTATAGTGTGATAAGTTTGGTCATATTTATCATAACTCTAAAGAAGATGATGAAGTAGGCAATGCAAAGCCTGTGATAAGATGTTTTATGTGAAATGATATGGGTTATTATGCAAATGAGTGACTAGAAAACAACTCAACTGAGGGAAAGAAACTAGAGTACATGATGAAAGGGGTGGTGAAGTCCTTTGAAACAACTTCAAAAGATGTTGGGCCATGAAATGAAGTAGTATCAGGTACACAGTTTGTTATTTTAGATTATTTTAATGTGTTATTTGGTTAAGGTTCGACACACACTACCATTTCGGAGAAGTTTTTTGGTAAATTGGCAATTCTATATCAAGATAGAAATATAAAACATATGGTAAAAACACCTGGAGGAAATGTTGAGACAAAAAAAACAGAAGAACCTTCCTCCCCATGTGTGTGTGAAGAATCTACCTGCAAACCTTATTGTTTTGCCTCTAGTGGAGTTTGATGTTATTTTGGGTATGGATTGGATATAGATTTATCATGATAAGATTGGATGAAGAGAAAATGGGTTTAATTTCAGAAATATTTTCAGTTTGTGTACAAAAATGAACCCCTACCATTCATAACATATCAGGAAGCTAAGAAACTAGTAAAATATGGAAATGAATGTTACTGTGCACATATTATTGAAAAAAGTAACTGTTCATGTTATTGAAGTGACAGTGGTAAAGGAGTTCCTTGATGTTTTTCCTGATGAGTTGCCTAGTATTATACTTGATTGGGAAGTTGAATTTACTGTTGACTTAGTACCTAATGCTAATCCAATTTCAATACCCCCTTATCGAATGGCTCAAACTGAACATTTAGAGTTAAAGAAGAAATTGTAGGAGTTATTAGATAAAGGATTAATTCTACCTAGCACATCACCATGGATCACTCTAGTATTATTTTTAAAAAATAAAGATGGTTCAATGAGATTTTCCATTAATTATATATCATTGAATAACATCACTATTAAGAACAAGTATCATTTACCTCATATCGATGAATTGTTTAATGAGCTCTAGGGAGCTCATTATTTTTTGAATATTGATTGGAGGTCGGGGTACCATTAGATGAATGCAAAAGAAGAATATATTCCGAAGGTTTTGTTTCAAACAAGATATAGCCATTATGAATTTTAAGATATGCCTTTTGGGTTAACCAATGCACCTACTATATTCATTGATCTTATTAATATAATTTCCTATCAGTTCTTGGTTAAATATTTGGTTGTTTCATTGATGATATCTCAATTTATTCTAAAATAAAAGAAGAATATGAATGACATTTAAGGGTTGTCTTGCAAACCTTAAAATAAAAGAAACTGATTGGGAAATTCATAAACTATGAGTTTTGGTTACAAAAAAATTTCTTTCCTTGGTCACATTGTTTCAAAAAATTGAATAACTATTGATCATACTAAAACAATAGGTTTTGAATAATTTCCAAGATCCCCAAATATAACTAAGATCCATAATTCTTTTGGATTGTATGTTTATTACCAGAGGATGGTTGAAAATTTGGAACGATTATCTATCCTATTAACTAAGTTAACATGAAAAGGTGTTAAGTTCATTTGGATAATATAATGTGATGAATGTTTTCAATAATTCAAAAGAGGATTATTGAATGCTCTAGTTTTGGAACTGCCTTCCATAAATGGTGAGTTTGTTATCTACATTGATGTTTCGTTGAAAGGACTTGGTTGTGACCTTATGCAGAATGATCATGTAATTGGTTATGCTTCACATCAGTCGAATCCTGATGAGTTAAATTACATTACACTTGATTTGGAATTATATGTGGTTTATTTTGCTTTAAAAATTTAGAGACATCATTTGTAGTGATAAAATTGTGAAATATATAACGATCACACAAATTTATAGTATATTTATTCACTAAAAAATAATTGAACACGAGATAGAGGAGATTGTTGGAATTAATCAAGGATTATGATTGTATGATCCTTTACAATCTGAGAAATGAAAATAAAGTGGTTGATTCTTTGAGTTGAAAATTAATTCTTCATTTACCATGATTTGTTTGGAATGATGTCGTTTGGTTTTTGATTTGATGATCATTGACATAAAAGTATATGGTGAAGGAAAAGATTCTATTTTGTTTAAGGTGTCAGTGAGATCACCTCTATCAAAGAGAATTAAGAAAGTGCTAAATAAAGATAGTGAGTTGCAGAAAAAGGTATAGTTGATTCATAAGGTTACGTTTCCTGAATTTAACTTTGATAGTGATTGTGTTTTGTGATTTGGAATAAGATTATGTGTGCCTTGTGATTCACAATTGACGAATGAGTTGTTCTGTGAAGCTCATAGTTCCCCATTTTTTGTTCATCCAGGAAGTAATAAGATGTATAGAGATCTTCAAGAGTATTTCTGGTGTGATGGAATGAAAAGTAATATTGTTGATTTTACTGTGATGTTTTTGACTTGTCAGCAGATTAATGTAGAGCAGTAGTTACCGAAAGGGATGATTCAGTCTTTACCAATTCAAAAGTAGAAATGGGAAAATATTTCCAGGACATCGTTGTGGGATTACCAAAGACATCATGAGGTAAGAAATCAATCTGGGTTATTATTGATCGATTGACTAAATAAACTCATTTCCTTCCTATTCGAGATGCATTGTCTCTAGATCAAATTTCTCATATGCATGTTAAACATATAGTCAGGTTACATGGTCTTTCCCTCTCCATTATATTTGATCGTGATTCTGGGTTTAATTCTATCTTTTGGAAGGGTCTTCAGAAGTCATTGGTTACTAAATTAAGTTTTAGTACATCTTTTCATCCTCAATCAGATGGGTAGTCGGAATGAACAATTCGATCTTAGAGGATATTCTTTGTGCTTATTCAGTTGATTACCAGGGAAGTTGGGACCAATATCTTTTTTTGGATGAATTTTCATATAATAAAAGTTTTTATTCCAGCATAAAGATGGATCTAGTTGAGGCATTATATGGAATGTATTGTCAAACTTTAGATTTATTGGATGATGTAGGTGAATGGAAGATGATGGGACCAGAATTGGTAAAAGAGATAACAAAAAAGGTTTAGTTGATTCATAAGAACATGAGAACAACTTAGAAAAAGAAAAAAAGTTATACAGATAACCGAAGGAAGGATATCTCTATTGAGGTAGGTGATCACGTCATTCTCAATGTTTCTCCATGGAAAGATGTGATGTGTTTTGGTAGTAAGGGAATGATTCGTCTGAGGTTCATTGGACCTTTTGAAATCCAAGAGAAAATTGGATCAATTTTGTATAGTGTTTCTTTACCTCCATGTTTATCCCAGGTACACAATGTTTTCATGTTTTGATATTGAGAAATTATATGCTAGATCTATCTCATGTTTTGATCCTAGAGGTATTTCAGTTGAAAGAGAATCTCTCTTATGAGGAACAACAAGTCCATATTTTTACCATAGGGAGAACGTGTTTCAGAATAAGTTAATTCACTAGGTAAACATATTTTGGAAAACCATATGGTTGAAGAGGCAACATGGGAATCTGAAAATGCTATGAGGGTTAAAAACACCCATTTATTTGATAAGTGAATAAAAATTGCGAGGATGTAATTTTCAAAAGGGGGGAAATATGTAACATCCCGAGTAAATAATGAAATAATATATTTTAATTTTTATTAATATTTGTAAATTAAATATTAATTTTACCTTAATGTGGTTTCTATGTTTGATGGCCTACCCGATACAAAATAACCAGTTTCTTTGAAATCATATGTTGCACACTAACAATATAATAATATTATTTTAAATAGTAGTTAATGCCTAGCCATTGCATTGGTGGGAATGGTTATAACTAACTACAATATGATTATATATGTTTGATAAATGTTTTTAAATTTATCCAATAAAATATAGAGTCTGAAAATGTGAATGAATCTAATTTTATGCATAAATATTATAATATTCTTTAAAAGGTTGACTTACCACCATTCATTGGCGAACCCTAATTAAATATAGTATTAGTAACCTTTATATGTTATAATTGAAAAAATAAAATTCTTTTTAGATTTGGGACATCAAAATTTTCTTTGGGAAAATTTTTGGAATTTTTCTGATAAAATTCATTTTTTTACGAATAGTGAAAAAAATACTGTATTTTAATTCAATTTTTCCTTTTAATATAATTTATTAATATTATTAGATTATATTCTTAACTGGTTTTAAAGTGTAATTTGATTATATTATTACCAATTAAGCCAATTTTGGACTTTTAATTAATTTCACTTTGAAATTTGACATAAAAAAGCGTCAATCTTTTGATAGTTATTGTTTCTTAAAAGCACACAATTTGTTTTGTCAACAAGAATTGATTTTAAATTAAATAACGTAGAGTCTATGTTTTTACTTTGGTAAAATAAAAATCATTTTTGAATTTTTAATATCAAATATATCTTAGGTTGACGTTTTTGTATTTTTCTAAAAGTCATCAATTTTTAATGAATAGTGAAACCACATAGTAGAAGTTAAAAAACGAACTTTTTCATTTGAATGAAATTTTACCGCTTCTATGAATTGTGTTTCAAAAATATGACAAAAATGGTTGTTATTAGTAAGTGAAATTTGGTTTAATAATATGAAAATATTTTTTTTGTGAATAGTCACTTTTGACTTTTATTTATAGAGGTTAAAGCTAAATATTTTAAATCAAGGTAAAAATAATATTATAATAATACAAAATTAACATAAAACCTGGCCTAACCATATTGAATAAGTCATGGCCGACCATGGGAATACTTTGGTCAATTTTGGGACCCCATGGAGGCACTTATGAGTGATAATGACACATTATTGAAAATAACCTAAAGAAAATGAAAAAATGTCATAAACAAATATCTTTTGGTAAAATAATTTTTACATGGGATTATATAAGTTATCTTTTTGAAAATAAATATTCTTTGTAAATATAAAAATACATCCCGCCTTATGGTATTTGTTTTATAATTCTTAGACATCAAATAAATTAAATAATTTATGACACAATAATGATGCAGTGTTTAAATAAATAATCAATGATTTAAATAAATAAGAATATAATGATTAAAATAATATAAAAAACATGGCCAACTCATATTGGATGGTTTTATTTAGAACATTAGTAATCTTATCTTCTGATTTAATTAATTTTGGATATTTAGAAACCAAATATCATTATTTAATAAAATAATATTTTTTGTAAAGACCTGAAAAATTCAAGGAAATTTTTTTTTTAATTTTCTGTGGATTTTTACAAGAATGAAGTTTCTGACGGCACCTAATCCTGAGGCCTGGTGTGCCTGGAATCATTTTCCAAAGTTTGACTCGGGTACGTTCAGTGAATGGGCGAGCGGGTTTTTTTTAACTTTTGAACCGGTGCTTGGAATCGAATTCTGAGGGCACCGATGGAATCACAGCACCGGTATTTTCTTAGAAACGGTTCTTCCGAAGTTGAGTTTGCTTGGGTGTGGTTTTTAATTTTTGGGCTTAAAGGTAAGAAATAAAATAATTGGTACGACAAACTTTATTTTATTTCACTTAAAGCCACTTAAAAGCCACTTTAAGCTGCTTAAGCTGAGTTGAAGCGGATAGGGTAGAACCCGAAATATCCTACCCTCCTAGTAGGATATTTGTGAGGTGGGGCCCGCACGATCCCCACCATTTCTTTTCCGCTAAGCAACGCACTCGCGAAAACCCATCATTAAGAATGTCAACTGATGCGTTTTCTTAATTTCTTAACACACCAATTAATTGGGCAGTTTTATTCGTTGAATTAATTCTATGAATTAATTTAATCGTTTCTTAACCTGTTTACAATCCGTTGGTGTAATAATAAAATAAGACCAATGCACGACATCTTGAGGATTTCTCATTGAGAGGCTTTTGACAGATATCTTGTGTCTTTCTTGTTATTCATGTGTTGAATATTTCTTCCCGATTCTTATCACCTAACGCGGAGGGTGCGGGCCAAACAAACACGGCCCGAAATCCCTCTGCAGTTCTTTGTTGATGTTACGATTGGAGGGCGATGACAAAACATGCCGCAGAGGTGATTCGTTGTTTCCGCAGTGAAGTACAGGACCCGGGAGGAGCTACGGCGTAGACGGAAACAAAATCGGACCACCGGAGCAACTCCGGTGGCCCGCGGAACCCACCGGCGGCGCGGGTCGCCGGCGAGGCGCGCCGCTAGACAGGGCCGCTGCGGCAGCAGCAGCCAGCGGACCCACGGCCCCGCGTGTCCATCACACACGGGACGCGGCTTTGCTGCGTCCTCTTATCCAGCGAGGCCCCACGCGGGGACGCAGCACCTTCATCCCGCGGGGGCAGCGCCCCGCAGCTCCCTCGCTCGGCCGCTCGGCCGAGTCGAGCCGGGCCGGGTCGCGCCGAACTGGGTCAGACCTGGACCAGGTTCGGGTCGAACCGTTTCGGGCCGACCCAGGGGGGGTTGGGCCGGGTCGGTCCGGGCCCAGACGCCCCGTCTTCAGACCGTTTTCTGTCTTTTTCCCGGAACTTGAGCTACGGGCCTCCGAACGACGCGCCGTCAGTGGAGATGCGATCCTTGGATCGAGGCGGTCGTTTCGGTATATCGCACTCAAGGTTTTGGAATACTTTGGGTTCGGCCGGCTTGGTTCGTACACGAAACCAACCGGGCCCTCGGAGCAGAAACACTCATATCTTGAGCTTTGGACGTCCAATTGAAGTGCCGTTGACTTCGTTGAGTTCCTCTAAGTGAGACAGATCTTTTGGCATACTCCACCCGAGGTTTGGATGCAGGTGGAGTACGTTCGGGATTTTTTTTCCTTAAAAACCAATCGGGCCCCTGGGACGAAAAAGCCAATAACTCTCAGACCGAGCGTTCGATTGACGTGTCGTCTGCGACGATGAGTTCTTGTTGACGATACAAAACTTTTGGATACATCAACTCTGGACTACGTGTCTGTTGATGTATCAGCCTCTCGGCTCGTGGAGCGGTCCCTCCCGAACGATCATGATGTGTGCGGGAATCCTAGAGCTGGCTGCGACTGCTACTGTGACTGCGATGACGACTGTGCAGAGATCCTCAGTGGATTCGACAACGATGACTACAGCACTCGGCGCTCCTATGTGGATCAGTGCTACCGATCCTTTGTGGGTCTGATCCTGTGTGGGTCAGCGCTCAGCGGTTCTGTGTGAGCCAGCGCCTACAGGTCCTATGTGGGCCCGATCCTGTGTGGGTCTTTGCGGGGGTTAGTTACCTATCGATCCTTTATGGGTCAGATCCTTTGTGGTTCATTGTGGGGGTTAGTACCTATCGATACTTTGTGGGTCCAACGACTTAGATGGATCATTGATCATCTCTATCGTCATTTGAAGAAGTATTCCTGTGTGAGCTGAATCTCTATTTTACTTTCCTTTGTAGATTGTGTTGTGCTATCCTGTGTGGATTTACGTTTTACTTTCCTTTGTGGATTGTGTTGAGCCATCCTGTGTGGATTTACGTTTTACTTTCCTTTGTGGATTGTGTTGAGCTATCCTGTGTGGATTTTACATTTTGCTTTCCTGTATGGAATGGGTTGTACTTGAGCTCGAATGTTGGAGCCGAGCGAGAATTGATGACTTAGGTATATGTATGGGCATATACCTAAGCAGTGTCGGATGTACTTCATGATTTTATCTTTCCTTTGTGTTTTATTCTTTGTGGATTTTCAGAGACCTTCAGGGGTCTCGGGGTCCCTACTAAGTAGCTTATACTCACTCTTTCACGGGCTATGCCCGCACTACGTTGTGTTGGTTGCAGACGACGGACAGCGCTGATCGTGGTGGAGGATTGCGGAGCAGGACGGTACTTGAAGGTGGACCACTGGGCGGGGTGTACTCGGAGCGGTAGGCTGGACCTGAGGAGCAGTAGAGGCTTTCTATACTCACCCTTCAGGTGGGACTTCCAGTGGATGGCTCGACGTTGCGGCTTTACTTTTCAGTTTCTGTTTTCCCCTTTCATTTGTACATTATAGTTGGTCTTGTATTTCCATCCCCCATTACTTTTATGCACTTACTATTGTACCGGCTTTTACTTAGTTTTTACTTCGTCCGCTTTCTTACTCTGTGGTGCTTGTTTACATTATAAAGGCAATGCCTTCCCTTTTTACCGGGATTTACGCCTTCGTGCTAGTCGCCAGCCCCTGGCCTATGGAAGGCGGGCTTGTGGTAGTCACGGCACGAGCCCCGAGGACAGGTTGTGACAAATTGGTATCAGAGGAGTTCGGTTCTACCACAGACTCTGATCGTTCTTCTATGTGAAGCAATAGTGTTTAGCGTATTGGGTGTGGTTATCAGTCCAGGGAGTCCAGTGTTGGTGCGGCGGCCGACGTATCCGTACACCAGGACCCCGACTTCTGATTTCCGACTTAATGCACGAAAACATTGATTGCATGTGTGTTTCAAGTTTTCTTTGTGAATACTTTGTATCAACTCAACATGTATACTATTCTGACCGTGGCGCACCTGTTTCCTTTCAGGATGGCCCCACGACGGCAGCCAGCTAGGGTTCCGAGGGTGGTACGTGACGACAGCCCGCCGGACGACGAGGCTTCGGTACAGGGCCCTTTGACAGCAGAGGCACCTGCGATACCTCTTTCCGCCGAGCCACCGATGCTTCCAGCACCAGCCACTGACGATGCACGTCATCTCAGTGCACTGCATGAGTTACAGCGCCAGCGACCGCCTAGGTTCCGCAGGGAGACGGACCCCCAGGCAGCTGAGGACTGGCTGGAGGCAGTGGTGCGAGTTTTCCAGCTAGTGAGGACACCAGCAGACCTCATGCTAATCCTCGCAGCGAGCCTACTGCACGCAGCAGCAGGACGATGGTGGAGCTTGATGCTCCATGTGCACGATGAGGCATCACTCCTCTGGACAGACTTTGAGGGCCTCTTCCACTCAGAATTCGTCCCGACCACCCTCTATGCGGTGTGCATCCAAGAGATTCTTCAGCTGCGGCAGGGCAGCTTGACGGTCGCCCAGCACTCGACGAGATTCACTGATCTCTCGCACTACTCGACCGACATGGTACGAGACCCGTTATTCTGGGCCTGGACCTTTGAGAAGGGATTGAGACACAAGATCAGGGCATCACTGATCTCCCTCAGCATTCCGACTTAGGCAGGAGTACTAGAGCGAGCCCTTCTGATCGAGAGCTTTCTTGCTGAGTCCACAGCAAGACCTACCACAGGGTGGTAGGTTGCAGAGTCTTTGGTAGCAGGTAGCCGACGGATGACTCATGGGTCTAGGCAGACCAAACCCTCACGCAGACGGCCTCAGGACACTGGCTCAGTAAGGCGGGGCACACAGCGCAGAGCCAGTCTTTCGAGAGGCAAGCATTGCTACACTTGCGGCGGGAAGGGCCACCTGGTTCGTGACTGCCCGACTCGTCGTGCCAAGGAGCAGCAGACAGTTGAGGGGCCACCTAGGCAGAGGAAGAGGGTCGACCGTGGCGGTCCGCAGGGAGTAGGCGGACGGGGAAAGGGAGCTGGCCGAGCAGCAGGTGTTGGGCGCCGCTTTGGGGCTCTGCCACCACCACCACTAGGATGTCCACCTCGACCATAGGGAGCTGGCGAGCAGAGACAGGCACAGCTCTAGGCAGCGGAGGCCTATGACCATGGCGCGCCCGAGATGATTCGAGGTACGATCTGTGTCTATTCCACCCTTGCTGCAGTTCTTATAGACATAGGAGCGAGTCTCTCTTTCGTAGCCGCTGCCCTTGATCGAAGCTCAGAGATTCTGACAGATCCGTTGGCTCGATCCTTACGGCTAGAGACACCTACGGGAGCAGACTCGACGATTACGCACTGGTGCCGGTAGTGTTAGCTTACTCTAGGAGGCGAGAGCTTCGGCTGGGATCTTCTTGTAGCAGCGTCGAGGCCTTACGACGTCATCATGGGAATGAATTGGTTATCTACAGTCCATGCACATATTGACTGTATTAGGAACAAGGTGCAATGTGTACACACTGACGGGAGTAGGATCACCTTCACCGGAGAGAAGGGAGCCTTCGCAGCACAGGATGGACTACCGCAGAGTAGAGGACAACCCATCACTCATCAGTTGGCTAGCCTCATCCTGGGAGCTGTTGACGTGTGGAGTCCTAGTTTTCCTGCTGTGGTGGATCAGTACGTGGAGGTATTTCCCGATGACGTTACAGGGCTACCTCCTAGTATAGAAGTAGAATTTCATATTGATATATACCCCGGGACAGCCCTGATATCCACTCCAGCATATCGGATGGCCCCCGCTAAGCTTCGAGAGCTACGGGTATAGTTGGAGGACTTGCAGGGAAAGGGATTCATCCGACCCAGTGTTTCACCCTGGTCTTCCCCGATATTGTTCGCCAAGAAGGCGGATGGGTGCTTGAGACTTTGTGTCAATTATCCTCGCCTGAACCAGGTGATAGGGAGGAAAAAGTATCCGCTACCAAGGATTGATGACCTCTTCGATCAGCTCAAGGGAGTACAGTGGTTCTCGAAGATAGACCTCAGGTCAGGCTATCATCAGCTCAGAGTTCAAGACGAGGACGTGAAGAAGATGGCCTTCAGATGTCGGTATGGCCACTATGAGTTCTTGGTTATTCCATTCGGCGTAACCAATGCTCCAGCAGTGTTCATGGGCCTCATGAACAGGATCTTCCAGCCATACCATGATCGATTTGTCGTAGTCTTCATCGAAGACATTTTGATATACCCGACGACTGAGGAGGAGCACGCCTATCACTTACGTGTTGTACTAGACACACTCCAAGCACACCAGATTTATGGAATGCTCTCGAAGTGTCAGTTCTGGACATGTGAGGTCCAATTCTTGGGACACGTCATTTCTGAGGCAGTAGTTCCGGTGGATCCCGCAAAGATCGTGGAAGTGCTAGCTTGGGAGCCACCCCGGAGTGTGACAGAGGTGAAGAGTTTCTTGGGACTAGCTTGTTACTATCGGAGATTTGTGCCAGACTTCTCTAGAGTTGCGGGACCACTCTCAGCTTTAACAATGAAGGGAAAACCCTTCGTGTGGTTAGACAGATGTCAGGAGAGCTTCCAGGAGCTGAGGCAGAGATTGACCAGCACTCCTATCTTGAGGTTTCATGAAGAGGGAGTAGGGTATGTAGTCTACTGCGATGCATTAGGGACCGGACTCAGATGTGTCCTGATGCAGGAGTGGGCAGTGATTGCCTATGGATCACGTCATTTGAGGCCGCATGAGAAGAACTATTCTACCCATGACCTGGAGTTAGCAGCAGTGGTCTTCGCTCTGAAGGCATGGTGACACTATCTGATGGGCGAGCACTTTACAGTCTTTTCTGACCACCATAGTCTCAGGTACATCTTCTCGCAAAAGGAACTGAACCTGAGACAGCGACGACGGCTCAAGTTCCTCCAGGACTACGACTTGAGATAGTCTATACTTGTGGGAAGGGGAACGTGGTGGCCGATGCTCTCAGCAGGAGGAAAGGCATTCAACTACTTGAGTAGGCAACATAGAAGCTAGCCTCTTTGGAAATATCTTTCGTGGATAGAGATGGAGCAGCCTTACTTCAGTCTCTCACAGTCACTCCTCCACTACTGCAGCAGGTCAGAGAGGCACAACGTGGGGATGCCGACTGTGAGACGCGGCGTGCGCAGTTATCCTCAGGACAGGCACCTGATGGATTCTCCTTTGGAGTAGAGCACGACATCATTTTCAAAGAACGTACCTTGGTACCAGTCACTTTACGAGAGGAGGTGCTGAGAGAGTTTCACACCTCTCCTTTGGCAGTACATCTTGGAGTGGCGAAGATGTACCAGGACCTCAGACGACAGCACTAGTGGCCAGGCATGAAGAAAGCTGTGGCAGAGTTTGTTTCTCAATGCCTCACCTTCCAGCAGGTGAAGGCAAAGCATCAGGTACCAGCAGGCTTGGTACAGCCCTTGGAGGTCCCGGAGTGGAAGTGGGACATCATATCTATGGACTTCGTGACTGGACTTCCATGCACTTCCAGAGGTCACGACTCCATATGGGTGATTTTTGACCGACTCCTCAAGTTGGATCACTTCTTACCCATCCGAGAGTAGGGCTCAGTGGAGAGCTTGGGGCGTATCTAAGTTCAGGAGATTGTACGGCTTCAGGGTGTGCCATCATCTATCGTCTCCGATCGAGATGCTCGCATTACTTCCCGGCTTTGGAAGGGGTTTCAGGAGGCATTCGGGACGTGGCTACGTCTGAGCACCACCTTTCACCCTCAGATGTATAGTCAGACGGAGATGACCATTCAGACCCTCGAGGACATGCTTCGCACATGTGTCCTCGACTTTGGTCATAGATGGAAGGACTAGCTACCATTGGTGGAGTTCACATACAATAAAATCTACCACTCCACCATTAGGATGGCACCATACGAGGCATTGTACGACAGACCTTGCAGATCTCCTTTGTGTCGGACAGACCCTGGGGAGTCAGCACTTGTGGGACCAGAGATGGTCCGGGCCATGACATAGAAGGTCCAGGTCATCCAAGAGCAGATGAGGACAGCTCGGAGGCGGCATAAGTCTTATGCTGATAGGAGGCGGAGGCCACTAGAGTTCGAGGATGGCAACCACGTCTTCTTGCGTGTCTCACCTCGACGTGGATTACAGATATTTGGCTGAGGGGAAAGTTTCCTCCACGCTTCATTGGTCCATTCCAGGTCATCATTAGGATTGGAGAGGTGGCTTATTGCATGGCTCTACCACCTCAGTTGCACCGGGTGCACGACATCTTCCACGTATCTCAGCTGAGGAGATACGTGCACGACCCGACGCACATCATTGACCATGGGGAGCTAGACGTGGATGATGGGGCGACTTTTGCGGAGGTCCCAATGGAGATCGAGGATCGAAAGGAGTGGTTCCTACGTGGATGATCAGTTCCTATTGTTCGCATCATATGGAAGCACGGGAACATCTAGGAGAGCACTTGGGAGCGGGAGGCTCAGATGCATGCTCAGTACCCACATTTGTTTCCCTAGTTTATGATGTATCTTTAAGGGTACGTAATGCCCTGAGGTGGGAGTGATGTCAAGGCCCAAAAAATTCAAGGGAATTTTTTTTAATTTTCTTTGGATTTTTACAAGAATGCAGTTTCTGACGACACCTGATTCTGAGGCACAGTGTGCCCAGAATCATTTTCTGAAGTTTGACTCGGGTACGTTCAATAAACGGGCGAGCTGGGTTTTCTAACTTTTGAACTGGTGCTCGGAATCTTATTCTGAGGGCACCGATGGAATCGCAACACCACTATTTTCTTAGAAATGCCTCTTCCGAAGTTGCGTTTGCTCGGATGTGGTTTTTAATTTTTGGGCTTAAAGTTAAGAAATAAAATAATTGGTACGACAAACTTTATTTTATTGCACTTAAAGCCACTTAAAAGCCTCTTTATGCTGCTTAAGCTGAGTTGAAGCGGATAGGGTAGAAGCCGAAATATTCTACCCTCCTGGTAGGGTATTTGTGAGGTGGGGCTCACACGAGCCCCACCGTTTCTTTTCCTCTATGTAACGCACCCGCGAAAACCTGTTATTATGAAAGTCAACTGACGCGTTTTCTTAATTTCATAACGCACCAATTAATTGGGCGGTTTTATTTGTTGAATTAATTCTATGAATTAATTTAATCCTTTATTAACCTATTTACAATCCGTTGGTGTAATAATAAAATAAGACCAACGCACGACATCTTGAGGATTGCTCGTTGAGAGGATTTTGACAGAAATCTTGTGCCTTGCTTTTTATTCATGTGTTTAATATTTCTTCCTGATTGTTATCACCTAACGCGGAGGGTGTGGGCCAAACAAACAAAGCCCGACAACCCTCCACAATTCTTCGTTGATGTGTGGATTGGCGGGAGACGAAAAAACATGCCGCAGAGGTGATTCGTCATTTCCGCAGTGAAGTACGGGACCCGGGAGGAGCTACGGCGCAGACGGAAACGAAATCAGACCACCGGAGCAACTCCAGTGGCCCGCGAAACCCACCGGCAGTGCCCCAGCGCACGGCCAGACAGTGCCACCGCGATTGAAGCCGTGGAGGCGGCGACCAGGGGACCCGCGGCCGCGCAGGTCCGTCACACACGGGACGCGGCTTTGCCGCATCCGCTGATCCAGCGCGGCCCCATGCGGGGCCGCAGCACCTTCATCCCGCGGGGGCAGCGCCCCGCGGCTCCCTCGCTTGGCCGCTCGGCCGAGCCGAGCTGGGCCGACCCGACCGGCTGAGTCACGCCGAACCGGGTCGGACCCAGACCCGGGTCCGGTCTACCCGGTTCGGGCCGACCCAGGGGGGTTGGTCAGGGTCAGTCCAGGCCCAGACCCCCCGTCTTCAGACCGTTTTCGGTCTTTTGCCCATAACATGAGATACGTGCCTTCAAACGACGCACCGTCAGTGGCGATGGGATCCTTGGATCGAGACGGTCGTTTCGGTATATTGCACTCAAGGTTTCGGAATACTTTGGGTTCGGCCGGGTTGGTTCGTACACGAAACCAACCAGGCCCTCGGAGCGGAAACGCTCATATCTTGAGCTTTGGACGTCTGATTGACGTGCCGTCGACTTCGTTGAGTTCCTCTAAGTGAGACGGATCTTTTAGCATACTCCGCACGAAGTTTGGATGCAGGTGGAGCACGTTTGGGTTGGTTTTCCCTTAAAAACCAATCGGGCCCCTGGGACGAAAAGTCCAATAACTCTCAGACCGGGCGTCCGATTGACGCGCCGTCTGCAACGATGAGTTCCTGTTGACGATACGGAACATTTGGATACATCAACTCTGGACTATGTGTCATTTGATGTATAAGCTTCTCGGCTCGTGGAGCGGACCCTCCTGAACGAGCTTGCTGTGTGTGGGAACCCTGTAGCTGCTTGCGACTGCTACTGTGACTGCGACGATGACTGTGCAGAGATCCTTAGTGGATTCAACAATGACGACTACAGCACTCAGTGATCCTGTGTGGATCAGTGCCACCGATCCTATGTGGGTCCAATCCTATGTGGGTCAGCGCTCAGCGATTATGTGTGAGCCAGCGCCTACAGGTCCTGTGTGGGCCCGATCCTCTGTGGGTCTTTGCGGGGGTTAGTTACCTATCGATCCTTTGTGGGTCAGATCCTTTGTGGGTCATTGCGGGGGTTAGTACCGATCGATCCTTTGTGGGTCCGACAACTTAGATGGATCAGTGATCATCTCTATCGTCATTTGAAGAAGTATTCATGTGTGAGCTGAAACTCTGTTTTACTTTGTGGATTGTGTTGTGCTATCCTATGTGGATTTACGTTTTACTACCCTTTGTAGATTGTGTTGAGCTATCCTGTGTGGATTTACATTTTACTTTCCTTTGTGGATTGTGTTGAGCTATCCTGTGTGGATTTACATTTTACATTCCTTTGTGGATTGTGTTGAGCTATCCTGTGTGGATTTTACGTTTTTCTTTCCTGTGTGTATTGGGTTGTACTTGAGCTCGGATGTTGGAGCCGAGCGAGAATTGATGACTTAGGTATATGTATGGGCATATACCTAAGTAGTGTCGGATGTTACTTTGTGATTGTATCTTTCCTTTTTGGTTTATCCTTTGTGGATTTTCGGAGACCTTCGGGGGTCTCGGGGTCCCTACTGAGTAGTTTATACTCAACCCCGCAAGGGCTATGCCCGTACTACGTTGTGTTGGTTGCAGACGACGGACAACACTGATCATGGTGGAGGCTTGCGGAGCAGGACGGTACATGGAGGTGGACCACTGGGCGGGGTGTACTCGGAGCGGTAGGCTGGACCCGGGGAGAAGTGAAGGCTTTCTGTACTCACCCTTCATGTGGGAATTCCAGTGGACGGCTTGATACTGCGGCTTTACTTTTCAGTTGCTGTTATTCCCCTTTCAGTTGTACTTTACTATTGGGCTTGTATTTCCGGCCCCCTTTACTTTTCTGCACTTACTGTTGTACCAGCTTTTACTTAGTGTTTACTTCTTCTGCTTGCTTACTCTAAGGTGCTTGTTTACTTTACAAAGGCAATGCCTTCCCTTTTTACCGGGATTTATGCCTTGGTGCTAGTCGCCAGCCCCTGGCCTATGGAAGGCGGGCTTCGGGCAGTCATGGAACGGGCCCCGAGGATGGGTCGTGACATTTTTACACATTCCTGAAGAGCCCCTAAACACCCTTATAAAAATCCCTCGCTTATAACTCATTCCTCACACCTCTCAATACCCTTGTCTCATCCAACCCTTGCCCAAATAATCTCTCAAGATCCATCTATTACACCTTGAAGCCCTACTTTAGGGAGAAGTAACTTCAAGAATGCCTTTTGGTTCAAACCAAAGGGAGTTACCCAAATTAATGGTAGTTGCTTCTCTTAACATCTTTTCTGTTATTTTACATCTCCAACCCATAAACACTCTTAATTCCATTATTTTATAACAAAACCAGTATCCTAAATATACAAGGATGTTTTTATGAGAAATATTTGAACCAAAGACACACACACAACCATATAATAGGTGAAAAACATATTGTTTCTGTGGATGGAAAACTAACGCCTCATTAAACGATGATTGTTCGATTATCTCCTATCGAATCTCATGGGTGCCATTAATATGGAAATATATTTGAATATTATGTTTATTATGTTTATTTTTTCTTTATTCTATGGTGTTTTACATTGATATCCTACCTTTATTGTTTCCATAATGGGTAAACACGATAATTTCATTTGATGATGTGCGGACTACTGCCCCCTCGAAGTGATATTACTCCTTAATTCCATATGTGGGACATATAATGGATGGAATTAATTATATTATATATTATATTATATATGAATTATAATATACCTATGTGTAATTATGTTTTAATTCAATTAAAAAATTAAATAGAAATGAATGCAGTGTTCATGCGTACGTACGGCTCACCGTCTCTATGAACGGTGCATTTCATTTCTTAACTCCAAATGATATTTAGTATTATAAATACATATATGTACTTGATATATATGACATATATGATATCTAAATAGTTAATATTATTCTAGAGCTAATGGAGTTCTAACCACATGGACAACTTGTAAATATATGGTGTTCATTTTGGACCCAAGTAGCAAATATCGACAAAACGACCATTATTAAAATAAATTATTTCATAATGTTTATAACATGGTAATAAGTGATATAAAAGTAATAATAAGCATTAATAATATTATTAATAGACTAGAAATTAAATTTAGTTTATTATTCAGTAGATTAATGGACAAACGGGTCATGTCAGACACGACGTAATGGAATTCATCCCAATCTCCTTTCATTGAGGAATATTTTTTTTAATACACAAGTTCAATTATATGATTTATAAACACCATTGAATTTTCATTTTATTCAAATGGGAATATTTTTCTATGAAGTGTTTTATTAAATGAAAAAAATAATGTTTCTTTTTAATGTATGTGGTGAAAATGACCTTCCCGCTGTCGCGATTATTATTTGATCTTTGGATTCCATAACAATCCATCATGTTTTTTTAAGGAAAGTAAATAATATATACCCATTTTATGTATTTTGGTATTGAAGATGGATTTGATAAAGAATTGATTATTTCAATATCTTGTAATGATATATTGTGATTGAAATGTGGAAATTTTATCATTCAATTATGCTTGTTTTATGTGTTATGGTTCATGGGAATTGTTTACGTATATATGTGGTTTCATGATTAACTTAGGGTAGGTGAGCTCGAGATAGCTCTCCAATGAAATTGGTAATGCGACGGAGGTAAACGTGAATGTTTCTCCTAAGAGATTTAAGGTATATACTTTGATGGGTATTTGAAATGTGACTCCCTACGTAGCTATGAAAGCTACAACGTATGTATGTTATGTATGCCACAAGTTACCTTTATGATTTGTCATTTCTGTCTGTTATTTATAAATCATATGTTTTCATGAGGTATTTGAAAGATTTTATCTTTTGTATTTATTGATGTAATAATGTTTTCTTTCTTTATTTTACAACCCTTACTGAATAATATAGGCTCATCCAATGTTTATAAAACAATTTCATATTACTTAAAGATAAATAGGGCTAAGGATGTGATCAAAGAAAAGTCATGATATCTAAAATTTGGAACTAGACATGACACTTTTTTCAATGTGTTTTTATTTTGTTAAAAAATAGAAACTGAGTAGAGGTGTCTATTTTGTATTTATAAGATGTAATGTAATAGTTAAGGCCTAATTATCTAAAACTCTAATCCTGAAAAGATCCTCAATGTGAATTATTAATTTAATTCAATACTATATAATTTTTAAGGTCGATTCCTTATATTAATATAATAATTTTATCTAGGAAGATTTCCAAGATCATAAAATAATAACCCAAATGATTCCATCATGTTTTTTACACCAAGAAATTTTTTATTGGAATGTACTTTAGTCAAATATTTTTTGACATAAATTATGTAAATTTGATGTGATACAATATATATATCCACATAGAGTTCAAATTAATAAATAAAATCAGGAAATCACATTTCATATTTCAAAATAAAGAGTGATATTTTGTATGACTATAATCTCCATATGGAAATTACATCCACTGGATGTGTCTTAATAATGAATCATGAGGGTTTTTTTGAAATAATGTTGTGAAATATGATTATCGTGGTATATAATAATAAAATTTGGTATATTTATTTTTTAGACTAATTAATACATTATGGAAAGCTTCAAAAAATTTCATTAGAAATTTTAAATTAAATTTTCAAGGGTCAAATTTCATTGGGGGGGGGGAATGTGACAACCTATTATTTTTGTATGAATTTTTTTATATAATATTATGAATATTTGTTTCACCTAAAATATCACACTAAAATGGATCCATGATAATTTGATATGTTAAAAATGTTAAAAATGACTGTTATAATATAATCTTAAAATTTGAATGTATTAATAGTTGAATCTATATCATTAAATCAATTCAAGAATCAATATCATAAAGTATAAATTATTATGATATTAATTTGGAATTATAAATCTAAAAAATTACACATATATATATATATATTTCATGTCTATTTTTATACAAGTTGAACATAAAATTTAAAATAAAAACTAAAGTTCATTTTTGATACAACTGTATTAAAAAACTTCAATTATTGACGGTAATTAACTAATAAATTTATTGTTTCATAAAAGATATTTTTAAATAAAATATTATGTGTTATAAAATTTATTATAGTTAAATTTTTTTATAAAAATATATTTTAACCATCCCTTAGTTTCAATAAATAAATTAATAGGAAACAAATAACATTATCGTTAAATGAATTATTTTTGTTAAAACATTTATGTGCATTATGAGAACCTATATTAAAATTGAATATTATAACCTATAGAAAGAAAATATAAAAAATGGGTTCATTAATTTTTAATTAAAATATAATTTTGTTGATAATTTCATTTACATTTTAAATATAAAAAGTAATTTACCAATGGAAATATTTGTTACCATCATAAATCTATCATTTCAAATAATTATTTTAATTAATGTATTATGAATTTAATCTAAATATTTTAAATTGATATATTTTAAAAAAAATGCCTCTAATATTATGTTTAAATATATAAATAAATATATTTAAAATCCTTTATATTTATTTAATGATAATTTAATTTAAATACACTCAATGATTAAAAGACTATTTTTCTATGAAAACTGTTTTCTATATATTATATGATTTAATTTAAAAAATTTATTTATCATATTTTGATATTGAATTATAATTAATGGATTCCATATTTATATTTATACCATCAAATGTTTGGATGAGGGTTATCTTATAATTTTATTAATTGAATAATTACTATGACTAATATTTAATCAAAGTTAGTAGGGGTAAAAATGGGTAAATTAAGGAATCCAAATTTTTATGAATTAACTATACACTTAGAACTTATATAAGAAATATCGTGGTTTTAATTTCATGAATTCAACAATCACAAAATTTTCTCCGCTAACATACATAACATGTATTTTATTCCCTTCTTACCTGTTATCAAACAATCATTTATAGAGAAATGGTCCCCTTTTCAATTATAAAGGTAGATTACTACAACCCAATAAATGATACAATAATACGTATAATTACTCTCTAATACCTACAAATTTTATTTTTCCAAGATCCATATACCATGTTCATATATAAATTTTCTTATGTCCTCCATTTTAAAGATGTACTATAAGAGAAGGTCTATGTTCTCAATATTATAATTATCCACACCCTACCATTTTTTATTCTTTCCCCTCATCCAAATATTTTATTAACACTATATTAAAATTACATTATTTTAATTAGTATAATTAATTTCATTTTATCATTCTTTAATAATCCTTATATACCTTCCTCCCATATCTTTTAAAAAAATGAAAATATATTCTACGCATATGTAAAGATTACCGCCTCCATGAAAAATGATTTTTTATTCTTCAGAAACCTTTAACATGGATGGTAATATAATCATATATAATGGTTATATTTAATATTTATAACATTATTTATATTAAAAAACGAAAAATAAAATTTTACCATCCTTTTGTTATATAGAAAAGTAATGTTTTATCTTCCCCTACATGCAGATTAACAACTCCATGAAAAAGAATATATTATTTTTCATCAATTATTTATAAGGATGCTTATAAAAATATATTTAATTCATACAAATAATTCTTATTCATGTATTATTTTTCTATAAATATATTATTAATATTTAAATAATTATTAATATAACATATATTGATTGTAAAAAATTACTGAACCATTCTCATCATTGAATCTATATCCACATATCATAATTAAATTTATAATGTAATAGAATTCGGAAATTGTAAATCATTATAGATATATATTCAAGTTCCAAAAATAATATATTAAAGATTACATTTTTATCAAGAATAAATTACCAACATCTCCAGAATTAAACATTTATTAAAACAATTGAAATTTATAACATGTGGTGATAAACCAACTAAAACTAATTTATTTCTAATTTATTATTTTTTAATAAAGATTATAAAGGATAATATTTATAAATTACGTTCTAAAATAATTTATTAATATATTTATGTTCATTGTAAATGAGGTTACAACACACTCTGCTAATTGGGATTTCTAGTTTATGGTTTTGTTTACTAAACTTCCTTTTATCGAGCTATGATTATTCATCATGAACATTATTCTTATATGTTAGGAAATTTATTCCTCATTATTGTGTTATATTATGATTCCAATTATTTTTCTTGGTATTTTTATTTACTAGACACAACCATATTAATGATATAATCTTACATCATAAATTATGGCTTTGTAAGGGATTTTGTAAAATTATGCTCCCATTATTTGAGTTATAATGAAAATTTTTAAGATTATTTATTTTAGGAATAAATAATTATATTATGTGAAATTATTAAATTTTATTTCCTATTTATTTAATTATAATTTAAATTTTTTCATTAAAATGTTTGGCTTTATTTTTTCATCTAAAAAATGTATCATTTTTAATTATAATTTAGACAATTTATAATGCCAATTTATATTCTATATTTATGTTCATTGTTCCCAATAATTTTTTCCTCTATTAAAATGAAACCCAAATTTGTTTTATCTCCTACTATGTTCATATTTCATTTTATTTTTTATAATGGTGTGTTTTTATCCATTTATAGACATCTGGGTTGCAAAGAATCTATTTTAAAATAAAACATAAATATCATATTATCCTCATATTTTTATCGTATATTCCATATTTTCTTTTGTTTCACCACTATTTAATTTAAAATATAAATTATTGTAAATTCAATATATTTAATGTTTAAAATTAATTAATTCACCTTTTAAAAAAATGGTTTGAAAGATATGCAAAGTTGTACCTTTTTACAAAAATGATAATAAAGATTTTCTAAAAATATTTTTGTGGTGTAACATCAACTTAAATTCTTATTTTTGTGTAATATATTTACTATAGTGGTATATCTTATTAATCACCCAATAATTTATCTAATGAAAAACTATTTTTGGGTAATTTGACTTTATGAATCAATAGATTGTATTCTTCAGGTCAATTTAAGTGATACCACTAGAAATATTATGAAACCTATATTCCTTACATGGTTTCGTTTTCAATTGATAAGAGATATATTTTATATGGAATTCATATCTATGGATGTTATTTATGTGATAGGTGAGATTATTATAATGCTCAAATTAATTGGGTAACAGTTCATGAACACAAAAGGTTACACATGAGGTTATCCCAAGCCTAATAAGGGTATACAGAAGGTTATAAAAATAGCATTAAGGGTATATGGTCATTTATCACTATCCTAATAAGGGTAAATGCTTAGTTATCTAGTGCCAAAGAAGGGTAGACATGAGTTTATTGGAGTCCCATAAAGGGTACACATGATGTTATCCCATTCCCAAGAAGGGTAAGTAGGTGTATATTCTTGGACCAAAAACAATACATATGTGGTTTTCCCAAGATGGAAATGATTATATGATACTTGTGGTTAGCCCTCACCTATTATTTCATCGACATATGTTTATCTTATTCTGTATTATATGAATGAAATGATGATTGTATAATAATAGTGTTATGATTTCATGTGTTTATGTATATTCTAGATTATTACGTTAGTATCCCATGATTATTGGATCTTGTTTATATAATCATGTTACTCATGTTTAATGTTATTCCCAAAAATAAATTTTATAACACATGTTTTGATGATATTTTATTTATTGGGTGTGATTCTCTTTAGATATGTCAATGTAACTTACTTATGTATATATACCCAAATGCTTATCATATTCTATTATATGATCTTTGATTCATGTCTCTATTGTTTTCTATTATTGGTAATTTTATCTGACCTATTCATACATTTCTATTCCTCCAGTTATAATAAGGATAAAAAATATATTCCTCTAGGGATAGGGGGTCTAGTGTCATAGGATTATGGTGGAAATTTCATGGGGGATATAAAATATTTTTTTATTTATATAGTCCACAAAGAGTCTAATCCTTTTTGGATCATATTATTTTGATGTTATTGTGATATGTACAGTTTATGTGTGTAATGCCACGACCCTATAAGCCTAGAGTCGATGCATTAATTTATTAAATTGGCATGATTACATGGAATCAAATCCTAATGGACCGATTTATTAGAAGTATTTGAAATCCATATTAAAAACCTAAATCCCATAATAGATTTGTAAATAATAAATAGAAACATGATACATAATAAAATATTTAAAATTCATCCTTAAAATCATATTCAATGATTCCCTTGTCATAAACTATGGAGAGGGAAAATAATAAGGGTGAGCTCACATTATTAATAAAGGTAATTCTATTTGGATTAAATAATGAATCAGTGTGAATAGATTAATAAAGAAAGGTAAAACACTAAAAACACATTCCATTCAAATAAATAGATATCGAAAAACAAATATATACACTTAAGAAACTGAATAATATGACACTTAATCAGAAAACATTGAATAAAATGAATCCATATATATATATATATATATTTGATGAATAATAATTGAATATGGATGAATTAAATGCATAATTATAGGAATTCATGTTTGAGGCACATGGAATCCTATACTATTACAACCTTTCACAAGATGACTAAATCTATCGATTGAAACCCATTTAATTTTTCCAACTAATTCATCTCATGAGAACATATCAATGCATCAAGGGGATATATAATTATTAGGATCCTCCAATCCTATCATATCTAATGAATTAATAATATTTAATAGTCTTTGTAAATAATATTCTATATTAAATATCTATATTCAATTAATAATACATTTTTCTCAATAATTCCCCAGCTAATCAAATAACTATAAAAGTGAAAACTCTATATAAAAAGATAAATGGTTTAGGGTATAATGATATCTATCATATGATAATTTGAATGTTAAAGGAAATATCCATTAAAAAATGGTTAATATTATTGTTTCAATAGAATGTCAAAAAAGTGGTATTGAAAATATAAACATTAAGAACATTCTTTGGGAGAGTAATAAATAAATAATAAAAATTGTCCCATACCACAATGAATAATTTATATCATAATAGCAATGAATTTATTAAATTAAAATAAAACTATAATATTATTTTAATAAATATATTTCTAATATTAAATTTCAAATGGTTTTATATACATCGTTTGACAAAAACTAGGTCCATAGAAACAAATATGGTTCAATGGAATGTAAATTGAGAAACAATCCATTACCTTAAACTTACATTATGTTGTGTAGTATTTATACCCCAATATAGATGTCTAAATATTTTAATAACTTATACCATAACCATAATTATCTTTATAATATCATTTAGTAACATGTTATGATATTTTATTACCTTTTCTAGCATGCTTTCATTATTTTATCTATTGAATGTGTTAGTTTCTAGGATTATAGAGAACGTTTTGGCTTGAAATTTATTGATCCAGTTAATTATATCATGATTTTATCATCCAAATAATGTTAAAAATTAATTAATTGATATATATATTTAGTGAATATTAATTTATAATAATACATAATATTTCGAGATAACAAAGTAACTGCACTATACATGGAGATGGTTGGTCGTACTTACGAATGAATAGTAATTCAATTTATATATAATATTAAAACAATGAAAATATAATGATACATATTGATGTAATATTTATAGAATAATATATATTTCATATATGTTACATATGCTAATTAAAATCTCCCTTATTATATTCCATTTATAGTGTGAATGAATCACATCACTTTAAGGAGGCTGTAGTTCACATTTCCTCTAACGATGTTATCATATTTACCTGAAATGTGATGTATAGTGGTGTTTTTATTAAATAATTAGAATTTTTAATGAAATTATAAATATCATATATAACATATGTAAATAATTTTTTCTTTCAAAATTTCAACCATGAATGGCTTTAAAGTAAAAATGAACAATCAACATTTTGTGAGGCGGCCGCTCGTCGTATACGTAAACAATATGTTTGTTATCTATTAGAAGGATGTGTGTATATGTGTAGGTAAAAAACTTATTAAAAAAACATCCTAGTAATATTTAAGATAATTTTTTTGTTTTAATATCACGGAATAATGATATTTTATGTCATGGATAATTTAAATCAAATTAAGGGGAATGAGGTAATATATTGCCACTAAATCATGTAACTCCTCGTGGTTTGTATCAAAAAGATTGTATAGATTTAATAATGACCAAGTGGATGATTCTAGGATTATCATAAATGTTTTATGAGATATTTCAGAAGATATTTTAAAAACATAAATGTTTTTAGTACTATAAAGAGTGGGTGTAGGTGGTGTCCATTTATAAGAGAGGAAAATGACTCACTCGGTATTTTTGAAAAGAAGTTATGAATACCCACGTTTTAACTAAAATATATCATAAAAACTAATCAAACTCAACAATTAAAGGATAATTTTCTATTTATAGCTATATAATGTGGTTTGGATAATTTTATAGGTCATTTAGGCCTTTATGTTAACAGATTAGTCCTTTATTAAGCTTAATTTTCCTTCACAATTGTTATTAATTTTAAATACTTTCACTAATAATTTCTTTTCCAAAAACTAACAAGAACTTATTAGAAAATATTATTTATTCTAATGAAAAATATGGAATCTATTTTTTTAAATCCCAATCAAACAAGTGGTAGAAATTAAATGAAAATTTATCCCATAGACGACACAATAATTCTGAAGTTTAATGTAAAACATCCCAAAGATTGCAAAGCTTTTATGCTTAGATTCAATGTGAAATTGTTTTAAATGACCTCAACTGAATTATTTGATATATATATGATATAAGTAATCATTATAACCCACATAAAAATTAATTTTACATTAAAAATAAATTATATGAAAGGACATTTTGAACTAAAATTCAATGTCTTCACTTTTCATTAAAAACTAAAAATCACATGGTAATACCAAAAAACTACCCTAACCAATTTTTTTTATTTAATATGTGATGTTTATATTTATATAGGAAATTCATAAAGGTTAAATATATTTAATATAGGTTCTCCATTAAAAGGCATTAAAACTACTTTTATAAAAAATTTGTATTACATGTATAATATTGGGTGTGTTCTCATATTATGACTAAAAAATAAATTAGATGAGAGTAAAAATATATTTTTGGATATAAAAATTATATTTTGTACAAAAAAATCTCTAAATGTTTTTTAATTTATTTAACTATATAAAAATTAGTAAGTTGTGTTTTGTTTAAATCGGGTGTTGTGCGTATTTCAAAGCTAGCAACAAAATCTGAAGAAAAACATGGTAATGTATCAAGGGTATTATATACCCCAATATGGTTGGGGATATCTGTAATACACACAATCATATAATTTGTCTTACATTCTAATTTTGGGGTGCCACATTCTCCAACCATTATATAATTATTTCCTCGTAATTTAAAATTAACCTCTGTAATCATGGGATTGATATTTGAAAATGACTATTGTTTCAAACCCAATATTAAGAATAGGTTTAATAACACATATTCATAATAATAGAGAAATATAAGTAAAATATTCATGTTACTAGGATCCCTATTATGAAAAAATAGGTGGGAAATATAAACATGGATACAGTGGAAAAATCTAACAATAATTTTCAGATGGATAGTTCTAGAGAACATTGTTATGGATATATTAAAAACCAAAAAGACTTAAATCCAAGATTATTCAAGGGGCCATTTAATTCATCAAAAAGGAAAGTAATAGGACAAAATATTTTTATTCAAGACAGTTTTTCTTGGGGTAAATGAATTTTTTCACCCTCCACGAATATACATAATATACATACATGATACATTTCAAAAACACAATAGTATCCTTTCGTTATCTATTAAACTATTTTTATCCATCTCTTATAACCATATTCATTGTATATTGTTTTAATATATTAATCTCTAAAACCAGATCAAAATTACAATATAATCCATTACATAAAT
Organism: Viscum album; assembly: GCA_963277665.1. Lineage (NCBI taxonomy): Eukaryota > Viridiplantae > Streptophyta > Magnoliopsida > Santalales > Viscaceae > Viscum > Viscum album. Next base: position 1,974,644,001 of record OY728133.1, read on the forward strand.
GGTAGAACGTTACACAAGATTAAGATCGAACAATTTGGAAATAATGTCACTAAATTTACAAAATAAACATATCCTTACCCTTTAATCAACATTGAAAAGATATAAATTTTCATATTCAAAACATGTGAATAAGTTTATCATGTATAGTCTTGAAATTTGGTAATAAAATTAATTACCATTAATTGTTATTGGAAACATGCATTATCCCTTATTTATTATGAAAGAAACTTGTTATTGAATATACACCTAAAATCCAATAGTGTTGAAAACTTGATCATTGATATCATAGTACACTTTTCAAAAAGTGATTAATCAATTCCAAGTTAGTCAGTACTTGTCTAAATTATTAATTTCATCATAATTATCTAATCAACAAGAACATATTATGGATTTTTTTTGTCAATCAGGTGTTCTAAAATAAAATCTAAATATTTAATATATAACTTTTTATTATACCATTTTTGATATGATCTGAAATCCTTAACAAAGAATTAATCGAGTGCAATCATTATATATTATACAATCCTTATAACCAGTACATGGCTGATAAAATATTCCTAAGAGATAATTATTGAATTGAAAAATTAATCATTCATTTTATTCTATATAAGTAGCCTAACTAGAATATTATCCCATAACAATTTTTGGGATATATATTTTTGATGCTTGGACATTGATTTTCATTCTATCCTATATCCTTTTTGTTGAATTATTGTATATTAGAATCTTTTTTCTCTTCCATTAAATCACAATAATGGTGAAATATTATCCCACTCGTGTAGAAAACTCCCATTTCTTTTAAAAATGTACCAGGGTATTTTCATTTCATAATGATCACATTTGGGAATTTACATCATTCCATTGGATCCACTATCCCTCTTTATATCTACCATGTTCTTCCTCTATTTCTTTCTTTAAAATACTTTGGACTTAGAGAATTCATTACCCACTTCATCATAAAATGTTTTTATTTACTCATATAATGAAAATAATTGGGTGTCTTTTCCCTTCAAAATGTTGTCTTATAGCCATAAAAGATACGATCCTTCTTACTCTTTTGATCACACACATTGTTCGAGTTCTCATTCCTTCTACTATGTTCCATTTCTAAATAAAAGAATTTTCTTAATTAAATTGTATCAAAATGTAAAATAAAAAACTAATTAAACTCTTAACATAAATTGAGAATTTTATGAATAAATTATCTGATAATCATAAAAATTGTTCCCTTTAGTAAATAATTACTTTTAAATCATTTATAATGGTTTATATGGAATATGAGAGTTATACTACGTGTTTCACCTGGGAGTGTCAAACTAAGTGCAAAGTAAAGCCCAATTTCAGGTACTGAGTTTCATAGAAAAACGCCCAACATGCCTTGATAGAGGTATTACTCTATGGTACATCTGTTCCTGATCCATGGGCACTTGTAGTTTCCAGACAGTGATGTATTATTAGAAAGACCCACCTAATCTCTTCCATACCAAAATTTTAGGATTTTATTCTATAGTTATCATCAATTTATATTTTAGGTTTTTACTCCCTAATTTGAGATTTTTTTAATCTAGTTTCAAATTTTTTTCAAAAATGTCCTACAATTCCAACTATAACACACCAACCCTAGATGGCCAGAGTTAATACCTTATTTTATTACTTTTTCACGATTACAATTAATTAAATACCAAAGTACTAATCAGTTTTTCATTCTTGGAAAACCACATTACATATATAAATCCTATAATTCATTGGAAAATAGAAAATAAAAACATGATACATAATAAAATAAATAAACTAAATCACGGAATGATTATTGAAATATTTCTTCTTCATAACATTTGGATAGGATACATAATAAGGGTGAGATCTGGTTTTCAATATGTTTATGTAATGTGGAATCAATAATGAATTTGTGAGAATAAATAAACATGTAAAGTTGGATTGCTTATAACACGTGCCATTTAAATGTCTAGATAATGAAAATATCAATATGGAATGGTATTTAATTGAGGCACATGACACATAGTCAATAAATTTAGAATGACATGTATCCATAAATATGATAATAAAAAATATCATAGATAAATAATAACTGAATCTAAATGAATGAAATGATTCATTACAGTATGTCATGTCTGAGACACATGAAAACCTATACATGTCATAACCCATCCCCTGGAGCTCGTTCCATGACTACCACAAGTCCGTCTTCAATAGGCTAGGGGAAGGCGACTAGCACTGAATGGCGTATTCCCTAAAATGGGAAGGAAATTCCTTTAAACATGTACAACACATAGTCTGATAACATAAATAAGTGACATTGATGTAAAATGTTGTAGAAAAAAGAGTTCTAAATGAAAAAAGGCTGGAATACATGCCCACCTGAAAGTATGAGTACAACTGAAAATTAAAAATAAAACTGAAAGAAAGAATACAACTGAAAATGGGAAAAAAAACTATTGTGTCGTCCTCGGAGGATCCTACATGATGTGTAGTTACATATCACCTCCTCAGCACTCCATGACCAATTGCCTCCTCCACTTACCACTTAGTCATGTCTCCCTCAAACCTCATCGATGCAGATCATCATTTTCACAAGACACAACAACGTGTGGGCATAGCCCGTGCTTGGGTGAGTATAATGATACTCAGTAGGGACCCTGAGACCAATGATGGTATATCATAATTTTGAAAGGAAAACCCCAAATCATGATCTCAATCACAAAGAAAAACTAAATAGACACGACTTAATAAGAGTCTCAACTCAAAGTAGGTATACAACTTTGGGAAATAGGATTATGATGCCAACACATAGATGGTCTGTAGGAGTTATGATGGCCTTCCATGGACTCTCTAGGCCAATGAACAAGTAACACACTTAGTTATAACATCAAACACCTTTCCTACTGAAGAAATCCTTCACTAACGAGTTTATTGGGCCTGCCGTGTCACACAGAGGAGCTCCTTGCTATCCTTGTACTACTAAGGTACTCTTCAAGTCATGTACCATGGGTCTTCTGTGTCACAAAGAGGCGCTCCCCACCATGGTTCTACCGAATCATACAGAGGCACTCCCCCTTGTGTCTTAGTAAGGTACTCCTCCTTTTGAGTACCATGGGTCAGTCATGTCACACAGAGGTGATCCCCACTGTGGGACTACCATGTCACCTAGAGGTTCTCCCCACTAGGCCTGTCAATTCACTCTTTGTAAAAACGGTTAGCATTCATCATATTTCTCGCAGTAGCTGGGTTCCGTACGTAGAGTGCTTTGGAGAACCATCCCAAATTCCATTTGTTGAATTTTAAATAGAACTAAGTCTCACATGAAAGTAATGTGATGATCCCCTATGTCATAAGGGTTCCAACACAATGGATGACGTGTAAACCGGAAGCACAGTCTGTGTGTTATTGGCATTTCAGTGCCGAGGTCCCGATAGGATTCGGGTGCTATCCAACACTTCCATACTCCATGTTTATCCATAAATTTTATGGATTATTCCAAAGAGACCATCTTGATCCAAGGATATTGACAATGTTGATGGTTCATCAAACAGACGACTGGTTTAGGAGTTAGGGATCGGATTGTGTAACTGGTCAGTACTGGGTCTGGGTCCGGTCCAGTTTAGTCAGACCGACCTAACCTGGTTTGGCGTGGGCCTACCCGGATCCACCAGGGTCGACCCGGCCGGACTCGGGTCCAACTCAACAAGGGTTGAACCAACCCACTAGGCATGGTCGAACCCGGTTAGGCCGCGGGTCAGGACGCTTACGGGTCGGCCCGTTGAGTGACGGGTCAGTCAGTTGGGCCGACCCCCGCGGTGCCACCCACCTGGCGGTGTGGGCCCCTAGGGAGATCGGGATAATGCGCATCTGTGTAGGGATGGCGTAGACCATAGAAACATCAATGGGTCAAGCCATGGGGGTTAACCCAATGCGGTTCCATGGGTAACCGTGAGTCCTCCGTGTCTCGGCTAATTGTTCGGGGCTTTTCGGCCGAGTGCACCGCAGGCTTGCTCCCTATACACCTGCCGATGGTCGAACCGGCTGCGTTGTGATCCTATCACGGCAGTCGCAGTCCGTGGCCTTGCTTCCTCATGGGTGCATCGTCGAGGGAGCACCGCCGCTCTGTTCCCCTCGTTCCATCTCAGCCAGCCGTCGTACTGGCTGACTGCTCCATCAGCGCATGAAGGTGCACCACTCCATCACCCGCGGTCAACTGGTGTGATGGTAGACAACCTCCCATCACGGCGGTTGACGATCCATGACCTCCTTTGTTCATCAGTGGCGTCCGACAGTGCACTACGCCTTATCCACGATCGGCCTCTCCGATTACCACCATGACTTTCTTCCATAAACTCTTTTTGTGGCGTGCGTCGTTACGCTATCCCCAACATAGCCGGTCGATATTTCCGCGCCATCGGTTTTCCATGGAGGATCAAAATTTTCAACGTATCAGAGGGTTCGGTCTTGGTTCATTAGGCCCACGCCCTCCATCTTATTTATAAAACATGCAGGTGTTAAAGGTTAAAAAACTCTGAGAATTTAAATCAACATAAACCCCACAAAGATACCGCACAACAACCTCCCCCAAAAACTAATAAATCTCAAGTCAACCCCTTAGTCGGTTGGTCCACGTTCTTCGTATTATTCATGAACAGGGAAGAATAAATAAAAAAATGAAAATGGATAACCCATACCTCAAATCATCGGAGAAGCGCCCACTCTTGAAGGATGGTCGGTGTTCTTCCTTCCTGAAATAGGCTTCCAGCAATGCCACTCATACGTCGTCCTCTGGTACGTGGTTCAATGTCATCAGTCACCTCTAGATGGGTTTTGCTCCATCCTCTAGGTGTCTTGCATTGAGGTTCTCCTTCAACACTTCATTTCATGGTGAAGCTATTCCGATACCTCCCCCTTGCTCCATATAAATAAGAGAGGTGAGGTTAAGTAAAAACTTTGGACTTTAATAGATCTCATCAATTAGGAAGCATCTTAATTCCCCAACAACGCTGTTACTTATGGTTGGAATGTCAATACTTTTATTGTCATGACACGTCTCTAGGACCACCCCTTTTCATGTCTATTGAAGGATATGAAATGAACTATTAATATTATTTTATTTCATTTCTTTTAAAAGTTTCGTGACATAACTTTTTCTACAGACCTACTGTGGTCAATGTAGTGCCTCCATTAAGAAAATCCCAGCACTGCAGATTCAACGGTGCCATCAAATAGTTAATCCGAGAAATATTTCAAAAGTTAGAAAATGCTAGTAATGCATTTAATATATGTTCGAGAAAAATATATCCTAAATTCATTCTGGGCACTCGAGGCCTCAAAATCCGGTGTCATAAATTTTTGTAGACTCGTAATAATTAAAAATATATAAAAACATTACATGAAAAATCTAAGTCTTTACATTATCCAAACATTAAGGATTTTCATCCCCAAAAGCCACAACACAGACTGTGAAAAAAATGGGGGTACTGAGAAGGAATCTTAGCCACCTCCACCCATGTGCTCTCCTGGAGGTTCTCGTGCTTCCAATAAAAGTGCACCCGAGGTATCAACAAACTTACTATGGACCAGATCTTGTTGATCCTCAATCTCTACTGGAACCTACATAAACACCACCCCATCATCTAATTCCATCTCTCAATGGTTGATGATGTGATATGGGTTATACGGGTATCTCCTCAGCTGGGATATGTGGAATACGTCGTGAACATTCACCAATTGCGGTGGAAGTGCCATGCCGTATTCCACCTCACCTATGTTTGGAAGTATCAGAAATGGCCTGATAAACCAAGATGATAACATGCTGCCTCTACCAAATATTTATAGTCCTAGATGAGGAGAGACTCACAATAAAAAATTTTCTCACTCCTAGAACACAAGTGGTCTCTATCTTGAGTCGGAAAATGAATTCTATCTACTCTGTTCATTCTTCATCCGCTCCTGGATGGTTTCCTCCTTCTTAGTAGTAGACTAATATCAACTCTGGACCCATATGTGTGGACTCCCTAGGGTCTATCCACCATAGAGGTGATCTGCAGGGTTAACCATACGAGGAATTGAAAGGTTCCATACCATTGGTGGAGTTACATTTTTTTTTTGTAAGAGAATTCCACCACGGGAAAGTGTTCCAACCAACTACGACAAAAATCTGTGATGAATTCATGTAGCATATCCTCTAGTGTCTGTATGCTTCACTCTATCTGGCCATCCGTCTAAAGATAAAAGGCTATGATAAAATGCAGATGCATCCCAATCACCTCCTGCAATCCCTTCCAAAACCGGGATGTGAAATGTGTGTTACAATCAGAGATGATCGTTAAGGACACCCCATGAATTTGCACAATATATTGAATGTAGAAGCTTCTCAATCCCTCTAATGATCCCTTCTCTCAGATAGGTATGAATTGGGATGAATTGGCGAGTCATTCAAAAATCACCCAAATGGAGTCATGTCCCCTAGACATACATCAAAGACCTGTCACAAAGTCCATGGAGATCTCATCCCACTTCTACTCTGGATCCTCTAGTGTCTGAGCTAAGCCTGCTGGAACTTAATGCTCAACCTTCACTTGCTAATAGGTGAGGCATTAAGAAACAAACTATTCCCCTACATTCTTCACCCCTAACCACCAGTGCAGATTTCGGAGGTCCAGTTACATCTTTTCCACACTAGGATGTACCGCTAGAGTGCAAGTATAGAACTTCTTCAAAACCTCCTCCCATAGCACTACTTGTATCATGGTATGTCCTCTAAAGAGGATGAAATACTCCCCACCTTAAGAAAACCAATCAGGTGCCTACCTTTGGGATATCTGAGCACGTCGAGCCTCATAGGTAATGTCCCCATGTTGTATCTCCCTGACTCGTTGAAGGAGTGGGGAGTGACTATCATAAATTGGAGGTATGCTACTCTATCTCTGTCCACGAATAATATTATCAATGCAGGTAGCTGCTCTGTCACCTCACTCAACAACTACAAAATAGACCTCCTGCTGATTGCATCTGCTACCATTTTCTCCTTTCAATATGTATATAAAACTACAATGTCATGGTCCTGGAGTAACACTAGCCATCTTCGTTGTCTCAAGTTCAGGTCCTTCTGAGGGAAGATACACCTGAGACTCTTGTGATCATAGTAGACTATAAAAAATTCTCCCAGAAAGTAATTTCACCACAACATCAAGGTGGAGACCACTCCTGCTAACTCTAGGTCATGCATAGCATAGTTCTGGTCATTCTATCTCATATGTCGTGAGCCATAAGTGATCATTGCTCACTCCTACATTAGGACATACCCATGCCTGGTCCCTAATGCGTCGTAGTAGAATACATACCCAACTCCCTCTTTTGGTAGCCTAAAGATGGTGGCACTCTTCAATCTCTACCTCAGATCCTAGAAACTCTGCTGGAATCTCTCTACCCATACGAACCTTCTATTTCAACACATAAAAGGGTGCCACAACTCTAGAACATTTAGGCATGAATCTACGCTAGTATCCAACCAACCCTAGTAAACTCCATACCTCAGTCACACTCCAGGGTGTCTCACAAGAAATAATGTACTCTATCTTCACTGGATCCAATGAAAATCCATCCTCCAAGATAACATGTCCTAGAATGTGGACCTCTCGAATCCATAACTGTTACTTTGAGAGTTAACCATGAAGATTGTTCTCTCAGAGTTTATACATCACAATCTGTAGATGATAAGCATGATCTTCATCCATCGTTGAGTACACCAAGATGTCATCAATGAACACCACCACAAAGCGATCTAGGTATGGTGAAAAGATCATTTCCACGACTCCAATGAAAACTACTAGGTCATTGGTCACACCGAAAGGCATAATCAAGAAATCATGATGGAAATACCGACATCTAAAGGTCATCTTCTGTGTATCCTCATCTCCTATTCTGAGCGGATGATAGCTTCATCTGAGGTCTATCTTTGAAAACCAACAAGCTCTCTTCAGCTTATCGAAATGATCATCAATCCTCAGAATTGGATACTTGTTATTAAAGGTCACCTAGTGTAGGTTTGATAGTCCACACATAGTCTCAAAATCCCATACGCCTTCTTGGAGATCAAAATTGGGGATTCCCATAGAGAAAAACTAGGTCTTATGAACCCCTTTTTTTGCAAGTCATCCAACTATACCCATAACTACCGAAGCTCTGTAAGAGCCATTTGATATTTTGGGGAAGATATCAGTGTCGTACTGGGTAACAGGTCGATGTAAAATTCTACCTATTTACATAGAGGTGATCCCAGAACATCATCAGGAAAGTCATTGGCATACTGGTCCACCACTACAGGATAGATCAGACTCTCAACATCAACTAGTTCGAGGTTAAAGCTAGCCAAATGATTAGTAATCGACTGCACCCTCTCTGGGGTATGTCCATAATGTGCTACAATGGTCCTCTTCACTTTGGTGAAGAAAAATTGGGTCCCATCCAAGCACACACTCTGCACTTTATTACTAATACAGTCAATCTGAGCATGGATTGTAGATAACCATTCCATACCCTAGATGTTGTCGTAAGGCCTCGATGCGACTACATTGAGATCCAATTTGAAGCTCTTTCCTCCTAGAGTAATCTCACACTACCGGAACCAGTGTGTAATCGTTGAATCTACTTTAGTATGAGTCTCTAGCCGTAAGGATCGATCCAACGGCTCCATTGGAAACTCCGAGCTCCGAACAAGAGTCGTGACAAAAAAAGAGTGACTATAACTTTGTATAATTACAACATATAAGGTAGCGTAGACATAGATAATACCTCTAATCATATTTGGAGCATCGTGGTCATAGGACTCAACTTCATAGAGCTGAGCTCGTCCCTGTCATCCTACTCTTTGTGGTTAGGGTGGACTAGCAGTATAACATCAAAACACCACCCACCACATGCTACAAGGCCAGCTCCTCTACCACATCTGCCTGCTACATGCGGTCCTCCTCACTCAAACCTCTACCTCTGCCTCTACTTTCCATTAACAATATGATGGTAATCCATACAATGGGATGGGAAATCATGAGCCATGTGACCCAACACGCCGCACGTGTTGCACTGATTGTCCATCAACTGACCTCCTCTACCTCGTGAGCTCTGCACCTCTGACCCTATATCCCGGGCCCATACACTAGAATATCTGGTCCACTTGGACCTCTATTTCATCTGCCTAATACAAGATGTAGATGACTAAACCACGTTTCACCTGGAGGAGGTTCTCATTGTCGATGCTTTCTCAGCTAGGATGCTCTCCAGCAAAAGTGAACACTATAACACCCCATCCAGAGTCGGTATGTTGAAAGATTCCATTGATGCTCTGATATTCTATAAGAGACCCTGCTAAAAGGTCTGGGCCCTAATGAAAGGGTCATATACCATGTTGTTGGAGTAGCAGGAGAGATCTTTTAACCTTTCTGAGTACTAGGCCAATGTCATGCTTCCCTGTTGTAAGTGTAGATTCTCTTATATACGCACAGAGCGTTAGGTCGCTGGGATGAACTCTGCCCTAAAAAGGCCCTTGAAATCAGCCCAGGTGAGGGACACCTTGTCTTGTATCTGGAGCATCAGGATCCCCCATCTCCCTCATACTACCTGAAAAAGGATGGCTTCCAGGATCACCATAAAAATCAGGTGGTTCCCCAACAAAGCAAAAAAACACTAGCCATAGCCTCCATCCAATCTACAGCTTCCTATAGATCTGTCTCTCCTCAAAACCTCAGAGGCCTCTACTACTAGAACTCATGCAATGGGCTCAGTCTTTGTGCCCCCACTACGGGTCAGGATGGTGGAAATAGTTGTCCAACGGGTAGTGTTCATACTCGTACACCACTTGAAGGTTTTAACGCCATAATATGGCTCTGCACTGAGGCATCATCGCATGGTGGGCCATCATCACATACTCTCTAAGGAATCACAGCTAGTTGTATTTGTGGTGGATTCCTGAAAGAATATAGGGGTGTCATGGTCAATATGTTATACTTGGTGAGATGACTCAAGACATCAAAAGGAAATATTTTCAAAACCCATGAAATCAAGGTTTTTGTGCACTGAGTCAGAAATCATAATTTAGGTTCATGGTGTATAGATACGTCGACCGTCGCAACAAAACTAGACTCCCTGAACAAAAAACCACACTCATAACCCTTAACACTATTACTTCACAGAAAAGACTAGAGTCATTGTTCTTCAGTAGAACCGAACTCATTGGATACCACTTTTTCATGACCTGTCTCATGTGGCCCATGCCATGACTACCCCAAGCCCACCTTCCATAGGCCAGGGGCGGACGACTGGCACCAAAAGTTGTATTACTTAAAACCAGAAGACATTTCCATTAAAACCATACAACACAGGGTCCGTGAACACAACAAGAAGTGATTTTGAAGTAAAATTCTATTGAAAAAGGAGTGTTGAAAGTAAAAGGGACTAGAATACAAGTCCAACTAAAAGTTAGAGTACAAATAAAAAGTAAAAATACAACTGAAATTAACAACACAACTAATAAAGGGAAAACGACAACTGAGTCATCCACTAAGGATCCTACCTGGTGGGTCGGTACAGATCACCTATTCGGTACTCCATGCCCGCCTGTCTCCTCCGCGTACCTCCTAGTCCTAGGTCCCTCAGTCCTCATCCCAACTTCTTGTCATATTCATAAGACAAAATAGGGTGAGGGAGTAGACATGGCATGGGTGAGTATAATGATATTGATTAGGGAGCCCAAGATCCCAGAAGGACTCTCAGAATTTGGAACACCCTAATAGTTTATGGGAAGTATATTTTTTATGTCTTTTTGTTATACGCAACATCAAAGGAATAATTCACTACACAAAACACTATCTTGGCTTTCTTTACACGCTATCTCGACCTTCCACGATAGCATGTGTTGTACGCAATACCGAGTTTCACTAAACAACGATATGCTATTAAAATATTAAATAAACTAGCCATTATGAATAGTAATACCGACTTTTTGAAATTTAATAAATTTTATCATTCAAAATGGACTTCATTTTTGGATTTTGAATATGGAATTTATCCTAGGGTGAAATTTTTGTACTTTTCTCAAAACATTGAATTTTTGAAGAATAGTGAAAACATCGAGTTATTGGTTAAAACCGAATTTTTATTTAAATAATCATTAATTTTATTTCAATTTATTTTAGGTCAAAATAGATACATAATACTTATATACATTCAATGTAATTCATTGGAGTAATTTTATAATAATTTTAGATATATACAAATTTTATTGAACTTTTAACCATCTCTTACCCACCTCCTAGGAGCATTTGCAATTGTACATAAAACATAATTTTACCGCTTCTGGGAGTTGAATTTCAAAAATCCAAGATATATGGTTAATATCAAGGAGTAAAATGTGGTTCAATAAGATAAAAATAATTTATGGTGAATAGTAACTTTTTACTTTTATTTACCATGGTTAAGAGTAAATAGGGTAATTAAGGGTAAAAATGATATTATTATTACACTAAAACTTGTCCTAATACTATTGGATAAGTGTAATTCGACCAAAAACAACATTAGGAATAAAATATTACCCTTTAGGTCTACTTGGATCAGATTATGACACTTATTATTATTTTATTTAAAGAAGAGTTAAAAGAGTTAAAATAAATGTTTAATAGCTAAAACATTTTTTATATTGGATTATACATAAGATAAAATCGACTATAAATATTCATTATAAAGATAAAACAATTTCCTACATAATGGTATTTTATTTATAATTTTTATACATTAATTATTTTAATATATTTATGACACAATAATGAGGTAGTAATTACCTTATTAATTAAATTTTAACATAATTTATGTTATAAATACACAAATAAATTTAGTTTGAGACTTTTTATGAATTACACTAATTTTCTAGGTTAATATGACATGTTAGTATTGACATAATTAACTTTTTTTCAAACTAATCATGCGGTTATTATTTTCTCAAAAATCAATTACCAAATTGTTTCAAAATTGACATAAAATAGTTTATAAAAAAAATATTATTATTAATTGTTATTATATTCATAAGAATCTAAGGCCCGGGAAATTGAATTATATAAGGTTATATATATTAATAATGAACCAATTGGGCTTTTTCTGGATTGTTATTGTATGTTTATTAACCATATAGTCTAAGACAACAAGAAGACATGGTAAAAGTTAAATTATTTAACTTAGAGTTAAATATAAATGATAAGGTTAAAATAGTAACCTAAATTTGTCTAAAACCTATTCGTTGAGAGTATTTCGACGCATACCCACATTATTTTCAAAATAAATCTTTTTGGAGATATTATAAACCGAAAATGACTTTAATATAAAATAATATTTTATGTTTTTCCTAAGGTGCCCCTCTCCTCCCTTATAAAAGGGATCTTCCTCCCTCTCCTCCTCACAATATTTTGATTTTAAATATCAGCCAAACCCTACCCATTTCACTTCTAAACTTCCTATAAACATAAAAGAGGTCCTGGTCTTCTTTAAAGTCCAATTTTAGTGCCATTAAAGGAGGTTTCAAAGAGGTGTGTCGAAGAAGATGTAATATCCGTTACCCATTCTTTCAAATTTATTTCTTCTTCTACATACTCTTCATTATTTGTTTCATTATTAAGTATTAACATCAGTATCACAAAAATACTGATATTTTATTATAAATATGAAACAACCCTATTTCACATTCTATCCATCCTACAGAAAATGAAATCACCGCGTGTGCGTACGTACGGAATACCGTCTTCATGTCGGGGTTTAATATATTTTCCACCACCACCTTAATTGGATGGTTATAATGGTGTAAAGAATAACTATATATGATTATTTTAAATTTATATTGGTTATTAAATATTATACATACACTTCAATACAACTTCACGATCATGGGAACGATATCATCGCTCCTGCATACGTATGACCTACCATATCCACGATGTGATGCGACTCATTCTACATGATATTCATTGAATAATGATTATATAAATGAATTTAATGAATAAATATGATATATATTACACTAATACAATTCTATAAATGACTTATCTATAACCTTAAATGAATAATAAGAATTAATTTGACAAAACATGCAAAAGAACATAAAGCAATGAAGAACCGAATAACAAGTAGGAATCAAATATTACTAATAATAAGATAAGAATATGACCATATCTGATATAATAACAATAAATATTATTCTGTAATAAGTCAATGAAATTATTCAAATCATTATACAGGAGTTTCGGATACAAACGAAGCAAGTCAAACCTAAAGTAAGGTAAAATCTCACAATCTTATTTTTATATGAGATTGTTTATACTTCAAAATTTACTAAGGAAAATTTATCATCTACATCCATGTATCCTAAAAATGTAATATTATTTCTATCCTCCTACAGTTTTTTAAATCCAATTTTACCGATTGGTGATTTTTTAGTATAAGATATGAAAGGAATCTTTTGTCATTTTTAGTACGAGGTACTTTTTGACTTTTCTGGCCAAAGTATGAGAAGAGTGTTTTTTTAACTTATACGGCATGAATGGATTTTATTATTTCATAGAACATTATTTAAATAACTCTTCTTTTACATGTTTCCATGTTTATTTTTAATCAAATTCTTTTAGTTTCAAATTTTATGACATGTTAAGAATGGAAAAAAAATTGATGTAAAAAGGATATTTTCCTAAAAGAATGGAGTTCAAATGTTTTATCAAATTTATTTTCCATTTATGATAATATAGGGTTCTATTTCTATCCCTATTTTTACATTAATTTGATTATGTTATAATGGAATTAATTTTTTTTTTCTTTTTATTTAATATGGATTATGATATGATGTAATGATGTTTAAGAATCCCATTTTTATTACATGGGTTATGCTATGATATAAGATTTATGGTTTTGTGGAACACATAAGAATGGTTTCACTATGATATGGGTGGGACATATATCTCCCTCCAATGCATTGGTTAAGATTTATATCTCATGAGATAGACATGAATGGAATGATAAGTTAATCCAGTTCAGTGATAGAGGGATATAATGAGGATTGAACTTGGTTATGTAACAGAAGTTTTCCGCTATGATGGTCTTGGAAATGTGCCTTGAATAATATGAAATTATTTTATATGATCATTTTTGTATGGAACAGAGTTTCATGTTGTGTTTTATGATTATTGGGATTACATTTCACTAATATGATTTATCCCATGTTATGATATTATGATCTCTTTTACTGGTTAGGATTTTCAAAATGTTATGTTATTATGAATATGATATGATTGATAATTATTTTGATTACCCTTACTGAGAATTTGAGCTCACTGTTTTTGTATTTTTTTTGTTTTCCCAGGTCAGGAAGAAGGGTATTAAGTAGGATATTCCAAAAGGGACTATATATATGATGAAATAAATGAGATACAATATAGATTATTTATGAACCAGTTTTTTATGTTCCCCTTTTTCTAAAGACACTATACCTATACGGTCCTATCATGGTTTTGTTATTTTTTGTAATAATAATGCTTCAATTATGAATTAATAAACATGTAGGTAATGTATGGGTCATTATTGTTGGTATTAAAGGAAAGGTATAGTCAACCTTTGGAAACTAGGATGTGAAAGCCTTAGTAAGAACGCTAAGGATATGTCTAAACATAGAACACAATATTAGTGTATTATAAATGGCCATGAACAACCTATGATAAGACCTAATGTGTGAAATTTTATTCTTGATTATGTGGTTTTCCTATTATGATTTGTTTTTCTCACACTATTCTTCTTGGTTTTAGTCAATGGATGGAACCTGAAGGAACCATGTTAATGCTGAATGCGATGGGAAATGCAATGATTGTCCCCCTGAGCAACCAAACGTTATGGGAGCTGGAATAAGAAATCTTGTATCCATGATCACTCAACTTTCTCAAGAAATGAATCATGCTGGACTTCCAAACGATCAAAGGAAGGAGAAACATTCTATTGAATCCATCAGGAGTCAGTGTCCACCTTCATTTAGCGGGTCTTCTGATCCATTAGTGGCTAAACAATGGATCAGTACCACTGAAAATATATTTTAAGTTCTACAATGTCCTGAACATGATAAACTCATCTTAGCAGTATACCATTTGGAAGGTGAAGCTGATCAATGATGTAATATTATTAAGAATACGAGGCAAAGGGATGAAATTAATTCCATGGTATGAGACGAGTTCAAGAACATATTTTTCAATAGGTACTTCCCTTGTATTCTACGAACAAAGATGGAGAAGGATTTTATTGAACTGAAGAAATAGGATGATGAATCTACTGGTACCTATGAAGTAAATATTACAAGACTTGCAAGGTACACTTCCAGAAGTATTATCCAACATGAGAGTAAAATCGACCGATTCTTTAGTGGAATAAAACCACGTCTTCGAAGGGCATTGTCCATAAGGGACTTCAATAGCTATGGGAAAATTGTTTGATGTGATCTCAAGGATGAGATGTTGATTGGAGTAAGCCATCAATCCAATGGTTTTGATAAGACGAGGAAAATGGAATTTAAAGGAAAATCTAAAGATGGAAGTGAAAAGAAGATGATTTTACCTTATGCTAAAAGTGTGGAAAGAAACATGGAGGGAATTGTATTAAAGGGACATGTAAATGTTTTAAGTGTGGAAAAGAAGGTCATCGGGTAGTTGAATGTCAAAATAATGGGAAGAATATGTCTAATGATTCGTAAAAATACTGGGATACACATAATTCACCTCTACACATATATGTTTCAAGTGCAAGGAAATGGGGAGTTATTCAAATCAATTCCCTAATCCAAGGGTTGAGGATGATGATCGACAAGAACAAAATCTTAAGGACTAATACAAAGGAATGTCACATGAATTTCGATCAGCGATGTGAAGATTGATAATGAACTTGTGAATGGTACACTTACCATCAACTCTAAAGTAGAAAATGTTTTATTTGATTCTGGATCCACCCACTCTTTTATTTCTGAAGAAATTTCTAAGGGTATCACCATATTACCTCAGCAATTAGATATTGAGTTATCTGTGACAACCCCTAATGGCACAACATTTGCATCATAATTTTACAATTCTTCTCCAATTAAAGATTTTCAGAAAGTGATTCCTACAAATCATGTGACCCTTCCTATAGTGTAATTTGATGTGATTCTTGGCATGGATTGTCTTTCTTTATACAGAGCTCTTATCAATTTCAAAATAAGGGAAATCACATTTAATATTCCCGATCAATCTACTATTATCTATAAATTCAAGGATGAATATAAACTTCCTGAGGAAATTTATTCCATCTTATGGGTCTTGATTCCAATAAATTAAAGATATTTATCTCAAATGGTTGGAGAAAAACTCACGATTAAGAATATGCACATTCTATAGGAGTTTGATGATGCCTTTCCGGAGGAATTACTAGGTCTTCCACCAAATCGAGAAGGTGAGCTTTCAATAGATCTCATACCGGGTGCTATGCCTATTTCAATGATACCATATATAATTGCACCAATTGAGTTGTAGTAATTGAAGAAGAAACTCCAAGACAATCTTGATAAAGGATTCATATGCCCTAGTGCGTCACCCTCGGGAGCACCTTTTCTCTTTGTTAAAAAGGAAGATGGATCAATGAGAGTTTGCATTGATTATCGAGAACATAATAAATATCACTATCAAGAACAAATATCATCTCCCACTCATTGATGACTTATTTGACCAACTACGTGAAGATCAATACTTTTCCCAGATTGATCTTCGTTCAGGGTATCATCAATTAAGGGTCAAAAAGGATGATCTACCAAATATGTATTTCCATAAAAGGTATGGACACTATCAATTTATAGTGATGAAATTTGGTCTTAATAATTCCCCTACTATCTTCATGGATCTCATGAATATAGTCTTTGGAAACAATGTTGATCATTTTGTGGTAGTCTTTACAAACGATATTCTTGTCTATTTAAAGAGAAAGGAAGAACATGAAGATCACTTGAGAATTGTATTAAAGACCATAAGAAAGGAGAATATTTATGAAAAATTTACCAAGTGTGAATTTTGGCTTCAGAAAGTTTCATTTTTGTGTCACATAATCTCAAAAGAGGGGATATCTGTTGATCCAGTAAAAACAGATGTTATTGAAAGATGGTCGAGACCAACAATAGTAACTGAGATCCAATGTTTTCTTGGTCTGGCTTGATATTATTGATGTTTTGTGAAATATTTTTCAAGGTTATCTTATCCACTAACCAGGTTGACTCAAAAAGGAGATATGTTCATTTGGACGGAGGAGTGTGAAAAGAATTTCAAAGAGTTAAAATGAAGGTTCTATAGTGCACATGTGCTCACACTGCTGTGTAGTGAAGAAATTTTTGTGATCAACAGTGATGCATCCAAGAAGGGAATGGGGTGTTCCCTCATTCAAAATGATATGGTTATAGATTATGCCTCACGAAAGTTGAAAATACATGAGAAAAATTACCCATCCCATGATTTGGAGTTAGCCATGGTAATCATTGCTTTTAAAATATGGAGGCATTATCTTTATGGTGAAAGGTGTAATATTTATACTGATCATAAATGTTTAATGTATATTTTCACACAAAAGGAGATGAATATGTGCCAAAGAAGATGGTTGGAGTTGATTAAGGACCATGACAGATCAATTCATTATCACCATGGGAATGCAAACAAGGTGGCAGATACATTTAGCCAACAAGACCATGATAGCTTATCCAAGATGAGGATAACAAAAAATCCAATATTTATTGATTTAAAATGGATGGATCTTGGAATTATAATGGAAGGGGAAAAATCTTATCTTTCTCAAATGAATGTTCAAACATCTATACATGTGATGATTAAAGAGGCACAAAAGAAGATGTAGAGTTACAAAAGAAGGTGAGAAATGTTCCTGAATTCAACATTGATTGTGATGAGATAATAAGGTTCAGTAATCGGGTATGTGTTCCAACCATCCTAGAATTAAAGAAGGAGCTACTGGAAGAGGCTCATAGTTATTAATTCTCTATTCATCCTGGAAGCATGAAGATGTATAGGGACATGAAAGAGTACTTCTGGTGGGATGACATGAAAGAGATGTTGCTGAATATGTCTCTCAATGCTTGGTTTTTCAGAAAGTTAAAGCTGAGAGACAGAATTCTATGGGGATGTTACAACCATTACCCATACCCGAATGGAAATGGGAAAACATCACTAAGGACTTTGTCACCAGACTTCCTAAAACATCCAAAGGCAATAATTCATTCTGTGTCATATTTGATCATCTTAGGAAGTCGGCACACTTCATTACTATTAGAGATGATTTCTCGCTAGATAAGCTTGCCATGATATATGTAAAGGAAGTGGAAAGATTGCATGGAGTACCACTTTCCATTATACCTGATCGGGATCTGAGGTTTACCTCAATGTTCTGGCCAAGTCTTCAGCATAATTTTGATGCAGCGTTTAGTTTCAGCACTGCTTATCATCCTCAAAAAGACGGTCAGTTTGAGAGAAAAATTCAAAATCTAGAAGATATGTTAAGAGCTTGGTCTATGGATTTAAAAGGTGGTTGGGATCAACACCTACCTTTATTGGAATTTTCTTATACTAATAGCTTTCACTCCAGTATTAAGATGGATCCTTATTAAGCTCTCTATGGAAAGAAATGTACGACTCAGACTTTCTGGAATGAAGTTTGGGAAAGAAAGCTATTATGACCTGATCTTGTTGATAAGACGACAGAAAAGGTAAGATCTATTCAACAACACATAAGAGCAGCGAAGAGTCGACAATAATGTTTTTCCGACAACTGAAGAAAATACCTACAGTTTGAAGTGGGTGATAAAGTGTTCTTACGAATATCTCCTTGGAAGAGAGTAATGAGATTGGGAAAGAAGGGAAAGCTGAGCCATAGGTATATCGGTCCGTTTGAAATACTGGATCGTGTTGGGATGATATCTTACCGATTGGCACTTCCACCGAATCTCTCTCAAGTTCACGATGTGTTCCATGTATCTCTCCTGATAAAGTACATACTTGATCCTTCACATGTACTAATCTCAGAAGTTGTACCGCTGGAGCAAGATCTTTCATATGAAGAACAACCGATAGAGATTATCGATCATAGCGAAAAATTTATACAGAATCAGACAACTCACTTGGTGAAAGTTTTATAGGTTAACCAACAATTAGAAGAAGCTACAGAGGAGCTTGAGGATATGTCGAGGGAGATGTATCCTCATCTGTTTGTAACGAAGTGACGATTTTCAAGGGAGAAATTCAGTTTAAGGGGGTAGAATGTAACACCCTGATAGTTATTGAGAGGTATATATTTTTTTATGTCTAATGTTATATGCAACATCGAAGGAATCATTCACTACACACGACACTATCTTGGTTTTCTTTTAACGTAATCATGACCTTACATGATAGCGTGTGTTGTATGAAATACCGAGTTTCACTAAACAACGATATGCTATTAAAATATTATATAAACTAGCCGTTATGAATAGTAATAACCACTTTTTGAATTTTTATAAATTTTATCTTTGAAAATGGACTTCATTTTTTGATTCAAAATATCGAAATTAGATTAGGGTGAAATTTTTGTATTTTTCTGAACACATTCATTTTTTTTGATGAATAGTGAAAACCCTGAGTTATTGGTTAAAAATAACTTTTTGTTTAAATAATAATTTATTTTATTTAAATTTATTTTAGGTCAAAATAGATACATTATAATTATAAAATTTCAATGTAATTCACTATTGTAATTTTATAAAAATTTTAGATTTATAAAAATTTTATTGAACTTTTCACAGTCTTTTACCCACCTCCTAGGAGCTTTTGCAATTGTACATAAAACCTAATTTACCGCTTCTGTGAGTTGAATTTCAAAAATCCAAGAGACACGAATAATATCAAGGAGTAAAATGTGGTTAAATATGATAAAAATAATTTTTGGTGAATATTAACTATTTATTTTTATTGACCGCGGTTAAAAGTAAATAGGGTAATTAAGGGTTAAAATGATATTATTATTAACCTAACACATGTCCTAATTCTATTGGATAAGTGTAATTAGACAAAAAACATCCTTACAATGAAAATAATACCCTTTAGGTCCACTTAAATTTGATTAGGACACTTATTATTATTTTATTTAAAGAAGAGTTAAAAGAATTAAAATCAATGTTTAATAATTAAAACATTTTTAATATTTTATTATGCATAAGATAAATTAGAATATAAATATTCATTAGAAAGATAAAATGTTTTCACATATAATGGTATTTTATTTATAATTTTTATACATTAAATAATTTAATTTATTTATGACACAATGATGGTGCAATAATTACCTTATTAATGAAATATTAACATAATTGATGTTATAAATACCCAAATAAACGTAATTTGAGACTTTTTATGAATTAAACTAACTTTATATATTAGTATTACATGTTAGTATTTATTTAATTAACTGTTTTTGAACTAATCATTCTGTTATGATTTTCACAAAAATAAATTACCATATAGTGTCAAAATTGACATAAAATAGTATTTAAAACAAATATTATATTATTAATTGTAATTATATTCCTAAAAATCTAAGGTTCTGCCAAATGACTACGATAAGGTTATATATATTAAAAATGATCCAATTGGGGTTCTTTTTTCTTGTTATTGTATGTTTATTAACCATATAGTGTAAGAAAACAAGAACACATGGTAAAAGTTAAATTATTTACCTTAGAGTCAAATCTAAAGGATAAAGTTAAAATAGTAACCTAAACATGTCTAAAACCTATTGGTGGAGCGGATTTCGGCCCATACACACTTTAGATTTTAAATAAATCAATTTTAAGCAATTATAAACCCAATATGAATTTATTACAAAATAATATTTTATGTTTTTCCTATGGTGCCTCTCTCCACCCTTATAAAAGGGAACCACCTCCCTCTAATCCTCACACAATTTTGAGCCTTAAATCATGGCCAAACACTGCCCATTTCCCTTCTAAACTTCCCTATAAACATTATATATGTCTTGTTATTCTTTAAAGGCCAATTTTCGTGCCCTAAATGGAGGTTTCAAAGAGGCATGTCGAAGAAGAGGTAATATCTGTTACCGATCCTTTCAAATTTATTTCTTCTTCTACTTACTCTTATTTAGTTATTTAATTATGAATTAATAACATCATTATCACTAATATACTGATATGTTATTACATATATCAAAAAACCCTATATCCCCTTCTATCCATCCTACAGAAAATGAAATCACCGCATGTGCGTACGTATGGAATACTGTCTCCACGCCATGATGTAATCTGTTTTCCACCATCACCTTACTTGGATGGGTATAGTGGTGTAAATAATAACTATATATGATTATTGTAAATTTATAGTGATTATTAAATAGTATTCATACACTTCAATACAATTCCACGATCATGGGAATGATATCATCGCTCGTGCGTACGTATGGCATACCGTCTCCATGATGTGATGCGACTCGTTCTACATGATATTCATTGAATAATGATTTTATAAATGAATTAGATGAATAAATATGATATATATTACACAAATAACATTCTTTAAAATAGGTATCTATAACCTAAAAAGAATAACAAGAATTTATTCGACAAAACATGCATAAGAACATAAAGTAATGAACACCCGAATAACAAATAGCAATGAAATATTACTAATAAGAAGACAATAATATAACCATATATGATATCATATTAATGATTATTATTTTTTAATAATTAAATTACATTATTTAAATCAATATACGGGATCTTCAGATATGTACGAAATAAAATCGGACCTAAGGTAAGGGAAAATCTCACAATCTCAATTTTATCAGATATTGGTTATACTTCAGAATTAACTGGGAAATATTTATCATCCACATCCATGTTTCCTCAATATGTAATATTATTTCTATCCTCATACAATTTTTTAAACCCAATATTACCCATTGGTGAGTTTTTAGAAAAAGATATGAAAGGAAACATTTGTCGTATATAATATGAGGCACTTTTTGTCTTTTCTGGACAAAGTACGAGAAGAATGTATTTTTAAGTTATACGGAATGAATGAATTTTTATGATTTCATAGAAAATTATTTCCATGAAGATTAATTTACATGTTTTAATTTTTATTTTTAATCAAATGCTTTTATTTTAAAATTTTATGACATATTAAGAAAGGAAAAATGTTTTTGAAGTAGAAAGGATATTTTCCTCAAGATTGGAGTTCAAGTGTTTTATCAAAATTATTTTCCATCTAAGATAATATAGGGTTCTATTTATATCCCTATTTTTACATTGATTTGATTATGTTATTATGGAATTAATTTTATGATGTCATTTTATCTTATATGGATTATGTTATGATGGCATGATGTTTAAGAAACCCATTTTTATTACATGTGTTATGATATGATATATGATTTGTGATTTTGTGGCACACATAAGAATGGTTTCATTATGAGATGGGTGGGAACTATATCTCCATCCATTGCATTGGGAAATTATTTATATCTCATGAAATAGACATGGCTGGAACGACAAGTTAATTTGGTTCAGTGATACAGGACGGGAACGAGGAGTGAACTTGGTTCAGTAATGGAAATTATCCGCTATGATGGTCTTGGAAATGATCCTTGACTAATAGGAAATGATGCTCTATGATTATCTGTGGATTCCACAATGTTTCATGTTTTATGTTATACTTATTGGGATTACATTTCACTACTATGATTTATCCCATTTTATGGTATTATGATCTCTTTTGCCGGTTAGGATTTTCAAAATGTTATGTTCTTATGAATATGATATGATTGATATTTATTTGGTTTACCCTTACTGATCATTTGATATCACCCTTTTGTATGTTTTCTTTTCCCTGGGTTAGGAGGAATGGTATTATGTTGGAGATGCCAAAAGGGACTCTAGATATGATGAAATAAATGGGAGACAATGTAGATGATTTATGAACCAGTGGTTTTTGTTTCCCAGTTTCTAAAGACACTATACCTATACAGTCCTATCATGGTTTTGTTATATGTTGTAATAAGTATGTTTCAATTCTGATGTAATAACCATGTATGTAAAGTATGGGATTTTATAGAATTCCACAAAGAAAACCACAAAGCATGATCTCAATCACAAAGTACAAAGCCCAAAGAAATAGACACAACTCAATTAGAGTCTCATATCAAACTAGGTATAAAACTTAGTCAAAAAAGATTATGATTGTGACCCACACAAGATCACTATGAATTCTAGTAGCCAGCCACAGATTCTCTAGGCCTAGGAACAAGTAACATTCCCAGTCACAATGTCAAACACCTTAGTAGTTTGAGAAATCCTCCTTTAACGAGTAGTGTGGGTCTGATGTGTCACACAGAGGTGCTTCCCACAAATAATGGACTTCTATGGTACTCCACCGGTTGATTACCATGGGTATTCCATGTCACAAAGAGGAACTCCCCACTGTGGGTCTACCGCATCACATAAAGGCGCTCCCCCTCGTTTCCTGATGAGGTACTCCTCTTGTTGAGTACCATGGGTATACCACATCAAACAGAGGCTCTCCCCACCGTGTGTATTTCGTGCCACACATAGGAGCTCTCCACTAGGCCTGTCGAGTCACACCAAGTCGAAATGGTCATTAATCCTCAAGTCTCATCCAATTGTAGGGTCTTGTACGTTGCACGCTTTGGATAACCTCCCCCAAATCCATCAATAATATTTCAACCATCTTGAATTCTCACAAGAATTTATCCTGATGATACTCAATGTCATAAGGGTTCCAATGCAATAGACGGTGCATCAACCTGATGCCCATTCGGTGCATTATTGGCAATTCAGTGCTGAGGGCCTGGTTGGATTTGGGTGCGATCCAACCCACATGTACTCCTAGTTTTTTCTAAACTCAAATACATTAAGTCAAAATCACACTCTCTCCCCAAGGATCTTGACCTCATATATAGTTCGAAAAATGGAAATCTGTTTTAGGAGTGAGGGACCATTTTGTGTAATTGATTAGTACTTGGTTCGGCTCCGGTCCGCCTCACTCAGACTAGCCCAACCCAGTTCGGCATGAGCCGACCCCAATCGACCTGGGTCGACCTGTACCTACTCGTGTCAAACCCAACCTTGGTCAACCTAGCCTGCGGGGCCCAGTCAGACATGTCTGGGCAGCGGGTTATGCCACTGGGCCGCGAGTCGGCCCGCTGAGTGGCATGTCGGTCCACTGGGCCGACCTGACGGTGCCACCCGCCAAGCGGCGCAGCCCACCAGGGATACCGAGACCTGGCATTTTTGGGTTGGGGTGATGAGGCTGGGAGATATGTCAGTGAGTCAACGTGTGGGGGTTTACCCAATGTGGGGCTATGTGGAGTTTCTGGTCTTTCGTGCCCCACCTAATGGGCCACGTCTTTTACGCCGGGCACGATGTCGGGCGCGCCTCCCGTCCAACAGTCGCCAGCGGATCCGGAGCCACCTACTTTTACCACATGGGCCCACCACTAGAGGAACGGCCCACCTCTGCTCTGCAGGGTCCATCGTGGTCAGACGACATGGAAATCGACCTCTCAAGCCGCAGGGGATGGCACGTCACATAGTTCCCTGTGGCTGGCCAGTGTTTTGTCCGCCTTCCTCTAATACCCGTGGATTACAAGCCACGTCCTCCAATATTAATTAGCGCGGTGAAAAGGTCGACCATTACTCCTCTACGGGTGGTTGATTCTAGGAACTCCAATGTCCGTCGTGGAATTCTATCACGAACTCTTCTTGCAGCATGCGTCGATGCGCTATCTCCAATGTAGCACATCAGTATTGTCGTGCCCTCGGTGTTCCAGGGAGGTGAAAAATTATGAAAGTAGCAGAGGGTTCGAGTCGGGTTCATGAGGACTAATCCCTTCATGTTAGATCAAATACATGAGGGCAGTTGATGGTTTAACAAACTCCTAGAATATAAATCACGATAAACCCCACAAAAATACCCCGCAACAACCTCCTGAAAGAACAAATGAATCACGAATAAAAAAATTAGATAGCTGGTCCACATTAAATGTATTATTCTAGAATGAGGAAGATGAAATCATTCAAAAAACATAAACGAGTAACCCCTACCATGAATCTTCAGCGAAATGTATGCGCTTGAAGGTAGGTCAGTGTTCTTCATTATCACAATAGGCTTCCAACAACGTCGACCGTACGTGATCCTCTGGTATGTGGTTCGGTGTCGCCCATCACCTCCTGCTGGGTTAGGCTCCATCCTTTAAGTTTCCACCATTGCATTGCTCCTTCATCACATTTTTTATTGGTGATGTTGGGCTGGTACCTCCCCAAAACTCCATATATATATGAGATGGGGAGGGTAAGTAACATAGTTGGAGTCTAATGGGGCTCATCAATTAAGAAGATTCCTATTTCCCCAATGATGTAATTACATAGGGTTGTATGTTCAAACCATTTATTATCGTGACATGTCACTGGCCCCACCCCTTATCATGTTTTTTGGAGGATATGATATAAAAATTTAAAACAATATTATTTCATTTCATTTGAAGATGAAAAAAATACTTTTTCTCTGGACCTACCGAGTTCAATGTAAAGCCTCACTTAAGCGAATCCTGGTTTTTATATTCCATGGTTCCTTCAGTTTTTTAATCTGAGAAATGGTTCAAAAGATAGAAAATTCCCCTCATGTGTTTGTTGAACGTACCAGAAAAAAAGTTCATAAATTCATTCCGAGCACTCCGAACCTCATAATTAGGTGCCGTTAATTTTTAAAGACTCGTAATAATTCAATATAATTAAAAAAACTACATAAAATACATGGGTCTTTACAATACCATTATGTACTTTCTTAAGATGGTGAAAACAAAAAATAATAACCAGTTTAATCAGGAAAACTTATTTGTCTCGTGAGAACCTATCTATTCATCGAGGGGTTATATAAAATTCAAGCTCCACCCACAATTTCCTATCCAAATAATTCCTAATATTGAATATTAGGAATAAATAATATTACATATCAAATATTAATATTTAATAAAAATATGGTTTGATCTATAATTTCACATTTAATCAAAAAAATGTCAAAGTGGACATTGTATGTTAAAATGTTATACGATTTTGGAAAAATGATATCCATCATATGAGAATGTGTCTATTAATGAAAATTTACAATGAATAAAGAATTAATTTGTTGTTTTAATTGAATATAAAAAATCCGTAAAGGAATTAATAGTGTAAATATAATCATTAAGAACATTTATGACGAGATTAATCTATAAACAATCCAAAGTGTCCCGTGCCACTTTTAATCGTTTACATCATAATAAGAATGAAGATATAAACTTAAATGAAACATATAATATCATGAGAATAAATAGATACATGATATTTCATGTTAAAGGTTATTATATACACCATATTAAAGAAAATAGGTGCATAACAAAAAAATAAGTCTTAATGCAATGTAAATTAAGACAAAATCCCACACAATAGCATTTTTTTCTATCTTTACTCATGTATTGTGCATTAAAAAATGTTAATAACATATACCTGAACTATAACAAGGCTTTTAATATCATATATTCTTTATAATATTCTATTTATCATTTGTTAACAATCATTAATAATTTTATCTTTTTCGAGTGTTAATTGACTAGTTTTCTCATGTGTGTTTTGAATTTTCATTTGTTGTAGCTTTTAATTAGATCATTGTTCCATCAACTCTATAATGTTAATCATAAGTTAATTGTCATATATATTTATATAAAATGTTTCTATTATAACCCATAATATTTACTAATGATAAATGAATTACATCGTTCATGGATATGGTATATGGTACGTATGCATGAATGCTACTGTAATTAAATTTTTATCATAAAAGAAAGAAAAATAAATGATATATATATATATATATAAAATTTATAATATCATATAAATTTCATATATTTTACATAGGTTCATTAATATAATCCTTAATATGTTTCATGTATAGCTTCTAGGAATCACATCCCATTGAGGAGGCCGTAGTCCACACATCCACAAACGATGTTATTATATTTAAAAAAATGGAATGTATACAGGTATATTTTATAAAATAATTAAATAAGTAAAAATATATTATAAATATCTTATATAACATATATAAATATAGTGTTCTTTAATATGTCCATCATGTGAGTTGGTAAATGAAAAATGAACAATCATTGTTTCGTTAGGTGGTATTTCGGCATACTTGTAAACAGTATGTTCATTATCCTTTAGATGGAATTGTCTATAATATTAAGTAAAAAAATTATCATATAAAAATATAAGTATATTTAAAATAGTGTATAACAATAAATAAATTAAGGTTTTTGAGGATATATGTTACCTCTTAATAAGGTAACTCCTTTTAGATTGTACCAAAAGGCTTCCTCTTATTTTTTTTATTCCCATGGTATGGATTATAAGATGCAGTTAGGGGTTTTATGGTTATATATATTTGATAAACATAGTCATTATTAGAGGTGTGATGAAGGTGGTGGAGTTGGTGGCCTTTTATAAGGGAAGAAAAGGACTTAGTTGGTATTTTTTTAAAAGAATTTAGGTGTACACAAATTTTTACATAAAAAAGTAAAAAAACCAACCAAAATCAATAATATAAGTGGAATGGTTTAATTATGTCCATGAAATGTTTGTTGGGTAAGTGGCTAGGTTATTGGATCCATTATGTTGATGGTTTAGTATTTTAATAACCTTATTTTTCCTTAATAATTGTAATTAGTTTTAATTATTTTCACTAATATTTTTGGTAAAAAACTAAGTTGAAATAATGAGAAATTATAAATTATTATGATTTTAAATATGGAATATATTTTTCCAAATTACATTAACATAAGTTATGTAAATGATTTTAAATTTAATCTCCTCGATGAGACGACAATGCAGCTATTTAAATAAAAAACTTCCTAATGTTTTATAAGATGTTATACCTAATTTACATGTGAATTTTTATTGAAATTCTCTAAATAAGATTAATTAATAAAAATATTATATTATTAAACTTTAAAACCAATTTAAAATAAAATTTTTCATTTCAAATAAATTATATAATAATTATTTTTTAACTAACATTCAATATTTTCACTTTTCATTAAAAAAAGAAACATCACATAGAAATATGAAAAATTTACCATAACCTAATTTTTAGGGTTCACTTTTATAGATGATGTTTATTTTGACATATAAAATTCAGAAAATTTATAAAAAATGGCAATAAAATATGTTATTAAATAGCGATAAAAAATTATTTATAAAAGTATTGTACTTTATGTTTAATATTTGGTGTCTCTTTATATTATGCCTATAAAATATATTAGATGAGTGTCAAAAAAATTATTTGGATCTATAATATATAGTAAATAAATAATATAAATAAAATTATTTTAATTTAATTTACTATTAATGACTTGACAATGTTGTTCTTTCTTTAAATCGTGTTTTCTAAGTATTACCAATCAATTAACAATATCTAAAGGAATATATGGTAAATTCTCAAGGAATTATATTCCCTAATGCTATTTTTGAGGCGTGTGATGCATTATATCAATTACAATGTTAGTACTTTATTATTTTGGGGTCTCACAATCTAATAAAACTAATGTGTAATATAAGAATTGTTTTCCTATAATAACTTGAGTTTTTAAATGAAGACTTAGTTCATCGGGGTACATGATAAACATTACTATGTTTAGGTGAACCATGATACACTTTTAAAATATTACTATTTAATGAAATAACTATCATCTATCCATTAAATGGGTTTTTATGAATTTGATTAACTACATTTTGTAATATATATAATGATTCTACTTATTATAATTTAATTTATTTATTTCTCAGTATATAAGAACTGAATTTTTATTAATGTCATTTTGATCATCAAAAATATTGTTTCAGCAATCATGTTATTATTAATATTCGTGAGAAAAAATATAATGAAATTTTTTCTTTAAAAAAATATATTTGAGAAATTTTTTAGAATTTTTTATAACTATTTTTGAAAAAAAATTGGGTTATTTTTTTGGAATTTTGATTGAAATTGTAAATATTTAAATTAATAAAGAAAATACCTCTTTTTTTTTGAAATATTTTTTTTCAATATGTGAATAAAATACATTCTTTTAAAATTCTTAGAAGAAAAATTAGTTTTATTTATTGATTTATAATCTAGTTATGCCTTTTATAATTAATTTTACAAGTGAAATCATCATGATAAAATTTTTATACTTAAGAAACCATTTTTCTAAAACCCCATTTTCCAAATATTTTTAAGGATTAATTTTAAAATAAATTAATCCACTCATTTTTATTCAAATTTATAAAATTTATTCCATATTAGGAATCACAATAATTAAAATTTTGTAATAATTTAAACATAATTTTTAGTCATTATGAATTATAACAACAGTAAATATGAAATAAACTAGTAATTTCAAATTAGGTAATTATGGTTAGAAATAATTTGACAAGGACTAATAACTGAGACTAATAGTTAATTTTATCATATTTAGGGGTGGATTTTTTCCATCTCCATCAAAGTATCTATTATATGGATTATTTTTTCCATATATCATTGATTTTATCATTTATTATGTTCATATAAAAGATAATGATAGAACTGTCACTTTCTTGTTTTTAATATCACTAATTTTATTTGAAAGCTGTAAAAATGACATCACATTATAGAAAACTAAAAATTATTAATTTAAAATTACTTATTATTATGTAAATTTATATATACTTTTTAGTGATTAAAATAGTTTCCTCAAATTTTTTTAGAACACCAGACAACATTTATTTAATTTTAATAAAAAATTTAAACAAAATGACATTAAAAATAAAAAAATTAATATAATTTAAAAAAATATTAATCTTCCAAAAATTATTAATATAGATAAATTTTTTTATTAATTCACTAAAGGATAATATTCAAAATAATTTTTTTTATGTTTTTTCCAAAGTTATATAAAAATAATATTTCCAAAAATATACATAAAGATATTTAATAAAAATAATATTTTCTTAAATGATTTAAAATTTAAAAAATTATTATCTCCAGCCAAGTAATTGTTACATCATTGAATGTATCTAGCTATTACATTTATTTTATAATTTTTATTTTATAGAAACTATCCCGACCCTATAATAGTAAAAAAATAATTATCACAGTAAGTGTAAAAAAGTTAACATGAGATGAAACAAAAAATTATGGCAGAAAAAATCTACCAAACTAGACTAGAATTTATTGAAATATTGGATTTATATGAAAAAATTATATACTATACATATATATTATTTATCCATTTTATTAAGACAATTATGTTATATTAATTTAATAATATAAGAAATTCCAAAAGTTCCCATCTCCAACTATATAAAAGGGAACATCCTTTCTTATTTTATCCATACATTATGAAATATTTGGTTTAGATAATACTAGACCAAATCCACTCTTTAAATACATTACATCTTCTTATAGAACATTTTATAATTATAAAAATCATTCTAGGAAGGCTTTTTATGTAAACATAATGTGGTTTTCCGAAGAGGTATCATTCTTAATCATGCGTTTTTTATTTATTCTTACACCACATTTAAATATAATTAAATCATTCTAATTAATAACATAATTATATATAATATATTTATATGTTAATATTTCAATGGTATATCCCATATTGATCCCCTCTTCCATCAAATGGAATATGAAACCATTGTCCGTTTGTACGGAAAACTACCATCTCGAGAACCAATTTAAATAATTTTACATCATTTACTCTAATGGATGTTTCTTATGATGGATTTAATATATATATATATATATATGATTTTAATAATATATTTACCATTAAATGAAGTTATTATATATTATACTTTCCCAAATTACAATTCATTAAAAACGATAATGGCATTAATGCATATGTGTGGACTATCAATTTCCACAAAGAAATGCAATTAATTTTCTATCACCACATCCCATAGATGATATATAAGTGTTTATATATACAAATAATATGTTATTTTTAATATAAATACCTTTTAAAAAATATAAAATAACACCTACATTCATTCGACATTGATCATTAAAATTTTTAAATGTTCCTCATGCGTGTGTATAACATACCATCTCCATGATTATAACATAGTTCATTTTTGAAAACCATATTTCATGGTTTGGTTGAAAAGTATAATTTATTTATAAAAATTAAAAATATTTCATGACTATTATTATAGAGATGATGTAATAAGGACCAATTTTACCATAGTGAACCTACTAAAGTCATTGTGGACTTAAAAAAGTAATATCATCAAACATCCTAAGTGAACTTAATTGATTAGGATATTAAATATTACATGGAAATAAATAAAATAACATAAAAATCATAATTTATTTCATTAATCATGTTAATAATTTAGATAATCTCATTATTATAAAGATAATGAATGGACGTGATGATTTAGACCAAAGGAATAGGGTTTCATAAGTAAATCTTTTTCCAATGTGTTATATTACTTCATTTCATTATTTATATGATATTAATTTGTGTGAAATTATCTATTATTGTATTAAAATATATTTATAGTTGTTCTATGGTTTTAATTTTTTTACATATAATCACTTCATTTATTAATTTTCACTTTAACATTAGCATCATTGTAAGTGAATTCAACTTAACATCCCTTCATTGGGGAATGCTTCAATTTTATAAGACTACATTCTTTCATAGGGTTTATATAATGAAATTTTTCATAGTAAATAATAAATCCTTCTAAATTAGTGTTATTTTAGGTTACAATAAATATTATTTCACGAAATGAGAGTTTACATGGAATTTACTATGTTCTAAGGGGTTTCATAACTCAATTTATTATCATTTAGATATATAGCTTCATCCATGTATTTGATATGATATTATTATGTTTGTAATGACCAATGTAATTATTATACATTATTTCCAATTGTTTTGGTGGATTGGAATTTATTACACACAATAGCTTCATTAATATATTCTAACATTATCATTATTATCACGATAATGGATTTCCTCTAAGTTTCACTTCATTGAGGAATGAGTCATGGTTATTCTAATAATTTCTTTTATACGGTGTCTATAATTACATTTTTCCTTCTAAATCATAAATTATTCATAATTAATTTTATTATATGTTTCAATAAAAATTATTTCATCCAAGGGGATTAGACATGTAGGTTACCATGTGGTAAGGGTTTTCATAACTAAAAACATTGGGTTATATTACTTCTTCATTGTTATTCATATGCTATGATTATATGTAAAATGATCTCTGATTAGGTTAAATTTTAGTTAAAAAATTTTGGATTCAAATTTTTTATACACTATCACTTCATTTAATAATTCTAACTTCATTATAGTGATTATTATAGATGATTTATCCTCAATTTCCTTTCATTTATATATATTTTTTTTCATGAATCTATTTATGTTTATGAGGATTATATAAAGATCATTTAATATTTTATATCTTGAAACTAGTATTTCATGATATTTAATTTTTCATTTTATATTATTCTATAATTGGGCATGTTATTTTAGGGTTTACTACATTGTAAGGGTTTATATGAAAATCTCTTCACTATTTCCTGTTTCTTGGGTTTTTGTCTTGTTTGTAGGAAAACATGATCTTTTATATCCTTAAAATAATATATTTTTTACCATCTAGTTAATTAATTATGTTAATGATTTTTCCATTAATTTTTATTTTATATGTAATGAACATAATAAGATAATTGATTATGGAAAACTGACTATGTGTTTATACTCATCCGAGAATCATTTTTGGAGGTTTTCATATTTTTTTATAAAAAATGTTTAATGTATATTTTTAATCTTATCCATTTATTTGTTTAATAAATTTGTACCAATTATGATCTTTTTAAAAAATATCTTAAAACAAATCTTCATTCCTTTTTTCTATACAAATGTGATTTTTTACTTTTTACTATTAATTTGCAAGGAACCATTATTTTAACAAACACAAATTAATCAAAATTTCGCACCATCATGATCAATCAATGATTTTAATAATCCAATAATATATTCCAAGATTATTTTAAATGAAATTTATTTTCTTAATATTCAAGGAATTTTTTGTTATTAAAAATTGAATTTCAAAGTGAAAAATGTGTCGTCCTCAACAATATTTTCAATTATTTAATTATGAAATTTCAGTTCATCCAAACAAAAATTTATTTTATTTATAGTAACCATGGTTTATGTTATAATATCATAATCCTTATTATTTATTGTCTTGATTTATCATCATTTATACTAGGTGAGGTGTAGACATTCCCATTCTTGATTAATTTTCTGGTCCATAACATTCTCTAGAAATATTCCCTTTCTTAGGATCATATTTCATTTGACATTAAATATATCATAAATGTAAATATTATTTGAATTATTTATATGATTAGTACAAAAACCTTATACAGTGTTCACATTTGGTATTTTACTACGGATTTTCTTTTAGTAATTGGTGAAAATCATTGTAAATCCATATTATTTAATGAATAAAGATATTTCATCTTAAATATTGGTCTCAAAACCTCTGTCTATTTTTAAATCAAAAACATATTTTTCTATGAGTAGTTTTTTACCCATTAAATTTACCTTAGGCCCATGTCTTGGTGGCCCATGAACATGGCATGAGGTCCCATTGCATTGTCATGCCTATATTATCCAGCCCACACCACTAGGCCTGAGTCACACCTGCATCACCACCAGCATCATAAATCCTCTAATGGGATTTCCAAGAATTGAACCTTGGTCTTTTGGGTTTTGTATTATGTATTATAAAACTTTTGAACCAACCCAACTAAAATGAAAATAAATAAGTTTATTGGTAAGTATTATTGTTTATAAATTGAACTAATCATATAATATATAAGGAATTCATGGGACATGATGTTCTAGGTGGGGCCCAATTATTTATAACTCCTCAATGAATCGATAGACCCCATGACACAAACAAGTTTTCAGTCCCATTAAATGGGTTATTTCTATATACATAACAGTCAATTAAACTTTCTTTGTCTCCCAATGGATATGATTTGGCAAATTCCGATTTTTTCATTGAATTTTTTGATCTATTACATAATAAAACCTATAGAAACCTATTATATTCCATAGTGACATGGGATAAATATAAACAATCATGTGCTAATATTTATATGTTCAACCATATTATTAAAATCATAAATTCTCCTATTGAGTTATTATATGGTTAGACTATAACAAAATTATGCATATTTTGGGAGATGATGATGGAAAACACACCATTTGTTTTACTATGTGTTTTAGTAAAAATATTATTTGAATAATGATACATTTAAATTTTATGAGGATATGTTTAATGGTTTTAATAACCATTAGGGTTAATATGGTCATTAATGTCAAAGTAATTATTGTTAATTAATATTTTTTGATTTTGTGGGAAATAATATTTCAATAAAACACTATTCCTCAAAATATTGTTTGATGATTACTTATTTGTTGAGGATGTTCAACATAATTTTATAACATTATAGAAATTAAATTAATATAGTTATATAAAAATGATAACCTATATTTTTGGTTCCAACCCATCACATCGCAAAAGGCCATAGAGCTTGAACCCAAAATCGATGGTTTAAAATGGTGCAGTGCCTTCCAAATGATTATGTGATGTCAAATATAATATGACATTGTTTTTATTTATACTATTTAATAGATACAATTTTTATATGATTTGAAATTTAACATAGGAAAAATTCTGTATGAATTTTAATAGCTTTAAGGTAATTAATATTTTTGGAAATGATTTATTGGGATGAGGTATTAGTATCTCTTATGAATACAATGTTATTTAAAATAACATATTATTTGAGAATATCCTAATTAAAATTTTCAATTTTGAGGTTATTTGGGATGTAGGGTAATTTATTTAAATAAGTATTTAAGTTGAACATTTTTATTAGAGAATAATATAAATTTGAATTAATTTGGGGAATTATATTTACACATAATATCTATATTTGAGTTTCGATAATATATAAATATCGGGTAAATATTATTATATAATTTGTAGGAATCAAGTTATTTTCTATAATTTAATTTTATTTCGCCATGTATGAGAAATTCAAAGTGAATTCTCTTCGTTTGGAGCAACAGATGAGATTGTAGTGGAACATTATTAAAGGTTAAAATTTTAATTTTCATGTGAATATATTTCTTTATGTTTTTAGTCATTATGATAAAATAATTCATAATATTTTAAGAACAAGAACTTGAAAAAAGTTGATATTATTTCCTTCAAATTTTATGAATTGATGGCCTCTTCACCCCTCCACGATATAGTGTTTTGTGGTCATTAACCATATCCTATTCATGTTATATATAAAACTATATTATTACAAGTATATTAATATAAAATATCACATATAAGTTTTTTTACTTCTCAATTATTTTGTTCTTATCTTGGAACCGAAATACATATTTTTTCAGGTATTCTTTTTTGTTTCTCGCGAATCCTTTGTAGAAGAGGTTTTATTTTCCCTCTTTGTGATAGGGTTCTCAATACACATTGAACCCTTCTAAACTAACATAAAATTCTGAGGGGTCAATTTATTTAAGGGGTAAGAGTGAAATATCCTTTTTTTAAATACGACTATGTTTGATAGTGTATAGGACACACAACACCGAGTTTTTAAAAACCCTGACATACTATTAATATATTATTAATTAATCTAATTGTTATCCCATAGTCTTTAAATTTTCATGTAATAATATGATTAACTATATTATGATATATATATATATATATATCTTATATAATATAATATATTTATTAATCTTTATAAAAGACACACTCGTATTTTTTGAAATTTAATTTTGATATTAAAAAAGTATTTTCTTCAACAAAAAGATTCTTATTTATTTTTGTTAGAATATAACTTTTTTATTTTAATTTTATAAATTTAGTTTTTTGAAAAGAATTTTTTTTATAAAATAATATTAAAACTATATTTGGGTGAATTTTTTGGATTTTTTTGAAATATTTAATTTTTTAATAGTTTGAAAAATTATGCTTTTTTTGAAAACTATATTTTTCTATTAAGGTATTTTAAACACAATTTTTTATTAAAAAATACTGATAAAATTAAATATTAGTTCTTTTATATTATTTATAATCATATTATGAACAATATAATTTCTTTTACAATTGAATTTGTAATAAAACAATTATACCCCAAAAAGAGATTTTTTTTGGAAAAATCTTTTCACCACATTTTATGGGTTTAATATTAAATTAAAATCAACAATTTCTATATATTTAATTTGGTAAAATTTATTCCATATATAGAATAAAAATAACTAATTGTAGGTAATAATTTCAATATAACTTTTGGTTATTATTATTAGTATCTATATTAAATATTTATGACCTTATTAAGGGTAAATGTGGAAATTAATGATGTAAATAATATGAAAAGGACTATATATTGACCCTTAAAATTGCATGTTTTGAATTTTATGGTTGTAAATTTTTCATTTCTGTAAAATAATTGAATATATTATGTTGGGAAAAAATACCTCATGATAACATTGTAGTGCTTTTTAGTTTATTGTGATTATTGACAAATAAGGTTTCAAATGTCAGTTGTGGAGCTCTAGAGAGATTGTTTACAAGGTATATTGAGAATGTTCCAATAAAAATATAGTAAAGAATAATTGTGTTTTGTGAAGGTCTAGTGATTTTCTAGTGATGGATTACGAAGAGTGACTCATTAAAAATGGGGAAGGCATAGATTTTGTGAGGTATAAGTGTTTCAAGAAGGTAGTGTGATTTTAAAAGGTGATGATATTTGATAAGGATTGGTGAGAAGAAAGGGTTGGTAACATCTATGAGACTATGTGAAGCTTCATAAATGAGTAAATTTCCTGGAGATTCTTAATGATATGGAGCTTCAAAAAAATTAAGGTAGATATTCATGAAATTTTAATGGAAAGATAAAAATATTCATAAAACGGACGAAATGTTTATTAATAGGTTTATACCACACATTTGAAAGAGAACTATACTAAAAAAATACAAAGGCTCTAAATTAAAAAAGGTGATTCATGAAGGTGATTTGTGAAATATTTTTCTTGGGAGAATGCTTTCATAAAATCATTTATTTAATGGAGGAAGGGGGTTCAAGAAGAATATATATGATTTGTGATTATAGTGGGCCTCACAAAAGAAAACAAGGATTCAAAATAGTGGTCATATTTTAAAATGATAGGTAAGATTAAAAAATATTTATCTTTATGAATGGTGTGAGATTCTAGAATGTTTTAGGTTTCTCAATGACGGTGAACATAATAAAGGCTGTGATCTTGGTGAATAATGTGAGATTCATGAAATTGAAGGAACTATACAACAAATCTATGGTAAATTTGTATTCATCAATATGATAACGGTGGAACATAACGATTAATAAAATGAGGTGTAAAACATATTGATTCAACTAGTAAAAAGAAGAATGAAATGAATGACCAATGAGAACACATTAGTTAAGAGAGAATGTATCTTTTAAATTGTGATTGTTTGTAAACCTAGACGGGCAGTGAGTCTGCACAGATTTTTTTTATAATAGTTAAATTTTTGGATTTTTTACATAGTAAATTTATTTGTTTGATCCTTGGACATAACCTAATGTGGTTGTTGAAAATAATATTATCATGTCTCACCCAATAATTCATTTTTACTCATAAATTTATTAATGAAATAGAGGTAAGATTGTTTTCTTTAATGACAAAACCTAATCTGAAAGTGTAGTATTTGAAATTATTCAACCCCTTATTTATCCCCTAGAAGGATATTTAAACTATTTGGGATAACATGTGGCCACTTGGTGCCATATTATGTTAATTTTTGCAATTATAATAATAATTTAAATGATAATGAAAATAATATCACTTTATCACTATTAATATCTATAATATTTTTTGACTCGCATAAAAGATTTACGTTAAATTTAAAATATTAATTTGAAATATTAATTTTTTTTATCATGGTAATTTATTTCAAATTTATAATTATGAAATTATTTCCTAAATAAATTCACAACCCCAACAAAACATTTTTCTAATTAATTGAAAATAATAATTTTTAATTAAATAGCTGTGATGTTGTTTTTAATGAAAAAATAAATTAATAGTTCAAAAAATGAAATTAATGGCATTTTATAATAAAGAATTATTTTGTAAATGATTTAAAATTCATTGAAATCCTATATTTAGAATTGTGATTGTCATGTAGTTTAAAATATCTTACATAGTCATTTTAATGGAAAATTTTCCTTTTATAATAAATATAATTAAAAAAAATTATAAAAACATCATTGTCACGATAATTTCCAAAAAAGGATAATGCGGGATAAAACAAAATATAAAGGTGATAACATCAGTAAAACATGTTCAAATTATATTATATAATAGTATTTAAAGTCATATTTAGCTTCTTTTGAAATTATATCATTTTTAACCGTTTAATTATGAAAATTAATTTACATTAATTTAATATTTTATGAAATTACAAAATTTCCCCATCCCTTCACTTATAAAAGAGAACCAAATCTCTACAATTCCTGGAACATAAAGAACCATTTGTTTCAAATAAACCCTTAAAAATACCATCCTTAATTACCATACCATTTACAATATTCATTTTTATTATAAACCCTCTTAGGAATGACTTTTTCTCAAACCTTAGGATGTAGTTTAAAATAGGGTGTTTCTCATAACTAAGAATTATTATTTTACTTATTATTCCACCTCTGTATAGTCATAATCAAGAATTATTATATAAAAAAATAAGTATATCCCATAAATTTATATTTTATTATATTAGTTAAACATCCTATATCAATATCCTATTCTATTAAATTGGAAATTAAACCAATATTTGTGGGTACAGTGGACTGCCGCCTCATGAAATGATGTAATTAATTTTCCATTATCACCTCCCATGACTATTTATTACTATGAATTTAATATATATATATATATATGTTATATTAATGAAATATTTAACATTATAAAAAATAATTATATCATATACTTTCTAACAATACAATCCATTTAAAAGAGAAAATGTCATTAGCGCATATATGTGTCCTACCACCACCAAGAAGTGATATGATATTTTTTTAATAATCTTATCAAATAGATGATATATATGAGTTTATTTAAATAAATATTATGATATTATGATATAATTATCCATATATACTGATAAAATAATACTTACACCCTCACAATAAATAACATTGAAAATTTGACATGATACTGATGTGTATTAATGGATCACCATCTCCAAGATTGTGAAATATTTATTTTTTCAGAAAAATATAACCTATATTAATTTAAATGAATAATTGAAATATAAAAAGAGTAATTAGTTTATCTTAATGTATGTATATTTTATGTAAAATTTTCCACTTTTACCATAGTCAATGTAATGGATTAGACCATATGGAACCTTAATTTATTAAAAATATGATGTTTAATGTGTCTTAGGGTATCCTAATGTGTTTTTATGAAATGTGATCCATTACAATAGTGAATAATTTCAAAAAATTTCCAAATTTTTCAGTTTTCAAATGGTTTCTCATCATGGAAATATCTTGTTTTCAGGGTAGCTTGTTCTGGAGGTAGCATATTGTGTGATAACACTATTTATCAATAATGTGAAATTAAATAAGGGATACCTTGCTAAATAAAAAATATATTTAGGTATTGTATGTTTTGTAACATGTTGGTGGATGCGATTGCATTGTGTGTGTTGTTTATATCGATATGATGGAAGGAATATGACTATGTTGTGATATATAGAGAAGTGGAAGAGATGTTTTAGGAAACAAGGATATAATGATAGATGTTGTGACATTATTCTGTAGTGGGGATGTGGTGTACAATTGAATTTGTTTTAGATGTTGGGTTTCTTTTTTTACTATGCGGGTTGATATATATTTTTCTGATAGATTTTTGGTTACTATGGAAAGGGAAATGAACAATAATCCTAAACTTGAATTATTACGTGATAATTATTTAAACTAAGTGTCTAACAAAAATGTTTGTTAATAGAGAATTTATAAAATGGATTAATATTAAATAAATAATTAAAAAGAACAATGGATTGTGTTCTGATTATATGATGTTATAAATTTAGAGGGGCTTCAAATTTTGGGATGTCCTGATTTGGTTGTGGTTTTTCTTATAAACCCATTTGTTGGGATTATGTTCCATTATATATATATATATACATACATTGAATGTTCCTGATATTTCTATAATCACCCTACCCTTATCAACCACTACGTTCTGACTCCCACATAGTCGTGTTTTATGGTGTATTTACCAACATACTGGTGCTAGGGTGGATGGTTGGCCACCAACTCTTTCCCACTATCTCTTATATGTGACATTAGCCCATATGTCTTTCGGTGAGTGGTGATATGATGTCCCATGAGTCTTTGGGATCAGTTATAACGTGATATCCTATATGTATTTGGGGTGATATTTTTTGTGTATTCCCATGTGTTTTCAAGATGAAATGTGTTGTGATGGACTAGGTGTCTGAGGGAGAGAAGTGATGTGAGGTATATCCCAAGTGTGTGTGGATGGGATGTGTTGTGAGGTGTGTCCCTAGTGTGTCTGGACAGGATGTGCTATGATCTCTCGCCCAATTGTGTGCATATAGGATGCTATGTGATATATTCGGAAGTGGGGGGAGCGCCAGAATGATTTACGTTGGGTTGTGAGAGAAGATAATCAATGGGAACATCGTTTAGGGTACCACATCATTAATATTAATTATGAATTAATATTCTACATGTTTGTTTTATTTGGTGGGATTTCATTGAAGAGGACGACGTTATGGTTATTCTATCTATTATGCATTGTTTGGTATTGTTGTTTTACATGGGTGTGTTAGAATGCTCCTTCCATTTTTTCATGATAGACATTGGTTTTCCTACTATGTATACATGTATGATCAACCAATTTGTATGAAAAATATTTTCAAGTTTCCTTGGGGATTACTTGGACCATTCTGGATGTTACTAGCTCAGAACCTAGGATATATTCTGTATTGGTTCTCTCGTTTGTTTTTGTTATTTACATTTGGGAAATTTATTTGTATCAGTTATATTAATATTTTCTCTGTGGTATGGTTTTTTATTTTTATAATATATATATTATATTTGGTTTTTTATACATTATATATCCCAATATTGTTTCATTATAATGATTAATTCCTCCCATATTGTGATATTTGGACACCCTTGGTTCTAATCAGAAACTCAGCGCCTGTTGGATATGGGACATGGGGGGCTTTTATCTCCCATTCAACATATCTAACTCAGGAGGGGTATCTTTGTAATGAGGGGGTGATAATAGTGTCATATCAGAGGTGATATTTGATGAATATGGTGGTTTTTGAGTTAGGAATGGTGAGGAATGCGTGGGTTGGTATGAAAATAATTTTAGTTGATCTTGGATCATAAAATATCCCAGGGATACAGGATAAGAAATGGTATTTTAGGGCCCCCCATGATCCAGTGCATGGGAAATTACCTTATTAAGTGTCCAAGTGATATGATACTACTTGTGTTGTTGTGAACTAGAAGAGGTTCATAAAAAATTATGACTTGTGTTCTTGTTTGAAATGGGTTGTTAAGGAAAATTCATATTGGAAAAAATGAATTAAATGGATTTAAGATAATTAAAATTTATAATTACAAAAATACATACTACCTGGATTAGTAAATCCTTGTTTATATTTCAGGTAATGATTCTTGTCATCATTCATGAGTGGCTTAAGAAGTGGTTGTTTAGCAAGCTGATCTAGTAGATCGACATAGGGTTGGTCCAACTAAGGATTGCGGTTAGTGGTCGTGGCAGTTTTTTGTCTATTAGTTGCATGATTTGGAAAATTATAATGGGACCATTTATGAAATATAAACCATGATTTGGATAGAGGAGCTTGAGATCACTTTCGGGTACATCTGAGCCCTAATGGGGTATAGGGTACCTTTGGTGGTTAATCAGATTTGAGGATCTCTCTGTTAGTGGTGGATGTTTTCCTTCATGAGAGGAAGGAGAGAGATGTTTCTGGTCCTATATCCATAAAGAGTTTTAATATGTGTTCCTTTCATTGACCTTGAATATTGTGAAGAGTTTTGATCTACTTTACCTTTAGTATGATAATTTTTATGTGTGGGAGATTGGGATTAAGTTCTTGTATGTTTTTGGTTTTTCCCCAGATATTTCTCCAGATGATGATTCCCAAGTGAGGAGTCTTAAAGAGGAAATCAAAAATTTGATCTTGTATACAGTTACACCTTTTGCATTTCCAACGTACTGATAGGTTTAGAAGAAGTAATAGGTGCTTGAGTGGATGCACTCAAGTGGAGGATTTCCATGAGAGGGTAAAAAACAGGGTTCCATAAGGAGTGGAATTGTCGGTGGAAAGCCTCAGGTGTTCGGGCCTTCAGGGTTTATATGACAACCCTGCTTTTTATTACAACTTAGCATGCTTTATTACATAAACCTTCACTTTATACAACAAAGAAGATCGAGAGGTTTAGTGTCTTTGGGGCTTAGGATCATTACATAAAAACATTAAACTTGAAATACAAATCTGCATTGAAAACTTCCTTTACATGACCACTACATTC
Source organism: Viscum album (assembly GCA_963277665.1). NCBI lineage: Eukaryota > Viridiplantae > Streptophyta > Magnoliopsida > Santalales > Viscaceae > Viscum > Viscum album. The sequence continues at coordinate 1,974,686,888 of OY728133.1, forward strand.
CTTCGTACTTAGCATTGCATGGGATAACCTGAGAACATGAATAAGAAAAGGGTGAGCTATAAATCCCAGTAAGGGAGTACACAATGAATAACATGCGGAGTACAATACATGTTAGGAAATAGGAACATCAATAGAGCATTAGAGTAACATGAACATAAAGGCATGATAAAGCATGATAACCATAACACGGAAATGTGGCAACAACACTTAACATTGAATTAGCATGAGCCAAGGATCATTGCACATGGAGCATGAGTTAGCCCTCATTTCACATGAAGCACGATTAAACCCTCGTTTCACTTGAATTATCATGAGTCAACACTCATTACACATGACGTATCATGATACTATACTTTACCCAATGCATTGAAGCGCTATAAAGGGCGCTCCCTTCTTAAACATTTCATTTCATGCATAAGTGTGCCACATGGATCATAAAACATGGATTCATAAAACTTAATCATTTATTCCACGATAAAGGAATGTGGAATTCATACATGAAACATTATAATCAATAAGTAAATGTGCATACAGGTGAATACCCTTTATGGAGAAAATCGGTGTGATTTCGGCAGCGTAACGACGTGACATAAGAATTCATAAAAAACGTTGATGAGAGAGAAAGGGTTCCTCATCATATTTACATGTAATGGACAGTAAGGAGGTCATATAGATACATGTACCAACAATTGAAAAGGAATTTAGATTCATGATACAAAATTATTGCTTGAATATAAAAGTGGAGACAAAGGTTTCTTTCGGAATTTCAGCATAGTAACAGGTGTAAATGGGAGGATTTTAATGAGAGAGAAAGGGGTCTCCCATCATTCAAACAATAATATGGAAGTATGGGAGAGGTGAGAAACCATACCCCAACATTCATAATTGAAATTAAAAGGGAAATACAACTTAAAGAAAATTGACAAAAATGAGAAAGGAAGAAAACCCCTTACTTGGAAGTGTGCTTCCAAAGGCTAGAGAGAGGCTTGTGAGAGGCTTCTTGGGAGCTTGGGGAACCTTCGGAGGATTCTAGAGAGATTAGGGTAGAGGTTGGATGAACTACAAGGGATTTTAGTGAGGAGGAAGTGGGAGCTTGGGTGGGTTTATATAGGAAAGGTGAGAGAATTCATTATTATTTAGGTTTGGGACCCCTTATATTAAAATAATCTAAACCACAAGCCATCCAATGGTATTTGCCCATGGTTTCTGGAAATGGAAAGAGGAAAACAATATTTTACAATGCCAAGGTCCGAACTTATTAAAAAATTAGGTTTGCTTATGTGGAGGTGAGTCACACTCCCATGGAAATTAATTTAAAAAGGCAAAGTGTTGAATAAGTCTTGAGGGCTCCATTAATGCTTTGAAAAGTAAGTCAAACAAACCCAAAACCTCATTATTTTAATGATAAAACACATATTGGACGAACATAAGGATTATGTTATTTTATTACATCACCATTGGGTCATTATGTTGTCATAAAACACATTATATATTTAAATGGTATTTAATTTTTACCCAAAAATTTGACTGTCTCAGAAAATTATGAAAAATTCACCGTTGGATAATTTCGACGCCCTGATTCCAAAAATAATATTTATTTTATCTAAATAATTTTCTAAATATGTAAATTTTTACTTTTATATTTAAAACCGACATTTATAAAAAAATTCACAAGTTTTGAAAGAAATGGCTTTCAAACCATAATAAAAATTTTAATTACATTCATAAAATTATAAGATCATTTATACTTAATAAAAAATTAATTTAATACTAATAATAATATTTTATTAAAATATTATTTAATTCAAAAATCCTTTAATTTAATAAAATATAATTCTTATTTAAATCATAACTAAAAACACCTTTTGTACTTTAAAAACTAATTACAATGTACCAAAAATGACTAGAAATTATATTCATTATTATATACAAAAAATAATGTAAATGAACATGGTGCTACTTATTTGTTACATAACCCCTTAAAATAGCCACATAAGACCTATGGGTAAGGTGCGCGATGGTGACAGATTCTTGGGGCATCTCGGATAACATCGCTCGAGTGGTAATTTCAATCAACTTCCACTTTTCCCGTAGACGATCACGTTCGAGCTTGACTTGATGAAGCTCAGCTTGGGCTTGGTCAAGGGAAAATCCCAAAGACGCCACCTCTTTTCCGAGCTCCGACAAATGGGATTCTTAAGGGGAAATTCTACTGGATGAGGCCATCGCTTCCTTTGTCTGAGTAGAAATGGGTTCGTTAATGCATTATATTTATACTACTCAGATGATCACTGTTCAGCGGCTATAAAAGTAACGGTCACAAATCTTAATGTAAAACTAAAGAAGTTGACATCTTATAAAAACATTTTTCATAAAGAAACATTTAACAAGATCCAGAGGGATTTTTTATTAATGAAACTTTGGGTCATTACAATATTCCCCCCCTTAAGAAATTTAGCCCTCGAAATTTTCCTTTTTCCACACTAAAACAAATGTGGGTAACTCAGCTTCATCATATCCTCCGACTCCCATGTTGCTTCTTCAAACTTGTGGTTTCTCTACAACACCTTGACGAGGGGCATTGTCTTATTTCGTAGAACGTTTTCTCTACGATCTAAGATCTTCACTGGTTGCTCCTCATAAGAATGATCATCTTCTAATTGTACCGCCTCGGAAGAGAGTACATGTGAAGGGTCTGGTATGTACATCCTTAAGAGGGATACATGGAATACATTATGCACCTTGGCCATAGTAGGTGGAAGTGCTAGTTGATAGGCCACATCCCCAACACGATCATGAATCTCGAAGGGGCCGATGTACCTTGGACTTAACTTCCCTTTCTTTCCAAACCTCATGACCTTCTTCCACGGAGATATGCATAAAAACACCATGTCTCCGACTTTAAACTCAAGGTCTCATCGACGATTATTTGCATAACTCTTCTGTCGACTTTGGGCTGCCTTGATATGCTGCTGAATGGTTTTCACCTTCTCCACCATTTCTTCGACCATTTCTGGTCCATGCAGCTTACGTTCACTGACCTCATCCCAACATTCCGGTGTTCTACACCTTTTCCCATACAGGGCTTCATATGGTGCCATTTGTATGATCGAGTGGAAGCTATTATTATAAGAGAACTCAACCAGAGGAAGATGTTGATCCCATCCTCCTTTAAAGTCCATTGAGCACGCTCTCAACATATCCTCAAGTGTTTGGATAGTCCGCTCGGATTGGCCATCAGTTTGAGGATGATAGGCCATAGTGAAGTTCAGTTTAGTATTCAGAGCATGTTGAAAACTCTTCCAAAACTTAGAGGTGAATCTTGGATCTCGGTCAGAAACAATAGATAGTGGTACTCCATGCAACCGTACCACATCCCTGATATATATCCATGCCAGTTGATCCAAAGAAAAATCCTCTCGAATAGCAATGAAGTGTGAAGTCTTTGTAAGATGATCCACAACAACCCAGATTGCATTGTTGCCTTTGGATGTCCTTGGAAGTCCAGTGAAAAAGTCCATAGTGATGTTCTCCCATTTCCATTCTAGTATGGGCAATTGTTGCATCATCCCCTTAGACTTTTGCCTCTCTGCCTTCACTTGCTGAAACACCAGGCACTTTGATGTATATTCAGCGATCTCCTTCTTCATATAATCCCACCAAAAGTGTTCTCGGATATCTCGATACATCTTTGTGCTACCTGGGTGAATAGAGAAATTTGAACTATGTGCATCATCCAAAAGATCATTCTTCAGCTCCGAACTTCATGGAACACATAGTCTTTTCCCAAACCGCACAATTCCTTCTTCATTAACATTAAACTCTGAGGATTTTCCCTTTTTGATAGCTTCCACTTTTTCATGGATTCCTGCATCATCCTTTTGAGCATCCTTTATCCTTTCCCAAAGAGATGGTTGAGCAATAATTTGGGAAAGGATTGATGATGTTCTTTTCCTTATGATTCCCACAACCATCTTCATCAAGTCTATGAAGATTGGATCCTTCTCAATTCTCATCATTGATAGAATAGTTGGATCCTTTCTACTTAGGGCATCCGCCACCTTGTTCGCTTTCCCAGGGTGGTAATGTATTGAACAGTCATAATCCCTGATGAGCTCTATCCATCTTCTCTGGCGCATATTAATCTCTTTCTGTGTGAATATATATTTAAGACTCTTGTGGTCAGTATATATCTCACATTTCTCTCCATAGAGATAATGCCGCCATATTTTCAAGGCATAGATCACCACTGCCAACTCCAGATCATGCGTTGGATAGTTTTGCTCATGGATTTTCAACTGCCTTGAGGCATAGGATATCACTTTATCATTTTGCATCAGCACACATCGTAAGCCCTTCTTCGAAGCATCACTGAATACCACAAAAAGATCCCCACTTGTGGGTAATGTGAGCACGGGTGTAGTGATAAGCCTCCTTTTCAACTCCTTGAATCTTTCTTCGCATCATCACTCCAAGAAAATTTTACTCCCTTTCGAGTTAGCTTGGTAATTGGGTTGGACAATCGTGAGAAATTTCTCACAAGTCGTCGATAATATCCAGCTAACCCCAAGAATCTACGGATATCCGTTACCGATGTTGGCCTCGGCCATCCCTCAATTGCATCTGTTTTGGAGGGGTCCACAGATATCCCATTGCTCGTGATGATATGGCCCAAGAATGAGACCTCCTTCAACCAGAACTCACACTTTCTATACTTGTCATAGAGCTTCTCCTTGCGCAAAGTCTCTAGTACAGTTCTTAAATGCTCCTCATGGTCCTACTTGGTTTTGGAGTATATAAGAATATCATCTATAAAGACTACCACAAATTTGTCTAGGTAGTCTCTAAAGACTCTATTCATCAAGTCCATGAATATTTCCGGAGCATTGGTGAGTCCGAAAGGCATTACTATGAATTCGTAGTGCCCGTACCCTGTACGAAAAGCAGTCTTGGGGATATCTTCCTTCTTCACCCTTACTTGATAATATCCCAACCGCAAGTCCACCTTGGAGAAGTATTGTGCTCCAGGCAGCTGATCAAACAAGTCATCGATTCTTGGGATAGGATACTTGTTCATTATCTTGATTTTGTTAAGTTCACGATAATCGATGCAAAGCAGCATTGACCCATCCATTTTCTTGAAGAAGAGGACTGGTGCACCCCAAGGTGATGCACTTGGGCATATAAACCCTTTATCTAGATTCTCCTCTAGTTGTTTCTTAAGCTCTTCAAGATCAACAACAGCCATTCTATATGGAGTCTTGGATATTGGTAGCACCCCAGGTATAATTTCAATTGATAACTCAACATCTCTTCTTGGAGGAAGACCAGGATGATCCTCAGGAAATACTTCAGCAAATTCCCTCAAAACAGGCATTTCTTCAAAGGGGGTTTCTTCCTTCGACTTAATCATCTGAGCTAGATATTCGTGCTCATAAGGCAGTAATATCCATGCTTGAGATGATGGAGCTAAAGGAGATTCATCTTCCTCCTGACACTTATAAAGAATCGCGGGTCGATTCTCCATAGGGAGTGTGATTTCCCTCTCCCGACAATTTATGTTGGCTCTATATAAGGAAAGCCAATACATTCCAAGAATTGCATCAAATTCCACCAAAGGGTGTATGATGAGGTTTGCCGGGAAATTCAATCCACAGATTATAACCGGGGAGGACTTATACTCACGGAATGCAATGACTGCCCCATTTTCCGTACTCACCGAAATCTTTACTTCCATGATTTGTGGTGGTGCAGGGATTGTTCTACTAAACTTTTGAGATATAATAGAATGCGTAAAAACTAAATCAAAAAGTATGTCCGCTATTCTTGAATGAATAACTAGTGTACCTGCCACCACTTCGTTGTCGGGGTTCACTTCGGCAGAAGTGATGGAAAAAGTTCTTCCATTCTGTCTTGGAGGTTGTTGGTTGCCTCTGATAACCCTTGGATTAGGGCACTGATTCGCAAAATGACCTGGTTCTTTGCATTTGTAGCATTGAACAACGCGTTGAGGTTCGAATGGGGCGTTCCTCTCCTTTGTCGTAGCCGCGGGTCCTTCTTGCTGACAGTTAACAGCTAGGTGCCCTTCTCTTCCACACTTGAAGCATTTTCTTGTCCCCCTAAGGCAATTTCTAGGGTGCTTCTTTCCACACTTTTGGAAAGTGGGGTGCTGGAATTTCTTAGTGCCGTTGGATTTATCCATCAGACCACCAGCATTGAAGTCCACCTTACGCTTCTTTTCCCCATGATACCCATGTGATTCTCCGATCTCCATTTCAACCTTGAGGGCACATCGGAAAATTTCCTCATAGCTGTCGAAGTCCCGGATCGCTAATGCATTTTGCAAGCTAGGCTTCAGTCCACCAAAGAAGCGGTCAACATTGCATTCGGGGGTAAAGACAAAGCCAGAAGCGTATCGTGCAAGCCTTGTGATGTTTGTCTCGTATGCTCCCACAGATTCTTCAACTTTCTGTTTGAGGGAAATGAAGTCCCTTTCCATCTTAAGACGGAGGGTGCGTGGAAAATATTTATCGAAGAACATCTTCCATAATTCCTTCCATTCCAAAGCCTCGATCTCCTCTTCATGCTTCGTATTTTTGATCAACGTCCACCATTGATCAGCTTCACCCTCCATACGATAATCCGCCAGGATAACCTTCTCTTTTTCAGAGCATTGGAGGATGGAGAATATCTTTTCAATGGAGTTGATCCATTGTTCAGAGATCGTGGGATCAGATGATCCACTAAAAGTAGGAGGCCTTTGTCTCATGAAGCTTTCAATAGCGACTTGTTCTTTGTTAGTGGGGGTTGAACGTTCCTCTTGACACGTGTTTCTATTCAAAACTTGAGTTAGCTGAGAGAGAAGCGTGACCAAGTTCGCGATTCCTGCTCCCACTGGATTGGGCATCTCATTAGTACAATCATCACACTGATCTTCACAATGGTTGTTAGCCCGAGTTCTCCTATTACAGGCCATTGGCTGGAATAAAAGGAAAGTTAGGGGTAACACATAAAGGGTAATACAAAGACAAAAGTGGATGAATTATAAATAAACTTTTATCTCTTTAAATCATGAGTATATACGATTCAATCCAGGCTTTTCATGATCTTCCTTCTAACATATATTCTTAGGGTCATTTTTCCCTTAATAAGGGTTCATACTAAGATTGTGAATTTATAAAAACATATCCCCCGGGTGTGTCATATCCAAGAGTGCAGCAAGGCCCGTTTTCGTGCACCAGTTCCCGTTCCAGTCTAGCTCAAAGTGGTGTTTTCGGGTTTTACCCCTAGGATACATCTGTGCCAGAGCCGCCTCTACCTGCTCGTATCCAGAAAGGGATGTATTTGTTTGATAAACCACTTACATAGTATTTACCAAAACTTAGGGATGTTTTTATTATGCTTAGTCTTATATCTAGGGCTTTAATAGGGTTTCCTAATCCCAAAAATAACTAAACCTATCCTCTGATACCAACTATGACAACCCTGCTTTTTATTACAACTTAAGCATGCTTTATTACATAAAACTTCACCTGATACAACAAAGAATATCGAGAGTTTTAGTGTCTTTGGGGCTTAGTATCATTACATAACAACATTAAACTTGAAATACAACATATTTATTGAAAACTTCCTTTACATGACCACTACATTCCTTCGTACTTAGCATTGCATGGGATAACCTGAGGACATGCATAAGAAAAGGGTGAGCTATAAAGCCCAGTAAGGGAGTACACAATGAATAACATGAGGAGTACAATACATGTTAGGCAATAGGAACATCAATAGAGCATTAGAGTAACATGAACATAAAGACATGATAAAGCATGATAACCATAACATGGAAATGTGGCAACAACACTTAACATTGAATTAGCATGAGCCAAGTCTCATTGCACATGGAGCATGAGTAAACCCTCATTGCACATGAAGTACGAGTAAACCCTTGTTGCACTTGAATTAGCATGAGCCAACACTCATTGCACATGACGTATCATGATACTATACTTTACCCAATGCATTGGAGTGCTATAAAGGGCGCACCCTTCTTAAACATTTCATTTAATGCATAAGTGTGCCACATGGATCATAAAACATGGATTCATAAAACATAATCATTTATTCCCCGATAAAGGAATGTGGAATTCATACATGAAAATTTATAATAAATATGTAAATGTGCATAAAGGTGAATACCTTTTATGGAGAAATGGGCATGGTATTCACTACACAATGATATTGGCTTAGAAAATCGGTGTGATTTCGGCAGCGTAACGGCGTGACATAAGAATTCATAAAATAGGTTGATGAGAGAGAAAGGGGTTACTCATCATTTTTACATGTAATGGACAGTAAGGAGGTCATATAGATACATGTACCAACAATTGAAAAGGAATTTAGATTCATGATACAAAAGTATTGCTTGAATATAAAAGTGGAGAAAAAGGTTTCTTTCGGAATTTCGGCATAGCAACGGGTGTACATGGGAGGCTTTTAATGAGAGAGAAAGGGGTCTCCCATCATTAAAACAATAAGAGGGCAGTATGGGAGAGGTGAGAAAACATACCCCAACATTCATAATTGAAATTAAAAGGGAAATACAACTTAAAGAAAGTTGACAAAAATGAGAAAGGAAGAAAACCCCTTACTCGGAAGTGTGCTTCCAAAGGCTAGAGAGAGGCTTGTGAGAGGCTTCTTGGGAGCTTGGGGAACCTTGGGAGGATTCTAGAAATAGTAGGGCAGAGGTTGGACGAACTCCAAGGGATTTTAGTGAGGAGGAAGTGGGATCTTGGGTGGGTTTATATAGGAAAGGTGAGAGAATTCTTTATTATTTAGGTTTGGGACCCCTTATATTAAAATAATCCGAACCACAAACCATACCATGGTATTTGCTCACGGTTTCTGGAAAAGGAAAGAGGAAAACAATATTTTACAAGGCCAAGGTCCGAAGTTATTAAAAAATTAGGATTGCTTATGTGGAGGTGAGTCACACTCCCAGGGAAATTAATTTAAAAAAGAAAAGTGTTGAATAAGTATTGAGGGCTCCATTAATGATTTGAAAATTAAGTCAAACAAACCCAAAACCTCATTATTTTAATGATAAAACACATATTGTCTGAACATAAGGATTATGTTATTTTATTACATCACCATTGGGTCATTATGATGTCATAAAACACATTATATATTTAAATGGTATTTAATTTTTACCCAAAAATTTGACTGTCTCAGAAAATTATGAAAAATTCACCGTTGGATAATTTCGACATCCTGATTCCAAAAATAATATTAATTTTATCTAAATAATTTTCTAAATATGTGAATTTTCACTTTTAAAATAAAAACCGACATTTATAAAAAAATTCATGGGTTTTGACAGAAATGGCTTTCAAACCTTAATAAAAATTTTAATTTCATTCATAAAATTATAAGATCATTTATACTTAATAAATAATTAATTTAATATTAATAATAATATTTTATTAAAATATTCTTTAATTCAAAAATACTTTAATTTAATAAAATATAATTCTTAATTAAATAATAACTAAAAACACCATTTGTACATTAAAAACTAATTACAATGTATCAAAAATGACTTGAAATTATATTCATTATTATATACAAAAAATAATGTACATGAAAATGGTGCTACTTATTTGTTACATAACCCCTTAAAATAGCCGCATAAGACCTAAGGGTAAGTTGCGCGATGGTGACAGATTCTTGGGGTGGCTCGGATAACATCGCTCGAGTGGTAATTTCAATCACCTTCCACTTTTCCCGTAGACGATCACGTTCGAGCTTGACTTGATGAAGCTCAGCTTGGGCTTGGTCAAGGGCAAAGCCCAAAGACGCCACCTCTTTTCCGAGCTCTAAAAAATGGGCTTCGTAAGGGGAAATTCTACTGGATGAGGCCATCACTTCCTTTTTCTGAGTAGAAATGGGTTCGTTAAAGCCTTATATTTATACTACTCAGATGATCAATGTTCAACAGCTATAAAAGTAACGGTCACAAATCATAACGTAAAACTAAAGAAGTTGACATCGTATAAAAAAATTTCATAAAGAAACATTTAACTGGATCAAGAGGGATTTTCTATTAATGAAAATTTGGGTCGTTACTGTTTAAACCAGCCGGGAGTCAAAATCAATAGCTTCCCTTTTAACATTGTGGTTTTTTGCCATTTATATGGGCCCTGGACTGGTGGTTTTATTATACGGGTCATGTGACCATTTTTATTAACAGTGCCTAGTGGATTCTTGAGATCAGTTTAGATGTGGAAGAAAAATTCAGTTTCAGTATCTATAATAGTTACCAGTAAGGCCATTCCAATAGTAGGTGTAAAAAGATTATTGTCCATGTATGGATAATGTATAATGTATAGGAAAACCACTTGATATTACCTGATATCTGAGACCTCATCCCAAGGGTGGTCATGGAGGGGTCCATCAGTAGAGAGGTAAGGGAGATTAGAGTTGTCAATTTCATGTAGTAGAGGATGCATCACCAGATGGTCCAAAGATTTTTATAGGGACAATCATTTTATTGTCTACCATTTTTTGTGCTTTTTTAATCCGGAGATTCGCATTCCTATGTTTCATCCTATATATTATATTCTTTTGGACTATATGCAGATGGATTCCCATATCCCTACTATTGATTGCACCAATCAAAGTCCATAACAACTTGTTCAATGTGTGATGAAGGTGTAAACAGATTACTAGGATGCATCATTCCCGTGTGTATCTATTTTTAATATATATTTTACAATAAGATTTCATTTTTTTCATATACTAGTTGTATTTAGTATGTTCCATTATTGAGTTATTTTAAAGGAGAATCATTTTTTCAGATTTAGATGTCATGTGAATTGTTTTCAATTTAAAGTGAAGTTTTCATGTGGGAAGTCAACATCTGGATCCCCTTATTTCATTGTAAGATAAATTTTTTGATTGAATAAGTAGACACTAATATGGTATAGGTTCCTTGGGACCTCAGTGAATTCTTATATCTTTTCCCTGATGAGGTTGGGAAACTACACCCTCAATATGGTGATGATTTTTTTATATTCATGCAACTCAATCCTTCTAAAATTTTTATGGATCTGTACTATATTAAAACATTACAGTTGTGTGAGATGAGGGTTTAGATTTATTATCTGATAGAGAAATTCTTTTTCTGTCCTATTGTGTCTATCATGGACAGTCCATTGTTGTTCTCTTATAATAAGAATGATAGTATGTGATCATTTATAGACTATAAGAGGATGAATCATGAGATAATCAAGTACCATTACCCACTTCCATGGATTTAGGGTATTTTTGAAAACCTTAGAGGGGTGATTTGGTTTTCAAATATCAACATGTGGTCATGTTATCAGTAATTAAGGATGAATAAGGGTGATACCCTAAAGACTACATTTTGATGTAGGTATGTGGACTTCATGTTTTTGGTCATGTCCTCTTCTAAATATAAATTTTTTGTTTTCATAAAATCCACTTTGAGGATAAAGTAGGAACCACATAATCAAATTACACCATTCAAATGGCCCCCACAAGAACCAAATACAAAACCAAAAAGATGTCGTGATACCATCCAAATTTCAAATCACAAAACCAATTACAAATTCAAAAGGTTTCCGCTTGAACCGACTAGTCAACACATACCAGAAATCACATAGCTCCCTAGGAATCCTGTATCACATACTGCATTAACAAAATTGAGATTGAGACACTACATCACCCATGACGTCACTACCATCATCAAACCACTGCCCTCTCTTCACACCACCGAACAAAGGCCTAGCCTCCAGGAACACCATTCTCCACTCAAACAACATATCCCAATGATTCATTGATATACGCCACACCAGACCGTCCTGGAGAGGAGAGATGAACCACGAAGCCAGGGCAGCGTTGAAATAGCTTAAAGCCTCCACAGAGAGTTGCAACCATTGAAAGAACGAACCATGGAAAAAATTGACCAAAACCAAATGACTTAAAACCATCATCATTTTCATTTAGATAATCCCATCATCGAATCATCTCTGCCACCATGCCACCATCACTCCAAACATTGCTGACAACACCATCTCCACACAGCCGCTCAACTATCATTGTCACTGTCACCTCCTAAAGCCACCCTCTCATAATCACTTCACAAAGAACTACGAACACCACCACATGCTCCACCTCAGAGATAACAGTGTAATCTTGGATCTAGAGTAGAGAAAAAATGGGCTTATTTAGGATGAAAAAGCGGCTAGACCATCACCGACTGGGAGATCTCAAACTAGGGCCCTTGCCACGGCCATCACACCTCATCACAAAAATCACCCTATGCTGACACCAAATCTGAAGATGAACCAGAAATAGAAAAAAAAAGCCCTAATAGAAGACAACCCTAAATCACATAGAATGAGGAACACAAAAAAGAATAGGAACCTGGGGAGGAAATAGGGAAAATGAGATCAGGGGGTGAAACCTCGAAGGATACCGAGGGATGAAACCGTAAATGAAGAATACCAAAAGTGTTGAGAGGATCCTCAATCCCCAAAACCCATCCTAAAAATCCTCTATGTTCCCACCACTTAAGATATGACCTGAATAGGGGTGTTGGAACTTGTGTCCAGAGCTTAGTAAGGAGCCTGATAAATTCCATCGCAATGCAGGGGGAGGAGAAATAGGAAGTGGATACCAAGAACCATAAAAATAAAAGAAAAAAGTGGAGAGGAATTATGAGAAGAAAAACATTGCAAAAAGGGCACCAAGAGCACTGGGAGAAAGTGGCAGAGATAGAGAAACCCTAGGAGGAAGGGGAAGAAGGTGGATTGTCGAGAGAAACGAGAGCACCGATGGAATGTGGAGCCAATTTTTTCTGGTCATGTCATTTGTTGTTACTAATGAACTAGTTGTGTTTATCGCAATTATGAAATAATTTTTCTATGATTTTCTAGATCAGTTCATCCTTTTTATTATTAATGGAATACTGATCCACTCAATGATTGTTGATGAGTAATCCTAACATTTGCGAACATTGTTTCAGGTTCTTCGGACCCAGCAGCCCCCAACTATCTATAATTTTCTCCAACTATATGTTTTATACATAATAATTCCATTTCCTCAAACATGTTATTTCTCAGTAGGGTGTGTATGTTGACCCAATGATATTTGAGTTAGTTCTTTTATGGTAATTACCCATGAATGTGGTAGAGAAACATATATTTCATTGTCTTATAGGCTATTATCAATGGTTTTGTGACTATTTTTGACGAATTACAGGCTCTTGATATAATTTACCTTTAATACCTTGATTATTTGTGGATCAGTAAATGCTAGGAATCATTCGTTTACCTAATGGGAAAGTCGTTCTATTCTCTAATGCATCATCTATCAGAGGAGGGTGTATTGATTTATGTTCTCTATGAAACATTGTGTATGGGAATAGGGTAAGTCTGGATGCAGAAAAATGTGGTGATCTCTTATGGGACTATTAAATTACGTCATCTTGAACTTAACTATTCCTCTCATGATATAGAGCTAGAAACAGTTGTGTTTTCAATGCATTTGTGGAAAAATTACCTTATTGGGGAGTTAATTTTGAAATCCACATATCATAGGAGTTTATGGTTTATCATTTTCCATAATGAAATGAATATAAAATATGTTAGGTGGATGGAAAACTCGCAGGACTGTGACATTGAGGTTTCGTAAACATATTGAAGGGGAAATGTCGGCGATGACACTTTGAGTAAAAAGAAATAAAATTATGTTGTTCAAGAATCTACAGATGCCTTTAGAGTGATATAGGTGTTCTAATCCATAAACTCGATTAAAATGGTGGATAGTAGTATATATTATTTGATAAAAATAATTATCTAGTAATACCTGATGAATCATGTGGGGGAGTCTATGTTGGGAGATAGAATAGGTAGGGGTGATGCTTGATCATGTCCGCCATGGTGATGCTCTAGAGGGATGGTCAGAAGATATACATAAGTAGATTTTGTTTCACATTAGGATATATATTAATGTTAAAATGTGAAAGGGTGTTCCAATAGAGCTTTATATCTCATATTTTGTGGTATACTGAAGAATTTCTATGATTTATCAATTGGTGAGGATGTAGATTTCGTGGCCCGACATAAAGTGGATAGTGGCCATGTTCTTTGAATGATTTTTGCTTTTACAACAGGTAAAAGAAAAACATCATATTCCTAGGGGATTTTTACAACCCTTCTATGTCCCTAAGTGGAATTCAGATAACTTCTCAAAGTATTTTGTTAAAGGATTACACAGAGCTCAGGGAGTTTGTGATGTCATCTAGGTGATCATGGATCAATTAGATAATTCAGGCCACTTCAATGAGATCAATAAGTTGGGTGGAGTGGATGCTCTGGCTAAGAGGTATATGGATTAGTTGGTGTGCTTTCATGGAATTCATAGGTCCATTATTTTTAGAAGGAAGATTCAGGAAGAGCCCTCTTATTAAAATTAAAAAAGAGGCACATGATGGAGATGAAAGGGGTCATACAAGAATCATGCCCTCATGCCAAAATAAACAAGAAAACATCTGTAGTCATACTCAAAATGACATGCATCATCATAATCATCATACCAATTAGATTCATCTAAGGGACCATGAGACCTGGTGACCATAGTCAGCTTGAGATATGAATAGTCTTTCCTCTGCCTCGCTTTCCTAGGAGAAATATGTTGTAGGCCTTCATCATCCAAGTCAAAAAATTTCCCTTTTCATACTACCTGACTATAAGATGGGTTTTTAGGGAATCATCCTCGATGTCCACCCACCTTCTAGGGATCCCATTGGTTTCCCTTAATTTATTTATTTCCTCATGAATCCTTGTGATGTTACCATCACACATATTTTGTTGCCCTTCAATTTCCTGATCAAATTTTTGCATCGAAGGTGCAAGATGGCCCTCATCTGTTTGAATATTTGGGTCTATCTCCCCTAACCTATGACTCTATTACATCAACTCCTTGGTCGCACCATCTCTAGTCCACACATCACCTTTATCAAGAGTGGGTTCTGTGACACCAATTGGGTCCACCTTATTTTGTGACTACTGCATCCTCGATTTATTTATACAGGAAGCTTCAAGTTGCCCTTTGTAGGAGAAAAATGAGAAAACCACAAACTTGTGGCATTTATTCTTGACATGACCAATCATTTGGAACATTGGGAAAATGTCAGGAAGTTGTTCATATTCCACCTTTAGAGTATTATCATCATCAAGTGCTGACAAAACAACACTATAGATCAAGCTAGTGCTCTAATCAACCCCATCCAGAACTCTAGCATAATGAACTAATCTGAAATTCACAGTATTATTATCTATAACACCCTGAACATAATTTATTTACTAATAATTATTTAAATTGTTACTCTTAAATCAATTTTCACTTTTAAGCAATGCCCACAAAATAAGAACACAAATCTTGTCAAATATTCAATACATTTGAAATGGATACATGACAATAAGGGTCTATGGACCAAAACTAACAAAAAATACATACAATAAGGCCAATCACAATCACCGGTACACCCCACACCACCACGAGCATGCTAAGAAAAACATGGATTTCCTATAGATCCTCCATGACCAAGAACACCATAACCAGAACTACAACAATCATACTAAGTGTCAAGGGGATGCAGAGAACCATCTTCTTGGTCATGATGATTAGATTTAGAATACTCTGATCATGTTTTATATGTCCTAAAATTCGACTGTTTCCATTTAAGTAACCATTGAGTTTTCATTGGCTAGATTTATAGTCAATAGGTATTGTGGAATAATTGACTATGAATATTAACATTTTTGAAGTATTTCAAATATAAGTTTAAGTCATTAACTATTATTTATGTTTTATGGTTTCAAAACATAATTTGGGAACTTTTATTTTATATTTCAAAAATATGAAGACATTATGATTTCATAAGTTTTTCAATTGTATGAAATGTTAAAAAATTATCCTTCTGTTGAACATAATTTTAAATGATTCCTATATATGTAAAATCTCCTTGATATGTATCCAATAATTTTGTGCTTTAAAATCATATTGTTAAGCCAGTTTAAATTAAACTATTCTTTCGAATAAATGGCATTTGGAAATCTCAATGTCTTGTTCGGAGTGGATACTCAAGAGGGGGGTGAATTGAGTTCCAATTAAAATTTCTGTTAAAAATATTTCTTTAGAAATCCCCCTATTTAAAATCGATGTTAAACTGTAGTGGATCTATACAGAGTGTAAATGTTCAATTAGTTTCTCAAAGATTGATTAGGTCTCAGTTAAATTAATCATAAGGTGAAATTAAATTTTGAAATTAACTTACTGGTTTATAGTAAGTATAAACAATTTCTAATTTAACTATCACAGTAGCTTTAAAATAGTTTTGTATTTCAATGTAGTTAGCAGCAGAATATGATATACGTATATAGTATACTTATTATTTAAACTAAAATGAATAGGAGATGTAACCAAGAGGTTCAGTCTCAAGCCGAGACTTAGTCCTCTCAAACAATTTATATAAAAAGATCCACACCCTGGATCGGGGAAAACAATAGTGAACACACTGTCCAAGTAAAAATACCACTACCACAGTTCTATGTGGGAAAAAAAATAATAGCTCACAGTTTTCCTTGTCTTACACAGCCTATACCACTGTCCAAAGTGGGAAACAAAGTGTTATAGAGTTTGAGTGAGGATTTAAGAATCCTACAGTTTAAGTCAGGCGATAGTGTGTGTATAAAATTAACATGGTACACACACTGCTCGAAATGTAAAAGAAAGAATCACTAAAGTAAGTGAGGAAGAGTTTAGAAGATCTTTAGTGATTGGCAGTGCAGCTCTGGACTCATTTGATTTGTAAGAAAAGATTCTGAGTCCTTCTCTGGTTTTTATCTGAAAAACAGAGTGTCGTTTTCTTCCTTATTCTAGGTACAACTTATCAGCTTGATTGCAAGAAGCGTTTGTTATAGTTCTTCACTGATGATGAAGCTTGTAGTTTCCTTCAGAATATGTTCATAGTGTATGTCCAGTGTTCTTAGAGTATTGATGTCGCCATTCACAAATGAACCACGTTTGAATGATGTTCAACCCTTTTATTTTTCACCTGTGTGCCTTCTTAGATCCTTGATGCTTACCGTATGCACACCCAGTGTTCTCTAATTCTCTTTGTTAATCTCACTTCCTTCAGCTAGGACTTTATCTTCCCTTTTATAGCTTTTAGCTCCACCAAATGGGAATTATTACCTTTTTCATGGGTACTAGGTACAGTTCCCGGACATGGAAATAGAGATAATTAAATAACATTAACTTAATTAAAAACATATAATGTAACCATTAGCTTAATAGATAAATAGTATTGAGAGTATAGAGTTTGATTGGTTTGTTAATCATTAGTAGCTTGCTGTTGGTAGATGTCTGTGGTGGATTTTGTGTAGCAGGACCTTCCATCGATAGCTCTTTTGAAATGTATCAGTAGACCCTTTGTATCGGTATCTCTTAATCCACTGGGAGCTCTTGAGCTATCGGTAGCTCGATGTATCGGTGACACTGTACTTGTATAGGTAGACTAAGTCAGTCGCTTCATATTAGTTTCTAGTCTGTGTATCAGTGGACCGGTCGGTAGCACGTATCGGTAGACTTACACTATCAGCAGACATCTATCAGTAACTGTCTGTGAACTGGTTCTAACGGCAGACTTCTTCATATTGGCAGGTCTGTACATATCAGCGATTAAGTGTATACTATAAGACATAAGCATACCGGTAGACGTGTTCTATCAGTATCTTAGTTTCTTTCGGTAGCTATATACATATTGGTAGGCTTAGATTATTGGTGGCTCTGTCAATCGGTAGGCTAAGTACTGGTAGATTTGTTCATATCAGTAGCTATATGCAGATCAGTGACTTAACACTTATCTGTTTTATGAAAAACACATCCGATTGGGTTAGAATTACTTCAAACATTATATAATTATAGATAAACCATGATTAACATATCTCAAGGACTATTTTAATATTATTATCATCTTGATAATAGAATATAATATATAGAATGAATTTGAATATAGATAAACATTAATTGGGATTGTCAAAGGTATGTAAAAGCCTAATCGGGATTATTAAAACAGGTGATGTCAATAATCTCCCCCTTTTTGATAATCAGAAATTATGATATTATCATTTTAAAATAGTGAATAATTGTATCAAAGGATATATCATTAAATGAAATTATCTCATAGAATCAGTATGTTATAGAACATAATGGATCCGAGGTGGAAATAAAGGTGATATAATCAGAGATAAAATTAAATGAAATGATATCAGAGGTAAATTTTAGTAGTATCAGAGAGTTATAAATAATGGTATTAGAGAACTAAATGTAACGGTATCAGAGGGACAAAGCATAATAGCTATTCCTTAGAGAAAATTTCTCCCCCTTTGATAATTTATCACCATTATTTATTCTCCCTTTAATACTTCTTCCCCTAGGTGAATATTTCTCCCTCTTTGTAAAATCATTTTTCTCCCTCTTTGTAAAATCTTGGTAAAATATTTCTCCCCCTTCTTGATAATCAAAAAGTGGGAAACAACAAAAAGAGGAGGAAGAAAATGATAGAAGATATAATAGCCAGTTTCATTGCATGGTGTAAATAGCGTAAAAATAAATAATACAAAATACAATGGATTCCAATCAAATAGTCTAGCCACATGTTCAATCCACACCCTCAATGTGAGATTTTTCATTTGGATTAGAAGATGATTCAGGTGGTGTGGATGCAGTTGAAGGTTGAGGAACACCAGAGATGATCATAGGAGGCTGAACAATTGACATTGTGCCTGGCATGTACTGAGGAGTTCTTTGAGTGATCATAGTTGTGAGGCTTCGATTTTCATGGGCAGGAGTCATCTGAATAGGGGAACCCATAGAGACAGAGGCTGGTAAGGCTGGAGGAACAATTATTGTCCTAGCATCAACATGTAGAAAAGGGAGAAACAGATTTCTGAAATCCATATTTATGCCTCCTCCTCTCTCCATAGCAGATATGAAGTCATCCTTGTTCTCCATAAATTTTTCCAACACTGGATTTAATTCCCTTAGTTTTCTGACTTTCTCTCTGAAGGCTTTATTAATAGGATGTAAATTTATATTTTCAAACAGAAGTTTGAAATGATTGTTGAGTTGATGCTTTGTGAATATCTTATAGAAATAGTAATCCACCATATCATTCACTTCTTTAGGAGAGGTAGAATCTTCTCTCATATAGTCTTGGACTATATTCATTATTTCTCTTGTTGAGTCTCTAGTAGAAAACACAACTTTGCTCAGTTTAGATGAGTCCACAGAGCCACTGTTTGAAGCTTGGCCAAGCTCCTCCTTCATCACAACTCGAAACTGATTCAAATCCACTGAGGGCTTAGATGCAATAGAACCAACAGAAACGGTTACTGTTTCCTTGATGTTTTTGGTCAACCCACTAATAAGATTTTGAAATTGGGAATCCTGGGTTTTAACATGATCTTTAATAGAGGTTTTAAAAACATCAAACACTTACACCATCTGACTTACAAAACATTTGACAAAGGATAAGTCCTTGTATGCTTGAGATTTTGAACTCATGTAAGAGTCCAAAGAGATAACCAATTTCATTCGAGCTTCGTGATTTGCTTCCAGTCTGGACACTTGATTCTAGCAGTCTTTAACTTCTTCCACTATTTCTCCTATAAATGTTGATAAATTACAACCTAGAGAAAGTTCAAAAGATCTTTCCAACATACTCATCTCTTCAGAAAAACAGTGCTTCATTTCAGCAACTAAGGCACTAAAAGATTCTTTTAGCACATCTTTTAAGGATTCTAGATCAGCCTTGGTGATCATACTAGCAGGAGAAACTACATCAGATGCTATTTGAGATACTAAACTGACCACTGATTCAGTCATGATCGATTGAATTGATGATACCAGAGAAGATTCCATCTTCATTGTCTCTTCCATAAAATTGTACTCAAGATTTTTCTTCAAAGTATCTAGGTCATACATTCTAACCACATATTCAAGTAGTAACTCAGTCTCAACATCATAAAAGATCTTTGGTCTATTGAGAGATACTTCTTTGTCAAAATCAGGATAGTCTAATCCACATACCACAAAACCTGGGTCTTCATCCCAATCCTCAATATCAACAGCCAGTGTAACACTTCCAAACATGGTTTGATGCTCCACCACAACTAGTGCATCCTCAAGTAAAACAACATCATTCTCAACAGTATTATTAGCAGGTCTTCCTTTCTCAGGAGAATCTTCAACTATCAATTCTTTCTCTGCAATAGCAGGAGGGTCCTCTGAATTAGGTACAACTTCTTCCAATTCTCCTACTATATCCTCAGTAGGCACTATTGATTGTCCAATCACTAGACTAAGGCTCAAATTAGCTAACAGAGATGCTTCAATTTCATGAGTATCTTCTTCATTCTCCATAAGAACCACTTCAACACCCTTTAAAGCAGCTTCTTTCTTATCAGATTTATGTCAATATAGATTTTTAGGAGCTAGTCTAGGTGGTAAGTCAGGGTCTCCTCCTTTATCAGCAGAGGATTCTTCCTCTTCTGAATCATCACTTTATTCTAGGTCCTCTTCATCAGATCCAAGATCTGGATCCATTATATCCTTAGGTGTTGACGGATGATCCACAAGATTAAACTTATCATACACCTTCTTGTCATCACTGACCCTTTCACCTCTCCATGGGTTCCAATTTATTTTCATGTATTTGAAAACTGTCCTGGTGACACCGAAATTATTCTTTACTACAACTGTCTCATCTTGAGACTCAACTATTCCTTTCACTTTGATCATTACACAGATCAGCTTTGCATAGAATAAGGCATTAGTTTTTGACCTGGGTCTAATCATATCCTCTATTTGAGTCATTAAAAATTTGCATAGATTTACTTTGACACCATGTCTCAAAATATGCAGGAGATAAGTATCTTGATATCTCAAATTTGCAAAGTGTCCTCTTCTTGGTATTAAGACATGTTGAACAAACTTGAACAAAAATCTGTTCTCTCCATCCATTTCAGCAGCTACTTCTTGTCTTTGATTTCCATCACCAGTAATCTCTTCCAAAGCAGTCTCATAATCAATGATTTCACTAGTAGGTGGTATATCTCTCGAGACATATCCACATACACCTTTGTGTGGAACTTTTAGACATTCAGCCCACTCAGTCGATGAAAAAGACAACTCCTTTCCATTCACAAATGAATTTACTCGGTTCTCATCTTCAAATTTTTTAAAACTTACATAGTCATAAATTTTCTTCACATGATTTGGATATTGGGGGGCATTGTTGTTCAAAAAACAATCTACCAACTTTTTTCCTTTCAGTACTTCGAGCACTAACGATTTTCTAGGTAGCAGCCATATCACGCAGAGTTCCTTTTCGATCACAATTACTCTATTATGAAAATGAGGATTGATCGGTCGTCTTCCTGATCTTGGTCTTCCAACCTTACAACTTTATTCTGGCTCATATTTTTTCTTCTTTAATATCAGTTCATCAGAGTCATCTCTGATGGTAGGAAGTTTGGTTTTTTCCATCTCAGATTCGAGGGATTTAGGGTTCTTGAAAGATTTGGGTGCTATGGTTTTATGGTAAGGGTTTTCTGCTCGGGGGATTGAGAAGTATCTATGAATTTATTTTTATCATTTTGGAATAATGAAATAATTAAATAAAATGAAATAAAGTAAAAAAGATTCAGATTCTGGCGACAGAAAGGTTTAAAACAGCGCACTCATCGGTAGGGTCTATCAGTGAGAATTCCTATCAGTGAGGTTACATCACTGAGAATTTACATCGATGAGGTATCATGGGTGAGGTTACATCGGTGAGGTTATATCAAGGAGGTTACACCGGTGAGGTTACATCGGTGAGGTAGCATCAGTGAGGTTACATTGGTGAGGTTACATTAGGGAGGTTACATCGGTGAGGTTACATCAGTGAGGTTACATCGGTGAGGTTACATTGGTGAGGTAGCTACCTATCAAGGTTAATCATACCTAACTCATGTCTAATGTAACTTAACCTATTGGAACTCAAAGGTTTAGTGAAAATGCCCACTAATTGATGTTCAGTACCAATAAAATCAAGAATAATATCAACCTTCTGGTAATGATCTCTCGTGAAATGGTGCCTTACATCAATGTGTTTGGTCCTAGAGTGAGACATAGGGTTCTTTGAAATTTTTATTACACTAGTGTTGTCACAATTGATAGATACATGCTTTATGTCATTTCCATAGTCCAAGAGAGTGTGTTTCATCAATAGAATTTGTGCAGAACAACTACCAGTAGCTATATACACTGCTTTGGCAGTGGAAAATGCTACATAATTATACTTCTTACTACACCAAGATACTATGGATTTTCCAAATAAATGACATGTTCCGGATGTTCTTTTTCTATCTAACTTGCATCCAGAAAAGTCAGCATCTGAATAACTCATTTACTCAAAAGATTTTCCTTTTGGGTAAAACCAACTTAAGTTAACAGTGTGTTTAAGATATTTGAAAATTCATTTAACAGCAAGTAAATGACATTCTTTTGGATTAGCTTGAAATCATGCCCACATACACACACTACACATAATATCTGTTCAACTAATAGTAAGGTAAATTAAGCTTCGAATCATACCTCTGTAATTGGTTTGATCCACTGGTTTGAGTGTTTCATCTGCATCCAATTTACAAACAGTACTCATATGAGTTTCACTTTCCTTAATATTATCTAAAACAAAAAGTTTTAAAAGATCCTTTTTATATTTACTTTGATTCAAAATAATAAAATTTTCATTTTGAAGAACTTGAAATCCCAAAAAATATTTGAGTTCTCCCATTAAACTCATTTCAAATTCATTTTTCAGACTCTTTGAAAAGTCAGTACATAAAGAGTGTTTATAAGATCTAAAAATAATATCATCAACATAGATTTGAACAACTAATCCATATTTAGAAATTATTTTAATAAAAAGAGTTGGATCTGCAATCACTTTAGTAAAACGCTTTGGAAGAAGAAAGTTACTAATTCTACCATACCAAGATCTTGGAGCTTTTTTTAAACCATATAAAGCTTTAGAAAGTTTAAAAACATTATTTGGAAAATGAGAATTAGAAAATTCAAGTGGTTGTTCAACAATAACATCTTCAATTATAAAACCATTTAGAAAACCAAATTTAATATCCATTTGATATAACTTGAAATTCAGATGACCATCATAGGCATGTAGAATTCTAATAGCTTCGAATATTTCTACTGGTGCAAAGGTTTACTCATAGTATATAACTTCATCTTGACTATATCCTTGTGCATCTAGTCTATCATTGTTTCTGACTATGTTTCCAGATTCATAAACTTTGTTTCTAAAAACCCATTTTGTGCCTATTGTCAAAGTGTCCTTGGGTCTATCAACGAATTCCCAGACTTTGTTTCTTTGAAATTGATTTAACTCTTATTGCATAACCATTAACCAAAATTCATCATTGATAGCATCATTGACATTTTTAGGATCTATCTGTGAATGAAAGGCTTGATGTTCAGACTGGTTTCTTAAAGATGCTGTAGTCTGTGTCCCTCTATCAAAATTACTAACAACAGCATCTAAAGGATGATCCTTTAAAATCTGTGTTGATCTAGTAAAGGTAGGACTAGAAATTTCAGTTTCATCTATAGGTTTGTATTCTATAGAAGAATATTCTAGAAAATGACCAGAATTGGATGTTTTTACAGCAGGTTCATTAGATTTATCATTAAGGTCCATAACACTCAAATCGTCTTCAAGATTTTCAAGAGTGGTTTTAGGCTCATGTGGATCAGTTTCATAAAACATGATGTGAACAAATTCATCCACACATTTGGTTCTTTTATTAAAGGCTCTATATGCTTTTCATGTTAAATAATAACCACGAAAAATTTCTTCATCACTTTTATAAGCAAACTTGTCAAGATTATCGATTGTATTATGAATAGAAACATTTTAGCCAAAGACTCTGAAGTAACTAGCTTTGGGTTTTCTATTATTCTATAATTAATATGTGGTATTCTTGAGAACGTGTGTAATCAATACTCTATTAATAATATAACAAGCTTTATTCATAGCTTTAGCCCAAAAATAAATAGGCAGGTCATATTCATTAAGCATGGTTCTTTCAATTTTTTGAAGGGTTTTATTTCTTATTTCTACTACACCATTTTGCTGAGGTGTCCTAGGAGCATAAAAGTGGGGACTATAGCCTTTTTTTGAGCGATAAGATTCAAACACATTATTTTCAAACTCATGGCAATGATCACTTCATAGAGTATTAATCTTAAGTCCACTAAGGGTTTCTACAAATTTGGAGTATTTAACAAAGTAAGAACAAGCTTCAATTTTGTGAGCTAAGAAGTATATCCAAGTATATTTAGAAAATTCATCTACAAGGACATAGAAATAGTGATTTCCATTTAAACTAGAAATTATTTAAGGCCCAAACAAGTCCATGTGAACCAACTTGAGAGGTTGAGAAGTAGAAACTTCTATCTTTGATTTAATAGAAACATTATGTTGCTTTCCCTTTTGATATGGATTACAAACATTATCATTTGGGAATTCAAGTTTAGGTAGGTCTCTAACTACGTTCTTCCAAGTAAATTTTCTAAGTGAATAAATGTTTCATTGTACTAATATTCTGTTCCAAATCCAAGATTCTTTATGGAAAGCATTTAAACAAGTAACATTTTTCTTAGCTAATGAATTCAGATCAACAACATAAATTTTTTCATTTCATAAATCAGAAAATACTAAAATATTATTATAATTAAAAAAATTACAAGAATCTGTTTCAAACATAAAATTAAAACCATCATCACATAATTCATTGTATTTAATTCCATAAACAAATAAAACTTTAGAAATCAAAACTGAATCAGTGTTACCAATATGGCCTAGGCTGATGATTTTTCCTTTAGAATTATCACCAATGGTGACATGGCCTCCATAAACTATTATTATGATTTTAAAGCGTGAATAATCTATATACATGTGTCTTGAACATCCACTGTCCTAATACCATACCTTCTTGTGAGAACTCTTCAAGCTTGTCTCCTACAAAATAGATTTAAACAAAAAATGATTTTGGTACCCAGATCTTCTTGGGTCTAGAATGGTTAGAAATCAAAGATTTAGGTACTCATATTTTTATTATGGGTTTTATATAATTTAAATAATCAAAACATTTTGAAAGATAAAATTTATTTGATCTATAATCATGTGAATAACTAGTTGAAGCATAAGAATTTTTAGAACTTGAACTAGCAGAATTTTGTCCAGACTTAGAGATAAATTGAGTTTTAGTGAACTGTCTCTGTCCAGGTTGGTATCCTAAACCAGTAGTGAATTTTGGGGCAACTTTCTTCCCTAAAATTTGAGTAAGTATATCTTTTCCCTTTGTGAACTATTCTAAGTCCTTTCTATGTTTCTAATTAGACATTTTCAGTTCAACATTTTTCTTTAACAGTTGAGCATTTTTCTCTTTTTCAATAGTAAGTTTAGTTTTAATAGTTGTAGTGAGAGCATGTTGTTTCTTCAATGATTTGTATTTATCCTAGAGTTCATTGCATGTTTCTTCCAGCATATTACAGTTATCAAATAATTCCTCACTAGAAATGATTTAAGTATCTGAATCAGATTCAGTTCCAGAATAATAGGAATTTAAAGCTGGATTATATTAGGTTACCTCAGATGTGATTGTCATGAAACACATGTTCGCACGATTCTTCTCAGAATCATAAATTTCAGATTCACATGTGCTGTCTTCTGAAGCACTCTAAGTAAATTTCATAGCTTTCTTCAAGTTCTTGTCCTTATAATCATATTTCTTTTTGAATTTTAGTTTTAGACAATCATCCTTGATGTGTCATTTCTTCTTACATTCATAACAGACTATATCATCCTCCTTATCATATTTCATCCAAACCTTCTTCCATTGACCCTTTTTGTCATACATTCCTTTGTAATTTGATTTTCAGATGAATTTCTTCTTTCTATAAAACATATTCAATTTCATGGCAATTTGGTTCATTTCAGCATCACTGTCTGATTCTGAATCTTCACTTGTTGAACATTCAGTAGGTATATGAATTTTCTCCTTGTATTTTCTATTTGAAGCAGTAGAATTGAAAGCCACATATTTTATCTTAGGTTCATCATCTTCTTATTTATTTACTTTAAGTTCCTCATTATACATCATATGTTTACCTATAAATTCCTTAATAGGGAGTGTGCTGATGTCACATGATTCTCTAATGAAAACAGAAGTGCCCCTCCATCTTTCTGGTAGTCATCTCAAGATTCTCATGATTTTTTCTTTTGCTGGAAGAACCTTTCCAGGTGATCTCATAGTATTGACAATCTCATTGATCGTGAGATACATGTCAGAAATAGGTTCATCAGTCTTCATTTTAAAATTATCATATTTAAAGGTATAAGTATTCAATCTCATTTCTTTATCATTGGCTTATCCTTCATGAGAAACAGGAAAAGTATCCCAAATTTCATAAGCAGTTTTGCAAACAGAAATTCTATTAAACTCTTCATATCCTAAAGAACTATATAAGGAATTCATAGATTTAAAATTATTATTGTATACAGTCTTTGTAGGTTCATCCAAAGTTGTTCTTTCAGTTTCTGTAATTTTATATTGAGATTCTATAGCAGTCCAAATATCAAAACCCATACTCTCTAAATGAATTTTCATTTTTAGTTTCCACTGGGCATAATTAGTACCATTAAAGAAAGGTGGCCGGTTAGTAGCATCACCCTCTAATATATTGTCCATAGCTAGATTTTAAAAAATAGTTTTAATGAGATAAAATTTAGAACTAACAGAAATTTAAGATCATTAAAGATGAAAATAAAATCACAATTGAAAAACAAAATGTTTTGAAAATTTGTATAAATAAAAACAGCCTCTGATACCAAATGTTGGTCGGAGTGGATACTCAAGAGGGGGGTGAATTGAGTTCCAATTAAAATTTCTGTAAAAATATTTCTCTCGAAATCCCCCTACTTAAAATCGATGTTAAATTTTAGTGAATATATACAGAGTGTAAAGGTTCAATTAGTTTCTCAAAGATTAATTAGGTCTCAGTTAGCTTAATCAGAAGATGAAATTAACTGTTGAAACTAATTTACTGGTTTATAATAATTGTAAACACATGCTAATTTTACTATCAATGTATCTTTAAAATAGTTTTGTATTTCAATGTAGTTAGAAACAGAATATGATAAATGTATATACTATACTTATGATTTAAACTAAAATGCATAGCAGATATAACCAAGAGGATCGGTCTCAAGCTGAGACATAGTCCTCTCAAAAAATTTATATAAAATGATCCACACCCAGGATCGGGGTAAGGAACATTGAATGCACTGTCTAGGTACAAAGAACTCTACCACAGTTCTACGTGGGAAAACAAACAACATCTCATAGTTGTCCAGGTCATACTCGACCTCTACCACTATCCACAAAGTGGAACAACGAGTTATAGAGTTTTAGTGAGGATTTAAGAATCCTCTAGTTTAGACCAGGAGACAGTGTGTGTATAAAATAAACAGTGTACACACACTTCTTGAAATGTAATTGAAAGACTCACTATTGTATGTGAGGAAGAGTTTAGAAGAGCTTTAGTGATTGGCTATGTAGCTCTTGACTCGTTTAATTTGTCAGAAAAGTTTTTGAGTCCTTCTCATGTGTTTCATTGAAAAATAGAGTGTCGTTTTCTTCCTTGTTTCAGGTACATCTTATCTGCTTGAGTGCATGAAGCATTTGTTGTAGTTCATCAATCAAGATGCAGCTTTTAGTTACCTTTATAATACATTCTTCATGTATGTCCAGTGTTCTTGGAGTATTGATGTAGCCTTGCACAAATTCACCACGTTTGAATGATGTTCAGCCTTTTCTTTTTCACCAGTGTTACTTCTTAGTTCCTTGATGCTTTCCGTATACACAACTAGTGTTCTCTACTTCTCTTTGTTAATATTTCTTCCTTCACCTAGGTCTTTATATTCCCTTTTATAGCTTTCAGCTTCGACAAATGGGAATGATTACCTTTTGCATGGGTACTAGGTACGGTTCCCTGACATGGAAACATAGATCCTTAAATAACATTAAATGCATTAAAAACATCAAATGTAACCATTAGCTTAATAGATAAATAGTATTGATAGTATAGAGTTTGACTGGTTGGTCAATCATTAGTAGCTTTCTATTGGTAGATGTGTCCTGTGGATTCTGTTTAGAAGGACCTTCCATCGGTAGCTCTTATAAAATGTATCATTACCCCTTGGTATTAGTAGCTCTTAATCCATCGGTAGCTCTTGAGCTATCAGTATCTCTCTGTATCGGTGAATCTGTACTAGTATCGGTAGACTAGGTCAGTCTCTTCATATCAGTCTCTAGTCTGTGTATTAGTGGTCCAGTCGGTAGCTTGTATCAGTAGACTTACTCTATCGGTAGGCTTATATAGGTAACTATCGGTTAACTGGTTCTATCGATTGACTTCTTCATATTGGTAGGTCTGTACATATCAGTGATTAAGTGTATACTAGAAGAGTTAAGGATACTGGTAGACCTGTTCTATCGGTAACTCGGTTTCTATCAGTAGCTCTTTACATATCGGTATCCTTAGCTTATTGGTGACTATGTCGATCAGTAGGCTAAGTGCCGGTAGCTTTGTTAATATCAAAAGCTATATGAAGATCAATGACTTAACACTAATCGTTTTTATGCAAAACACATCCAATTCGGTTAGAATTACTTAAATCATTATAAAATCATATTAAAACCTTTATATAATTTGGTTTGTAATGCTATTCAATTTTTTTTCTAAATAAAAGTCATATGGTTAGGTATGTCAAAAAAAATATTTATGGAAATAAAATATTCTATTGTAAGTTTGTCACTTGAAAGTTTTGGGTTAAAAAAATTAAACCATCTTGACCAGCCCTTACATGATGGGTCAACGGAGGTGGCACACACAGGGTGGCTGAGCCTAGCCCTCAACCCAGGCAATGGCTGGCCTAGTATGGGTACCCCGAAAGGCACACATAGGAGAGAAGGATCTCACGTGCCACCGCGGACATGGAGACGCGACAGAGCGCAGGTTGGCCGAGGCCCTCATGGGTGCGAGAGAGGAGTGAGATCCCATGTATAAGGCCCCCATTTGTGTGTGCTGTGTTTTCTGAGCGCTATGGAGGAGCCTTAGGTTTATAAAGAAGCTCCGTGCCTTGCTTCATTTCGATGAGGGAACCAAAAATTCGGGTGAAATGCAATCTAGGCCGTTGGATCGCGTCTCGCATGATCCTGGCCATTTATTTGATCACACATCTTTTTCCACATGACCCCAAAGCGCTAAAGTTCCCCCTCATCAACCGTTCTATCTTCATGAAGGCAATTGAATCCCTCCACTCGAATTTTAAATGCGACACGTTCCCCAGCCGTTCGATCAAGATCCAAGTGATCTCAACCACCCATTTTTTTCTCCCTGGCTTTCTTCCGCATTGTCTTCCCCATCGCGCTCAAACCAACGGATGCCCTTGGTTTTCATCCTTATTCTCTTTTATTTTTATCCCATATCTTGCATTCTTTGTTTATTTTAAGGCCTTTCAACCTTGAATTCTACCCATAGGATCTTCCCGGATCTATTTTGTTTCATTTTATCTATTTTCTTTAGTTTGATTTCTCTTGTTTTGGGTATGGTTTTCAATCATTATATTTTTATATATGTATTATAATCACCAAACGGATTCCTTACGCTCTCTCTTAAGAAACATGATGGGTTATTTTAATTCAGTCAAGTCAATTTTTTTTATTCTATTTATGTTAGGTTATATATTTAGAATATGTGAAACATCGTGTATATATAAACCTGGTTTCTTTCACTCAAATTACTAAATGTCCTCATCTTGAGGTGAAAAAAGTTCCTTCCCATTCTCCTTTCACATCCGAAGACAGGTAAGGGATCCACCTGGTTTATTGTTCTCATCCTTTCCACAAACTCTTTTTCTCTTATATGAATATATGGGTCTATACGTTTATATATATATATATGTGCATGTATGGTTTCATATCACTTTTTAACAATAACGTATGTTGAGTCTTCAAAAAATGTTTTTTAAGTACACAATACATGCAAGAGGCTTCATTCTTTCAAAGTAGCATGTGAACCCTTCTCAACTAATTCTTTTCCCTCCAGGATATATACACATGTATATATGTTTATAATTATGCCTTGAATCCGTTTTCGAATTCCAAATTAAAAATATGTATATATTCATAAATATATATATATGGATATAATCAACCCATTTCGGGTTATGATCTTTAAAGGGTGATCTTTCGTTTTTGGGTATTGTTTTCAAAATATAAACGGCATGCAAGGAGTCTAGTCCCTCCGTTTTTTGTATACCCTTATTTGTAATTCATGTATGCTTGGATATATAAACATGATTTAATTGGAATTTCATTAGAAAATTTTTTATATTAATTCTTGCCATGGACGAAAGAATTTATTAAAACCTAGTTTTGGGGTGTTCAGATCCCAAACACACACTCTTAGTGTACGTAAACCTTTTATATAATTATCACTTTACCTGAATTTGTATGTATTTCGAATTAGGTTTCTCTTGTAAAGGGTGTGATGGTTGTTTTTATGTTCAGATAAAAATATACTTTTATTCATGAGCTCATGGGTGTAAATATTTCTTTTATGCTTAAACACCTCATAGCCATAAACCATATTTTTTATTTTAGATGTTTCACAAGTGATGCCTTTGGTCCTTTGAGTTTGTGTCGTAGTCTTTTATAAATAATCGGTTCATAAATTAAAAGGTCACCACAAATTTAAAAGGGTATCAACATGGTTTGGAAAAGGCCACGTTCGTGAGGGTTTAAATGAAAGAGTAATTTCATGTGTTAACCCATCATTTTATGTAAACAAGTTCTTATTACATGTGCACAAGAATATTAGTTTTCATACATGTCACCATTTAATGTGAATCCAATAAGTATACTCATTTTACATAATCAATATGAACATGCACAAAGGGGATTACAGATTAAGAATGTAAGTTTTATGTAACATGATCATAATGAATATGAGATCATGTAAAGACATATGGGGAATGTATGGGACAAAAAATGATGTGATGGGTACGCCCAGAATTATACAGCGCTCCAATGCATTGGTTAAAGTGATAAAGTCTCATGAGTTAAGTGATAAGATGTGTCAACATGATGTTATCCTTGTTCACAACCATGTGTGGTGGTTAACCACAATTATGATGGGTCTTTACCTATATGGTCTTGCCACAAGGCCTTGACAAAGTCTATCATTATACATTTCCTCAATATGAAATAGTAAATTAATGACCAAGGGATTGTGAATCCTAATTTAAGAATCATTATGTTCATAAGGCTAATCATGTATGAAAATGGCATGTTATACAAGGGAAGAATACCTAATGATAAAATCATATTAATCTCTTTTTTAGTGTTCTAATCAATCAAGATAAGAAAACATAGACTCTTACCAATGTTTTTGAAGTTGGACTGTCTATGTAATACATTATGCATATCTCATATAAATGTGAACTCGGATTCATGTTTGTAGCATAACTAACTTTTATGAAAATGGTCTTTTGAAAAACTTTCTATTAGTATGCTCAAAAAATATTGATGGCATGAAATGTTAACTCTCTCTCACTATAATTGTTTCATGTTTGTTTTCAAAGAGTTTTTTGAAAGTCTAATCTTCTTGAAGATGTTTTAAAACCCCTTACTGGGCATTTTTATGCTCACCCTATGTTTAAATTTATGTTTTTTTAGGTTTGTGATAGTTGTTCTCACACCAGAAGTACTTTTTGTAACGACACCAAGATGAGGATTAACTCGGCCCTGTTTTCAGAAAGAGTACTACAGTAGCATCTAATTTTCCAAGATCCTAAACCAAGACGATCCTCTGTATAGGGAGAAGATGTGAATATTTATTTCTTTTGTAAACTTTTTTTATAAATTTTTTTGCACACCATGTTTCCTGCACCGATTTCGGTATTCTAGGGTCGTGGTCACTATAGTTTGTATCAGAGGATTGGTTTAGGAAAACAATGGAAAATTAGAGAACCCATAAATTACCTAATACTAAGAAAAAACCTTCTTAATATTTTAGATGAATGATGAATCACACTTTGTGACCCTTCCAACAGAAGTATTAGAGACTGTAGTGGGAAAGGCATGTGCGAAAAATCATGAAACATTTGAAAATATCCGTCTATCACGAAAAACCCTCTACCGTGTGAACAATTCTCCTCGATTACTTCAATTTCATTGAGGAGCATGCCTCGGATATATTTTTATGACACATGCCCAATTTCTGTTCTACGTACAACAAGGAAAATACCTCGAGGGTTTGTTTAAATGTTTTACCCTAGCTGATAATGCATCATCTCTAGAGGAATTTGATGAAGCTACACAAGGGGTGTCATATGAGCAGCATACCTTTGTAAAATTTTGACCTATGGTCTCCATGGTCATGTTATGTACTTTGAAGCTCTCAAATATGAGCATACTCATTTACACTATTGACATATACTTCATGTCGGTGTTTCCCAACTTCATACACGTCATGTCGTCCTTACCCTGAACCATATATGTCCACATGTATTTGATCCTAGTTTCCAGTGTTTCATCTAGACAAAAGAGATCGAAACATTTTGTTTAATTAAGAACCCAAGAAATCACTAATACCAGTTATACCTGCGACAAGATATCACGATAATTATGTAACACCATAGGTCTACAAACTTTTTTAAATTAACCGTGTTATGATTTATGGTGTCTTATTATGCTTCTACAGAGGAAATGCCTTTTGTAATCTATTTCTTCTTTATTTAGTAAAACATGCCCCTAGTTTTTCAGATGGAAAACGTGAGATTATCGATGAACCATTTATCGCTTCCTACTAAATTGCTAGAATCGATAATCATGAAGACATGTTCAGAACACTACCACCATTTTTCCAACCTATGCTTGTCGTGAAGGTGAATTTATAAGGTATCCCTTATCCCAAACGTCCTACAGACCCACCAGGGAAATGCTCATGTTTATCTCTGCATAGAAACTGCACAACTGGAAGAGTATAGGTGGAAAGGAGAATACCATAAAGGTCTCTTCCTTTAATTCCCATTGTCTGAAAACCACCTAGCCCTGAGCAAGTTTCATGAAGTTTTCTTGGAGGGTGACACCTAAGCAACTTATCTACTTTCGGTCCTATGCTTTAGTATTTATGGGATGCTTTATGAATTTGAAGTATTCAAACAAGAAGTAGTTTGGGAGATTTATAGAGAGATAACTCTCTCTCAAATCTCTAATCTTCACACCACCCATGAAACTCTTTAGAAGACATAATTCTTCATGAACAAGTTTTACTCTAGCTATTCATGGTGTATATAGGGCAAGGAGATCGAGGAACTAGGAACTAATCTGGGAATCCACCTAGAAACATCAGTGGATTACCCGTAGTCATGGTCCTGTAAGAAGAAACCTTAAGCATAAAGTACCTCCGGTTCTGTTTAATGGTGTAATTGAATTGTGAGGGTGCAATTATTTTAAGGGGGGATAATGTAACACCCCGAATATAATTTCTATAATAATAATGATTTTAATTGTTACTCTTAACAAAATTTCCTCTTTTAAGAAATGCCCGCAAAATAAGAACACAAAGATTATCATTTATTAAATACATTAGAAGTGGATTCATTAAAAAAAGCGTCTGAGGACCAAAACTAACCAAAAATTCCTACAATAAGGCCAATCATAATCACTGGTACACCCCACATCACCACAAGAAAGACATGGAAAAAGTGAATTTCCTTCGGATCTGCCATAACCAAGAACACCATAACCAAAACTACCGAAATCATACTAAGTGTCAAGGGGATGTAGAGAACCATCTTCATGGTCTCAATGATTAGAGTTAGAATACTCTGATCATGTTTTACTAGACCTAATATTTGACTATTTTCATTTATGTAACTGTTGAGTATGCAACAGCTACATTTATAGTCAACAGGTATTCTAGATTAATTGACTACGAATATAAACATTTTTGAGGTATTTCAAATATAAGTTTAAGTCGTTAACTCTTATTTTTGTTTTATGGTTTCAAAACATAATTTTGGAACTTTTCTTTAACGTTTCAAAAATATGAAGACATTATGATTTTGTACGTTGTTCACTTGTATGACAAATTATAAAAATTTCCTTCTATTGAATATAATTTGAAATGATTCCTCTATGTGTAAAATATCTTTGAGATGTATCATGTAATTGAGTGATTTAAAATCCTATTGTTAAACCTATTTAAATTAAACAAATCTTTCGATGAAATGGATTTTGGAAATCATAATATTTTTGGCATATTTGGCCACTTTAATTCAAAAAAATATATATATAATGTTTTGAATTTTGAATTTTTTTTTAACTTTGATAAGTCAAAGTTATATAGATTGGTTTATAATGCTTTTGAGTTTTTTTTACTAATTAAAAGTCATATGGTTTGGTATGTAAAAAAGAAATAAATAAAATAAAATTTTATCGAAATAAATTAATCTATTGTATGTTTTTCACATGAAAGTTTTGGGTTAACAAAAAATTAACCCATCTTGACCATCCCTTACAAGCTGGGATGAGGGAGGCGGTATACACCGGGTGGCTAAGCCTAGCCCCCATCCCAGGCTATGGCTATCCTAGCATGGGTGCCCCGAATGGTGCACATGGGAGAGCATGTGGGCACGCGCCACCATGGGCATGGATCTGCAGCAGAGCACAGGTAGGCTGAGGCCCACAGGGGTGTAAGAGTGGAGCATGAGAAAGTGTATAAGGCCATAATTTGTGTGCGGTGTGTATTCTGAGCACTATAGAGGAGACTTAGGCTTATAAAGAAGCTTTTTTCCTCAATTCATTTCAATGTGGGAACCA
Organism: Viscum album; assembly: GCA_963277665.1. Lineage (NCBI taxonomy): Eukaryota > Viridiplantae > Streptophyta > Magnoliopsida > Santalales > Viscaceae > Viscum > Viscum album. Next base: position 1,974,721,999 of record OY728133.1, read on the forward strand.
AAAATTCAGTCGAAACACAATCTGGGCTGTTGGATTGTGTCACGCACAATCCCAGCCATTGATCTGATCTTGCCTCTTTTTCTGCATGACCCTAATGAACTAAAGATCCCCCTCATTAACTATTCGATCCTCTTGAAGGTAATTGAGCCACCTTCTCGAATTTTAAATACCGCGCGTTCCCCAGCCATTCGATCAAGATCCAAGAAATCTCTACCACCCAATGTTTTTTTTCTCCCTGTCTTTCATCCGCGTTGTCTTCCCCGTCACACTCAAACCAGCAGATGCCCTTGGTTTTCTTCTTTCTTCTCTTTTATTTTACTCTCCTATCTAGATTTATTCATTTCTCTTAAGGCCCTACGACCTTGACTTCTACCTATGGGATCTTCCCCGATCTATTTTGTTTCATTTTATTTATTTTATTTACTTTTATTTCTCTTGTTTCGGGTATGGTTTTCAAGCTTTATATTTGTATATATGTATCATAATCACCGAATAGATTCCTTCTACTCTCTCCTAAGAAACATGATGGGTTATTTTAAATCAGTAATGTCCCTATTTTTATTCTATTTATTATTGGTTATATATTTATAATATTTGAAACACTGTGTATATATAAACCTGGTTTCTTACACTCAAACTACCAAATTTCCTCCTCTTGATGTGAAAATAGTTCCTACCCAATCTCCTTGCACATCCAAAGACAGGTAAAGGATCCACCTGGTTTTTTTGTTCTAATCCTTTCCACAAACCCTTTTCCTCTTATATGTATATATGAGTGTATATGTTTATATATATATGTGCATATACGGTTTCATATCACTTTTTGACAAAAAATTATTTTGAGTCTTCAAAAAATGTTTTTTAAGTACACAATACATGAATGAGTCTTCATGCTTTCAAAGTAGCATGTGAACCCTTCTCCACTAATTCTTTTCCCCCAAGGATATATACATATGTATATATAAGTTTACAATTTTTCCTTGAATCTATTTTCGAAATAAAAATTAGAAATATTTATATGATCATATATATATATGGATGAAATCAAACAATTTCGGGTTATGATCTTTGAAGGGTGATCTTTAGTTTGTGGGTGTCATTTTCAAAACATAAACGACATGCAAGGAGTCTAGTCCCTCAGTTTTTTTTTGTACACCCTTATTTGTAATTCGTGTATGTTTGGATATATATACATGATATAATTGGGATTTCATTAATCCATTTCTTATATCAAATCATGCCATTGTTGAAAGAATTTATTAAAACCTAGTCTTGGGGTGTGCAGATCTCAAACACACACCTTAAGTGTACATAATATTTTTATATAATTATCACTTTACCTGAATTCATATATATTTCAAATTTTCTTTCTCATGTAAAGTGTGTGAGGGTTGTTTTTATGGTCAGATATAAATATAATTTCATGCATGAGCTCATTGGTGTAAATATTTATTTTATTCTTAAACACCTCATAGGCCATATACCATATTTTGTATTTTAGATGATTCACAAGCGCTGCCTTTGGCTCTTTGAGTTTGTGTCTTAGTCTTTTATAAATAATCGGTTCATAAATTCAATGGGTACCACAATGTTAAAAGGGTGACAACATGGTTTGTAAAATTCCATGTTCTTGGGGGTTTAAATAAAATATTTATTTCATGTGTTAACCCATCATTTTATGTAAAATATTTCTTATTACATGTGCACAAGAATATTATTTTTCATACATGTCAACATTTAATGTGAAACAAATAAGTCTAATCCTTTTACATAATCACTATGAACATGCACAAAGGGGATTATAGACTAAGAATGTATATTTCATGTATCATGATCATAATGAATATGATATCATGTAATGACATATGAGGAATGTATGGGACCTAAAATGATGTGATAGGTGCACCCAGAATTATATAGCGCTCCAATGCATTGGGTAAAGTGATAAAGTTTCATTAGTTAAGTGAAAAGATGTGTGAACATGATGCTAGCTTTTTTCACAACCATGTGTGGTGATTAACCGTAATTATGATGGTTTTTACCCATATGGTCATGGGACAAGGCCTTGACAAAATCCAGAATTATACATTCCATCAATATGAAATATTAAATGAATGATCAAGGGATTGTGAATCCTTATTTAGGAATCATTATGTTCAAAAGTCTTATCATGTGTGAAAATGAAAGGTTATAAAAGGGATGAATACCTAATGATAAAATCATATGAATCTCTTTTTTTATGTTCTAATGAATCACGATATGAATACTTAGACTCTTACCATAGATTTCTATGTTTCCATGTCTATGTAATACATTATGCACATCTCATATACATGCGCACTCTAATTCATGTTTATAGCACAACTAACTTTTATGAAAATGGTCTTTTGGAAAAATGTCTGTTAGTATGCTCAGAAAATGTTTATGGTGTAAAAATGTTAACTCTCTCTCAATAGAATTGTTTCATGTTTGTTTTCAAAGAGATGTTGGAAAGTTGAATCTTCTCTAAAACGTTTTAAAACCCCTTAATGGGCATTATTATGCTCACACTATGTTTAAATTTATGTTTTTCATGTTTTTGATAGTTGTTCTCACACCATAAGTACTTTTTGTAATAGAACCAAGCTGTGACAAAACCCTTCCCTCTTCTCAGAAGCAGTACTTCAGTAGAATCTGATTTTACAAGATCCTAAACCATGATGATCCTCTCTAAAGGGAAAAGATCTGCAAATTTCATTCTTTTGTAAACCTGTTTTATAAAAAAATTGCACAACATGTTTCCGTCACCGATCTCAATCTTCTGGGGTTAGGGTCGCTATATTATCTATCTTGATTGGGATCCCCACAACAGATTCAATATCAAATAAGATTTTAGGATGCCAAAATATCCAATTAAGGCCAATAATCTTGATCCAAAATTGAGCTTTGGTGTTTTTAATAGTGAAATGATTGAAGCGAAAATCCCACTCTGGAAAGCATAACATAACTGGCATTAAGGCGATTAACCAATCCCCCAATCCATTTTCTTTAGCTCCTCTGATGGAAACATGATATGAAAATAACCCCGACCTAAGGGAATGTACCTATAGCTAAAAAAACCACATACAAAGGTCAGCTTCTAAACTAAATCAACAAGCTTCCAATGATTTCCTTCAGCGGGACGAACATGCCTAGGAATTAAGGAGTGTTCACAAATTTTGAACCTGTAATGAATTTCTTCTCTGCTAGCGGTCACGTGAGCAATTTCACCTTTCATAACCATTCACGACGATGTAATGTAATTAACATGTGCAAAGTATCTTTTACTCAGATAAAATTTCTTAGCCTCCTGATGTGGGTGCTCAGCTGCTACCCTATCCTTCCAAGCAACCATCAATGAAGTCCGCACATTACCCGCAACAGGAGTAGATAAGCCAAGGATCTGGTATGATATAGTGGTTTTAAACTATAGAACAGTCGCGCCTCCTGAATTAGGTATCACCGCCTTACATCAGGAATCGTCTCCGCCCTCACGATTCGTCATCGCAGCACCAGACGTCGGCCTTCCACTTGCATCATCCACAATGGTTGCTGCAGCTCCCACATCACCAGATGACACAACTGTCACGCCACCCACTCCATCCACATCGGTGACCATTGCTGCATTAACACCGTCATCTGAATCAGGAAGCCCCACCGTGGGTCTGGATGCACACAAACTCATGCTTCTCAAACAACCCCTTGTCATAGCATGTCTGTAGCCCCCAAACCGACCTCGAGGAAGAAGGTCCGCACCTAATAGAGCCCCAATCACCATGAAAAACCCTAGTTATGCTGGAACATTGAGAGAGATAGTCCCAGCTCACTCATCCTGCCTTCCAATCCCTTCTATAAATCCCCCCTTCATATGTCCATTGTCTCAAATAATGATTCCCATTAATCCTAATGAGCTAGGAGTGGATTATAATGGCATTGCGTTTTCACCTAGTTTCACCTAAACACTACATTCCACCATCAGATAGATGGGAAGATAGAATAGACTATCCATAAACTATAGGATATATTTTGGCCATACACCTTGGAATTTGGGGTATTTTGGGTATGAAACATTCTCCTGGTTTTGTTCACTTATAATAATACATACTACTATTCCTTTGGTATGATCCCATTTTAGGATGTGTACAGATGAATGTGTCATTCTACATTCTGTGGGATTGAAATTGGGGAGTAAAAAGATATTGGACCTAATGTGGTGAAGAGAACAACAGATATGGTTCATTTGGTTCGAGCGAGGATAAATGAATCACAAGATAGATAGAAGTGCTTCACTGATTTCTTGAGGAGGACCTTTGATTTTGAGGTTAGAGACCATGTTTTCTTGATTTTTTCCACCTGATGTGTTTAATATAGTTTCGATAATGAAGTAAGCTCTATCCTATGTTTTTTGGGCCCCTTGTGGTGTTATGGATTATAGGCATGGTAGATTACTAATTGAAATATCTGACCAGACTAAACTAACTCTAAAATGTCTTCCATGTATCTTAACTCTATTGACATATTCACAATGAATCCCATGTCATCAAATACCGTGAGTTTGATATTTATGTGGAATCATACTTCATTGAGAATTTGCTGATGATCCAAGCCCATTGAGAGAAGGTGCTCCGAGGATGAACCATTCCCTTGGTTTGGGTGATATGGAGGCAAAATGTCTTGTAAGTGAGTATATGTGAGTATGAGATTCAGATTCATATCTATTACCTAATGTTGTTTTCATTTTTCCTTTATCTTTATTTTTATTGTGATGTGATTTATGTATCCATTGGCTTTATGAGATGAAATTTTTTCCATTGTTTTTGAGGTGCAGGTTGTGATGCATGATAATGTATTGACATTTGAAAAGTGAAGAATCTGATTCATAATTCATAAACATTTACTCTGATTTGATTAAACCCATGTGGGCGAGTTAGTGTCACCCATTGTAGATAGTATCTTGGAATGGAAGATGGAATTACCCTATTTATGTGTTCTAGATTGTGTGGTTCTTTAGTTGTATTTGTTGTTTTATTTTGGTTAATGAAGGATGATATTGTTGTAAAGTGTGTGTTTTTATCATTTGGGCTGTTGAGTTTGATTTTTGGTGGTGTTTTTGGTGTAATGAGATCCTAGAGAGGTATCTCTAGTGGTGGTTTTTGGACACATCCAATATTTTTATTTGAGATTGTTTTTTATTATGGAGGGAGAGAAAATTTTGAGATTTATTAGATGTAAAAACGTACACCTTATGGTATATTAATTTGTTATAAATATGATGTTTGATGCATCCAGGGGTAGTCTAGGGTATATTTGGGACATGTGATTCATTCCAACAGTGACTCATTTCAATAGTTTTAAAAATTTATAGTTTTCAAATGGATGATCATTCTGGATGTAGATAATTCTTAATATGACATATTATGGAAGTATCTCATTTTGGAGGTATCAAATTATGGAGGTGACTCATAGGAATGACCTCATTTTCAGTGACTCGTCTATCATTGAATCCCTGACATTGACTCTTTTGGAAGTGACTCACTGATAGTGACTCACTTATAGTGACTCATCTAGTTTTGACTCAATATTATCGACTCATTAGTGTTGAAATATATAGAGGAAACTCTCTGGTGGTGACTCACTAGAAGTGACTTATCTATTAGTGGTGGTGATTCATTTAAAAAGTATTAAAAATATCTAGAATTTTTAATTTTTTCAATTTCAGATCTATTTTGATGAAAATTATCATTAATTCAATATTTAATAGGATTGGAAGAATTTTCAAAGGATATAATTCTTATATGATATGTTTTAATAGGTTAAGGGATTTTAAATATTCAAAACACATGGTCTTGGTCAAATCCTCCTTTAATGGAAATTGAAACATTATCCAATCCCCGTGTATCATATTTGAACATTCTAAAGTTGGGATATCATTCCCATAGTTATTTTGGGGTTGATTTCCCTTATTATTTGATATTAAAAAGACAATAATCATTGAATATTTTTCTTAATGTTGGTTTGGGTTTCTTGAAAGTTCTTCCTTCTATATGACCTTGTCAGTTTTTGGTGAAACAAGGCATTTTTGATCATCATTCTTTAAGTTAGGATTTCCATTATCTTTATTAATTTGTCTTTTCATGGATTCTTATATAAATTTTCATCCATGAGGGTATTTTATATATATATATATATTAATAAATATAATAAAATTGTTTTAAATAATATATAATGGGGTTGGGGAATGTGAATTATGATCCAACAGCTTTTATTTGATTTGATTTGTTCTATTTTGACGTTATTAATTTTTTGGGTTTATTTACCCTTTGAAGATTGTGGACATTAGAAATCCCTTATTATTCTTATTATGACTTTAACTATAGAATTCATGTTGTGAGGTTGTTCGATTCTCTTATTATGAAATTGGATACCCATGTATATTCCTTTAATATAATGAAATCATGTGTACCATATGGATTGTGTCATAACACCCTTAATACTTAATGTGAAATTAAAAATATGGGATTATTTTCAAAAAATGAAAATATATTTTGATATGGAATGTTTTAAAATGTTTTTTTGGACATAGTTGTGTGTTGTGGGATGGATTTGGGGAATTGATGGATGTGAAATGACTATGTTGTGTTAAATGGGATAGTGGATGAGAGGTTTTATATAGTGGAGATGGTGTGATAGTTGTAGTGATGTTATTTTGATGAGGGGGTGTGGTGGAAGGTCAAATTGTTTTTAGATGTTGGGATGCTACTTTTACTGTGCTTATTGATATGATTTGTGTGGTGATGGTTTCCTAGTTGGTTTGATTTGAGAAATGAAAAATAATCTTGTACCAAAATTATAACATGACATTGATTTAAACTGCATGTTTAATGGAATAGGTTGGTAATAAAGAATCAAGAAATGAGTTTAATATTAATTAAATACTAAAAATGTACTTTGGATTGTGTTTTTCATACATTGTGTTATACATTTAGAGGAGACAACAATGTGGTTAAGACATGGGAATGATTTTTCTTGTTTCTAAACACATAAGTTGTGATTGTGTTCCATTCAATATGTATATATATATATATATTTGTGTATGTGGGGTGGTGGGTACTTTTATAAACATTGTATGTTACAGTGATTTCTATCTATACCCTACCCTTGTCGAGGACTATGTCACAACATTTCCCAAATCACGTGGGAGGGTGTATTTCCCAGCATCCTCAAGGGAGGATTGAGGGTTGGCCACCCTATAATTCCTCCTCCCTCTTTCAGATGATAGTGTCCCCAGTGTCGTTAGGCGAGTTGTGATATGCTGTCCTAAGTGTCTTAAGGATCATTTTTTATGGGCATTCCTAGGTTTCTTCAGGATGATATTTTTTTTGGTTTTCCTAGGTGTTTTTGGGATGAGATGTGTTGTGATGGACCAGGCATGTGTAGGTGGTATGTGTTATGATGTATTGCCTAGGTGAGTACTATGGGGGGTGTTCTTTGAGGGGTGGCTCAGGTGTGCGTGGGAGGTTTGTTCTACGAGATGAGTCCTACGTGTCTATGGGAAGGAATAGATGTGATATATTTGGAATAGGTGGGAGTGTCGTGGTATTTTCTATTGGGTGTGTGATAACAGCTAATTGGTGTAAAAGTGGTTTAAAGTTCCCTATCATCAACTATCATTTTATTATATTATATTACCTATATTTTTTATTTATTGAGATATCCTTAGTGAGGTTTGTGTTTTGATTAATCAACTTATTAGATGTTGTTTTTTTTATTGTTTTCTCATAGAATCATTAGTATTCTCCGTACACATGTGCATGATAGATATTGGTTTTCAACTGAGTATCCCAACATGCTCACCCTATGTATATTAAATCTATTTTCCAGTTTCCATGGGGATTACATTGACTGTGCAAGATGTCACATTCTTGGACATATATCAAGGTTATGTAGGAGAAATAATTGAGTGATAATGATGTATAATGTTTACTTTCGCTGTGTTGTTAACATTTTCAAATGTAATGTGAAATCTAAGTACATATATAGTTTAACAAGACTACAAAACTATTAGTTCATTCTGGATGTTATTCCTTTTAAATAGTTATAATGTAATAATGTAACCATTTCCTCTAGGATACTACAGTCTCTGTATTTACATATATTGGTTCATACAACTTGGTATCAAAGCCTATGTGTAAATTTCTTTAACTTCATACCTGAGAGTGTAGGTATAGGGTGCCTCAATTTCATTAGGGTGATTACTTGCATAATAATTCCCATACTCACCCTTAAGGATGTTAGGAATTTATTATCATTTTTATCCTTTCATATTTTAATTTTATTTACTTTCCTACAATTTGAGAAAAAAATATTCAACAAATTCAGAAATAATTGTACATTCAGTTACAATTTTTATGGTGTAGAGGTGGATGTTTCTACATATGATCCCAATATCAATTTGGTTTCATGTGGATTTTTTTTAAGAATAAATCTTCTCCAAATGTTTTTGCAGAATCATTATTTCATTCACTAACTTCATATGTTCTAGATTTAAAAGGAATTATATTATTCAATTATATTTCTAGGTAGAGAGAGTTAAGGATGAGAGTGTTCTTTTTTATATCAACTAAGTCCATACATCCATTCCATTCATGACTCGGGTTTTTAATATTTTCCTCATTCCTTTAATTTATATCCAACAAAAAACCACCCATCCCTTTCATCATGTTTACTTTATTTTCTACCAAAGATTCTTTGGCATCCAAAGAGACATTGGGAAATTTATACTATGAATAGATCACATATTTAAAAATATATTCAAAATTTTTTATAGTATAATTATCATTATCATTATTTTGCAATAACTAATATATATTTGTAAAAATTTGTGAATGTTTATACTTGTATATTCACCATATTTTTATTTGTGTTCTTTTTTAATAGTTTAAGGGATACTATATCTCTTATGGAATCAACTTCCATCTTCAGTTGTGAATTTTAAATACATAGATACTTGAAACAATTTAATATATATTTCATTACATCAATCGAAAAATTCATTGAATACTCTCTAACATTAAGGTAAATTTCTTCCATGGATTTTAGATATCTATAATTATGAAAAAATTTACTTTTTTATAAAATAAATTGTCTTCAAAAAATTCACCATTAAAAATACCAATTTTAATAACATTATCTAGTGATGATTCCAGATTCTTATTTAAACATTTTTGAACCATTTTGATGTTGATTTTATTCATATATTGATATTTCCTTGTAGAAAAATCAAGAATAATATTTATAATGATGGATATATTTTTATCCAATGAATGTATTCCATTTTAAATTCATCATATCTATAATTTAGATAATCATATTAAAAATAATATTGAAATAGAATGTTTTAGAACCCATCTGTTGTGTCTTATACTTTAATACTAATTCATATAAATGCTATGTGTGTCCATCCACCAGTACATTACTTCTATTGTATTGTCCACTATGGAGTTCAAGCCAAATGTTTTTCCAAAATATGGGGTTCTCACCCACTGTGAAAAATTACATGAAATATAGATAGTTTCACACACTTTTTATAAATTTTATAGTGAACGTATCATTCCCCCAATGATAGAGTGATGAATTATTGGGTGCATGAACCATATTTAGTGTAGTTTTTCAATTAATTCCATGCCACCAAACAATTTTCAGAATACTCTACATATGGAAAAAATACCCCCTCAGTATAAGAAATAAATTTACAAAAACCCAAGACCTTATTTAATACAAATTATAATATCTGAGTGTATCATTCTATAAATATTCTATTATATTGATACTATATGATATGGTGTTCAATCATCTTGGTTTTCTCTATCCATGAGATTATATCCTGCATTATAGTGGTACTTGTAATAAATAGTGGTTTTCACTCTTTTTATCATGTTAATATTAAACGTCTCATGTATTAGTTTGGGACTCTCTACCTGTAGGTAATGCACACCCTCGGTAGTGAAGGAGGAAAACTGAATATGTTTCATTAACCAATTCTGGGAATATGATACAAATGGTACAACATCTCTACAACCTCAAGCCTTCGGGCCAAATATTCCCTATATTCATAGAATCATAAAAAACCATATATATAATCCCTATTCCAATCCATTTTATAAAATTTTCATATTTATATTTCTTATAATTAATATTAAAATCCATGTTTCAAATCATCTTGTTTATTAATTTTTTTTGTGTAGTAATTTATCTTTAACTTATTTCAACACTGTTGTCATTTGAGTGGTTGTTATAATTATTTGACAATGTAGCCATTGAATTATTATATTTAAATGTATTATTAGAGAAATAAAATATGTTATTTTAATTTTACATCATCATATAAAGCATCGACAAAATTATATATTTTATTGATGTTTCGATAATATCATCCAGACTTATCAATATAAGATATTTTATATCATCAATAACCATCTTATTCAATTTTCAATCTCTCTAGAGTATATCAATGATCATGTTGACTAAGTAATTATAAAAATTATTATTCTCTGTAATCTATTAGAAGGTATTATAAATATTTATAAATATCTAAGGAATTTACATATATGATCTGATTGGAAGAAAATTAGAAGCATAATATTCATTGTGAAACAAAACTCTTATAGTATCTAGTACTTTAGAAGTACAAATATGCATAAAATCAATTTTCATCAAAATTTAAATATCAATATTATAAGATGATATGATATAGTAAATATATGGATTAATAGATTGAATCAATATATTTTAAACATTATAGTTATCTTGACATTTACGTTTTTCATCATTAAAAAATATTGGAATATTTTTATGTAGAATCTAATAATTTTTTACCATAATATTTTAATTATAAAGTCTTGTATTAATAATAAAATCATTCATTATTACCCTCTATTACTCAGAATACACCTTGAAAGATGGATGGATGACAAGGATTCATGTTCTCTAAAGTTTTGATATGAAATCTTGATGATATAGAAAATAATATTATATTTTGTATATTAATATAATAAAGTAAATTATAAGGACCCCTATATTTCATATAAATATATAAATAATATTTTATTACGTATGTTCAGGTCATAAAATAATGATCCATGACATAATTCATATATTTATTTTTCCATTGGAAAAATGGTGACATAAAGAACATTTTCACTATAGATCTAAATCTTCTCCAACTTAGATTTCCATAAATATCTCCATTTTATACATATAATACTTAACACCATTCTTCATAAACTAGAGAATGGAATTATAGTAATGGGTGAGCTCAATCTCTTAATAAGGGTAAATAAAGGACATATCAATAGAACATGAGCATTGTTTATTGAGAACATAAGCATAACATTTGAAATACCATACACTACCGACCGTCTATCATAATCTGGAGTCATGGTATAACTATTGGTTGTACATAAGACATGAATCATAGTGGAATAAAAAATATATAACCCATGATAGAAAATTATTATCATAACACATGAGGGTGTGTCATAGACATAAGAAAATAAAATAATTTTCTTAGTAGTCAATACATATTTACAAGGCTATCAAAGTGGACTGGGTTAACTACCCAAAATATTTAGTAATAAAGGTTCACACATAAGACTATCATAGTGGATTGGGTTCATTCCATAAACCATCTTAGTTTTATAGGTTCACTCTCAAGACTATCATAGTAGACAATATCCATTGACGAACAAGGCTCACTCCCCAATACAATCATATTTATGTCATTAGATAGAAATCATTACCCAGTATATTATATGTCTCCATAATTCTAGGCCTACCAATCACAAAATTAAATATATATACATATGTTTAATACAATATCATAGAACATTAATAATATAACAACTTGTGAAATATATATTCGTTTCGTAAACCATTCTTCATAATATATCCTTTGTAAATGAATTGGGTTCCAAAAACATTTCATAATATAATAAACCATAGATAAAATAGGTTTTATAAATATTTCTTAATAATAAAAATAATCCATCTAAAGAAATAATATGTGTGGTATCATTTTATAATATCCCTAGTAATTCATTAGTAATACTAAATTATGTTATCTAAGATGAAAATACCATTATAGATCAAATGGAATGTTTTTAAGGCAAATATCATTTTCAACTTGAAATCACATCGGTAGAATCCAAAAGTTACAAAAATATTTTTGAGATCATTTATCTTGAATGAAACCTTATAAAAAATTAATGGAATATTAAAATTATTTAGTGTCTGTGATGATGGAATGTTTATTTTATGCAATATAAGTTAAAATAAAACATTACTTTGATACTTTTAAAAAACATTGAAAAGTACAACATTTCGAAAAAAAAGGACCCATTCAAAACAAAATTAAAAGAAATTATGGTTAAAAATTAATTTAATCAAACAATTATTACTGTTAAAAACATTCTTGAATATATTTTTTAGAAAACATGGATTGGATGGAAAAACATATTGTTGATCAAAGATAGAAACAAATTCAATTTTGACCAAAATTTTAATTCAGTATATTGAATTCTTAATTAATGATAAATTGAAGGTAAACATGCAATTTCAATAAATTAATATATGAGACTAAAATTTATGAGTTTATTGAGAGTTATATCATAATATTTAATTTTTAGAAACATAATCATAAACAGTCTGGACAAATAATGTTATTATAATAGAAAATCCATACAACTTTGGTAAATTATTAATCATAAACCCTATAAAATAATAACAAAATAATAAACATTTAATTTTTATATAAAAATAATATTAATTATATAACATGTAAAATTGGTTGTAAAAATACCTCATAAAATAATATATTTTTCTAACATAATGTGTGTCTCAAAGAAGACAATTTGAGATGATGAACCCTTACATCGAGCGCACTATCGTCGAAATATCTCTCTATTCATATATAATAAATTAAAATGTATTATATTTCAAGAAAATATTAAATTATAGACATATAATACTATATATCTTACAATTTTAATATTTTAATCCCATTTTATTAATAATTCATTGTTGAAATCATCATTTCTGGGAGCCAATTGTTTTGTTTACCAAGAGAATTTAGGTTTGATATTTCCTAGCCTTATAATTTTACCATTGTTAAATAGTTTAATATATTTTTATAAATATATAAAAATTATATAAATAAATTAATTATATATTTTTAATAATTAATAAAAGATAGAGATATAAAATTTTATTACACCCTTCATAGAGACGATAGGTCATACGTACGAATGAACACTATTTTTACCTTTCAATGGATTGATCAATAGAAAGGTAAATAATAATTCACATTTAAAATATCATTTTTATATAATATATATAATATTATATCCTTAAATGTATCATTGTTAAAATCCATATTAAATTTAAAGGAAACAATGCCTCCACTTTGAAGAGGAGGTAGTCCACAGATGTGCACGAGTGATTTTATCATTTTGAAATGGTTTGGAAGGTAAGAAGTTGGATATGATATTATAATTAAATAGTTATTATTATGTCCTAATTATTATATATAAACATTAAATCCATCATTGTATCCATCCATGAAATCTGGTTTTCGAAAATGAATTGTATTTCAATGTGGAAATAGTATATTGTACATACATGTCAGCGAAACATTAACATACCATTAGATGTAGAAAAGGGTCGATATTAGTAAATTAATAATAATAATACCTTTTATGTATTTTTATTAAAATTATGTGATTATTTTATTACCAATAATATATATTTATAATATGTAAAATAATAATAAAAATTAAAGTAATTGATTAATGGAATTACATCTTCTTTGAACCAACTCCTTTAGATATCCTGTTATGGAACATAAGTTTTTATTTTTAGAATTAAATAAACATTAAAAAGTGTATAACTAATTTTATAATGAAAATTTTTATTGGTATGTCCTATCTAGAGGGCTCCAAGTGGTGTGATGAAGAGAATGGTGGAGTTCCCTTTTATTGGTGATGGGAGGGTCCATTTTGAATTCCATAAAACATTAAAATATAATAAAGACATTATTTAGAAAAAAATCCTAATAAATGATAGGTATTAAAAACTAAGATTCTATGGAGTTGTAATACCATCATAAAATAAATTTTTTTTGTTTTAAGTTATATTTTAAAACATTTTATTTTTGTTTAACCTTATATTAAACAGACTTTAACATTAATAGTGACATCATCCTTTTAACTATTCGATGGTTATAATTTCATATATATTGTAAAATATTGTTCACAAATTTCCACATTAAATACTTTTGAACTATATTTTATCCAACTTGTCCTATTTGAATAGATTTTATATTTAAATAATTTAATAATATATTATCATTAATTTCAATTTGGATACTATTAAATGAATTTTAGTAAAAATACACAAAGAAAAAGTATGAATTTCAAAAAAATCCTCTTAAATATAAATAATATGTTATATTTATCTATTTTTTTGTAATAATATAAATCAATAAAATTAAATTACATTTAGTACTTTAAATACATTTAATTTATTTTTATATTAATCAAGTAAGTATTATATTAGTGTTCCACTAGAATTTAAGGTAATTACTTAATAACTAATAATTATAAATAAATTACCATAATTAATATAATTTTAATATTAAAACATTACTATTTTTATTCATTCATAATTTTTTTTTCCGATGTTAACAAATTAGTGATATTTCTAACTAAGTGATTGATGTTTTGTATATTTTTCTCTATAGATATTATATATGTCATTTTCATGGACATGTTTCTATAAAATATAATTTATTAATAAGGTGATAATGGGTGAATTACCTTTATCCAATAATAAATATGTTGAAATTTTTTTACTTATCACTTATTTTTAACTGAGATTAATGTGATATAGCAGTTTTCAATGTATTGATTTTTACCAAGATTACTATTCTTCACAAAAAAAAATAAAAAGGGTTTATTTTTCAAATTTGAACTTCCTTATTAAATGTTTGGGATACATTTTATGAAACTAAATTTTTATAAGTTGAAATTATTTTCAATTTAAGTTATCAAAACAAGATGAAAACATGTTTTTATAAAATCACATTTTTTAAGTTTAAAAATTGATTTACTCTTATCAATTTCCTATAAAAATATTATATGAATGTTAAATAATTAAAATGATTATATAATAAGATATTTTTATTAAAATAATTCATAAATAGTAATTAATTTAATTTATTAACATAAAAATACATTAAATGCAGAATAACAGTTTTTCATAAAAAAGTTATTTTTCAAATGTTTTTTATTTTTATTTGTAAATAATTTATTACAAATTAATTAATTATATATATATATATTGTTATTATTTTCAAAATTCATTTAGTCCTCTTAATATCCACAGATATAATTTCTATATGGTAACTATTGAGTAATAATATTTTAATAGAAGTCATTGTTAATTTAAAATTGGTGTTGTATGTAACAAAAAGATATCAAATCAATAAAATTATTTAATTAGAAAAAATGTCAGAAATCAGGGGTTTGTCACATTATATTCCCCTTAACATTCATTTTTCCCATTAAATTCATTAAAATGATAAAAAAACTAGGATATCACTATTTCATTACTACCAATGGTTTTAATGTAACTTCTTCGAATTTCAAATTCCTTTATAGATCACTAACCAAGATAATAGTCATGTTTAATAGAACTTTACCTCTAGAAATCAATATTTATTACCTTTTTTATATATAATAAATATCATCTTTTAGTGGTTTGAACTATATTTTGGGTAAATGTGATGTATAATGTAAGTAATTATTCATTAGAATTACATGTAACACATCATGAGCATGGGAGAGGTTCGGTGGATGTGTCATAATATAAGATAACATAACCGCTCGATTATGATTATATGAAGAACCAATATTACTAAGGATAAAATATACTCTTTTTTGGAATGTCATAACCTTCTTACATGATGATATTCAAAAAAAAAAATCTCCCAAACTTCAAATTTTAGATAACATTGATAATTATGAATCTAAATTTTCTACAAACATTGAGATGCCCAAATGCCTATTAAATTGATCTTATTTTCTCAACCATTTACATAACTATCATAGAACCCACATTCATTATTTCTTCAATGTCATCTTACGATGTCGTATTTCTAAACAATATTACATAGGGGACTCTATAAAGAGGCATATGAATGCTTTAATGAAAGCTATTATTATATGAAAACTCATTAAAAGGAATGTGTTTTTACCAAAAACTATTGAATTCCATTGAAAAAAGATCACGACATATCCTCAAGGGTTATAATGGTTCTAATATACTATATATAATTATTAGGAACATATATAATACTAATGCTCAACTCTATAATAGATTACTTTATAAATATTATACCTCCATTTAATTAATGAAATTTTTTCCTCAAACATCTCCAAATCTTGTGTGAGGTAATTTTTATCATTAACCTTTAATTTGTGTGAGGCATAAACATTCACCATATCAATCCACATGATAATACATTACATTCCCTTCTTGGATTCATCACTATCTATTAAAAACCTTCTCTATTATATTGTAAATTAATTATATTTTCATCAACTAACCTTCTATTCTGATGCATGAAATTTTTATCACATTAATATATCCAATGGAACATAACTCCTTTGTGAGTTAACTTTGTGATTGTATTAAATTTTCATGAACAATTATCCAAATATCACTAATTGTATCATCCAAAATCATGAAAACTATAGGTATTAGTCATAGTTTTTTATTTATGTTTATTATTGATAACTTCTATAATTTATGGATCTACATATATACCCTTATATTAGAATATATGACCCTTATATGTGACATTTTTAATAATAAATCACAATATATAATTTATTTCATAAATCTTCTCCTTCCTCAGTGTCTCTAGCATTATATTCAAATGAATTCTTGTCATTCCATTATCATAAAAATGAAAATGATATCTTCTATATATACATCCCTAAATAGACCAAATTAATCTATGAAGAATATAATCATTAATGTCATGATGATTTCATGGGCATTAGTAAGACCAAAAGGAATTACTATAAATTCATATATTCTATACATTTTATAAAATGTTTTGTTTGGCATTTCCTAAATATTGAACCACAATTAATGATATAAAAAATCATGGTCCTTGATAGAAAATTATTTAGGTCTGTGGAGTTGATTAAATATTTAATCAATATGGGGTAGGGGATACTTTTTATTTATTATGTTCTTTCTATGTTCCCAATAGTAAATACAAGGTCGTATTGATCTATCTTTCTTCTTATATAAAAATTTATTCACCCCAAGGTGATTTTATAGGTTAAATAAATACCTTTTCTCGATTATACAAGATATCTTTTACAATTTTAACAACTCAATCAGGTCAATTCAATATAGAGTCCTTAAAATAAGTTTAAAACAAGGTATAATTTATATTGGATACTCAAAATCATTATTCGGAGGAATACCCTGAAACTCTTCTCAAATTTCATAAACTAATTCCCTGACAATGTACATATAATAGATTTTGATTTTAACCCCAAACATTTCATATAAACACAGGTTTTGAAAAGGATTCAAGGGCCTTGTAGTGAATGAAATTTCAAAACAAATATCATATTTATCATCTCACTGCTAGATGATCATAGTTTGTTTTGGAATATCAATTATCACTTTTCATCCAAAAAAATGTTATGGGATTTAGTTTGATAAATCGAATCTATCATTAAGATAAAATTAAATTAAATTAGAGGTGTAATAATAATATTTCAATATTAAAATTCATAGAAAATTCAACCGGAGAAGAATCATTGTCTTAGGATTATATCACCATATCATTGGGGTTTTACACCACTAATATAATGTATAATCATTGAGAATATAAGTTAACATTCCATGAAACCTTCCCTGGAATATAATAATTTATATAACTAAGATCAAATTTAGTACAAAAATATTTATGCAAACCATTTACAACCTCAAATTCATCCTTATACCTTTATCCCATTACAAAAAAATAATGTTTTGTGACCATTAAACATCATTAATCAAACTGATGAATCATAAAAAATCATTCATAGGATTTCAAAATACTTACCCCTAATTTTAATGAAATGAAACATTATGTTTTACCATGTAAATTAATAATATTCATATATTCAAATCCATCCATATGGTTCATAATGAAAATGTGAATGGACCTAATTATACCACTCTAGAGTATCATACAAGTTTTAGAGTAAGGGAAAAATCGCACTATAGTAGAATGATGGGTGAGATTAACTTGGAAAACACTTTTTGGTGGTATCACACCTAGATTCATATTTTCCAAAACCATATAAACTTTTAGTGTCATGAAAGGTATTTTTCTTAGAAAACAGAACTCCTTTATTTAACATAACATTGGATGTTCTAATATTATCATCATTATCCTCATTATTCCCACAAATATTTTGAATTCCTATATTCTAATGGTTGACTAGACCTTAATTTGATACCAACTATAGTGAACAATACTTTTCATAGATTTTGATAAAATCTATTTTTAAGAATATTAATTAAATAAAAAATATATCCCTAATAGAATCATATATTTCTAGTTCCATTGGAAACATTGAAACATACAAAACTAGTTCATAAAAGGTCTACATCATCATGAGATTAATTCTACCTAACTAGTATCCTTATTAGTCATATCATACATAATACCTCTCTTCGTATCCTAGGGAAAGATATAATAATAATGGGTCAACTTAAATTCTGAATAAGGGTAATCAATGGAGATAGCATCATGACACGATTATAAGGTTATGAAATAATGATCATGCCATTTCAAAAAGAAAATCCAAAATATTAAATATTATAACCATTAGTCATGGAATAAATATTTTAATTTCATAAAACATGAATTAGAGAGGAATAAGGAACCCTGATCCATGATAGAATAAAATTGGCACAAGAAATTAGTTTTTGCCAGAAGCATAATCATAGAAAATAATTTTTTTAGTAGTTAATACTCATTTCCATTACCATCAGAGTGGATTGTGTTTACTCCCTGAACTATAAAAGTTGTCAATTTTCATTAAAAAGATCATTATATATGCCCGGTCCAATACCCAAAAAACAATTATTCAAGGTTCGCTCCCAAAACTACCAAAGTGGATATATTCTATTACTGAAAAATGTTTACTCCCCATTCTAGTGATATTCATCTGATAAGATATCAATCTATACGAATTGAATTAAAGGTATATATAATACTAGTTCCACTCATAAGTTAATGAAAATCCTATATATTTATAACACAAAATCATAAAACATTAATCTTATGAAAACCTACAGAAAGAAAATAGGGTTTAATTAAAATTCAATTGTAGCATAACCTGTGTAAAGGAAACATGTTACATAGAAACTCCATCATAGATTATCCCAGAAAAAAATAATTCCTATCATAAATATACTTTGTTCATAAAAATAAACCATCAAAATAAAGAATATGGATGGTATAATTGGATCATATCCCTATTATAAGATCATTCACATCAATTTAATTCATCTTAGATAAAAATACCATTAAATACCACGTACAATGTATCTTGAGGGAAATAACTTTATCACTTAGAAATCACTTATTTAGGATCTAAAAAAAGAAATGATATTAAAATATTTTTTTTATAGGAACACATAATCATATAAATGAATATTCAAAATATTGAGTGTTCATGATATTGGTAAATTCCATTCACGTCGTATATGTTAGAAGAAAACTTTTTATTAAAACCATTATAAAAAATTAAAAATTTAATGATTATGAAAACAATAAAAAATAACACTAAAATCATTTTATTTAAAAAAATCATGGGTAAAAGTGGATTTAATAAATCATGTAGGAATATTAATTAAAATTCATGAAAATGATTTTACAAAACATGGATAGGTAAGAGAACAAATTATAAAATGATTGGAGAAACAATGTTGTTTTTTTAAATGTCATTTTTATCTCTTGAAATATTAATTACAGGAAAATGAAACTAAAACCTATAATTTTATAAAATATATATAGGATAATAATATTTATTAGTTTCTTAGATTTATTTAATTACGTTGTTCCATCCGAAACGTAGTATTAAAAAAACATTATATTTATTGATATCGAAAAATATAATCCTTACAACTATATAAACTATTGAATCATAACACCATGAAAGAATATAATTAATGAAGAATTTTAATTTCATCACAATAAGTATATTCATTATATATAATTTCAAATGGTCCTTATAAACACCACATAAATGATATAAATTCATATCATAACATGTATCCCAATGAAGACATAAATGAAAACAAACATTTACCTCGAGTTCCACTTGATTTAAAGGAGATATTGCCTCTTGTATCATAAACGTAAATTTATTATAATTATATAATATATTCATATATACACTTATTATTTAATATAAACTCTATTTATTACTTTTTAAAACCCATTTATTTATAATTCTTTGTTAAAATAGTTATCTCTTTGTATTAACCCTTTCACTTCCCTTAAGAATTTATGTTTAGTATTTATGGGCATTATACATTTATCATGGTTACATAATACCTAGAATGTTAACAGTAATATAAATATCATATTTACTTGTTATATATATATAGACATAGTTATAATGTAAATTATCTATAAAATTTAATAACATCATTCATGGAGATAGTATGACGCACATACACATAAACGTTGTTTTCAATTTTTTGTGGATGAAAAAAGGTAAATGATAATTAAAAATTATATAATAATTTATATATAATATATATCAGAAATATTAATTGAATCTATTATAATTAAAACCGATTTAAATTTATATGAAAAAAGTCACAACGCCTTGTGGAGGTGGTTGTTTGCACGTACACACGAGCGACATGGTCATTTTTCAATGATTTTAAATATAAGAAGGTAAATATTATATTTACATAAAATAATGAAAAATATTTCATATGTATGATATATAATCATTAATCACATAATAATACCTATCCATGAAATTTGGTGGTGCAAAATGAAATGTATTTCTACACGGACCTGGTAAGACGTATGTACGCCTGACTAGTACATTCATTTCACATTTTTTGGGAAATAGGGTTAATAATAGTGGATTAAAAATGATAATAAAATACAATTATACTAATGATACATAATTTATTATTTTATTATAAATACCAATAATTTATAAGATGTAAAATAAGAATTAATAATGTTGATCTGTTAAGGTGATTAACTCTTCTTTGAAACAAATTCTTTAGATATACATTAAAGTATCCCATGGATTGTATTTTGGGAAGTACAAGACATATATAATGTTTATAAGGAAGTTTAAAAAGTATTTATATTTTTTATGTTGGATCTTTAGGGTTTAATGTGGTGTGAATAAGGGAAAGGAGGGGTTTCCTTTTGTAATTGAGGTGTGGGGAAGTTTTTGAATTTTCTAAACGATTAAAAATATAATAATGTCATTTTATGTTGTAAATGACAAAAAAAGTATAAGGATTATAATATCATATCTTATTGTGTATAACTACAATTGACCAATAAATTTTGGATAGGTTTATGTGGTGTTTTAATCAAATCATTTTATTTAGGCCTTTAGTTAACATATTTTAACATTAACCACGATAACATTGTTTTAAATCATAAAGGGAAATACTTTTATATATAATGTAAAAATATTTCATAAATGGATGGGATTGAAAATTTGGTACTATATATTATATACATTTTCATCATTCAGTATTATAGTTATTAATAAATAGTTAATAAATTATTAATTTGATGAAAAATATTATTTTTAATATTTACATTATTGATTAAATTTTACAAAATAAACATAAAAAAATATTTTATACTTAAAATAATAATTTTAATAATAAGTAATATTTTTTATGTGTTTAAAAAATCATCTAACAATATAACTCAATCAAATTATATTAATTTTATAATTTTTAAAATCAATTATTTAATTTATCTGTTAATAAAAAAAAATCTTGTACTAGCATTGGACAAATATAAGGGTAATTAATTAATAATTAAAAATTAAAAATAAATCACCTTTCTGAATATGTTTCCATTATGAAAAAATTTCTATTAATATTCTTTGATAACTATATTTTTTATCTATTTAGACACATATTATATATTTAAATATAAGACATTGATATTTTGTATCTTTTTGATGTTAAATATTATATTATTAATTTTCATTAGAAAAAGTTTCTATTAAACATATAAATTTTGAGAATAATTTAATCAAGGTATAATTAACTTCATCTAATAAAAATAATAATGAAAAATTGATCTCATCACATAGTTTTAACATGTATTAACCTGGTTTACCTTTTTACCAAGGTAATCAAGTCGAGCCCCAATAATATTTATATTGAAAAAAATAAAGGTGGCATAATTACAAAATTCAATAATTTTGATTTAAAAAAATGCGATCAATATTATAAAATTGAATATTTTTTAGTTTCAATAATTACATTCTAAATATGTGCATAAAACAAGATGAAAACCTCTTTTAAAAAAATATTTTCATCATAAATCTAGATATATTTTTATCACATGCCGAAAAAATTATTTAAATATTATAATATCAATAAATATTATAATATAATTTTTTATTGAATTCATTCAACAATAGTTATTAATTTAATATATCAATATAAAAATTTCATTTCACAGATAATTTTTTTAAACCATTTTTTACTATCAAATTATTATAATTATTATTTCTAATTTATTGATAAAAAATGAATTATTATTATATATACGTAAACATATATTTCCTATAATTTATTTATTTCTATTCACACCTATAAATCCAATGTATATATAGTGACTATCACATGATAATATTTGAATAGTTTATTGCGGTTCATTTAAAATTTGTTCTGGGTGTAACACAATATATAAAAAAAGGAAAATTATTTAAAGATATTTATTTTACAAAATATTGAGTTGTTACATTAGGATTATCTTTGATACTAACCTCTTTCCCAGTAAGGTTGCATCTGGAATTGGTTAATTGAATATTTCAAAACCATAATAATTTTTAAAACAAATGGAATGTCTAATTCAGTACAAATATATTCCAAAAAATTAAGGTGAATAATAATAATAATAATAAATATAGTGAAAATATATATTTCAAAAGATAACATATATCTAAATAGCCATAAAATAAACATAATAAGAAGAATAATAGTGTATAATGATTTATATAGGATATATATGATAGTCCATATAACACTATGTAGAAATTTTTAAGGATTTCATACATCCAATACCAAGAACTCTTTTATTTTAATAAAAAGCTGTAGGAGGGTCAAAAAACATATTTAGATGATGTAATGGAACTTTGTTTATCTTAAATATCTTAGGAATATTTCTTATCAGCATAATTATTTGATAAAAATCATTTGTAGAAATGTCTTACATAATGCTCTTATTTGATTATATTCTTGGAATCATCCCAATCACATTCCACAAGACATATTTGAATAATAAATTTTAAAGCACAAATATATTTACCAAAAAAATTATAAAATTAAACCTGATCAAGTAAAAAAATTAATAAAATTATATTTTTTATAATCAGACTTTACACAAATAGAATCTCTAAGATTACACTATAAAATAAAATAATAAAAGCTACTGAAACCAATCATGTAGTTAAAATATATCATAAGATATCACATACACCTTAGACAATGATTATTCCATGAATCCTCAATCTCATATTTATAGTTGTTAGTTATGGAACCTAACAAGAGAAAACTCTGATATCAATGATCACAAATTCAACCTCTATCAATATTAGAAAATAAAAAATGATCATTCACTCAAAGTAATTCAGATGAATTCATATTGTTTATGAAATTTGTGGTTCAGAATCATTTCATCTATAAAATGTGTTTTAAATATAAAAATAAATTGGTAATTTAAAATAAAAAAAATGAAGCTACAAGTAATGTATTGAGTGTATTTTTATTTTTCAAAACAACATAATTAGAATAAGTCAAATAAAGAAAATGTATCGACATTAAATTTATATAATATGATAAGAGATGTTTTCTATTGGTATAGATTTTTTAAGAAAATATAATATAATTTATTCAATAGACATATATTAATATTTTTTGAAGTCTATAATAGGTTTTTAGAAGATTATAATAACAAAAAAAATTTGTGTCCATGAAAAAAACAATTATCTAGTTTTTTTTACATATGATGAATTTTTTCACCACCACCATTAGTATATATTTTGAATAATAAATACATATTTTTTGAATAATTATCTAAAAATGCAGAATACCATGTATGACTTGGATATCGTGATTTTTTTCTTAAATGTCCGTGATATGTGAAAATAGTAGTTATTCCCATACATAGATATGTTTTTCTAACTTAGTATGATATTATAAAGATAATATAGTATATAATAGTCCTGTGGGATATTTTTGGACTTTCAAAAGATCAATTTTATAATATAATGTATTTTTTTCAAAAAATAATATGAATTTTAATTAATATCCTTAATTTATTTGCATATGTTTGTAAAATATCATTATAAGTAGTTTCACTAGTTACCAAAATATTTCATGGAAACAATTTTATGGAAAATATTTTGATAATAATTATCATAGAATGAGTTCTATGTTGGAAAAATCAAGCTATTAACATTATAAAATATTATTCTATGAATTTGAGGAGTTTGAATACATTTTTCATAGAGTAGAACATTATAAATACAATTCCTAAGTATTGTAATTTTTCAAACTGAATTACTTCATTGAATTTTATAAAGAATATGATCAATTCTAGGGAGAGGTTGAACGATATATAATATAAATGTTAGTTTTTTTATACTTGTTATACTATATTATTGGTTATGATATTATGATATCAAATGATATCATATCACTTATTTCATGGAAATTCAAAAAACCATGTTTTGGTATATTACCTACTGTGAAATAGAGATATGATATGGATGTTTTGTTATAAAATCATATAATATGATTCATATTAACACCATATAATATGAATGGATTTCTAATATTAACAGTTAACATATATTGAAATTCTACAAATATATATATCATTAACAAAAATTTCATAACATGATGAGTTGGGGAGGTTGTGCAGCAACCCCAGATTCTCTTTAAATGACATTAAATCTATTTAGATTAATATCCATTACATTACAAGTGAACACAGGTTATGACAATAATAGTTTAGTTCCTTTAAAATAATGGATCATAATATTCATAATGGATAAAATATCTTCAATGAATAACATAAAGATCATCTATCTTTTGTAATCCTACTTAAGAACATTTCTTCATAACTATGGGAAAATAAACCTAAGAAGGGGTGATCTCAGATGCTCAACAATTGTAAAAAAAGGATACATGAAATTATATATTATCATACAGGCATGATAATATGAGAATTAAAATTTTAATTCATACCTTTTATATCAATGATCATAATATTTTTTCATTATATAAATGTTGGAAATTTATAAGACTTGAATCTTAAGGAAAACAAGAACATGATCTATGATAGTGTAATATTAGCATAATATATCTTTATGTGGAAAGATTATAATTATATAAAGCCGTATATGATGGATACTGAAAGATACTATTATTACATGATAGTGTAGGGGAAAGATCATATACCCACTTCATACTAGGGACAACCACTCATGAAAAGTATTTTCATGCTTAGGTTAACCACCTATGTACCCTCTAATTTAAAATTAGGCTATCGATCTAATTACCATATGAGATCATTGAAAATTTAACATTACCCAATAACTTGGAATGAGATATAGGACCTAATAATAAAATAATAAAAGTATTAAATATGTTCCCAACATTATCATAAAACATTTCTAATGTATGGTCCCATGAAAAAAACTATCATCAGAAATTTTTTATAATAAATTAGTGAAAAGAAATAAGACTCGTAATCATTTCATCATAGCATAACATTGGGAAAAATGGATTCATAATCCATTCATCATTTAATTATATCATATCCCATATAAAATTAATGGGTTTCATAAATATTTTATCATAGAATAACAAGTGAAAAAGAAATCAATTTCATGAACATCTTGTCACAAAAACAGAAACCATCCATAAAAAAGATAAAAATATTATCAATGTATCATATCCTTAGTAAGGAAAATATAACATCAACAGATGAAATCATATATTGAAAATGATTCAAAATGTTTACAAAATACTTTTCTTGAGGGAAATATCCATTTTTATTTGAAAGAAAACATTTTCAAAATCCATTTCTTTTAGATTAATTTCTAAATATCATTTTAAAATAAATCATGAGGAAAATAACCTTTCCACATGACAAACCAATTTTTTTCAAACAAAAAAATATTTATAATTATTTTATTATTAGAATATACTTGAAAAACAAAAAGGTAGGCTTGAAATCATTAATTGTCAATGATAGTGGGAAATATTGTTCATGTCGTGAATGTTAAAACAAATATTCAATTCATGTTGTCAGTAAAATAAAAACATGTGTTGATTGGAAAACAATAAAAAAATTCTTTTCAAATTTTTTTCAATAAAAAATTATTAAAAATTTATTTAATAAACAATTTTAATAATGTTAATAACCTTTCGTAAAATAATTTTAGAGTACATAGTTTATGAAGAAAATGAATTTTTGACTGAAGAGAAAAATAATGTTGAATATTATGAGGAATATTTTTTAAATTATAATATATACAAAAGTGTGAAAAATGGTACTACTAATCGAAATTATTAGGAATAATGATACGATAAAAAAATTATGAGTTTCTTGAGAGATAATATTTTCTCATCAGATTCTAAATAATAAATAATCCTAACAAATAATAAGATTGAAACAAAAAATAATTACCACTTTTTTCATTGAATCTTATGAAATATTAAATAATAACACAAAATATTACGTATAATACCTTTAGGATAAATAAATTCATGATATTATATGTTCAATGTGATGTATATACACCTACTTAATGAATATAGGAGCATAACATAATGTTCTTCTCAAAGAATGCATATTGAGGCAAAAATCTCTTACCGCTTTGGTAAAATTTGAACCATAAATTCAAATAACTAATAACACCATCCTAAACATTATATATTATTAAAATAAGTAAATACGTAATATAAATTTTTAAATGGGATGTATATACAACATACAAAATAAATGAGTTGTGAATTTCAATATATCTCCTTAAAATTAAAGAGAAAATTGAATCCCTTATTGTAATTACCAAATTACATCATACATGTTCAAACATCCTGTATATTAGATATAATATTATTATAAAGCTATTAAATAACCATATATATGAATATCATACCATATATGGTTTACATAATTATTTTTTCACCCATTTATTAACCATTCCATTTTAATGTTATATTCAGTGTAATAACTGCATTGTTTTTCATATACGTTTTGATTTATTATTTTCAATAAGCCTACATTAATCAATGATCCATAATATCTAGAATAATATTCCTGAAATAATTTAATATTTATAAATCAAATATAATTTTAAAAACAATCATGAAATATGGTTTTGTGAAATGATGTATTTTAGAATCATGGGGATGAAGGCCATACATATGCATGAGTAACGTTTCTATTTTTAAATTATCATTATAGAAAGGAGGTAGGTAATGTATTATCATTATTGAAGGATTATATAATGTTAAATTACATACTATTTATTTGAATATAACTATTTATATTATCAACATGATGTGGTGATGAAAAGAGATTAACAATGCATTTTGGTGACGATGGTCAACATATAAACAAATATCGTTATCATCATTCCATGAGTGAAAATGTTAAAATTAAAGTTATATATAATCATTTATTAATGATACATATTTTATTAATATCTCAATTATCTCATTTATAAGAAATTTATTTATTCTTATTATCTTTCATGTAAAGGATTTGTGAAAAATGAATAGCATCACTTTTTGAGATGGTAACACTTCGTACACACGATTGACGATATCATATACAATATGAAATAGATTGTAAAATATTTATATATGATATAATGACACCATAGGTATAATTATTCAATAAATATTATATATAAATTATATATATCATCATACCCAACAGTGAGATGTGGTAATTGATAAATGAATGACATCAGTTAGTGATGCAGTAATCCAATGTATATACGAACAATTATTCTATAACCCATTTGACGAAAGTTGAGAAGAAAGTACATAATGATCATAAAATAACATGAAGTTATTATATTAAATTAAATATGGTTATTACATATTCAATTTAAAAAAAAAATTTAAAGAGATATATGAATAAATAAAACAAAAATGCTTGTTGCAGAACATTGACACTTTTTCAAGTACCCTCTCTAGTCATTCATCAGAAGCCTTTATATTATAGATTTATGTGAAAAATAAGGATTATATGTTGAGAGGATTTAATTTAGGAAATTATTTTTCTAGGTGTTGTGTGATCCAAAATTTGTTTGAGTTTGTTAAGAGGATAAGAGAGGGCGTGTTATTTTATAAGTGAGGTGTGTTTCATAGTTGTATATTTTGAAAATATGGAGTTCCATACATGATTGTATCATTTAAAATGTCTCCAATAGTGTAAAATTCATTATAATTGAATTTTTGATGATTAAATATGGATATTAAATGGGTTTTAACAACTTTATAGGTCATTTAACCCCTTATCCTTTATGTTTTACCTATGGTAAATTTATTTTTAATTTAACTTCGATAATTAATTTTCATTGTTTTCACTATTGTTTTTTGTAATAAAATAAATAAAAATTATGAGATAATAAAAAAAATTCAAAAAACGATTAATTTTTTAAATTCCATTCTTATAAGTGGAAAATTATAATTTAAGATTATTTTTACATAAGTAATATGACATCGTGTTTTCAAAGTGAAAATGTTCAAAATATTACAATGTTTTTTATCCAATTACAAAGGGAAATTTATTCCAATGAACTAAATTGGATTAAAAGTAATATAGTTGAACTAATTTATCATTAAATTAAATTTGACAAAATTTAAATTTAAAAACAATTTAAAAAAATGTTGTTTTCAATTTAGATCTAGTATTTATTTTACTATTCATCAAACATTTTATCATATCTAAAAATTATATAAAATTCAAACTAAAATAATTATGATATTATTTCTTGGAAAATTAAATCTAACTTTTGAAGTAAATTTTGTAAATTTTGTAAAAATTTAATTTAAATCAAAACACACATAAGTGATGAAATAATGGAATTTTGAGAAGTGTGATTTTTTCAATGGAAAAGATAATTTTATGTTACCTATATGTCAAATAATTTTCATTTTATGAATCAAAATTAACATTTAATGATATATAATCTATCAATTTAATTCTAAAACTTCTTCAATAAGAGTTATTTTAATAAATTATAATGAAGAAAAACTATGCCCTTTTAATAAAAATTATAAAAAACATTTTTTTTAAAAAAATCCTAAAATAAATGAAATTTTTTTTTTATTAAATTTCATTTAGTGGATTAAACATAACTATATCATAATTATTATTATTTAAAACAGAATTTTTCATTTAAATTATATAATGTAATTAAAATAAATGATTGTTTTACTAAAGTGGTATTTCTCACTTTTGAATGAAAAATAAATATTTTCCAAAAAAATCATTATAAAATAATTTGGATATGAATATGTGAAAAATAATTTTCATTTCATTAATTATATTTTCTAAAACCTATATAATATTTTTGCATAAAAATCAATAGAAATTTTATTGATGAAAACATATATTTGAGTAATATAATCACTCTACTATAAAGTGATTTATATGTATTAATAACATACAAATAATTTTATAATAAGTAGGAAATTTATATGTATAATTAATAAATAATTAAATAATATTAATACTATCCATTATAATATCTAGGTTTTATTTATATCATTTCTTGGTTTGATGACGCTCGGTTCCATGTTTTATGTATGTTGTCAAAGAAAATAATTGTCGCATATAACAAATGCTATATAAAAAAATAAGTATAATATATATATATATATATATATATTATAAATATTGGATTATTACTTTCTACCGACATTAAAATGAATTTATCCCTTGAAATTTGTCACTTTGGTACAAACAAATGATGATTCTTCGGCTTCAATACATACTTATTTTCCCTCTTAGTATTCTAATGTATTTGGTTTAACCACAAAACATTAACCAAGTAAGTGGTCATGTTTGGTAGAACATTTCCTACATGATCCATGATCTTTATAGGTTGTTCCTCATAGTGAATATCATGCTTGTAATGCCCCGACCCCAGTTACCCGGAGTCGGTGCATTACTTCGTAACATTGGCATGATCACAAAAGATCAAGTCTCAAAAGACCGATTAGTTTAGTAGCCATGAAAACACTAGATACATTCATAAATGTTACATTACATCATAAAGTGAAAAACTAATAACAAATTCTTCATAGTCCACACTCATATCCTCTTCTGACTATCCCTACAGGTCATTCATAAAATACTTCTTCACATCCTGGAAAATATTAAAACATTGAAAGGGGTGAACTTAGATGCTCAGTAAGGATAACAATATAGCGAAAGCTTTCATCAATAAACATAAACATTTAAGGCAATGTATAACTAAAACAAAAGCCTTTTGAACTTGAACTTCAACATAATATGGAAAAAGTAAAATGAGATAATGCCATTTACTTTTTTCACATGGATATTCTACTGGTCAAAAAATCACATGAAATATTAATAACCACTTTCATAATGATGGAATGCATAATTCCAGAAAATCATAACCACGTAGCCAAGGCCTCGTGCCAAGACCGGAAATAAGATTTTGTCAAGACCTCATTCCAAGACACTAGTTTGTCTCATGAGACATACCGATGCATCAGGGGGCTATAGCGGGCTCTACCCGTCCCTTATGAAGTCCAATTCATTCCTCATATGAATAGGTTTAAACATATCATAAACCATAACATAATTGTATCACATAAAACATGCATAAAGGAAACATAACATCTCCACATTTCAATCAAAAGATATCAATAAAACACATTGATATAATAAAAACTCATTCAAAACCATTTTCAATACCAATATAAAAGAAAGGTAAAACAGGGTATTTATTTTTCTTTTAAAAAAATGTATGGCTTGTAGAGGAAGCCGAAACTCAAATAATGGTCATGGAAGCGGATAAGTCGTTTTCTCCGCATACGTACGACAAAAACATTCCCTTTTGTCATTTAGTAAATGCTTCTTATTAAAAGATTCCTTTTGAATAAATGTAAAAGTCAAAGGGGTTTATACACCGTATAAAAGAAAGTTGTGTATAAAACCAAATATGCCTCAATGAAAGGAGATTGAGACGAAGTCCCATACAAAGATCATTTTTTAAATAAAATAGATCTATTATGTGTCATTACTATAAGTACACATAAATGAAGTACAAATAAAAGATATTACATAATAATATCATGACATAATTTGGAAATAGGAGATTAACCCATAGAATGGAAATTGGGTTAAGAAATTCCCTTACCTCATGTCTGACTGGACTCGATCATTCTTTAATCTCCTGAATAATAATCTAGAGTTAATTTATAGTTTCTTAAGAACATTTTCAGGTTTTTTATTCCTTTAATATCACTTATTACCATGTTATGAACATTATGTAATTATTTAAGTTAATAACGGTCGTTTTGTCGATCTTTGGTACTTGAGTCAAAAATAAACTTCTTATATTTACATGTTGTTAATGTTGTTAAATATCCATTATATCCAGAATTATATTCATGATATAGATATCATATATCTCATATATGACCTAGACATAGGTACATGGTTTTTGTGCATGGTTAGACAAACCACGCACCTAAACCGATAACCCTCCTGTATCCCCACAAAACATATCCAAAAGCAACCAAAAGTTTTTGGGGAATAATATGGACATAGGGGGATGATAGGGTAATAAATATATGAAATATAGATACCTTTAATGAAGAACATGGGTGAGAATATTCTCCCTTACATGAAAAAATTCTGTCTCGGAAAGTCGACTTGAGGCTTGATCGAAAAAGAAGAATGTGTACTCAGCCACAACACACAACATTTGATCACAAGTATCATGTGTATAAATAGCATGATAAAAATGAACTTGTACAAGTGGAATAGACTTATCTTGAAGAACTTTCTCTTGGGAGTCCACTATTTTACTGACTCGTCAAAATTTACCAAGTCATGCTCTATCTCTTGTTCATCCCAACTCTGCTCATGGGATGGATCCGAGTTGTATTTCCTTAACTAGGATACATGGAAGACCACATGGATGGATGTAAACTAAGAGTGTAAAGATAACCTATATTCCACCTTCCCAATACACTCGGTGATCTAAAAATGTATAACATACCGCCGTTTCAGCTTCCCTAACTTTCCCAATCGATGATGTCCCAACAATGGGGCCGACTTCAGGAATACCCTATCACCCACAGATAACAGTAAATATCCCTACCTTTGGTCAGAATATGAATTATTGAGACTTTGAGTTATCGATAAGATCATCCTAATCAACTAGACCTTCTAACACATCTCATGCACCAGACTCAACCCCAGTTGTGAGGACATACCGACCTCAATCGAACATAGGGGGGACTAACAAGGTCAACCATAGAGCACCTCAAAAGGAGATATTTTAACAAAGTATTGGTAACTATCATTATAAGAAAACAATACCAAACTAATAAGGCATTCCCATGAACATTTGATGTCCAAGACACATGTGTGGAGCATGTCCTTAAAAATCTGATTCCCCTGCTCTTTCTGACCATCCTTTTGAGAATGGTATGTCATGCTCATTTAAATATGAGACCCAAAATCCTTCTATAGTACTACCCAAATCCGAGAGGTGAATCATGGGTCTCTGTTTGAGGAAACTACTGACTGCACACCATGGAGCCTTACCATCTCCTAAAGATTCAAATGACCCAACTCATGCACTTGAGTTGTATCTATGATTGGAATGAAGTGAGCTAATATGGTCAGGTGATCAATCACCACACAAATGGAATTATTACCATGAGTGGTATGAAGAAATCCAAAAAATAATCCATTGAAACCTCATCCCACTTCTAGGTAGGAATAGGTAATGACTGGAGAAACCCAGAGGTCCATTGATGTTCAACTTTCACCTGCTTGGATGTATAACATCTAAACACAATGTATGTATTGTCTTGACTCATACCAGGACACTAGGACTATCAATTGACACCATAATACATCATGGTGTCACCTGGATGGATAGTCCACTGGGACTGGTATCTATCCAGCATCACCACCTTTTGGGGAGATAATGACACTACTAAACATCCCATGAAGTGCGAGATTCCCCCGAGAGACGTTTCCCAATCAGAAGACATATCCCCACCATGAGAAAACATGATCGACCAATGATAAATCCCATCAGTAGGTTTTCCCTACCGAATCAAATCCAAGGAAGAAGGATTATACTAGATGATCACCAATAATGCACCCCCATTTTTCTCCCTGGTCTCCATAGGCATCTATGAAAAGAGACCCCTCAAATTCCACTCATCACTGAACTTCTGCAAAGCCTACACCAGAAATATTCTACTCAAGGTTCCATTAACCACATTAACCTTTCCTAGGGTATAAAAAAATGATATAGTAGAACCCCTATAAGGACTCCATCCAATGATGCTGCCTTAGATTGAGGTCCTTCTCTGAGAAGATATGGGCCAAGATTTTGTGATCAGAGTATACCAAAAACTTCTCCCCAACGGGGTAGTGATTCCAGGTCATCAAAGTATGCATAACCACTAAAAACTCCATGTCAGGGGTCGATTAATTATTTTAGTGTGGTTAGAATTGGTGAGATACATGCACCACCACATGATCATCCTACATAAGCACACACCCAAGACTCATACATGAAGAGTCACAATAGATAACATACCTGTTCTTGTCTCAGGGAAAATCTGCATGGGGGAAGTATTCAACTACTACTATAGCTCGTCAAAGGATGCCTGATATTCTGGGCCCCATACAAACTTCACCTATTTTTAGGTGAGCATGGTCATTGGTGAATAAATCCAAGAAAAATTCCTAATGTATTGCATGTAATAAGCGGCCAGGCCCAGGAAACTCTGGATCTCGAACACATTCTTCATTTTCTTCAATGACATTACCACACAGATCTTCTAGAGGACCACTAAAACCCCCTTCTTTGAGATCACATGCCCCAGAAATTTCACCTCTATGATACAAAAAAATCACTTTGACAACTTGGCACATAGGCTGTGATATAGGATAGTTCCCAAAATGATCCTCAAGTGATATTGGTTTTCCTCCTCTAAGACACAATATACGATAATACCATCCCCAAACACAAAAAAATGGAATTGAGATACTAATGTAACACCATGTTCATGAGTGTAATAAGGACCATTGGATAATTGGTTATTATGAAGGGTATGACCAAGTACTCGATGTTGTTATACCTGCTCTGGAAGACTAAGTACGGGATATATTCCTCTTCCACCAAATGTGAATGGTATACTAAATGAAAGTATATTTTTGAGAACCACTTTCCCCCCTTCAAATAATCAATAAAATCATATATTTAGGGAAAAGGGTATTTGTTATTAATTGTTACATTATTCTACTTCTGGCCATCAATGCCCAACCGAAGGGATCCATTATCATTTTTAGTGAACAACACAGGAGCGGCCCCAGGATAGAGGCTCGGTTGAATGAATCCTTAGTATTCAATGTTTTCCTATTATATTATTAATTCCCTCAACACAGTGGTGGCCATATTATATGATGGAATAAATATATGTTGAGTTACCGATACTATATCAAATGAGAAATCCACATCCCACTCTTGGGGAAAACCTAAAAAATCATATAGTAAAACCTCCACAAACTCATTCAATACGTGAGGTAGTGTAACATCCCTGGTAAATAAAGAATATGAAATTCTCATATTTATCAATATATTTGAAAAACAATGTTTATATTACTTTTAAGGAAATTCTATTCTCAATGGCGTACCGAATACACAACAACGAGTTTCTTTGAAATCTTACGTTTCACACTAATAATAAAATAATATTATTATAAATGGTAGTTAACACCTAGTCGTTGTAATGGCGAGAATGAACAGAACTAACTAAAAAATGATTATATATGTTTAAAAAATATTTTTACTTTTATCCAATAAATGTTACAGGCTTAAAATGCAAATGAATCCAATTTTAAGCGTAAATATTTAAATATTCTTTAAAAGGTCGAATGACCATCTTTTGATGGAAATCCCTTTTTAAATCAACTTTTTAACAATTTTATATGTTATATATTACAATATAAAATACTTATTTAGAATCCGGACATCAAAATTTACTTTATGTATGTTTTTGGTATTTTTCCGATAGAGTTCATTTTTTAATGAATAGTGAATAATGTTGTATTTTAATTCAAAACCTCCTTTTAATATAATTTGTTTTTATGCATAGATTATCTTTTTAATTGTTTTTAATGTGAAATAAGAATATATTTTTACCATTTAATCCAATGGTGGTCATTGTAATTAATTTCACATTGAAATTGGACATAAACAAGTGTCAATCTTTTGATAAATATTGTTTCTTAAAAACACGCTATTTGTTTTGACCGCAGGAATTAATTATGAATTTAATTAATGAAACTCTTATGTTATTAATTTGGTAAAATTTAAATCATTTTAAAATTTGGAATATCAAATATATCATAGGGTGAATTTTTGGTATTTTTCTGAAAAACATCAATTGTTGATGAATAGTGAAACAACTAAGTGGTAGTTAAAAAACGGATTTTTCATTTAGATGAATATTTACTACACCTACGAATTGAATTTTAAAGATAAAAAATACATGGTTTTTATTGTTAAGTAATATTTTGTTCAATGGGATGCAAATAATTTTTGGTGAATTGTAACTTTCGAGTTTTGTTAATAGCGATTAGAGGCAAATAGTGTAATTTAAGGTAAAAATAATGTTTTAAAAATACGAAATTTCCTTGAAAAATGTCCTACCATTATTGGATGTGTCATGGCCTACCAAGAAAATCCATGGGTCATCTTGGGGACCCCATGGAGCCAGTTGGATAAGAAAATGACATTAATAACTTTTTATTTAAAGTTATAATAAAAATGTCACAAACATGTATTATTTTACTAAAACAATTTTTACTCATGGGTATATATTTTATATTATTGAATATAAATATTCATTAGAAAGAGAAAAATATTTCCTACACAATTTTAATTTTTTTTATAATTTTTAGACATTTAATAAATAAAGTCATTTATGACACCATGATGATGCAGTGATTACCTCATTATAGAACGATTTAAATAAAATGAAAAGGTAACGTAAAATCTAGGACATACACTTGTCTAAAACCTATTGGATGGGTGGATTTGGAACCTTTATCACCTTATCCATGAAATATTACATTATGGGACCTTTAAAATCTGAAAATCATTTCATAATAAAGTATCATTTCATGACCTTCTAAGAGTGCCCCTCCTCCATCTTATAAAAGGCCCCCACCTCTACTCCCTTTCCCATAGATCTCAAGCAATTGAATCATCCAAACCATACTCCTATTGTCTCTAAAAATCCGTATCGTCATCCTAGAATCCTTAAGATAAGCAGAAATCTCTTCAAGATTCCCTGTTGGTTCAAAACAAGGATAGTTACCTGATTTAAAGGTAATGTCTTCTCTTATGTTCTTTTGTTTTATTTTACTTCTCCAAACCCCTAAAATATTTTTATTACTTTATTTTGAAAACAAAATAGTTTATTAAATATACTAGGATGTTTTTATAATAATTATTTGAGCTAAACTTACAGACACCTCCGTCTAATGGTTAAAGAACATACTGTTACCTTGGATGGAGAATTACTGCCTCACGAAACGATGATTGTTCAATCAGCTCTTAAAACCTCTCATGGTGGCCGTTAATATGTCAATATATTTATATATGATATATAATATGTTTGTTTTATTCATTATGATTCTTTATTTTTCATTTATTCCATACCTTTATGGTTTCTATAATGGGTAAATGCGATAATTTTATTTTATGAAGTGCGGACTACCACCCCCTCAAAGTGATTTTAAACGTTAATGCCATATGTGGGATTAATAAAGGGTGTAGTTAATGATTCTATATATTATATTATACAGTAATTAGAATATACCTATATATCATTACATTTTTATTCCATTAAAGTATTAAATACAAATTAAAGTAGCTTTAATGCGTATATACGGATTACCGTCTCCATGAACGGTGCATTTCATTTATTATATTCAAATATTATGTAGTATTATAATTACATATAAATAATGGATATATATGATAATATTACATCTAAATTATGAATATAATTCTGGAATTATAATATATATATCTATCATTTATTTTTAATTCCCTTGATATGATAAAGAAATGAAAGTTGTCTTCATGCGTACGTACGACCTACCGTCTCCATGAACGATGAATTTCATTTTCTATCTCCAAAAGTTATGGAATAGTATAAAATAAATTTATACATGATATATAGGATATTTAATTCATTAATACTATTCTGGATATGATGTACTTATAACTACATGGACAATTATTTTCAAACAAGTTCATTTTTGACTCATGTACCGAATATCGGCAAAAATGACTGATATGAACTCTCATTATTAACTAATTATTATAATATTCTAATATGTGGTATGAATTGAATAATAAAATTTATAGGATTTAATTAATAAATTATAAATTTACCAAAGTTTATTATTCATGAATATAACGAAAAAAACAAGACAAGTTAGTCTTAAGTTGAGGGATCTGACCTCACTCTTTCATTTCAAGTACTATCTTTTATGTAATTTCATTTATGCTCCATGATATTATTTTAGAGGATGTTATTTTATATTCACAATAATGTAATTTTTATTTTCATATGATTAGAGACCCCCTATTACTCTCATCAATTAATTTTAAGAATTGTTATGTTGCGCAGTTTGGCTATCGAATTTTAGTAAGGGATTTCTTATCTCACTTTTAATTCCATGAGATTTCAATTAATCACCACTTATTTATGGAACGTGGTGTATTGTGTACTACCAATTGATATATATTATCATGATTATATTTATATTAATGTTATTCTGAAATTCATTTGGTGTTTATTATCTTTTGGTCATACGACTCGATTGATTACAACGAGTTAAGGGGTTTTTATCTCACTTTTTATTCCCGTGAGATTCATGCAAAATTTTCCACTATTTCATATTGTGTGGTGTATGTACTGCCCATTATTCAACTATTTGTGTAATATACTCTCATTTATGGTTATTTACATCTTCATTATATGACCCTTCTTTCATGGGGTGTACGTTTCGAATGCTACCCAAATCAGTAAATAACTTTTCACCCTCTACTTTTTAAAAGACTTAGTTTTGATTGGTCTTTTAATTTACATATTTTTATGTTGTGATATGTTCTTATATATCCTTATTGCTGTAAATTATATGTCCATGTGATGAGATACCCTTTTTATCTCTCAGAGTCTCATTTTCTAAAATTTAAAATGACGACGTTAGGCTGTCGAATTTCTATGAGGGAACTTCTTAACCTAGTTTAAATTATTTGGGTTAAACCTCTACTTCATGATCATGTCATAATATTAATATGTGTGGACGAACACTGATTATTTTACATTTAATATCCTCTTATATTGGGTGTATTTATATTTGTCACACAAAATTATGTAATTGATTTATCCTTAATCTAAGGATACTGACTTTGTAAGGGTCTTCATCTCAATCTCCTTTCATTGAGGTATATTTTTGTTCCAATACAGAACATTATTTTATATTCTATATAGACACATTTGACTTTTCTTTTCTTTCAAAGGGAATATTTTTCTATGAATCATTTTACAAAATGAGAAAAAATGAATTTTTCTTTTAACGTACACGGTGACAATGACCTTTTCTTCCATCGCAAGTACTATCTAACCTTTGGCTTCCTTAACAAGCCGTAATGTTTTTAAAACAAAATAAATACCATATACTATTTTATGTATTTTGGTATTGAAAATGGTTTTCATAATGGATTTTTTAATTCAATATATTTCTGTGATATATTTTGACTGAAATGTGGAAATGTTTTCATTAAATTATATTTGTTTTATATCTTATGATTTTGTAATGGTACATGGACATTTGACGGGTGGTTACAGGATAAACCATATGACGGGTGGTGTCATGAATACAAGGATGGGTGGTTACGATATAACCTCCAATGCATTAGGTATAGAAGTTGGCTATATGGTTATTCCATTTAGTGATATGTGTGGAAGTTGACCCTATGGTTATTACATTTTTGTATGATTCTATCCCTAGTTACCTTTATATGTTATGTGTTCTTTATATGGGTTTTATGATAATATTTTGGTTACAAAAGGAGTATGTAATGATCTTTTATTCAGTGAAGAGTATTTAATTCTTCATAAAGGTGAAAGGTTACTTATGATAATGTATTCATGATTTAAATTTTGTTTTGAAAAAAAGTAACATTTTTTCTTCTTTGTGTATCCTTTACTGGGATTATTATGCTTATCCCATGTTTTTGAAATGTTTTCCACATGACTTAAAGATAAATAGGGTCAAGGATGGGATCAAAGAAAAACATGCTATCTAAAACATGGATCTAGAAATGTTTCTTTTTAAGAGTTTTTATTTTACAGAAACATAGTAGAAGTTTCTACTTTGTAATCATTTGAGATGTAATAGTTATGTCCTAATTATATAAAACTCTAAACCTAAAAAGATCATCTTTTTAATTATTAATTTAATTAATGATTATGTAATATTTTAATGTCAGGTCCTTATAGTTGGTATCAAAGGTAATTTTAGATAACTTTAGAGGTTTGGGTTTTCTTTAAGCACGAGTGACATTATAATAATGGTTAGGATTTCAGAAGGAGTCATAGTTTTAGATAAAGTGAATGAGTCTAAGAAAACATGAATAATTATATCTTATTATTTACCCTCCTAATAATATATTATATGATGATTCTAATGATATACTCACACTGACCTTGTTGGTTTTAGAAAATGGATAGATCTTGAAGGAACCAAATTAATAGTGGATGTGATGAAAACTGTGATAGTTTTCTGAAAGAACAACTGAATAATATGTGAGCTGCAATGAGAACTCTTGTGGTTATTCTAAACTAACTATCTGGAGTAATGATTATCCACTTGATCTTTGGTGAGTTCTATAAGTCATCATGTAATAGAGAACCAACTCAATGTGGATGTTCAGGTAATAATTATTAAGGTAACCATTAGGTTTTATATGATAATTACTTTTTAGGTAATTATGGGTTACTATAAGTTATGACGGAAAATGAAAGGCATGAAATAAACTTGAGTTTAATTATGTTATGGTTATTTTTGAATATTTTTTCTCTTTTTGGGGAATGTTTTAAGAATTATATAGTTTTTGGGAAAAGGACAACACATAGACCATCTGACAACCCATCACATCAGACGCAGATGTGGGAATCGAACCCACAACCAAAGTAAGACATGCATTTATCGCCTACCACTAGACTACGTGAAGTCCCTGGTCAGTATGACTAATTGTTTTTAGTTAGATTATCATATGAATATGGAATAAGTTTATTTTGGGTTATCTATGGAAATTATTAACCTATCATGGAAGATATGTGATTAGGTTAATTACTTTTCGGTATGAGACTTTAAGAGTAACTGATGTTATTTGGAGATAATGTTAAGATTTACCTTGAAAGACTATGTGATTAAATCATTCAGATATTTGGGATTCAATCATAGTTTTGTTTATTTTTGAATAATTGTAAGGGAAAATTTTTATTGAATGTTCTCTGTTGAACTTTGGGTTGTTTGATAAATATTAAAGATTAACAGTAGTTTTTACTTTTGTAAAAGATTATATTTTTTTGGATTATCTGATCTTATACTAACAATTTTGTTTCTGGTTAAGGTCTTAAGACATGTAAAATATATAGTTCCTTTTTTTGGATTAGGTGATTCTCTAGAAGTTGATTATAACACTCTTAATGTGAACTAGTCATCCTAAATATTCACCTTTTAGAGAAAATGTGGGTTTGTGTAAGGCATATAGTAAGAGATAAAAGTCTATATAACAAGTAAGTATGTTTCCTTATTTTTTAGTTAAGCTCAGAAATAAATTCCCCAAAGAAATGTAGCTTAAAACAAAAACGTTGTCTACTAACATTTCCTACAGGGGAATCAAATACCATTTAACTATTCACAAGTTTGTGATTTTTTGGTGGTTTACATTCTCCTAGACATATTTTCCCATCACTCTCCATCAAAAATTAATGGTTTAATTTCTCCTCTATATTCATGTTTTCATGGAATCTTATTATATGTTGTCTTAGGTGACCTTTTTTACTTTTCTTTCATTCTTTTAAAGTGATATTTTAATTTATTTTTTTTCCAATGTGGAGCATTCAATGAATTTTTTGAGCCCAATTTTAAAATTACGAGGATACTATTCTTAAAAGGGGTGAAGGGTGTAACGTCCCGGGTAAATAAAGAATATGAAATTTTCATATGTATCAATATTTGTGAATAAAATGTTAATATTACTTTGAATTGAATTCTATGCTCGATGGAGTACCCAATACGCAACAACGAGTCTCTTTGAAATCTCACGTTGCACACTAATAATAAAATAATATTATTTTAAATGGTAGTTAACACCTAGCTGTTGTAATGGAGGGAATGAACAAACTAACTACAAATGATTATATATGTTTGTCAAATTTTTTTACTTTTATCCAAAAAAATTTATAGGCTTATAATGCAAATCAATCCAATTGTAAGAGTAAATATTCTAATATTCTTTAAAAGATCGATTAACCGCCTTTTGATGGAGACCCTTTTTAAATCCACTTTTTGAAAATTTTATATGTTTTATTTGAAAAAATATAATTCTTCTTTAGAATAGGGACACCAAAATTTACTTTCTCTATGTTTTCTGTATTTCTCCGATAAAGTTAATTTTTTTAATGAATAGTGAATGATGTTGTATTTTAATTCAAAACCACCTTTTAATCTAATTTATTTATATTGTTAGATTATATTCATAACTTTTTTTAAAGTGAAATTAGAATTCATTTTTACCATTTAATCCAATGCTGGTTATTGGAATTAATTTCACTTTGAAATTGGACATAAACAAGTGTCTATCTTTTGATAGATATTGTTTCTTTAAAACACGCTATTTGTTTTGACAGCTTGAATTAATTATAAAATTAATTAATGCAAATTTTATGTTATGAATTTGGTAAAATGGACATCAATTTTGAATTCAGAATATCAAATATATCTTAGGGTTAAGTTTTGGTATTTTTCTGAAAAAGATCATTTTTATGAATAGTGAAACCACTAACTGGTAGTTTAAAAACTGATTTTTCTTTTAAATGAAATTTAACCACATTTATGAATTGAATTATAAAAATCCTACATACATGGTTGTCATTATTAAGTAAAATTTTGTTCAATGGGATGAAAATAATTTTTGGTAAATAGTAACTTTTGAGTTTTATTAATCGGGATTAGAGCTAATTAGTGTAATTTAATGTAAAAATAATATTTTCATAATATGAAATTACCGTGACACATGTCCTTACCTTATTGGATGTGTCATGGCTGACCATGAAAATCCATGTGTCAACTTGGGAACCCCATGGAGCTACTTGGGTATGAAAATTACATTAATAACCTTTTATTGAAAGTTAAAATAAAAATGTCAAAAACATGTATTCGTTTACTAAAACAATTTTTACTTGGGGTTATATAAGATATCATTTTTACTGTAAATATTCATTAGAAATATAAAATAATTTCCTATAATATGGTAATTTGTTTAGAATTTTTATTCCTTAAAAAAATAAATTTATGTATGACACCATGATGATGCAGAGATCACCTCATTAATCAACGATTTAAATAAAATGAAAGTATAAGGTACAATGTAAGACATACACTTGTCTAAATCCTATTGTATGGGTGTATTTCTAATCCTTATCACTTTATCCTCGAAATATAGCATTTTGGGATTTTTAAAATCCAAAAATAATTTCATAATAAAGTAACATTTCATGACCTTCCAAGAGTGTCTATCATCCCTCTTATAAAATACCCCCACCTCAACTCCCTTACTCACACCTCTAAAATCCTTGGATCATCCAACACCTACTAATATTGTCTCTACACATCCATCTCTTCAACCTAGAATCCTTACCATATGTAGAAAGCTCTTCAAGAAACCCTTTTGGTTCAAACCAAGGGGAGTTACCCAATTTAAATTTAATGTCTTCTCATAGGTTCTTTTGTTTTGTTTTGCTTCTCAAACCCCCTTAATACTATTTATTACTTTCTTTTGTAACAAAAACAGTATATTAAATATAATATGATGTTTTAATGATAATTATTCGTGCTACACTTACACACACCTCCGTCTAATGGTTAAAGAACATATTGTTTCTGTGGAAGGTGAATTACTACCTCACGAAACGATGATTGTTCAATCATCATTTAACACCATTCATGGTGGCCATTAAGATGTCACTATAATTATATATGATATATAATATGTTTATGTTTTCCTTATTCTTCTTTATTATTTATTTATTCTAT
Organism: Viscum album; assembly: GCA_963277665.1. Lineage (NCBI taxonomy): Eukaryota > Viridiplantae > Streptophyta > Magnoliopsida > Santalales > Viscaceae > Viscum > Viscum album. The sequence goes on from OY728133.1 coordinate 1,974,766,040, forward strand.
ACCTTTATGGTTTCCATAATGGGTAAATGAGATAATTTCATTTTATGAATTGCGGACTACCACCACCTCAAAGTGATTTGAAACGTTAATGCCATATGTGGGATTAATAAAAGGATGGAGTTAATGATTTTATATATTATATTATACAGTAATTATAATATACCTATGTATTATTACGTTTTCATTCAATTAAAGTATGAAATAGAAATGAAAGTAGCATTCATGCGTACATACGGATTACCGTCTCCGTGAACGGTGCATTTCATTTATTATCTCCAAATGTTATGTACTATTATAAGTACATATATATATTGGATATATATGATATTTATTACATCTAAATGATGAATATCATTCTATAATTATATTATATATATCTATCATTTATTTTTAATTCCATTGATATGTCAAAGAAATGAATATAGTGTTCATGTGTACGTACGGCCTACCATCATCATGAACGGTGCATTTAATTTTCTATCTCCAAAAGTTATGGAATAGTATAAAATAAATTTATACTAGATATATAGGATATTTAAAACATTAATACTATTCTTTAGATGATTTAATTATAACATCATGGACAATTCTTTTCCAACATGTTCATTTTTGACTCATGTACCGAACATCGAAAAAAATGTCTAATATGAACTCTCTTAATTAACTAATTATTATAAAAATATGTTATGTGATATTAATTGAATAATAAAATTTAAAGTAGGTCCTTAATAAATTATAAATTTCCCAAAGTTTATTATTCCATAATATAAATAAACGAACAAAATAAATGGGACTTAAGTTAAGGGATCATACCTATCTCTTTATTTTCAAGTACTCTCTTTTATTTTATTTCATTAATGATCCATGTTCTTATATTTAAGGATGTTATTTAAAATTAACCATATGTAATTTTTATTTTCAGATGATGAGAGACCCCCTCTTACTCTCATCAAATCATTATAGGAATTTTTAAGTGGCGCCGTTAGGCGACCGAATTTTCATAAGAGATTTATTATCTCACTTTTAATTCCATGAGATTTCCATTGGTTGCCACTTATTTATGGAATGTGGTGTATTGTGTACTTCAAATTGATATTTATTATCAAGATTATATTTATATTCCTGTTGTTCTGAAATTCATTTGGTGGTTATTATCTTTTGGTCATACGACTCGATTGATTACAACGACATAAGGGGTTTTTATCTCATTTTTTATTCCAGTGAGATTCATGCTACATTTGACACTATTTAATTTTGTGTGGTGTATGTACTACCCATTATTCTACTATTTGTGTAATATACTCTAGTTTATGGGTATTTACATCTTCATTGTGTATCCTTCATTCATGGGGTGTACGTTTCGAAAGTTACCCAAATCGGTAAGGGAACCTTTCACCCTCCTCTATTTAAAAGACTTCTTTTTGTTAGGTATTTTAATTTACATATTATTATATTGTGATTTGTTATTATATATCCTTATTGATGTAAATGATATGTCCATGTGATGATATACCCTTTTTATCTCTCATCGTCTCGTTTTCTGAGTTTTAAAATGACGTCGTTAGGTTGTCAAATTTCTGTAAGAGAACTTCTTAACCCGATTTCAATTCTTTGGGTTAAACTTCTACGTCTTGATTATGTCATACTGTGAATATGTTTGGATGAACTCTGATTGTTTTACACTAAATATCCTCTTATATTGGGTGTATTTATAATTTTCACACATAATTAGGTAATTGATTTATCCTTAATCTAAGGATACCGACTTTGTAAGGGTCTTCATCTAAATCTTCATTCATTGAGGCATATTTTTGTTCTAATACAAGACTTTCTTTTATACGCTGTATATGAACCTTTGAATTTTCATTTCATCCAAATGGAATCTTTTTCTACGTAGTGTTTTACTAAATGAAAAAAATCAATGTTTCTTTTAACGTACGCGGTGACAACGACCTTATCCGCCTTAACGTGTACTATTTGAACATTGGATTCTTTAAAAAGATGTAATGTTTTTAAAAGAAAATGAATACCATATACTCGTTCATGTATTTTGTTATTGAAAACGTTTTTGATAATGGATTTGTTATGACAATATATTTAAGTGATATATTATGATTGAAATGTTAAAATGTTTTCTTTCCAATATATTGGTTTTATATCTTATGATTTTGTAATGGTACTTGGACATTTGACGGGTGGTTACATGATAAACCATATGATGGGTGGTGTCGTGAATTCTAGGACAAGTGGTTACGTTATAACCTCTAATTCATTGGGTATGGAATTCGGCCATATGGCTATTCTATTTAGTGATATGTGTGGAAGTTGACCGTATTGTTATTCTATTTATGTATGTTTATGTCCTAAGTTAACTTTATATGTTATGTGTTCCTTATATGGGATTTATGGTAATCCTTTGGTTAAAAATGAGTAAGTAATGATCTTTTATTCAGTGAAGAGTATTTATTACTTCATAAAGGTTAATGGTATTACTTATGATAAAATATTCATGATTTACTTTTTGTTTTCAAGAAAACATATTGTTTTCCTTCTTTATATATCCTTTACTGGGATTTTTATGCTCATCCCAAGTTGTTGAAATGTTTTCCACAGTACTTAAAGATTAATAAGTTCAAGGATAGGATCAAAGAGAGACATTATATCTAAAACATGGAACTATACATTCTTCTTTTTACGAGATTTTATTTTATGGAAACGTAGTAGAAGTATCAACTTTGTAACCTTTTAAGATGTAATAGTTATGTCCTAATTCTCTAAAAATCTAAACCTGAAAGTATTATCTATATGAATTTTTCGTTTTATTCATGATTATGTATTTTTTAAGGCGGGGTACTTATAGGTAGTTCACCATTACAAGAAAAAACATAATCCTCTAGTACAAACTACAATAAATAGAAGATATTATTTCCCAGATCTAGGAGTCGAGGTCCAACACGACCTGACAGAGTATCCCATTCTCCACAAAAAACTTGATGACTCCCATCAGGTTCCATGAAAATCACTCACCTCCTTTAGAAATCAATGTGTTCTTGTATGTGTACTAGAAAATATATGCCATGTATCACATCAAACCATTCCATATCTAAGACCAAGAGGTCTCACTCCATCCCATCCCCCGACACGTAAAGCGCACATGAGGGGAACCTAAGACACAAATCATTATTCTTTCCCAACGACATCACCAACTCTATCGCAAAAGACAAAAAACGGTTGGAAATTTTAGTGTGTCCAAAAAATAGGTAGAAATGAATGAAACAGAGTCACAAATATCAAAAAAGAGCAAAAGCTATATAAGATGCAATCAAAAATGTACCTTAAACTTTCGACGGTCCTACTTCTGATTGTGTGGGTTCCTTATCCACTACATGTATATGTCTGGTCTCTACTTGAGGATGACCGCTAGACATTGGTTGTTCCCAAAACTCTCTCTATCTAGAAGATGACCCAGAACTGTCACCACAAACACTAAAACAATATCCCCCTATCCTTAACAACTCAAACTATTCTGGAACGCCTATTGTAGCCAATGACCCTACCCCACTCAGAAGTGGACGTGCCACCACACAGAAGCACTAAAAATTATACATCCCTCCAAACTAGTAACAAGGCTTCAATGGAACTGGGTATGATTTTTGGTTGTGCCTTGGCCTCCCACATAGGTAATACATGACTGATCTTTCATCAGAAGCCCCAAACAAAAAGTACCTATAAGAGTGTCATGAACTACCACATCCCTTATTCAACTAATCTTCCCACATCCATATTTTATATGAAGAGATACCACTACCCACCACTGATATAGTTCCATAAAAACTATCCTTTTCTTTATGCTCAATCTTCACTATGCATGTCCAGTAAATGACCTCAGCAAAGGTCCTCATCTTGAACAAAAATACCTAGGAGTATTTCCCTAGTTGCAAGCCTTTAACAAACATATGGGCCTTCACCTTCTCAATAGAGATGATTTTAAGAGAATACTGAACCAACTCAGTGAAACTGTTTGCATAACCCATTACGGATAGTTCCCCCTGAATAAGATCTATGAACTCTCGAGACCTAGCATATTCTAAGACCTCGGGAAAGTATTGTTCATTAAAGATAACCATAAAATATCCGCATCACATCTTCTAATTATTCACAGTATGAAGTATCGATTACCACAAGCTGAATTTGGTACTCTTTAATAAAAAGGATGAAAACTTATCCCAAATATCCCTAGATTTATCTAGAACTCTAAAATGTGCTTGATCTTCCTGAGCCATTCCTCGACTTCCAGAGGTTCAGTGCTGCCTTGAAAGGTGGGAGGCTTATTTTCTCAGAATTCTTGAGCAATTTCATTTCTAGGACCAGTATCATCCTCTCTAAAAAGAGATGGAACAAGATCTGGTCTCTCTCATAGATCCTAGACATCCTGGACCATGGCCTCAACTAGCCTCTTATCAATTAGTGTGGGATAAATCTCTCTGGATTCCTCCCATGGGCGCAAGTGAGCTATATGGGGAGGCATGTTGCTAAAAAATGATACAGTAAAAAAGAAAAAATATTAAATACCACAATTATAAAAATACAAAATCAGATAAATAAAATATAGCTAATCTAAACAAATTATAGAAAAAAATTAAACAACTACTACACGAGCTCATATTGTCCACATGTGGTCAACAACCCACATGTCTCAACTAGAAGTGAAGTCAATCAGACAACTCCAAAGTCCCCTAGTGACTCATGTTCCGCCATGAGAGGTTTAGTTCAGGAAACCTAATAATCACCAAATCCCCAAGCCCCTGTCATTTCTAGATCCGACCTTTCCCGAATCATCCTAGAATAGTAATACAACCTAAAAACATTGTCCAACTCTGATACAATTTCTTCACGAACAGAATCCAATTGCCACTAATTACATCACCAAATCCATCCCATGACATGGTTCTATGGTCATTATCTAACCCCATGGGTTGGAACAAGTTCCCAGGAATTATAATATTTGGTTTTAGAACATTTTACATGAGTATGAAAGCAAAAAACATTAAAAATAATCAATAATAACAATATGAAATTTTCATGCCAAATAAGACTTAATAAAAATCTAGAACTGAATAAATGGTTTGAAATAAATTACAAGTGGTCCAAAAATGAACAAAAACAAAAAAAAAAACATCCAAAAGACTCCCTATGACAAGGGTCATCTTCCTCAAGCCTTCTCTACTACATTGCACCATAAGAGGGGACTAACAACCCGAACCACCTTCACCTGAGGCATTGCCTTTACCCGAGTCAAGAATAATCATGTATTCATACACCCAAGGGGTGTATGTAGTGTGTGAGTCTAATTAAAGAAGGATACCACCCAAAAATACCATATAGTTTGAAATACAAGGTGAACAAAATACACTTTTAATATGTATAGAAAACAGTTTTAAAATTCCGAGAAATACAACATTCAATTGAAAATACTTTTCAAACTAAAACTATCATAATATTAAAACATTTCAATAATACATGTTAGCTACTATAATGTACATCCAAAAACACCCTACTAAAAAAGAAAATAACACAAATCCAATGATCACGAAAACCGAGATCACTTTTAGGCACTTGATAGTCTCGAGCACTATGTAACTCGTATCTCGGAGTAAAGTAACCGCAGAAAACATTTGTTCTTGTGCATGATTTAGTAGTAGGGAACATACACACAACCTAATGGTCCCCAAAAATCATCAATATATTTTAGTTATAATTGTAGTTATACAAAATGATAAGTGAAATAGGGACAAAACTCATCCATTTCACTATTCGTACTAGTACATATCATCCCACCAAGGTACTCGGGCTTCCGCCATTGTGTTCAAACAAATTCAACATGCTACATACATCCCTTCGCATTTAAAAAAACCAGGATTGGTTACATACAAACATTAAATTATCTACACACACTATATACCTCTTAAAAAACAAAAAAAAACAATTATTATTTTCAATAAAAAAACATCACAAATGATAACAATGTTGTGAAAACAAAAATCCATTTTAAACACGACTTTGTACACCATGTGTGTACTCACATTCACCAAAAACATAATTTTCAGAATCCAAACATTTCAGTAAACCAATTAGAAGAGTTATAATATAACCCCAATATGTGTCACATAAAATAGCCATGCCAAACGCCCAATTTACCACCAATTTGGTACCCCAAAGTCATTTACTTAGAAAATGTAACTGAAACACAATTACGACGTAGATACCAAAGGACAGGAACAATAAAAACATTATTTTCAGCCATAATTAATTTAAATAAAATCTATTAAGTAGCTATATGGAATCTCTGAATGAACCAATAAAATATTTCTCTGAAAAACCCCCCAATTTCACATAAAAATGGAACTAAAAATTCATTTCCTTCATAAATACCACTAAAACATTTTTTCACCACTAATCAAATGAGATAAACAAGAAAAATTTATAAAAACATCATGATAAGTCACAAAGATTTCATATGCAATGGAAAAACCTAAAAATGGATAAATGCATGAATCCTTTGAGTGAATACTAAATCACACCACTTTTGCACCTCAAAGAGGGTAGATCGATCCTAATATCAATGGATTAGACCAAGATATCCTAAATTTATACCATAGGTGCTAAACCCTACCCTATAGATATTTTGTACTTTAATAGAAAAGGAATAAACTTCATGAAAATGGAAGGAACTAAGAGGGAAAGACACTTACATAAGGTTGTGTGTTGTTCCTCAACCAAATCCCCCTTCCAAATGGAGGTCAAATGATTATTTGAAAGTCCTTGAGGACTTTCGTAGCTGAAATGGTCGAATTGGTGAAGAAAAGGTTCATTTTTGAAAAATCATAAGAGGGAATATAATTTATTTTAACACATTTTTAATGACTTGTACAAAGGATCATAGTTTGTGTGCACGATTTGGAAAATCATTCACCTAAAACGTGCACACTCCTTTCTCCCCTCAAAACATCTCCAAAAGGCACTGATATTTGTGGGGTATTAAGGGGGGACATATGGGTTATTTTATGATAAAAAAATATAAGTAATATAAATACATATAATGATGAACATGGGTGTGATAATTTACATAGAAAATATCACAATATAGAAAAAATGGTTTATTGTACTACTTAATGATAAATCCAACCAGTGAAACTATTACCACCACATCAAACCTCCATAATGAGAATTAATGCATAGATTCTATCTATAAAAGTATCCATTCACTTATTTAGATAAATCATCTACCCCATATTCTTATTTTGGTGAATAGCTCATGCTTTCAAAAACACCATGAATTTAGCCTTAATATCCTGTTGAAGACCCTTAAGTATCATTAGAATGATGATTATGTATCCCCAAAGTTAATTTTTTAGCATTTTTTGTATCTATAATTCTACCATTGAAACATTCCAATGTATTTTTTGATTTACTACATCTATATTCTAGCTTAAGAATTTATTATTGAAAAATTTATTTAAGTTTTCACTATCAATCAATTATCCTCATTGGAGATTTAGAATATATACTTCTATAATTAATCTATTTATAATATATAATTCTTTTTCTATAAAATGGTTTTCTTATCGATGTTCCTTTGAACTTATTTATGAAAAAAATATCAACATTTTTTGTTCATATCTTATTTAATCTACACTAGAAAATACCATAATCACACTCAATAAACAAAAAATATTATATATATACAACATAAAATGAAAAAATATCAATTAAATTCCCCCATAAAATACATCTATCCCATAAGTAAATTAGAATTTTTTTTCATCATATAACACAAAATTAGTGTTCCAAAATCAATAAAATCATTTAATTTTCATCACCATCGATCACAATAATATTATTAAAAACAATATTTATATAGATTTATTCATCTAAAAACAAAACTATAGTCTATCACATGGTCTCAAGTCTCACTAGGAGAAACAAATGAATCTTTTCCACAAAAAGTTTCATCAATATATATTTACACATCTACATATAAATTTTTATTTTATAAAATTTTTCTCTATGAAAAAACAAATAACACAAAGAACATAGTTGTTTTTTATATATCCGAAAATATATATGATGGTAATTAACAATTTTTTATGCTAATCCATAATAACATTTCATGCAGAGAATTAAAAATAGAAAAATTTATTTAAAAATATAAAATTCCCAAGAATATACAACTATTCTAACATATACTGAAAAGTTAGAAAAATATTATATTTATTTTTCAAAAACGTACATCAGTATGAAAATATATACTTTTATTAAATTAAATAAAATCTGTTAATTAATGGTAAATTATTTTTTGGATATCAATTTTAATTTTTTTATTTATCTCAAAGTATATTAGGTATATATAATATTCATATTAATTCATTTTATTTGGGAATGATGATATCTCAAAAAAACATTCAATGGCATCAAGTCTAGTTCTACTAAATATATGAAAATATAAAGATAAAAAATCTAAAAAAATATTGTTTTTATTGAACCACAATAATGGTTAAAAATTCATGTTGTAGTTTCTATGGTTTTTTATAAATTAGAAGAAAATAGATTACAAAATCATATTATGTATTATATAAAATTAAAAAAAAATCAATTAAAAAAACATCATTGTTTTTATTATCATAAATTTAAAATTTTATCATTATAATTTTTAAAATAAGTTTTCCTAGTTTATATAAATTGGATTTTCCCTCGTAAAACCATTTCTTTTATTTCATGTAATGTTTTTTAATACCATATAAAAAATTCAATTTTGTTTGTAAACTATTCTGGGTTTTATGGTAGATAATTTATAAATTATATGTCAAAAATAAATGGGTAAAAGAAACTATTTCATTGTACTTAGAAATGGATTATAGAAATAAAAAAACTAAACAATTATCATTGGTTCAAATAATTTTGGCTTTCATATATTCTTTTTGAATTGATGATGAAGTGCCTAGATCAGTGTGAATCACTGAGAGGGGAAGGGGGTGAATCAGTGATCCTTTAAAACTTTTTACTAATTGATTATTAATCAATTAAACCTCTATGGCTTGTTAAGGCCTCTATCCACTCTTCTTATGTCTCTCAACCTTTCCCGGATAATGCAATAATGAAAAGGCACAGGACACAAGGATTTACAAGGTTCGGCACCAAAGGCCTACATCCTTGCCATGCTCTCCCAGCATGGATTCTCCATTATAACCTGTTAAAATTACAATGGTCGATACAGAGTCCCACTGTATCTCTCCTGAGTCCCACAGGAGGGTCTTTATACTGCGTCACACAGTGTTACCAGAGTCCCACTGGCCTGCTCCAGAATCCCACTGAAGACTTCTTCTCCCTGAGTCCCACAGGGTCTTCTCTTGGCTCATCGAGTCACACGAGTAGCTCTTCTTCTTTTTAAGCTTCTTCAAGTATCTTCAGCAGTCTAGGATAAAGATTGGTGGCCTTGCTCTTCTTCTGATCACTTGTGGTGAACAGGTCTTCTCGTCTTGCTCAAGATTTATCACCTTCTTCTAAGGATGACCTCGCTTCTCTTTTCAACTACTGAATACTCAGACAACTGATATCTTTCACTTCAGTCTGGCTCAGTCTCACTTCAAAACAACTTCATGCACTGAGTGCATGCCAGCTCTCCTTCCTCATGCACTGACTGCATGGCCTTCTCAATTTCTTCAAGAACCTCCTGGTCTTGGACAACTAAGATGTACACAGCCTGATTTAGCTCTGTTCATGTGTGCATGTGCATGCATGCATGCATGCACTTCCCTTCTCCTCTTCTTGGTGCAGTAGACCCAAAAAGGGTGTAACACTTTAAGCACACACCAACTCCTTTAACTTCACTTTATTCAATTTGTTTACACACGTAGAAGCGTGTTATACTCTAGTGTGAGTCCTCCCTTTTCTTCTTCTAATTGTATACACACTTCTTAGTGCACACACTAGGTTCGGCCAACTTGTCTCTTTGCACACACTTGTTTCATTTTGAACACACTTAAAACTTGGCCTTCACTTCTTCTTGCACATCCCAAAGGCTACGACCTCCACTTTGTTTAGCACACACTTGGGTTCGGGTTCTTCAATTGCACACACACACAAGATGTGGTGGCCTTCACTGCCTTCAAACACTTAACCCGTAGGTGTAGTTATACTCCTCCCGAACTCAAAGGAGGCGCGCAAGGGTGCAGCTTCTCTTCTTCAACACATCCGCGCAAGCCACAACAACCCACGAGTGCGTGCAAGTGATGCAGCTGCCTCGGGTTTTCCTGACGCGCAAAGGGAAGGCGCGCAGGGGACTCATCCTTCTTGTCCCGCAAAAGAGTTGCACGCAAGGAACTTAGCGAAGCCAAAAATGGCTTCGGGCTACTGCCGCGCATGTGGTGTGTGCAGGGAAGATCTTCGCGAGGCAGAGAGTGTACTCACGGGTCTTCAAAAATTCAGCACCTCAGTAAATGTCTCCAGCGCCTCGGGTCTTCTTTTTATAGGCGAGGAGGGCTTCAAATCCTCCGCGTGATTTAACTTCAAAATCCCGAAGTTTTCGGTTCTTTAAAATCTCCCAAATATTTATTTTCCTTCACTGTTTCACGCGGCTTCTTTTATTTTCTCTTCTTCACGTGCATGCGACTACAAACGCATGCACGACCTTTGTTAAAGATCAACCCATGCAAATCATCAACCCTACGTGGCCTCGGCAGCTTCTCTTGCCTCGGCCTCAACCTAAATCTTCTGTATATTGCATGCACACCACTTTTTATGCATGTTCGTGTTCGGTGTGGAGAGACAAGCTCAATGGAGCCTTCGGCTTCGGCAATGGTGGCCGGGAACTCGAAATCCGTCGTCGGGGAAGCCTCTGGTTGGAAGGAGGCTGCGGGTGGCTTCGGGGTGTCCTCGGCTCGAGCTCGAGGTAGAGGATGAACGGGGAACCGTCGGATCGAAGATTGAAATGATGGCAGACGGCCTGGATGATATCATCTCGCCGCGGATCAGATGTGCGGCTTAGATCGTCCGCGCGATCAATCGTGCGGCTGGGATTCGCTCCGTGGAAAAATTCCACATCCCACATCGAAACGGCGAGCGGATTTTCCGCGCTTTATCACCCTGGCGCTGCCTCAACCCCTCGATTGAACTTCCAACCTCCACAGTGCCTCCCCGCACCGTGTTCTCTCTGCGGGCGTGCTCTGTGCCCACTTTCGCCTTTGCGGGCGCGCTTCTAGTGCCCACTATGCACACTCGGGTGCGCGGGCTTCACCACCGCGTACCCTCGGGGCTTATACACGGCCCCGAACCTTCTGCCTCAGGGACATGCTGCCTTGGCCTGAGGGTTCCCCATGGGCGTGGTGACCTCGAGTCCCACATGAGCCTTGGGTGATGACCCTCGGCTGGCCTTCCTTGGTGGCTACTTTTTGCTAAGTAAAACACTTAGGACTTTGTATAAAAACAAAGTAACCAAGTGAAAATGCCAAATGCCACTCAAGCCATTTCTTCTCCACTTCTTCTATTCTTCTTCTTAAGAATTCCATTACTTCTCCTCATATGATCTTCACTTAGGATATGGAATTCAAAAGGTTCATCTTCATCAACCGAACTCCTGAATCACTTATAATCTTCAATGTTCTTTATTGATCTAATCAGAGATCAAGTTGGATCATCTTCATGTTCACATGCACTAAGTGATAGTGCATGGACTCTTCCATCCGCTCACTTCATCCACTTTGAACTTGTGGATGGATCACTTCAACTCCTCATGCATTGTCACTACAATGCATGGTCTTCAAACATTGGTGTGACATTGTATCATCAGGATACAAGTTCTTTGAACTTAAAGACCAGTTCAACAATCGTCAGATATTCATAGAGAATGTTTCAACCACAACATCCTATGTCACTTAGTGAATCTCCTAAGTGACATGCATCTTAGTACCATGGCCATTCTCTTCTCCTCACCAACACCATCACATCCTTTGTCATTCACATATTGAAACTCCTTGACATCCATCCATTCATTCCTTGACAACAACATACCTCATTGACAACAAATGCAACACAGTGCACTTCAATCTCCCCCTTTGTATTTGTTGGCAATACACTAGAGCACATATGAATGGGTCAATATGTGTGCCAATATTTCTCCCCCTTATTGGAAATCAAATGCAAAGGTGTGGTATGGTTCTCTTTCAAAGATCTCTTCCTCCCTTATAAAATAATTTTCTTCAAAATCACTAAGAGAGGGATGATGTCACATTTTCTCTTGAGTAATGAACCTTTAGTAAATCAGCTCTAAGTCTACTTGGGCTAACCCGGTGTAGAAAACAAGAGTGATATGACCAAGGAATTCAAAGATGTCCATAATTCTCTACACATGTGAGATCATGCTTAGGGGTTTGAAATTTTTCAGATATAACAATGAATTTGCTAAATCCTGCACAACTTCACAAAACTCATTAGAAAGTTCAGGTGCAAAGATAAAGCTCCCCCTTTCATCCATTTGTCTTCAATATATACTCCCCCTTAATTGAAAAGATAAACTCAATTAAGAAACAACGGATGAAAGTATGATTGGAATACCTTCATTATTCTCAAGATGGTATTAAATATCAGAATCCCATCTTCTACAGATTGGGTCCCCCTCAAGGGGTGCACTCCATTCTGTCCAAACCATCCTCCAGCTGAGAATGATCATCATCTTCAATTCCCTGCAGTGTTAGAACATGTAAATACAAGTGATTAGGGAATAAGATGGAACATCCTTGGTTCATCAATGTGAACAACAAGGTTGAGAAGATTCTCTCAACCGAGATGTCCCATTTTCACCATTCTTCACACTTGCACATTTGATCTTCAATGATGTTTGTGCTGGTGTGGATCTCAACATATCTTCATGTGAAATCTTCTTCTTCCCTTTTGCCTTAGCAACTGCCAGAACTTCATCTTCAGCTCTTTGTAGATCTTTGGCAAGTTGCAACTGATTTGGCCATATGACTAACAAATCGCTTGGAAGTGTGGCCTCAGTTCTGGAAGTTCCACATGGGTCTTTTGACGCTGTCAAGCTACCTTTCTTAGGCAACTTGTTTTCAATCAATCCCTTCTGCTTCTTCTGGATTGATTGTCTGTTTGAGTCTAGTCTGCCTCTATTGAATTTCATGGCTTCTTTACAAAGATCCATGATATGTCCTTTCTTTCCACAGTAGAAGCATTTCTTCTTGGTGGCTCTTCTTGATGCATCACCCTTCTTGGATTTGAATTCCAAGGACTTCTCTTCCTTTTTCATAATCTTCTTGGGATCATCTTCCAATTTCTTATGCTTGCTTCCCAAGGATTCTTTCTGAGCTAGGTTCTGTGATCATTTCTTCTTTTGAGCTCTGGATACAGTTGGAGATTGACATGTATCTCTTTGACCACTTTTGCACACAACCCAGATGTTGTCAAGTAATCCAAATCTATTTTCAGTAAACAGATGTCTCTGGACCTGTGGATGTTGCTTCCTTCCTTCTGGCTTGCTCCCCCTTGGCATGGGCTTCCTCTGTGCTTTGGAATTCAGTGGATTGTACCAACAATCCTTTGCACAATGCCCATACTTGTTACAACACCAGCATTGTCCCACGAATCTTGACCTCTTCAGTCCTTCTGATTGTGTGGTACTTTTCTTGACCTGTTGTGCTGTTTCAGGAGAGCTCTGCTTCTTTACTGTCTTTATCCATATTTGTTTGGAATTATTCTTCCATCCTGCACTTTTTGTGGAAACACAATTAGAAGCATCAGTACAAGATGGTATGGATGGTACCTTCTTTCTAGAAGATGTTGCACTTTTATTTGAGGATGTCTTTATCTTAGAATCATCCTGCTCAAAGCATACTTGAGTAGCAACATGTCTTCTTCCAGCTGACTGGGAGGATTCAGCTTTAGGTGATTGCAGATGTTTCAATATCACCTCTAGTTATAAGTATTTCATGTTGAGGGATTTCTTCTCATCCTCAACAGTTCTTAGCTTTCCTTCCCAATTCTCCACCAGTTGTTTCATCTGGTCTTCATGCACCTTCTTCAATTCTTGCAATGAATTGTCCAGCTCCTTCCCCAATTTGACTTTTTCTTCAAGTTGAGCATCTCTGACATTCATTGAAACATTGTTCCTCTTTTCCAGTGCATGGAAAACATCTTTGACCATTATGTTAAAGAGTTCTTTCTCAGAAATACTTCTTTTCAATTCTTCAGTAGTGTCTTCATATCTTTCATTGCAAAGATATACAGTTTCATCTTTAGCCTTCACCAGCTTTCTGAGAGTGTTGGTTATGCCAACCCTTTTTGCCAATTGATCTTTCAGTGAATTGGCTTCATCTTCTAGCTGTAATATTTCTTCTTGAAGATCAAGGATGCCTGTAGCTATACACATTGCCACTTCCTTGGGGACTCTCTTCTGAAGATATTTGAGTGCATTTAGAAGATCATCGTATGTTCGAACTTCATCACAGCTAGAGCAGGCTTCATCAGAAGAATGATAGAAGGAATTGTAATCTGATGTGACTTTCATAGTACCTTCCATAGAAGGTGTTTCTCTGTTTGTAGCAACCATCTTCTTCATCTTCTTGGCTTGTTTCTTCTTTCTGTTCTTCTGAGTCTTGGCAGATATCTCCATTTGAGGCTGGTCACTCATTTCCTCAAATCTGCACTTAGTAAAGACTCCCTTGGAACTTTTAGAGGAAACCTGCCTCTGATACCAATTGAAGTGCCCAGATCAGTGTGAATCACTGAGAGGGGGAGGGGGTGAATCAGTGATCCTTTAAAACTTTTTACTAATTGATTCTTAATCAATTAAACCTCTATGGCTTGTTAAGGCCTCGATCCACTCTTCTTATGTCTCTCAACCTTTCCCGGATAATGCAATAATGAAAAGGCACAGGACACAAGGATTTACAAGGTTCGGCACCAAAGGCCTACATCCTTGCCATGCTCTCCCAGCATGGATTCTCCTTTATAACCTGTTACAATTACAATGGTCGATACAGAGTCCCACTGTATCTCTCCAGAGTCCCACAGGAGGGTCTTTATACTGCGTCACACAGTGTTACCAGAGTCCCACTGGCCTGCTCCAGAATCCCACTGAAGACTTCTTCTCCCTGAGTCCCATAGGGTCTTCTCTTGGCTCCTCGAGTCACACGAGTAGCTCTTCTTCTCTTTAAGATTCTTCAAGTATCTTCAGCAGTCTGGGATAAAGATTGCTGGCCTTGCTCTTCTTCTGATCACTTGTGGTGAACAGGTCTTCTCGTCTTGCTCAGGATTTATCACCTTCTTCTAAGGATGACCTGGCTTCTCTCTTCAACTACTGAATACTCAGACAACTGATATCTTTCACTTCAGTCTGACTCAGTCTCACTTCAAAACAACTTCATGCACTGAGTGCATGCCAGCTCTCCTTCCTCATGCACTGACTGCATGGCCTTCTCAATTTCTTCATGAACCTCCTGGTCATGGACAACTCAGATGCACACAGCCTGATTTAGCTCTGTTCACGTGTGCATGTGCATGCATGCATGCATGCACTTCCCTTCTCCTCTTCTTGGTGCAGTAGACCCAAAAAGGGTGTAACACTTTAAGCACACACCAACTCCTTGAACTTCACTTTATTCAATTTGGTTACACACTTAGAAGTGTGTTATACTCTAGTGTGAGTCCTCCCTTTTCTTCTTCTAAGTGTATACACACTTCTTAGCTCACACACTAGGTTCGGCCAACTTGTCTCTTTGCACACACTTGTTTCATTTTGCACACACATAAAACTTGGCCTTCACTTCTTCTTGCACATCCCAAAGGCTACGGCCTCCACTTTGTTTAGCACACACTTGGGATCGGGTTCTTCAATTGCACACACACATAAGATGTGGTGGCCTTCACTGCCATCAAACAATTAACCCATAGGTGTAGTTATACTCCTCCCGAACTCAATAGAGGCGCGCAAGGGTGCGGCTTCTCTTCTTCAACACAGCCGCGCAAGCCACAACAACCCACGAGTGCGCGCAAGTGATGCGGCTGCCTCGGGTCTTCCTGCCGCGCAAAGGGAAGGCGCGCAGGGGACTCAGCCTTCTTGTCCCGCAAAAGAGTTGCGCGCAAGGAACTTAGCGAAGCCAAAAATGGCTTAGGGCTGCTGCCGCGCAAGTGGTGCGCGCAGGGCAGATCTTCGCGAGGCAGAGAGTGCACTCACGGGTCTTCAAAAATTCAGCACCTCAGCAAACGTCTCCAGCGCCTCGGGTCTTCTTTTTATAGGCGAGGAGGGCTTCAAATCCTCCGCGTGATTTAACTTCAAAATTCCGAAGTTTTCGGTTCTTTAAAATCTTCCAAATCTTTATTTTCCTTCGCTGTTTCACGCGGCTTCTTTTATTTTCTCTTCTTCACGTGCATGCGACTACAAACGCATGCACGGCCTTTTTTAAAGATCAACCCATGCAAATCATCAACCCTACGTGGCCTCGGCAGCTTCTCTTGCCTCAGCCTCAACCGAAAGCTTCTGTATATTGGATGCACACCACTATTTATGCATGGTCGTGTTTGGTGTGGAGAGACGAGCTCAATGGAGCCTTCGACTTCGGTAATGGTGGTCGGGAACTCGAAATCCGTCGTCGGGGAAGCCACTGGTTGGAAGGAGGCTGCGGGTGGCTTCGGGGTGTCCTCGGCTCGAGCTCGAGGTAGAGGATGAACGGGGAGCCGTCAGATCGATGATTGAAATGATGGCGGACGGCCTCGATGAGATCATCTCGCCGCGGATCAGATGTGCGGCTTAGATCATCCGCGCGATCAATCGTGCGGCTGGGATTCGCTCCGCGGAAAAATTCCGCATCCCACATCGAAACGGCGAGCATATTTTCCGCGCTTTATCACCCTGGCGCTGCCTCAACCCCTCGATTGAACTTCCAACCTCCATGGTGCCGCCCCGCACCGTGTTCTCTCTGCGGGCGCGCTCTGCGCCCACTTTTGCCTTTGCGGGCGCGTTCCTAGCACCCACTATGCACACTCGGGTGCGCGGGCTTCACCACCGCGTGCCCTCGGGGCTTATACACGGCCCCGACCCTTCTGACTCAGGGACATGCTCCCTTGGCCGGAGGGTTCCCCATGGGCGTGGTGACCTCGAGTCCCACATGAGCCTTGGGTGATAACCCTCGGCTGGCCTTCCTTGGTGGCTACTTTTTGCTAAGTAAAACACTTAGGACTTTGTATAAAAACAAAGTAACCAAGTGAAAATGCCAAATGCCACTCAAGCCATTTCTTCTCCACTTCTTCTATTCTTCTTCTTAAGAATTCCATTACTTCTCCTCATATGATCTTCACTTAGGATATGGAATTCAAAAGGTTCATCTTCATCAACCGAACTCATGAATCACTTATAATCTTCAATGTTCTTTATTGATCTAATCAGATATCAAGTTGGATCATCTTCATGTTCACATGTACTAAGTGATAGTGCATGGACTCTTCCATCCACTCACTTCATCCTCTTTGAACTTGTGGATGGATCACTTCAACTCCTCATGCATTGTCACTACAATGCATGGTCTTCAAACATTGGTGTGACATTTTATCATCAGGATATAAGTTCTTTGAACTTAAAGACCAGTTCAACAATTGTCAGATATTCATAGAGAATGTTTCAACCAAAACATCCTATGTCACTTAGTGAATCTCCTAAGTGACATGCATCTTAGTACCATGGCCATTCTCTTCTCCTCACCAACACCATCACATCCTTTGTCATTCACATATTGAAAATCCTTGACATCCATCCATTCATTCCTTGACAACAACATACCTCATTGACAACAAATGCAACACAATGCACTTCAGATGATGTAAAAAAGTAGGTTTAATATTTATAACTATATAATAATTTTATATATCTTTTTAAAAATTTCAATTATATGTTTATTTACAAAATACCGATTCATGTATATAAATTTTATAAATTATGAATATTTTATTATTTATCTTTAATTCCTTATACTACCATATATAATTTTCATGTCATGCTTATAAGTCTCAAATTCTAGGTATTAAATTTACGATTTAGTATTTTTTCAATAGAGGCAGTGATTTAAAATTTTAGTCAATAATTTAGTAATAATGGATAATTATTATTTATTTATAATATGTATATGGACCCATAATTTTCATATATAAATATGAATTCTATTTCGATGAATATTCTTTATATTACATAAATACAATCTTAAGGACCTTAAGGGATTAGTGTCTTTAGAAACTAAAAAATTATTATTTAATGATTAATCTTCAACATATCTCAGAGATATCATCCCACATAGTATTATTCATAAAACATACCTACATAAACCATTCATCACATCATGGGAAAAGAAAATATAAAAAGTTAGATATCATATTATCAATAAGGGAAAACGGGATATATTAATAGATAATCATATGAAATTATAATATAAGAATAAGGGTATGAGAACATGGACATAAAATAAAAATTTCATAAAAAATCTATCATGTATTGGAAACAATATTCATTGAATAAAACAATACCATTTCAATAGACATGAATCATAAGAGTGAGAAATTATTATAAATAATTCATGAACTATAATTTATTGAAATAAAAGTGTGTCACCATATTTAGAATATAATAAATTTCATATTTCATGGATAACTATTGATACCATCAAATCATAGTGGATTAGGAATAAAAAATTGTTTCCCATATCATAACAGATCAACAAAAAATACCTATTTTTTATAGTTAATCACAAACATCAACTTGCTCCCCTAGAAGATGATGAACAATAGCATGTTTTCCTTATTTATCTTTTGAGATATTAAACATTATCCAATGAATTAAAGAGAAATATATGTTTTCCAAATAATAAATTAATGAAAAAATATATTTCATTCATAATATCATAAAAAATTAATTATACCATCATATCATAACCCATAAACTGAATATAGTTTTTGTAACACCATGATATTTTGTATAAAAAATTAATTAATTTAATCTTTTTGATATTCTGTATTTCAAAATATAATGGATATAGCTTCTGTTATATGAAATCACAATGTTTATCAAGAGTTACCTGAATCTATAAGTTATCTTTTGACTATAAACAACTCATACATTAGCTTGTGGTATATGAAACACTATTTTTGCCTTGTGGTACACACATTCCCATGTTTATTCGATAGCTTGTGTTAAACATAAGTCCGAGCTTTATAGATATACTATATATTATTGAAATTATTTTAAAAATATTATTACAGTTAACACCATGCCATTAGAATGGAATATAAAAATATTATTAACAAAAGTGTGGAAATATATTATACACTTGTCTATAAAATGTGTCCTTTCATTATCAATTAGTTAAAAATAAATGTCTGATAAATTTCCAAATAAAGAAGGTTCTATTCAAAGAAAAATATATCTCTATGTAAAAACACCATTTTATCTCAATAAAATAAAAAATCATTGAGATTAATTTATAATAAAATTAATATATGATATATTAAAAAATTATTTTAACACTTATAATATATTTTATTAGGTTAATGTAAGAATAAATCAAATTTTATTATTGAAATATATGTTTATATAGAATATAATTTTACCAACTTTTAATGGAGGACCAATTTTTAATCTAATTATTAAAAATTTTAAAATTTTATATGAAAAATTAAATTTAATTAAATAAACCATAATATCAATATTTAAATGGGATGAGTTTTTATTATTTCATTGAGAAGTTTTATTTTTTGATTAATAGTGAAAACCATGATTTTTAATTGAACACTATATTTTCATCTAATGTATCTATATAGTAAAATTATTTTTTATTTTTAATAATTTACAATTAGATAAATAATACATAAATTAATATATTTTATGTCATTGGATCTAGTTTCCCAATAAAATTGCTTATAAAATCCTTTTATTCCTTTAAGCATTTTCGTTTCAAAATCCCACTTTCTCAACATGTATATGGGGTTAATTTCTAATAAATGTCTAAAACATATATGATTCTAATATAAAAAAATTGATTCTATATTTTTAATAATAATTATCTAAAATTTTTAATAATTAAAATGTAGTTTTTTACCATAAATATGTACTATCTTAATTAAAACTATTTATTGAGATTAAGGTAAAACAAGATTACGTAATGGTAAAAAAATAATATTTGTCATAAAAATGAAAATAAAGATGTAAAAACCCTATTTTATCGAATTTATTTTACCTAAAACCCTATATTAAGATATTTTTTATGTTTATGAAGCCTTATTTTTTGTAAAAACATAGAGACAACTAGAATTGTTTTAAACAATACCAAGTGTGTTATTTGCATCCCTTATAAAAAGGCCACAACCTCTCCCCCTATCTTCACACCTATAAAGAAAATTTTCTTGGAAAACCCTAGAAATAATATCCTCCAAAATGACCTCCCTAAATTCTATATTCCTCTTTTTGTTAATAAATCAATACCATGAATTTCTTTGGTGCAAAAAAAATGAGTTACCTAAAAACAAGGTAACATCCTTCAACACAAACTTTTGTTTTAATTCCTTATCCACCACCTCAATTATTCAACTTACATTATTATATAATTACATAATTAAATTAAATATAATTATATGTTTAATTTTAAGGGTGCATCCTAAACATACACCAAAATCCAACAAATGGGATGCACAATTATCATTCAAGTGTATGGGTAACTACCGCATCAAAAATCGATGTCCTTCATTCTTCTGGTTGCACCACTCATGGTTTGATAATTGAATTAACATAATATTTTTATTTTATATAATATTTATTATTTATTTATGATTCATTAGTTATTATATAACGCATACCATTATTATTTCCATTTCATGTGAAAATGTTAACTTATTTTGTGGATTTTTGGAGTACCGCCTACTCAAAGCGATGTTATTCATTCATTATATAAAAAGAATATATTAATGATAGGTTTAATAAAAAATATTTGATATATATTACATAATAATTATACTATAAATTTAATATATATGTATATACATCATTTAATTTTCATTCTTCAAATATACGATAAGAAAATGGAAATAGTGTTAATTTCATTGTACAAACCTACCTTCTCAATGAACGGTGTATTTAATTTCATATTTATATAGTTTATAAGTAAATTTAAATAAACATTTTCTGAAAATATATGATATTTAATTTTTTATTAATTATGAAAATATTTATATCATGATTTAATTATTAGGATCAATATTTGTAATTTAAAACATATATGAAAAACAAAGCTGTTATTAACCGAAACGTAACAATAACAGGGAATTGTTAATATATGGGTAATATAAAGCCATAAAAAATAATATATGGAATGAGATATAATTATATGGTAATTTGGTAGATTTATAGTAAACATATTTTTTATTATAATGGATTTTTGAATGTGTACATATAAAGACAAGACATTAGGTAAGGGTTTTTTCATAACACATTTATTTACGTGAGATATATGTTATATTCTAAACTTATTCTTGTCATGTGGTTTATATACTATGATATGATAATGGTATATCATGAATTTACTTTATTTAATGATATTAAAATTTTTAATTGATAATATTCTTTAATGGGGTTCATTATTGAATTGTTACTCATAGAGTAAGGGGATTTTTATTCCCACTTTTATTTATATGATACTTATACATTATTCACCACTTTTTTCATTTATCTAGTGTATAGGATACAAATTAATGTATATATGATTATTTTCATAATTTGTTTTTACAAATCTATTTCATTATCTCTCTTTCATAAGGTTTCTGGTAAATAAATTAAAAATTTGGTAATGTATTTTTATCACAATGTTCCTTCTTTGAGACACATGTCATGTTATGAACCTATATTATTTTACAAGGTTTATATAATGACCTTTGAAATTATATATCATTAATATAATTCATTTCAAGAAATTACTATCGTCATATATTGATATTATTTCATTATGATTGATATTAATAGTTACTAAAGTGGTATGAGTTTATTTCTAAAATCTCATAATTTATCGGTATTAGTTAAAATTTGATTCAATTGAAGGAATCATATGCTACATCTATCAATAACTCTATTAAAATTTCTTATTCTCCATTTTTTGTGATGTCTCAAAATACTAGTACCATTTTTTCACTCACTAGTACTTAATATAATAAGGAGAATGTTTTTTAAAAAAACTTTTATTATTTCTCATTCAATTGGAATCCATTTAAATTAAAAAAATATAAGTGATAAATAATTTTTTATAAACAACTTATAAGCTCTTTTCATCTAATTATCATGTAAAAATATTTTATAAATATCTTATTGTAAAGACCCAAACCATAGTATCCCGATGCGGGTTAATTACTTTATGACACTGGAACTATGAGAAATTTCTTGTATACCAAAGGACCAAATAATTTAGAATATTTGAAAACCAATATTAAAAATTAAATTTTGGAATTAAAATAAAAAATTATATAAAACAAATAAACACTATTGGAAACACTTAAAACTGCTTGATCATCCCCAAAAGTCATTTATAATATATATATTCAAATCTGTTGGAAAATATTACAGAATAAAGTATGAACTCATATGCTCAGTTTGAGAAAGTAATAAAATAAATTTTATTAGAAAAATAAATTATATGGAAAGTTGGAAAAATGGGAACACATTCCATTTAAACATAATCATGAGCATATTGTGGAAGGAATAAAAGCTGAGTAAATAATAACATATAAATAATCACATGAGAATAAAACATAACCATGAATATTCATCTAGTAAAATACTTATATGGATTGTAAATTAATATTTTTATAATGAGTGAATATATAATTTAGGACATCATAAATATAAATTCATGGCTTTTTCGAAGGCCCCATACATAAATGGGTAAAAACCTAGTCTCACTCATCTCATGAGACCTACTAATGCATTAAGGGTGACAGCGAACCCCACCAACCACTAACTGGGTCTAATTCATTCCTTGTAAGTTTAATAAAAATATATCAGTAAATAAATGTTTCCCAAATAACATTGAAATATCTTATTCAAAATTATATATGAAAACACTATAATAAAATCTTTGTGGAATTATGGATAGAAAAAACAATTTTTACTTGGAAAAGAGGAGTTATTTGTGAAAAATCTTTGGTATTTTTCACAAAATTGGAATATAAACATGTATATACAATAATGTAAAAGTGAATCAAAATTAAATAATGTTTTTGTCATGAATTATTTCTAACATGTAAAAATAGTTTATTTGAACATTAGAAATGGGACAATTCGGTGTTATTTATGAGAAGATATAAAATGTCATTAAAGAATAAAAAGACAATTTTTTAATAATAAACTAGATAATAGATATTATTTATTTTTTTGATTAAAATTGATCTTTTATAAAAATATTTTTGTCTTAAAACAGATTATGGAGTGTACTTTATAATGGCAAGAAATTAGAATGTACCATTTAATTGGGCTTATTTATCATGAGAAATTTAAGAGGGAACCTTATAAAACATTAATTTTACCATTAGAAAATGATGAAAAGATACAGATACATGAATTTGATCATATAAATAGAATTGAGAATAATTCTATAAAAATGATGATGAATTACATTAGGTTAAAGGGATATAAATCTTTAACTGAAAGAAAATGGAGGTTTGATAAGATACTGTTACCAATTTGTATTATATCGAATCACATGCCCAAAAGATAAAAATCATTAAATGAAAAAATTAATACCATGAATATATAGAGATATTCATGATATTATATATCAAATTTATGTATACATACACCATAAATAATAACTAAGTGGTGTATAAGGTATATCTCACAAAAATCAATGTGAGATGAGAAACCACTTACCTAATGTCTTAATATGTTTTTCACATGTTGTAAACAGCCAAGATAATTAAATTTTATAAATTGATAATTATATTTCGGAACTATTAAAAATATATTTGATTTATTTTAATTTTATTAAGCTCATTTACAGACTTTTTATGAGTTAGAAGATTCAATTTCATCTTCCAAAGGTGTTCATTTCCATGCATTTCATGATTGCATCACTTGTATATAGGTATAAAATATCATGTAAAATAGAAATAGTTATAGAAAATTGAAATTGTATTTTATTAATTAAATTATATAATATTTTATTATATATAAATATATCATTTTTTCTATATATGTGCATTATTCATTATATAAATTTCTAATGATAATAATTAAGGTTATTTAGGTATTTTTCCCGTTATTATGAACTAGTTTTATCTTATGAATTAATATTATGTGTATATAATGGTTTCAAAACATTAAATAATATTTAACATACATATTATAAAATGGTTTAACTGAAAAATGGTTTTTGTCAAACCTGTAATGTAAATTGAATAATGAAAACATGTCGTCTATGAAGATGATAAATTAGAACCTCACAGAAAATGTATTCATTTTCTAAATTAAAATTGTAAGATGAATTAATTTATATTAGATTTCAAATTATTATAATAATACCCTTGAATATAATACTATATATTTTTCATTCATTTTTTCATATATGATTTAAGTAATGTATATGATATTAAAATAAATTGAATGGGAATTAAATGAACAAAAGAGGATGTTACCTATAGAATTCACATTCTTTAGATTATCCTTAAGGAACATTGAAATGGGATTTTGGTTGAAACCCAAAAGACCATAACATGGGTAAGATTTTTTGGAGATGTATTGGAAATAAATTGGACAAGATTCAAGGATTTGTAGGTGTGATAGAATGGGTCATGAGCATTGGTATTTATAGTGGAAGAAAGTGGTTTTTATATTATTTAATTCATTTGTTTATGTTTTATCACGACTACAAATAATAATGACTACTATGAGTAAATATAGTATATAATTCATGTTATTTCGAGATAATGGGTTCTTTCTTGATACATACATTATTCATGACTTGAAAATTCAAGTATTTGGCTAAAATGTTTAATACCATAAATTAGTGTATTTCTCCCTGATAGCCAAAATGGAAATAAGGTTAATAAAATATTATTATAACAAAATGGAAAGGAAAATAGAAGGTCACTAAAAAACTATAATTTTTATGAAGAAATCACTAGTGGAATGTGATAACAAGGCAATGTAAAAGAAATCAAACAATAAAGTTCGGGATAAATTTTAATGAGATCATCATCATTATAATGTTAACCATAAAAAATATATTAATATTGTGATCATGTAAAAAATTTGTTTACCAAAAATAAAATTAAACAGATATCATTTTTGCTAAAAATAAAATTCCTATGGTTGAGGGATTCTTTTACTATCTATAGAATCAGTCCATAAGATAAACCTACTTTATTCCCTTACATGTTACAATATAATACGTTGGTTGGTTTTTGATTTATATCTACATCATTTCTAAAATATAGATATGGATATTCAAAAAAAATTATTCCTAAATCACTTTTTTGAATCATAATATCCACAATTAATTCCTCCAAACTTTAATTTTTAACTAAAATTAAAATGGTTATTACATTTTATTAATTATTATAAATCATAATTTTATGACAATAAATAATATCCTTGATCAATTCCATATGTATTAAACCATAATATTTATCCAAAATATGTCTATAAATAAACAAAGACAAAAAAAATTAGAAAGACATCCACTAAATTTTAAAAATATACATATCATAATTTTTCCCCAAATAATGTAGCACTTGTTTTCAGATACCAAATATATGAATACCATAATCTCTATTAATCATTTAGGAAAAAATCATTCTTCCATAAATATAGTCTCTTCTGGTTTAATATGTTCTCTAAACCACCAAATAACTGACCACATTCATGGTCACCAATAATGTCCCATTAAAATCAATTTATTATTATCTCAACATTTGGAACATAATTATGGTTATCATTCCCAAGTCAACTATTTTCAAAAATATCAAATAACAACATAATCAATTTTAATGGTTTCTACTTTTATTCATCACATGATACAAATTCTTTATACATTATATACTAATGTTCTATCCATATATATATATATATATATATCTCATGATTCTTAAAAAGATAATTATGGTAAAATACTTAAATAATATAACTCAAAAATCCCAAAACATGCATATTAATCATTTATCTTCATCTGTGTAAGATGCATAATATTGAAAGTCATCAATTATAATCTTTTGGGATATATTCCTTTAATGCATGAGACATTGATTTGCATAGTTCCCCGTCTACTTATAATTTAAGCAGTAAACATTGGAACATTATTTCATTTTATTAAAATCCTGATAATGGTGGAATTTTCATACACACTTAAAGAAAACTCATTTTCCCCTTAAAATGTAAAAATGTGTTTCCTTCCAAAATTATAACATCTCAGAAAGTACATGTTTCCCTTCTTCCCATTATCTTATTTTTCTAATCATTCATATTCTTCCCTTTTTTCCCTTGAATCCATAATATTTGGATAAATATTTATATTTATTATTATAAGGTGATATTATTTCCTAATATAATGAAAATATTTCGGAGACTACCTCCATTAGAATGTTTAGAATTATCTATGAAAACAAGATACTATTCTTACACTTAGATCATACACATTGGTGAGGTTCACATTCTTTGTACTAGACTCCATTTCTAAAAAATTACATACACAAACATAGGTTATTAATCATAAAGAATAATTTATTACAATTGAAACACTCAACATAAATTGGATATTTGTTTACAGACAATCTCATAATTATAAACATAATTTCTTTTGAGAAATATGTAATTTAAAATTCCTCATAATGGTTTGTAAAAAAAAATTAATTATCTTATGCATATACCCTAGGAGTGTCATACCAGTTTCATAGTAAGAACTATTTTCATGTACCAGGTTATGTTGAGTCAAGACTGATGCACCTCGTCATAGATGTTACCCCCAAGATAAATCTATTCCAGACCCATATCCACTATTGGTATCTAGATTGTGATATATTCCTAGGAAGAAGAAATAATTATATACTTTACCTAAAATATAAGTCGTTATTCTATGCCTTTCCAAAAATTATATCATAGGGATATTTTATATAATATATGTTTTCTAAAATTAGTGTAAAAGTTTTCTACTAAATTTTCTAAGATATCAACTGTAAAGACCCCAAATCTAGTAGCCCATATCCGGTGTTTTACTTAATTACATTGGTACTACAAACATAAAATTACATCCCAATTGACAAAATAGTTTATTATAATTAGAATCCAGTATTAAATTTAATGTTTTATATTAGAAAATGAAATGAAATATATCACAAAAACTCAATTGAAAACAACCAAAAACCCAAGATCATCTATGAAATTCATTCATAGTATACATCTTCTCATCTTAGGGATATTAAAACATAATAAAGTGTGGAGAATAGATGTTTATTCTGGAAATGGAAAACAGATAATGCTATCATAAAAATAAATAATATTGAATGATGTATAAATAGATTCACATTACATGAAAACATAATATTGAGAATAATATGGTTGGAATAAATGATGATTTAATAATTACATATAAAAAATCACATGATAATGAAACATAACCATAGAAACTCTGTTATAAAAAAAATAACCTGGGTTATCAATTATTAATTATATAATGAGGGAATTCATAAATTATGACTTCATAAACATAAAATCATGTATTGGGGGATTAACCACAACTAAATATATAGAAAAACCAGTCTAGATTATCTCATTGGACCTACTTATGCATCGGGGGGAAGTAGTGAGCCCTACCTGTGACTAAGTGAAATGCATTCCTCATATATTGAATAAAAAATATCATTAAATAAAAGTGCCCCATTATAATTTTATTTATTTGATTAATAATTATACATAAAAACACTCTAATAAAATCACTGATGAATTCTAGAGGGAAATACCCTTTTTACATTGTAAAAAAGAGTTCTTTTTGAAAAATAATTTTTTTTTTGTAAAAACTCAGGTTGTAAACTATTATATCCAAGAATGTAAAAGGGAATTAAAATTGAATTATTTTTTAGGAATTAATTATTTTCAACTGAAATGAAAACATATAAAAATTTATTAATGAAATTTAAAAATGGGAAACATTGATGTGGTTTAATAGAAGATATATTAACTCTATGATGTGGACAAAATATTATTTGTTTACATAAAACTAGAAAATAAATATGTAATTTTTTCAAGATAAAAGAATGAATTTATAAAAATATTGGTCCCTTAAAACATATTTTTGAGTTTAATAAAAAAATTAGTAATAAATTGGGAAGTACCCTTTAATCGTGCTTTCTTATCAAAAGGAATTGAAAATAGAACCTTATAAAGCATGTTTTTACCCATGAAATATTGGTGAAAATATATGGATACATGATTTTTGAACATATAAAAATAAAATATAATATGTATGTATAAATAAATAAGAATTAATGGTGGGTGAATAGGTATAAACCCTAACACTAATGAAAATTGGATGTGTATGAAGATACCCTTACAAACATTGTATTCAATCGAAAAAGTGTACCAACCATTAATAATCACCAAATTAAAAATTTAATTCTATGATGGAAAATAAAACCATGAAATTATATAACATAGGGATGTATATATACACCACACACATGAAATAAGTGTGGTATAAGGGAAATCCCGCATAAATAAAGGTGAGATGAGAAACCTCTTACCTTATGTCTGAATGTGTTCTGCACTTGTATAAAATTTATATGATAATGAAATTAGATTCATGAATAATTTAATTCAGAATATATTAAACATGTATTAGATTAATTAATTTTTTTGGTTCATTTATATCCTTTTTTATGATTTAAAAGAATCAATTTCCTCACTGGAAAGTGTTCATTTCCATGTTTTTCATGATTAGTTCATTTGTATATTGTATGAATGATCATTGATTTGGAGATGATACGAGAAGGGTTGGTGAGTGGTGTTATTTATAGTGGACGAGATGAGTATTTTTTTGATTGTTTAATTTTTCTATTTATTTTTTTTCTCAAGACAATGAATAATGATCATTTTTAGGAATAAATAAATTAAATAATTCCTTTTTTCCATCCAATAGATGTTTACATCGTCCATACATCATCCATGAAACAATAATTAATATATTTGGCTAAAATGTTAAATACTATAAATTACCGTATTTCACTATTCGTAAAAATATCAAATAATTCATAAAAATACCAAAAAATTCACACTAACGAAATATTTATCTGTAAAACTAAAATAATATTTTTATCAAAATAATTTTTCAAATATTAGAAATTTAGTTTCCAAATAAAATCATCATTTACTAAAAAAATACGAATTTTAATATTATAAATGATTTGATGACACTATGAAATGTTAATTAAGGTATTATAAAATTATATATTAATAACCAGAAGAAAAAATATTTATTTAATACTATATTTTTTATATTAAATTTTATTTTTAATCATTATATTGATGATAAAATTATTGTGAAAAAATTTCTTTAAAAATACCAACACATAACTTATAATATTAATACTGTTAGATTAATTATTTTAAGATATAAATGTACATATTTTCATTTATATGATACTGAAAATTTATTTACATATTGATAGGTATGGTTACTATTCAAATCAAAAATAAGATACTAATATACTGAATGTGATTGTTTTAAAAAACATGAGATTTTCCACTATTCAATAGAAAATAAATATATTTTGATAAACTCAAATAATTT
Source organism: Viscum album (assembly GCA_963277665.1). Taxonomy (NCBI): domain Eukaryota; kingdom Viridiplantae; phylum Streptophyta; class Magnoliopsida; order Santalales; family Viscaceae; genus Viscum; species Viscum album. Next base: position 1,974,795,898 of record OY728133.1, read on the forward strand.
AAACTATGCTAATTTTTACATTCCTATTTTTAAAAGGATGTTTATTTTCATAAATATAATTTAAAAAAATTCAGAATTAATTTTTAAAACGATTTTCCATTAAAAGGTGGTAAAATAGTCTTTAAAAAATATCATTTTAATACATAAAATTTGATTCATTCTTGTCTTATTCCTATAAAATGATTTATATGAATTTAAATTTTTTTTATTAAACATATAATATATAAATCTCTCAATTTGATCAATTATATTTATTCGATTCAATTTAATGGTTAGGTTATAATGTCGTTCAAAATATGATATTTAATTGTATATCGTTGTTCATTTAGGATTGGTGTTTTTTAAAACCTATGTTGTCGAAAAATCTTTTTTTAAGAAGATACATAACATAAAATCATAGGGTGTTACAACTATGTTTCCAAATTTGTGTTAATTTTTCTAAAAATACTCTATCATATTTTTTATGGTTATTTTCAGTAAAAAAGGTTATCAAAATTTTTTATGTTAGAAATAGTTGATTTCAAGGAGGAAATGATATTTTAGTCAAGAAATATTTTTAAAATATATTTTAAAAGTATTTTCTATCAAATATGAAATATTTCGCTGTAACATTTTAATTACTATGGACATGATTAATGAATACCATTCATATTTTTTCTCAGAATAGTATATGTTTTGATGGAATGAGGTTTATGAAACAATATTCTCTTCCATTGGTTATACCATGATAAAACACTTGATAATACAGTTTATTTTCATAGGTTATTCTTTGATGAAATTCTTATGAATCCTATCTTTTTTATAATTGTTTCTATATTATGACATATTTATGATACCCATGTTATTTTTATGTAATAATTTGGTAAATGTTTATTATCATCTAACACACTTATGTATTTTTTTAATTTATGATGGGTGGGACCTATATATACCGCAAATGTATTGGATAAATATTTATTACAAATGTGATATACATGGATGATATGGAGATTGAACCTAGTTCCGTAATGTACCTTTTCTTCTTATATGGTCTTGGGAGTGAAACTTGACAAAAAATATGGTTTTTCATTAATCTTTGAGTGCTAAAATGGTCATGGGAGAGAACCTTGACTACTAAGATTTCAAGTAAGTAAATGGGCATAACGCACTATGGGAATAAAGTGTAACCAGATCTTGTATAAGTAATTTCCTAGTACTTGAGATGGTGGTGTGTCCCTCCAGGTAGGTTCATCCCCCATGAAGTGCACTTATATGTTTTGGTAATTATCCATTACATATTGAAAATGATTTTATATTCTTATGTGAATTGAAAAAGTGTATCTGTTATTGTAATGATATGTTCTCACAACTTATGATCAATTATTTCCATATGATTCATGTCTTTTTAATTTACAATATTTATTCCACGACTTGTGATTGTAATATTTGATATATAGGGTATGATCTTCAAATGTTATGATTATGTTTTCATAAATATAGTTCTAATTAAAACATATATAACTCCATTATTTTTAATCTTGATGATAATATTATCTTTCCCTTTATTTTGTTTTTTTCTCCAGGTTCTGGAGAATGTTTTTATATAGTATTACTAAAAGGGGAAGACCATTACAGGAGATGTTGAAGATCATTCAGAAAATTGGAAGAATGTGTTCCCAGTTTCCAAATACACTATAAAAGTAAGGTCCTTGGTCATATACTTTTTTAATTTGATGTTTATTGATCAAAAATGATTTCATAGCTATGTATGTTAAGTATTGGTCTCTATAGTTGGAATCAAATAATGTTTTAGTCAATCTTTGAAAATTAGGATGAGAAGTCATTAGTGATATACCTATTATTATTTATAATGATATGTCTAGATATGTATCTAAGGATCAATATACGAACGAGTTTATTTTTTAAAACATTTCCTTTAATTTTGTTAAAGGATTGATAGAGTTCTTTCCTAGAAATTATATACCTATCTAGATACTACAACTGGACATCTTAGAGGATCAAGATGATGTCTTTAATATGACATAATAATGTTACTGTAAATGAAAAAAAAATTGTTAACATAACGGATGGGAATCATGTCCTCAAAAAAGTATCATTGATTTTTTAATTACATAAATTTTGAATTTATAGTAATCAACAACATAGTGAAATCGTTAGATGGAAATATTCAATGTTATAAATGTATTGGTATTTGTAATGACTGGGATGAGACCATGAGTGAAACAATAATGGTATGTGATATTGTAATTATACTTTTTCAAAATATGGTTCACTTAAGTTTGATGAATTCTAATTTATGATTTATATTTAATATTTTAATAATTGGTATTAAGGAATAAGATAACGAATCATAGTTAATGTTTTGTAAAATAAATGGCATGATTCAAGATTATATGTTCTTGAATTAAATAATTATTTTATACAAATCATGAGGTATATTTTCTCCATTAAATATTTGAAAATATTTATTTAATGATGATAATGAAATAGAAATGTGATTTAATATATATTATTTATTTTGATCAAGGTAAGATAATATTTAATGTGTTCTTGATATTGATAAAATTTTTCTTAGCTACCACAAATAGATTATTGCTATGGATAAAGTATATTGTATAGTATTTATTAACACAAAATTGATAAAAAAACTTAAAAGAGGATTATGTTATGATTAATGGATTTAAAATAAATTTTTTATGTAAAGAATATATTCAATGATATTTGAAATAAGAATTTATGCATGTTTCAAAAAGTATTTATGGTAATTAAGGTAATAAACATGTTTTATAGTAATACATGATGAAGTTATTCACATGTTGGGAATGCGACAACATGGTGATAATTCATGATATACAGTGGATCAATGTTAAAATATATTTGTGAAATTTATTGTACTTATTTATAAATTTTTGGATTTTAATCATTCAAAAGGTTAGAAAGATTACCATTTATTGAATGGATTATGATACTAATCAAAAATCGTTTTAGAGATTAATGCATTCTATCACCATGTGAGGATTTATGCATAATTAGAACCTTTAATAACCAATTAATTATGATAAGTATTATTAATTAACATTCTATTTATGGATCACATGATCTATGAGTTCTTCATTCATAATAAACACACCTTTATATCTTGGGGTAAGATATAATGTAAAATTTGATCTAGGGAAGAACAAAGGGTGATGGTATTCTTATAGAATGAAATAAAATAAGTATACCATCTCATGAAAATTATCTTGAAATAAAAAAATTCCTAATTATCATCCTTTTTTATGATATCAATGACTTCTTCACATGTGTTTTGTTTATGTTTTTTGGGTTTTTAACTTTCTCTAGACCACACTATTTCTTATGATTTGTGATCATTATCACACTCTACAATTGTTTTATCTTTTCCTCTATTTCTAAATATTAACATATATTCTTATACATGGAAACATAGTAATGAGTTACATTGGGTAAAGATTATGGTTCCAATTATTCTTTTTTAAAGGATGTTTTTGTATTCATTTTTAGGATTATGGTTTCTTTAAGAAAACATTAAAATATTATTCTTTTGATAACCAATAATAATTTGAAGGGTGAAATAAATTTTATGGTTGCTAAAATGTAACACCCCATGATTTTGTGAATTTTTTAATTAATTTATTATTTTCTATATTCTTCATTTTTAAAAAAATTAAATATATATTGTTTTATATGAAATAAATATGATTGGGTTGTGTAACACACAACACCAAGATAATGATACACTAAAAACTAAAATTTGATAATATTTATGTTAATGCACCACTATATTTAGCTAGAGTTACAAAAAATGACAACTTTATTCAATAGACTTTGTTACACACAAGGAAAGGTTTTACCAAAAAAATACAATTAATATGTTACTAAAATATTATTATACTTAGGATATAGTTTTTGGAATGAATGTTGGTAATTATATTACATAAAATTTTAAAATAGGATTAAAAATGAATATAAAATGATTCATTTATTCACTAATAAGTTAAAAATATTTGAAATAACTATATTAAAATAAATATATTTATTTTATAATAAACCAATTTCACTATGTAAGAACACCATTTTAACTCATTAAATTACACAAACCACATTTTATAAATTTTTTGGTTGAAATTTATATACTATTTGTATCATTATGAGTTTTTAAAAGGAAACAAAATGTTTTATAACGCACATGATAGGCCACATCGAGCTTAAACAAAAAAAATAAGTGCTATTTTTTAAATATGGTTCTTATAAACTATCCATTAAAATGTCATAAATTAACAGAATAATGAAAATATGGTTTACACATATTTATATAATTATTCATTTTTTACCAAATTAAGTATAATTGAAAATAAAAACCAATTGAAATTAATGGATGGGTTTTTTTGAAAAATTATATAAGTTTGATAAATTCTGTTTAAAAAATAATAAAATCACTATTTTTATTAAATTAATGTAATATAAATCAATCTTAAATTTAAAATTCATCTTATGTGTTTTCTATACATTATATAATAAAAAATACAATTTTACGGATAATAGGAGTATTTTTTTAATTACAGTTTTTCCACAATTTTATAGAACACATATTTAAAATATAGTTTATGACACATATACATATTTTATTCATTAAAATAAAAATTATTTTTGAATTTGGAATTTCAATATTATCTTAGGGTCAATTTTTGGTATTTTTTTAAAAAGATTCATTTTTTGATTAATAGTGAATCATACAACATTGTGGTTAAAAACAAATTTTTGATAAAATAATTATTATAAATTAAAATAATTTTTTACATGTATAAACATATCAATAATAATTATTACTAATCAAATGTAGTTCATTGGAACAATTTTATTGAAATTATATATAATAACTTATTGATATTTTGAATGTCTCTTTTACTTTCATTCTCCCCAAATCTGTGGGATTAGTTTTAAACATAATTTAGAATCTTATGTGAATTTATTTATAAAAAAAGAAAATAAATGGTTGTAATACAGAAGAAAATTTGGATATAAAATAAACAATTAGTCTTTGATGAATTATAACTTTATTATTATTTTTATCACAATTAAGGTTATATTAGGTAACAAAAGGTAAAAATTATATTATAGTAATATATAAGTACCCCAAAACAATTACTATATTTCATTGGATAAGTGGGTTTAGTCCATAATCAACCTTAAGACTGAATTATATCCTAAGTAAGAATCTTATTTAAGAATATGACATTTCTTATTTTTAATGAAAATATAAGTTAAAAATTCCATACTCATATTTTCATTAATTAAATATTATTTACTATAGTGTTATATAGATGACTAATTTGACTATAAATAGTAATTTTGATTATAAAATTTTTATCTATATAATTATAATTTATTTGTAAATTTTATATGTTAAATAAGTAAATTAAATTACGACATAATGATGATACAAACATTGATTTATTAAAGGAAGAATCAAATAAATGATATTAATAACATTAAATAAAATAAAATTCTAAACATTTAACAACAACCAAAATTTTCATGGATTCATATTAAAATTTTCAGATTATTTAATGTTGTTATATTCTAAGGAATCATGTTTTTATGTTGTTTTAATGTCAAGAAATGAATAGTGTCAAAATTGACTTAATTCACATCTTAACATATAAAGTATTTAGTAAAATTAAATAAAACTTATAAATATCCATGATTAGTCCAAATAGATATTATAATACCTATAATGTTGGAAATTACTCACTTATGGGTATTTTTTCTTGTTAATGTATTTATAATTATCTTCAAATTAAATATTACATGATATCATGGTAAGAAGCAAAATGGTTAAATACAAATTAAAAAAATATTGATTAAATGTAAATGAATAGATTTTTGAAAAATATTTTGAGATTTTATTTCCTACCATCCACATATTATCTTCTATAGATCAAAACTTTTTCCCATTGGGAATACCAAATTAGTTTTTATTAATTAAATATTTTATGAGTTTCTAAGGGTGACTCTAACATCACTTATAAAAAAGAAACCATTATTCTCTATTATTTAAACATAAAAACCTATTATTATTCCAAAATCTAAAAAAACCATTCATATAATACATACCCATATTCTATAGGTCTTATCAATGTATTACAACCTTGTTAAATGTGCATATGTGTTATAAAAGATAATCATCTAAAGGAAATGTAATGTTTTTATTTATGAGAGTTTATTTTATTTCTTATTCCACTTCATTAAAATATTCTTCATCCATGATTAAATAATAACTACCATATAATAAATATAATAATATTTTATTATGTTAATAACATCACTAAAGTAAATCCCCCCTTCCAATAAATGGGTAAATAATTAATCATTCATTCATACGTGTGAACTATCACCTCCATAAACGGATATAATTCATTTTTCTTAAACATCTATAAAAAATGAATATAATGATGGAATTATAGTCAATTTGTGATATTAATTTAATATTTTTCATTATATGTGAAGAATATATTTATTACATTCTTACCTTCCATTCACAAAAAATAACAACTTTATTTTTTTGTACATGTGAACTATCACATCTACCAAGTGATGTGATTCGTCTTTAATAACCACACAACATGGATAACAAAAATATGTATATTCCAATTACTAATATGATATTAAATATATTATTATAATTTTGGATAGATAAAATAATAATTAAAAACATTCTAAAATGATAATTTAAATATGGAAATATTAATCATGTTTCTGTACATCTTCATGTCTCTATGATTGTAATGAAATACATATTTCCAAACCATGATTAACATTTTTATTTAAAATTATAATTCATATAAAAAATTGATAATTATATAATTAATATTATCTTCTATTTGATTTAATTTATGAATATCTTGACTATAGAAATCATATCAATGTCATCTGAGACTCAAGTACTAAATAACGTCAAAACATCCTACTTGAGCTGAAGCAATTATGTAATATATATAATAGGTTTATACGTGATATAAATGGAATAAAAAAATTACAAAGGATCTCAATAAGGTAAATAATTTTCTAATTATTATTATTGATGATGATAAATATTGAACGGGACGATTGGGACTCAAGGTAAGGGATTTAGTCTCAATCTCCATTCATTGAGGCATTCCTTGATATTGTTCCCCTTCTTTATAAGTTGTATATAATGGTACTATGAAATTTCCTACCAATATTTTATCTGTATTTATATTATTAAATTTTTTAACAAATTTATTCTTTCTTGAATATTATTATTTTAAATGTTCAATGTTTTAGGGTACACTTTGAAAGTTTAAACATTTAATAATAAAATCATTTTCATTATGTCAATATTCATGATATTATATTACATATATAATTATATGGTTATAAAATATTTTAATAGATGTTTTATCTCTATACTAAATTTTATTCAAAAAATTTTAAATGTTATCTTTTTTCATGTTTTATACTATTCATTTTGATAATTGAAAAAAAGAATGATCTATTCTTATCACATACAGAAACAATGACTTCTGCACCACAATGGCCATTATTTTATTTTCATATTCATTCATAATATATCATGATTCCCAAAATGAAAAAGAACATATTTATCAGTATAGGTATTTTGGTATTGAAAATGGGTGCTTATAATAAAATAGTATTTTATTTATATATATGAATGTTTATTTCATATGGGGTTTGAAGTACGATTAATGATAATTATGAGGACAAGATGAGAATTTTGATGTTGTCAAAAAATCATGATTTATTTTAGAATGCTTATTTTTGTGAAATAATAAAAGGTTAATTAGTATAAGTGTGCACTTTTAATTTATGGGATTAATTTGTAAGAGTTTTTATAAATTCCATAAAACTATAAATTAAAAACATCATTATATGTGATTTCGAGTAAAACCCCACTAGAATAATTTATTATTATAATTGGGTCTTAATTGTTGGTATTTGAGGATACATTAAATAGTTTTAGAGGATAAGATGGTGTTAATTAAATTAAGTTAGAGGATTGTTCTTTATGTATAAGATGATGAGATTTTTGAGTTTATGTTTACCTTATTTATTAATCTAAAATATGACTATTTAAAATGATTTTTCAAATAGGAAACAGGAAATCAATAATTGGAAGGCATAAAGAGGAAAATGACTATCCAAATTAACAGCATGAGATGGTCAAAATCAAGATATAATAGTGTGTTTCTATGATGTGTTAGTTGACACGTGCTATAGATAGTAGAGGCATACATGTTTAAGATCATCCCAATAAAATGTTGAGAAATATATAATTATTTGATCATTTAATGAGTAAAAATACCCTATAATTAAATGGATCATCTATCCTAGTGTTATTAGAAGGATTGATCAATTATGTAGAGAAGATATTTGAAGTCATTGGATGTTCAGAATGTCAAATGGTAACTATTTAATCTATAGTTTTGAATGTGAAACAGATCGATGGTGGTCATTGGTTAAGAATACTTGGGATAAAAATGATCATTATTCCATGTAATGGGAATCATTTAAGGATATATTACTTGAAAAATAACTCTATAAGGTTGTTTGACTTATTATGGATAATAAATTCTTGAAATTAAAAAAATGATGACTATTCAGTCTCTACGTATAAAGATAATTTCTGAATATTGGTCAGGTATGTTACATATTTTATTCGAGACATTTAAAGTAAAATTTATTTATTTTACTCAAGGTTGAAACCAATTCTATGAATAGAATTTGTCCCTTGAGAATATAACTATTATGAAAAACTAGTACATAGTGTTCAAAAAGTTCAAATACAGTTTTTAGGAACTTACAAGCCACAAGATGATAATGGTAAGAAACAGTCAAGGTGGGAGGAAATGGTGGAGAAAAGAACTCAGAATTCTATAGGTAATCCAATTTTTCTCATGTGTGGTAAAATAAACTTTAATTAATTTCATTCCAGGATCTGAGATATGCTACCGGTGTAGTATGTTTTGCCACACAGTTTCGTGACACTAAAGAAAACAGTCTTGAATATTCTAGCAATGATATATAAAATATTCATTCTATAGTGAGATAAATTATCTAAATTTTTTTAGGACATTAAGAAAATATGTTTTTTCATGTTAGTTACATATGAATTAAATCATTTTGATTAGAAAAAAATGGTTTTGAAAAATCCTTTGTTTCTAGTTCAGTCAATATTAAGGCATCTGGTGAAGTATTGGAATCTCCTAAAAGCATAGTATTTTTTAAAGGATAACCATATTCTAAATGTCTTAGGCACACCATCTATGGTTTTATGTCATTTGGTAATAGGTTATTAAGAGAATTTCCAGGAGATGTTCTATTAGGTTATGTTTATGTATGTACTTTTTTTAATGTAAAGTATTCCATTACTTTTGTATTCATATTTTATGGTATAAATAACTAATAATGATTGTGTGATATTTATGGAATAAAGTTATTTTTAGGAATATATACGATAAATATTGAATATTATGTATATGTACATGTGTGTATATAAATATGTCAAGTAAGTATAGTTCTATATGATCATATATAGGATTGTATGTCCAAAACTCTAGAAAAATTATGTTTAATGGAAAACTTTATTCATTCATTTTTTATAGTAAGAAACCAATTTCATATGAACTAATCACAGAATTATGGTTTTGTTATTGTTATATTCTTCTATTCAATGTTATTTATAACTCTCAATTAGAAATTGATAGTTAGTTTTCTCCTATTTCCATGTTTTTTAACATGTAACCCCTGTACGTTATTACTCAGGAGACCTTCACATTTTTTTCTTTATTATAATGTGACTGTTTTAGTAATACATTTTCCAATTAGGTATTTTAATAAATGTATTTTGAATTTTCAAAGATTGAGTTTTGATCCTGAGTTAAAATTGGGAGGATGAAATTTATTAAATGCGGTAAAATGTTACATCCCCAATATTTAAAAGAAAATACAATGTTCAAAAAAAATATGCCACATTAAGCATAAAAAAATGAATATTATTATTTAATATTGTGTTCACTGACTAGTAGTTGGAATGTTGGGAAATAACAGATTTTTAAAAATATATTTTATACATGTTTATATAATGATTAATTGGTCCCCAAAGTAACTGTAAAAGAAAATAAAGTGAATTGAATATAAATGATCGATTTTTCTAAAAACATATTTATATGTGATTAGTTATGTTTACAAAATAATCCAATCACACTTTTTTGATTATATTAATAAAATATCAATTATATCTAATGATAAAAATTCATCTTATGTGTCTTATTGAAATTATATTATAATAAATAAAATATTGCAAATAAAAGGATAATTTCTATAAAAATGTAGTTTTGACGCAACGTGATGGTGAAATAATTTTAAATATTTATTTTGACACTTTTATATAATATATTTTTTAAAATAAACTTTATTTGTCATTTTGAAAAATCAAAAAAAAAATTTGTGATTTTTTGGTATTTTTATAACAAGTCGCATTTTTGTTGAATATAGAAAAATTATGCATTGGATTTAAAAAATATTTTTTTTATATAATTATTATACATTAAAATGAATTTTTTAAAAGTCAAAATATATCAATAATTATTTTATTAATCCAATTTTGGACAATTGATTAAATTTTATAATGAACTTAGATATAAAGACTTAATGGTATTCTGAATATCTCTTTTCCCACATTCTCGTCGCATCTACGCGAGTAATATTAAATAAGATTTAGGCAATTACAAGAATTTAATTATAAAAAATAGATAACTAAGGTTGTAATCAGAATGAAAATTGTTATATAGTAGGATCAACTTAATTTTTTGTGAATATAAACATTAGTATTTTATTTACCAAGATTAGTGGTAAAATCATATAATTAAAGGTAAAAAATTATTATAATAATATAAAATTACCCTAACTGATTTCTTAATTTCGTTGGATATGTGGATTTTGAATAAAATCAACCATAAGGATAAATTATCACATTTTTAGGCCACATAGTTAAGAATATTTCATTTATTATATAATTTTTTAAAATTAGTTAAAAATGACATACACATATTATTATTAAGTAAATAATTTTTAATATAGGGTTATATAAAAGATAAATTCAACTACAAATAATAATTTTAAATATTAATTACTAATACACATAATGTTAATTTATATATAATTTTTTAAAATTTAATAATTAAATTTAATTTGGAAGTATAAATGACGTTGTAATTGATTTATTAAAAGAAGAATTAAATAAATGATATTCATAATATTAAAATTAATAAAAATAAAAATATTTTATTCCATAAAATAAATTTTTATATGGATATGAAATTTCAGTGATTAGTTAATATATTTTGTAATAAATAATCTAGATGGTATAATTTTTTTAAAAAGACATGTAATAAATAGTGCCAAAATTGACATAATTCATATCTTAATATTTAAAATATTTAATTAAATGAAATAAATTTTTTAAAAATCCAAGAATCATATAAATATTAACTATATGACTTATAATGTCATAAATGACTCATTTTTTGGGTTTTTGTTCATGAAATTAATGATTTCCTAATATCACAGTATGAATTTAAAGTATTAAATAATGGTTAATAAAAAAAAATAAGGTTTATAATAAAATCAATAAAACTCTAAGAGTTATTTGATTTTGGTATTCTGAACCAACATTTTATTAACATTGATATATCAGAATTTGGACTCATTTATAATAGAATATTTTTTTATTAATTAAATATTTTATGTGTTTCCCATGGTGTTTGTCACCTCCCCATTAAAATGGAATCCATTATTCTCTAATTTTATCACATAAAAAATTTTGGATTGGCTAATACCAATCCAAAACCCCTCGTAGAATACCTCCCTAGAATATAGAGCGCTTATTTTATGCAGAAAACCCTCTTTAGAGGTGTGAAGTTGTTATGAAACATGATCATCTGAAAAAAAGGTAATGTTTTCATTTAACTGTTTCAGTTTTATTTATTCTTCCACTTCATTAAAATTTTATTCATAGATGATTAAATAGAAATTAAATTATCTCTAAAATACAAGGTTTTTATTATGGAAATTTCATCACCTAAATTTATCACCACATCCATTAAATGGGAAAATAATTACTTAGTCATGTGTAGTAGTGAACTCTCACCACCATGAACCGATTTAATCTGTTTTCCATAACATCCTCTAAAAAATTGTTATAATGATGAAATTAATTTTTATATGTTATATTTTGGATAAATTTATAATTATAAAAGAATAATATATCAATTATGTTATTACTTCCACACATTTAAAATTGACAATATCGTTCATGCATCCATGTGAAATATCAACTCCACGTAGCAAAGTAATTAATTTTTAATTATTAAATCAAATGGATAATAAAATTTAAATACATTAAAAGTTTAATATTATATTAATGCTATTAATATGGTTTTGGAAATATAAAATAATACTTAACTATGTTCAGTAATGGTCATTGAAAAATGGAAACTTTACTCATGCGTACGTATGGTTTACAGTTTCCATAATTGTAACATTGATCATTTTTCAAAACTATAATTAATTGATAGATTTAAAATTATAATATGTTTTGAAAAATTATTATTATGTCATGAATATTATTTTTGAGAAGATTGATTTATGACCATTTTGATTGTAGACATCGTATCAAAGTCATCTTGGACTTAAGTACCAAATAGCATCAATACGTTTGATAGGAACATAAATGATTAAGTAATTAATATAACAATAAAATTAGTGATAGAAAAGGAATAATAAAAATTTATATAATCTCAAGAATTTAAATAATCAACTTATGTTTATTATTAATGTGGAAAAAGATTAAATGTGATGAGTCTAACTCAAGGTAAGAGATTTCGTCTCAATCGCCTTTTGCTAGGGAATTTATTTATGTTATGCATTTTTATTCTTTTATAAGGTGTACATACTACTCCTATTACATTTCATATCCATATTTTATCTATCCTCATGTTATTATGTATTTTGGAAAATTAATTATTCCAGTCATATTATGATTTTAAATGTTCAATGTGGTATGTCAAACATTGAATTTCTAATGATTTAATTACCAAATATTTTTCCCCAGGATAATATTCATGATATCATATTAGATATTAATTTATAAGGATATTTAAATATTATAAATGAAGTTTTAGTTATTTTTTTAGTTTCATTCAAGCGTTATCAAAAATAAAACTGCTTAGTTATTTTATATAGAACATTCTGAAAAATGTTATAAAGAATCTACAATTCTTACCGTATTTGGTGACAATGTCATTTCCACCATTATGGATCATATTATATTTTAATATTAATTTTAAATATTTCATTTTATATTAAATAAATAATCATATTTATAGTTTTGGGTATTTTTGATTGAAAATGGATTCTTAAAATAAAATAGTTTTTTATTCATAAATATTAAAGTGTATTTCATATGGGCTTGGAGGAGTTTTTTCAAAAGTGTTTTTTGATGAAAGTGTTTTATTCGTAAAATTTATCATTATAATTTTATGAATGTGGTGATCATGATACAGATTATATGAAGATGTGAGCCCCATTATAACTCACAAGTGATCCCAAAATTACTTATATAAATTTTTTACCCCCAATATAGCTCATGGGTGATCCTGATATATATTATACGAAGGGTGGTCTCCATTATATATCTAAAACTCATTGGGTAATAATAAAATAGGACTTTGGATGTGTGGTTATTCTAATTGAAAGGTGTATTTAATTTTTTCTATGTATTTGATGCTCTAAGATACCTAATAGAGTTTTAATTTCCTAATATTGGTTTTAAATATTTTCTTTGAGAAAAAAGTATGTGTGTTATTCATGTGAAATTTTTTTGAATAATTTTCTCAAATAAAAATAAATGGGTTTTCTACCTTTTCATTTGAGTAATACTTTTCTTTTTTATATGTCCCTTACCATGGTTTTTATGCTTATCCTATGGTTTAAATATTTTCCCTAGTATTAATGGCAGAAAGGGTGAATGTATGAGGAGAATATAGTAATTTTGATGTTATAAAAAAGATGTCTTAATTCATATGATTTACTTCGGTGAAATAAAAAAATGGATTCTAAGTAAAACTGTCCCCTGGTAATGTATGGGTTTACATTGTAAGAGTTTTTACTAATTATCTAAAAATATAAACTGAAATGATCCTCAATAGTGATATCTGGTACAAAAAAACTTGAATAAGTTATGATTAAGACTAGGTTCTTATATTTTAAATTAAATTAAATGTTTTAACACTTTAAAAATGATTTTTTAGATATAATGTAACAATAAATTTCATTTTTTAATTAAAAATATGTATTTTAAAAGGTAATTTTACAATATTTTAATAAGGATCATATTTAAAGTATAATTTTTGACACTATTAAATTTTTTATTTGAAAAAATTAACTCCATTTCTTATAAAATAATATAAAAGTTTACAATGTGTTTTTTATTTTTTTAAGAAGTTTTATTTTTTTATTAATAGTGAAAAAACACAATTTAAATTAAAAATACATTTTCTTCTAATTTACTTATATTTTTGAGTTATAATATTATTTGTTTTTAAATTATAATTATATAAATTATAAATAAATTAATATAATTTTGGTTATTAGAAAGAAATACATATTAAAATTGGCTATCAAAATATTTCTATCATTAAAACATTTTCACCTAAAAAAACTGATTCCACAACCCTTCTACATGATTAATTAAAAATTTATTTCTTATATATATATATATAGAATTTTAAAAAATTTATTCCTTTTTTTAATCACCATAATTTATGATTTTCAATAATGGAAACTTAGTTTTTTACAAATAATGTTAGTGTAGATAATTTAAATTAATTACTCCAATTAAGGGTAAATAGATAACTCAGTCATTAATCTTAACACATATGGTGTGCAAATTATCCATAACATTTTAGATACTCATTTAAGGAAATTTTTTGACCTCAAACCCTCTAGTATCAAATTATGTGTGATTTTTAAGACATTTTTTATTTAATAACAAGGGTACATATAAGTTTCCTCTCAAAAACACCATGTGTGTCCACTCCATCACTTATGAAAGGCCACCACATATTCCCCTATCTTAACACTTATGAAGCCCTATGTCATAGAAAAACCCAACCAAAATATCCTCCCAAATTCCCTCCCTTCATATTAAAGACATCCATTGGGGATTAAATCCCACCAAATAAGTCCTTTTGTCACGACCCCCTCCCACCAAAGATGCCCCTCCTGAGCTGGCATTGGGGAAAGGGAGATAATGACCCCCCGAGTCCCGCCTCCAGTAGGCCCCGGGTTGGCGACTAGCACCAAGGGTATGAATTTTCACAAATATGGGAGCCATTACCCTTTTTTTATTATTTTGGATCGGGAAATAGGACAAGTCAACCACCAAAAAGAAAAGAACAAGTGTATATAAATAAACCCAAACCAAGCCCACATGCATGTTTAACCAATTTTATAACAAGGTACAAGTACAAGGAAGCACAAAAGTACAATACCAAAGAAAACAAGAGAACAACAACTGCAAAAAAATCAACTGCCCGACTAGTAGGGTCCCGCACGACACTAGTAGTCCTCCTGGAAACCTGAAAGTAAATGTAGGGTGAGCATACAAGTATACTCAGTAGGGAAACCTAAAGCTCTCGTGCACAAGTGGGAAGACATCATAATGTCCTGTGAGAACAACAGAAGAAACCAAACAAGGACAACTATCCACCCAATCTCACCAGCCACACTCACCAAAACACAATCACAACATGTAGTAGTAGTATAAGAACATGAGCATTGGGTACCCCGCACCATTTCCCATTAGTTAGTTGATCATCCTGACGTTGTCACACTCTCCCTTCCCGCACACACCTTGGCCTTATAACCACGTATCTCGCCCGCACAAACCTGGGCCTCACAACCACACATCCCGCCCGCACAGACCTGGGCCTCACCACCACGCATCCCGCCCGCACACACCTGGGCCTCACCACCACAACCACATCCCCGCCCGAAGACAATTGTGCCTCATCCCGAAGATTCATGGGAATAGTAATAGTAATAGAACTCTCGCCCGAAGACACCTAGGCCTGAAATCAAAACCTACCTGAAGAGTCTTAGGTGTAAGGTCGCCTCAAGCCATTATAGCCTATAAGCTTTCCCGAAGAGTCTTGGGCCTAATCACCCCAATCAAAACCTACCCGAAGAGTCTTGGGTGTAAGGTCGCCTCAAGCCATCACAGCCTAGGGGAGAGGGAGCCGGAAAGAGATAGTAACTATGGGAAACCACCCTCTCCCATGAAATGGGAGTGTTAGGCACTATGCACTCAACATAGGTGTGGGGCTATAAAACACAAAAGACACAGATATATATATATAGAAACCACTTAACGCAACCTATGGCTTCTAAAAAGAGAAACTGAGCACGTGCCTCCGCACTACTACCACGAAGAATGCATTCAACAAACAACCCCAACCCCATTCAGGTTTTCACATTTCAGCAGAAACTAGCTTATTTAGTTCCTTAACTACTGGGAAACTATCCACAACCAACCACTTCAATCGTTCATAAAACATATCCCTACCATCCACAAAACAAGTTAGGGAAACACAAGCATCACAACAAATCCCTTCTTAACAACCAACCAACCCATTGATTGTTATTTCCGTTTCATTTCCAAGACCCATAATTCATTAACTCTTCCATTTATTATTTAAACACAACCCATAGTCCACTCACATTTAAACCCATCCTTGCAGCCCCCCTGCCAACAACCATTACCACACCACACATCGTTATCCCTTTCAAACCATTTATTACAGCCCCGCTACCCATCACCATCACAACATTCACACCAACCCATAACCAAGTCAACAACAGCCCCACTACTCACCCAATCCACAACAACCCACAAAACACCCCCAACACATGACACGTAACCAATCCAACACCCACATGTTCATTATTCCATTTTGTTTAATCGGGGTGATCACAAAATGGTTCAAGATTTTCATTTAAATAGCCAACTTTACATGATTAACCAATTTCCTCATTCAACAATGTTTCACTCATAAAAATGGTCTAGAAAGATAGGGAAACATTTAATTGCACAAGCAATGGCCCCCAATGACCGTGATTTTTAGTAGGTAGAAGCTCATTCAATTCACAAATATAATATCAGAGGATATAAAAGTAGAGTAATAGGAATCACAAACTTACCAACCACATTCTTTAACCAGTTATTATATTTATTTAAAGGTTCAACCATTTCTCATGAAAACAAAAAGGATACCCACCCTTCATGATGCACAAATTAGAGAGACGAAGGTAAAATCCCTACCTCAACAGGTTCTGGTCACAACGCTCCCCCAGATAAACATTAGAAGATGTTCATTGGCGTCCTAGACAAACCTCCATGGGTGGAAGTTGGAGATGAAAAGCCGACGGAAAGACAACGTATCCAAGATCGGAAGTTCCTCCTTGTCGTTACCATCCCGTCGCTACTGACAGATCATAAATCGGAGCTCGGATGAAAAAATTTATAGAAGAAAGAGCCTTCGAGTCTTTTGAGAGAGCCCTACTCAGCAGAGAGGGGAGGAGAGGTTTGAGTCGAAAGGAGGAGGGGACCCCTCCTTTTATAGGCGTGAAAAGAAAAAGTACACGATATGTACTTATGGTACACGACGTGTACTCGGCCGTTTTCACACGGTCTCCACGCGGCCTCCGACGTGGCTCCGTGACCATTGACTAGTCAACACACGGTTTGAAGGTAATGCACACGTGGGGAAGGACTACACGACGTGTAGATTGGACACACGGCGTGTACCAATTTATTGAACATGGTAAGGACACGGCTACAATGCGGCACATGACTGACAACTAGTCAACACATGGAAACACATATGTGGGGAGCGACTACACGACATGTAGTAATGGACACACAGTGTGTACCCATTTTCTTCACGCGGCAAAGACACGACCATCCGCACGGGGTATACCCGGCAAGAGGGTACACGACGTGTACTCAAACTACATGGCGTGTAGCTTCAAAATTCTGGAAAGTGTGGAAAACGTCCATTTTACCCTCTAGAACACTTCTTGACCTTCTTTTTGACAAAGGAAAAATGGGCCGGATAGGTCCGGGCCATTACATCAGATACCTCTTAAAACATTCTCGTCCCCGAGAATTCAAAATCCAACCCAGAGGAACCCAACAAGATACCTCTTACGGTTATCGTTATAACAGGAACCCAACCAACAACCCTAATTATATGTGTTAGGAATTCCTTCTCCTATGTCGAGACATTATCCGCTTTAGGCGGCACTGAATCGCCCACACGGGTTTAATCGCATCCTCATTAATGTGTCTCGATTAAGAATTGGGTCTTCCCACTTTCATGCATTAGTATTTTTCAACTCGCACTAACCCCAGCACCACACAACCAACAAACTACCTGAACACATGGGTTTGGGAAATTCCTTCACCTATGTCGAGATATTATCCACTTTATGTGGCACTGACTCGCCCGCACGGGTTCAATCGCATCCACATTAATACATCTATATTAAGGGTCATGTTTTTACCCTTTCCCACGCATCCAGACATCTTACACATTACCAGGGTACAAGAAAATAAAAAGGTATCACAATTGATAATCCAAGCATTCCATATATCAAAGGTACATAGTACAACATCATCATAAAGCTCAAAAGAACTTGGGAAAAAATAAGTCAAAACAACTCCGGGTACTGAGCATGCATCTGGGTCTCCCACTCCCATGTGCTCTCCCCGAGGCCGGCATGCCTCCACAACACACGAACCAAGGGGATGGTTCGTCCATGGAGCACCTTCTATTTATGATCCTCGATTCTGATTGGTCGTTCCTCGAAGGTCGCGTCATCTCCCATATCCAAATATCCCCAGTCGATAACGTGAGAGTCATTGTGTATGTACCGACGAAGCTGGGAGACGTGGAAGACGTCATGAACTTTATCCAACTGAGGTGGCAGGGCCAGCTGATATGCCACCTCTCCGACTCGCCTCAACACCTCAATAGGTCTGATGAACCTAGGTGAGAGCTTTCTTTATTTCCCAAACCTCCGCTGCCCCAATCGAGGGGAAAGCTATAGGAACACATGGTCTCCCACCTCGAACTCCAAGGGTCTCCTCCGACGATCAGCATAAGACTTCTGTTGGTCCTGAGCCACCTTCATCCTCTCACATTCAAGATGGAATTTCTCCGGGGTGCTCCGCACTACCTCTGGCCCAAGAGCACCTGTCTCGCCACCCTATGCCCAGCAAATGGGTGAATGACCTGGCCTTCCACACAAATCCTCAAATGGTGCCATGCCAATAGTAGACTGGAAGATTTTGTTGTAGGAAAACTCTACTAAAGGCAAGTGTCGTACCCATGATCCACCGAAATCCAGAACGCATGCTCGCAGCATGTCCTCTAACGTCTGGATAGTCTGCTTTGACTGCCCATCAGTTTGGGGGAGGAAAGTAGTGCTAAGGCGTAGTTGGGTTCCAAAAGCATGTTGTAACCCCCTCCAGACTCGTGAGGTAAACTGAGTATCCTGGTCTGAGATGATAGTCCTCGGAACTCCATGAAATCACACTACCTCATCTACGTACCTCTGTGCTAAGGTACTCACCGGGCCCGACTCCTTGATTGCTACGAAGTGAGCCGATTTCGTCAGTTGATCCACCACTACCCAGATAGAATCATAACCACCCTGAGCTCTGGGTAGTCCTATGACGAAGTCCATTGATATTTCATCCCACTTCCACTCGGGGACATCTAAAGGATGCAACAAACCATCAGGAACATGGTGTTTAGCCGTCACTTTCTGACACACTAGGCACTTAGCCACAAACTCTGCCACTGCTCGTTTCTCACCGAGCCACCAAAACTGACCCCTCAGGCCTCGGTACTTTTTTGAAACTTCTGGATGTACCGCTAAGGCTGAGCTATGGAAGTCACAGAGAACTCCCACATGCATCTCCTCTGGGACAAACAACCTTCCATGGGAAAGCATCTGATGTCGGATGTCCCTTGACCATCCCTCTAAAGCATTCCCCTGATCGACACGATCCCGCATCACCTCTTCCTCAGAGTCCCCCCACTGAGACTCCTCCACCTACTGCGACAAAGAGGATTGCACCATCATCTGGAACAAACAGCCTCTAACACCTTCTTCGCTTGCATCTAAGTGCAGGGCAGCCAACCCTCCCATCGCCTTCCAAGAATCAGTGGATTCCCGAACCACTTCCTTATGTGGCTTCCTGCTCATGGCATCAGCCACAACGTTGCCCTTAACTTCAGTGTAAGAGATCTCAAAGTCATAGTCATGGAGAAACAAGACCCATCTCCACTACCGTAAGTTCAGGTCATGCTGGGAGAAGATATAACACAGGATCTTGTGATCTGAGAAGACCACAAAGCGCTCCCCAAAGAGGTAATGTCGCCACAACTTCAATGCAAACACTACTTCTATAAGGACCAGGTCATGGGTGGCATAGTTACGCTCGTGAGGGCGCAACTTCTTAGACCCATAACAAATCACGCCCTTCTTCTGCATCAGCACACACCCCAGAACAAGGCTAGAAGCATCAAAAAACACTTCATACAACAACCCTTCCTCTGGAAACCTGAGTACGGGAGCACTGAACAACTTTTCTTTTAGGTAGTCAAAAGATTTCTGGCACTGCTCGCTCCACAAGAAGACCTGGTTCTACCTAGTCAAAGCTGTCAATAGAGCAGTGACTCAAGAGAAGTCTGAAACGAACATCCGATAGTAACCTACTAACCCTAGGAAACTATGAACTTCTGCCATGCTCTTGGGTGCTTCCCAAGAAACAACTGCCTCCACCTTCGATGGGTCCACCGATACTCCATGCTGAGACACCACGTTCCCAAGGAAGTGTACTTATTGTGTCAAGAACTTACACATCGACAATTTCCCATAAAGCTGGTGGTGTCGAAGGACTTCCAGGACTTCCCTGAGATGCTCAATGTGCTCCTCCTCTGATCTTGAGTAGATCAGGATGTCATCGATAAACACAATGATGAACCGGTCCAGAAACTCTCGGAAGACAAAGTTCATAAGTCCCATGAATACAGCTGGTGCATTCGTAACTCCAAACGACATCACTACAAACTCGAAGTGCCCATACCTGCACCTGAAAGCTGTCTTCGAGATTTCAATGTCCTTCACCCTCAGCTGATGATATCCTGATCGTAGATCAATCTTGGAAAACCAACCTCCTCCCCTCAGTTGGTCGAAAAGATCATCTATCCTCGGGTGGGGATAGCGGTTCTTGATCATTACCTGGTTCAACCTTTGGTAGTCTATGCATATCCTGAGACCACCATCTTCCTTCTTCACGGAAAAAACTGGAGCACCCCATGGCGACACGCTGGGTCTAACAAAACCCTTCTCCATCAGATCGTCAATCTGAATCCGCAACTCTTGCAACTCCGAAGGTTCCTTCCGATAAGGGGCCATAAAAATCGGACAGGCACCAGGTTGTAAGTCTATCCTAAACTCAACGTCTCGTCTTGGGGGTAGTGTTACAACCTCCTCAGGAAAAACATCGAGGGACTCCCCAACAACCTCTGGGACATCCATCATCTCTGTATCAGCTAGAACCACTGATAACCCACTCAACAAGGAAAGTATAGGATCCACACGCTGGCTTCCCGCTTGATAGCTCCCATCGCGAACAAAAGATACGCGCTGCCCATCTACGTCGGAGAACATGACACTTCTCTGGAAGCAGTCTATAAAAGCACTAACAAAAAACAACCATTCGATGCCTAGGATGACATCGTATGGTTTCATCTGTAACAGAAGAAGGTCTCCACTAGATCGATGTGGTCCCAACGTCAGCCCACATCCCCAAAAAACACAAGATACGCTGGTCTGGCCCCCAACTGGTGTACTCAGTACCAGTGGTATGGAATGTCTCTCTACTTCTAGTCCCAAAACATGGGCTAGGCTAGGTGCAACAAAAGAGTGCAAGGCACCCGAATCGAACAAAGCCGAAACAAGAGTGTTGAACAAACAAATCGTACCTTGCACCACCTCTGGTCCTGCTAGAGCTTCCAACTCTGCTGCGTGCAACTGTCCATGCCCTACTCCTCTGCCTCTCTGATTTCGTCCACTTCCCTGACCACGCCCTGGTCAAGGTCCCTGAGGAGCACCCTGAGGTCGGCCACCTCCCGCAAAGTCTTCCCTCGAACGAGCATGGACATGCTGCTACTGGAAGGGCCTCACCGGAAACTGGTGATGTTGCGGTGGGAGATGAACCTGCCCACATCCATTGTACGGAGCTCGGGTCGGGCACCGACTCTGAACGTGCCTGAAACCTCCACAAGAAAAACACCTCGATCTTGGGCTCGTGGAAAAGGGACAAGGACTCGAAGATCTGAACTGGAACAGTTGGGGCCTGCTTTCCACTGGCATGAACCTGGAAGGTCCTGTCCTAGAAGACCTGCTACTGACTGCCTTCCCCTTCGATGAACCTGGCTGAAACACCTCACGCGGTGCACCTACCAGCGAGTGCATCCTCTCTACGACCTCTTCCTACTTCTGCACTTCCATGTACGTCAGAAGGGTGAAGGGAGTGACAACATATTGTAGATAAGGACGTAGAGCCTCCTCCAAACGTCTCGCTCGAGATTCCTCATCCAGAAAGAGATCCAGAGCAAAGCGCAGGAGATCTTTGAACTTGATCCCCAGCTCTTGTATCGTCATACCACCCTGCTAAAGGGAGAGTAACTCCTGTTGCTTCTCCGCCTTGATCATGGAAGAAAAGAATTCCTTTCGGAATTATTTCTCAAAGTCATCCCATGGAACCTCTGCCTCTATCCTCTCTCCGAGGTAGAGCGTCCACCACTGTCGCGCCACACCTCTCAACTGACTGACTGCTAGGGGAACCCAGTACTCCCTCGGAGCACAGATCAAGGTGAAAGCTATCCCTTGCTCCTCAAGCCACCCCTCCATCTCTGTATCCGAAGTACTACCCTCGTGCTTCTAGAGGGTCTGCCGCTAGATGGAATGGATAGTCTTCTGCCACTGGCTATCTTCCTCCTCTCGGTCAATCCTCAACTAATCAACCACTTGAATCTGCTGGGCCTCGGCTGTCTGAGCCACTCGGGGACGACGTCCAGGTGCCATAGATGTACGGTAAAAAAGGATCGCCTAAGCCCAAGTAGTAAGGAAAAACTCAAGGTTTTATTTTATCATTTTATTTCAATTTATTTCCCAGAACACCCAAATCAAGTAAAACACAAACATGATGATGCATATACCTTCCCAAGGGTCTCTACCCTATAATCAATGTAGTCTCAGTTGGTCATTCGGTAGGCTCAGAGTCCTTGCATCGGATCACGGGGGGGCCTAAAATCTCGTGTCCTAGCCGGTCCTCCCTGGCCTATGTCATGCACCAAGATTAACTAACACTGTTTCCCTACCATCCCATGGAATCCTCACTGTGCCTAACTCCAGACTCCATCCTATCCCTCAACCATCTCCTCTGATACCATTCTGTGACGACCCCCTCCCACCAAAGATTCCCCTCCTGAGCTGGAAATGGCAAAAGGGAGATAATGACCCCCGAGTCCCCCCTCCAGTAGGCCCCGGGTTGGCGAATAGCACCAAGGGTATGAGTTTTCACAAATATGGGAGGCATTACCCTTTTTTATTATTTTGGATCGGGAAATAGGGCAAGTTAACCACCAAAAAGAAAAGAACAAGTGTATATAAATAAACCCAAACGAAGCCCACATGCATGTTTAAACAGTTTTATAACAAGTTACAAGTACAAGGAAGCTCAAAAGTACAATACCAAAGAAAACAAGAGAACAACAACTGCAACAACTCCAACTGCCCGACTAGTAGGGTCCCACATGGCCCTGGTAGTCCTCGTGGAAACCTAAAAGTAAACGTAGGGTGAGCATACAAGTATACTCAGTAGGGAAACCTAAAGCTCTCGTGCACAAGTGGGAAGACATCCTAATGTCCCGTGAGAACAACAGAAGAAACCTAACAAGGAAAAATATCCACCAAATCTCACCAGCCACACTCACCAAAACACAATCACAGAAGGTAGTAGTAGTATAAGAACAAGAGCATTTGGTACCCCGCACCATTTCCCATTAGTTAGCTGAACATCCTAACGTTGTCACACTCTCCCCACCCGCACACACCTGGGCCTCATAACCACGTATCCCGCCCGAACACACCTGGGCCTCATAACCACACATCCCACCCGCACACACCTGGGCCTCACTACCACAACCACATCCCCGCCCGAAGACACCTGGGCCTCTTCCCGAAGATTCTTGGGAATAGTAATACTAACAGAACTCTCGATCGAAGATACGTGGACCTGAAATTGAAACCTACCTGAAGAGTCTTAGGTGTATGGTCGCCTCAAGACCTTATAGACTATAATCTTGACCAAAGAGTCTTGGGCCTAATCACCCCAATCGAAACCTACCCGAAGAGTCTTGGGTGTAAGGTTTCCTCAAGCCATCACAACCTAGGTGAGGAGGAGCAGGAAGAAGCTAGTAACAATGGGAAAACACCCTCTCCCATGAATTGGGAGTGTTAATCACTATGTGCTCAACATGGGTGCAGTGCGATAAAATACAAAAGATACAGATATATATATATATATATAGCAACCACTCATCCCAACCTATGGCTTCTAAAAAGAGAAACTGAGCACGTGCCTCGGCAGTGCTACCACGAAGCATGCATTCAAAAAACAACCCCAACCCCATTTAGGTTTTCACATTTCAGCAGAAATTAGATTATTTAGTTCCTTAAATACTGGGAAACTATCCACAACCAACCACATCAATCGTTCGTAAAACATATCCATGCCATCCACAAAACATGTTAGGGAAACACAAGCAGTACAATAAAACCTTTCTTAACAACCAACCAACCCATTGATTATTATTTCCATTTCATTTCCAAGACCCATCATTCATTAACTATTCCATTTATTATTTAAACACAACCCATAGTCCGATCACATTTATTCCCATCCCTACAGCCCCGCTGCCAAGCACCATAACCACACCACACATCGTTATCCCTTTAAAACCATTTATTGCAGCCCTGCTGCCCATCACCATCACAACATTCACACCAACCCACAACGAAGTCAACGACAGCCCCGCTGCTCACCCAATCCACAACAACCCACAACACACCCCCAACACATGCCACGTAACCAATCCAACACCCACATGTTCATTATTCCATTTTGTTTAACCGGGGTGATCACACAAGGGTTCCAGATTTTCATTTAAATAGCCAAATTTACATGATTAACCATTTTTCTCATTCAACAGAGTTTCACTCACAAAAATGGTCTAGAAAGATAGGGAAACATTTAATTGTGCATGAAAAGGCCCCCAAAGATTGTTATTTTCAGCAGGTAGAAGCTAATTCAATTCACAAATATAATATCACAGGATATAAAATTAAAGTAACAACAATCACACACTTCCCAACCCCATTCTTCGACCAGTTATTATCATTATTTAATGGTTCAACCATTTCCCATGAAAACAAAAAGGATACCCACCCTGCATGATGCACAAATTAGAGAGACAAAGGTAAAATCCCTACCTCAACAGGTTCTGGTCACAACGCTCCCCCGGATCAACTTTAGAAGACGTTCGTCGGCCTCCCAGCAAAACCAACTCGGGTGGAAGTCGGAGAGGAAAAGCCTAATTAAAGACAACATATCAAATCTCGGATGTTCCTCCTTGTCGTTACGATCCCGTGGCCGCTGACGGATCGTAAATCGGAGCTCGGGCGAAACTGTTATGGAAGAAAGAGCCTTCGAGTCTCTTGAGAGAGCTCTGCTCAGTTGAGAGGGGAGGAGAGTTGTGTGTTGAAAGGAGGAGGGGACCCCTCCTTTTATAGGCGTGAAAAGAAAAAGTACACGGCGTGTACTTATGGTACACGGCATGTACTCAGCCGTTTTCACACGGTCTCCACATGGCCTCCAATGTGGCTTCGTGGCCGTTGACTGGTCCACACACAGTTTGAAGGTAACACATACGCGAGGAAGGACTACATGGCGTGTTGATTGGACACACAGTGCGTAACCATTTATTGAACATCTCAAGTACACGGCTCCAATGCGGCACACGACCAATGACTGGTCAACACACGGTAACGTGTAAGCGGGGAGGGACTACACGGTGTGTAGTACTGGACACACGGTGTGTACCCATTTTCTTCACGTGGCAATGAAACGACCATCCACACGGGGTATACCCGGAAAGAGGGTACACAGATTGTAGCTTCAAAATTCTGGAGAGTGTGGAAAAAGTCCATTTTACCCTCCAAAACACTTCTTGACCTTCTTTTTGAAAAAGGAAAAAATGGGCCGGAGAGGTCCAGGCCATTACACCTTTGGGGAAAAACAAAAGTAGTTACCCAAAAAAGAGTTAACATCCTTCAACAAGAACAAATGTTTAATTTCATTATCAACCACTAAATTATTCATATTTATTGATTCTGTAGTAAACTAATTATCAAAAATATACTAATATTTTTTATGTTAATGTTACATCCTACAATCACTTTAAATTTCATCAAATGAGAATCATAATCATCGTTTATGGTGTGGCGTACTACCACCTCACGAAGCGATGTCGTTCATTCTTCCATTGCCTCCTCCAAATGATGGGAATAAAAATAAAAGTTATATTTTATATGATATATCTAATTTATTTATTATTATTTAATTTATATATAATAATTTTCATTGAGCTTTCCATTTTGTGAGAATATGATAACATTGTTCGTTAATGTGTAGACTACCTTCTACTCAAAGCGATGTGATTTTCTTATTCTTTACACGGAAAGTATTATTCAATAGGTTTTTACATGTACCAATAATTTCATTAATTAATGTAATCTTTTTTCCGTTTTACATATATTTTATTTAGATATATGTTACATTCAAAAAATATTCTTATCATTTGGTTTATATATAGAAAAATGAAATAACATACTATGAATTTATATTATTTAATGATATTAAACATTCAAATTAATGTTATTATTTCATTGGTATCAGGATTCAATGGTTACTTCTTGTAATTGTATTTATAGCCTCAAATGTATTTCTATGAGATTTATTCCATATTCACCAAGAGTTTATTGTGTGTCATGTGTATAATTTTTTATAAAAAAGGTTCAAGTATAAATTTGAAATCCAAGCCTTACCCCAAAAAAATAATTATATGAATCTTATAACAAAAATTTAGGTATTTATATATCCATTTTATGATATATCTTTCACGTGGTTTATGATTAAACAGTTATAAATAGGTAAAGTAATTTTTTCTCAATTTTCCTTCTTTTATAAACATTTTACGTTATGAGCATATATTCTTCTATGAGGTACATATAATTCCATTTGACAAGTTATATAATGAATCTCCATATTTTCAAGAAATTATATACTTTATGTAATGTTGTTATTTCATGGTTATTTTGATTCAATGTTAACAAAGTGGTAGGAATATATTACTACAATTCTATAGTTTATAAGTATTGGTTAAATTATTCTTCCATTGATGAAATATTATGATACTTACCCTAATAAATACTATGAATTTTCTTATCCCATATTTATCAAATATATCTTTATGTAATGTTACAAAAATTTCATTCATTAGTACTTAAGATAATGATGAATTTTTTTAATCAAAACCGAAATTATTTCCATTTATTAATACATTTAAATTTATTATTCAAGAAATGTTTTAAAAGATCACTCAAATTTTTTTCTATCAATTATTAAATATGTTGGATTTACATACATCTTAAATGGGATATGATCCCTTAATACAGTTAATATTATTTATCTAAGTGGTGTATGTTTTGATGGCATGATGGTTATGACACATGTTTCTCATCTACAGGTTATACCGTGATAATACACCTTGGAAACCCACCACATTTCATGTGTTGTGATTTGATTAAAATATTATGAAACCTATATATTTACTATTAATTATTTTATAATTTCATTTTTATGAAACCAATTTGTTTTCATGGTTTATGATATGATTAATTTTTATGATCATGTGGAACACAAATGGATATTATTATTATGTGATCGATGGGTCATATATCTCCCAATTATATACACTATATAAAAAAATTTATCTCATTATTTATATATTGATGATATAAGGATTGAACCTTGTTTAGTAAGGGAATATTTCCAGTAATATGTTCTTCAGAGTAAACCTTACCTACCAATATGGTCTTGGGATTGAACCATGGCTACTAATATGGTCTCTGGATTTAAAATTGGCTTCTAAAATGGGAATAAATTTCATAGTTTTGACCCACAATAGAAAGAAGATATAACCTAATCCACATTATGGAAAGGGTTACAATTGGGAATGGTTGTGTATCTCTCCCAGTAGGTGCAATATCCATAAAGTTCCCATATAAGTTTTGGATGTGTTCCTTAACATATAGGGAATTATTTTATAATATTATATGTATATCACAAGTCCATTTCAAATTATAACGAAATAAACCTGTGACTAATGATCTTTTATTTCATTTTGATTAATGTCTTAAGAAATTATGATTCTAAAGACATCACTCAAGATTATGATATCTGAAATACATGGTATGATATTAAAATTTAATACTCATGTTCCCATACCATTATATATTTGTTATGATTACATATATCCTTAATTTTTACATGTATTAGGAATATGATATCACACATTCTTATGTTTCTTTTCCCAAGGTTATTAGGAAAGGATTTATGTAGGAGTACTAAATTGGGAGGTCCTTAAAGAATCTTTTGATGACATTTTCTACAATTAGAAGAATGTGTTATTATTTTCCAAATACACTAATCTATTATAGTTTTTTGGGATATAATTTTTTAATGTTATGAATGTTCATCTAAAATTCTCACATAAACATGTATGCCAAGATTTGTACAAATTAATTTTCATAAACATCTCAACAATTCATCATATCATAACTCCTGAAAATTAAACTAGTTTTTAATACAATCTAATCATCATAATCATTACCTATCCAAAAAAGAGACTAATGATTGTATTATTCGGTCACATCCTGAATAATGAATAATTAACATCATGGAAGTAATAATATATGGAATGGAAATTATAAGTTTATAGGAATATTTCATGAGGAAAATACCATTTTAATTCTTAAATTACATCTTCAATATATAAAAAATCCAAAAATATTTTTGAATGAATTTTTTCTTCATGAACCAACTAAATCTATATATGAATATTAAATTAAGTGAGAATTCATGAGTATTGGATACTATGTTTATATCATATAAGTTAAAATAATACATTCTTTTCATGATTTTAGTAAAAAGTGAAAAATTACCCCATTTGTAAAAGTAATATAATATTAATTTGGAATTTCATATATTGAAATTATGAATCTATGAAAAATGAATGTAATAATTTTAATGATAATTATAAAAAATAAAAAAATTAGAATAAAACCTTAAAATGGATAAAAAACGATCTTCCTACGAATAGTAAAATATAGTCACTTTCCATAAAATAATTGTATTAAACTATTTGGTACATTAAGTGTGTAAAATGGACGGGAAACATGTATGACCAAGAAATTAACATATGATGCGAAACCTTAATGGGATTTATCAAAAATGGATTATATAATGTCAATATTTAAAATTCAACGATAAAAAATCACAATATAATAAAGGATTGAAATATAAATCTCTTACCACTTTGTTATCAGAACATAATTGAAAAGATAACCATATATGTATATGTATATACCAATAATGACCATGAGAAGAATCATAATGGCAATTAATGGGTTCTATATACGCCACATAAATGCAAATAGTGGTGAATATGGAATCTGTCTTAGGGAATTAAAATTGATATGAAAATCAAATAGTTTATGTATTTTAATTCTTCAAACATGTTAAAAACTCTATTATAATAAATTTAGATTCATTATCACCATTCATATTGATTACTAATTTGTTCTTTATAAAAGTTTCTATTCATAATTCTTAGACCCTATACATTTTAAATGGATCCATAATCTCTGAAATTTTAATTATAATATTAATATAAAATATAATCATTATATATACATATTCATTCATAATATGTGGAGATAAAAAATTAACTTCACAATTCATGGTGATAGAATGTTTTATATATTCATGAATGATATCTTCATTTTAAATAGATAAAAGGAAAGAAAGGTAAATAATAATTCATTATTATTAAATAATTATCAGAGAATATATATTATATATATTAATTAAATATATTTTTATTTCCACCCATTTAAATCATAAATGAAAAAAATCACACAGTCTCATGAATGTGGTAGTCCACTCATACACAGGATGATGTAATTATTTTTTAATGGTATAAAAGTTAAGATGTTTGATATGATAATATAATTGCAGAAGAATAATTATGTATTAAATATCATATATAAAACATAAAACAACCATAATAACTATTCATGAATGGTGGTTATGTAAAATAAATTGTATTGATACGTAGAGATGGTATGTCATACGTACAAATGAATGATACATTCACTTCCCATTAAATGGAAAAAATGGTTAATAATTGTGGTTTCATAAATGTAATAACATTTTAATATATTTTTTATACTGAATTTGTTATTTTTTTGAGAATATTACATATTTAGAGTAGGTGTAAAAACAAATGATATTGAAAATTATTTGATTAATAGTTATCCCTCTTCATTAAAAACATTATATAGATTTCACATTAATCCTTGAAAGAATGGTCTATTATAAAGAACATAAACTCAACGATGTGGTGAAATAATCTAGAAATATATTTGATAAATTCGTGGCTGATATAGTTTTGTCAAAAAAAAATTCGGAAGATAAAAGAATAGGAACCATTTTATAAGTTAAAGAATGCACACTCTTAGAGTTAAAACATATTTTAAAATACAAATGATTTAATTTTAAGATTAAAGATTACTAATTTCAAGATATTTGAATTAAAAAATTGGAGGGAATAAATATCCTAAACGAATGAAAATTATATAGGTATTTTTCTCATTTTAAGCCTTATCGTTTTTATCAAACCATTGGTTGACTGATATTAAACATAATTGATATATTGACTTTTAAAAAAAAATAATGAGTTCTATTTTTACATGTAATGTGAAAATTTGCACATGAATAGAAATGATATTTAATTTTAGACCATATAATTTCTAACATTTACTCATTAAATATTTTAATTATTTATAAATAATTTTAAAAAATATTAATATCATAAAATATCCTTAATGTAAATATTTACATAATTTATTTAATTTCACTTTAATGAAACCAATCCTACTATAGAATTAATATATAATAATTTAATACATACCTACTATTTCATATGTAATATAAAAATTTCCATTGAAAATGATAATTCATTTAAATTTTATTAATTTTAATATTTCAAAATTCATTAATAATTTATTCTTTTAATTGAATAAATATTGTATCGACATTGCATAAGGGTTTATGGAATTTTTTCAACTACTAATTCGAAATAAATTACTAAGATAAAAAAATTAATACATGATTCAAAAAAATTTATAAACCAAAATATCCTCTTTTTCTCCTTGCTTGAAAAATTAGATATATTAAAGTAAAGAGAGTGAAATTTTTCATATGTTCTATTAAATTAATATAATGGTCATAATAAAATTTAAAATTTAAAATTTGGATATATATTATGTAATTAGATATAAAATTTGTTAACCCCATCTCTCAAATAGGAAAAATTCATGTTTTATGATAATTTAAATCCAAATCCCAAATTTTGACCATATTTTACCCATTTTACCAGTATAGAGAAGACACAAATTTACTATGTTTACTATTAAATATGATTAAAAATATAAGGTAAGTATATGAAAATCCTTATCATTATAATTATAAATATTGAATTCATTTTTAAAAATTCACATTCTATAAGTAGTGTGAATTCATTTTAAAATAATTAGAAAAAACACAATTAATACAGTTTTTAAGAGAAAAATATATTTTAAATCATAAAACATGATATATATACTTATCTCATGATTTGATGAAATATTACATGAATGTTAAAAAAAATATTAAATATAACATATATATTTCATTAAAATTATTAAAAAATACAGATTAATTTAATTTATAAAGATAAAAATCCATTTCAAACATAAAAGTAGTTTTTCATAAAAACAACTATTTTAGTTTCAAATAATTTTTTTCATTTATAATAATTATTAACTAATTAATTCATTTTAAACATGTTAACACCCTATATTTTCCCAATTTAGATATTTCTATTTATACCAAAAAATTCATTGTCTAGTTTAAAATTGTATAATATATTTTAGTTCATTTAGATTTATGGTTGTCTGTATCAGAAGGGAAAAATTAAAATATATTTGAAAATTAAAATATCATAATATCATGATATGTTCCATTATTACACCATTAAAAGGATTTTTAACCCCAACATTTCATCATATTTATACAAAAAAATTGATGTTATCTCTGTTTCACCACATCCTAAAATTCATAAGTAGCTTTTCTTAATTGATAGTTTCTCCAAAAAAAATTATGCATGAGAGTGGTCTTATTTTTTAGAATTTTCTCTCTATATTCCAAAATCTCATATGGTTCTACCATGTAAAAGATATATTTCTCCAGAGGTATGAAATCTATGTTCATTACATGTGA
Organism: Viscum album; assembly: GCA_963277665.1. Lineage (NCBI taxonomy): Eukaryota > Viridiplantae > Streptophyta > Magnoliopsida > Santalales > Viscaceae > Viscum > Viscum album. The sequence continues at coordinate 1,974,828,824 of OY728133.1, forward strand.
ATGATCATATATTTACTTTCTTATAAGAGATAAATAGATCACATTGTAAATGTGAGAGATATTCAATGGAAGAATCAAAGGATAAGAAACCATCCCAATATGACCAAGAACATTATAATTGAATGATATTTATAGGGCTCAACATTCCCTTATTTAAAAATATCATAACCTTATTCCAAGGATATATTTGTAGGAATCATGTTTCACCAACTATAGACTGTATATTTCACTAATAATTGTTATATTAACATTTATACTCACTCTGAGCTTCTTTTACATGCTACTAAATTTCTCAACATATCTTTGTCAGGAATTTATCTATCATAGGTCCTAATATATGTTTTCACCATCTTCACCACAATACGTTATAGTTTTACACTTCATTTCATAGAGGATTTCATTAGGATCAATTTTAATTCTCGACTGAAATATGTTATTATATGAAAGGTTGAATAAAGTATCGTGTTTATATCAACAACCATTGAAATCCATATATAAGGATTAAAATAATCCTGTAGGGATTGAGTGGTTCTATCAGACATACAATCTATCTAAGGCCAAAAAGATGACTGGAAACATAACCATTTATAAAGATCGAGCTAAAGGATTCACCATAATATCAATGTAAACCTAAAATCCCATCATGATATAGTAGAATATGCTAATCCACAATACATTACCTCTACCAAAATTTATATTATAGTAGGATGATCAATATAGAGATATTATATGATTGTAATTAATTATCCTTACATTTTAAGGAAATATAATACATACCAAATATCATAATTCCATTTTGTTGTTTAGGGATGTATAATAGAAAAATAAATGGAAATTGTTTTCATTTCCATTCAGGTATGGGTAATGGTTGTATGATTCCCTTACACTTTCTAATCCTTAACATGCTAAATACATGGAATTCAGATACCCAATCTACATAATCTATCTTCATGTTGTACAACCAAAATAGTCTTTAAAATATATAAAATTTTATTTACTCCAATATGTATATATAATGAAAAACCATGAGCCTCATATACCCTATCCTCTTTTAAATATAATAAGGATTTTACACATAAACAGTTCAAAAGAATTATCAGTCCATTAAAGGGAAGACTGAACTAATGAAAATCATTGACTATTATCTATAGTTCCATATCTTCCTATTATTACTTCTAATTTATGACATGGATGGATGATTGAACAATATTTTCAAAAAAATATGATTTCTCCCCTTCCTACATGATTTCAAGATCCATTACTTGGAAATCTAAAAATAATGGATCATGTGTTATCCCCATCATATATAAGCTAGCATGAACCTTTTTTCTCAATAGCATCTTCTGCCATTTTCTATATCCTAGGGTGTTAATTTATAGATCAGTATTATTCATTTATCAACTCCAACCATCATCTCTAGAACATATTCAACTCTTTTTGAGTAAATATATTATTCAAATTATTTGGCTAGTATATATTTCACAACATTCTCCATAAAGATATTGTATCAATATCTTAAATGAAAAAAATCTCAATGATAACTCCAAATCAGGAATTTTTTAATTTTTCTCTTTTATTTTAAATTTTTAGTAACCATATCCTACCACCACATCATTATAAATGAGCACACATCCCTATATATTAACTGATTAATCACTAAAAACCAATAACCCCTATTAAAAATAGGGTGGTGAGAGAACATGTTCAGTAACCCACATTTTCTTTTTTCCCTTGAAATTAACTTCAAATTCATTGTCCCATAAGAACTCAGCACCCATCAAAGTCAACATTTTTCATGGATTATATAGTCTTGATAAATCTATAACATTTTTTTGGTAATATCAATCTAATCCAATAAAACAAGAAATTGTATCTATTGTGGAAGTTCTAGGCCACTGATCAATAAAATTTATATTTGAAGGATCTATTTATATACCCTCATATGGTATTACATGACATTGGAATAAAAAAAATTATATCCCAAATTCACACCGTATAATTTTGCTCATACAAATTCTTATTCCTCAAGGTCTTCAACCCAATTCTCAAATGATAATAATTCTCTCACATTCTAATTGAATATATAATAATTACTTCAATAAATGATACTGCAAACTGATCATGGTAATCTATATAGACAATATTCATTAATTCCATGAAGATTAAAGGTATATTAATAACACCAAATGGCATAAAAATTAATTCATAATTCAAAAAAATCATAATAATTTATGTCATAGGGTATACATTATTTCCTAAAACTCTATTGAGGATATATATAATGAAGTAGAATCTTATAAAATTATTGATCTCCTCAAAATTTATCAAAAAAATCATCATTATGGGGTATTGAATAATTTTTCTTGATAGTGATCTTGTCATGTTCCTAATAATCAATAAAAATAAAAATTAAAAAATATTTATTTATATAAAAAATATTAGGTTCACCCCATGGGGATTAATTAGATTATGAATAACCCATCAATATTCTCTTGATGTTTCTTTTTTTATGTCCTGTAATTCAATTGGGGTCATTCTATAAGGATACATTGTTATAGGTGTATCAACAACCATGATATCAAAAAAACATCACAATTCATATTTAAAAATGGAAATTATTCTATAAAGTCATCAAGAAACTACTATAAAACATGTCGCTCCTCAATTTTGAGTATCTCGCCAACGATGTATGAATGATACACTTCCTAGATAGGAATTAAGACCCACAATATTAAATTTATTTCCATTCAAAATACATATGTATCCTCACATCAATAAATAAATGTAAGATCATTCAGAATACAGAAGGTAAATTCCTTTACCTGAAGATTGATATATGTAACATATAAAAAAATATAATTCATGCCTAGAATCTCATAATTTTAAACTAATGGTATAATAAAATTTTTAAATTAAGCATATTCCCAAAAATATCAATCAGATATGTACAATAGACTTATGATGCTACCATCATATTGTTTGTTGTTTTCACTACTAACTCAACACTTAATCATTAAGGTGGTAATTACAAACCCATTTCACATTCATTAAATATAATATATTGGTATGATGTATAATGAAATAATACATTTTCTACTCTATAGTAGACGATAATAGTACCGTTCACCATTTCATCCTTTTAACCCTATTCTGGTGTCTTGATCTCATGAGATTTTCATTTTTCATAAATATTAACATATTTCTGAAAAACCATCAATATAAATATTAAAATTAATTCATTGGTTGGAATAATTCATAATCATTTTTATTTGAATAATTGGATAATCGGTGGTGCATTAGGTAGAATTTTATTTTCCTCCATTGTATTAACAAACCTATTCATCTCCTTTTTAAATTCTTGGGCTTTATAACCCACCATTCAATATTTAAATAATCACATAATTTCATTCATAAATTCATATAATGTTTATTATCATGTTTCTATAATATATATTTTTTATTTTCATTTTGTAATTTGATTTATTCATGTTTTTGTAAGACGTGATATTTATATTCATATCAATACCATGAAAATCGAGTGAATATCTAATTCTAATTTAGAATTTGTATGCACATCAATCAATTTTTCTATATATACTAATGTATCTTATAGCTAACATCATTTAGTTATTTGGTTTTAATACACGAAAGAAATGAACGATTTTCATTTCAATTCTACTGATTAAACCAAAATTATTCCTCATACGTCTTATCAAATTTTCCCCATATGTATCAATAGATTCATCATCCTTTTTCATACCTCATTATATTCTTTCTATATCATTGTTCATATAATATAAGGTAATTACTTACTAAAAAATATACTCTTAAACCCATCTCATTTCATGGATTTTATTTCTTCCTCTCTCCTCAAATTCTTAATATAGATCCACCGTTGTTCATCTTCTCCTTCTGAATAATACATGGTTAGAATAACCATATTTGGTTTCGAGCACTAGATAATAGAAAATATTTTATCAATGGTGCAGATATATAACTCTGACCAAAGTGGATTAGAATAATCACTAAAATAAGGTGGATGTATCATTATGAGAGAGTCAATAATATTTTGTTCCCACTTTTGTTCATTTGGAAGCTCATCTTACTTCATGTCCTAAGACAGTAACATGATCATAAAAATAATATTATATATTTCAAATCACATATAATTTGGTTGGTTAGGTGGATAATCATTTCAATTCCCCTCACATTCATTATTATCACAATGTCTTATAGTTCACTTCATTCACTAAAACTAAGACATAAATTCCATGCATCAAAATATAATAATTAGACTGATATATCAAATAATCATAAAATATCATAAATATGATTTCTAAATTATTAATCATTCTCCTAAATCATTGAAACCATAGATTTTAGATATGTTTTCCATTTTCATTAATAAAACATTAGTATGGATTATTATATATTGACTTGGGTCTTGGGTTTTTAGCAATGTTTTCAAATCCAAATCCCCAAATAGTCATTACACATGTTCTATGATACCAACTATAGAGAATAATACATTTCATAGATAAATATGGCATATTTTAAATGATTATTCAATATATTTCACAAATTCAATCCTATAGACTGTGATGTTTTAGTGAATTTTGATACTAGATACACAAGCATAACATTTAATGAATGATCTTCAGCCAATACTTTAAAGAGATTCCCAATTGTTTCTATTCATACACATATCCTATATAATAATTTTCTTTAGAATTAAGTAAAAACACATGAAAAGGTGTGAAATGATTATTGATAAGAATACAAAACAAAAATATCAATTTAAGATCATATTCAAACCTAAGATAATCATACGGGTATGAGATCATGAACACAACTTACCAAGTACATATACAATCTATCATGTATCATAATCATGATTCATGTCATGAAACATTATCATTTTTAAATACATGAATCATAATAATACGAAATCATCATAAATCAATCATATGAAATTTGTTCATCTCCTAATATTTTTGATTCCTAATAAAATTAGATACCATTTCATATGTCAATTTTAACTACTAAGAACATCCATTCTTATTGGATTAAGACTCAACACTTATTTCCAATATTATAATTGGCCATAAATCCCATCCAGTTTCTAATAGTAGATCCAGAATATTGATTTTTTACCATTACTGATCGAGCACAATAAATTATATCCCGTAATTATCTCACTAAATATAAAACATTAAAAATTAATTTAAATGATAAAAAATTCCAGGCCCACCGATCATATAATGAAAACAACAAATATTTGTTCCACAAGATCATAAAAAATTCATAATATAATCATATCATAACCATACTTGTAAAATAGGTTTCATAAACACATCTCCAATTCAACATATCATAACACATGGAAAATAAATGGGTTTTATAATAATCATATCATCATAGTCATAAATCATTTTGATCATGAAGAATGATTATTTCATTAGATAATATCCCCATTAAATCATAATTGACATGAATAATGTTAAAATATATGGAAATTTAATTAATATTTCAATAGAATATTTACTGATGGATGTACCATTTTCATTTGGAAGTCACTTCATTAATAAATAAAAAATTTACAAAATATTATGGAAAAAATTTCCATTTAAAATTACAATGGAGACATTTATGTTTTTCTACATATAATTGAGTTTCCATAAAGGTAAAATATTTATTTGATGGGAAAAAATTGTTTTCAACTGAATAGTAAAACATAGGATGTTTTCCATAAAACATTACATTTATATCTTGTGTAATTAATGTGAGGAAAATTAAATAAATACACCTATTTCCAAGAAATAACTAGAGGATATGGAAAATAAATGTATTTATCAGATAAGAATAATATAATTTCCTCAATGGATATACAATCGAAAACAATTCAAGTAAAAATAATATTGATTCAAAAATCCCTTATAAACATTGTTACCAATCGAATCCATCCCTATAAAAAAATAAACAATGTATGGATTTCTATATCACTATAATTTTTCTAAAAATAAACATAAATTAAATTCATTGTAATATTATATACCACATGATGTAAACATGTGGTGAATATGGCATGTGTCTCAAAAATGTAAAAGTGAGTCGAAAATCCCTTACCTCGGGTCCCATATTTCATCATATTAATTAGAACCTCATGTATGATTATTATTAATTTAATATTAATGTTATATATAAACATAGTCAAATATTTTATTCTATTTATGATATAGTTATGATATCACATCACTTGTTATTTGTAATGTTTTATTAAAACCCCTGTTCTGGGTTATAATTACATCTTTTTTCTTGTTGCTATCGCATTGGTAGTCTATATTAGTATACATTATCATTGATATATAATATAAATAATTTTAATCATAATATAATTTTTTTATTATATACAGTGAGTCTTTTTATAAAATACTGAGATAGAAAAATAAATTACACTATTCATGAAGACTGTATACGACACCTATGCAAGATCAATGTTTTAATTCTTCAACTTATATAACAAAATAATGAAAGTTAATTATTGGCCATTCCAAATTACTATTATTTGATGTATATAATACATATTAATTAAATATATCACTATTATAATCCAATTTAATTAGACAAAAAATTAAATCATGTGGTATAGGTGGTAGTCCACACATACACAAGAGTGATGTAGTCGTTTTCCAACTAACTCGAAAGTAAAAAATGGAATATATTGTATGATATTTATAGAGGAATAATTATGTAATAAATATCATATATAAAAACTAAAACCAATATATAACAATTCATTAAATTTTGTGATGAAAAATTAATTGTATCACAATGTGGATATTGTAAGTCATATGTATGCTTGGGTGATACATTCACTTCCCATTTGATGGAAAAGATGGAGAATAAAAGTGGTTTCATAAAAACAATAACATTTAATTATATTGATGATTTTGAATTTATTATTCTAATAATAATATAAAATATTCATGAATATATAATATAAAATTTAATTAAAAACACTTGTTAGAAAGTTTTGTCGCTTCATTGAAAAACCCTTCTTGACTTACTCCACAAGCCTTGATAGAATGGTAATTTTTAAATACCATTAGCCCTTTGATGTGGATATGGTATATATGTGATATAAAATTTGGTATTGGATGATATATGAGCCTAAATAGTGTGACTAAAAGTGGACAATGGGTTCTCTTTTATAAGTTGGATGAGGGGAAATCATTCAATTTTAAAATATTATTATAATATAATTAAATCTATTTCAAGATAAATGATTTCAAATGGAAAAAAATTCCAATTAAAATAGTGTTGGGTAAAAATATCTTCAAAAAAATGAAATTTATGTAGATTTTTTGGGTCCTTATAAAACATAACATTTTTCATAATTCTTGGATAACCAATATTAACCGTAATTGTATTAATGACATTTTGAAATTAAATGGCTATAATTTTATATATAATATGAAAATTGGATCACAAATATTCCAGGTGTGAAATTTTAGACCATATATTTTCTAAATTATATAATTTAAATATATATATATTTTATATAATCTAACAAAATATTATTTTAAAATATTATCCAAAATTCCATTTTTGACATTATTCATTAAATTTAAATTTAAAGACATCCACTAAAAGATTTAACAATAATGTAATCATTTAAAATGTCTATAACATTTCATATGTGTCTATTTTTTGGAATATAATAATTTACTTACATTTTTTAACTGTAATATTTTTAAACCAATTTATTCTATTTTTTTAATAGTTGATGAAATACTCTATCAGTGATACCTATGAATTTTAGGAAATTATGCATATAATAAAAATTAAAATTTAATTCCTATAATAAAAATGAATGTATCTTTTGAATAATCATTTATAACCAATATTATCCACATTTAATACTTATCTAACATTTTTAGATATATTAATCTCAAGAAAGTGACATTTTTTGATTTTTATTATCCTAAAATTATATAATGTTCCGGAGAAAAAAATGGCTAAAAATGGTCAAATATTATGTTTTTTATGAAAATTAATAAAATAAATCTATAAAATAACATAAAAGAATATTTTAGTGTAATTTAAATTCTTTATCCCATAGTCTGAATCCTATTTTTATTGTTTTAACTCTAAAGAGAAGACAAAAAATTATGAAGATCACTATTCATAATTAAAAAAATTAATGGGAAATACATAAAAATTTTATACTCCAAATTAAAAATATGGAATCCATTATAAAATATAAAGTTTCACTAATTGGTATAAATATTTTAAAAAATAATTCCGGAAAACGTGATGAAGTCCATTTTAAAAAAAATTACTTTTTTGAGTGAAACATATAAAATATAATATTATATAATGAAAATAAAAATATTATATCTATGATTAAAAAATTTATTTAATATATAATTTATTTTTATATTTTTTATTTAAATTATTCACATATAGTGGTTAATTTAAATTTTTAAGATAAAAACACAATGCATGTATAAAAAATGTTATTCAAAAAAAAATATTTTTTAAATCGACTTTATCTTCATATATAATCAATATATGAAAAATTAAATAATTTTAAAATGTGTAAACCATATATTTTTTTTAATGTATTTATTTTTATTCATACCACTTAACTTAACCATTTTTCATAATAGTATACTATATTTTTAACCATTTAGAATTGGGGTTGCATGTATCGCAAGCTATCAAATAAATTTTATTTGAATATGAATAAATCTTAAAATGTCCATGAATTACATTAACTATTGATGTTTCATTATAATTGGTTTATTTATCAATTTCTTTACCATAAATACTAATAATTTAGTTAAGTCTATAAGTTTTTTAGGTTCTTAACTTCTAGCTAAAAAAGTGGGGGATGGCTATAGATGACCCCACACAGGCACTTATAGGGATTTTGGTTTTGTATGATTATATTACATTATATGAATGAGTTATAAGTATATTATAAATATGGTGAATTTAGATATGTGTAGTAATAAATAACTTTTTAATTCCATATTCAACATAGGTCAAGTTTTCTTTAAGATTTTATACAATAATATAACAAGAACATACTGATTTAGTTGGAATAATTTTATTTAAAAAAGAAATATATTTAAAATAATTCATAAAAATATGGATTACATGTGATTTAATATTTAAATATTATAAAACATTTGTGTATAACATAAATAGGATATATATAGAGATGAAAAAACATAAAAATCCCTTCAAATTATAAATGTGAGATTCCATAAAAATAATTCACTTATTGAAACCTCAATAATTTAATATGGGTGACATTAACCATAAGGATTCCTAGATTTATATTGAGTATGAAAATTTTTTCATACATTAACCTACACCTTAGGTTCTGGTATCTAGTGTGTGTTTCACTTAATATTTAATATGTTCACCCAAACTATTAATTTCCTAACTTGATATCATTAGGATAGTTAATATGATTAATTTTGTAAGGATTTTACCATAAAAATATCTCATAATTTTGGGTAGTATCTTTGATACGATATTCTAACAGAAAGAGATAACGATTTTTTTTAAATTTTATTCTTTGTATTAAAATTAAATAAGAACCTCACTCATTACATTGATATGATGTATTCATTAATTATTTTTAATGGAAGTGAATTCAATAAAATTCATTATTAAATTAATATAAAACTAACGCACACAAAAAGTTTTGTATTATTATAGATTATATAATAATAATGAATATCATATTGATATTTATTATTAGTTTTATCATTAGTTCAATTAATTTGTTTCTAGGGTTTAATTTCTTTTAAATGTGAAATGTTTTAGAAAAAATGATGTAAATTTTATAAAAATAAAAATTTCTATTTGTGACTATAAGATATTTGATACCAAATAGGAATTGGACAATTTTAAAAATAATTTATGGCTTTGGAATAATATATAATTGATCAACTATAAAGGTTATCCATGGGTATTAAATGGGTAAAAAATTTCCACAATATATTTTTTCAAATATGAGAAATATATTAGAAGAGGATTGGGTCTAGTATTGGGAAATTATTAAATATTTTATTTCATTATAATGGTCTAGAGTAGTTAGTATGCATGAATAATATTTTTTTATTGTGTAAAATTGAGGAATAGTTTATAAATTATTGTTATTGATAATCGATCCTATATTATAGAAGATAAGATGTATAATTTTTATTATAAAACCATAGAGATTTTTAATTATCTATTTGGTGTTATAAATGAGAATCATATAAATATAATATATAAATATGGGAATTTGTGATCACTCCTTAGTTTTAAGATCCCCAATAATATTACATAACATATGTGGGTACTAATTCTAATATAATAGTTTAACATGAAAGATTGTAGTAAATTTCCAAATGTTTCATGGTTAGATGATAAAATTAGAGCGCATTTAATATCTTAATGTGACACTAGCATGGGAATTCATGGTACTAGAAATGATGTGATTGGTGGGGATGTGGTCTTGATGGTGAGGATTTGGTGAACATTTTGGATAAAAGAGTTATATACAATAGTGAGAGATACACATCATTAGGTGCATATGAAAGTGAGAATGGGTATTCTGTGAGAGGTGTAAATATATAAATATATAGTATAGGTCAACAATGGGAATTCAGTGGCTGAAGGATGGTGCACATGGCATGAAATGTGGTTGTACAAATTGTAGGTGTGGTAAGGACTCGTTGATTCCACATGAAAAAATAATCACGGTCATTGGACTATGTGTTGGTGTTGTTTTATTGAGGCTATGAGACATTGCTTGTATTATTATCTTGTTAGTAATCCAATGGACCATTTGATCAGTTTCAACTCAGTTGAGTTTAAAATATGGTTTATTTTCATTAAAAAAAGTATCATTGACCCTAGTATGTATTAATCTACAAATATAGATTGTTGAATTCATTTTGTTATTAGTCATGCGATATATTTTAATCTCATTTAGTAGAAAAATATTCATAATCACATATTAGTGGCAAAGGTAATAGGGATAGTTGAATATTTTATCTAATAAAATTTGATTAATGTGTTCCAATGAGCACTCAAGAAAGTGGTTGTTGTAGGTAAATAACACCCTTTATTCATTATTTTTATTCGTTTAATGAGGTTTAACCTGATTTATAAAATAAAAAAGAAAAAATTATTATGACTCTAGAATCATATTAGAGAGAGGAATATTTAATCTTAGAAATTACTGATTATTAGATATATTATTTAATTGTTTCACAACTAAATCCTCTCAGAACACCGTAGTGAAATTGTGTTTCTCAAAGAAATAATAATATCTTGTTTTACATGGTTTTTTTAGTGATTAGTTAGATTGACAATACTATATCATTCTAGGTATATTCTACAGTAGTTGATACATTTCTACATAACAACATTTGATATAAAGAAACCATAAGAACACTATATGAAACCTAGAATAATATACATCCCATTTTTTCTTTTTTGATTATTCTGTATTTTGAATCATATGTATGAAATTTGGATAATAAAAAAATTAATTTTTAATTTTTAATTTTTTTTTATCATTAAGAAACTAAGGGATATTATTTTTACTATCCTATAATAATAAATCTCCCATATAATGATTTTTCATATTCTAAGAGACTAAACATATTAAACATGGAATTTTTTGTATTAAATCTTCTCTTAGATAAGTTCAAAACTAAAAAAAATTAAATGGTGAATAAGAAATAAAGTGAGTTGATTCAATAAGGGTTTATGGAAGAAAACTAACTCATGTTACATAGGAACCTCAATGATCTGTTAGGATTCATTGTGATCATCAATGTTCTGGTAGGACTCTATACAAAAAAAATAAAAAATTTCTATATATAATTAAACAACAACTTATCTTGATTAAGGTGGGAGATATTATTCTATAAAGTAGCTACATAATATTATATCATACAAGGGACTCTATATACACTAACTACGTATAGAATATAGTATATTCACTTGGAGGGGAAATTCCTATATTGTACATGTTGTTTTTTGAATTTGAAAATTGACATGGTGGAATAGTGTCTACCTATAATCCTTAATAATAAAATAGTATAAAAAGACATCATATTGACTATTAAAAGTATATTTCACTAAAAATGTTGATAAATTTAATTTTAATATTTCTTTTCATAGTTTTACATTATAATTAAGAGATATACCAAATGTATATTAATCCCACTATAAATAAAAATAATTTATTTCAGGGGTTTTATATGACATAACCAAAGTATTTTAATGTTTCAATTATGTTTCCATGGTAACAAGGTTATGAAAATCCATTTATAAATTGAAAAATTCCTCTTGTAGTTCAAAAATATAGTTTCATTTTACATTCCATAAACTATGTATAAATATATTTATAGATAGATCTAAAAGGATTCTTGGATTAGTTTAATCATATTATATTATAGAAGTTGTATAGAGGTTTATCTAGGAGATATATAAAAAATAGGGTTTAATTATGTTTCATTGTATGAGTCTTATGGTTACTCAATATTAATATAAATATTTTAATAGCAAAATATATATAGGTTTTAATAATATATCGTCCATAGTTATGATTATGTATGTCATATTTTGTACATGTCTTAATCTCCCGTGTTATTGAGCAGAAATAATAAATTCAAATCCAGTCAAGCTGATAGTTAATGGATTTTTGAGAATAAACACCTTATGTACTTAGAAAGATATAAATATAAGTTATGGGAATTTTTTGGTAAGAAGGATCTCATTATATGGTTCTAGAATCATTTTTTCTTTCAAGATGATAAGGATGATATGTGACCTCAATTTCATTTCAGGTTTTTATAATGTAGCAATAAGATCTATTTTTTCTATACACCCAACCATGGATGACCGAAAAATAATGTCAACGTATGTAACATTTTCATATCTGTTGATGGAATCAATATAGATCAATAATTTAACTATTAAACATTGTAGGATTCTTAGTATTTTAGTATTAATTAATCAATGCATGAAATCAATGGAGCTATTTCACTAGACAAGGATATTTGGTATCTCAAAATATGTAAATTCATCCATTATAAATACCATCTCATTAGACAAATCCATGGAATGTAACTGTAAATAAATATTAGGGGGATATAGAATATAATATATCTTATTCAATATCAATTACATTACCACATGTTCGTATAAATTATATGGGTATTGGATATATTATAGAATTGAAGTAATATTTATTTTTAATGTAAATGTATTATGGTGTTATAATAAGTATAGTATACATTTATTATTCAATAATATTTATTTTCATAAATTATCTGAATAATGGTGTGATAAAAACCCTCAATATATGAATCTGATGTTTCCCTAATCGATAAACATTATAGAATGTTACGATTTTTTATGATATCTTAATATTAGCATAAGTATAATATTTAATATGATATAGGGTAAAATCATAAGATAATATCAAGAGAATCATCATCTATATTGTAAAACCAATATATATAATATCAAAAGTTATATAGCCTTTGATATAATTAAGAGTAAATTCTTCTTATGAATCCTAATTACCAATGGTTGAAAAGGTACAAATCATGACATCCATTATATGTTGATTACTTTTTTATGTCATCCTTGAGGGTAATATAATCTATGGTTTATTGGTTGTATTTATAATCTTTCCTTTAGTTGATATTAATAATGATAAGATGTGTCCTCTTATATTAAAATTCTAACTTTTATTCTCTCTATTGAATTACATGGTGTAATTATATCTCTATGCAACTTGACTGACATGTGATGTTTTTAGCTACATGGATGAATGATATATGATGAATTTATTTAATTATGTTACACTATTTTAAATAATTGTGAAAACATTATATAAACTTTAAAATATTAAATTATTCTATATTTACTATTACCATAATGTATTGGATATCATATAAAAATATATATAATAAATAATCCTATATATTGTGGAAAAAATAGTCATAAGGAAATATATGTGGGTATGATCCAAATAATTCTAGATAACTTTATATCCCACGTGTCAATGGAACTATTTTAAAGGAAACACCATTCATACAGTTATGGATTAAGGAATTCATAATTATTTTCTATTCTAATATCACTTGTAGGGTAAATTTTTTTAATGAAATGAGGATTAACTTTGGTTCTATTTGTTTTTCAAAAACATGAGATAATTTAAAAGATAATTATTTCCAAAAGAGTTTCTATGGATTGAAAAAGATATATCTTTGTTTTAATATATGTTTTCAAAATATTATTTTAAGTGGTAAATTTTTTAAAATATATGACAATTCATAATCAATGATGTTGACAGTGAAAATGTTGGAGTTAGTTCCCTAAAACAATGTTCTTGTACTTTGAGTTCATTTACAATCATGTTACATGAGTATTAATGTATATATTTTCACATAATAATTGTTCTTATGCAAAATTTTTATCATGATAATAACTTTAAAATATTAATTATATAGATATAAAATGGTAGTTTCCCATTATGATGAGATCCTTAAAGCACTATGATATTATTATTTAATATATGTTATATGGTTGGAAAATATATCCTGATATCATATTGATAATATTGACTATTCAGGGTCGGGGGATAACAAGGCATTAATACATATTCTCATGAAGTTCACCCAGAATAATATCTAAGATAGAATACTATTAGAACATAGACCAGAATATGGAAATCCACGTGATTTCATTTCAATGAATATTCCTATATACAGACATGTTTAATGATATGTAGATTTTAATGTTATTATTAATACATATCGGGAGTCATTTATTTTGAGGTATTGAAAACAGTGATGATGATGTGTAATTTCAAATTAGTATGCTATTTTGGGAGTTTCATGAATGGAATTTATTAATAACTAAGATGACAAAGAATTTTTCCCTTTCTGTTTAATAGAAGTATATATATTGAGAGTATTTATATAATTTGAATAATCGTATTTAGTACATATAAATTAAATTTTATTGATTTGATCATTCTAAAAAAATAGGGATCGTTTGCATAGGTCGATAACACAAAGTATGAATGTTTTTTATTTGATATATTAAGAAAAATAGATTATATTACATAGTGATCATTTTTATTTGGTTATTTTCATTATGGAATCTTACACCTCTCTCAATGGGTGCCTAGTAATGTTGTTAGATTCTACCCATTGAAATTTGGAAACTAGGTATAATTTCCTTGGGTTAGAATCCAAAAGTGTCATGCACTATGTGTATCAAGAATCCTTAAATAAATTTTGCGAGGATTTAAAATGATAATATATTTTATTTTCTATTTTATAAAATAATATTTTTCTGGGTGTTTTGATTGGTAATATTTATTATTTTCCAAGGGTATTATAATTAAATTTTTATTTATAGATAACCCCCTATTAAAAAAGGTTAATTTGAAACCCTCAAAATGCCTGAAATCCACATATTACATGAAACAATGAGTTAGGGGCATAAAGGTCAGCGCATACCCGAAGGCCCATGACCAAGACCCCACACTATAAAATCCCCCCATTTAGTCTTACTTCCAACCACTCTATCTTGTTTTCATGATGTAAAATCCATGACCTATCATCACTGCCTCACTGGTTAGGGTCCTCAACTAGAGCCTTCTAGTCCATCCACATAAGTTCCTCCAAAACTAATTGATCACTAAATGGTACCTTCACACCATTATATAAACAATATGTTTGAATATGTTAAGGGAATCTTTAAGGGAATTTATGAAATTAATAAGACATAAAATAGGTTGTATAAACCTAATTATATCATTCTCATTTTGTTAGATATATTTGTGACAACAACCCTCTTGAGAGAATATACTCAACCCTAGACTGATGTCTCTGAAAAATGCATTCATGAATAAGGAATGTCGATCCACCTCCCTCTATTATGACCCATACAGAACCTAAAGAATAATTCTCATAGAAAATGAATTCTTTATATGGTCAAGGTGGAAGTTATAATTTAACATAATTATTCATTCTAACTAAAAAATAATTTCATGGTGATAAAGCATGGGTTTAAAGAATAATTGGGTCACCAATACTTCGATTCTAACCTTAAATAATTCACAATAATAACGATTCAATAAGTTTGGTTTTCTATGTCTTCAAGGACGAATGAATTTAATGAATGATAATTCTTAATTTCTCAATAAATTATTTACAAATTATATCTGAATATCCTATCATTGAAGATTTTATGGCTTCATTCATCTAGTCTTATGGATGAATCCAATGAATTTTATAGAAACCCATTATTTGGAAAGGTACTAATAAGTTATTCTACACATTATAACCATAATTTAGTATCAAGGTGGTCAAATATTAATTTATAATTTATCATTAATCATTAATTAGATTTATATATTTATTTTTAGGTTTATTCAAAATTTCTTTAATCTATAAATCCAAAAAGATTATATTACACATTTTGTCACAAAATATGATTCAGTTTAGGTTAAATAATAGTTTAAATAATTGATAAATAGTTATCAAAGATACCTTTTGTAAAATTCATAGATTCTTTCTAGATTTTTTGGTAACAGGTCATGTAAATGAAATTACATGTCATGTGGGAAGGTACGTTTCACCTAGATGAGTTTCAGGATAAAATACACATCATGCTGTAAAATATTCATTCAATGTGTACTAGTAAATTATTTTTTGGTAAGATATATAATAATTAGTTTAGTAAGTAAAAATCGTATAGTTGGAACTCCCATTTTTCCCTTACATAGTTTTCTCTGTAATTTTTTGTGTAAACTATGTGGTCAAGATAGGTGGGGTGCATTTATTACATGATGTATAAGAACACGATACAAAAAATATGCATTAGATGTTTTTATATTTTTAATACATTATTATTTTTACCATTGATCATTAATTAGAATTTATTCTAAAAGAATATTTTTTTTTCTATGTCAGGAATTAATTAGGATTGATTTTTTTATTAGTACTATAAAATCATTGTGGATCCATGATTGGATAATATTGTGACATTTCTACTAAAATGTATGAAACAATATTTTCTATTTAATTTTTTAAATTATATTAGTGAATATAATATCCCTATGAAATTTCCAATAGTTTAATTCATTTTTTATTATTTCTATAATCTAGAAATGGTTATTTGCACCATTATTTTATTTTTTGTGTCTTAAATTCATATATTTGTTTTGTTTTTAGTAAGGAGGAATGATCAAAAACACCAATAAATATGTTGATGTATACTTTTAAATTAATTGTGGTTTAACACGACGTTAATTAAAATAAATAAATAAATAAATAGGAATCTTATAAATAGGATGCTACAAGAAATATAAAATAAAAATATATCAAAATTGTACAAAATTTAATAATCTCATTATACAAATATATAAAATAGAAAAATTAACTATTTTATATATCATATGGTTATATTTTTTTTAAACATGGAATATATATATATATGTAAAATTATAAAAAAGTAAAAAATATATTTTTTACAAATAAAACACATAATAATGAATACAACATCAACTCTACTCCCCTATGCTATACTAGTTTTCCCTAGAAAATCTGTTCATTAAATTTTCATGTCAACTATTTTTCTCTAGTGTATCTTCTATTTTCATTAAATTGAATATATAATATAAATTGATTGAATTATGTTTGTTCATTCAATATATATTTGAAACAAAATATCAAAATAATTAAGAATATTGAAATACATGTAATAGACACTATAATAGTTTGGTTTCTCATATTATGGAAGGAATTTTTGTGTGAATGCTCCCACTCAAGGAGGTTTCATTAAACACATATCACATTAAGTTTATTGAATTCCTTCCACTTTTTTCCCATCGTTTTCAAATTACATTAACACACAACCTCATTATGAACATAAAAAGGATAAATATTCTACAAATTAGATATAAAAACTATATTTATATATTATATGATAATTAGATTAAAAATATAATTATTAATATTGTATTTATTTTAATTGTATATCAAAAACCACATTCAACCTTTTGTTGGGAATATACCACCATTCGTGATACATTAATGGAGGATACATCTTATCAAATTATAATTAGCCTATGATCTAAACAAAAAAGTCATCAACATCATCTGTAGGAATCCCAAACATGTATATTGGAAAAAAAATACATTAAAATTAGTAAACCTTCAAACATGTGACCTATTCATGTACATTTATGTATTTTAAAAAAAATTGAAAAAAAAATTGAAAATTTATTTTATATTTTAATAAATTATTTTTTCACATTTAAAATTATTGATAAAAAATGGAAAACCTATGTTCCCCTTGTGATGGAAAATGTGGTAGTATATACTCAGTCGTTAATCGTACCTCGGCTGATATATATGATCTCTATTACATACTTGGAATAGATTTTGATGCACTAGATATAGGGAGTATACATGATGTATATTAGAGCATATCAAGTTACATAATATATATAAAGAGGAGAATACCAAAAGTATGAAGTGTACCTGATGTGGGTGGAAGAATATTAGATGGTTCATTACATATTGTAGGGGTTGTAGAAGATATAATCATATATTAACATTAATTTTTTCATAGTATTACTACATTTAAATAGAATATAGAATATTTTAAAACATTACATATGATATAAAATAGGTAAATTGTTTGATAATTTTGTTAATAATATAATTACATTCATGTATTCTAAATGAAGAAATAGTGGATTGTTAATAATGGAATGAACATAAAATAAATAGATTCATCATTGAGCATGTTATTATAATCATAATCCTCCATTGAATGATTTAATATTTATATATATTTATATATAGATAGATCAACCACTTGATTGATGGTTCTTAGTGTTAAAAAATAATTCATCAACATCATCACCCATATCATAAAAGTATCATTATAAGATACTGAATAAAACAATCCACACATAATCAACTATGTCATTGATAAAATATTTATTTTTATCCTGTGAAGCCAATATAAATTAATCATGTTGTTCACACTCACCATTATCAATCAAACATGATAATTCAACAATATTATTTGTAATAAATATTTTTGTATGTTTCTATAAATATCAACCAACTTTCATTTAATGTACACAACTAAAAATTCCCTATGATTTTTTAATTCAATGATTTTAATAAACATTCTAAAGTATCGCAAGTTTGCAGATTTTATAAAGATAACACTACTTTGTGTTTTTAAACCGTCTTCATCAAAAACTAAAAAATATATGGCCATTAATATTTTAAACCTCAAATATCCAAAACTACTTTAATGGCTGTTGAGAAAAATATTCTATATTTTCTGGAACACTACCATTATTATAAACATTCCTGATCTATTTGTATAATAATACAAAAATTATTAGTTACAATTGAAAATTATATCACAATGTTATGAATATAAAATTGATTATGATCTTAAATGACTAAAAAAACAATAACATCCTTGTTAAAAAAACATTTTCACCCATTTCTCATTTCAAGGTTCTATTTGAATTCATCTGTATATTTAAAACATCAATTCTTAAATTAGAGGATATGTAATATCACTATTAAGTATCTTATTTCTATGTGCTTTTACCAGCATTGTTTGTTCCCATTAATCTTATCATAATATACTAACTTAATGACCTAATATTGTAAATATTGAGTATTTACTGTAGAGATATTTATTTTTATAATCATCATTTATAACATGATTACATCATTTCTCAATATTATATATATACATTGATAAAAATGTGAGACACTCTTATTCCAAATAACATTCAACAATAGAGAATTTTAGTATAGGTTTTTTCACAAATATACAATGAATTACCATGATTCCTAAAAAAAATTAATATAGAATAATAAAAAACATATATAATAAATTTTCAATTTCTAATACATTAATAACCATAAATTATGATGAATATACCTTTTTATTGTATATATCTCTCAATATTATACTATCCCTCTAATGTTAACTTCCTCAATCAAATTCACAATTAGATGAGCCATCACAATAAAAAACCAGTTGAAGAAAGATCATATCAAAATTTAAAAGTGACTTTTTTATTATTTTCTAAATTTCTTTATGCAAAATGTGGTTTATTTTTTATCTAACCATGTTGTCAATAGAATGTGAAAAACTCAATTATAACTGCAATTATTTTATCAAATAAAAACTCCTATAATAAAAAATGTAGAAATTTCCCAATCAAAATATATGATTTAGGGATTTTAAGTCCTTATAAATTATAAATAAATAATTGAAATAATATTCAAATGTTACTTGAATATCTATCATGTAATTTCACATATTATAGTTTTCAAAGGAAAACATATTTTCCTTTATTTTCCAATAGATAAAATGTTTAATGACACCATCTCTTATTATGTTCATATGTATCATACTTTATATTAATTTCTTCTAATTTATTATGAGAAATAAAATATTCTATTTATATTCCTTGATCATTCAATATTGAAAAAACCAAATTCTCACAAGCAATTTTTCTAATTGGAAAAATTTTAGGATTATGATGAAACAATTGATATTCCCAATAAGTGAATTAGAATAAAATAATCTTCTTATTCCATTTTTGGAACCATGTCTATCTGATAATATCTCAGATACATTCACATAATTCATCAACTCATACACATTCCATAATTGGGCATAAATAGTTGGTAATTTTGACTTAATTTTTAAACTTGATATATATTTTGGTAGTGGCTTCATCTCATTTTTTCCATTTAATTGTGACTTATTAAACTGATATATATTGGATGCATCTAATAATATATGATGACATATTAAACACATGTTTATACTATATGGTATTATTCCTGGATAAAATTAGGGGATACAAACTAAAAATTCTCGACCGGTGTGGGTGTTCAACAAGACAGGTTTCCTAATCCAAGAAATTCATTAATCATCTGCTTTAGAGCATTATAAATTTTGAACATTTTGACTATGCATACATCATATGTATATAAACAATTGTTCTATAACAGTATAAATTATTCTATAATAGAATTAAGGTATACATAAATGTCATTTCTAGGCATTTTCTTTCCTCAAATGATCATCAAAATAATGAAAGTTTTTTTGCTTACACATCAAAAGAGGTACACATTATGGGATCAGAATAACTATCCATATATTATAATTTATTCTTAGAGTCCCAAATGGATTGAATCCATTAGTATCCAAAACAAAATTTAAATTCAAATAATTTTAATAGAAATAATGAGATCAATAATCATTGTATTTTGAATCGTTAAAATATTATGGATGTTTTGTAAACTCGTAATTATTTTTTTCCATAAAATGACACTTCATTTTCTCTATAATTCTATAATTCATGAACAATAATTTCAATATTCGGTTTAATGGAAGGTAATTATAAATTGTAACATTAGTTTTTTTTCTATTTTTATTCATAGTACGCCAATTATAACATTCCCTACAAATCTATTTTTTATGTAGAGAATTGTATCACATTTTACAGCCTTATATATCTGAATATTTCCTTGATACAACATGCAGCCATTGCGACATGTACATATCATTTTATAATGTACATAATATTTTTTGACAAAAATATACTTCCTAAATAATAATTAATGGTTATTATCTTGAAAATTTTAATCGTGATTCCACTCCAATATCATCAATATTTGTTTTTGTAACATCATATATGCAGTTAAAATGTTACAACATTATTAGAAATGCTAATTATATATATATATATATGATTATTTCTTCCTAAAAACATGATTAAGATCTTCCATGAATTCCTAAAACTAATTTTATTACTCAATTACCATATCTACTAAATTAATATCTCAAACTTTTCAATGAGATTACACTCATATATTAAAATATTCATAATTATGTTCACTAAAGAAGGCATCAATAATAATGGTATAAATTTTATTATCCACTAATAGGGTAATAGGTTTTTCATTATGGTAATGGTCACACATCTAACTTTCAGCAATGCCAATTTACCATTTATAGGTCTATATATCATATTCAGAATGAAATTGATTCAATATCTAGTTATCATAAATTTTCATTATAAACATTATTTGAAATCATAACTAAGGCAAGGAAATTTTAATCCTCCATCGATGGATTGATTTATTTTTGAAAAAAATAAAAATACCTCCAACACCTTTTAAAAATGATCTTTATTTTGGGATAAATATGTAAAACATTAATATATCTATATAATGTGGATAAATTCCATTATAAAAATATAAGTTTCATTAATTTAATAAAATATATTCCAAAAAATAAAAAATAAGATTGATGGAATGATAAAACATTAATATTAGATTAAATATTTTACATTTTAATATTATTAAGAGAATGGATAATTAATTATAATATAATTATAACTAATTGATATTTTTATTTCATACATTATTATATAAATAAATAATAAGAAATATTGGAAAAAATAATCCATCACATAAACAAAAGTTGAATTTATTTTGATAAAATAAAATATTAATGTTTAGTTGAATCATAAATGCACATATTTTTTCTCCATTTTTATATTGTAGCTTAATTTAATGTTTTGAAACTGTTTAATTTAAAATAATTTTTTTGTATCAATGAATATTTAATATAAAAAATAAAATAATAATAATAATATTTGTGATAACAAAAAATATAGAAATGAAAATACAATGATATTATATTAATACTAAATCATAGAAAAATGAAAAAGTGTAATTTAGTAATAAAATTGATAAAAAAAATTATTACAAAACTTTTGTTCAACATATATATATATATTATGTATATATATATATTATGTATATATATATATTCCCAATGTTTCTATTTAGATTATATATTTTAAAACAATATATATATATATATATATATATTGATTACATACATGTATATGTCCAATCTATAAACAAGATGCAAATAAATTTATATGTTTTTCATATAAAAAAATCATGTTTTCACAAAATTACTTTTCTTATTTATTGTATAAAATTTCATTTTTTTAGTATTATTTTATTAATATTTTTTAATGAATAACATTTCCCAAACCAAATTAATCAAATAAGAACATTTAATTAATTAAATATGTTGTTGAAATTAAAAATGGGTACTCACTTCATGGGGACTACATCATTAGAAAATCATGGATTATGGGATGTCATTGGAGGGGGCACATCGTCGGGAGATCGTTCAAAGGGGAGGAAACCATCAGAGCATCATAGGGTAGGGATGAAATAATCTTAGGGTAACTGTGAGGGAATTTTATTATAAAGGGGGAAAACATAAGATTCTCACCATGAGAGAGGAAAGGAGGGGTGGAAATGTGAGATGATACATTTCTAGAATGGGGATTAAATCTTGAAGTTTGAGTGGAGTAATAAAGGTTGGAGTGTGAATATTATAAAAATTTAAAGCGATTAATCGTAAAACCCCACACAAAAAAATTATGAAAAACAACCACTAGTAAACCACCACCATTATAAAATAATAGTGTAGTGACTTAAAAACATTAAATAAGTAATATCTGATATTTCCTGATGGGTAGGTTTATTGCATTACATGTAAATCATTATTTTTCACAATGTATTATTTTTTAGCCAACAAGAGTATATTACATACAAAAGAAGCATGAAATGTTATTGTTTTTACAAATCCTTTATCATGTACCCAGTCCTGAAGAATACATGATGTGATAGTTTTTACAGCGCATGAATTAATTGTGTCGACTAAATTTCATTAGATAATTCCCATAAACAATAAAGTGTGTATATACATCATGAGTTAGGGTATATAGAAAATTAAATACCTAAATAATTTTGTATTACCAGTCATGTATGATCATTATACACACTCTTTATGGTATAAAATAATTAATAACAGTAAACTTTGATCATTTTAATTCATTTCTATGGGTAATAAATTATGGGGTTTCTTAGAATGACATACATAACAACATGTCATGTAAACACATGATATTTAATGTAAATTATATGTAGTGTGACAAATATGTAAATTAAAAAGACAATACAAGATAGTTGGATATATGAGTACAGGTCAGGTCGACTTGAAAAACATGTTGTCATAACAATTAAGATTAAATAATTTTTTGTAAAAATTAATGAATTAAGGGGATCACTACGACTATTCCAATTTTCATTATGATAAAATTTATTTATTTCATTAATAAAAATATATTTTATTAGAGTAATGTTATCATGTTTCTTTTAATAAAATAACCAATTGTAATGAATGTTCACTACATTAAAAATATCTATTTAATCCAACATGGATTTGAGGAGAAACCACGCAAGGAGTTACAATTAAATATGGGTGGAATACTAAAACTTTTAAGATCACAAGTTCAAGAATTTATTTACCTATATTTAGGGTTGGTTTTTCATTTCTAGAAAAGCTTAATAATGGTTATGTCTCATGATCATACCATATTTATACTATTTCTATCCATTTACATGATTTATTTATGATTTTTTATACTTTTCCAAATTCAGGTTAAAAAAGTAATTAACCATAATTTAATAAATAATATGAAACAAAATAACACATAATATTTTATTAGACGTGGCTATTCACTTATGTAAAATACAAATAATATTGGAAAATAGGTCATAATATAAAAGAAATTGAATTTAATAATAAATAAAAATTCTCAAAAATATATTAAGCTAATATGGACTTACTTTATCATTGTTAAGATGAAACCATGGTTACTATTTTTGTTGATCCATATTTGGAGGAACATTCAATTATCCAAGAATATAAAAAAGAATATCTGATTGACATAGCCAAAAATGTTTTGGTGTAATGGTCATAGCATTTTGAATAAAATTATGTAGGGATATTTTTTGGAACAACAACTCTTGGATTCTAGATTTTTGGAGTCCACTCAATAGATAAAAGAAATATCATTTCATTTATTAATCATTTTACGTTTACCTTAAAAATATTGATTAATTTTTCATTACAAATTCTACATTATTATTAAATTATATGGACTATTTGCACTAAAATAACTAGGTCACATGGTATTAAATTTTTAATAGTGATGGATATTGGGATTAGAAAAATATTCTGAGAGTAATAAATTAATAAAACTATTATATATCATTTATTTATTTATTCAAGGAATGTAATAACTATATTATCTTTTTTATTATATAAAAAGATCAAGTATCATTGACTCATCATTGTTACATGATATATTTTGAAAAGGATAACCGTGTAAATGGTAGTAACTTATATGGGTGGTATATGTTCTTTCACACCATACTACTGAAATATTTTTTGGCTTTCATTCTGGAGTCCCTAATTCATAAGGTTCCTAATAATGTGGCTAGTGAGGAATAAATATCAATTTATGATAGTCAAATGGATGATGTAATAAATGTACATTGTATGATACTCTTATCCCGGACCAATGTTCTCCACACTCTAGTTGGGGAAATGGATCCATTATCTATGTTGTTTCACATTCGTGATATATATCAATAGAATGTAATATGAGAGTGATAAAATATCTTGAAAACACTATTCTCCTATAATCTTGGAGAAGTATAACCAAATAGACCACATTTAGTAAAAATAATTTTCTACATTGAGGTCTTGTACATCTGGGTATTTAAGATCCAATAAAATTTATACATTTATCTTGTATTATACTCTCTAACTAATAAAATCACTAATTTCATGATAAATAAAATTATATGAAAGAGTGGTAACACTCATCCAAAACGATTCACCCAAATTCACCTAGAATATAAGGATATAAATGTGAACAATCCTTGAGTACGTATAGTAAAAAAATAATGGGAAATAAAATGGATAAACGATACAATCTATGTATATGGATCCCAAACAACACCCATATTGAAGAGCATGATAAAGGGTTTGAAACCAAATATAACACAAAATTATTTTCACATGGAATGAAATTCCACTAAATTAATAATTGAAATAGTTTGAATAAAAAAAGAAATCATTAAAAGAATTAATTAATTAGTGTATCCTTTCCATTTTTATATGTTGGGTATTAGATATTTAATTATGTATTTATCCAAATATAGAAACAAAGTATATTTCAAAAGGATTATAAAGGATATGTGGATCAATGAGCTTCAAATAGAGTGAGTATATCTATTATAACCATTGTATAATGCCACTTCACATTTCCAAGAAAGAATGATATCTATCTTGAAAAATTAATATTATCTGACTATTTTTTCCAAAATCATAATTCTATTACATTATTTAGATATATATAACATTGTATTAATTTTTTTGAAATAAAATCCACTACATTTTAAATTAGACAATGTCGTAGTATGGAACACCACAAAAATAGTCATTATGTTGTATATGAAGAAAATAATGGTTTCTCAATCAATAAGGAATGATGATAAAATGACACATAACACACCCAGTCGTGGAATCACTAATATGGTAATTTAATAGAGAAATGTATGGAAATGATATATAATGAAGAATATTTAGATTCATTTTAACAAAAGCCACACGATAGATTATGTTCTTGTTTACAAAGAAAGAATAACAATCATATTTTAGTGGTTACGGTGAAAGAGTCATGAAGATTCTAGAATTGGTAATAAAATGATGTGTGGAGAACATTTCTAGTAGATTCTATGTGAGGATAATCAAACTTAATTACTTTTACCAATGAATTTAGTATATATGGTTTTATCTTATTAATGAGATATAAGTATTAAACCTTTCATAAATTCAATAATTTCAAGAATGGTGTTTATAATATTCTTGGACAGAAGATAATGAAGCTGTGATCTGATTGAGGTAGATAATTTTTTAATGAATAATAATCCATATACTTATAAGAATGTGGGTTTCTCTATCAAATCACTCCTCTTTATATGTATAATAGAATTTGGCTGGTGTATGGAGGAACAACACCTATTTAGACAATGTTAAATCGATGATAATTTATAAAAACCATCTACTATTCTTTTGGGGATATGTATTATAAACTAAGGAGTGGTCATTACTCAATGCCCTAACTAAGGTGGAATATTTGATTCAACATAAGCTATAATATGATAAAAAACTTCTTTTGGAACATACCCATGTACAGGGATACGAGGAATTTGTTAATGATAATATTGGAAAAAAATAAATCCCTATGGAAGGAAGTGTATCATTTTAGGATATCTTGAGGAAACTAAAGAGTAAAACATATAAAACCCGTTGAATAAAATAATTATGGTAGAAATATGTCATAATTTTCAATAAATTTTAAACATTTTAAGGAATAATAATAGGAGAATGATTTACTTAAATGATTTCGAAGAGTAATATACACAATAGGTCTATTTTTCACAAACCCTAGTGGAATAAGATGTTGATCCCAAGACACATGTGCTACTTAGGATCACCAAAGTTATTTTCAAATAAAACATATATGTTTTTTAATTTATTGATGATGTTGACACATTGTTTGTTAAAAATAATTATCCCCAATCCATGAAGGATGTAGTATATAGCTCAAAAGCTATAGTATAACAATAATCCATTAATTCTAATATGGATTCCATCTACTGAAACCATGTGTGGGTATTAGTCAATACACTGGTAGACATAAAATACATTATTGGAAATTAGTATTCAATAAGAATATAGATCTCAGGGGAAGTTTTAGTTCATATAATTCATGGATAATAGATTAATTTTATATACTCTGTCAAGACATAGAAAATTATTATAACGTTTATCTATTTCCATGAAAAAATCATTCAAAATTACATTTTTCATAATATATTATTAATACTATTAAATTTTTAATATGTATTTTAAAAAAATATTTCTATAATTAATACCTCATGTAATAGGATTTTATGTTACAATAATTATGTTTTTTGAATCTGTATGATTCCTATATGGTATAGAAGTAACAAAGATCTATTTTTTGGATTGAAGAAAGCATCCACATCAAGGAAAATTCAAATTTACAAATACATTATAGAATTTGGATTTGTAATGAAGATATGTGATCCATGTGTCTATAAGTGGTTTATTGGGTGTGTGTTTGATTTTATAAAAGTATATATTTGTTGAATAGTACTTACTATAAATCGTGTATGATCATTAAAATTGATTATTTTCTGATTAAGAAAGTGTTTCTCCATGATGTACTTAAGTGATGTGGAGTATATTTTATGGATCTATATTATATATATATATATATATATATAATAGGCTTCAACAGATTTGCCAAGGTACATGCAAAAAATCAAATACTAATGATATTGAGTATTGAAAATTTCAAACAAGGATTCATTCTAATTTCATATTGTATGCATCTCCCTAAGAAAATAAGTCCTCAATATCAACATGAGAGAGAGTGTGGGATGGAGATAGATGATGAATATGACATGTTAAAAATTAAATATAGGTTCCAATATTCAATACATACCATATATAAAGCTTAATGATTCATATTCCATGATCAGGGTAATAAAATAAGAAAAAATCCAAAAAATTAGAATTAGACTATAGTTAAGACTATCCTTATTAATTTAATGAATACTAAAAAAATGTTCTATTTCTATAGGGTATATGAGAATCAATTCATTATGGGATATATAGATGATAAATTTAGATTTATCAAGATGATATAATGACATAATTAGGATATTTCTTTAAATAAACAGAGGAGTAATGATCTTGAATAAATTAACATTGGTTGTTATATATGACTCTTCTCTAGAATATGAGTGTTTTGATGATTTTGATGTAACATAGGATTAAAAAAAATTGTTAAATCATTAATAGGAGTTTGATATTGTTCCGATCAGTCAATACCCTATCACGATGGGTTGTGATAACATTGTAGTGTTCACTCTTATCATCTCTCTAAGAATATATTAAAAGAAAATCACATAATTCATAAATTTAATCTCATGGGTAATTTTTCGTAATGTGGTGAGGACACAGTGAGAAAGGTATCCATGTATTAGAATGTGTATAAACCATTAAATAAGTATCTATATAAGCATATACATGAAAAACATATGTGATCTAGCATATGGATGGGTTTTTATATTTGTGTCTAGTGAAAGAGGTAGTATTTTGGATTTAGTACTCAGAAACTAACTAACATGATCTTCGATTACCTATATACTCACGAAGTTATAAAATTAATGTAAATATTATAAAAAAATAGTTATTTTTTATACCATTTATTTTGAAAATGTTCTTTGAATATTTTTCACAAATAAAAGAGATAGAATATTCCTTTTATGATGAGATCCTCATATTACTATTATATTATTCCTAAATATATGTTATATGGCTTAGTTATATTTTAGGATGGGAAAAAATTAACATAGGTTATTAGGAGAAGGGGGGCCATAATACATTGAGACCACTTCTCATAAATTTCACCCTTGGTGACATCCTAGAGAATAGGTTCTGAGAAAAGGTTGGACACATGTTGAAATTGCACATGGTTTCATGTCATTGGATATTAATATCAGTGGATGTGGATAATTATCATTAGACATTAACCTTATTATTGAAACATATAATGAGTCACATACATTGATGTACACCCCAAAATTGGGAAGGAGTATTCTCACAGTGACTTAGTGTACGTTAGGTGCATCCGGAATGGTATAGATTGATTAATAAGTCAATAATGGATTTTCCCCCCATACTATTTAATCGAATTTTAGATTATAATTACATTGATGAAATTTGAACAAAAATATCATGTCAATATTCATATAGATATATCAACTATATCATTTTAATAAATTTAAATGAAGACTGATATAGAATAAAGGTTGATGAAACCAAGTATGTAATATGCTTTATCAAAGATATCCTAAGAATGGTATTATATAACACAGTGATCATCTATATGTGGTTATTATTTTTGTGGCATTTATCTTCTCTCTATATGTGTGCGTCAAAATGTTGTTAGATGAATTTATTGGAATTTATGAAATTTTACCTAATTCCATTGAGAGATTATACTTAAGGGTTACATAATAATTTTATCCAAAAACCATAGTTCAATTAAATGAGAATATAATATATGAAAATATATCATTGTATGGATTATAAAATAGTATTATTAAACTAATATTGATAAAAAATATTCATACCCTTTTAATTTCAAATAATATTTTTTCATTTGAATTTTAAATAAATAATTATTCATGGGTTTCAGTGTTTGTATTATTTATTTTTTTATTAGTGAATAATTAGTTATAATTATTTATTAATTTAAATATTTATGATACAGTGTTCCATATATGATGATGATGAATGAAAAACTGGGATGGAGATTCAGTGGGAATTATTTAGATGCTATATTTTAATTAAAAATTAATTTTTATATTTATTAAGTTATAATAATAATATTTGTGGCATTACTGCATGATAAGTAAATAATATAATTATTTATATTAAAATTTACACACTAGGTTAAAATTTGTTAAAAAATTTAGTATGGTCTATTGCATAATTTATAACACATGACATAGCTTATATAAACATGATTATATCATTTTACTAGTTGCAGGATCCATTGTACATTGCATTATCTAGAAAGAGCCATCTCAAAAATAGAGTTACATCTCTCAAGAATGCATTTGAGAATTAATAACACAGATTATCTTCTCCATCTCTTAAACGTTAGCAAAAATGAGGAATTATTCTCTTAGGAAATAAATTATTCTTTTAATTATGTGGAATGTAGTAACCTCCTTGAATCATCCTCACTATCAATAGACAAGTGAATGGATACATCTTGAGGTTTTAGAGAAATTTAGATCACCAATATTTATATTCTACCTTTAAATCCTTCATATAAACAATGGTACGATGGGTGGGGTCAACCATATCATTGAAAAATAAATAATTCAATGAATGGTAATTCATAAAATCAATATAAATTAATTTTAATATATATGTGATGTTACAATACTAGATTATTTTGGGGATTATTTAATCTAATTATATAGAGAAATCCAAATTTTTTAATTAAAACCCCATCTTGGGTCATTGTCATGACTACATCTGATTTTCCCTTAAAATTTTTATCACTATGCAACTATTTTTGTTACATTATGGTTCTTGGAACTACATGATGATGTATATAAGTAATGATGTTATATATCTTTTATTTAACTCTTAGGAAATTATTATCATTCTATTTCATCATATGATACATCATATTATAATGCATATATGATTTATTTATCGTAATTAATGTTTATAAAAATCATTTATGTAAAAGAATAGTTATTGTAAATGTTACAGTAGGAGATCCAAGGATTTGGACATTTTGTATACTTTGAAAATTTATTACTCGAAATGACGAATTTTTGCAATGATTTATTCTTATATGTTAATGTACCCAAACCTCATTTAGGGAGTATATATAGAAAATGAAGATTACTCCTTGATCAAATTCTCTATCTTTTTGTAATATTAATTTGTATTTTTGAATGATTTTATAGAAAAATAATTTAAGAATAATGGGTCAAAAAAGGGATTTTTTATCCTAGTAGTTGGTGAAAACAATTAAATGTAGGAACCCATTTGGTCATACATTGATATATTAATCAGACTCACTATTGAAATGATTTTTTAATAGATATTGATGTACAATTTTTTTTATTGTGTTTCATTTTATATTATTTATTCATTACATAATAAATCATATATATCCTCTGTATACATTTTAAAAAAATATTTTATTAGGGATATTTCCTATAAAACATCGTATTTACCACTCCAATACACTAGTTATGATTATTATATCCTTAAAAAAGTAAACAAAATAAAAAAAGATTATATTTTTCAAGAATACCATTTTAATACAATTTATCTTTCAATCTAACTCTATTTTACTCATTAAAATTATAGATTATCCATTTAATTATACAAAAATTGGATTTATTAGTGCCTAAAATGCATAATTTAATCAATAATCCTGAAAATATTTATGAACAATTATAACCAATTTTATTTCTACAGTAACCCATACCTATGAAATATAAATAAATAATATATATGTATATATATATATATGAAAATAAACACCATAATAAACATGATGTATACTAGAATTTATAAAATGAATATTATAAAAATATTCTCTATTTCAAACATATTTTTACACCAAAATATTTAGTTTTTATTTCATATTTATAAATAAAACATTTACTTAATAAAAAATGTTTTGAATAATTTTTTGATAAATAAAAAATCAATTGAATCTTATCCTACCAAATAAATATACATGTAATTGAAATGAGAATTATATTAATAATAATTATAAATTTTTATTTTATTAATAACAGTAAAAAAATTTAAAACAATATACATAAAAATATATACACATTAGATAATTATAACATCAAAAAATATTATTATGAGATTTTTATTATTTCTACCCCCCATAAATGAATCACAGATACTTTCCTAGAATTTTAGAAAAATGGAAAAAAAATTATTAGTTTTGATGAAATGAGGTGTGTTTAAAATGTATTAAATTATTAATGATGAAAAAATAAACTTTAGGTCATCCTGATGACACCACACATCAAAATGATTTAAAACTAATTTATATAGCTAATAATTTGAATCTATTGTAGTTTTTATATAATTTCATGACAATTTAATTTTATTGATTCAGTTTCAGGCATGTGGAATATGTTTACATAAAAAATTACTTTTATATTATAAACATACACATTAAATAATATTGACCATTCCATGTTTCATAACGAATTTACATTAATCCTTATATGAAAGAAATAAATCAAAAATATTTTTCATACAGTTTCATAAAAATCCAAAATTATTTTCCTTTTCTTGAGAATGTCATATGAGTTTTCATCATTTAAGGAATTAGTATTTGAAAATAAAATTTAGGAAATTATAAGCCCATTGTGTATCAAAATGAAACATGGTTTGTTTTTAAAGGACAAAGATATATCAAATATAATATTCTTATAATTTCATTACAATAAGATATTGTTTCCTTGGTTTTTCATCCTGTAACACACTTGTTCAACTAAATTATCTCATTAAATTTAAAATTTAGGCATTCTATCATATTATACACCATTATTAGTGTAATTATTTTAATTTCAATTATATAGGTAAAAAATTAATCAATTATTTATCCAAGATAGATTTATGGAAACATGGGATCATTTACTTAGGTTTGCAGATGTAACACACATTCTAAACTAAAAAATCCCATTTAAATTCAATATATGTAATTTCAATTGTTCTAACCACATTGTGTAATATAATGATAAAACTTTAATACTATTAGGTTATAAATGAATCCTAAATAAATTTCCTTTAGTTTCTTGGAAATTTTAACTCTTTTTCATAGTTTTCCCCAATGATTTTCAATTGGAATTTCTTTAACAAATAAAATGGAAAAATAAATATCATTCAATTTTGACAACACCATATGATAGAATTATTATTTTTTATTCAATGAATATCATAATTAAATTTAATATATTTTTATTATAGTTTCATTACAATATGTGATCATTTTCTTTATTTGAGAACATGATTTACATTTTGAACTAAAATATCAAAAACATTAATTAAAAACATGCACCTTCAGTAATACGAACCTCAATGTTCATCAAAATGACATATGGTGAATTTTAACTAATTAAATATGAATCCATTTTAATTTAAAAATATTTTAACTGAAACCATATCAAATTATTTTTTTAAAACGTGGGACTTGTGCTTGGGACTAATTTAACACATATAGTTGAAAAATACACTTAGTTCACATAAACTAGACCATACATCAATATGATGTTATGTTTATTAGTTTATGCATCAAAATAATCAATGATTATTTTCATATATTTTCATGATAATTTGATATATTTTTCATACATTTGATCATGTAACTTGACTTTTGAACAAAAATATCATTTTTCAATTTAAAACATACACTTTAGACATTGGGAATAAAAATAATTATCAATAAATATGAGATTAAAAATTATTAATGAATAATGTTTTTAGTTTTTATGATTAATCAAATCCTTATCCCTTTATTTTCATCTTCAATGATAATATTTCAATAAATATCAATAGTAAATCTTAGAATCAATTGAAAAGAAACCACAAACATTCAATATATTGAACTAAATTTGTCGTTCATTACTCAACTACAACTCTCGTATTTAGAGTCATTTATTTTTCAACATTGGTTTCGAAATAGAAAATTATTTGGAAGAGATAAAAGTAAATACAAATTAGTGAAATTTTTGAATATTTTGAGACATTATAAACCTCTCTTTCATCTATATATGTATCTATTTCATCGTCTATAAATGAAACAAAAAAACTATCTAAATTGTATAAAAACATATATTTATATATATAAACATAAATAAATATTTAAATATAAATTTTATATTAAAAAATAATAATATATAATAGATATCATTATGGTTATTTTATCTATTCTATATAAATTACATCCATCAAAAATATCCAAATATAGTAATCATAGTCATAGTCATTTTTTTCAAACACTAACATAACATTATAATTTATAAGAAATTTTTCTAACAAAAGTTCATGTATTAAACTGTTTGTATATATTCATAGAAATATATTCTTTTATATTAATCCATTTAGTATTTATTTGTTGTTATTTTTTCGTAAACATTTCACAGATAGATTCATTATCACCATGTTATCAATGAAAACATAATATTTAATACAATTTTAAAATATCCTATTCAAATAATATATTATGTTCAAATTATAATTCATCTTAATCAAATGGGTACATAATGAGGATATTATTTATCGAATATTGAGGCAACCTAGAATTGGACTCTTAAAAATAATGCTGAAAACACTTTTCTTAAAAACTATATTTTATATAAAGTGAGGTGATCCAATCCATATTTCATATAAATTACATAATTAAAACACTAAATCTCACAAATAATAAAAAAATACTAAGAATAAAAGGATTCATGTCTTTTAGGATTAGCTAAATAAGCATATTATTTTAGAGAACATGGGACAATTTTTCCTTAATTGGTCCAGAACACACTACATAGTTGACTTTTCAAAAGATATACTCATCATCATAACCTGTGGAAATGAAAAAATTGTAAAGGGGTGAGGTTTAATTATTATTAAGGGAAATGGATAACAACATTACATTAAGGTTTATATCATATGAATTTTTGAAATTATGATCATGTGAGAAAAATCATATTAAAAAGAACATGGAACAATTAGAAATAATAAAATGACCTATAATATCAAATGATCCAACATATACCAAGTAAACTAAGTGTAGAAAAAAGATATAATAAATAAGAAAAATGGTTAAATAACATAAGAAAACAAAATATAAATCTTTATTAAGAGAAACTACATAAAATAATAAAATAGTAGAGTGGTAATTCACATGTGATTCTCATAAAATAGTGGTATTGGTCTAATAGGCCATGTACCTCCTGGGATTGGGTTGTAACCCATGTACACATATAGGATTGGGTTAATAAATGTGTAACCTCTTGGGATGGACAATAAACCATACACCCATATGGGATTGGGATAATATCCCTATAACCTCTTTGGATAGGGAAATAACCTTTGTACCCTCTTGGGTTTAGGAAAATACACATGTACACTATTAGGATTAGTATATAATTTGTGTTCCCTCTAGGTCTTATGAATCTACCCATGTAACCTCATAGTCTTAGTATACAACCCATATACACTCTTCGGTTTATACTACAGATCATGTACCCTATTAGGCATTTGGATAAAACCTGTATAACCATTCTGATCTCATGATATATAAATTCCTATAAGATGAGATAGCATGTCACGACCTGATGCATGAATACCCAAATAACACCACCAATAGGTTAGGGGATGAAGACCAACAAAGAGTAATAATATCCGAAAAATGGAAAGCATTAACCTAAAGTACATATACATGTGCACAGATCTCCAATCCCACAAAAACATGAAATGTAAAACAATTGAAAAAATGCATTCAAATATCTAAATTCCAAAAAGAGAGTATGAAATATATTTACTAAAAATAAAATTGTCCAAATACATTCACAAAGTAAAACTGGAAAGAGTCCAACCATATATAAGAGAGAAAAGTAAAGACAAATATAGGATCTTGACAAACACCTCAAACTAACAAGATCCAACTATGCTCCACCAGATTCATATCCTCTAAGGACCATGTCAAATGGGTGCTCGTATGCATAAGACATGAAAAGTGTGGGAAATTACCATATACAGTTGAATATATCAACACCCCATAGGACACCCCACAAATAATAATCATGAATCATCAAGTGTATTCATCTCAATCTAGGTTATAATAATCAATGTATATTAAAAATACCCAGATATACTCAACAAAGATACCACACCATTAGGGAGTCATAATCAGGTTATAGCTATAGGATTCTATTTGATGTAATGTTTTTTCCAAGATAATCCACTCCATAAGTCATGCAATCATATAAGACACTCATGGAAGTGTTCTATATCCTTGTTTCCCACCAAATAAATCTCACTGGTCTATGAAGACCCTGATTCATAGATAGGGTTTATTCCCAGAACCGCTGGGGGGACACCACGAACCCAATATGTATCAACCCTCTAAGTAGGGGATTGTATTCCCACAATACCACAAACCCTAAATGTACAACCTTTTAGATTGATAATCAATACCCTTTCTCTGGGTTGTAACATTGATTCCAAAAAAAACCTCCAACGGAACAAGGAAGATATAGTATCATACTCATGTCTCATAGAGGGAGTACACAACTCTATTTGAGACTTGACCTCCATAAGGGATAAGAATCTGGTGATGTGGAAGTAATTCCATAATACACCATCATTTGAATGGACCTTGGGAACATAATCAAACTTTAATGGTCTAAAATAAGTAAACAAATATCAAAAAACACTCTCAAAGGGGGAGCATAGTGTGTACTTGGGGTACAAGATGTGTCCATTTATCCCCATGCTTCCATGTGTTTAAGATCTTCCAATGGCATTTCTGTGTTTTTAAACATGGAATGTTTATGTATTAAATGGTGTGTAGAGACATAACACACCCTTTCCATGTCACTTGGTCAAGTCTGTGTATAGTGTTTTATTCTGTGTATCGATCCATATACATCGGGCCATTTTTGTGTCCATATACACAGTGTTCTACTTGTGGTGTACTTCTGTACATATTTATGAACTTACGGAAGAACATATCAAAAAAATAGGAAGGGACAAAAGTGATGTGATTTGGGTCACACACTGTGTGATCCTTATCAACATATTCAAACCCAATCCACCACAGAACAGTCCCTACATGGCATGTAATCCTGATTTGCACATCATGTTTCCCCTGTTTTTTCAAAACCCTCAGGTTCTCTTTTGTAATGACCTAAATGTTTCTGGATCCACCAGTTTCAACATAATCTAAATATAATATGTTTTATGACCATTTCCATCCTCAATATCTAGGACACATGTTTTATTTAACTCAAAAATAATTGCCATCATAACATTCATCATAGAGTGTCAAAACTAGGTTAAATGGAAAGCACAAATCTAATTTAATAAACCTCCAGCTGTACACCACCATCCTCACACATCGATCACACCACCTATCATGAAACACAACCACTCTATTGATCCATTTCTATGATAAATGGTCATTAAACTCCCAAATATGAGGTATTCATCCAAATTATTGCTAAAATTAAATGCTAGTGATGAATGGGTGATGAATAGGGGATGAAATTTGAAAGACAAAAACATGATGAATGAATCATAGAAATTGTTTATTTGTCCTCAATCTATTTTTTTATGAAAAGATTAATAAAGAGGGACAAATCAACGAACAATTTAATAATTCCCTCAATTTAATTCTACTAATGATACAAATGTCGATTCTTGTCGTGGAATTGACTTTTGTTCATCCATTATTAATAAATAGGATGAAATCAAACAAAAATATCCTACCATGAGTTTGCATTGTTTTTTGAAGAAGTACAGTTCTATGTTTCCATATTGTGATGATATCCAAGAACTCCATTGTTTAAATGATCTATGATCTAATCTTTATCCATTGTTATATACCCAGACGTATATCTAATAGTTTTCTTAATCTCCAAGGTTTCAGAGGTCAACCCTGGGGAAAATCGTATACCCATATACAAAAATAAAAAATTAGACCCTATTTTAAAAAAATGAATTATTTAATATATTTCATTAATCTACACCCATGATGGCCTTTTCAAAAATGGGCGGGGACACAAAATAATATGCCATAACTAGGGTAAAACTAGCATTGTAAACTCAATGATGGGACCAAATTTCTGATCTAGGATTCCTTTGCAGAGTTCTTCCACTTTTTTCAGAAAAACTAATCCTGTGTGATATTTAATATAATTAATATATTTGAAAATTTCATTCTGGTAAAAGTGGGTCTTCGAATAACATGTTTTTTTAGTAAATGGACTTGAAAATAATCCCTATAATTTTAAAACTACTGAATGGAAAATCAGAGTTTTAAATTCTCCCCAAAATAGTCTTTTCATCCTGAAAGTAGAAAACCCTACTAAAAATATGTGGGTAATGGGATCACAACTGGGACTCCAACTCCAAGGTGCTCTCCTGAATATTACTATTCATTCACCATACACTCACAAATTAAATTGAATTCCCATGATGCATCTTGTCCTAAAATCCACATTCTCTACTTGGTACTCCTCAAATATGGTTCCATATTCTATGTACAACTCACCACTATCAATAAAGTGAAATGTGTAATGCATGTATGTTCTCAGCTACTTCACATTGAATATGTCATGTATGCATTCCAACTGCGATAGTAGAGCTAATCAGTATGCTAGCTCTCCAGCTCTAAAAATTATTTAGAAGGGACCAATGAATCATGGAGATAATCTTCCACCATGGAAAAATATTCTCAATCAAATTGATTGTGAGAACCTCAAGAAAACATGGCATAATTCCTCAAGCTCCGTAGGTCTCCATCACCATCTGTATAATAGTAATATTGGCTCTTTGTAGTCCTGATCCTCTCTTAATTGATCTCCACCTTCCTTGTAGTTTTTCAAACTAACTTTGGGACCATGAGTATGGAATCACATACATTAATCCATTATAATGGTCACCTATAGTTTCAGCCATTATAATCCTTGAATGGTGCCATACCCATGGGGTAATGTTGGTTGTTTTTGTATGCAATCATGACCAAGGGTAAGTGATCCTCTAAACTATATCCAATTTCAAAAATTAAATCCCATTATATTTCATTCAAGAACTAAATTGATTGATCTGTTAGGAGATCAGTCAAGGGTTATAATTCTATTCTCAAACACAACTGAGTCTCAAAGCCTCTATCAATCCCCTCCATAACTGAGATGTCATGACAACATCCCATTAAAATGTGATCATCATTGGAGCTCTACGGATTAAGACTATTTCTTACATGTATAGCCTTCCCATGTTACTTACTGAACACTTCCCTAAAATAGCTATAATGGGGGATGAGATTGTGTATTGGTCTTTGATCACCAGGATGGAATCGTGTCTCCTGGGTGTATTTGGTAATCCCATCATGATTTCCATGT
This sequence comes from Viscum album, assembly GCA_963277665.1. Classification (NCBI taxonomy): domain Eukaryota; kingdom Viridiplantae; phylum Streptophyta; class Magnoliopsida; order Santalales; family Viscaceae; genus Viscum; species Viscum album. Next base: position 1,974,868,645 of record OY728133.1, read on the forward strand.
AAATATCATCCAACATCCACTGTGGAACCTCATGTTGTTAATCTAAAAGTACGAGAACTTGGTGATCTTCCATCACATAATAAAAAATGAGGCCTCACTATATCAACTCTACAACTCCTGTGTTCAATATTTTACTAGCAAACTGACATTGGGGGGTCTAAGTACATCATTCTCATTTCTGTATGTATTACCAATGGGGATTTATGAAACTCTTACAAAATATAATCCGACAATGTAAAATTTACCATTACATGTCCTATGAAATTGGTATCATTCTCTCTACCTTCATAATATCCATTTAGAGTATGTACAATAGATATTTAATACATATGGTCTCAAAGTCTGTATCTTCATGCTTATAATCCATGAACCACTATAAAAGTGGTGGGGTAACAACCATAAACTAATGATATGACGTATCATCCATGTCTATAGAATATAAATTCAATGTGGCTAATAGCTCTGATGCCTCAGCCAAAAACTGAGAATAACATATCCTAGTGATAGAATCTTCCACCACATTCTCTTTCCCAAGAGTATAGACGATCCCAAAGTCATAGAAACATAATAACTATAGTAAAAATATCTCTATCATGTTAAGGTACTTTTTAAAGAATATATAATTGAGAATCTAAGGGTTAGAGTAATCAATAATCCTCCTTACAATCAAGTAGTTTCACCACATATTCAATGTGAATACTACCACTAATATCTCAAGATCCTGGATCATTTAGTTATGATTGTGTGGTCTCAAATGACATGAAATATATGCAATAACCACTAACCTCTACATTAGATTAAAAACACGTAGAATTCCAAATGATACATATAACACAATATACTCAACACCCACCTCTAGAAAGATCAATATGGACATGTTCAATAACCTATGACTTATCTCTTGATATCTTTTCTAGCATCATTATTTCCATGTGAATGTTTTCCCCAGTCAGGACAAGTCTATCAAAGGTGTTGAAAATATTGAGTAATTTTGTACAAACCTCTGATATTACCCATATAAGCTGATGAATCTCTCCACTTCAGAAACACACCAAGGTTGATACCATGAATGCGTCACCTTATCGATCACTAGGACAAATAATATTCTATCCCCAAAGATGATGTGTCCTAAAAGGTGGACATATCTAATCCAAAATAGTTACTTTATGAGTTTTCTAAATATATTATTCTCATACAGTGTGTCTAGGACCATACACAAGTGTGTTTTGTGATTCTCCTTGGATATCGAATAAACAAGATGTCAACTATGAAGACCTTCAGAACCTGGTCTAAGAATGGATGAAATGTATTATTCATGAGTATCATGAATATTTTTGAGGATTTTTTTCACACAAAACAACATACCCAATGACTCACAGTGACCATAGAGACATCATAATTCCATATTTGATATACAATTGTTTCGTACTCATAGTGGGTGGTAGCCATATCAGAGTTAAATCTTTGAGAACCACCACGTCCCTCTCAAATAATAAAATATGTCATTAATCCTTATTAGTGGATATTTATTCTTCTAAATCACCATATTCAAGTGCCAATAATCTAAATTTAACTTCAATTTCTCATCCTCCTTGGTGAATTTCACCTGTTCTTCACTATGGGAAATTTTGGGTCCCAAAAATACCTTATCCTATATGTCTACCAACTACACCCTCAGTGCTTGAAGCCCCATGAGATCCATCCAATATGCTTTCCCAAATATCAGTACCATCTTAGGATGAATTTCTATGGAAATGTCTATCTCTTAGCAGAATGTCAAACCTATTCTCTTCCCAATAAATTCATCATCACACACTTGCACTACTATAGGAACATAATATCTCAAATAATAATCTACTCCAAGAGTCATGATAGAAAACTTGTGAGAAACCACTTTCACTCCCATATTTCATATATCATCCTTATCTAGTATTTTTTTGATTCACAGAAAATGATGAACCTCATTTTGTAACTATAGGCACACCGCATCCTAAGTCAAATATATGAAATATGGACATGAACTATGTATAACAACCTCATACATAAGATGACATCATAACACATCACTTCTGCAACAACAAGACTATATACAAAAATCACAACTTCAAGATTGAGATTTCACTATCGGTACAAGTGTGAAATCGCTGAGTCACTACATGTCGGGGTCTCCAATTGTAAAAGTTGAGCTAAAGGATCAACCAGAATCTCTATGTTTTGAACCAAAGAAATGGAAAGGTTTAATCAAATCACACATGTGTGTATCAATACTGTGGATAATGTAGAAGAGTCAGATAGCATTCTTAGTTACATCACTATATCCTTGGGGTCATAGGCCTCCACAAAATACAACAGAAAATACCTTAGTCTACCAACTCCCTAAGAAAATAACTGTTCACTAGGGGGCAATTGGGGTAATTGATAAAACCTATGACCACCAACTAATTCCCTTCCAATCACTCTTCCACATAATCAACCCTATTATCCATCCTAATCCCATATCAATATCGATCTTGGAGGTCCCTTGACCATCTTAAGATCAGTTGAAGTACAGGTTGTACAATCCTGAGCCAGATTTCACAAATCGGTGTAGGGGAAACACCACATATCTCTTAGATTATTAGAGCCTCCTTGATATAAAAACTCCATTGAACCTATGTATTTGACCTTTTCCTAAAGAGTATGACTTAATTGGATCCCTATGATTGTCGTCAACTTACTACTACGAATGTCAAAAATACTACCTTCCCACTACAAGATCCCAGGGATGGTTCATGCTCTTCCAGAAACACCTCAACCCCAAGGCTCACTTTAGCACCCACAACATTGGGGGAATAAAAAGGGATTCATCAGAAACCTTTATGTACAATTGAATGAATTTTTCATTGTTATGTGATCTAAAGAATTGACCACATACCATATCCAAGGATTAACATGAGAGATTAGTAAACCTAGATGAGTAATCTGCCTCTTTCATACAACCCACCTGTAGATACAAAAACTTTTATTTTCATGTCAATCCCAATGTGGATAGATATAAATCCTAAATGAAAATAGGCTCAATGTTTGACCATGAGAGAGTTGTATCGTCATGTGGCTATGTCACCAAGATTGAGCATTACATTGAAGAGTCCTAAAGATGACTCACTATAAGTATAAACTTCTAATTTTTAGGAATCATCCCAAGGAAAACAACCCGATAGAATTCCTCTACCTAGTAATTATCCACCTAAAGGTCTAGCTCACCCCAAAAATTTGGAGGTCATTTCCTACAAAACTAGTGAAACACACTCATCCTATATTCATACTCAATTAGTACACCATGTGTTAGCTGTTTTGAAATGAGTGGTGGTATAGCTGGTAAACCACTCATATGTTCTATCCTTGGTACATGCCCATGTACCAATGCATTTCCACTAGTCTGATCACGCACATGATCATACAATGTAATTATGGCTAGTTATTTGCATTGTTCCATCCTAAAACAAAACAACACGTAACATGGTAAAAATAATATATATTAGGATATGAATGAAGAGGGACATGGAAAACCCAACCATTTCAATATGATGCTTGTACCGAAAAAATCTCTGTAATAAATGGTTTCATGTACTGTGTTAAAATATTGTTGATTAGAGTCCTGTTTTATGGATATGTCAGCCACAGCCCCGACACTAGTGTCCCAAGCTTGATATCCAAACTTCAAACAATAAAAACTATTTCTACAAACAAATATCATCGACTATGATCCCAAGATAGAACAAATTACCATTGATACGGATTTTTCAAGAATCGACAAGCCAAGGTTGGACTCAGGAGTACCCTAATCCTGCCACTGATAGAAAATGGGATAGAAACCAGTGCTGATTAGGTGTGTCCCAAAAATGAGATTTATTATCCTAAATTACATGTACATATTCACATATCTTCAAGAACACATGAATCCAAAATAAAAAAAACACATCATAAAAAAATGATTACATCTGTGAATCCAAAATATAATACAACATAAAAGTATTGGAAATGGAAAAGAGTCCAAATACAAGACGAAACAAAAATTGTAGAGACCAAAACACTCCATGGGGTAAGAATGAAGTAAAATTCAAGCTCCTATAAAACAACTCAGTCTGAAAAGCTATATCTATTCTCTAACCACTCCCAATCCATTGAGGACATCATCGAATGGGGGTCTTCATGCATAAGACAATACACATGTTGGAAAATACCATACATGGGTGAGTATAAAATCACCCAGTAGGACACACTAAAAACACTAAACACGAAGAACAATGTATAACTATCTCAATAGATTATATAACAAACAATTTACTATAGAAACACTCAAATATACTCATGTATAAAACCACTCAACTTGGTTTTCATAAGAAAATTCCAACCACATGATTTTGTTTTAATAAACACTCTTTTGAGAATCTGCTCAATGGATCATTATATCTTTAGTGAAACTAGAAGAAAATATGTAGACAATTCTTCCCTAACCATGAAATATTAAAATTCTACAAATAACTAGATGCACATATAGGGGGACACACACCAAACCCATTGGGGACACCGTGAACCCAATCTGGATCAATCCTATATATAGGGTATTGTAATTCAATGATACAAAAAATCCTATCAATATGTAATCAATGTATTATGTTCAACTAACAACTTAAGGAGGTCAAGATTAATGAAAAAACACCACCTAGGGAACAATGATGATAGTGGATCAAACTCCAATCTAACAGTGGGACTCAATAACTCTATTTATGAATCAACCACTAGAAGGGGTCACAATCCTTGGATGTAGATGTAATTATACATTGTAACCTTAAGGTAATGGACTAAGGAAACACACTCAACATAGACTAGTACAAACTAATGAAATAACTAGCTAAAAATATTGTTCCTATAGAAACACAATATGTACTAGGGGGTACAAGGAATGTACATCTATTCCCAAGCCTACCCATGTGGAAGAGATTCACATGGAATGTTATACATGATATAAAAGATGTGTAGAAGAAGTAAAATATCTGTAGAGACACATGGTACCATGACAGTGTCTCCTTACCATGTCTCTATATAGTGACCATGCTCATGTACTCAATGATTTACACCATGCCATGTTAATATCCAAGTACATGGAATTCTAGTGGCCATGTAATGTCTGTGTACTTCCTGAAGTACATGCCAAGCCAACAGGGAAAGGACACACAACATGTGCTCTGGGTCACACACTGTGTTACCCTTATCTTCATCCCAAACCATAATTGGCCATTGAATGGTTTTTATAAGGAAAGTAATCATGATTTACACTTTTTTTTCTTGAGATTTTATAGAACCCTTGAGATCTCCTCCTTGTTGACCTATGCATTTCTTGATACACCAATATCACCAAAATCTATAGAGGTCGGTTAACCAATTACATCCTAGTGGCCTGAGATTCTAGTTTGAATCATCTCAACAATAACATCCATTGATCTATCTGTCTCCACATGTAAAAACATGGTTTAACATATACCAAAAATCTATTATGATCTAGTCATGGTCATCCACCAACATCGTAATACATCGATCGCACAACAAATTTAACCAACCATGGTATTGATCTATTTCTATAATGGACAGTTTCACAATGACCAGATACTGAGTATTCATAGAACCACAAGCCAAAAATAAATGCATGTGATTAATGTGTGAATAACATGGGAAAAAATCAAAAATTAAAAAAAACATGGGGAATAAATCTCTTATGATGCAAATTCTTCCACAGATCATTTTCTTATAAAGAGAATATCGATGAGGGATAAATCAATGAAATAATAAATAATTCCAAAATTTAATTTCTACCAATGATGTGTGTATGAATTTTTTTGTGGAATTGATCCATGTTCATCTGGGATTATGAACAATGATGGAAATCACAAAACAAAATATTCTACTGGGAGTTGGTATTGATCGTTGATGATGAATTGTTTTATGTTGTTGTTGATGATGAATTCTACAGACTCTATTGGAATAAGGATCAATGATTTGATCCTGATTCAACATAATTCGCTAAGAAACCTCTCCAATAGTTGTTGGAATCTGAAGGGTTTGAGAGGCCATATCTGTGGAAAATAAAATAACCATTTACATGAACAACAAAACTGTATGTACATTAAAATAATCAAAATGAATTAATTTTTTAATTTATATAATTCATTTATGTGTGCGGTGACTTTTTCAAAAATGGACTGCGCTGAAAAATTTTCTATCATGCCTCGTGTACAAACCATGTTAAACCTCAACATATCCATTGGATTTCTAATCTGGTCCCCATTTGGGAGTTTTTGTGCTTTTTCTAGAAAACAATTCACATGTGGCATTTAATAAATATAATGTATATCAAACATTTATTCTGATCACACCATGCACCAAAATCATAGACCATCTCAGCATATGGTATTAAAACAAATCCATATAATATCAAAAAAATAATACATGGGAAATATAATTCATCACATAGTTGTAGATAAGGGTTCCCACTTTTAAAACGTATATGCATATGTGTTCCATTTGAAAGAAAACACATTCATCACATTATACAGAACCCATAGAATGAAGAATCATTTTTTAATATTTTCTTATGTTATCACCAAAATTTACCTCACGATTTTGAATGGTTGTTAAAAAACATTAAATCATCCAAAAATTGTAATTCATAAGAACATTTTGCGGGTTATTCAATAAAAATGATTTTCATGGAAAAAAATCCTATGAAAATAATATGTTAAAGGGTGGAAACATTTTAAATGGGTTTTTAAAATATGACATTATCATTGGTTTAAAAGATACTTTTATAGTCATAATGAAAATAAATTTTTCAAAAGGGGAAGAAAATACTTTTGAAAAAGTGTTAATTTTATAATGAACATTCAATATTATATCCTCAAAAGGAAACACATTTTTTTAAGGGTGAAGTGAAAAAATATTTAAAACATTTATGTTTTTAAATGAATATTCAATATATTATCATATAAAGGCAAAATGGTTTCCAAATGGTAATGTATTTTTTTATTTATAAATTTGAAAATAATGTTCAATAATAAATCATGGGAAAAAACTAAGGTATTATTAAATATAATATAGAGTGGAAGATAAACCAATTTATTTGGAATGAATTTAAAACATTATTAATATTTTGAAATAATTTTTTTTAAATATCACATCACAAAAAATGTATTAAAATGTCCCTCTAAAAAGAGGTAATGGAAAACTGGAAAGACACATGACTAAACACATATTTGGTTTTCAAAATAATAAAATAAAACATTATTGGGAATAATTATAAGGCCCCAGCCTTAAACCTTACTTAATCTTGAGTTATTACAAGATTACACATTGAGGATCCTTTCAGGTTTGGAGTTTTAGAGAATTAGATAATGAAACTTGCATTACATTCCACATTTAAACAAAGTGGTTACATAAAAGACAGTATTCATTCTTCCCATCAACGGAAACATGTTTAAAATATAACACGGATTCTTTCTTGACACATCCTTGACACTATCATCACATCATGTACCTTTCCCTTGACCTGTGAAAAACATTTCAAAAACTTGGGATGAGCATAAAAAGCTCAGTAAGGGTTATAAAAATTTGGAAAGGAAACATGAGTTCATATATACATAAGAATGAAATCATACTTTACCCATAAAACCTAGGCATATCAAATCATGAATAAATCATAGAAGACATAAGACATAAAGGTAACTTGAGGAATTCATAACATTCTTACGTAGGGAGTAACCCTCTTGGTTACATTTGGAATACCCATCACAGTATATTATCTAAATCTCTTCGGAGAAACCTTAACGTTTCACTCCGCTATATCGGGCTCACCCGCCCTTAGTTTATCACGGAACCACCCTTTCTTCATAACAATGCCCAAGAACCATAACATAATCGTATCACATAATCATGAATAAAGGAAACATGACATTTCCACATTTCAATCACAATATAAAATTTTAGGATATTGAAATAATGAATCCATTCCAAAAAGAAACCACTTCCAAAACCATTTAAAACATTTAATAAAGAGATTTTTGAATCAATGTGTCCCATACCACCTTGAAGATTTTAACATTTTAAACCATTAATATCCATATAAATAAATCCTTAAAACCATTTTGAAAACATGGATATTAATAAGAACAAATAATTAAAACATTTAAAACGATATTTTGGTTAAAGGGGTTTTAGCAAAATTAGAGACACTTGAATACAATAATCGAGGAATAACATTTAGTCAGAACTTTATAATATCATGAGAATAAAAGGATTCATGATATAATACTCCAAAGGACAGTATATACACCATATAAGAGTGAATTGGTGCATAACAACAATGAACCCTCAATAGAAATGTCAAATGTGATGAAATCCCTTATAAAGAAGGTATCCTTAAATTAAGGACAAATAAATCTAAAAAATATGTGTGACAAATATATATACACCCAATATAAGTGGATATTAAGTGTAAAACAATAAAAGGTCATTCACACATATTCAATGGATGACATATTCAATGACTACAAGTTGAACCAAAAGAAATCGAAATTGGGTTAAAAAGTTCCCTTGACAGCCTCACAGCATCACATCAAAATGAGTTGATGAGAGATAAAAAGTGTATCTCATCACTTGGACATAAAATTTACATCAATAAGGATGTATGAGAACATATCCCAACATAAAAATATGTAAATTAAAAGACCCAATAAAAGAAGTCTTTCAAAAAAGAGGAGGGTGAAAGGTTCCCTTACCGACTTGGGTATCTTTCAAAACATACACCCCATGAAAGAAAGACAATAGGTCATTGATGTAAATACTCATAAAAGAAATTATATTACACAAATTGTAGAATAATGGAAAGTACATACACCACTCAATGGAATTTGTGGCGAATGTAGCATAAATCTCACGGGAATAAAAGTGAGATGAAAAATCCCTTACAAAAACTCAGCAGCATAACGACGCCACATAAAACATCCGAATATGGATTGATGAGATCAAATAGAGTATCCCATCATATTACAATAGAATTTACAGAAAGTTTAATATAAAAGAAAATCCCCCAACATTTCAAGGAGGAGTTTAAAAGAAGTGACATAAAGGAGAGTACTTAAAAAGAAAGAGAGAGGTTAGATCTCTTACGAAAGTTCGGCAGCCTAACGACGCCACTCAAAACTTCCAAAATGGATTGATGAGAGAGAATAGGGTCTCTCAACTAATGAACTTAAAAATTACAGTAAATGAAATATAAAAGAACATCCCAATCATAAGAAAGATGAGCTTAAAATAAATGACATAAAAGTGTGTACTTAAAAAGAAAGAGAGTTGTAGGATCCCTTACCTCGGGTCCGACTTGACTCGATCGTTCTTTAATCTCCTGAATAATAAACTTGAGTTAATTTATAATTCCTTAAGAAACTTTTTCATGTTCATTATTACTTTTATACCACTTATTACCATGTCATAACCATTATGTAATCATTTAAGTTAATAATATTTGTTTTGCCGATATTTGGTTCTTAAGTCGAAAGTGGACTTCTTACAATTACATGTTGTTCGTGTGGCCAAATGTTTATTATATCCAGAATTGTATTCATTATGTAGATATCATATATGTCATATATATCCAGTACATGCATGAATTTATAACATTACATAATCATTTAGAGGTAAGAAATGAAATGCACCGTTCATGGAGACGGTAAGCCGTACGTACGCATGAACGCTACTTTCATTTCTATTTCGTATTTTATAGAATGGAATAATAATGATATAAAGGTATATTATAATACCAGTATAATGTCATGTATAATATCATATTTTCATCCTTTATACATCCCACATATGGTATTTAACGAATCAAATCACTTTGAGGGGGCGGTAGTCCGCACTTCCTTAAATGAAGATATCACGTATACCCATAATGGAAGCCATAAAGGTAAGACACAAATGAAAAATACAGAAGAATAAGTAAAACATAAACATATTATATATCATATATAAAAATAGTGACATCATAATGGCCACCTTTGAAGGTGTTAAATGAGTATTGAACAATCATCGTTTCGGGAGGCAGAATTTTGCCATCCACGGAAACCGTATGTTCTTTAACCATTTGATGTAGTTCTGTGAGAGTGTAGCTCAAGTAAATCTTATAACAACATCCTAGTATATTTAAGATACTTTTGTTGTTACAAATGAAGTAAATAAAAAGAGTTTAGGGGGTTGGAGAAGCAAAATAAAACAAATGAACACGAGAGAATGAATTACCTTTAAAAGTGTAACTCCTTTTGATTTGAGCCTAAAGGCTTCCTTTGAAAGGATTATGCCCAAAGGGAATCCTCTAGGATGAGGAGAGGGATGTGGAGAGAGTAAATGGGCAGGGGTTTTCCGAGCCAAAGGCTTGATGAGTGTGTGAAATGAGGCAGAGGTGGGGGCCTTTTATAAGAGGAGAGGAGGGGCACTTTTGGAAAGTAAAGAAATATTACTTTATTTGAAAATGTTTCTCGGTTTCAAAAGGTCCCACATTGATATAATTCGTGGATAAGGTGATACGGCCTCTAAATCCACTCATCCAATAAGTTTTGGACATGTGTAGTTCATAGATTTTACATTATCTTTCCATTTTATTTAAATCGTCAAATAATGATGTCATCGCTGAATCATTATTATGTCATAAATAATTTAATTTATTTAATTTCTAATAATTATAAAACAAATACTATGATGTAGGAAATATTTTTATCTTTCCAATGAATATTTTTAATCAAAAATATAACTTGTATAACCCCACTTAAAAATTGTTTTAGTAAAACATATCATGTTTGTGTCAATTTTACTTTTACATTAAATAAAATGTTATTTATGTCATTTCCCAACCACAGTGGATCCCTGGGGTCCCCAAGTTGACCCATGGCTTGTCTTGGTCGGCCATGACACAACCAATTATGTTAGGACATGTTTCAAGCTCATCTTATTCCATTAAAGCATTATTTTTACCTTAAACTACACTAATTACCACTAATCGCGATTAAAAACTTAATAAGTTACTATTCACCAGAAAATTATTTTAATCTCATTGAATCACATTTTACTTCTTAATGAAAACCATGTATGACGGATTTTTGAAAATAATAACACAATGATGGAAAAATTTCATTTAAACGGAAAATAAGTTTTTATAAGTACCATTAGTGGTTTCACTATTCATCAAAAATTGAAGTTTTTCAAAAATATCCCAAAAATTCACCCTAAGCTATATTTGATATTCTGAATTCAAAAATGAAGTCCGTTTTACAAAATTCAAAACATATAAGTCACATTAATTAATTTAATAATTAATTCCCGCTGTCAAGACAAATAGCGTGTTTTATGAAACAATTAGTATCAAAAGATTGACACTAGTTTAAGTCTGATTTCAAAGTGAAATTGATTCCAACGACCACTATTGGATTTAATGGTAAAAATATTTTCTAATTTCGCTTTAAAACCAATTCAAAATATAATCTAATCATATAAATAAATTAGATTAAAAAGTGGTTTTGAATTAAAATACAACATTTTACACTATTCATTAAAAAAATGAACTTTATCGGAAAGATACCAAAAATTTACACAAAGTAAATTTTGATGTCCCGATTATTAATAAGAGTTTTATTTGGTCCAAAAGAATGTGTAATAGTGAACAAAACTATATTTAATGAAGGTTCTCCATCAAAAGGTGATAAGTGAACCTTTAGTGAAAACTAAGGCATATACACCTAAAATTGAATTCTTTCCGTATTTTAAGACTTTATCATTTAATGGATAAATGTAAAAACATTTAAAAAACATATATAATCATATTTTAGTTATTTCTATCCATTCCCTCCAATACAACGGCTACATGTTAACTACCATTTGAAATAATATTATTTTATTATTAGAGTACAATGTAAGATTCCCAAGAAACTCGTTGTTACGTGTTGGGTACGCCATCGAGCATAGAATCCCCTTTAAAGTCATATTAATATTTTATTCACAAATATGGATAAATATGAAAATGTCATATTCATTATTTACCTGGGGTGTTACATCCTTCCCCCCTTTTGGGAATTGCGTCCTCGCAATTTTAAAATTAAGCTTGGAAACATCCTTGAAAGTCCCACATCGGAACAATAGTCGGTAAAACAATCACTTTAAAATAAAGAATGATAAGTACAATGGTCACCCGAGTTAACCCATACTAGGATTCCATGTATTAAAATATGGACATGGAGGAAAAAATAGAGGGTCATGTTCTGATGGAGAGTGATAGAAAACATGTTTAGGAGAATGTTAACCACGAGAAAATCACAAACTTGTGATGGGTTAAATGGTATTCGATTCCCCAATACGTAAAGATAATAGACAAAATTTTTTTTAAGTTACTTTTTATTGAGGAATTTATTCATAAGGAAACATAATCACTTATTATGTTGACTTTCAACTTTTACTAGATTCCTTAATCAAACTCATATTTTTTTCCAAAAGACGAGTATTTAGGGAGACTTGTTTGCATTAAGAGTAATATAATAAAATTCTAGAGAATCACCTAATCCACAAAATAGAACTATATACTTCCCATGTATTTAGGCTTTAACCAAAACCAAAACCAAAACCAAAACCAAAACCAAAAAGGTTAGTACAAGATCAGATAATCCAGAAAAGGATAACCCCTTATAAAAAGAAAATCTATTCTTAATCTCCAAAATTTGTCCAACAAAACCCAAAGTTCAACGAGGACCATCCGATAAAAAATTTGTCCATAAAATTCTTCAAAGTAAACAAAACTAAGATTGAAACCCAAATATTTAAAGGATTTAGTCACACAGTCTTCCAAGTTAAATCGTAACATTTATCTCCAAACAACATCAGTTTCTCCTAAAGTCTCGTATTGGAAAGTAATTAACCTAATCACATATCCTCTATGATAGGTTAATAATTTTCATAAATAACCCAAAATCAACTTACTCTTAATTCATAAAATCATATAACTAAAAAGAATCAGTCAAACTAACCAGGGACTTCACGTAGTCCAGTGGTAGGCGATAAATACCAGTCGCACTTTGGTTGTGGGTTCGATTCCCGCAGCATTGTCCGACGTAACGGGTTGTCACATGGTCTGCGTGTTGTCCTTTTTCTAAAACTATATAATTCTCAAATAATTACCCAAAAAGGGATAAAATCATCAAAAATAACCATAACATAATTTAACCTCAATTTTATCTCATGCGTTTCACTTCAATCATAACATATGGTAACCCATAATTACCTCAAAAGTAAGGATCATAGAAACCCAAATGGTTCTTTATAACTATGTCCACAAAAGAAAAGATAACTATTACTTGAATAAAATTTGCCTATATTAAACATCAGGGTTACACATAATATAAAAAATCTTCTAATGTTACCCCATCATCAAAAGAGACTTAATACTCTTAAGAATTTCACCCTAACTCTTGAAGCCCTTATATGTTGACATCTTACTCATTCAACATTCTTCATGATCCATTATCCATTCCATTCCAACTTATTTCGAAATACCTCTTTCCTACAAACAAAATCATGAATCATATCCTAAGATTCCAAAATAAGAAAACAATAGTCATGAAATAGTACATACCTTTGATTGGTCATTGTCAGTTTCTTCATCCTCAATCGGAATGGCATTAGTTATTGGTAAACGAATATTGGTACGCTCTTGGTGACCCCATTCACGAAACTTCTTCATAGGACATGTGTTTGCATAATGACCATGCACACCACATTTAAAACATTCAATTGATCCCACAGATAGAGCTTCTTTCCCTTTCCTCGAGTCAACTGGATGCTTCCTTTTTCTATGGCAGGTTCTTGCTTTATGACCTTCATTTCCACATCTATAGCATATTTCTGTCCCTTTGAAACATTTTCCAAGGTGTTTCTTTCCACATTTTGACACATAGGTTTTTGGACACACTTACCTTTATGATTATTACCTGTACTTCCGTAGGGATTTGTTTCTTGCATATATGATGCCTTAGAGAAATCCCCAAGGTTTAGGTGGTCAATCATGACTCCAGATAGTTGGTTGAGGATAATCAAAAGAGTTCTCATTGAAGCTCCCATATCATTCAGTTGCTTGCTCAAAAAACTGTCACAGTTTCCTTCACATCCACTGTTACTTTGGTGCCAGCTAGATCCAGCCATTTACTAAAACCAAAAAAAGGTTAGTGTGAGTATATCAACAATACCATCATGTACTAATGAGTAAGATATACAATAAGATATACTTACTCATTCACTTTATCTAAAACTAAGACTCTTTCTGAAATCCTAACCATTATGGTAATGTCACTTATGCTTGGAGAATACCCTAACCTCTAATGTTATCTAAACCTCCCTTTGATACCAACTATAAGGCCCCAACCTTAAACCTTACTTAATCTTGAGTTATTACAAGATTACACATTGAGGATCCTTTCACGTTTAGAGTTTTAGAGAATTAGATCATGAAACTTGCATTACATTCCACATTTAAACAAAGTGGTTACATAAAAGACAATATTCATTCTTCCCATCAACGGAAACATATTTAAAATATAACACGGATTATTTTTGACACATCCTTGACACTATCGTCACATCATGTACCTTTCCATTGACCTGTGAAAAACATTTCAAAAACTTGTGATGAGCATAAAAAGCTCAGTAAGGGTTATAAAAATATGGAAAGGAAACATGAGTTCATATATACATAAGAATGAAATCATACATTACCCATAAAACATAGGCATATCAAATCATGAATAAATCATAGAAGACATAAGACATAAAGGTAACTTGAGGCATTCATAACATTCTTACATAGGGAGTAACCCTCTTGGTTACGTTTGGAATACCCATCACAGTATATTCCCTAAATATCTTCGGAGAAACCTTATCGTTTCACTCCTTCGCGTTACCCAATGCATTGGAGAGCTATATCGGGCTCACCCGCCCTTAGTTTATCACGGAACCACCCGTTCTTCATAACAATGCCCAAGAACCATAACATAATCGTATCACATAAAATGAATAAAGTAAACATGACATTTCCACATTTCAATCACAATATAACATTTTAGGATATTGAAATAATGAATCCATTCCAAAAAGAAACCATTTCCAAAACAATTTAAAACATTTAATAAAGAGATTTTTGAATCAAAGTATCCCATACCACCTTGAAGATTTTAACATTTTAAACCATTAATATCCATATAAATAAATCCTTAAAACCATTTTGAAAACATTGATATTAATAAGAACAAATAATTAAAACATTTAAAACGATATTTTGGTTAAAGGGGTTTTACCAAAATTAGAGACACTTGAATACAATAATCGAGGAATAACATTTAGTCAGAACTTTATAATATCATCAGAATAAAAGGATTCATGATATAATACTCAAAAGGATAGTATATACACCATATAAGAGTGAATTGGTGCATAACAACAATGAACCCTCAATAGAAATGTCAAATGTGATGAAATCCCTTATAAAGAAGGTATCCTTAAATTAAGGACAAATAAATCTCAAAAATATGTGTGAAAAATATATATACACCCAATATAAGTGGATATTAAGTGTAAAACAATAAAAGGTCCTTCACACATATTCAAGGGATGACATATTCAATGACTACAAGTTGAACCCAAAGAAATCGAAATTGGGTTAAAAAGTTCCCTTGACAGCCTCACGGCATCACATCAAAATGAGTTGATGAGAGATAAAAAGTGTATCTCATCACTTGGACATAAAATTTACATCAATAAGGATGTATGAGAACATATCCCAACATAAAAATATGTAAATTAAAAGACCCAATAAAAGAAGTCTTTTAAAAAAGAGGAGGGTGAAAGGTTCCCTTACCGACTTGGGTATCTTTCAAAACATACACCCCATGAAAGAAAGAAAATAGGTCATTGATGTAAATACACATAAAAGAAATTATATTACACAAATAGTAGAATAATGGGCAGTACATACACCACTCAATGGAATTTTTGGCGAATGTAGCATAAATCTCACGGGAATAAAAGTGAGATGAAAAATCCCTTACGAAAACTCGGCAGCCTAACGGCGCCACATAAAACTTCGGAATATGGATTTATGAGATCAAATAGAGTATCCCATCATATTACAATAGAATTTACAGCAAGTTTAATATAAAAGAAAATCCCCCAACATTGCAAGGAGGAGTTTAATAGAAGTGACATAAAGGAGAGTACTTAAAAAGAAAGAGAGAGGTTAGATCTCTTATGAATGTTCGGCAGCCTAACGGCGCCACTAAAAACTTCCAAAATGGATTGATGAGAGAAAATAGGGTCTCTAAACTCATGAACATAAAAATTACAGTAAATTTAATATAAAATAACATCCCAATCATAAGAAAGATGAGCTTAAAATAAATGACATAAAAGAGTGAACTTAAAAAGAAAGAGAGTTGTAGGATCCCTTACCTCGGGTCCGACTTGACTCGATCGTTCTTTAATCTCCTGAATAATAAACTTGAGTTAATTTCTAATTCCTTAAGAACCTTTTTCATGTTCATTATTACTTTTATACCACTTATTACCATGTCATAAACATTATGTAATCATTTAAGTTAATAATATTTGTTTTGCTGATATTCGGCTCTTAAGTCGAAAGTGGACTTCTTACAATTACATGTTGTTCGTGTGGCCAAATGTTTATTATATAAAGAATTGTATTCATTATGTAGATATCATATATGTCATATATATCCAGTACATTCATGAATTTATAACATTACATAATCATTTAGAGGTAAGAAATGAAATGCACCGTTCATGGAGACGGTAAGTCGTACGTACGCATGAACGCTACTTTCATTTATATTTCGTATTTTATAGAATTGAATAATAATGATATAAAGGTATATTATAATACCAGTATAATGTCATATATAATATCATATTTCCATCCTTTATACATCCCACATATGGTATTTAACGAATCAAATCACTTTGAGGGGGCAGTAGTCCGCACTTCCTTAAATGAAGATATCGCGTATACCCATAATGGAAGCCATAAAGGTAAGACACAAATGAAAAATACAGAATCATAAGTAAAACATAAACATATTATATATCATATATAAAAATAGTGACATCATAATGGCCACCTTTGAAGGTGTTAAATGAGTATTGAACAATCATCGTTTCGGGAGGCAGAATTTCTCCATCCACAGAAACCGTATGTTCTTTAACCATTTGATGTAGTTGTGTGAGAGTGTAGCTCAATTAAATATTATAACAACATCCTAGTATATTTAAGATACTGGTGTTGTTACAAATTAAGTAAATAAAAATAGTTTAGGGGGTTGGAGAAGCAAAATAAAACAAATGAACACGAGAGAATGAATTACCTTTAAAAGTGTAACTCCTTTTGATTTGAGCCTAAAGGCTTCCTTTGAAATGATTCTGCCCAAAGGGAATCCTCTAGGATGAGTAGAGGGATGTGGAGAGAGTAAATGGGCAGGGGTTGGCCGAGCCAAAGGCTTGAGTATTGTGTGAAATGAGGTAGAGGTGGGGGCCTTTTATAAGAGGAGAGGAGGGTCACTTTTGGAAAGTAATGAAATATTACATTATTTGAAAATGTGTTTCTGTTTCAAAAGGTCCCACATTGATATAATTCGTGGATAAGGTGATAAGGCTTCGAAATCTACTCATCCAATAAGTTTTGGACATGTGTAGTTCATAGATTTTACATTATCTTTCCATTTTATTTAAATCATCAAATAATTATGTCATCGCTGCATCATTATTATGTCATAAATAATTTAATTTATTTAATGTCTAAAAATTATAAAACAAATACTATGATGTAGGAAATATTTTTAGCTTTCCAATGAATATTTATAATCAAAAATATAACTTTTATAACCCCACTTAAAAATTGTTTTAGTAAAACATATCATGTTTGTGTCAATTTTACTTTTACAATAAATAAAATGTTATTTATGTCATTTCCCAACCAAAGTGGATCCATGGGGTCCCCAAGTTGACCCATGGCTTGTCTTGGTCGGCCATGACACAACCAATTATGTTAGGACATGTGTCAAGCTCATCTTATTCCATTAAAGCATTATTTTTAGCTTAAACTACACTAATTACCACTAATCGCGATTAAAAACTTAATAAGTTACTATTCACCAGAAAATTATTTTAATCTCATTGAACCACATTTTACTTCATAATGAAAACCATGTATGTCGGATTTTTGAAAATAAAAACACAATGATGGCAGAATTTCATTTAAACGGAAAATCAGTTTTTATAAGTACCACTTAGTGGTTTCACTATTCATCAAAAATTGATGTTTTTCAGAAAAATCCCAAAAATTCACCCTAAGCTATATTTGATATTCTGAATTCAAAAATGAAGTCCGTTTTAAAAAATTCAACACATATAAGTCACATTAATTAATTTAATAATTAATTCCCGCTGTCATGACAAATAGCGTGTTTTATGAAACAATTAGTATCAAAAGATTGACACTAGTTTAAGTCTGATTTCAAAGTGAAATTGATTCCAACGACCACTATTGGATTTAATGGTAAAAATATTTTCTAATTTCGCTTTAAAACCAATTCAAAATATAATCTAATCATATAAATAAATTAGATTAAAAATTGGTTTAGAATTAAAATACAACATTTTACACTATTCATTAAAAAATGAACTTTATCGGAAAGGTACCAAAAATTTACACAAAGTAAATTTTGATGTCCCGATTCTTAATAAGAGTTTTATTTGGTCCAAAAGAATGTTTAATAGTGAAAAAAACTATATTTAATGATGGTTCTCCATCAAAAGGTGATAAGTGAACCTTTAGTGAAAACTAGGCCATATACGCCTAAAATTGAATTCTTTCCGTATTTTAAGCCTTTGTCTTTTATTGGATAAATGTAAAAACATTTAAAAAACATATATAATCATATTTTAGTTATTTCTATCCATTCCCGCCAATACAACGGCTACATGTTAACTACCATTTGAAATAATATTATTTTATTATTAGAGTGCAATGTAAGATTCCCAAGAAACTCGTTGTTGCGTGTTGGGTACGCCATCGAGCATAGCGTCCCCTTTAAAGTCATCTTAATATTTTATTCACAAATATGGATAAATATGAAAATGTCATATTCATTATTTACCTGGGGTGTTACAATAATAACCATTGAAATTGATAAAAATCCATCTTTAAAGGCAATGATATATTTTTTATTAATGATGTTTTACTTTTATGGGAATAAAATAATCAAGAAATAATAATTTATTTTAAATAAAATTTAATTTTTATATAAAAGATTAAATATATTATGAAATAGAAAGTAAAATAATTTATCAATCACAGAATATGGGTTATAAAGGAATAAAATTTAATCTTAATGAAAATAAATTTGAGTTAGAAAAATCCCTCATCGATATCATAATTCATGAAGTATTAGAAATTTAGAGAGTTCATTATAAGGTACAAATACAAATCCTTAGACAAATATGTTAATTACAATATAATTAAATCAAAGGGAATAATATTATGATTGTATATAAAATATTTTCCTAAATAACAAGCATAACTCAATGAATAAGTGTTGAGATTCCAAAAAACCTTACACCGTTTTAATATTTGAAAATTAAAATACATGGAAGGAATAACATGATATGAATTTTTAAATACCATATATTTATTAAAATTCTTTATCAATTAAATCTATGATCAATAAATTCACTATGAAACATAAAAAATGGTTTATATGACTCATATCTCAATTAATTAAAATTTAGATTAAAAGCCCTTATTTTAGGTCTTGATTAACTCTACTCATGTGCCTAACTTCATTAAATATATTATTATGTTTATTAAATAAATTATTTATAAAATTTACATGAATATTATATTTTAAGGTCACTTAATTTTAATATGTTTTTTATTTATAAAATATTTTTTTAATATACCAATTACTTAAGGGGGTTCTATAACGACCCATCATTTTAACAATTGAATTTACCTTCTTATAAATATTACAAAATTTACATGCATTAAGATCCCAAATAAATATTATTATCATAAATGAATAATAATGAATTAGTCATCAAATAAACCAATAATAATATGAAATATTGCAGAAGGATAAAAAATAGAAGACAAGATAACTAGAAAAAGGATATTTGGATATACATGATCCACTAGATTGACCACACTCGCATACAAAGATATAGAAAAAACATATTTTTCATAATAAAACAATAATTTTAAAGATAAATTTAAAATAATATTGAAAAAAAACTATAAGTGAATGAAGAATTAATGAAATTATATTTATTTATAGAAATATGGAACTTATCCCATATAAATAGTAACATAACCATTTAGAATTGTAATCTTGCCCTTAGAATGTTAACCTAACTAAAATAAGTATACAAAAAAATTTAGTTATCCTATAAATGAAAATATTATATAATAATATGTGGTAAAAGTAAATAAATGTTTTCAAATTGATAAACTAAGTGTTGGTATATTTGTAAAACATCTAGGTTTATTTACAACATTGTAATTTATATAATTATTTAAAAGAATATTTATTTTCAAAAAATTAGATTCATAAATTATTATAATATTATATTAAAATTATAATTCAATTTGATGTAAACTAAAATAATTTTTTAAAGGGTCATAAAATTAATTATAATTTGAAAATAATTATTTCTTGAATAAATGATGATTTTATTTAAAAATACATTACACAATTTTTTTAAATTATATTCATAAAATGGATTTCATTTCATTAATATACATATCAAAAAAGTGTTAGGGTTTATTTTTTGTTTTTTCCCAATATATATGAATTTTTAGTGAATAGGTAAATATAATAATTTGTGTTATTGAACAGTATATCAGAAATAGAAAAAAATTTGTGTCCTAGATTATTTAATAACCCATGTGTTTGAAATGTTCTGAAACTTTTATTATACTATGTTTTACAAATCGACACTCTTCATAGACTTGATCCAAAATAAAAAACTAATCAATATATTATTAAAAAAAACCCCTCTGCCCCTATAAATACCAAACCATAACACCCCTTGTCCTCAAATATTCTAAGCCTTTTATCTTATCAATATCCTACCCAATTACCTTACCTAGCCTCTTAACTATGTTTAATATCTGTTGGTCTAAAAAAATACCAATTTCGTTTTTCATAAGGGGTTCTTCAATGATTTGACATTTAAGATGTCACATTTTCAAACCATCTCTTATATTTTAATTATTTACTATACCTTTTCCTCAACTATTTAATCAATAAAATGAAAATAAATCAAGTATTAGGTATGTTGAATAATGTTATATTTCTAATATAATATATTCTATCATCATGTTTCCACATCTCCTTTTATTGAAAGAAACAAAACTGTTGTAAAAATTTTTATGATTTACCATCTTGGTGAAAAAGTATTTTTCATTTTTCATTACCACCTTCAACGTTGGTCCTAAAACCATTATTATGGTTAAATAGAGTATTAATATGTATTTTATAACCGATTTTATGTAATGGGAGTAATAATTCAAGAACCAAAATGGTGTTTCATCCCACCTGAGTCCAATATCAATCCCTCACTTGGGCTAAAAGTCATTCTCGATCCCCACGGACTAGAAACAAGTTCCGGGTTATCAAAAAATCCATTTGGGAATGATTTCACCCATTTTTTATTGATAAACCACCAACATTAATAAATTTAACAATAATTGATAACCATACAATGTACATCAATTTTTAGATTCAATTTTTAAAACATCAAAAAAACTCAAATTTACTAATATTAAAAGGGAATGAAAAAACTATCTCAAATACCTCCATGAAACAAGAGGTACATAACCCTAAATCCTCCACCACCAACCCCTTAATTAAATGGAGCACTAAAAAACTGATTCACCATTACCACTATGAAACATCTTTCATTTACTTGGTCGTACAGAAAAATGTATACCTACACCCAATGGTTTCTGTAGTGTGTTATCTGAAGCCCAATAAGATTAAAAAAATAATTGATTCGATGATATAAAATTAGAATAAAAACAAACAAGCACATTTATATAATAATATTTTAAACATATACCAAAAATAATATTTACATAAAATGCTCTCAATGAATTTTTTTTAAGAAAAACCATTTCTCACATTTAAGATTTCTTGAAGTAAATTATACTCAAGGTCTACCATATAGCGACGACTAGGACCATATAACATAAGAATCATGACATAATATATCACCATTGAAATATACCTAATTGTAACTAACAAAATTCAGACCCTATGAAAATTGTAAGTTAGTGATCCATATCCTCCAACTCAACTACCAACAATATTCTTATTCCTAAGAAGCTAGATATGATCACATAAAAAGTTCTATATGTCTAAAAATCATAATCCAATAACAACATAATTATCATGCACGAGACACTATATAGGATCAAATATTAGGTTTTAGTGGTCTCTGATCATGTGACATGATTAGTCAATGTTGTAATCATTAATCCTTCATGATGAATCTAGGGCATGCCACTTCTAAGAAAAATAGCGTACTAGTTATAGTATTTCCACCTATATACCTAAAATTCTATTTGTGATAAAATTCCATTACACATATCACATAAACCAGCACATTCACAATCACATTTCATGAATCACAAGAACTCTAGGAAATCACCACTTTCACATTTTTAAATTAATCCAACAATCAAAACTCACAAGGAGATCACCCTTTTCAATAAAAAAACCACTTTACATTTCACATGCACACAAAAGACCCATCTCACAAGGTAATCACCATTTTCAATAATCAAATATTATGAACCCCATTTGGAAACACACCAAGAAGAACACATATAAGAAGAAATCATTCCCATGTTAAAATAACCTTTCAAATTAAAACTCACCTAAAAACAATTTTATAACATTCATCACGACACTTTCATAATTAAATGTCACTATAATGGTTCAAAAAAATAATCCATCATAAAAACCCCAATTATATAAAAATACCACTTTAAACACATTCTCACCATTTAAATATATTTGAGAATAATTTTTCAACTTTCACACAGGGAATCAAACAAGGTCAAGAAACCCCAAAACAAATAACATATGTAATATAATCATGTTACTTTAGAAAAATTATTTGCATCAAATAAGCAAATTAAAACCTTCCCAAAAATGATTTTTCATCAAAGAAATAATTCATATAACATTATTTCCCTAATAACTTTTTTTTCATTAAGAGTTATTATTTTTTAACTGTTTCCAATATATTTGATTATGGAACCAGAAACACACAACAATTCTACATTTCAAAGACAAGAGTTCATTAGTTTTGTTCAGATATGATACTTAAGAACATGAATTGGTCCATAGGATGGGAGGTACAACTCATCACTCCCTTTTAGGGGAAATTATTTCCTACTCTAGGGCCCTCTTATAGATTTAGCATATGTCCATGGATTCATCATTAATTACCTAGTATGGTTTGAGTTATCTGAATATTGGAAATAAATTATTAGCATGTGTGGAATTCAAAATAATCTGTATGTATTCAAGGTTATATATCATATGAGATATCTATTTGTATTGAAGGTACTCCATTGATGGTATCATCTTAAATACTACTTAATTTTTATTAGGTCGTTTTTCTGAATATGATAGTATTTAATCCACTTAGTGGGGCACATTAGAGTTAATAGACATCCAGGTATACAAATTTCTCTCTAGAATTTATCATCATCTAGGGAGATGGATGTTTTCTCTAGAGTATACGGTTATCCAGGTAGAAAATGGTTTCTATGGAGTCTACCATTATTCAAGTAGATGATTTTATTTATGTTGGGATCAAAAACATAGATGGGATACATAAATATCCTCATGAAATGAATCGGAACCCATGGAATTTGGTTCCAGTTAATATGACACATCATACCTTTTAAGGACATGCAATAAGGACTTAGTAGTAGGGTTTTACGTCATGTGGAAAGGAAATATTAGTGAAATTTCCCTAGTAAAAGTACTGATCTGGACATTTTCCAATGATTCCTGAGGAAACATTATGTAATATGAGCTTCCTAGTTGAATTAGACATAGCTAGGGATATGGTGAAAAATTATAGTGTTTGTTTATAATGATGGATTTGATGTTCAGAGAGGCTACATATGTATTTTATTAGGATGGGAATCAAATCCCATGTAGTTTGATAAGTCTCATAGAGGATTATGGATCATTGAGAGAAATGTGTTAGGGCCTACTCTTATAGTATATTCCCTTGTGATAGGTTTCACAAGATACATCTTAACTCTAACTTTTATGGGGCTTAATTCAAGGCTTATTCCAATGGATGAATCCCCGATTATGGAAGTTAAGGTTGGACTCTTGGGGAGGACAACCAATGAGCTCGAGCCATAGGTGATGGCTTCCAACGTATCCCAGTTATGGTAGGAATAAGACTTCTCATAGTCCATTCAATTTAGGTGGATTTGGTGTATGTACTAATCCTTACAAAACTCTTAGTCCATGCGAGTCATTCTCTATGTGATAAGTACAAGGATGTTAATGATTCAAAAAATAACACACTTTTATTCCTTTGATGAAGGAAGATGGGGGAATATGATGGAAGAGATCATGGATATAGTGGAAGAGGCCATATGTATTGCTGTTATGTCTCTCCAACAAACACTAAACATGGGTCTAATTTAAGAAAGGGGTGAAGTTGAAAGATGTAGAAAGGAAAAACAACAACTTCCTAGATGATATTATAGGGGATTACCTTATAAGGAGATCCATTTTATTATTTCTAAATAGCTGGGATACCTCTCCTTTGTCATAGGGAAAAGAAAGTTTGATCCCCTTCCTCCCTACCAGGTGCCGGAGGCTCCAGATCACTAGGATGAGAAGGGGTGGTTAGAGTCCTATCCCCAGAATATGATATGTGGAACTCCGCAAAACTACCACTGAGGTAAGGTTCCATGTGAAGATATATATACAAACCAAAAAACATCCCATGGATCCAAACACATTGTCGGGACATGTTTTGAAAACATCTGACTATAGAAATACAAACCCCAAATGGGAGACATGTTGGTATTCATTTCTCTAATGTTTGAAAAACTAGTTAGTCTCGATGGAGGTTTCAACTTGGTACCTTTTCTAAAAACGAGACAAGGTAGTACAATATCTAATAATAGTGGTTTAAAAAGGTGTTAATGGATGTCTCACATGGGTCTAGAATATAGGGGGTCTGTGTAGGAATTTCATGCAGGCATGTCACACAGGTCCTAATAGATACTAGAAAATGATTAACACGTTGATAATAAGTATGTGAATTCTTAATATGACATAGGGGATAGAACACCAATGTAACAAAACATGGGGGGTGGAATTATCCTAAGAACTCTAGGTCAAAACTAGTGAAGTTGGAAGAGTGTTGCACATGACCTTCCTTAGGGAAGGGATCTCATGTGGGTGGATTCTTATGGGTCGACAATCATATTTTTTGTATAAAAAAATATGAATGTAATTTGATATTTCTTATCCCATTAAATTATCGCTTATATAATAATAAGATAGATACCTTATAAAATGTAGGGAACCTGGGTGAAGATGATGCATAATGATAGCATCTGAAATTCATCCGAATTTTTAGATTCCGAAATGGGGAGCCCAAGGGTCCTATTTATTGGCAAAGAGGGAACCATATTGAAGGTAGTTATCAAACAATTTCATAGGTGTATATCCATAGCATATCTATTGCATGAAGGGGTGTAAAAATTTACACATCCATTTAGGTTCTTAATGTAGATCATCAACATAGGACATTGGGGTCGGGTACTCTATTTTTTGGGCTACACTAGTAGGACCTATATTGGTCACATTGTGCAAAAGTGTGATGTGTAGGTTTTTTTGGACATAATTCTCTAGTTATTCTCAAATTTCCTTGATACTATAATATATCCAATGTTAATTTCATAATATTTTAGTCTTCCCTTTTTAAAAGGGTGTGTCAAAATAAGTATCCCACTCCCTCAGGAATGGAACCTATTGAAAGAGGATGGCCTACATCCAAGGTAAGACTATGGTGAATCAATTATAAAGAATTAATGATGGATCGTGAATATCCTCTACGTAGTTTTCCTTATTAGTTACTTGTTATAGTTTTTTTTGGTTGAGTTACATGTTGTAGGAAAAAAGTTCCTATAAAACCCCCATGCCTTTGTCATTTTCTTCACCCTAATTTTCAATTTTTCAATCATTGCATAGATCATCCATCATCTACATGTAGATTTACTCCTATGAAGGTCCTAAATTTTTTTTCTTAATTTATATATACTTATACAAAAATATACACATAGTCACATTTTTTATGGAGCTACATATATGTACATTTTTAAGGGACTTGCAAGGGATACCTTGTTAGATGACCTACGTAGGGTACCTTTTCAAAGGACATGCGTTGAGATCTTCCTTTTATAAATTCATAAATTTCTCTATGCTTAAAATTTGATCATTCATGGGTTAATATTCCAACATATTATAGAAATCAGTTCTTTCTTACTGGTTCTAAATAAATCATTTAATTAATTCAATCAAGGAAGCTAATTTGGCCGGACTAAAATGATGAAAGAAATTGGACCAAAATATTATGATGTGATTGAGTGTACCCATCCTAAATTGGATAATTCCTTGATTCTATATCAACATTAATATATGAAATGTATCTATATACCATTTTATGATATTGGTCTTTTAATTTATGCTCACATTACAACATATAAAAAATATTTCTCAAATACATGGTTCCTAAAACATAGAACATATCATTACTTCAACATCTCTGTGATGGTTTTCCATATTAATGAGGGAATTGTTCCAATTGGATGATTTCTACATCACATAAGTTATACATTTGAAATTAAGAATCATGTTGTAGATCTATGGCCTCATTAATATGATTCAACCTTTAATGCTTCAAAGATAGATGAATCTAATGGCTGGAATGAAAATTGGGATATCCACTCTGGAGGGGGAGTCAATCCTGAATGGATCTTTGTGTTTTGGGTATACCAAAATGGCACTGATTTTAGGAAAGATCCATAATATGTTCATATTTATTATGATCTATAGTTAAGACAGACTTATGGTTATAAAAATGAAAGCTTTCCTTAATTATAGAATTGATGGAGTCTGCAAATTCAATTATTTCAAATTGACATAAGGTGAGGTTTGCATCAGTTTGTGGGATGTCTATAAAATTTTTAGGGATCTTATTCTCAAAGATATATATGAATAATTTATCCCAAAAATGAAAACATGGGATGATGATGAGAAAATTCCACCATTGTCCCAATATTTATTCCAAATAGTGAAGGATATACAGAATGAAAAAAATGATGTTTGTCCTGGAGCTGACATCCATGTGAAAGTGTTAATGGAAAGTTTTTTAGAACTAGTGAAAGAGAAATATACTACTTGTAGATATCATACCGTTTTGTATAAAATAGATAGCCAAGGTTCCTTGGATACATTATGGACCAAATTGTATAAGGGTGACTAAAAACATTGGGGTTATAAGTTTTAGCCAAATATTACTGGAAAGGTGCATGTGGATTTCTTCTTTACCATGTGGATAAGCATCTATCTACTTCTAGTTTGCGAGTATAGTGGTGGTGTGAGAGTGGGAAAAAATTTTATGGCATACAGGTTATCATAAGGGGTGTATATTGGGTTTTACTTACCAATTTTTTCAATAATATATCACTTCCTATAGCATTTCTATAATCATAATGATACATTTAGAATTTTATGATCATTTTAGATATTTTGGGGCAAGATTACAGCACATTTAAGTTCATATTCCAGGATAGTTTTACTTAAGATCCCATTTGGTAGATTTACATTGTTTTTTAGAAAGATTTCGGGACTCATCCTATGAACCTAGAGGTTGATGAG
The DNA here is from genome assembly GCA_963277665.1 of Viscum album. Lineage (NCBI taxonomy): Eukaryota > Viridiplantae > Streptophyta > Magnoliopsida > Santalales > Viscaceae > Viscum > Viscum album. The sequence continues at coordinate 1,974,896,766 of OY728133.1, forward strand.
GTACTAAATGCTCTGAACATATCTGGATACATCAGCTTATTTCAAGTTGGTGAACCATCGAACAAGAATAGTTTTTAATAATGGCACAGAAGATAATTACGAGATGAGGGGATATATAATAGCATTCAAGAATAGTTTATTTTTTCCCCATATCTACAATTATATTCTCGTAGAGGCTTATATGCCTTATAGGTTTTCTCACTAGTTCAAATGTATTCAACAATCATGCTCGTTCCCTCCCACATATGTTTGGCATGAGAAGCACACAATAGTAGCCCAAATATTATGGATTTTGATGGCTTTAAAATAATACAAAATTCATATTATGCTACCTATGTCATGGGAATTAATTTTATTATAAAATATATATTCTAAATCATGGGATTCTTCACTCCCAATGTGGGATTTAATGAAAGGACCATGTCAGGTAGAGTCTATGAAAACTATCGATCATGGAAATCATGGAAATAAGTATAAAACTAATGATGATGAAGAGGATTTAAGGCCTTGAAAATGTTATCGTATAAATTCTATCAACAAAAAATAGATAATGAGATAAAACCCATAGTGACAAGGCATTCTAGTCACTATCTTCTAGAAGAAGATGTTGTTTCGTCCTCTAGTTCTTCTTATGAAGATGGAAGTCCTAAAAAGACATTAAAATTAGAGGGTGTTTAATTCTACCCACATCAAATAGTAACAAAGAAAAACTACATGTGACCCTTAACAATCAATTATTAGAAAAGCATGACTTTTCAAATCATGGATTCATAGTATTTTCTCCATCATGGTCTTCTCATTTTGGATTTGGGTGATGATAAAGAAACCATTAATTGTCATCCAGAGAGTAATTTAATTGATGTAAATGAGGAATTCATGAAGTTTAAAATTTTTATATATGCAACTGATGAAAATGTCCCAGCCTCAAAATGAGTATCTGACATAATGGATCAAGGAATATGGAAATGGGTTATTGATCTCCAAGAGGAGGAATGGGACATTATATTAAAATTGATAATGTATTTCTATATTCATTTTTTATTATTATTTGACATCATCCACTATCACTTATTTTGATGGAATTTCATTTTATATCTTGAAATCAGAAAAGGATAAGAATAAGGAATGGTTATCAATTCAACAAATTATGGGGATATAAGCACCCTAATTAATACATTTTACGAATCCCTTGGGTATCCAAAACTCTCTCCATGAGGGAAAACCACAATGGAGGTAACAGAGATAGAAAATCCACATCTGGTACCTCAGGTTTCTGCTGTTAAGAAGAGAAGTAAAATATCTCCACAATAATATTAAAAAAAGTGAAATTCATCATTAAATTTGGTTTGGTGAGTATTCTAGAGTGATTATTTTCACTTTTATCTGGTATTACAACATAATTGAAAAACAATTCTGACCAATTTAATCTTTTTTCAAGATATACGCCACATTATTCACTTAAGGGATCTGGTAATTTTCCTTCAAGGACTAAGAAAGAAAACCTGGGGAAGGTATATATTTGTGTTAACAAAACAGTCACCTTGAAAAATAAAGGATTCATGGATGTGGCTTCATCTACTACTGCATCTATGGAGAGAAAGGAAAATCATGGTAATTTCATATACACTTCTTCTGGTTGTCATATGATATTTCAATTATTTTTTACCCATAGTATCATATGCATGTTTCTTATATTTGTGGATCTTGTGGAAGTTAGTGCTGATATTCAAATTTCTCCTAGAGGGAGAAAAGAGGATCCTGAGTAGTATAAGGATGTTTTTGGTGTTGATCATTACTCAAGAAGTCCTGATAATAGAATTCCAGTTGAATAGATGGTAGAGGGAAATGTCAATAGATCCAATGTAGTATTGTTCAACATTTTATTTATTCCTTAAATGGTATGTGTGCTATGATATACAAATCAATATACATGGAACTGATGGAATATCTTAATCCAAACAATGATATTATAGGTTATATCAAGGATTTTATTGAATTTTTTGAGGAACTGAAAGGATGTAAGTTTTCTTTTTTTTATTTTTTTTATATCTAATTGTTATTTTATTTGATATTTCACATCGAATATCAACAAATACAGCTTTTCAATAGATAATATTGAATGTTCCCTTCAATAATGGGGCATTTCACACCATCTAACCACTACTAACATTATAGAAATATTAACTGGTATTCAAGAATCAAGAGATACTCCAAATCCTTTGATCATGGTGGCTGAGAATACTTTCTAGAATGTCCCAGAATAAGAAGTATCTACTAAAAATAGTATAGTGGAGAAAACTATGGAGGAATCTACTCATGATGTAGACATATTAATTGGTAAATTTCACCAACTTTCTTGATAAGTAATAATTATTTATACTCTTTTTATGTTAATAATGAATATGGTTTATCATTTTAGGATTATCAGTTTTTATGGATAAGTTTGAAGATGAAACATATACCTAGCCTCAACTAGAAATGTATGGTGACACACCTTCTTCATAGGGAGAAGATCAGGCCACTTCCTTGAGTGCTTTGATTCTGTAATATGTCCCTCCTCATAGAAGTGACTCTGAGTCTGACATAGAGATGTAGGTTAACATTAATATCATGCATGAAAATAAATGGTGAATCATTAGGATAATTATATTTGAAAAAACTATGTAAGATATTACATCACATTTTTTTAGTCATCTAGCACTATTTAACTTATTGGTATTTTTTGGTTTTGATTATCATCTAATTTATAATGTGGTTAAGGACACCATCCATTGGTGGGAGAAATAGAATAATCTATATAATGACCTTGTAAATGTCAAAAGTCTTACTAATATTGAGGGTTTTTGGACCACATTATACCGTGTAGACGCCAACCATAGTGCAATGTTGGAAGAGCTCAAAAAATGAATTAAGGAGTATACATTACAATTTTTATGCCTTCCTCAAGAGGTTTCATGGCATTATTAATGTGGTGTATAACCTTCAGAAATAGTGGTATATTACTGAAGATGAACTTTTAGAACTCCATCGATAATTAGGAGAATCCCTACTTGAAGGGGTAACTTCCATTGGGGTTTCCATGGAAGTACATCGCATAGCCCAGGAAATAGAAGATGTTCACCTAGATAAGAATAAATAGTCAGTTGATAGAGCTCAGGAGGTTGTTCCATAAATTAAGATCATTTTTTAATGCCTCATGTAATATAAGACAAAGAGACTATATTCTTTGGATGTCCCTCTAGTTTTTCTACATAAAGAAAAGCATTTTGACTCTGATTATATATGTTTTCATCCCTTCTACTTTTATTGCAATCATATCATCAAATATGATTTTGATAGAACTACATGTTTATGTCGACTATTCAAAATTATAAAGATTGTTATGGGGGTGCTCTAAAAATTTGTATCTAAGACAATAGGACTAGTGAGTGTAGTTTGACTATTGTTAGTGACATATAGATAAACCTAAATACATTGTGTCTTTTGACTTCTTATTTCTTGATATTTCATAAACCATATAGAGTGTAGTTCTAGAGTGATGAGACTTGACTTTTATCCAAAATTCCCTTTTACTTTTTTCTGTATAGTGAGTACTATGTATCTTTTTTTAGAAAATTTGATGTCATCAAAATTAAACATGTAATTTGAGTGTTTTAGGTCGAACATATTTGATAATAAATTTGGTGATTAAAACCCCAAACAAGGCCTTGTTGATGGGAAGGTCCCAAAATCATGAAGATACAACCCAGGGGAATCTTGAGTCCTAGTTTTTTTTGGTCACCATATCTAAAATGATAAGTATAGATATAGATGGGGTCTCTCCTAAGAATTATGTTACATCTGAATGAAAAAATCCATTTTGGGGATTGTATTATAGAGTTCCAAATAGGGAACATAATGCATAGTTCTGTAGTGGTATCCTTAAGATGAAAGACATGTTATTAGTGTGACTTATTCAAGGAAAAATGGGGCACATATTGCATAGAAAAATACAAGAGATCCATTGAATTATGAAATTATATTTTTGAAAGAGAATATGTATTTAATATTTGAAAGCCACATTACCATAGTGTGTGGATTTTTTCAAGAAATGTGTCTGAAAATAAGGCGACAAATGTTCCAACATATTCCCCGAATGGGGAAACAACTTCTAAATGAATTTTTGGTATGATGGATGGTATATATTGTTAAATAACCAATTTTAGGAGAAGAATGATTTTTTTCAAAAAAGGATTATGGTCTTGTATAGTTTAAAATAATGAAATACAGAAATTAAGTTATTTTTTAAAATATTCTATGTAGTTTATATTCATATATTAAGGCCATCAGGTCATGTAGTTTAATGTCAAATGGTAGTAACATTATGGTATGAAGTTAAAATTCACTCTACAAGTACACTGAGGTATTATTTTAATGTCATTATCATGGACTAGTGATTTAATGGATTTCTAATTATTTGTAAATTCTGGAAATGTGCTACAATATTTTGGTATGGATTGTGATAAATGTAATCAGTGATTAGTGGATTTTAAATTTGTAGAATTACATGAGAAAAGGTATAATGGAAATTAGAGGTGGTCTCTTCTAGGAAGGAAGTTACCACTATTTAAAAAAAACTTTTGTGGGGTCTATATTATGTAGGTCCAACTAGGGAATACGTTGTATAGCTATACTGTGGAATCCTTTGGCTAACAGACCCGTTATGTATGTGAATTTTATGAAAGGCTAACTAGGGAACATACTACATAGTCAAGTAATATAGCTCTCCATAATTTTTACATTCTATTTTCTAAATGCTATTGAATTTTTATGGAGATTCATAATTCCTCAAGCATAATGTTTGATTTTATTAATAATATTACATGAATACAAAATGGATATTCCCAGTCATGAATTCCAAATAATTAGAGGAATTGGCTCTATAAAAATGTGTTACCCAAAAATAGGAAGTATGGTTCCTGTAGTTTTATGTCATATGACTTGGACCATAATAATTTGTAAAAAATGGTGGATATGTGTTAGAATAGCCCAAGTTCATTCCAATATGATTATAATATATATAAAAGGAAATTTTGAACCACAACATTGGAAAATTATAGTTTGGGAGAATGGAAATGAGATAAATAAGAAAATGATGACAATATTATCTTGTGGATTCCTACATACCGTCATTAATGCTTAGAGGGACAGAAGAGTCTTCTTCTATGAATAAAGTATCCACAATTTGAAAACCCCATAATGGGGGCTATATTTTTCATGTCCAACTAAGGCATGTGTTTCATTTCAAAATAGTGGAATTCATTGGATGACATGCCCGTTATGTAAGGAATTTAATGCAATGACAATTCTTTCATGTACTATAGAGTGAGAAGAAGGAGTTATTATGTATCAGACATTATTCAACCCAAAATTGATGAAAGATTATGAATATATGAATTTATTTCATGATTAGTAGTATGATATGTGAATGGGGAATTTTCCAATGCTTAAAGGAAGTGTTTGGACCGATATTGTCCATGAGTTTGGACTCCCTTACATAAATATTAATCATATAGATTTAAGGGACTTATCTTTTTTAATTGATGGGATCCTTGAGGATAGGGCCCAAAATAGATGATCTTGTATAGATTTTGATCATATGTAAGAGGGAGGATTTTCATTTATCCCTTGACTGAGACTAGTGTCTGAGGCCTAGTTTTCACTATGTATGTCAAATGGGATGACAATCACACCATTCATAGTTCACTGAATACCATGAATTTTAACATCATCCAGTGAGGACAATATTTATGATGTTTAACATGTTTCTTTCAGGACAATGATATATTCTACATGAAGGGAAAGGGCAGATTTGTAGAGTTTTACATCATGTGGTAAAGACATTAGCAAGGTAGTTTAATGTTTTGCAGTAAAGAATCATTTTTCTTTGACATGAAATATCAAAAGTAAATACAATAGAACTTGGTAATGGGGTCCAAGAATCACTACATATCTTGTCAGAGCAGCATTACTAGGAAAATGACCAATACCCACAGTTCAAAATCGTGGGTATAGCCCCCAAAACCATGGGTTTAGCCTATACCCACGATTTTGGAATCCATGGGAAACCGAGGTGTCAGGATAGGTCCCCAACATATTCTAATAGTTTGTAAACCATTAGTGTAGTTTTTTTACTATTTGAAAGTCTGAAACCCAATTTGCACACATTAATAGCCTTATATATTCCGTTATAAAATCCTGGGTATAACTAATAAAAAACAAAATAGACAGTGTTGAACTCACAACCTATATTTTTTATTCAAGGCACCTCACCACTCATGTTATGCCAATTAAGAATATATATATATATATATCTCTAAATATATTAATCAAAATCCATATTAAAAAAATAGAGGTCCTGGGTTTCGATCCCACGTCTTTCTCATAATGATTCCAACACCTAACCAACACGGCACAATCACTTTTATATTAATATATCTACATTTATCCTAATATGTTAATCTAGATTCCTATATTAGAAAATACATTTAAATTGTGATTCAACCCTGAGACCACATGGTATTACAAACACTGCCTCACCAAACAACCAACAATGATCATAGGTTCATATATTTTTATATACATAAATATATTAATCAATATTGTGGGTATATGATTTAATGAAATGGATATAAATTTTCCCACAAAATATTTTTTGTGTCCCAGAATGTTTTTTCCCACCATAATGCAAGAATTATATACCCATGGTTTTATAAAATCATGGTTGTAGGTCTTCAAAAACCACTATACCCATGGTTTTTCAAAACATTTGGTATATGCATGGAAATAAAAACCTATACCCATGGTTTTGGAATAAACCATGGGTATAGGTGTTTTTTCTCAGTTATGGAAAACAATACGAATTGGTCATAAAAAAAACCTATACCCACAGTTTCTCAAAACTGGGGGTATAGGTTCCCATACAACCCATGTACCGACAGTTTTCAAATACCATGGGTATAGGTATAATTTAAAGTAGTGAATGAATCAATCCACAACTAATAGAAATATTTATGAGATCATGTATAAAGTGAGAACTTGTATTTACTTGCTCCAGTATATTAGAATTATATAAGGGAGAGTATAAGATTTTTTTATCTTTTGATGTGGGTGGGTTCATGATTTAAAATATTGACATCACTGCGTATGTCACAGGGGTGAGAATCAAGCCACATATTGTTCTTGAATGAAGATCCATTTAGTTTATTGTCATGTGGCGAGGACATATATTGATCCTTTTATGTTATTAATGATCGGACCATTGATAACCCGAATAGTAATTAAGACACCTTATTTATATAGAGATGTGATTTACCCAGTTTCTAATCCCATATGTGTTGTGCTTGATGTGAGAAACAAGTAGTGTGAAAGGTTTCTTCGGCAAAAAATAGGAAACCCAAGTTAATGATTGTGCTATGATGATTAAGTGGTGTCTGAGCTAGGGAATATGAAATTAGGGTATCAATGAATCTTACTAGGTAAATAATCAAGAGACACATATTTATTGGAACTATTCCCTATATCAATCATGTTTTGATGTGGGGAAGAGGTATTTTCATAATTTCTAGGATAATGGTTGGGTCTAATGATGGAAGTCCAGGCATCACTGTGTATCTCGTTGTAATAAAAATAAAATTAGAAGTCATATAAGATATCCCAATTATGATCTAACTCATGCACGAGGAAAAAGAATAGGGTATTCTCTTACAAAATTGGGGTTGGGCCCGAGGTTGGATACCTAGGCATCACTACATATCTAGCTGGAGAAAGACTAAAGACAAAAATAGTTCTTGAAATGTTCCTTGTGCTGGTTTGATTCATACATAGGTAAATGAGGATTTTATTTTATTTATTACTGGATACAATATTGACGATATTGTTTTCAATGAAAAATTCATTGGAATGAAAATAAATCCACACAATGTTCTTGAAGTGGATTCCCAGCACCAACTAGATTTTGATGCGAGGAAGGGGTTTTTAAGTCATGGATGTGCCAGAGATATGATATTTGTGCATCACCAAAAATCTAATTGGGATGAAAATCTAGCCATATATAGTTCATTAGAAGATCATTCCCTGCACCAATTGAGTTTTGATATCATAAATGGAAGGCTTCTATTATATTCAAAATTAATGGTCAGGCCCAAGATATAAGATGGAATGCGAATAAAAATATATGTTCAGAAAGAGTGATTTGTATATATTAAGTTCATATATAAGAAAATGGGATATTTTGTATTGATGGTTGTGGATGGACCCATTATTGGAGAGTTGGGTTACATTACATATCTCATTGGAATGATAATCAAGTCATCCATGGTCCTCTAAAGAACCAAGAAATTTATCGTTAGGAGGAAACAATGTGGCTGAACTAAAATTAATATAAAATTACTTCTTGACCTGGGGATTAAACCTAGCTATCATTATGTATCATTCTTAGAGAAATAATCAAGCCACATATTGTTCATGAGAAGGGGTCACTATGCAAATCCGATTCAAAGAAATAGAGAAATGGGGTCCAATTTCCACTAGTGAGTAGCAGTGTTTTGAGTAATTCTTATAGATTGAAGTACTAATATTTTATTATACTGTTAGGAATTTAAATTTGCGGTATCTTCATATATTTATTAAAATTAAATGAATAAAATGTTAAATATAAAGATTAATGTAGTGTGGGGAGGAATATTGTTGTTTTTAAGGTATAGGTCATGAGACTTGGACCTCATGATGTGTTGTTTAATTTCGTTTGATATGTATAAAGATGATATGCAGTTTGACATCATACATAATGGATGTTTGGTTGTGATCATGTTTATCATCATAGAAATTGGATGATCTTTATGTACTTTAAAAATTACTTGTTTAAGAAACTTGAATTTGATGTAGTTTTAGTGAGTTCTCCATCTATTGATATTATGGAATAAGCTCTATTATAGTATACCTTATGTATGGAATATGGTTATTCCCAATTTGGATCATGTTTTTGAGGATGATTTCATGGAATCATTTGTGTACTAAAGAACAATACCAATTCTCCAAGGAGGAATTAATGGAGGAAAACATTTTTGTTGAAAGCTTGGCTTATTCGGTTCTTATAGACAACCAAGTGATGCACGGTATGAAATCTATTTTAATTAATTGTATCCATCTCATTTATTTGTTATAATATTGATAATCTAAAGATAACTGAATTATAAAATAAACATGGAGTGAAGGAAATTAAACATCAATGGGAAGGACTAATACTGGTCCGTATACCAATTAATATAGAGTCGACCCTCGGGAAATATAAGTAGTAGCCATACAAGCCCATAAGGAATGAAAAATATTATCAATACAATATTTATTATCATCATCCACTACTTTCTGGAGTATATTGGACAATGTTTTTTTAAATCCTCTATCTTCTCATTGGCTACTACAAGATAGTGGGATGAATAGTTTGATTTCATATTGTTCACATAATAAAGCTTCCCTACCTCCTAAGAATATAAATTTATGTTATTTTCTATCAAAATGGTATGAGGGAAAAAATTAATGTGATGATATTATCTATGAAAAAGAAAACAGTTCTTTAATCCCCAACATATTTTTTAGGTATTGTCGCGTCACATTTAGAGAATAAATCAACAGAAGTATAGGTGTATGTTAATTGTTTATCCATAGCAACATGATATGGTCCTACTACATCCATTCCACATTTAGAAAATAGCCAGTAATATTTAGATATATTTAAAAACTCTAAGGGATGATAAATTAAGTTGGCATTAAATTGGAAAGGATTACACTTCAGAGTAATATATGTGCAGTCCAACATCATCAAAGGCCAGAAGTATCCAAGTAATTACATTTTATTAGAAAGTATGTGACTAAACTGGTGGTCACCGCATGCTAAGGCATGTAATTATTTCATGATATCCATATTATCTTCTCCATAAATACATATGAAGTGTATTATATCGAAACCTCATTTGTAGAGGATCTTTTGGTGGTCTTAACCATCATAAAGATTGAAATTAACTTCTTGTCTACAGATTTTCTCTCTTCCAAATCTATTTGTTGGAAGTACTATGTTTTAAAGATATTACATGATAGGATAAATCAATTATATGATATGACGACATGGACTAAAAGGGGGATGATTTAATTTATTTCAACTATTTTTATATGAATAATAATTGAAAAGACAGTACTATGAGAAATGATGATGATTGTCTCATCCTTGTTTAGATTCACCAGGGATATGGATGCATTTTCCAATGCATCTGCATGGGAATTTTGGGATCACATGACATAAGACAATATGAGATAATTGTTAAAATATAACATTAATCCTCTATCATAATCACAGAGAGGTATTAGTTCTTCTTTTCAAATGTAATAATCCCCATTAATCTGTTTGATTACCAACCATGAATCACCCTTCACCTCTTGGCGGTTCACTAGTAGATGGAGTGTTAATTCCATCATTGTATTGAGAGCCTGATATTCAGCCTCATTTTATGTACCACCCTATGATAATGGGTAGGAGTATTGTAACACTTCCTTTTGGGGGATATGACCACAATTCCCAACCCAATATTTTTGATCTTAGGGTATTTCATTCTCGTCCTCATTCGACTTATGGAAGAACCATAAAAATATATTTCACATGGTTGGGGACTATCCTAAATTGAAAATATTTATTCATTATGGAGTTCAATATTAAATGATTTCTCTTCAATATATGGGTTTTTAGTGAGGAATTGTACTAATTATTGGCCTTTAACAACATTATGAGGCACAAAATCTATATCAAACTGGAGAAAAATAGCTACCCATTCTGTAAGACATCCAGTCAACATAGGATGATTGATGATAAATTAGGGTGGGTTTTTGTGAGAGATCAAATAGACCTTGGGATTCTACCACTAGTAATATTTAATGATTACTAATAGGAAGATTTTTTAAAAATCTAAATATCAAGCCTCTCTTTCAAGAATTGTTTGACTGAACAAATAAAGGCTTATTTCATTCCATGCATCATTCTTCTAGGCATGGAAGGAAACAAATGATTGATCCATAATTGTAACATAAATAATGAGTGGTTTTCCTTCAATGTGTGGAATCAATACTGGCAGACTTAAAATTTATTTCATGAGGGTATCAAATTCCTCATGGAAATCATTGGTCCACTAATAAGTGACATATTTCTTAATCAAATTAGTGAATGAAAATCACTTATCGGGTAGATTGGATATGATGACCCAGATATAAACCTAGTTCCCGTGAAGTCCTCTCAACTCATTACAGTTTTGAGGTGGTGACATTGCAAGGATATCCTTAGTCTTCCCATGATAGACATAAATTCCACAATATTATACAACCGAACAAGGAAATTTTCCTAGGGATACCCTAAAAGAAAATTTCAAGGGGTTCATCATCATATTTTTATGTTGAATCGTGCTAAATATATTCCATATATGATTTAGATGATTAGAACATTATCAATATTTTACAAAAAAACATCAACAAAGAATTCAATAAATTTTCTCATGAATAGTATGAATATGATGTGCATTGAAGGTTGGTATGCCGCACTAGCATTCATCAACAAAAATGGAATTACCTAATAGAAAATTGTGACTTTAGGGGATCTAATGGATGTATATTCGTCAAATTAATGGTCCATATATATTTATATTTACCCATTATATCCATATATGGATGATATATCATCATATCCCACTATTTAATCTACCAAGAGTTTTGTGATCTTAACTGGGGAGTCATCTTTGTAAAAATGCTAGTTGAGATCTATAAAATAAATGAAAACAATGATTTTTCAAATTCTTCTTCAACACTAGAAAAATATTATCTATCCAAATTGGATATTACTCATATCAGATGAAGTCTATATTGATAGTATTATCAACATCATCCTCAATTATGGAGGCATGAGTCAGGTGTATTCTTCATGATTTTTTCTTATTTCCTTTATGATTTTTTGGTGATCCTAAATGATGAGTGGCCAAATCATGTTCAAGACATGCCATTTATGTATAATTAAAAGAAAAATGTATCCTTCTGTTGTTTTAGAAAGGATTTATACACCTCTTCCACTTCATAGGTCATGGTCATAATAATTAGAGTGTGGTGTAGGTCTTCCTCTATACCCATATTATTTTCTCTGATTCCATCCACATCAGTGTGGACGAAATCCTCAAATCCAGGAGGGGAATCCATCAGTTCTTCCACTTATTCATTTTCTTAATGTGTTTCTTCTCTGTATCTTCTTAAAGGGTAGGTTTTAAAGTATGAATTTTAGAGGTAGTGGAGGATTCAATAATTGTACATCCCAAAGAGTTAGCAATCAATTCCAACTTAACTTATGATGAAGGGTCTTTTTGAAGATATGAATGGAAAATAATGGCTCTATATTCTGAATCCATGTATATTTCCATGATTTTGGAAACTTCATATATCCAAACTAATGATGTTGAGACTAGTCGAAGCATAGTGGGTGAAATGATTAATTTTTCATTTAGGCTATCATCACTGCTCGAAAAGGCATGGAATTCTTATATGCCACCAGGATTAGTTATCTTGATTGAAATTATGGAATCTATAGAATGAGTAATTGTATCTAGGATAACCCATTCTACCAGATTAATGGGAATCACATAATCTACTCTGATGTTATTTAATGAGTAATCTAGTATCTTTTACAGACCATTCGTAGAATTGATTCAAATAACACAATTCACCAAGGATTGTTTTTCCTTTTTTTGATAGAACTCTACATCAATTTTCTGAGATTCACATGTTTTCAATGGTGAATTTTCACTTTGAAATGTCCCAAATTGAAAATTGAAAAAATCTTTTAAACATTGGGGGTTGGATGAAATAGTGGACTCCTGATAATGTAGACAAGGTCTCCCAAAAATAATGTTATAAGTTGTGTCCTATCGAACAACCATGAACTCCGAATAAGATATGAGATCCCAAAACTGATGTCTAAGCATAATATCACTGAGAGGTTCTTGATCATTTTTTTATAACCCTGTAACATCGATGAAGAGGGAGACTGGTGGGATTCATTAATTCAAAATCATTGATGTGTACGGATGGGAATCAGATTGACCCCTGTGGCATTATCAGTGAAGGATCATCAGATATTAGTATCATTGATCTTACTAGATAGGTAAAAAGAATAGATTATTCCTTATATGATAGCATCCTCATCCTGTTTCATGAAGTAAATTGACCAAATTTAATTCTAATCAATCATTCTACATACAATAAACATCCACTATAGTAACTAAGGTTTCAAACTCTTGAGGGATATATAAAGCCTCAATAAGTTATTTCCAATGATCCTTCGATAATATCAGGGAATCTGGGATTAATAACACGACTTTTACTTGGGTTAGTTTTTTCAACACATCATACTTTTGATCCATAGGTCTGTTTCATCTATCATGGACAATCTATTTTGTAGGTTCCTTAGTAGATGATTCTACTGAGGTTTATGGACCATCTTTTGGTGTAAAAGATGAATGTATATATGATCTTGGAGGATTATGCTGGCTAGGTATACCCACTCAAATAGGTTGTGGTGAAATTTCCTATAACTAGTATTACAATATGATTATGTTAGTTCAGGCCCTTTCATGTGGGGAAGAATTCTTGTTTTCTTGTTGATCCCACCGAAGGGGTATCCCACAATTTTATAATGCATAAATAATTTTGAGGAGGGGTGTGGATGGAGAAGTGGATTCTAGAATTACAATGTATTCCCTTGTATCCTTGACCATAATGACCTCTTTCTCTTGTTTCCCAATCATCTGAAGGAAAATCAGCAACATATTAAAAATCATCATTTCAGTAGGGATCTATTTAGTGAATAACATTAAACAAACCAATGATCAGCTCCTCATCTGATAAGGATTGTTCCTAGGGGCTTGAATCTTGTTGTGTATTTTGGTGGGGCATTTCCCATTATTATGATATGGTAGTCAGGAAATCAAATAATGTCAATGATAAATTTTTCCTTAACACGAACTCATATTCCTCTCTTTCCTCCAAATTCTTAAAACCACGATTCCTTTTTGAGGATTTCCCATCAGTGGATTGGGCTTTTGATAAAGACAAATTTGTTATAACATATTTGGAAAGAGACTAAGTTTATTTTTATAATGAAATATATAGAATTTAATCAGATCAATTTATTGCTTTCTTGACCATCCAATATTCAAATTATATGATAATTGTTATTTTTCACTTCCAGCCACCCACCTTCCTCCTCTGGATCGATAAAAATATTATAATTGTAACATCCCAAGTATTTATAGAATAATAATTTTTAATATCTGTTAATATTTATGAATAGGATATTAACTTTACATTAAATAAGACACTTTTTAGGATAGCATACCAGACCCACAACAACGGTTATCTCTGAAATCATATGTTTCATAGAACATTGAGTTATACCAAAAATTAATATAATAGTGATTTTATTATTTCAATTATTAGTTAACAACTAGAAATTGTATTAGAGGGAATGAACAGAACTAAAAAAATACGATTAAATACATTTTTTAAATGTGTTTTCATATATCTAATAAATTATAGAGTCTTCAAATCAGAAATAATTTTAATTTAATCATAAAATATGTTAATATTTTTAAAATGTCCTTTTACCACCTTTTTAATGTGAACCCCCTTTAAAAATCCTTCTTTCTTAACATTAATTTGTTATGTTTGCCCAGATATAATTCTTTTGTTAAATAAGAACATAAAAATTTACTTCAGTTTAAATTTGGGTGTTTTCTCATAGAATCAATATTTTATGAATAGTAAAAAAATAATGCATTTTAATTCTAATATTCCTTTTAATATTATAGATTTTTATAGTTAGATAAACATTTAAATTGTAATTAATCTGTAATTAGATTAATTTTTTATAATTTAATCCAATTTTTTGCATTGGAACTAATTTCACATTGAAATCAGATATAAACACACATCAAACTTTTGATGAATATTACTTTTTTAAAACACCTTTTTAATTTTGAAAACAGGAATTAATATTAAATTGTGTTATTAAACTTATATATGTTGAATTCAGAAAATGGATTCCATATTTGGAATCATAATTTCCAAATTTTGTTAATAGCTACCTTTTATTTTTCAACATTATCAATAGTAACATTAGAAATAATTTTTATTTAGCACAGTTAAAAGGTAAATCCTGTAAATTTTGCTAAATGATAAAATTATAGTAGTATAAAACTACCCTAACACATGTCCTAATACTATTAAATGATATCTGTCTGACCCTGACCATCTATGGACTATTTTGGGCCCCCATGGAGATACATGGATGTGTTAATCACATGTTATAATAATTATTTTCAATGTAAAGGGAACTATAACATTAAAAATTATCTTTTACTAAAATGGTTTTTATATAGGGTTATGAAACCAGTAACTTCAGATATAAAAAGTAATTATATTGATAAAAATATTTCCTACATCTATGTAATTTATTTATCAATTTAAAACATTAAATAAATAAATTTATTTATGACTATATGATAATGCAGTTATTACATTATTAATGAAATATTAAAATAAATGACATTATAAATATTAAATTAAAATAAATTTTTACATTTTTTATTCCATACACTAATTTAATGGATGATATTTACATATTATATTTTATTTAATGCCTTTTTTATGTAATCATGTTGTTATGACTTAAAAAAACAATTACTAAATAGTTTCAGAATTTAAATAAATGAGTTCTTAAAAAAATATTTTAATAAATTTGATAATAGACCAAAAAATATAAGATCAGTAAAAATGAATTATATAATTTTAACAATTTCATTAAGGAAACAATTGTTGTTCTCTTTAAATTTTTTAGTGACATAAGAAAAAATATATTATGAAAATACAAAAGACCTGGTAAGAGTTAATGTTTTTAAATAAGGTTTAATGATAATAGATAAGTATAATTTTATTACATAAACATGTCAAAACCCTATTGGTTGAGAGGATTTCGACCAATCCTATTCTATTATTTTAATTATATAATTTTGGTGATATTATAATTTTATAATAAATTTTAATATTATAATATTTCAAGACTTTTTTAAGGTTCACCTCCTCCATCTTATAAATGGAAACCACCTCTACCCACAGAATCACACTAATTATGCCCCTTGGATCATCCTAATTCTAATCAGATAAGCTCCCAACTTCTCCCTTTCCTACTATAAGCCTTACCTTTTTCATAATACAATTTTAGAAATAATTTTTTCTCAAATCAAAAGTTGTTACCCGATTTAGAGGTAACATCTTCCCTCAAGTACCTTTCCTTTATTGTCCTTATCCACTAAATATAATATTCTTATTATTTGATTACATAAAAAAATATCCTCTATATACTGTGATATTATTTTGAGAAGTATTGGATCTAAACTTCCTCACACGTCTAACTAATAAATACGAACATATTACTTCTTTATAGAATGAACTACTGCCTCACGAAATGATGATTGTTCAATTATATCCTACCACCTCTCATGGATTCCATTATGATGAAACATTATTTATATATCATATATATTAAATTTATATTTTCTATATTCTTCTGTAGTTTTTATTTACAACATACCATTATTTTTTCTATAATGTCTAAAAATGATAATTTCATTTGTGGAAATGCCGACTTACGCACCCTCAAAGTGAAATGACTCATTTATGCCATACATGAAACAAATAAACAATGAAGTTAATGAACTAATTTAATATATATAACATATATATTATTCATTAATTAAAATAAACCTATGCATCATTTAGTTTTTATTCATTTAATATGATAAATAAATGAATGTATCATGTAAGCAAACGATCGGCCTACAATCTCCATGAATGGTGCATTTCATTTCATATATCCAAAAATTATAGAAATAATAGATAAATATACACTAAATTTATATTATATTTATATCATCAATAAAAATATTCTTTAGATGTTGTTCTTTTGACTACATGTACAAGTTACATCAAAAGAAGTTCATTTTTGACTTAATACCAAACATCAACAATATTTCCGTTATGAATATAAATAATCATGTTATTGTTATAACATGGTAATAGATTATAAAAACGGAATAATAAACTTGAAATTTTTATCAATCTAGTATAAATAAATATAATATTATTTTTTAGTAAGAACAAGGAACATACATGTTAAGATGCACTCAGTGTAAGGGAAATCTAAATTCTATATTTATTCATTGAGTTAAATATCTGTATCATTGGTTTTTTACCAACATTATGTTTGAATGACATATGATTTTTTTAAACTAAATATCCAATTATATTTGGTGTATTTATATTTCACTCACATTATTATTTCATTGATTTATCCTTAGTCTAAAGATACAATTTTGGTAAGGGACCCTGTCTCAATCTTAATTCATTGAGGTATTTTTTCATAATATGAACCTTTATTATTTTATAAGGTGTATATATAGACACTATGAAAATCAGTATCTATATTTTTTATCATCTAATTTTATTTAATTTTTTATTAAATGTATTAATTCAGGAAGATTAATATTTAAATGTTTAAAGTGTAATGGGACACCATTAAATTTTAATGATTTAATTATAAAATCTTTTTTTCGTGATATTTTTTTTCATATTTATTTTATGGATATAAAATTATTTTTAAAAGATATTTTTATATATTTAAATTTAATTTAAATATTTTCACAATGAATCATTTATACGAAGCATCTTATTTTCATTACAAAATGAAAAAATAAAAGTTATTAATGAATGTGGTGACAATTAATTCTCCTACTCCATAACAGTTATTTGATATTTTGTATCCTCTATAAGACATAATTTTTAAAAAAGGAAAATAAATAGATAATTTCATTTCTATGTGTTTTTTTATTGAAAATGGTTTTGAAAGAGGGTTTAATATTTCAATATCTTGAAATGATTTCTTGTGGTTGAAAATGAAATTTTATGAGTGAAATTTTGATAATTGAAATGGTTTATGTGTTATAATTATATAATGGTACATGGACATTTGAAGGGAGGTTATGATACAAACTGATGATTGGTGGTTATATTATAATCCAAAGATGGGTTGTTCTGTGATAAACCATGTAACGCCCCGACCGCAGTTACCCGGAGTCGGTGCATTACTTCGTAAAATTGGAATGATCACAAAAGATCAAGTCTCGAAAGACCGATTAGTTTAGTAGCCTTGGAAACACTAGATACATTCATAAATGTTACATTACATCATAAAGTGAAAAACTAATAACAAAGTCTTCATAGTCCACACTCATATTCTCTTCTGACTGTCCCTGTAGGTAATTCATAAAATACTTCTTCACATCCTGAAAAATATTAAAACATTGAAAGGGTGAGCTCAGATGCTCAGTAAGGATAACAATATAGCAGAAGCTTTCATCAATAAACATAAACATTTAAGGCAATGCATAACTAAAACAAAAGCCTTTTGAACTTGAACTTCAACATAATATGGAAAAATTAAAATGAGATAATTCCATTTACTTCTTCATATGGATATTCTACTGGTAAAATAATCAGATGCAATATTAATAACCACTTTCATAATGATGGAATGCATAATGCCAGACTATCATAACCACGTAGCCAAGGCCTCGTGCCAAGACCACAAATAAGATTTTGTCAAGGCCTCGTGCCAAGACACTAGTTTGTCTCATGAGACCTACCGATGCATCGAGGAGCTATAGCAGGCTCCACCCGTCACTTATTAAGTCCAATGCATTCCTCATATGAATAGGTTTAAACATATCATAAACCATAACATAATCATATCACATAAAACATGAATAAAGAAAACATAACATCTCCACATTTCAATCACAAGATATCAATACAACACATTGATATAATAAAAACACTTTCAAAACCATTTTCAATACCAAAATAAAATAAAGGTAAAACATGGTATTTATTTTTCTTTTAAAAATGTTATTGATTGTAGAGGAAGCCGAAACTCAAATAATGGTCACGGTGGCAGAGAAGTCATTGTTGCCGCATACGTACGACAAAAACATTCCCTTTTGTCATTTAGTAAATGCTTCGTATAAAAATATTCCTTTCGAATAAACGTAATATTCAAAGGGGTTTATACACCATATAAAATAAAGTTCTGTATAAAACCAAATATGCCTCAATTAAAGGAGATTGAGACGAAGTCCCTTACAAAGATCATTTTTTAAATAAAATATATCTATTATGTGTATTTACTATAATTACACGTAAATTAGGTACAAATACAAGATTGTACATAATAATATCATGACATAATTTGAAAATAGGAGATTAACCCAAAGAATGAAAATTGGGTTAAGAAATTCCCTTACCTCGTGTCCGACTTGACTCGATCGTTCTTTAATCTCCATAATAATAAACTAGAGTTAATTTACAGTTTCTTAAGAACTGTTTCAAGTTTCTTATTCCTTTAATATCACTTATTACCATGTTATGAACATTATGTAATTATTTAAGTTAATAATGGTCGTTTTGTCGATCTTTGGTACTTGAGTCAAAAATAAACTTCTTATAATTACAAGTTGTTCATGTGGTGAAATATCCATTATATCTAGAATTATATTCATGATATAGATATCATATATCTCATATATATCCAGTATATACATACATTTATAATATTCCATAATGTTTAGAGGTAGGAAATGAAATGCACCGTTCATGGAGACGGTAAGCCGTACGTACGCATGAACGCTACTTTCATTTCTATTTCATATTTAATGGAATGAAATCATAATGATATAAAGGTATAATATAATTCCAGTATAATATAGTGTATAATATCATTTACTACATCCTTTATACATCCCACATATGGTATTAACGATTCAAATCACTTTGAGGGGGTGGTAGTCCGCACATCCTAAAATGAAAATATCGCGTTTACCCATAATGGAAATCATAAAGGTATGAATAAATGAAAAATAAATAAGCTTAAGTAAAACATAAACATATTATATATCATATATAAATATAGTGACATCTTAATGGCCACCTTTGAAGGTGTTATACGAGTGTTGAACAATCATCGTTTCGTGAGGCAGGAATTCGCCATCCACAGAAACAGTATGTTCTTTAACCATTAGATGTAGGTGTGTGTAAGTGTATCTCGAATACTACTTATAACAACATCCTAGTATATTGAGGATACTGGTGTTGTTACAAATGAAAAGAATAAAAAGAGTTTAGGGGGTTGGAGATGAAAAATAAAATAAAAGAACACAAGAGAAGACATTACCTTAAAATCGGGTAACTCTTTTGATTTGAGCCAAACGATTCCTTGGGAAGAATTCTGCCCAAAGTGAGGATTCTAGGAGTAAGGTAGGGAAGTTGGGAGAGTATTTGGGCAGAGTTTGGCCGAGCCAAATGGCTTGAAAGTGTGAATAAGGTGTTAGAGGTGGGGGCCTTTTATAAGTGGAGAGGAGGGGCACTCTTGGAAAGTAATGAAATGTTACTTTATTATAAAATGATTTTCAGATTATATAATTCTAGGCTAAGGTGATAAGGGTTCGAAATCTCCTCACCCAATAGGTTTTTGACAAGTGTAAGCCTTAGATTTTACATTATCCATTCATTTTATTTAAATCGTTAATTAATGAGGTAATCGCTACATCATCATGGTGTCATAAATAATTTAATATATTTAATGTCTAAAAATTATAAAAAAATATATCATAATGTAGGAAATATTTTTAGATTTCTAATGAATATTTATAGTAAAAAATATGACTTATATAATCCTATTTAAAAATTGTTTTAGTAAAACAACTCTTGTTTGTGACCGTTTTATTTTAACATTAAATAAAAAGTTAGTTATGTCCTTTTCCTACCGAAGTGGCTCCATGGGGTCCCCAAGTTGACCCATGGATTGTATGGGTCGGCCATGACACATAAAATAGTGGTTGGACAAATGTAAAGGTCATTCCATATTTTTATAAAACTATTTTTACCTTAAATTTCACTAATTACCTTTAATCGCGATTAATTAAACTTAAAAGTTACTATTCACCAAAAAAATTATTTTAATCCCATTGAAACAGATTTTTCTTCCTAATGACAACCATGTATGTCAGATTTTTGAAAATCAAATCACAGAAGTTGTAATGTTTCATTTAAATGAAAAATTAGTTTTTTAACTACCACTTAGTTGTTTCACTATTCATCAAAAATTGATGTTTTTCAGAACAATGCCAAAATTTCACCCTAAGCTATAATTGATATTCCAAATTCAAAATTGATTTCTATTTTATGAAATTCCAAACATATAAGTTGCATTAATTAATTTTATAATTAATTTCCACTGTCACAACAAATAGCATGTTTTTTAGAAACAATATATATCAAAAGATTGACAATTGTTTATGTCCAATTTCAAAGTGAAATTAATTATAATGAACACCATTGGATAAAATGGTAAAAATATATTCTAATTATACTTTAAAACCACTCAATAGTATAACTTATCACTATAAATTATTTTGATTAAAAATGTTGGTTTAAATATTTTTCACTATTCATAAAATTTTGAAGTTCTCAGAAAATTACAAAAAATTCAACCTAGGCTAATTTCGACATTATGAATCCAAAAATGAAGTCCATTTTTAAATATAAAATATATATAATTTCAAAAAGTGTGTATTACTATTCATAATGGCTATTTTGATTAGTCGCGGTGTGTTAGAACTCAAACTTGCATAAAATGAAAGCTATTGCATTATTGAAAGAGAGGTGTATCATGAAAGCTCGGGGTGTTACATTCTCCCCTCCTTAAATAAATTACATCCTTGCAATTTGAAATTTTTCGTTGAAAATAAAAGTTTGAAAATAGAAAATACCTTTGTGGAAAACCGACATCGGAAATAAGGTTAATAAAAATATATCTTTAAAAGAATGAAAAATAAGTACAATGGTCACCGAGATAGCCCATACTAAGATTCTATGAAAATATGGATATGGAAGAAAAAAAACCATTGAGGTCTGATGGAGAGTTGTAGAAAACTGGATTAGGAGAAAGTTAACCACAAGAAAATCACAAACATTTGATTGGTTAAATGATCATTGAATCCCCAGTTGGAAACGTTAACCGACAATGTTTTTGTTTTAAGTTAACTTTGATAATGTTGAGGAGTTTATTTAGGAGATTTACTAAGAACGTAAGGGAATATACATACTTGTCATGTAGACTTTTATAAAAAAAAAATTTACCACAAACCCATCATTCACTCTAAAGGGTAATAGAACTCAGAAATATTCTATTTATCCTAACTGTATAAGGTTCAAAATATTAACACATACCATTTAGATTAGTAAAACTATTTGGTAATAACCAGGGACTTCTTGTACGCTAGTGGTAGGTAATAAAGGCCCGTCGCACTATGGTTGTGGGTTCGATTCCTGTAGCTTTGTCCGATGCGACGGGTTATGCCCCACCTTGCAGGTTGTCCTTTTCCTAACACTATAGTATTATAATATTCCAAAAATAATCTTCATAAATGTTTTAACCTTAAACAATACTATCCAAGGTTCAACTTCATCCATTCCAACCTATATAGTTATCCAAAATACCTCTTTCAAAACTTTTTTGTAAAAGGTCTCTAAATTCAAAAATCAATTGTAACATCATATTCCCCAAACAAAGTAATGTTTCTCTTATTGTAACATACTAAAAATATGATTACCTTCATCATAATAAAACCTTAATAAAATCAACAAGTACTGCAGTATAATCCTTATATATATATATATATCTCTCATTATTCTAATAACCAGAATAGAATACATGAGTCTAAAAGCACCAATACATTAATTATTCCGCTTCAACTGTAGTCATAGCATAAGATTGGCCTTGATCCCTTGGCGTTTTCTGAGGTATGTTTCCCTGACTCTTAGGACATTCATTTGCATAATGCCCCATTTCTCTACAATTGTAGCATTCAACATTGATAGCCTCTTTCTTTCCCTTGCAATCACATGCCTGGTGACCTTTTTATCCACATTTATAACAAACTCCCATTCCTTTTAGGCAAGTACCAGGGTGATTCTTCCCACAATTATCACATAATGTAAAATCTTTATTTCCCTTTTTCCCTTTATCTGTCTCTTGTTCCACCGTTCTCTTCTTCTCTTGATTTACTTTATTGTCATAAGATTTAGAGAATTCCTTTTCCGTCTTGATAGCACATGAGACAATATCCTCATACGACGAGAAGTATTGTGAGACTAATGCTCGACGAAGAAATCGTGTTAACCCATCAAAGAAACGATCAATCTTACTTATTTTGTTAAATATATAATCTACTGCATGCCTCGCTAACCTTGTAAAGTTAGCCTCATACTTTGCGACATTCTCATCCGCCTTTTGTCTCATACTCAGAAATTGCCTTTCCATATCTGCTCGATGGTCATGTGGAATGTTTTTTTTCTAATAAAGGTTCTTTGAACTCTCTCCATTCCATGCATGATACTTATTCATCTTCCTTTGTGTTTTGAATCAATGACCACCATTGATCGGCATCTCCAGTGAGGCGGTAAACTACCATGATAACCTTCTCCCATTCGCTACTCCCCAAGGCGTGGAATATTTTCTCTAAGGAGTTTATCCATTTCTCAGCTACTAATGGATTTGTACCCCTATTAAATGATGGCAGTTGTTGCCTCATGAAGCAGTCTAACATTGATCCTCCACGTTGCGGATCAGGGCGCTCCATACGAGTAAGGTTATTATTTATAACCTGAGTGAGTTATCCCAGTATGGTAATAAGTTGATCATCACCAGTTGTATCTCCAACTCCACAATAATTATCTTGAGCATGAGGGAAATCCCTACACGGAGTGCGGGCATTGATACGGTTTCCATTCCTTCCACTAGGCTCCATTTCTAAATAATGGCATAAACTAGATTAGTTTACGAATCAATATACATAATTCCATACTTGTAAAATACTTAACATAAATTGAACTATTTATGTATATAATCCATAATCATAAAAAAGATTTCTTTGAGGAATTATATACTCATAACCCTTCATAGTGGTTTGTAAAGAAAACGAGTATTATCCCGAGCATATCCCCTGGGAGTGTCGTAACCAAGAGTGCAACAAGGCCCGTTGTCATGCACCAGTTCTCGTTCGAGTCTAGCTCAAAGTGGTGTTTTTGGGTTTTAGCCCTAGGTACATCTGTGCTAGAGCCTCCTCTACTTGCTCATATCCAGACAGGGATGTATTACTCGAAAAACTCACAAAATCTCTATAATACCAAAATTCATGGAAGATCTTATATACTAATCCTTAAAGTCTATCTTCGGGCTATGTGCTCTAATCATAGTTTATCTAAATCTAGCTTCCAAGGTTAGTACTAAACTGCCTCTGATACAAACTATAACGCCCCGACCCCAGTTACAAAGAGTCGATGCATTACTTCGTAACATTGGCATGATCACAAAAGATCAAGTCTCAAAAGACCGATTAGTTTAGTAGCCTTGGAAACACTAGATACATTCATAAATGTTACATTACATCATAAAGTGAAAACTAATAACAAAGTCTTCATAGTCCACACACATATCCTTTTCTGACTATCCCTGTAGGTCATTCATAAAATAATTCTTCACATCCTGGAAAATATTAAAACATTGAATGGGGTGAGCTCAGATGCTCAGTAAGGATAACAATATAGCGGAAGCTTTCATCAATAAACATAAACATTTAAGACAATGTATAACTAATACAAAAGCCTTTTGAACTTGAACTTCAACATAATATGGAAAAAGCAAAATGAGATAATTCCATGTTCTTCTTCACATGGATATTCTACTGGTCGAATAATCACATGCAATATTAATAACCACTTTCATACTGATGGAATGCATAATCACATACTATCATA
Source organism: Viscum album (assembly GCA_963277665.1). NCBI lineage: Eukaryota > Viridiplantae > Streptophyta > Magnoliopsida > Santalales > Viscaceae > Viscum > Viscum album. The sequence continues at coordinate 1,974,921,813 of OY728133.1, forward strand.
ACCAAGTATCCAAGGCCTCGTGCCAAGACCAAAAATAAGATTTTGTCAAGACCTTGTGCCAAGACACTAGTTTGTCTCATGAGACCTACCGATGCATCGCGGATCTATAGCGGGCTCCACCCATCACTTATTAAGTCCATTGCATTCCTTATATGAATAGGTTTAAACATATCATAAACCATAACATAATAGTATCACATAAAAATGCATAAAGGAAACATAACATCTCCACATTTCAATCAAATGATATCAATACAACACATTGATATAATAAAAACACTTTTAAAACCATTTTTAATACCAAAATAAATGAAAGGTAAAACATGGTATTTATTTTTCTTTTAAAAAAAGGTATGGCTTGTAGAGGAAGTCAAAACTCAAATAATGGTCACGGCGGTGGAGAAGTCATTGTCGCCGCATTTGTACGAAAAAAACATTCCCTTCTATCATTTATTAAATGCTCTGTATAAAAATATTCCTTTTGAATAAACGTAAAAGTCAAAGGGGTTTATACACCGTATAAAAGAAAGTTGTGTATAAAACCAAATATGCCTCAATGAAAGGAGATTGAGAAGAAGTCCCTTACAAAGATCATTTTTTAAATAAAATAGATATATTATGTGTATTTACTATAATTACACATAAATGAAGTAAAAATACAAGATATTACATTATAATATCATGACATAATTTGAAAATAGGAGATTAACACAAAGAATGGAAATTGGGTTAAGAAATTCCCTTACCTCGTGTCCAACTTGACTCAATCGTTCTTTAATCTCCTGAATAATAAACTGGAGTTAATTTATAGTTTCTTAAGATTCTTTTCAAGTTTCTTATTCCTTTTATATCACTTATTACAATGTTATTAACATTATGTAATTATTTACGTTAATAACGGTCATTTTGTCGATCTTTGGTACTTGATTCAGAAATAAACATCCTATAACTACAAGATGTTCATGTGGTGAAATATCCATTATATCCAGAATTATATTCATGATATAGATATAATATATCTCATATATATACAGTACATATAGACATTTATAATATTCCATAACGTTTAGAGGTAAGAAATGAAATGCACCGTTCATGGAGACGGTAAGCCGTACGTACGCATTAACGATACTTTCATTTCTATTTCATATTTAATTGAATGAAATCATAATTATATAAAGGTATAATATAATTCAAGTATAATATAGTGTATAATACCATTTAATCCATCCTTTATACATCCCACATATGGTATTAACTATTCAAATCACTTTGAGGGGGTGGTAGTCCGTACTTCCTAAAATGAAAATATCGCGTTTACCAATAATAGAAATCATAAAGGTATGCCATAAATGAAAAATAAATAAGCTTAAGTAAAACATAAACATATTATATATCATATATAAATATAGTGAAATCTTAATGGCAACCTTTGAAGGTGTTATATGATTGTTGAAAAATCATCATTTCGTGAGGCAGAAATTCGCCATCCACAGAAACATTATGTTCTTTAACCATTTGATGTAGGTGTGTGTAAGTGTAACTCTAATCTTTCTTATAACAACACCCTAGTATATTTAGGATACTAGTGTTGTTACAAAAAAAAGAATAAAAATAGTTTACCGGGTTGGAGAAGAAAAATAAAATAAAAGAACACAAGAGAAGACATTACCTTAAAATCGGGTAACTCTTTTGATTTGAGCGAAAGGCTTCCATTGGAAGCATTATGCCCAAAGTGAGGCTTCTAGGAGTAAGGGAGGGATGTTGGGAGAGTATTTGGGTAGAGGTTGGCCGATCCAAATGGCTTGAAAGTGTGAATAAGTTTTTAGAGGTGGGGGCCTTTTATAAGTGGAGAGGAGGGGCACTCTTGGAAAGTAATGAAATGATACTTTATTATAAAATGCTTTTCGGATTCTATAATTCGAGGCTAAGGTGATAAGGGTTCTAAATCTACTCACCCAATAGGGTTTTGACAAGTGTAAGCCTTAGATTTTACATTATCCTTTCATTTTATTTAAATCGTTAATTAATGAGGTAATCGCTGCATCATCATGGTGTCATAAATAATTTAATATATTTAATGTCTACAAATTATAAAAAAATATCATAATGTAGGAAATAATTTTATATTTCTAATGACTATTTATAGTCAAATGTATGACTTGTATAACCACATTTAAAAATTGTTTTAGTAAAACAACTCTTGTTTGTGTCCTTTTTATTTTAACATTAAATAAAAAGTTATTTATGTCCTTTTCCTACCAAAGTGGCTCCATGGGGTCCGCATGTTGACCCATGGATTGTCTTGGACGGACATGACACATCCAATAGTGGTTGGACAAGTGTAAAGGTCATTCCATATTTTTATAATACTATTTTTACCTTAAATTTCACTAATTACCTTTAATCGCGATTAATTAAACTTAAAAGTTAATATTCACCAAAAAAAATATTTTAATCCCATTGAACCACATTTTACTTCCTAATGACGACCATGTATGTCTAATCTTTGAAAATAAAATCAAAGAAGTGGTAATGTTTCATTTAAACAAAAAATCAGTTTTTTAACTACCACTTAGTGGTTTCACTATTTATCAAAAATTGATGTTTTTCAGAACAATGCCAAAATTTCACCCTAAGCTATAATTGATATTCCGAATTAAAAAATGATGTCTATTTTATAAAATTCCAAACATATAAGGTTCATTAGTTAATTTTATAATTAATTTCCGTTGTCACAACAAATAGCATGTTTTTTAGAAACAATATATATCAAAAGATTGACAATTGTTTATGTCCAATTTCAAAGTGAAATTAATTCTAATGAACAACATTGGATAAAATGGTAAAAATATATTATAATTATACATTAAAACCACTCAATAGTATAACTTATCACTATAAATTATTTGGATTAAAAAAGTTGTTTTAAGTATTTTTCACTATCCATAAAAATTTGGAAGTTCTCAGAAAATTACAAAAAAATCAACATAGGCTAATTTCAACATTCTGAATCCAAAAATGAAGTCCATTTTGAAATATAAAATATATATAATTTCAAAAAGTGGGTATTACTATTCATAATGTCTATTTTGATTAGTCACGATGTGTTAGAACTCGAACTTACGTAAAATGCAAGCTATTGCATTATTGAAAGAGAGGCGTATCGTGAAAGCTTGGGGTGTTACAAACCATATATGGGTGTTTAAGTTATAAGTTAAAATTCTTTGGGTATGGAAGTTATCCGTATGGATATTACATTTAATGATATGCGTGGAAGTTGACTGTATGGTTATTTCATTTAAATATGTATATGTACAAAGTTAACATTATATGTTATATGTTGATTTATATGGGGTTATTGTAATTTTTTGTTATAAAAAGGGTATGAAATGAGGTTATATTCATTAAATTATATTTACTACTTCATAAAGGATAAACGTATTATTGATGATAAATTATTCATGTTTCTATAAGACTAATAGTTTTCCTCTTTCGTGTATCCCTTTCTGAAATTATTATACTCATCCCTTATTTTAGAGTGATTTTCATAGGATATAAAGAATATTAGAGTCATGGGAGGGATCAAAGAGAAGTCATGTTTTTTAAACCTGAAACTATACCATGTTTATTTTTAATGTGATTTGTATGGAAAAAATAGATAGTGAGTATATGTGTATACTTGTAATATTTAAGTTGTTATGTATAAGTTATGACCTAATTCTATAATTCTATTAATATAAAAGGATCATCGATTTGAATTGAAGCCAAATTAATGTCTTATCTCAAGATTAATTAATGTTTTAGGCTGGGGAATTATAGTTGGTATCATATATTGGTTTAGATAACTTTAGAGGTTAGGGTGTTATTTAATCATAAGAAAAAAGTCGTATATAAACACAATGGTTTTAATTTTTGATATACTCATAGTAATTTTAGATCATCTGAATGAGTTTAAGTTAAAATGAATAAGTATATCTTAGAATTTACCATCATCATATGATTGTATGGGATGATTTTATTGATATACACACACTAACCACTTTTTTTTAGTAAATGACTGGATCTGGTAGGAACCAAAGTAACAATGGATGTAAAGGAAACTGTGGTGGTTTTCTAAAAAAACAAACCAAATGAAATGGGTGCTGCAATGGGAACTCATGTGGTTATTCTTAACCAACTATATGGGTCATGATTTACCACATAATCCTTAGTGAGTTATCTAAGGGGTCATGTATGCAACAAATGAATCCCTGTGGATGTTCAGGTAATAATTATAAAGGTATATTTATTCAATAACCTATGTGTCGAGGATGTGGAAGGAATCACCTGGGAAATTTTTTCCATGGGACAGGAAGATGTTATAGATGTTGTAATGATGGTCATAAAGCAATAACCTACCACGAAAAATGAATTATTTAGTTGACTCTAGGAAAGGTAACGATGTTATTTCTGAGTTATCGATTGAATTTTATAAATATAAGGAGTATGGTCATTATGAAAATTGATTTCCTATGAATAAGGTATGATAATGTGATCAGCAAGACCATGAAAATATATGATAACTAATACCTAATGTAATTACAATTAAAGATGAGAAAATAGTAAATAACCTATGAAAGGTATAAATTATTTATTAACTCGTGTTTTGGAATTATTAAATAATAGGAAATTATGCATTATTTTTTTATAGGAAAGAAGTATAAATTAATAATATGAGAAACATGGATAAAGGATCATGAAGAATGTTTAATGATTACGATGTATATATTTTAGGAATTAAAGTGTTATGTTGGATATATGGATGATGATATGATTAAATGTATTAGTTATGGGATTACATTGGATGACATCAATTATTTGTAACCCTTTACTTTATTATATAATAATGTTAACTGTGGATGAATTACCTTTTCTTTTGTAGATATTTTTATAAAAATTCTTTTGCGTTTATATAATCTGTGAATTTGAGGAAATTACAGGTTATTAATTTTTTGAATGAGAAATGCAAGGTATAAAATAACCTTTATGGTCAGAACATGTTATGTTTATTTTTGAGTTCCTTATAATATTATTTTAATGTCTTATGAATTTTATAGTTTTTGAAAAAGGAAAACATGTAGACCATGTGACTACCCATCATGTGATAAAAATCTGCAGGAATCAAACCCACATCAAAAGTGTGATGCGTATTTATTGACTACCACTAGCCTACATGAAGTCCTTAGTCAGTATGAAAATTTATCTTTAGTTAACTGATTTTATGGATTACAAAAATTTTGATTTTGTTACATATGTTTTATCAAATGGATAATCTAAGTATAGGAAAATTATTTGGTGATAAAGTAATAAGGGTTATTTTATAATACATTTTCTCTTTTGGGAATGTTATATGTCTAAAGAAAATGGAATACTATGCGATTTTGGTTTAGGTGTAATGGTAGAAAATTATTATAGAAAAATGAAAGTTTTTTATTATGAAAAAATAAGGATTTTGTTTATTTGGGGAAATGATTAACCTACCATGGAGAATATGTGATTATGTTAATTTCTTTTTGTTATGGGACATTAAGAGTGGTTGATGTTATTTGGAAAAAAATATTAAAATTTATCATGGAAAACTATGTGATCAAATAATTATGATTTATAGGTTACAATATTAGTTGGATTATTTTTCAAAATTTTATGGGCCTGTTTTATAGAATAATCTATATAGAACTTTGTTATCAATATTGAATTTTGGAGATCCAATGTAGTCATTCTCCTTATAAAGGATTATTATTTTAGGGGATTATATAATATTGTACTGACCACTTTTGTTTTGGTTAATGTCTAAATATGGGGGAATTTATAGTTCATATTTTTTGGATTATGTGATTATCTAGAAGTTCATTCCAGTACTTCAGGTGTGACCAAGTCATCCTGAATACTCATCATTTGGAGAAAGGATGATTTTTTTGATGAAATTTATTAAAGGGTGAAATTATAATTGTCAAGTAATAATATTTCCTCATGTTATAATTCAATATAGTAAAAGAAATACTAAAATTTATGAAATGGTTCTTAAAACATAAATATTTATGTTTACTTTTCCTAATATGAAATCAATTATTGTTTAACAAATCACATGTTTGTGGTTTTTTGGTCATTAACTTTCTTTTGATCATGTTTTCTATCACTCTCCATCAAAATTTTATGGATAGTTTCTCTTCTATATCAATGTTTTTGTACATGGAATCATAGTATGTGTTATCTGGGGTTACCTTTGTGCTTCTATTTATTTATAATAAAGTGGTATTTTTATTTTCTCTTTTTTGGATGTGGTATTTTCAATAATGTTTCTGATGAAAATTTTAAAATTAAGAGGATGCAATATCAAAAATGGTGGAATGATGTAACATCCTAGGTAGTTATATAATAATAAATATTCATATCTATTAATATTTATAACAAGATATTAATTTTATGTTAAAGATGACACTTTGTCTGATTGCATACCTTGCACACAATAACATGTTTCTATGAAATCATACATTGCACACAACATTGAGTTATACGAAAAAATAATATATTATTATTATTATTATTTTAAATGTTAGTTTACATATTTAAGATGTTTTATAGATAAGGAACAAAACTAACGATAATATTATTACACATGTTTTTTAAGTGATTTTATATTTAGCCCGTAAATTAAGCGGCTTAAAATGAGAAAGAATCCAATTTTAAGCCTAAAATACTCTAATATTGTTTAAAGGCCATTTTACTACCTTTTGAAGGTGGAGTTCGTTTTTATATATGTTTTTTTTAACTTTTAAAGGTTCTATTTTAAAAAATAAACCTTTTCAATATAAGTGGGACATCAAAATTTACTTCAATTGAAATTTTGATATTTTTCTGATTAAATCCATATTTTTATGAATAGTAATAATCCTACATTTTAATTCAAAAATACTTTTTCATTTAATCAATTTATATAGCTAGATTACCCTTTTAGTTGGTTTTAAAGTTTAATTGGATTAATTTTCTATCCTTTAATGCAATTTTATTCAATGGATGTAATTTCACATTAAAATTAGATATAAACACATATCAATTTATTGATGGTTATAACTTTTTCAAAACCTGTTTTATTATTTTTAGAACGAGAATTAATTTTAAATTAATTTATACAACATCGATATTTGGAATTTAAAAAAAATGATTCCATATTTGGAATTATATGGTCCAAATTGTTTTAATTGTTTACTTTTATTTTTAAAAATTATGAATATTAACATCAGTAATTATTTTTATTTACCATGGATAAAGGGTAAATCAATAAAATTAGCGTAAAAATAATATTATAATAATATATAACTATACCCACACATGTAATAATACTAATGGATTAGATATGGTCGACCATGAGATTACATGGGTCGATTTTTGGACCACATGTTTCCACTGGGATTTGATAATGACATGTTATAGAAATTATATTTAACATAAAGATAAATATTACATAAACATGTATCTTTTACTAAAACCATTTCAATATTGGGTTATATAACAGATCTCTTCGACTATAAATATTCATTATAAAGATAAAAATATTTCAAACATCATGGTATTTTATTTATAATTTTAATTATTATATAAATAAATTTATTTATGACATAATAATTACGATATAATTACCTAATTAATGAATGATTCAAATAAAAGATATTATAAATATTAAAATAAATGTAAGTTTATAGTTTTGCTGCTATACAAGAATTTTTTGGATGATATTAACATATTATATTTTTTTATTCCTTTTTTTATGTAATAAAGTTTTTATGACTTTTAAAAAATTAAATACTACATACTGTCAAAATAGACATAAATGAGTTTTTAAAACAAATACTATTTTATTAAATGATATAATAGTCCAAAAAAATTCATATTAAGAAATATGAAATGTATAATGATAAAAAAGTAAATAATTATCCCATGGTGGTTGTATTTTCATTTTATTGTAACAAATGTAACCATATATTACAAAAATACAAGAAGATGTGGTAAGAGTTAATGTTTTTAACCAAGGGTTTAAGATAAAAGATAAGGTTAATTTTAGGGCATAAAATTTTCTAAAACTTATTGTTTTAGAGGATTAAGACCCATACTCATTTTATATTTTCATTATATCAATTTGGAGATATTATAATTCTAAAATCAATTTTCAATATAATAATATTTAGAGAAATTCCTAAAGTTCCCCTCATCCATATTATAAAAGGACACAAACTCCACCGACTTACTCACACCTCTCAATCCACATGGTATTCCAAATTATACTAAAAAATCTCCCAAAATACCCATTTTCTCCTATAATCCTTGTCTCAAGAATATGATAAATCAAAAAATCCTATTGGATCTAATGAAAAAAAGTTACCCGATTTAGAGTTAACATCTTCTCTCAAGAAGCATTCCATTATTTTACTTCTCCTCTCCCTTTGCTATTCATACTATTTGATTACATTACCAAAAATTTATCATAAATATATGAGAATTTTTTTATGGGATTGATTTCAAATACACTTCCACACAACTCCATCTAAATGATACAATCATGTTGTTTCTCTATATGGTGAACTACTGCCTCACGAAACTATGATTGTTCAATTTTCCCCTACAACCTATAATGGTGACCTTTATGATGGATATTTATTTATATATGATATATATTATATTTATATTGTATCTATTCTTATTTAATTTTTTATACAAAATACCTTTATACTTTCCAGAATGTGTAAATACGATAATTTTTTTGAGGAAATGCGGACTACCGCCCCCTCAATGTGATATTACACATTCGTTCTATACATGGAACGTATAAAGGATTGTGTTCGTAAACATATATAACATATATAACATATATATTATACTATAATTACAATATAAATTTTTATCATTTATTTTTTATCCCGTTAGTGTGATAACAAAATGAAAGTAGTGTTCATGCGTACGTACAACCTACCCTCTCTCGGAACGGTGCATTGCATTTAATTTCTTATTTAAAAATATTATGGACATAATAAATTCATATGTACTAGATATCAATTATATCTAATTCATTAATAAAAATATTCTGGAGAAGATGGAATGTTGACTACATGGACAAGTTTCATCAAACCTAGCTCATTTTTTACTCAAGTACTGAACATCAACAAAACGTTTGATATGAACATAAATAATTAAGTGATTGGTATAAATGGTAATAAGTGATTTTAATTGAATTATAAAAATTAAAAGTTTATAAAACAAGTATTAATTATCATAATTATATTATTCAGTAATAATTGGGAATATACAAGATGATTTGGAATCAGGGTAAGTGAAATCATTACTAAATCTCTATTCATAGAGTTAAAAATCCATGTCATTGGTTTTTTTACAAAAATATGTCTAAATGACCAATAATTGTTTTAAAGTTAATATAAAATTATGTTGAAGTCCAAATATAACTTTATATGATATATTTTGATTTATATGGGCTTATTTCAATCTTATGGATACAAAAATGGTAACCAATGAACTTATATTTAGTGAAGAATATTTACTATTTCTTATTGGTGAAAGTTATAATTTTGATAAAGTGTGTATTTTTTCTTAAGACTAATAGTTATTATTCTTTGTGTATACCTTAATGAGATTTTTTATGATCATCCAATGTTATTAAATGTTTTTCACAAGACTTAAAGAAGAATATATTCAATTATGGGATCAATGAAAAGTCTTTTTGTTTAAACCTGAAATGATACGATGTTTCTTTTTAGGATAGTGAGTAGAATTGTCTACATTTAATATTTTAGTTGTTATGTATGAGTTACGACCTTATTAAATATGGATATAAACCTAAAAAAACCACAATGTGAATTAATGTCAAATTAAGGACTTATCTAAATATTAATTAATGTTTAATGCTGGGGCATTATAGTAACACCCCAATATTTTGAGAAATATTTTGTTCGAATTATTTTTTCTTTTTTTTCTTTTTTAATGACACTAGAAATAGTTATTTATATATATATATATATATAAACATCAATTACAACCTTCCTTTGACCGGCAATACAAACTCGTCTTGTGCTACACGCAATACAAACTTGTCTTGCGCTCTAGAAGCAATGATATGGCATTTGATGAACACAACACTGAGTTTCTTTGAAATATATATATATATATATATATATAATTAAATGAGATAATTATATATAAAAATTAAAAATAGTTATAGGAATAGTTATAAATAGTTTCCAAATATTTTTTATAATTTTTTTATATAAATAAAACATATGGATAATTGGAGATATTATTTTGGGTAAAGTTCTATGTTTAAAAACATCATTTTCACGAATGAAAGTATTGTAATAATGAATGATATTTTAGACACATTTAGGAAACAAATTTTATAAAATAAAATTATTTTTTAAATTCATAATTTCTAAATTATTATAGGGTGAATTTTTTGGATTTTTCTGATAAACATTATTTTTTGATGAATAGTGAAAAATACTGAGTTTTAGTTAAAAAATATATCTTTTTCCAATTATTAATTAATTATAATTGATAAAATAAATATTTTTTAAGTTTAAATTAGATAAATGTTACATATATTAATACTGTTCAATTCATTAGAATCAATATCACATTAAAAATGAATATAAAATCATAACAATCTATTGAACGTTTTCTTAATTTAAAACCCTGTTATTTCATCCCATCTGCAGGATTTTTACTAATCTTAATTTTTCACATTATGTGAATTTAATTTCAAAAATACTACATACACCATTGTATTAATTATAATATTTAGAGTTTATTAATACCATTTTTTTACTAAAATTATTAGTAAAAGTGATTAAAATTAATCACATTAGTTAAAGCCAAATTAAACGTAATTAGGGACTAACAATTAAATTTAAGGGCCCAAATGACGTGAAAACATTTATAAAACACATTTTATGTTTATATTTAGTTCATAAACATGACATTCGTTTTTTTTGTGTTTTCTGAGTTTTGGTATGTATTATCATGTGCACATATAACTTGTTTTTATGAATTCTAAATGAGTCCTTTTCCTTCTCTGTAAAAAGACAACACCTACACCCATTCCTCACACCTATAAAACAATTTATGTTATTCCATGATCCTACTATTTAGCAACCCAAAAATCCTCCCTTTCACCTTGATGCATCCATTTGGTTATAAATCTTTTCAATGAATCCTTTTGGCACAATCCAAAAGGAGTTACGATATTTAAATGTAATGTCTTCTCTCAAGATGCTTTCATTTATTATCCTTATCTACCATCTCCACTCTATTAATTGCATTATTCCATGAAAAAATATCATCCATTTACAAGGATTTTTTTATGAAATTTTATCTTACCTGTATTTACACAAACCTCTATCAAATGGATATCAAACATAATGTTTCTCTGTTTGGTTAATTACTACCTCACAAAATAATGATTGTTAATTTTTCATTTACCACCTATCATGATTTTAAATATGATGGAATATATATATATGTCTTACATTATATTTATTATGAATTTAATATTCTATTTTCTATTTACTACAGACAACTCTTTGCATTCCATTTGGTTTTAATACAATAATCTCGTTTGAGGATGTTTGGACCACCACCCCCTCAAAGCGATGTGATTCAGTCGCACACCATAAAGAATGTTTTAGCGATGGGTTTAATGAACATATATGAAATATTTGAAATATTAATTATACTTTAATAATGACATATAAATATATATATATATATTTCAATGACATGCCTTCATTTTATATGACAATAAAATAGATAAAATGTTCATGTGAATATACGACTTACCATCTCTATGAACGGTGTATTCCATTTCATACATTATTGTGATATAAATTATAATAAAATTAATAAACTAGGTATAAAGGATATTTATATTATTCTTTAAATTCATGAATCATGATATATGTATAAGGAACAAAGATGTAACATATTAGGAAACATGTGAAGAACAAAGTAATTTTTACGTAAAATGAAGCCTTAAACTAGGATTATTAAAAAGTGAAAATATGTGGTTATAATTAAAAATTATAATTTAATATATGTGTGAATATTATTCTATAAAATATTTAAAATAAATTTATATATATTATATAGTAATATTGTATGAGTATAGAGAGATTCAATACAAGAGGTAAGTGGATATCATCTAACATTTCATTTTCGTGAGATAAATGATATGTTCACCCATCATTCCTTTTATGCAGTGTATGTAATACCAATAATTTTATTCATTTTATATTGTACATAAATAAATTACCATTAAAATCCATATTTTATAGTCATTAATTAATGGGTTTTAAGTTTCAAAAGTTACTAAATTGATAAAAAATGTGTATTCTCAATTTACCTCCATTTAGAATTATGTTTTTTTATGCACCTAACTATTTTTAGAGGGGTAAATACTTCCATTTTACTTTCCATATCAAGAATATATACATTTTCATTATATTATATTGTTAATGTAATTTTTATTCTTTACATGGAGAGCATTATCCGAAATAACAAGTTTTACGATTTTATTGAGACAATCTCATTTCTTTTTGAGAATGTTAATATTTATGGCTCCTTTGATGAAATTTTATTATACATATATAGATAATACTCAATTATTTCATTATAATGTATTCTTTAATTATATATTCATGAATTGGTACCATTTTATACTTTATTATTGTAATATAGTTAGGAAAGTGTTTTTAGGAATTCCTGACTTTTCCATCTCTTCAGTCGAAAATATATGATTTCTAAATAGGGTTAAGAGAATATTATACCATTATCCTATAATATAAAAAATAATGTTTTATCTTTTCTTCATCTAAAAATATATTCAATGGAATCTCCGTGTCTCTTTTTTAGCAAGGAATATTTTTACCCTTTTTACCATAAAAAATGAATATTCTTTTTACCTCGTATGACATGTATGGATATACCAGACACTGTTCATTTGAGGCATCCTTTTTATTTTTTTAAAATAGTCATCTTTATAAAAATATATTTCTTTGTAAATTTTCATGAAAATTGTTCTGAAAAATTATTAAAAAATATTTTATATAATGTGATGGAAAATGATTTTACAAATACTTTGAATTCTTATTTACACGTTTTTCAAAAAAAATTGAATGTAACGGTTCTCAAAACATTTTCAAGATCCTATTATAAGTTTTCAAGAAAAATGATTTTTTGAAAATTTTCATGTTATATTTATAAGTTTCAAATTTATTTTTAGAAAAATTATTTTCAAAAAACTTATTATTTTTATTTTTATGTTTTTAATGTATTTTCAATGAAATTATTTTCAAAAAAATTTCGAGATTATTTTATATGATTTGAAGAATAATGGTTTTCAAAATGTTTTCAAGATTCATTTATCGGTTTTCAAGAAAAAAAATTTCAAATATTTTTCTAGATTCATTTATAATTTTTCAAGAATAATGGTATTCAACACATTTTTGAGAAATTATTTAATGTTTTCAATGTTTTTTCAAATAAAAATGTTTTTAAAATGTTTTTATGTTTATTTCATAAGTTTTCAATTAAAAGGGATTTCAAAATAATTTTTTAGGTTTCAAGTTATTTTTAAGAAAATTATTTTCAAATGGTGTTATGCATTAAAAATACTTTTTCAAACAAGAAAGTTTGTTTTCCTCAAAAAGTAATTTTAAAAGATATTTTAAATTTATTTCCCATCAATGATAACATAAATTAATGTTAATAATGCATTCATTGTGAATTATACAATGTATCTATTCATATTATACCTCTTAATTTTCTATGTATTTATGGCATGATGTTGTAAAACTTGTTTCACTTTCAAGGGTTATATTATTGTGTAAACCGATTCATTTCACATGTTATATTTATGAAGAAATTATTATAAAACCTATATCCTTCCACAGGATATGATATGTTTACATGTTTAAGATACCAATTTCATTTCATGGGTTATGATATGTTCATTTGTGATCTTGTGGAACATGTATGTATGATTTCATTCTATGATGGTTGGGACCTATATCTCTCTTTAATTCAATGGGTAATGGTTTATATCTCATGGGATAAAAAGGGCCGGAATGAGGGTTACTTGTTTCAGTAATACATGGATAGAATAAGTGTAAGACATTTCAGTAATACATGGATGGAATGAGTGTCATCTGATTCGGTAATACATGTCTAGAATAGGTGTTACCCAGTTCAATAAAGGGATTTTTCCACTAATATGTTTTTAGCAGTGATTCCTTGTCTACATTGGAAATCTGTATATGCTTATTTGTTTCTATAATTCCATGTATTAATCCTATGTTTTGTATTCATTACATAAGATCTCTATTTAATTGTGATTCTTGTATTATGAACTACCAATATTTATTCCACGATCCCTGTTATAATCTTTGATATTAAGGGTATATTGTTTTATTTTCATGATCACATTCTCAAACCCTTATGATCATGTTTATTCTTACATGTCCCCCATGATTACCATTACTAAGTGTTTGAGATCAACCCTTTAATATTTTCTATCCCCCAGGTTATGAAGATGTTTACTTTATTTGATATTTATTAGATCGGTTATTGTCATGAAGAACCTAGTGGGAGAATTTTTACTCAAATATGATCTAGTTATTATGTTTCCATGTTTCCAAAGGAAATACACCAACTACGGTATTTGGTTATATATATGTAAAATGTTAAAGTATATGTAAAAAGTTATTTGATTTTAATGTTTGAAAATCACAAGTTGATGTAGTTATTATCTTAGAAAAGGTACAGTTGACCTTTGGAAACAAGGATGAGAAAACCATAGTCTAATCCATATGTATATTTCTATGTATATATCTAGGGATGTCTCTATATATAATTATAAGGATGAGTTAACGTTTAGGAAAATATCCTGGAATTTTGGTAAAGGATAGAGTGAGATGTTTCCATGACATGCATCCACGTTTGGATACTACAAGTGGATGTGTCTCTCAAACATATATACCTTGGGGTAAAAACATTGAAAAGTTGTTCTAGGCTTGACTCGATGAAATCTAGTACATGAAAACAGGCCTTTCTTCACACCTGTTTAGAACTATTTTGGGATATGCTTTAGGAAATCATAAACTCTTCACAAACCATCATTACAGATTTATATATAAGTTATATTTGAATAACCATGTATAAACCTAATGTATCATATATTATGGAAGGTGACATGATTTAGACATATAATAAATAATTTTCCACATCACTATGTGCTTTTCTACTATAAGAAGTAATGTTCACACTATACTTCTAGTTTTATTCAATGGAAATAACTGGAAGGAACTCGATTAATATTTAATGTGATTGAATATTTTATGATTCTAAGTCATATGGGATGATCAATGGAGTGAAAAATTTCATGATCATGCCTAATCAAGTTACATAGAGAAAGATTGAAATTGTTTACCTTAACCAACTTTTTGACTCACTATTTAAGATAAAGAATAATTCCTCTATGTTTTTTGGTAATGGAGACAATGAAGGAATGAATATTCAGTTTCCTTTATTTCATGAATGTGGATATAATCACCAATATTAATGTCTTAAAGTAACAAGAAGGTTTTTAACTATGGAAAAGAAGGAAACAAAGTGAGTTACAACAAGGGAAAAATGAAAATTTTAGTTAAAGAAATGGATGGGAAGTTTAGCCTACCAAAGTCATTATAGAAGGTCTAGTGTTTTATGTGTGGATAAAATTGTCATTGTGCAACCAAATTTCAAAATAGGAATGTTATGTAGGATAATCAACAGGTTTGGGTGAGTAATGGTTATATTGCTTATGATGATGAGATTACAGATGAAATGGGAAAGTAAATATGTATTATTTTCAATATATTAAGGATAAAGTAATAGAAATATTTATGAATTTAGATTAAAATGTTGTGAATGATGAAACATATTAGTATTTTTCTACTTATGTTTTTCACTCAGTGTTTTCAAGTTTATGTTTATTTTTATATGAGTAATTATGATGTGATTTAATGAAAATATAATGTTTCTAATTAGATAAGGCAACCCATAATATGTTCTTTATCATAAGATAATATAGTATGGATAAAGATACATGTGATATGAATATATAAATTTGATAGTATTAATTACCTTGGAACTATGTAAGGAATTTTTTATTGTTGTTTTATGCTACCAATACTGAGTATTTAAACATTTTTTGGATTATGGATTAAATCAATCATACTTTTCAATAAAAAAGCATGCATGTTTCCAAAAAGTATTTATGGTAATTTAGGTTGTTATCTTGTTTCAAGGGAATATAAAATAAGATTACTAATATGTTTGTAATGTTACAACCAAGTGACAATTTTTTATATAAAATAGAATCAATATTAATTTTATTTTGTTAATCTCTTTTTATGGTTTTGTATTTTCATCTTTTTGAAGGGTTTTAAGGTTATATATTCATGAAATGTTAAATTTAAACATCGTAGGAGGTATTTGTGCACTAATTTTGTGTTGAAAACCAAGGTTAAAAGTCTAATAAATGATTAACCTTATTTCGAGGATGTATATATAATATATTATATATTTTTGGCTTACAAAAGGACATCATGTATGTCGGGTCACAACCAATCATGTCCAGAAATGCCACAGGTCATGAACCCATGAATGAAGGATGATAAAGGTTTTACACCTCCCACTGTCTTAGTGATGTACGGGCTAATGAATATTTATTTTTATTATGATGAACTATTAGTGTTCTTTATATTTTAATATATTAATGAATGTTGTTTTTGTAAGAGACAAAGCATTATACTTTTTATTATTTTATGCTTTTTAAGATATGTTAAAAGCATATTTTAGTGCTCTATTCATCATAAAAAAATTAGAAACATTCCATCAATGATGTAATGGATTTATTAGAATTTTTTCAAATCACAACCCAAGATGGAAATTTTTTATATAAATTTTTCTATAATTTTTCTACATTCTGAAAGTGATAAAAATGATTGTTTTCTTAACACCTTAATTTTCACTGAGCTGATATCCTTTTAAATCGACATAATTTTATGAATTTGTGGTCCTAAAAAATATAATTATCGTTAATTTTTTTTATTAATGACCTCTATCACTCCCAATACATATTTATGAATTTCCTCCATGTGAAATCCTTACACCTAGCCTATGTTCTCCTATGTGGAAACCCAGTTATATATTACTTTGGGTAACCGTTATTGTTCTAAATTTATATTTTTAAGGGATGTCTTAGTATTTTTTTTAACAATATGGGTTTCTATTAATGAAAAATTCATGTATAAAACATTTGATAATCCATATGATTTTCGATGGTGAAATTAATTTTTAGTGTGGTTGAATGTAACACCCTGATATTTTGAGAATTATATTTTTTTGGAATTATTTTATCCTTTCAATATTATTCATTTAACAATAAATTGGAAGTTTTTATATATGTATATATATATTAAAAAAACTAGGTCAAACATTTCGTTCACATGAAAGACCCATTTTTCTTCTGGTACACGCAATACTAACTTGGCTTGTGCTCCAAGTATCACTGACTTAGAGTAGGTTTCCCACAACACTGAGTATCTAAAGAATATATATATATATATATAATTAATTATATGAGATAATGATAACATAAAAATTAAATATATTTATAGTAATAGTAATAACTTCTTTTAAAATATTTTTTATGTTATATATATATTTCATATTGACAAAAAATGATATGATTTTTGGTAATGTACTTCTATGTTTAGAAACATCATTTTCTCGAATGAACTAGTTATAATAAGAAGAGTAAATTCATCCACATGCAGAAATTTAATTTTATAAAATAAAATTCATTTTTTAATTTAGAATATCGAAATTATCCTAGGGTGAATTTTTTGGATTTTCTGAGAAACATCATTTTTTGATGAATTATTAAAAATGATTATTTTTAGTTAAAAACTGTCTTTTTATAATTATTTATTTATGATAAATTATAATATAAATATTTTTATAGTCACATTAGAACAATATTACTTATATTAATGCAATTTAATTCAATATAATCAATTTCAAATTCACAATGAATATATAATCTTATCAATCTTTTGACATTTTTCCTATATTAAAACGCTGTTATTCCATCCCATCAATGGGATTAGAACTAATATTTATTTTTAATCTCCTACGAATTAAATTTCAATAATCCTACATACAACATTTTATTCAGTATAAAATTTATATCCTAACAATACCAT
This sequence comes from Viscum album, assembly GCA_963277665.1. NCBI lineage: Eukaryota > Viridiplantae > Streptophyta > Magnoliopsida > Santalales > Viscaceae > Viscum > Viscum album. The sequence continues at coordinate 1,974,940,160 of OY728133.1, forward strand.
GTTAATTTTTGACCAAAATGGTTTGAAAAAGTGATTAAAATTAATCACAATAGTTAAGGACAAATATAGATTAATTTGGGAATAAACATTAATATTAAGATCCCCAATGACCTAGAAACATTCTAACACTCATGGGATGTAAATATTTATTCCATTAAAATTATATATTGTTTTTTTTGTTTTAATATATATTTTTAGGTAACATAATTTTCACACCTAACTTGTTTCTAAAAATTCCAAATGAGCCCTTTTCTTTCCCTATAAAAGGCCAAGACATCTAACCATTCCTCAGACCTCCCAAACCATTTATGATCATCCATTATCTCTCTTAATAGACTACTAAATATAATTCCTTCGAATTTTAATCATACCTTTTGGAAGAATTATTCTCAATGAATCCATTTGGCACAAACAAAAAGAAGTTACCCAATTTAGAGGTTGCATCTTCTCTCAAGACCCTTTCATTTATTTTCCTTTTCCGACCCATCCACTCTAATTATTTCATTATTATGTAACAAAACCAGTATCCAACATATACTATGATTTTTTTATTCGAAGGGTCTGACTTACCCTTACACACACATATATCTAATGTATATTGAACATAATGACTATGTGTATGGTTAACTATTTCCACACAAAATGATGATTGTTCATTTTTTATTTACCTCCTATCATGGTAGCCATGATGAAGGAAAATATATTTATATATGAAATATATTATATTTATTCTGTATTTATGATTATTTTTTTGGAACACACATCTCTTTAATTTCCATTAGGTTCTAATACGATTATCTTGTTTGGGGAAGTGTGGATGACCACCCCCTTTAGGAGATGTGATTCATTCACAGGCCACATGGAAATATATTAGGGATGAAATTAATGAAATTATATTATATATATGAAATAGTAATTCTGTTGGAATAATTATATCAATATATATATATATCCATATGTAATTTCCATACTTTCTTTTAATACGATAATTAAAACTGAATCAACGTTCATGTGTACGCATGGATTACTGTATCAATGAATGGTATATTCCATTTCATGCTTCATTATGATATAAATTATCATAATATGAACATACTGGATATATATTATACTTATAAAATGATTTACATTCATTAATCCTGATATATCTATAATAAACAATGATGTAACTAATTAAGACGCAAGCGAAGGACAATGTTTATTTTACCCAAAGTGAAACCTGAACAGAGGTTTGTTAATAAAATTATAATATATTGTTATAATAAAAATATATTCTAATATATTTAATAATATGATTATTTTAAACATGTTTAATAAACATTTCATTGTTTAACATGAATCATTTATGTGTATGAAGAGAGTCAAAACACAAGGTAATGCGATTTCATCTCACTTTTCGTTTTCGTGAGATAAATATTAGGTTCCTCGCTCTTTCCATTTGTGTGGTTTATTTAAATCACATTATTTTAATATATTTATATTTTAATTTAATTTATGGTTATTCACATTAAAATTTTATTATCCTTATTTCATGGGGATTATGTTTCAAAATCTACTAAATCGGTAAAACATGTTTTGTCTCAATTTTCCTTCTTTGAGACTTCAATTTTTCTATGTACCTAAAAACTTTTTCAAGGTTTAAATAAATCCATTTTAAATTACATATCATGAAATAAAATATTTTATTTATATTCTATGCTTCACATAATTTCCTTTCCACACATGGACAACATGATCCAAATATACCAAGTTATACGTGTTTATTGAGACAATTTCATTACATTTCAAGATTATTTATGATTATGCTTCATTTAATGAAATATTATGATCCATCTATAAATAATTTTCATTTTTTTCCTTATTCTATATTATTTACTAATATAATGATGTATTGGGGAGATTTTATACTCTTTAGAAACTATGATAGTTAAGAATGTGTTTTCGTAATGCCCAAATTTACACTCTCTTCGATGAGAAACTATGTTTTCTAAAAAGTGCATTAAAAAATATTAATCCATTCTTCTATATTATCTAAATTATAATTTTTACCTTTTTTCCTTTTAACAATCTCTTCAAAGGAAACATTGGTTATATTTTCTGAACACGGAAACTTAATTACTTTTTTACCATGAAAAAAGAATGTTCTTCTTACCTACTATAACATATATGGATTTACCCATTTCCATTCCTTTGAAGATTCCATTGAATATTTTTAAAAGTTTCATCTTTATAAAAATATTTTAAAATTAATTTTCATGGAAAATTTTCTTCAAAATGGTTTCAAATATATTTTATATATTTTGATGGAAAATGGTTTTCAAAATATTTTTATGTTATATTTATATGTTCTCAATGTGTTTTCAATGAAATTGTTTTCAAAAGTTTTTCAAGATTATTTTATTACATTTCATGAAAAAAAATTCAAAATTATTTCAAGCACTATCTATATGTTTTCAATTTATTTTCTATCAAATGGTTTTAAAAAAGAATTCAGGATTATTTTATTATTTTATTAGAAAAATGGTTTTTGAAATATTTCCAATATTATTTTATATATTTTCAGAAAAATGATTTTAAAAATGTTTTCAATTCTCATTTATATGTTTTAAAGTAAAATAGTTTTTTAAATCATTTTCATGCTCTTTTTATATGTTTTGTATTTGATTTAAAAAAAGGGATTTAAAATTTTTTTATGCTTATTTCATAAGTTTTCAAGGAAAAAGGTTTTCAAAATGATTTCATAGGTTTCAATGTATTTTCAATGAAAATTATTTTCATATGGTTTTAGTTATTAAAATATTTTTTAAACAAGAACATATATTTTCCTCAATATGTGTTCTAAAAATATCTTTCAAAATTATTTCATATATATGATAACATCCATTGTTTTTAATATTTCCTTTATAGGGAATTTTTCAGTGTCTCCATTCATAAACATTTTTGGAATGAATTATTTTTTTGATGACATGATGTTATGAAACTCATTTCCCTTTTACAGGTAATATTCTTTTAAACCCCACTTCTTTTCATGGGTTATGTTTATAATTAAATTATTATAAAACCTATATCATTCCATAGGTTATGATATTTTTACATATTTATGATAACAATTTTATTTTATTGGTTATTATATGTTCATTTATAATCTTGTTCCACATAAATGTATGATATCCTTAAGTGAAGGGTGGGACCTATATCTCCCTCTAATGAATTAGGTTAATATTTATATCTCATTAGATAAAACAAGGTTGGAATAAGGGTTACTAGGTTCAATAATACTGGGATGGAATGAGGGTTACTCAATTTAGCAATATTGGGTTGGAACGAGGGTCACTCGATTCAGTAAAACAGGGCATGAATAGCGGTTACCCGATTCAGTAAAGGTTATTATACACTAATATGGTCTTAGTAGTGATTCCTTGGATACAATGGAAATCAGTATATACCTATGTGTTTCTAAAATTCCATGTCTTATTCCTGTGTTATGCTTTTATGAACTATTCTCTCTATTTCATTATTTTTCATGTCTTATGAAATTACAATATTTATTACATGATCTCTATTATGATATTCTATATATATGGTATGATCTTCTATTTTCGTAATCACATTCTCAATAACTTATGATCATGTTTATTCTTACATGACTCCATTTTTTACCCTTACTGAGCATTTTATCTCACCCATTTTATTTTTCCATTCCCCCATTTTATGATGATATATAAAATGTTTGAAATTTCTAAGAAGGGATCTGGTCTGGAAGGTCCTAGTGGGAGATGTTGTAGCTCACATATGTACTAGTGTTTAGGTCACCATGTTTCAAATGGAACTATACCAACTATGGTCTTAGTGTCTTTGTGTATAAAGTATATTTATTCCAAAAATTTAACATAATTTTAATATTTTAAATGATATTGTCCCTATAAATAATGCATGCTACATTGTATGGTAAAATTTCCAGCTTCACTTTCCGAGATTCCACCATCATTTGTAAGAGGTCCTTAAAAACCAAACACTCCTAGATGGGATGGCCTGACATTTATAGAAGGGGAAATAGTTTGGGAGTTCCTTGTCACCTACTTTCCTATGTTTCATTGGAATTGGAAACGGGACTAATATATTTTCAAAAGTTTCGGTGAAGTATCTAGATACATGTTCTTTTAAAAATGGATAGAACTAGTTTTTTAACTCATCAAATAGACATCAATCGTGTTATTATTGATCATATTGATTAGGCAGTCATTCCTACAAATTCTCATGAAGTGGTGCCCTATGATATGATGATGGATTTTAAATATGAATAGGTAAAGCGGTCTACTTGAGTGTTATTATAACGGAAATTACTATTCATACTATTATTTTCAGAGCTTATGTGATTACATGGGATATGAATCTAGTCTCTATTATGGAGTTTTCCAATTTTTGAGCAATTGAGACCTAATTTTGAAACCGTCTCATGTATTCTATAGGGATTAATTTTTTGTACAACTCATCATATAGATTTGGTACCCAAATGGGTGTAAAATGTTATTGGGGAGTGGTATATTCATGTACTATGTTAATACTTTACACAATGAAATGAGATCTAAAACTCTTTCATTTGCCTTATTCTTGCAATTTGTGATATCATGGATTTTTTTTCTATAGTGTTGAGATGAACTGGAAATGGATGTTTTGACAGATATCATCCCATCCAGTGATGGATTGGGACTACACATTTCTCTACCAAACAATGGTTGGACCTGTAATGATTTTACAAAGAATTTGAGATTCATTACATCCTATTTCTTATGGTTCCCCATCATGGTATCATAGAAAGAGATGATATAATTCAATTTATACTCTGAATCTACTAATTAGTCGAAGATATGAAATATGGTATTTCCAATGGTTGAAGGGGTAGGAGTCTGATCTATCCATTTTGGATAATCACTATTATCTAGCTTTATTATTTCTCTTCGTCCTTCCATAGCTTCCAATCAAGTCATTATCCACTCAATGGTGTTCCTAATAATTCGAGAAAAATCTGTATGATCTAGGAACTAAAAAGTAAGGATACTAGAACCTAAACTGGTGTGGTAACTTGTATTCCATCGATGGTGCTTCTACTAGTATTTTCCATGGAAACACTTGGGTGAATTCCAATAAATATGATCTTATCTAATATTTGGTAATACTATCATGGTTGAAAATTTATTATATGAATCATTATATTCAACAAATCCTATTTTTAACATTCTCCTACTATAAGAGAAAGATGGGGATCTTTTTGTGATGAATGTATGGAAAAAAAATTCTTTCATATAGTATGTCTACAGTGAGTCTTCTCAACACCATCATCCCATCCTCTGGTTGAGAAACTATTTACTCAAGCCAAAGGGATTGACCTTATCTAGGGTAATGTTGTGACATGTAATGGCCTTTACCATTTCTTTTTTGAGGTTACTTTAAAATCGTGTAAGTTGATTTTTTGTGGGGATGCCTAAATTTTGGACAAGCCACTACTTTTGGGTACACAAGACTCCTTTATTTTCTTTAGATTGGATTGTATTATGAACATGCATCTCATCCTTTGACTCCCTAGAAATGGTCCAATTTTTTTAGGATCATCAATGATGGAATTGATGACATTCACTAATGCATAATTAATATCATGAATTTTATCCTTATATCTTTGAGATAACCTTTTTCATACCCACCATTATACTTTTTCATTATAATTTTTGGTTCCTAGGGAACTATTTGGCATAAATGAACCTAAAGGGAATATTCTATTACATCATTTGTGTGTTAATATTGTGTCTTATTCCATAATTGGGAGCAAACTATATTTTGCTTAGGAGGGGACTAGGACTCTGAAAAAGAACCAAGTCTTGTTGGCTATGGTTATTATTACTCTTATTTCTAAACCCTTCAGGATCTTTTTATTGACTCTGAGGGTTGGTCTAAAACCCCCAATCACTTTCGGATGAGATTTCTCTTGAACTAATATGTCAAATATCAATGTATATTCTATTATAATTTTATGAATTTTGGTCTAAAGGTTGGTTGAGTGGATTATTCGGCACTCACATAAATATCCTTCAATAGAAGAAGGCAGTTCTCTTTTAGAAATATGGACAGTATGATCGATGAAATACTCTAATAGGTATTCCTTCTAGATGTTCTTTGATGATTGATTCAACATTATCTCAATAGATTTCACTCTTTGGGCTTGAATTTGGTGGAAGATAGTCGGGGAATGCTCTTACTAAGCATCTGTTCATTCTTGAATAGAATTAATTTGTTGTAGTAATCCTAGGGAAATAACAATGCTTGAGACTATTTTTAGTAGGATTTGCTGCATTTGGAGTGTATGAAAATTAAGTGATCCCTGTGAAAACCATAATTTTATATGAACATAATACGGGATATCTATGATGAGTCTTGACAACCACATTAATTCATTAAGACATGACCATTGAAGGGATCACTGTTTCTTCTAATTTTTTTGATCATGGGAAGCCATGAGATATACCAAGTCAATTTGATGATTTAACCTTTCACTTACCTTAACATGAGGTTGATATTTATAATACAATAAATCTTTTTCTTTTATATTAAAAATATCCTTCCAACAATATTGGTAGATATCATAAAAACAATATTCTACAAACATCTATGGAATGTTATATTGAGAGGTGGAAAAAGGCCAAAACAAAACACATATTTCATCACTAGCCAATTATTTTGTAATTTTCAAAATATATTCTAATTCTTTTTTTAGAGGTTTCACTACTTTATTTGACCAAATTTGGAATTTTCCTACTACTTTATCATAATATGAATGACTGATTGTGTGTTTCACTATTACATTGAGTGATAAATGGCCCAAGGTTGGTTCAGTGAATGACCATCTCCTTGGGATGGCTTCTGGTTGAGAAATAATTTCACCCACCTGTGACAATGAATAAAACATGAAAATCCTTGTGTTTTCAATTCCCCAAATATTAAGGGGATTTATTATCGCTACATTATTAGTTATATGAATCTCTTAAAATTTGATTTACTACTAAAAAAAGAACTTTAACAGTGAATGCTAGCAATGAGGAGGACCACCATGGCGGAACACAAAATGGAGTAAATCCTATTTCTCTTTTGTCTCTTTTCCATATAGAGGGTTACTGTGGGACTCATTCAAATATAATATCTAATGATTGACAAAACATTCATGAAGAATGCCTTCAAGATTTGGTGTTTGATGAGGAACTTCAATTTTACAAATACTGATCGCATAATTCATTAATGGGAGGGGTATGATCTAGATCTAAAACAGATAAATGTATGAGGGCTTCAAGAACACTAGAATTGAGTGGATATGAATCCAAAGTTTGAAAATAATTTTCTAACTATTTTATATGAGACTTCTTTTTGAATTCCTTCTTACAAGCAGTTGAGGCCACATGTTGTGAAAAGTGGTTACCATAGGCAGGTGTATCTGCGTTCCTTATAGTGGATGACAGAATATGAAAAATATATCTAATTGGAATTGGTGTTTGAAACTGATTTGTTTTTCAATATTATATAGGGGATTGTTCCCCATGAACCTCTTGGATGGGACTAGAGGTATGTATTTTCTCTGGTGTGACTACCTAATGAGACACCCTGCTTATAGAGACAGAGTTATGCATCTATCCCTCAGGTATAGATGTTTTCTCCATTATGAAATTATTTAATGTTTCTAGAATATTGAAATGAATTTTTTCCTTCCCTTTCACCATTATATGGATTTTTATGGTGACATCAGTGATAATAACGGGAATATACATCCATTTTGTATCTACAGTAGGTGTATTTAAATTCCATTTTCCTCTCATTCATGCTAGTTCATACAAGAAGTACTAATGTGTTGGGTTAGAGAGTTGTGTTTTCCCTATAAATGCCATTGTAGATATCTGAATAACATCTCCAGGAGTTTCTAGACGAGAATATTCCTAGACTTGAAGATTGCAGATGGCTATATGTTTCATATTGTGGGTTTTTGCTGAATTGGGTTTGTAGGCTTCTTTGAAATCATCTAGATGATTTTGATGGTAGGATTCATTATTATAAGAATTTTTTTATTCCTACTCATGGTACTCCACTAGATTTTAATTTTGGGATAGGTTGGGCTCTTATAGACCAGTGTACGGTCCAATGGAATATTGGTGGATAGGTGTATGTGCCTGTATAGTATTTTCCACCATACTGGGTTTGTAGGCCTCTCTGGATGGGGAAAAGGAAGTAATAAACTCCTTCTTAGTTATTTGTTGTCTACAGTGGGCCATATTGAAATCTTAGGTCTGAGGCACCTAGGATGGATATCTAAAGGCAAAAAACACATCATGTCGAGTGATTACTATCATGTGGTGCCGACAACGGTGATTTTTAGCAAGAGCCCTTAGGAAGGACCCTTGTGTCTCTGGGACGGGAACATAAGTGGCCTCTTGGTCATACTCCATATAAAATGGGATGGATTGGGGTTTTTTTTGGGGATAATCTCCCAAAACATTTGAAGACAGTGGATCACACTGTCTATTTTGAACCACAAGTCATCGCTGGCCAAACGATTGAGGATTATTCTTGATTTCGAGGGATGTTAGGGGAGCATCCAAGGTTATAATGGTACCATGTTGATGGTACTATCTAAATAGTTTGTTAGAGATCCAACATTAAAGACACTAAGTTGGTGATGGAATCATTTATACAGATGAGGATCCATCTTGAGCATAATTTGTTGCATTCATAGGTGTAAACGTGAAGGATCTAGTTGGATTGTCGAGTGTTCGTCGAAAAAGAGTGCTCATATGTTCGAAAAACAAAAAAAAATGCTCCCATAAATCTCATTTGAGTTAAAAAAATCCTTTTTGATTGAATTTTATAGACCTTTATAACAATTTATTTTGGCCTAGAAGATGGGTTACATCATCATCTTGGTTAAGGATTCACATCAGGTTCACCATTTTTTATCTCTCAGAATGTGTGTTCTTGTTAGGAACCACTATTTCAAAACAATTTCCAATGGATTTGGTTATGTAACTAGAAACACCCAATTGTAATATATCCATAGGGCACTACTTTCCAAAGGTAGGATTTCATTGGTTTTTGACCAATGGGACATAAAAACATTCACTGGTCGAGAGGATGGGAGGTTGAGCTCATCACACCATTTTGGGGGGGAATTATCTCCTACTCTCAGAAACTCATGTATATTTAAGACATGTTTATGAATAATTCATTAATTACCATGTATTATATGAGTTATCCTAATATTAGAAATCAATTTTTTTCATGTGTGTAATTCTTGATCATTAGTATGTATTTGAGGGTCTTCATCAATGGAGAAATCTTTGTGTATTTGGGGTTATTCGTTAATGTTATCCTATTATATACTACTTAATGAATGATTGGTTATTATTACAATGATGTTGGTTTTTAATCCACATAGTGGGGAACTATAGAGTTAATGGTCATCCCGGTAGATGAATGTATCCCATGAATTTATTTTCATCAAGTGAGATGGATGGTTAATCTATATTTTATAGTAATCCAAGTAGAAAAATATTACTATGGAGTTTATCATCATCCAAGGTGATGAAATCAATTTTGATAATGGGGTATTTCCCATAGATGGGAAACCTACGTATCCTCGTGAAAGGAATTAGATCCCACATAGTTCGGTTCTTTTTAATGGGACACATCACCCCTTTCATGGTCATGTGGAATAGAACCAATCATACAGCTTAATGTCATGTGACAAAGACATCTAGGTGGAAGATTCCTAGTCAAAGCTTATTGTGGGACTTATTCCATAGCAGTCCAAAGAGCATGTATATAATATGATATTCCATGTTTCATTAGACCCTATTGGTGATATAGCCCAAAAAAATAGTGTTTGTTAAGAATGCTGAATTTGATCCTCAGAGAGACATCATACATATCAAGTTAAGATGGGAATAAATGTCTGTGTATTTTGATAAGCCTCACAAGGGAGTATGGGCTATTGAGATAAATGCAGTGGGGCTTACCACTAAAGAGTATTCCCTTCTAATAGGTTCCAATAGATATGTATTAATTCATGGAGGTTTAGGGGCCTTATATTAGGGTTTACTCATAAATAGGATGCCCATATCAATGGAATTAATGTTTTACTCCTTTGAAGTATGTCTAGTGAGCTTGTGCCCTAGTTCAATGCTTCTTATGTATCCCAATTATGGTGGGAATCTGAGTTCTCATAGTACATTCAATTTTATTAGATTGGGTGGTTTTAGTAACCCTAAAAAACCAATAATCATAGGTCAGCCATACTCAGTGTGTGAAACAAGAGGATGTGACATATTCAACAAACCCCACACTTTACTTGCTTTGATGATGGAAGAGGAAGGGGTTACAATAGAATTGATCGTATCTATAGAAGAAGATGTCAAGGGTATGATGTTCCCCTATCTTTAATTCACATTGAGCATGGGTCAAATGTAAGAAAGGAGTGAATATCAAGGATTTAGAGAGGAAAAATACTATATCCACCTACATGAAAGTATAGGGTATTATGTTAGAAGAATGTCCCATTTATTATTCATGGAAGAGGAGAGATACATGTCCTTTTTCAAATGGAAATGAAATTGTGATACCTATCCTCTCTACCAGGGTAAGAGGGTCTGTATATTAGGGATGATAAGGGTTTGACAAAGTCCTATCCCTGTATTCTGATATCAAGAACTCCACAACTCTATCCCTTGGTAAGGTTCCTTGTGATCATAGATATAAAAACCTACAGACATCCCATTTATCCTGACCCATTAGTAGGACAAGTGTTGGAATCCTCGGACCATATAAAAACAAACCCAAATGAGAGGCATGATGATGTGACTCCCTTATTTATTTGATAAATTATAAGCCCTTGGTGGATGTTTAAACAATTGTTCCATTCATTCAATTAAGTCATTGAAGGAGAATCCATGCCATGAGTGGCTTAAGATAATTCTTAATGCTTGGCTAGTGTAGGTCCTAAGCATAGGTGGTATGCGTAGGTACATCGCACATGTCCAAGGAGGAACATGAAAAAACATAACACATGGAGAATAAGTTTTTGAAATCTTGATACGAATTGGTTAATGGTCTAACATTCTAACAAAACTTGTGTGAGGATTTAACATAGATACCCTGTCTCACAACTGGTTTCTTTTGAAGATTCTCATTCGGAAGGGAAGGGGCCTTGCGAAGGTGGATTATTATGGTTCTGTAATTAGATGTTTTGGATCCTAATCTCTGAGAGTAATTTTATCATGATAATACCTTTTAATTATCTTTCACTTATGTATAGAGATCCACTTGAAAAAAATTGGGGGACCTGGGTGATAGTGATTCGAAATGAGAGATTCGGGAGTTCTTCTAATTTTTCATTTATTGGAATATAGAGCCCAATTGTTTTATTTATATGCATATTGGGGACGTAGTTGATGGTATTTGATGGAATAAGACATGGGTGTAGGTCCATATAATAGATCTTCTATACGGGGTTTTAAAAAATTACATTCTCATGTATGTCCTCAGTGTTGGTCTTCTGCATAGGTCTTCCAAACAACATGCTACACTATTAGGGTTGCACTGGCTAGAATTGAACTGGCCTTTATGCGTGTAAGTGTGTTGTATAGGTCTGTTTGGAAATAATTATATACATTTTATCCAATATCCTTGATACAGAAAGATATCCAAAGTGACATTCAAAATATTTTTACCTTCCCTCTTTAAGATGATGGCTCAACAAACACATTTGAATAGTCAATAAATAAATCCAAAATCCTAAAATAATATAAAATCATGGAAGAACCTAACCCAAACATGAAAAAATATAGATATAAATGTGAAACTAAAACCACACCACCATAAGACCCTATAAAAGAAAAGATCAAAGAGTAATCATCAATATTTTCCACATATAAAAAGGGCCAAATCCACTTTTGGTCACATAGGGTGATGGAAAATTGGAACTCATGAAATCGGAAATAAGAACCCATGAACGAGGGATAAAACTTGAGTAAAATGACTTACTTGTTGATCACATGAATAACTAGGTTCAAAATCACCCTATGTTTTAGGTTAAGTATGACCAATAGTGACCGGAGGGAGGTCCAATGGATAAAAATCCAAAATTTAGTGGATGGGAGGTGTTTTAGGGTTAAAATCAAAGAGGTCAAGAAGGAAATTTTCATATTTTTAATGACCTGGTATGTCACATTGTTTTCATGCACAGTCTCCCAAACCATGTGGAAACCATGAGATGTCCACTATCTAAGAGAATCATGAAACACGATTAACTGGCATATTCTACATAATTATTCAGCAATAATGCGGTCGCCACTATCCAAAATGAATATTTTACTTATGGTTTACTGGGTGAGGGTGAAAAGTTTGGAAGACGTTATTCCAAACGTGTACCACCTATTTCTAATAAAAAAATCACAATTTTAACCAAAATTTAATTGGAAACTCAAGGATAAATCAATAATGAAAAATAAATAAAATCATAACTAAAAACAAAATCAAGTATGTGATAATTATATTCCACATGAAATTATTCATCCCCTAAAAATTCATCCCAATATTTTCTCAGAAAAAAAAGGAATATTCCTTTTCAACACAAGACAACCACTCCCAAGTTTCATTCTTATCACTAATATTATTCCAAAAAACAATGAGAAATGGAATAGATATCCAATGAAGCACATTTCTGTAACATCCCGGTTCTAGGTGCCGCCCAAGGGCGCCCTTTACCCTGTTGGTCCCATAACCGGATGCACATTTCCCCGAATGATAGAGGCTACAGACAAGTAGTGAGGTCCAAGGCATGATATTGGGTAATATATTCCTTAATTGATAGATAATACATTGCATAATTACAAATAGTAAGTAATAAATGAAGAAGTAACACCAACAAAATATGTAAACCTCATAAGGATGATAAGAATAAGAAAAATAGACCCTATGTAAATGATTCATGTCACATATGTCTAGGAAGGAATCCAACCATGTCACAATGCTGGAAATATAATATTTAAACCAATGTATAATATAAATCTAGTAAACTCCAGCAGTATCGCAAGACTCAATATGGTCCCACGCTCTCCATCTCTATCAACAATCAAGTACCCGATGAAGAATTGTTCTTTCCCTTATCTAAACCAGAAACCATATAATCTATTTGGGTCCAAAATCATGACCCAAATAGGGTGTGAGATGATTAACAGTAGATAGCTACCAAAAGATCTATTTTTATCTGTCAGTGAATATATATAGCAGGTAATATGTAAAAATAATGTAACAAACTAGGAAGTAATAAAAAGTAATTAATTCTACAGTTTCCAATTACTTTCATTTTCAATTATTATTCAATACATAGAATTAGGTAATAAGTTAGATCTATCCTAATCCATGTATCCTCTCTTTAATAATAACTATTGATGTCTTACAATATCATCTAAAAAATAGGAATGACTGAGTCCAAGATTGTGCTTTGGATTTCTAGACTCATCCCAAACAATAATTCATTCACAACCAACCCTCTATGGAAGCTATCACGGTCTAACCACTTTGGTTTAACATAGCACAAAAAATTTATAATTTACTAGTTCGGTAGCTCTTATGGTCAGTACCCCTGGGTCAACATGGGATCAATAGTTTATAATCTACCTCTAGTTATCTATCACGATCAATACCCCCAGGGTCAATATTACATAAATAATCAAAACCAACCTCCTGGGTAGCTATCATGGTCAGTACCCCAAGGTCAAAATAGATAAAATAATCACAAATGACTTCCTGGGTAGCTCTCATGGTCAATACCCATGGGTCAATGTCTACACCAAGGCTCTCACGGTCATATATAATGACCCTGGAATCCCCCACAGTTTTCCTTGTCCAAGGATCTCACAGTCGATTGTATAAACAATGTGCATATCATAAAAAGATAGACCATGTAATCTATAATTACTACATGGATAACATTGACAAGAATAATGCATGAAATTCATATTATCAATCAAACTCCATCCTAAACAACTCAATGCATGGAAACAAGGTACTCCATATAGGAAACCTTGAAAAAACAACCATATATAGTCAAACTTGTAAAACACACAAATGGGGTGTCTTGTAAATAATGAATAAAACCTTGAAAATATAAAACAACACCTTTTAAATCAAATGAAACCATAGTACGTAAATAATAGGGTTAAATTCCCAAACAAGTAATACCCCAATCATCAGTATGCATCACATTAGCATTCATTATCCCAATAAAATAAAATAAAATTCACAAACCACCAACCTTGATGTCGTATGATCAATAGTCTTGAACACTAGCCCTTGAATCAGCCCAAAACATAATAGATCTACAAAAAGGTGAGAAAACTTTCAACCATGGAATATATATGGGAGAGGAGAAATCCAGAAGAGCGGATCTAGGGGAAAAGAGATCTCACTAGTGGGAATTTAGTGCAACTGATTGCGTCTCAATAAGAGTTCGGATGGAGAAATATGAGGGGTTCGAAGCTCAGGGTCATTCTGCCACTATCCTATATAAAGTACAAGGAAAATAATGGTGTTCTAGATGGGAGAAACACCCTCACTCTGATTTATCAAATAAAAATAAATGTACACAAAATGTTCACTTAATGTACATGCCATGTATTAGCCTCATCTAGCTCCTGATTTATGTAGTCTTCCACATCACCAACACAGCATTGTACTCCTCCATTGCATGGCCAGTACACGACTGTACGCAATACCCAGTACATGGTGTGTAATTAAAAAATTGACAATAATTCGTTTTTAATCAAATAAAACTTGAAATAAATATCAATACTTGAAATGAAGATCAATGTTCATACAAACCCCCCCCCCATATAATTTGTCCCAGAATTTTGCTTCCAATGGTGGTGAGAAAACAAATAAAATAACTCGGGCCACTGGGATCATACATCAACCTCCCTCTAACAAGTATCATTGCATATTCACAGGTGCTAACATAGAACTCATACCATAAGAATATACCAGCTATGTATAACCTTCATACTACGATCCACAATTTGTATAGAGCACTCCTCGAAGTATGCATCACCTCAAACTCAAACTCATCAGGTTGTAGAATATGAGATGAGTCTAAATCGTAATGTAATATATGAGAAACAAGAAAGTCATCGTATATATCCTGGTAACATTGAGGTAGCTTCAGTTGATAGAAAATCAATAGGACTCTATCAAAACCCTCAAATGACCTGATGTATCTCGGTGAAATCTTCCTCTATCTCATAATCCTCCTATGTCCCAACCTCAGTGTGTCATGTAAGAAAAACTAAACCCTGGACTAGAACTCCAAAGGTTTCCTTTTTTATAATAATAAGATTTATAGAATGATTTTGGAGTATCCATCCACATTTTAATCAACTCCACAGACTCATAGGTCTCCCAGACAAGATGATGTGCCATCATTGGTGCCTCTCCCACCTCCATCAAATATAGGGGTGATCGATATGGAAAACTGTACAAAGCCTCATAAGGTACCATTTGAATTGTTTCTTGAAAACTATTTTTGTATAAAATCTCCACTAATTTATGTGTATCTCCAAAGAGCCTCTGAAATCTAGGATGCGTTCTTGAAGCATTTCCTGCCACACCTGAAATGTGCGCTCAGACTATCCATATATATATATATGGTAAGTTGTACTCAGAAGTACCTATATACCCAATTCCCTCAAAAGTCCCGGATTGACACAAGATGTAAAATTTGAATCCTTATTTTAAAATGATAGTGTGTGGAACCCCATGCAATTTTATATTCCATCAGATGTACAACTTTCCAAGATCATTAACACTAAAGGTTTCCTTAATCAGAATGAAGTGTGAAACCTTTCTAAGTCTGTCTATAACAACAAAAACTACATTATTTCCTTAAGGATACCTTAGTAAACCTATCAAAAAATCTATCGTGAATATATTACACTTCCACTCAATAATATTTAACTAATGTAAAAGCCATGCCTGTCACTGATGCTTTGCCTTCATTTGTTGACAGGTGGAACATCACATGACAAACCCCACTACATTTCTCTTCATAAATAGATACAAATACTGATAGTGTAGATCTTGATAATTCATGGTGACAATAGGATGAAATAACAAAACTGACGAATGAAACTATTTCATAAAATCCTCACGTATTTCTACCATCACCCATACACATCTATGAATATGTAATACCTCATCGTCATCTATGGCCTGCCCAGGAGTAGGTTTCTCACCTGACATAGTCTCCCATAGGATATGGACTTCGTATTTTTATAGCAACCTCATTATCACTTGATATAGTATAGTTGTGGTAATATCTATAGAGGAAATAAATATCTACCAAAGTCTATCATGGACCACTAAATGCATCTTAGAGAAAAAATCCACAATCTTCCACTCATTGCTGGCCTCCTGAACTGCTCGTATCTATTCCCTCCTACTCAATGCATCAGCCGCTACATTGCCTTTCCCTGGAATATAGGCAAGCTCAAATTCAAAGGACTGAAGGTACTCAACCCACCTTCAATGTCTCAAATTTACATATCACTGATTTAATATATAATTGAGACTATTTTGTTTAGTCTATGCCACAATATGATCTCCCAAAAAATAGAATCTCCAAGAGATTAAAGCAAGTACAACTGCTGCTAACTCAAGGCCATGTCTTAGTTAATTCTCATAATGTGTCCTTAACTTACAAGACTCCTATGAAACAACTTCTTCCTCTTTCAGAATCATTTCTCCCAGACTGATACCTGATGCATCACAGAAAATGGTGTAACCCTTTCTCGGTTCCATAAAATTCAGTATTGGTGTTGAAGTCAACCTCACTTTCAACTCTCAAAAGGTTAAATTTCATAAATTTATCCACAAGTACATTGCAACCTTCATATTGAGGAATATCAGTGGTGCTGATAAGTGTAAAAATTCATTTATAAAGAACCATTTGTAATTATCCTACCCTAGAATACTCTATATGACAGAGGCATTCATCGAATGCTCCAAGAAAACTAGTTCTCTCAAGTTCTTTTAGTACACTGATACTCCAGTCTCTGAGATAAAATAACCCATGAAGTGAATATGTTCTATCCAAAATATTCATTTTGAAAGCATGTCATATAAATAATTCTCTCTTAGTGTACTCAATACGATCCCATGATGGGTGTCATGGTCGTGTTGGGGGTGAGAGTACACCATGATATCTTCTACGAAGACTACCACAAAAAAATCATGAAAGGATGGGACACTAGGTTCATTAGTTCCATGAAAACTGATGGTGTGTTTGTGAGACCAAATAACATAACTATATACTCATATGGACCATACCTTCTCAGAAAGGTTGTAAGAGGTATATCTAATGGTCAAATGTGAAATTGATGATAACTGAAACTCATGTAAATCTTTGAAAAAACTCGGGCTCCTCAAAGCTGATCAAAGAGATCATCAATACTTGGTAAGTGATATCGGTTACTAACCATCATCTTGTTGTGTTTCTGATAATCTAGAAAAATTATGTGGGTACCGTTCACCTTTCTCCCAGAAATGATAGGAGACCTAAAAGGAGAAGTATTGGGCCAGATTAAAAAATTTCCTACAACTCATGTAACTAATTTGTGGGCTCCTGTAAATCTGGTGTTACCATATTATAATGTGTAATAGACAGTGGTTTCACTATGGAAATAAGCTCAATATATAGTTATTCCACTCTCTCTGGTGGTAAAAATAAAAGGTCATCTATAAATACATCCCAGAAAAAATCCACCACTAGAGTAAAGTCCATATATTAATTCTATGGCCATCCAGATATAAAAAAGGAATCTCGGCTATAATTCCTCCCAAACCATGATGCTCGAGTCCATCTCTTCTCACATGGGAAACTCATCTGTCCTTGTGTATGAAAGACCCAACCTCTGGTGACAATAAACTCACCCTACGGTGATAGTAGTCAACAAATTCCACAAAGGAGACCAACTAGTCCATTCAAATAATGACATTGAAGCCTATCCTCTCTAGGAAATATAGGTTCCATAAGAAGTGACACCCCCCAACCTCATGTTAGAACATCATGAACTAATGTAACCAATTCCTCTAAACCCCAAATGGAGTGTCTAGCGTCCTAACATCCTCAAAAGAAAAGATATAGAGCCCAAAGCTATTCAATGTAGTAATAAATATAATACTTTGGGAAGCCTCTATATCATAAAGAGCATAACATAAACCCGAGGAAACAAGAATAATACCTCTAACCATAGAGGTTCTGGGATCCTTTTCTTTATTGTACTAATCCATTGAAAAATTCTAACATGTATTGTGGCCTTGTGATCCTACCTAACTACCCTAAGCGAATCCACCCTATTATCGTTGAAAACCTTCCATCTGGCTACCATGACCACAACCTCCTACTTGTCTTGAACAAAATGAAGAACACTAGTTCCATGAATGATGAGAAATGGATGGTCATACTTCTGATCATGGAGTCCAAAAAGAACCTCTCTCACTCACAGCTAATTCAAAAACAAGAAAAAACTCTTAAGATGACCCATCATGCCACAGGATCGTCACTCAAGTGGTTCTCTCAAGCACTAAGGTCTCATGTTCCCACTCTTCATGCACTAGTATCAGCTCACTTAGCTACCTATAAATACATCCTTTATACTGGAATCCCTACATGAATGCTCCCTATAGTGATTCTTGCTATAAAACAAAAGGATTGTCATCCCAAGATGTTGAACCACCCTAGGTTGCAGATCTAAACGCCGTTAGCAAACACTCAGTAATCAGTGCCCGATTCACTATAGTCATCCAAACAATAATCCTGAATACACACACCTATGATTAGATGTCTTACCTAAGACCATCCTTAAATTACCTAGCCAAATAAAACTCGTCACCTCCTAGAACAGGTGCAAAGAACTGATGCTCTTTAAACCAGAAGAATCATCCATAAATAAAAGTGATCCCTACTCCAAATGCATGAACTCTCAAGCATGATCATTGCTCAAATTCTCTAGGTATAGGTAGTCATAGATGTTCCTATAAAAGACATCCTAAATCATATCTCAATGACATCCCCCCAATGATAAAACATCCAACCATCTCTTGGAATAATTACATAGCTTGTATGTAGTGAGCTCTACCCCCCTCTCTAAAGGTATCTCTTGATGCTCGAAGATAGAGAGAATGGCCACCAACCACAACTCAACAACATGTGGTCGTCCATCACATAAAAAGGTTGGAGGATGTTTCTGTTGGAAGACTCGAATCAACTTTTCCATAATCCGAGTAGGATGTGGTTCTCCTTGGAAATTCTGCATCATCCTCGTAAATCCTTCGTGGTACTATGCATCATTAACTTCCTCGAGTATAACAACACATCCCAAGACGGGATTGACATGAGGATCTACTAGAAGTCCTTGATCTACCCTTTCCCATTTATGGTGATCCCCATACACCTGGAATACAACCGGAGGGTGTCTTGGGAGAAAGAATATGCAGGTTCAAGCAGAGACCTCAATTCATGACTATTAAGGACAACTTATAAGTGAAAGGAAAAAATAGTAGAATCAAAACATTAACGTATTATAATACAGTCTTACAAAATGTGTATAACTACCTCATAATGTGTTCCCTTTAAGCATTAACAAGGATGTGTATCTCTATCAAACCTGGTCATGTAACACCCCTACACACAATGTGTTCCTAATTTTACATGACATGTACTTGAATCTTTCCTCTTACCAAAAAACTTCTACATGGAACGAACCACATAGATCTTTGAGTTTAACAATACATGTACTGTTCACCCAAGACATGGTGTGTACCAACAAAGTCCAATCTTCCCATGTCATTGGACACAAAGCCGAATATGTAGTTTATAACAACATGGTGTGAATAAATGAGACATGAGTTGTACAACCTATGTCCATCCACTTGTGTTGTTGATCACACGGCTGGATACATGGTTTTTTACAACACAACATATACAATCTAGGCATGGGGTGTTCTACCAAAAGTTTCCCAAACCCATGTCTATTCTCACACAGTCAGTCACAAGGCCGTGCACTACACGACATGTACTCCTAGTACACAGTGTGTATTTATGAAAAATCATTCTTCCCTAACAGATGAACAGATGGGTTCTGTTTATAAACTCACATTCCATGTTGACTGGGTTTCTAACGAGTATGCCTCTGAAACTTGTCTAGAACCCTTAAAAACATAATTTTTTCCATGGGATGACAAATTTTGACTCTTTAGAGACCATACACCTCGCAAAACGAATTTTTCCATCCTTTTCTACATCATAACATGATAAAATAAACTAACATTCAAACATGATCCACCAAATTCTTATCCAAGACAGCACATAACACCTCAGGAACCAAATTTTGGTGTTAATAAAAATGAACATTTATAGTAAACAATACCCTATTAAAATAGTAGGTATTATTTCAGATCATCTATCACAACAACGTTCATATATATCACAACATCTATCACAACATCATGAAATTAGTAATGCATCTTAAATGGAATGACAATAATGCATGAAATGTGATCTCTAGAAAGTTTGTATATGATCTGTTATATTGAATACCCTCATATTGTTGAGATTTAAGAGAAATAGAACCACATTGATATAAATCATAAGAGCACAAAACACATGAATCTCACAACGGTGAAATCATATAAACTGTAAATATTGAAAAACCAGTAACATTGAAATATTCAACGTAACAAGGATTTTCCCTATAAATAGATTAGCTACTCATGGGAAAAACATATTAATAACTACATATTCTTCCTATCCTGTTATATAGGCTCCAAATAGTAAGTCAAGGTATAAAAGTACCACCTCGAATACCACTTTGTAACATCCCAATTTTGAAGCTGCCAAAGGGTGCTCCATACCCGGTTGTTCACATAACGTCAAGCACTTTTCCCCAAATTCCAGAGGCTACTAACTAGTAGTGAGGAAAAAGTTCTGATAGTAGGGAAACTATTCAATCATTGGTAGAGTATACACAATGAAATAACAAATAGTAACTAATAGTGGAAGTAGTGATAACAAAAAAGGATGTAAAAAGTATAAGACTAATATGAATATAAAAAAATTAGCATATGTAAATGATGCATGTCACGTGGTCCATGGAGAGCATCCTAACAAGCCACAATGTAGAAAATAAAATTTAGAAACCTAAGTACAATAGAAAACACGTATACTCTAGTTACATCGCAAGCCTCCATTTTGTCCCATGCTCTCCAACTCTCATAGAAATCAAGTACCTAATTAATATGGGGCCTTGAATTTTTCTATAACTACAACTATATAATCTTTTTGGGCCTAAAATAATGAACCAAATAGGGCATGAGACGAATCCTAGTAGGAAACCATCAAATGATCAATTCTTAGCTGTCGGTGAATATATATATATATATATATATATATTTATATTTATGTATAAGATAATATGTGAAATTGAAGTAATAAACTAGGAAGTACACAAATGTAAACAATCCTACTATTTCCAATTACTTCCATTTTCATTTATTATTCAACACAAATAATCAGGTAATCCCTGGGATCTAGCCTAATCTTTGTATACCCTATGTTATAGTTACACCAAATGCCTCATAATACCATCTAAATAAATAGGTAAGACCGAATCCAAGATTGTGATTTGACCTTGAAGACTCGTCGCAATCATTAAATCATTCCTAACCAACCCTATAGGAAATATCTCATGGTATAACCTCTTTTCTTTAACATAGAACTAATAATTTTCAAATGACCACATGTGAAACTCTCGCGGTCAACACCCATGGGTCAACATGGCATCAGTAATTTATAAACGACCTTCGGGTATCTATAACGACCAATACACCCTTGGTAAAAACAACATAAATAATCATAAATATACTCCAAGGTTGCTCACGCAATCAATATCCCTGGGTAAACATAGCATAAATAATCATAAATAACCTCATAGGTATCTCTCACGATCAATACCCATGGGTCAAAGTATGCACCAAGGCTCTCATGGTCTTGTTTAATAAATATGGAAACCAATGAAAACCATGCTCATTATTACACACATAAACATGATTTATTACATAAATTTCACTTGATACAAAATCAAAGATCAAAAGGTCTTGTGTATTTGGGGCTTAATATCATTACATAAAAACTTTGCACATGAGATACAACAAGTTTATTGAAAACATTTTTTACATGACCACTACATTCCCTCGTACATCGCATTGCATAGGATAACCTGAGGACATACATAAGAAAATGGTGAGATATAAAGCCATTAAAGGGAATAAACATGGAAGGAAATGAGGAATATAGTACCTGATAAGAAATAGGAATATCAATGGAGAACAAGAGAAGCATTAACATAAAGGCATGATAATGCATGGTAATCTTAATATGGAAATATGGAAACAACATTTAACATGATTTTAGCATGAGCCAAGAACCATTGAACATAGATCATGAGTAAACCCTCATTTCACTTGAATTAGCATGAGTAAACCCTCATTGCACTTAACGTATCATGATACTAATCTTTACCCAATGCATTGGAGCGCTATTCGGGTGCACCCTTCGTAAACATTTCATTTCACGCATAAATGTGTCACATGGATCATTTAACATGGATTCATTAAACCTCATAATTTATTACAGGGAAATGGAAATGTGGAATTCATACATGAAATACCATAATCAATAAGTAAATTTGTATAAAGGTGAATATCCTTGATAGGGAAATGGACATGGTATTCACAACACAATGACATTGGCTTGGAAAATCGCGGTGCAATTTAGGCAGTGTAACAACGTGACATGGGAATTCATAAAACTGGTTTTTGAGAGATAAATGGGTGTCTCATAATATGTAAATGATATGGACAGTAAGGGGTTATATATATACATGTATAAACATAATTAATGTAATTAATATTCATAATACAAAATAATTTCATCAATGTAAATGAGGAGAAAGATATTCCTTATGGAATATCTGCATGGTGACATGTGTACATGAGGGGAATTTAATGAGAGAGAAAGGGGTATTTCATCATTAAAACATTGAGAGGGCAGTATAAGGGAGGTTCTAAATCATACCCCAACATTTATAATTGAAAACAAAAGGGCATAACCACATAATGAAATTGAAACAAAAATGAGAAATGAGGAAATCCCTTACTTTTAAGTGTGATACCAACGGGTTAGGAGAGGCTTGATAGAGGCTTCTTAGGATCTTGGGGAACCATGGGAGTATTCTAGAGTTAGGAGGGTAGAGGTTGGACTATATAAAAAGGATTTCAATGATGAGGAATTGGGATCTTCGGTGGGTTTATATAGGAAAGGAGAAGGAATTATTTATTATTATGGTTTTGGTCACCACACATTAAACTAATCAAATCCACAAACTAGACCATCGTTTTACCCATGGTTTTTGCCAAAGGGGAGTGAAAAACAATATTTTATAAGGCCAATATCCTAAATTCCTAAAATATTGATTGTTCATATGTGTAGGTGAGTCACACTATCATGGAAATTCATTTAAAAAGTGAAAATGTTTTATAACTCATGGAGGGTCCGCTATTGTATTGTAAAATAAACCAAAAAAAACCTAAAATCACATTATTTAATTGATCAAAAATATATTGGCCGAACATAAAATTATAGTATTTTATTACAACAATATTGGGTCATTATGATGTCATAAAACACAATATATATTTAAACAGTATTCAATTTTTACCCAAAAATTCGACTATCTCAGAATATTATGAAAAATTAAATGTTGGATAATTTTGACATCTTGATTCAAAAAATGATGTTCATTTTATCTAAATAATATTTTAAAATGTGAATTTTTAATCTTAAAATAAAAACCATCATTTATAAAAAATTCATGGGTTTTGAAAAAAACGACTTCCAATCCTTTATAAAAATCACAATTGCACTCATAAAATTATACAATAATTTACATTTAATAAAAATTTATTTTATAAGAAAAATATTTCATTAAAATATTATTTAATTAAATAATCCATTAATTCATCAAAATTGATTTTTTAGTGGAATATTAATGAAAAAAACAATTTTTACATTAAAAACTATTTACAAAGTAACAATAATAAAATGAATGCACATTCTTTATACAAAAAATAATGTACATAGCCACAGTTCTAGTGTTTAGTTACAAAACCCCTTATAACACCAGCATAAGACCGAAGGGTAAGGTGTAAAATGGGGAAAAACTCTTGGGGTGGCTCAGATAACATCGCTCGGGTGGTAATCTGTATTCACTACTAAAAATTTGGCCATTAGCGATCGCCAATGGCGGTCACTGAATGAAGCTGAAAATCCAGCCTACAACTACCGTCGGCCAATCGTTGACCTATTGCACAGCTGAACAAGAGCAACCATCACTAGCTGTCACTATACTGATCCTCATCTGAGCTACATCGACTACCAATTTTAGTCACTGTTATGATGTTTGGTCGAGCTATAGCGACCCCCATTGGCGGTCACTCTACCTGAATTGTTTTAAAAAAATAAATTCGTAGTTCCCAATCAACAAAAATAGGGTGAAAATCATAAAAAAATCCAAACAGCATAAACATCAAGATGTTCATAAGAAATAAATGATATAAATTCTTCAATGACCCAAATCCATTTCAATCTAATACTTCAATAAACCTACAATAAGATACAAAAATAAAACTAAACAAAACAAACGTTAATTCAAACTATTTACTCAGTTAATATATATATATATATAATAAAATTAAATCTGACATCAAATTATGGGTGGTATAATAATTTAGAACCCACAATTTTAGAAATGTTATATTTTTGGTTTTTTTGTTATGGAGTCTTTGATTTAGCTTATGAAAGTGTTTTGTGATCTAAAAAGTAATGCTCTCCGCACACACCACATGAAACTTTTCAAAACAGCATGTTCAATTGTAATGAGCACATTGCATGTCTGATTGATGTTCTGTCTACACTTACATGTCATGAATACTGTTCCTATTGTTTCCATGTGATTTTAAGTCATTCCGAGCATGTTAGCTCTAAATTCAACCATTACACACTGTTTTGGAATTTTATGACTCCTGAAATCCGTTTCCAGTAACCGAGGTAAAATGACATCTCTGATTGATGTTCCATCTACCCAAAAATATCACAATTCCAACCATGGTTTCTTTCATAAGATTTTGTGGCATTCTGAGGTCGTTCGTCTGGTTTTGACCACCCAATGCGCCCTTTTAGAGTGCATTGAACTGTTCAAAACAGCATATTCGATTGTATCGCGCACATTGCATGTCCGATTGACGTGTCGCCTCCTCCTACATGTCAAGAATATCATTGCTATTGTTTTCGTGTGATTTCAAGTCATTCTGAGAATATTTTCTATGAATTCGATCGTTACACGCCATTTTGACAATTCATGACCACAGAAATGTGTTTCCGTTCACCGCGGTCAAACGACAACTCTGACAGACATGTCATCTACCAGACCATTTCACCATTCACACCACAGTTTTTGTTGTGTAATTTCATGGGGTCCCGATGTCACTCAACTGGTTTTGACCACCCAACGTGCCCTTTTAGAGCACGTCGAACTGGTCAAAAAACCATATTTGGTCGTACCGTGCAGACCGCACGTCTGATTGACATGAAGTCTCCTCCTACATGTCACGAAAATTATTCTTATTTTTTTCATGTAATTTCAAGTCATTTTGAGGGCGTTTTCTCTAAACACGACCATTACATGTTGTTTTGGCATTTTATGACACTGGAAATTCGTTTCTGGTCACCACGTTCAAACAACAAATACGATTGATTTTACGTCTACCCGAACATTTCACAATTCACACAACAGTTGCTATCGTATGATTTAAAGGAATTCCAAGTTCATTCAACTAGTTTTTGACCACACAACGTGCCCTTTTAAGGTGCACCAAATTATTCAAAACAACATATTCGGTAGTATCGTGCACACCACACGTCCGATTTATGTCTGTCTCCTCCGACATGTCAAGAATACTATTCCTATTTTGTTTTTAGTGATTACAAGTCATTATGATCATGTATGCTCTGAATTCCACTGTTACACGTTGTTTCTCCGTTTTATGACTCTGGAAATGCGTTTCTTGTCACCGAGGTCAAACATCACATCCGATTGATGTGCTGTCTACCAGACCATTTCAAAATTCACACCACGGTTATTGTCGCATGATTTCATGGAATTATGAGTTCATTCAGATGGTTTTGGCCACACAACGCACCCTTTTAGAGCACATTATACTGTTCAAAACAGTATATTTGGTCATACCGTGCACACCGCACATCCAATTGATGTTTCTTCTCCTCTTACATGTCACGAATATTAATCCTACTACTTTAGTCTGATTTCAAGTAATTCTGAGGACATTTTCTCTGAATTCGACCGTTACATGCCGTTTTGGCGTTTTGTGACCCCGTAAATGCGTTTCCATTCACCATGGTCAAAGACACCTCTGATTGATGTTTCGTCTACCCAACCATTTCACAATTCACTCCATAGTTACTTTCGTATGATTTCAAGGCATTCTGAGGTCGTTCGGCTGGTTTTGACCACCCAACGTGCCCTTTTAGAGCGCGTCTAACTGTTCAGAACAGAATATTCGGTCGCACAATGCACACCACACGTCTGATTGATGTGAAGTCTCATCCTCCATGTGACGAATACTATTCCTATTGTTTTCAAGTGATTTCAAGACATTTTATGCATGTTTTCTCTAAATTCGACTGTTACACATCATTTTGGCATTTTGTGACTTTGGAAATGTGTTTTTGGTCACTATGGTCAGAAACGACCTCCAATTGACATTCCGTCAACCTGAACGCTTCAAAATTTACATAATGGTTTCTGTTGTATGATTTAATGGCATTTCGAGGTCGTTCGACTGGTATTGACCACCCAACACATACTTTTAGAGGAGATCGAACTCTTCAAAATAGCATATTCGGTAGTATCACGCACACCGCACATCCAATTGATGTGTCGTCTACCCATACATTCCATGAATACTATTACTATTGTTTTGGTGAGATTTCATGTCATTCTGAGCTTTTTAATCTGAATTCAACTATTACACGTCGTTTTGGTGTTTTATGACTCCAGAAATGCGTTTTCGGTCACCGCGGTCAAATGACTCCTTCAATTGATGTTCCATATTCCCGAAAATTTCACAATTCACACCACAGTTATTGTCATATGATTTCATGGCATTCCAAGGTCGTTTGGCTAGTTTTGACCACCCAACGCGCCCTTTTAGAGCACGCTGAACTGTTCAAAACAGCATATTCGGTCGTACTACGCACACAACATATCTGATTAACATGTCGTCTAATCCTACATGTCAATAATTCTATTCCTATTGTTTTTGTGTGATTTCAAGTAATTCTATACATGTTTTATCTGAATTCAACTATTACATGCCGTTTTGGCATTTTATGACTCTTGAAAGTGTTTCTAGTCACCGTGGTCAAACGAGACCTCCAATTGACGTGTCATTTCCCCACCAATTTTACAATTCACACCATGGTTGTTTTCATATAATTTCATGGCATTCCGAGGTCGTTTGACTGGTTTTGACCACCCTACGCGCCCTTTAAGAGCACACTAAACTGTTTAAAACAGAATATTCGGTCATACCATGCACACCACTTGTATGATAGACGTTTCGACTCCTCCTAAATGTTAAAAATACTCTTACTATTGCTTTTGTGTTATTTTAAGTCATTATGAGCACATTTTCTCTGAATTCGGCCGCTACACGTCGTTTTGGCGTTTAATGACACCGAAAATGCCTTTCCGGTCACCATGGTCAAACAAAACATTTGATGGACATTTTGTCTACCCGACCATTTCACAATTTACACCACGGTTATTGTCGTATGATTTCATGGAATTCCAAGGTGGTTCGGCTGGTGTTGACCACACAACAGACCCTTTTAGAGCACGTCATACTATTCAAAACTACATATTCAGTCGGACCGTGCACACCGCACATCCGATTGATGTGGTGTCTCCTCCTACATGTCACGAATACTATTCCTATTGTTTTCGTGTGATTTAAAGTCATTCTGATCATTTTTTCTCTGAATTCTACAGTTACACATCATTTTGGTGTTTTATGACTCTGGAAATGTGTTTCTGATCACCTCGGTGAAACGACACCTCCGGTTGATGTTTCGTCTACCCTATCATTTCAAAATTCACACCACGGATTGTGGTCGTATGATTTCATGGCATTCCAAGGTCATTTGGCTAGTTTTGACCACCCAACACGCCCTTTTAGAGCGCGCTGAACTGTTCAAAATAGCATATTCAGTCGTACCGCACACACCGAATGTTTGATTCTTGTGTTTTCTCCTCCTACATGTCACAAATATTATTTATATTGTTTTTATGTGATTTAAATTCATTCTGAGCATGATTTTTCTGAACTCGATCTTTACATGTAGTTTTGGCGTTTTATGACCCCGGAATTGCATTTTCATTCATAGTGGTCAAACGACACCTCTGATTGACGTTCCATCTACCCGACCATTACACAATACACCCCATGGCTGTTTTCATATGATTTCATGGAATTTCGAGGTCATTCGACTAGTTTTGACCACCCAACGCACCCTTTTGGAGCACGCCAAACTGTTCAAAACAGCATATTTGGTTGAACCGCGCACACCAGATGTCTGATTGATGTGATCTCTACTCCTACATGTCATGAGTACTATTACTATTGTTCTTCTGTGATTTCAAGTCATTTTGAGCATGTTTTCTACAAATTTGATTGTTACATGTTGTTTTGCCGTTTTATGACTCTGGAAATGCATTTCTGGTCATCTCCGTCAAAATACACCTCTTATTGACATGTTTGATGCATAAAAATTTAACAATTAAGACCACGGTTGTTGGAGAATGATTTCATAGCATTCTGAGGTCGTTCGGATGGTTTTGACCACCCAACGCGCCCTTTTAGAGCGCACCGAACTGTTCAAAACAGCATATTTGGATGTACCATGCACTCCGATGATCTGATTGAAATGTCATCTCATCCTACATTTCATGGATAATATTACTATTTTTTGTGTGATTTTAAGTCATTCTGAGCAAATTTTCTCTGAATTCGACCGTTACATGATATTTTGGTGGTTTATGACTCCAGAAATGCATTTCTGGTCAATACGGTCAAATGAAACCATTGATTAATGTTCCTTCTACCCGAACAACCCCACCATGAATGCACAAGTCAGAGGGACTCATCTACCACACCTCAATACTATCATCTTTGGGCGGTACAATCTCTCACTCACAGTTTTGATCAAATCTCAAAAAATGTGTCTCAGTAGGGGAAGAACCCATCTTTCCTATGCATTCAATGCTACATCAGACAACACCAACACAGGGTTACACAGACCCCCTGTGTCACCCTCGGTAACCCCTCGAAAAAGGATTTAGACCAAAAGAGTACCTCACACAGTGTCTAAGAATTTTTAATGAGAAAAGTAGAAAAATACATAGAGCATACCACTTATCATATCATGTGTTGCAGGATTATAGACATCCATAGCACACATCCAACGACGGCCCTATCCATTCGCTCTATGAGCCTGGCATGGGCCTCCTAGTTGTGGTGGAAGGACCTCGAAACATCATCTGCCAACCATAATTTATCCTACTCTTCAGCCAACATCGCCTCCTTGGGGACCACCCTGTCCTCACCTAGGAGTTCTCTGATCATGACACTGCCTCTGTCGTGGCGGTGCATCAACCATGTAACTGGAAAACTCGGCACATTTGGTCGAGTATTCTCAAACCACGTGACCGTTCACATCACAACATAGCACTAGTCCTCCATGGGCTATCTTGGTGCTCTACATTGTCCCCGACCTTGTGCCTGAGTCCCACCATTGGGAGACCTCCGTCGTCAAGGCCCTACAAATTGACGTCCCTCTGACAGAAATTTATTTTTCACCAGTGCCTTCTCTAACACCCGGATATGGGTAAGGATTCACAAGGGCACTATGCTGGCACAAATCTCATCTATTGAGATCTCGCTCAAGCTTTTGAGAAAAGAAATTTTCATCATGGACCACGTCCAAAGAGTACTGACTATGGTCTGTGAACCTAGTAGCGTACTCAAACACTTCCATAACTCCCCACTGAAGCTCCATAAGCTCCTGCAATCGTATAAGGAGTATGTAGGAGGGGTAGTACTCCTCATAAAACATCTTTTGGAATTCATCCCATGAGAGTACATACTCTTCATGCATCTGAGTAACCCTGGCTCTTCTAATGCCAACCAACATGGTGGATGAAGACTGGATGTCAAAGCCACCATCTACCCTTTCAGTTTCCGAACAAGATGGAAGAGGTGAACCACTAACTCTAGAAAAACATTCACTATCTGAGGGTATGGTTCGTCATGGAACCTCAACAGTCTCTGATGCTGGAACTCACGTGGCTCGCCCAGTTTGTGATCGTCATTGAACTTCATTGTCAGTACTATCTGCTACTCCGGAGGTGGAGGTGCTACTGCCTATCCTCCTGGAGAAAGGGTAACAATATGATGGATCTTGAACTGAGTCCTCGTCACTCCTGGAGTCGTCATCATGAACCAGAGATAGTATCCTGGATGGCTATCATCAAAGAGACTTCCTGAATCCGATCAACGAGTACCGTAGTCAAAAGAGAATATATATATATATATATATCAACAATGATGGGGAGATAACTCATGAAGATTAGTCAAAGACTCAATCCTATATGATGCACAGACCAATTCTCTACAACAAATTTAATTGTTTTCCGAGTTGACAAGTGGGTTATCAGGGTCCTGGTGAATGGATATGTCGGCCGCCACACCATCACTGGACTCAGTGGCCTGAGAGAAGCTCTCGAGACACATTGACACTATTTCCACAAAAATCAACCAATTGCTTTTTAGGGACGTCCGAAAAATGACCCAAGGACCGAACCACATCTAATACCACTTTTCCATGACCCGACCCATTCTGGGACTCGAGACGCAACTACCCCAATCCTGCCTCTATAGGCCCGGGCCTGGCGACTAGTGGCAAAGGCACAACAAACTAGGGGATCCTCTGCCTAAGAAACTGTACACACAAACATAAATAAATCAATGAAAAAAGTTTGTGAAAATAAAGAAAGATAAAACACTACTAAAAAATGAAAACCAACATACATGCATCGACCTCTAACCAGTACTAATAAAGTGCTGAAAAGTAGACTAACAAGTAAACTAAACAGTAATAGGGGTAAAACATACGCCCAACCCGAAAGGTGCCAAATAATGGAAACAAGTAAATGAAAGTAAAAAAATGGTGATTCTTACACCTAGAAATCCTCTTATGACCACTGAACATAGCCCAAGATCCTATGTCCTCTACACTCCTCCATAATCTCGATCGACCTGTCCTTCGTCTGCAAGGGCACACCAAGTGTGGCCAAAGCCCAAGCAGGGGTGAGTATAAAGATACTCAGTAGGATGCCCCGAAAGCTCGAGGGTGAAACAAAGGAGATACTAAAAGGGAGAGCAGGATACAGAATAATAAAAGTGTAAGAGTACAAACAAGAGAGTGCAGCTCAACCCGACAAGGGAAATGAAGCAAGCTTGTCCATCCAAGATGAGCTAGACATGGAATGCACGTGGTGTACCCCACGCATCTTCTCCCCTCCTAGAAGGGGAGTAACTGAACCCAAAGAGTTGGAAAAAAAGTAGGGTGTATATATATTCTCAACAAGAAACCCGAATGAGTGTGTAATGTGATATCTATCTCCATGATTAGCCCAAGAAAAGTCTCCAACAGTTCAAAGGATATCCATCACTGATTCCCTACAACCCCGTACGCCAAGCGACCTCATCGCTAAACCATACAACCAAGGGTACCGCTCTAGTAATCATGGAGAAATTTCACTGAATAGTCTCATAGAAAGAGAAGAGTATGAAATAAGTAATCGGGTAATCCCAATGCCTAGCCCCGCTAGAGTGTAAACCACAAGAGGTCATTAGGTAACCCACTGCCCAGCCCCACTGGAGGGTAAACCCTAATGTCAATGGGTAACCCACTACCCAACCCCACTGGAGGGTAAACCACAAGAGGTCGTCTGGTAACCCACTTCCCAACCCCGCTGGAGGGTAAACCCTAAAATCAATGGGTAACCTACTAACCAACCCCGATGGAGGTTAAACCGTAAGGTCAATGGGTAACCGACTCACCATCCCCCCTGGAGGGTAAACTATAAACTGTTATTATAACTCCGCACTACCTGTGACATCACTGGGTTTCACTAACACCCCTATCATGCATAGGTTTAGAGTGCGTCAATGAGACCACCGATGAATGCCCTTTCATGTTTCCACATTTAATGAAATCTCAAAAGAGGATCTGTATGGACAAAGAGATTACTCCACTATAATCCATGTGGAAAACACTCGAGATAGGATACATACTCATTAGAAATTGGATCCTTGTGAAAACGTTATTCAACACCACTTTAAGCTCATATGGAGCCCCGTGGGGCCCACACCTCGGGCCCGAAAAAGGTCGTCCAAACTGCACCATCACGATCCTCTAGGAAAAACACACCAAAATGATTACTCATTCTCCCCAATTGAACGTCTGATTAAAAAGTCGCACAACACTACCCACAGCTTAAAAGATGGAATGTGGAGCCCATGCCTCAACTCCAGCTTTAGCACCTAAAACCACATTGTTCAACTTCATCTCGATGTCAGGGTCACAACCCCACTCACGATTCCTAAAACAGACTCCGGATGTATGAGATGGAACTTCCTGCGTTATGAAAATGAGTCCCTCCAGGGCCCACACCTCGACCCTGAAACAGGTCACACAGATCGTACCAATGCATTCCCTACAGATAACCATGCGGTGTAGGATATTTATTTTCCCAGAACGGACTTATGAAGCATAAGTCATCAAAATGATGCATATATCGGAAAGCCACCTCATGGGGCCCACACCTCCGGCCTGAATTTAGGCGGGCATATTGTGCCATCGCAATCCCCTTGGAAGAACACTCTGAAATGAGTTCTCAAACACCCCAAAAAGATGTTAGGTGAAAAAGAGGCGTTTCACAGTAAAACATGTAAACCCGGGTTCATGGGGACTGCACCTTGTCTCCAACCCGAACACTTTGGAAAGCTTCTCAGAAAGAGCGCACGAGGACTGCGGTCAAACTAATACTATCATCACGTCAATCGAACATCCCAAACAGAAGTCAGATTCAACGCAGGAATAACTAATTAATTTAAATAATTAATTAGTTATTCATATTTAGCGTTTCATGCCACCGGGCAATGAAACCAAGCCGCAAGTGTTCCAAACCAACTTTTGATGGACCGTCTCAATACCAAGGCCACAATGCCTCTGACAGCGCGTCAAACGGACATACGGCTGGCAATCCGCAACCATCCCACCTTTTATAATAATTTAATATTATTAAATTAAGGCATTTCGGGTCACCCATAGTTGGGCACAGAACCCGGAAACCTTGAAACCCACTTCAAATAGTCCGCCTCATCGACACGAACCCGCAACCACATACCGCATGTCAAACAGACGTGCCATTTTGGAGATACAACCCCTTGATTGCAAGCGGACCAACCAAGCCGGTTCACCCCGACCGGCCCGGTCCGAACTGCCAGACCATGGCCCAGACGTGGGTCCAGCCTGACTCACTGCGGCCCACGGGCCGGGGCCCACTCCAGCCACGCAGGACCCACCTTTAGTCCGGTTCTCCAAAGCAAACTGACCAAAGGCCGGTCTCCACGTCGCGCCAGCAGGACCCATCGAACATGGGTCCTAGTCTCCTCCTCACACCTAAGGCAGTCAGCACCTCAGTTTCCCCTTTGACCGCGATGGGTCCAGGGTCGGTGCCTCCTACAGTGCACCTCCGCACCTCGCTTCCTGACACCGCTGCTGCCTAGGTTCCCCCGCTCCCCTGCCGGCTCCACATGGTCACCCAGTGTTGTGCTCCGCTATGGCCTCCTCATCCGCATCGCCTCTCTGTCGCCCTGCGGGGTGCACCGCCGTGGCAGCTCCACCTGCCGCCACGATCGCCTCAACTCGGATCCTTCTGAATCTACCCGATCCTCACTGGACACACCCGACATAGCCACCTTGTTCAAACCCCCCGGCCGCACCCGATGCCTGACGCCCGACCTCCAGTCACCGCCCTTTCAAGAGCCGGGGCTTCCGACAATCGTCACCACCGCTCCGGTGGCCCGATTACAAATCTGAAAGAGGATTCAGAATCCTTGGGGAAAGGACTTCGCAGTGCCAACCCCAATCATTGATCTGACAAGATTTGGTGCAACCAAAATTTTGGATGAAGAAATCCCAAGAACGACAATTAATACAGGGCTCGGGCGTTGGCCATTTTCGTTCGGCCAACACCTCAATTCTGAAATTATAGAATTTAAATGATGAAATTGGATGAAAAATTTCAATAAATCTAAGAATTTGTGAAATTTAACCAGAATCCTACCTCGATCTTCCCGTTTTCCACTAGAGACGTGTCCACGACACCCCCACATCGATCCACCAAGGTTCTGGTGGGGGTCTCTCCTTGATTCGGTGAATAACGGTTGAGAGAGATAAAGATAGAGAGAGAGAGAGATAGAGCTTGGGTGTTATAGAGAGAGAGAATGAATTGGATTTCTCCCTTAACCATAAACACATACTCTATATTTATATGGATCCCATTTAGCGCAGAATCTGAATTCACCACGCCCTCTCATTTTATGTCGCGCCTTGGAAAAACGCCCCGTTTCAAACTCAACAGAAGTCCTGGATTTCAATTCCGAGGCTTTGTTTAAAAGTTATTTGAAAAAAATTCTAGTGATAAAAATCAAAAAGTCATTATTTCAAAAATTATGATTTTTCCCCTGGGTTACATCTCTCATAGCAGGCCTGCACCCGCAACTTTTACACCCTGCCTAGGGTAAACAACATGCTCCGGACGCAACTCTGCCCTCATAATTCTGATTCGAGCTACCATATAGGAGGAAACACCGTCCCGACACATGCATAGTATAAAAAAACTTAATATATTTATTAAATTAATTCTAGGAACACCGAACCTCAGAATCACATGCCGTGTTTGTACCTAGATCTGGAATTATATGTAGAAATATTCCAATTTCTTATAGGGTAAAAACAGAGTCTCTACAAGTATGTATTCCCAAATTAAATTATCTACAATAAAATAAATTCCCACCATCACCAGGATTCATAGGATGCCTTACCTAGGGCCTAAGATCAAAATCAATTCTTCTATGGGTATTCCCATTACATAAGTCCTGCATCCATATGAAATGAGACTAATTATTTTATAACCCTTGTTTATCACAACAATAATATCTCATGTATGATTTGAGAGATGAAATGATAATATCATTCACAACATACTCCACTACACAGAAGATGGAATCCTTAGTGTATAAGAACATATCAATAGTATAATATGAGATGTACTGCATATAAGGAAAACATCGGTGTGTAAAACCTAACACATTGATCTATTTGGACTCTGATACATGACATCACCATGATACATAGGATTCCTTCATAAGGTGCAAGTATGAAATCAAATGATCATCCACATCGGTATAATCCCCCCAATGTCTCTGACATTTCAACCATCATTATAACGACCCATACCTTAAATACATTATTAATATTTCAAAATTTAAGTATAATGATTACAACATATAACAAATCCTTCATAGGACCGTATAGTTATAGTGTCTTTAGGAACTGGGAAACATAAACAACTTGTTCATAAAGCATCTATGTTGTCTCCGATTTATTTGATCATATCTAGACTCTGTTTTGGAATATCATATTTAATACCCTTCTTCCTGATATGGGAAAAAGAAACATACAAAAAGATGAGCTCAAATGCTCAGTATGGGTAAACAAATAAAATTTCAATTATTTAATATTCTTAAGTTCATAGCATTTTAAAATATTATCCTGAATTAGTGGTCATAATATTATTTCATAGGATAAATCGTAGAACTACAATGTAATTCCCAAAAAATAAGAACATAATACATGAAACTTTGTGGCATAAAAACATAATCATAGAAAATCATTTCATATTAGTCAAGGCTCATCTCCAATACCATCATAGCTGACGAAGACCATTACTGAACTGAGTATACTCTTCGTCCAGTCCTGTAATAATGAATTGGATTTACTTGTCGTTCCATCCATGTCTATAAAATTAGATACAAATCATTACCCAATGCATTGGAGGGAGATATAGGTCCCAACAATCTCATAATGAAACCAATCATATGTGTGCCACAAAATCATAAATCAAACATCATATCATAACCCCTATAATAGAATTGGATTCTTAATCATCATGCCATCTTAACACAATCCATATAAGATAAAATGACTTTTTAAAAATTATTCGATTATATCATAATAAAATAAATGTAATAATAGGGATATAAACATAACCCTATATCATCATAGATAAAATATAATTTTTATAAAACACTTGAACTTAGTTCTTGAGGAAAATATCCGTTCTTCTTCAAAAATCATTTTCTGTTCTCAACATGTCACAAAATTTTAAAATAAAAGAAGTAAATTGAAAAAAAAATTGAAAACATGTAAAGGAAGCATCATGGAAATAATGTTCTGTGAAGGCATAAAAAATCCATTCAAGCTGTATAAGGTAAGAAAACATATTTCTCTTACTATGGCTAGAAAAGTATAAAAGTATCTCATACTTAAAACAAAAAAATATTCCATTGATATCATATAATTAAAATTCCCCAATTGGTAAAATTAGATTTAAAAAAATTTAGGAGGATTTAAATAATATTACATATTGTGGAAACACAGATTTGGGTGATAAATATGCCCCAGTAAATACTAAATTATAAAAATTCTCAGATAAAAACGAGATTGAGAGATTTTCCCTTACCATAGGTCCAATATGATTGGAACTTATCTGAACCCCCTATATAATGATTTAAATATTGTAATTGACTTATTATAGAATCATAGTCATTGTTATGATATCATATATGGTCATATTCTTATCTGTTTATTAGTAACATTTCATTGTTACTTGTTATTTGGGTGTTCACCGCTTTATGTTCTTATGCATGTTTTTTCAAATATATTATTATTATTCTTTTTTAGGTTATTTAAATATAATTTAAATAATGGTATTAGTATAATATATATCATATTTATTCATTCAATTTATATAATCATTCTTCAATAAATATCATATAGAATGAATCGCATCACATCGTGGAGACGGTAGGCTGTAAGTACGCACGAGCGATGATATCATTCTCATGATTGTTGAATTATATTGATGTGTATGGTGTATAATATTTCAAAGTAAATATCACTTTATATTAATTAT
Organism: Viscum album; assembly: GCA_963277665.1. Classification (NCBI taxonomy): domain Eukaryota; kingdom Viridiplantae; phylum Streptophyta; class Magnoliopsida; order Santalales; family Viscaceae; genus Viscum; species Viscum album. The sequence continues at coordinate 1,974,977,764 of OY728133.1, forward strand.
ATATAGTTATTTATTCCATAATTATACCCATCCAAGCATGTTGGTGATGAAAAACAGATTACACCATGGCGTGGAGACGGTAAGCCTTACGCACGCACGCGTGGTGATTTCGTTTTTTATAAGATAAATAGAAGATGGAATATGTTTGTTTCATATTCATAATAAAATTTCATTATTAAATTGATACATATTTATTAAAAAATTAATCATCTCACATAGAGGATGTAGAAGAAGAACGAAGTTTGAAAGAATCGGTAAATGATGTTACCTCTTCTTCGACGTGCCTCTTCTAAACCTCCTCTTAGGGAACTGAAGTTGGTCATTTAGGAAGACCAGAACTTATAGTATGTTTTTAGGTATGGTTATAGGGGAAATTGTGAGGGTATTTCTGAGTTTGAGAGCTCAAAATGGAGTGAAGAGAAGAGGGAGGAGGTGATCGTTTTATAAGAGAGTAGAGGGGCACTTTTGGAAACCTCCAAAATATTAATTTATAATAAACTCAAAACCAGCTTAAAAACATTCAACGTGACTCCATTTACAATATGTGATAATATAGGGTTGTAATATCATAAAACAATCAAATTTAGACATGTTTTTTATTTTATTGTAAACCTTATCATTTTGATTTATCCTTATTTAATCTATTTATTTTTATTTGTTGTAATAATATTAAAAAATATAAATTTTTATAAATAATTACTTATGTGTTGTGAATTTTACATAATCAGGTACTTTATGACATTTTAGACAATATAAATTTCAATTTATAATTTTTTTATATTTTTTTGTGATTTATAAACAATTTAATGATATAAAATATCAATAGTGGCAATTTTGACTCTATACATTTATTTGATTTTATATAAATTCCACATAGAAGATTTTTTTGAAATAATTATTTAATTGGTTCCTAACATATCATATTTATCTATAAAATTAGTGGAGAACATTAATTAGTTCATATCGTATTTATTTTATTATTTTTAATCCCATTTGTTTTATATTTCTCTTAATAAAATAGTCACTAAAACATTTTTTTATATTTATTTAATATAATTAATTGTTGCATAGAAATAAAAAATAAAATACTTTGATGAAAATACATCGAATATATTTTATAAGAACAGTTTTAGTTGAATTTATCTTCTAAAAACCCAACTTTTAAAATGTTATATTTATTAATTTATGAAGGTGACAACTTTGAGATCATCTAAAATAAAATAATATAAATGTCATAATCTGTTTATAAGGATCCAAATACTCCACAAGTAGACCCATGGATGATTAAGGTATATATATACTCAACCAAGAAGTTATGCTAAGGTATTTTTTCCTTTTCATTGGTATTATTATTTTAATAAAAGCTATATTATTAATTTTTCACTAAATAAATAAATTCAGCATCATTAATGTATAAGTAATTAAGGTAATTAAATATTTCTTAAAAATTTAAAATAAATTACCATAACAAAGATAACCATTTTAGATTTCAAATGAGTATTTATAATCAAATTTATATTCTATATATCATTATATTAAAAATACTTTAATTATTAATGTTAAAGGGAGACATATTTCACTTCATTTAAAAAAAATAAATTAATGGTCTTAATCACATGAATGTGGGTTCCAATAGATTCCATTTCTACACAATTACAATTTAGGGAAAAATATAATAATCCAATTATATTAAGACAAGTTTTAGGGTAATTTTATAATATTATATTTACTCTTAAATACCAGATTTACCTTTAACTAATTTAAATAAATTTTACCACAGTTACTATTCATAATTCCTAAAAATAAAAGCCTATTAACATAATTTGGAACTTCTGATTCCCAATATGGAATCCATTTTTTTGAATTCAAAACACAGAAGTGGTAGTATTTAATTGAAAAGTAATCCTGCTATTGAGAAAATTGGTTTTAAAAGATAAAATATTGCCAAAGATTGAAATGTTTTTACCTATGAATTCAAAGTAAAATTAATGATAATGACATAAAATATATTTAACGGTAAAAATATATTCTATTTTTTACATTAAAACTATTCAATATTATAATATATCCACATAAATTATCTCAATGAAAAATGTTTTTTTTTTGATTAAAATTTAGCTTAATTTTACTATTCCTCAAATTATGATGTTTATCAGAAAATTGTCAGAATTTGAACCAAATTAAATTTTTATATTCCACATCCAAAGAAAAGGTTTACATTGAAATATTAAAATTATTAATGTGTCTAAAATGGTTTTCAATTAAAAGGTATAAAAACATTCTTTTAATATCTATTAGATGAATATCAAAAATACCATTTTAATAACATACATATCTTATTAATTTACTTAACTCAAAAAACTAATATGACAAATAATTGATTTACATTTATCATAGATTCTAGTAAAAGTTAGTTATATTTATTCCTACTAACATGACATCAAGGTTATAGCGGTAACATTATATTAAGTTTACTTCACAGTTTTTTTAAACTCATGATTGCATGCAAAACATGCTACTGAATATTTTTTAAATATTTCATAAAACACAGGGGTGTTACATTCTATCCCCCTTAAACTGAATTTATCCCTCGAAATTTGTCACTTGAAAAAAAAATATGAGGATACCTCTCCCTCATAATATCCGCACGTTCCCATGTAGCTTCTTCTAATTGGTGGTTCCTCCATAAAACATTAACCAATCTAGTGCTCTTGTTTCGTAGAAATTTTACGCTATGATCCAAAAACTCTATCGGCTGTTCTTCATAATAATGATCTTGCTACAAAGGTACATGTAATGGACAAGACCTCTCGGGCCCATTCCTTTGTCAAAAAGTGGGTCACGAAGTGTTCTGGAGGGTAAAATGGACTTTTCCCACACTTTTCAGAATTTTGTAAGTACACGCTGTGTAGTGTGAGTACACACTGTTTACCCCCTCGCCGGGTAAACCCCATGTTGAAGGTCGTGTCCTTGTCGTGTGAAATAAATGGGTACATTCTGTTTACCCAATACTACACGCCGTGTAGTGTCTCCCCGCGTACGCATTACCCTCAGACCGTGTGTTGACCAGTCAACGGTCGTGTGCCGTGTTGGAGCCATGTCCTGGCCATGTGAAATAAATGAGTACATGTCGTTTAGCTAATTCTACCCTCCATGTAGTCCCACCCCGTGTACACATTACCCTAAGACCGTGTGTTGACCAGTCAACGACCGCGTACCGCATTGAAGACCATGTTGGAAGCCGCGTGGTGGCCGTGTGAAATGGACAAGTACATGCCGTGTACCATAAATTACACACCGTGTAATTTTCTTTTGCATGCCTATAAAAGGAGGGGTCCCCTCCTCCTTTTCAACACACCCCTCTCCTCCCCTTTCCTCTGAGCAGAGCTCTCCTAAGAGACTCGAAGGCTCCTTTTTCTTCCATAAATTCTTCGTCCGAGATCCAATTTACGATCTGTCAGTGGCCACGGGATCGTAACGACAAGGCGGAACTTCTGAGCTTGGATCTTTTGTCTTTACTTTGGACTTACTTTTCCATCTTCCACCCGAGGAGGTTTTTCCGGGATTCGACGGATGTGACGGACGCTGACAGACATCTTCTAAAGTTGACCCGGGGGAGCGTTGTGATTAGAACCTGTTGAGGTAGGGATCTTACCTTCTTCTCTCTTAATTGGGCATCATGTGGGGTGGGTTTCCTCTCATTTACGTGAAACACATTTAAACCGGTTTAATGAATATAATAACTAGCTTATATAACAGGGATGGAAAGTTGTGAATGAAGATAATTTATTGTATATCCTATGATATTATGTTGTGAATTGGATAGGCTTATGCCTACTGAAAATCATGGTCGTTGGGGGACTTTGCTTGTGAAATTAAATGTTGCCCTAACTTTCTAGACCGTTTTGTGAATGGAACTTTATTGAATGTGGAATTTGGATAATCACGTAAAGTTGGCTGATTTAAAATCTGAAACCCTTATGTGATCACCCCGGTTGAAAAAATGGAATAATGAACTTATGGGTGTTGGCTTGGTTACGTGGCTTGTGATGGGGGTGTTTTGGTGGATTATTATGGATTGGGTGAGCAGTGGGGCTACGGTTGGCTTGGTTGTGGGTTGGTGTGAATGCTATGTTGGTGATGGGCAGCGGGGCTGCGATAAATGTTATTAAAGGGATAAGGATGTACGGTGTGGTTGTGGTTATGGTGGTTGGGAGCGGGGCTATAGGGATGGGTTTAAATGTGAACGAACTATGGGTTTTATTCAATAAATAAAAGTGGAAGAGTTAATGAATGGTGGGGCTTGATTGTGGAATGGGAATAATAAGTAATGGTGTTGGTTGGTTAATAAGAAGGACTTGGTTGTGTTGCTTCTATTTTCCTAACTAGATTTCTGGATGGCAGGGATATGTTTTACGATTGATCGATGTGGTTAGTTGTGGATAGTTGCCTAGTAGTTAAGGAACTAATAAACTAATTCTGTTGAAACATGAAAACCTAAATGGGGTTGGGGTTATTTTATATATGCATGTTGCGTAGTAGCGGTGCCGAGGCACGTGCTCAGCTCATGGATTAGAATCCATTGGTTGGGCTGAGTGTTTGGTATATATATATATATATATATATATATATATATATATATATATATATATATATATATCTGTATCTTTGTGTTTTATCGCACCTCACCTATGTTGAGCACTTAGTGTCAAACACTCCCATTTCATGGGAGAGGGGTTTTCCCCTTAGTTACTAGCTCCTTCCTGCTCCTTCTTCCCTAGGCTGTGATGGCTTGAGGTGTCCTCACACCCAAGACTCTTCAGGTAGGATTCGTTTGGGGTGGTTTAGCTGAAGACCCTTTGGGCAGGTTTTACTATTTCCCAAGAACCTTTGGGATGATTCCCAGGGGTGTGCGGGAAGGTTACGTGGTTATGAGGCCCAGGTGTGTGCGGGCGTGATATGTGGTTGTGAGGCTGATGTGTGTGCGGGTAGGATACGTGGTTGTGAGGCCCAGGTGTGTGCAGGAAGGATACATGGTTGTGAGGCCCTGGTGTGTGCGGGCGGGAAGAGTGTGGTAGCGTCAGGACATTCGCCGTTAGGAAGAGCATCTAGCTAGTGGGGGAAATGGTGAGGGGTACCCAATACTCTTGTTCTTATATACTAATTCCTATTGTGATTGTGTTTTGGTGAGTGTGGCTTGTGTGGTTGGGTGGACAGAATTCTTTACTAGGTTTCTTCTATTGTTCTCACGGGACATTAGGATGTCTCTCCACTTGTGCATGAGAGCTCTAGGTTTCCCTACTGATTATACTTGTATGCTCACCCTATGTTTACTTTCAGGTTTACAGGAGGACTACCAGGGTCGTGCGGGACCCTACTAGTCGGGACAATTGGAGTTGCTGTAGTTTGATGTACTTGTCGGTTTTGGTATTTTACTTTTGAACATTCTTTTACTAGCACCTTGTTTCAGAACTATTTAAACATGCATGTGGGATTGGTTTGGGTTTATTTCTATACACTTGTTCTTTTTCATTTTGGTGTTTGACCAGTCCTATTTCCCGATATTAAATAACAAAAAGGGTAGTGCCTCCCATATTTGTGAAAACTCATACCCTTGGTGCTTGTCACCACCCTGGGGCCTACTGAAGGCGGGACTCGGGGGACATTATCTCCCTCTCACCATTGCCATCTCAGGAGGGGAATCTTTGGTGGGAGGGGGTCATGAAGTAATGGTATCAGAGGTGATGGTTGAGAGATATGATGGAGTCTAGAGTTTGGCACATTGAGGATTTCATGGGATGGTAGGGAAACAGTGTTGGTTAATCATGATGCGTGACGTAGGCCAGGGAAGACCAGCTAGGACACAGGATTTTTGGGCCCCCTGTGATCTGATGCAAGGAATCTAGACCTACATAATGACCATGTGAAACTAAATTGATTGCAGGTTAGAGACCCACTATAAGGTACATGCATCATCATGATTGTGTTTTACTGGATTTGTGTGTTCTGGGAAAGAAATTGAATAAAATGATAAAATGAAATTTCCTTACTACTTGGGCTTAGGTGATCCTTGTTTACCGTACAACTATGGAACCTGGACGTCATCCCTGAGTGACTCAGACGGTCGAGGACCAGCAGATTCAGGTTGTCAATCAGTTGAGGATTGACTGAGAGGAGGAAGATAGCCAGTGGCAGAGGACTCTCTGTTCTTTCCAGCAGTAGACCCTTAAGATTTACGAGGGAAGTACTTCAGATACGGAGACAGAGGTGTGGCTTGAAGAGCTGGGGATCACTTTTACCATGATCCATGCTCTGAGGGAGTACCGGGTTCCCCTAGCAGTCAGTCAGTTGAGAGGTGTGGCACAACAGTGGAGGACGCTCTACCTCGGAGAGAGGATAGAGGCAGAAGTTCCATGGGCTGACTTTGTGAAGGAATTCTGAGAGGAATTCCTTTCTTCCATGATCAAGGCGGAGAAGCCGCAGGAGTTACTCTCCCTCTAACAGGGGAGTATGTCTATATGAGAGTTGGGGATCAAATTCAAGGATCTCCTACGCTTTGCTCCGGATCTCTTTCCAGATGAGGAGTCTTGGACGAGACATTTGGAGGAGGCGCTTCTTCCTTCGCTCTAGTATGCTGTCACCCCCTTCACCCTTCCGACGTACATGGCAGTATTGAAGAAGCCAGAGGTTGTAGAGAGGATGCAATTTCTAGGAGGTGCACCATGTGAGTGGTTTCAACCAAGTTCGTCGAAGGGGAAGGCGGTCAACAGCAGGTCTCCAGTGATGGGACCTTCCAGGTTCATGCCAGTGGGGAGCATGCCCCATGAGTTCTAGTTCAGATCTATAGGTCCTCATCACTTTTCCACGAGCCCAGGACAGAAGTGTCTTTCTTGTGGAGGATTTGGGCACATTCAGAGTTGGTGCCCGACCCGAGCTCAGTACGGTGGAGGTGGGACGGTTCAGCGCCTACCTCAGTAGCACCAGTTGCCGGTGAGGCCCTTCTAGCAGTAGCAGGACCATGCTCCTCTAAGGGCAGACTTTGCGGGTGGAGGCCGACCTCAGGGATCTCCTCAGGGACCTCGACCAGGGCGTGGTCAGGGAGGTGGACGAAATCAGAGAAGAAGAGGAGCTAGGCGCGGATAGTTGCACATAGCAGATTTGTCAGCTCCAGTACGACCAGAGGTGGTAGGAGGTACGATTTGTCTATTCAGCACTCTCATTTCGGCATTGTTCGATTCAAGAGCTTCACACTCCTTTTTTGCACCTGGTCTAGCCCACGCTTTGGGACTAGACGTAGAGAGACTATCCATACCACTGCTAATGTGTACACCAGTTGGAGGCCTGACCAGCGTATCTTGTGTTTTCCAGGGATGTGGGCTGACATTGGGACCACATCAATCTAGTGGGGATCTACTTTGGCTACAGATACTACCATATGATGTCATCCAAGGCATCGACTGGTTGTTTTCTTTTAGTGCCATTATCGATTGCTTCCGGAGAAGAGTCATGTTCTCCTACATGGACGAGTAGTGTGTAGCTTTTGTTGGTGAGAGTATCTATTAGGTTGGAAGCCGGCGTGTGGAGCCTCTCCCTTCTTTATTAGGCGGGTTATCAGTGGTTCCAGCTGATATAGAGATGGTGGATGTCCTGGAGGTTGTTGGGGAGTTCCTCGATGTTTTTCCTAGGGAGGTTGTGACTCTACCCCCCCTAAAGTAACATTGAGTTTGGGATAGACATACAGCCTGGTGCCCATCTGATTTCAATGTCCCCTTATCGGATGACACCTTCAGTGTTGTGGGAGTTGTAGATTCAGATTGACGATCTGATAGAGAAGGGTTTCGTTCGACCTAGTGTGTCGCCGTGGGGTACTACAGTTTTGTTCGTAAAGAAGGAAGATGGTGGTCTCAGGTAATGCATAGACAACCTAAGGTTGAACCAGGTAATGGTAAAGAACCGTTACCCCCTTCCAAGGATAGATGATCTCATTGACCAGCTGAGGGGAGCAAGTTGGTTTTATAAGATTGATCTACGATCAAGATATCATCAGCTGAGGCTGAAGGACATTGAATCTCGAAGACAGCTTTCAGGTGTAGGTATGGGCACTTTGAGTTTGTTGGGATGCCGTTTGGAGTTATGAATGCACCAACTGTGTTCATGGGACTTATGAACATTGTCTTCTGAGAGTTTCTGGACCGGTTCATCGTTGTGTTTATCGATGAAATCCTGATCTACTCAAGATCATAGGAGGATCACGTTGAGAATCTTAGGGTAGTCTTGGAAGTCCTTCGACACCACCAGCTTTACGTGAAATTGTCTAAGTGTTAGTTCATGACATAAGAAGTACACTTACTTGGGCACGTGGTGTCTCAACATGGAGTTTACGTGGACCTGTCGATGGTGGAGGCAGTTGTTTCTTGGGAAGCACCCAACATCGTGGCAGAAGTCCGTAGTTTCTTGGGGCTAGAAGGATTCTATATGAGGTTCGTTTCAGACTTCTCTAGAGTTTCTGCTCCATTGAAATCTTTGACTAGGAAGAACTAGGTCTTCCTATGGAGAAATCAGTGCCAGAAGGCTTGCGACTACCTGAAGGAGAAGTTGGTTAGCCCTCTCGTACTCAAGTTTCCAGAGGAAGGGTTGTTGTATGAGGTGTTTTGTGATGCTTCTGACCTTGGTCTGGGATGTGTGCTGATGAAGATGAAGCGAGTGATCTATTATGGGTCTAGGAAGTTGTGCCCTCATGAGCGTAACTATGCCACCCATGACCTAGAACCTGCAGCAGTACTGTTCGCACTGAAGTTGTGGCGACATTACCTCTTTTGGGAGCACTTTATGGTCTTCTTAGATCACAAAAGATTGTGTTATATCTTCTCTCAGTCTGACCTGAACTTGCGGAAGCGGAGATGGGTTGAGTTTCTCCAAGACTATGACTTCGATATCTCTTACACTGAAGGTAAGGGAAACATTATGGCAGATGCCCTGAGCAGGAAGTTGTATAAAGAAGTGGTTCGGGAATCCACTGATGCTTGGAATGTGATGGGAGAGTTGGATGCCTTGCACTTGGATGCCTAGGTAGAAGGTGTTAGAGGATGTTTTTTTCAAATGAAGGTACAATACTCCTTGTTGCAGCAGGTGGAAGAATCTTAGTGGGGGGACTCCGAGGCGGATGTAATGTAGGATCGTGTTGATCAGGGAAACGCTCCCGAGGGATGGTCAGAGGATAGCCGACATCAGATGATTTTTCATTGAAGGTTGTTTGTTCCGGAGGTGATGCGTGAGAGACTTCTCCGTGAGTTCCATAGCTCATCCATGGCGGTACATCTGGGAGTTTCAAAAATGTACCGAGGCCTAAGGGAACAGTTTTGGTGGCCCGGGGTGAAATGTGTAGTGGCGGAGTTTGTGGCAATGTGCCTTGTGTGTCAGAAGGTAAAGGCTGAACATCGTGTTCCTAGTGGTATTTTGCATCCTTTAGATGTCACCGAGAGGAAGTGGGGTGACATATTGATGGGATTCGTCACAGTACTACCCAATGCTTAGGATGGTTATGATGCTATCTGGGTGGTGGGGGATCATCTGACGAAATCGGCTCACTTCTTAGCAATTAAGGAGTTAAGCCCGATGAGTACCTTAGCACAGAGGTACGTAGACGAGGTGTTCCGTTTGCATGGAATTCCAAAGACTATCATCTCAGACCGGAATACACAGTTTACCTCACGAGTCTGGAGGGGGTAACAACATGATTTTGGCACCCATCTATGCCTTAGCACTGCTTTCCACCCCTAGACCGACGGGCAGACAGAGCGGACTATCCAGACGTTGGAGGACATGCTGCGAGCATGCGTTCTAGATTTCGGAGGGTCATGGGTACGAAACTTGCCTTTAGTAGAGTTTTCCTACAACAAAAGCGTCCACTATACTATTGTCATGGCACCGTTTGAGGCTTTGTATGGAAGACCATGTCGTTCACCCATTTCCTGGGAAGAGGTTGGTGAGGCAGGTTCTTTTGGGCTAGAGGTAGTGCAGAGCACCACATAGAAAGTCCAGATTGTACGTGAGAGGATGAAAGTGGCTCAGGACCGACAGAAGTCTTATGATTATCATCGGAGGAGGCCCTTGGAGTTTGTGGTGGGAGATCATGTGTTCTTGAAGGTTTCCCCCTGATGGGGGCAGAGAAGGTTTGGGAAAGGGAACAAGCTCTCACCTAGGTTCATCGGGCCTTTTGAGGTGATGAGGCGAGTCGGAGAGGTGGCATAGTATCTAGCCCTGCCACCTTAGTTAGAGAAGGTTCATGACATCTTTCACGTCTCCCAGCTTCATTAGTACTTACACGACGACTCTCACATTATCGACTGGGGAGAGTTAGATATGGGAGACGACGCGACCATCGAGGAATGACCATTCAGAATCAAAGATCGGTTATGAGAACTTTTGTTTGATTGTTCTTTGGAAGTTTTTAAAATTTCCAGGCATGTGTGGAAGATAAAAACATGATCCTTAATCAAGATGCATTAATGCGGATGTTATTGAACCTGTGAAACTGAGTTAGTGCCGCCTAATGCGGATAATATCACAACATAGGAAAAGGAATTTTCCCCAAACCACGTGTTCGGGATGTGTGTGGGTTGTGCGGTGTTGGGGGAAGTGTGAGTTAAAAAATCCTAATGTATTGAAGTGGGAGGTCTAGCATCTTAATCGAGACACATTATTGAGGATGTGATTAAACCCATGCAGGTGAGTTAGTGTTGCCTAAAGCGGATAATATCTCGACATAGGAGAAGGAATTCATAACACCTATAATTAGGGTTGATGGTTGGGTTCCTGTTATAACAAGGGCCTTAAGAGGTATCTTGTTGGGTTACTCTGGGTTGGATTTTGAATTCTCAGGGACGAGAGTGTTTTAAGAGGTATCTGATGTAATGGAACGCACCTCTCCAACCCATTCCTTTGTCAAAAAGAGGGTCACAAAGTGTTTTGGTCAGTAAAATGGTCTTTTCCCACACTTTTCATAATTTTGTAAGTACCCCCCGTGTAGTGTGAGTACACACCATGTACCCCCTCGCCGGGTATACCCCATGTTGAAGGTTGTGTCCTTTCCATGTGAAATAAATGGGTACATGTCATGTACCCAATACTACATGCCGTGTAGTGTCTCCCTGCGTACGCGTTACCCTCAGACCGTGTGTTGACCTGTCAACGGCCATGTGTTGTGTTGGAGTCATGTCCTTGCCATGTGAAATAAACGAGTACATGCCATGTAGACAATACTACAAGCCGTGTAGTCCCTCCCCACGTACGTGTTACCCTCAGACCGTGTATTGACCAGTCAACGGCCACGTACTGTGTTGAAGACCATGTTAGAAGTAGTGTGGTGGCCATGTGAAATGGCCAAGTACATGACGTGTACCATAAATTACACGCCGTGTATTTTTTTTATGCCTATAAAACGAGGGGTCTCCTCCTCCTTTTCAACACACCCCTATCCTCCCCTTTCCTCTGAGTAGAGCTCTCCCAAGAGACTCTAAGTGTCCTTTTTCTTCCATAACTTCTTCATCCGAGCTCTGATTTACGATACGTCAGCGGCCATGGGATTGTAATGACGAGGCAAAACTTCTGAGCTTGGATCCGTTGTCTTTCCTTCGGCCTTTCCATTCCAAATTTCACCTTAGGAGGTTTTTCTGGGATTCGATGGAAGTGACCGACGCCGAAGGACATCTTCTAATGTTTATCTGGGGGAGCGTTGTGATCAAAACCTATTGAGGTAGGGATCTTACCTTCGTCTCTCTAAATTATGCATCATGCGGGGTGGGTTTCCTCTCGTTTACGTGAAACACATTTGAACCAGTTTAATGAAGATAATAACTGTCTTATATAACGGGAATGGGAAGTTGTGAATGTAGTTACATTATTTTATATCCTGTTATATTATGTTGTGAATTGGATAGGCTTATGCCTGCTAAAAATCATGGTCATTGAGGGCCTTTTCTTTTGCTATTAAATGTTTCCCTATCCTTATAGATCATTTTTGTGAATGGAACTTTATTGAAAGTGGAAGTGTATAATCACTTAATGTTGGCTGGTTTAAAATATGAAACCCTTGTGTGATCACCCCAGTTGAATAAAATGGAATAATGAACACGTGGGTGTTGGCTTGGATATGTGGCATGTGATGTGGGTGTTTTTGTGGGTTGTTGTGGATCGTGTGAGCAGCCGGGCTTCAGTTGGCTTGGTTGTGGGTTGGTGTGAATTCTATGTTGGTTATGGGAAGCGGGGCTACGATAAATGGTATTAAAGGGATAATGATGTACGGTGTGGTTGTGGTTATGGTGGTTGGCCGCGGGGCTGCAGGGATGGGTTTGAATGTGAAAGAACTATGGGTTTCATTTAATAAATAAAAGTGGAAGAGTTAATGAATGGTGGGGCATGATTGTGGAATGGGAATAATAATTAATTGGGTTGGTTGGTTAATAAGAAGGACTTGGTTGTCTTTCTTGTGTTTTCATAAATTGATTTGTGGATGGCAGGGATATGTTTTATTAATGATTGATGTGGTTAGTTGTGGATAGTTTCCCAGTAGTAAAAGAACTAATAAACTGATTCTATTGAAACATAAAAATCCTAAATGGGGATGGGGTTATTTGTTATATGCATGCTTCGTAGAATCAGTGCCGAGGAACGTGCTCAGTTCTTGGATTATAAGCGATAGGTTTGGATGAGTGTTTTGTATATATATATCTGTATCTTTGTGTTTTGTGGCACCACACCCATGTTGAGCACTTAGTGCCGAACACTCCCATTTCATGGGAGAGGGTGTTTTCCCCTTAGTTAGTAACTCCTTCCTTCTGCTTCTTCCCTAGGATGTGATGGATTGAGGTGACCTTACACCCAAGACTCTTCGAGTAGGTTTCGTTTGGGGTGGTTTAGCCCAAGACTATTCGATCAAGTTTTACTATTTCTCAAGAACCTTCGGGATGAAGCCCAGGTGTGTGCGGGCAGGAAGAGTGTGGTAGCGTCAGGATGTTTGCCATTAGGAAGAGCAGCTAGCTAGTGGGGGAAAATGGTGTGGGGTACCTAATAATCTTGTTCTTATATACTACTACATGTTGTTATTGTGTTTTTGTGAGTGTGGCTGGTGAGGTTGGGTGGATAGAATTCCTTTATAGGATTCTTCGGTTGTTCTCACGGGACATTAGGATGTCCCCACTTGTGCACGAAAGCTTTTGGTTTCCCTACTGAGTATACTTGTATGCTCACCCTACATTTACTTTCTGGTTTCCAGGAGGACTACCAGGGCCGTGCGGGACCCTACTAGTCGAGACAGTTGGTGTTGCTGTCGTTTTCTGTACTTGTTTCTTTTTGTATTGTACTTTTGAGCTTTCTTGTACTTGCACCTTGTTTCAGAACTATTTAAACATGCATGTGGGATTGGTTTGGGTAGATTTTTATACACTTGTTCTTTTTATTTTTGGTGGTTGAATTTTCATACTTGCTGATCTTAAATAAGAAAAAGGGTAATGTCTCCCATATTTGTGAAAAATCATACCCTTGGTGCTTGTCGCCACCCCGGGGCCTACTGGAGGCGGGACATGGGGTTCATTATCTCCCTTTCACCATTTCCAGCTCAGGAGGGGCATCATTGGTAGGAGGGGGTCATGACAGTACAATTTATCAGCTTAGTATATGTGAAGGATTGGGAATGTACTTTCTCAAGAGGGATATATGGAACAAATCATGATCTTGAGAGAGATTTGGTGGAAGCACCAATCAGTAAGCTACCTTCCCAACACGATCCATAATTTCAAAAGTACTAATATACATAGGGCTCAACATTCCCTTCTTTCCTAATCTCATTACTCTCTTCCAAAGATATATTTGTAATAACCCTTATCTACCACTTTAAACTCTAGTCCATTCCTTCTATTGTCAACATAATTTTTTTGTCGACTTTGAGCTGCTCGTATATGTTGTTTAATAGATCTGACCTTTTCTTCCATATCATTAACAAGATCAGGTCCTAATAGCTTTCTTTCCCCAACTTCATCCCAACAAGATAGATTTCTAAACTTCCTTCCCTAGAGGAATTCATAAGGAGCCATCTAAATACTTGAGTGGATGCTATAATTGTAATAAAATTTTACCAATGGAAGGTGTTGATCCTAATGACTATTTAAGTCCATAGAGAAATCTCTAAACATGTCTTCTAGAGTATTAATTTTCCTTTGAGACTGACCGACTTTGTGTGGATGATAAGTAGTGCTGAAACTCAACTCTGTTTCTAGAGCATGCTGAAGACTTCTCCAGAACATCGAGGTAAACCTTGGATCCTGATCAGATATAATGGAATATGGTAATCCATGAAATCTTACAACTTCTTTTACATATATCCTAGAAAGTTGATCAAGAGGTAAATCCTCTATAATAGCAATGAATTGTGTTGACTTCATAAGATGATCAACTGTAACCCAAATAGAATTATTGCCTTTGGATGTTTTGGGAAGTCTGGTGACAAAGTCCATAGTGATGTTTTCCCACTTCCATTTTGGTATGGGTAATGGTTGCAAAATCCCCTAATACTTCTATCTTTTAGTCTTAACTTGTTGACCAACTAGGTATCGATCGACATATTCAGAAACATATCTTTTCATTCCATCTCACCAGAAGTAGTCCCTTAGGTCCCTATACATCTTCGTGCTTCCCTGGTGAACTGAGAATGAAGAACTATGAGCCTCATAAAAAATTTCCTTCTTTAATTCTTATATGTTAGGAACCCAAACCTGATTCATCATCCTTATTATTTCATCACAATCAATGTTGAATTCACGATAATTTCTCACATTTTTTTGTACATCTATAACTTTTTTCTATTCCTCTTCAATCTTCACATGTATAAATGGTTGATCATTCATTTGAGAAAGATAATATTTTTCCCCTTCCATTATAATTTCAAGATCAATCCACTGAAAATCCATAAATATTGGATCTTTTGTGATCCTCCTCATGGATAATATGGCATGGTATTGTTGGCTTAATGCATCTTCCACCTTGTTTGCTTTCCCATGTTGGTAATGTATGGAGTAGTTATAATCTTTAATAAACTCCCACCATCATCTTTGGTGAATATTCAACTCCTTTTGTGTAAAAATATACTTTAATATTTTATGATCAATATAACTACCAATCCTTTCACCATAAATATAATGCCTCTATATTTTTAATGCAAAGATTGCCAAGCCTAACTCCAAATCATGAGTTGGGTAATTTTCTCATGGATTTTCAAATGTCATGAGGCATAAGCTATCACCATATCATTTTGAATGAGAACACACCCCAATACCTTCTTGGATGCATCACTATAGATCACAAAACATTATACACTACAAGTTAGTTTGAGAATAGGTGCACTGGATAACCTTCTTTTTAACTCCTCAAAATTATCTTGACACTCCTCTATACAAATTAACATAACTCCTTTTTGAGTCAATCAGGTGAGTGGATTAGGTAATGTGAAAAAACGTTTTCTCAAAACGTCGATAATATCCAGCCAAACCAAGAAAACTTCAGATCTCAGTTACTATTGTTGGTCTCGACCATCTTTCAATTACCTATGTTTTTTATGGATCCACAAATATCCCCTCACTTGTGATTATGTTCCCTAAAAATGAAAATTTTTGTAGAAAAAATTCACACTTTGTAAATTTGTCATAAATATTCTCCTTTCTCAGGGTCTTCAATACAATTCTTAACTGATCATCATGTTCTTCCTTGATCTTTTAATAGTCAATAATATCGTCTATAAAGACTACCACAAACTGATCATGATAGTTTTAATGAATCTATTCATTAGCTCTATGAAGATAGCAGGTGCATTTGTAAGACTAAATGGCATCACTATAAATTCATAGTGTTCATACAATGTATGGAAATCCCCCATTGGGATATCTTCCTTTTTTACCCTTAATTAATGATACACTTAATGAATATCAATCTTGTAAAAGTATTAAGCTCCACGTAGTTGGTCAAATAAGTCACCAATGTATGGGAGAGGATATTTTTTCACGATAATGATCTTTTTATGTTCTCAATAATCAATGTAGAGTCTCATTGATCTATCATTCTTCATAACAATCAGAACAGGTGCTCCCCAAAGTGATGCACTAGGGAATATAAAACCCTTATCAAGATTCTATTGTAATTTCTTCTTCAATTCCTACAAATAAATTGTGGAAATTCTATAAGGTGTCTTGGAAATGGGCATCGCACCAAGTATGAGTTCAATTGAAAACTCAACTTCACAATATAGTGGATGACTTGGAAATTCCACTGGAAAGGCATCATCAAACTCCCATACAATGGAAATATTATTAATTGTGAGTTTCTATCCAACCATTTGAGATATATCACCTTCATTTATTAGAATCAAGACCCCTAAGATGGAATAAATTTCCACTGAAAGGTTACATTCATCCTCTAATCGATAGATGATCATTGATTTATCTTGAATATGGAATGTGAACTCCCTTATTTGGAAATAGATATGAGCTCTATAAAAGTAAAGACAATCAATGCCATGAATCAAATAAAATTCCACTATAGGATGGATCAAATGATTTGCAGGAAGCACTTTCCCAAAAATGTCAATTGGAGAAGAATTATAAACTTTAAATGAGACCGTTCTTCCATTAGGAGTTATCACATGTAACTCAACATCTAATTGTTGAGGTAGTATGATGATACACTTAGAAAATACTTCAAAAATAAAATATTGGGTAGATCCAGAATAAAATAAAACATTTTCTATATTAGAGTGGATGGTAAGTGTTCCTTTTACCACTTTGTTATTGTACTCCCCATCACCGATAGAAATTTCATTTGACTTTCCACTGTATTTGGCCTTATGATTTTGTCGAAATTGATCATTATCAACAACCCTTGGATTAGGTCATTGATTGGATTAATTCCCCATTTCCTTGCACTAGTAACATTGATGTATAGGAGGTGCATTCTGTGTATCCTTTTCTCCATTCGTATCACTAGACATCTGTTTCCTATCACTGCGGCATTCAATCACATAATGACTTTGTTTTCTACATTTAAAACATTTACTTGTACCTTTAAGAAAATTCTCTCCATGTTTCCTTCCACACATTGAGAAAAATCGAAAACTCATCTTCTTTTTAGTGTGGTGTTCATATTTTCCATTGAATTCCATTTTCCTCTTCTTATCAAACCCATATGATTGATGGGTTACTCCAATCTCCATCTCAACCATGTGATCACATCGAACAATTTCTTCGTAGGTATTCAAGTCCCTTTTGGATAACACCATTAGAAGACTTGGTTTTATGCCACTAAATAATCGATCGATCTTACTCTCAAGTTGGATAATAATTCCAGAAGCGTACATTACAGGTCTTGTAAAATTTTCTTCGTAGGTACCCACAGATTCATCAGCGTTTTTCATTAGTTCAAGAAACCCCTCCATCTTTTTTCAATGCATACAAGGGAAGTACTTATTTAAAAATAAGTTCACGAACTTATCCTATTCCATGGACTCAATTTCATCTCTTTGCCTCGTATTATTGATAAGATTCAACCATTGATCAGCTTCACCTTCCAAATGATATAATGATAAGATGACTTTATCAAGTTCAGAACATTGTAGATTTGAAAATATCTTTTTAGTGGTACTAATCCATTATTCACCCACTAATGGATCAGAAAACCCACTGAATGAAGGTGTACTCTGCCTCATGAGGGATTCAACATAATGTTTCTCCTTCATATACTCGTTTGGATGTCCTGCATGATTTATAGCTTGAGAAATTTGTTTGAGCATGGCTACAATATTTAGCATTCCAACTCCCATAAATTTTTTTTTTGGGGGACAATCAATATAATGACCCATAATTTACATTCATGGTTTTTACGTCAGAATTAAACCATACTTATTACAACATATAAAAAACAATGATAGGACTGTATAAGTATAGTGTCTGTAAAAAGAGGTAAACATAAATAACTGGTTCATAAATCATCTAAATTGTCTTCCATTTTTTTCATCATATCTAGAGTCCCTTTTGGAATATCCAACATAATACCCTTCTTCATGACATGGGTAAAATAAAACATACAAAAGGGTGAGCTCAAATTCTCAGTAAGGTTAAGAAAAACAAAAATCCATCATATCATATTCATAATAACATAACATTTTGAAAATCTTAACCAGCAAAATAGATCATAATATCATAACATGGGATAAATCATAGTAGTGAAATGTAATCCCAATAATCATAACATAAACATGAATCTTTGTGGAATACACACACAATCATATAAAATCATTTCATATTAGTCAAGTCTCACTTCCAAGACCATCATAGAGGACAAAGTCAATTTCTGAACCGAGTTCACTCCTCGTTCCAGTACTTTATTACTGAACCAAATTAACTTGCCATTCCAGCCATGTCTATCTCATGAGAAAAAAATATTTACCCAATGTATTGGAGGGAGATATAGGTCCCACCCATCTCATAATGAAACCATTCTTATGTGTGACACAAAATCATAAGTCATAGCATAACCCATGTAATAAAAATGGGATTCTTAAACATCATGCCACCATAACATAATCCATATTTGATAAAAGGACATCATAAAATTAATTCCATCAAAAAATTATCAAATAAATGTAAAAATGGGGATAGAAACAAAAAACTATATTATCTTAGATGAAAATTAATTTTGATAAAACACTTGAACTCCAATCTTGAGGAAAATATCCTTTCTACTCAAAAAATATATTTACTTTCTTAACATGTCATACAATTTTAAACTAAAAGATTTTGATTAAAAATAAACATGAAAACTTTTAATGGAAGCTTCATGGAAATAATTTTCTATGAAATCATAAAAATCCATTTGTGCCATATAAGTTAAAAAAACATTCTTCTCATACTTTTGTCGTAAAAGTCAAAAAGTACCTCGTACTAAAAACGATAAAAGATTCCTTTCATATCTTTTACTAAAAACTCACCAATGGGTAAAATTGGATTTAAAAAATATTAAGAGGATATAAATAATATTACATATTTAGGAAACATGGATGTGGATAACAAATATTCCCCAGTAAATTATAATGTATAAACAATCTTAGAGAAAAATGAGATTGTGAGATTTTCCCTTACCATAGGTCTGATTTGCATCGTACGTATCCAAACCTCATTTATAATGATTTAAATAATGTCATTGACTTATTAAATAATCATATTCACTATTATGATATCATATATTTTCATATTCTTATCTTATAATTAGTAAAATTTCATTTCTACTTTTTATTCGGGTGTTCATTGCTTTATGTTCTAATGCATGTTTTGTTGAATAAATTCTTATTATTATTTTTTAGGATATAGATACCTAATTTAAAGAATGTAATTATTGTAATATATATCATATTTATTAATTAAATACATTTATATACTCATTATTCAATGATGATCATGTAGAACGAGTCGCATCACATCGTGGAGACGGTAGGCCGTACATACGCACAAGCGATGATTCTGTTCCAATAATCGTGGAATTTTATTGAAGTGTATGTATAATATTTCAGAATAAATGTCACTTTAAAATAATCATATATTTATTATTTACAACATTATACCCATCCAAGTAAGGTGGTGGTGGAAAACCGATTACACTACGATGTGGAGAAGGTATTCCGTACGTACGCACACGCAGTGATTTGTTTTCCATAGGATGGATAGAAGGTGAAATAGGGATTTTTCATATTTATAATAAAATATCAGTATATGAGTGATCCTTTTTTTATTACTTCATAATGAAACAAATAAATTAGAGGAAGTATAAGAAGAAATAAATTTGAATGAATCAGTAACAGATATTTCCTCTTCTTCGATACGCCTCTTTATAAACTCAGCTTAGGGCACTATAATTTGCCTTTAAAGAAGACCAGGACCTCTAGTTTGTTTCTAGGGAAGACTATAAGGTAATTAGGAAGGGTTTGGCCAAGAATTAAGGGTCAAAATTGTGTGAGGATGAGAGGGAGGAGGTTCCCTTTTATATGGGAGGAAAGAGGAGCCTTTGGAAATCTAAAAAAATATTATTTTATAATAAATTCAAACCCTACAAAACAAGAGCCAAAATTACTCAAATTTGAATATTATATGAGATAGGATTGTAATATCATCATAAAAAAATTGGACATGTAGGGAATTTATTTTAAACATTATCAACATGATTTATCCTTATTTAATCTATTTAATTTTATTTCTTATAATAATATTCTAAATTTTATATCATTATAAATGATTACTTATATGTTACTAATTGTCCATAATTTTACACTTTATGACCTTTTGGACCATATAAATTTTAATTTAAAATTTTTAAATATTTTTTTTTTGATTTTTAAACAATTTTATAATATGTTATTTTTATTAAATAACAATAGTGTCAATTTTGAAACTATAATTTATTTGAATTTAAATAAAATCCACATAAAAGATATTTTCTAACCAAAAGATTTAATAGATTCATAACATGACATATATATATAGAAAATTCTTTAATTACATTAAATAATTCATATAATATTTATTTTAATATTTTTAAAACCATTTATTTGATATTTCAATCAATAAAATAATTTCAACATCACCATTGTGTCACAATTAATGATAATTATATAATACCTAAAAATTATAAATAAATTCACATGATGTAGATAATTTAATTATATTTATGGATACTATTATGTTTCGATGTTTTATGAAGTTTATCACTAAATTAAAATTATTACACTTATAAGATTTAAGAGAGGGATATATTTTCACTTTCTTTAGTTTTATTAATAATTATATCATTTTCATGGGGAAAGGTCCATGAAAATAATATATTCATACCCTTAGGTGATATGGGTCTACATTAATTCATCAAATAGAATTTTTTCATGTTTTAGGGTAATTATACAATCTTATTTTTTCCCTGAATTACCTGATTTACCTTTAACTGTAGTAAATAAAAATTATCATAGTTACTATTAAATATATAAAAAAAGTAACCTATTAACATAATTTGGACCCAATAAATCCAAATATGGAATCAATTTTTCAAAATTCAAAACACAGAAGTTGGTGTAATTAATTTAAAATTAATCCCATTATTAAGCAAATGAGTTTTAAAAGATAAAACATTGCCACAGATTGAAATATTTTTACCCATGAATTCAATGTGAAATTAATGCTAATGACATAAATAATATTAAATGGTAAAAATATATTCTATTTATAATTTAAAACCATTAAATAATATATTTTAACCATACAAAATAATTTGATAAAAAAGTTGTTTTCAATAAAAAAACATTCGTATATTTCCTATTCATCAAAATATGAAAGTAATCTGAAAAGTATCAAAACATTATCCAATGTAAATTTTTATATCATGATTCAAAAAAATAATTTTATTTTGTAAAATTGAACTTATAAACTTGTCAAAAATTATCTTTAAAATGGTTGTGCCATCAAAAGGTGGAAAACTGCATTTTTGAAAAAAAATTATTTTATCTAAAAAATTGATTTTTTTCAATTATCATAAGTAAAATGAATTCTTTTGTTATATAAAATTACAAATGTTGTTAATGATATTTATAATGGATACTTTATATAAAATTTTAATAACATATCTTTGTTTAGTGAAACTCGATATTGCGTACAACACACGCTATCGAGGAAGGTTACTCTTGAATATAACGCAAGCCAAGCTAGTGTTGTGTGTAATGAAAGATTACATTTATTTTGTGTATAACATAAGAAATTAAAAAAATATACTTCTCATAAACTATCAAGGAGTTACATTCTACCCCCCTTAAAATGAATTTCAACCTTGAAATTCGTCAATTCATAACAAATAGATGATGATACCTCTCCCTCATCATATCCTCAATCTCCCATGTAACTTCATATAATTGGTGGTTCCTCCATAAAAATTTCACCAAGAGAGTGGTCTTGTTCCGTAGAACTTTTTCTCTACAATCCAGAATCTCTATCGGCAGTTCTTCATAAGAAAGATCTTGCCCCAGCGGTACAACCTCTGAGCTTAGTACATGTGAAGGATCAGGAATGTACTTTCTCAGGAGGGATACATGGAACCCATCGTGAACTTGAGAGAGATTCGGTGGAAGCACCAATCGATAAGATACCTTCCCAACACGATCCAGTATTTCGAAAGGACCGATATTCCTAGAGATCATCTTTCCCTTCATTCCATATCTCATTACTCACTTCCAAGGAGATATTTGTAAGGACACTTTATCACCCACTTAAAACTCTAGTTCTTTTCTTCAGTTGTTAGCATAACGTTTTTGTCGACTTTGAGCTAATATTATGTGTTTTTGAATAGATCGGACCTTTTCTGTCATCTCATTAACAAGATCAGGTCCTTACATCTTTCTTTCCCCAACTTCATCCCAGCAAGTTGGAGTCTGGAATTTCTTTCCATAGAGAGCATAATAAGGAGAAATCTGAATAATGGAGTGAAAGCTATTATTATATGAAAATTCCACCAAAGGTAGGTGTTGATCCCAACCACCTTTGAAATACATAGAGGAAGCTCTTAACATATCTTCTAGAGTTTGAATTGTTCTCTCAGACTAAGAATCTATCTGAGGATGATAAGCAGTGCTGAAAATCAACTATGTATATAATGTATACTAAAGACTTCTCCAGAATGCTGAGGTAAACCTAGTATCCTGATCATATATAATGGAAAGTGGTACTCCATGCAATCATACCACTTCCTTTACATATATCCTGGAAAACTGATCCAGAGAGAAATCTTCACTAATATCAATGAAGTGTGCCAACTTCGTAAGATGATCATCTATGACCCACATAGAATTAATCCCTTTGGATGTTTTAGGAAGCCCAGTGAGAAAGTCCATAGTGATGTTTTCCCATTTCTATTCGGGTATAGGTAATGGTTGTAACATCCCCTTAGACTTATGTCTCTCACCTTTAACTTGCTGACAAACCAAGCATCGAGAGATATTATTCAGCAACATCTCTTTTCATGCCATCCCACCAGATGTACTATTTCAGGTCCCTATATATCATCGTGCTTCCAGGATGAATAGTGAATTATGAACTACAAGCCTCATCCAGTAGATCCTTCTTTAATTCTGGGATGATAGGAACACAAACCCGATTCTTGAACCTTATTATCCCATCACAACCAAGGTTGAATTCAGGAACATTTCTCACCTTATTTTGTAACTCTATATCTACTTTTTGTGCCTCTTTAATCTTCACATTTATAGATGGTTGAACATTCATTTGACAAATATACGATTTTTCCCCTTCCATTATAATTCCAAGATCCATCCTTTGTAAAACCATAAATATTGGATCTTTTGTGATCCTCATCATGGATAAGCTAGCATGGTAATTGTCGACTTAATGCATCTTCAACCTTGTTTTCTTTCCCAAGGTGATAATGAATTGAGAAATCATAGTCCTTAATCAACTCCAACCATCTTCTCTAGCCCATATTCAACTCCTTTTGTGTAAAAATATACTTTAAAATTTTATGATCAGTATAAATATCACACCTTTAACCATAAAGATAATGCCTCAATATTTTTAAAGAAAATATTACTGCAACTAACTCCAAATCATGATTTGGGTAATTTTACTAATGGATTTTCAACTGTTGCAAGGCATAAGCTATCACCGTATCATTTTTCATGAGAACACACCTCAGTCCCTTCTTGGATGCATAACTTTAGATCAAAAACCATTCTCGACTATACAGCAGTGTGAGCACAGGTGCACTGGATAAAATTCGTTTTAACAATTTGAAATTCTCTTCACACTCCTCCGTCCAAACAAACATAAATCCTTTTTTAGTCAACCTGGTTACTGGATTAGATAACCTTGAAAAAAATTTCACAAAACATTGATAATATCCATCCAGACTATGAAAACTTCAGATCTCACTTACTGTTGTTGGTCTCGACCATCTTTCAATAATCTCTATTTTTGATGGATCCATAGATATCCCCTATTTTGAGATCATGTTAACCAAAAATGAAACTTTTTTAATACAAAATTCACACTTGGTAAATTTGGCATAAATATTCTCCTTTATTAGGGTCTTTAATACAATTATCAAGTGGTCTTCATGTTCTTCCTTGATCATTGAATAGACAAGAATATCATCTATAAAGACTACAACAAACTGATCAAGATATTTTCTAAAGACTCTATTCATTAGATCCATGAAGATAGCAGGGTCATTAGAAAGACCAAATGGCATCACTAAAAATTCATAGCATCCAGACCTTGTATGGAAAGTTGTCTTTGGTATATCTTATTTTTTGACCCTTAATTGATGATACCTTGAATGAAGATCGATCTTGGAAAAGTATTGAGGTCTGCATATTAATAATTCATCAATGCATGGGAGATAATATTTGTTCTTGATAGTGATCTGGTTATGTTCTCGATAATCAATGCACAGTCTAATTAATCCATCTTTCTTCTTAACAAAGAGAACAGGTGCTCCCCAAGGTGATGCACTAGGGCGTATGAATCCTTTTTCAAGACTGTCTTAGAGTTTCTTCTTCAATTCCTACAACTCAATTGGGGCCAATCAATATGGTTTCTTTGAATTAAGCATAGAACCCGGTATGAGTTCTATTGAAAACTCACCTTCATGATATGGTAGAAGACCTGGAAATTCCTCCAGAAGGACATCATCAAACTCATGTACAATGGGAATATTCTTAATCGTGAGTTTTTCTCCGACCATTTGAGATAAATAACCTTCATTTATTGGAATCAAGACCCATAAGATGGAAGTAATTTCCACTAGAAGGTTATATTTTCCTTTCATAGATAGATGATAGTATATTGATCAGGAATATTAAATGTGATTTCCCTTTTTTAGAAATTGATATGAGCTCCATATAAAGAAAGTCAATCTATGCCATGAATCACAAAAAATTACACTATAGGAAGGATCACAAGATTTACAAGAATCCATTTCCCACAAACTTCAATCAGATAATAATTTTAAACTTTTGATGCCACTGTTGTGCCATTAGGGGTTGTCACAGCTAACTCAATATCTAATTGCTGAGGTAATATGGCGACACCTTTAGAAAATTCTTCAGAAATAAAAGAGTGGGTGGATCTAGAATCGAATAAAACATTTTCTACATTAAAGTGAATGGTAAGTGTACCTTTCACCACTTTGTTATCATAATCCACATTGCCGATAGAAATTGGATGTGACTTTCCTATGTCTTTGGCCTAAAGAGTTTGTTGACGACGATCGTCATCAACAACCCTTGGATTAGGACATTGATTGGAATAGTGCCCCATTTCCTTACACGTGAAACATTGAATTGTAGGAGGTGCATTATATTTATCCCTTTCTTTGTTCGCATCATTAGACATCTTCTTCCCATTATTTCGACATTCAACTGCCCGATGAACTTGTTTTACACACTAAAAACATTTAACTGCCCCTTTAAGACATTTCCCTCCATGTTTCATTCCACACTTTGAGAATATTGGAAAATCATCTTCTTTTCAGGGTGGTCTTTATATTTTCCTTTGAATTCCATTTTCCTCATCTTATCAACCCCTTATGATTGATGGGTTACTCCAATCTCCATATCAACATTGAGAGAACATCAAAAAATTTCCTCGTATCTATTGAGGTCCATTATGGCTAACTCCCTTCAAAGACATGGTTTTAAGCCACTAAAGAATCAATAGATTTTACTCTCAGGTAAGATAATAATTCTAGAAGCGTACCTTGAATGTATTGTAAAATTTTCTTCGTAGGTACAAACAGATTCATCATCCTTTTTCATCAGTTCAAGAAACTCATTCTCCATCTTTGTTTGAAGAATACGATGGAAGTACTTATTGAAAAATATGTTCATGAACTCATCCCACTCCATGGACTCAATTTCATCCCTTTGCCTCATATTTTTAATAATATTCCACCATTAATCAGATTCACCTTTCAAATGATATACTGATAAGATGACTTTATCATGTTTAGAACATTGTAGAACATAAAATATCTTTTTAGTGGTACAGATCCATTGTTCAACCACTAATGGTTCAGAAGACCTGCTGAATGAAGGTGGACAATACCTCATGAAGGATTCAACAAAATGTTACTCATTCATTCGCTCATTTGGAAGTCCGGAATGATTCATATCTTAAGAAATTTGTGTGAACATGGCTACAAGATTTTGCATTCCAGCTCCCATAACGTTTGGTTGCTTAGGAGGAAAATCATTGCATTTCCCGTCACATTCAGCATTAACACGGTTCCTTTAGGGTACAACCATTAACTAAAACCAAGAAGAATAGTATGAGAAACACAAACCATAACAGGAAAACCACATAATCAAGAATAAAATTTCACACTTTAGGTCTTATCATAGGTTTTTCATGGCTATTTCTAAAACACTAATATTTTGTTCTATGTTTAGACATATCCTTAGAGTTCTTACTAAGGCTTTCACATCCTAGTTTCCAAAGGATGACTATACCTTTCCTTTAATACCAACTATAACTACCCATAATTTACATACATGGTTATTAATTCAGAATCGAATCAAACTTATTACAACATATAAAAAAACCATGATAGTACCGTATAGGTATAGTGTCTTTAGAAACTGGGAAACATAAACAACTGGTTCACAAATCATCAACATTTCCTTTCGTTTATTTCATCATATATAGAGTCCCTTTTAGAATATCCAACTTAATACCCTTCTTCCTGACCTGGGGAAAAGAATACAAACAAAAGGGTGTGCTCAGATTCTTAGTAAGGGTAAACAAAAAAATATCAATCATATCATATTAATAAGAACATAACATTTTGAAAATCATAACCTGCAAAAGAGATCATAATACCATTACATGGGATAAATCATAGTAGTGAAATGTAATACCAATAATCATAACATAAAACATTAAACATTGTGTCATACACACATAATCATAGAAAATCATTTTATATTAATTAAGGCTCATTTCCAAGACCATCATAGTGTACAAAGTCCATTACTGAACCGATTTCACTCCTCGTTGCAGTCCTGAATCACTGAACCAGATTAACATGTCATTACAGCCATGTCTATCTCATGAATTATAAATCTTTACCCAATGCATTGGATGGATATATAGGTCCCACCCATCTCATAATGAAACCATTATTTTGTGTGCCACAAAATAATAAATCATATCATAACCCATGTAATAAAAATGGGATTCTTAAACATCATGTCATCATAACATAATCCATATAAGATAAAAGGACATCATAAAATTAATTCCATCATAACATAATCAAATCAATTTAAAAATAGGGATAGAAATAGAACCCTATATTATCTTAGATGGAAAATAATTTTGATAAAACACTTGAACTCCATTCCTGCGGAAAATATCCTTTCTACTCCAAAAACATTTTTTCTTTCTTAACATGTCATACAATTTTTAACATAAAAAGTTGATTAAAAATAAATTTGAAAACTTTTAATGGAAGCTTCATGGAAATAATTTTCTATGAAATCATAAAAATCCATTCATGCCGTATATGTTAAAAAAACCTTTTTCTCGTACTTTGGCCAGAATAGTCAAAAAGTACCTCGTACTAGAAATGACAAAAGATTCCTTTCATATATTTTAATGAAAACTCACCACTGGGTAAAATTGGATTTAAAAAATTGTAATAGGATATAAATAATATTACATATTGAGGAAACATGGATGTGGATAATAAATATTCCCCAGTAAATTCTGAAGTATAAATAATCTCAGATAAAAATGAGATTGTGAGATTTTACCTTACCTTAGGTCCGATTTGATTCGTACATATCCAAACCTCATGTATAATTATTTAAATAATTTCATTGACTTATTAAAGAATCATATTAATTGTTATGATATCATATATGGTCATATTCTTATCTTCTTATTAGTAATATTTCATTGCTACTTGTTATTCGGGTGTTCATTGCTTTATGTTCTTGTGTATGTTTTGTCGAATAAATTGTTATTATTATTTTTAGGTTATAGATACCTCATTTCTAGAATGGTATTAGTGTAATATATATCATATTTATTCATTAAATTCATTCAATTCATTTATATATTCATTATTCAATGAAGATCATGTAGAATGACTCACAACACATTGTGGAGACTGTAGCCCGTACGTACGCATGGGCGATGATTTCATTTCCATGATCGTGGAATCGTATTGTAGTGTATGTATATTATTTCAAGATCAATATAACTTTACAATAATCATATATAGTTATTATTTACACCATTATACCCATCTAAGTATGGTGGTGGTAGAAAATAGATTACACCACGGTGTGCTGACGGTATTCCGTACGTATACACGCGTGGTGATTTCGTTTTCCGTAGGATGGATAGAAGGTGAAATAGTGTTGTTTTATATTTATAATAACATATCCATATAATATTGATACTTATGTTATTACTTGATAATGAAATAACTAAATAAGAGGAAGTATAAGATGAAATAAATTTGAAGGAATCGATAATAGATATTACCTCTTCTTCAACACGCCTCTTTGAAACATCCTCTTAGGGAAAACCAATTGGTCTTTGAAGAAGACCAGGACCCCTACTATGTTAATAGGGAATTTGATAAGGGAAAATTATAGTGGTTTTCCACACTTTAAAGCTAAAAATTGTGTGAGGAGGAGAGGGAGGAGGTGCCCTTTTATTAGGGAAGAGAGGGTCACCTTTGGAAATCTAAATAAATATTAATTTATAATAAATTCAATCCCCACATAAAAACATCCCAAATTACTCAAATTATAATATTATATGAGATAGGGTTGTAATATCATCAACCAATAAAATTTATATGTGTTGGGAATTTATTTTAAACATTATCAACTAGATTTATCGTTATTTAATCTAAATAATTTTATTTGTGGTAATAATATTATAAATTTTAAATCATTATAAATAATTAATTATATGTTGTTAATTGTCCATAATTATATAATTTATGAAACATTAGATGATATAAATTTTAATTTATAAATTTTAAATATTTTGTGATTTTTAAACAATTTTATAATATGTTATTTTTATAAAATAACAATAGTGTCAATTTTGCCACTATTCATTTATTTGAATTTAAATAAAATCCACACAGAAGATATGTTCTAACTAAATGATTTAATAGAATTATAACATTTCTTATTTATCTAGAAAATTCGTGGAGTACATTAAATAATTCATCTAATATTTATTTTAATATTTTTAAAACAATTTATTTGATATTTCAATCAATAAAATAATTTCAACATCACTGTTGTGTCATAATTAATGATAATTATTTAATCCCAAAAAAATTATAAATAAATTTTCATGATGTAGATACATTTATTATATTTTTGGAGACTATTAATTTTTGAAGTTTTATGAAGTTTATCACTAAATTAAAATTATTACACTTATAAAATTTAAGAGAGTGATATATTGTCACTTTCATTAGTTTTAATAATAATTACATCATTGTCAAGTTCAAAGGTCCATAAAATGAATCTATTATGACCCTTATGTGATATGGGTCGACTTTTTTTCATCCAATAGAATTTTGGCAAGTGTTAGGGTAATTATACAGTCTTATTTTTACCCTTAATTACCGGATTTACCTTTGACTATAGTAAATAAAAATTATCGTAGTTACTATTCATAATATAGAAAAAGTAACCTACTAACATAATTTGGACCCAATGAATCCAAATATGGAATCAATTTTTCAAAATTTAAAACACATTATTTTATGTAATTAATTTAAAATTAATCACGTTGTTAAGAAAATGGGTTTTAAAAGTTCAAACATTTTCAATGATTGAAATATTTTTACCTATGAATTCAATGTAAAATTAATGCTAATGAAATACATTATATTAAATGGAAAAAATTTATTCTATTTATACATTAATACCATTCAATAATATATTATAACCATATAAATCATTTTGATGAAAAAAGTTATTTTAAATTAAACATTTGTGTATTTTTATTATTCATCAAAATATGACAGTTATCATAAAAGTATCAAAAGATTATTGAATGTAAATTATTATATCATGATTCAAAGGAATAATTTTATTTTCTAAAATTGAACTTATAAACTTGTCAAATAATATCTTTAAAATGGGTGCGCCATCAAAATGTGGAAAACTATATTTAAAAAAAAATAATTCTTTTATCCAAAAAATTGATTTTTTTCTCGTATCATATGTAAAATGAATACTGATGTTATATAAAATTAAAAAATGTTTTTATAACTTCTTGCAACGTCTAATTTATATAATATTTTAATAACATATCGTTGTTTAGTGAAACTTGATATTGGGTATAACACACGCTATCGAGGAAGGTTGCTCTTGCGTATAATGCATGCCAGGATAGTGTTGTGTGTAGTGAAATATTTCTTTGATGTTTTTTATAACATAAGACATAAAAAATATACTTCTCATAAAATATTAGGGTGTTACAATCATTTCATTTCCCATCGCATTCAGTAATAACATGGTTCCTTTGGGTTCCAGCCATTGACTAAAACCAAGAAGCATAGTGTGAGAAACACTAATTACAATAGGAAAACCACATAATTAGGAATAAAATTTCATACTTTAGGTATTATCATATGTTATAAATGGAAATTTCTAAAAAAATTGTATTATTTCTAATGCTTAGACATATCCTTAGGGTTCTTACTAGGGCGTTCACATCCTAGTTTCCAAATGTATACTATACCTTTCCTCTGATACCAACTATAACGACTGATACATTACATAATTGGTTAATAATTCAGAATTTATGTTTATTTATTTCAACATATACCAAATCCACTATAGGACGGTATCGTTATAGTGTATTTAGAAACTGGGAAACATAAAAAAACCGGTTCACAAAGCATCTATGTTGTCTCCCATTTATTAGATCATATCTAGACTCTGTTTTGGAATATCATATTTAATACCCTTCTTCCTGACCAGGGGAATAGAAAAATATGATAGGGTGAGTTCAAATTCTCAGTAAGGGTAAAAAATTGAAATTTCGATCATATTATATTCTTATGATCATATCGTTTGAAAACCTTATCCCGTATAAGAGGTCATAATATTATGTAATGGGATAAATCACAGGACTGCAATATAATATGATAAAAATCAGAACATAAGACATGAAACATTGTGACATACACACATAATAATTGAAAATAATTTCATTTTAGTCAAGTCTCATCTCCAAGACCATCTTAGAGGATAAAGTTGATTACTAAACTGAGTTCACTCCTCATTCCAACCCTATAATACTGAATCAGATTTACTTGCCATTCTAGCCATTTGTATCTCATGAGATACAAATATTTAACCAATTAATTTGAGGGAGATATTTGTCCCACCCATATCATAATGAAATCATTCATATGTGTTCCATAAATTCATAAATCATACATCATAGCATAACCTATGTAATAGAATGGGATTCTTAAGTATCATGCCATCATAACATAATCCTTATAAGATAAAAAGTCTTCATAAAAATAATTACATCATAACATAATCAAATCAATGTAATAATTGATATAAAAACATAACCCAATATCATATTATATTGAAAATAATTTTGATAAAAACCTTGAACTTAGTTCTTGAGGAAAATATACTTTTCTTCTTCAAAAAATATTATCTGTTATCAAAAGGTTATTAATTTTTAAAATAAAAGAAGTTAGATGAAAAAAAACTTGAGAACATGTAAATGAAGCTTCATTGATATAATGTTCTCTGAAATCATACAAATTATGTTCATGCCATATAAGGTAAAAAACATTCTTCTCGTACTATGGCTAGAAAAGTAAAAACGTATCTCGTACTCAAGAAGAAAAAAGATTCCTTTCATATCTTAAACTAAAAAAATCCCCAATTGGTAAAATTGGATTTAAAAAATTTTATGGGGATATAAATAATATAAAATATTGAGGAAACAAGAATGTGGAAGATAAATATGGCCCAGTAATACTAAAGTATAAACAATCTCAGATAAAAATGAGATTGTGAGATTTTCCCTTACCTTATGTCTGATATGCTTGGTACATATCTGAACCTCTTTTATAATGAGGTAAATAGTATCAATGACTTATTCCAGAATCATATTCATTATTTTGATATCATATATGATCATATTCCTATCGGTTTATTAGTAACATTTCATTGTTATCAGTTATTAGGGCGTTAAATGCTTTATGTTCTTATGCATGTTTTGTCAAATAAATTCTTATTCATATTTCAAGGTTAGAGATATATCATTTAAAGAATGGAATTAGTATAATATATATCATATTTATTCATTAATTATATATAAACATTCTGCAACGAAGATCATGTAGAACGAATCGCATCACATCGTGGAGATGGTAAGTCGTATATACGCACGAGTGATGATATCATTCTCATGATTGTTGAATTGTATTGAAGTGTATGGTGTATAATATTTCACAATCAGTATAACTTTATAATAATCATATATAGTTATTTATTCCATCATTATACCCATTCAAGCATTTTGGTGATGAAAAACAGATTACACCATGGCGTGGAGACGGTAGGTCGTACGTGCGCACGCTTGGTAATTTCTTTTTTATATTGGATGGATAGATGATGGAACACGTTTTTTTCATATTCATAATAAAATATTTGTATACAAGTGATACTGGAGTTAATAAATAATGAAACATCTCATATAGAAAAAGTTTAATAAGAAATAAGTTTGAAATAATCAGTAAAGGATGTTACTTATTCTTCGACATGCCTCTTCTAATCCTCCTCGTAGGGAACTAATGTAGGTCTTTTAAGAAGACAAGGTACTATAGTATGTTTCTAGGTATGATTATAAGGGAAATGGTTAGGGTTGTTTTTGTGTTATAACGGTCAAAATGGATTGAAGATAAGAGGGAGGAGGTTCCCTTTTTATAAGAGAGTAGAAGGTCACTTTTGGAAACCTCCAAAATATTAGTTTATAATATACACAAATCCGACATACAAACTTTAAATGTGACTCTAATTTGAGGTTGAGATAAGATAGGTTTTTAATTCATCAACCAATCAAATTTAGACATTTTTTGATTTTATTTTAAACATTATCGATTTCATTCATCCTTATTTAATCTATTTAATTTTTTGTGGTAATTATATTTTAAATTTTAAATTGTTATAAATACTTACTTATGTGTGGTTAATTTTCCATAATTCAATAAATAATGAAATTTTAGATCATATAACTTTTAATATATAAATTTTATATAATTTTGTGGTTTTTAAAAAATTTTGAAATATAAAATATCAATAGTGTCAATTTTGACACTATTATTTTATTTGAATTTAAATAAAATCCACACAGAAGAAATGTTCAAACCAAAATATATAATAGATTCCGAAAATGTCATATTTTTAAATTAAATTTATGGATCACATTAATTAGTTTATATAGTATTTATTTTAATATTTTTAAAACCATTTATTTGATATTTCTCTTTGTAAAATAATTACTACATCAATTTTTTATAATTTTTTAATACACTTATTTGTGCAGAAAAAATAAAAATAAAATACTATGATGAAGATAAATCTATTATATTTCATAAGAATACAATTAGTCTAATTTATTTTCTAAAACAACCAACTTTTAAAATGTTATATTTATTAAAGTATGAAGGGGACAACTTTGACATCATTTAAAATAAAATAATATAAATGTCATAATCTATTTTATTTGGACCCAAATGGTCCAAAAGTAGACCCTTGGAAGCTTATGTTATATATATACTCGACTAATAATTTTTATTCAGGTGTTTGGGCCTTTTGATGGTTATTATTATTTTAATAAAAACTATAATATTGATTCTTCACTAAATAAATAATTTTTGTATAATTAATGTATAAACTATTAAGATAATTAAATATTTCGTAAAAATTAAAAATAAATTACAATAAAAATTTTATTTAATATTAGTATTTATATTCAAATTTATATTCTGTATAACATTTTATTAAAAATACTATAATTATTAATATTTGAGTGAGACATATTTCACATTCTTTAAATAAAATAAATTATAGGTTCTAATCACATCCATGTGGGTTTCAATAGATTCCACATAGACCCAAGTATGATTTAGGAAAAAATATAATCATAAAATTATATTTACTCAAGTCTTAGGTTAATTTGATAATATTATATTTATGTTAATTACCTGATATACCTTTAACTATGGTAAATAAATTTTACCATAGTTATTATTCATATTTCCTAAAAATAAAAAGTTTCCTATTAACATAATTTGGACCTACTAATTACAAATATTAAATCCATGTTTCCAAATTAAATACATAGAAGTGACAGTATTTAATTTAAAATTAATCCCACTGTTGAGAAAACAGGTTTTAAAATTTAAAATATTCGAAAAGATTGAAATGTTTTTACCTATGAATTCAATGTAAAATTAATGATAATGACATAAATTATATTAAATGGTAAAAATAAATTATATTTGTACTTTAAAACGATTCAATATTATAATTTACCCATATAAATTATTTTGATGAAAAAAGTTTTTTTAATTTAAATTTAGTATATTTCTACTATTCGTCGAATTTTGATGTTATCAGAAAAATATCATAATTTTAAACAAAGTAAATTTTTATATTCTCCTTCCAAATATTTTTTTACCTTGTAATATTAAAATTATTAATTTTTATATTATATCCTTCTATTAAAAGGGAGAAAAAAATTCTTTTAATAACTATTTCATGAATATCAAAAATACCATTTTAATAACATAGATATCTTATTAATTTAATTCACTCAAAAAACAAATATGATAAATAACTGACCTACATTTACCATAGATTTGTGTAAAATATTGTTATATTTATTTCTGGTGACATAACGACTAGGTTCTAAAGGTAACTATATATTAAGGGCATCTCACAGTTTTTTTAAACTCAAAATTGCATGCAAAAAAAAGATACTGAAAAATTAATTAAATATTTTATAAAACACCAGGGTGTTACAATCATGACTCAATTATTCTCATGGGATAACCATCTTTCCTCATCCACAACCATATTGAGAACTCATTGGTCTATGAAGGCTCTGATTCCATACATAACTAGGATACATCAAAATTCTTCCTATGCCCTGATCAAAAACATAAATGGACTCCCACATTGGTATAAGTCACTCCATGTCCCTAAAATTTCAACCATCAAGACACAATTACTTTCATGTTCATATCATCATTCATCACATACCATCATATTGAGAAATTAATTAACAATGAGGAATTTTATTTCTTCCATAACCTGGAAATATCAGATGCATTTATAAGGTTTGAGCCCAAACTGAAATGGGATCCCAGTTCGGTATAAGTCCCATCATGTCTCTAAAATGTTAACCATCAATAGAAAATAATTCTCATGGTCTAACTATTTTTCCTCATCCATTAGTGAACTATTAATTCAATTGAACTATGATGAATCTTATTCCTACCAGAAACTAGAAAATTATGACTCCTCCATAGGGCTTATGCTTGATATTAAAGGTTCCAAGGGTTTTACCTATATAGAAATCCCATATCCAGATGTTGTGATATTGATAAATTTTTAAACAATATTTATCAAATTCATCATAGATCATAAGGGCATAGAGAGTTTCAGTATTCATTTCATACTCACTGTGAATCGTCACTAGGTAGTGAAATATTAGAATGGAAGCCCTGATGAGAGTCCTGTTTTAAAAACATCCCATATGAGGAAATCTATATTGGGTCAGTCCTAAGGGAATGATTGAAATACTATAACTCTTATTACAGATATTATAAGGATATGTAAGTTGTCACCTTGAGACTCAAACCCAAATATTTGGTTCCAATGTTCCAACACATATATCGATTCCACATGATGATAAACTACACAGGTTTACCCAACTATTTGGGATTTTATTCCTTTAATATACATGATACATTACTAAAAATATACCCTTTAAAGGGCACAAAAGGAAATTTATAATGGTAAAAAAAGTTTATAATTAATGAGCTGTTAAAAGGGGATCCCTTTTATTAGTTCTAAAAATCAGTAATAAAGGCCCCTTATATCCGTTATTTTTTAGTGGTAATAAAATACAACTATTATTGGTACTGATAAAAGAAAAAAAATTTAAATTTTAAATTTTTTTGTAGAAATTCAGAGGATGGGTCATCCCCCTTTTATCAGCGCCCGGTCCATCAAACAAAACTGGTCTAGTCTCCCCCTAATTGTCTAAGGAATATCTCCACCCCATTAATGACACTATGCATCTACCTCTCCCACCCGTGTGCACCCTTACCTTTTGTGGGTTTTGAACCTGTGACCTCACCCTTATATTCATGCTTCTAAGCCACTAAACAAAACAATTATTTTTATTATTTTAATACATATCTCTATATTTACATATATTTCATTACATTTCATACCATATATGTGTGTGTGTGTGTGTATGTATGTATGTATATTTAAATACATATTCAAAATATGTTTTGTGTGTGTATTTGTGTTTTTTAGTACATACATACACATATATATTTATATATTTTTGTTCATTAATTAAAATAATTATACATATTTGTTTTTATTTGAATATATCATATTTTAATATATATATATACATATATTAGAATATATAGATAAATATATATATATGTGTGTAAATAAAAACACATGAATATATATATATGCATTATTCATATATATATATATATTAATCTTATAAGAATATAAATATTCATACATTTGTATTTAAAATAAAATTTCCATGGGTTTTTATTTAGATAAGTTTTATGTATTGGGAAATATATTTTATATGCAAACATGTTTACTAATTTATTTATGAAAATAAATTTTTATATGTGAATATATAAAAACTCTGTATATATTGTTATATATTATATTATGACTAAAATTAAATTGTGATAAAAGATACCATGTCAAAGCCATAATATCAATACAAATGTAATATCTGAGAATAAATTCATTCCCCACTGAAAAATTGAAAATATACCCCCCCTAAATGGGGATTAAAACCCATTGAATGTTAAACAAATTGGGTTACACTGACTAAAAACTCAATTTTGGTGGCCTTCTAGTCCTTGTGGGGGCTGAAAATGGGATAAATCTCAAAGGCCTCTGTCCAAAATCTTTGGCGTAGAGCTCTTTGTAGACTTCTATTTGATATTTGGTAGATCCCAAATGGACATCCAGATCAAATTTTGTTGTCATTTTATATTTGATTTACTTTTTCAAAAAAAAAATTAGATCGTTTATTAATTTTTTTATTTTTTTTCTTGAATTGTTATTAAATTTCTATTACAAAATAATAATTAACAAATTATTAATTAAAGATATTATTTATAAGAAATTTTCAATAAATATATTATATATTACACATAAATGTCTATTTGTCTTTATCTAAATAATATTATAGAGATATATATTATTTCATATCAATATAAATATATTTATATATTAATATATTATTTTCAATTTAATTGGTTTTTTAAATATATCCTTTATTTGTGCTAGTATAATTGCATCGATAAAGGCCCATATTTATCAGCACTACTAAAAACCACTAATAAATGGTTTCCCATTTACAGTGCAAAAAAAGAACTGATAATGGGGGTACCATTATCATTTACAAAAAAACATAGATAAAGGGTTCTTTTTAACAACACTTTTTTAGCACTATTAAAAGACCCTTTTATCAGGTTTTTTATCACTGATAAATGTACCCCATTTATCACAGTGTTTTTGGTATTGAATAAGGTTGGATATAGAAAATATAATTATATAGTATTAATCTATAGGACACCTCCAAATGGCTCAATTATCTCCTCAAAATATTAACTACCTCCCTCTATGGAAGAAAATTATGATGTTCCTAGTTATACGAATTCAACACATAAGCTGTTATTCATCACTAAGAAATGGATGAAGAACCTTAGATACATACATATAGATTATATAACCGAGGTTCCCATGAAATAATTTCATCCTCACTATTACAAGTCCAGACAAGTAGAATAACTAGATTAGAAATAAAAGGAAAATTGTATTAACCATGCATATCTGATTGAGCACATCATGTCTACTATATTTCATGAATCGGTAACCTTGGTCATTATTTTATACATTAATGTAGATATTTCCATCATCAATAGCATCATGATCCAATATAATTTTATCATCCATTCAATTTTCCAGAAAATTAATTGTGGTCATAATCTCCACAAGTCACAAAACGACCTCACCTTCCTATCAACTTCGACGTCCTTTAGAGAACACAATAGACTAGGAGTACCATTGATGTGGTACAATCCCGACATTGAAATCTACCAATGACGAAATCTATGTACTGAATCCAAAAATTCCACATCAACTAAGGGAATATGCATATAATTTGGTTCAGCTCATTTCAACAGCCAACTGCTTCAGGAGCTTATCCATGAAGTGTGAATATCACCACCTTCGTTATCATATTATAGAGGACCAGGGATTAAAATACAATTACTTTATAGTTAAGGGGACACTAATGAGGGATCATGTCAACTAATGTCTTCAGGGACATTCAACGGGTACCCACTAGTCATCTACTGTGGGTACCCCAGACACACTACCACCACCGATGCTTTTGGACGGGCAACACGAAAGAGACATCATGAAAAGAAGGATATAGATAACCATTATTGGGATCATATCCCTACTCCCATTGATAGATTCTATCAGAATATTCCTAAAATAACCAATGAGTAGGATCATATCCCTTCTCACTTAGAGAAAGTGTGAGGGAATATTCTTATAGCAAGCTTGGGGGAGGTGTATATCCCTACCCAATACATAAAACCCATTAGTATATTCTGATAGCATATAGTGGAAATAAGTGGGATCATATCCCTTCTTTAATCAATGATATCTACCAAAATATAGTGAATATTGAAAATATGCATGATTATATCCATGTTCACACTTTTCTAAAATGAAAATACATTTTAACTACATCTGATGAATTCCACCTGCAAATTCTATAACTAGTGTAGATATAGTTACATGCACATATTCCTATCCCTAAAACCAAGGAAGCTCAACACTCTGATCAATATGGACAATTGGTTTCTCTAGAGCAGGCACACATTATTTCTCCCATCTAGGATAATTATCAGTATACTTCAGTAATGGATAAGGGATTGGACTGGGTTCATAAAATTTTTCCAGTCAGGGATGACATGGGGGGTGAGAAACATTCCATGGGATAGGGGAACAAACATGTAAAAAAATGTTTAGGAAGCATATTATAAAGGCCCTATATTGGATTCATATACCCATTTTGGTTAGGTCTCACCAAGTGAGTGGGTAACATGTCTTGTTAACGGCTCATATTCTTATCATTGAACACAAGTGAAATACTCCAAAGTCCATGGATTGGGATCATATCCAGGTTCTTTCTAGGGATCCCCATTTTAGAATGGAACATTCCTAGGGTAAAGGTACCAGACATGTATTGGATGCCCAAAAATCAATATTTTAAAATTATTCCACCGATGATCATCATGAGAATGTCATTGATATTGAAATGGTGTCTAGTATTTCTCAAGGATCACAAATGGATGAAATAATGAACAAAAATAAAACCACATATACAGGGTTTGATCCGAAGTTAATCTCGACGTCTTCTCATCATCAGATATTTTTGTTCAAAGAATCATAAGCTAAATTCTTATATACTGTCCACACATGCTTCAACAATCTACAAGAGAACCAATCATTAAAATATGGGTGTTATCATTGAGTTTCTACAACATATTGGATGCTCCAAGGATCACCAGATCACTAAGCTCGAGATGCATGAGAGGTATCTCGATTTGAGCTCCAGCATCCATAGCCTCTCTCTCTAGAATTATATAGAGGTAATATGAGAGATTGAGCGAGGTTATGAATAGAATATATAAATTCCCTATCCTACCCTATTAATTGGGTGTTTGTAATTACATAAAATTACCTCTTCACACCCTAAATAATTAACACACAATAAAAGACATAGTATGGCTACTTATATGAGTGATAAATATCATTATCAATTTCCTATAATGTAATAAATATATTATGTGATAATAAATATGCCATTAAATCTACTTTTTGATCCTGAAAATATTAAATGATCCTAGAATATATTAAATTAATATTCATTCAATTAATATTTTCATGTATTTACTTTAAAACATGTAAAAACATTTAATAAATAATTTCACTTCCAATTATTCATAACTTGAATAATATGAATTTAATTATAACTTGGTAATTGTATAAACTTGGATGAAACCTCGACCCCAGTAGAAGGGTCCACTTTGTCCAAAATACTTATTCAACATAATATGGAAGATTGTTTAATATGTTATTTTGTGTGACCCTCTAGGGGATTATGTCAATAGATGAATATAATAATCATACAATAATATTGGACTCTAGAAACCCATCAAGGCCTATAAAGTGATAATAAATGTCATATAAACTATAATCAACTACTGAAAACACAATTTTTAATATAATCTTGGTGTATTTAATATCTCGTAAATAAGTACGCATGCAAATGTCATCATAATTTTTTATATTTATTATTTGTTGATATAGCTTTAAGGATATACCCTAGACTTCCATGTCCATGGTATTATAACGGTACTAAAATCCTAATCAATATGGCTCGTAATATATGACATACTTAACCTGGAAGTGACACATCCTTTATTTACCATTCAATGAATTCCAAACAACTAATGACAGAACAAACACAAACTACCACTCCACAATTTCATTATCATGGTTTTCTTATTAAATAAAAGAACAAGATTAAAAGAAACACATTTTAAAAGATATCATGTTAGTAGATCATTACATTTAATCGTAGATAGAATCAACCAATGACACCAAAAACATGTGGTCTTCCTATTAAAGGGAAATTACATAGGATCTCAATACTAGAGATCAAAAATTGAAAACATCATGAAAATTATACTCAATGCTTATGATCCCCCCAGCATCTGGTAGTCAAACATCTACTTTGTATAGTCATTTATATGTATCTTTACAATATGTCCTTTGTTTATTATTAATGTCTTGGTATCTCAAGTTTCCCATTATAGCCTAGGATCTTACATAATTTGTTGACATATAAATAAATCTATGAAAATAACTATTAAATAGTGGATGTGGAAATAACTACACTATAATTGTAAGTTAACATCATGTATATCAAACTATACACATGATATGGAAAAAAATTACTGAATAGTTGGGTCTAGGGAACCTATTACTTCAACACACCCCACTAGAAGTAGGTCTATATTTATAACCATAACTATTTTCATGTACTGTGTTAATATCATTTTTTTGTGTCAGAATGTCAGTTGTTGGGTTTTCCATGATTCCACTGTGGGGCTATTCTACACTAGTGACCTCACCTTCATGAATAAAACATATCAAGAGACGGTATCCCCAAGTATAAGACTTTTTTCAACTTTCTTATCTTTAAATAATGATATTAAGAATATGATAATTTACATTGTTACAATACTAAACTTAATGGGTTCAATTCTTATAAGTGAAACAAAACATTGAATTTTACTACTTCTAAGCTACCTTAGAAGCTGCAACCTAATTTGTATTTATAGGTATGGATTCAACTGTCTTATCTAGGATTGTCTCACTTTTCACCTTAATATGGCTGTGATACTAGATTACAAGGACCTAAGGAATACTTGTTTGGTCCACAAATACTAGTATCCTTTTCTCCACATTCTAGGTACATAATGATTTTACTTTCCAATGTAGAATTAGTTAGCTCTAACAACTTCACTTGCAATTATCCTATATATAACAGATATTTTCAAAATATAATCTATATAGTAAAAATATTAGTTTTGGTACATGTGATGGAATACATGAATGATACATTTCATAAGTATATTGATTTCAACTCACCATGTTAATATCCTCCCACTCCACGAACATTTCAACCTTGATAGACCATTCTATGTTACACTATAAACATTTCTAATAAAAAATTTTCCTTCTTGTATTTACAATACGATGTCACTATATGTACAACTGACTGGGTCCTAGTAATGGTTAGATATATATAATTAGATAATATTCCCTATAATTTAGGTTTATACATTAAGGAAATCACTATAGAAGTGCATTCATCCTGCTCTTTTTGAGCTATAGGATAAATAGTTTTTTCTATATGTTTTTAATCATATTTTACTCGAAAAATGAAAAGACACCCCCACTAACATCTGGTAGACACATGAAAAATATTCATTTCAAATAAATAATCTTTTATCCTATTTTATATTTCAATCCTAAATTGGATTTTAGTAACCTAAAATATTTATTATCATTCTGTTTCTTGAACATCCCCTTCGGGTTGTGGCATATAGACACATTCCATGATTGGTGGTCCTGATATCAAGTACTAAATTAAATGATCATAAAAATTATTCAGTACAAGTAAAATTTAAATTGATTTAGGCATACAAACGTGGTATAAATAATCAAACCTTAATGGTACAGCTGTTGTATTATTCATGTATCATCTAATTTGGACACCCACCATAGTTTTAAACTTAATAACCCCCCTTGGAACATTAATACATAGAATCCATTATTGAATTTTAAAATATAAAATAAAAATTAGAAACTTTATATATATGGATAAATTATAAGAATCATTATTATTTGGATGGAATAATTGATCATTTTCTATGGTGAATAAAAAATCAACACCATTGTTTTACCCTTCATATGAAATTGGGGTCTCCTGAACATTCCTATTGAACATTCACTTGTGAAAATAGTTCATATTTAAAATAAATGTGCATCTAAATTATTGAGAAAACCCATGTCAATATGGATCCCATTATCTATAATAGATTTGTGCACTCCAAATTTGTAATAGAGTCTATAACATGACTATATAATTTATATCTTAGGGATTTATGTAATATCCTAATAATGAGTTAGGGTAATTAATTTTGATGCACATTATATTTATCTTGATCTATGTATTTTTATATCCAAACAAACTCTATCCATCCAAACACATTTTCTTATAAAATAATGGATTTATATCATATTATGAAACATATAATATCTAATTTTCATTTTATTTTTCATATGGTTATGTGATTTTCCATTATTTTAAAGAATGTCTTGAAATATAACAGAGCTGTCTATAATATATAAAATTTATAATCCTCAAATCATAAAATTGACGCATAAAATGATCATTTAGAAACTTATACATTCTATATATTGTTGATCAATGATAAAAATTAATACTTCATCATTGATCCACATTATTAACATCAACGTTTTGATGTACATAAGGTAATGTGTGTTCAGGAATTACATCACCCTATATTATATTGATCGATGTTTGCATTTTCATGTTATTCTTCAACATATTGGCCCAATGAAATTCATATATTTAAATAATTAATATACCATACATCACTTAACAAATAATTAAAGGATTTTATAAATGTTATAAATTATATTTTCCACTAGCTTACCCTTAGAATTGTTAAATTTAACTTATTGAACCAATTTTTATAGCTTTGTGGACAACTTTTATTTCTAAAGGTTCATTTGTCCAAATCTATGTATATGCATCAATAATAACTTTTTTAGATCAAATGAGTCAATAAAAATTTATTGGTATATCCTAGACATCCATGTTAGATTTTTATAACAATAATTATCTTTCCACAATTTGGTAAATAAGTATTTCATTATTTATAAAATAGGCAAGTCCTATGATTCATGTATCACTATTCTGTTAGTTTAATATTAAAAAAAATAAACAATAGCCATTCCTAAACCTATAATAATTTACACTTGTTACAAAAGGGAATGTGAGATTAATGTTTTGGTCGTACTCAAAAAAATATACAAG
Organism: Viscum album; assembly: GCA_963277665.1. NCBI lineage: Eukaryota > Viridiplantae > Streptophyta > Magnoliopsida > Santalales > Viscaceae > Viscum > Viscum album. The sequence continues at coordinate 1,975,021,920 of OY728133.1, forward strand.
AATCATTTACCTAGCAATTTGAAGTTTTATACTTATCTACAATAAATTTGGCCCAACCCTTTCTTATTCTCTTAGAGAATACAGCTTACTTATAATTAATTTTATACACTCATTTGGTTAACATGTTTTGAAAAACATATATAATGAAAATATTTTATTAAATACCCATGAAGTGATATTGGAACATTATATTTAAGTGATGAATATACCAAGAGAAGAACCGGGTACCTTCTTATTTAATTCATATTTGTGGGTTATAACAATATAATACGAAATGTAAATAACATCATGTTAATTATTAATTCAATAAAGGAAATTGTAAAAAGACGTTTTGAATAAATTTTTGTTACCCTTTTTACCTTACCTTCTAATTTTGTTAGCCCTAATAATTTAGGATGCAATTATCTTGTATTCTTATTTATTAGTGAGCCATACATTTGCAGGTAATAAAGAATTTAATCAATATTTTTTTCTTTAACCTGAAACAAAAATTAAGTAAATGGTTGAATGTGATAATAATATATGTTAAAAGTCCATGATCTAACATTATATTTAAATATATGCAGTGTAATTACCACCCTATTCATCCCATAATTCACATACTACATGGAGAGTTCTAGGAGATAAGGCTTCATGTTATGTCACCCAAGTCCTGATGTAGTATCCAAAACAAAAATATAACAAAAGTGATAGAATTATGACCTAACCATCATATGATTAACACATGATTCACCTATAACAAAATTTCTCATCTTTGCTTTTTGAGGTAGTTTAGTAGTTAATGGGGACCCATTCTCCATGACTTTCTAAAACCCTAGTCTTCTATGAAAATGATTAAATTACTATTGGAAACTTGTTCCAATGTTGAAATTTAGTTTTAAAATAATTTATCATAGTTTACTCATGGTATAACTTTCCATTGTTTTATAAAAGTAAAATTATAGAAGATTAGTACTTTTAATTCTGATTACCGGTTTAGAAACTTTGATTACATAATAAAATAATTAATTGTCTCTCACTATTTTTTTAGTATTCTAAGTACCCTCTATGCCAGAATTATAATTCTCTATCCGTTGATTATTATAGTGGAAAGGATATGTGAACCTATCTTAATAGACTAAAATTAATGTATACAACACTACTCAGAGGGTTCAAGGTAGGATTTTTGCTGGCCAGCCGCATTAACTCGTGGTTCATTGATATGTTGAGTAAAGTCCCAACCTCTAAAACCCTAAAATAACTTAATCAATGATTGTGTATAAAATTATAAAATTTTATCAAGTGATAATCCTTAATAGAAATTTATTTGTATCAACAGACCACTCTTATAAGAAATTCTAACTAGTAAGTGGAACCCTCTGCAATGACATGAGGAGCACCCGAAACATACAGTTTTCTTAAAAGTAGAATAATGGAAGGTGGTTAGCACATAATAATTATTTGAGGTTTTACTTATTTTTAGGTTAAAAAAGAAATATTTTTCTCTCTTATTACCATGTTTTATGTGGTATCACTTACAACTAACTATGTAATAAATGGAAAAATATACATCGCATCACATGTTCATTTTATTTGTGCATGCTTGTTTATTATTCTACGTGATCACATGTGAACCACACATTACCAAAATAATAAATCATGAAAAAATAAAATGATGAAATTTTCATGGTCCTATACTGATGGTTGAACCATTGTTTGAATAATCGACTGAATTGAACACAAGGGTTAAATTAATTAATCATGTTTCATGTGTCTGAAGTTGTAGTTCCTATCCATCCATTGAATCAAACTTTTTTTTGGTGCATCAATATAACTTGGCACAAAGTGCTTCACTCATTGTCTCATTATTATAAAAACGTAATTTCTCATCGATGAGGGGGTATCATGAGTATAAATAAATGATAGATAATGGGAACATGTTCTCAAATACATTTAAGGATGTGAATTATTCATAGAACTCCATATAAAAATAATTATTACAGACCACCATTTAATAAAAAAATAAAAAAATAAATAATTCACCAGATATGTATTTGTAGGTCTATAGCTCTTGAACAGTCTATATGCATTAATATCATCTATTTAAAATAAATGTATAATTAAAAATAAACATTCATCAAATATTTTTCAGTGTGGTTTATTGAATTAAAATCACACTCTATTTTTTAATTAATTAATTTTCATCGTTTATTTTGGGTATTAAGTAAATTATAGAACCATAAATTAAATTAATAATTTAATATAATTTAACACTTAATTAAAAAAATTTATCCTATATAAATTAAAATGAATTTATTAATAAAAATTAATATTTAATAAATTTACTATAAATGTTGTGTGAGTCTCACAAAGGAAGGAGAGCCGAGGGGACTTTTTCCAAACCTGTCTCTTGAGACCCATTCCGTGACTACCCCAAGCCTAACTTCCATAGGCCAAGGGTTGGTGACTAGCACTAGAAAGGCATATCCCTAAAAAAGTGAAGGAATTGTCTCAAAACACGTACACACAGAGATAGAGCACACTGCACATGAGTATAACACAATGGAAGATGAAAGGTATAAAAAAAACTAAAAACCGCGACTTATTGAAAACGTATGTACTGGTAAAAGGAAAAAAAGCTCATGGTCACCCGCCAAGGATCCTATCTAAAGGGTAGGTACATCTCTTCACTACGGCTCTCCATGTTAACCAGTCACCTACAAACACTGTCATGTCCTGGCTCCCTGAGTCTCTGTCAAAGATTCCCATCATCTGCAAAAGACACAACAAGGTGCAGGTGAAGCCCATGCAAGGGTGAGTATAATAGTACATAGTAGGGTCTCCAAGACCCCTGATAGTTTCTCATAATTCCACAAATGAATAACCATAAAGAATGATATCAATCATGAAGCTCAAAGAAGAAGACATCTCACACCATGTATAACCTAAGTGTATAAGTACAGATGATTATATGTAAAGATAAATCATCTTATTATGACAAGATATTCAACTACTGACCTACACATGATCATTATGCACTGAACCACACAAGATCGTTGAGAGTTAATCCGCACAGGATCGATAGGTGCTGATCCAGACAGGATCGCTGAGCCCTGACCCACACGAGATCGGTATGTGCTGAACCACATAGAATCTCTGACCACAGACCCACAAATGATCTGACCCAAATATGATAGATAGTTACTAACCCACATAGGATCTCCATTCATTTTCTAGGTCACAACCAACAACTGGATTATCTCACATCGAAGGTTTGATTCCAATAGGATCTTCTCCTCAAGTAATCAGTTGCATTTCAAATGGAACTAAGTTCCATTAAGAAGCAACCTAATGATCCACAATTTCATAAGGGTTAAAATGCAATAGATGGTGTGACAATTGGATTCTCGATCTAAAAGATATAGGATTTTTAGTGTTGAGGTCCTGGTTGGATTCGGGATCGATCCAAGGTGACCATTCTGAAACATTCTCCAAAACTCTAGTGGATTATATCAAAAGGGTTGTCTCATCCAAAGGGTTCTTATGCCAAAGGCAGTTCATCAAATTGATGTTTGGTTCCGGTGATATTCCCATTTATGTGAAACATGACCGTTAGTGGTACCAGGTCTGGCCTGACCCGACCCAACCCATTGGGCCCGACCTTGTTTAGCAGGTCCAGAGTTAAGGCCCACTGGGCTACGGGCTCTTCCCATTGGGCCACAAGAATAGCCCACTAGGCCGCGGCCTTGTCCCACTAGGATGCAGGATAGGAATGTTTCCCCGCATGTTTGGCCCTGACGAACTAGTTGGGCATGGGTCACCGTGCCATGAAACCGCTCGGTCCATTGGCTAGTATTGGGGTCTGCTCGCGTCGCAAACAGCTCGACCATTCATGTACTTCAATCAATGGAGCCATTTGGTGCCATTCCACCTTGGTGGTCCATGTGGATGGGTCATCTACGGAACAACAGGCACGGATCCACCTTCTTCCATGGCTCAAAGCCACGACGGGCCGGTGTTGGCCAACCACCCCTATCTGTTGCGGCGAATTCAGGATTCGCTGCTCCAGAGGTGCTTCCTAGGGCCACCGGTGAATCCTTAGTTGTCTGATTATATTCATGATTGCACATAAGGGTCTTTCAGGATGTTTTTATCATTTTGTGGACCCCCCATCTTTCCACCATATTGGTTGGACGCCCACATAGAACACAATTAAGCAATGTTGGTGGAGGGTCCATGCCCTTTTTGGTTTGGCCCACACCCTCTGTGTTAAGATTATAACAAGAAAAGGGTTTCTACATCATCAAGATTAGATGAAACATAATAATCATAGAAATAAATCAATATCATCCTTACCTCGAATACGTTTGTAGAAGGTGCATATAAGGAAGATGGGTCCCTGTTCATAGCAAGTTCATTAGCGTTCGTTGATCTCCATATTGAATCCTCAAAGTTGTTGATACTCCATTCTATAATGGTGGACTAAATCACATGATCTTCATCAATAATTATCCCTTTGGATTCCAAAACCCTCAAAAAATTCTTGTTTAAATAAAATAATGGGGAGTTTAATATGTCCCAAAATATCAGTGGTTCATTAATGAGTTTAATTATTGACCCCATTAATCACTCACCGGTGTGGATATACAACCATGTGTAACTAGCCATTAAATGATCTAAAATCCTAGTGGTCCCACCACCACCACTCATCAATTATAATGAAATCATTAAAATAACTCATTGAGTTATTATATTATTTATTTTATAAAATCCAAAAATTATCATTTTTGCCTAACCCTTTCTGGTCGAAGTTTTGCATCACCTATGCAAATCTCAATGCTGTGATATCATAAATTCCTTCATATTTTTAATCCGAGCACTGTTTAAAAACATAGAAATCACCCCCCAAATTTTCTGAATGTACCTTAAAAGGTTCAGAATTACATTTCAGGATCTTTGGGCCTTAGAATCACGTGCATTCAATTTTCACAAACGTGAAATAATATAAGATAATTTAAAATATTATATAGTAATTTTGGGTCTTTATAGACTTGCGACATGGGTCATCGTAAGAGTGGATGGAAGTTAGCCAGAACATAACAATCGTGGTTGGTAGGGAGGAGCATTCTACCACAAGCTCAGTTGTCGAATAGTTAGATCATGAGACACTATTTGGGTGCCTAACTAGGAGTCCACAATACAAGGAATGTTTGAACCGGTCCATGAAACATTTTGTTTTCTTACCATTTGAAAATAGATCAAGCACCTACTATTTTTATTATGTAATTAGATGTAAGTGGAGCCCTAGGATCCCAACATAACATGCCTTTTTTAAATTTTGTTTCATAATTGGAATTGTCCACAAATGATAAAATATTTATTATTCAATAATTATATAATTATTGTAAAATTATATACTTATAAGAAAATTATATAATTTATTTTCCCATTGAAAACATGGTTGTCCATAAATTACGATTATATTCAAAAAAATTCCTACCCAAAACGCATGTACATTAAAAGTAATTAAGGTGTTGGGTTCGAGATAAACAATAACATATTAAAATATGTTCTACATATTATACCTTAAAAATTGTCATTACTCATCTTATATTTTAAAAGAATGGATGAATGTAACATGGACATCAAATCTCAGATTGAACCATTCTTAACTGGGTTCAGACAAGAATGTCACACCTTATGAAATTTATTAAAAATATAATTTTTTCATGGCTTAAAATCATAATGTGTTTCTATGATACAATATAAAGTTAATGAGCACATAGAAATTACCCAAAATCAGGAATTCAATATTTCCCCATCGACATCAACATGATCTCGTCGTCTTTATTAAAAGTGTACATAGTATAGGCTAAGGATCACACGTAAAAGAAATTAACCAGAAAAATAATACCATTGATACCTAGTTTGACCTGAAGCCCTGTTCAATTTCTTCTCTCCATCAATGATCGATGCTCGATTAATCTGAATCTTAATTGATATGGATCTTCCACACGCACATGAAAAACCAGCTGTTGTGGTGATCATCAAAATTCGGGTGATAGCACATAGTTTCGAAGATGCCTTCAACGCTCCCACAATCAAAACATTTTAAATAATTGGTGATCCCATATTTGATATTTCAAGGCATAATTCCACTAGACCATTCATCCGTTCTTCAATAATATGTGGAAGTACCAATCATCGAAATCTGTGTTCTAGTGCAGAATTCTGAAGATGCCTTTGATGCTCGGAAAATCATCACATCATCTTGCTTGAGATACAAGAGACAGATCATGTTCTAAGCTCATAAATCTATACTTTCTCACCATATAATGTGAGAGAGAAAAGAAAATAGGGAGAGGACATGAATAGTCTATATAAAATCCTTATCCTCTTTTTATAGGGTTTTGGTAATTACCTAGAATTGACTCCCCAACCCCTGAATAATTAACAATCTATAAATGACATAAAATGACTATGATAATAAGTCATAAATATTATTATCACTTTATTGTAATATAATAAATATATAACATGATAATATTTGATTCCTTGACTGGCCTCTTATTTCTCACAAATATTGAATGAACCTTGAATATTTTAAACTATGATGCATTAAATTAATACTTTCAGGCATTTGTAGTAATACATGTAAATATGTTTAATAAATAAATTAAATTAAAATTATTCATTAATATAACTTCATTTATTTATTTTTTCCTTGGTGATAATATAATACTAGAAAAAACTTGAACCCTTGTGGAAGGTCCCACTATTTCCAACATACATATTCAGCTAAATAGTGTGGATTCTTTAATATGATATTGTAGGCCATTATCTTGATAACAGTGAATATGTTTCACATACCAAAAGCCAGATCATGAAAAACTCATGTCCCCTAAATATATAAGTGATTTCATATAAATAATAATTAACCTACGAACATTTACTGTGTAATATAATCACATAGGATTTAGTATCTCATTGCTTCGGTTGCACATCTCTATCATCGACCTTTTCTTGATTTATTATTTTTGATCTAACTATATTTATTTTCTCCCAACTACTATGGACATAATCTTATGAATGTACTGTTATCCTGATCATCATGGCCTAAGATATATGAATTCCTTAATTTGGATGTAACAAATACTTTCTTGACAATTAAACTAATTCCATATCACTAATGATGCAACAAACACATACTACCTCACAATTATTTTAAAATAATTATTTTCAACTTGCATCAAAGTATACAATTAAAAGGAACACATTATCAAAGATCTAAATTCAGAATACCATTACACATTTCCATAGATATAACCAATCAATGACACCCAAATCATGAGGTGTTATTATTTTCATGTATATCCTCATGATCACAGTACTGGAGATCACTATGTTCTAACATCATCATAACAAACCTCAATATTTTTGATCCCCCAACACCAGAGAGTAAAGAATCTACTATTTTGATTTATTTAAATGTATCTAGACAATGTGACCTTTTTTATAGGAATAATGTCATTGTATCTTGAGGTTTTAAATATATCTTGGGATCTTCTATGAAAATTTTATACAAAATTTAATCTATTTAAATTACCATCAAATAAAGGACACAAGAATATCTACAACATAATGGGAGGTTTATATCATGTTTATCTAACTATACACATTATAAGATAATTAAATTTATTTTATAGTTTTTCCTGGGGAATCCACTATTTCAAAATGTGGAAATTCTCATATACATATCATTGAATATTCCAATCATATTCCAATAAATCACAGAATTCAAGAACATATTTTTACATCTTTCGATAAATGACTACACTAGAATCCTTCTGAGACAATACAAGAGAGTTTCATAACCCTTCTCCCATTATAGATGCTTGTCACAATATTCTAGAGGTGAATTAATATTTAGACCATGCTCATATTTCTATTCCAACTATGGATCGTCGAGTGAGAGTGGAACATGCCTCGGGGAAGCCTCACATACCTACCACAAAAGGCCAGTGACATATTCCAAAAGCATATGATCATGCTAATACTCCCATTCAAACTGAGGATCACCAAGTTCGAATTTTGCATTCCCTAGGATAGTATCATATTCCCATCCATAATGGGAAATATCATTGGAATATTTTTGTACCTTCTCAACAGTTGGATCACAAACTTGAATCTCCAAATGTTTATAAACAAGTTCTATAAACCTTTATTTAGTAGTCTCATATCCCTGAAAAATTATACAAGGAAGGTCTACATATTATTCCTTCGAAAAATAATGAGGTTTGTATGCCTAATTTGACCAATTCTATTTTCATTTGGGATTTTTTGAGACTAATTCTCAACACAACATGGCTTTGTCAACTCTTCATCCAATGTAGAAGAAGATCATTATCACAGTATTCCTCATCGTGGTAGTGTAGAGATGAATCATATAGACTCTAATCCTAGAATATACCATATTAAACCTACCCACTATGATATATACAATGAAAAAACTATTCCCCCAAACCCTTTTCTATATATAGGTGTCAATAACTCATACTCCTTTGTATACAGAGGTGCTCGAAACATCGGGGTCAACCTCATATAGTTCCCCATGAACTTCCAGCAGCACTCCACTCTTATTAGCAGTAAACACCAAGAACAAAATTTGGGTTTCTAGTAATATTGAGTTATGTAAGTATATGTAATATGAGGAAAACATTTAAATATAAATAGAGATTTTCCAAGAAACAATCTCCCCACCATTTTCTGGCCCCATGTCGTTTCTCACTATGAAGTCCCATGTGATCTAGAAAAGTAGGGTCTACCTTATCTATGGAAAACTATATGAGATACCCAATAGTGAAATAAGGATAGAAATAAACCATATCTAGGGTTTTAGTATCACATCCATATCATAAATACATCTTTTTATTAGATTTATATGTCCTCCTTTTCCGTAGCTCAGAATCTGATAAAGTTGGAGCATCAAATACTCATATGCGTTGTTTTTATCGGCACTATGAAAAATCTTCACCAAAAGATTTCTAGAACATCACCTAGTTTTCTTATACATGTAATCGTAAAATATAGTTCATTTTAGTTCACTATGCCCATTAAAAATATTATTCTTCAGATTCAACGTCCTATCCTCTAGAACAATCAAAGGATAGGGTAACATAGGAGCCATTTGGTCATTAAAATAGAATCACCCTCCTTCAATGATTCCCAAACATCACTTACATTGGATTTTTACATTCAAAATGACATTAAATTAGCCACCTCAAAGAAACTAGAATAAATTTCAGATAGAGAATCCAAAGATGTGATCAATTAGAAAACATCCCGTAAATAACTATTCCCATAATGAGATTTCATCACACGTAGATCCTATACAAGAACAGTTGCACTACATCAAATCAGCCTTTATAGAACCTACTATATTAAACTTCTAACTGAGAACTTGACCCACCATGTAGGAGAATATCTATAACCACATCCACCCCTTGAATCATCAATTCCAGAGAGGATTTAGGACATATGATCATTTTCTACAAAAAAGAACTCTATCCCACTAGGGTGGGGGTATTTATATCCGACTAACAATCTTAAGGTTTATAACCCCCACCCCTGATAGGGTCTTGGGGACATTAGTGATGATTAAAGATCAACCGCATCCAACTATGTTGTGGGTATTTATATCTCGATGCCTTTTCTAGGAGTCATGAGATCCTTAATAGGAAGCATCATATCCTCAACAACATGATAAATATATTCCTATTGTGGCACCAAATTATCCCCAGTCTATAAGTATGGTGTCATTTTCATCATCATCATCACTATAGATATAATTAATCGTCTTGATATTTTATGGTAGTTATTAATGATCGACATCCAATCTATTCCTCATGCTGCAAGACAAACCTCCTTTATTTAGTTCCCATTAAGAAATCCTAACCAAAAAATCAAACAGGTTCATTGTTCATATAACAATATAGGAGGAGCTTATGGATAATTATATCATACCCATCTAGGGTTGTAATCCAAAATGTCTCGATGTGTCCATGGGGTCAAACAAAGACCCAAAATAGGTAGTATAGAGTTATCCTATAATATAAAAATTAATGGGACAATCAACATTTCCTAATGTGCCTCTATGAATGTTTTCTCTACGGACGAAATAAATATTGTGGATCAAGAAGAAGATGTATAATTCAATAATTAGGAAAATATACTGGGAGAGTAGGGTGATTTAGATGCAAAAACTGAGGAAGCACGCACTTGGAAACAAAGAAGGATCCAAAATCTCGATCCACTAAATTTAACGTTTCTACCTATCCAGCGTAACACTACAAGAGATAAAGGGAATAGAGTGTCTAATTCACAATATCCTCTAAGAATAGTTGTGGTTACTTCTTAAGAAACCATTTATTACAATATGAGTGTGAGTTATAATATCTAAGACAACTCGAGAAAGATATATTCATAAGAAATATTCATATTAGGTATCATCATCATACTAAGATGAATATTTTCCCTCCCTTACCCAATATAAAGAAGAGAGTAGTATAAGAGTTTAAGCTAGGATCCATGTCTAAAAAATATGTCATCATAAATTAGGAAGTCAAAAATGTTCACGACTGGCCTTTTTTTGTAGAAATAACTTCTCATTCGCTAGGGTGATAATTATTTCTGATAATGAATTGAGAATCAGTGGGAGATGATGTATGGTCTACCTACCCTACCCCCACCAACTACATGTATACATAAGGTGGCTCAATAAGTAGTTCCCATGGAGATTCATTACATCATCATGTTCATAGATACTTGAATGGAATCCATGGATGGGTGTTTCACACCTGTGTAGCCTAAGAGGATTTCATATCCTGGTTGGGTGGATGACACTCCACCCCCAAAAAATTTCATAAATCCTACTTTATCTTCTATTTTAGTATCATGTGACCCTAAAATGATTGTATCTCATTTTTTTAACCCAATGCAATATGATTTTGGTCCCAAGAGATCAATTTGAGGTAACAAAGATTATTTTTTTTATAGACTCTAATAGGGATATCCTTTGACTGGTATAATAGTCTACTATTAAGATATTGGTTGAATGAAAAGACCTTAATTATTAATTCATTTTTCATTTCAATTCCATACTAAGTAAAATAATAATATTTAATATGAAAATTAGAAAAAAGTTAAAAAGAGAGGTTTTCTTAGTACATATATAGACTGAAAATTTTATTCTACTCACTTAGAAAACCTCTTTTATTTGGTAAAATTACAAAACTCTATGATGAAAATATCTAGGATGAGTTACAAAAAACACTGAAAAAATTTCTGTTTCTAGGTGGGTTATGTGAATACACATAAACTACACAATGTCTACAATATTCCATTTAGTGTACCTAATCTAAATCTCAACTTGTGACCTTAGGATAGTGGGAAATCCACTGTAAACAAGAAGCTACGTCATTAATTATCAAGATAGAAAAAATTCCCATTGAAGACACTAATAAGGCTTTTAACAACACATTACCCCTTGTCAAGTAGTGGAAACCAAAAAATATCTCTTATCCAGAAAAAATAGAAAAATTAGTGTCACGGGGATATGGGGAACATACAAATAAAGAATACTCAATCTAAAATGAAAAAGTCCCTAATTTTTTCTTGGCAGTCATAGATTATAAACTGCACAATCTACCACATCCAAGGAAGTTTGATGAGGTAAATATCACTGGATATTTGGACTAATACCATTTTTATTGAAGGATATGTCATTATATATAAGAATGATTCATCATCAAACATGTTCATCAAGAAATTTTCAATTATGGACAGACATTGTTAGATAACATCTCAAAGAGGTGGTATGCACAACAAATTCCTAGTCAGAATTAGAAGGCAATTTTGAAAAATTATTGACCACGAGTGGTCAGAAGTTTGACAATTGAATGACTTGAAATATAAGCAATATCCCTATAGAGTAAATATATATAATTAATATCCCTAGAAAAATATCCTAGTAAGCCCAAAAAAGACACGAAGGATTCGTATAACACTGTAGTGGTCATCCACACCCATTTTTCATGCATTACTGCCTAGTAGGGGTTCAATTATCTGATCATCCCTAGAAATAGGGATGAACATGATGATCTATTCCACTAGAAGTAGATGCTCCCAAAACCTCTGTATAAGCACTAGGCCCATCCACCTCAAATTCATCAATTCTGGAGCTACATTTCCTATAGAAAACCCACATTGTGATGTATAAACCTCTAGAAAGGCCCTATGAAATTATGAAATTGATAATGTTATTCCTGAACATTCTCTCAATCCATGATGTGATACATCCTTCAAAAGGACTTGGAGAGGAACTTGTTAACGACCTCCAATTACCTCATTAATTCAAGACAAATGTTACTATATATGAGTTATATTGAATGGGGACCGTGTCAGTTGAATTTCATGCGTTCATCTCATTCACAGATCATGATCAAGAAGATGTCATCCTAGATGAGGTAGCTTGATCAGTTGAATTTTATGCCTTCTTATTTCCCATTGAAGAACCTAAGAAGGCTTTGAACAACCCATCACCCATTCTCATGTAGTGGAAACCAAAAAATATCTCTCAGTCATAAAAAAGGAATCATCAGTGTCACAGGGATATGGGGAACATATGAATAAAGAATACTCCTAAAATGAACAAGACCCCGAATTTTCATGGTAGCCATAGAGAATAAACTGCTAAAGATACCACATCTATGGAAGTTTGATGAGGTAAACATCGCTGGAAATTTTGACTAATAAACATTCCATTAAAGGATGTGTCATAATATATAGGAATGATTCATCTTTAAACATGTTCTTCAAGACAATTTCAATTATGGACAGGTAGTGTAATATTACACCTCAAAGAGGAGGTATGCATAACAATTTCCCAGTCAGTATTAGAAGGAAATTTGGAAAAAGTCTTGACCATGGGTGGTCAGAAATATGACAATTGTATCACTCGAAATATAGTTGAAAAAACTCATTTTACCAAGAGAGAATAACTACACAAACCCTCAATATCTCCAACACCCTAGAATGTGACATCAAATATGTCTCTAAATAGTTTCCATCACCACTAGATGTAGTTTTAATTGAATAAGAGGAGTCATATTCTACTCTAGTGCAAGCTATGACTCTTGATTATTTATACCCAATAACATCTAATGAATGGAAATCATCCTACCAAATGGGACTCCAATTATATGAATAGTTCATCTTTGTTTATTTAAATCTGATTCAATTGTAGGTCCCCTTTTATGATGATGAATAAACCTAAAAATAAGTTTTCTTGACACTAGACTAGTGAATAAGAGGCCACATGCATAGTAACTAAGGATACAGAGGAAACCATAGACATTGTTAAACCAAATATTTTGGTCACAAACCTGTAATGTAAATATATATAAGTAATATCCCTAGAAAAATACTTCATCAAGCCAAAAAAATACAAAAAGTATTCGTATAACCCTCTAGTGGTCATCCACACCCATTTTTCATGCATTTTTTCCGTGAAGGGGTTCAATTATATGATCATATCTAGAAATAGGGATGAACATCAAGATCTATTCCACTAGCAGTAGATGGTCCCATAACCTCTATATAATCCCGAGACCCATCCACCTCAAATTCCTCAATTCTGGAGCTACATGTCCTGGAGAAACCCCACATTTTGATGTATAAACCTCTAGAAAAGCCTTATGAAATTATGAAATTGCTAATGGTTTTCCCTGACAAGCTCTGAATCCATGATGTGATACATCCTTAAAAATTACATGGAGAGTAAATTGATAATGACCTCGAAATACCTCCTGAATTCGAGACAAATGTCACTATAGATGAGTTCTATTGAATAGGGAATCGTGTCAGTTGAATTTCATGCCTTCCACTTATTCATAGAGCATGATTAAGAAGACTTTATCCTGGGATGCATCAGAAGACTATATGTTTTGGGAATAATCTATAATTTAAAAATCAAAAGGACTCTGATTGATAATGGATTCAGGATCAATCTCACCTTAATTTGAACACTCCAATTTTTGAGTTATATCTAGTGGAATGTTCTCCCATAAATCTGACCATTCAATGGTATGATAAGAATGAGGAATGACCCCTCGAGATGATCAATCTCAAATATCAGTTTGGGGATTACACATCTAACACTGTAAATATGGTTATCTAGAACGACACTATATACAATTCCTTTATTAGAAGTCCCTGGATCAATTTCTATGTAGAGGCACCTTAAAAATTACATCAATGTTTGAAATAACCCCATAGATGGAATGTTAGGTATACTACATGGGGATACCCCCCATTTAAAACATTATAATCCATATATGCTGAATCTTGTTTCTATAAAAGGGTAGTAAAACAACAAATTGTGGATGATGATGCACATGTTACATCCCCCAATGGTGTGGGGAACTCCACTTGTAATCCCTGGAGTATGCTCGGAAATGTCTACATTCTCCCAAAAAATCTAGTTGATGTCATAATCCTTACCCAAGACATCCAATCACCATATGTACCTAGGGATAGTGTAAAAATTCAGTTTATACATCTCTTTTCAACGAATCTGGTAGTAGGAGATGATAATGTCTTTCTTTATGGAATCCTCATCCAGATAGTGATATATAATTCCCCAAATGTCTATCTTCGCATAAAAATGTCTCCATAGACTCAAAAGTGTAAGAAGATTAGGATGACCTCAGGACCCCCCCCCCCCCCCGCCCATCCATTTCGAGGAAGTTTTCCCCACCAACATCAAGGATCTCTGCCAAGTTAGTCATGGAATATATTATAGACTATACTGATTAGTTCTTCTATTTCCCTTTAAAAAATATATATATATATATATATATAATTTATAAATAATCATTGATACGTGTTCATATGAATCTATAGTAAAGTCCTCTAACTAAATAAATATGTGTATGTGTACAATCTAGACTAACCAGATGGGAAATGAGGATTTAAGAAGGCATGTAGTAGGATAAAACCCTGTCAAGAAACCAATGTAGAAGTAGAGGTTGACATACTGAAAAATGAAAAATATTTCTTGATAAGTTATATACCAATTTCGATACCCATGATTTCTCCCCAACATTATCCTAATAAAGAAAATTTATGGTCATATTAGAGTCTGCATTGAGTTCAGGGACCATTATTTTCACTTCCCCAAGAATGATTTCCCATTTTCGATCACATAAATCTTGTTCAATGAAAACACTAGCTTCCAAGTCCATTGGTTCATGGATGGGTACTAAGGGTAAACTCCTATAAAGATGGCCCCTGAAGAGGAGTATTCCTATACCATGAGAGTGCATCATGTTCTATTTTTCAATTAGTTCATTTCCATAGGGTTAAATAATTATAGTCAAAAATATCAATGCACCACTCATCATATATTTAAACTATTCTTAGGAATAATGATGAACATTATGTCGAAAACCAGGTGTTTAAATCCTGAAAGAGATTTCATCACTTCACAGATCTCCAAATAGTATTTTATATGACATGGAAACATGTTATTAAGATCAATCTACTAAAATTTTCCTTTGAGGTAACATTAGAGAAGTACCATAGTTTTGTGCTATCCTATCATGGCATCGAGTTCGATCCTAAGGAGATTTGTACTATTTTTTCAATTCCACCCAACAAAAATATCAAAAAACAAAGGGGGATGTGAGGGAATCTTTCATAGATTCTACATTTCATAGCCAACCTGGTAGGGAAGTCACTCTCCATCACTGAGGCTAATGAAAATGGGGATTACCTATCACTGGGACTGTGACTAAAAATAATCCATTGAAAGTATCTTCGATTATTTACTCCATAAATGGGTTCTGATGCCTCTCATGAAAGGTATGACACTGATATTATTTGTTTACACCATGGAATTCTCATTAGGAGGCCTCCTCATATAGAAAAAGGATGAAACGAGCAATAATTGCCTCCACTACCTCATTCAAACAATTAAATGTACATAAACATGATAATATGATGTCGAGAAAAATGGGCTTTCACTAATATTTATAGTGAAAAGGCTAATCCATTACATGAAACACCATTAATGCCATATTCTCTCTCGTATTGACCCACTTATGTACATCCATGGCAATAACATTTTGAATGGGTGCTTGGACCGTTAGGTGGTCATCCAACAACAATATTACTTTGAAATGAACTAGATTGCTAATAAAAATGGAACATAGATTAATAATACACATATGTAATGAATTTGAAAATTTTAATATAGTAATCATAAAAAATATGGATGATTGTAACTCTTGATGGGATATATCAGTCAACAATGTATGGTCCCTCGAAAATTAATGTCCACAATCAAATGAATAAATATATGAATCATCATAGTAAGGTAATTATTGAGGAAATATATTGTGAGAATGAAAAAGGGGACATTGTAGTTAGTTCTTAAATATTATTATACTCAATAGGGTTTATTTTGTTTCCCAAATTTTTCTAAAGAATTCAAAAAACTAAATTACAAATACAATTATTTTAATAGGTAATGTTTTTATGTCAAAGGTATAAATTTATCCATAAAAACATATGATTCATGTATTTTAATTATATGAAACATATGCTTTTTTAATTAATCAAATAATTAGTTTTTACAAAAAAATCAATAATGTTCTTTCATATTTTTTAGTTTTCGAAGAAAAAATATTTTTCCCGACTTTTCAATAAAAAATGTTGCATGATACTTTACGTTATATTTTTGACACAGTTTATTCTCTATATTCATTAATTCTAATTATATATGACTATTAAGATAATATTCTGATTTCCCCTACTCATTTAGTATTGTATGATCAAAATTATCACATTCATTATTAAAATTTATTTAATTCTAATACTATACCGTAAAATATAAAATTTCTAATTAGGGAATTGAAAAAAAACTCTTTTTCTACCATTTTGGGTTTCAAATTTCTTTAATGATATTTTAACTATTTTCTCTTAACCCATTAACTGATACTCCTTTAAAAATTTTGTATCAATAGTTGATATTTGTGACTTTATCATCAATTATGAAGAAACTTTTGGTGGTGGAATCAACTCAAGTTATCCTTTTAATCATGAATTATTAAACTAATATCTATTATATTATTATAATAATCTATAATGATACTTGAAAGAAATCATTATGATATATAGATGTCTTCATTGCTTCAAGAATGATTTTTAACCCAAAAATGCAAAACCAGTGTGAGTGTTCCAACATGAAACATTTTATAATCCATGAAAATCATTATTCATCCACTTTAGGGAAATATAAATTTTGATCATTTTGGCTTTTTATTCATAATATGTATCTACACCATTGTCCTATAACTCGTGGTATTCTTCTATAATAGTTTATATGTATACATCAATAAAATTTCATGGAATTTTCTATTGTGTAATTTTCAAAAAAATAAATAATGATGTTTTTCAAATACTCATATATAGAGGTATAATTTATATTTTCAAAATAACTATCCATATATAATAAATCATATTTTGATTCCCAAATGAATTAAACCCATCGACATCCTATCCCAATCTAACAATACTATAATTTCAATTAATATTTATATATATTTAATCATTTCATTTTGATTCGTTTGAGTCTCTTAGATGTTCTATACATTCAGCATTTCAATTTTCCATTAATTAAACATCATTTTCTATAACATTTTATAAAACATGAATAGTAATTACAATATTTAATTAATTGTAAAGTAATAAAAAACATATCATAATTTCATTGTTTCCCTTTTTCATCATAATACATACATTATAAAATTCATCATGATTCACCTATTACTATCTAAAATTATAACTTCTTTTACTCCATTTAATATCTAAATACAATCTTTTATATAATATGAAGTCATTGGGACATGAATATATATAGTTGTATATTTTAAAAAACCTTTTAACAGTAGTCTTCATCACAAAAAAACATTGATGGGTCTTAGAATGAACAAAATCAACATGCATCCACTCCAATATCATTGACATTTCATTGTCTATATTTACACATATGAAATTTTAATGGTGTAAATTCAGTAGAAAGGATATTATTATATATTTGATAGATCCTTCATAAAACTATTCATTCTGATATTCCACAAATTCATAAAACTAATTTTATTTCTCAATTACTCACTCTATTATATTATTATTTCGAAAATTAAAATGGGATACCAATTATATATGAAAATATTAATCATTTTAGGTACTGTAGGAAAAATCCTAACACTGGTTCGGAATTTTATTCTCTATTATTAGTGTAATAGGTTCTTCATCATGATAATATCCCCACATTGAAATTTAAACAATGTCCAATTCCACTTACCAAATCCATCAGACAAATACACTATTAAATTGACTCAATATCTATTAATCATAAATTTTATTTTCAAAATTCATCTGAAATTATACTTAGGTATTGTAAGTTTTATTATTTCATTAACAGATTGATTTATAAATGAAAAAAATAAAACCTCCAAACCGTTATCCAATTGATATGTATTTTTAGGTAAATTAAACTAACCATTATCCATATATATGATATAGGAAATTTATTTAAAAAAATAAAAACAATCATTAATTAAATATAATCATATTTTAAAAAAAGATTTATTAAATAACAAAACATTATTATCCGGAAAAATATTTTTAGTTTTTAAAAATTGATTGATAATAAATCGTCAAAAATAATATAAATATAATTAATTGATATAAGGATTTCGTATTTTATAAAATAAATATATAATATGAAATATTGAAACAAATAACACATCACATAATCAAAAACCACATATATTTAGAAAAAATCATATATTATTATTCGATTGAATCATAAATGAACATCTGTTTTTGCCCATGTTCATTTTTTTAATATTATATTTTGAAAAAACATCATTTAAAACATTTTTCCTTCTGTGAAATTTGACTATAAAAAATAAAAAATAATAATAAAATGTGTGATAAAATATATTTAAATGGAAATACAATGAGATTAAATTTATACAAAATTTTCAAAATCATTATAAGTGTTATTTAGTAATCACAAAGAATAATAATAAAGAATAATACTTATCATCGATATATATATATATATCTTATGTATATATTTATTTTATAAATAAATAAATATATATATATATATATATTATATAATAAGAGAACGTATATAGGTTATATATATAAATATATCCATCTTATGTATAAATAAATTATATATATATACATATATAAGTTTATATATATATTTTTTGATTACAAAAAAGTATATATATTATCTATAAACAACATGTAAATTTATTTGTTTTTCCTACAAACGAATCATGTTTTTACTAGATTACTTTTCCAATTTCATACAAAAAATTTCATTTTTTATTTTATTTTAAATATATTCAGTAATGAATATAGTCTCTCAAAAATAAAATTAATCTAATTGTGAGAATATAACAAATGAAATGTGTTGGTGAAATCACTAAATGTGTAATCAATACAAGGGGTGGAAATAATGTAAATTTTAGGGATAAGAGGATGTCATTGATTGGATCATGTCATCATAGGATTTTTTATAGGTGAGGACATTGTTAGGGAATCCTAAAGAGGGAAGGAAATCATCATGAGGTCCTAGTGAGGGAATGATGTTATAAAGGGGAGGAAACATTATATTTACAATCTGATGGTTGTCGGAATGGGATGACATATGTCATGATGGAGTTTGGGGAAGTGTATTAGAGCTTGAAATGGGATAGGAAGAACAAAGGGAGGATTATGATAATTATAAAAATTTATTAGCAATGAATCTTCAATACCAAAAAGAAGAAATATAATTTTGGATGGTTTTTAACAACCTACAAGTAATATTAAATTATTAATGTTTTATTTTTAAATCATCGATAATGAGTGATAGAAATTCGTTTTTATCTCTATATTAAATGCAGATAAAAACAAACACCACTAAATCACCACTAATATTAGATTTTAGTGTGTTAAATTAAAAATATTAAACATGGAATAACATATGTTACATGATGTTTAGGTGGTGTACATGAAATGTAAATAGTTATTTCTCACAATATGTTCATGTTAATTCCCTAGGAGTTTATCATGGACGGAAGAAACAAGGCATGTAGCCAGTTGTACATATCCTATAACATATACCCAGTCATGTGGATGACGTGATTTGAAATGCTTTACACCACATATATTAATTTTGGGGACTAAATTTAAATATAGATTAAAACTAAACAATGTTGTGTGTACATACATAATGTTATCGGGTTTCAGGAAAATTAAATACTTAATTAAATTATTATATGTCATGTTAGGTCATCATACAAACCAATTATGTTTCACAACAATTAATAACATTACACGTTTTGTATTTTAATTCCTGTCTATGTGTCAAAAATTCTAGTTTTATGTATCTTGAAAACAGAATTGCATTTTTTCTAAACACATGATATTTAATGTACATTACATGTAACGTGACAACACAGTAAATTAAAAATACCATATAGGGTAGTTGGAAAGATGATTACACATTGTGTGGACTCGATGGACATGTTTTTTTATTAATTAATTTAATTTTTTTTAGAAAAAATTTAAAAAAAAATTGGGATCACTAGGGAATTTGAATGTTCATTAAGATAAAATTAATTTTATTATTAATTAATAAGATAATTAATTGGATTACATTGAGCATGTTTATTATTAATTAAATAAATAATTTTACTAAATATTTTGTAGTGTTAAAAAAAGTATTTATTGAATTTGTAGATGATTATGAGATAATACTGACTTATGTATTTATTGGGATTATATTATTTTTATTATATTGTGTGGTTTTTCAATAATTATTATTAAATGAAAATTATATACTGAATGTCATCTCCTCCTCTTATATATATTGGAATATGTGTCTATAGATTCTTTTATGTAAATCCCTTTAATGAATCCTTCAGTCCCCTTCACTTATGTTTTACTTACAAACATATATCAAGGAAGCATCTCGTATGTGAGTCGATGAAATACAACATGGATTTGAGGTGAACCCAACTAAAAATTGAAGAAGATTATGGGTGGAATACTGCAAAATGAACCATCATAAGTTCAAGATGTTATTCTCCTATATATAGGGTTATATTATCATCTTCTCGATATGCTGACCAATATATAAGCCACATGATCATACAAAATTTATAATATTTTTTGTCAAGTTACAAGGTTATTTTTTTGTATGATTATACATGAACATTTCAGTAAATAAATTAACATGCATTCAATATAGAATAAAATAATAGATTATGAATAATATTTCATTAAAATAGGTTAAAAGAATATATAAAATAAATAAAATATCGAAAAAATGTGATAATATAAAATAAATGAAATTTTATCTTAAATAAAAATTCCTCAAACAAAATATTAAGTAAATATTAAATTCCTCAATCATTATTAATATGAACCAATAATTAATGTTTCATTAATTCCCTAGACAGGGGAACATTTAATTATCAATGAATCTAATAATGGATATGAGGTTGAAACAATAAATTTTTTTTTGGTTTAATGGCCATAGAATGCCCAATAAAAGTTTTGAGGGATGTTTTGAGGAAAACAATGTCTTGGATTCATTTATCGTGGTGCGTCCTCTACAGATCAAATCTATTTGAGTAAATGTATTTATTAAGTTACATAGACCTAAAAACCTTTTAATAATTTCATATCAATAGTATAGGTTATGAAAAATTAATATTCATTATTTATAATAGAATAACCACGACACAAGATAATCTAGGGAAATAGTGAGGGATATGGGGACTTGATAAAATATAGTGAGACTACTAAAATGATTAAACTATTATATCTAGCATATTTTTTTGATCAAGTAGAGTACTAACTATGAGCTCTTTTTTATACTACTTAAAATTAATTTACCATTAATTCATCATTATTACGATGATCCATTCTAGATAAAGAAAACCATATCACTTTTATTAACTTCTAAGAGTTGTATATGTTATTTCTAAATAAAAGTCTCAAAGGTTGTAAGAATTTTGTTCTAGATTTTCTACATCATAAGGTTCCAACTAAGGAGTCTAGTGAGGAATATATTCACTTTATTAGAGACAAATAAATTATTTAAAAGGTGTCATGTATTTGATACTCTCATCCATAACCAATGAGCTCCAGAAGTTAGTTGAGTACTTGGATTCATCCTCTATATTGTTTTATATTCTTGATATATATCAATAGATGAAGTGACAATAGCGGTAAATTATATTAAAAATACCATTCTCCAACAATATTAGAGAAGTATAACCAACTATACCTCATGTAGTCAAAGTTATTGGCTATATTAATCTCTAATACATCGTGGGAATTATGATCCTAGATAAGTTATACATCATTCCTATCTTAGCCACTCTACCTATTAAATTCACTAATTTCATATAAATTATTTTATGAGATACAGTGGGTATAATGTATAATAAATAATGACCCTAATTTTCCAATAGTGTAAGGATATAATTCATGAATAACCTTAAGTACAGAAAGTGAATAATATTATGGTGATGGAAAGGGGATATGAGACTCACTCTATGTCTAGGGATCCCAAATACCACCATTAAAAAATCAAAATGATCAAGAGGTTGGAAAAGAATTACGACACAAGTTTTATTTCACATGTGAATAAATTTCACAAAAATAAGAATTTCCACATTTTGAAGATTAAAGGTTAATATTTATATGAATTAATTATTGAGAGAATCCTTTCTATTCCTACATGCTGGGTTTTAGATATTTTATGTGGTGCACACATACTTATCCAAATACAATAACAAAGTTTATTTCAAAATGATCTCAGATGTTAGGTGGATCTATGATATTATAATGTAGTGAGGATAATTCCTCTATCAATTTTATACTACCACATCACATTAAAAAAATATTATCACTAGAGACCCAAAGCATGTCGTACAGGGACATTACATTACTTTTGTGGAATACCTAATACATGACAAAAATAGATGCCCAAAGGCTGTATTAATTTAGTCTCTTTGGAGACTCAGAATGAAATATTCTAATCATGGTGAAAGATCTTCAACATCTCCCATAAAGATTTTCCCCTTTTGGTTTTCTTACCTAAAACCTTTATTTATATCATAGGGAAAAGAAAACATAAAAAGGGTGAGATCAAATTCTCACTAAGGTTAAGCATAGAGAACATAAAACAATCCATAAACATTTGAATGCAAGAACTTGAACATAAAATTTAAACATCAAAATCTTGAGTAAAGACATAAATCTTGGAAGTACGTAAGGCATATATCATAAAGGAACATCAATCATGATAAAATAGCTTCTAAATAAAACTTATAATTGTGGAAAAACATTAAGAACATGATATTTTTTCCATAGTAGCCAAGGTATTGCTGCCACGATCATCTTAGTGGTCAAAGTACCTTTCTAAATCGAGTTCACCCATCATTTCAGTCCGGTAACACTGAACCGGATTAACTTAACATTCCAGACATGAATATCTCATGAGATATAAATCTTTACCCAATGAATTGGAGGGTGATATAGGTCCAACCCATCTAATAATGAAATCATTCTTACTTGTGACACAAAATAAACTTAAAACATTCATCCTAACCCAAAGAATAAAATGGGATTCATAATCATCATACCATCATCACACAATCCATATAAAACAAATGGATATTTCATTATAAGAAAAGTGAAACCATGTAAATCATATAGACATTATACATTAAATATAAACATATGAAATAATTTCATCTTAGATGGAAAATGATTTTGATAAAACACTTGAAATGAATTCTTGAGAAAATACCCTTTCTTCTTCAAAATCATTTTCTTTTCACAAAATTCCATGAAATTTTAAAAGAAAATAATTTTGTTGAAAATAGTCATAAAATCTTGTAGAGTAAGATTCATAAAAATGAGGTGTTATGAAACCATAAGAATCCGTTCATGCCGTATAAGTTAAAAATAACATTCTTCTCGTACTTTTGTCGGAAAAGTCAAAAAGTTCCTTGTATGGTAAACAATAGAAAAATCCTTCCATACGATGTGGTAAAATAAAAAATATGGGTACGAATTAAATTAAACATAAATGTAAGAAAATTAAACATTTTATGAAAAAAAATTGAGATCATATGGATATGTATGACAAACATGACCCCAGTAAATACTTATGAATAAACAATCTAGGATAAGAATGAGATTGGAATAATTATCCCTTACCTTAGGTCTGATATGCTTTGTATGTATCCTAACCTCCTGTATAATGATTTAAATAATGTAATTGACTTATTAAAGAATCATATTCATTGTTATGATATCATATATGCTTCACTTATGACTTTATATTACCCATTCTTTTGTAAATTCAATGTTAAAGCAGCGTTTTAGATAAAATCGTTTCATTTATCTACGTGTTTTGACATGTTGTTCTTGATAATATTCCTTATATCCTGATTTACATAATTCTAGAATGTAAAACACGATTTATATATAATATATATATTTTCAGAATATACATATATATATGATAGATCGATAAATGGAATGAAATAAACTGTTCATGGAGACGGTAGGCTGTACGTACGCATTAACGCTGTTTTCATTTCCTTATTGAATTGAATGGAATGATGTAGATGTCATACATAAATATACATAAATCCAGTATCATTATTATGTCATATAATTAATTATTAATCCTTATATATTTACTTTATAATCGTTCATGAATGGTTAACATGGAGAATGAATCTCATCGTGTTGTGGAGACGGTAGTCCGTACGTACGCACGAGTGATGATATCATTCCCATGATCGTGGAATTTTGTTGAAGTGTATGTATAATATTTCAGAATCAATATCACTTTACTATAATAAAATATAGTTATTTATTTACACCATTATACCTATCCAAGTAAGGTGGTGGGCAAAAACCGATTACACCACGACGTGGAGACGATATTCCGTACGTACGCACGCGCGGTGATTTAATTTTCCGTAGAATGGATAGAATGTTAAATAGGGTTGTTTCATATTTATAATAACATATCAGAATATATTTAATACTTATGTTATTTATTTATAATGAGAAAACTAAATAATAATAAGTAGAGGAAGAAAGAAACATGAGAGAATCAGAAGAAGAGATTACCTCTTCTTCAACGCACCTCCTTTAGGCCTTCCCTTAAAGAAGTAGAGTTGGTCTTTAGAGAAGACCGGAACCTCTGGAATGTTGTTAGGGAAGTGGAGAAGAGAAATGGGTAGGGTTTTTCTGAGCTTAAAGGCTCAAAACGGTGTGAAGAGAAAAGGGAATGGGTTCCCTTTTTATAAGGGAGGAGAGGGGCACCATTGGATAAACATAACATATTATTTTATAATAAATTCATATTCACTTTTTAATAGCTCAAGATTGATTTATTTCGAAGCTAATGTGTGGAAGGGTCTAAATCCTCTCATCCAATAGAATTTAGACTAGTTTAGGATTCTTTTTTGCCTTTATCATTTAGATTTAACTTTAAGTTAGATAATTTAACATTTATCGTGTCTTCTTGTTTTCATACACTATAAGGTTAATAAACATACTATAAAAAGCCGAACAAACCCCAAGTTGTTTACTATTATTATATATATAACCGTAGCTATGTCATTTTTCTGAACCTTATATTTTTTAGAATAAAGTAACAATTAATAATATAATATTTTTTTAAAAAACTATTTTATGTCAATTTTGACCCTATTTGGTAATTGATTTTTGTGAAAAACATAACAGAATTATTTGTTCAAAAAAATTTAATTAAATCAATACTAACATGTCATATAAACCTAGAAAATTATTATAATTCATAAAAAGTCTCAAAGTACATTTGTTTGAGTTTTTATAACATCATTTATGTTAATATTTCATTAATAAGATAATTACTGCATGATCATTGTGTCATAAATAAATTAAATTATTTAATGTTTTAAAATTATAAATAAAATACCATTTTGTATGAAATCTTTTTATATTTCTAATGAATATTTATAGTTGAATTTATCTTATGTATAACCCTATATTAAAAATGTTTTAGTTATTAAACATTGATTTTAACTATTTTAACTATTCTTTAAATAATATAATATTAAATGTCATAATCTAATCCATGTGGGCCAAAATGGTCATATTTTATTCCTAAGGTTTTTGGTCGAATTACACATATCTAATAGAATTAGTACATGTGTTAGGGTAATAATAATATCATTTGTACCCTTAATTACCCTATTTACTTTTAACCAAGTAAAAAAAGTAAAAAGTTACTATTCACCAAAAATTATTTTCATTTCATTGAACCATGTTTTAGTCCTTGATATTAACAGTGTCTCTTGGATTTTCAAAATTACACTCACAGAAGCGGTAAAATTATGTTTTATGTATATTTCCAAATTCTCCTAGGAGGTGGGTAAAAGACGGTGAAAAGTTCAATAAAATTTTTATATATCTAAAATTATTATAAAATGACTCCAATGAATTAATTTGAACTTATATAGATATTATGTATAAATTTTTACCGAAAATAAATTTTAAAAAAATAAATAATTATTTAAATAAAAAGTTGTGTTTTAAATAGTAACCCAATATTTTCACTATTCATAAAAAATTGAATGTTTTCAGAAAAATTCAAAAATTTCACCCTAGGATAATTCTGATATTTCGAATCCAAAAATGATCTCCATTTTGAGAGATAAATTTTATAAAATTTTAAAAAGTGGGTATTACCATTCATAACGGCTAGTTCATAATAATATTATTATAATATCTCGTTTAGTGAAACTCGGTATTGCGTACTACACATGCTATCGAGGAAGGTCTTGATTGTGTGTAATGCAAGCCATGTCAGGGATACATGTAGTGAAAGCTCTGTTTAGTGTTATGTATAACATAATCAAAACTTTTTTTTATTTATACATTAAACAAAATCTATACTTAATGTTGTGTAGAATAATTTCCACAAAACGAACTTGAAATTGTGTATACCACGAGCCAGGAATAGTGTTGCATATACTGCAAGAAAATACGGTGTTCAGTATAGTACAAGCAAATCTTGGTGTAGTGTATAATAGAAGACATCAAAGAAATTAAAAATAATCTATCTCACAAAATCTAGGGGTGTTACATTCTACCCCACTTAAAATGAATTTTGCCCTCGAAATTCGTCAGGGTTATAAATGGTTTATTACTAGAGAGTTTCTTTCATAGAAATCAACATCGTAAAAAGGAATATTAAAACATACTTTTTAATAATGATGGTTAGAAACAAAACGAATACCCAAAGTAACTCATCACTTGGGTTCCCACATAGGAGATCATAGGTGAAAATATGGATATGGAAGAGAAATCTAAACGCCATGTTCTGAGGGAGAGTGGTAGAGAACAGGACTATTAAAAACCCATCAGTTACAAGGCCATAAAATTATGATGATCAAAGGTACCATCTGATTCATTAGATATGAGAGCACTAGTACAACATTTTTTTTTTCAAGATCATTTCCCTAAAGTTGAATAATTATTGAATTAAAAGAAATACTTACTTGATTTTGGTACAATGTTACTGTTGCTCATTCCATGAACAATTTCCACTTTATCTCTTAAAGAAATGAATTTGAATTTGTCTTCCGTGAAGTGTTAGCAGATCATGCGATAAAATGATAGGTCATTCCATCTGTCTCAAAATGGACATATAATTCATCTATAATCATGTTAATAAAACAAAACTAGATTCTACTAACCAAGGACTTCCTGTAGGCCAGTGGTAGGCGATAAAGGCCCGTCGCACTTCGGTTGTGGGTTCGATTTCCACAACCTTGTCTGACGTGCTGGGTTGTCACCCATTCTGCATGTTATCCCTTTTCTTAAACTACACTATTAGAAAATTCTATCAATAATATCGAAAACATTTTTATCCTCAAACAATACTATCTTATGTTCAACATAATCCCTTCCAATCTTTAGGCTTATCCAAAATACTTATTTCCAAACTCAATGTATAAAGAGAACTATTACTAAAGAGGCCATATAACAAGCACATGAATACCATCATTTATCCCTCATATATCTTGTTGGTCACATTCCAGTCATGCGAATAACTTAATCATGTATTCCCTTAAAATATGAATTCCCATTGAACCTTATTTAAAACATGAATGATGTCAAAAGATAACTCTTTCCTCATACAAAAATCCAAAAATTCTATATACTCAAACCATGATATAACCTTGTCCTTATATAAATCATGAGATCATGAATACTATCAAACATATTATTTCTACCTATCCATTAATTATGCGCATATCATATTCTTTCAAAAAATATCTCAATAACCTTTCATGTTTACCAGTAACATTCAAAATATAAATTCAAATACTTTAGGAAAAACAATAGTCTAACAATCTGTAGATGATTCTTTATTCCATAGTACCATTAACTATACAACATAACATAAATCATTCCACTACCTTCTTAAAACATTGACAAATCTTCAACACTTCTTTCATCTCATATATCATTTCTAGTCTCCTCATCATCATCCAATTAAATACTACCCATAAGACCATGCTGATTCTGTTAATGAGATTTTCCCTAAGGTAATTGGTTTTCTTAATGTCCATACATTCCACATTTAAAACATCTAATCATTGTTGATGTCATAGCAATACCATTATCCTTCTCAATGGTGTTAACTGAACCTTTTCCTTTTCACTTACTAGATTTGTGTCATTCTTTTCCACAGCCAAATCATCTTCCAGTTCCTTTGATACATTCTCCTTGATGCCTCTTCCTACATGATTTACATGAGAGATATTGAACTTTCTTTCCTCTATGATCATTATGAAACTCCGTTTTTCTCTTATTAGCTGAGTTGGGAAACTTACCAATGTTGAGATTATTGATCATATATTGAGATTTATGATTAGGAATAATAACGATGTTTGGACTTCCAAATATACTTTTATTTGGTTTCTCATGAAGAATATCATTCCATTGTTTAATATATCCTCCATTATCGTGAATCTTCTTGGTTCCAGCCATTTTCTAAAACCCAAAAAGAATAGTGTGAGAGGAAAAAATCATAATCAAGGGGGAGTACCATCAATATCGAACATCTAAGGTTAAATTAATAGATCTTTACCATAATTCTAGAACTTTAACCTATAATTATACATATCCTTTGGGATATCCCTAGACATACCATAGAAATATCTCTAGGGATTTCACTAATGTTTTCGCATCCTAGTTTCCAAAGGTTAACTAAACCTTTCCTCTGATACCAACTGAAACAGTCTGGAATTACTTCCACTGGACAATAATTGATACCTATCAGGGCACTCTATGGGCAGCTACACCCCCTGGGCGGGACACACCACCATCCCAGTGGCAGCCATTTCCTCATGAAGCCCTTGGGCGGAGAGCCATGCTTCGTCCAATGCTCACATTTTAGAGTTCCCAATGATCAGATTCATTCCTACCTCATTTGCTCTGATACCAACTGTAGAGACCCAATGCTTGACGTACGTGGACATTACATTACTTTTGCAGAATACTTAATACATGACAAAAACAGACGCCCAAAGACCGTATTATTTTAGTGTCTTTGGAAACTCGGAACGAAATCTTTTAATCATGGTGAAAGATCATCAAAATCTCCTACAAAGATCTTCCCCTTTTTATTTTCATACATAAAACATTTATTTATATCCTGAGGAAAAGAAAACTTAAAATGTGTGAGCTCAATTTCTCAGTAAGGGTAAACATAGGGAACATAAAACAATCCATAAACATTTGAATGTAAGAACTTGAACATAAAATCTAATTGTCAAACTCTTGAGTAAAGGCATAAATCTTGGAAGTATATAAGGAATATATCATAAAGGAACATAAATCACGATAAAATAGCTTGGAACTAAAACTTGTAATTGTGGAAAAATATTATGCACATGATATGATTTCCATAGTAGCCAAGGCATTGCTTCCAAAACCATCGTAGTGGACAAAGTCCCTTTCTGAATCGAGTTCACTCCTCGTTTCTGTCCTGTAGCACAAAACCGAATTAACATACCATTCCAACCATGTCTATCTCATGAGATATAAATATTTACAAAATTATTTGGAGGGTATATAGGTCCCACCCATCTCAAAATGAAATCATTATTATTTTTTCCACAAAATAAACTTAAAAAATTCAACCTAACCGAAAGAATAAAATGGGTTTCATAAACATCATCCCATCATCACATAATCAATATAAAACAAATGGATATTTAATCATAAGAAAAGTGAAACCATGTAAATAATAGAGACATTATTCTTGAAACAAACACATATGCAATAATTTCATCTTACATGGAAAATGATTTTGACAAAACACTTGAAATGAATTCTTGAGGAAAACATCCTTTCTTCTTCAAAATCATTTTCTTTTCACAAAATACCATTCAATTTAAAAAGAAAATAATTTTGTTGAAAATTTTCATAAAATATTGTAGAGTAAGATTCATGAAAATGAGGTGTTATAAAACCATAAAAATATGTTCACGCCGTATAAGATAAAAATAACATTCTCCTCATACTTTTGTCAGAAAAGTCAAAAAATACCTCGTATGGTAAACAAAAGAAAGATTCCTTCAATAAGATGTGGTAAACGTAAAAAAAGGGGTAAGAATGACTTTAAACATGCATGGAAGAAATTTAATCTTTTTATGAAAGCATTTTGAGATAATATTTACATGGATGATAAACATAACCCTAGTAAATACTTACGAATAAACAATCTCAAATAAGAATGAGATTGGAATAATTATCCCTTACCTTAGGTCTGATATGCTTCGTATGTATCTGAGCCACCTGTATAATAATTTAAATAATGACATTGACTTATTACAGAATCATATTCATTGTTATGATATCATATATGGTTCACTAATGACTTTATATTTCCCGTTCTTTTGTAAATTCCATGTTAAAGCAGCGTTCTGGGTAAAGTCATTTCATTTATTGTACGTGTTTCGACATGTTGTTCTTGATATTATTACTTATATCCTGATTTACTTAATTCCAGAAAGTAAAACAAAATTTATATGTAATATATATATTCATCACATACATTTATATATGATAGATCGATAAATGTAATGAAATAAACCGTTCATGGAGACGGTAGGCCGTGCGTACGCAACAACGCTGTTTTCATTTCCTTATTGAATTGAATGGAATTAAGTAGATGTCATACATATATATACATAAATCCAGTATCATTATTATGTCATATATTTAATTACTATTCATTATATTTGTACTTCATAATCATTCATGAATGGTTAACATGGAGAACGAATCACATCGCGTCGTGGAGACGGTAGTCTGTACGTACGCACAAGCGATGATATCATTCCCATGATCATGGAATTTTATTGAAGTCTATGTATAATATTTTAGAATCAATATCACTTTACTATAATCATATATAGTTTTTTATTTACACTACTATACCCATCCAAATAAGGTGTTGGTCGAAAACAGATTACACCACTGTGTGGAGACAGTATTCCGTACGTACGCACAGTCGGTGATTTCATTTTCCATAAGATGGATAGAATGTGAAATAGGGTTGTTTCATATTTTCAATAACATATAAGTATATATTTAATACTTATATTATTACTTTATAATGATACAACTAAAGAAGATGTAGTAGAAGAAGAAATATGAAACATGAAAGAATCAGGAGAAGAGATTACCTCTTATTCGACGCACCACATTTAAGCCCTCCCTTAAGGTAGTAGAGTTTGTCTTTTGAGAAGACCAGAACCTCCAGAATGTGTCTAGGGTAGTGGAGAAGAGAAATGGTCCGGGTTTGCCCGAGAATCAAGGCTGAAAAGGGTGTTAAGGGAAGAGGGAAGGGGTACCGTTTTTATAACCGAGGAGAGGGGCACCTTTGCAAAAAACATAAAATATTATTTTTTTAATAAATTCATATTCGGTTTTTAATAGATCCAAATTGATTTATTTCGAAGATAATGTGGGGAAGGGTCGAGATACTCTCATCCAATTGAATTTATAAAAGTTTAGGTTTCTATTTTAACCTTATCATTTAGATTTAACTTTAAGTTAGATAATTAAACTTTTACGCTTTCTTCTTGTTTTCATACACTATAAGGTTAATGAACATACTATAACCAGTAAAACGAACCCCAAGTTGTTTATTTTTAATATATATAACCTTATCTATGTCCTTTGGATGATACTTATATTTTTAGGAATAAAATAACAATTACTAATATAATATTGTTTTAAAAAACTATTTTAGGTCAATTTTGACACTATTTGGAAATTGATTTTTGTGAAAATCACAACATAATGATTAGTTCAAACAATGTTAATTAAATCAATACTAACATGTCATATTAACCTATAAAATTAGTGGAATTCATAAAAAGTATCCAATTAAATTTATTTGAGTATTTATAACATCAATTATGCTAATATTTCATTAATAAGAAAATTACTGCATCATCATTGTGTCATAAATAAATTAAATAATATAATTTCTAACAATTATAAATAAAATACCATTATGTAGAACATATTGTTATCTTTCTAATGAATATTTATAGTTGAATTTATCTTATTTATAAATCTATATTAAAAATGTTTTAGTTATTAAATGTTGATTTTAACTATTTTAACTATTCTTTAAATTAAATTATATTAAATGACCTAATCTAATCCAAGTGAGCCTAAATGGTCGTATGTTATTCTTAAGGTTTCTTTTGGTCGAATTATACTTATCAAATATAATTAGGACATGTGTTAGGGTAATAATAATATCATTTTTACACTTAATTACCCTATTTACTTTTAACCATGGTAAAAAAAGTAAAAAGTTACTATTCACCAAAAATTATTTTCATATCATTGAACAACATTTTAGTCCTTGATATTAACTGTGTCTCTTAGATTTTCAAAATTCCACTCACACAATATGTAAAATTATGTTTTATTTGAATTTCCAAATTCTCTAAGGAGGTGGGTAAAAGATGGTGAAAAGTTCAATAAAATTTTTATATATCTAAAATTATTATAAAATGACTCCAATGATTTACTTTGAACTTATATAGGTATTACGTATCAATTTTGACCTCATATAAATTTAAATAAAATAATTTATTATTTAAATAAAATGTCGGTTTTTAAATAGTAACATTGTGTTTTCACTATTCATCAAAAATTGAAAGTTTTCATAAAAATACCAAAATTTAAACCTAGGCTAATTTTGATATTCTGAATCCAAAAATGAAGACCATTTTGAAAGATAAAATTTATAAAATTTCAAAAAGTGAGTATTACTATTCATAATGGCTAGTTCATAATAATATTATAATAATATCTCGTTTAGTGAAACTCGGTATTGAGTACTACACACGCTATCGAGAAAGATCTTGATTGCATGTAATGCAAGCCATGTCAGGAAAACATGTAGTGAAAGCTCAGTTTAGTGTTGTGTATAAAATAGTCAAAACTTATTTTCCTTTATACATTAAACAAAATCTATACTTAATGTTTTGTAGAATAATTTCCACAAAACGAACATGAAATCGTGTATAACACGAGCCAAGAATAGTGTTTCATATACTGCATGCTAATATGGTGATGTCTATAGTACAAGAAAATCTTGGTGTAGTGTATAATATAATACATAAAAGAAATTAAAAATAATCTATCTCACAAAATCTCGGGGTGTTATAGTATCGATTTTGAAGAACTATTATTATGTTACTATTGTTAACAAAAACATATTTTTTTCATTTTTTTGATTCAGATACATTTTTGTTCAATTTTTGAAAATAATTGATAGTTAATTTATAATTATACACATATTGTGGTTTCTAACACCTCAATAATGGTAATTATGTATTATATTATGATTTTTTTTAATGGATAGTGAATTAAGTATTCATGTCACTTATGACACCCAGTTATGGAATCACTAAATTTGTCACATAATTGAGAAATGTATGAAAATGATCTATAAATATGGGTATTTAGATTCATTTAAACTAAAAACACTTGATAAATTTAACTCTTGTTTATAAGGAAGGATGGTCAACCCTATTTTAGTGGTCAAGGTGAAAGGGCCATAGAGATTCTATAATTTGTTAAAATTTATGTGTTTATATCATTTATAGTATATTATATAGGTGGATACTAACACTTAATTACATTTACCATGGACTTTAATGGATGGTTACGTATTCTTAATGAGGTATATGTTTGAGACATTTGATAAATTCAATGATTTCATGAATAATGTTGGAAATAATATTAGAAGGAAAATAATGAATCAATGATCTGATTGAGGTAGAGAATATATTGAACAATAATTTACCAACTACATAAAGGAGTGTGGGTTTTGATTTCAACTCACTCCTCCTTAGAAATCATAATATAGTGGGGTTAGTTAAAGGAGGAATAACACTGTGTAAGAAATTGTGACATAAATGATGAGTTATAAAAAATATTCTATTATCCTTTTGATTATGTGTATTATAAACTAAGAAATGTACATTATATTATGTAATAATTATGGATGAATATGGGATTCTATATATGGTGTAACAAGGTAATGAAATTCCTTCTGTCACATACTCATGTATGATTATACAAGGCATTTCTTCAAGATAATTTTGGAATCAAACTAAAACCCTAGGGAATGAAGTGTATCTTTTTATGATATCCTAATAAAAAAATAATAATAATAATACTAAAACCCATTAGAAAAAATAATTATGATGGATAGATGTCATAAATTTATAGAAATTTAAAAAACCCACAATAATCATAGTGGGATAATGATTTACATTGATGAAGTTGATGCACAAGATACAAAACAGGAGTATGTTCCACAAACCCTAGTGGAATAAGTGATTTATCCTAAGACACGTGTAAAAATTTGGATCACCAAAGTGTTTATAAAACCTTTATGATATGTTTTTCTCATAATTGATGATAGTGACTCACTGTTCGGTTTAAATAATGATTATATATCCTACAAGTACAATGTAGATATCTCAAAAGAAACAAAATAGAAAGAATCCATTAATTTTAATATGGATTCCATGTTCCAAAACCATGTGTGTATATTTGTCAATAAATAAGTAGATGTAAAGAACATTGGTGGAAATTTTTATTTGAGATGAAGATGTATGTGTAAGGTTATGTTAGTACCCATAAAGAATGGATAGTAGATAATTTTTTAGACTATGTGAATCAATACACTATGATTAAAACTTTTTTCCATTTTCCATGGTTAAAACAATCAGAATTATACTTTCTGTTATATCATTCTAGGACTATTATATATTTAATATGGATGTAATGAATTCTATATATATTGAAAACCACATGAAATATGTCTATAAGTCATAACTACTAAGTTCTAGGAATAAAGATGATGTTAATAAGTTATGCATGTAAGAGGGGTCCGTTTATGGATTGAAGAAAGCATCTATGTCCTAGATAATTCAGTTTTATGAATAATGTGGTGAATTTGGTTTTCTAAAAAATATATGTGATCCATGTTTTTAAATGTTGTTTAGTGGGAGATTTATTGATTTTATAGTAGTATATATTAATGACATATTTATTAATTGAAATGAGGTACCATATTTATAATCGATTAAGTACTGATTGAGCATGTGTTTCTCTATGAATGACATTGGTAAAGTGGTTTATATTATAAGGATTAACATTTTTTTATAAATTTAAGAGGATTAATGGTCTTAGTAATGGTAAATTCATTTACCGAATACTAAAGAGATTCCATATAGAAAAATTCAATTGTTTATTGGATCTAGTGTCATATACTATACATCTCTCCATGAAAATATTTTCTCAAAAAAATAGAAGAGAGTGGGTTGGATAGAGAAAGATATTGATTAGAACTCCAAACATTTTATATATAGATTCAATTATTCATTCTATATAATAAACTAGGCTTTATGTTTCATATTACTTGATCAGGTAAACAAAGTATCAATAAAATTGACTATAATGGTATTAGACTATAGTTACAAAAATTGATAAGAATATATGGAATACTAAGGATATATTCCACGAGTTTGAAAGATATGAGGATCTATTCATCAGGGGATATATAGATGATAGATTCAAGATAAACATGATGATCTAAAAACATAGTTATGATATTGTTTTTTCTAAAACAGAGGTGTTATGAGATTGAATAGTTTCATAATAGCAAGTTATATTTGACTCTACAATAAAATATTGGTATATTGTTGTCATAACCCATACCTCATGGCACATACCGTGACTTCCCCAATCTTTCTTTCCATAGGCCAAGGGCAGGTGACAATCACCAAAAGGCGTATACCCTAAAAATGGTAAGGCATTGCCTTTATAACCTGTAAACTCAAACAACTAAGCACAAAGGAGGATAAAAGAACAATGTAAAACTATGTAGTAAACAAGGTGTGTACAGAAAGTAAAAAGGGGCCAAAATAAAATCCCAACTATAACATACATGTAAACTGAAAAGTACAAGTAAGAATGAAATAGCTCATGTGAACACCCTAAATGGATCCTATCTGAAGGGTTGGCACAACTCTCAAAGGGGCATTTCTATGGTACGCCTCATCTAAAGTCCACTTATGAGATACCTCTAATCCTGATACCCTCATCCCCAGTCAATGATGTCCTTCATCTACACCAACCCGAAAACGTGTGGGCATAGACCGTGTAGGGGTAAGTATAATGATACTCAATAGGGACCCTAATACCCCATATATCTCCTAGAGTTCCAAAAAGAAAAGACCACAAAGTAAGAACCCAACTCTACTTAGGTATATGCCCATACATATACCTATGTTGTCAATATAAACTCATATGATACATGTGTGAAGTATACCCCAAAGATAACACCACGATGGTGAAGTATCACAAAGAATAACCTCAATCTCAAGAAAGATGTATAGATATCTCACAGCCGGATTTATTCTAGAAGTAGTGACAACTAACATCCCTAGTTACATCATCGAACACATGAGCTACTGGAGAACTCCTCCTCCATCGAGTACAGTGGGCCTACTGCATCACACATAGGCACTTCCCACTAACTTTGGACTGCTGAGGTACTCCTTCTATCGATTACCATGGGTCTACAACATCATACATGGCGCTCCCCACAATGGGTATTCCGCGTCACATAGAGGCACTACCCATCATGGAAGTTATGGTACTCCTCCTGTCGAGTATTGTGGGTCTGCCGCATCACACAGTGTCGTTCCCCACTAAGAATATCGAGTCACTCTAATATGCAATGGTCTGCAGTTGTCAGATCTTACCCAGTCACATGGTTATGCACGTATCGTGCTTGGTAGAACCGCTCCCTAATATAGTAGATTTACGTGCATATTTTTTATCAAATAATGAGTATTTCTTACTCTTTTTGAATGATAAACCCCATGTATTTACATATTTTAATAAAATAATGGGTAATTTGAATTTTTTAATAAAAATGATCATAATAGAGAAAAGTGCATAATTCTGGATTTTGGACAGATTTTGACCAAAGGGGTATTTTTTCATTTCTCGTTAAATATATGTCTAATATATGTAATGAAAATTTTGTTAGAATTATGATTTTACTTCCTCAAATTTTTCCTTCTGTACTAGGAGCTGATTATTCAACTGAAAAGACCTAAAAATTCATTGATTTTGGAAATGTTTTTTGGCAAACAACGTGTACCCCACCACGGTAATGGAACCCAAACATGGAAAAAAGCACACCCAAATGATGTGTTTCCACCTTGGATAGAACGAGGATAGATAGGTCTAGATCTACACCAATTTGGGGGAGTTTTAAATTCATTAAGGTTGTAATTGACCAACATTTTTTGGGGGGATCCTTTATGGAAGCTTCATCCAGAAACATAAAACTCCAATGAAAAATTCATAACTCCTTAATCCGGGGTCCAAATGAACTGATAGTATGAGTTTAAATGTACAACCCATTTATAAAAAATCATTTAAGAAGAGGTCCATGCGTGAATCAACCATTATTGGTCCAAAAATTTGTTATATTTTGTAGTACAGAATGCTGCCTATAAAAGGAGGCCCTCACCTCTTTATCAAATCATCATCTCGACACCCACAACCAAGGAGGGATCCCACCGGTGCATGAGCCGTTTCTTCTCCTCTATTCCCCCCTCATTTCTTCTTTTTATTTTTTTTATTTTAGTTTTATTTTATTTTTATTTTCAATTTTTATTTTAATTTTAGTTTTATTAATCCATGAATTTCTATTTCACCAACCACCACTCAAATATTTTTATTATTTTTATTATTATTTTAATAAGTATTATTATCATTATTATCATTATTTTTAGTATTTATATTATTATTATCTTTATTATAATTTTAATTATCATTATTATAATCATTACATTATTATTTTAAATATATTTTATTTTCTCCCTCTCTATTTTCAAAAACTAATGTCTTAATTATAATATTAATATTATTAATTAATAATATTATTATTATAATTTTAACAACCATTATAAATTATTTATTCTTATTCACTCTCTCCTCTCTCTATCTTCTAATCCATCCACCATTGTGATCTCATACTCTCGGAAATGAGAGGCTAACCCAAAGACTTAGCTCCGTGGGAGGTCAATATGTTCTTGAATTTTATTTAATGTTTATTTTATGTTTGTGGTAGATTTGAGTAGCATAGATTGGTGAGGCTAATTTCCCCGATTGGGTGATGGCCCCCAATGACATGTTACTCAAAATATTTATATTCTTGAAAAGAGTAGTGATTCAATCGTGAGATTTCATGTTTGGATTATCAAACTAAAATCAACATATAAAAGAGAATAATGATTGAACATATGACTAAACCCCAAAACCAAGTTCTTTATTAATCAAATAATTCTATTTTCATTTCATGATAGTTCATATTTTTAAATAATCAAAAATGAAAAAATATTTTCATCGATTTCATTTAAATAGAAAACAACAAAAATAATTAGTTTAGTTGAATTAGAATAAAGTAAGTGAACCAAATTGAATTTCTTGTCAAGAGAGACGACCCTGGTCAGCCACTGCGCTGCACTAGAAAAAATATAATTGTTTTTTTCCAGCCCCATGACATGCACACATCAAAACTGGCACTATTTCCGGAGATCCAATTAGTTCTTCATTAACTTTTCATATTTTCACATCATAGTAAAATTTCATTTCTTTTAAAAAACAAAAAAATTCTTTCCATGATTAATTCAAATGATTATTATTCTACAGGGACTGAAAATTACTCACAGGTTCATGAACATTACTATAATTAGGAGTCCCTCCAATGAAGAGCTGATGCGCTGATGATAATGGTAAACTAGGGTCAAAGAGGCATTACAACATGGATCTCACTAAATAACATGATGATGATGGTTGATGAACTTCAAATAGACATAAAAAGATTTGAGGCCAAGAAGGAAGTGCCACTAGTCTTCCTGGATTTGACAAAATTCATCCATGAACATGGGGCCATACTCAAGGTGGAGGATCTCGACTACCTACCTTCCCTTCCACCATCATACTCTAAGAGTCACATAAAACTGAGGCAGATATTGAAGCTGAACGAAATCGGGATGTGAAACTTTTATTTAACCACATCTCTTCTAATTTTTTGGAATAGATTTGTATATCAATCCCTATTTTTTTGATTACACAGAATCAGACATTCTTTGCTATACCTTGGAGGAAGATGAAGAATACAGTGGACATGCACCTATTGAAGAACACGTGGAGATCCCTGATTTATATGAACATGCATTGGAGGATCCTAATCAAGAGATCCAGGTATCTTAGCCAAATAAAATCATACATGATGTTTATCTTCATGCAACCCCCATGAAGCCAAAACTGAAAGATAAGAAGGTTGCACAAGGATTAACCAAGGAATACGATGGTCCATACATCCTCCTACCCCTACCGTGAAAGATATAACAAATTGTTAAGGGGGAGGATATGGGGTACTCTATCCATGAATTATCCCTCAACAGCAAGGATGAAGTAAAAGATAGGAAAAGCCACTTGTGGTGGTTCAAATCAATGAAGCTTCATCCTCCATCGGACATTGGATAATATCTTGTACTGCCCTCTGGAGGTAGTTAAAATTCTAGGGCCCCTTGGGGGATCGTACCAATATTTATCATTACATGCTTTCTAGGAATTTATATATCAATTTCATTTCTTAGGAAGTAGTCTAGCAGGCAACCAAATCCCTCTATTTTTTTTGATCTTAAATTACAGGATCCTTATGTTTAATTGAGCTGTTTTTTATAGGTTCATAATAAGAATCCCTATACAATGAAGTGAAAGGAATAAATTTCATGGAAAATTGGACTTCAGTTTTAGTGTTTTATTTTTTGAACTTTCCACATTTTAGTCTGCAACATGTTTTGAGATTTAACGATAAAATTGTGTGCCCATACTTGAAATAATGTTTTACTCGACTTATCTAGGAGACATGAGTTTCTTAGGAACCCATTGATTCCATGATTTAGATTTCAATGTTTGTATGATTAAATGAATGAAATACAGAATTGAATTTTAAATATGAAGAATCGATATTGAAGTGATGACTCATAATTTTAGGGAATTAATTAATTCATGTAAATGAAATATCCCTACCATCTTTCATGATTTGAATTTTTGAAAATTTATGTGAATTGATTTATTATTATTATTCATTCCATTAGTGATTGTATAATGTTATATTTGTCATTCCTGAGAGTATTTCTAGACCAAGTACTTCCTATTTCTTCTTGAGCATATTTCTTGAGTGATCTTGGGAAATGTAACTGACCAGAACTTGTATTGAAACTTGTCAAATCTATGACTATGGAAAAAAACATTAAAAACGAATGAGGCATCCATTTAAAATCCACTTATCATTAAAATAAAATCATTACATAAATCCTTATTTTAGCACATAGAGACCTTGAATGACCTATATTGGGATGATCCAGGTTTCAATCCATTTTTATCCATTCCTCCCCTACTCTTGGTATTTGGTTAATATTTAAAATTTGAAGTGTGAGGTGAAGGGAATAATGGTGGAAAAGATGATACACATTTTAAGGAAGAAGTGTGGGGTTGTTATTTTAAAAATTGTAAAAGTGTGTGGAATCATTTATTATAGTATATTGTTTTCCCCTCTGGAATTAAAAAAATGAAAAAAAGACAAAAAGATCCCAAAAAATATAAAAATGCATTTATATTTAGGAGAACCAAAAATCACCATTTTCCAGACCGACGATCTTCTAATCGTATGTGGTTAGGTGATGGATTTGAGGTTTGATCTAATCATAGCTTTCAAAATAAAATGTTCAATATAAAAAAATATTCAAAAGGGAGCACAAATCATTCATTAGGCATAATTTGATCACAACCTTACTTTGAGTTTCTAAAAGTGGGTGTTGCTACTTTGAAGGGGATAATTTCATTACACTTTTACTTTTGAAATCATGCATTGTAATCATGATTTTAACCTCCTCCTTGAGACTTAATCATTAAATCATCAAATAATTCAAACATTATGACTCAAATTCATTTGAATCTTTATTGAAAGTACTCATGATTTTATGTGTCTTTGTCTTTACAAAGTGGAGAAAGTAGTTCATTATCAAGAATATATATAAGAAGATTGTCCTAATGATATTCGCATAAATCTACTTGAATTTTATCATGAGTTATGAGAGAAAAAAAAATCAAAATTGATGTAAATCATGAAATGGAATGTTTAATAAAAATGAATCGAGGAGCATGCATTAATGAAATGATAGTTCCTTAAATTTTCTATGGGGGAAAGTAAAATGTGTAAATTATTTGTTTCTTTGAAAAATGAGAAATTAAATCGATATTTTATATATATTTATGAATTTTTTATTTTACATGAAATTTTTTTTTGATTTCATATCTTTTGAATTTGAATATTGGTAACATTGGTGTCATTTTATTTCTATGTTGAGATTTTATGCTTGAGGACAAGCATGGTTTAAGTGTGGGGGTATTTGACATAGCAAATTTATGTGAATATTTTTGATCTAATAATGATTATTTTATACGATTTTCTATGATAACCCCCATGTATTTACATGTTTTACTAAAATAATGGGTAATTTGAATTTTATAATGAAAATGGGAAAAATAGAGGAAAATGCATAATTTTG
The DNA here is from genome assembly GCA_963277665.1 of Viscum album. Taxonomy (NCBI): domain Eukaryota; kingdom Viridiplantae; phylum Streptophyta; class Magnoliopsida; order Santalales; family Viscaceae; genus Viscum; species Viscum album. Next base: position 1,975,064,327 of record OY728133.1, read on the forward strand.
GATATGGACATATTTTGGAAACAAGGGTATTATTGTCTTTTATCATAAAATATTTTTCCAATATTTGTGATTAATTTTTGTTATAATTGTGATTTTATTTTCTACAATTTTGTATTCTAGACCTGGAGATGATTCCTCCATTTAATGGGCCTACAAAATTATAGAAGTTGGAAATATTTCGGGCAGACAGCGTAGACTACACCATCGTACCAGAACCCAATCTTTCCCTAAGCACATAAAAAAGATATTTTTCCACCTGGAATTGCATGAGGATAGATACAGATGGCTCTAAAACAAATTTGGGGGAGTTTTGATGTCATTAAGGTGGCCAATGAGTGACATACTTCTGGAGGAAACTTCCTAGAAGAATCGTCCAGAAACATAAACCTCTAATGAAAAATTCATAAATCCATCATCTGGGGTCCCAATATGATGAAATTTGGATGGTGAACCGAAAACTCATTTTAAGAAACATTTAATAATGGTTCCATTCATGAATCGACCATTTAATGGTCCAAAAACATGAATACCTTTGGAGTACAGAATGATGACTATAAAAGGAGGCCATCATATCCTTCTCAAATCATCAGCTCGACACCCACATCCAAGGATAGATCCCACTGGGGCATAGACTGATGATGCTCCTCTCCTCCCCCTCATGTCATCTTTTTTTTAGTTTTATTTTAGTTTTATTTTAGTGTTATTTACAATTGAATGTTAAATTTTAGTTTTATTAAACCATACATTTATGTTTCTGGATCCATCCCACAATTCCTTTTCTTAATTTTCATATTTTTATAAAAATATTTATTATCATTGTTATAATAATAATAATAATAATAATAATTTTAATTATTTTAATTATCATTATTATAATTATCACATTCTTATTTTATTTCTATTTTATTTTTTCCCTCTCTGTTTTCAAAAACTATTGTGTAAATTATAATAATATTAATATTAATTAATAATAATATTATTATAAATTTAACAACCATTATAAATTATTTATTCTTATTCCCTCTCTCCTTTATCTCTCCCTCTTCTCATCCATCCACCATTCTGATCTCTGACTCTCAGAGATAAGAGGTTAACTTTGAGACAGGGCTTAAGGGGAGGTCAAGATGTTCTTGAATTTTCTTTAATGTTTATTTTAATTTTGTGGTAGATTTGAGTAGCATGCATTGGTGAGGTGAATGTCCCTAATGTGTTGCTAATCCTCAATTACTTGGCACTTAATCTATTTCTATTCTGGAAAAGAGTAGTGATTCAAATGTGAGATTTCATGTTTGGATTATCAAACTTAAATCAACATATAAAAGAGAATAATGATTGAACCTAAGACTAAACCCCAAAACCATGTTATTTCTTCATGAAATAATTCTATTTGCATTGCATGATACTGCATTTTTTTAATAAAAAAAACACTGAAATATGTTCATAGATTTAATTTAAATAAATACAGAAAAAGAAGTAGTATAGGTGAATTAGAATAAAGTACGTGAACTTAATTAAAAGGCTCCTCAAGAGAGACAACCCTGGTCATCTAGTGTGCTACACTAGGAAAAATATAATGTTTTTTCCATGCCCCAAAACTGGAATTCATCTCTCCCCAAGCCATTGGTTATAAATAAACCACCTCTAAGTTCCATGAAGATGTATCCCAATGTTCTGTCACGTGAAAAGGGACCCAACACAACTGAACGCACATCAATTAGATGCCTCATCTGTAAGTTATTAGCATTTCTACTCCGAGGTCCCAGTTGGATTCGGGGTCTGTTCTAACCTGTATGTACACCAACCTTATCAAAAAGTCATGTGGAGTATAAAAAATAGACTATCTTGATCCAAGGTCCCAGGCACCCCAGATCGTTCATCAAAAGGATGCCAGGTTTTCATGTTATTGCAAAAATGATAAATCTGGGTCCAGATGGGCCTGGGTCATGTCCGACCAATCCTAGCATGAACCAAACCGATTTGGGTTGAACCGACCCATTTTGGGTCGACCTGACCCATTTTGGGTCCACCAGACATGGTTTGGGTCGACCCGAATCGGTCAGGGTCTGACCTAGATAGCATAGGCCTCAGTGGGCCTGGCCCGCGAGGCCGTGGTCCAGTGAGGTCGTGGTCCAGCCTGGCCCGCTAGGCCGTGGTCCTACCCGACCCACGAAGGTGGTGGCCCGGACCGACCCACGAAGGGCACATCCTGTTGGTGCGACACACTGGGTGGCCCGATGGGCAGCCCGAGGTGCAGCATGCAGGGTGTAGGCAGTCCTCCCTAGCCACAACCAAGGGGAGGCACCCCCCGTTAATACGAATTTTCCGATGGTCATTCAGTCGCCCTGCTGGAACATGGGAATACTCATCAGTCCCGTACGGGGCACCTCGGCTGGCCAGAACTGCCGGCTGATTTTCCTTCAAGTGGTGTAATGACACCACTATCCACCTATTGCTTACCCGGTCTCGGCGCCCTCCGGCCTCCGTGCCAGCCAAGTGGTCATGGCCTCCTACTCCACCAACAGCTCGGACACATGGCGTCGCTCTTCCATGTGACCAGCTGGATGCCAACCTCCACCTTTCTCAGCAACGGTCGATGTCTATGGCCTCCATCTCAACTGACGGCGCAGACGTGTGCCACCTTGCCTGCCACATAGTCAGTCGCGTTCCAGCAACCGCCTTTTTCCATAACCTGTTGTGTCTTAATTCCAAGACATGAAAATTAAACAATTGCATATTCTTGATCCTTGTATCAAGGGATCCATGTCCATATATAGCACTCAATGAAACTCCATGTTTCCAGTGTCAATAAATTTTACATGTTGAAGAATGCATAAATAATGCGTGAAGAATTAAAAGAATGAGGATCAAGGTTTATGTGTTGGATGATGGACATGTTCATTTGGCCATCGTCATCATGAATTTAGGATATAAAGCATTATTAGAATCAATTCATCATACATAAAAACCCCTACATCAACCGACCGTAAATATTTCCAATCCGTAATAAGAAAATATTTGTGGATCAATTAGTTAGAGTTAGTCCACCTTCATTATATAGAAGATAATAACATGTGAATCAATAATCACAGAGTTTTAAACCCCGATATCAATTTTTTGAAGGAGTTTTGGGGAGGAAGAGGACTAAATCTTCGATGAACGCCAGCATTCATCGCTTCAGCAAGATGCTTTTGATCTGGGCTCGGGGTCGGTTCCTTATTCTTCGTTGGGGATGGTTCTTCGTGGGAGAAGGTTCTTCTCGGTTCTCCAGGGTTCTCACAACTCACATTTTCCAACATTTTCCAACAAGGAAATGAGGAGACAATATATTAAAAAAATGTTTTTATCAAATTAATTAATGTTGGAACAATTTAATGGGAGGATTATTAGAGATTTCCCCACATTAATGAAGGTTCTAGGTGGTCCCCACCACTAGAATTCAAAAATTTGGTTTCAAGATCGTGTTGCCCCCACCACCATAATTCAAAAAGGATGTTTTGAAAAGAAAAATAAAATGTTAAATATTTAATTTTTCTTCTTCCATGAAAAACAGAAAAACTAACTTCCACCCTCAACCTACTACGGTTGAGGTGAAGGTTCCATTAAGTGAATACAGGCACTGTGAGTTCAACGGTGTCTTCATATTTCTATTATGAGAACTGGTTCAAAAGTTACAAAAAAATGCTCGCATGTTTACTAAACGTACCCAAAAAAAATTCATAAATTTATTTCGGGAAATCTGGGCCTCAAAATCACCCGACCCCAATTTTCATGGACTCGTAATATTCCCGTATAATTTTAAAATAAATTATATGAAAGTATCTGAGTCATTACATTCTCCCCATATCAGGGCTTTGCATCCCCATAAGCCAAAACACAAAGGGAAGAAGTGGGGGTACTGAGCATGTATATGAGCCTCCCTCTCCTATGTGCTCTCTTGGATTATCTCCTTCTTCCTGCGAACGCACACTAGAGGTATCAACCACCCATGAAGGACCCACTCCAATCATTCCTCAATCACTACTGGAACCTCTGTAAACATTTCCCAATCGTTGATGTCCATCTCACCGAGGTCAATGACATGAGATGGGCCATGCACATATGTCCTCTGCTGAGATATGTGGAAAGTGCCATGCACCCCGTGCAACTGAGGTAGAAGAGTTAATGAGTAAGCCACCTCACCCACTCTTCTGAGGAACTAAAAAGTTCTGATAAATCTCAATGATAACTTTCCACCCCATCCAAATCTCTACAAACCTAATCGAGGTGAGACCTATATAAATATGAGGTCACCATACTCGAACTCAAGAGGTCTCTCCCTCCTATCAACATAGGATTTATGCCTACTCTGTATAGTCATCATCATCTCCGGGATGATCTGCACCTTCTTTGTGGTTTCTCATTCCATCTCTAGTCCCATGAATGCGGACTCCCATGGGTCTGTCCAACAGAAAGATGATCTGCATGGTCATCTGCACAACGCCTCAAATGGTGCCATGCTGATAGTGGATTGATAACTATTGTTGTGTGAAAACTCCACTAAGGGAATTTGGTCCTCCCAGTTGTGGTCAAAATCAAGGAATCAAGTACATAACATGTCCTCAAGGTTCTGAACGATCCACTACGTATGTCTATCCGTCTAAGGATGGAAGATGATGCTCAACCGAATCTGTATCCCAAATTTCTCCTCCAACCCCTTCCATAGCTGGAAAGTAAAATGTGCATCACGATTGGAGACAATATTAATTAGAACTCCATGAAGCTTTATAATCTCCAGAACATAATGGTGTCACCGGCCCTCTACTGAACCCTACTCTCTGATAGATAGAATGTGGACCATCTTGGTGAGTCGATCTACGATCACACAGATGGAATCATGTCCCATAGACGTGGATGGAAGACCCATCAAGAAGTCCATAGAAATTCCATCCCACTTCCACTCGCTCACCTCTAATGGATAAACTAAGCCTGTTAGAATCTGATGCTCCACCTTCACTAGCTGACAAGTGAGGCCCCGAGAGATAAACTGTGCCACTACTTTCTTCATTTTCGGCCACCATTGCTGACGCCGATGGCCCTACAACATCTTTGCCACTCCTGGGTGTACTGCTAGAGTGGATGTATAGAACTCCCTCAATAATTTATCCATAACCATCACTTGTACTATCGTACACCCCCTAAAGAGGATGACGTGCTCCCCACCTTTAGAAAGCCCATCAGGTGTCTGTCCTATTGATATCTGAGCACGTCAAGCCTCGTAGTTAGCATCCCCAAGAAGCGCCTCTCTGAATCGCTGTAGGACTGGGGGAGTGACTATCAGTGAAAGAAGATAAGCCGCTCCTTCTCGATCCACAAAGGATATATGCAAAGTGGTAAGCTGCTTCATCGCCTCACTCAGCAGTTTTATACCAGGTCTCCTACTGAGTGAATCTGCTACTAAATTCCCATTCCCATGAGTATAGACTATCTCAAAGTCATAGTCCTGAAGGAACTCAAGCCAGTGCCATTATCTCAAGTTCATGTCTTTCAGATAGAAGATATACATGAGGCTTATGATTAGCGTAGATTATAAAATGTTCACCTACCATGTAATGTCTCCACATATTCAAGGAAAATAACACTACTGGTATCTCCGTGTCATGGTTATCATAGTTATGCTAATTATTTCTTAGCTATCGAGAACCATATGAGATCATTGATCCGTACTACATCCAGACACATCCAATCCCAGTCCCTGATGCATCATAGTAGACTAGATACACAACACCCTCTTCCGGTAACCTTAATATTGAGGCACTTGTCAGTCTCTGTCTTAACTACTATAAACATTAATAAAACCACCTCAACCATGCGAAGGATTTCCCCTTCTTCTTTAACATGGATAAGGGTGCCGAAACTATGTTAATGTCAGGAACCAACATCCGGTAGTAACCAGCCATACTGAGATAACTCCGCACCTTCGTCACACTCCTAAGTGGCTTCTTAGATAGTACAGCCCCAAACTTCACTGGATACACCACAAATCTAGCCTCTGAGATGACGTATCACAAAAATTTGACCTCTTGAATCCAAAACTGGTACTTTTTGAGCTTACCATGAAGATGGTGCTCAAGGAGTGTGTCCAAAACTATCTGCAAATGAAATTCTTGTTCCTCCTCCATCACTGAGTATATCATGATTTCATCGATGAAGACTACTATAAAGACATAAAGGTATGGATAAAAGAACATGTTCATGAGTCCAAGAACATTTCTGGGTAATGGTCATGTTGAATGTCATAACCAAGAACAAAAAATGCCCATACTGACATTTGAAGGTCATCTTTTTCACATCATCATCTCATACTCTGAGATGGTGATAGCCTAATCTGAGGTCTATATTCGAAATCCATCGCTCTCCATTAAACTGATCAAAGATATCGTCAATACTTGGTAGTGGATACATGTTCTTCACAGTCACCTGGTTCATGCACTGATAGTCCACAAAGTGTCTTAAGCAACGATCCATCTTCTTGGTGAACAAAATCAGGGTTTCCCAAATAGAAGCACTGGGCCTAATGAACCCCTTGCTTTGTATGTCCTCTAGTTGTACTCGCAGCTCTCAAAGCCCTGCGGGAGCCATCCCATATGCTGGGGTAGATATCGGTACTGTCCTTGGGTACAAGCCGGTGTAAAAGTCCACCTCTCTATGAGGAGGTAGACCCAGAACATTACCAAGGAAAACATTAGCTTACAAGTACACCAACACTGGATAGCTCAGATGCTCAACATCAACCACTCTGAGGGTAAGGATATCCAACTGATGTGTGATTGGCTGGACCCTCCTCCAAGTAAGTCCATCATATGCTGAAAAGGTTCCCTTCTTTCCGATGAAGGAAAATATAGTCACATCTGTGATGACACACTACACTTGGCACCTAATACTGTCAATCTGAGCATGGATGGTAGAAAACCTGTCCATACCCAAGATAACGCCATAAGGCCTCGACTCCACAACTAAGAGATCCCAGCCAAAGCTCTCACCTCCATGAGTAAGCGCACATTGTCAGCACCAGTGTGTAATAATCGAATCCACTTCTGTAGGAGTCTCTAGACGTACGGATCGAGCCAACAGCTCTATCGGAATCTCTGATATTCAAACGAGGGGCATGGAAAAAAATAATGACCGAAACTTGTATCAATAAGTAATAAAACTAGGGTGTAGTAAACATATATCTTACCTCATATCATATCTATGGTGCCATGGTCATAGGCCTTAGCTTCTTGGATCTAAGGTCATCATTGTACACCTACTCCCTATGGTCGGGGTGGAATTCCTGGTGGTGGTAGTGGAAGAACCACAAATATCCACCCACAGCCTTATGCACAGCCTGCTCCTCTACCACGTCCTCCTCCTGGCTGCAAACCTCCTTGATCGATCCCTTGTCTCTGCCTTGGTGGTCCGTCGACCCTCTGTAAGTCATCGGTACAGCGGGTCAGGCAGTCGTGATCCATGTGACCCAGCGCACCATAAGAGTAACATTGCATGATCCTTACATGTCCTGCTTTTCCTTGGGATCCCCACACCACGAACCCTATATCCTTTGGTCATCCACCTGTAGGTATGGTCCTCTTGGACCTTTGTGTCATCTATCTACTGCCAGCTACCGAAGACTGTTCTTCGTGTCGTCTGGTGGTGGTTCTGGTTGTTAGGGACTGCTCATCATGGAAACTCTCTACTAAAAGTGCTCTCTCTAACACCCCTCCAGCATCGAGATGCTGTGAAAACAAATCAAAGATCTACACTCTCATATGATCCCATTCTCGATGGCCTGGGCCCTGAAGAAAGGCTCATTAACTATGTCAGTGGAGTAGCATGAGAGGTCGGTGAATGTCACTGAATACTGATCCACAGTCATGGCACCATGCTGCAAGTGGAAAAGCTCATGTATACGCATTGAGCGTATGGTCACTGGGAAAAAATCTTCCCTGAAAAGGCTCTCAAAGTCCGCCTAGATGGGAATGATATCATCGTTAACATGGAGTATTGAGCTCCACCTTCTGCCCACTGCTGCCTAAAGAAGGCTGGCGGCAAGGTTCACCATGAGATCAGCTAGTGTTCGTAACTATCGAAAGAATTTAACCATACCCTCCAGGAAATTCCCAGCCACCTGTGGATCTGTCTCACCACGAAACCTCGGTGGGCATTGGCAGTGGAACTTATGCAATGTTCTTAAGCAGTGTGCACCCTCTGCTATAGGGTCTGGTGGCATTTGCTGCCTAATGGGTAGTGGTGTTTCTGGTACACTGCCCTGTGGTATAACTATCATAAGGAGTCCCTATACCGAACCCTCATCTCTCGGTGGGTTGTCATTACATACTCTAACTAGAAACGTGGCTGGCTGCCTGTGTGGAGGAATCTTGAAAATAAATAGGTGCCCCACATTAATTATGTTTATACCTAGTGAGATGACTCAAATATATGACAATGAAAACATTTATAAACACACACATTCAGGGTTATCATCTACACCATACCCAACAAGATGCGGTCATAGCCCATGTAGGGGTTAGTATAACGATACTCAGAAGGTACCTCGAGACCTCATAGGTATCCTAGAGTTCCACAAGGTAAATACCACAAAGCAAGAACCCAACCCTACTTAGGTATATTCCCATACATATAACTAAGTTATCATGCTATACTCATCTCATACATATGGGAAGTATACCACAATGGTAACACCACAAATGTGATGTATCACCTAGCATATCCTCAATCACATGCACAATGTAAAGACAAGTCAAATTAGGATTTATTCTAGGGGTAGTAACAAGTAACATCCCCAGTCACATCATCGAACACCTCACCTACTGGAGAACTCATCCTCTATCAAGTACAGTGGGAGAGCAGTGTCACATATAGGTGCTTGATAATAATCTTGGGCAGATGAGTTACTCCTCCCATTAGGTACTATGTGTCTGCTGTATCAAATAGAGGCGCTCCCCGTCATGGGTATATCGTGTCACACAGAGGTGCTCCACCTTGGGGCCTGATGAGGTACCTCTCCTATCGAGTATCATGGGTCTGCTACATCCTATAGAGCCACTCCCCACCGTGGTTCTGTTGCATGATACATAGGAACTCCCCACTGGGCCTGTCGAGTCACTCCGAGTCGTAAAGTTCAGCAATCATCCGATCTCACCAAGTCGCATGGTTCCGTACATATCGATCATGGGAGAACTGCTCCCAAATCCATCGGTGATACATCAACCTCCCCAAAGATCCATGAAAATGTATCCCTAATGCTCGTCATGTCAAAAGAGCCCCCACACAACAAACAACTCATCAATCAGATGCCCGGTAAGTAAGTTATTAGTGTTTCTGCACTAAGGGCCTGGTTGGATTTGGTGTCTGATCCAACCCGGCTATAAACCAAACTTATCCAAACCTTATTTAGAGTATACAAAAAGGAACGTATCGAACCAAGGATCTTGGCGCTGAAGATGGTTCCTCAAATAAACAATCACTCTTCATGTTATTTCCAAAAAGGTAAAATCGGGCCCAGTTGGGTCCAGGTTCGGTCCGACCCGGTTTGACGGACCCCTCTGGGACCGACCCAACCATGTCTGGGTCCAGGCTAGATGGACTGGGCCTCATTAGGCCCCACATGTGAAGGGGGCGAACTGACCGGCCGGTAAAGGGCACGACCCGTTGGAGCATCTTGCAGGGCAGCCCACTGGGCGGCCCGAGGTGCGGCCCACAGTGAGCAGGCAGTCTGCCCTTGCCCCAACTAGGGGGGATGCGCACCCCAGTAATTCGAATGGCCTGATGGATGTTCGGTCACCCTGTTGGAATGGCGGATTGCTCGGCCGTTACACACTATGCACCTTGGCTTGCTAGAATGGCCAGGTGGTCTTCTTTCTAGCATCACGACGACACTACTGTCCACCTGCACCAGATCAGGTTTCGGCCGCCCTCCGGCCTCCGCTGCGGCCCAGTGGCCATGTTCTTTTGCTCCCCTAGTGGCATGGACGTGCTTCGCTGCTCCACCATGCGGTCAACTAGATGTCGGCCACCACCCTTCTTTTCCACGGCCGACGGGTCATGAAATCCTTCTCAACCAGCGACACAGACCTGCACTGCACTTCCTCACACACATCTGGTCGGGTGTCAGATGTCACCTTTTTCCGTGAGCCTCTACGGCATTGTTTCAAGCCTAAAAAATTAAACAATTTCATATCTGTGATCCTTGAATCGAGGTCTTTGTGTCCATATATCACGCTCAGTGAAAGTATGTGTTTCTAGGGTCAACAAATATTAGGCGTTGAAGAATGAACATGGAATAAAATAAAATAATATCAATGTTTATGTGCGGGGTGATGTCCATGTTCATTTGGACATCATCGTCATGAATTTCATATAGTAAGAATCATTAGAACAAATTCAACGTACATAAAATCCCCAACATCAACCTTCATTAAATATTCCCAATCCGCAAGAAGAAACAATTTGCAGATAAACCAGTTATAGTTGATCCGCGTTCTTCATTTAGAAGAATAGAACATGGGAAACAATAATCACAAAGTTTTAAACCCCTACATCAATTTTCCAAAGGAGGTGGCGTGAGGAAGAGTATAAATTCATTGAATAATTTTTGGCATTCGTCTCTTCCACAAGATGCTTCCGATCTAGGTTCGGGGTCGGTTCCTCATTCTTCGTTGGGGTGGTTCTTAATTAGAGAAATTTATTTGCGGTTCTCCAAGGTTCTCCCAACTCTCATTTGACAGCAATTTCCAACAAGGAAATGAGGATCCAATATGTTAAAAACATTTATTTTATCAAATTAATTATAGTGGGCACAATAAAATGGGAGGATTCTAAGTGATTTTCCCACATTAAATAAGGGTTCTGGTGGTCCCCACCACTAGAATTCAAAAAGGAGGATTCAAGCTCGGGTGGTCCCCACCTCCATAGTTCAAAATTAACCTTTTAAAAAGAAAAATAAAATTTTAATTATTTTATTTTTCTTCTTCCATGATAAACTGAATAACTAACTTCAACCCTCAACCTACTGCAGTCGAGGTGAATCTCCCCTCACACGTTTATTGAATGTACCCAATTTGTTTTTTTTTTTTCAGAAATTCATTCCAGGAACTACGGTCATCAGAATCATGCGCTTTCAATTGTCATGGAATCATAATATTCCTATATAATTTAACAAAAATTACATGAAAAAATATGGGACTTTAAAATTGTATCTTTTAAGGTAGTGGAGGAAGAATTTTTTATATGAAACCTTTCATAAGAGATTGATTTGGTTCCTTGATGTCAACACCCTATCATGGTGTCTTATGATAAAAATGAAGTGGCCACCCTTTCATTGATCCAAGTACAGATTAATGGTAAATAACATAAATAATAAATTTCCACTCATGTGGTAGTTTTTCTCAATGCTGTGAGGTCACACTGAGAAATGTAACCCTAGAGGAGAATGTGTTGAATTCTTTTTTTAACTCTTTATCATAGTATAATAATGAACATCAAATGAGATCTTGCACATTTTAGGTGATTTGTAATCTGGACTAGAGAAAGTGGGAGTTTTTTGGATTTATTTTCCTATAACCAACTATCGTATGAATTTATTACATGTATATTCACAAATTTATAATATTAATGTACATATTATCACAAAAAATAGTTCTTCTACATAATATGATGTTTTATAATGTCCTTTAAATATTTTTAATATAGAAAGAAAATAAAATAACCCTACATATATAATATCCTTAGAGTACTATGATATTATTCTTAAATATATTTTGTATATCTGAATGATATTGTATAATGTGACAAAAAATGATAGATGCTATCATGCATAGGGGGATCATAATACTCATAAAAATCTTATGAAAAAATTCACCCATAGTTATATATTATATATGAGTTTATGTGAATAGGTCACACACGTATGATCTCCCCATGTCTTAATGTTATTAGATATTTATATTTGTGGAAGTGTTTAATAATGTTTAGACATTAACCTTACTTTTAATAAATATCATGAGTCGCATGATTTTATTTACTCTCCAAAACTAGTAAGGAATACACTCATAATGATGTAGGGTAAATTAGTTGCATCACAAATGGTATAGGTTGATGAATACGTCAATAATGGATTTTTCCATTACATTTAATAGATTTTTTTTCACAATACCATTGATGGGATTTGAACAACCATGATAATTTAACATTTATAGAGTTATATTAATTAGGCCATTTATATAAATTTTAATAAATAGTGATCAAGCATAATGGTTGATGAAACAATTTATATAATCTATATGATCATATATATTACAGGAAAGTGATTATATAACAAAATGATCATTAATATGTGCTTATTATTTTTCTGAGATTTATCTTTTGTCCATACTGTTACCTTAACATAATGTTAGAATAAAAACAAGGAAATTAGGCAATTTGATCAAATTACATAGAAAGGTAATCCTACAGAGTCACACAATACATTTATCTAAAAAATTAAATTAATGTAATTAATAATATAATACTTGAATATATATTACTTTATAGTTAAAAAATTAATATTATTCGGGTTTTATTGATCACAAATATTTATCCACTTACTGTTAGAATAAATATTTTTTGATTTAAATATTAAATAAACATTTAGTCATGAGTTTTAGTGAAAATAATATGTATTTATTTATTTACCTGTGAATAATGATGTGATATTTATTTATTTAGATAAATATTTTCTATTTATTGTTTGATAAAATGTTAGGAGGAATGATATACTAGGCTCTGGATTTGGCGGGAATTGTATACATAATACTATTTTCATAAATATTAATTTTTATATTATTGAATTGATATTGATATTGTTTGTGACATTAGAGAAGGTCTTGTAAATAATCATATTATGTATTTAAATATTTAGACATGGGGTTCACAAATTTTAAAAATATTTCTAAAATTACATTGGGAATTTAACAACTCTTGACCAAGATGATATAATAATGGTTATATCATTTTATTAGTGTGATACGTTATTGAACATTGAATTATCTAGACAGATTCAAATAAAATCTAGAGAGACAGATCTCAAAAATTCATTCAAGATAAATAAAAAATATCCACTTATAACTCTTAATACATCGATAAAACCTGAAGATTTTTTCATGCATGGAATAAATTCATTATGTGATCATGGTGGATGTCATGTCACCATTTAATCATCCACACTATCACCCTTAAAGTCAATGGAGACATCTCTAGGTTTTATTGAACTATATATCACTAATTAAAGGATTCTAACATTGAATCATTCAATAAAACAATGGTATGACAAGTGTGTATAACCAAATCATTAATAAAGAAATAATTCAATGACTGAAAATTATGAATGCAAAGTCAATTTTTATAAATTTTCAAAATCTGATTTTTATGGTTTAGCAATAAACTACACATCATCAAGAGGTGTAACGCCCCGACCCCAGCTACCCAGAGTCGGTGCATTACTTCGTAACATTGGCATGATCACAAAAGATCAAGTCTCGAAAGACCGATTAGTTTAGTAGCCTTGGAAACACTAGATACATTCATAAGTCTTACATTACATCATAAAGTAAAACAAAACTACAACATATTCTCTTCATATCCCCTTATATTATCCCTGCAGGACATTCATAATATACTTCTTCACATCCTGGAAAAAATTAAAACATTGAAAGGGGTGAGCTCAGATGCTCAGTAAGGATAACAGTATAGTGGAAGCTTTCATAAATAAATATTAACATTTAAGGCAATGTATAACTAAAACAAAAGCCTTTTAAACTTGAACTTTAGCATAATATGGAAAAAAATAAAATTAAATAATGCCATTTATTTAGTCACATGGATATTATACTAGTTGAATAATCACATGCAATATCAATAACCACTTTCATAATGATGGAATGCATAATACTAGAATATCATAACCACGTAGCCAAGGCCTCGTGCCAAGAAAAAAAATAAGATTTTGTCAAGGCCTCGTGCCAAGACACTAGTTTGTCTCATGAGACCTACCGATGCATCGAGGAGCTATAGCGGGCTCCACCCGTCACTTATTAAGTCCAATACATTCCTCATATGAACAGGTTTAAACATATCATAAACCATAACATAATCGTATCACATATAACATACATAAAGGAAACATAACATTTCCACATTCCAATCACAAGATATCAATACAACACATTGATATAATAAAGACACTTTCAAAACCATTTTCAATACCAAAATAAAATAAAGTTAAAACTTTGTATTTATTTTTCATTAAAAGAGAGTTATGGCTTGTAGAGGAAGCAGAAACACAAATAATGGTCACGGCGGCAGAGAAGTCATTGTCGCTGCATATGTAAGAAAAAACATTCCTTTTGTCGTTTAGTAAAATGCTTTTTAGAAAAAGGTTCCTTTTTGAATAAAAGTCAAAGTCAAAGGGGTTTATACACCGTATAAAAGAATGTTGTGTATAACACAAAATATGCCTCAAAGAAAGGAGATTGAGACTAAGTCCCATACAAAGATCATTTTTTTAAAATAAAATACATCTATTATGTATATTCACTATAATTACACATAATGAAAGTAAAAAATACAAGATAGGACATAATAATATCATGACGTAATTTGAAAGTAGGAGATTAACCCAAAGAATGGAAATTGGGTTAAGAAATTCCCTTACCTTGTGTCCGACTTGATTCGACCGTTCTTTAACCTTCTGAATAATAAACTAGAGTTAATATCTACCATTTTCAATATCATTATCCTTTTTATATCACTTATTACAATGTTATGAACATTATGAAATTATTTAAGTTAATAACGGTCGTTTTGTCGATTTTTGGTACCTGAGTCAACAATAAACTTCTTATAATTTCATGTTGTTTATGTGGTTATATATCCATTATATACAAAATTATGTTCATTATGTAGATATAATTTATATCATATGTATCCATTATATTCATGCATTTATCATATTACATAACATTTAGAGGTACGAAATCAAATGCACCGATCATGGATACGGTAAGCTGTACGTACGCATGAACGCGACTTTCATTTCTATTTCATATTTAATGGAATGATGTTATAATTATATAAAGGTATAATATAATTCCAGTATAATATAAAGTATAATACCATTTCCTCCATCCTTTATACATCCCACATATGGCATTAACGATTCAAATCATTTTGAGGGGGCAGTAGTCTGCACTTCCTAAAATGAAATTATCGCGTTTACCCATAATGGAAATCATAAAGTATTCCATAAATGAGAAATACATAAGCATAAAGAAAAATAAACATATTATATATCAAATATAAATATAGTGACATCTTAATGGCCACCTTTGAAGGTGTTATATGAGTGTTGAACAATCCTCGTTTCGTGAGGCAGAAATTCGCCATCCAGAGAAACAGTATGTTCTTTAACCATTAGATGTAGGTGTGTGTAAGTGAATCTCGAATACATATTATAACAACATCAAAGTATATTGAGGATACTGGTGTTGTTACAAAAGAAATGAATAAAAAGAGTTTATGGGGTTGGAGAAGCAAAATAAACAAAATAACATAAGAGAAGACATTAACTTAAAATCGGGTAACTCTTTTGATTTAAGCCAAAGCTTCCTTGAGAAGAATTCTGCCCAAAGTGAGGCTTCTAGGAGTAATGGAGGGGAGTTGGGAGAGTATTTGGGCAGAAGATGGCCGATCCAAATGGTTTGAAAGTGTGAATAAGGTGTTAGAGGTGGGGGACTTTTTTAAGTGTAGAGGAGGGGCACTCTTGGAAAGTAATGAAATATTACTTTATTATACAATTATATTCAGATTCTAAAGGTCCCACACATCTATAAATCTAGGATAAGGTGATAAGGGTTATAAATCTACCCATACAATAGGCTTTGGACAAGTGTAAGCCTTGGATGTTACATTATCTTTTCATTTTATTTAAATCGTTAATTAATGAGGTAAACGCTGCATCATCATGGTGTCATAAATAATTTAATTTATTTAATGTCTAAAAATTATAAAAAACTATGATGATGTAGGAAATATTTTTTATCTTTATAGTGAATATTTATAGTTAAAAATATGACTTGTATAACCCCATTTAAAAATTTTTTTAGTAAAACAACTTATGTTTGTGACATTTTTATTTTAACTTTAAATAAAAGTTATTTATGTCATTATTTCTACCAAAGTGGCTCCATGGGGTCCCCAAGTTGACCCATGGATTGTCTTGGTCGGCCATGACTCATCCAATAGGGGTAGTACAAGTGTAAAGGTCATTTCATATTATTATAACATTATCTTTACCTTAAATTACAATAATTACCTTTAATCGTGATTAATTAAACTTAAAAGTTACTATTCACCAAAAATTATTTTAGTCCCATTGAACCACATTTTACATCCTAATGAAAACCATGTATGTCAGATTTTTGAAAATAAAATCACAGAGGTGGTAATATTTCATTTAAATGAAAAATCAGTTATTTAACTACCACTTAGTGGTTTCACTATTCATCAAAAATTGATGTTTTTCAGAACAATGCCAAAATTTTACCCTAAGCTATAATTGATATTCCGAATTCAAAAATGATGTCTATTTTATGAAATTCCAAACATATAAGTTTCATTAATTAATTTTATAATTAATTCCCGCTGTCACAACAAATAGCGTGTTTTTACGAAACAATATATATCAAAAGATTGACAATTGTTTTCGTCCAATTTCAAAGTGAAATTAATTATAATGAACACCATTGGATAAAACGGTAAAAATATATTCTAATTATAATTTAAAACCACTAAATAGTTTAATTTATCACTATAAATTATTTTGATTAAAAAAATTTGTTTTAAGTATTTTTCACTATTCATAAAAATTTGGAAGTTCTCAGAAAATTACAAAAAATTCAACATAGGCTAATTTCGACATTCCGAATCCAAAAATGAATTCCATTTTGAAATATAAAATTTATATAATTTCGAAAGGTGGGTATTACTGTTCATAATGGATTTTTTGATTAGTCGCGGTGTGTTAGAATCTCGAACTTGCGTGCAATGCAAGCTATTGCATTATTGAAAGAGAAGCGTATCGTGGAAGCTTGGGGTGTTACAAGAGGGAACCAAGAAACCCTTGCAGTTTAACATTGAAACATAATAAACTACAAAGTATATCATGATCTATATCATGTGTCAGTCTTAGTCAAGTCACCATCCATATCATTAAAACTCACCATTACAATCATATTAACTCCATCGACATCACCATTCAACCACTACACTAGTCACCAGATGCCTTCGTAGACTTAGGTTAATGATGTTCTCAATAGCCTTTATATAAATACAATGTTTCAACAATAAAACTTCAGAATTAAACACCATGCACATAAAAACCATCATAGATGATCCAATCACCCTCTTAAAGACCCTATGATATTCGAAAATCTAATCCCAAAACCTCCAAGAAGACCCACACACCAAACCGACATGGGAGGGGGGAGTGATAGACCATGAAGTTAGAGTAAGGTTGAGTTGATGGAGGCGTCAGTTAGGGACCATGTGTTAAAAACCATCATAATCTCATGCGGTGGAAAATATTCATAAATTAATCATGTTATCGGGACAAAAAATAATGAATAATGCAACAACAAATAGCATAAGTAAGGAAATAAGAATAATTACCGAAAGTAGAAATAATCAAAAATATATAGAAGAATACAAGTAGAAGAAGAACAAGGCCAGTTTTCAAGAAGAACCCAAAGTGAAGCTGCTTCAGACCCCCTCCACCACTATCTCAAGTAGGCCCAGATTCTAAATCGAGTCTTACCAAAATGGAGGTTCTAGAAAACCATTGAAGTAGAAAACTTCATTCCAATGTGTTTCTTGAATGTATTTTATAATGGAAACATTTATAGGTAGAAAAAAATTATTTGATAATAATATATCTTAGTCCCACTCACCATTGAAGAGGATTTTTCTTAGATAGCGAGGTATAATTTTTTTAAACTATTTCATTTAATTTTGTTGATTCTTTTAACAATAAATTTTTTTTGTTGTATTTATACACTTTGAATCAATATTTCAGTAATTATATATCATATAAACCATGTATCTACCCCTCCAATTCACATGTTATGATTATTTAATCAATAAAAGTTTTACAAAAGAAAATGAAGTAATATTTATTAAAACAAATATTAATGTAACACCTTGATGTTTTATGAAATATTTTCATTAAATAATTTTAATTAATAAATTGATTTCATTAAATGGAATCATGTGTTTAAATGAACCATGAGACAACTATAGCATAAAATTTTCATTATAACCCGGTATTAATGTTTTTGGGAATAAATATAACTAACTTAAGAATATTTATGGAAAATTCAATGTCCACGTATTATTTATTAAAAATATAAACCAATTATATATTTGTATTATTGATTAATAAATAACAGGAATTGAAATTAAGAAATGTAATTAATGAAATATATATTTAATAAATTTAATAACATATTTTTGATATTCATTTGATAGATATTTTAGCCATAAGGTTTGATAAAACCATATTTTATGAATACAACCATATATTTTTGAAAAGGGAAATTTCACTACATTTTAATGGTGAAACATTTTTTAATTAATTTTTTAACACATTTATAATTTATATATGACACCATAAACCTATTATTTTGAATTGGGATATAAAAATATAATTTGGGTGAATTTTTTATATTTATTTGATAACTTTTATGTTTTAATGAATTGTAAAAATAAACTATTTTTAAAATAGATTTTTTCATCAAAATAATTTATATGATTAAATTATCTAATTTAAAAATTTTAAATTAAAAATATAATATATTTTTATCAATTAATATATTGTTGATCATTGGCATTGATTTTACACTGAATTCCATTGTAAAGACGTTTCAATATTTTTCAATGTTTTAACTTTTTAAACTCGTTCCCTCATTTTGACAATGGAATTGATTTTAAATTTATTACTGAAAATTATGTGTTTTACATTTTTAAAAATGAATTCCATATTTGTAATTAGTAATTCCAAATTATGTAAATATCAATTTTTTATTTCTGGGCATTATGAATTGTAACTTCAGTAATTTTTATTAATTTGATAAAAGGGTAAATCAGGTAATTTAGGGTTAGAATAATATTTTAATATTACCATATACAAGACCTAACAACAATTTTGGAGTATTTTTAAATATAATTGATCATTTAATCAACATTTTGTCCCTCATAATCCACTTGGATGAGATTAGGACAATTATTTTTATTAATTTAAATAACAATTAAATATGTCTCACAGAAATTTTAATAGCTATATCATTTTAAATATATTTTTATAAAGAAATTATATTTAATTATAAATACTAATTTAAAATATAATTTTTTTATTTATCATGGAAATTTATTTTTTAATTTCAATGTAACAAATAATTACCTTAGAGACAAGTAATTTGATGATGTATAAATTAATTAATTGATAAGAATGAAATTTAACATGTATTATTAAAATTATAAAAAACATAGAGGACCAGAACACTTTACAATATATTATTGGATGTTGAATATATCAACCAAAATCATCCAAGGGTATAGTTAGTGACCATTTGGAGCCTTATATTAGAGATTTGTGAAGCAATTATTATTTTTTATAAAGTCTTGTTAAAGTTCTCAAATTCATAATTCAATAAGTATAAGATTATTAATGTTGTATTTTCAGGAATATAAATTGAAATAAATATATTATAATGAAATTTAGTTGATTCATATCCATTTTATTATTTTATAAATAATTTTAATTTAACAATTATTTATAATAAATAATGAAAAAAATTTATGTAGTTATTATTTTATTAGTGGAGATATCACATTAATGTTATAAAATATATAAAAAATATATAATTTTTTTTAATTAATATTAAAAATTAATTTTATATATTAACTTGATCTATTAATAATATAATTAAATAGATGTTTTGATGTTAACTTGTAATTGTAATAATTTCAATATCAATGACATGATTAGTGTCAAAATTGACACTATAGATTGTTTAACCAAAAATTGTTTTGTTAAATATCATAAAAATCATTATTTTTTTTTAAAAATATATAATAATTATTATATAGTCTATGATTTTATAAGGTATTTAATTATAAACTAATAAAAATAAAATAAGTAACTATTGAAGACTTTTAATATTTAAATTCTAGTTACCCAAGTTAAAGATTAAAAATAAAAACTAATAGTTAATTAAAACGATCAAGATTAAATTGAAATAAAAAATTAACTAAAATATATTGGTTGATGATATTTAAACAATATTTCAAATAATATTTTAAATTGGGACATTTTTTATGTTGTTTTATTTTATTATAAATTAATATTTTTGGAGTTCCCAAAAGTGACCCCCACCTCAATTATAAAAGAAAATCTCTTCCCTCACCAATACAATTATCATTGAGCATTAAATATCTCCCATATCATATCCATTTAAATCATTTATATTCTTAGTTATAATCTAGAGTTTTTTCATTATCTTCAAATACTAACTCTAGTGCCTTAATAGGAAATTAAATGGTGCACGTCGAAGAAGAGGTAGTCTCCTCTACAGATTCGTTCAAAATTTTGTCTTCTTCTACATAAACGTCATGAATGTTTTCATTATAAATTAAAAACACCAATATAAATTATATATTGAGAAGTTATTATATTTAAGAAACAACAATATTCCACCTTAGATCCATTCTATAAAATGAATTACCATGCATGCAAACATACAACTTACCATCTCCATGTCTTGGTGTAATTAGTTTTTCACCACCACAAAACATGGATGGGTATAATGATTGAAAAAATAACTATATATGAACTTGAAAACATGATATTAATTCTGAAATATTATACACCATCTAATTTAATACCATTTTGCAATTATAGCAATCGTATTGCCTCTTGTGCACACGTATGGCCTACCGTCTCCATGATGTGATGTGAATCATTCTATATCTCCCGAATGGACCGATGGCCCTAATGAATATTTATATTTGATAAAACCTATTTCTAGGGATTAGGGGGAGCCCTTATAAGGCCCTTAGTCTTAGTGATTACATGCACTATAGTATTTAGAGACATTACATGACCCGAAGGTCATAGGGAATTAAACCAGACTATAACTACTGAAATGAATAATTTTGGTATGTATTATGATAATATCATTTTTTTAATGATATTACTATGACATAAAAAGGATAACTAGATCATATTCAACAAAACATGAATATTAACTTAATTTAGTTAATATCTGAATAACGAGAAACAATGAAATGTTACTAACAAACAGATGATAATATGATCATATATGATATCATAAGAATGACTATGATTCTAGAATAAGTGAATAACATTATTGGACTTATTATACTGTAGATTAGGATATATACAAAGGATATCAGTCCTTATGTATGTGATAATTTTGTAATCACATTATTATTTGAGATTGTTTATACCTAATGACTTACATGGGTATATTTATCAAACACATATGTTTTACCAAATATGTACTAGAATGTATTATTTCTATCCATATAAAATGGTTTAAATTCAATTTTACCCATCTGTTAATTTTAATTAAATGGTATGAATGGAATATATTATTGTTTTTAGTATGAATGACATTTTATAATTTTGATAAGAGTACGAGAAGAATATTTTCATTTAACATATACTGAATGAACAGTTTTTTTTACATTCTCATGACACCTTAATTACATGAATCATCCATTACATTATTTCATGTTTCATTCCAAATTAATTATTTTAAAATTTTGTGGAATTTTGAAAAAAAAAATTAATAAGAGAAAATATTTTCCCCAAGAAGTAATGTCATGTGTTTTATCAAAATTATTTTCCTTCTAAGATGAAATAATTTAAATAGAGGTATGTTTATATTCTGATTATTACTATAATTTGATTATGTTTATGATATAATTGTATTTATGAAATCCATTTGTTTTCCATGGATTATTTAATGAAAGAATAATGTTTCAGAATCCCATTTTATTACTTAGATTATGTTATGATGAATGATTTATATTTATGTGGAAAATGTAATGATTATTTAATTATGAGATGAGTGGGACCTATATCGTCCTCCAATGCATTAATTAATGATTTATATCTCATTAGATAGACATGGATTGAATGGGAAATGATCTCGGTTCAGTAATATCAGGCTATAATGAGGAGCAAACTCGATTTATTCAATGAAAATGTCTACTATGACAGTCTATTGACACTACATGAGAAATTAACCAAAAGGAATATGAAAAGAGCTCCAGATCTTTCAGATCTCAAAGAAAGGTTCAAAGAGTATGATGGAAAATCGAAATTTCTCAAAGAGATTTGCGAACGGTGAGCTTTACGGGCCTACGTGACGAATTGTGTGACTACCCTATGCAGAAGAACTACCTGAATGAACTACACGACAGATCTCCACACCAGAAGATACATGGTACACCTACGCGGAATACCTATGTGATGAATCTATTAAAATTACCTTCATGGGAAACATCTCTTCAACCAGGCCCATCTTGGCCTATAAATAGAGCCCTTGGTCTCCCCATTTCAGGACTTAAAAAAGTGAAAGACTCTCTGAATCTCCCATTGCATAACTCTTTCACCAAGATCCCTCAAATTTTATTAGGTAGCTCTCTAATCCACAATAGAAGAGATAAATAAATGGGATAAGCATGTTTTTATGTTCTTCACATTGTTCAGTCATCATCCATACATGCACGGTATACTAGCGCACCATACCTGCGTGGAATACTTGTGTGTCATACCTACATGGTATACTTGTGTGCCATACCTACGTGGTATTCTTGCGGTCCATACCAACATGGTATACTTGTGCACCATACCTACGTGGTGTAATTTTACAATATAGAAATGCAGGGTACCTATGCAGCATACATGCGTGAAGTACATACACAACCAGATCAAGTACCCTCTTTTAAAAGCCATTCATGGTAGGGTATCTCCTTTCATGGTTCCCTTGTTTGAAAGGGGCTAAGTTGAAGCCTCCACCAAAACCTCATGAGTTATCAAAACTTGGGAAGGGAATATCATCGTGTATTCTAATTCGAATTTTATTTCCATAGTCATAGGTTTCTCACATTTGTCTCAAAAAGGGGTTAGGATTCATTAGATGTTTGTGGGTTTGTCTATCCACAGTCAAATTGAATTTTCTCCCAAGAACATTGTTGGATAGTTCTTGGTTTGGAGGAAGGGTTGGGTCCTAGCCTCTACCTTCTCCAAGAGGTGATCCGGAACCTCAGGTCACTGGTAAGGATGGTTCAATTCACACTTTGTTTTCTATGCAAGCATAGGGGAAGTATCCCTCTCCAACAAAGATAAATTAAATGGTAGACATCCTGGTATAAGCCCCTCACGTTCACCCCTTCTTCCTTACATTGGACCTCATTCCCATGTAAATAAAACAGAGGGAAGGATCATCCCCTCACCCTCTTCCATGATCGACGCGCCCTCTTCCATTTCCATGAAGGGAAAATTTTAACATGTAAATGATTTTGTTGATTCTTTGAAATTCTCTTATTTCTCACACCGAGCATGACTCAGGTGGTCTTAGTGATTTTTCATGATTACAACATCACCATGAATGAATGAACTAAAAGAACTCTAATTCCTATTTAATAACAGGATACGTAGGAAGACTCCTCAAGGCCTGATCTCATCTGATATCCTCCTCATGAATTCAACCCAAATTCCATTAATCTAGGCATCCTTCTTCTGAATATGCCCCATATTAAACCCCAGATCATCATGTAATCCTTTCCAGAAATTAATCCAAAATTCATCTCTCTCAAATGAACATACTCTCCTATGAGACATATCATACAACATGTGATATGATTCCTATCCATATGGGATATGTATGAAGCCTCCTTGAGGTTCAAACCCAAAATTTCAAATCAACCCTATTCTCTTTGAGCCATATTCCCAATAGGGTCTGATCTTACATGGAAACCCATATCTCATCCAAGTTCCTTGGGATGCTTCAATATAAGTCCCACACTAAGTTTCAACTAATCATCTTCCACATAGAGGTCCTTATCACATTACCATAAAAGGTATGATGTGCCCTATTAAGGGACACCGAACTATGAGGGTTCTGATTCCTTTCACAAGGATACATAGGTAAATCATTTTACGGGCATGATGATAAGATCAAAACCAACCTTTGTCTCCCTAGAAAACAATAAATTCCAGAGTGCCCCACTGAGTGGCTTAAAAACTTGTATCATCACAACAACGATTAAAATAATCTATATTCAGTATATTAGATGATACCATTGATGGAAAACCATGAATACATGTGGATTTTTATATTAATAAAGAACCTTGAAAACATACTGACGATTATAATGTTTAAGACATGTTAATAAGTGATTATAAATTCTAAGGGATACTTAAGATATACTTAGTGAATTAATAAGGATTCATGAAAATATTTTAATTTTACAAAGAGAGTCTCGGAGTACACTATAATTACCCCCAAAAGGGTGTGATGAGTCTGACCTCCCATACTCTCGACCAATGCATGTTCTTATGTATCGTAAAGTTCAAAATAGAACGAACGCATGAATTTGGAAATTAGGTCATCTTTAGATAAAAACCCATAGGATATTTCTCGTTCCATGAATAAATCCAATAGAAACCGGCTGGAAACACTGATTCGTAAATCTAGAACACACGTTTCAAGGAACTACGAAACAATAATAGTGAACCCAATATAAATCCTTACCCAAGTAAATAATGTTACCCACATTTTTGGTACCTATAAATTGATAAAAGAAGGCCAAAAAATGAATTAATCATGCATGAATCCATCTAAAAAATAATTTCTTTAATAGATCTTGTTGTTGTCTTAGTTTTCCACAGAATTCCCTTCAATCCAAAGAATGGAAATATCAAAGACAGTATCTTTGAACATCCCGACAACTGATAAAGATGGATATCTATCCATAGGAAGGATGTTATCACCAACCTAAAATCTTCAATGTTGGGACTCTAATGTGCTAGTGATGAAATATTGCCAGCACGATACAATCCTGACTTTAGAGGCTGCTTGATAGGCCCACCAGGTCAACAACAATTCTCGATCATCTAGCCAACAACGACTAATGATCAATAAGCAGATGAGTCCAACCACTATCTCCAACCGTTTCAGGTCCTTATCCATGGAAGGAAACAACATGACCCTCCCATACTACAGGGAGGTGGATCAAGATGTCACTCAAGGACTCAATTCAAGAATACATGAGTCCATCCAATGGGATCCCACCATAAGTCACTACCAAAATTAGGTGGTAGAGAACCCCTAACATGATGGGTGTGTTTCCACCGGACATTCATCCTAGGTCTCTCAGACTCATGCATGCAAGAAGAACCTCCAAGGACAACGTCTGGTCAACAGGGAGAAGGTTCTTACCACTACCCCTTCTGGAGAAGTCCATTAACCTAACTTGATGGTAAACAACAAGCGGGTACATACACCCATCCATCCTAATGTTGTTGCTCAGCAGGCTCATCTGATAGAAACTCATCAATCCCACCAGATAAACCCATTGGAGTATCGTGAATAGGCACACACACCAGCTTAAAAGTTATCAGCCAGTCAGATCGATCATCTGGCTACATTTATAGTGGCACGTAAATTTAATATGGTAGAAACTAGTAAACATGAACATACACATGTTTACAAACACCAATTCCATTACCAGTCTCAATTGCTAGTATTGTAGTAATTCCTTCATCCATACTTGACATAAAACAGCAAGCAGACACATACCCCTGTCAATTTTGATCAGTCCTACCAACAGTCTTGTTTGGTATCACCCAAAGAAGTTAGTCGGAAATCTCCAACGACAAATTTGGGGCAGAACAGACTCTATTCCCCCATGTGTGAGTACTGCCAATATAAATTGAAATAAAAAAGAGGATATTATAAGTCATATACACCTACTCGAGAAACGTAATGGACGTATATTCATGTTCCAATCAATGAATTCTCCAAACTCATCTTATCAATGTTGAAAGGGTAGATGCATATCCCTGCCCATATTCTGGATGGTTTCCAGAATATGTTTACAACTAATTCATCAAAATCAAGGGAAAAACATATAAATTTGTCCCCACACTTGGGATGACACTTCAACATGCCATTCCAGAGCAGATACACACCTCTGTTCTAGTCTAGGAGGGTCATGGGGAATATCCCCACATATCATATGGACAACAGGATCATGAACATACACCCTTTCCAATTGGACTTAATCGGTTTGTTCTAGTAACTTCTATAAGGAAGGAATATACACCTAACCATTATAACAACTTCTACTAGTTGGTGGACCCATCTAAGTATAAGAGAACATCAAAAAATAAAACTCACCAAACACCATTGGAAAATCAAGAGTCAAGTTGTGATTTATCTCCTCTCAATGCTGGAGTTCTTGAAGCCCTTAGATATTTATTTGTGGTATCTCATGATCCTAAAATCTCATTACTAAATTTTGGTAGTGGTATTTGTAATTCTAAAGTTTCTCAATAGACACTTTGTTATAATGGCTTGCTACATGAAAATACAGTCAATCTAGAGTGTCTATATCCGAATGAGAGCCACAAAAACCCTCTGTGTCACCATAAGACGAAGGAGAAAGATGATTTATCCCTTTCGGTAATCCACCATAGTGATCCTCCCCTTGATGGAATTCATTGAGAATTTCCTCTCTGTAGTAGTATTCTGCATTGTAAAAATGATTCCATAATTATCAATGTCACGACGAGAAATCCCTCCTATCTCGTGGAACATGAAAACACAAATCCAATCATGTTTGGTGCAATGTATTTTATGAGTGAAAACATTTCTCAGCCAGAAGACAACTTAAGGGAATGGCCACTCTCCAAACCTCCTTTAGGTAAATTTTCTTATAATACAGAGCATCCACTCTGGTCCAATCAAGTGGATAATCCTCTTTTGAAAGATGAAGAAGAGATGTTATACATGAGTAAACAATTGGCTAAATGATAAATACTAGTTATGTTCTGGAATTTGGAAAATTCTCAGTATGATATTCCAAATTTGATAATAGAAGATTGTATTCATGGCATTCATGTCAACTTATGGAAAAATCTTCGTCATTTGAGAACCAATGTATTACGATACGAGGAATATAAAAATCATCTAATGGTAATAGAAGGGTTCCAATAGAAAATTAACTTGGCATCTCTCTCAATTTACCAACATCCAAAGGATTAAAAAGGGAACCCTTTAGCATCCATGTCTCAATTCTCTAAAGATAATACACTTGTTAATTTCTGATTCCTCATATAGTGTTCACATCAGTGGATGGGGTGCATATGGAGTATTGCATTTCACTGCACTCCAAAATCAACAATGTATTCCAAATGTGGTTTCATGAAATGTTATTTCCCACGGCTAGCCCCAAACATTAGTTTTTGTATGTATTCAAATGTACACTCAAGAACTGGCCCCAACTAGTTCTCATTAGAATCTGGCCCAAAGAAAAGAAGATTTTGAGCTAATTTTACACCAAGCATTTGGGAATCTTGAAAGGGCATCCTATATAGATGATGTCCAGATTTAGAGGATTCAAATGTCTAAAAAATCACAACAATATTCTAAAACATATGATTTGAGTGATTGTTAGATAATGCACCCGGCAAATGTTCGAACCAAAATCCAAAAAATCAGAAGAGCAGTTGCACGAATTTTAGCGATAGAAATTCAAGAATCCCCCAACATTCCAGGCTGGGGGATCATTTAATTAAACCTTAAAATTCATTAAAAATGTTCAAATATTTTAATAAGAATAAGAACAAGATCAACCCCAGCTTGTAAGGTTGGGGGATTTATCACATCTAAAGTCCCCTCCTCAACGGAAGTCTGTTTCCTCCTGATTTTGGAAGAATCCCCAAGGAAAGTGTACAACTAAACTATCCAATGATTCCCTTCATGTTACTCTCCACCAAAAAATCCAGGTAATTCTCCATATAGTAGAATGAAGTCTCATGAATTAAAAAAAGGAAGACAATCTAGCAGAAACACTAACAGAATGCCATTAATGCATTATGCGTCTATGAATGTTATCAACACCATTACAGAACATCCTCCAAAAAACAAGTCCAGTTTAAGGGAATCAAAAGATGAATTTCTTGTCTATAATACGATAGACAACGAGAAAAATGAACAAGGTTTTAGTACCATAAATCAGAGGCATACCCAGAATCTAGGTATGCCTTCAATTAACCAACTCCCCCCTCTCAAAAATGCATCTAACAAGGGGAAAGGAAAAAAGTCTGATTGCATCTCACTTTTACACTGTAAAATGTCAATATCATTAACATGAATAGGTATTTGCATATAAATAAGAATAAATTAAGGAGTTTAAAGGACTCAATATATTGTTTCTTCGAAACAGTATTTCTGCTAGACATACTCCCCCTGAAATTCCTCAACTTGCAAATCCTATTGGAGCTCCTCGCAAAGGGGAATTGTAGTAACTACATATGTGGTTAATGAATTCCCTCTAATAGTTAAACAATCAAGAAATGATCATATACATCATAATAGACCTATTCCAATGTGTTATCCATGGTAGATAACAACACCACCATCAGTGGTCATACCGGTCGTTGCACCAGCTCAAACTGCAATTGTTATACCTACACAGAATACACCTCATCCGGATAATCCACAAATTATTATGAACACATTTGAGTCATTAATGATTTAGTTGGAAGATATAGAAGAACAACATGCACCAGTTCAGTAGAAAAAAGAGCTTACCCTGAATCGGTGGATACAATTCCTCCCCCACCAAATTTTGTTAATACCACAGACCCAATTTTTAATTGTTCGGGAGATCTGTAACAACAATTAGCTCATTTTGTCTCTCGTTGTTATCCTATAATGGGAATGTATCAACAACAAGAAGTAGTTAAGATTAGGTGTTTTTTGTATTCATTACATGTAACACCACGAGATTTTATGAAAAATATTCTTTTAATTTCATTAATGTCTTGTGTTTTATGCTACACCAAGATTACCTTGCACTATATGCAACACCATATTAGCTTGCAGTATACGAAACACTATTCTTGGATCGTGTTACACACAATTTTGATAATAGTTATTCTACACAACATTGAGTATATATATATATATATATATTCAATGTATAAATGAAATATGGTTGGATTCTGTTATATGAAACAACAAAGGATTCTTTCACGACACGCAACCCTGACTTGCCTTGCATTACACTCAATCACGACCTTCCTCGATAGAGTGTGTTGTACGCAATACCGGGTTTTACTAAACAATGATATATTATTATAATATTATTATGAACTAGCCGTTATGAATAGTATTAACTAAATTTTAAATTTTATAACATTATTATTCATCTTACACATTTTCTAGAACATGGTATAAGAACAAAATAATTTTTTCGGGAAAAATAAGTATTTTTCAAAAAAATGCAGTTTTGCCGCCTTTTGATGGCGCACCCACCTTAAATCTAGTTTTTGACATGTTTATAAGATAAATTTGACAAAATAAAATTCATCTTTGAAATTAAGAAATAAAAATTTACTTTGGATAAATTTTTCATATTATTTTGGTAACTTTCATATTTTGATTAATAGTAAAAACACGCTATATTTTAATTAAAAACAACTTTTTTCATCGCAATAATTTATATGGTTATATTATAATATTTAATGGTTTTAAAGTATAAATAGAATATATTTTTACCATTTAATATAATGTTTGTCATTATCATTGATTTTACATTAAATTCGTAGGTTAAATCAATTCAATCTTTTGCAATGTTTTAATGAAAAACCTGTTTTCTTTCGACAACATGATTTATTTTAATTTAATTTCTACAACTTTTGTGTATTGAATTTGGAAAAATGGATTCCATATTTTGAATCAGTGGGTCCAAATTATGTTAATAAGCTACTTTTCATTTTTGGGAATTTTCGAATAGTAACTATGGTAAATTTTATTTACCATAGTTAAAGGTAAATCGGGTAATTAAGGGTAAATATAATATTATAAAATTACCCTAACACATGCCAAAATTCTATTAGATGGCTAAAAGAAGACCCATATTAGCTAAGGGTCGTATTAGATTCATTTTATGGACATTTGACAATGAAAATAATTTAATTATTATTAAAACCAAAGAAAGTGACGACATGTCACCCTCTTAAATCTTATAAGTATAATAATTTTAATTTAGTGATAAAAATCATAAAACATCGAACATGAATAGTCTCCAGAAATATAATAAAATTATCTAGATCATGATTATTTATTTATAATTTTTATGGATTAAATAATTGTCATTAATGGTGATACATTAATGATACAGAAATTGTTTATTAAGTGGAAAATAAGTAATATAGGTTTTATTGAAATAATAATACCGATTAAAAGGACCACAAACCTGACCAAAACTTATTTTTAGTGTATATATACACCTTAATCATCCAATTACCTAATATATGACCGTTTGGATCCTTATAAAAGTGATTATGACACTTATATTATTTTATTTTAAATGATTCCAAAGTTTTCACCTTCATATTTTAATAAATATAACAATTTACATATTGTGATTTTAAGATGATAAATTCGAGTAAAAGTAATTTTGTGAAAGGTAATAGATTTATCTTCATCATATGATTTTATTTTTAATTCGTAATCAACAAATCAGTATATTAAATAATTATACAAAAATGTTTTAGTAATTATTTTATTAAGAGATAAGCCAAATAAATGGTTTTAAAAATAATAAAATAAATATTATATGAACTATTTAATGTGATCTGCTAATTTTATAGATACATATGACCTTGTATGAATATATTAAAGCTTTTATTTTGAACATATATTCTGTATATATTTTATATAAATTCAAATAAATGAATAGTTTCAAAATTGACACTATTGTTATTTTATAAAAATAACATCTTATAAAACTGTTTAAAATCACAAAAATATTTAAAAATTATAAATTTAAATTTATATGGTCTATAATGTTATAAATTAAACGATTATGGAAAATTCACAACAAATAAGTAATTATTGTTTATAATTTAAAATTTAGAATTTTATTACCACAAATAAACATAAATAGATTAAATAAGGATAAATCAAAATGATATGGTTTAAAATAAGATCCAAACATGCCTAATTTTGATTGGTTTATTATATTACAACCATATATCATCTAATAATAGAATATGAGTCATTTTCTGAGTTTTTTAAGTGGGGTTTGATTTATTATAAATTAATATTTTTTAGAATCCAAAGGTGCCCCTCTCCACCCTTATAAAAGGGCACCTCCTCCCTCTCTTCCACACAAAACATTGAGCCTTCACGATCAGCCAAACCCTGCACAATTCTCATCTCCACTTCCCTAGAAACATCCTAGAGGTCCTGGTCTTCTTAAACGACCAATTTTAGTGCCCTAAGAGGAGGTCTCAAAGAGGCGCTTCAAAGAAGAGATAATTTCAATTACCGATTCTTTCACCTTTATTTCTTCTTCCAATTTCTTCATCTTAGGTTGTTTCATTATGAAGTAATAACATCAGTATCAATCATATACTGATATGTTATTATAAGTATGAAACAACCCTATTTCACCTTCTATCCATCCTACAGAAAACGAAATCACCGCGCGTGTGTAGGTACGGAATACCGTCTCCACGCCGTGGTGTAATCTATTTTCCACCACCACCTTACTTGGTTGTGGTATAATGGTGTAAATAATAAATATATATGATTATTTTAAAGTGATATTGATTCTATAATTGTATACATACACTCCAATAAAATTCCACAATCATGGGAACGATATCATCGCTCATGCATACGTACGGAATACCATCTCCACGACGTGATGAGATTCACTCTCAATGATAACCATTCAAGAAGAATTATAAATTATATATAATAAGTAATAATAAAATATATGAAATAATAATTCTACTGGGTTTATGTATATATATATTTATGTCATCTATTTAATTCCATTCAATTAAATAAGGAAACGAAAACATCGTTCATGCGTACGTACGGCCTACCGTCTCCATGAACGGTGTATTTCTTTCCATTTATAGATATATTATATATATGTATATTATGAATATATGTTATATATAAATAATGTTATATATTATGGAATTAAGTAATCATGATCTATGTAATCATATGAATAATTACAAGTTAAAACACGGACGACAAATGAAAAGATTTTACCCAAAACGATCTTTAACATGGAATTTACAAAAGAACGGGTAATATAATGTCATAATTGAACCATATATGATATCATAACAATGAGTCTGATTCTGGAATAATTCAATGACATTATTTAAATCATTATACCGGAGTTTTGGACACTTACGAAGCAAATCGGACCTAAGGTAAGGGAAAATATCACAATCTCATTTTTATCCGAGATTGTTTATACTTTGAAATTTACTAGGGTGTATTTTATCATCCACATCCATGTTTCCTAAATATGTAATATTATTTCCATCCACCTACAATTTTTTAAATCCAATTTTACCCTTCGGTGAGTTTTTAGTGAAAGATATGAAAGGAATCTTTTGTCATTTTACGTACGAGGTACTTTTTTACTTTTCCGACAAAAGGACGAGAAGAATGTTTTTTTAACTTATACGACATTAAAGTATTTTTATTGTTTTATAAAGCCTTATTTTCATGAAGCTTACTCAAAAATATTTCATGACTATTTTCAACAAAATCTCTTTCTTTTAAGAAAGCTTGATGTTTTGTGAAAAGAAATTGATTTTGAAGAAGAAAGGATATTTTCCTCAAGAATTCATTTCATGTGTTTTATCAAAACCTTTTTCCATCTAAGATGACATTATTTCATATGTGTATGTTTCATGTATAAAGTCTCTATGATTTACATGGTTTCACTTTTCTTATTATGAAATGATATCCATTTCTTTTATATGGATTATGTGATTATGAGATGATGTTTATGAAACACATTTTATATATTGGGTTATTATGAATGATGTATGTTTATTTTGTGGAACAAGTAAGATTGATTTCATTATGAGATGGGTGGGACCTATATCTACCTCCAATGCATTGGGTAAAGATTTATATCTCATGACATAGACATTGATGGAATGGTATGTTAATCCGGTTCAGTGTTACAGGACTGAAACGAGGAGTGAACTCGATTCAGAAAGGGACTTTGTCCACAAAGATGGTCTTGGCAGCAATGCCTTGGCTACTATGGAAATAATATCATGTGCTTAATGGTTTACACAATTACATGTTTTATTTCCATGCTATTTTAACATTCTTAATGTTTCTTTAATATCTATGCCTTACGTACTTCCATGTTTTATGTCATTGCTCAATCTTTTGATGTTTAAACATTATGTTCAAGTTTTTAAGTTCAAATGTATATGGTATGTTTTATTTTATCCATGCTTACCCTTACTAATCATTTGAGCTCACCCTTTTTATGTTTTCTTTTTCCCAGGATATAAAGAACGGTTTTAGGTAAAAAAAGGGGGAAGATCTTTACGGGAGATGTTGATGATCTTTCACCACGATTAGAAGATTATGTTCCAAGATTCCAAAGACACTAAACTATTACGGTCCTTGTGTGTCTGTTTTTGTTATGTATTAAGTATTCCGCAAATGTAATTTAATGTTCATGTACGTCAGGCTTTGGGTCTCTACATTACAAAGACTATCTTTTGTCTTGTATACATGTTTTCAATCTCGGTCAATTACTGGGTGGGGAGATCTCTGTTAGAAATTTATTCTTCAATTTAGCCCTACAATACCAAAGATGACAATTTTTTATCATACGAATAGTAAAAAAATGGGCAATGATATAGTTTCAGATTTCATTGCTCGATGGAAGGGATTAACAGATTTTGTAAGTTTAGCACTCCCTCAAGAAGAGTTGCTACCAATTTGTGTGGAAAATCTGCGTGATCAATTACAGACACCATTGATACTTGTGAAATAAACATGAGGGTATCGAGACCTTACATCAATCACTTAGCAGACAGGAGACTCTATTATTGAATCTAAGTATAAAACTCGTGTAATTCCATCAACTTCAAGAATAAGGATAGGAAGGATAGAAGCTGTTAGAATCACACTCTAATAGGAACCTCTACTACTTCTACTTCAATACCTTCATCACTTCGAAGGGATCCACCTCTTGATCATCATTATAAATGGACATATTGTCAATATGATCAAAGATATCAAAGGCAGAAATAGTTTGAGAAGATAAAGAATAATTTTTATTCTTTCATGAATGAAAATGTTCCTGGTTACTTCATCTCAGCCTTAGAAAACAATTCCATTCAGTTGGCAAGTCCGAAGAAGCCAAATTAATATAGAGATGAAGATCTTCTGAATTATTGTCCCTTTCATCAGATATTGGGGAACCTCATTAAGGAGTTCTTTGTTTCCAATGACCTTCTGCAAAATATGGTAGACTCTAGAAAAGTGAAATATAAAATTCATTAGGTCAAATAACATGTGTTAATACTACCAATCCAAAGGAAGAAGAAGAATATGAAGAAGATAAATGTAAAAATGTGCAAAAATATGAGGATGGGATGATCAAGAAAAGAATCAACTGGAATCATTCTATTTTATGAACAAAGTTGAAACAACCAATTTTGTCTTTTACCACTCCTACCACAACAAAATCATGTTAATGAAAAAGTCATTCCTCAATGAAATAAAGTGGTCATAAGGATAAAGATCATTTTGAAGAAGACGAGCTGGCATCAAGGCCAATGTTTTCCTTGACCGTAGAAAATTTTAAACCATCTATTTCAAAATCACAACCACCACCCATACAAACAGAACAACCAGATGTAACATATCAGAAAAAGTCATCATTAGAAGAAGAATTGATATTTGGTTCCATTAATGTTATCTATATATTGTATCCTTATGACAATGATGATTTTGATTATAACGATCCAGGATTATTTATACCTAGTTGGGGAACTAGTGGAAGAGGCAAAGGTTAAGGATACATGGGAAGATGCGAGAATTATAAAAATCACTGTTTGAACTCTACCCCTGATCAAACCATATATTCAATAGAAACCTGTAGAAGAGCTCTTTTGCGGGCTCAACAAGAACAAAGAGTTTCTTCCATTAAAAACAAGTGTAGTTCTGGAACAATTATACTAGAGGACCAATTATAAGACACCCCATATTATTATCCACAAATAAATAGACTTAGTCAATCTAATTTACCAATTCCGACAGTATTTATAGCTTTTTCTACAACACAATTCATATCTACAACAGAAGCATCAACTTCCAATGCACTTGAAAAACCATATTTACAAGCTGGGAAATGCAGTCCTTTGGAACAAAAGTATGATGTTTTGAAACAATTGGCCCATGTACCATCCATGTTTTCAATTCTGGATGCTTTGAATCTATAAAAAGATCTTCGAGAGGAACTTATTGAGACTTTGTCAAGTACTAAAGAGTTTGAAACCGATGTTTCTGCTGCTGAGGTTTATCGTAAGAGAATGATTCTATAGAATGTCATGAAGTTGTATATTTTATGGAAATAGATGAAGACCATGTGTTACATAAGAATATTAGACCTTTGTATTTTTCTATAATGGTTAATGACATAAATATCTGATGAGCCGTCATTGATAATGGCTCCAGGGTCAACCTGATTCTCATTCGTACACTTCATCGATTGGGCCTAAATGAATCAGACTTATTTCCTTTTATTTTAATGTTGCAAGGATATGAAAAGAATGAACAAAAACCTCTAGGTGAAATTACACTCAGAACTCAGTTTGGAGATTTTCTGTCTAATTCAGATTTCATGGTTTTTCATCAGGACATAGCCTTTAATATTCTTCTTGGAAGGCCTTGGTTACATCAACATGCAACCATTACTTTTTCATACCACCAATGTCTGAAGTACTGTTTCAATGGTAAAATTGGGACACTGTATGGTGATGAAGATCCATTCAAAACATATGATTCACAATACATTGAGGCATGATTTTATCACAAAAAAGAAAAAAATTCACATAACCAAGGATATAACAAGAGTGAATGCTCCAAATGGTCTAGAAAAGATACTAGAAAATCCATTCTTGCATTTGAGTACAGATTTTTTGTTAATTATCAATAAAATTTAAATGGTAAAACCAAATCCATGGAGTCATCTATTAATTTCTAAAATGTCAATTGTGACGATAGATCCTGATAACATGGGAGATATTATTGATACACCAAGCAATTATGGAGGACTAAATGGAGATATTTTCATTTCATCTACTGAACTAAAATGAGCCTCTACATGATCAATTAGAATATAATAAATTGTAGCATTGTTAGAGGAAGAAAAAGATGTTGATTATCAATCCATCAATACTTATTTACCATATAAATACCCTTTATCATTAGTAGGGTCAGGTATGGTGGCTTCTTCTTCGGGATGTTAAAATACTGACTCCTCCCCTAGCTCTGGGAGTATTGCCTTGTCATATACTTTGAAAATTGTGATAGAATAGGTAACTCATATTAAGGAAGAATATGAATATCTTATGGATGCTCCTCCAGCATTGGAAGAAGGTGTCTTTACCACTGGGGATGAACAATATGAAATAAATCTGGCAATAGAAGAAGATCCATGCACCACTCTAATTAGTGTGGACATGACCTTTGAAGAAAAAGAGGTGAATACTTACTTTCTAAACAAACATTGAGATATATATTATTAGAATTATACAGAAATACCATGTCATAATCCTGATGTGGCCACCCATCATTTGGGTTTTCGAGAAGAACATCAAGGATTCAAGCAAGCATCAAGGAGAACACACCCAACACATGACTCAAAAATTAAAGAGAATGTTGATAAGATTATAAAGGATAACATTTCTAGGGAAGTTAAATATCCCAAATGGCTGACCAATATTGTCTTAGAGGAAAAGAAGAATGGGAAAATTAGAGTCTATTTTGATTTTAGAGATCTTAACTGGCATTTTTCTAAAGATGATTTTCCAGTCCCGAATATAGAACATCTAATTGATGCAACGACTGGCTATGAAGCTCTTTTCTTTAGGGATGGTAACTCTCTGTATAATCAACTTCGAATGGGTGAATGTGTTTTCATGATGTGGAAAATTTATTATTATTTTAATGATGATTTATATTCTTGGGAAGACCCCAGGTTGTCACTCAAGGAGCGTTGTTGGGTTTAGAGTGTGCGTTTATAATAAGAAGTACATAAATAGGGGTGCTTTTGAAAATAGTTTTAGGATGAAAAGATTTAATTAAAGAAAAGGAAATTGATTATTATTTCAAGGTTGATTTATAGTCTAGGGAAGACCCTAGGTCATTTATCAAGGAGCGTTGGTGGGTTTAGAGTGGGCATTTCTAATAAGAATTACTTAATTAGGGGGTTGTTTTGAAAACAGTTTTTGGATCAAATTACTTAATTAAAGAGATTAATAGTTAGCCAGAAAAGGAACTGTTTATTTATTATGAGATAAAATGGTTTATTGTGAGTTCACTAAAAACATTTAAAACTCAATGTTCTTGGGGATTAATTATGGATTGAGGTAATTATTTGGTTGAAATCAATAAGAATCCTGATTACTTTCCAAGATCTTATATCAATGAATGCTGAGCCAATACTTGACATAACAATCATATAGACAAGGTCCGGATCACATGAATGGTATAATAGCTGCCAAAACAAATTTAAATCTCAAATAAATGGGGATGGAACGTATTATGGTGCGTCAAATCGGAATATCACAAGTCATACACTCAAAACATCGCATTGATCGGTTAAAAGTAAAGATCATTTCATTCAGTTAAATCAATCAAGGATAAATCAAAGTAAGATACATATAAATAAAAAAGTTTCAATCCAAAAATACATAAAATGAGTAGTATTATATGATCATGAACTCCCTTTACATGTGTGTGGATCCCTCAATATGAATGACCTCTGTTTAGCTCAACATCGGGAGCAGGAAGAAGTTCGGGTGGAACTCCTTCTTCATTCTTGATCCCTCTATGAGGATATGAGCCTTCAGAACTTCTATGATGAGGAGTAGACTCCAATAGAATTCCAAAATGGTAGAGCTTCATTTCTTGGACAAACATAAAGATGGGTATCCCAATATTCCATTTTATAGAAAAATTTGAAGGTGGTTTTGAGCACACAAATTTCATAAAACCATTTATCACATTATGTTATCCCACAAGACAGACACGTCTTGATTTATAGAAAATAAAAAATGTTGTAGCCTCTTCTCATGGCTGTATCCACCGAATTTTTGGCACAATTTGGACACCAATAGTCCCAATATATGGATAGATCACAACAAACCACTTTAGACATCATGTAGATGCGGTGTGCTGGATAGATCAGTTCACTTGGTCAACCAGATTTCCGAATGAGTCTTGGGTTTCTTCATTTGAAATGTAGCCCAGTAAATTTAGGACCATCCCAAAACAATGAATCCCAATTGGATTCATAGTTTAGGGGAAGTATGTGGATGAATACACTAGTGTGCAAGGATCTTTCCAAGTTTGGCCCATTTTTCTTGGACATCATAATGGGCCCTCCAAATCTCCTCCTCCTACAGTGGAACCATCAAAACAAGTAACATTTACCTTTTTAACAGTGATAAACAAAAAATAAATGATTCAAAAATGGAATTCAACTTGTAATTATTATTATAATTTTCAATATAAAACAAGTTTAACACAGTGGTGTAAAGGTGAAAATTACACAATGAATCGTAGTACGATCACAGCCCCACACCTAAACATTTTCACTCCTGGAAAAGTCACACATCCACATAAAATTATGAAAATATATATTCCAAATATCATGAAGATTTAACATTTGATGAAATTTTAATTCATTAATGTAATTTGATCAATGTAAAAACCACACTAATGAGTTTTTCCCAGTGAAAAGGGAAAATGATGTTCATAAATCATATCACAATGAAATTAAAAGAGATTAATTACCCCAACATGAGAAAGGAATTAAAAATTAAACCTTTCCACTAACTCTAATTGTGTGTGTGACAACCATTCCATGTTATTCATTGCATTTTCTATCAAATTATTATCGGTTTTTTTAACAATAATCTACTATAAATGATTTTTTTTCGTCAAACCTGTCACACATTATTTGTAATCATATTCCAAGACCACTCACACATATGAATTCCTAGAAGTCAAACAATAAGCTCCTCGCCTAGATATCCCCATATTTTTCACATTTCATCACTCCCCTCATTTATTTAATTTATTTTTTTAGAAGTTGCAATTGGAAAAACTCTCACACTAATCTCTCAATCCTTGTTTGATCTCCTCATGAAACTAACTGAAATAGTTATAAAGAGATAAAATTTTGAGGAGGAGTGGTTTTTGACCTTCCCAAAACACAAACCAACCAATTTTTTTTAAGGCATATAATAGTCGGACTTTAGGTACACACACATAGGTTAATCTGGTATAGTAATGAAACAGATCATATAAGGAATGAACATATGGAAATATTATTTAAAGATGAAAAATATTAACTTAAAATTTATTTACCTTATATTATGTACGAAATATTCACACTTTACGATGTGGTGCAAAAACTGTTGGAGATATTAGTGGCACAACTTTCCCAAAATCTACTCATATGAGGTGCATCAATCATGTCAAATGTCTCACAGTGATACAACCATATATATCATTGAAATAAACCAATTCACTAAAAATCACTCCTTGATGTTAAATTAATCCATAAATTATTTTTCACCTTCATTATGGTATTTTTACTTTCCCCCTTTATAATCACTGAATCATGGAACAATGAAATTTTTGATGGAGAAAAATGAAAGTACCATAAATAAGGAAAAAAATAGAAGAAATGAGAAAGACAATAGAAATACTAATGAACCCAAAAATATGGGTAAAATTTAAAGAATGTGAAAAATAGAATAATGAAATAAAAAATGATGAAAATTTCTATCTAACCTAGGAATGTACCCATCCCCCAACACCTAAAATGTGTAGTGTCCTTATTGTAATAATAGAAAATGTGGGAAGGAAGGATAAAACCAAGTGTGTTTCATTGGTATATTTCTTCTTGAACATGGAGTTCCTCTATCTGGAACTCTGGAAGGGCTTTATGGAATTGCTTCAGCTGCTTCCCATTGACAGTGACAGCTTTCTAGGTTTACTCATTTTGAACCTAACAACACCATATAGAGATACATTAATAACAGTGTATGAGCCAAACCAGAGGCATAAAATCATACCTAGATGAAACATAAGACTTTCATTATAAAGGATAACATTTTTCCAAATGTGAAACTAATGATGAAGGATGATACAGTTATGGGTAGCCTTGGTATGCTCCTTATAAATCATGCTGTTCTCATATGAATCTATTCTCATTTCCTCAATATCTTGAATTTGCAACTTCCTTTGAGAACCTATAACAGAATAATTATAATTTCTGTGTTTGATAGCATAGGAGGATCAATGCTCAATCTAAAAGGGGAGGTGAAAAATCTTTCCAAACACAAGACGATAGGATGACATTTCAATGGGAGTATTGGAAGCAGTACGGTAGGTCCATAATGAATCATCAAGTCTAAGAATCCAATCTTTTCTATTGGGCTGAACCTTTTTTTCAAAAATTTGTTTTACCTCTATATTTAACACGTCATCTTGAAAATTGGTCTATGGGTGTTATGCAGTAGACACTCTATGACTGGCCCCATACTGACACAAAAGTGATTGCATTGTTTGGTTGTAGATATGAGAACCATTCTCACTAATGATGAACCAAGGTAATCCAAACCTGCAAAAGATCTGAGTTCTCCAAAATTCAACAACTGTTTTGGAATCATCTATCCTTGTGGCTTAGTCCACTACCAATTTTGACACATAATCAACCTCCAGAAGAATGTATAAGTTTCCAATGTAATTGGAAAAGGGGCCCATAATGTCTATTCCCCAAACAGAAATAATTTAATGAAAGTGCAAGTATTGTTGTGTAATTTCATTTCTTTTAGAGAAATTCTTCATTCGCTGACAATAAGGACATGATTTGAAAAAATCATGGGAATCTCGAAAAAGTGTTGTACCAAAGGGACTAGAATCAAGGACCTTGCGAGCAGTCCATCGGGGAACAATGTGGCCCCTACAAGCAAGAGTACGATAGAATCTAAGGACAGACTGAAACTCACTATCAAAGACACAATGCCTAAGGACTTTATCATTACATGTGCTCTAGAGGTAGGTTTCATCCCAAATGTACAAATGAGACTCATTTTTTAGATAACTATGTTTGTTTTTGTTAAAATAAGTAGGAATACAATATGCTACCAAATAATTTAAAATTTCATCATACCAAGGAATAACATCTTGCACTAGGTATAATTTTTAATCAAGAAACATGTCATTAGTGGGAATATAGGGGGATGATCCTAATGAGATCGTCAGCCACTAAATTATCTACTCAATTTTTATCTCTAATTTCTAGATTAAATTCCTAAAGGAGGAGCATCCAGGGAATGAGATGTGTTTTGGCTTCCAGATTCATAAGGAGATACCGAAGGGCTGCATGGTCTGAGAACCCAATGACGTTGGACCCTAAAAGATACAACCTGAATTTAACCAAGGAAAACACAATAGAAAGAAATTATTTTTTAGTTGTGGTGTAGTTTTCTTGGGTATGGTCTAATGTATGTGAGGCATAGGCTATGACATATGGAGGTTGGTCAATCCATTGTGACAAGACTGCCCCAACTGCATAGTTAGAGGCATCACACATGAGCTCAAATGGTAATTCCACCAAGGTTGTTGGATTACTTGGGGTGGAATGAGACACCATTATAACTTATTAAAAGCATCCCCACATTCATTATTAAAAAAAATCATTTTTTGGAGTAATCGGGAGAGCAGGAGTGTGATTTTACTAAAGTCACAAAAGAAACCGTGGTAAAATCCAGCGTGACCTAGGAAAGACTGCACATCTCGTACATTTTTGGGGAATGGTAGTGAAGAAATGACATCCTCTTTTGATTTATCTACTAGGATACCATCCCTATAAATGACATACCCCAAAACTATACATTGTCACAACGTAAAATAGAATTTCTCGTAATTAAATACAAGAATATATTCAATATAGATATGTAACGCTCGACTAAGTCTACTCAAAATTTCATCAAAAAGGAGCCATAAACTATGAAATCATCCATCAAAACTTCCATGAAATTCTCCTGGTAATCCAAAAAAGTAGTAACCATGAATCACTAGAAAGTACACATAGTATTTCACTGATTAAATGGCATCCTCCTATATGAAAATGTGTCAAATGGGCATGTGAATGTTGTCTTTTCCTGATCCTCAAGGGAAATACGGATATGAAAGTATCCAGAATACCCATTAAGGAAACAGTAGTGTGACTTACCAGCTAGCCTCTCCAGCATTTGGTCAATGAATGGAAAAGGGAAATGGACCTGTCAAGTTTGTTGTTTTAGTCGGTGATTGTATATACATACACGACAACTATTTATCACACAAGTTGGAACCAATTCATTGTTTTCATTTTTTATTACTGTAAGGCCAGTATTTTTAGGAACTACATGAACAGGACTAGCCCATTGTCTATTAGATATGGGGAAAATGATTCCAGAATCCAATATTTTGTTTACAGAATTTTCCACAACTTATAGGAGGGTTGGGTTCAGTCGACGTTGTGTCTGCTTCACTGGTTTAGCATCATAATTTAATAAAATATTATGGGTACAAATTGATGGGATTATACAATGAATTTCAGCAAGTGTCCATCCCAAAGCATGTTTATACTCCCTCAAAAGTTTAAGAAACTGCAATTCATGATTAGGAGGAGCGAACTGGAAATGATGACAGACAACTTGTTTTCATTCTCAAGATATGAATATTTTAAATCAGGAGGCAATTGTTTTAGTTCCAATTCAGGTGGATTTTTTATTAAAGGTAGTGTGTGTTTGAAAGTGAGATGTCACTGATCTCATCTAACTGCTCAATGGTTTCATCCTCAATAGAAGAATGAGATCTTACAAGCTTAGAGTATCATCAATGGTCAGTGGATCCTCAGTGTTCAAGAAATCATCAATTAATAAACATGCCTGACAGTTTACAAATACACTACAACAAACATTTCATGACTTGTTTCCTAGAATTTCAATCATCGAAGAAAACTCAAAAAGGGGATTATGGCAATGGAAGGTAATTTTTTTCAGTGGAAGGAAGTATATCAATTGAATTAATAGTGAGAGAGGAATGTTCTTCTGAGGGGTACTTCCTGGAATCAAGGATGTTGAAATGGACTATGTAACCACTAAATTCAATAGATAATGTACCATTATGGACATTAATGAAGGTTTTGGTGGCTTTCAAGAAGATTCTACCAAATATAACCATGTCCTATCCATTCATCCTATCATCCTCAATTTAATCACGTAAAAGTCAACAAGAAAAAATAAATTTTGGACCCTCACAAGAATATCCTCTAACATAATAGAGGGGTGTGCGGTTCTCCGGTTATCTAGTTGAACAATTATTGTAGTGGGATTCAGTTCCCCAATCTGTAATATAGATTAAATAGTGTGAGGCATCACATTTATAGAAGCATCTAAATCATGCATAGAATTAGAAAAAGAATACTCCCCTATGGTGCATAGAATTGTGAATGTTATAGGATCATTTAACTTTGTGGGAAGTGATGGCTCTATAAATGCTAATACATTCCTACCCAATATCACTTTCTTATCACCTTGATGTCTCCTTAGGTGTGTACACATATCCTTTAGAAACATGGCGTACAATGGTATTTTCATCAAAACATCAATCAATGGGATGTTAGCATGCACTTCTTTTTGAATTTCCAATATTTCCTTATCAAGTTTATTTTTCCTTTTTTTCTGGGTTGGGTGGCCCTTTAAGGAAATGGAATAAAAATGGTCGGGCTAGTGTTCTAATCAATATAAACACTCTTTCTTTGGAAGGGATTATATCAGGACAAGATTATTCAACATCTAGAACATTTTTATTGGTAGGGATGAAGGTTTCCT
This sequence comes from Viscum album, assembly GCA_963277665.1. NCBI lineage: Eukaryota > Viridiplantae > Streptophyta > Magnoliopsida > Santalales > Viscaceae > Viscum > Viscum album. The sequence continues at coordinate 1,975,108,692 of OY728133.1, forward strand.
CAATAGGGGATGACTGTAATGGGGGATTAATATTACTTTATGCTTGTTTTCCACTCCTATGTGTGATTTCACTAACATTTCTTTTATCCATATAGTTAACTACTGGTTTAGTGGGAAGTTTAATTGACCCATGACATTGATTTTCACCCACTGGGTTGGATAGTTAGCCTAATTGGGGTTTGAGGACTTGTATGGATACCTGAATGGTTTGTTGAAATTTGATATTGTTGGATGCCATTTTTTATCATATCTTCTAGGATAGGATTGGGTTTTATAGGGTATTGTTGTAAATCTCTTTGGGGTGGTTGAGGATTTCTAGGTGGTGGTGGTGGATGACTACTCAGCCCCGGTTGGTTACATTATTGTAGAGGATGGTTTGAATACCCCCCTTGACTATAGGATTTGTTCTCCTTCCACCCAGGGATGGATTGATAATAATTTTCTTACCTAAAGTGTTCGTTATAGGGGAGGCTTAAAAATTTTTTCCCTCAAATCTCAGATGTTTACCTCAATTGAGAACATTGTTTCGAGTAGTGGGTGTCAGAAGAACATATAAAACAGTGGATGGGAGGAGGAGATTGGTATTTCCCTTGGAAAGAGTATGTTTTTGAAGAAGGGTACTTACCTCTTCGAACATTAATTCCACCTTCATCTCAAATTCTGTACTTTTCACCTCATGGACACCTCGAATTGGTACATTGGTCCTCGAACCAAATTTTTGTGTGTATTGCGCCATGTTCTCAATCCAGGTTCTTGAAGAAATTTGGGTCTTATCAACAAGTGCACCTCATGTTTAGCATCGATCATATTTATATCAATAAGGATTAAACATTTATAAAAATATTTCATAAAAAGTTGATCACATATTGGGTGGTGTGGGAAACTTGAACATAACCTTTTAAAGCATTCCCAATATTCATGTAATGTTTCCCCATGAGATTGTATTATCCCAAAAATTAAATTTCATTATTGTTGCATTTTAATAGGATGGAAAATATTTTTCAAAAAAAAGGTGTTTCATGTCTACCAATCCTCTTATTGGGGAATTAACATAATATAACTAGTCCTTTGCTATGTCTTATAATGAAAAAGGGAATGCCATTAACTTTATTGTTTCATCATCCACTTTTTTAGGTTTTAATGTAGAGAAAACAATGTAAAATTCATTTAAATGCTTGTGTGGATCCTTTACAGGAAGTCCCCCGAATCTTGGTTTTATATGAATTAAACTAAATTTTAGTTCAAAACTGGGTTCCTCGCCTTTTAATTGAATATAGGAAGGTTGGATATCAACATAATCAGTGGTAAGTTCTTTTAGTGTGAGATTGTTTTCAGACATGTTATTCACATTAATTTCAATTTTAATTTGGGTTCCTAATGAAGAATAAGAAGGATCAATTTTAATGTTTATGTTTTGTTTGTCCTCCTTCAAAGGTTCCTCTTGTGTATCTCGGGGTCACTAATGTAGGATTCTCTTAGGTTTGGGGTCAATAGGTTGTAAGTCTCCTAGAGTAGAATGTGTCATATACCGAACCTACACAATAAATAAAATAACAAAAAATAAATGTATAGGTAGAAGATAAAACAAACAATCATTCAATTAATTTACAAAGAAAATTATAAAAAACACGCACTAAAACCAAAGTGCACCCCTACAATGACATAATCATTTGACTCTGTTTTCATGACGTGGAAAATTGATTTTCAATTTTAAGATTGATTTGTAGTCTAGGGCAGACCATAGGTCATCTCTCAAGGAGAGTTTGTGGGTTTATAGTGTGTGTTTTTAATAAGAAGTATTGAAATTGGGGTGATTTTTAAACAATTTTAGGATGAAATAAATCAATTAAAGAGTTTAATAGTTTGAAATAAAAGTTAATTTTTATTAATTATGTGATAAAAGGGTAAATTGTGATTTCACTACGCACATTTAATGCTCATTGTTCTTCGAGATTAATTAAGATTTGATGTAATTATTTGGTTGAAATCAATCGGAATCCCGATTACTTTCCAATCTCTTATATCGAAATATTTTGAGACAACCCTTGTCCGAACAATCATATAGACAAGGTCCAGACCACAGGAATGGTATAATAGATCCCAAAACAAATTTAAATCTAAAATAAGTGGGGAAGAAAAGGATTATTGTGCTATCCAAATGGAAAAAAAAATTCACACACTTATAACTTCACACTAGTCTGTTAAAAGTAAAGAGCATTTCATTCGGTTAAATCCAAAAAAAAAAGAAAAATCAAAGTAAGATACTTCTAAATGAAATGTATAAAAATCACAAATACATAAAACTAGCAGTATTACATGTTTCATAACTCCCTTTACATGTTTGTATCTCCCTTAAAATGAGCGCCCACCGTTTAGCTCAACATCGAGAGGAGGATGAAGCTCGGGTGGAACTCCATATTCATTCTTGATCCCCCGATGAGGATAGAGCCTCCAGGAAAACTAAGGTGTGGAGGAGACTCATCTAGGACTCCATAATGGCAGAGATTCACTTCCTCATCTATTATACAAATGGGGAGCTCAAGATGGCATTTTATAGGAAAATGGGAAGGTTGTTTTGAGAACATAGAATTCTTAAAACCAATTGTCACATGAGTTTAGACCTCAAGACTACCTTATCTCGATTTGGATAAAATAAAAAAGTTGTATCCCCACCTCTATGATGTCTCCACAGAATGTTTGGCATAATTTGAACACATATAGCCCTATATAAAGACATATCACAAGAGACCACTTTTGACTTCGTGCAGATGCGGTGTTCTGGACAGATCATGTTGGTTGGGAAAAAAGATGGCCAAATGAGACATGTTTTTATTCATATGAAATGTATCCCAATTAATTTTGGACTATCCAATAAAATTTCTGCACATTAGTATTCACGGTTCATGAGCAATGTGTGGATGAGTCCACTGGTGTGCATGGATAATGCGTAGTTTGGAAAAATTTTCTTGGACATCATCACGGGCCCTCCAAATCATCCTCTACTACAATGGAATAATCAAAACGAGTATCATTTTATTTTTTAATAGTGATAAAAAAATTAATAATTATAACATGGAATGAAACTTGTAAATATTTTTATAATTTTCAATATAAAAAAAGATTAGCACAGTTGTGTAAATGTGAAAATTACACAGTGAATCAAGGCACGATCAATGGCCCCAGAGGATGAAAAATCTAAAGCCTTTAGATCCCCTAAAGGTGTGTTTTTCTATAGGGTAATGTCCTTTTGCTTACAGAATGTAGGCGAAACATTCCAATGTAACATCGACCATATCATCAAACCATTTTTTGGAAATTTTTTTGAATGTCATATAGATGATTTGATAATCAAATCTAGATAACAATATAATCACTTGGCTGATTTGGAGACTGTATTTAATAAAATTTGGCAACACAGTTTGCAGATCAATCCATTGAAATGTGCTTTCAGGGTAACCTCAGGAAAATACCTTGGCTTCATTGTAAATTATCATTATATTTATTTTGATCTTTAGAGAAAAAAAATCAATCCTCTGTATGTAAGCTCCTTGAAATTTGAATGAATTAAGAGGACTCCAAAGACAATTGGCCTATTTTTAGTGCTTCATCTCCAATTTGAAAGGGATGTGTTTTCCCTTCACCAGATTAATGAAAAAGGGAGTTACATACCTATGGACTGATGATTACCAAGAAACATTTGATATACTCAAGAAATTTCTCTTGATACCACAACTATTGATTCCACCTATCGAAGGAAGAAAACTTATTCTCTATGTGACATCCTTACAGTGATCACTAGGTGCCTTTCTCACCCAAAATAATGATGCTAGGAATGAAAAAAACATTTATTATCTCAATTTTACTATTCTTGATGTGGAAACTCGGTATTCAAGTATGGAGAAGTGATGTCTGGCATTAATATTTGATGTTTGGAAATTGAGGCACTACCTACAACATCCTGAGGTCCAATTACTATCTCGTTATAACCCGGTAAAATTTATCCTCAGTTGCACTATGCATACAGGACATCTTGTATGGTGGTGTTTATTTTTCAAAAGTTTATAACTTTTTTTTGCCTCAAAAGAAACTAAAGGGATAGGCTCTATCTGATTTCCTTATTGAACACCCATCTGTAGACGATACATCGTTTAATAATGAACATCATGATGAAGAGGTATTCCCTATTCAAGATAATTCCCAAACATAAGAAATGTATTTTCATGGTGCTTCGAAAAGTCCAATAGGGAAGAGATTGGAAAAACCTAAACTCAATAGGGTTGGATTCAGAATTGTCATTATTTCCCTAGAAAAGGCTGTATTACATTATTCTTTCCTATTATCGGAAGGTGGTACCAACAATGAAGCAGAGTATGAAGCTCCCATCATAGGTTTGGAATTGGCCCTTCAGGTGAAAATAGATCATTTAAGGGTAAAATGTGATTTAGAATTGGTAATCATACAAATCAATGTGGAATATTCAATCTGAAAAGAATAGTTAATCCATTTATGTGATTATGTTAGAGAGTTAATGGCTGAATTTCCCTCAGAGCCGAAATTTTCCTATGTCTCGTGATTACAAAATGCTCAAGCAGATACACTATATTATGCATCTACAGACTTGGAAAATCCAAATAGGGATGAGAAATTTATCAGCATAACCCATCGCCGTGTGGTCACACCTTTTGTTCAAACTAGAATGGATGAAATTAATGAAATTAGGCCTATTTTTGAAACATTTGGTTATACAATTGGATGTAGAACATCCATCATGGAATATATTCAAAATAGGGTACATTAACCAAATAGGGCTAAGAAGGAGTAGATCCGGTGACGAGGGGCCAATTTTATTAATTATGATAGTCTAGGCCAGGAAAATATCCTTTACAACAAGGCTTTGATATAATTCTCTGGTGATGTATTGATGGATAAGAGACCACAATAGTCCTGAAAGAAGCATATTCATGAGCTTGTGGTGACCACCAATATGGGAATAGACTCTGTGATCAGATCTAAATGCTTGGATACTTTTTGTCATCAATGACACAAGATTGTATATATTTCACTAGAAATTTTCATCCCAGTCAGGTGCATTCCAACTTTATTCATCAACCCCCAAAGATGCTACATACTGCTAAATACTCCAACCAGTTTTCCATATGGGGAATGGATGTAGTAGGGCCTTATCCTCCAGCCACGGCTATGAAGTTCAAGTATATTCCAACTGCTGCTGAATTCTTCTCTAAATGGGATGAGTCAATACATCTCATGGAAGTCGGAATCGAAATCAATGTTATTTTTGTCAAAACAAATATCATCACCAGATTTTGCATCCCTCATACTATTTTTGCGGACATTGGCACAAATTTTTGTTCTGCTAAAGTAAAAAAGTTATATCAGGAACATAATATCAAGTCCATCCACTCACCTCACTATCATGCAGTGGCCAATGGATAGATAGAGGCATTCAATAAGACTCTATCAAATATAATCTAGAAGATGGTGGATAAAGATATGAAATCATGAAATGATAAACTTTTGAGTGCTTTACGGGCTTATCAGATAACACCCATACTACTACACAAGAAACTCCATATTCATGGGTATATGGAACTGAAGTAGTTTTTCCAATTTAAATACAATTACCGTAACATAGAGTTGAAATATGTGATCAGTTGTCTACAGATGAACGATCTCAGAAACGGTTCGATGAATTGGAATGATTACATGAGAGAAGATTTAATACATTGAATCATTTAGAAGTCAATAAAAATATAATAGCTATATATTTTAATAAGAACGTTCAACTTCATTCATATTTTCATGGCGAAATGTTATTGGTCCTTATGAATGCAATGATACTAGGGAAGAAACCTCCAAAACATGAACCAATGTCAGATGGACATTATTCCATACATAAGGTTTATTCAAATGGATACTAAACCCATTTCTCAATGGATAGTGAGCACATTACAACTCTAACCAATGCATGATTTTTGAATAAATAGTTTTTTAAATTATACAGATTAGTCCTCACTGAAAGACATTAAACTGCATCATACAATGTCCTCGTTGCAAGACTTAAAACTACACAGCACCCATGTCCTAGTTGCAATGAATTAAACTACAAAAAAACCATTAGAGTCCTGGCTACATGACATTAAAGCGTGTATCATCATTATCCTTGTCACATTATAATGATTTTAATGTCATCATATATATAACTAATGTTTTCTCTATTTAACATTAGAAGCTTCCATAAGAAAACGTCATTGACATCATCACTACTCCTTAGTTGTACATGAGTCCCTCTCTTTACTATGTCTATGCCAGATTTTCATAGAGACCATGTTTAAATAAATACATATGGATTGATCCTCATATTCAATGTGATACATAGAGATGCGAAAATCTCAAATTTTGGGCCCATCTACAGCCACAAAATATTCTTATTTTCTATTATCCTCTTGTATATGAATCAGATCTTTACATAGTGTTTCCTTAAGATATCTGATTTGGCCCTTATACCATTTTATTTCTTAACGATTTACCGTTCTCTCAGAACTTGTAAAAAATACCTATACTTTTTGTCAAACTCCATTAGCATGAGGAATTATTGTTTAAAGAACTACATATGGCTTCATTCTCATATATTTTGAGATATGTAGAGTCACCCAGATCTCCAATATTGGGCCCAGTCGTGATATCAAAAACCCCTTTATTTTTTGATTAAGAGTCAAACCTACATAGAGAATGTTTTAAGAACTATATGACTTGATTTATTCCCCCAAAAATAAATATAGCAACATGTGGGTTTTATAACTTAATCCAGTCACAATATGCCTTTCCTTTCATATCAGTTCATTGTCATCCTTACCACATGATGTTAAAATTCATGGAAATATAATACCACTATACTTAATTTGCATCACCTTTTCATTATAAAATAAACCATTACTCCTCTTTGTTTCTCACACTGATCATAGCTCATGTGAGCATAGAAATTGAGTAAATGTCTTCTTTATATAAGGTATTTTAATTTCTTACGGGGTTAATAATGTCCTCAATACATGAATTAAAACCGTATAGTATAATGCCCTCACTGCATGACATAAAATTTCACATCATCATATTCATTCAAAGGAGATAATTAAAGTCTCAGTTTTACATATGTGTCAGATCTAGGTAATGGACATCAAACTCATTATCAATATTGATTCTTATATTTCTCATAAAAATTGAACATAAACCCTCATCCATATTTCACACTCTTAATCATGAAAATTTCTAGATCCTCATAATCTTTCATATGGTTTCTGGTGATAGGATTTCTAGCATCTAAGAGGTCGTTTGTCTTACTATGCAGCAGTTTCCCTTAGGCGGCCTTGCATAAGATTCCTACATAACATGATAGTCATCCAAAATATTCCATTATTTGGCTATGTAGCATATCCCTAGTTGGCTCCGCATAATACAACCCCTATAATGGGTTTTTCATGTAATGGTATCTTCATTTTATGTTATAGTATCTTTGTATCCTTTATTCATTGATGACAATATACCCAAATCAGTATTTTAAAATAGTCATTCAAGTATATTTGTCCCATTATCTTTCTCACAATCTGAAAATCTTCATCACAATGGTTTAAACATTTCCTTGACCATATGTTTGATGCACTAGAGAATAAACCTGAAATCACTTGGCCACAAGTTATATATTTTTTCTACTTCTGGTCCCAGTTTTATGACATAAAAATAAAGACACCGTATTTTTTTACGTTTGGGTCAGACCATCGTAAAAGTCATATTCTACCAATTCTTTGGACATCTTGATTGGGAATAAAATTTCAATATTCAGGTACCTTTCCCCATAAACCAAACTCTATGCTTTGGAAAATCTAAATCTCAATAAACTTTCTTTGACTTTTAGTAATAGAACATCAAACTTATGAGAGCTCTTTTGTATGACTATGAGGCACGTTACCTTAGGCGGCCTTACATTAGATACCTACGTAATGACCCTATCATTCAGAAGATTCCATTATTTGGATATTCATCATATTCCGTAGTTGGCTCTGCATAATACAACCCTCATAATGGGTTTGAGAAGTAATGGTAACTTCGTTCCTAGAAAGGACTTCCTCTAATGCCTTTAGCCCCTTTCCTATATCATATTTTGGTTCCAAAAATTCCTAAATCATATTGTAATGTTTTCCCTTCCATACCTGAATATGATAGTATGTTTCCCAAAAAATTATCAAGAAATTTTTAGAGTTTTCAAATAACTGTGGTCAGAGCTAACGACCTTAAATTAAAGCCACACAATAACCTCACTACATGACATAAAACAGCGTAGTACCAATGTTCTCACTGCATGACTTAAAACTGCACAGTACAAATGTCCTCACTGCATGACTTAAAACTGCCTAGTACCATTGTCCTCACTGTAAGAATTAAAACTACATAGTACCAATGTCTTCACTCCATTACATAAAACTACATAGTACCAATGTCCTCACTGCATGACTTAAAAATGTATAGTACGATAACAAAAATCTCCCCTTTTCTGATAAATGGTTAGCCATTTATCATACACCAAATTAATATAGAAATTATTTTATTATTCAAGAAATTTGTCGGTATAAAATAGCTATTTCATTCTTAAAATTCATTTCCATGGAAAAACCACCCATTGTGGTCTTCAGTCACCCGAATCTTATTTATCCCATCTATCGATAGAAAAACATTATATTCCTAACAAATTGTTTTACTTGACTATGTAGCACGTGCCCTTAGGTGTCCTTGCATAAGTTGCCTACATAAAATGTTTGTCAGTCAAAACATTCCAATTTTCGGCTAGACAACATATTCCCCAGTTCGCCCTACCTAATACAACCCCCGTAATGTCCTTGTCAAATATTGGTGCCGTCATTCTTTGAGAAGACACCCATTATGTTGATAAATGCTTCAAATTTGGTATCCATAAAAACTCATGGCCCATTATTCTCCTTATAAATGTTTAAATAATATTGAAACAATTCATAGCCATAATGTTTTTTTGAGATTTAGTTCTATGTTTACATTCAATGCTATTTTGACCGTAAATATTATCTCTTTATAGTTCAACATGCATGAATCTAAACTGCCAATAACAGAAGACTTGGTGCTCTTTTGATTGAGAACCTGTGAAGGGAATGCTAAACAAAAGTCAAGTCCTATCTCACTAAACATACATTTTTTTTCTGATTTTAGTAATATTAAGCAATAAAAAAAGAGGTCAAAAGATACAAAATTTATGGGATTAACCACATAACCCTAGAAACAATCCAATTATTCTCATTAGGTCCCATGGCATAATATGAAAATTTTGAGCACTTCATTCTTGTTATTATAATAATATTTTTTTAAAATAAAGGAATCATTATCATCATTTACTTTTTATATTACAAACAATGAAAAACATGAATGAATATTTATATTATTGAAAATAAAATTTCATTCAATAATATGAATATAAAGGTCCATGGACAAAATGGATCCTCTCTATCATGTTTATAATAAACTCTCTACATGACTTTTCATTTGTTGGACAGCTTCATAAGCCCTATTAAATGCTTGTTTAAGTTCAGATAGTTGAGCAACTCCAACCTCCTATTCCTGACAAAGTGCTTCCTTAGCAATTAAAATGGAAGTTATCCTCTCTAATTAGGTTTCTTATAATGTATTATTTAACTTATAAATCATTTCATGAACAACATCCAGTTGACGTTGAATATATAACAACACTATCGTGGTTTCTTTGATTGTTAGCTAATCTCAGTTGATTTATTGTTATGAATTTCCTCTACCTCAACTAATGTATCTTGAAGGACCTCTATATTGGAGAGTCGTTTAGCATCTTCATAATTTTTTCACAGCCTATGTAAAGACCCAAAAATTCCATGTAATTTTTTTATTTATATGGGAATTTTACGAGTCTTCAAAAAATAAAGGGATGTGAATCTATGGCCTAATGTTCCCGGAATGAATTTCTGAATGTCTTTTTCTAGTATGTTCAGTAAACATGCAAGCGGGTTTTGGTAACTTTTTAACCAGTGCATACGATTGAAATCTGAGTTCATTGTTGAATTCGTAGTGCTAGTATTCATTTAAAGATACCCTCACGTCGACTGCATTTGGTCGAGGATGAATGTTAGTTTTTATGTTTTTCGTGGAAATTAATATAAAATAAATGAAAAAATTTATTTTATTTTTATTAACCAGCCAATTGAATGCTCACTGTTGGGGACTACCCAATCTAGAAAACCCCCAATTCAAATCTGTGGTTGTGGGGACCACCCAAACCGCTATTAATGGGAGGGGGGAACCTATCACCTCCCCATTAATTTATTTCTCATATTTAATAGATCCAATCAATTGTGCTAACAAATTAAATTGTTAAATATAATTTAATATATATTGGATCCCGTCCACTTTTGAGAGGATTGGTTGGAGAAGTGTTGGAAAAGAGGAGAATTGGGAGAAATCTATGGAGAAACCCTTCCTTTCCAATCAAGAAGACCTCTGCAATGAAGAACGAGGAACCGAACTGAGCTAAGATTGGAAGTGCCTTACAGGATCAACGAGTGCTGACATTCTACAATGACTTCATCTTCTTCCTCATGACATCCTCCAATGAATGACAATATAGGGGTGTGATTTTGATTAATCATCGTTCATTTTATTTCATGTTGAATCTCCTCCCATGAGCCACTTGCTATCGCTCTAACGCGGAGGGTACGGGTCAAAAAAACATGGTCTGGCCTATCATCATATATTTTTTCTTCTTGATGTGTTCTTAGTGATGGTGGAGGATGGAGAATGACACCGGTGGGGCTCAGTAATGGCGGATGGCACCAAAAACTGCTGCGATGAAGGCGGCGGCATGACAACACCCACAAAGAAGGGTCGTGACCCATCAGTCATGGAAGAGCAAGGGCGGCGGCCGGTCAGAGGCTGGACATGTGATGGAAAGGAGGTGGTGCGTGTTCACACTGCTCGGCGGAGCAAGAGCCGCAACAAGACGTCACGACGGTGAATGAGGGATGTCGGTCGAACCGACCGCTGGTGATAGTGTGGCACATGATCGCTCGACGCAGAAGATGGGGTTGGCAATCCGGCCAGCCACGATGGGACGTCGCACCAGGGAGTACCCCGCACTGCGGGCCATCACACCACGAGCAGCCCCACACCGCGGGTCGTGTCACCACAGGACACCGCATCGCGGGCCACCGCACAATGAGCTTAACGGGCTGGGAGGGGACGGACCCAGCAGGCTGGGTCAGACCTAGGGATAGACCCAAGTTGGACCGGGTCTACATAAACCGAGTCAGGTCAGCCTAGGCCAGGTCAGGCCGAGTCGGTCTGACCGGATCAGACCAGACCCAGACCATCTTCGACCCTTTTCGCCTTTTCAGCCATATCTTGAGTTTCAGGTATCTGTTTGAGAAGCCGTATATGGTGCCAGAAACCTTTAATAGAGACTGTCATTTTGGTATACCCCACTTAGGTTTTGGATAGAGTTGAGGTATGGAAGGGTTGGATCAAACACGACTCCAACCGTGCCCTCAAGAATAAAAGCCAATAACTTACCGAACGTGCATCCAATTGATGCACCGTCAATTTCAATGAGACCCCTTTTCTATAGATGTCCTTTGGTATAATTCATTGAGGGACTTCATGGTAGATGTAGTATTGGACTATGGATTGAGGATACGACCCTCTCAGAATCAAGCGAGCTTAGTGCGGGAACCCTATAGCTGGTTGTAACATGAGAAAGGGATCCTATGTGGGTCTGTACTTGGGATCCTTTGTGGGTCTATATTTGAGAGTCTCACTTGGACCCACTCTAAGTATCCATGTGGGACTACTCTAGAATCCTACATGGGTCTGCCATACTAGGTTCCAATGTGGGTCTGATGATGTACTAGGATCCTATGTGGGATTGATGATTTAGGATCATATGTGGTTATGATGATTTAGGATCCTTTGTGGGTGTGCCTCTTAACAATGAAATATGATTCAGTAATTACATTTGATAATCTTTTCTACCATACTTAAGCTATACCTAGTATGAGATGAATCATTAGCTTTATTGCAATATTATGTGTGGCGTACCTTTTTGGTACTTACCTTCATGGTGATACCTTTGCGGTAACCTTCTTTGTGGAATACGTATGTGGTATATACCTTCGCGGTGATACCTTTTTGTCATTATTCTATGTGGTATACCTTTTTGGTACTTACCTTCATTGTGATACCTTTGTGGTATTCTTCTATGTTGAGTACCATTGTGGTACTTACATTAATGGTGATACATTTGTGTTATTCTTCTGTGTGGCGTTACCTTTGTGGTACTTACCTTTGTGATGTTACCTTCGTGGTATTCCTTCCTTTGTGGAACAATTGAGCTTTGGACTTTTGAGTTGGGCCTTGTATTTCCTCATGAATGAGATGGGTATACTTGATCACTTAGGTATATGTATGGGCATATACCTATGTAGGGTTGTCTGTTGTTTTCAGGATTTGTGTTTTATCCTTTGTGGATTTTTGTGAGACCTTTGAGGGTCTCAGGGTCCATACAATGTATCGTTTTACTCACCCATGCACATGCTATGACCACATCATTGTGTGTTTGTTGTAGATGAAGTTCATCGCTGACTGAGACTGAGATTATAAGGACTGGATGTAGCTCAAAGGTGGACATTAGACGAGGTTTACCACAGAGACGACTGTTCGAGAGCTGTACCTACCCTTCAGGTAGGATCCTTGCTCGGTGTTCACAGGAGATGCTTCAAATAACTTGTACTTTTCAGTTTTCTTGTACATTCAAGTTGGTATTGTATTATAGACCCTTTTTCTTAATGTACTCACTCTATTTACAATAAAGTTTACTTGTGTTCATATCTTGATGTGTGATTGGTTGTGTGTTTACAAGTTATAAAGTCTAGGCCTTCCCAGTTTATGGAATATGACATTTAGTTCTAGTCTCAATTCCCTAGACTATAGAAGGTAGGCTTGGGATTGTGGCAACATGGGCCCCGAGGGATGGGGTGTGAGTGCTTATGATCCATCTTCTATCAATGAATAGTCACATTCATTGCATTATAGACTGGCTGATAATTAAATCCACCAAATCCCAATACAAATAATACTGCTGGTAGTTTTTGAAAACAGGAAAAACTTCATCTAATGTATTTTCAGCAATTATGGTCCAAATATGCCTCCATGTCTTCTTACGCACCATAATTAGAGTATATTACGTCTCTAAGTATGAATATGTGTCACTATCATGAGGTATATTGTAATCTGGAAACAGGACTCTTAATGAGCTACCTTGTTCTACTTCTTTTTAGACAGTAGAAGCTTCACCTTCTGATCAAGGAACTGAAAAACCTAAATGATAAAATCAATGTCATTATTAGTTTCAAATAGAAGAGACAAATATGTTTCAAACAGCTGATTATATTTACCCAATAATAAGTTAGATACTTGATTGGATTCGTTCCCTGTATTCTCAGCCTCAATGTTTTGAGTAGATGTTTCTTGAGAAGGGTAATTTCCTTGAATCTTCTCAGTTATGACATCTGAAGGCTCTGGAATATCTCATGATGAAGGATCCATTGTAGGTATTTTTATAGATCTAGTGGAAGGATAATGTGTTACACCATGTTCTTGAAAGGGATTGGCAACATTTTCTCTATATAAAGATTCATAAGGTGAACTTTGATGTAAATAATCATGTTGAATAGAAATTATGTATGAAAAAAACAAGAATTGGGACATACGCCCTTGAAATTCTTCATTAAAATCCCCAAAATAATGGATGGAAGCTGGAATATAAATATTTGGATTAAGGGTGTCCATCATTTCAGTTTATGTGGCCTGAAATGTTACAAAAACTTCACTATTTAAGGTATCCAACAAATGTTGGTTGATTCCCAAATTGGCACCGCTGACATTTTGTTATGTTGTCTCTTTAATTGGTATTCAAACATCAAGTCTTTCCATGTTTGGGTCAACATCAGCATTTGTCATAGATTTCCCTATATCTTCATTCCTTTCATATGAAGCAATAGGAATATCAGTGTTTATTATTTCAAGATCCTTTGATAAAAGAAATTGGTGAATGTATTTAATCTTACCACAACTTTCCTATCTCTCAATACTTCCATGAGCAGGTATAGATGAATATTTTGACAATATATCTACTAAAATTGTAGATTCATCAGCATGAACCTGAGATTCCCTTGGGGATTCTTTTTATAGTCTTGAAGAATCATATCATAATCCCTAGAGAAATGAGAGTGACATAGATCCTACAAAAGGATATTATATGGTTACCAGAGTGTATTGAGCTGTTATATGCCCTAAAAATAGTAAAAATACTTACTTATTTAGCGAACTCTTTAGATCAATCTCATTGCTCTCTTGCATTTTTGTTCAAAATCCTATGAATATATTGAAAGGATCCTCTTAATAGGGGAAACATGAGGTAATGGTTGATGATTATCTATCCCCATTGCCCCAGTTATGATTCATGCTCCTGGAGAAAGTTCTGCCGACCTGGGAGGATCATTTTTTGTGTCAATAGGAGAGCCTCGAGGATCATATTTATGTGATTCAAGAATTGGTCCAGAGCTTCCTTCTCTATATTTATTTTGAAAAAATACATTTTCAATAATATTTATGATTATAAATGGTAAATAAGAGTAAATATAAAAGAAATAGGTAAATACATTCTCAGTATTAACATAAATATCCCACGCCTCCCCAGAGTCGATAATTACCCTTTTGTAGACTCCTAGGTCCAACATATGAGATATTCATTTTGAGGTTGGGATTTTTTAATATGTTTCATATATAAAAACCTAATGATCTGCAATATACTTATGTACTTAAGTAATGTTATTGTCCGGATAACAATCAAAAGGTGCCTTTATGTCACCAATATCTGTTATTCGAATTCCATTCTAGAGAAATGACCATGCATCACTGTGATCACGGGTTACACTATCCCAATGATTAATGGTTGTAAGTCACACATAATTCAATTTTGGTATGGTTGACTATGGAAGAGATACAACAACTTCGGATTGGGGAATATCTTCAGCCATACTTTCTTCAGAAAATTCAATAGATGGAATATGAATCTGTTTTTGATGGTGGTGACTGGATCCCCTTGGCGTTGGAGGTATTGATTCTCTAAACATAGTCTTAGATGTATACCTACTAAGAAGATGTTTTTAGGTCTCTAAAACCTCTGAAACTTCTATATCATCTCTGGACATGGACTTTTTAACACTGTTTCCACGTAAAACAGTTATTGTAGTCACCACTCGATATATTCCTTTTGTCAAAGACCCTTGAGGATATGAATAAACCCATGCTTTAGTATACCCAACTTCTAATAGAATTGATGCATCTAATGGATGTAATGTAATCAACAATTTTGAAACCTACAAAGCTATTAAAATCATCAATTGCCGCACTACCATTGGGTGTTTTTCATGTCTGACATACATGGGTGGAAATGTTTTTGAATGTTGAATGCATATAAACTGATGAGAAAACATATAGAGGACATAAGCCTCATAGATAATTTCACCATCAATCCTGGTAGATAATACTCCATCCCTGAATGCCATCATATAATATATCATCTCATAATTTTTTTTTCATTACCATCATAAATAAATATTCCATCTTATGGGTTACCAAAAGGAATGATGTTGAATTATCCTGAGAAAGTAAATTCCTTCATCACCACATCAATTCTTAAGTCTAGAGGCTGAATACCAGAAACTTTCTGTAAAAATGGAGTGAACCAACCATTGGGAACTCTCACTAAACTCAACATTGAGTATGATTTTTTTTACTGCAATCCCACCCCACAACACTTAGAATGGCCCTGAAATTCTAAATGGTTCTTTTCCATTATATAAATGCAGCAGGAGGTGGTAAATTCTTGCTAATACAGGGGTTTCTAGCCCAATATTCTTTCCTTCTACCAATTTAGCTGTAACGACATAAGTCACTAATCTTACACCACCTTCGGCTTCATGGATTGAAAACATATAAACACTTATCAACATTCAAGGAAGGAAGATAAGAATATTTTAGTATTTATATTTTGTTTGACTTTATATCCCCAATGCCTATAATCGCATCTTTCCAGTATAGGCCAATATGTGCCTGAACTGCCTCAGTTATCTATAGAAGGAAAGACAATAGGACCTCCACAGGTAGGTCCTTCCTCTGTTATTGGTTCTAAAAAGGCTTCCATCCACACTCCAGTATAGATATATTTCCTGTCCTTGGGTAAATTCTTTGCTATCTTAAAAAATTCATGGTCCAACGGTGGTGTTATAGTAACACCACCCCATGTTTTCATAGGAATTATGAATCCATCATACATTTCGCTAAGAATGGGAATTACAACTATCTGGTAAACATCCCAGAGGCTAATACAAAATTCAACATTATTAAATGAATGTAATTCATTTGTGGACTCAATCGGCTCAATAATTCAAGAATGAAATAACTTGTTTTATATAAATTTATGTTTCCCCAATCATAAAACATTTTAGATATGAACATTTGATAGCTATTTTCTAAATTATTCCCAAGTTCGACATTCCCAGAATTCAAACATCCACTCAGGGTTTACACATCTTCTAGAACGAAGGTCCCAATCTGCTTTCCAACCATTAGATGGATCTGTTTGAGAAGCCCAAAAAGTGGAATCATAACAATTCATCTTTATATCTATACCATGATCTTTTAACTCAAGAGTGAAACCTCTGTGATGAAGAATGAAACTAATAGAGACTGTTCCTTCTTATATTGGAACCCCCCTTGAACTAATATTCATGCAATATTAGTTGGGTTATTGGAGAAAATAATTTTTTGGAAAGTACATCATAATAGTTGGAACATGGGAATATTGAAAAATCCCATTCTCGTACAAGGTTAAGTAAGAACATTGTGGGTAATCATGATGGTATTGAATTACACGTTTCCATAACCCCGGAAGAGTACTTTTAATAATGTCATAATAGTCTTGTAAGATGTTCTTCACCATTTCATTTTGGAGAGCCTTAGTTTCATCAGTTTGGGTCATCAAATGAGTCATTAATTCCTATAAAGGAATTACCAATCTTCCAGGATATAATTTTAATGAGGAAATAAAAGGAGATTTTTTTTCAATAAAGGACATTATTCGCGTAGGTCCTTCGACAGGGCCAATCGTGTAGGTCCTTCATTGAGGTCATTCGCATTGGTCCGTCACCAAGGGTCCTAGTGAAAATCCTTTGATGAAGTCATTTAGTGTAGCTCCATCGATTAAAATAATTTTACCTTGATGAAATTTAAAGAGAATTATGCAAGAGAACAATGCAATAATTCAGGGAGAACATGTTATGAAACGATAGCTCCAAAATTTCATAGAAATAAAAGATGAAAAAATTCACAAAGGTTGAGCCCTATTTATAGGAAACCAAATACCTATGAATCCTGACATCACGAAACCTCTTCACATTGTACCTTGGTAAATAATCTACATGATAAACATGCATGATAATTCTAGATGGTAAACCTTCACTGTTCGAAAAATTTCACCTCAGGACTCAACACTCTAAGTATGTTTCAGATCCAATCCTAAGGTGGGTGGATTTTTATGACACTACTTGAGAATGTAACCAAAAATAATATGAAGAGAACTTTGGATATTTCAAATCCCAAATCAAGGTTTGACGAGTACAATGGAAAATCAAAATTTTCCCAAAGAACATCGTATAGGATGAGCTTTAAGGGCCTATGCGGTGGAGCTGCGTGACTCACCAACGTAGTGAAGCTACATAACAGACCTACGTGATAGATCTCTGTTCCAGAAGATGCTTGGAATCCCTACATAGAATACCTGTGTGGAGAAGCTAAGAAAAATACCTGCATTGGAAATATCTCTTCGACCAGGCCCATTCAGGCCTATAAATAGATCCCTTGGGCTCCCCATTTCAGGACTGAAAAAATGTGAAATACTATTTGATGCTCCCATTGTGCAGATCATTCACCTAGATCCCTAAAATTTTCTCAGGTAGCTCTATAAACGATGATATAAGTCATAATTAATTGGGATAATAATTTTTTTTATGTTCTTCAAATAATTATGTCATGATCCATACTTGCGTGGTATACTTGCACGCCATACCTATGCAGTATACTTTCGCACCATACCTGCACGGTATACTTGCGCACCATACATGAATGGTATATTTTCACACCATACCTGTATGGTATACTTGCACACCAAAACTGCATGATATACTTGTGTGCCATACCTACGTGGTATACTTGTACGATACAGTAACCCGGGGTACCTGCATGGCATACTCAAGCATGGTACCTACGCGACCAGATCAAGTATAGTCTTTTAAAATCCATTCATGGAAGTGTATCACCTTCCTTGGATTCCTTATCTAAAAAGGGATATGTTGAAGCCTCCACCATAACCTCCTAACTTATCAATCCTTTGGGAAAGGCACCTCAGCATGTCTCCTATTTGGGTTTGTATTTCCACAGTTAGGTTTTTCCCAGATTTGTTTCACAATGGGGTTAGGATTCATGGGATGTTTGTGGGTTTGTATATCCATGGTCACATGGAAGTTTCTCCCAGGACCAGTGTTGGGAAGCTCCCAGTTTAGAGGAAGGGTTGGGTCATTTCCTCTCAGTTATCAAAGAGGCGATCTGGAACCTCATTTCTTTGGTATGGAAGGTGCACTTCGGACATGATTTTCCTTTATGGCATATGAGAGGTCTCCCACTCCTACCAAGATCAATTAAAGGGCATCCATCCTTGTATAATCCCCTCACCTTCACCGCTTCTTCCTTACATTTGACACTTGTCCAATGTAAATAGAATAAAGGGAAGGTTCACCACCTCACCCTCTTCCACAGTCGACGTGTCCTCTTACATTTACAATGAGGAAACATTTGAACATGTGAATAACTTTATTGAATCATTGAAATTATAACATTTCTCACCCTGAGCATGACTCATGCAGGCTTAGATATTTTTCACGATTACCACATCACCATGACTAAATGAACTACAAGAAGTCTAATTCCTATTTAAAACCAGAACACATTGGTTGCCTCCTCAAGGCCCGAGCTCACAGGATATCCTCCTTAGGTATCCAACCATAATTCCCTTAATATCGCCATCCTCCATAGAAATAAGCCCCAAATTAAACCTTAGATCATCATGGAAAACTTTTTAGGAAGTAATCCCATACACATCTCTCTCAAGAGACCATACTCTCCTACAAGACATATAAAACTACATGGTATTTGATTATCATCCATATGCGATATTTATGAAGCCTCCTTGTGGTTCAAAACCAACATTTAAAATCAACCCTATTCTCTTTGGTCCATATTCCCAATAGGGTCTGATCTTACTTGTAAACATATATCCCTTCCATGTTCCTTGTGCTACATCAACATAAGTCCCACACTACGTTTCAATTAATCACCTTCCGCATAGAGGTCCTTATCAAATGAACGAAAAAGTATTGATGTGTCGTATTAAGAGACACCGAACTACGAGGGTTCTGATTCCTATCACCATGATACATAAGTATCCCATTTTACAGGAATGATCATATGATCAAAATAACTCTTCGTCTCCCTAGATGACAATAAATTCTAGAGTGCCCCACTAAGTGGGTTAAAACCCAGTATCATCACAACGATGATTAAAAGAATCTTCAATCAATATATTAGAGGATACCATAGATGGAAAACCTTGAATACATACATATATTTCCATTAACGAAGAACATTTAATACATACTGATGATTCTAATGTTTTAAATATGTTAATAAGTGATTATAAATTCCAAGGGAAATATATGATATACATGGTGAATTAATAAGGATTCATGAAAATATTTAAATTTTACAAATAGAGTCCTGTAGTAGACAATAATTCCCCCGAAAGGGAGTGATGAGTCTGAAATTCCATCCCCTCGACTAATGAACGTTCTTATGTATCGAAAAAATAAAATCATAACGAATAACTACCTCTAGAAAGTAAGTCCTCTTTAGATAAAGAACTGTTTGATGTTACCATTTTGATGAATAAATGCAATAGAAACTGCTTGAAAATAGTGATTCTTAAATATGGAACACACATTTGCAGGAACAATGGAACATGGTCTTGGAAATGATATTTGAATAATATTAAATGATTTTTGTTACTTATCATCATTCCACAAGGTTTCATGTATTATGCTATTAATTTTTTGATTATATTGAAAATTTATGATTTATCCCACGAAAGGATACCATGATCCTTTATATGGGAGATTATATTTACTAGTGTTATGTTCCTATTACTTATGGTTATGATATGTTTGATATGCCCCTTATTTACCCTTACTGTGCAGATGAGACCACTATTTTTGATGTTTTCCCCATGGGTTATGAAGAATATTATTAATAATATGTTTAAAAAATGAGTGTATTTATAAAGGAATAATAGTGATATAATGTAGATGACTTATGAACAGGTTGATTATATATCTAAAGTTTTAAAGAAACTAAACCTATATGATAGTACTGTTTTTTTTTTGTGTTTTGAGATGAATATTCTTCAATTTTTATGTAATATCTATGTATTTGATGTATATTCTATTATAGTTGATATCATAGTGAATGTATGTTAAACATTTAAAACTAGGATGATCAAACCTTACTAACATATCCAAATGATATGTATAAGTATAGGTTACAATACTAGTTTTTTATAAATGATCATGAATAACCTAGGATAAAACCTAATGTTTCCGAAATTGAAATTTTATCCTTGATTTTGTGGTTTCCCATTTTGATCAGTGCTTCTCAAACTATGGTTCTTGGTTTTAGTTAATGGATAGAACCCAATTGAACTGTGTTAATGTTTAATGTGAAGAGAAATGAAATGAGTGTCCTCCTTAGAAACCAATGGTTATGAGATCTATAATGAGAAGAAATTTTAGTTATTCCCATATAACTTTCTCAAGTTATGAATCATGTGAGAGTTCAAAAATAGAATAAGAGGGAACAAAATTCTATATAGTCCTTCATGAGGTAGGATCCTCCATCCATTAGTGAGTCATATGATCAATTAGTTGATTAGCAGTGGATTAGTTCCACTAAAAAGATATTTTCATTCCTTTAATAATCATAACAAGATATTTTCATCAATGTTGACTATTGTTTCCATGGTGAAGATTATCTATGGTGGAATTTTATTAAGAATACGAGGAAAGGATATTAAATTGACACTTTGGAATGGGATTATTTCAATAAATTATTTTTCGATAATTATTTATGGCATATTATTCAAACAAAGATAGAGAAGGGGTTACTTGATATTAATAAAATGGATGATGAATCTATTGGTTCCTATGAAGAATGTTTTTCAATAATTATAGGGCACACTTCTAGAATTTTTACCCAAACTGAGTGTAAAATTGATTGATTCTTGAGTTTCTTAAAACCAAGTCCTTGAAGGGAATTATACATAAGGGACCTTGATAAATATTAATAAAGTGTTCAAGGTTCTCTTAAGGTTGATATAGAGATTTGAGTAAACCACCAGTATTGTGGGTTTGATAAGAAATGAAAAATGGAATTCAAGGGAAAATTTAAATACAGCACTAAAAAGAAGATTATTTACCCCTTTTTATCAACATGTGGAAATAAACATGATGGTAATTTCTATAAATGGACTATTAATTTTTTTAGTTAGGGAGAGATTTTCATAAGGATGTTGAATGCTGAAGTGATGGGAAAAAGTAGTTTAATGATGTGAATAGAGAAAAGGAAACACAAAATGAACCTTTATATAGTTCAATGCAACAAATTTGAGTAAATGGGGAATTATGAAAATAAATTCTCTTATCCAAGGGATATTGATGATAATTTATGTCAAAAAACTCTTAATTCCAAAGACAGAGGCAAGTAACATGTGATCACTATTAGAGATGTAGAGTACTATAATTAAGTTGTGAAAGGTACACTTATCTTACACACTAACAAATAACATGTTTTATTTAATCATGAATCCAAACCCCTTATTATTAATGAGTAATTCTATAATATTTCCATCAAATTAGATCAATAATTTGTTGTTGACAAAGCTATAAACCTCCATCGATGTGATGGTGAAAAGAACCTTCTTGTAGAAATTTATTCCATATTATGGATCTTGATTTCTATAAGTTATGGTTATCAGTATCTAATGTCTAGGAGGAAATTCACCACTAAGAATAAATCTATTATATGGACATTTGGTCATGTATATAAAGAACAATTTTCAGGTCTTCTGCCAAATATTGAGGTTTTATTTTAAACAGAACTTGTACCATATGCTATACCTATTTCAATGAAACCATATAGAATAACCACAATTGAGTTATAGGAACTAAATAAGATACTCCTAGAGAATCGTGACATGGGATTCATATTCACTAGTGAATCACCTTAGGGATCACCTGTTATGTTTTTTAAGAATAAATAATGATCAATGAGACTTTTCAATGATTATAAAGAACATTATAAGATCACTATCAAGAAAATATATCCATTTCAAAAAAATTATAAATTATTAACACTAAAATGAATATATCAATACATTTACAACATTGATCATTGATTAGGATATCATCAATTAAGGGTCAATAAGGTGGATATACCAAACACATCATTCTATAAAATGTATGAACAATATGAATTTATAGTGATTTATTTTGGATTTACTAATTCCAATTCAATCTTCCTGAATCTAATGAATAAGGTATTTAGATACAATATTAATTAGTTTATCGTAGTCTATATTTATGATATTCCTTTCTATTCGTAGTTAAAATTAGGACATTAACACCACTTTATAATTGTAATAAAGACCCTAATACATATAATAATTAGGGAAAATTTAGCATGTGTGAATTTTGTAATCAGAAAGTTTCATTTTTGGTCACATAATATCAATAGAGGGGTTCTCTATGGATCCAAAAAATAGATGTTATTTAATGTTATAAGTGACTAAAAATGGTTATTGACATATAAAGTTTTCTTGGTATGGATGGATATTACAAAATGTTTTGAATTATTTTTCATGATTATTTAATCAACTCACCAAGTTGACTTAGAAAGGAGTTATGTTTTTTTGGATTGAGTAATGTGAATAGAATTTTAATGAGTTAAAAATAAGGATAGACAATCTACATATGCGTACACTATCTTGTAGTGGAGAAATGGTTATCATCTATAGTGATTCATCTATGAAGGTTTAAGGATGTTTCTTATGAAAAATGTTATAGTGATATATTATGCCTCGCGACAAATGATAATACATGAGAAAAATTACCCAAACCATGATTTTGGAGTTAGATGTGGTAAGATTTTAATTAATGATATGGTGAAATTATCTTGGTGGTGAATGTTGTGATATATATATTTATCCTAAAATTTTAATGTATATTTCTACAAAAAAAGAATTGATTATGTTCCAATGAAGATGGTTAAAGTTGAGTAATTATTATAATTTCTCAATCATTTACCACCCTAGGAAAGTGAAAATGGTGAATTATTCTTTTAGGAGAAAGGACCATGCTAGCCTATCAAATATGAGGATTTCAAAGGATCCAATATTTATAGATTTTAAAAGGATAGATCTTGAAATTTTAAAGGAAGGAAAGAAATATTATCTTCCTCAAATGAGTTTTCAATCATCTATAAAAGTGAAGACTAAGGATTCATATAAGGATTATGTATATATATAAAATTAGGTGGAAAATATTCTACAAATATTCATTTATTATGATGGAATAATAAATTTCATTAACCAGGTTTATATTCCTACCATACCAGTATTAAAGAACAAGATATTAGATGAGATTCATTTTTCTTCATTATCTATTAATACTGGAATAAAAAATATGTACTAGAAACTAAAAGATTATTTATAGTGGGATGACCTAAAAATTTATGTTTCCTAATATGTCTCTAAGTGCTTGGTTTGTCAACCAGTTAAGGGTGAGAGAGAAAAGTCTATGGGGATGTTAAAACCATTTCCCATTCCAAAATTTAAATGGGAAAACATCACTATAGACTTTGTCATCAGAATTCCCAAAACATATAAAGGACATAATTCTATATATGCTATATTTGATCTCATTATAAATTCGTCACACTTTATTTCTATTAGAGAGGATTTGTCTCTTGATTAGCATTCCAGGATATATTTAAATGATGTGGTAAAATTTTATGCAATATAACTTTTTATTATATATGATCAGTATATGAGGTTTACCTTGATGTTATGGAAACGTATTTAGAAGGGTATAGATATATAGTTAATATTCTTCAAAACTTATCATCCTTAGATAGATGGTCAGTATACATGGACAATTCAAACTCTAGAAAACATGATGAGAGCTTTCTTTATGGATTTCAAAGGCGGTTGGGGTCAACACCTACCTTTGCTGGAATTTTATTACAACAATAGATTTTAATCCAATATTTAGATGGATCTTTATAAATCCATATATTGGAATAAGTGAAGAAATTCAACTTGATGGGATGAAGTTTTGGAAAAAATATATTAGGATGAAGTCTGGTTGAAAAAATGGATGAAAAGGTTCATTCAATTCAAAAATACATAAGTGCAGCTTAGATTTGACAAATAGTTATGTTGAAAACCAATGAATAGACTTTGAGTTTGATGTGGGTGACAAGGCTTTTCTATAAATATCTCCTTGGAATAGAGTAATGAGTTTTTGAAATAAGGGATTGTTGATCCATAATTATATTAATGCTATTGAAATTTTGGATCATGTTGGAAAGGTAGATTACTGATTAGAGCTTCCACTGAATATCTCTCAATTTCTTGATGTGTTATCTGTGTCTCCAATGAGAAATTACACACCTTATACTTTAAATGTAGTATACTCTAAGTCATTCCTCTAGGGAAAGATCTTTCTCATGAATAATAACCAATTTAGATTCTGGATCACTGTAAAAAAGTTCTACGAAACTAGACCACACGATTGGTTAACGTTTTATAGAGGAGCCGACAATTTGAGGACCAAACATCTAAAAATGATAATGCAATGAAGCATAGGTGTCCCCATCTATTTTTCACTAGTTTACTAATTTCGACGGATAAATTTAGCTTAAGGGGGTATAATGTAATACCCATATGTTTTATAAAATATTTTCATTAAATAATTTTAATTATTCAATAACCTGTAGTGCATGAAATTGTGAGTTTAGAAAAACCATGAGATTACCTTAGTAAAGAATTATCATAATTACATAGTCCTTAGGTTAGTGGGAATACATATAACTAACTTAGAAAAAATTATGGTGAATTACTTGGCCACAAAATTTCTATGATAAATATAAACCAATGATATATTTTTATTTTTTACTAATAAATTAATGAAATTTAAATTATTAAATGAAATTATTGAAATATATACGTTATATATTTATCAAATATTTTTCTATATACATATAATTGATATTCTAGCCATAGGGTATGAATAAACACTATTTTATGTTGAAAAAACTTTATTTTGTAAAAGTGAAATTTTAAAGCCTTTTAATGGTGAACCCTTTTTAAATTACAATTTCAACACATTAAAACATTATATATGATTAAATAAACAATTTCTTTGGAATCCATATACCAAAATTTACTTTGAATGAATTTTTAATATTTTCCTGATTAAATTTATGTCTTGATAAATATTAAAAATATTATAAATTTTAATTAAAATCTAATTTTACAAAAAATTAATTGATGTGGATAAATTATATTATTTAATGGATTTAATTTATAAATATAATATTGTTTTATCCTTTAATAAAATTTAGGTCACATGAATTAATTTTTCATTTAATTTAGATGTAAAAACATTTTAATACTTTGAAATGTTTTAAATGTTAAAATATTTTCTCTCATTCTAACAATGGGGTTAATTTCAAATTAATTACTAAAAATTTTAGGTTTTGGATTTTAAAAAATTGATTCCATATTTCGAATATTTATGTATAAATTATGTAAATAGATTTATATTATTTTTTAGATTTATGAATAGTAACATTGTTAATTTTTATTAATTCATCAACAGGTAAATCAGGTAACTAAGGGAAAGAATAATATTTTAAAATTACTATAAAACTTGTATTAATATCATTTCATGAGTATTTGTTTACCTAAATAATCATTGGATTGAAATGGAATCCATTGGAATCCACCTGAATGAGATTAGGGCATGTAAATTGTTTTATTTAAAGAAAAGTTGATTATGTCCTAATCAAATTTTAATAGCTAAATCATTTTTAATATAAATACATATGGTAGATAAATTCAATTTTAAATAAAAATTTGAAACATAAATTCTTTTATTTATTATACTAATTTATTTTTAATTTTTATGAAATAGATAATTACCTTAAAGGATTATACTTTTATGATGTAAAAAATTAATTAACTGATGGGAAATCAATAAAACAATTTTTAGTAAATGTCTAATAACCATAAAACAAACCAAACAGAAGACCAAATATTATTCGTCAATTATATATATACCATAATAACCAAGGGATGATTTCGTGACCATTTGGATTATTATATAAGTGACTGTGACATATATCTTATATTATTTTAATTAATTATAAAGATTTCACATTCAAAACATAATAAGTATAAGATTTTTTATTTTGGTTTTCAAAATGATAAATTCAACTAAGAGTTTTCTTATGGAATATATCATATTTATATTTATAATATTATTTTTTCTTATTTTTATTCAAAAAATAAGTATATTAAATAATTACATATATTTGATGTAGTAATTATTTTATTAACGGAGATATCAAATAACTGTACTTAAAAAAATTAAAATAAATAAATTTTGGATAATTAATATTTTAAATTAATTTTATAGATTAAATTTTCTTATTAATAATTAAATAATACAGTTATTTCTAAGTTAACATATTATATTAATATTTTAAAAAATCAATAAATTAAATTGTGTCAGAATTGACACTATTGATTGTTTATCAAAATAATGAATTTTAAAATTATTTAAGAATCATAGAAAAATTTTAAAAATATATAGAAATATTTTTATATGGTCTAAAATTTTCAATTTTATTTATTTATGATGTAATTTTCATTGAATAAATATATATTGAAAACTTTTAATATTGAAATTTTTGTTACCCTATTAAAAACATTAAATAGAATAAATAATAATTAATTAAAATGATAAGGATAAAATATAAATAAAAAACTATGTTAATTTTTTTGTTCAATGTGTTTATAATCCTATATTTTATCATATTCCAAATTGGTACATTTTGGAGATTATTTTAGGGATAATGATTTTATTATAGAATAATATTTATAGAGATCCCAAATGTTCCCCTCACTAAATTATAAAGGGCACATCCTCCCTCACCTCTTCAATTCACATTGAACCTTCATGGTAGGAAATCTAATGAAAGTTTTCTTATCAAATTACATAGTTACATTCTATAGTTTATGTACTTATTTAAATACCAACTTTAGATCATTAAAGTGAGATTTCGATGGAGGATGTCTAATAAGAGGTAGTCCCCTCTTCTGATGATTTCAAAATTATTTCTTCTTATACTTCCAATTCATGAGGCGTTTTATTTAAAATTAATAAATACATTATAAATTATATGCTAAAAGTTTCTTATAATTTTCAAACAACCATATTCCACCTTCTATCCATCCCATTAAAAACAAAATTACCATGTGTGTGTACGTACGGCTTACCATCTTCAAACTATGGTGTAATATATTTTTCCCCACCACATAAAATGGATGAGTATAATGATGGAAATAATAACTCTATATTACTACTATAACATTATATTAAATCATAAATAGTATACACCATCCAATTCAATACCATTCATCAATTATGAGAAACATATCGCCGCTCATGCGTGCATAAGGCCCACCATCCCAAAATTGTGATTTGATTAATTATAAATGATAGTCCTTAAATCATGATTATATAGATGTAATTAATGAATAAATATGATATATATTATGTTAATATCATTTTTAATGGTATAAATATGACAAAAGAAGTAGTACCGAAACTTATTTGACAAAACATGCATAAGAACATAAAGTAGTTAATAGTTGAATAAAGAGTAACAAGGAAATGTTTGTAACAAACATATGATAATATCATCATATATGACATATTAAAATTGATATTTTTAAAGAATAATTCAATAACATTATTAAAATTATTATACTGGAGGTTCAAATATAAACAATGGATATCAGACCTATGGTTCATGATATTTTCTGAATTTCACTATTAACATAGATTGTTTATATTTAATCATTTATTGGATTATATTTATCATCCAAATCCATATTAACGACATATTTATTAAAAAATATTCTATCTATCTATATAAAATATTTTAATGGTAATTTTACCCGTTAAATAATTTTTATTTAACGGTATAAAAGGAAATTTTTATATTTATGGTATGAAATACATTTTGAATTTCTAACAAGAGTATGAGAATAATGATTTCTTTTAGCTTATATGACATGAACATATTTTTTTATCATAAAACATTAATTACATGAATATTAATTTAAAATATTTTATGTTTAGTTTCAAATAAATACTTATAAAATTTTGAGACAATTTGAAAAATTAAAATGTTTTTTACGAACATATTTTTTCCTCGAGAATTAATTTAAAGTGTTTAATCAAAATTATTTTACATTTATGATGAAAATTATAAAAAAAATTATGAATATATCCTTATTATTACTATGATTTTATTATGTTTATTATTTAATATTATTAATGGAATCCATTTTAGTTTCATGGATTATGTTTGATGGAATGATTTTTAAGAAACTCATTTTTCCTTGGGTTGTGATATGAGGGATGATTTATGTTTTGTGGAACATGTATGAATGATTTAATTATGAGATTGGGGGACCTATATATCCCTCTAATTCATTAGTTAAAGATTTATATATCAAGATATTGACATGACTGGAATGGTAACTGTTCACAGTTCAGTAACATATGGATGGAATGAGGAGTGATCCTTGTTCAGTAATGGACATTTTCCACTATGATGGTGTTGGAAATGTGCCTTGACTAATATTAAATGACCTTATATTCTTAGTTTTTTGCCAAAAAATTTCACATATTATTTTATGAAATTGGGATTATTATGAACATTAACGATTTATCCCATGACATGATATCATGATCCTTTATATACAAGATAATGTTTTCAAATATTATTTTTCTATATATCATGATTATGACATGATTGATATATCCCTTGTTTACTGTTACTATACATCTGAGCTCACCCTTTCAAATGTTTTCCCCAGTATGAGAATAAGAGTATTATGTATGATGTTTCAAATAGAATTATATTTATAAATAAATAAGTGGGAGACAATGTAAATGTCTAATGAACTAGTTATTTAAGATTTGAATTTTCTTAAAAAACTAAACTTATACGGTTGTGGAAAGGTTTCATAATATTTTGTAATGAATATTATTCAATTTTAAATTAATATATATGTATGTATAGAACATGAAAATGTATTTATAATCATTTGAATTTCAATCTCACTTTATTTAGATCATCACAATTATGAATTTCACTTTATTCGTCCTAGAAAGGGTTTTATTAGTTCATAAAGAGAAATATGAAATCTTGGAAAAATAAATGATTTGACAACTATTACAACAACATTTTAGTGATATAATGAACCATACTTATGTAATATATAGATAAAAAAAATCACTACAATAGACACGATTCATGCGAGAATTAATAAATTTAATATTATAAATATATTTTTATATTTTAAAATATATTTATACACAAGAAAATTATGTTTTATTAAAATAATTATAAATAAATCATTTATATAACAAACAGTTTTTATAAAAAAAACTATAAATCAAAAATCCATATACTTTTTATTCTACCACATATATATATATATATATGTATTTTATATGAGTGCGTTATAAATAATAATAATAAATTTGGGTTTTATTAAAACACTAATCATCATTAAAACTAGATACATATAAAAATATAAAAAATAATTCATTCTAACATCACCAAATTTTATAATGATATTTGGATTATTTATTCATTTCATAAATGAATTAGAAATACTATTCCTAATGTTTTTGGACTATTAATAATGTTTTCATAATTTTCACACAGTGAGGTGTGTTTTGAAATTCCTTTATACTTATTATTGAAAAATACACAATATGTCATTCTGCATGAACCACATATCAAAATGATGTGAAAATAATTTATATAGAAAAAAAAATCTATTAATTAATATTTTTATATAATTTCATAACAGTTTGATATTATTTGACAATTTTTGTCTGGTAGCATATGTTTTGATTTAAAATATCCTTTTTTAACTGAAAACACACACTTTTAGTAATATTGATCGTGCCTTGTTTAATAAGGACATGAGGTTAATTCCTAAATTACATAATTAAGTACAAAATATTTTTTTGAGGGTTTCATGAAAATACTAACTTATTTTATTTCTCTTGATCATGTTGACATGCATTTTGACCTTTTTGTGGAATTAAGAATGGAAAATAATGTTTATGTCATTATAACCACATTGTATCTCAAAATGAATGATGTTTTGTTTTTAAATTAAAAATATGAATTAAGCATATTTTTTCTTATCCTTTCATTAAAATTTGAGATTCTTTTAATGGTTTTAGAGCATATAACATAGTTTTTGAGAAAGAGCATCGCATTTAATTGAAAATATAGTATTTAGGAATTATTATCCACATTTTTTAATATAATTATGTTAAGTTTATTTATATAGGTAAAATATAATAAATTATTTATGTAATATAGTTTCATGGAAATATGGGATAATTTTCTTGGTTTTGAGAATATGAAAAACATTTTAAATGAGAATATCCCTTTTAAATTTAAAATATCCTCTTTAAAACATTCTAACCACATTGTATTATAGTGATGACATATTAACACCTATGGGTTATAATTGAATCAAAAATGACTTTGCAACAACTTCATGACAATCATAAGTCATATTCTAAAATTTAACCCTATGGTACACATTTTTAATTTCATTAAAACATAAAATGAAAAAATACAACTACTCCCATTTTGTTCGCACTGTATATTAGAAAGATGTTTCATTATTTAATAAATCTCAGAATGATATATATTTTTAATAATTTTATACAAATATAAGAAAATTTTCTAAATTTGAGAACATGATTCCAATTTTGAACTAAAAAATCAATTTTGAATTTAAACAATGCACTATTGGACATCAAATCACACGATCCATCACAATGACATTTGGTGAAATTTTACGTGTTAAAAATGAATCTATTAATATTTTCAAAGAGGATAATGGAAATTCTACCTAATTTTCTTTGTTTTGAATGTGTGAATTGTTTTTTGGACTAATTTTACAAATATAATGGAAAAATACACTAAGATTACTTTAATTAGAACCCACATATATATGATGAGAGGTTTATTCATTTATGATATAAATAAATCAATTATTATTTTCATATATTTTCAAGATAATATAATATATTTTTCATATATTTTTGCATGTAACACGTGTTTTTAACAAAAATATTATTTTTTCAAATTAAAAAATGAACATTAATCATATGGAATTAAAATATGTATCAATAAATATTAGCATCCAAATGAGCAAGGAACCGTGTTTTAATTTTTTTTTATAGATAATTATATCATTATCCCATCCATTTTATCTTTATAGACAATATTTAAATTAATATCAGTAGTAAATCCCAAAATCAAGAGATAAGAAACAATAATATTTCATTTAAGAGAACTAAAGTCATGGATCATTAGAAAATATAAGCTCTTATATTTAGAGAAATTTATTTTTCAATCATGGTTTTTTAATCAACATCGATGCTAATAATATATTAGTAAATATAACTTAATAATTTTTTGGAATATTTTATATCAAAATAAACATCCATTCATATATAAAAAAATCCATTTCAATGTCTTTAAATTAATTTAATGAACTATCCAAAAAGTTATAAAGACATATATATATATTAATATATGCAAATTTTAATAAGTAGTTAAAAAAATATTTCTATTTTAATTTTATTTATGAAAAATATGCATATATAATATATTATAGATATGGTATATGATCCAGTTTATGGTCTATTAAATACTTCGTAAATTTAAAAATATATTAATTATAGTTACAGTCATTTTTTTAGAAAATAACATAACATTAAAAATTACTAAAAATTTATTATTAAATAATTTCAATAATTAAACTATTTTTATATATTATTAAAAATATTTTTCTTCTATAGTAATCCAATTATTACATATTATCTGTTATTATTTATTAAACCTTTTTCTAATAGATTCATTATCACAGCGATATCCAATAAAACATGATATTAACAATAATTATAAAATATCATCTTTAGTGAAGACAATTTGTTCAACATATAATGTTTAGTAATAAATGAGGAACATCATATGTATATTATTAATCAAATATTTAAGAACCCTAGAACTAAAAACTCAAAATTTTTGATCAAAACACTATCTATAAGCACTAGATTTGATCAAAATTGAGATCAACCAATCATTATTTTACATCATTTACATAAGTAAAACATTACTACTAAAAAATACTAAACAAAATACTATGAATGAATGTTTTAGGGTATTTTAGGATTATATATATAAGAATCTTATTTTATGGAACATGTGTTCATTTAGCCATAATATTTCAATAGTAGAATCTATTATATATTTATCATAAGTTATACTCATCTTCATAACAAAGGTAATAGAATCATTATAAATGTTTGGGCTCAAATAAAATATAAGGGAAATGGATAATAACATTTCCTCATTGATTAAATGATAGGAATTTTAGAAATCATTGTCATGGGATAATCATATTATTAAAAAGAACAACAAACAATAACAATATTCAATAAAAAATACTAGAATTACTTGTTATATCAAATTATCAAACACATACCATGTCACATAAGTGTATACACATGATATAATAAACATACTTCATGGTTAAATAACATAATAATACAACATTTGAATCTTGGATAAGAGAAACCATGTGAAATCATTTCTAAGTGGAGTGGAAATCTTCACATGATTACCGGAAAATAGTGGGATTGATATGGAAACCACTGTTCCCTCTTGGGATTAGGTTATAACCCATGCAGACTCTTGGGATTAGGATAATACATGAATACCCTTTTAGGATAGGGATATAACACATACACCCTCTTAGTATCGTGATACAAACCATGTACCGTCATGATATTGATATATAACATTTATACCCTCTTATGTATGGGAAAATACTCATGTACACTATTGGGATGTTTCTACAATACCCATTCCATCTTTGTCTTAATATATTACTAATTTACCATCATGGTCTATGTCTAAAACCAATGTAAACACTTGGGATTATACTAATACACATGTACCCTCTTGGTATTAGGCTAAAACCTATATATTTTTTTTAGATCATGATATATAAAACTTTATTAGATTAATTAAATTTTCATGACCTGACCCATCATGGTCTGACCCGTGACTACCAGATATCCACATCCGAGTGTCCAAGGACCAATGACTAATGATTAGTAGTCATATTCCTCAAATGGTACTTATTAGAAAAAAGTTAATGTATGTATGCACACATCTCCAGGCCCTCACAAATAAAAAAATTTATACGGTCTAATGTAATGCATAGATAATTCTATGATCCCATAGCAGAGTATTACAGAAAAGTGATGAAAATTTTTAGGGGCTAAATACCAGCCCAACCAAAACCTATAAAATTAAATCCTACACTAGGGATGATGAATAAAGTTAAATTTAATATCATATAAAAAAACTTGGTCTAAGAATATCCATATATTCTTAAACCACTCGTTGTACTCCATGGTCATCATCAAATAGTTTGTCCTCTATATAATACATGACATGTGCGGCCAATTACAATGTAAGGTTGAGTAGAAAAATACCTAATAAGAAACACTGAAAACACTAAATATATTGTGACATATATATTACTCTAAATAAATGATAATAATTAATAATATAAACCCATATATATACTCTGGAAAGACACCACACCACTAGGTAATCAAAAAAAATTGTCACCTATAAAATTCTATTTGATGAAATTTGTGTTCTGGTATAATCAATTCCATGAGCCGTGCTATCATCAGAGACACTCAATTAAGAGGTCTAGATCATTAGGTACTATCCATGAAAGATCACTAGTCTAAGAAGACCATGATTCACTGAGTGTGGGTCCCACCTAAAACTATTGGAGGAATCCAAAAACCTTATCTCGATCAACCATCTACATAGGTGATAATATGACAATGATTCCACAAACCCTACCAATAAGTCCTGATATATGGAGGATAATTTCCCTACTCATGGAGCGCACATTGATTCCTCAAACCCGCCTAGTGAAAAAGAATAACAGATGATCATACTCTAGTCTTATAGAGGGACTCCATAATTCCATATGAGACTCAAACTCTAGATGGAATCAAAATTCGATTTTGTGGATGTAATTATAAAATATACTGTCAAGGGAATGGGACCAAGTAATAGACTCAACATATATAGGTCCAAAATAAGGAAATGAAGATATATAGACACTCTTAAAAAGGTATAAAAACTATATCAAGGTTACAATTCATGTCCATATATCCCCATGTCATCCCATGTAGAAGTTCATCCCACTACATGTAAGTCATAGTATACATGATTATTATAAGTATTACAAAACATGTAGAGAAGCACCTTACCTTGAATGTATCACATGGTCATGTCCATGCATGGTGGTCATGTTCGTGTATCAGCTCGTGTACACTGTGTTGTGTCTGTTTCCAATTACATGGTGTTCCAATGGCTGTGTAATTTTTCTTATGTGTGTGTACTCCAAAAATTATAGAAAAAAAATCAACTAAGATGTGTCAAAAACCATGTGACCGAGGCCAGACATTGTTTCATCCTTATCTTCATCCCAAAAACGTACCCCCGTTGAACATTTCCCATATAGTGTATAATCTGAATTTAAATATCAAGTTTCTTGTTATTTTCTAGAACCGCTAGGTTCTCTTCCGTGTAGAGGATCATTTTTTCAGAAACACTGATGTCTCTATAATATAGTGTTATGGGTTCAGCTGAACCTTTTCATTCCTGATCTTCATGATCGGGGTTTGAATCAACTTGTAAATCACCACCATCGAGCCATCCATAATATGTGTCCCAACCAGGTTGAAAGGATACCACAAATCCATTCTAGTCCACCTATTATCATCCACCTCCATCGTATCCCCTTGATCACACCACCAATCATGAAATTAAACCATGGTATTAATTTTTAAAACCATTGAATGGATGTACAGTGACCAAATACATGGTATCCATCGAACCACAAGACATAAAGAAACACCTGTGATGAATGTGCAAATAATGTTGTAAGATTTCAAAAAGCCTAAAAATGTTATCACTAAATGATGAATATTTTTAGTTTTCCATGATCTATTTTCATAGAAGTATATGAACTAATTGGGAAAAATCAATGAAAAAAATGATTCCACAAATATAATTCTACTGTTGATGTAGATATCAATTATATTCATGGAATTGATCTTTGTTCATCCAGGATTAAGAAATGAGATGGAAATAAAAAATCAAAACATCCTACCTAGAGTTCGGATCTATCATTGATAAATAATTCATTTACGTTGTAATCATTGATGAGGTCATTGAACATTGTTTATGCAATGACCATAATATGATCATGATCTATCGTTGTTTTCCAAGAAATCAATCCAATGCTTTTTGGAATCCCTAGGTTTAATGAATCCAAACCATAGAAAAAACCTATAACATTATACATAAAGGAGAAAATATTTAATAAATCATAATAAAAAATATATTTAATTTATTTCATTCATTTACATATGTAATTAAATTTTCACAAACGAACCATTCCAACAATGGTTACACCCCGATTTGAGTAAAAACCGTGTTTTGAACTAAATAGTGCCCTCAGATTTCTGATTTAGGCCCCCATATGGTATTTATTACAATTTATCAAGAAAACTACATGTATGTTTTATTAAATATATTTAATATATTTCAAAAATTTGTTCCCCTCGCTCCAATCCTTGGAATAAAATATCTTAGTTCCTCAACTCAAAATTAATCCATATAATATCCCAAAATAATACATCAAAAGTAAAAGTCATTAAATTTTCACCACATTGGAATTTTCATCCAAAAATGATAAAAATATTCATAAAATTATGATGGTATTGATCACGCATCCATGTATCATGCTCCTTAGTTATCTTTTAAATATTCTTACGCTACCACCAAACTTGCACAATGGGAATCGAATGACAATGAAGGATCCTTTCCTGCCAATAATTGATATCTAATGGGTAATTTGAAATTATTTCTCAATATTTGATATCCAGCTCTCCCTAGTTAATATTTTGTGATGATTTAGGAATGTACCTCATCATCTACAAAAGATGGATTCCATCATGCGACTTGTCCAATTGCGGCGATAGAGTGTAGATGTATTCCACCTTAATGAATCTTTTTTGTATCTGGAATGGATCGATGAATCTCATAGATAACATGCAACAATGAAAAAATATCCTCAATCCTCATAGATGTGGGACTATCAGGAACACATGGTCTCCCTCCTAAAACTCCAAAGTTATTCTTTGATGGTCAACATAAGACATATAACGTTTTTGTGTAGCTCTTATCTACTCTTGGATGATGTGAACCTTTTATATAGTATCTCACACCAACTCCAGGCCCATAAGTCTTGAAACTGCTAGATCTTTAAAACAATGTGGTGAAATGTAGGGTCACCCATACATGGCCTTGAATGGTGTCATAATAATGGGGGAATGATAGTTTTTTTTTACAAAATTTTCTTCAATGGAAATTTATCCTCTTAAATATTTCCATTGTAAAACATGAAATCCTGTAAAATATCCTCCAAGACATGAATGGTCTACATTTTCTGGGTATGAAATGTTTTTCTAAATCATAACTGAGACCTAAAATCTTCAGGTAATCTAGTAAATAATAGATATTTTATGCAATAATCATGGTCATAGATGGCCATTATGGTAACTCCATGGAGTAAGAATATATCATTCACATAAAGGCATCTCATGATATCCACTAAACTCTTCTCTCAAATAGCTATGAAGTGGGATGACATGGTGACTCAGTCTGGGATCACCTTGTTGGCATCATGTTCCGTGGATATAATTGGTAATCCTAAAATTATGTCTATGTAAATATCATACCACTTTATCATGGTCACCTCAACATGTTAATCTACTCCTTTTATATCAGTTTCTTTTCCTTTTCCTACTGACAAGTGAGGCATCGAGAGAAAAACTCGGCAACTCGCTTCTTCATTCATGGAAAACATAAATGAAATTAGAGGACCTAATATGTGAATTCCACAACTATATGTACTTATAAATGGGTTTATAAACTCCCAAAACACCTCATCTCATAATTAAAATGGTACCATCACTCATCCTAAGAAAATGGTATCACTCTCCCCACCTTGAGAATATCCATCTTGAGCATGTCTAGTGGATATATGAGTATATTAGGTCTCACAGTCGGCATCTCCAAGATTAGAAGCCTTGAATGACTATAAAATTGGTGGGGTAGCAACCATCAACTAAAGATATGAAGCACCATACTTTTATACAATGGGGAAAATTAATGAGTATAATAGCTCTAACACTATGGCTAATAACTATGAAAAATTCTCCTACAAATAAAATTTTGACAACATTTCCCTACCCATGATTATAGAAAATCTCAAATACATTTCCCCTGAGGAACTCTAGACATCTTCTACGTCTCAAATTATGATAAATTTCTATAAATATATACTTGATACACTTATTGTTAAAGTAAAAAATAATCTTCTCACCCATCAAGTAGTCTTTTGAAATTATCCGTGATAAGGCAACCAATTTTAGATCAACATTGTAGGTCCTGTTGTTATTCTCATGTGGTCTCAAATAACAAGAATCATATGAAATAAATATATATGACTTAAATAGAAAAAACCATGTTTGGTCATTGATTCATCCCAGAACACTACATACATGACACCCACATCTCATAAGGATATAAACTATAGCCCATAAAACATTATTTCCTTTGGATAAATTGGGTAGAAAACTTTGATAGTACCATACCGACCCAATAAATATCCACACATCAATAACATTGTTGAATAGTTCAAAATAAATAAATGTTTCAATATCCATCGGATCCACTACTACTCCAGCCTTTGAGATGATGTGTCCCACAAAGTGGACCTATCGAATACAAATCTAATACTATGAGAGCTTCCAAAAAAGCTGGTGCATTGGGACTGTATCGATTACCATGCTCAACTAGCTCACGTGCTCTTCCTTAGATGCTAAATACACTAGGATTTCATAGATGAAGACCATAGTGATTCATTCTATGAAAGGATAAATTTTTTAGTTCATGATTCTCATGAACATTGTTGGGTCATTCACCCCCCCAAAAAGAAATAACTGAGTACCCATAGTGACCCTAGTGACTTCAAATTTTCATCTTCATTATATCATTGTCTTTTAATCAGATCTGCTGATATCCTGATCTGAAGTCAATCTAAAATAATCCCCGTACCACTCTCAACTAATAAAGGAATTCATCAATTCATGGAAGTTGATATTTAATATTCATAGTTTTCTAATTCAAGTGCTAATAATCCACACATAACCTCAATCTACATTCCTCTTTCCTAGAGAATAACATTAGAGATGATGAGAGGGAAATTCTAGGTTTCATAAATCCCTTCTTCTCAAAGTCCTACAATGGGACCCTTAAATCGTGAAGCTCTATAGTATCCATCCAAATTGATTTTTTATATATCAATGAAGTCCCATGATTGAAGTTGATGTTTAATTCTATATCTCATTGGGGAGGTAGACCATGTATATTCTGATAAACAATATCCTCAAACTCTTCCCCCACTATAAAAAATTGATATCCTAATGAATCCTCTACATAAAGAGTGTTTCTACTAAACTGTTGAGTAATCACCTGCCCTATCATATTCTCAAGATTTTCCTACTCTACCATGTTTTCATTTTCACCCAAAATAGAAAACCTCATTCTATCATTGTGTAAGCACATCATCCAAAATCTAAAACAAAAAATATGGGTAGAACATGAAAATTGAATGTTCATACCTAAGATGGTGTGGTAATATCTCACTACATCTATAAATAGACCTCATATGAAAACACTCTCTCCAAATCTTCATATCACATTGTCAGCACAAGTGTGAAATCATTGATTCACACCTAGTTGGAGTCTCCAACAAAAAAGGCAAGCCAATGGATCAACCATAGTCACTATTTTTGAAATGGGTAAGTGGGAAGGAAGGAATAAATCACACATTTGGAAACCAAAAATACAACTAATGTATAAAATACAAATTACATATGTCATTTCATCACTAGAGCCTCAATGTGATAGAAATATAAAGCTTTCAGTCTGTCTCTTCCCATTCCACCAACTACCTAATCCTAGGGTGCACCACCTAGTGGTGGTGGTGGCCATGACAGATCGAACCTTATACCACCTCTTACTTCCCTTATAGTCCCTATTTAATTTCTGTTTCCATAAAACCCATTGTTACCTTACCTATTTCTCTACCTTGATGGTCCCTCAACCTCTCACGATCATCTGGATAATTGGTTTGACAATCCGGAGTCATATGTACATGTCTATCTTATGAGTAACATCAAATCTCTCCTGGATGATCCAAGAAAACATGACGCCCCTACACCCCTAATCATGTGTCTTGGGATCACCTCTTGAAGCTTATTACACACATGGATCTCTGTGACTACTGTTAGATGCCAGCTACTGAGGTCTCATCAACTAGGTTCCCAAAAATATCTCACACGGTCAGTTCCTAGTCTTCTAGAGAGTTCCCCACCACCAAGTCTCACTCAAGAATCCCAACATAAGTGGGAATGATAAGGGATAACTTTAAATTCATGATTTATTGACTCAACAAATTATCATTGCTTTATGATCATAAGAACTGATCCCACACCATATTTATGGATTAACATGAGATATCATTAAACCAAAATTTGACCTCTTCCATAATATGAATACCTATTAATGATATAGAAGCTAATATATGAATATGGATCATGTTGTGGCTATATAAATCTCCATCCTGAAGAGACTCCCAATGCCTGATTATGAGATAATTGTCTCACTATTGGACTAAGTCATAAAGAAAAACTATCACCCAGTAGGGACCTAAATGAGACACTATGTGAGGATTACAATTTGATTTGATGGTATCCTCAAATAGAGAAAAATGGGAGTGACTTCTTACATATAGTACAATGACACCACTAGGTGTAGATCACCCATAAAACTGGGATATCATATCTTCTGAAACTCAAACAATTCACTCAACTTTTGTGAATCCTAAACTTTTACATCAAGTTCTAGATGCTTCTCAATAAGTGGTTCTATATACAGTAGACCTCCCAAAGGTGGTATCTCTAGAACATTCCCCTAAACTAATTCCTCATCACTAGGTGGTACCTCCTCATTATCACACAGTGGAATCTTGTATGGATTTTTAGATAGATGAATCCTGAAATAATACAAGATCTAACATAGTCAAAATAGTATATATGGGGAGATAAATCAATAATTAAATGGAATGATCGTCAATTCCAATATTATTTGTGTACCAAAATTATTCCCTGAAACCAATGTTTAGATTTACTGAGTAACAAAGTAAGTGATCAGAGTCATGGTGTATGGAAACATCTTCTACCACTCCAACACTGGATCATTGAGCATAAAATTCGAACTCAAAACACTAAAATATGTTACCCCAAACCCTCACAAGTTACTCATATCCTATAGTATAAATGACCTCCTTTTATACCAATCTTCTAATACCAGACCTACCGAGGCCCAACAAGTGACTACCCCATGGCCACCTCCACTAGAACTAGTGATGGCGATGAGAACCAAGTAAGCATATCCCAAAAATAAGAGGCATTATCCTAAGGTACATATACACTGACACACATATCAATGCCCACAGAACACTTAAATTAATAATTTCTAATACAATTTATGCATACAACTATGATCCCACAATAATGTATGACAAAAAGTGATGAAAATATAAATGCAATCAAATAATTTCAGAACCAAAAATATAAAATACTCTAACCTGAACCAATGCTGAGGACTAATGTAAAATAAATAATCAAAAATAAATTCTTGGTATTAAAATCACAATCTCTTCTCCACCCACTCCATTTTTTCCCATGTCAACATAAAATCTGTTGTCATCAAAATAAAACATGAGACATGCATGAAAATCCCATGTGGGGGTGAGTATAAAAATAACCAATATGACACCCTGAAAACACTAAATTAAAATAATAATGTATAATCATGTCAATAAAATATAAACAAATCAAAGTATAATAGAACCACCTATATATACTTGGGAAAGACACTATGC
Source organism: Viscum album (assembly GCA_963277665.1). Classification (NCBI taxonomy): domain Eukaryota; kingdom Viridiplantae; phylum Streptophyta; class Magnoliopsida; order Santalales; family Viscaceae; genus Viscum; species Viscum album. Next base: position 1,975,150,546 of record OY728133.1, read on the forward strand.
CATCAAGTAGTCATAACCAACTGCTAGCCACAAGATTCTATTCAAAGAAACACTCATTATAGGGGAGTCTACTCCATGAGTAGTGCGATCATCGGAGACACTCGATGTAGAGGTCAAGATCAAACGGCCCCTCCCAAGAAGTCTAAACATTATAAAATCACCCCGAGGCATGGTTAGTGGGTCATACCCAGAACTACTGGGGGACACCATGAACTAAATTTGGAATAACCTGTTACATAAATGATCATAGTCAAATAATTCCAAAAACACTATAGAAACACCCTACTAAATGGATGATCAATGACCTATACAGGGTGGTCATGATGATTACGAAGACCTCATCTAGAGAACAATAATGATTGAGGATCACACTCTACTATCATGTAGAGACTCCATAACTCTATCTGATACTGGAACTCCATAGGGGATCACAATCCTATGATGTGGATATAATTCCACATTATACCCTCTATGGAATGGAACATGGGAACACACTCAAAATAAAGGGGTAAAAAATAAGAAAAAACTAGGAGATATATACTATCTTATGTGAGGTACACTGCGTGTACCTTGGGGTACAAAATGTGTATATTTATCCACATTTCTTCTTGTATGGATGAGCTTCATGGGAAATGTAAGTCTTAGAATACACAGTGTGTAGATGTAGTAAATGGTATTCAGAGATTCATGGTACCATGCCAATGTCACTTGGCCTTGTCCATGAATGGTGGTTCGGTCCATGCTTCTACTCCGGTATACTAGGCTATGTCTATGTCCATTTACATGGTGTTCTACTAGAAATATACTTTGTCAAATATCCATGTACTTTCTAAAGTGGAAGCCTAGAAATCTAGGATGTTCTATATTCCATGGGATAATGGTCACAAGAATTGTGATCATTATATTATTCTGGAAACCCAATCCACCATTGAATGGGCCCCACACAGTGTGTAATCCCGATTTACATACCATGTTTCTTGTGTTTTTTAGAAACCTCTTCTCCACTTCCACATCGACCTGCGTATTTCTAGAACAACCAATGAAACTTAAATTTCTAGATCTGGGGTCATCACACACTTGAAATCCTTGATCACCAGGATCCAAGTTCGAATATGCTGAGAAATAACCGACATCATTCCATCCATCACAAAATGTCAAATTAAGATGAAGAGATAGCATAATTACATCCAGACCCCCCCTCTCAACATCCACAATATTTGTCACACCTTAACCAAACCACTGATCAGGAACATAAACCATAGTATTGTTCTGTTTCACTCATTAATTGTTACATATTGGAAAAATATTAGGTATTCAACAATCCATGGGCCTAAAGGAAACACATGCAATGAACATGTGAGGAATGTTAGAAAATCCAAGATCCATAATATGTGAGGAAAAATATCAACCAATTTATATTTGGCATCGATATATTTTTGTAGAAGGATATGAATGAAGATGGATAATTCAATGAACACATATAAAATTCAATATATTTAATTATACCGATGATGCACATATCAATACTATCCATACAATTGATTCGTGTTAGTTTGGGATTAAGGAATAGGATTGAAATCACAATACAAAAAATTATACCTAATGTTTGGATAGATCATTGATGCTGAATAGTTCAATGTTTTCATCATTGATGAGATCCACACACTCTATTGGTACAAAATTCAATGATCTGATGTAGATCTGTCCATGTTCACAAATAAATCTCTCCAATGGTTGTATGAAAATTTAATATGTGTGAAATTTAATATATTTCAAAAATTTATTATGGGTACACTAGGCCTCATAATTTCACTTCCTATCAGCAACAAGTCTGAAAAATAATCTATATAATATCCCAAAATTATACATGGAAAATATGATTCATTACATAGTGTGACATAAAGGACCCCACTTTTAAATCATATATTCATATGTTTTCTATTTGAAAAAAATTCATTCATCACATCATACATACCCCATAGAGTGAAAAATGGGTTTTGTAATATTTATTTATGTTGTCAACAAAATTGACATTAGTACTATAAATAGTTGGTATAAAAAAATTAATCACCCAAAAAAAGTGTTTCATAAGAAATTTGATTAGGGTTATTCATGAAAAATTATTTCGATGTAAATAATTACTTGAGATTTGATGAGAAAAATGTAGGTAAAATTTTAATATTTTTTTAAAAAAATGATGTTATCATTGGCGTAAATGGTAATTTTATTGTCACATTGATAATTAAATTTTGAAATTGTGAAATGAAATCATCTGAAAAAGATTCATTTTTATAAATAAAACTTATTAGTGTATGCTCTAAATAAATATTTTAAAATTTTTATGTGAGAAAATCATTAAAACCAATTTTTTTTAAAATAATTATTCACTAAAATATCTTCAAAAAAGAAATAAAAGGTTCCAAAAGGTAAATTCGATTCTTTTAAAACATTAAAATCCAAAAATAATCTTTAATAACATATATTTTGAAGAACATAATGTATTTTTTAATAGACTATAAAATGGATGATAAAACACTTGTTTTAGAATGGATGTAAAACCATTATTATATTTTTAAATGCCATTGCTGAAAAACCAAATCAGAAAAAAGGTATTAAAAACATTATTTTGAAAGGTGGTATATAGAATAGAAAGGTCCCATTACTAAACATATAACTGGGTGTAAAAATACGAATGGAAAATATTTTTGTGAATAATAACTATGGAAATGAAGAGAAAAATGTCTTTAAACAGATTGATATAATTTTTATTAAAAGTGTTTCACATTTATGTGAAACAATTTATCATGAAAGAATATTTGACTTAAAAAAGTTACCTCAGATAGAAAATAAAAACTATATTATGAAATATGAAGTAGAATAATTTATCAAACATAGAATAATGTTACCCATGGAAAAATATTTTGTGGTAAAGAATAGAAATTTGAGATAACCAACTTCCTTATAGATATCATAAATCATGAACCAAGATAAATTTTTTGAGGTTATTGTAATATCAAAATATATATAAAAATATGAAAATACATAAAAACAATATAATAAAATAAAAAAGAATAATATTACTAAATTATATAAAATATGTTCAATGAGAACAATCATAACTCAATGAATGAGAATTGAGATTCCAAAAACATACGACAACATCATAATATTTCAATTTGAAAATCTATGGAAGGTTGAACATGACATGAATTTTAAATACTATATCGTTGATTAAATATTAGTATGAAATAAATCTGTGACCACTATATAAACTATGAAAAAGTAACAAATGGCGAATATGCATAATCTCTCAATCAAATTAAAATGATATCCAAATCCCTTACCATGGGACTTGATTCATTTTTATCATGTTTTTGACATCAATAAAAATAAAATTTTGTTTAATAAAATTTTCATTAGTAACAATTGACTACTATTCTTTTTGAGCTCAATTTATTATCATACATTTTTTATTTATTAATTTGTTTTTTCATATAACAATTACTTGAGGTTGTTCTGTAATGGTGAAAATTTTATCAATGATATTTACATTCTTAGAATTATATTATAATAAAAATAGATAGAGAAATCCACGAATAAATTATTCTCATAAATTAATAATGATATATTAGTAAAAAAATTAATCCAATAATAATGCAAAATAATATATAAGGATAATAAATAAAAAATAAAATGACAAAAAGAGGAAAATTTGGATATTCTCGATCCACTAGAATAATCCCACTGACAAACATATCTATCGAAAAAAACATGATTTTAATAATAAAATATTCATTTTTAAGATGAATTTATATATAATTTTGATAGAAAAGAGAATTGATTGACGAACAAAAGATGTAATACGTATTTATACTAATTAAGAAACATATATCATTGAAACAGTAATCTCAACATTTGGAATAGTAATCTGGCCAAATGAATAGTAAAATAACCTATAAAAGTTCAATTAAATTGATTTATCTTATAAATAACATTATTATATATTTTTTTAATGGTATAAGTAAATATATGTTATAAAAATTATAAATTATTTGTTGATATTTTTAAAAACATAAATATTTATATAAAATATTAATATTAATATAATGATTTGAAAGAATAATTATTTCCATAAAATAAGATTAATTAATTAAAATTATATTTTTATTAAAATTATAATATTTTTTAAGAGATCTTAATTAATTTTTCAAATGGTCGTAAAACAAATTATATTATTAAAATTAAAAATTTTTCAAAAAATGATGATTTTAATTTAAAATTAAATTTCACATATTTAGGAAATTGTTTAAAAATAAAAATATTTCAATTTATTAATATATATTTAAAAAAAATCTTTGAATATTTTTTGGATTTAGTTTCTTCAATAGTTGAATTTTTGGTGAATAGTTAAATATAATAATTCAAAATATTTAACATTATAGGTTAAATACAAGAATTTTGGATTAATGGGTGATGTAATCAACCAATGGTTGAAACTCCCTAGAACCATTTTCTATATTTAGTCAAACTAATAAAGAAAATTTTTAATATTGATCCAAAAAAATATACTAATGAATATAATATTATAAATCATTCATTTTCTCCCCAATAAATACCACCCCTCACCACCCCATCTGCTGATACATTATAATCTATGAAACTTGTATAAATTCCTCTCATTTACCTTCCGAATCCTCTTTCTGATTTCCAATAGCATATTGTCTCAAAAATGTATAGTTCCGTGTTTCTTAAGGGGTTCTCCAAGGAGGTGATATTCTAGAGGTAACTTTCTCAAACCATCTCTTTTAATTTCATTTCTTCTTCTACATTCACCTCACATTATTGATATAAAAAATGATTAAAAAATATAGTATCATGTATATGGTATAATGTTATATTTATAATGTAATATATTCCAATTTATTCTTTACACATATTCTATTATTCAAAAAAATGAACCTATTGTCATCATTAGGATTGTTTAGCATCTCTACGTATAATGAATTTTTATTTTTCATTATCACCTAAAAGGTTTTTCATAAATAATTTATTTTAATTATATAATATTTTAAAATTTATTTTACAACCTAATAAATTTTATATAACTAATATATAGACAGAAAATTAAATAAAATGAAACTAGTATGTGATGGTGTGAAAACCCACCAAGGTAAATTAATCATTTGTTACAATCATTTTATCAAATGAATCATCCTCATACTAGAAAATAAAAAGATATATGGGTCCATTTAAACCCAATTAATAGAATTAATACCATATAATTACAATTTTAGAAAAAAATATCCATTTTATGTTAACTTCAATAATTATATACATGTAAACAGACAATAGAACCATGAAAATAAATGCTCTGAAACAACAAAATTGAACTCTATTACTCATTGGAATTTCCATAAATTAACTTAATAAAAATATAATAAATGAAATATATGTATAATATGTTCTTAATTAATTAATTATTGAATATATATTTATTATCTAACACATTAATTTCATGTGCAGAATTCATTCATACATAAGGTATAGGATCCCTCTGGACCTCTATATTGCTTTCTGGTTACACTTTCTCTCTCTTTTCATAAATTTATCTCTTCACTATTTTTTATATATTTATTCTATATTGTATTTATATGTACCAAAAATATATATTTACCTTAATTAATATTCATTTCAAGGGGAATTAAATCTTTTATAAGGTTCCCGTATTAATTCCCGTCGATAAGAAAACCTAATTAAAGGGAACTTCTCTTATTATTACCCATTTTCATGTACAATACATAAAAAAATTTAAGCCCAAAATATTTTTATAAAATTATAAAATCATACAAGAAAAACCATTTCATTCCATTTATGGTTTTATGGAAACTATTATTCTTTTATCTTCTTTTAATGTTCCTTTATTCTTTTCATTAAAACCATGTTAAAGTGGAAACATTACAATGTTACCTAACCACTCTTTTTACATATTTTCACCTCAATCTAAAACATTTTATCATGATATATGAAAATTTTAACTTATAGATGTCCAAGGATGATTTTAATCCATTTTTTCTTGGATATCAATAGGATAAACTTTTTCTTATGCATTATGACATGATTAGGAAACTGATTTCATTCCATGCGTAACCCTTATGTTTATTCCATATGTTTTACTCTTAATGTGGAACATGTGGAAATGAACATGATATCATGGTTGTACCTATATAGTTCTCTAATTAATTGGTTAACGTTTTGTTTCATTAAACATTAGCTGAGGGATTAAAGAGTAAATCTAATCCATTATAGGACAATGTCCCCCATGTGATACCATCATCATTATTATCCATGAATTATTTTTATGTGATGTTGTATATTTCTTCAACATTAAAATATTTCCATTTTCATATATTTAATTCTTCAATTTGATTATTCATGATAAATGACTTTTACGTTATCATGTTATTCTTTCTAACTCATGTGTTTTGCTTTATTAACATGTTTATTAACTTATTAGGATTTTTATGTCATCCATTTTTTCGGTATATTCCCTAGGTTATCCTGCATAGTTATAAAAGTTCAAAGTGGTTTGGGATATCATTATTAATATTAATAAAATTTGTTTTTGTTACAGTTTCACTTTTCTAATTATGTTCCATGTCTTCAAAAGAAACTAGAATTTTAGATCCTTGGGTTGTATTTCATGGATAATTTTGCTTAAATTAATTAAATAATATGTGTAAAATTATATTTTCAATCTTGTTTTTATCAAATTAAATTCTATTTATTTTTGGGGATTCGGAAAAAATAACTTCGTGAGAATACTAATGATAAGCCTATGTATACAAATAATTACCATGGATAACCTTGATAGAATCATAGGGAATTATAAGTGTGGATATAATTTTCATTTATATGTTATTACATCTATTATCATATTTACCATTATATATTCTTATTATGGATGTATTTAAGACATGTAATTTACTTTTATTTATTGTTTTACATGGTTAATAAATGAAAATTAGAGAACCCATTCCAACAATAAATGTGATAGGAAATGTGAAAATGTACCTAATGAGATGACAAACCTAGTTGTAATAGTAGCCCAGAACATCATGAATGTACTTCCGGCACAAGATCAAGTAATATATAATAACATTAATTTTATGGAATTCCCACCTTCTCATTATAAATAGGAAGTTAGTTGCAAATGTTTTTTGTGAAAAAGGCATCTTAAGATTAGTGGATCATCTAATCCCCTCAGTGAAAAATAGTGGATTAACTCCATTGAGATGATATTCTTTGTACATAAATTCTCAGAAGAATATGATGTCATTTTTGAGGTCTATATCTATGATGGAGAAGTTAATCTATGGTGGAAACTTATCAATAACACAATGTCTAATGTGGAAATTGATCGCATGTATTGTTAAGGTTTCATTAAATTTATTTAAAATAAATATTTTCCTCAAACTCTCTATATAAGGATGTATAGGTAGTTCATAGTACTGAAGAAAAATTAATATGAGTCTATTTGAGAATTAAATAAAAAATTTACAAGTCATTCATGATACACCTCAAAAATTTAAATAAACACTAAATGCATGGTGGTTTGCCTATTTTGTGGGCTAAATCCAATCAAAAAAAATCCAATGAGATTTGAGACTTTGAAAGAAATTAGGAGATAACATAATGTTCCATAAATATTGATATTGATATTTGGTGGCACTCAATGTTCTCATGGGTTTGGAGATAAAAATAAGAATATAGATATTAATATTGTAGGATCAATAGATTAACACCACGAAGGAAAAACCCAAAATCCAACATATAAAACATGTTGGATGAAGAATCCCAATAACTATCTAAAGGGAACTAGGAGATGCTTTATGTTTAGAAGAGATTGGAATTAGGCTAATTATTCCTGAAGGTATTTGAAGAATCCCATTAATGAAGAAGAATACTGGAAGGTTCATATCAACACTCTACCTATACTGTAATGTTTAAACTTCAATGAACATGGTAATTATATAAGACAATTCCATATGCCAAGGGATATCAAATATAATTATCAATGATATAATTTAAGGCATCCATGATGGTAATATTATATAACTACTAATGAGTTGGATCTAGGAACTGATTTAGTGATTGGTATACTAGTTACTCATTTATGAATAGAAAATTTAATTTTTTATTCTAGTTTAACACGTTCATTCATATTTTAAATGGTTATTAGAACTATTCAAACACCACCTCAAAATATGATGGTCGATTTGCCTGTGAGAATAGAGAATGGTGAAATTATTTCATCTATTGTATATAACTCTTCCCAAGTTAATGATTGTGGACGAAACATCTCAAAAAATCTCAACCAACCTCCTTTAGTGTAGTTTGATTCTATATTAGGAATTCAATGGATATATTTATCAAAAACCAACAGCAACAATCAAGAAATGGGGATATGTCTTCACATATTGACCCATTATCCAATTCTATATCAAGTGTAGGGAGGATTTTAAATCTCTTTCTGAATCATAATCTCAATTTTGGATATTATTTCCTTCTATGAAATCATATCTGGATCAATTTATTGAGACAATGGAGTGGATCAAACTCTAAGACATTCCCATTTTTGGGGGATACATGAATGTGTCCTTTGAAGAAATCCCTTGTATTCCTCTTAAATGAGTGGTTGAGGTTTCAGGTGATCTTATTCCTAGATATAAAACCATATAAATGAATTTTTATAGAATTGAAACCATTTATATATGACAACTAAATAAATAGTTTCATGAGAATGTTTAAAAGGTTTTTGTAGGCACGAGTGACCCACCATGGTGTCTACATGTCCTCTTCATAAAAAAAAAGTATGTATGAATGTTCCTCTACCTTGACTATCATGATCTCAACAGAATCATGTTTAATATAATGTTTCTTTATCAATGGATAGATGAATTATTTGACTATCTATGTGGAGAAAAATATTTCCCTAATGTGTCTCTTAGATAGGTATATCACCAATTAAATGTGGATATGGTGGATATTCCCATGATCTCCTTTCAGATGAGTTATTTACACTATGAGTTATATATCATAAAGGATTATGGCTCCATAATCCACCATCATCTGGGTAATGAAAATAATATGGAACATTCCTTATATACAAATGATCTAGTAAAATTATTAATGATTAGAATTAAGAAGGATACAATATTCCTTGACTTCTAAATGATGTACATGTGAATCATACATTAAGTTACATCATCATTATATTCACAAATTGTTTCTCAACCATCCCTTTTTGAGAAAATAAATTATTCATAATAAGGAGACGTGGTAATTCCAGAAATAGTTTAATATAAATGAATATGGAAATACTTAGAGTTTAAAATTGATGAGAAAGGAGTTCTAATATTAGGGTAACATTTATGTATGCCATAAAATATTGAGGTAAATAATGTTCTTCAAAATACTATGTATAGCTCAACCTTCTATATTATCCAATGGTGGAAAATAATGTTTCAATATATTCCAGATCACTATTTGTGTGATATTATAAATAAAAATATCAAATAATATAGAACAAAGTGTCTGTTATGACTGTTTGTGAATGAAAAAAATGTATATGTTTAAGGGTATAGTGTAACCATTACTCATACCTACATGGAAATGTGAAAACATAACTATGGAATTTTCCAATGAATTTTTTAGGGCATACAATGAAAATAATTCAAATTGGATCATCTTATAATGACTTATCACTTTATTGCGGTTCAATAGAAATTATCACTCGACCAACTTACATAGATTTATATGAGAGAAGGGGTGAGGCCTCGTAATGTATCATTATTGATTTTATTTGATTGAGATATGATATTTACCTCTATGTTTTGGATAATTATCAAAAATTATCTAAATATAGAGTGCAAATTTAGTACAACTTATCACCTAAAAAATAATTTCCAAACTAGGCGTAACATTTAACATTGGAAGACATGTTTAGAGAATGCTTAGTGGATATAAAAGAAAGATTTAATTAATTTATTCAACTCATTCTGTTCTCATACAACATTATTTTCTAATCAAGCATCAAAATGGTTCCATATGATTCCCATTAATCGAAAGAATGTATTTCACTATAAATCTAGGCTGAAGTTGGAAAATTTATGCCGCTAAGACTTAGATTGCTCGAGAAAATAGTAGATAAGGTGAAGACTATAATGTCACAAGTCTATTATACCCAAAGTTTATAGAAGAGATATACAGACAATAGATGATGATAAATTGAATTTGAGTTTGGTGAAACATTATTCATCTTAATATCTCCATGGAATAGATTCAATATATTTGGGAAGAATGTAAATCTTTGTTCCAAGTACATTGACCCCTAAGAGATTCTTGATCATTTAATTGATGTGGCATATCGACCAGCACATCCAACAAAAATCTATTATGTTTATGATATTTTCCACTTATCCCTATTGAAGAATTACAAACCTGATCCCTCACATGTACTGAACTCAGAGCTGGTATAACTATAAAATGATATATGTTATGAGGAGTAGCAGGGGAAGCCCTTGGACTATAGAGGCATGGTTCTACGAAATAAGACCACTGAAAAGATCAAGGTACTATATAGAAACTATATATTTGAATATGGAATGTGGTAAATAGATGATGTGATGATGTAGAAATACCCTTACCTATTTTCACCTTAGTATATAAAATGAAATTTTGAGGGTGGAATTTCACAAGGGGGGAAGAATGTAAGGACCCTACATTTTTTCAATAGAATTCTCCTTTTGATATTTATGTAAGAATTATTATACATAGATAACCCATAAAAAATCTAATAAATTAATAATGATAAAATAGTCATTTAATAAACTAATCAAAATTCCCAATATTATAGATGTATAATAAATAGAATATAATATAACAAGATTAGAAAACCAATTATTGATCAACTAGAATGGTCTCACTCATGAAAAATTCTGTATAAATAAAACATAATGATAATAATAAAATGTTAATATTTAATATGAATGTATATATAACCTTTTGAGAAAATATAAGTGAATGAATAATAAATAAAATAAGTGGTATTTATTGAAATTAAAGAACATTTACCAATGGAATAGTAATCTGACCGTTATGAAAAGTAATATTGCCATTATAATTGTAACCCCACCTATTAAATAATATAATAAAATTTATGTATATTTTAAATGAAAATATTATATATTTATTTCATTATATAAGTAAATATTTTTTTGAAATGATAAATTAATTATAATTATGTCTTATAAAACAGAAATGAATATTTTCATCTTTAATATCAATATAATAAAATAAATGATTTCTTTCCCTTAAAATAAGATTCATAAATTTTTATTATATTTTAATATTATTATTATAATTTCATAAGGCCTTATATAATTTTTCAAAGGGTCAAAAAATCGATTATAATATTAAAATTAGCATTTTTCAAATAAATGATGATTTTATTTTAAAATTAAAATAATCATATTTTGAAATTTATATTCATTAAATGAATTAATATTTTTAAATATACACTTCAAAAAAATTCAGGATGATATATTTTATTTTTATAAAATACAAGAATTTTTGGTGAATAGTGAAAAAACACAATTTATGATTTTTAAAATTATAAGAAAAATATTTGAAATTTTTAGTCATGTAATATGTAAGAACCCATTTTTTTAAAAATCTATTAAACTATTTAATGATTTTATTTAAATTAATAAATACTATTTATATTCTTGACACAAAAATAATAAATTAGTGAATACAATAATAAAAAAACACCCCTCTCCCCCCCTTTAAATACCATCCCTTCCCACCCCATCTCTTCCATCCATATGAGCCTTGTAACATATCAATTTTATACCTGATTTCATTTATAATACTCATACACACATCTAAGAGTTTCTATTCTCAACAAAAATATCAATTTCATGTTCCTTAAGGGGTCATTTCAGGAGGTGACATTTACGATGTAAATTTCTCAAACCATCTCTTTCTATTTCATTTCTTCATGCTTCTCATCACCTCCATCAACCATAAAAGAATAATAAATACAATTTCATTTTTATACTATAATTCAATATTTATTTTACAATATATTCTATACCCCACTTTTCTCATCTTATTTTATTCGAGGAAACAAAATTGTCGTCCAAATTATGGCGATTTACTGACTCCATGTATAATGATTTTTAATTTTTTAATACCGCCATAGAGGCTAGAGACAAAAAATTATTAATATTTAATTATATTTTAATACATATATTATAACTTATTTCATGTTTTGAAACTAATATATAAAAATATAGTGAAATAAAATAAAACAAGATTGTGATTATGGAAAAAACAACAAAAATAAATTAATCAATTAATATCATCATTTTGTTAAATGGGACATCCTCATAGAAAAAACACTAATATATCCTGGAATATTTATAATTATAAATGTTGATTAATAAAATATAACTTCACTTATATATAATTATTTAGATTTTATGATAACTTCCATAATAACACACAAGTGAACCAACTATAGAACCATGAAAACTAACCCTTTCAGAACAACAAAATTGAACTCTATAAGTCATAAAAATGTTCATAAATGAACTGAATAAAATAAAAATAAACAAAATAAATTTATAAAAGGTTATTATTTTTTGTAATTAATCAATCTAATTTTATTATATTAGAAATTAAGGAAAGGTTATGAATTAATTCAGACATAAGATAAGTGATCTCTATGAACCATTATACTTCATTTAGGTTACTCTTTCTATAACTATTACCCTAATTATATCTTCATTATTATTATTTAAATCTCTAATATTATATTTATGTGTACCAAAAATATATTTTTTTCTAAATTAATATTTCTTTTATGAGGAATTACATGTTTTCTAAGTTTCCCTTCTTAATTTCCATAAATAAGAAAACATGATTAAAGGAAAATTCTTTCATTCTTACCCATATTAAAGTATTCCACAGAAACTATTTTAAGACAATAATATTTTTCTAAAATAAATCAGTTTTTCAAGAGAAAACACTTTATTTCCTTTTAGGTTTTATACAAACAATTATTAATTTATCCTCTATAAATACTCTTTATTATTTTCCATAAAACCATTTTGAAGTGACACATTTCCAAAGATACCTAACCACTATATTTAAATTTCTTAACTTCTGTTGGATGTAATTTATTATTTTATACAATTATTTTCCATTATTGTTGTCTAATTTTGATTTAAATCTATTCTCTTATGGATAATATTATGATACTTTTTTCCGTTATCCATTGTGATATTATTATGATGCTCATTTCCTTCCATGGGGAACCCTTCTGTTGATTCCATGGTCAATATATAATTCTTATAAATTTTTTTTCATGATAAATAATTTAATTTTATAATGTTATTCATTTTTACTCATTTGAAAAACATTATTTCCATGCTTATTTCCTTACATTATTTCTAGCTCATCTCTTTTGTCTAGGTATTTCCCACGTTATCTTATGCATTTGTTGGAGCTCTAAGGGAGTTTGTAGATACTTTTTAGATTTAAAAAATGGTTATTTACATTAGTTTAATGTTTTATAATTATATACCTAGTCTTCCTAATACACTATAATTTTTTATCCTTTTTTATATTTCATAGATAATTATGCTTCAAATCATGTAATAATTTGTGTAAAAGGCTAGGATCACAATAGGTTCTGTCGATTTCTATGATAATTATATGTTATTTTTTCCATAGATAAAAATCTTATTAAATAATATTATATTAAACAAAATTTTACATTTTTAGGTCTTATATTTTTCGAATATAAAAAAATACGTATATTTTCTTAGGTTTCCCAAAAAAAGAGTAAAATTAACAATGGTTCCTTGATAGGTTCATTTCGTGATGATATGTTTACTATGAAAATTTATTGTTAATATCAATTTTATAATTTTATATATTATAGTTGCAAAATATTAATATTTATTTAAATATCATTATCAAACATTATATACATTTTTAATCGCTTCCATGGAATGAGGTAATTGAAAAGAAAATACACCATTATATAGAGGTTGTAATCCACACACACAGATGGATAATGCTCCCATTATTCATATAATAATATTGATGTAAAAAATAAAATAATTTATCATTTTAGGATCTTAATAATATTAAAAATATTAAATTTATACATTGAATAAATATTTTGAACTATCTATGTTGGGAGGTTGGGAAACATAAGAAGGGTCATTCATGGAGGTTGTAGTATGCGTATATGTATGATGCCATATTCACCTTTTGAATGGTTTTAAAGGAACGTATAAAAGTAATATTATATTAGTATTATAACATTTATGAACGTTAATTATAATTAACTTATCCTAATTTAATGGATTTAAAATAATTTGGGGGTAAAACAATAAAATAATTGAGATATTTATTTTTGACAACATTACCTCTCCATTTGGATTATCTCCCTTGGGAAACAACTTATGGCTCCATAGCATGGTATTTTGGAAAACAATGGTTATATGTGATATATATATCAATCAATAAATACTACATATACAATTTTAAAGATATATATCTTTTTAATGAGTGGATAAATTTGGTGGAATTTATTACCTTTCATAAGTGAAGAAAATTGAATTTTAGTATTTACTCAGTATTTATTCAATGATGGAAAGACACAATTCATGGTTAAATGGATCAAAAATTTGGATATATTTAACTGTGGTGTGATATAAGTATGAATAGTCTAATTCCATTAATTTTAACACATGTTATGACCATATTTATTTTCTTTTTCCACAATATATTTTCATTTTACCATTTTTTTCTCTAACTTGGTAATTATTTTTTACCCAAATAATTTATTTTTTATTAAAAATATAATTTCACCCCAATTATAATAATTTTAATTTTATTAAAATAAATTTATGGACAACATAATCTAATTAAATTTTTGAATAACAAAAAATTACCTTTAAAGTTATAACATTTAATATATAGAAAAACATTTTTGTAAAAAATATTGTTTTTATCATTAAGTTTCTTAATATTATATTGCATTATTTACTAACAAAATGGGTGATAATAGAGATGTATATTTATTTTATAAATCATATGAAATTAATTATATAAAATATTTATATTTTATTTGTTACATAAAAACTAGAAAATATTAAGCAAACAAATAATTTAATAATGAACCTTTCACAATTATCATGGTAATTAAATTTAATCTAATAGACCATAATTTTATGAGTAAAATATAAATTGAAATTATTTCATAATTTAAACATTATGATATAAAATATAAAATCAATTTCATAAATAGAGTTTTAAAAGTTATGAAAACTAATTTTTAATATATACAAATAAAAATAATATTTTATTTAAAATATAGCATAAGTTTTCTGAAAATTAAACATGTGTTTTAAAAATTAAATATATCATTTAACAATGATTTATTTTAATAAAAATATATTTTTATAAAACAAAAATTAAAAAAAATTTAATCAATTCTTGTATTTTGTTAATTTCATAATTTTAATGGTTTGGGCACACTCAATATTTTCCACTATTCAACTAAATATAATTACATTTGAAAAAAAAAATTCATCCTATGTAAATATTGAAATTTTGAATCTATAAATATATTTTTTTCAAATTAAAATTTTAAATTTTATTAATTTATCTTTAAAATAGAAATATAATATATAAGAAAATGTCAATTTTTGTTAAAAATTTAACTTTTGAAACAATAATTAAAATTAATTATATTTTATTAGCATTTATAATTGATTAAAATATCTTTATTTACAATATTTTTTATTATATTTAAATTCAATTAATATTATTCATCAAACATGTCATGAATATTTTCATATCATTGTTTCATGTGACACAACCTATCTAATATAGTAATAAATTATATAAATATATATTCTACAATCATGGAGTGCTACATTCTACCCTTAAAAAAATTAATTCCTTGAAATTTTAATTCCCAATCATTACTAAAAATATAATATTGTATCTAGAATCTAGACGTGTCTTTAGATATAATTTTTAGAAAGATATTATATTGTCATTAGTTTTCATATAAATACATTACATTATTTTTTAGAACATTTCATACCTTACAGAAGAACATTCTCGAAGAATAAATTAGTTTAGTAACATTGGAAACATGGAAACATAAACAACTAGTTTATAATAAATCAACAAATTCTTCTTCATATTTATTCATAACTAGAAAATTTATTTTTAACATATCATACTAAATTTCATTTTTGGTATCCTAAGGAAAAGAAACATAATAAAGGGTGATCTCATATGCTCAGTAAGAGTAAATAAGTGAGATATAAAAGTATATCATGCACATAGGGGCATAAGAACCAACAAATAAACATTTGAATATAATTACCTACATGTTAAAGGTCATATAGAAGTGTCTGGAAATAAATATTGACAGTTCATAAGACATGAATCATAAGCAAATCAAGAGCATATGTCATGAAATTATAACATATGGAATGGAATTCTGGTAGACACATAAACTTGTAATATCTTTCCTAAATGTCATGACACATTTCCAAATGAAACATGGGCACCTCCTGGGAACTAAAAAAATTATGTGGGACACTCCACTGTCCTTAGTCACTTTTCATTCCTTGTAAGGGATTGGGTTTCTACATCTTCCCATAGTGGATTGGTTATCCCCATCTTCCTATAGTGGATTGAGTTCCCCCATATTTATATACATGATTAGGCCAGCCGACTTCTTTACAATCAATATATCTTGAGACATAAATATTTACCCAATGAATTGTTGAGATATATTGGTACCACCCTTCACTTAATGAAACCAATACATATTTTAGGCACAGAACCATAAATAATTCACCACATAATAACCTATGTAAAGAAATGTGTTTCATTAACATAATTCAATGATACATAACCCATGAAAATGAATTCGGTTTCATAAATATCATTCCATCTCAAAAATTAACCAAATATATAAATAATATTAAAATTATACTTGAAAAAATATTCCTATTAAAAATATGTGACATCAAATAATGTTATCATGGATGAAAAATAATTTTGTGAGATCACATGAAAATAACTGTAGAGAAAAATATCATTTCTTCTTTGAAAACAATTTATAAATATTAATAATTTTAGAAAACAATTTCTGTAAAAATAACCATTAAAAAATATAAATGAATCTTTGATAAAAATAAACCTCATTGAATTATTTTTTCCCTTAAAATTTGATAAATTATCATTTAAATCACTTTGAAAACATTTTTATAAAACATTAATATAAAGGAACACATATTTCAAACTGAATAGAGAATAACATTACACTAAATAAATAATATAAAAAAATAAAAATATCAATGATACAAAATTTCAATGGGTAGTATATAAACATTGTAAAATAATATTGTTACACAACAAAATATGTGTCTCAAAAAATGAAAATTGAGAAAAATATGCCTAAAAGATTTTGTATCTTTGGAACCGTGAACCCCATGAAGAGGAGACCATAAAATGTATATGTAAATACTCATAATTGTTTAAAGAATAATCATAAAATACATTCATGGGAAATATATATACTAAACATATGAAATGAGTCGTGTGTAAGGCATGTATCCCACATAAATAAAAGCGAGACAAAAACACATTACCTTATTTTTTGACTCTGGTCATACCCATGAATAAATCATATATAATAAATTTTTGTTTGATATATATATTATAAAAATATTCAGTTATATCATATCATAAATTATTTAATTATTAACATATATTAACAATTTTTTAATAATTCCATGTTAATATTGTGCTTTGGGTAATAAACTCTTTGTCTTTCCATGTGTTTCGATTTCTTATACATTTTATCCTCTTAATTATGTCATTATTTTATCATATCATGAATAATATCCTTGATAAAAATATCATATATATTAATTATTTATAATATTTTATAAAATGTAGAAATATAAAATGAAATACATCATTAATAGAGACGATAGGTCGTATATATATGTGGATGATGTTTCCATTTTCTCATTATATTTAAATAATGAAATTAAATGACACACACACACACCTATATATTATCATTCTAGTATAATAATTTTGTTATGAATTTCATATATGTTTAATAAAACCCTCCTTAAAAATACATTCCATGTAAATTGAAAATGAATCATATCGCTTTGATGAGGCTGTAGTCCACACACCCACAAAAAAAGTTATCATGTTCCACCAAATGTAAAGAATGCAGGAATGTTTTACGTAATTATTATAAAATAGTTTATAAATAATATATATAATATATATCATATAAAAAAAGAAATATAAAAATTATTTACATCCATTAATAGTGGAATTGGAAGAATGAACGACATTGGATCGTGAGGTGGTAGTTTTTCATACACACAAATGATAATTGTGTATCCCATTTGATAGAAATGTGTGCTAGTATAGGTTAAAAACTTTATTTAATAGTATATATGTATATTTAGGATACATATATTATTATATATAAATGAAATAAAAAAATATAAGGGGTTATGAATGAAATAAAAAAATAATATCCATTGATAAACGTTTCCCATTCTCTATGTTTCCCCATTTTGATTTGAATAAAAGGACTTCATATGTTGTATTTTATAAATAGTATGTATTATAGAATTGTAATACAATTGTTGAAATAATATTTTTTCTAGTTTATTATGAGGAAAAAATGTTTTTAGTGGTGTGAATAAAAAGGAAGAAGAGGTTCCCTTTTAAAAGAGAGGAGTGGGACTTTTGAAATCTCTTAAAATATTAAATTATAATAAAATAAATATCAATCCAAATAGCTCCAAAATTACATTGATAGAATATTAGATGATATAATGTCATAATCTCATGAAACAATAGATTTTATATGTTTTTAATATTTATTTTAAACCATATCATTCTGATTAACCCTTATTTAACATATTCTAATTTTCACTACATTAACAACTTTCTAATATTAAAAGGTTGGATGTTTTAATTATAAGGTGTATATTGAACCATAAATGGTAAATTAATTATATTTTAGAACACAATTTAACCCTTTTGACATTATTTATTATGTTAATATTTTTTTAATAATTTAATATAATAACATTTTAATAAAATATCATTTGTGACCATTTTGACACTATTAAAAACACTTGAATTTAAAAAAATAATTATAGCATGATAAATTCGATAAAATTAATTAAATAAAAGAATAATATGTCATATTCACCATGAAAATTATTTTATAACCTTAATTAAATAAAAATATATTTATTCTAGTATTTCCAATATCATTTAATGAATTGATTCATTAATTTAATAGTTAATGCATCACCATTGTGTAATTATTT
Source organism: Viscum album (assembly GCA_963277665.1). Classification (NCBI taxonomy): domain Eukaryota; kingdom Viridiplantae; phylum Streptophyta; class Magnoliopsida; order Santalales; family Viscaceae; genus Viscum; species Viscum album. The sequence goes on from OY728133.1 coordinate 1,975,170,024, forward strand.
ATCAAACTTATTTCATCACTAAAATATAAAAATAAATTTAAATGATATATATAATAGTTTTATATTTTATAAAAATATATATTTTATTGAATATCTTATATTTAACCCCATACAAAAATTATTATGCTTATTAAAATTATGTGTGTGGTATTTTGTAACTCCATTTTATTTTAATAATATTAAAGTTATTTTCAGGGAAAAGTTTCCAATATATTATTAATTTTAAAAAATTATGTGTTAATGTTCATATTAATTTCATTAAAAACCATTGGGAAAAGTTTATAGTATTTTTATAATATTTATAATATTATTTTTACCCTTAATTACCTGATTTACGCTTATCTATGGTAATAAAATTTAATAAAATTACTATTCATATATCACAAAAAATAAAATTATCATAATAAATAAATATTTATATTATGAAACCAAATATTAAAAATAATAATTCACGCTTATAAATACTTAATTATATAAAAATAATCAATTATTAATCCCATTAACGGAATGAGAAAACATGTATTTAATGTGAAAATTTCCAAACGATTAAAATATCTTTGTATAAAATTTCAGTGCTAAATTGGTTTCAATGACCAAAATTAGATTTATTTATGTAAAAGTTTACTAATTGTACTTTATAACTAATTCAAAACATAATTTATCTATATTAATAAGTTTGACGAAAAGTAGTTTTCAATTAAAATTCAGTATTTTTCACTATTCATCAAAACATGAAACTTCACTGAATAATACCAATGATTGAAACAAATTTTTTATATTTTACATTCACATTGGACGTTTATTTTTGAAAATATAATTTATAAAAGTTTCAAAAACCATATTTCTAACAAGTGTAAAATCAAAAGGTGGAAAACATCTTGTTTAGAACAATACTTCTTTTATGAGTAAAATATGATTTGTTATAATATATTAAATATAAAAAATAATATGAATGTTAGACAATATATTTAATTATATATATATATATATGATTAATATAATCCAAAAATAATTATTTTTTAATAATTTTTATAAAATTTTATTGATCATATTTAAATAGTTTCTCATAAAAACTTTCTGATTTATTTTAAATTGTTTCAAATTAATTTAAAATTAATTGGTCAAAGAATTATATATAAATCATTAAAAAATAATTTAAGAAATAATTTTGTCATATTTATTCTTTCAATTCTTGTAGTTCGGTAATTATTTTATTATATAAATTATCACATTACTAGAATTATGTTTTGTATAAACTCAATATTGAGTGTAAAACAAGCTAAGAGGGTGTTGTGTTTAGTATAAGAAATCAATTAATAATTTTATTTAATTTATATATATATATATCATAAAATTACTAAGGTGATATATTTTACACCCTTAAAATTAATTTCACCCTCAAAATTCATCAGCTTCATCGATCTTTTAATACTTGAATGTTGCTTTTAGAGAAACCCACATCGTAAAAAGGAATATTAAAAAATCATTTAAAAAATAAATTTAGAAACATAATGGTTATTCAATGTAACCCATAAATTTTTTTTACATATGATATAATAGTTGTTAGGTGATAAAATTTACATTAATGATAAATATATCTATCAATTTATGAAGGGAATTGATAGAAAATATGGTTAGGAGAAAGTAAACGATCACAAAACCATATCACAAATAATCTTGTAAAAGGACATTTATAATATCTGAAATCATAGCAGCAAAAAATTTTATTTCAAGGAAAATTTTTATAAATTTAATGATTTTTCAATAGAATATATACTGACATGATTTCAAGACAACCTCACCCTATTTTTTTCATAGTAAATTTCCACTTCATCTTTTATTCCTTCGAATGATGTTAAACTTTTCATTCATATAGAAATAGAATATCATGAGATACATAAATAACATAATAGGTCTTTCCATCTATCATTATTAAAAAAAGGTTATCACAAGTTAAAGAATATGAATAAATCATCACATAGTGATATACTAATGGAATATTTAAAATTTCATCAAATGATTAAAATAAATTAGTCCATAAATGGTTGACCTTATAACCCTTCCGAAAGATGAAAGTCCAACAAATTGAAATAAGGCTAATAAATTTCACAAGAACAGTATAGCCTTGATTCCTTATTTATCATAATGTTTCTCAGGTTTACGACTTACCATATATGTGAATACCTTCAACATTTATACTATTAAAATTGTAATTACTATAAATACTTATTTAAATCGTTAATTAATTCATAATTCAAGGATTAATGGATATACTCCATAAGTCCAAAAATTTCATAAACACCATCTGTGATATCATAAATCACTTTTTCAAAAAATCCTTAATTTGTTCCAAGGTAATCAATATCGTCCTTTTAATTTATTCATATCCAATATAACTTTATCAAAAAAAATCAATATATCAATATTAGGAATAAATTAAGCGTTATCGTTCCCTTAATATTGTGTTTCTCTTAAATATGAAATTTATATTAAATCACATTTCTATGTCTTCAGTGCCATTCAACATATCATTTTCAATCATTAATTAGAATCTTATACTGATGATACATATATATTTAATGATTCATGTATCATAATATTCGAATTCCAAAACATATACACATCAACCATCCAAATTACTCCTAAACCATTACTCAGGGTTAGTAATAATACTTTATCCCTCTATATGAAATATTAATAATGTCTTAAGGTTACTCAACCACAAGTTTATCATTCCTCTAATATTAAATATAAACAAAATTGTTAAAATATCTCAAACCTTAATGTTTCATTTGGATTATATTTATCCTCTATAATATAACCAATATTAATACTACCTTCTTGATTCTCTTCCTGAGATTCGTACTTATGATATATAAATGTGCATAATTACCATACATTCCACCTATGTATCATTTCGTTTTAAAAATTTTTCTTCTAGTTCTAAATATTTACTAAGACCATAAATTTTAGTATAATAAATAATTATCAAAGAAAAAAATAGTAAATAATAAAAAATTATATATTGGATGCTTAAATCATGACACATAAATTTAAATCTATTACATCTTAGACTTATCCTAGAGAAATCCCTAGAAATATCCTTATAAATAAATATCCCAAAAAAAAGTCACCAAAATTTTCTCATCTGAGTTTCTAATGTTTGAATAAATCATTTCCTTGATAGTAACTATAATGACCTAGGCTTTTCATATGTAGTCATTACATCATTTTTGGGGAATATTTAATAAATTATATAATCACACAACCGAGGAACGTTTTGGTTTGTTTCTTATAGAGACAAGGAAATATAAAAATCTTGTTTATAATAATCTTAATCTTGTCCCACATATTTCTTCATAACCATAATAAATTTTTACATTCCATAATTAATAAATTTCCATCTATCCTATTGAAATGATACATATGAAAATTGTGAGATTAGATACTCATTCAGGATAAAAAAGGGTGATACATAAGCATATCCTAAACATATGTGTATGAGAAAAATTTATAACACTTTAATATAATTCCCTAGTTGTCCAAAGTTAAATAAAAGATCCATGTAATAAATATTGACAATTCATAATAAATGAATCATAAAATAAACCAATGCACAAGGAATGAAAATATAATATAGGAAAATGAATTTTGGTAGACACATAACCTGAAAATATAATTCCATATAAGTCATGGTGCATTTACCAATATAAATAAACACCACATAGGAACTAAAACTATTATGTGGGACACACCACTATCCCCAGTCACAATCCATTCCTTACAAGGGATTGGGATTCCCCATATTCTCCATGTGGATAATTCCCAACAACTTATTTCCCATCATTATCTTAGGAGATATAAATTTGTGCCCAATTCATCATAGGTAGATATAGATCCCACCAATATCTTGAGGAAACCTATAAATATGTGTTCTATAGTACCATAAATCATTTATCACATCATAATCAATTTAATGAATTTAGTTTTAGAAAAGTAATTCAATTATACACAACCCATTTAAAATAGATGGGTTTCATCATACTAGTGATATTAAAATTTGTAAAATATATATATCTATTATAAATATAGTAATGAATCTTATTTTGTTATAAAATATCATATATGATTGAATTAGTACATTTTTTTACCCATTTATTATCAATTAAATGTTAATGTTACGTTTAGTATAATAACTCATTTGTTTTTATCAAGTGTTTTGATTTGTAATATTTTTTTTCATATTACATATATCATAATTTCATCATGAATAGAATCAAAACCATGATAAAAATATGATATATATTAAATATTTATAATAATATATAAAATTTTGAAACAGAAAATTGAAATACACTGTTCATAGAGATGGTAGACCTTATGTACCAAATAAAGATGTTTCAGTATTATATTCATTTTGAATGAATAAAAGTAACTAACATATATATATATAATAGTATTCTTGTACAATATTTACAATATATATATAATTTAATTTCAATAAATCCACCCTTAATATATTCCACATATAGTGTAAATGAATCACATCTCTTTCAGGAGGCGGTTGTCCACACACCCACAAATGAAATTATAATATTTTAAAAAAATTGGAATTATAAAGGTATGTGTTAAGTAATAATTAAATAAGAAAAAAATACATCATACATCTCATATAAATCATATAAAACTTGAATTAAATAATTATTTATATCCATTAATGGTGGAAATAAAAGAATGAACAACTTTGTTTTATAAGGCAGTAGTCTTCTGTACACATGAACGATGATTGCATATCCTATTTGGTGGAAATGTGATTGAGTGTAGGTAGAAACCATAATAGAAAACAATATTTCTATATTTAGGATATTAATTTTATTATAAAAAAATATTCGGTTTAAAGAAGAAATAAAACAAAATAATTTGTTGTTGAATGTTACATCTTCTTTGGGTATCCTATTCTGATTTTCACAAAATGAATAAGTTGGCTGGTTTTTACCAATATAAGGCTTATTCGATAAGGGGGTGAATTTTGGAGAATTCTTGGATGGGTTTTGGCAGAGTCAGAAGGATTTAAAGATGCGAATAAAAGATAATAAGAAGTTCCCTTTCATAATACAAATGAGTTAACTCTTGAAATTTATCAAAAGATTAATTTATAATAATTTAAAAATAAATAAAAATAAATCCAACAAGACATGGATTAGAATATATTATAAAATAGTGTTGTAATATCATAAAATAATATATTTTAAAAAATTTTGGTTTTATTTTAAACATTATCATTTTGATTAACCATTAGTTTACCTATTTTAATTTTAACTATGGTAAAAACCTTTTCAATATTAAACGGTTTGGATTTTTACTTATAATGTGTAATTTGAAGAATAAATCAAAAAATTATGATTTTTAGAACATAATTTTTTCCATTTTAATTATTTATTAATTTTATAATTTTTAATCAATTTAATAAAATATTATTTTCACAAAATATTATTTGTGTCAATTTTAACACAATTCATAACATTGAAATTAATAAAGTCATTAAATCAAGATAAATTTGAACCAATTCATTTAATATACCACTAATTCCTAATAATAACCTATAATGTTATTTTATAACCTTTGTTAAGTTAAATTATATTTATTACACAATTTATAATATTATTTAATTGATTGTTTCATTAATTGAATAATTACTGCATCATCATTTTGTAAATTTTATTGAAAATTATTTCTTCTCTAAAATAAAATAATTATTTTACATGATGTTGATAAACTATTTTAATTATTAAAAATATATATATCTGATTATTGGTTATATTTACCTGCATACTAAAATTATTATACTTATTAAAATTAAGAGTGTGACTTTTGTTTCACTCTCCTTAATATTAATAATATCCATGTCTCTTTTTTTGTAAAGTTTGCATTAAATTATTAAATTTATATTCATATATATTATGGTTATAATAAAATTAATAAAATAAAATATTGTGAAGTGTTAGGTTTGATTCCTAAAATTTATATTAATAATTTGACCCTTAATTAATCAATGTAACCTTTGCCATGGTAAATTTTTTTTCTGAAATTACTATTCATATTGCCCAAAAATATAAAGTAACTAATTAATATATTTGGAACTTATGATTCCTGGTATAGAATCAATTTTTTTAAATTATAAACACACAATTTTGTAAAATTAATTTAAAATTAATTTCGTTGACAAAATGAGAAAATATGTTTTCAATGTGAAAAGGTCTAGGTGTTTGAATTACTTTTATATCAAATTTCAATTTAAAATTGATATCAATAACCTAAATTAGATTATTTTATGTAAAATTTTACTAATTATACATCAAATATAATTGAAAACATAATTGATCAACATAAATAAGTCAAACCAAAAAATCACATTTCAATTAAAATTCATTGTTTTTCACTACTGATCAAAACATGAAAATTCATAGACTAATACAAAAATAACAGTAAATTATGATACTAGTGTTTGAAATATTATTTTATTTATAAAAAATAATAATTTAAATTTTTTTAAGGACAAGATATCAAATAAATGTTTCATCAAAAGAAGGAAACCCCGCCTTTAAAAAATTTGCATCATTAATGTGTAAATTTGGATTAATTGTTATATCCCATCTACTGAATACCTAAGTTGAATTTAAAAAAATAGATTGAATATAATAAATATATATAATTAATATATTCCAACAAGGGATACTTATATGTATTTTGGTATAGTACATACTTGTTTAAATTTATATGATTTTTAAGAAAAAAAAACAATTCTTTTTATTTTAAAAAGGGGTTTACATTCATTTATAATTACTTGATCAAATAATTTTATTTAATGAAGTAAAAAATAATTTAATAATATAGTTAATATTATTCATACCAATCATTCTTACATATGGGTAATAATTTTCCTTTTTAAATAATTACAATATTAAAATGATCTCTCATAGAAACTTATTATTGCTTGTAACACAAGTGAATACGGTGTTGTGTGTAGTGGAAGACTTCAAGAAATAAAAATATATTAATAATATATTTCATAAACATATTTGGGTGTTATGTATATCAACCATGTAATGTTAGTAATTATATCTTCTATCTTGGAATAGATGTATCCCTAAAATTGCTTTTTTCTCAAACCGATCGATCTATGAGTGTGTCGTTATTTTTATCAAGACCGACATTATATAAAATTACTATAAATGGTATTCATAGTCATTATGTAATTTATATACTACCATAATTTATATGAAATTTTATTTCTATATTCTAAATAATTATTTCTCAATGTAGAAAGAACCAATCCTTCTCAAAAATCACATTAATTTCCTCTAAATGAAGGAGAAAAAGGTTTTCACTTGGAATTTTACCAGAAACATAATATGATATTTTGTTTAATAATAAAATCATCATGATAGGGATTTAATTACCCTAGAAAACTTCTTAGATACACAATTCAAGAATACAATATGTCATTCACAATTATATAGTTCAAGATAAGTGTTTTTTAATTATCAAGATGCACATTTGTATTCGAGATTAGCTTTTTATTCACATCAACCCTTTGTTGACGAGGATTTTGACACCTATAATCCTTATCATACCATTAATTATTGAATCTATATTTATAGATACAAAAATCATTATAATTGACAATTTTACATATGGATATTGTAGTATTTTAGACTATAATACCTTCAATTGTATTGGTTTTCCTCCTCATCTCTCTATGATAATCAAGATCTCAATGGCCAATCCATCCACAATTGAAAAGTTTTCTTCTTCAATTGGAACATTTTCTTGTGTTCTTATCCAAATATTTTAACATGAAGGGAATTTAATATTCATTCCTTGGTAATAATCGCCACCTAATAATCTATAAGACTATATCTTTCGCATCTTTTTTGTATATGGTAGTTTGAGAATGCACTTGTTTTTAACCATAAATTGATATATTTAGGTGATTATAACTATAATATATCTCAAAGTAGGATCAATCTATTTTTTACTCTTTAGGACCATCATGACACTTTCTATCATATCATTTGTTTGTATTGTTTCTCCTTAATAAATCCACTAGATGAATTATGGTTTTTATGATAATAATACATAGTTCAATAACCATATAAAATGGAAAGTAATTCATCAAAAATAAATAAAAATAAAATGACATATACACCCCAACATAAAAATATCTATGATTCTATTTAGGTTATTTAATTTTTATCTCTTATTATATATCTATCTATATAATATATATTTCTTCAAATACATTATAATGGTTTGTAATGATATTTTTACAAACCATATCATATACTCTATGAGTGTATATCCTAGTGTGTAGTCTTTGTCCCACTGGTCATGCACATAGTGGAGATCTAGTTAATCCAAAATTACCCTTTTATAGTTATTACCCTTAGGTGTATCGATGGTGAGAGAGGCACAAGTGATAGAACATTCCTTTCATCCTAGAAATGGAGTATTCACTTGATCCTGCAGTCTTACTTTATTCCCATAATGGGTTCTTTCAATCCTGATTGAGTGTTTTCATTCAAGGATGATAGACTCTCAACTAAGGGTCTTGGTTTTCCATCGGATCCTGCAGACTTCTCTGTGATGAGAATGAAAGGTGTTTCTTTTTTCAAATTACTTTCCAGTTCTTCTGTTCGGAGAACAATAGAAATGTCTCATTCCTATAACATTACCAGACATGAGAATGTTGGTTTTTCTATAGTTGGGGATCCAGAGGCTTTGCAACAACATATTGATCTTTGTATGTTTTCAATTCTTGGTCACGTTATTTGTTCCAAGGGTGATAAACCCTAGTTTAACCTTGATCTTAAAAATTGATTATCTCATTGTTGGGTTTTTAGCAATTAAAAATTGATTCCTATCGAAAGTGGGTTTTTCATCTCATTTTTCAATATGGGGGCGATTTTATTAGAGTATGGGATTTAGGTAATATACAACTCAAACCTGGTGCTTTGAAGTTATCTGAATGGGATGTTAATTTTAATCCATTTAACCTTAAACAAACCAATTCCCAGATCTGGATTAGACATCATGGGTTGAATTTGATGTATTGGAATCCTAAGATCCTTAATGACCTCACCTCATGTGTTGGCACTCCTATTAGAATGGATCAGAAAACATTAAAGGAGAATCTTGGATATTTATCTATAATCCTAGTTGATGTTAATCTGGAAAATAAAAGACTGGAAATGTCACTTTTATATATAATGGTAATAAGATTGATGTTAAAGTAGAATATTAATGTGTTCATTATTTCTCTGAGTTTTGAATGATTTTTGGTGATTCTATGGTGAATTATAGGATTCTCCAAAATAAATTTAATGATTTTCCCAAAGAGAAGAATTGGAAGGAGGTTAATTAGAATTAAAAATTAATAAGGTCTTTATGGAAAAGGATGGTCCCTCAAAGGATATATCGGGTCCTTCCAGGGTTACAGTTACTTCTATTAAATCTTGGGCAGATATCTCTGAAGATATTGAACAAGGTAGGATTCTTGATCTTCCAAGTCCTCTTGCTAAGATTGGTCAAGAAATTTATAAATATAGTGGATTCACATGCATAGAGGATCAGATTTTGGATCAGAATATATCTTATAAGGTTTATGACATGGTAAGTTTTTTCAAAAAATAAAATTGTTTACTTTTTTTGAGGAAGGATTAGGAGGATAATATTTTTGCACTTGTGGTTTCATTTCAAGATAGTGAGAATTATAGGATTTCTCAGGTACTTATTGATCCCGTTATTCCATTCATTGCACCCGTCACTTCCCCAGTTCAGGTGGCTGGAGATCTATTTTCTCTTAATGTATATTCTTCTCTAAAGGGAGTGAAAAATGGTTCTTTTAAACCAGTTTCTCCTTCTCTAGAAGGGGAGATTGGGGTTCCTTCTTCATTTTATGGTAATACTGTACTCGTTACGGAAGTTGAGGATCATGTTTCATCTAATGGAGATGTGTCATTATAGGATATGGTTTTTCCTGATTCATCCAGTGGTCTTGTTGACATCTTCACTATTGGTGTCAAAAATGGAAAAGGAACCACCAATATTTTGGACAAAAGTGTTCTTTCACAAGTGTCCTATAGTATTAAGAGAAATCATGGAAGGCCTCAAAAATATAGAAAATAGGGAACTGCGGGGGTCAAAAAATGGGGAAATCACCCCAGTCTTAGATTTAAATGAAGATTCTGTTCTGCAATTGTCAGGGACAGGCCAATCATGATACCATGAAGTCCCATAGGCTCTTCATTCTAAAACATAGGCCCCTTTTCATTGTTTTTTCTGAAACCAAAAGTGTTTTTCGTCCCAATATTTCCAATTTAGAAAATCATGGTTTTCACTTTGTGGAATCTAATAGATCCTAATCATATATTAAATGGTTATGGGTTTTGGATCATTGTTCTTTATCTCATCTTTTATTAATAGATAATTATGATCATCATGTCACATGTTCCTTAAATCTTCAAGGGCTTTACAATTTCTTCACTTTTATTTATGCCCATAACTGTTATCAGGGTCGTTGGAATTTATGGATGGATATTGGATCTCTCAACTCTTTGATCCCTAGTCTGTGGTCTATTCTTGGTGATTTCAACACCATCATGAATTCTGATTAGAATATTGTAGCTATGAATACTGTCATTTCATCAAGAGATTTCAATGCTTGTATTGATGATAATGGGTTAATTGAAGTTAATCATGTTAGGGATAAGTATACATGGTACATGATGGTTTTGGATAGATTTTTTTCTAGTAGAATTGATAGGGCTTTTTTCTATGAGCATTGTCTTGATTTCTGGGGTTCTATTTCTTGTATCACTATACCAAGAATTAACTCTGTTCATCATCCTATTTTGGTTGACCTTGTTAGTAAGGATACCAAACCTCCTTTCTCTTTTAGATTTAATAATGCTTGGGACAATCATCCTCAATGTAGAACTATTGTTGAAAAAACAAGGAGTTCTTGAAATGGTAGGGTCATTGATTTTGGTTGCGTCATCAAGATCAAACTCCTTAAAATAAATTTCAAATTTTACGGTAAATTTTGTTTCAGTTCCCTTGATTATGAAATTTCCTCTCATGGGGAATATCTTCAACAAATTAATGAGAATAATTATTCAAATTAATTCTCAAATTACGTTTTGGGTGAAAATCAGCTGGTTTCTAAGATTAATAACTTCTTGAGTCTCAAAGATTCTTTGCAGAGAGGCAATTTTAAGGATAATTGTTTGAGATATGGGGATAAAAGTTCTACATTTTTTTATTCATTGTAGAAAATTAGGGATAGTTTCAAGGCCTCTCTATTTGGTTAGAAATGGGAATAATATCTTCAACAATAAAAAGGATCTTTCTAAGAAAGTTGTTACTTATTTTATGGATCTCTTTACCAGTCATGCCCCTCTTGCTGATCCAGTAGAGAGTATTATTCCAACTATTGTTAATCAAGAGGATAATTCCAACCTTACATCTATCCCTTTGGGCTTTGAAATCAAGGATGTGACCTTTAGTCTAACGTCTGATAGTTCTCTTAGTCCAGATGGTTTTGGGAATTGTTCCTTTCAAAAATATTGGGACGTTATTCATGACGATGTTTGCAGGTTGGATACTAATTTTTTTAAAGGTGGTTCTCTTACTCAAGGCCTGAATGCTAAATTCATTTCCCTCATTCCATATATGGAGAATGCTAATGAGATTTATTTGTTCAGACCAGTTGACTTGATCAATACGAATTTTAAAAGTATTTTCAAAATCTTGGCCACAAGGTTGTCCTATACTGCTAGCAATATTGTTTCTCTTAATTAGTTTGGATTTATTAAGGGTAGGTCTATTCAATATTGTCTTATTATTTCCTTGGAATGTGTTAACCTTCTTACGAAATCCAAAAATAATGTTAATGTTGCTCTAAAGTTGGACTTCAAGAAAACTTTTGATACTATAAATTGAAATTTCATTTATATGGTTATGAATTTTTTTGGTTTTGATAATGTTTTCATTAATTGTGTTAAAGTCATTTTTGAGTCTGCTCGTATCTTTATTCTTGTTAATGGTTCCCCTAAGGGATACATTGCTTGTTCTAGAGGTGTCAAACAAGGTGACCCTCTCTCGGCCATTATTTTTTCTATTTCGGAGTATTATCATAGTAGATTACATTCTATTATGGCTGGAAATGGGAAACTGAAGTCTATTAGTGATGGTAGAGGTTTTGTTGCTCCCACTCACTAGTTGTATGATGATGATATTATTCTATTCACTAAATGGTGTAAGAGAAATATTAAAAATATTAAGCGTGCCCTTTTGAATTATGAAAAAGTATCTGGGCAAGAGATTAGTTGGAATAAGTCCTTTTGTTTATTTTTTTAGGAATTTTCCTATTTCTAGGAAGACAGACATTATCAAGGATTTGGGTATTAATGAAGGTGTTTTGTCCTTTATATATTTGGGGGTTCCTATTTTTTGGGGGATTCCTAAAGCTTGTTATTTTTATGATATTTGTTGTAAAATCAAAATGAATCTTTCTACCAGGAAGGGTATGTCCCTCTCTCTAGCGGGTCATGTTTGCTTGGTTAGGGATATCATCATTTCTATGTTTGTTTATTCTTACAAGGTCTATAAGTGGTTGATATCTCTTATCAAGAGCATTAATGTTTCTATTAAAACTTTCATTTGGAGTGGTAATAATTTGGGTAGTATATTAACTATGGTCACTTGGAATGATTGTTTTAAAACCTATGATGTTGGGATCTTGGTATTAAAAATCTTGAGGTGTTTAAAGATTCGTTACAAGATTCGTTCATTTTGAGGCTTGTCATTAGTAATTCGGAGTATCTGGACTTTCTCCATGATAAGTTCAGAAATAGGCTTAGGAATGGGGGTTTTAATCATATATATTCTTCTATTTGGCATTGTTTTAAATCCATTTTCTGTTCCATTGATTCTCATGCCAGATGGCTTGTTTCAAGGAACTCATCTTTAAACTTTTGGATGACCAACTGGACTGGCTGTCCCATAGCTGATTCCTTAATGAATGATGATTTTTATGTTGATTTGGATGCTGTGATTAAAGACCAGCTTGATAATATGGGGGGTCCCCCTAATCATATTATTACTATTAACAATAGTTACTGCTTCTCCAATAGAGAGGATCTTAGGGCTTGGGAACCTGCAATAAATGGCCTAATCACTTCTAAAAAAATTTATAGTCATTCTATTTCTTTCAATTTAGGTTGTAAGTGGATGAGGGATCTTCATATGATAATTATTAGCCCTTCTAGGACAAACGTTTCTTGGAGATCGGCTCATGGGAATCTTTTTACGGATTGTTTCATTAAAAAATGTGGCTTCTCTCCCTATTATTCATGTGTGTTTTTTCATCAACATAGAGAAGATATTAATCATTTGTTTCATCGTTGTGTTAATTACTCTTCAATGTGGAAGGCTGTTTATGATATTTTTGAAATCCCTATGCCTGATATGTCTTAAAATAATCATTTACTTCAAGGCTGGCATTCTATTTCTCTTTCTCCCAAATTGATGGATCTTTTTAGGGTCGCTACTACTAAACTTCCTTATTTTTTATGGTTTTCTCGTAATAAGGTGATTCATGAATGCTTTTACTTCTAGGTAAGTGGTGTTTTATCATCCATTTTTGTTGCTATGAGTAATGTTGATATTCCAAGGAAGTGATTCTGCTTCAACTCAGTTAATGATTTTTCTGTTCGGAACGAGATAGTTGTTATGGGAATCATCAGGCCTCCGCGTGGTACATTATATGTTCTTTGGATGGACCCAATTTTTGGTTGGATAAAAGATAATTAGAATAGTGAATCTAGGGATAATCCGGGGCTTTCTGGTTATGGTTCTATTCTTAGAAATCATAAAGGGGATGTCCTTGGTTGTTTTCATGGTACTTGTGGCTTTTACTATTCACTTGAGGCTGAAATGCTTGGCATTATCATTGTTGTGGATCAAGTTGTGAAGCGTGGCTGCGATAATTTATGGATCTAAAATGATTCACCCATTTTGGTTTCTACCCTAAGGATGGGTATTTCTCACTTTTACTAGAAGCTAAATAATCATTAGATTAATTTTTTGGAGACTCTATTTTCATTGAATCATATTATCACTCAAATTTATAGGGAATCCAATTCTGTTGTTGATATCCTGGCTAATAATGGTGTTTATGTATTTTAATATTTTTGTATGATCAAGTTCCTGATGATCTCATTCCTTTTCTTAAAAAGGATTATGACAAGTCTCCCATTTTTAGACTTCTTCAAGATGCCTATTATCTCTATTTGAGGCTGTTTTATTTGGTTTTCTTTATCCTTGTTTTCTGATTTATTTCATTGGGGTTTGTTTTCTAAGTTTTAATCTTTATTCTTCTTGGAGTGATTTTCTTCTAATTTTTCTACTAGTATGAAGTAGTAGGCCTTCGGTTTTCTGTTTTTTCCGCACTTGGTTTTGGTTGCTGATTTTTTCGTGGCTTATTTAATGGAGTGTCGGAATGGAGTGGATTGCTTTGTTGCTGTTTTTTAGAAGCTTGATTTTATCATGGGTGCAGTGCATGATCCGAAGAAGTCGGTTTCTGTCTTTTCTGGGGGATCATAGGTGTCGTCGTAGACTGGTTTATAGAGTCTTTCCTGAGGAAGTGATCATGCTTATAGAGAGGGTGTTCAGAAACCTTCTGTTGCAGGATTTTTTATACAGAAACATATGCTTGTTTACCAGTGCCCATCCTATTTCAATGGGTGTTTTGTTGATTTGGTTTTTGATCCTTTTCACCATAACTATACATTATAGATATTTGGTGTTTCTTGTTTGTATTTTTATGTGTATTGTTTTCTTTTCTTCTTTAATAAAATTCAATTTAACCTTAGGTTTATCTATTCCACATCTATATCCACTTTCAAAATTTTATAAAAGTATGTAATTTATATAAAAATGAGATGCTCAAAACATTAAAAAAATCAATGTGTGTTATCCTTTAATTGGAATTGTCCCAAGTGTTATACTATATTTCTCTGACCTTAATCATGAAAATAGATAAAATAATCATTAAATATAACTAAACTCTTCTCTAATCCCATATGAAGTTCCCAAAACCCATACACTATGATTTGGTGAGAAAAAAACTTTCTCAAAAAAACATATTTATTAAAAAATATGAGATAAACCTATAATCATTTAACATTATTATAAAAAGTTAAACATTAATCTCCCAAATAACCACACATTCTCAATAACATTATATTGAGTGTCTTAAATATTAGGTACATCAGAATATGATTTTACATATCTTGTGATCATTTTTCCATAATTGAGATATACTATACTCTCTTTAAAACATGTCATATGTTATACTAACCTTCATAACATAGGTAATTTTTTTAAAAAAAGGGGTGAAATAAAATTTATAGTAAATGAAAAAAATCAGCATTTCATCAAGTTTTAGATAATATGTATATGATAAATCAAATGCAAGTGTGAAATATTTTAGTAACAAGAACCTAGAATCATAAAAAAAATACCATAAGACATAATATAATGACCTATAAAATCAATAGATAAAACATATATCATGTCACATGAGTCTTGAAACAAGTGTCAATAAATATAATCCAAGGTCAAATAAATTTTCATACAACATATAAATGTGGGATAATAGAAATCATATAAATTAATAAAAACGTGGAGTAAGCATTTCCACATTATTCAAAAAACATATGTTTCCTGGAATAAAAACTTATATACCCTTTTATGATTGGGTTAAAACCTATGTAACCACTTAATTTTGTGATATTAACCATGTTCTTGCTTGTTCATGGGATGAAATTTATGTACCATATGGGGATTGCTCCTCTACCCATTTACCCTCTTGCAATTGGGAAACAACTAATGTAACTTCTTAGGATTAGGATATTTGTTGCCTAAAATATTGGAAATAGGATACATCCTATATAACCTATAGGATCGAGTGAAAACCTATATACCCTCTTTGGATTTGCAAGACTGAGAGATTTTATGATATCATTATATTTAAATATAAATATCTTTGATAGATTATGATATATAAAACCATAATTCAAAATGAACCATAAGATAATAAGCAATTATAAAGTTCATTTTAAATTGGTAGGTATGAATATTATTAACATGATTTTGAAAAATTTATTATTAACACATATATAAAATAATTTCATTGGTTATCAACTGATTAAAAATAATAATAAATAACATTTGAAAGTAAAAGATATTTTTGACAAAAAACTATTTTAATGTGCCTAATAATAAATTAAATTAATCACTATTAGTGAATTATATTGATGATATATTTATATTATATATTAAATAGAAATTTTTATCATTCATCTAATATTTTTTATAAGCGTAGGATAAGAATAGATCTGGTTTTATGCTTGAAATTTATTTTTCAATAGAAAAATTTTCTTTATATTCTACATTCATATATTAAAATAAATTTCTATCACTTATAGAATTTTAATATCAAAAAATATATTCCATATTTTGAATCATTATCATAAAATTTGTTAAATATATTCCTTTTATTTTTTTCCATTGTGCATATTAACATTGTCAAAACTCTGACATCTTAGTGTAGGTCAAACATGATTAAATATTTGCGATAGACTGTTAAGATTTCAATAAAAGATTTCTTTATATTATTTGATGAGTGGGGTTTAGCCATTTCTATATTGTTTTCAAATATTTATCCACTCGATTTAATTTATCATTTATTAGAACTTTATGTTATTTAATGAAAAGAATAAATACAAAAATTTACCATCTTGAATTTAAGAACCAAAAAAATGAAAATAAGGATAAAATGAGGATAATTAATGTTCAAATTTGGTATTTGAAATATGAAATATTTTTTTTATCATGGTAGTTTATTTTAATTTTGTAGGGATAGAATAATTTCCTTAACTGTTTAAGAAATTCTAAGATTCTATTTATTAAATAAATAGAAAAATAAAATACATTTTTTTCAAAATATTAAAAGTAAAACAATTTTGGTTAATTACTATGTTCTATGAATTGAGAAGATAAATATGAAATATTATGTATGTTTTAAAGGATTATATTCATATTATATAATTTTCATTGTGTCATTAGTGTCAAATAAAATTAATAGTGTCAAAAGTTTCATTTATGATATGTTATGTAAATGACATTTTATTAAATTATTTGAATACCAAAATAGGAAAGATAATAATGTAGATAATATATGGTCTAAAATGATATACTTTTCCCATTTTTGATCCAATTTTTATTTATATGTATAATTATAATCCTTTAATAATGAAAATGTTATTGATGTAGTTAAGGTTAGAATTTGTTAACCCAGGGATTAAAGCAAGAGATGAGTTTTAAAATGAAAGGGAAACCTAGATAAATAAAATTGTGATGATATTTCAACCATTTATAGTTTTTATTTGAATTAATTTCCATTTGGAATTGATATTCTCAATAATTAATTTATTATATTTTAATTTTTATGAAATTTCAAGAGTGCCCTTTCCCACAATTATAAAATGGAACAAATTATGAATTTAATTTACACCATATTTCGAAAAATATCATAGTGTGAACCCCCCAATTATCTTATAAAATTTATTATCCCTGATGTAGTTGTTTTAGTATTCTTAAAGGACTATTCGAAAATTACTTAAAATATGATCTAAAGGAGGCCTATTGAAGAAGAGATAATTTTTTAACCAGTATATTTAAATTTCCTTCTTCCAATACATCCTATACTATTATGGTATCCATCATAAAATAATAAATTTAGTTCCTTAGATGTAATAATATTTTATTTATATTATTTTATTACCATTATCAACCTTGTATTCCATGACATGGGAAGGAAAATTGTTGCTTATGTGTACATGTGAACTACCACCCCCACATAGCGATACACTTCATTTTTCATAACAATCATTAATGAATGATTATTATGATGAATTTATAGATTATATTTGATAATTACTAAATAATTATTCTTTTTTAATTATAATAGTGCATCTACCGTCTTACCTTCCAATCCATTTGAAAATGGTAGCATCTATCTTGCGTACATGGGGACCACCACCACCCCGAAGTGATGTGATTTGTTTTTTATTATAATTTTAATGGGATGGAAAAATGATATATTTAATGAAAATTAATGTAATATATTATATGATAATTATTCTATAAAGGTGAAATATTATTTACCATTATTTTTCTATCCATCTAAATGTGAAAGAAAGGATCATGCATGCATACATCCTACCCTATCCATGAATTATGAAATTAATTTTTCTGTATATATCATTTATAGATGAATATATATATATAATATTAATTTAAAATCATGATTAACAAACTATACATGATGGACGTACGACCAATTTAGATGGTCGTAAACTACTGAAATGAATTTCTACTGAGAAACAAAATATCTAACACTCCAAATCGATGATTATAGTAATGAATTAATGATAAATTGGTGTTTATATTTAATAATTTTATCATATATGTTGTAATAATTTTTTAAATTAAAATATTATAAAATTATAGTAAGTTTAAATTATGTTTAGAGGAGGTAAAACCTCTTTTGAAATAATTCACACTCAAGGAAAGGGTTTTATGTTACTATAAATTTTTTTATGGGGTTTGTTTATGATTATGTTTACAATGATGAAATATTATGACAAACCTCACAATTAAGTAAATAATATTCTTATCCAATGATACTTTCTAAATATTGAATATTTTCATATAATTTTTCTCTCTTTAATTACTCATGACACCAAAAGAATATTTTTAATGAATGATAAAATTATTTCATTGTTTGGCTAAAAATCCCTTTTCATCCATTTTTATGATTTCTAAAAATGTTTCCACGAATTTTTTTAATAATAACCTGTGATTTTTATAGTCATTTTACCAGTTATTTAATTTTAAAAAGTGTCTTAAAATAATCCTTCTTCTCATTTTCTAAATGATGTAATTTTTTTAATATTTTTACAAAAGTGATAATAGAGTGTTTTCTTTTAACTTCTAGAACATCAGCTGAATTTCCCTTTTTCATGAACAATCAATGCTTTGAAGCATGATTTACTAGTTTCTAGGGTGATTTTAAAATAGAATATTTTATTTAATATTCATTATATCTTTATATTTCAATTAATTAATTTCAATGTGAAAACGTTATTTCCCTCATTAAATATTCCTTGTAATCTTTCAAAGGCATTTCTCATGTAAGATGGTATCCATTGATTCTAATTTGTTTTTCTAAGAATATGATCCAATTATTCCAACCTTGATATCTCTATGAATGTTTCATTATTCTTATAATTATATACTTATATTATTTTTTTCCTTTTCTAGCGTTTGTTCAATGATGTGTTGATGTGATTTTTATGAATCCTATTTCTTTTACCTGGGTTATGCAATGATGAAATAATTATGAAACCCATTTCTTTTTTAGGGGTTTTGATATTATGAAATTTTTATCATCTTATGTCACACATATGTTTTGTTTTCATTATTTGATGGGGGTCATAGAATGATATATCCCTCCATTGCAATGGGTAATGATGGATATATCATGAGATAAAAAGTTTTGGAATAGGGAGTGAAACCAATTCAATATTGGAAATTTCCATTATGAATGTATTGTGAGTAAACATTTACTAATATGATTGAATGGGTAGTAAACTATATACACTAGGATAATATTGGTTATAAACACTGACTATTGAAAAACTTATTTTCTATGCTTATATGTGTGTAATAAATTTATGTCTTATGCCATTATTATTCTCTCATGGATCATATTCTTTGACTAATTTATGATTCATTTATTATGAACTACTATGATTAATGTTTTGATTCAAGATTATGATATATGATATGTTGGGTATGATTTTCAAATTTAAATCTCATATTATAATACCTATATAGTCATGTTATTCTTATGTGATCATTTATATCTCCCTTATTTATATATAATGTGCATCTGAGTGTACCCTTTCAAAAATTATAATTTCATAGGATGCATATTCTGATATATTTGTGTTATTTAAAAAATGAGATACATTTATGAGGAATGATGTTTGGGATTATGTGGAACTCATATATAAATGTTTTTATGTGTCTAGGTTTCCAAATGAAATGTATCTCTATGATTCTATCATAGATTGTTATTCTATGTAATTAATATTAATATCATAAGATCCAATATCTATGTAGTAAAAGTATGGTTCTCTATAGTTGGTATCATTATATGTTTTAGTGAACCATTGGAAACTAGGATAAGGATATTTTAGTTAATACCCCTAGGATGTTCTTACATATATGATATTTTTCTATGTTATGGTAAAGAAAATAGTGTGATTTTTTTAAGAGAACATTCCTATTAATATAGTACATGTGTAATTGGATATGGAAAAAATACATTCTATGGGTAGTATGCCGAAAAATTCTTGGTCGTGTATTTTTTACCATCATTCAATTTCATAGTGAGTGCTAGGTTATAGTTCTCCAGTTTTGACACTCTAGAGGGATATTTTTGGGATAATTGACATTCTATTCTCAAATAATTATAAATGTTTGAAATAGATGTTGATCATGTATGACATTGGTTAAACTCAAGGTATTACAAATTAAAAAGAGGTATTCATGGTTTCACATCCTGTAAATGATTCTTCTTGATTATGTGGTTTTCAAAATAATTATTGATGAAAACACTATGATTTTGTTGTTTTATTCAGTGGAGACAACCCAATGGAACAATGTTTATGCTTAATGTGTTACCAAATTCAATGTTCTTCCAGCTAAGAAAATTATTTCTATGGGGCATGGAATGAAAAAATTTATTTCTATACTTACATAATATTCTCAATCCATGGATAATGTTGAGCTTCCAAATGATCAATGGAGGGAATAAAATTATTATGAATCCTTCTAGAGGAAACATATAGTTGGGTTGATAGTCCACTAGCTACTATGAATTGGATCTGTATAATAAAAATTATATATTCTATTATCTAGTTTTTAAAACATAAAAAGTTATTTTGGTTTTTTATCAATTTTATGGAAAGTAATATTAATATTTGATTATTGTCAATAATATGATCAAATATGAATAAATTAAATCCATGGATTTGGTTGAGTTTAAGAGAATATTTTTCAATAATCAAATTTCTTATATTCTTCATGTGAAAATGTAGAAGGAATTTTTTCAGCTACTGTAGAAGGATAAGAATTAGTTATTACCTTTAGGGAAAATTTTACAAGTCTAGTGACATATGATTTTAGTATTATCATAGAAAATAAATGTAAGGTTAATCGATTCTATAGTTGAATAAAACAAAGTCTTTATAGGGTGATATCCAAAAGATACTCTAGTAGCTATGAAGAAATCGTATAATTTTGCTTCATATTGGATGTGGAGATTAGAGTTACTTATACACGTCATATATTTTTTTAGAAAATAAAGATATAATTATAGTGAAATTATAATGATCATGGATAGAAGATCATTTGACTTTTATTATGCTACATGTATGGAAGATAACAAACATTACATTTTCTTAAGCGATAAATTATTTTTATTATATATGGAAAGGAAGGCCCTAGGATTGTAGAGTGCTACAATGATGGGAATATGTAAAACCATAATGGAATAAAATAACCAAAAAATTCACAACCTATACTACATAGTTTAAAAGTTAACGAGTATAATAATTATGAAAACCATTTCTCAAGGCATAATAATTACTGATTATTTCCAACATCATTATCCTCTCAATCTTATAGACAATGTTAATTATAATGTGGTCATAATTTTCAATGTTTAGTGAAATAATGAAGTGTTTATACGTATATATAAAATCTACTATAGAACTCATAAATTCATATTTTATTATGAATCTAACAATTTTTTTGTATTAGAATAATTTGATAATGGTATCACAGTACAACCTCAAAAATTATATTTTTAATGTAAGACCCCAGGTAAAAAAATAATATGGCATTTTTAAATTTATCCATATTTGTGAATAAAATATTAATATAACTTTAAAGGGGACGCTATTCTCGATGGCGTACCCAACAAACAACAACGAGTTTCTTGGGAATCTTACGTTGCACTCTAATAATAAAATAATATTATTTTAAATAGTAGTTAACGCCTAGTCGCTGTAATGGTGGGAATGAACAGAACTAACTAAAAAATTATTATATATGTTTGTCAAATATTTTTACTCTTTACAATAAATGTTAGAGGATTAAAAATGAGAATGCATCCAATTTTAAGCGTAAACATTCTAATATTCTTTAAAAGGTCGATTAACCGCCTTTTGATGGAGAACCTCTTTTAAATCCACTTTTTGAAAATTTTATGTATTATATTTGACAAAATAAAATTATTCTTTAGAATTGGGAAATCAAAATTTACTTTCTGTATATTTTTGGTATTTTTCAGAAAAAGTTCAATTTTTAAGGAATAGTGAAAAATGTTGTATTTTAATTCAAAACCTCTTTTTTAATCTAATTTATTTATATGATTATATTGTCTTTTTAATTGGTTTTAAAGTGAAATTAGAATATATTTTTACCATTTAATCCAATAGTGGTCGTTGGAATTAATTTTACTTTGAAATCAGACTCAAACTAGTGTCAATCTTTTGATACTTTTTGTTTCATAAAAACACGCTATTTGTTTTGACGGTGGGAATTAATTATTAAATTAATTAAGGCAAATTATATGTTTTTAATTATGTAAAATTGATATCATTTTTGAATTCTGAATATCAAATATAACTTAGGGTGAATTTTTGGTGTTTTTTTGAAAAACATCAATTTTTGATGAATAGTGAAACCACTAAGTGGTAGTTAATGAAACTGATTTTTCGTTTAAATAAAACATTTCCACTTCTATGATTTGATTTTAAAAAAATCTGACATACAAGGTTTTCATTAAAAAGTAAAATGTGGTTCAATGGTATAAAAATAATTTTTTGGTGAATAGTAACTTATTATGTTTTTAATCGCGAGTAGAGGTAATTAGTGTAGTTTAAGGTAAGAATAATGTTTTAATAAATTGAAATGAACTAGACAGATTTCCTACCCTCATTTGATGCATCATGGCCGACCATGAAAACCTATGCTTCAACTTGGGGTCCCCATAGATCCACATTGGTTGGGAAATGACATAAATAACTTTTTATTTAATGTTAAAGTAAAAATGACACAAACATGAAATGTTTTACTAAACCAATTTTTACATGGGTTTATACAAGTCATATTTTTTACTATAAATAATAATTGGAAATCTAAAACGATTTCCTACATCATTGTATTTTTTTATAATTTTTTATACATTAATTAAATTAAATTATTTATGACATCATGATGATGCAGCGATGACCTCATTATTTAACGATTTGAATAAAAAAGAAAGATAATGTAAAATATAAGACCTATGCATGTCCAAAACCTATTGGATGGGTGGATTTCAAACCCTTATCACCTTATCCTAGAAACACATCAACGTGGGACCATTAAAATCCGAAACTCATTCTAAAATAAAGTAACATTTCTTTACATTCCAAGAGTGCCCCTCCTCTCCTCTTATAAAAGGCCCCCACCTCTACCACCTTACCAACACTTCCAAAGCCTTTGGATCGGAAAACCCCTGCCCATTTTGTCTCTCCACTTCCCTCTCTTACTCCTTGAAGCCTCACATTGGGCAGAAGTCTTCCCAAGGAAGCCTTTGAGCTCAAACCAAAGGGAGTTACCCGATTTTAAGGTTAATGTCTTCACTTGTGTCCTTTTGTTTTATTTTGCTTCTCCAACCCCACTAAACTCTTTTTATTCATTTTTTTGTAACAACTATAGTACCTTAAATATACTAGGATGTTGTTATAAGAAGTATTCGAGCTAAACTACACACACACCTCCGTCTAATGGTTAAAGAACATACTATTTCTGTGGTTTGCGATTTTTTTGCCTCACGAAATGATGATTGTTCAATATTCGTTAACACCTTTAAAGGTGTCCATTATGATGTCTCTATATTTTTTATATGATATATATGGTATTTATGTTTACAATATGATTCTGTATTTTATATTTAAACCATACCTTTATTTTTTTCATGTTGTGTAAATGTGATAATTTCATATGAGGAAGTGTGGACTACCGCCCCCTCAAGTGATGTGACTCGTACATGCAATACATGGAATGTATAAAGAATGAAATTAATGAACATATGTGCCCTATATAAAAAATATATTATACTTGAATTATAATATATATATATATATCATTTATTTTTAAATCCATTAATATGACAAAGAAAAAATGAAAGTAGCGTTCGTGCGTACGTACAGCCTACTGTCTCCATGAACGGTGCTTTTTGTTTTTTTAACTCCTAATGATATGGAATAGTATAAAATGAATCTTTAATGTATATATATGATATTTTAATCATTAATACTATTCTGAAAATTATTTACTTATAACTACATGGACAATCATTTTTCAAACAAGTTCATTTTTGACTCATGTACCAAACATCGGCGAAAACGTCTGATATGAACTAACATTACTAAACAATTATTATAACATTATAATATGTAATATGATCTGAATAATAATATTTAATGTAGGACCTTAGGCAATTATAAATTGATCAAAGTTTATTATTCAGGAATATAAAGAAACGAACAAAACAAGTCGGACTTGAGGTAAGGGATCCTACTCCTTTCTTTCTTCTTAAGTACACTATTTTATGTCATTTCTCTTAAAGCTCGTATTTATTGTAATTGGGATGTTCTTTTATATTACTCTTACTGTAATTTTTATGTTAATATGATGAGATACCCTATTCTTTCTCATCAATCCATTTTGGAAGTTTTGAGTGGCCCCGTTAGGCTGCTGAATTTTCGTAAGAGATCTAACATCTCTTTTTATTTTTAAGTACTCTCCATTATGTCACTTCTTTTAGGCTCCAATATGTTATGTTGGGGGATGTTATTTTATATTCATATTTCTTTAAACATTCTGTTAATATGATGAGAGACCCTATTTTCTCTCATCAATCCATTTTGGAAGATTTAGGTGGCGCCGTTAGGCTGCTGAGTTTTCGTAATGGATTTTTCATATCACATTTATTCTCATGATATTTATGCTACATTTTCCACAGTTTACATTGAGTGGTGTATGTACTATCCATTATTTTACTATTTGTGTAATATAATTTCATTTATGAGTATTTACATCAATTTTGTATTGTCCTTCTTTCACGAGGTGCATGTTTCAAAAGATACCCATGTCGGTAAGGGAACCTTTCACCCTCCTCTTTTTAAAAGACTTATTTTGTTATGTCTTTTAATTCACATAATATTATGTAGGTATATGTTCTTCTATATCCTTATTCATGTAAATTTTATGTACAAGTGATGAGATACCCTTTTTATCTCTCATCAACTCTTTTTATGAATTTTGATGTGACGACGTTAGGCTGTCAAATATTTGCAAGGGAGCTTCTTAACCCAATTTTGATTATTTGGGACAAACTTGTACACCTTGAATATGTCGTTCTATGATTATGTGTGAATGTCCTCTGATTTTTTTACACTTAATACCCACTTATATTTCGTGTATTCGTTTGTCACACATAATTATGTAACTGATTTATCCTTAATCCAAGGATACCGTCTTTGTATGGGAATTCATCTCAATCTCCTTTAATTGAGGCATATTTTGTTTTATACACAACTATCTTTTATACGATGTATAAACCCCTTCGTCTTTTACGTTTATTCAAAAGGAATATTTTTTATACGAAGCGTTTACTAAATGACAAAATGGAATGTTTTTTTCATACGTATGTGGCAACAACGACTTCTCCGCCGCCGTGACCATTATTTGAGTTTTGGCTTCCTCTAGAAGCCATACCTTATTTTTAAAAGAAAATTAAATACCAAGATTTACTTTTCTTTTATTTTGGTATTGAAAATGGTTTTCATAAGGTTTTTTATATCAATGTGTTTTATTGATATCTTGTGATTGAAATGTGGAAATGTTATGTTTCCATTATGCATGTATTATGTGGTACGATTATGTTATGGTTGTTGGGCATTGTTATGAAGACGGGTGGTTCTGTGATAAACTAAGGGCGGGTGAGCCCAATATAGCTCTTCAATGCATTGGGTAACGCAAAGGAGTGAAACGTTAATGTTTCTCCGAAGAGATTTAGGGAATATACTCTGGTGGGTATTCCAAACATAACCAAGAGGGTTACTCCCTACGTATGAATGTTATGAATGCCTCAAGTTACCTTTTATGTCTTGTGATTTCTATGATTTATTCATGATTTGATGAGGTATGTTAATGTGCCTATGTTTTATGGGTAATGTATGATTTCATTCTTATGTATATATGAACTCATGTTTCCTATCCATATTATTATATCCCTTCCTGAGATTTTTATGCTTATCCCATGTTTTTTGAAATGCTTTTTCACAGTTCAAGGAAAGGTACATGATATGATGACTGTGTCAAGGATGTGTCAAGAAAGAATCCATGTTTTATTTTAAATATGTTTCTGTTGATGTGAAAAAATGAATACTATCTTTATGTAACCACTTTGTATAAATGTGGAATGTAATGCAAGTTTTATGATCTAATTCTCTAAAACTCTAAACCTGAAAAGATCCTCAATGTGTAATCTTATATTAACTCAAGATTATGTAAGGTATAAGTCTGGGGCCTTATAGTTGGTATTAGAGGTTGGTTTAGAAAACTTTAGGGATTAATAATTTTTGATAGACACATGATTAGTCCCTATATCTATTATTTCAGTTAAATCCTTGTTTTATAACTCTTTTCATGTCAAGTAAAGTCGGATACGAATGGAAGGAGAAGGATCTCAAATGACATTCCTATCACTTCTTGATGGCATGCTTGCAATAATTATTTCAAAGACATGTTCGGATGATTGTGAAACTTTTTCTAGCATACAACTCACTTGCAAGCAGTTGTTTGAGATATCAAACACCTCCACTATACCTCGTTATCATCGTGGATCATTGGTTGTTTTTAGACAAATACTATTTTCACAATATTCTCATATTTTCATGAAAGGTAAATATTATCATGGTATTTTGAAATATTTTACCTTATCACAAGAATTTGAAGCATATTATGATTTTAAAAATGGTGCTGAGGAAGGAGACCCTTGCACAACCTATTTATATTTGCTTTTAAAATATATTCTCTCAGCACATAATTATGCTATTTTAAAAGGACCAATAATAGAAAGTTTCAACTCAAATTCTGTCCGACTATTTTATAGGAATCATGTTTTATTAGATGTTTTGGAATTGTTTTTCATACATGATTATTTTCCAAAACTGTTTTACTATGAACACCCATATGATCCATGTTGTACAAGGTGTATTTGGAAGGAGGAATAAAATGATTTTGAAGGATCTCTAAATCATTGTTGTAATGCATGTGACGTCTACCTACGTGAACAAGATTACGATGAAATGGAGTGGATGCCATGATCAAGTTATGTTGTTATTCATTTTGGGAATAGTTTTATTTTATCTTATAGTGGTGAAATACAACTTCAAGAATTAAGATGTTGAGATCGTAACGAATTTGGATGAAAATGAGAGGTATAAGGATACAATTTAGTGTAAAACATTTACGGTTATTTTTGGAGTTTTATAAAAAGGACAACATGCAGACCGTGTGACAACTCGTCACGTCGGACAAAGATGTGGGAATCAAACCCACAACCAATGTGTGACTGGTATTTATCGCCTACCACTGGACTACGTGAAGTCCCTAGTTAGTTTGAATGATTCTTTTTATTTTTATGATTTTATTAATTAAGAGTATGTTTATTTTGGGTTATATATGGAAATTTATTAACCTATCATGGAGGATATGTGATTAGGTTAATTACTTTTCAATACGAAAAATTAAGAGCAAATGATGTTGTTTGGAGATAAATGTAACAATTTAACTTGGAAGAATATGTGACTAAATCCTTAAAATATTTGTGTTTCAATATTAGTTTGGTTTAATTTGAAGAATATTATGGACAAATTGTTTATCTGATGGTCCTCGTTGAACATTGGGTTTTGTTAGACAAAATTTTGGAGATTAAGATTAGATTTTATTTTTATAAAGGGTTATCCTTTTCTGGATTTTCTGATCTTGTACTATCCTTTTTGTTTTTGGTTTCGGTTAATGTCTAAATACATGGGAAGAATATAGCTCTGTTTTGTGGATTAGGTGATTTTCTAGAAGATGATTATAGTACTCTTAATGTGAACAAGTCTTCCTAAATACTCGTCTTTTGGAGAAAATATGTGTTTGTGTAAGGAATCTAATAAAAGCTCAAAGTCAACATGATAAGTGATTATGTTTCCTTATGAATAAATTCCTCAATAAAAAGTAACTTAAAACAAAAAATTTGTCTATTAACTTTTCCTACTGGGTAATCAAATATCGTTTAACGCATCACAAGTTTGTGATTTTCTTGTGGTTAACTTTCTCCTAAACATGTTTTCTATCACTCTCCATCAGAACATGACCCTATGTTTTCTCCTCCCTGTCCATGTTTTCCTTCATGGAATCCTAGTTTGGGTTAACTCAAGTGACCTATTTTTTATCTTCCTTTATTTTAAAGTGATTGTCTTACCGAATTTTGTTCCGATGTGGGACTTTCAAGGATGTTTCCAAACTCAATTTTAAAATTGTGAGGATGCAATTCCCAAAAGGGGGGAGGGATGTAACACCCCGGGTAAATAAAGAATATGACATTTTCACATTTATCCATATTTGTGAATAAAATATTAATATGACTTTAAAGGGGATGCTATGCTCGATGGCATACCCAACACACAACAACGAGTTTCTTGGGAATCTTAAGTTGCACTCTAATAATAAAATAATATTATTCTATATATTAGTTAACGCCTAGCCGTTGTAATGGTAGGAATGAACAGAACTAACTACAAAATGATTTTATATTTTTGTCAAATATTTTTACTCATCACAATAAATGATAGAGGATTAAAAATGCGAATGAATCCAATTTTAACCGTAAACATTCTAATATTTTTTAAAAGAAGATTAACCACCTTTTGATGGAGAACCTCTTTTAAATCCACTTTTTGACAAATTTATGTGCTATATTTGACAAAATAAAATTCTTCTTTAGAATCGTGACATCAAAATTTACATTGTGAAAATTTTTGGTATTTTTCCGAAAAAAGTTCAATTTTTAATGAATAGTGAAAACTGTTGTATTTTAATTCAAAAACTATTTTTTAATCTAATTTATTTATATGATTATATTATATTTTGAATTGGTTTTAAAGTGAAATTAGAATATATATTTACCATTTAATCCAATAGTGGTCATTGGAATTAATTTCACTTTCAGATTGGACTTAAACTAGTGTCAATCATTTGATACTTATTGTTTCATAAAAACACACTATTTGTTTTGAAAGCGGGAATTAATTATTAAATTAATTAATGAAACTTATATGTTTTGAATTTTTTAAAATAGATATCATTTTTGAATTCAGAATATCAAATATAGCTTAGGGTGAATTTTTGGTATTTTTCTGAAAAACTTCAATTTTTGATGAATAGTGAAACCACTAAGTGGTAGTTAAAGAAACTGATATTTCGTTTAAATAAAACACTTCCACTCCTGTGATTTGATTTTCAAAAAATCTGACATACATGGTTGTCATTAATAAGTAAAATGTGGTTCAATGGTATTAAAATAATTTTTTTTGTGAATAGTAACTTATTATGTTTTTAATCGCAATTAGAGGTAATTAGTGTAGTTTAAGGTAAGAATGATGTTTTAATAAAATTAAATGACCTAGAAACATGTCCTTCCCTCATTGGATGGGTCATGGCCGACCAAGACAACCCATGGGTCTTCTTGGGGACCCCATGGAGCCACATTGGTTGGGAAATGACATAAATAACTTTTTATTTAATGTTAAAGTAAAAATGACACAAACATGAAATGTTTTACTAAAACAATTTTTACATGGGGTTATACAAGTAATATTTTTGACTATAAATAATAATTGGAAATCTAAAAAGATTTCCTACATCATATTATTTTGTTATAATTTTTTAGACATTATATAAATTAAGATATTTATGACATCATGATGATGCAGCGATGACCTCATTATTTAACGATTTAAATAAAATGGAAAGATAATGAAAAATCTAAGACCTACACATGTCTAAAACCTATTGGATGGGTGGATTTATAACCCGTATCACCTTATCCTTGATACACATCAATGTGGGACCATTAAAATCCGAAAATAATTCTAAAATAAAGTAACATTTCTTTACTTTCCATGAGTGCCCCTCCTTTCCTCTTATAAAAGGCCCCCACATCTACCTATTTACCCACACTTACAAAGCCTTTGTATCAGCCAAACCCTTCCCATTTTGTCTCTACACTTCCCTATATTACTCTTTGAAGCCTCAATTTGGGAAGAAGTCTTCCCAAGGAAGCCTTTGAGCTCAAACTAAAGGGAGTTACCCGATTTTAAGGTAATGTCTTCACCTGTGTCCTTTTGTTTTATTTTTCTTCTCCAACCCCCCTAAACTCTTTTTATTCATTTATTTTGTTACAACTACAGTATCTTAAATATACTAGGATGTTGTTATAAGAAGGATTCTAGCTACACTGCACACACACCTTTGTCTAATGGTTAAAGAACATACTGTTTCTGTGATTGGCGATTTTCTACCTCACGAAACGATGATTGTTCAATATTCTTTTAACACATTTAAAGGTGGCCATTATGATCTCAATGTATTTTATATATGATATATATGGTATTTACGTTTACTATATGCTTCATTATTTTATATTTAAATCATACCTTTATTCTTTTCATGTTGTGTAAATGCGATAATTTCATATGAGGATATGTGGACTACCGCCCCCTCAAGTGATGTGACTCGTACATGAAATACATGGAATGTATAAAGAATGAAATTAATGAACATATGTGACCTATATAAAATATATATTATACAGTAATTATAATATATATATATATCATTTATTTTTAATTCTATTAATATGAAAAATAAAAAATGAAAGTAGCGTTCATGCGTACGTACGACCTACCGTCTCCATGAATGGTGCTTTTCGTTTTTTATCTCCAAATTATATGGAATAGTATAAAATGAATATGTACTGGATATATATGATATTTTAATCATTAATAACATTCTGAAAAATATTTACTTATAACTACATGGACGATCATTTTTCAAACAAGATCATTTTTGACTCATGTACCAAACATCGGCAAAAATGTGTGATATGAACTAACATTATTAAACAATTATTAGAACATTATAATATGTGATATGAAATGAATAATAATCTTTAAAAAAGTACCTTAGTAAATTATAAATTGACCAAAATTTATTATTCAGGAATATAAAGAAACGAACAAGACAAGTCAGACTTGAGGTAAGGGATCCTACTCCTCTCTTTCTTCTTAAGTACACTCTTTTATGTCATTCCTTTTAAAGATAATATTTCTTGTTATTGGGATTTTCATTTATATTAATACTACTATAATTTTTATTTTAATATGATGAGAGACCATATTCTCTCTCATCATTACATTTTGGAAGTATTGAGTGGCGCCGTTAGGCTGCCGAATTTTCGTAAGAGATCTAACCTCTCTCTTTCTTTTTAAGTACTCTCCTTTATGTCACGTCTTTTAAGATCCTCTTTGTTATGATGGGATTTTATTTTATATTCATATTTCTATAAACATTGTGTTAATATTATGAGAGACCCTATTTTCTCTCATCAATCCATTTTGGATGTTTTAAGTGGCGTCGTTAGGCTGCCGAGTTTTTGTAAGGGAATTTTCATATCACTTTTATTCCCGTGAGATTTATGCTACATTTTCCACAATTTACTTTGATTGGTGTATGTACTGCCCATTATTTTACTCATTGTGTAATATATTTTCATTTATGAGTATTTACATCAATTTTGTATTATCCTTTTTTCACGAGGTGCACGTTTCGAAAGATACCCATGTCTGTAACGGAACCTTTCACCCTCCTCTTTTTAAAAGACTTATTTTTTTATGTATTTTAATTCATATAATATTATGTTGGGATATGTTCTTCTATATCCTTATTGGTGTAAATTTTATGTTCAAGTGATGAGATTCCCTTTTTATCTCTCATCAACTCTTTTTCTGAATTTTGAAGTGACGCCGTTAGGCAGTCGAATTTTTTCAAGGGAACTTCTTAACCCAATTTTGATTCTTTGGGATAAACTTGTACTCCTTGAATATGTTGTTCTATGATTATGTGTGAATGTCCTCTGATTATTTTACACTTAATACCCACTTATATTTCGTGTATTAATTTGTCACACATAATTATGTAACTGATTTATCCTTAATCCAAGGATACTGTCTTTTAAGGCACATCGTCTCAATCTCCTTTCATTGAGGAATATTTTGTTTTATACAAAACTTTCTTTTATACGGTGTATAAACCCCTTTGACTTTTACATTTATTCAAAAGGAATACTGTTTATACGAAGTGTTTACTAAACAAAAAAAGGAAATGTTTTTGTCATACGTATGCAGCGACAACGACTTCTCCGCCGTCGTGACCATTATCTGAGTTTCGGCTTCCTCTACAAGACATACCTTCTTTTTAAAAGAAAAATAAATACCATGTTTTACTTTTCTTTTATTTTGGTATTGAAAATGGATTTCATAAGGTTTTTTATATCAATTTGTTTTATTGATATCTTGTGATTGAAATGTGGTAATGTTATGTTTCCTTTATCCATGTATTATGTGGTACTATTATGTTATGGTTCTTGGGAATTGTTATGAATATGGGTGGTTCCGTGATAAACAATGGTGGGTGAGCCTGATATAGCTCTCTAATGCATTGGGTAACGCGAAGGAGGGAAAACTTTAAGGTTTCTCCGAAGAGATTTATGGAATATAATGTGGTGGGTATTCGAAACTTAACCAAGAGGGTTACTCCCTACATACGAATGTTATGAATTCCTCATGTTACCTTTTATGTCTTATGATTTCTATGATTTATTCATGATTTGATGAGGTATGTTAAAGTGCTTATGTTTTATAGTTAAAGTATGATTTCATTCTTATGTATATATGAACTCATATTTCCTTTCCATATTTTTATATCCCTTTCTGAGATTTTTATGCTCATCCCAAGTATTTTGAAATGTTTTTTCATAGGTCAAGGGAAAGGTAAATGATATGATGATAGTGTCAAGGAAGTGTCAATAAAGAATCCATGCTTTATTTTAAATATGTTTCTGTTGATGGGAAAAAATTAATACTATGTTTATGTAACCACTTTGTTTTAATATGGAATGTAATGAATGTTTTATGATCAAATTCTCTAAAACTCTAAACCTGAAAAGATCCTCAATGTGTAATCTTGTATTAACTCAAGATTAAGCAAGGATTAAGGCTGGGGCCTTATATTTAATTAGTAGTGAAACCCCATAATGGTATGATGATCACATCTCAATTCTATGAATATTATCCCTTGATGTTTTTTGGAATGTGCTTCATGTAAATTACATTATTCTCCCTACATCTAAAATCAATGTTATTGTTTGAATTTATTGGATTTCATTACAAAAAACATAAAAAATTGAGTAAGGGAAGTCATTTTTGATATTTTTTACCAACCTATGGATTTTTATTAGTGTGGTGATAAACATGTATTTAAATAAAAATTTCATCCATTATATGGGTCCTGATTTCTATTCAAAAGGGGTTTTTTCTCAAATGGTTGGGGAGAAACTCGAAATTTAAGATAAACCTATTTAGATTGTGTGTTGTTTATTTTTTCGTGAAGTGTTTCTCAGTCTTTAACAAAATAATGAAGTTCAGTTTTCAATACAACTCTTACCTAGTGCTACACATATTTCAAAAAACACATAAAAAATGTCCCTTTAAATGTTTTTTGAATTGAATAAATATGTCTAGAATAATATTGATAATGAATTCATTCAACCGAGTCTGTCATATGGGTGTGTAATTTTTTTAAAATAAAGATGTATATATATGGCTTTTAATGATTATTGAGAACTAAAAAGATGAAAATAAAAGTTTAATATATAATGCCTCATAATGATGCCTTTTTGATCAATTTATGGTATATAAATATTTTTCCATGATTAATATTCAATATGGATACTATCTATAGGGATTCAAAAGTGAAGATATACCCAAGACAATATTCTATATGATTCATAGACACTATGAATTTATGACGATGAAATTTGGTCTTTTCAATGCTCACACTATATTTATGTTTTAATAATATGATATTTAGATATTATATTGATTACTTTATAGTAGTACTTATAGATGATATTGTTTTATATTAAAATATTATGAAATACAATGAATATAATTTGGGGATTATTTAAAACACCCTATATTAGGGTAAGTTATATATAAATATTACTAAGTGATAATTTTGGCAAGAAAAACTATATTATTTTGGTCAAAAAATATCAAGATATGGAATATATGTGGATCCAACAAATACATAAGTTATTGATAATTGGAATAAACCAACCACTATGAAAAAGATCCTTATTTTTCTATTTGGGAAAATATTATCGATTCTTTTTTGGATTATTTATCATGGATGTCTAATCTAATAACCATGTTAACTAGTAAAAAGCCTGAGTTCCATGGGGAATATAATTATAAATCAAATATCATGGTACGTAATAGAGGGTTAGTTAGTGCACCTCTACTTCCAATAACAAATATTATATAAGGGTTTTTGATCTATAGTGAACTATCAGAGAAGGGACATGGGTACACTATACTGATGAAGGGTATAATCATAGTAAATGCCGCATGCTAATCTATGTTTTTTGAGAAAAATTATATAAAACATGATTTGGAGTCAGTGTCAGTAATTTTTTCATTAAAGATACGAATATATTATATTTAATGTGAATGGTGTAATATATATAATTATCACTAAATTTTATATTATATATTTAACTAATTATATTTGAATATGCTCCAGAGAATATGGTTGTTGTTGATTAAATAATATGATAACTTTATATATTACCACCTTGGGAAATTGAACAATGTGGAAGATGCTCTAAGTCAAAAGGATCATGATATCTTGTCTGTGATGGGGATCCTAAAAAATATGATATTTATATATTTGAAAAATGTAAAATTATAAATCATAAGGGATGGAAATCATATCGTTCTAAGGTGAGTGTTCTACCATATATCCATGTGATGATTAAATTGGAATAGAAGAAATATATAAGGCTACAAAATAGGCCAAGAAATGTTCCTGAGTTAACTATTTATTATGATGGAATGTTAAGTTTAATTAATTGATTATGTGTTATGTACATACAAGAAATTAAGATATATTTATTGGATTTATATTATATTTCATATTTCTCTATTCATCTAGAAAGTATTAAGTGGTATATAAATATGAAATTATAAATTTAGTAGGAAAACATGAAAAGAGATATTACACAGTATGTATCTTAGTGACTGGTATTCTAACAAGTTAGTACTGGGAGATATAAGTCTATGGTGTCTTTCCAACCATTACATTCACTATAATGGTAATATAAAAACATCAACGTAGATTTTTTCTTCAGAATCCCCAAAATGTCTAACAGAAATATTACTACTTAGAGTATAGTTGATCACATTATGAATTCAGAACACTTTATTACATTCAAAGAAGATATATCTATCGATTAGATAACTAAAAAACATATTTTTGAATTATTAATCATTCATAGAGAACCACATTGTATTGTATCTGATGGGGATCTTAGATATACCTCAATTTTAGAGACCTAGTTTTCACCTTATAATACATTGGAATATTTCCATATATATATTTCAAGCATTTGGTGCTGAGACGATGTTCAATTATGAGGATAGGTGTGCTTGAAATTAATGTTATAAAAATTTTATGTTTATCATATACTATACACACAACAGAAACGAGAAAACTCTTAAATGATAACTCGTATCACGAATCTGGGGCTACAGTTGAGTCTGTAACTTGATTTTTACCCTATGTGGGGCATAACCATTATCATCACAGGACATCAATGAAAAATTCCACTTTGGAAAAATTGTTAATTAAAATAATTAATCTTAATTATTTTACCCCTGATTTCGAGTTTAATAACATTCAAACGAGGACTCGTGTTGGAAATATGAGATCGTTACTGATTTCGTAATGGGTTGATTTCCATCGAATGATATAAAATGGGGGCATAGAAATTTCAGATTCTAAGCTGAGTGGTATGTATATAAATATAATGTTAATTAATTCATTTAAGTGTTAAACCTAATCAACATTCTTTATATAAAAGGATCTCTCTCTCTTCTCTCATTCGTTCATCACCTGATCGAGGAGAAATATCTACTAAAACCTCAGATGATCACATGGAGAGTGTCATGGATGCATCGCCAATGAATATACATAGATTCAAGGTTGGATTTATCTCATTTTTTGGTTCTGATTAAATTTCATATTTTAATATGTATTTAGTTGTTTTTTACTTTCTCGTATATTTTTAACAAGAAGGATGTCCACACGAACCCAAACACCTATCTATGTTAAAATTTATTCTTTGTTTGTTCTTCATGGTTTTCTGCTAACATCTTTTGGGCATGAATAATTACCATCTAATCATTGATCAGAGGCCATTGCATCGAAGCCATCAATGTGGTGGTCCCTAATCCACTAAGCAAGTCACTATTGGGTGACTGGATTTTGCTCGGTGGTCCGTTTCGTGGTCCGTAGAGCAGTGGGAGGCCCCATGTCCCAACTAGTGGTCTAGGTTGGGTCATGCGACACGACTCCTAGTGGTGAACACCACCATGAAATCCACAGTCTGTCAATCGCGATGATGTGGTCGGTGACTAGCTCGTGGGCTGGACCCGCTATCGACATCCAGAAGGTTCACAATGGAATATGGTTATCAGACCTCCATGGGTTACACCAAATGAAATTGTTTAGGCCAATGGGCCATTCCCATCATGTGTGGTCTTGGCCAGATAAGTGGGTCAGGTCTAGCTTATTGGGTTGGACCTAGTGAACAGGGTCAGACTGGTTCAGATCAAGGGTTGGTCGATGGTCGACTACCCATGGTTGACTGTGGTGGTCATCCTTCCATGTTGTTTTCATGACATGTGTGTGATTGACCATGTCCAGACAAACCATGACTGTAGATCTTCACGGTATATGGACCGACCGTGAGTCAGTCCTCTAGCCCCAGTACCCTCATCTTTGTATTCGAATGCTTATCACATTTATCTCGGGAATTAGTTTAATGAGCCATCTACAAAAGAATGTTTCTCTAATTGAGATAGACCTTTTGTGAAAATTTTAAAATTTGGAGTTCAGGGTTAGATTATGGGACCCCCATTGACTCGTTTCGGGTGTCTTTTGGTGAAAAGAACATTTTCACCCATTTTTCATTTTGTGTAAATAAATAGTCTATCCTGTTTGTTTTTTCACATAGAAAATTATGGTGCCTTCATTTTTAGCATATATGGTACAAAGGAGGTGTTTCGAACTCGAAAATCTTCTCTTTTTGTTTGACGATGACAATGATGACCATGATGGTAGATATATTTTTTATAATAACTAGATCATTTCCGGATTATCCTCTTATGAGGATGGGCAGTGAAATTCACCATTCTCCCTTCCATGTATACCCTCCAATGAGACTAGGTAGTGGAATTCTCCGTTCACTCTTCCATTCGTACCCTCTAGCGGGGATGATATTAGATTTTTCCATTCTCTCTTTTGGACTTACCCTCTAAAAAGGAAGAATAGTGAGGTTCATCATTTAATCTTCTAGGAATACCCACTAGTGTATCACCCTTCAACAAGGCTAGGTAGTGTTGTTCACTGAAGAATCACTGGAGAGGCATGCTTTAATGTTTCCATGGGCTCAAGAGTATGAGGTAATATTTCCCCCACAAAGATGCATCCTTTTGACACAACCTAAAAAATCAATGTTTGAGAGATAAACCCACCCAATGCGGAATGAATTAGTTTCTGGTGTTTGATCCTCATTCACATAAAGTCTAGGGATGACGTGGGGAATTATGCTATCGGTGGTGGTTACTTCCAGGACTGCTGGAAACTCTCTTCCTCAGCTGATCTACAAAATGGATATCCCCTCACCCTCTCATTGGTTTTATTTTAGCGAGAATATATACATATTTACACCTTATTGCAGTAACCACTCCACGGGTTTTGGTTACTCTTCATCAAATAGAGGAAAGAGGTGTGGGGTATACAACATTCTTTCTGTGTCTAGAATCTCATGGTTGTATGAGTATAACCTATTACTCTAGGTACAAATTCACTATGGTAATTTCTTCTTCTCACCATTCCTAGCTCTTTGTGTTTAGATGAACTTACTTCACTATTTTCTTGGGTTGAGCAGCACTTGATCATTGTACATTGTTCCATCTACTATATTTATTTTCTCATAGTATGGCTTACTAATCCTCCATTTTTTAGGTATTTTACAATGTATGTTTATACTCACCCCTTTATGGGCGTTTCCCATGTGTATATTGCCTTATGAAGACAACACACATGTTTCATCATGAATTTGGAGAAGCTCTGGGGTATGGGAGCATAAACTACATGCATTGGTCATAATATGGATTCATGATTTTGTATTCTTCATTTTCATTACTTCCAATTTTCTTTCAAATTGGGACACTCTTTAGTTGGGTATGTATTTTTTTAAATTTTCCTTTCAACTTTCTTTAACATATCTATACTATTTTGGGGTCCATTCATGTATGGATTCTATTTACCGTAAGATTCATCTTTATATTTTATCCCTCTAAACTTTTTCATCGATTTGGTTGTGTGTGTGTGTACATGTACTTAAGAAGAGGAATAATTGAGTGTTTTTTGTGCCATCGGTGATAGTCCCCACAACCTAGCCATTGTTGGTAGGCTTGGGGTAGTCACAGCTCAAGCCCCGAAATGGGTAGGGTTGCGATAAAGAGGTATTAATGGAGGTCTGAACATTGGGACATTGTTCAGAAATTTCCCTAAAAAGGTGTTGGTTGGGTATGGGGAACCAGAGAAAACATGCCTCAAGATAAGCTCTAGGGCCATGTAATCTATTGATAGTGTGGCAGCCAACGTAGCCATTCACCAGGACCCAGATTACCTGCTTGTCAAATCAATATATTGAAACATTTTTTGAAGGTAACATTTGTACATGAATCAAGTAGGATTGAGTCTTTGACAGTCCTTGTTGAGTCAAAACCATTTTTTCAATTTTAATATATATATATATATGTATATATATATTTGCCTCTATCTGATGAAATCCATGATAACTTTTTGGATTCCTATGAGACACCAGACATCCAGGATACCCCTCTAATTTATGATTATGGTCTTCTGAGTGATGAGACATAGTACAACCCATCATCTGGTGCCCTTCCTTCGGGTGCGAAAGTGGAGGAACCTCTACCTATAAATCAGTAGGTAGTACTTTTTGCAAAATCAGAGGGTGACCATAGGCTTACTGTTCATCATGAGTTTTTCTCCCAGTGGCCACTGAGGTTTCAAGGTTAGCCAAATCCCCAGGAAGTAGAGGACTGTTGGAGTAAGTAGTCTAACATTTTAGGCTGGTGTGGACACTAGCAATACAGATGTTATCTTTGGAAGACATCCTTTTTCATGGGTTGGGTAGGCTCTAGTTGGGTGTTGTTACCTAGATGGAGGATGAGTTAAACTCCAATTTTATGAGTTTCATTAGCTCTTTCATGAGGCGTACTTCCCCACATGCTTTTTTCTCCATCATGATTCATGAGGTTCTGTAGCTACAGTAGGGAGCCATGATAGTGTATTCATACATGGATAGGTTTTATAACCTTACACACTACTTCTTTGATATGATATAAAATTTGTACATCTGAGCATGAATGTTTGAGTAGGTTCTATTCCAAGAGATCTGTGACCATATATTTTTCCTATGCATCCCTATCTATGTCGAGGTGCGGTAGAAGGATCTTGTGATAGAGAGTTTCCTATCAGAGGGATACCAGCTAGTTGGGACAGGAAGTGGTCTCTTCAGAATAGAGACATAAATAGTAGTTTAACCACCATGGAAGAGGCAGTGTCGCGATATTGGTGTTCCCTAGAGAGGTTTTTCTAATAGAGGATTAGGATCAGGAGGAACAGGTGGAGGGGGTGGTGATATGAGTTCCTACCACCACCACTACCGGGTGGCCCATGCCGGTATCATAGATCTGGTGGTACGGGCCATGGACAGTTGCAGTCTATGGATGTCCATGAATCTCTAGTGCACAAGATGATCCAAGGTACACTCTA
This sequence comes from Viscum album, assembly GCA_963277665.1. Classification (NCBI taxonomy): domain Eukaryota; kingdom Viridiplantae; phylum Streptophyta; class Magnoliopsida; order Santalales; family Viscaceae; genus Viscum; species Viscum album. The sequence continues at coordinate 1,975,210,605 of OY728133.1, forward strand.
TGTTTATTCTACCCATGATTCGGTATTAGTAGAAACATGAGATAGTTGTCCTTTTATCTCATTACTCCATTTACGATAGTAGGATTTCCAAGTAGAGGCATTATCATAATTACTTGGTCTCGATGTTCCTATGAGATGTGTATCTTTTTTATCTTTTATCCATTATCAGTGTGAGCTTTTATTTAGATGGGAGACATTCATGTGGGACATACTGGTCATTATGATGGATCCTGATGACATCATTGGAAAATTGGATTGACTTTCCACAGTCCGATCCTAGATTTACTGTAACTACAAGAAAGTCAAATTTTTACACAGTGATGGGGCGAGGATCACCTTTCTTGGTTAATGAGGACTCGTACCAAGTCGTTCAAGTTATATGAACAAGGGAACGAAACCTTTTTCCCATAATTTAGCGAGCGAGAGTCATGGTGTAATAGATTCCTTAGGCACCTGGGATCCTTCATTTTTTGGAGATTACAAAGACTTCTTCCCCATTGATTTTACTAGAATTCCCTTTATGTTGAAGTTTGATATTTACATTTGTTTTATACTAGTGACTTCCTTGAAATCTCTCGTGGAATATCATATGGCACCCACATAGCTTTGGGAGATACATTTATAGTTGTAGAAACTTTGAAAGAAGGGTTCCATTAGACCTAGTGTGTCCCTGTAGACAGTTTTGGTTCTGTTTGTGAGGAAGGAAAATTGGAGTTTGTGGCTTGGTGTGGATTATCATCACAGAAATCAATCCACGATAAATAATAAGCACCCCTTACTAAGGATACATGTCTTATTTTACCAGTTATGGGGTGAGAGTTGGTTCTCTATGATCGATATGAATTCCAGCTACCACCAGCTACAGGTTTGTGAGACAAATATTATAATGATGGACTTTTTGTTATTGCTATAGGAATTAAAAGTTTCTAATGATTCCCTTTGGTGCAAAAAAATTGCATCCATTTTCATAGCCTTGATGAAAGAGGTCATCCATCAATACTTGGAACGTATTGTTGTTTTATTTATATATGAAATACTCATTTACTCAGCGTCAGAGGAGGAGCATGTAGAGCACATGGGGATGATCCTTGATTTACTGCAAGAGAACCAGCTTTATGAAAAGCTCTGGAAGTGTCATTTTTAGATACATATGGTTCAATTTTTAGGGAATTTAATATATAAAAATGGTTTGACCATGGATCACAGAAATATCGATGCTACTATTTCTTGAGATCCACCAAATAATGTGACATAGGTGCTGAGATTTCATGGTTTGACTGGGTACTATTAGAGATTTCTGGTAGACTTATCTAGAATTGTATCCCCTTTGACTACTCTAATTTGGAAGTGTTATTCATTTACCATGTCTGAGTAGTTCTATATAGCCTTTGATGAGTTTTGGTAGAGGCTAATAAATGCAGTAATTCTGAGACTACTAGATAAGGTCATTGAGTTTGTAGAGTACTTTTATGCCTCATGAGATGGGATCGGTTGCATTTTCATGCAACAACAGTCCACCATCATGTATGGGTCAAAGAAAATGATACCCAATGAGAAAAATTATGTGACTCGTGACTTTGAGCTTACTGCGATTGTCTTCACCCTAAGGATATAGAGAAGAAACCTCATTGGGAGATCACTTTGTGGTTTACATAGACCATGAGACCCTTAAGTATATCGTTACCCAAATTGATATGAATATGAGACAGTGACACTAGATGGAGTTCCTACTAGATTAAATCTTCAAAATAGTATATACTACAGGTAAGGGAAGCATTATAGTAGATTCCTTCATTAGGATGTCCCAACCATTCCTAGTATAGGACGATTCTGAGTAGTTAGCTACCATACAACTGACCCTAGTAATGCTTGAGGGTACCACTTTTCTACATTCAATGGTGTTGAATCCTTCACTCCTTGAGAATTTGTGATAGTCATACCTATTACATATTGATTTCAATGTTCAAGGAAACCATATATCCATAGATGATGTACCTGATGGGTATTCTGAAGGGGGGAATCATAAGATCTTGTTATAGGGTTGAAATGTGATTCAAATTGTGATGATGGGAAAATTAATCTGACAGTTCCATACATCTCCCATTTTTGTACATACCGGTGTGGGGAATATGTTCATTGATATTCATCGATAGTTTTGGTGGTCCAAAATGAGATAAATTGTTGTTGATTGAGTATAAAGATTCCTTACTGGTCATCAGTTGAAAGCTGAGCAACAAGTTTTGGTGGAACTTTTGCAATCTAATGACATCCCAAAGTAGAAGTGGGATGGCATATCCATGGACTCCATCATGGTAATTGTTTTCAAAATTAAGGGTTATGACTAAATCTTGGTGATAGGGTATTTAATTACCACGTTGGAACACTTTCTTACTATTGGATATCAGAATTCATTGGAGAGATTGAGTAGTTTTACTTGCGGGAGATTGTCTGCCTTCATTGGACACCCTTGACGATTGACTCTGATTGGGATGTATAGTTTCTATCATGGTTATAGAGAGGATTGTAGGAGTATTTGGGGCTAGGTTGAGGATGATTATATCCATTCACACCAAAATGAATGGGCAAACCGAGTTCACTATTGGGGTGGTGGAGGATATGTTGAGGGTGTGCCTGCTAATTTCTGTGAGAGCTGGTATGATTACCTTCCTTTAGTAGAGTTTTTGTACAATAATAGTTATCAAACTACCATCGAGCTAGAAAAATATGAGTCCCTATATGTGAGACCTTACAGGTCACCTTTGTGATGGACAGAGGTTGGAGAATCATCCCTCATGGTCCTAGAGGTGGTGCAAGTCATGATGGGGAAGTTATAAGTTATCCATGAACGGATGAGGATGATCTAGTGTAGAAGAAAATCATATGTAGACAACTTTCATCGGCCCATATATTTAAATCAATAAGACAAAGACTTCTTGAGAGTCTCCCCATTATGATGAATGTGGAGATTTGGCCAGTGAGGAAATATATCCTTGAGGTACATCGTGTCATTCAATATTGTGTGTAGGGTTAGCGGGGTTTCTTATTGGCTTTACCCACCCCCTCATCTAGAATGAGTGCTTAACATCATCCAAGCTTTGCAGCTAAGTATATATTTGAATGATCCTATAATAATCACCAACTATGATGAGCATGAAATTGATGTTGGATTCATTTTTGGGGATCACCTAGTGATGGTCAAGGATCGAAAGGAGCGAACCTTGTGTAGATGGTTCATCCCCTTTGTCCACGTACTGTGGATGAACTGAATCATGAAGAAGAGTTCATGGGAATTAGATATCCATATGCAAGTTCATTATACCTAGTTGTTTTTTTAGTTTTTTATATGTGGGAAAAAGCATGAAGGATGGAATGATGTAGAAACCCAGTTTTAACCTTTTAATACTTTCAAATATTTTTATATATATTTAAGGAGTTAGTAAATGAGACAACATGTAATTCCAAGACCCGATGTGTCCAGAATTAATTTTTTAGAAATATTTCGTTTATCATATGCTATGAATGAAAAATTAAATAGTATAACTCTTAAACAATAACTCAGATCAGAAATATGAGTCTATGGTTGAGCTCAGAATGTGGCTTTTACCATAAGTGGGGCATAAATTTTGTCGACATGATCCAACATTAAAAACATCAAATCATGGATAAAATGGTAATTAAAATACCTAAAAATAATTATTTTATCATTAGTAATGATTTCAATAACATTCCAATGAGGACTCGTGTTGGAAACCAAAGACCATGGTTGAGTTTGGAATGATTTCTTTTTTCTTTAGTGCAATATAAAATGAGGGGGCAAAAAAAAATTATATATCACACTGAATGAGAGATCTATAAATAAAGAGTTAATTGTTTTGGATTAGGGTTAACCATAATCCCATTTCTCTATTTAAAAGGCTATCTCTCTGTTATATCATCCCTTCCTTGTGGTTCTTCACTGGAATAATGAGCAATATCCACTGAAACGACGTCGGATTGAAGCAGGAACACTGCAGAAACGTTGCAATAAATAAACACCAATTCATTATAATATTTATCTAATTTTTGAGTTCCAATTCAATTTATGTTTTTAATAATTGGATTTTTTTCTTTTTTCATAATCGTATATTCTAAAAATCATTGATGGTCACACGAACATGGACATCGATCTGATTTAAATGTCCTTCTTCATCCATCGTTCGTAGTTTTATGCCGAAAAATTTTTGGCGCGACCATCTACTGCAGGATAATTTTTTGGAGGAAAGAATAGTGAATCCATATTTTTATGGGTCCCTAATCTACATATGGAATCATGATTGGGAAAATGGATTGAACCATGTGGTCTAAAGAATGTACCACCAGGGGAACGACGGTGCGACAACCAGCGGCGGGCCACTTCAGAGACGGACTGTGGAGCAGTGACGGAATCACGGGCTAGCCTTGTTGTATGGTGACAACCATGTGGGCCAGTCGGTCAGCTGGGAGGAGTTATGTTGCATGACCCCATGTGGTAACCACCACAGCAAAACACACGACTAGTCGGCAGTGTTGACGCGATCGGTGACCGGCTCGTGGGCAAGAATCACTTTCGGCATCAGACCAGGTTTCATCAACAATAGGGTCGAGAATCTATGGGTTGGTCCAAATTAATTGATCCGTTCTAGGATAATAGTATCGGCCCATACTAGGTATGCATGGTCGGATAAGTGGGATGGTCCCACCCAGGGGGTCGGACCCTTGTCAGATTTCGGGTCAGCCGATCATTACGGTTTTCCAACAATCAACCACAATGGTCGACCACCATGTTTGATTCCATAGCATGGGTGTAGTTAATCTGTTGACCTCATTGTTCAACCATCAAGGTTGTGTGACTAACCATGATTCATCCCACTGGCCTCGACACCCTCTTCTACTTATTTGGACACCTATAAATTTTAAATCTGGAATAAGTTTGATGTGTTGTCTGTGGAGGCATGTTCCTCTCGTTGAGATGAACCTTTTGAGATAAATTTTATAATTTTATGTTTGGGGTTGGATTGTGGGCCCCACATGGGCCATGTTTGTCTGTATTGTGGTGAAAATCACCCTTTTCATTGATTGTTTATTTTTTGAAAATAAAGAATCTATCCTGGGTGATTTCACATATAGAATGTGATGGTGAGAACAATTTCAACATCTAGTTAACGAAGCTATGTATTAAAAACTCAAACCTTGTCTAGCAGTTCTTGATGACAATAATGAAGGGAGTGATGGAAGAGATTTTTTCTGAATCACTAAAAGAGTATATAATTTCCATCTACTAAGATATGGCAGTGGTGTTTTCTATTATCTCTTTTGAGATTACCCTCTAATGGAGCTCGGTAGTGGCATTTTCATTCTATCTTCTGGGGTTACCATCTAGTAGGGCTGGGTAGTGGTTTTCACCATTCTCTATTCGGGGAATTTCATCTAGCTCAGCCGAGTAGTGGAATTCTCTGTGGGGCTGGGTAGTGAGGTTCGCCATTTACCCTTCCGAGATTATCATCCAATGTATCACCCATAAATGGGGTTGGTCAGTGGTGTTTGTCGAGGAATTAGTGGTGAGGAATGTTTTGATGTTACCTTGGGCTCATGGGTAAGAGTGTTTCTTTCCCCATCGAGACACATCCTTCTAACGTGTCTTAAAAAATCATGTTTTCAAGAATAACCCAACAAAACTTGAAAATATCAAGCTGTTGTGTTTGAGATCCTATCACAAACAATCCAGGGAAATCATGTGGAATTATAGGTATCGATGGTGGTTACTTCTGGGACTGTTGAAGCCTCTCTTCCAGAGTCGAGCTACGAGATAGATATTCCCTTACCCTATTATTTATTTTTCTTTTATCAAGTATATATATATATACCCTATTTCAGTACCCACTCCTTGAGTTCTGGATATTCTCCTTTCAGAATAGGAAAATATGTGTTGGGTGAGCCTCATGATTTCCATTTTAGCTTCTTGTGGTTTGATGAGTCTACACTCCTACTCTAGGTAGAAAGGACTCAATGAGAAGTTATCCTTCCCACCATTTCATGATTCTTGAATTTAGATTATTTAACATCACACTTTATTCGGGATGAGCTACACACATTTATTGTGCTTTATTCCATCTCCTTTATTTTTTTCCCTTAGTATCTACAACTAATCCACCATATATTCATGGAATGTTATTGAGTGTGTTTAACCTCACCCATTCATCAGCTTTTCCTACACATATCATGACATAAAAAGATGACACATATGTTTGATCATGACTCCAGATAAACTCAGGGGTACTGGATCTTGGACAACTTGTAGTGTTAACAACTATGTTTCTAGAGTATGGCTTCTTCCATAGCTTCAGTTATATTTTTATATCAGGTCGGGACTCTCTTTAGTAGTTCATCTATGTTGCCACAATTTTTATTCATCTTACATTACTATATCCATATTGTTTAGTGGACCACTACTATATGTATTATGTTTATAGCATGTTGAATATTTTATTTTCTCACTCTATACATTTGTATCATGTTGGTTATGTGTGTGTGTACGGGTGCTTATTAAAAGTCCTCCTCATGTTTTTAGCGCCTTCAGTAATAGTCGACACCCCCTATACTATAACGAAAATCCTTGGGTAGTCACAGCTCGAACCCCAAAATGGGTCAGCTCGCAACATCACTGTTCTAGTGAAGTCATCAGTTGGATATAGATATATAGTAGTGATTTGGTAATACTTATCATTGTAAAACATATGGTAATTATGATAGATTCATTCAAACCCTAGAGGATGTGTTTATATGTTTTTATATTGATTTCAAAGGTAGTTAAGATCAACACTTACCATGAATCGATTTTTCTTATAACAGTATATTTCACTCTAGGATTCGTATGGATCCTTATGAATCCATCGCTATAAATAAGTTTATAACTCAAATGTGCTGGAATGCAGTTTTTGAATGAAACATATTGAGACTTAAGATAATAATGAAATGGTAGGGAGTTTTAGATCCATTTATGAGTACATCAAGGAAACTAAGAGTTGATAGAAAATTTACACTAATAATCATTTATGAAATCTTGAATTATACCCTATTGAAATTATATTCCATTTAAAATCACTATGGCAGATTTTTATGATATTTCTATTTAATTTAAATACAATCAATTTGTATTTTATCCCCATTATGATTTTTTTCATGTTGGAGTTTTATCTTATTGTATAGTTCTCCCACTGAACCATTCTCATGTTCTTGATTAGTTCCATGTATATAAGCTGATAAAGTAAATTCATGAACCTTAAAATGTACCAAACACATATTTTTTAATGATGGATCATGATCATTATAATGAATAAAAATTAGTATAATTCGTGTACTGTAGAGATAAATTTTTTGTGGAAAATATTAGTCACCTTGTTTAATTTATCTGGATGAATAATAAATTCAAAGATGAAATATATGATCTTGAGGATGTGATGAAATAGAGATATCCATATTTTTAAATATTTGAGTGAAGTAATTCACAAGGATAAATTCATTTTAATTAGTGTTTAATTTAACACCCTGAGATTTTATAATACATTTATTTTTAGAAAAAATTCGTTGAATGATTGTGATACACTCAAACCTGAGTATTAATGTACTGTAATACTATTTACCATTATAACCTAGCTATTAAATTAGAGTGTAAGAAAAATAATAACTAAAATATGAAAAATATATTGATCAATCATTTATTATATAAATTCATTTCTCATAATTGTTTATAAAAAATAAAATCTTTTCAAAGTAAATTAGTTGTTTTTCCAAAAAATATATTTTTATATGCCTAAAAATAAATTATAATAGTAAAAATCAGTGAATGTGTTTAATAAGATTTATATATTTTATATTAAATAAAATATTAGAACATTGATCTAATATTTTTCGTGGCATGTATATAAGAATAAATCCAGTTTTATGCATGAATATGTATTTTCCTAAAAATTGATTTTTTATCATAATTTTTATGCTTATTTTAAATTGAATTTAATTAAATTATAGAAATTGATTCCATATTATTAATCAAGGCGATAAAATTTAGTATATATGGCCCTTTTATATTTGGTCATTCTGAATAGTCACATTGGTAAATATTTTTCACCTCGATAATGGAAAAATATTTAAACTGGTAAAAGATTTAGTATAATGCATTAACATTTCTACAAAACATTCCTACCTACAATTAGATGATTTTAGATACACTATTTCTATCCAATTTTCTAATATATGGCCAATCAGTTCCATTTTTCATTGATTATGGCTTTATATTATTTTAAGAAACGATTAAATACAAAATGTCACCCTCTTGACTTTAATATATATAAATTTGTTTAATAAGAATAAATATGATAGTTTTAGTTATAAATATTAATTTTATAGATTAATTAGTTATTTTTTAATTCAAATTTATTTTTAAATTTTATTTAATGAATAATTACCTTAAATTATTACGTAACGCTGACACAATATCTATTTAAATTAATAAATAAAGAACATACAATATTAAAAGTAATAGAATTTGGATGAATTATTTTGATAAAAATATATTTACATAAATATGAAATATTAGGTAATTTTTAAATAATTATAATTTATTTTCATATTTTTCTTTGTTTCTTTATTTTAAAATTAAATGAAGTGTGAAAAACATGAAATTAATGATATTTAATGAAAATAATAATTTCAAAAACTTATTTAAAAATTATAAATACCATTAATTATGAAAATTTAGATAATATGGGATATAAAATTTCTTCCCTACAACATTTATGATTAAATTTACACATTATAACTAAAATTACAACCCTTTATTATTGAAAACATCATTTCCACAGTTATAGAAACAATTGGTTAAACAAGAGGTTAATCTAAAATATAATATTTAAAATGAAAACAAAACCTAAATAAATTTCGTTGAATGATTATATTAATTAAATATAATATTTTTACTTTAATGAAATTCATTCTCGAATCAGTTATCTTAATAATTAATTTACTATATTATAATAATTTATGATGTTCTAGGAGTGTCCTTCCCATCTATTATAAATGGGAACACATTCTCTATGTCATTTACACCTTCATGAGAAACCTATCTCTACCAAACACTACCAAAATATCTTCTTCAATTACCTATCCATGAATTAGAGGTTTTGGTATTCTCAAAATACAATACATTAATTTCTTAAGAAAGAATCTAAATTAGTTATACTAAATAGATATAATCATTTTTATTGGACACTTTAAATTTATTTTATCATATAATTTATATAAATATATTATATTCATCATAATTTATACATTTAGTATCCTAAAAAAATTTCAAATGTTATTATGAATTTTTTATCACCATTATCCAAATTCTATTCTATGATTTTGAATGTGAAAGCAACACTCATGTGTATGTGTCAACAACCACCTATACAAAGTGATACAATTCATTTAACATAATCATATTGTAGGGATGGTTATTATGAGGGCTTTAAAGTTTATTTATGATATTTATAATTCTTATGAAAATATAAAATCACATCAACTTTCTTATAATCCAATAAATTTAAAAAATATAATCATTCTAATCTGTATGTGTGGAGTGCCACCTCCACAGAGCGATATGATTTTTTTCCTCACCATTTTACATGGATGATAATAGAGATTTATTTAATTAATATATATAATAATTTTGATATAATAAAAATTTTATTACCTTTTATTATTTTATCATATTTTTTCAGTCCATCGAAAAGTGTTGACAATATTCATGTGTATGTACAAGCTACTGTTTCCATGAACGATGTAATTTTTTTTTCTATGTAAAAATTTTAGGGATGAAACTAAATTGTATAAAATAAATATATATTTTATATTTATATATTTGTTATCATTTTTGATATTATTTAACTGTTATGAGAGTACAATGATCTGAACTACCAACCAAAAATGCTCATGAAAAATTAAACTATTAATAATAAGATATAATGATTTTGAAAAGGAATTATTAATAAACTGGTTTTGAAATATTAAAATAATATACTATAAAATATTTTATGTATTTAAATTACAATGGTATATTAGAATAAAAAATTTAAATTTTATAATCACGAGGTAAAATTTATTTGTAAAAATATTAGACTCAAGGTAATGGTTTTATGTAATAATATATTCATTTATCAGTATCTTTTTAGTATGTTTATTATGTTTCAATATTATGATATAACAATAAATAAACTAAAAGATTCGTATACTATGATTATTTATAATGATTAATTTTTTTTCCTTTCATTTTTTCTCTCATTTTGTAAGTAATATACTGGAATAATATATTTAAGGATTTTTTTCTGTTTAGTTGAAAATAATTTTTCTTCCTTATCCATGATTTCTAAAAAAGTTTGAAATAAGCCTTCAAATATTATCCTATTATTCTTAATGCAGTTTATAACAATGATTTTTTTTAAAAAATGGAATATATGTAATCTTATTTTTATTTTCTTAATATGGTATTTTTTCTATTTGTACAAAATGTGAAGAGAATGCTACCTTTTAAATTATACAACATGAACAATATTTACCGCCATCATAACCATTCAATTATTTGAATCTTCATTTATTAATTTTGAACATAATTTTAAAATAATATTTTTCTTTAATATTTTTTAAATTTTGATTTTAATTAATTAATTTTAAGGTGAAAATATCTTTTTCCTCCATATATTTTCAAAGTGATACTTTTTAATGAATTTTTCATCTATAAATAAATAATATGATGATTCATAAGATTTACTGGGTGCATGATCCAATTATAACATCCTTAGTATTTATATTGATATTTTATTCTTTTGATCAAAATAAGATTATAAAACTCATTCATTTTCTAATGGTTTTGCAAAAATTATTTGATTAAATGTTTATAAAACCATTTTCTAACATGACATACATTGATGAAATAATTATAAAAACCATTTCCTTTCCATTTTTTATGATATGATGAATGTTTTTGGATATTGTGGAACATATTTTTATGGTATTAACTCTATGATGGGTGGACCTATAATTAAATATCCCACCATTGCATTGGGAAAGGATGTGTATCTTTTGAGGTAAAATTTACAAAAATGGGGATTAAATCAATTTCAGAACGGGAATTTATCCACTATTTTAGACATGGGAATGAACCATGAAAAATATAGTGGAATGAGGAGTGAAACCAATCCACTATTATAGTCTTGAAATTATGCCTTGACTACTAAAGAAATTATTTTCTACCATTATTTTAATGCCAAAACATATTCCCTATACCATTATTTTTCTCTCATGGATTATGTTTTGTGCTTCCTTTATGACTCTTGTATTATTAAATATTAGGATTTATTCCATGATTCATGATTTTGATCTATGACATGGTTTTTATTGTTTTCAATTGTTAATATCATATTCTCAAACCCTTATGCCCATGTTTTGATGTGCTCAATGATATCTCACAGGTTTACCCTTATTAAGAATATGATCTCACCTTTTCTTATACATCAATTTTGTACGATATGAATGATGACTTTAAGAATAATATGTATAAAAGGGAATATTCTGTGAAGTAGAATGTGATATATTATGTGTAAATCATATGAACATGTTTTTTATGTATCTATTGACACTCATATTTTCGCATCACACGCTTTTATGTGAAAAATAGATGATTTTCAAATTATCTAGTTGGTGAAAAATGTTGTACATCATATTCTTTAACAACATGCTAGTAAGAAATAAGTGTACTACGTATTACTTCGTAAGACAAGAATTTGTATTCTTAGCCTATTTCATAGATTGGGCCTTCTTGATCAAGTATCCCACCCCTCTCTTTAGTGGAATATCGACTATAGAATATGTTTTTTTCCATAGGTCCTTTTCATGCTACCTGATTAGCTCTCATGTGAGAGGAAGATTCTTCATTGGGACGTCCTAGGTAGAACATGGGGGAACTCTTTATAGATCTCACCTAATATAGGTGAACCACATATATTCTCCACATCCTAGAGAATTATACTCACATTACCATACATGATGTGGAAGGTATCAATGTATGGACTCCAATGAATGAACATTTCCATCATCAGACCCTTATTATAGAATTAATAATTATCGGATATCTAGATACCTTCATATATCAAAATTTCTTCAGCTAGAAAATGAACTCAAGATAAATATATTTTACCATGAAGGGACATCCAAAATCCATTCCCCAACTACCTCTAGATCATATTTTATAGTTGGTAACCCACCCAAATTTCTATTTGGAGGTAGACATCTTCATTTTTGAACGGTACATATGCTAATTTGAATTGGGATGTTGATTGGTCCTGTCAATGAATGGGAAAATATATGTTAGTATATTCTCATCTTCATAGTATCCCTCGGTGAAAAAATATCACTCATTAGTGATGTTAACCATAATAGTGTTATGGGTTTTCTAAACCCAATAGGAGGGCATGAATTATGATTGCAAAGAAAGAATTGGAGTGTTATTACTAAGACTGAACTTATAAAGGGTAAGAAAATATGAAAGGGGATATCCCCCATGTTTCTCTCCCATAAATGTTATCAGACAAAGATAAAGTTACCCAATTTCATAGAATAATGTAGCATCCAGACATTCAAATATAGAATAATGATGGTACATTAATTCCAATAAATCCATTCATGAATTTTATGAGCTTTCTTAGAAAGATGGGAATCCAGATGAGAATAAGTAATTTGCATATATAAATTAGATAAAATAAACTATATTCTAGATACATAAACCAAAATAATCATTCAAATAACATTAATCAACATAATAATTTTAGATAGAATAATGGCTCGACGAATCACCGAACTCTTGACGACATTGTATAAACACTCAAGCCATCACATTCTTCACAACATTTTGAAGTTAAATGATCATGTGACCTTCAAATGGTCACATGATCCACCTAATAGTAAAAGGATCACACGATATTCCTAGAAGAGCTCATGAAACCTCCAATAAAATCACATATCCATGACCAAAGATCAAAAAACTTCCATCTATAAATTCATGGAATGATTCAATAGAGCACCTAAGAAAAATGAAATATTGAAAAGTTTATATCATAAAGAATCCCTGTGAACAAATCTCATTATCTATTTTAATGTAAGGTCTTTTGACCATGTCACGTGATGGAAAAATGGTATAATAGCTTTGATGAATAGATTAAATATTGAATTGAACCCTCTTTATTCTGATATTTATATGGAATCTTGTAGAAGAGCATTATCACCTGGTAGACTGAGCATCACCTAGGACACTAATTAGTGATAGCACCAAATCCTCATGTGTTCATTTACATTCCACATATTATCCCGTATCCAAATTGACAATACTATTATGGAGGGTCATCTATTTATTCCCTCTAAATGAGAATTGTAAAATCCAAAATAGAATAAATTACATGAATTTATATATTATTTTCAATGAAATATAACGGAATTGGAAGGTTTCCAGTATCACATGGATCAAATGAACCCCCATGAGACACAAGATTTCTTAACTGACATAAGGTCATATGGACGATCACACAAAGTACAAAGCCTATTAAATACCCCATGTAGTCCCTTTTAAAGGTTTTTATTCTCTTGAAAATGATCCATGAAAAATTATTAGTCATATAGTGTTTTCCAGATAAGCTCCTCTATGTTACATGACTTGTCAACTGACAGATACCTAAGGAACCATCCAAAATACATGGAAATTTTCGGGAAACTATCCAAAAGGATGGAACCTATTATGGGGGTAAAAACATCTGACACATAACCTAGGTTATAATGTTTATAATCTAAATCATTTTTTAACCTCATTAAACAACTAGGCCTTTGTAAAAAAACAGGGATATAAAATAATAGAATGGAGGAACCACTTGTGATTGTTAAAATATTTCGAATCACACATAGAGATATGTAAGACACATGAAAACGCCAAATGACTTGTATTCATCATCTCATGAAATATTTTGGTCACTTCACCCCCATATTTTAAAAGTCCTCAAACATGTCTAAGAAGCCATACACTCTCCCTTCGGCTCCATAAGTGAAATCAAATGGAATTTTCAATGAAATGATCATTCATCTCCATAAGAATTTTTTTATCATGCGATACTTCACCAAGAGGTAAAGATATTTTATCAAAAAACACTCAAGAAACCTCATGAAATCCCCAACCACTGAAAAACAAATAATTTAAATAAATAGGGGATAATGTGGGAGCCTCTGTCTATCCTAAAAATCACATGACTCGCCCCTAGAGATATGTAAGAAACTGAAAAAACCCATTGACATAACATCCTCATATTGTATGAAATATTTTTTATGCCATACATAACTCTCCAAGGGATCTAAACATGTATCCTATGATCAAGATAAGTCCATTACATAGGAATTATAATCTCATAATTGACCTAGGACATATCGGCCTGAAAATGTAAATGTCCCACGATATGTTGAAATGATTTGGTAAGACCCAACTATTTAGATATTTTCCAAAAAGGATGAATTTGTTTGATTGTATCAATGTCATTGTAAATCATGTGACTCCCCCATATTGAACTACAATAGGTCCTCATCAAGGCATGTAGTTCCCAAGGCCTCCACAGATTCTATCTTGGATTCATGTGTTCCGTAGATCAGAATGTGTAAAATAAATAAGGTGAAAATGACTATAAATACACCACCCCAAAAATAAAAAATATATTTACACATGAGTTAGAACTCTTGGAAACACACATTTGAAAAAAACCACAAAGAATGAAAAAATAACTTTTTCTGTTCACTCATAGATCATGACAAGGAATTATGAAGAAGCATGTGAAATAAATAACACATATATCCAAAAAAAATCAATACATAAAACAAGAAAACACTAAAATAATCTATGTCCTTAGAAATAAAAGGATGGAATAAAGACTAAGGAGATATGAAACTATTGTAATGAACATATAATTTTATCCTCATGCTCTTCATATCAACTACCCAAGTCATGTGATAACACTAGGAAATGTTATCCAGACCTTAGTACAATCCATTGGTATATGGTCTGGATAATGTGAAGTCCTACGAACATATCAAACCATGAAAAATGGTGCCCCCAGGCAAGTCACCCATGACCTGCGAAGCCCAACTATCTCACCATCCAAATTTTTATTGTGGTTATGATATGTCAACTGACTCATATGGGGAAACAAATACATGTCAACTATATCTCACGATATAAAATGAGATTTTATAATGACCGTTGTGACTCCCTCTGGGCTCGCCAATTAGATCTCACAATGCACTCTAGTCATGGCATCCTAGATAATGTGTCATCATCCAAACATGTTTCATTGACTCAAGTGGTTCCCTATAAGCATTAAATTCAACCCTCATTATGACACTAGGATATGTCAATTGGATCATGTGGTGCCCTCTATATCATTTCATCTAAGGCCATGCGATGGATTCCAGGACAATCTGATAGTGTATTTTGATTTCTTATTGAAAATTCATCCATAATCATGAAAAAATATCAATCATACCATCCATTATATGTGATGACCCTTAGACAAGTCAAACAGATCATCTGATTGTATTTGATCTTTTCAAGAACACATACCCTAACACATCTAGATGGAAACCAAGGCATAAAGAGTCAAAAATAAATACATTTCTGGAAGAACATTAGGCCATGTTGATAGGGAATATCAGCACCTTATAACATTTTCCATTCATAGTTTATAATTTCTAGTTAAAATGGAAACCTCAGTTTGTATTCCATGATCAAACGAAATCCATGAACTATGATTTCTTCAATTCCTAGAATTTTTTGGACTCCTTCATAAGGACTGATATCTATATCAATCCTCCAAAGGGTTTTCCCATAACATAAATCCAAAATCTATATGAAATGAGCATGATTAATTTTTATCCCTTGTTTCTCACACCAATCATAGATCTTGTGATATTATAGTGTTTCAATGATCATATAATTCATGTTATAGGCCTCTATAAATATAAGTTCATCCTCGATGTCTAATCCCTAATCAGCAACATAATATGATATATTCTACATATAAGGGAAACATTAGTGGGTAATCCCTAAATCAATTAACTATTCAGACACCAATTCCAATCATAACCATGATATGTTGGGTTCCTTTATAATGCATGATCGCAAACACAAAAGACTACACTCTTCGGTTCTAGTGCACCCGTGTTTTTGAAAGTTTAGCCATCATGACATCATTATTCCCATGGGATGATCATATTTCCTTATCCACCACTAGACTGGGAACTTATTTTAGTAAGAATACTATGATTCCTCAACTAAATCATTTATTTTGGACACATTTCATTGGCCTAATATTATACTCAGATGGGAAACCAATTTGGAATAAGTCCTTCCATGTACTTAAAATTTCAACCATTGGGACCCATTCATTCCCATGGGCTGGTCATCATTCCTCACACACCAATGGAATGACAACTCATTGAACAATGAGGAATCTGATTACTTCTATAACAAATATACATAATTCCCCCTCTTAAGTCATGATTCATAACTCAAATGGTCACCCACTTCAGTATAATTCCCCTCATGTCTTTATCATTTAACTCATTGGGACTCAATAATTCCCATGGGTGGATCATTTTACCCCATCCATCAATAGACAAATATGTCAATTGAACTATGATGACTTTGATTCCTACCATAATCAGGAATCTTAGGGTGCCTCCATAAGGCATAATCACCATATTAAACACCCCAAGGTCTCTCAAAGTTCAAAAGTAGAACATCAGTATATATTAAGACTGGTTACATTCTATCCATTGTTCTCACATCAAGAATTTCTCATAGGAGATTAGGGAGGTAAAATAGATATATCTTTCACATCTTGAATCTCCCCCAGTTTAGTAAATATCATTATGTAGTTCTCAATGAGTGTAATGATATAAAATCCACCATATGAGAGCATCTACCTTGTGGCTAGTCCTAAGGGTGTGATCGAGCTACAACAACTATGATTCCTACTATAACAATGATATGTCAGATGTATCCTCAACAGTCAAACTCAAATATGGGGTTACTACGTTCCCAAACATGCGTTAATTTTTCATGATGTTGAAATTCATGGGATTAAAAAACTATGTGGATTTTGATCAATGTAATAAACAACATACATACGATTCCTCATAATGTCCCAAAAATCTCCTCAGAATATTAACTACCTTCATAAATAGTAGAGAATTCTGAAATCTATAGTTCATATAAATTCAAGAAATAATAATATTATCATAACTATGAAATGGATGAAAAACATCAGATAAATATATATAGATTCAAAAATTAGATCTCTTTCTTCTGTAGAAAATATTGTTCAACCTATGATAATTTTTTTATGGTAACTATAATCTTATCAGGATAAGTAATGTATTCAAATTCAGAACTTAAATCTATAATTGATTCCAATAGTATTAAAACATTCATCCAAAAAGTGTTCAATGATCTCGGCCTCTAATCCTATTAACCAACGTGAGTTATTAAGTGTCACTGAATCTAAAACCCAACTAACCACCTAGCCCAGGAAAGTTGGTATGGACCTAGTTATAGATATGGGAACTATTGGGAGTTTCCATGAAGAAAAAAAATGGAAAACCAACATAAATTATTCTGAAAAAAATTTAACCTCCCCTAAATCATAGTCAACTACCTTTCTAAACCGAATGCACCTAGAGTTTGTCTATTTTCCCATCGAAACGATATCTTTGTTTCTAATGACACTAAACCATTATGATGCTATAATATATATTTATGTCTTAAAATTAATATTCAACTAAGAGGAATTCATATCTATGTATGGAATGTATGGGTTGTTATAGGATTTAGATACAAATATTGTAGCCTATTGGGAATGAGCTGTTGAATTTTTTCACTAATGGATTTGGTTTAGAACATATATACACTATTGGAATTGAGATACTACCTGTGTACCCTCTAGGGTTTGGGATACAACTCATGTACCAATTTTTATTAAATGAGATATAAAAAATAAGAAAAATAATTTAACGGTGATATAGGATTCCACTTTTCAATCACATATATATATGGGCGTTATTTGAAAACAATAACTCATCTCATCCTAAAGAACCAAAGGAAAGTAAAATGGTTTTTGTAACATTTCTATGAAGTATAACCAAAATTTACCTTGATAATGTAAATGGTTGATAACAAAGATTCAATCACACAAAAATATTTTTTCTCATGAAACACTGGAGTTTGATTCATGAAGAATAATATCTAATGAAATAAGTGATTCATATACAATGATAATCATATAAAGGAAATCATAAAAGTGTTTTAAATTTTTTTTACACATTTCATAAAATATGAAGTATCAAACACTTTGAAAAGTAATTTTTAAAAAGAAGAAGTAAAAAAATTTAATCAATAGTACTTTTAGAAATGATTTTCAATAGTGAGCCCCTGAAAATTAAATATAGATTTTAAAAATATGAATTGAAATAATCTTGAAATATTTTAACTTTTTAAAATAATCATAAATAATGGATATTTTAAAAGGATATACTGATTTCAAAAAACATTAAGTGATAACAATCTTTTATCTTTTACTGTTAAAAATATTCATTTATTATAGATCTATAAAAAGAAATAAATTATATCTAATTTGATTTTATAGTGTAAAATAATTTTTTTTATTATGGAAAACATTTCAAATATTTAGAAATAACATTTTGGAAACCCAACATCTTAAAAATAGGTAATAATACATTCCAATATAAATTGGTAATGGAAAATTAAAATTTGACATGAATAAATAAATATATAGTTTTCCAAATAATATAGGAATAAATCATTTGGAATAATGGACATCAAAATATATTTAAAAATATCATTAAATTAGATAACCTTTTTTCATAAAAACATTACACTTTTATGAGAAATAAATTCATCAAAAAAATCGTTATGTTAAAAAAAAAATATTCCTTATAGGGAAAAGGGGAAATATATTAATAAATTGAAAAATAAGATTTTATCTACTATAGATGAATGATGATCAAGGAATAATATGTCATCTTTAATAAAGGAAATTTGAGTTAACCAAAACCCCTCAGTATATCATAATTCATTAACAAAAATATATTTAGATAGGGATTTTTTTAGTTAGAAATATAAAAAATATAAAAAAAAGATAAAATACAAAATAATATAATTAAATACTGTAATGTTCCAAACATATATGAAATAATTTCACTATAAACAATAACTAAATAAATGAGAATTGAGTTTCTAAAAACCCATAAAATGTCGAAAAATTTCTAATAAAAACAAATAAAAGGTAGAAAATTAGATGGATGTTCAAATACATTATATTTCAGGAAAAAATATGATAAAATAAATCAATTAAAAACATGTACATCATAAAAAATGAAACATATGGTGAATACTCATCATATATCAATGTAGAAAATTATGGTAAAAACCCCTATATAAGGTCTTGATTACCATATGTTATCTAATTGTTAAATATTTTTCTATTATGGTTCTTACTTAAGGTGGTTCGATCAATTTATCTAATAATTCCTTAATATATTTAATTTTTTAAAAAAATTATCAAAATATTTAAATCATTATAATTATATAGTTTTATCTTTTTTGATATTTTATTATAAAAATATTTATACGTTTTCATTTATTTTTTGAAATTTTACTCAAAATAATAATTGTTCCTTGATATGTTCATTTCAGACAAATAAGTCTATATTGACCATTTATTATTACTATCACATGTATAATATAAAATATGATCTTTTTATAATATAAATATTCATATAAATTTCATAATTATACATTAAATATATTTCTAATTTTATCCATGTTATGAGGTAATGGGAAATAGAACGTCATTCCACTGAGGCGACAGTCATCACGTACACTTGAAATGAACTCTCATTTTTAATAAAATTAGAGTTGTATAAAATAAAAATATTTATAAATTAAAAATAATAATAATGTTATAAATATTATATTTATTCATTAAATTACCCTTTATAATCTTCCATGTTTGTATTTTATAAAAAAAACACATCATTCATGGATGGTGTAGTCTGCACATATGCATGACGACACATATATTTTAAAAAACGTTTTTGTAAGAAGATGTAAAAGTGATTTTCATTAGTTTAATTAAATTTTAAAATATAAAAAATAGAACTTTTATCATTATTTCATGGATATAAAATATTTTTTGGGGTAAAAGATGGAAATAATTAACAGAGAATGATTGAGATCATCGCATGTCCCTTTTTTGTTCCCTATTGTGTAAAACCTTAAGGATTCTTGTATATTAAATTTGGAAGGAAAAGGCATTCTAGGTCTTGGGTAGAGGCTTTATGAGTGAAAATGATATATTTTTTGTATATATTGATCTTTGTAATGGGTACATAAATGAGGTTCAAGTGATCTTTTTTTAAGTGAATAAAATGGGCATCTTGTAAATACACATTACATTTTCAATGATAGAATGAAACTAATCAAGGTAAAATGTATAAAAAATTGGTAGATGATAACATTGAGGTGATAAATAGTATATTAATCCTCAAAATTTCATATACACACATGTCTTAAACATGTTTTATGTCTTTTACCACTATATTTTCATATTTTACCATTTCAGTTTTTACCTTGATAACTAGATTTTACCAAATAATTTATGTTTTTTTTAAAATATATGGTAATCCGTGTTAGAAAATGATTATGTTATTTCATATTTTTTATATTAAATAAAATTAAATTAAATATCTATATAAGATAAAATTAAATTTTATATTAAAATATATAATATATTGAAAATTTATTTTGTAGAAAAATATATTTCTTTTATCATTAAGTGTTCTAAATCTTTTATAAATTTAATTTCGAATTAAATAAGTAATCATATTTATGGATACATGATTTAAAAAAAATAATAAGTTCATTATATAATATAAAATAATTTTATTTATTATATAAAAACATGTAATAAAAATTTCATAATTTGGGGATTAACCAGTGGTAATAGATCCCCATAATCCTATATCAGACTTGGGTGCATATCTGAGTTGGAGTAATTTTCCAAAAGTATGCAGTGATGTAGCAATGAGGTGATACAGGCTGTAATGGAGGCATGGCATAGTGATGTAGTAATGATGTAGGAATGATGATGTACTAGGTCTTCGAGCCAGTTTGTGGGTCTTTAGGCCATATGATAGGGTTCATTCCCATGAGGCATTCGAGCCATGTACAGAAAAAAATATTTCTTAATGGGTGGGGTATCCATTTGGGTCTGTGGCCATAATTTTCTGACCATGGTTGTGATGTACGTGATTAATGTAATTATACCCCCACAAACCATATATATTTATATTATATCAGATTCTCTAAAAATAACACTTTAAATAGTATCATGGTATTTAAAATTAATCTTAGTAAGCATATATTTATTCATGTAATTAAAATTAACCTTATGATAGAATATGATTATTTTAATCTAAAATATAAAATATTTTTTGTTATATTTAATTTCTAATTTTTATAATTATAAATTTTTGTATATGTGAATATAAATAATTATTAGAGTAAAATAATACATGAGTTTCCAAAATATTAAACACAGGTTTTATAAATTCAAGATATTATTTATACATTATTTATTTTAATAAAAATATAGTTTTATAATTTTTTTCCAAAAATTATAATTAATTCTTATGTATTTTTACTGTAATAAAATAGAGGGTATTAAAAATATAAATATGTTTTCCCAATTAATCTAATAATATTTACTTCAAAACAATTCTAAATAATTTCCTCTTAATATTTAATTCTAAATACAAAAATAATGTTACAATTTTAATAATTAAAATTATAAAATTATAATATTTTTATTTTAATTAAATATAAAATATACAATGAAAATATTCTTTACTTTAATAATTCCCTTAAAAATTTTATGTTTTCTTAATCGAAATTTGTATGAAAATATAATTTATTAAAATATGATTAAATGATAGATTTTTTATTATTCTAAAATTTTATTACTAATATTTTTCTAATGTATCGTAACTCTTTTTCATTTGGTGTTTCGTGTAAAAAAAGTTATTGAACTGAGTATTAATTTTTTGAAAAATATATTAAAAATATATGGGTGTTACAATTATCATAAGATTTAATCATTAAAATATATACATATATTAATGGTATTTATTTGGATTATAAATCATTTTAATCTTGAAATTATTAAAACCTTAATTATTACCAAATCTTCATAAAAATGATCATAATACTAATCAATGATTATAGTTTTAATGTATCACAGAAGGTATTAAAAATTTATCAATAGTTGTTTCATTTGCTTCAAACACTGTTAATATTTTCCTACTACTAAAAATTTTATCTTTATAAATTATATTTTGTTATATAAAATGAATATGAGGATGCAAATATCTAAAAAATCTCAAATTTTTATATTAATATATTATTATAATAGTGAAATTTATAATAAAAACTACACCAATATAATTGTAATAAAAATGATAAGTAAATAATTAAAAATAAAATTTGAAAATATGCCCCAAATATATATTTACATCCTGGTATTCTAACAAATAGTTCTCTAAAATTTCATTAAAATTAAAATAAACAATCCATTCAATAGAATAGCAATCACGTATGTATTCTCTAAATAAAAATTACAAGTATTATTATTATAGAATTATAAATTATAAGGATATTATTAAGTATTCATTTATGATATGGTTAATGATGGGGAAAAATTATTCTCCTTATTCTATATAAATATAAATAACATGATATCCCTTTCACTACCTTATCATATCATTATATTTTCCCTTTTTTGATTAAATACATTAGTTTAAAAACTTATTATTTATAATAAATGTATTATGTATAATATAATCAAGAAATAGAACATCCAATTTTTATCATGTATAATAATAATATTTATCTGGAATCTCATTAATGTTATGATATATTGTTCCACAATTATAACAGTAACATTATCAAGGAGAACATGTATGTTAGCTTTTGGATTTTAAGCTACCTAAAACCGAACTCTCACATGATCATATAGTAATAGTTTATTAAGATTGGTATCACCTTGAATATTTTACATTATTCAACTAACAACAATTTATTGAAAGTATGCTTATATATATTAGTCACAAATTATTTTACCCATAAATACTTCAAACAATAAAATAAGTAATTATTTTTTGATGATAAGATATTATACAATTTTTTGAAAAAATGAGTGCCCTTAGTATATTTTACTTCCAAGGGGGAAATACCTTCGAATATATATTTTTATTTGTTTGAATATGGTGATTCGTACTAATATCTAAATTAATTCATTATTATCTCATTTTGTTTCATTGGTATTATGTATTGTTCAAAAAATATTTTATTTTATTTTTTGAATATTATTTTGTAACTCTTTGTATTACTTATTAGTATTTATTCAAGCTTGTATTTTATTAACAATATATCTTGGTATACTCTAAAAAACACCCCTCAACCCACACATAATACATTAGATAGTGTAAAACAACAATAATTAGTTCTTTTTATCATTATTAAATTACCCATCTTATGTATAATTAAAAAATAATTATTATATGTTATAATTATTTAAAATATAAAATATCTAAATAATTAATTGTATTTATAGTGATATTATCATCATATAATTTTTTAGTCATTTTATATAAAATGTACACCACTTTACTAACCAGTTCCACATTACACACCACATTGGGGATTTATGGAGTGGGGGTATTTGAATGACCAATTTTCATCTCATCAATATTTTGTCATTATTTTACATATTAACTATCATATTATATAATAAAATATATATAATGTATTTTATGTATAATGATTCAAAACATTGATTTAAAATATGAATATTATGAATTTATTATGTATTTCATTTTCTCAGAACCCCTTTTTCATTATTATAATGTTACATGTATAGAAAATACTACATCAATCATTCTAGGTCATATACAATAAAATAATTTAGAATATATATTAAAAATATCATCCACATTTTGAGAAATGAAATAGTTTATATTTTATTAATTGTTGAATATTTCATATAACCCTGGTCAGTAGGGATCATCATTCCAATTAACATACCTTATGTACTATAGAAACCCAATGTTTAAACACACATTAATTCGAAGTTTATCATATAATATTTGGTAAAATACATTCCTAGGGCTGATATTTATAGTTTAATTGGATTATTAGATATATAAATATATCATATAAAATATAAAAACACCATATTTTTTTAAAACACCTCATAGTGCTCTAAACTCCCATATATCTTCTAAAATAGACGTGGATGTCCTAGGAAAATTTAATGAAGAAAATGGTGAGCTAGAAATAATATTAAGGGAATGAGAAATGAAATAATGTATAATATGAGTAAAAAGTGGCATAACATGATATCATAAATAGAAATATCATATAAATTTAAAAAATGAAAAATTAATTGTACTTATTAGATCATATAATCATAGAGTATATAATAACAAAATAAGTTGTTAAATTATAAAAATAAGTCATGTGTCATTCCCAATACCATAATCATAAAGTTGAAAATGTCCCATGGTGGAAATGGTTCACTATATATTCCCATAAACATAAGGGACTAGGTCCAATAGTGGATTAGGTTTACTCTATAATCCCATATATAATATCTCATGAGATATATGTATTTTCTAAATTAATAATAGGGACATATAATTTTGTTCCCCAATATTAAATAAATTAAATTCATATATATGTTTACCACTTGAGGAAAATAATTCCTTAAAAAATTATAATAATGATCAATCATCTGAGAAAGAAGTTGTTTTCAAAATAACGACCCAAGGATTTATTGATGTATAGATCATATTGATTACCAATAGAAAAAGGGAATTAAATAATTTCTATATGGATATTTGAAAAATAAATGTTGATATTGTTAGTCGAGTCATAATATTTATAATTTTTTTGAATGATTCAAGAGAATAAAAAAAAAAAATGTACCACCTGGGTAATGTTTCCTGAAATATATAAAGGATCCTTTTAAATAATTAAAGTCCATACTATTTTCTATAAATACATAATTTAATGAAGAGGGTAGTCTATCAAATAATGAGGGTTTTAATAAGCTATTAATAATTTGAAAAATATTTATGGAGTATATTCATGACATGAGATAATAACTCAGAAAGTTCCATTAAATCGGATTTTCCTAAGAGTGAGAATATCAAAGGGAACTAAAAAAATGATTACTCGCAAAAATGAAAGGGATTTTTGACTAGGTATACATTTAAGGGACATATATATAAAAACATAATAGCTAAATGGTAAAAATATATCATAAAATAGAAAAAATATATATAAAGAATCTATAATATACGAGCCACGAAGGACATATAGAATATCTAATAATCTATCATAGAAGTGAATTTGATTTAAAACTATTTGTTGAAATCACAAATTGTAAAAAATAGATTATTAAAATTAATATTTTAAATTAAATAAATTAATTATTAATTATACATGAGATAACCCACTATTAATTATCATATTCAAAAGGTGTACAATGGTGAGATGAGAAATAATGGGAAAATTGAGTAAACCATTATTTAAGTGGGAAGAGATTATTCTTAACATAGTATCATTTTCATTAAGGAATAAAACTCGTTAATAAGTAATATTCGAATAAAATTTGATCCTCATAGGATTTAAATAAGTTATACCATATGAAATGAAGGACATAACTTAAGGATAAACATTATAACTCCTAGAATCATATTAATTATCAAAGATGATATATATTTAAATAAAAAATCAAACATACCCCCCAGAAAAGAAAAATATTAATGGATGTGAATTTTACATGATAAAAAATTATTTATTAAATTATATCTCAAGGGACAATTATTATACCCTGGATATTATTATTTTATCATAACAGCATATCATTCCTCCATGAAGGGTGATTGAGAAGAAAACCTTTACCTTGTAACACATTCATTCTATTCATGTGACAAAATTTTAGAATTAAAAAACTATATTTATTTAATACAATAATAAGAATCATAATATTATAAATTTATTGTATTATGGACCATTTATTATTGTATGATATTTATTTATTATATAGTTTTTCCATTCATTTCCAAAAAAAATTATTCGATTTCATATTATATTGACGGGTTTGGTGAATGAATTTGAACTTTTTTAAATAAGACAAATAAATAATATAACTATTGCAAAAAAAAATACCAATCATTAATAGGATACTAAATTACAAAAAAATATAGTTTAAATTTCTAAAATTCATCAATTATAGAGTTATATAGCATAATTCGTGTTAGTGGATAAACTAACAAAAACATTAACATGTTATATCTCAATGGGTGAGTGTGGTTAAAGATATGTTTAATATAATAATACCAGAAGAATAATTTTATTATTTATTTTTTTTGTTTTTGATTCTTCTTTTTTGTGGTATGGATAAATACATAAAATCTTGATGAAAATAGAAAATTTTACTTCAGGGAGGTGGCTGTTCAGAAAACACACGATTGACGATTTCATTTCTTAATGAATGAAAAAGGATTAAGGTATGTTAAAATTTTAAATTTTATATACAGGTTTATATTATATATTTCAGATTTATTCATAAATATAATCATTAAAATCATATATGAGATTTGGTACGGAAAACTAGAGAATTACTTCATGGAGGCGGTAGTCTACGCATCATACTAATGACTCTTTTTTTCATAGAGGATTGAAGGGAATAAGTAATGGTAATTAAATTAATATTATTATAAATAAGAATAAAAATTATAATAATGTGTTTATATTTTCATGCATATAATTAATTTGGAAGAGAAATATTAAGGGGAAAAAGGTTACGAAGAAGGGGATTCATATTTTGTAGACATGATCTTCAATTACAGACCTCCTTATAAGTGAAACCCTTAATCT
Source organism: Viscum album (assembly GCA_963277665.1). NCBI lineage: Eukaryota > Viridiplantae > Streptophyta > Magnoliopsida > Santalales > Viscaceae > Viscum > Viscum album. Next base: position 1,975,237,762 of record OY728133.1, read on the forward strand.
AAATTCTAGAGATTTTGGATTACCTTTGAGATAATATCATATACGATATTTATTCTTGGAATATTTTCAATGTAAATTTAAATTTTGTGGGTAACCATAGAGGGGTGGGATTAATCCCAATTTTTTATGTGAATAAAAGGGAACATTTTGGAATACCCTAAACACATCATTAATATCATTAAACTAATATAGGTTCAGTGACTCCAACATTTTATAATAGATTTTTGGGTTTTTTATTAGGTTTATAAATCATAAAAAATACTTTTCAAATACTTTTGAAAAAGGTTTCATGTTATTTACTATTGTTTTTTAAATTTTAACATTTTTATTTTTAACTGGGTAAGTAGTTTTTAACTAAATAATTTATCTTTTATTTAAAAATATAAAATAAATTTTTTTTGTTATTATATATAATATCAATTTAATCTATATTTAATTAAATTTAATTTCAAAATGTGAAAAATTTAACATTTAATGCAAAATATATAATATATAGAAAACAAAATTTTGTAGAAAAATAAAATTCAATGAATTTGTGTTCATATATATTATTCATCTTCAATTATTAATTTAATGGTTGTTATAATATTTATATAAAGGTTTATACATAATATTATATTCATAATTTATATTATAACTATAAAAATTATTATAAAAAATTTTACAATATTAATAAAATAATTCCTTTAACAGAATACATTACCATTATCATGTTAATTAACATTATTATTTCTCATAAAATCATTATTCCAAAAAATGAAATTAAACCTATTAACTTATACTGAAAATTTTAAATCTAAAACTAAATAAATTCTTTATATTCAATTTCTAAAAGTGATAATGACTTATTTTTAATATAAACTTGGGAAAATGTAACTTAGTGTGAAATGTTACATGAGTTTCCGAAATGATAAAAATGTGTTTTATTAATTCAATATAATATTTCTAAAGGATTTATATTTTTTATTAAACATTTATTAAACATATAATTGGTTTCGTAAAATTTTAATTTATTATTTTAATGTAAAAGTGTTAGTTTTTAGCAAATCGTTACTTTTACTATTCGTAGAAAAAATTATTTCAAAAAAATATAAAAAATTCATCGTAAGGTAATTTAGAAATAAAGAATTAAAAAATGATCTATATTTTATTAAATTATAAATAAAAAATTCATATATTTATCTTTTAAATGAAAAACGTAAATTTTAAATAATACTAATTTCAATGAAAAATGGTGTTGTTAAACATTATGCGTTCTTAATATTATTTCATATTAATTTATAATTTAAGTTATATTACTATATATGTTTGAATATAATTGTATTATTAATGATTCAATTTAATTTAGTATAAAAATATAACATACTTAATAAAATAATTCTTATATAATAAGTATTACTTATATAATAAATACAATTTAGAAAAAACCAAATAATAATAATATAAATTATAAAATTTAATTTTTCTACTCCATTGAAATAGAAATATTTATTTTAATTTTATATATACATAATATAATATTTTAATAATAATAAAATAGTACTTATAATTGATATATATATAAATATATATCATATCGTATTTCTTTTCATTATGAGTTTCTTTAATAATACAGAACATTAGTGTACACATATTATTTAGATATATCAACCATATCTGAAATTAAAAAAAAATTATAATTACCATATTTTCAAGGACCATATTTTAAATGATCATATTTTGTTCATATATATGTTATTTGAAAATTTATTCCATCCATAGTTTTCATTATAAAAGTTTTCATTTTTTAACTAACAATATAATTTCTAAATTCATGATGTAGATCCTCATTATAGGTATTCTATGGTAATTGGTGATCCTAAAAGGTGTATATTATATAATATAGCTTCTATTATTAGAGATTCTATTATTTCTAAAAAATAAGGGCAATACACTACCACCCCCCCCCCCCCCGCCATAAAAAAATATAAATTGATTACCAAAAATTTTAATTATATCTTGGTGCAGATAATGTATAATAGTGTATTATAGATGAATTCAGATGTAGAAATAGTATATATAGTGAAATAATCCTTATAATCTCAGGAAAAATTTCTTTTATCCTTCTAATAGTATCATCCCTAATATAAATTTTATTCCAAACATTTTATCCAAGATTATATCATTATTCAATATTAGGATATATATCATATATTTTTATTATAAAGGGATTTCATAATATTCCTTGCATATAAAATCACGCACTAGTATAAAATGTGATCACCCTATTTCAAATAATTTTTTGGCCCTTTGTGGAATGTACCAAAACATTTCCAAAATAACCTAAAATATATAAAGGATGGATAGTAAAATATTTTTACTGTGATTTACCATTAACCTAGTCATGGAAGGTAATATTCATACAAATTTATGGTTTTATTAATAATAGAATATCAAGTCATCGTGGTTACTATATGATTTCATTATAAAAATTATAGATTCAAAGGACTTGGTTGATGAAGATAGAAATATAATACTCATAGTTTAAGATTTAATGATCAATGTTCCTCAGTCCACATCATTTTTTGAAATCCCCTAAGTAGTTTTAATTTCATATAATTTATCCTATTCATTTAGTCTAGCTATTTTTAAATTCTAATAATCTTTTGTATATTTTAAATTAGTGAATTTTCTTGGATAATGACTAGGCATTCACACTTAACTTATTGGATCAATAGTGGATCATTTTTATTCATGTTTTCCACTCCCACTATGATAATATACCTATTCATTTTCATATTGTATAATAATACGTGATGTCCCCTCTTCTATAATTTAGTAATATTCTGACCCCTTGAGGAAATTTACTTGTTGATTTCTCCACCATTTTTTAATTGATGTAATAATTATTTTTTTATTGTCCTTTATACCCTACATGCTGAGATATCCTCCACCTCACATGTAATAAAATGATTTTTTCCTCATGGTGAAGCCCTAACCGCATCTTGGGAAATCTTCATTGTGACCCCAAGCCCTCCCCATGCACCACTCTTTTTGAACCATCCTCCTCTCCTTACTTGCTCATTTTATCTTCTAAATGGTACACTATATTATGTCCTTAAAATCTATAGTTTTATCATAATGAGATCCCTAGATCACCCTCTCCCATGATTGTATATAATAGGTTTTTCTCCATAAAACCTCTCTATCTCTCTATTTTTCTTCATTTTAGGTAAGGTAATCATTGAATCAACTTACTAGAATAATAAAACATCTATTTGGATGAACACTACCATTATTTGTAATTCATGGGGCCTCATATCATTGTTTATAACTGATTTCTTTAATAGTTAAAAATTTCATGACAATGATTATCTTCTTGTCGGGCTCAAAACTAAGAAGGTTGCCTCCCTGATTGAGATTTTTTAACATTGGGTGGGACTCTAGAACTGTATTCATAGAGGTTTCATGAATAAAAATAAATATATCAATTGAAATAATTCTATTTTTATGGCAATTATTGAGGTATCTTGCATGTATATTTCAACTGTGGTGTGTTATGGAAGTGTTTTTTCTTCTTCTCATTAATCTACAATTAGTTTAAAGCTTACAAAAGAGATCAAATTTGGTGAAATATTTAATCCTTCAATGATAAAGGCATGTTTTTTCAAGTGGGAGGTAATTTTAGTACTATCATGAATGATTATTAAAGGTACATAGGTGCATTGTTCACGTGGAAGGATCACTAGGATTTTTATTATCTCACTAGAAAGAAGGGATTCACTGACCTTATCTTCTCATCGGATAAGTCCACTTGGTTTAAAAATAATAATGGATCTCAACATAATTGGTTTCATATAGAATGATTTCTCACCAACTTATAGGTTATCTCTCTATTATCGTATGTTATTTTCTTCCATTTGGTGCATATTATTTTAGACCATTCTCCTATCCTTATCAAAATAGTTTCATGGAATGATGCTATGGATTGGTTATTCTTCTCAAAATAGTGGGTCTCTAATCCTATGTATCATTTATTAGTGCATGATTCCTGTAGAAATCATTTTAGTGGTCATCCTTGGATTTGATTTCACAAAAAGCTATGGTAGCTCAAGTGCGATCTCTGGAAACTGTATTCTAGAAATATGAATTGTCTTACTACCCTTTTCCCATCCAAAAATGATATTTCCCTCTTTAAATCCAACCTTGAACATTATTGGAATGAATACCTCTTTAGTACCCCATTTCAAAATATAAATGAATATATTTTACACCTCATGGAATAAGATAAAACTGAGCATGAGTGATCTAGAGTCTTTTGTTTCCAATAATGATAATGACATTATGATTTCTTCCATGTCTACCTCAAAGAAAAGAAGTGTGGTCTCCCTTGAAGATTTTATGGGATGAATTTTTTTTAATGATCCTAATATTATTGATGAAATATTCTTGCAGTACATTAATGAGATATTTATTGAAGATATCCCTCTAATGTAGATAGGATATCCAATAGGCCAATATTAACTTTTATATTCCATTCCCAATGTTTTCTATCTCTATAAAAAAGTGTTCATTGGTAGCACTCATAATGAAATTTATGTCTGATAAGTCATTTCCTATATCAATTAGGTTAGTTCCCCAATACCATATGGATTACTTGGTTCATTTTATATTCCCTATTGGGAGCTTGTCAAATGAGTGTTTATCTGTTCCATTGAAGAATATTTTTCATGGGGGGGGGGCTCTAAACCGAGGGTCTTATACCAATACTATCGTACTCATTTATAATTTTAGAAATAATTCTCCCCTCATGATGATTATAAAAATAACCCTTCCAATCATGTTGTATAAGGTACTTAACACTATTACCAATAGAATAATATCACACTACATTCTTGAATGGGTGTCAGAAGAGCAACCTCGTTTCACGAAATAATGGAATGCTCAAACAGCCATTGATATTTCCAATAAGATTATTACTAACATAGAAAAACAACTCCATCCTCCACTGTGGTGATCCAGGTTGACATAAACAATGAATATTATAGAATTTAATGAAGGTTAATTATTGTAGTAAGGGCTTAGAAGGTCTTCTTGGAGTTGGTTTGTGATATCTTCTTCAACCTATTTTACTCCATGTGGTGTAACATTTTATTCAAATGCAAGATGAAAAGTTTTTTCAAATCCACTTTTGGAAATAAATAGAAAGACCCTTTTCCTCCATACTAATTATTTTGATTCTGGGCTTGTTAACAAGCCTCATTACTATGATAAATATCCTCAGTACTATATGGCTCTTCAAGTGTAGTAGACACTTTTGTGGTGTTTACCACCCACTTTATGTTAAAACATGATTTTGTATATAAATGGTGGAATCACGACAATAAAAGGACTCAATAGAGTATTGGAGGAATATTCTAAATAGATTAACTGATGAATCAAGTGGGAGAAAATGACATTTTATTTCACACTCTGTACGGATCTCTAAGGTATGAACATTGAATACTTATTGGGATTTCACAAAAGGAAGATCCCAATGGATTATCTGGGATCTACCCATTCACATTTAAGTATCCTAATTCAACACTATAAGGGGATCATTGGATATATAATTAACTAAATTAGTGATTGGAAAACCCTATTCCTATCTTTTGGGGATTGTGATAAACATATAAATGGGACATCAATCATGTAAGTGTTACCCTACAACCCATGTAAAATTTGGATTATATAAAAATCTAATAAAACATGATGTTCAGATGAAGGACTGGTAGCATCATGAAGTAGAGAATAAATTCTCTATAATACAAGGTAAAATAATAAATTTTATTAGTTATGATTTATATCAAACTTAAATCATCTAAATAAAAAAATATTATATCTAAAAAATCTAGTCACTACAAAACATCATTTTAAAATATACTATTATACTTGAATAGTTAATATTTTTTTCTATCTCTATTAGTTATCAAAATTCATAAACTATGTTATCCCCTGATATAAAATACATCATTTCCATTAGTTTTAGAATAAATTTTTTATTAAAATTTAAGGAAAGAATTATCCAAAATAAATTAACATGTAGTTACACATTTTTTTCATTATGAAAATAATAATAGAATAATTTTTGTTTACAAAATCACATGTATATGAAATATGAACAAATATTGATTCCATTATGAAATGATTATATTTGTATACTTTCTTGTTAAAATAACATTTTTTATATCCTCGTTCACTATATTATAAGGTACAAATGCCATCAAACCATGTTTGTTAGAAAATTTGAACTTGAAATATCATATAGTCTAATTCCCATATTTTATTGATGGTTATAAAGTGAAACATATTTTAAAAAAATATATATTTTTCTCCTTTTATTCTTGATACTTGTATTAAATCATCTAAGATAGTGACGCAACTATTTTTAGTTCTAATAATTTTATCACATTCAATTATAGAAAACATATAACCATTAATTATGTGTCTATTTTAAGATCATAAATAAATACATTGTCCTTTTGATAATCATCATAATAATTTGTTAAATATTTAGTATTTTTATATAACACATTATACATGTGTTAAAAATAACTAATAGGCTATTGGTTATGTTTATTTGATATCAAATCATTAACCCATGTTATATTCAATTAATAATATTTTAATTATTAGTTTAATCATATGACAAAACATATATAATATTATACAAAATATACATGTGAAGAAATTCAAAATCTATGATCAATATTATAACAATATCCCTTCCTAAATAATTTACCTTTGATTTACTCTTTATGGTATGATTTTTGAATAATAATGATATATACATTATATTAACACTCATTACGGATTTTAGTAACTTATTCTACAGTACAGTGCTATAAAATATAACCATTTTAATGGATTTTATTTTTAATGCACGCTTTTTATATCATCATAATTTTTAATAGGGTATAGCGATATAAAATATTTAAGACCAAAAGGTTATATTTTCATTATAATGTGATCCATAAAATGAACTAATATATCAATGAATGATGTTTGGAAGAGCATATCTAGTATATATATAAGTAAAAAATATATGTTATTGGAAAAATAAATGGTCCAATAACATTATTTGATATTTATTTTAAAAAATAAACATTTCAGAGTTATTTTGTTTCAATTTTTTTTGTAATGTGCATTACAATACAACAGACAAATTTTTTTGGAAAAAACATGAACCCATGTGAACTTAATACTTTTAACATGAGTTTATTCATTGATAAAATATCCTTGATATTTTTTGAATTTCCCACTTTTCCCATCACATAATTTAAATAGTTAAAAACTGAAATATCACTTTCCAAGAAAGAGATTAATCTATTATAGGAATGAAAATTCACTTATTCACATTCACTAGTGTGAAATATTCCCCAATTACCATTTCAATAATGTCTAACCTTTACATAATTCAAAATTTGGACACCACTTGTGTATTTAGTACTATTCTAATTATAACATTGTATATATTTTTCTCAATATAATTTACATCTACTAAATGTCTTATTGGAAACCCCTTTCAGTAAGGTGGTCAAAATATTATTTATCTCATTTCAAAACCCACTAAAAAAATTCTAAGAATATACTACTAAAAGAATTAAAAATATTACTTATTAACTCATTTATTAATAGAGTATGCACAATATATTCATATGAGTTACTAAATTTTGTTTATCTGCAATCAATATTCCTATCATCAAGGTAAAATCCTTGGATATAAATTTTATATAGTCTTTCTACTACATTTTAACCAAAGTGATCACATAGCTTCTTCATACATTGTTAAGGTTTATAAGGGGATGATTTGTGTTCAAATAAAAAAAGTAATTGAATCCCCAATTTGAGAATATATATCCATTTATATTGTATTTAATAAAATTAATTAATATTACATATATTTTTATATATTGATAATGTCTACCAATGATTATAAAAAACAATAAATGGATTAATATGAAGAACCCAATCGAATCATTCCCTATGGAGTATTTTTTATTCTATAAACCCTCAATCAGATTTATGATAATATAAAAACATATTTTATGTACTATAATTGATACGAACTCTAAATTCCCATATATAACTATCTATTAATTAAATAACATATAGAAAATCTTACATTGCTTAATTTTTAATACATTATAGATTTATAGATTTAAATAAATAGTAAAAAATACAAACAAATAAATCCCACTTATTTCTGAATTAAATGATCATTTTCCACAATACAAAGCAATATAATCCACAATATGTCTTCATCATCTCCCAAAAATTATTCAAACAAGATATCTTCTTATTAATGTATTGTGTCACTATTTTATTCAAAACCTAGATCAATGAAAATATATGAAAGAGGATCTCAAAATCACAGTTTTGGAAAACACAAAAATGAGGCAATGATCACATAAAAATGGAATAAATATAATACTAGGAGTATTTAATAATTATAATTTCTTAATAAATACGAATGACATCATAATATATCCATGGATAGTAATTAAAATAAATATATCACATGGATAAAAACAACTAAATCATGGTGATTGACCGAATGATTCCATATATCTTGATATTAGTATCAATTCCACACCCAATAGATCATTAATTTCATTAATTTCATTAGAATGACATCATCCTAGTCATTAATAGCACTATCAAGAAATACTACTCATTCAAACCTACATAATCCAAATATCCAAGCATGTTTGTCCCATGAAATCTATTGATTCTTCAAGGGGACATATAATATTGGTCCCAAACATCACTTATTTAAATATAATACACTCATCATTTTAGAGAATGAGTAGTAATTTAATATTCAACTTTTCCAAAAATATTCTATATTGGAATAAGATCATATGGAATTCCAATAAATTTTCTCATGTTGAAAAAAGTGATAACATTATTATAACCTATCTAGGGAAAGAATTGTGATAATCAAAATATAAACAGTCAAATATTCTGTAATTATCCACATTGGAATAAAAGCATACAGAATTACAACACTTTTCCAATTGTCAAAATGAAACATATAACACAGTCAATACTTATCAAGAGATAAAATATGGATAGTCAAAAAATTAATATTATGCATTCCAAAAATATTCCACATTACAATAAAAACATAAATAATACATATATATTTTTCCATGAAAATATATGAATATTATTTCTTGATGAAAATAATCTAATATAAATTATTTAAAATGTAAAGTTTACATAGTATTGTGTAATGTGTATATCACTACATAAAAAATAGAATAACATGATCTTAATACATCCAATGAATGATGGATTTTCATTTCAAAATAAAATAAACCTAGTGTAATAATTAAAAATTAGAAGGAAGTTGATGTAAAGTTCAATGTAATACTTGTCACTTTTCTATTTTTTAAATAAAAATAATCCTTTATACTTACTTTACAAAAAAATTTATGTGCAATGTGTTTTATATTTTTTTGCTGAAGACATTTTTTTACTATACATAGAATTATTTCTAATTTACTATGTTTATAAACATATACTTCTTCTTTAAGGGAATCGTAATGAGACTAAATTAAATTCATTAGCCAGAACTTTTAATAGATAGATGAAAGTCATTTTATTATTTTAGACATAATATTCGCATATCGTTCTTTCATATTTTTAGATTGTGGGGTATGTTTCATTTTGGTTTTGATCATTATTTGTGATAGTTGGTTTTGGTATTGGAGAGTGACCCTTTGAGTCACATGGAGATGTTGTGGTTATTAGATTCAGTTTTGATGTTGTTTTATTGTTTTTTGTATTTTTAGTTTTGTTTAAAAGAATTTTATTTAGAAATTTATTTCTTGGTTTTGGGATTTTATTTTTATTTATTCAATTTTATTTCATTATAATAAGGAAAAATTTCTCCTTCTTATTTCCTTGTTGAAGGTAAACAGAAGTTTCTAGTATGTGGGGATAATGAATTATCTACGGACCTTGCCGTAGATCAGATCGGGTGACTAGTTTGGGGTTATCCTGAGTTGGTTCGTGACATATAACATGACCATTGCCCTACTAGGGAATTTTTTTTCGAACAATACACATCCAACATTCCAATATTCATTCATATTGTAATAACAATAAATTAAACAGCATTACTTTTCGGCATGTTAAAAGAAGGGATAAAATTATCAAAACCCAGCTAATGAATGAATGATTATAGTCAAAAAATACATATCCAAAAGAATAATAATCATATATATTGTAATTAAATCATAAATAAAATAAATATGTTTCACCATGTCAATAGAATAATATTCCTTCAATATGAAATTAATATAATCTGAATTATGTAAAACCTAATGTTTATAGTATACAGAGAAATGTATATATATAAAATTGTATACTATAATAACATGATAGTTATACAGTCAAATAAATATGGTTCATGGTTTTATAATAATATATCTTCGGTGTAAAACATGATTATTAGAATAATTTTGACATATATGAAAAAAAATCCAAATGAATGATTCAAATTGTATCACACAAGAAGCGATCAAGAATCAAATTATTTGATACAATTAATTAAAACCCACAAAAGATATATATATTAATGGATAAATCATGAAACATGATCAATATTGTGTTAAATCATCGTGATAATGATAAGTAAAACTGAAGTTAAAATATAAAATATTGTATTGAAAACATTGGTAACATTGTAGTAAGAGAGAAAATGAGTGGCGACTTAAGAAAATAATTTTCTAAAGGGCTATGTGAAAGAATTCATAAATTATTATTTTTAAAGGAATATAAAATTATTGAATTTTTAAATTTAAATAATATTTTATTAATATAAATTTTTTTGGAAGATAAAACACATGGTTTTGAATCATAAAACCTTTTCAAACATCTTAATATACCTTTGTTCTAAATCCGATGTCGTAAAAATAGTAGTGAAAAATTATTTTTTTGTAAATCTTAATTTTCAATAATAAGTCTATGAAATACCTTATAATTAAATATTAATGTGTAGAAACCACCATGAATGTAATAAAAAATTCCAAAATAAATCTCTATAACTCAAAGAAGGAGGTTAGAGTTACCAATAAACCTTACAAACAATATACCCCTAATCAGTGAGAAATGTTTTCAAATGGATTATGTGGTTGGATTGTATATCCCTAAATAATAATTATATAAAATCAAATTCATTATTACAATACAAATATGTTGAAAATATATATGAAATTGATTCAATATATTGATCTTAACTCAATGATTAAAATGCGAGTTACCAAAAGACCTTACTACCAGGGTAACAACAAAATTGTAAAGACCCGGAAATTTCAAGGAATTTTTTTAAATACTTTGGAATTTTATGAGTCTGTGGCCTCTGACGGGACTGGATTCCAAGGCCCAATGTGCTCGGGATCAATTTCTGAATTTTAGCTCGGGTACGTTTAGTGAACGAATGAGTGGGTGTTTCTAACTATTGAATCGGTGCGTGGAATTAAAATATGAGGGCACCATTGAACTCGCAACACAGGTTTTTGCCTATGAAGAATTTCACCTCGATGGCAGATGATCGGGTATGAATGTTTTTTTTGGGGTTTTACATGGGTTAATAAAATAAAATAAGTAATCAATTTATTTTATTTTTTTAAACATGTGCCACGCGGATAAAGTGATTAGAAGCTTCACTTTGGAGTTGGTGGTTGGGCCCACCGAGATCCAACCTCCCATGTGAGGTTGATTATGGTGGAAACCACACAAGGCTTCCGATTAATGGGAGGGGAAGCAAAACTCCTTGACTCCCTCTCATTTATGTGGGAGAGCCTCTAGGTTTAAATCCCCCTCTTTATTGAGGAGGATGAAACTTCCCTTTTTAATGAGGGGACAACCAACACAGTAACCACCCCCAATCCTTTTGGGGTTAATTAATGGTGGGGCCCACCAGGAAATTTCCTCCCTTTGAAGTATATTTTTCTGTGGGGACCACCCATGCTTATAACCCCTTCTGACTTCCACCCCATTTTAATGCACCACCGCGACAGATTAATTGGGTGGAGCCCTCTGTCATAAATTCTCCATTTAAGACTTGTGTTCCAATGATGAACCATCCAACTCCTATATAACGAAGGCTAGGGGAAGGATTTCTGGACGGCTTATTCAAGCGGTGGAACACTAGCAGGGAAGCATGGCATCCGTCGTTTAACACCGTTTTACGAGGTTTTGGAAGAACGCCGGCCTTTGATGAAGAACGACGAAGAACGCCAGTTCCTCGAAGAACAATGACGCTCCACCAATAATCTTCCCTTCGATACTATCTACCATGACGCCGTCTACCATGACACCGACATTTGTCTTCTTTGTTGAGGTAGGGTTTTTTTATATATTTCCTAATGTGATTTTTAAATCCTCGGCATGGCGTGCTTTTTTTTGTGCGGACTAACGCAATGGGTGCGGACTAACGAACAAGTCTGAACCCACCGCTACTTTGTTATTGATATGAGGAATAATTGGAGATGACAAAGCATGACCGAATTGGTGTTTGGAGGCCATCACAGTAATGTACAAGTCCTGAGATGACCGCAGGCACATATGGGAGCAGAATCGGACCACCCGAATGACTCCAGTGGCCTTCAATAATCTCTGGTGGTGCTGGCACCCTGGCGTACCGTCGGTCGGAGCCCATCGCGGCTTCATCCGCGGTGGCGGGGGCTAGTTCCCGCGGCTGTGTGAGATCCAGGGGAGACACGGTGTCGGTCGCTGTGTCCAAGAAACAAAGGGGGAAGACCACGTCTACCCTACTGAGACCGCTGTCCGAGCCAGCGCACGCCCCAGCCGGTTCGTTCCTCACCCTACGAGGCCGTACCCTGACCCAGGACGGGTCGACCCAAGGGGGTTGGCCCTAGTCAGCCTGGGCCCAGACCCCCCACTTCAGACCATTTTTGGTTTTTTGCCCATAACGTCAGCTACAGAACTATGATCAATGCACCATCAAGTGAGTGGGAATTCTTGGATCAAGATAGTCCTTTTGGTTTATTACACTCGTTGTTTTGGCCAATTTTGGGTATGGCCGGGTTCGTTCGAACCTGAAACCAACCGGGCCCTTGGAGCGGAAATGCTTACATCATAAGGACCAGACATCTGATTGACGTGCCGTCAATTTCATTGGGATCCTTTTGATGAGATGGTCCTTTTGGATTACTCTTCTTAAAGATTGGGCATAGCGGGAGTACGGTCTGGTAGGTTTTAACATAAAAACCAGTCGGGCCCCTGGGATGGAAAAGCCAATAAATCTCAGACTGGGCGTCTGATTGACGCACCGTCTATCGCATTGGGTTTCTTTTGACTAGACGAAACTTGGGGATACATCAACTCTAGACTTCGTGATAGTTGATATAACGAATATCTCTATCTCTCTCTTTCTCGAGGAGCAGACTCTCCCGGAATTGAGTGTGCTGTGTTCGGGAACCCTGGAGATAGCTACGACTACGATGATGACAGATGTACATGTATCCACCGTGGGTTCGGTAGCGAAGATGACTGCACTAGGATCCTTTGTGGGTTCAGTAGCAAGGATGACTGTACTTGGATCCTCTGTGGTTTCATTAGTGAAAACGACTAGACATTGATCCTCTGTGGGTGTGGCAGTGAGGACGACTGAACTTGGATCCTTCTTGGGTTTAGTAGCGAAGACGATTGTACTTGGATCCTACGTTGGTTCAGCAGTGAGGATGACTGTACATGGATCTTCTATGGGTTTGACATCGAGGATGAATGTACTTGGATCCTCCATGGGTTCGGCTGTGGGGAAAATTATACTGGGATACTCTGTGGGCCCGACAATGATGACTACTCTTCTTTTATCCTATGTGGGTCCGACAGTATTGACCTCTATACATGTATCCTGTGTGGGTCCGGTAGACTAGCTGGTCTTATATCCATTGTGGGTCTGACAGCTTATCTGTTCTTGTTTCTAATGTGGTTCTGATAGCTTAGATGAATCAGTGGAAATATCTGATCATCTCTATTGCCTTATGAAGTGTATAACTATGTGAGCTGAGTCGAGATTTTACATCATTATCATTGATGTGATTGTTCAGCATTCATGTGTGGACTAAGTTGTGCTTTTCTGTGTGGACTGATTTGTGATTTCCTTTGTGGATTGGGTTGTGCTTTCATGTCTGGACTATGTTGTGCTTTATTGTGTGGAATGAGTTGTGCTTTACTTTGTGGACTGGGTTGTGATTTCCTGTATGTACTATGTTCTGTTTTCCTTTGTCGACTGAGTTGTGATTACCTTTGTGGACTGGGTTGTGCTTTCCTTTGTTGACTGTGTTTTACATTACTTTTTGGACTCGGTTGTGCTTTCCTTTTTCGACTGAATAGTACATTCCTTTGTGGACTGGGTTGTGCTTGGCCTCGAGAGCTGGAGCTAAATTGTAACTAATGACCTAGGTATATGTATGGGCATATACCTATGTAGTGTTGTTGATACTTTGTGATTGTATCTTTCCTTTGTGGTTGATCATTCGTGGATTCTGAGAGAACTTCTGGGGACTCGGGGTCCCTACTGAATATCGTATACTCACCCCTACACGGGCTATGCCCGCACTACGTTGTGTTGGATGCAGACGAAAGATAGCACTGATCGAGGTGGAGGCTTGTGGATCTGGACGGTACCCGGTGGTGGACAACATGGCAGGGCGTACATGGTACGGATGGCCGGAACTAAGGAGCCATGAAGACTATTTTTACCCACCCATCAGGTGGGATTCCCGCAAGACGACTCGGTGTTGTTGTTTTACTTACATCTGTTGTACTTTCCTTTCAGTTTTACTGTACTTTTTGATGGGTTTGTATACTAGCCCCTTTACTTTTTCAGCACTTACCTTATACCCAATTTTACTTAGTGGTTACTTCACTTGCGTACTCTGTTGTGATTTTTTTTACTATATAAAAATAAATTCCTTCCCATTTTTATAGGTATTTACGCCTTTGGTTCTAGTCGCCATCCCCTGGACTATGGAAGGCGGGCTTGGGGTAGTCATGGCACGGGCCCCGAGGACGGGTCGTGAAACATTGGTATCAGAGGAGTCACTTATACCGTAGAACTCAGGACCATGATCCTTATTTATGTGGAGCAATAGTGTTAAGGGTATTGAGTGTGGTTATCAGTCTAGGGAGTCCAGTGTTGGTGCGGCAGCCGAAGTATCCATACAATAGGACCCTAACTTCTGATTTCCGACTTCGTGCTCCAAAACACTGATTGCATGTGTGTTTCAAAAGTTTTCTTTGTAATTACATTGTGTTACAACACTAGGTATATTATACTAACCATGGCGCACCTGTTTCTTCTCAGGAAGGCCCCACGATGGCTGCTAGAGAGCGTTCCAAGTTAAGAGCAGGATCGTAGCCCACCAAGGGAAGAGGCTATAGTGCATGGCCTTATTGCTATGTTGGAACCTTCGGGTGTTGTACCATCAGCACCACCACCCATTAGGCAGAAGATAACACCAGCAGTACTAGTGGATGGTGCACGCTGATAGAGCGCGTTGCATGAGTTCCAGCAGCAGAGGCCTCTGATGTTACAAGGCGAGGCCGATTCCCAGGAAGCAGTGGACTGGATGGAGATGAATTCTAGAGTTCTACACCTAGTTTAGACACTAGTAGAGAAGATGGTGACTACTGGTGTTTCCCAGTTAGTGACCATGAGGATGGTCTATATAGTGATGAGGCTTCGGTACGTGGACTGATGCCTGATTTAGTACCTTCGAGTAGTGTTCCAGCTATATCACTACCTATTGGTCAGCAGTTTCAAATGGAGGTACCGGTAGATGAAACATGTATGTTCAGTTCCTTACACGTGTTTTAGAATTAGAACCCCCTCAGGTTCCGAGGTGATCCCAACTTACAAGAGGCTGAGGACAGGCTTGAGAAGGTGGCTGAGAGTTTTCTAGAGCTATAAAGCATTTTCAGGATGACATATCGGAAGATATGTAGTCATCAAGGCGTACTGATTTTCCTGGTACTTGATGACTGTGATTCGATCATTACTTTAGAGCACGGACCTCTGAGCAAGGTGTGTTTAAAAGATATCTGAGCCAGCACTTTACCTCTATGCATTCATACTTATGTTAAGGAGCTAGATAGAACCTTTGTGGTTGAGAATTCGTTGAATGAGTGGATACATCTAGGTTAGGATAGCAGTGGGAAAGCAAGAAATGGGCACCAGTATCAGAGACTTGGGCGTGTAAAATGTTTTAAGACGATAAATTTTTATGGATATATGAATATGTAGAGTAGCAGACATGGAAGGAAAGCTAGGAGAGCAGAATGTGGTGGTGTACTTTTCAGCATGTTACAAACACCCCACTTTGTAGTCCCCACCAGGCTCTGGTAGTAGGAGGGAAGGGTTAGAGAGTAGCTGCACGAGGTCAAGGAGTGTGTCCCAAGGGCTCTAGGAATGATTCAAGGTATTGTCAGTGTCTACTACTGGCTTCCGTAACAACAGGAATTGATTCAAATCATCCCTTCCTTCCACGAATCTTGTCCCAATCCTAGAGTTTCTGGTTCAGATGTTTACAAGATCCTCATGTCTGGAGATACCTCGAGAGGAGACTCGATAATCACACTTACGCCGATGGTGTGATCTGAACTAAGAGGAGAGAGTTTCGGTTGGAACCTCTTGGTGGCAACGTCGTGGCCTTACGACATTAGTTTGGGTACAGACTGGGTAACAATAGTTCATACATACTTTATGGTATTAAGAAAAAAGGTTTGTGGTTTACCTACAATTTTGGGATTGGTTATTACTTGGTCGGAAAAAATGGAACCCCAGGTAGCACAAGACGGAATCATGCATAAGATGGTGCGGCCGATCACTCTTATGTCAGCCAACCTTACCCTCGTGGCAGTAGGATTTTTTGAGTTTTTAGTTTCAAACAGGGAACATGGGCCTCTAGAGTTAGAGGGTGATGACAACCTCTTCATACGAGTCTCACCTTGGCTAGATCAGTGTATATTTGGCTGGGGTGGCAAGTTTTCTCCGTGCTTCATTGAGATATCTCAGGTCCTCAGCAGGGTAGGCGAGGTGTCTTACTGCCTGGCCCTTCCACCTAGGATGCACCGGGTGCACAATGCCATCCACATATCTCAGCTGAGGATATGTGTGGACGACCAATCCATTATTATTGACCACGGGGAGCTAGAAATCGATGACGGGGTGACATTTGAGGAGGTATCGATGGAGATCATGGATCGACAAGAGTAGGTCCTACGTGGATGTTCGATACATCTGGTGCACATTCATTGTCAGCACGGGAACCTCCAAGAGAGCACATGAGAGCGGGTGGCTCAGATGCGTGCTCAATACCCTCATTTGTTCCCCTAGTCTATGTTGTAGCTTTACGAGGATGCATAGACATGATGTGGGAGTAATGTAAAGACCTAAAAATTTCAAGGAAATTTGTTTTTAAATACTTTGGAATTTTATGAGTTTGTGGCTTCTGAACACACCGTATTCTGAGGCCCAGTGTGCCCGAGATCAATTTCTGGAGTTTAGCTTGGCTACTGTCAGTGAATGAAATAGCGGGGTTTTCTAAATTTTGATGCGTTTCTCAGAATTAAAATTTGAGGGCACCATTGAACTCGCAGCACGGGTTTTCGACTAAGAAGACTTTCACCTCAATGGAATATGATCAGGTATGAATGTAAGTTTTCGGGGTTTTACCTGGGTTAATAAAACAAAATAAGTAAAAAATTTATTTTATTTTTTTAAACACGTGTCGTGCGGATAAAGTGGCTAGAAGCTCCACTTTAGAGTTGGTGGTTGGGCCCAGCGAGATCCAACATCCCATGTGAGGTTGATTATGATGGAACCACATGAGGCCTCCCATTAATGGGAGGGGAATCATAACTCCTTGACTCCCTCTCGTTTATAAGGGAGAGCCTCTAGGTTTAAATCCACCTCTTAATTGAGGAGGATAAAACCTCCCTTTTTAATGGGGAGACCACCCACACATTAACCACCCCCTTTCTTTTTGTGGTTAATTAAGGGTGGGGCCTGCCAGGAAGATTCGAAATGACGAAGAGAAGTCATATTTGGAGTCATAGGCATGATCCGGATGCCTGGGAAGTGGTGCGCGAAATAAAGGAGGATCAGCGTGCAAAAATGTTCTGCGCACAAAGTACTCCTGGGATTTGCAGAATTGGACTAGTGAGGCGTGCAATAATTGCATGCCCCGGTTCTCCGCTTATTGTCACGACCCGCCCTCGGGGTCCGTGTCGTGACTACCCCAAGCCCGCCTTCCATAGGCCAGGGGCTGGCGACTAGCACCAAGGCGTAAATCCCGGTAAAAAGGGAAGGCATTGACTTTGAAAAGTAAACACACACCACAGAGTAAACAAGCTGAAAGTAAATACTAAACAAAGCAGAGTACGACTGAAAGTGCGGAAAGGTAAATGGGCCAGAATACAAACCCAAACTGAAAGTAAAGTACAACTCTAAAGGGAAAACAGCAACTGAAAAGTAAAAGCCGCTACTCCGAGCTGTCCACTGGAAATCCCACCTGAAGGGTGGGTACAGATAGCTCCTTTGATACCAATTGTCACGACCCGCTCTCGGGGTCCCTACTGAGTAGCTTATACTCACCCCTGCACGGGCTTTGCCCGCACTACGTTGTGTTGGTTGCAGATGACGGACAGCGTTGACCTTAGCTGAGGCTTGTAGAGCGGGACGGTGAGCGCAAGCAGTTCCCGGTGCGGAAAACTTCGTGTGCCGCCTGGATCCCACACCGGAGGGCGCCTATAAATATAAGGTGACCCCGAATGGTTTGGGGGTTGAGGAATCTGAAGCGACTCTCGTGCGTGCAATTTGGCTCCCCCCGCGCGAAAGATGAAATCTAGGTAATCCCAAATTCTGCGCAACCTTGCCCCGGAGTTCGCCTTTGTGCGCAACTCCACCGGTTTCAGTGAATTTTCCCCTTCCCCCAGTTTCCCCAATTGCACGCAATCCGTGGTCTATGCGCACAATACCCTACCGTGCAGGCAAAACTCTGCGCATAGTTCCCTCTCCGCGCGCAATTCCTTTGCTCCAATTGTGTGTCGTCCCGGTGTTTTCCATGCGAATCGTCCCTTTTCCATGCGCAAAGCCAAGGACCCCTCACCTTGACGCCCCTTGGCTGCCCTTGCACCGACACTTGATGTCTCCCCTGCCGGGCATGCGAGTCATGTGTTGTTTTCCCGCACGGCCTTCCAGGCTCGGGCGAAGTAACCTCAAGGTCCCTTGGGCCGTGTTTCCCGTTGCGTTTCGTTTCCTTATGCTTCTCCGCATAGGGACACTAACGGCTATTGATTTTTCGCATAGCCACGCAAACATGGACCCCCCGGTGGTTTTCCCTGCGGCCCCCCTTCACCATGGCCTTGCTGATGCCTTCCCTTCTACAAGGGGTAGAGGGCGTTGGGCATGTAAGTGCTAGGGGTGTGGAGCAAACCCACCTCATCCAAGCTGCAGGACGTTAAACTGATATGCACCTCGTCCTTAACACAATACGTTAAACTGTGGTCCGACCCCGTGCTTCGCACGCAGGGTCCCCCCATCTCGGACATTTTTTATGCCCACTCGTCTCCACGGGAATGGACTCTTCCTCACATGGAATGAGATCCTCCTTGTCAAAGCAGCGTTTGTCGACGGGGGAAGAGCCGCCTTAGAACGTAATCCCCTAACCTTTCTAGAGGATGATTTCACCCGTGCATCTCCGTACTTCCCCCCTACTGAGGCTAGTGAAGTACTATCCCACTGCGCTTTTCACACCACGGGCCTCCACCCTGGAGTAAGCCCTGACACCAAGGGACGCTAACCACGCGTAAGCCCCTATTTCCTCTTTGGGCCGCTCGACGCGTAAGCCCCATTCCACTTCTCACGGACGCACCCTTTGCGACGTGATCTTTTGGTCCCTAGTGCCTATTGTTTCCCACACCGAGCATGACTCACGTGGGTTAGAGCGCGCATCGACCATGACCTCCGCCTATGGGCCGCCTTAGAGCGTAAGCCCCATCCCAGCGAACTACGTGGACTTTGATCCGTGCTAACGCATGGTACGTAGGAAGCCTCCACGAGGTTCAAGCCCACCACCCGGTCATCCCGACCTCTCCATGTCGGTTCCCTGGCCACCTTGGGCTTCCTCAGAGCGTAAGCCCCAAATATTTCATCCCGCATGACGTTAAACCGTATTCCGTCCCGCGTGACGTTAAACCGTATTTCGTCCCGCATGACATTAAACGGTGTCACATCCCACATGACGTTAAACTGTATTCTGTCCCGCATGATGTTAAACTGTATCCCCCTCTCTTGGGCCCTCTTAGAATGTAAGCCCCCATGTCTCACTCCACCATCCATCTTGATCCTTACCCGGGCCGCCACATCCCGGTGAGATCATGCCACCCTTTCCCACTCCATGATATACGGGAGGCCGCCCACGCGTTGGCCCCAACATTGGTGTTCCCCCCTAGGGATCCTTCAACCCGATCTGTCTCCGCAAGACGTTAAACTCACAACATACCACGTGTTAAACATGGGAAGCTGAGGAAAACCTCAAATGGTACACATTGCCCGCGTTCGATGTGGGATGCCTTGGGCTTCCGCGCCCTCGAGAAGCCCTGTGATGATGGGCCAAAGACCGACATGCCGACGATGCCCCAACGTGACCATTCTCCTCACCGTAGGTTGTTGTCCCGACAAGACCCCTTGGAGCGTCTTGATGGAAGCAGTGTAATTAACTGGCGTCCATGTAGATATGGCACTGGTAATGAGCTTATCGAACCCATCTTAAATCTATGAGGGAGACCCAGAATAGGTGACGAGCTCTGAGGTGGAATCCACGTAAGAAAGAACCGACATCCCATCATCCCGGTTTCGATCAAGGAGAAGACGTCCCTGAACAAGGAACAGATGCCACCCACGTTTGGAAAGTGGGAATTTGGGGCCACAAGCAGTGCACCCTCCCTGGCGGATGGACGCGCGCCCCTCGGCAAAAGCATCGGAAACAAAAAATTGTGAACCCGACGTGAAGCTCTTCTCCTCAACACGGGGAATGGTAGTCGTTGGAGCATCGGAATAATAGCATGTCACCAAGTCCGGGTAACCCTCACCGGGACGTGAACCCGCCAGGGGTCGAGGCCATCAGGACGTTGACTACTCCGTTCTGCGACGTCGTCAGCGTGGATCCCTCTCACCGACCCCGGAAGACGGAATGATCCCATGACTTGGTTGTTGATCTCCTTTCCTGTTGATACTAATGGGTTCATCTCCCTGTTTCCAAAAATCAGATCACTACATTAAGAGCTGGATCGCCACCTTCCCACCAGCGCAGGGATAGGGGCAGTTCCGACGTGACTACCTCGCGCGGTCCCACCTATTTAGTGGTCGCTCCGGCCTCGACCGTCGTAGCAGCAGGGCGCTTGGCCCCCTCTCCCCATCAGAAACCATCCAACGGAGGGTGATCAATAACCTGGTTCGTTGGTATGACGAGGAATGGGTCATCCTTACCAGGGGTATGGCCCGCTTGGATCTAGAGGCGGCCGCGCGTCACCACCATCGCTGCCCTCGACGGCCGCGCAGGGAGCCGCCGCTCCCCACGCCGACGTTCAACCGCTTCGGGAGTCTATCCCCAGAGCGCTTTGACACATCCCTCCCCTATGCCAATGTGGTGGGGGGTGTCCGGGTCCACCCGATCGGCGATCCATCATAGGGGTTACCAGAAAGAACCACCGCCAGGCTGCGTCAATGCCACAGCCTGACTCCCCGAACTGAGGAGCAGGCAATCTTCATGCCTGGGCCGCAGGTTCTGGTCCATCTGACTCGACGCCAGCGTCGGGCGCGAGTGGGGGAGAATGCCCGTCCTGGGGCACCAGCATTAGCAACTATCGTGGCCCCAGCCACTGTTGACTCCTGTTCCTAGATCCCTGCGCATGTTGAGCAGGGGTAGCCGCGTGCCCGACAGGGATCGAAACCCCAACCGCCCTGCAGGCAGGTTGGGTCGAATCTCCCAGTCGCGGACACTGGCAATGGCCACTGCGGACCAATCCGCGGTAGTGCTGCTCACCATGAGGGCTCATTCCATGCCACCGATCTGGGAAGCCGGAAGTTTCTTCGTGACGACTATGCTCCGGGTATGACTCCTTCCAGCACCCACTACATGGGGTATGAGGTCACTCCCCCTACCGCCGGTCGCAAGCATCGAGCCATGGTGTATCCAGTCACTCACTCAAATGGAGGTCCTCCCCATGTCCCGTTCGACATCTGTCCCGGTGCTGCTCGCACCCCGGCCTTCGGTCCCCTCTTCCCCAGCTCTATTTTGGCCGGGGGACCCCATGACAGAAGTCATCCTTATCTTGAGGAGATACCCGGGGGCAGGAAGGCCGGGCGTCGTCACCATAGGAGGAATGTCCGGGGAGTCCGGACGGTAATCAGACCAGTCCGTTTCTCGGATTCTGAGTAAGAGTACGACTCGACGATAGAACCTCCCCCCAACCTTTCGAGTTAAGGGTAGGGATGGGGACGCGGCGCGTCAGTCTCGTACTCCCCGAATGCGAGATCCGTCTGATTCCCTCCTCCCTTCTAAGGAATATTCAGGAGGACGAGGACTTGGTGTACCGACAGGGATCAAGCTCGCGGTTGCTGCTGATCTCCTCGAAAGCACATCCTGCCCCTGTTGGGGAGGGTGAGGAGATTATCTAGGGACCAATGGAAGGATCGCGAGGAGACACACCCTCGGCAAGCACTGACGTTGTGACAGGAGGCCCATCCACCAGCCCATCCTATTGCGACATGGCGGCCAGGGCACTGCAACCCCGGGAGGATGACCCAGGGATCGGCGGCCAATCGGCCTGTTTGCCGTATTCCCCGCCGGCCATCCCACTGCCTCGATGCCCTACCTTGGCGCCATTGCCAATTCCCTGATTTTCCTTGGTGGAAGAGCAGGGTCGACAAGTTTCGGACCCCAAACCGGAGCCGTGGAGCTTCTGGACTGTTCTTGCAGCGGGCCACTTCCCTGAGAAGTTTTTTCCGGTCGCAGAATCGGGTTTTGATGTGCCAGAGTCACTCACCCCGGGAGAGATTGAATGATTCCGCCAGATTCTTCGGGTGACTCACTCCCGCATCCATCATCAGCTAGCGCCTTATCCTGGGAGCCGAGCACATCTTGAGGAGATTGGTGAGCAGTGACGTCGGGTTGACCTAGCAGCACTCACTACGGTCCAGAACCCCGAGTTGTTGTGCCTCCATGAGGCCCTTCAGCAACAATGCATCCAAAGTTTTCAAGTACTCTACAGAGTTATTGAGGAGGCCACCCCCCACGTGCACTTCCGTGGGTGGGGGAAGTACGCTGCTCTCCTCTTCTGTGCGATTCGCTGGCAGCCCGATCCATTGGGCAGCCCTGATGGAATGTCGCCAAGGGCAGTAGCAGTCAACATGGCTGAGCCTTCAGATGAGGGAAACATTGTGGAGCCCCTCGACGGGGACTCACCCCCCGAGGACAGGACGCTACTGGACCCATCTGAGAGGATTACTCGCCAACAAAGGATCCTCATAGGCCTTCCTGTACCCACAGAGGCACTAGCGTAGAGCCGAAACATCGGCATGGGTAAAGAGCCCATCGGGTCTATCAAGCTCGTCGACCCATCTGCATTAGTGCAGAAGGCAGAGAAAGATCTCGAGAAGACCATGCTGCACCAACAGCTAGCCGAGCAAAAGAGGCTGGTTGATGAGCTCAGGGCCGAACGCATTGCAGAGTGGCAGCCTGTCTACGGCGACCCTAGGCCAGGACAGCAGGGGCAGGAGCATCTACCCCTTGCTGATATCCCCCCGGGCAACCGTGACCATGTCGTGTTCGCCGACAGGGGAGACACTGGAGCCCATGGCAAGAGGGCGCGATATGTTTCGCCAAACCCTCCTGAGTAGCGAGGCAACCTGGGAGACCCTGCTCGGCTTCCTCCCACTGCTCCGAGAGTCACTCCGCCAGCTACCCCCCGAGCCGCTGAGCGCGACTATCGTATCGAAGAGCCTGGCAATGCGCTTGTGGTTAGAGATCCCTGTCAAGACATGAATCCGCCTCCAGATTATCTGATGGAAGTACTCATCGCTCGCTTGGAGGCCCTGGAAACTCAGCAGGTGGCGATCCCACCGAATGGCAAGCCGTACCCCGCGTGGGTGGATGACATTCCGGCCCCTCCAGGATTTGGGAACCCCACTTTTTCCCCCTTTAACGAGACCGGAGACCCACCGCAACACTTGGCACACTTCAACTCGAGGTGCAGGCTTATGTTAGGGACTTCGGCACAACAGGAGGCTGCCATGCTCCGGTGCATCTTTCAGACACTGGAGGGACCAGCATTTGTTTGGTATAGCCAACTCCATGTTGGATCAGTGACTAGCTGGGAGGACCTTCGCCGACAATTCCTCTACCAGTTCAATTCCACAACCTGAAAGACGAACATTGCAGACCTCTTCAGGTGGAAGCAAAGGCCCGACGAGCGAGTTGCGGAATTCGTCGCCCAGTGGAAAGGGCTCACGTACTCCCTTGACATGCCACTGACTCAGGAGCAATTACTGACGATGTGTGTGGGGAACATCAAGGCGGAGTTGGTTCTTTCCCTGATCACACAGAATTACCTTGGAGGGTTCCAGGACTTCTCGGGCAGGGCTCAGCGCCACGAAGAAGCCCAGAAACAGGCCAGTCAGGCACGCCCGCTGCCTCCTGTGATCTCTTCAAGGAGAGCCGCCAGAGCCGAGCCCGCTGCTGTGGCGTAGATAGAGTCCCCCAGATAGCTAGAGTTGCTGCCGGTGAGGCCAGCTCAGTAGGCTCATAGGGTTACACCCAACAACCTCTGGCCCAGCAGCGACCGCCTCAAAATCGGCAGGCGCCTCCGCGTAAGGCACCGCCACCACCTAGGCTAGGTAATCTGGCTCTGCCTCCTCGGCCTGCTCCACCGGCCCCTAGCCATGGTCAGTCCCCAAGAGTCCCCTTTCCAGGTAGAAGGGATCAGGCTTACTCGTTTGGTGAGGCACAGGTCCCCGGTTATTTATGTAGCACCTTGGAGTAGAGGATCGTGCGGCTGCCTGAGTGTGGTAAGCCAGAAGAGGGGTGTCTCACGGATCGCCCTAACTACTGCCCTTATCACCGATTCCTGGGACACACCATTCAACAATGCTATGTGTTCAAGGACTGGATCCAAGACCAAATTGACAACAACATAGTCAGGTTGGGCCCAGCCCCGACACAGGTGGCAGGTGTCTTTGTGGGATCAGATGGTAGTACTGACGACGGGGATGGGTGGGAACAGGTTTCCAACCGTGGCTCCCCGAATTATAACGACTGGATGGCCCGCAAGACGGTCGCCTGTGCCCATGGCATCATCCGTGCCCGCCTGGACCAGCCAGATCCCTCGGAATCTGCGAGCACCGCTTTGGCATCGTCGTCCCAGCCTACTTCTTCCCAAAAGAGCAGGCGGCGGCACAAGAAGAAAGAACTCGCCCTGCCATTGCCGTTGTCTTCTCGCACGCATGGCGATTTCATGCCCCTGGAGATGGGGATCCCTCCGAGACCCCATCCGGTAATGGATGACTCCTCGACCGAGAGCCTGGGGTTTGCTTCGGTTAACACCGTAGAGTTGGTAAATCCCTTCATGGCTCCTGACGACGAGGAGCACCAGGAGAACCTCTCCGAG
Source organism: Viscum album (assembly GCA_963277665.1). NCBI lineage: Eukaryota > Viridiplantae > Streptophyta > Magnoliopsida > Santalales > Viscaceae > Viscum > Viscum album. The sequence goes on from OY728133.1 coordinate 1,975,263,490, forward strand.
AGCCCGGGGTACGCTTCGGTTAACACCGTAGAGTTGGTAAATCACTTCGTGCCTCCCGACGATGAGGAGCACTAGGAGAACCTCCCCTAGAGCTCGGGGTATGCTTCGGTTAACACCGTAGTGTTGGTAAATCCCTTTGTGGCTCTCGATGATGAGGAGAACCAGAAGAACCTCCCCGAGAGCCCGGGGTATGCTTCGGTTAACACAGTAGAGTTGGTAAATCCCTTCATGGATCCCCACGACGAGGATCGCCAGGTGAACCTCCCCAATGTCCCCAGCCGTCGCCAACGCCGATGGAGCCGTGGCTAAGTGAATTGCTAGGACACGATAGTCGTCACCTCCAGTCAGGCCGTGCAGGCTACCGAGACTAGGCAGTAGGCCCGGTACAGAGAGCAGCACTCACGACTCCCTCACTCGGTGGCAACAGGTTCCCTTCCACCACCGTTTGTGTTGCTAGATCGGGGAGAACCGCCTTGCCCGTGTCGCAACCAGGTCAACCCTGCCACTGGCCGACTACGGCCTTCCGGTCCTAGCATGGCAGCCACCTCTCAGGCTTCAGCTGGTGAACAGCGGGACCTGCCTAGTACCAGTCAGTCACCGGTCCCACCAGCAGGGCCCGTCATGCCGCCAATCGTAGAGCGACCTCCCGTAAGTAGAACTCGCGTTTGGCGCGAATGTATGATGTCCTGAAGCATCTGGCTGGCATTCCGGCGAGGCTTTCCATCCTTGAGGCCCTCCGCATATCGTCTGAAATGCATGAGGTTCTATCTGATGCTCTGAGGATCCCCCTCCAGTTTGAAACGGAGGTAGCGGCCGCAGAATCCTTCCACACCAAGGTGGTTGAGGATGCCGAATGTCAGGCGGTTATCTCATTCTCCGGTGAAGATGAAGACCTTCCCATACAGGGGCAAATCCGCCCATTGTAAATTACCTGCCAGTTCGATGGTGTGGAAGTCCGTCGCTGTCTTGTCGACATGGGTTCTGGGATTAACTTCATCCCAACTCAGACACTGCGAAAACTGGGGTTGTCCGATAATGATTTAACTCCCTCCTACCTCAGAATCCAGGGGTATGACAGGACTGAGCAAACTCCACTCGACAAGATTCGTCTGAAGGCCCAGTTCGGCGGCTTAATTACTGATACTAAATTCATGGTTGTCTCTCAGGACACTGCCTACAATGTGTTGATGGGTAGGGCATGGCTCCATCTTCATGCAGCGGTTCCCTCATCATACCATTAGTGCCTCAAATACTCCCTTAAGGGTCGAGTGGGTGTGCTCCAAGGAGATGCGTCCCCGTTTGCCTCTTGTGAAACTCGTTACCTGGACGCTGACTATTATAATAGCAAGGACAAGAAGATCCTGGCAGGTGAGGTTGAGCCTGCCGCTGTTGCAAGTGATCCCTGTGCAGGTTTGGATGACGCATATGTCATCCCAATCCATCAGTTGGAGGCCACGACTCCCGATATGGGAGAGTGCTTTGTTGTCTCGGGTACCAGAGGAATGCATATTTCTGGGACTAAGTTATGGCGGGAAATCACCTCATACTCTTACACCAACCAGGCCCGGGTGATCCCCGAGCCTCCTAACCCCGTACGATATCAGGACGTTGGGATTATGGAAACGACAGTACGTCATACGTGTCTGTTTCGCTGAGCCGGGATCGACCGGCTCAAGCCTACGCGATACCACTACTTCGATGTTGTAATGTGTGGCCCCTTGGGCCGTAGGCCGGATGGGATTCGATCAACCGCCTTTGTTGCTACGGTCTCCATGGTGCATGAGTCTCCCGTCGTGACGACCTCTGCCGCCCAAGTCAGTGCTAGCTCCCCATCCCGGTTGAGAAGCCCCGAAACGGCTCCCCCCGTGGACGATCCTTCCCCAAGTGGAGAAGAAGACATGGAAGATGATCCTCCTGCCTTTGAGGAGGGCATCTCCATCACGGTCGATGAGCTCATACAGGTGAACCTTGGTAGTGAGGCGGACCCGAGACCCACATTGGTCAGCGCTGCTATGCCTCCCGAGGAATGGCAATAGTACATAGACTTTCTCAGACAGCACCGTGATGTGTTTTCCTGGAGTTATGATGAAATGTTGGGACTAGATTCCCAGGTAGCCATCCACCGCCTTGGCCTCCCAACAAACCATCGCGGGTTCAAGCTGCCTCCCAGAAAAATGAACCCCTTTCATGGTTCCATGGTTGCGTCCGATGTTGATAAGCTCATTAAGGCCAACTTCGTCAGGGATGTCCAGTACCCCAGGTGGCTAGCCAACATTGTGCCAATTAGGAAGAAGAACGGGCAGATCATGGTCTGCATTGACTTTCGTGATCTTAATCACCACTGTCTGAAGGATGACTTTCCCTTTCCCGTGACAGAGCTGTTGATTGACGCAACAACCGAGTTCCAAGCCCTCTCCTTCATGGATGGGTACTCCGGGTATAACCAGATCTGGATGGCCCCCGAGGATGAAGATTTCACTGCCTTTAGGGCCCCCCAGGGTACCTTCTGCTACCGGGTTATGCCCTTCGGCCTGAAGAACGCCGGTGCCACCTATCAACGGGCTATGCACCGCATATTCTAGCCGATCCTCGGGACGCTGGTGGAGTGCTATGTAGATGACCTGGTGGTCAAATCGTGTCTCTGCCAGGACCATCTCAAAGACCTTGAGAAAGTGTTCGGTTTTCTCCGTTCAAGTCACTTGAAGATGAGCCCGTTGATGTGTGCCTTCAGGGTCACCTTCGGAATGTTTCTTGGCTTCATCGTCAGGTATCGAGGTATCAAGATCGACCCCGATAAGATCAAGTCCATCCATCAGATGCCTCCCCCAAGTAATATTCGGGATCTTTGAGGCCTCCAAGGACACTTAGCCTATATATTCCAATTCATTGCGAATCCGGTCGGCAAGTGTAATCCCTTTTCTCGGCTCATGAAGAAAGGCGCCGCCTATGCGTGTGATGATGAGTGCCAGACCGCTTTTGAGGAAATCAAGCAGTATCTGCTTCGACCTACGGTCCAGATTCCACCCGCTTCCGGAAGGTCGCTGGTCCTTTACGTGGCCTCCCTCGAGCGATCCCTCGGCGCCCTTCTCGCCCATAAGAACAACGAGGGTACAGAGAATAGCCTCTACCTCAGCCGCATGCTCCTCGACGCGGTAGTTGGATACTCTCCCATCGAGAAGAGCTACCTGGAGATTGTATCCACTGTACAAAAATTGCGGCACTACTTGTAGCACCACGAGGTATAGTTGGTTTCTCGGGTAGACTCATTGAAAAACATCCTGAGTAGGCCTATGTTGACCAGCCGATTGGAACGCTGGGCAGTGATCCTCCAGCAGTTCGACATTAGGTTCGTACCTCAGAAGGCCATCAAAGGACAAGCGTTGGCAGACTTCTTAGCTGCTCATCCAACCTCTACGGACCAGCCACTGGATTTGGGCTTTCCTGATGGGGCAATCCTCTCAGTCGATCACGCCACCCCATGCTGGCAGATGCACTTTGATGGCGCCTCCCGAAGCCTTACCTGTAGAAGGCTCAACGATCCTAGGCTTAACAGAGTGGGCATGGGTATCGTCTTCATCACCCCGGAGCAATCTGTGCTGCCATATTCTTTCTCATTGACAGAGGGCAGCACCAACAATGAGGCAGAATATCATGCCCTCATCACTGGCCTCGAGTTGGCTCTGGAGGTTAACGTGCCCCATCTGTGTGTGAAAGGGGACTCTGAGCTAGTCATCAAGTAGGTTAACGGCGACTATGCTGTTAGGAAGCTAGAACTCATGTCGTTGCTGGAGTGAACCCTCCATCTAATGGCTAAGTTCTCCTCCCGACCTGATGTCGTTCAGGTTCCCCGGTCGCAGAACAGTCGAGAAGATGCTTTGGACAGCCTGGCGGCATCACTTGCGGAGCCCGAACAGGATGAACTAATCATCAACATGGCGCACCGAAGAGTCATTGCTCCTGTTATCCTGGAGGGCGGTCGTGGACCGCGAGTGAACCATCTCACCACTGGTGCCCCCGCGTCAGGACCCCTCGGGGTTCCAGGCATGGTGATCGAGACAGTTCCTGACTGGAGGTCACCTCTGGTTGAATATCTCCTGCACGGAAATCTTCCCATGGACCGAGCAGAGCAGGAATGAATCTGGTGCCGCGCACTGCAGTTCACCCTTCAAAGCGGTCCCAGCCATGAGCAGCTCCTTTATAGGCGTGGGTTTGACGGTGTTCTCCTCCATTGTATTCAAGGAGTTGAGATTCCACAGGTCATGCAAGAGGTGCACGCTGGCTCCTGTGGCGCCCACCAGGCCGGGTCAAAGTTGTCCCACCAGATTCGGAGACTCGGATACTTCTGGCCCTCCATGATCCACGACTGCATCGAGTACGTCATGAGGTGCCATGCGTTCCAAGTTCATGCTAACTTTGTGCATCGGCCACCGGAGCCTCTCCATACTACTATGTATTCTTGGCCCTTTGCAGTCTAGGGTTTGGATGTCGTAGGGCCCTACCTGCCGGCGATGGCCCGTCAGTGCCGGTGCATCTTAACCTCCAGGGATTTCATCTCAAAGTGGGCAGAGGCAGCCCCGCTTAGGGAGGTCAAGGCTGGTTCTATCGCTGACTTCATGAGTTCCAATATCATTCACCGGTTTGGAATACCTCACGCTATCCTCATGGATAACGGAACCAACTTCCGAGCGGCCGAGCTGTGGAGATTGTACGCCAAGTACAACATTCGATCAAACAACAGCTCACGCTATCATGCACAGGCGAATGGATAGATTGAGGTGTTTAACAAAACCCTCTCTAAAATTCTTCAAAAAATGGTTGGTCAGAACAAGAAAAGTCGGCTGGACAAGCTCCCCAACACCCTCTGGGTTTATAGGACGACAACTCGCAATTCCACCCAGGTGACCCCATATTCCCTGGTATACGGAGCTGAGGCCGTCCTTCACATTGAGGTCCAACTTCCCTCATTGCGCATGGCGGTCTATAACCAGCAAGCACCAGACAGAGTTACTGAGATCCGTCTAGCCGAATTGGAAGTGCTGGACAAAAGTAGGCTTCACGCTTTACATAACCTGGAAAGGAATCAGAGCAGGATGGCTCGATCTTTCGATAAGAAGGTTCGCCTCTACTACTTCTTGCAAGGTGACCTGGTGTTGGCTCTCAGAGCGCCAATGATTCCCAGCAGGAAACCACCTAAGTTGGATCCCAAGTGGGAGGGACCTTTTATTGTCCACAATGTCTATCCCAATGGCGTGTATTCCCTAGTGACTATTGATGGTGAGCATATCACTCCTCCCACCAATGCCAGGTCCCTCAAGAAGTACTTTTCCTAAACTGTATGGTCTAGCATGACCTTAAACTGTATGGTCCAGCATGACCTTAAACTGTATGGTCCAGCATGACCTTAAACGGTATGGTCCAGCATGACCTTAAACCGTATGGTCCAGCATGACCTTAAACTGTATGGTCCAGCATGACCTTAAACTGTATGGTCCATCATGACCTTAAACTGTATGGTCCAGCATGACCTTAAACTGTATGGTCCAGTATGACCTTAAACTGTATGGTCCAGCATGACATTAAACTACACTCTACCCTACATCTGGGCTCCATGGTCTGAGCTCTAAAACCAAAAACTAAGATCCTCTTGGTCCGAGCTCTAAGTCCTAAAAATATGATCCTCCCGATCCGAGCTCTAAGACCTAAAACTAAGATCCTTTCGGTCCTAGCTCTATAACCTAAAACTAAGATCCATATTTCGTCCAACATGACGTTAAACTGTATTTTCAAGAACTACGTGTGGCTTGATTTTCATCCTCATGAGATATGTAGGACCGCCCGGATGTTTCGTCTCGGGTCCAGCCCAGGAGTTACCGAATTCTGCCCTTTCTTCCTTTCGGTCCGACCTCTATGACCTAAAACTAAGATCCATATTTCGTCCAACATGACGTTAAACTGTATTGCCAGAACTACATCTAGATTGATTCCCATCCTAATGGGATACGTAGGAATTCCCAGACCCTTCGTCTTTGGGTCGAGTTTGAGGTCTGTTGTCGCGTCTGTTTTGCCTTTGGGACATCAACCACAGGGTCACGTGGCGTGGTGTGAGATTATGTCCCCATTCACGTCGGGTTTGCGATAGCTACACCCCGCGCACCCTATCCTCAGGGTTTAGCCCTCCTCTGTCTAATGGTGTTTAAAGACGCATATCAAGAACTACGTGTGCCTTGATTCCCATCCTAATGGGATACATAGGATCGTCTGAACACCTATATGTCAGGTCCAACCCCATCTCTTTGGAGATCCCACGATCTCCCGATGCCGAGGGTGTTAGGCATTACGCCACCTCTTTTTCCCACGGATCCGCCACCTCCTGGCCGCTCTCGGACTGAGCCCTCTGACCCTTTCCAGTGGTCTTCAGATGTGCTCAAAGCACTCTGGTCTAGAACTTGGAGTGCAAGATTCGACTTAGGAAAGTTCCATCCACTTGGCAAGCTTCATGTTCCCCTTCATTCGGGCCCCCGTCATCCTTCATACCCGGAGGAACCCCCAAGAACGGCCTGGGTACAACGCCCAAGGGCTCCCCTACCGTCATGGGCCAACGCCCCCGACGGTTTCAGACAACAAATTGATACAAAACCCGCGTTGCGAACATCTTCAGCGGTTGCTGCTCATTTTTTTGTCCCCATGGCTAACATGACAGGATGTCGTGTTGCGAACATGGTCATTAGTAATCCTCAGTCGTCACGCCGGGTCCCCAGGCCCTGAATGTTGGTGGCATGGTTCATGTCATGTTTTGCCCTGCCGTGTCAAGGTGGAATCTCGACACTCCTTGTACTAACCCTCAGTACACCCCCCACATCAGATGGATCGAGCTACGAAACGGTGTCTCACGAGGCTCCCGCGATCTGAGCGCTAGAGTACGTGCATGTGACTCTTCTTTACGGGTTGCATGCCGCTTGACCTTCATCCCCTTAGGGGAGTGAGGAGTCTCCCAGATGATGCGTTTCGGGCCCACCATAGCTGGGAGGTAGCATCTGCTACCCCTCCCTGATTGTTGAACCCTCGTAGGCCCCTCTGCCCGAGGCTCCTCTCTCGGTTGGTCCAAACCATATGACATTAAACAGTGTTATTGGTCCAAGACATATGACCTTAAACTGTGCTGTTGGTCCAAACCGTATGACCTTAAACTGTGCTGTTGGTCCAAACCAGATGACCTTAAACTGTGCTGTTGGTCCAAACCACATGACCTTAAATTGTGCTGTCGGTCCAAACCATATGACCTTAAACTGTGTTGTTGGTCCAAACCATATGACCTTAAATTGTGTTGTTGGTCCAAGCCATATGACCTTAAACGATGCTGTTGGTCCAAACCATATGACCTTAAACTGTGCGGCTGGTCCAAACCATATGACCTCAAACTGTGTTGTGGTTCCAAACCATATGACCTTAAACTGTGCTGTCGGTCCAAACCATATGACCTTAAACTGTGCTGTTGGTCCAAACCATATGACCTTAAACTGTGCTGTTGGTCCAAACCATATGACCTTAAACTGTGTTGTTTGTCCAAAACATATGACCTTAAACTGTGTTGTTGGTCCTATCACACGACCCTAAACTGTGACATTATCGTCCCGGTCGCACGACGAAAAACGGCACTGCATTGTGGTGACCTCGTTGTAGAGGACATCACGTTGGGTATTAGTTTTATTCCATGCCATTTGTCAATGCCTATCACGACTTGATGCTTGTGGCGACACCATGGCCTGCTACTCTATGTATATCGATTCACAACAAAAAAAACCACTCACCTTAAAGTACAAACATGATTTATCAAATTCTGCTTCTTTTAGTGCAAGGGCCACACCCACACTCCCCTTTTCCCTTGGCACTGGTATCTTACCATGTCACTTTCAGAACTACGTTTGGCTTGATTCTCATCCTTATGAGATACGTAGGAACGCCTGGGGAACTTCCCCGTGGGTCCATCCTACCTCCGTGTTCGGTCCCTCAACTCGAGCGTTTCCCTTGAGAGCACATGTTAAGTAGGTCTTAGTTCCTCATTCACGTCGGGTTTTTGTAGCCACCTGGCCATGTGTCCGTTTGTCCCCTTTCCTCATGGTCCGAGATCTAAGACCTAAAACTAAGATCCTCATGGTCCAAGCTCTAAGACCTAAAACTAAGATCCATATTCTGTCCCGCGTGACGTTAAACCGTATTCCGTCCCACATGAAGTTAAACTGTATTTCGTCCAACATGATGTTAAACTGTATTTTCAGAACTACGTGTGGCTTGATTCTAATCCTCATGAGATACATAGGACCACCCGGACATTTTGTCTTGGGTTCATCCCCAGGTCATAGTAAACCCCGTCCTTCTTTATTGTCGGACCCTCGGCCCGACTTCATGAGAAATGGTTTAATCGGGATATCTAACCCGAGCATGTTCGGGATGCCCCATGGTAATAATGGGAAGAGACAGTTCTCTCGCCAAAGAGGTCCTGCCTGGAAATTGGGATGACCCGTGATCAGGTCGGTATGTCCGCCTAATGCGCCTTCGCCCTGGTGGCGCAATATCGAGTGTTGACTCTGTTTGAACAGGCCACCACTCCACCTCCCGCGCTTTGTGTTCCCCATTGTTCGGGCCCTCATTTTCTTTCATGTTTGACGGGACCCCCTAATAGTATGGATGCTCGAACTATGGTCCGCCTACTGTCCTGGGCCAATGTTCCGAAGAACTGGTCATGTTTGATGGGACCCCCTAACAATATGGATGCTCGACCTATGGTCCGCCTACTGTCCTGGGCCAACGTTTTGGAAAACTGACCAACAATATTTGAGTTAGGCCCCGTGTTGCGAACATGTTCAGCGGTCAGCCCTCATTTATTGTCCTCCCATTCCAGGCCGACGTGATATGGATGTTGTGTTTCTTCCATGGTTGACAGTTATCTTCCATGGGTGCGCCACATTGGGTCCCGAATTTGGGAAGTGTGGTGCACCCTTTCTCTCCACCCCCTGTGTTCGGATGGATTTCAATGCCCCCGACGTTGCCCCAATCGTGTGTTAGAGCACATTGAGAAGTCGCCACATCAATCGGCCCGGGGGTCTCCTCAAAAGTCCAGGCCCAATTTTGGACGCCTGAAGCTTGGTCAATGCCCCACAGTTGAATGGAATGATGGTACGAGCATCTCTTGCTTCACGCGTTGGGCATGTCCCACAGGATCCTAGGGGTGAGTTGTTATTAGTTTCGAAACTATGGTTGAGCGCATTAAACCAAGGATACAAATGAGTGGATTTGGTCATATATTGGATTTAGATGATGAGAAATACAAGAAAAAGTTCATGAGATGGAAAAACCAAATCCCTTAGGGATCAGCATGCTGAAGTGATCTTTCCAGCGCTGCTACCCTCTGGCTGGTAGCCTCCAGGGCCGCTTTTCGCTCTTCAAAGACTCTCTCCTCATCGGCCACCACAGAGTGCAGCTCATCAGCCCTAGCATGTGCCTGCACCCGCTCACTTTGAAGCACGGTCATCTGGTTACTCGCCTCCACCAGTTGTTCCTGTGCATCAGCCAGCTGGGCCATCAGTTGCTCCATAAGCTCAGAGCATGTTGCGATGAAGGCCTCTTTATCTACCACCTGCCTTTCGAGGTACTGGACTTCTTTCTCCGCCCTCAGCAGCTCTTGAGCTCTCACCGATCCTTCTTGGCACTAGGAAATATCGGTGCGCCGGCAACTCTCGCGCATCTTCTCATCCATGTAATCACGGACCGTCAGATGAAGGCGCTGAGCGTCAGCCCCTCCGGCGCACAGGAAGCGCATCCAGGTCTGAAATGATCCAATCCACCTCAGCCAATCGGACTGGGGCTTACTGAGAAAGAGTTGGATACAATTCCACCCCTTGCGACATGTCATCCGTCTCTCCTCGGCTACCTCTAAGTCGGAGTCATCTATCTCCTTAGGGTCAGCGGGTCGGTATGTAGGGAAGGCCGCCAACAGATCGGCAGCAGGATCTTCCCCAGGGATGTCTTCGTGAGGCATAGAGTCATCGATGTCCAGGCGACCTTCTTCCCTCGCCCCAGCAGCAATGATACCTCCACCAGATTCCGGCCTCTTCTCAGGAATAGCGCCACTGATGTCCTCCTCCCCTGTTCATCAATTGTCGGGGCCAACTCAGTGCAGTGAGCATGTTCCAAACGAGGTGGTATGTCCGCCGTTGGTCCACTCATGGAAGTTCCGAGCTCCGCAGCCCGACGTGCTTCCAGTGTTGAGATCACTGCACAAGGCATACGCTGGTTAGATGGGATCCTTTTCCACCAAGCACCAGTGGTGAAGCGTGAGACTTACAGGAATCTAGAGCACCAGTCCCCAGTGTTTCGGCTGCCGCAGGAGCCGCCATTATGGGAGACCCCTCTGCGCTTGTTAGATCAATGATGGGTGTCGGATCCCCATCATGTCTCACCGGTTCCTCTCCTCCCTCCTCTGGTGGGGACCCCCGTCCAACGCTCAACTGCACCTGAGTAGGATGGGGAAGTGAGTCAGAAGCTGGAAATGAGAATGGATAAATAAAGAGAATAAATGAAGACAGAGACCAACCTCGAGAATATCGGTTAAGTCGAGATCAGAGTTGGCAATCTCACTGCTCTCTCAGAGACACCCTTGATAGGTCGCCCCTTGCGACCCTTCACCTCCGGGCTCTCCTTCTTCATCTTATCCCCCTCCTTCATCCTCTCCGGTTTCCTCCTCCCCCTCTGGCACCTCGTCACTGTCGCCTTCTCCTAGCGGCATCGCTTCTGGATCATGCTCCTGGCCGAGCATCACTTTCACGAGGAAAGTTGGCTCCGCACGCCGCCCCCTCTGGCGTGCATATGCATCCATGGCCATCAGATAAGCATGCTGCTGATGGAAATTTACTCGTTCGGAAATCCGAATGAGCCCGACCTCCGGCAGTTTGATCCTGTTCTGTATTATATTCTACCAGATGGCTTCGACGCTCAGCGATTGTCGCAGGGTCATTTTGGCCGACCACAGTGCTGGGAGAATTGCATCTTGGGAAGGTTCGAGCAGATGCCTTATCTTCTTCCCGGGCAGTTCCCTGGCCGCCTCATGTGACCCACCTACGGGTAATGAGGACGCGGAGGCACCATGTGATGTCTTCGCTACTGAAGTCAGGCCTCGCTGCCGGACGCGCCCTTGGTTCCCCCCATCCGACGACACGTTCCCTTCTTTCTCGTCGCCCGGTTTCTGCACTAGTGACCTCGAGTTACCGGACGCACTTCCGTAATAGCCCCTCAGGGTTCGCAACGGTCCAGTTTTCGGCATATTCAGTTGCTAGGCCGGCATCGACCCCGGTGGGAGGGAGAGTGACGACGTCGCCAGAGCTGAAGGTGGTGAACATCAACCACATCTGGTGCAGGATACATGGATTCTTCCCCTGCCAGACAGTCGTGAATACTTTCTTCGGCATTCGATGAAGGCACCTGAACTTCCAGGTGAATCGGGACGACATGTATGGCTCGCAGATCACCTTCTCGTCGATCCGAGCCATAAGCACCTCGCCCCGAATGCTCTGGAAATATTCATGTTGTTCCAGAGAGCCTCGCCTGTTGTCCACGAGTTGGCCGACCGAGTTGGGGAATGGGATGAAGTTGAAGTTGGCATGGTTTCCAATGCAGATCCTCATGCCCTTCTCATTGAGAATCAATGGCGCCACCCCTACAATGTTTAGCAAGGACGGTCGCAAGCCATTTCCAGGAGGACAGACGGCATTTGGGAAAGTATACCTGCCGAGATGAGCTGTCACCCAGCCATGGAAGATCTAGAAGGGACCACAGACTCTCCAAGGCGACCCCCCTCATGAGATGCGCCCTAGAATGGTATACAACTTGGCCAGCATGGGGACGCCCAAGTTGAACCGTTTGTTGGTGGCCATGGAGTCCGCCATCACCAAAGTCGTTGGACGGACGCCCATCCTCGCGTCCCGTACCGGCAGGAGCCACCCACTCTAGAAGGCGGCAAGGAACCCGGCATACCGGACGTTCGGGTCCCAGGCCTCAATGACGTGGTATCCCCATGATTGGTATTGCCCAGCCTCCAGGGTCTTCCAGTATGACCCGTCCTTTCTCCTCTGAGTCACGGTTGGGCACCGTTTGCCCCGTCCCAGCATCTTGACGGCCGAATCCTTCTCAAGGAACAGGATGAACCAGCCCTTGTAGGCGATGTCCTTCAGGAACTCCTTGAACCCCAGCCTCTCCTTGGACAGCTCCAACAGGTGCCACGTCAGCATAGGCATCCGCAACCTGTCTCCCTAGGTGTTATTTGGAGGAACGAACTCATCATATTGGTAACCCTCCAATGGGATACCACCGATGCAGTGAATGTCCTAGAGACTGATGCTGACTTCCCCATGATGAAGGTGAAACGTGTTGGTGTTAGGTGACCATCGGGTGAATAGCTCCGGTCCATGTTCAGGCTCATGGTGGAAATGGAACTGTGATGTCCATACCGCCTCGAACATGCCGATATACCACAGTTCATCCCCGAACTGGTCAAAGGTATGGCGAACCCAGAACGCCCAGGCCCATTCGCTGGTGAAGTTTTCCCCGGACCGCAGGTCCCAATCCTTCAGCCAGCCCTTTGTGTCATCCGTGATGCTTTGACAGAATGTGCTCATGTAGAGGGTCGGAGAATCCTCTTCCACTGTCTCGTCCGCGGTAATGGTCCTAGTCCTCGGGTTCAGGACATATACTTCCATGTGTCTAGTTTCCCTAGCAAGATGGTCGTTGTTGGTGATGGTGTAGCGAGGAAGTTCATCCTCCCAAGTCACCCAAGACCGCAGCGTGTCCACTTCGAAGCCCGGCAGTGGCAACTCCTCCAGGATGCCAAAGTTCCAGAGCGGGAGGTTTTCAGACAGGGGATATGTCTTTTGGGCCGGAGTCAGTAGATTGAACAAGGTAAGATTGTTGGAGACGATCACCTTGGTGCCATATACCTCCTCGTTCGCCGAAATTTCTGTCATACGGGCAGCGGCTTCCCCCTCATCAACTCGGTTTGCAGCCATCTCGAATTTTTCGGGAGTTGGGCGAAATCATGATGCAGTGCGCGGAATCTAAGTGTTCGGCGCGCAATCGGGCTGAGTTGCGTGGAATCTTGGAGATGAGCGCGCAATCGGCACGCAAAGCGTGGAAGATCCCGGTCTGGCGCGAAATCGTGGCCAAATTTTGGAAGGAATTCCGTGCTGCCAGTACGTTATTATGCGCAGCAACAGAGCGATTTTGCGCATGAGAGCCATAAGATTATCACGCCGAAAAAGCGGATGTACGGAGCTGGGACCCATCGCCCGTTTTTATAGGCGAGGCCGAGGTTTCGCGTCGCGCGGAAAGAGGATTCTGCGAGAGTCCGGCTTTTTGCGCGCCCCATAGAAATTTTGCGCGCAACTGGATCAGAGGAATCAGCATTACGGTGTTTCGGCGTTCCCTTGGAATCCGATCATTACGACCTCTCGTCGATCCAATTCCAAGGGGGGCATTTGTTGATGCCGAAAAAAGCCCGTAACTCTCAGAGGAAGTTTCGAAATGACGAAGCGAAGTCATATTCGGAGTCAGAGGCCCGATTCGGATGCCTGGGAAGTGGTGCGCGAAATAAAGGAGGATCCACGCAAAAAAAATGATCTGCACGCGAAGTACTCCCTGGATTCGTGGAATTGGACCGGTGAGGCGCGCAATAATTGCACGCCCCGGTTCTCCCTGGCGAGATTTTGGGCGCAAGTGGTTCTTGGTGTGGAAGACTTCGCGCGGCGCCTGAATTCCGCACTGGAGGGCGCCTATAAATATTAGGTGACCCCGAACGGTTTGGAGGTTGAGGAATCCGAAGCGACTATGGTGCACACAATTCGGATCCCCCCGCGCGAAAGATGACATACAGGTAATCCCGAATTCCCCGAAACCTTGCCCCAGAGTTCGCCTTTGCGAGCAACTCCACCGGATTCAGTGAATTTTCCCCTTCCCCCAGTTTCCCCACTTGCGCGCAATCCGTGGTCCATGCACGCAATACCCTGCCGTGCGCGCAAAACCCAGTGCGTAGTTCCCTCTCCGCGCGCAATTCCTTTTCTCCAATTGCGCGCCGTCCCGGTGTTTTGTGCGCGAATCATCCCTTTTGCACGCGCAAAGCCAAGGACCCCTCACCTTGACGCCCCTTGGATGCCCCCTGCACTGGAACTTGATGTCTCCCCTACCGGGCATGCGTTCCATGCGTTGTTTTCCCGCACGGCCTTCCAGGCTCGTGCGAAGTAACCTCAAGTTCCCTTGGGCCGTGATTCCCGTTGCGTTTCTTTGCCTTATGCTTCTCCTCCTAGGCACACTAACGGCTATTGCTTCTTCGCATAGCCACGCTAACGTGGACCCCTCGGTGGTTTTCCCTACGGTCCCCCTTCACCACGGCCTTGCCGATGCCTTCCATTCCACAAGGGGTAGAGGGCGTTGGGCATGTAAGCCCTAGGGTTGTAGGGCAAACCCACCTTTTCCAAGCTGCAGGACATTAAACTGCTAAGCACCTCATCCTTAACACAAGACGTTAAACTGTGGTCTGACCCCGTGCTCCGCACGCAGGGTCCCCCCAGCTCGGACATTTTTTACGCCCACTCGTCTCCAATGGAATGTACTTTTCCTCAAATGGACTGAGATCCTCCTTGTCAGAGCGGCATTTGTCTGCGGGGGAAGGGTCGCCTCAGAGCGTAAGCCCCTAACCTTTCTGGAGGATGATTGCGCCCATGCATCTCCGTACTTCCCCCCTGCCGAGGCCAGTGGAGTACTTTCCCACTACGCTTTGTCGCACCACGGGACTCCACCCTGGAGTAAGCCCCGACACCAAGGGCCGCTAACCACGCGTAAGCCCCAATTTCCTCTTTGGGCCGCTCAACGCATAAGCCCCATTCCACTTCTCACGGACACACCCTTCGCAACGTGATCATCTGGTCCCTGCTGCCTCTTGTTTCCCACAATGAGCATGACTCACGTGGGCTTAGAGAGCGCATCGACCATGACCTCCTCCTATGGGCCGCCTCAGAGCGTAAGCCCCATCCCAGCGAACTACGTGGACTTTGATCCGTGCTAACGCATGGTACGTAGGAAGCCTCCACGAGGTTCAAGCCCACCACCCGGTCATCCCGACCTCTCCATGTCGGTTCCCTAACCACCTTGGGCTGACTCAGAGCATAAGACCCAAATATTCCATCTCGCGTGACATTAAACCGTATTCCGTCCCGCGTGACGTTAAAGCGTATTCCATCCCGCGTGACATTAAACCGTGTCGTGTCCCGCATGACGTTAAACTGTATTCCGTCCCACATGACGTTAAACTATATCCCCCTCTCTTGGGCCATCTTAGAATGTAAGCCCCCATGTCTCACTCCACCATCCATCCTGATCCTTACCCGGGCTGCCGCATCCTGGTGAGATCATGCCACCCTTTCCGACTCCATGATATACGGGAAGCCGCCCACAGCGCAGGCCCCAACATCGGTGTTCCCCCTAGGGATCCTTCAACCTGATCCATCTCTGCAAGACGTTAAACTCGTGACATACCCCGTGTTAAACAGGGGAAGCTGAGGAAAACCTCAGATGGTACACATTCCTTGCATTCGATGTGGGATGCCTCGGGCTTCCGCGCCCTCGAGAAGCCCTGTGATGAGGGACCAAAGACAGACATGTCGAAGATGCCCCAACGTGACCATTCTCCTCACTGTAGGTTGCTGTCCTGACAAGACCCCTTGGAGCATCTTGACAGAAGCAGCGTAATTAACTGGCGTCCATGTAGATATGGCACCAGGAATGAGCTTCTCGAACCCGTCGTAAATCTATGAAGGAGACCCGGACTAGGTGACGAGCTACGAGGAGGAATCCACGGAAGGAAGAACCGACATCCCATCATCCCAGTTTCGATCAAGGAGCAGACGTCCCTGAACAAATAACGGATGTCGCATGCCCTTGGAAAGCAGGAATGCGGGGCCACAAGCAGCGCGCCCTCCCCGACAGACGGACGTGCGCGCCCCGACGAAAGCGTCGGAAACACTTATCTTGTACCCAGTTTTACTTAGTGCTTACTTCACTTGTGCACTCTGTTGTACATTTTTACATTATAAAAGGCAATGCCTTCCCATTTTTATCGGGATTTACGCCTTTGGTGCGAGTCGCTAGCCCCTGGCTATGGAAGGCGGGCTTGGGGTTGTCACGGAATGGGCCCCGAGGACGGGTCGTGACAAGAATCAATAACATATTTAATAAAAAAATATGATTTTTATAGTAATTACAATTAAATAAAACATTTTATAAAAATATATCAAGGGTATGTAAAATCAACTTACAAAGAAAATGTGGTGCAAAAACTGTATTCTGTCTCAATGAATAAGATTTATGGGAAAAAACACTTATGGCTTTAGAAACATTTGGATCAAACCTCATTAAATGATATAATATAAAATAGAACATAAAAAATCATGAATAAAGACCGAATAATAATATCAAATATTCAATTGGAAGAAATTATACAATACAAAAGAAAACATGTAATATAACATAAACATGTCTCATGTAATTGAAATTTGTTAGAAAGAACATCGTACTTCTTGAGTAAAATTTTAATCAAAACCTATTTAAAGTGAGAGAATAAAATTTAAATTTAAATAAAATAATAAAAATATAATTATTGATATAACATATCAAATAGGTATTATATACACCATACAAATAAAGATATCCTCTTAATTAAAATCATGTTTCACATAGAAGAACATTAGATAAACCCCTTATTTTGTTCTAGAGTCATTCTATGTATTAGATAACATATAAAAATATAATTAAGTATATTAGCCACATTATTAGGGAACTTTTTATTTTATTATTAATTTAATATATTCCATTTATTATCAGATTATATATTTATATTTTTTTACATGAAATTTGAATTGGGGTTATCTTATTTTGGTAATTTTTAGGATTGAAGTTAATATTTTAATAATATGTTAAATACATAATATAACAAACAAAAAACCACAAATAATAATTAATTTATTATTAATTTATAATATAAATACTATTTAAATACTTATACTTATCCATGATAGATGTTTACATCATTGTGTATGTAGGCGATTAAACAAACTCAAACACGAACATGTTATATCTAAATGGGTGAGTGTCATTAAGGAATGGTAGAATGTAATTATAAAATGAGTATAATGATATTATTTAGAAATTTTAATTTTTTGTAATTATATTTTAGTTGTTTTGGATAAATAAATAAAATAAATATGTGAATGAAAATCATTAATTCATGGAGGCAGTTGTTTGTATAATGCACAATTAATGTTCTTTTTTTCTATGTGGTTGGGAAAGAATAAATAATTGTTTTTAAATTAATACAATAACACATCATTATTATTGTCATATTTATATGATATACTACCATGTGTATGTAATTTTATAATGATAAATATTAATAAAAATTATAAGAAATAATTAATACTCATTCGGTACCTCATCTTTTTCATTAAATTATCCTTAGAAATGATGTGACTAGGATAAATTATTTCTACCATGTCTTATGGAAATGATAAAGGATTCTTGGATGATAAACTTGATGATTCATATAAAATAATTTAGGTTAAATGGTATTTAATGAAAGCATTAGTCTCTCCCTATTATAAGTGATTAATATGGATCATTATTTAATAACACTTTATATTTTAATGGTATTGTTACACTATGTTGTTCCAAAGTGTGTTGGATGAATTTTTTTAATTTTAAATAATATTCTTTTTGAATTAATATATTGATATTGTTTATAGTAGATTTTTTTCTTACATAATATAAACTTTATAAGTTTGAGAAATATTTACTGATACTCAATGTTTCTTACATCATGATTACTCAATGTATTAATGGTCCAATAAAATTTTGTTCAAAGAAATAATGAAGATGAAAATTAAGTTGAACTAGAACTAGGTTAATTAAATGAGTAAACTAAAAATATTTCTCCAGGATGATGTTATAACATAAAAATTTTCATGTTTTGATGACATAGAGTTTCAAATATATGACATTTTATCTCCGAAGTTATGATGATATTATCAAACATATTCAGATCGAATAAAGAATTTTATGAGGTTACCAGATTGATGTTAATTGAAAAGGATGATGATAATAATATTATTATATATTGGAAAGTATGTTGATGTTATGTATAGAGAATAAATAGATTATCATATATAGAAATTTTGAGCAATGATCCAGAAAGATAAATTTCAGTTTTTCAAATGAATATTGAAGAATATATAGGTTAGAATACACCAGATGGAGAATCTTTTAATAATAATTAGAAGTAAAAATTTGTATATCATCATAGGAAATAATAATTAAATAATTTTTTATAGAAATTTGGGTTCATAATATATTTGTTATTAGAAAGATAATATTTCACAATATATGGGGGTATGGGATCTTTATAAAAAAATCATAATCTAGCAATGTAAAAATGATAAGATATACATTCCATGATTAAAATCTAGCTGATATTTATGGATAATTTACAATGATCATTAGTGATGATATTTTAAGAAATATTGATGATGAATGTTGAATTCATTTTTCGATGAGATTTTGAAGCTAGTCAATCAATGTGAGATTTTGTAAGGAAATTCAAATTTGGATCCCATGTTTATGTTAGATTCGGTTTCCAAGAATGAATTTTCTTAGTACATTATTACATGTATTATTTTTATGTATTTTTATTATCTCATCCTTATAGTTTCACTATATGAAATTTTCATCTGATAATGTCCAAAAATTATGTGTATTTCAAAAAGGTAATAGCAGTTCCCCACTATGATAATAACATAGAGGTGATATAACAATATTATTGAATATAGTTCAATGGATGGATGATATTGCCTAATGAGACACTGATGATACATGATATTAAGGGGAAGAGTCTCATAATAAAATAATGTAATTTCTAATGGTGTTCACTCATGGTGATATCCTTGAAATAATGTTATGAGAACTCACCCATTAATAGGAAATACACATTTACATGTGTTGTTGGATATTAATATTTGTAAACATGTGTATTGATATATAGACTTTAATATTAACCTAAATGGGTATCATTACTCCTGTAAATTGATGAATTAAATAATCAGTGATGAAAATTCTCTCAGAAAGGTAGGATGTGTTTGGTACATCATGAGTGTTGTTTCACAATTGGATAATGATATAATGATTTATCCCTAATTTAATTTATTAGAATTTAATATAGTATACCCTTTTATGGGAATTTAATAGCCTAGAAAAATCCATGGCCCTGGTGTTTAGTGGGGGATTTTATTTCTATAATGTAAAAAAAATTAAAACATGTAGAATATAGACTGATAATACTGACATGAAAGCTTCTTAAGTTTAAATATTTTTATAAAGTGAATGTATTAAAAGGTAAGTGTTCATAGTAGGTTGGATATCATTAAAATATAAAATTATTTCACAATGGGTTTCTTGGGGTGCTTCTAGACACCATCCTTATTTTATAGGTGGTTATTCTTAATTCCACAGAGAAAGAGGGCTAGAGGGTCACATGTTAAGTTTATTTATAATACTAGATAAATTCATGTATTTAATTTAATATGTTATATTAAATAATATTTATTTGGGTTTTCATGATCTAGAAAATTTAATCCCAAGTTATTTGAATGGATAAGTGAGTCAAAAAATAATAATTAATTTTTTTTTATTTTTTGTGTATATAATATTTATTATATTAACCATATAATAATGAAGTGATATTTTTTTTAAATAGTCAATATTGGGTGATCAATATATCAACGATGGAAAGTGGACCAGGCTCAATGGCCTGATTAGAAATGGTATTAATATTATTTATTTAAATTCGTATCTCATTTATAATTCCAACTTATTCATAATAGTAATAATATTATTATTAGAAAATAGTTGAACTAATAATTATTAGGTTTGAAAGGGAATTTTGTGTACTTTTACCTATATAAACCTTCCATAATAAATATCTAATTATATAACCCTCTATAATCACTTTAGGTGTAGACACTGGACAAAGAGAGATTATCTCTAGAACTATAGAAATATATAAGGATATAGAATGTGATCAATATTTAGTCTCTCCCAATCATATGATAGAACATAAAAGGTTCCTTCTATTTTGGGAAGAATTAAGTTGCAATCACAAATAATAAATGAATCTGATCCAGATTTTTCATGCAAGAAGTTGGTGATTTTTCTATGAAGATCAATGATTTTGGTGCATATGTGGATCACTTCTGAATGGATTCTATATATGGATCCCATATTGAAATCATGTTGTGGTTAGATATTGTAAATAGTATCATTATTGAAATTATAATTAAAATTATATATAATTCTATATCTATTCATTTTTAAATTATAAATTACATTGGAAGATCCTCTTTTCCGGTTTTTGTAGCTTTAATTTGGTCCAGTGATCTATGAATTTTGATTCACTTGAAATTTTAATCATATAAAATATTGATTGAATATAAATTAAGACTAAAATAAGTTTTTATCACACTGTCAAAGGACACTACCACTATTTATATATTCTACTAGTGGTATCAATGGGATGAAATATTTAATTAGAAACAATTAACTATTAATTTATTTTTATCATATGTTTTCATTTTATTTAACTAATATAGATTCATTATAATATACAAATATCATCATCTCTTCCCATATTTAGTATATCTAATACAAATTAAATAATAATTAGTATTATAAAATGAAGAAACATATGAAGAACACCATCTAGATGTTCCAAAGGATATACCATGAAGAAACTAGACTGTAAAAAATGTATTTCCTACATATAATTTATGTAATTTTGGTTTGATATCTATATATCATGATATATTTAGATATACCCAATAAAAATGGATCAATGTACTGATAAAATTAGATCATAAGGTAGATATGAACTAGCTAGAACACCACTTGAAGTACTACATGTTGTGTAACCACTATTCACAATCTGTACGACCCAATTTATTATTGATGTGGAAATGGGGCATCCAAGTGAGTTATGTGTCAAATACATTACATGGGGACTAATGATCAATGAATATATGAGTCCACACACTATGTATGTAGAGTACACATCATGTACCTTGAACACATCTGGGCTACGAAACATGGATAGTCCCTAAGCATGTGTTTTCAACACTGGCAGAAGATAGTACACATTATAAGATATATTACACATGGTGTAGTCTAATGATAATATTCTTCCTAGTTTTTCAAGCAGAAAAATTGGATATATAATAAAAAATATTCCAAAGTTTTCCATATTTCATTTATTTTCCAATACATGTGATTTTATAAGACTTATAAATATATTTTAATCCAATTTTAGTTGTAATGTTTTGGATAAGCACATGTAGTTTCTTCCAGGTAAACTTGTGAACTACATTTATTTTAAAAATAATTAATTTTGTTTAAAATTTTATATTATCGTTGGTTAAGGATGAATTTATTGAACTAAGTTAATTTGAATTAGTTGAATTAATTTGTAGTGCAATATCTTTATTATTTAATGAATCCACGTAATTGATAACAATTTTTCAAATGTATTCTCATTTCTTTATGTATGGATGATGTGGATATAAGAGCATCCCATTATACAATCTTGGTTATATTTATTTTATTTTTATTAAATTAATATTGATGGAATACATTAAATACCATCCCCTATATCATGTAAGGACATGTGTACCCATGGTTTAGTTTATTTAAACCCCCTTTATATAATCAACTGGATCCCCTCACCTATATGTGAGTAAAGTACTATGTAGTGACAGAGCTCAAAATTTGGAGGAGGGAGTCTGAGTCAAATTTCTTAGGAGAACCTAATCTAGGTGATATGTTGGATCTAATGGGGGAATGCTACAACATGAACCAATCTATGTTGCAAGGTGTTATCTCCTAGGTTCAAGGGTAATTTTGTTGTCTTCAAGATAAACTAACCATCAGATATTATAATTATCATAACACTTAAATTTTATTTTGTTATGTTTTATGGTTAATTATTTATTTCACTGAATACTAAGTGATAAAATAATAAATTAACTAACAGTCATGCAATAAATAATAAAAAATAATCAGATTATACAAAAATATTTTTCAAAATTGGACAATCTATTATGTAAAATCTAATTAATATTATTAGGGAATTTAAAAAATTAAAAATTTAATTTATGAATAATGATAAAATTGAGTCATGTAATACATTAAGTTGAAATATCATTCCACTTGTTAATCCAGATTCAACCTCATAGTTCAAAGTTCATGGCCAACCCAAATTGGGGTTTATTCAATTATCATGGAACTTTGAGATTCATGTTTTGAGTAATATTAACATTGTTTACATGAAATATTTATATCCCAAGTCATAAATGGTGTAATTAATATGTTATTTTTATGAAAAACATTAATATATTATTTTAGGATTGTGGAGTTCACTCATATGATCAAGGAACTATGACTTAATGTAGATGGAATGTTATTACTATATAAATCCTTTATAATAACTATTAAATACCATGTTTGGGTAATAATATGGGGAATATATAACCCTTATACTTCAATATCCAAGTTATAACATAATGTGAATCATATGGTCAGGTATATTGGGTTTTAAAAAACTGTGGGATTTTAATGAAATTTAATTCTAAATTATCAATAACTTTTTATAATCAAAACAAATACTAATTATCTAATATTAATTTATAGATATGTAAACTATAAAAACATCTATAATACCACTAGGATCCATAGTATATAATTATGAAATTCTAGCCAATGCTAATTTCCATGAATCTTATAGGCTATCATACATTATACAATACCATGAAATGAAATTTTACTTGCTGGAAACCCTACTTCTTGAGTCACATCTTAATGAGACCATTGAGGAAAAAATACCACTCTATTTTATGAATATTGAAGAAACTATTTTTGACTCCATATTGTTTATTTGTAAGTATAATTTTGTGTTTTCTTAACTTTTCAGATAATTCTTAGATTTTTGATGTCTAGAGGGCAAAAAAAGTTATTTTTGGAAGTAATATAAAGGAGCATGATTAGAGAACAGTTTGTCAAACCCTATGACTAACCATGTGAGGTATATGCAGTACATTATAATGAGGTTTTATACATTTTTATCATCATTTGTTAAACTTTAAAACACTAATAATTAACTATGTTGCTCAGATTTTTTAGATATAGTAGACCCTCATGGTTAGTGCATTGTGTTTCTAACCATACAATCAGACTATAAGAAATATATAAGTAAAATAAAAGTTATGGTCTTTTCATTTCTTCTATGTTATATTATATGGTCTTTAGTATTCATTTTCATTATCCATCATCTGAATCCCATTATCCTTGATGTTTTATTTTCAACTATACCTTTTTTTTTGTTTTTTCTTGGACTCCTGGTGGCTTGTCTTGAGGTAAGTTGATTTTTATTAATTTTCTTCATATTTCACCTTCTCAAGTCCTGTTCTTCTATTTACATTTAGTTTTATATCTCTATATGTTTTTTCTCAAACCTAGGGTTTTTAATTATTTATTTTTTCTTGTGTCATAGTATTATGAGGCCTTGATATCCAAATTCATAGTGGTTGTCATGGAATGTTATGAGGATTGAATGGAAATTGAGGTTGGTGACTATATTTATGGTTATTTACATAGATTAAAATTAAATTAGGAATAAACACTAGGTTTTGGTCTTCAATCTTCCTTTTAATTCATTTTTTTCTTATTTTTTTTCTTGTTCTTATCTTTAGGGATTGGTTTGTAGTTTAGAGTTTAAATAGGGTTTTCTGAATCATTATTGATTTTTTCATACCATTTTTTTGTTAAAATATATCAAATTTTTTTTTAAAAAATGCATTTAAAATATGGTTTTCAAATATTTTTACCGTATGGTAAATTATTTTGATAAAATCGGAATGTTGACTAGTGAAAATAGTTTGTCAAAAAGATTTTGATTATATGAGATTATTATGATTTGGTTAGAAAAGTGTATATTGTGGGTTAATTAGGGTGTTAGTGATTGTTTATCATAGGAAATATGATATCCTTAATAGAGGAAGACCATGTGATATTCAATTTTAGTTTATAAGGTACCATGAAAAACATTAAGTAGGAAGACCTCGATAGATTTCATTTTGTTTCTAAGAGACCATGAGAGTGCATGGAATTAGGCACAAGGATGACTATGAGAAAATCCATATTACATAGATTGTTATCAAAATTATTTTAAATGTAGAAACATTAGAACCTTATGTTTAGATACCATGCATAAAAATACTCAAACCAAATTGGTTCATATGGTTTAAAAATTTTATTAGTACCATGTTTGATATGAGGAAAATTCTTATTTCCATTTTATAAATCTATGGTTATATGATTATGATGATTTTATGATCACCCTTATTATTCAAATTTGGATACATTGAATATATTATTCCTTTGGGACTAATTTCTTTATTTTATCTAGTTTGTTATATTTTTTGGAATACATTATTTATTGAAGTGGAAAATCAAATTATTTAAAAGGCTTATTTGGAATTGAAATGTTTTCAAAGTGATTTAGTTTTCAAAAGAGTTTTCAAACTAGTTTATTGGTTTTCATGGGTAAAATCCTTAAATACATTCATGCGGGTATCTTACTAGACTATATTCCTCTCACCATATGTTTTCCTTTCATCCAATATAGACATAGTTTTTTATAACAATTTTAAATTAAATTTCGTTATGTACCTAATTGGATCTTCTAGATTAACAGCATCTAGGGTTCTGGGAAGGATATGAGGTCTCATGGGGTCTCCTATTATGGAGTATGTTTTGTGGTTTTTTAACCATTTGGATATATTTATAGGAATTTTTTGGTTTCAGGCACATTTTTTTAGTTTTGGGATTTCAACTTGAGATACCATGTATATATTCTTCTGGAATGTTTTCCATATAATTTTTTTTCTAACTATGGTATCATATTATCAATGGATTTATTTCTTTCGGTGACTCATTATAAATATTTACTTGATTATGAAAGCATGGACATATCATTTTCTCTATGGTGTATACCAGTTTATCATGGGCAAAATCATTCTTAATATATTGTTTTTTATGCTTAGTGCTTTTCTCCAGCCCTTGGTGAATGAGAACATGCTTCTAGTCTTGTGAGGGGATGGATCATGTGATGGGTGGATGATGTCCAATGATTCATGATATCTTCCATGTCCAATTATATTCAATAGCAACATGATGATATGGATATGTATATAATAATTTCTTACATTTGAGACCTTAATAAAAATATTGTGAGATCGAAGAGATATAAGATATCCAATTCACTATTCACATGAAAGATTTAAGATTTAGTTCTAGCAGGGGCACATATAGTCTAGATGATTGGATACACTAAGAACCATGAATCATGTGTTTTAATATCCAAGTTAAGCTACCCACATTTCTCATTATTTATATACTAGAAAAAAAAATTCTTATGTTTTTTATTAATTATAATATGATAAATAGTGAGGATAAACCTTAGAAACATGTTTTTATTATTCAATATGTTTAAAAAGTCTTGGTACATGAAAAAAATTCCACACTTATGGAAAATAAGAAGACGAGGAACAAGAAAATGTGTTTTAATAATCATTCCAATTGTAACGATCCATATCAAAATCATTTCAAGAAAAAGATGATCCTGAGGAAAGGAATGTAACTAGAAGATATATGATTTTCATGTGGAAATTATGTCCACTTTTCGTGGAAATTCACCCAACCAAATATGTAAGGGAATGATTCATGTGAATTAATTACTATGTTTAATCTTCCAATATATATTATTTGTGAATTATACACTACTATATCACATTTCCTATAGGATTTATTTTAATTTTAAATAACTTAAATGATGTTCCTATTATTACCAAGAACAATATTTCCATTTCTCATTTATATAATGATAAATTTATTTTTAGCTTTAAAAATAAGCGATTATATTATTATAAATATAGAGTTTGTTATAGTATTTAATGGATGAAAAATGGTATTTATGTGTTGAATTATGAAAACCAAATATTGGAAATCAATATTGAAAAAATATGAATTACACATATAATACCCAATTGTCAAATCACTATCTTTTACCCAGAAATAAAATTTGGTTGAAAATTGAAACAAAGATAGTTACTCAGACTCTTTAGAGGATAATCCACTTGAAATATTTCATACTAACATAAAATATAAGATGATCAACCCAATATTTGTTGGTCAACATTAATGTTCTATAAAGATTATAGATTGGTAGGCATTAATGTTTAAGAACCTTTTCAAGTAATGGCGAGAGGTGAATTATCATACATTATTACATTTAATAATGAGTTGAGAATTTATGACGATATATATATAAGTATTTCTAATTTTGAAGCCTTTTATTAGACCACAAAGATCATGAATTAGGATGAGAATAATCTTTATAATAAGATAAATAATATTTGATCAGATAGAGGTGGGGAAAATATAAACCATGACATTATGAAATTTATATGAAGTATGTGATTTTATCTCATCTCAATCCACATTATACATGGAATTGGGATGGTTTCTGTGAATTTAATATCTATACACCACTTCAATGCTATATTCAATGATGATTCATGCAATACTACCATTATAATTGTGATTATATACATTAAAGGTGGCATTATACTAACTAAACAGAGTATAAACTAACAAAAAAATTATTAACTTTGATTTATGAAGTGAAAATAAACTTGTATTGTCAAATGTTCAAGATTGTGTTTCTAGGGAATTTGTGAAGGATTTATCAGGTAACAAACTAGAAACCTAATTCATGAAGTATATTTTTATATGGTATCCCAAAGAAACAAGTCGATGAAATCTATAAAACCATTCAGACCTGATGTTATATTTTGTAATGTGGGACATCATTATTGATAAAGGTAAAATTATCAAGGTAGTTAGTGGAAGAAATATTTTCTTTTATGTAGTTTATTCTCAATATACATAAGAGTTAGTATAAGAATAACTTCCATAGGTTCTATTGGAAGAATGATTTCCTGAAACACAAGTACTGTATAGGTGCACTAGGGAGGTAAGAAAAGACGTGAGATATGGATTTCTAGTAATTGATTGTGGTGACCAAATTTTTATTGAAAATAATGATAACATATCCTAAATTGAGGAAATAGAGATATCTGAACTGTAATATGGAAGGAGTAAAAGAATTTTGAGATATATTCCATGTATCAAAACTATGTTTTATTTTAGATCAATCATCTAGATGATGTAAAACATGATGGGTGTAAATAGGTATTCAAAAGGTAATTCAAATACATATAAATCATGACATTTGGATAAATATTTTATAGAACATTAGGGATATGACTAAGATGAATCATTTTCATCAGTTGAAATATTTAAATCCATCATGATTTTTCATTCCATTTCAGCTTACCATGACTATGATATTTATTAAATGGATGTAAAAATTTTTCTCCATAAAGTGACTCTTAATTAGGATGTGTATATGGTACAAACAGAATAGTTTTCGACTCTACAAAATTCCAAAATTTCCGAAATTCTAAATATCCATTTATGGTTTAAAAATAGAATTTGAATCATGGAACATTCAATTTGATGAATCCATAAAGAAATTTGGATTCATTATGAATGAATGTCATATATGGGTATCCAAGTGGTTTAGTTGGAGTACATTTGTTTTAATAATAGTATATTTTTTGACATATTATTAATTTGAAGTTAGATAACAACCTTACAAGTGGTTAAGGAATTATTGGGAATGTCATTCTTTATGGAGGACATTGGGGAAAAGGCCTAAAATATTGGAATCAAGACCATTCATGATAAATCAAAGAGGAATCCTGTACATAGTCTTGGTATATACATAAACCATATCATAAAAAGTTATAGAATAGAACAATATAATATGAGATTGGTTCTGATGTCACTAGATATGCTTGTTTCTAAAAAATGTCTCCTCTATCAAAATAGGATAAAGATAGGGAATGAGTTAGATCTCATAATATTCTATAATATGATATATCATGTGTATAATCTTTATGAGTTATGATGTTTTCAATTATTTGAACATGGTATATAGATATCAAGAAGATCTAGGTGAATAAAATTGGACTTCCATCAAGGGTATCCATAAGTATATGAGGTGAACTAATAATGTATTCATATTATATGGAGGAGATGAGGAACTATTCATTAGTGGTTATAAAAATGATTGATTTTATAAATTTTAGATTAGTCAAAAGTCATAATGTCGATATTTCGATTTTCTCCAAAGAGGAGTTCTGAGCTACATGATTTCAACGTAGCTAATTGTAACTAATTCTACAGTGGAGTCCAAGAAATTTCTTCTCTTGATGCATCCATGGAATTAGTTTGTATTCTCATAATTATCCAAGTGCTCAATGTGGTTCTTATAAGTAAATACTCTACCTCATTTTATTTTTATAACACTAGACTATTTCTTTCTAAAGATTTGATTTCACACCAAATGAAAAACAAAAACTTTAGATGTTTCATATCATAATGGATTTTTCTCAAGGATTTAATGATGTTGTGAGAAGATTATACATGGAGGGAAATATAGTTGACCCCATGATGAATTATTTATCTCATAAAAGGTAATATTATCATTAAATATAAAGTTCACTGAATGATATTGTCCACTGAATCTAGTGAAAGTGGGATTATATTAGAGTTGGTCCCCTAGAACTGTCTTTATTAGTATGTATTACATGATTTATTAGTATTTCTCATGTCACATACTTATTATTCCTCTGCATTAAATTTTTATGTGATAATATCTTAAGAATATTTGTTTTCCTGAATGGTTATTCCAATTCCCTACTATGATGAGAACCTGGAGGTACTACGACATTATTCCTGAATATATGTCAATGGACAGATGATATTTTTATGTGGGACATATTCAATACATATTATCAGGGTTAGGAGTCTCAAGTATCATTGAGACACTTTCTCATGGTCTCCACCCTTTGCGATATCCCAGATATGAGTTTTTGAGAACATGCACATTAATAGGAAATCAAAATTTACATGTCTAATTATGTGTTCCTATTATTAAATGTTTGTATTGATCCTTAAATGTTAATTTTAGTATTATTGGATATCATAAATCATATATATTGATATATTGATGAATATAATAATGACATATGGTCATTTTGAGGTAGGTTGAGTGGGGTACATCATGAGTGATATTGCGTTAATGGAGAATTCAACAAATGATTTATCCATTCAATCGCTTAATGGAAGTTAATATCCTGGCCCCATAGATGGGAATATAACTTCATAGATAAATCCATTTCCATTTCTTTGGGTGGTTCAGGGTATTTTTTAATAGTCAAAGAATAATTCATTGAGCATATATGTTGATGGCACTGGTTTGAAACCTTCTTGTTTTTAGATATTGTAATAAAATGATTATATTAAATAGTATGTTTTTACGGGTGGTTGGATGTTTTTCTTACATTAAAATAATTATCTATGGTTTTTTATATATTCACATAGATATCCTAGGACTTTTGGCATTTATTCCTAACTCAAATGGTAAAATACGCTAATGGCTCACATTCTATATATATCTTCAATCTATGTTAAATTGAATTAATGAATTTAACAAGATATAAAAATTAATATTTATTCTATATAGTTTGATCACCATAACATAATTACAAGTTATTTTAAAACAAAATTGAGTTTAAAAATAATAATAAACATTTATTTGTAGGTTTGGAGAATATAATAATTATTATATTAATCAACACAATAATGAAATGATATTTATTTATGAAATATTCATTATTGGAGGATCAAAAAATGTTGTTGAGGGAAAGTGGAACAATCTTATTGATCTAATAAGAAATGGTATAAATGATATATATTTATATTCTTAGATAGTTACATATTTATGGAGTTTCAAAATATTATTATTTTTATTATTAATGTATTTAGTTTTGACAAAGATTTATTTGGTTCGAAAGGTTCTAGTGTGTGATTTTCAAACAATAAACTTACCATAGTGAATATCTAAATATATCACCTTACCTAACCACTTATGGAGAAAAAAAATGGATAGATAGATACTATATAAAACACTAGATAAGGATATAGATATATTAGACATGATCTCTCTTCATGATATCTCATTCCATCAAGACAACATAAAGAGTTCTTTCTCTTTAAAGAATATTTATGTTTAGATCATCCATGAATTGCACAAGCAATCAATATTATCTATTCTAACACATAGTTTTCTGATGATGATGTTTAAGGACTATAGTCTATGTGTATAATAGCTCTGGAGCGATTCAATAATCATATATATAAACTAATACAAATAATGATAAGATCTAGTTAATAGAAATTCAATAAAATTTTAATTACATGTTGATGTAATTCTACATAAATTAATTATAAATTACATTTGATTATCCTCCTTTTCTTGTTATGGTGTTTCAAAATGGTGAAGTAATATATTATTTTATTAGAATATATCATTCTAATCATGTTTATAAAGTATTACATGAAAATAATTAATAAAACCTAATTTGTTCATATCATTAAAGAACTCTTCCATTATTCCCAGAACCTATAGTTTATTCATCCCATTTCATATGAATATGGTCTTATAAAAGGGAGAGATCTCATTCAAAGAGAATTTTCGATAGATTTTTTAAGTAAAATTATTGTATGTTCTGTGTGAGTTACTACCCAATAATCTCCTTAGTCAATTAAGTAGAGTATCATATAGATGTGCACCAAAAAAGTCATACATGATCGAGGTGAACCAAACATAGTGTATTAGACAAATGTGCATCAAACATATGAGACATGGGTATAGATTCTACAATGTGTAATGGACATTGGATTTATATAAAATTCAAACAAAATTGCAGAGTTTTTGACATAACATACTTCATGGATTATTACTAGATGGAAATTTTATGGTAATGTTTGAGTATATATATGTATTTTATGATTAGGATTAACTTTTTAGACTATATTATTTTATGAGACCTATTTAAAATATTTAAGAATAACAAAATAAAAAAATATGCCCTAATATTATTTTAGAGGAAGGCCATTTAAATAATATGATATTTCTACACAAAATTTATATTTAAGAAGGAGATTGTGAATGGGGTGTATAATTACCTTTTTGAGGCTTGTGATTGTGGTGTATAACTAATCACTTGTGAAATTTACTACCAAGGTGTATAACTAGTTACTGCTATTTTCTATTGTAGGAAATAACTAATTTCTATTGAATTTAAAAGAAAATATGTGTTTTTGGAATAATCGACATATAATGGAGTAAGTCAAATTGCTTAAACCTTGTAAACATCATGTTTTGTTATATTTATTTATATTTAATATAGATGAAAAGAGGTTGTGATATGTCTTTGATTTGATCAAGAACCCAAACCTGATTTAATGTATGAGTTTTTTGAAGTTTTCATATATTAATGTTATCACTAATTCACCTCCTACCCCTCTCGTTAATCTTACAATGACATGGTAACTGAATTTCTTATCCGAGATGAGGTTACCTTTGAACGATACCACTATATACTAAGGATAGAGAACATAAATTTAACTAAATATATGGGTATTCATAAATTTTAGTAAAAGAACTATCATATTTAGTGGAATTGGATATTACCCTACATTATATCTCTTTTCCTATAAGATATACATGAATTTATTATAATATTTTATCTCTATAGTGAGGGTGAAATGATAATAACTGATTAGATAAATATTATGTTTATTGAAAATAAAACAATTCCATATTGAGTTCCCTATCTGTGCAAAATTTCAAATTATGTATTGATTTTATAACTTTTAAAGAGATATTTGATATGTTTATAAGTGTTTATTAATGAAAAATTAATGTATGTGTGGGTAATTTACAAATTTGGAGGAGAAAGATTAATGTTATCATGATTGGTGATAATAAAAAAATTGATTAATAATTTACATGGTTCAGTGAGATTTTTAAAAATATTAAACGTCTTGGTGACAAAATAAAAGATTCTAATATTTTTACGAATCCAATAATAAACATTACAGAAAGGTTTGATCTAATGGTTTCAAATATAGAAGATTAAGTGGATCAATATTTTTATAAGCTTCATAATTTTCTAATTACATAATAATTGAGATAATGAAACAATCATAAAGATGGAATCTAAGGATGTAGTATATTTTAAATCTATGTTAAAAATAATTTTAATAATTAATAAATAATAGAAGAATCATATGATTATAATACTAATCATGATCAAGAGTATTTAAACAAAATTATTAATCTTCTTATAAAGATATACAAAAAGTGAAATTATAATGGGAAAAGTAAATAGTTTCTTATGTGATATAATTATAATAGAATTATCTATTTTTTGTAACTATCCAAAGAAAAATATTATTTATTCTAATTCATAAAAAGATATATAATTATTTTGAAACATAAGTTGAAGAAAAATAAGAAATTTCATTTTAGTAGGAAGGATATTGGTTAAAATAAATGCGTGGGATAACTCATCAACCATCAAGGAATCTGATGGTGAACTAAAAATATTAGGTCATATTAAAAGGAATCTTTATTTATCCAAACCTAATAATGATTATTAAAAGAGGAAATAACTATAATTGAATCTAAAATAAAATTTTGATGAAACTCTTGAGAAAATTACACATCTCAAGAAGGAGAGGAAAAAGTAAAAGATAGTAATTAACAAAATAATGATTTGAAATGTTTTTATTATCAAAAAGGATATATCAAAACATTTTGAGAATCGATTATATAAACAGAAAATTATTTATATATAAAATAACATGAAAATATCATAAAGAAAACTTAGTCAAGAAGGAGAACAACAACATGGAATTAATAATACATGTTGAGGAAATTACGTAGAACATATTGATGTTGGAAAATTTTAATATTATTTTAAAAGATAATAAGGAAAAATTGGATAAGAAATTAGAAGAGTTTCCTAAAGCATAGAAAATATTTCTTAGAACACAAATAGAGATAAAAGAATTTAGATAAGAGTTCAACAAATTAATTGAGTTTAAATATGAATCTTCTCAAGCTAATAAAAATAAGGGTTCTTAATGGTAGGTCAATTCATTATCCAAAAAATACATATTTTCATCTAACTATACATGTAGTGAATGTTTAAAATATATGATTGAATCATCTAGGTAAAATAATATTATGGAGAAATAATATTTTAAAAATCAATAATGTAATAAATCATGAAGATTCAATATAAACAAATATGCCTACATTTTATAAAGAGATAATGAAAAAACAATAAAACATTAATATTATTAGTCCAAACGATCAATGTTTAGAGGTAACTGATATACTTATATAATATTCAAGAACAAATCATACTCATACTAGTACAATATTTCTACTAGTAAAAAGGTATGAATTAATTAGGAGTTATGATAATCATACAAGAACAAAAATTATAAAAAAATAAGAAAAAAAAGTTTACAATGTGAAAAATGATTAAACTGAGGCATGTTATAATCATAAGAAATATGATCAAGTAAAAAAAAGTTCATTATTATCATTATATGTCTTCTATCCAAGTATATAAAAATTGAGGAAGCATAAAATCATATAGATGAAAAGGGGAAGAAACAATCTTCAGAATATGTGAATAAAGTTGATGATATGTTATTTAGAAATTGTGGTTTGAATAATCAGAAGAAATTCAATTGTTTTGAGAAATATTGGTATGGTACTAAAATTACATGACTATATTACTTTTCTAATATTATATAATTACAATTATTTATCAACATAAAATGAATAAATATAATTCAAAAATTGAATAGAATATTAAAAATTCATCAAATAAATCCACATATGAGAATAAAAACATTAGTAATTCTATGAAGGGTAATCAAAATAAAAAAACATCATCCCTAAATTTATTTAATTACAAGAATTAGAATTATATAATGAAATAATACTCACAATATAAATGTTAATTCTATGAATCATTGAGGTTTATCATTATTCCAATTACTCTTATTTATTTGAACTAACATTCATTAAATAATGGATATGAAATAGAGAATATAGATATATTTTTTATTATTTTTATATAAGAAATATCAATTCATCCTGAAACATTATTATCACCATGATTAGGAAAATTTATCTACCCTTCATTGGGAGAAAGGATGAAATATATGTATGACGACGAGGTATTCATGTGTTCAACCAAATTGATCTTCAAAGATAAATGATGATTTCTTAGAACTATAATATGTGGGTAGAGTTTTGTTTATTCACTTGATTTTTTGGATATATTTTTTGACATGGGTATAGGTTTTATAATAATAAAAGCACTTATATAACCCCTAATATAATGAATATGGGATACACTTGAGGAAATTATTATATAAAATAATTGTTACACACATCATTATTTACATTGATTATACACAATTTTTTCTATTTATGGAAATCCCACGTATACTTATAGTTGGATGAGTAAATGTTCTTTTTTCAAATATTCATCTGATATTATTCTTCTCATGGAGATATATTTCATAGTTCTAGAATATTGGAATGTAACTTCAGATGACAATGATGTTTATGTTTTAATTTTATTATCAATAAGGGTAAGAAAGATAATTCACACTGATATGATGGAGAACAGACATATGTGTGAAAATTCATTGGGTGAAAATATTGACATCAAAGTTGTGTGGGTATATTGATAATAAAAAAATGGTGATTTATTTGTTTCAAAATTTTTTGGATTCATTTTTATCAATATGTCAACATCTAGATGTTTGTGAATTAACATAAAAATTTCTAAAGAATATTTGTTTCTATGTTTAGTGAAACATTATAAGTTGGGTTATGATTCATAGATCCTTAATGTTTTATATGTTATGATTACTTTGTATATTCATTGTTTAGGAAATGTTATTTGAATGAAATAATATTTAGAAAAATGATGTTGTACAAGAATGAGGTTAATGGAACAAGTCTACTATAAGCAGTTCTCTATAATGAATTTATTGTGTTAAAATGTTTGAGTTATATAGTCATGGAGATGTGATAATATGATGTCTGATCTCTGAAGTTAATATGGAATGATTAAATATTTTTTTATCAGATAAAGATGATTATGAGGATAACAAATTGATTTTAACAGACTAGGTTAATCGGAAAACAATGTCTGGATGGAGGAAAGTATAAGGATATTCCTAATAGAGAAAACATGGAGTGAAATATGAATAATGTTAGTATAATGTTCTAGATAGAGGATGTTAATTTTACAGAATGAACTTTTAGAGATCTATTAGGTGGAGTACAGTAAATGCGGAAACTGGTGAATATCATTAGATGGAGAAATGTGAATCCTATTGAAGGAATACAGGATTCATGTATCAAATTTAAAATTGTTATTTTATAGAACAAATAGATCATATATAGAAGATTTACATTTGAAAGAAGTAATAGGATATTAAAAAACCTTTTTAAATTTGAACATTATGATAAGTAGTTAAATATACAATATTTTAAAATACAGAAATGTATTGATGTGGATTTAAAGTGATCATTTATTATAATATTTGAGAAACTCTATATGAAGAATGATTAATCTTATTTAAGTGGATGTTTTAAAGGTTTTCAATGAAAGGGATAGTTTAGTGAGAAATTCATATTTGTAACCCAAGTTTATTACTTTTATTTTAGAGGAAACTGAGATTATAAAAAGGTAGAGAGCTCATTCATAGAAATATTGCTATTGAATTTCATGACAGGGGGAATTATATGTTTTCTATCAGTTGATATCTAATAACATAAATTGGTGAATAAGTGTATTATCTAATATAATTCCATTATATAGAGGCATATCAAACCATTATTTATTACATACATCATATCAAACAACGTCATATTAGATAGGGGAGACTAGAACGAGGATTTCCCAATGCAGCATCTTGAATGTGTACTAGATGAAGGTGAAATAGAAAGAGGCACACCAGAATGTTGAGTACCATAAATAACATACATAATTATATATTTCTTGATGGATAAATTCTAGTGTGGTTTGATTATATCCATCTCTATCAATAATAGGAGGATGTTTTAAGACAA
Organism: Viscum album; assembly: GCA_963277665.1. Taxonomy (NCBI): domain Eukaryota; kingdom Viridiplantae; phylum Streptophyta; class Magnoliopsida; order Santalales; family Viscaceae; genus Viscum; species Viscum album. The sequence continues at coordinate 1,975,299,827 of OY728133.1, forward strand.
TCATAAATTTTAGAGTTTTTAAAAGATATTTATAAAAATATATGCTTGAAAAGGTGATACATCCTATTTTTTTAGGAAGTAAATATGATGAAGAAGTTCTTTAGATAGTAAATTTATAATAATTTATGGGCGTTTGGGTGATAGGTATAATCAGCTACAAGAGTATTGTGATTGGGGCTATAACAAATCACTAAGGGAAATTGGACCTAGCAGAAAAACTTGTTACTAATGTTTTTAATTGTGGTGTATAACCAATTATTATTAATTGTAATAGAAAATACATGTTGTGGGTTATAACCAATATTTAAATTTCAGATCACATTGATTAGACCCTGTAACCATTATACACACATCTTAAGAGGAGTTATGGGATATGTTTTTCTGGATCGATAACTCAAAAAAATTATACGCTGAATTTTGAGATTAAATCGTAAGGAAATCGAACACTAATTCACCCCCTCAGAGACATATAATTCTTACATTGATTTGGGATCAAAGCATTATTTATGTGTCAATTCCTCCAAAAGCTAGAAATAACTATATGTGGGGTGATTTTGGCTTGATCAATCCTCAACTAATTATTTATACACATTTTTTAACATTTTGATATTCATTTTTCATTTGGTTTTTACATTTACTATAATACCCTATGAATTTTGTATATAATAATAATAATCTTGAAAACTTTACTAACACATAACATTATGTGTTACACATGTTTAAGTTTATTAGAAAAAATTTATAACTTATATGTGATTATTATGACATTTCCTTTCAATTGGTGGGTATTATTTGGTGAAAATATATTATTAACTAAATGCATACTATCCTGACTGAGTAAAAAATTATGGTTTAATTTTTAGTAAATTTGCATTAATTTTTTAGTAAATTAATTTTATTCTTTGAAAATATGTTTTATTCAAAATTGGTTTTCATTTATTTATTTGAACGAATGTCATCATTAATTTTAAGACATTTTAGAAACTATAATTTATGTGAATGATATAATATTTGGGATAATAATATCAAAATTATCTTTAGATGAAATATTTGTATTTTTTCAAAGTATATATTTTTTAATGAATAGATAAATGGAAATTTTTTTAATTTTTTTTATTTTACTAGTATCAAGGTTGTTAAAATTAAAGTTACGGTTTTATATGGATTTTAATTAACATATGCTATATTTTATTAAAATATTCAAAATAATTCCTTAAGAATCAATTTTATAATTTTTTTATATATTTACTTATAGTTTGAAATGAATTTTCATAATATTATTTTAAGGTCATAATGTTTTTCCCATATTAACTAATTAAATTAACATACAGTAAGTAATTATTTTATATAATCAAATTTATAATAATATAATGTTTATTACTAGTCATAGAGTTAATGAGAGAAAAAATATTCTAAAAAATGTTGCTTCCTGAAAAAAAACATTTTATTGCACATATGTGTTTCATTTTTTAATTATATTCTTCTATTTATGTTAATTGAATCCAAAAAAAAATTATTCTATATCTATAATAATAATATTTAAATTTGGTAAATTGTTACTTTTATTTTTTTCATTACGAATAGTTACCTTAGAAAATATTTATCACGTCAGTAAATATCAAATTAGATTAAAAAAATCTGATTATGCATTAAAAATTTCTTTAACACTTACCTATATATAATTTTATGATTGTAATTTAACCATTTCTGTATATTTTAATAAAATATTGAAACATGGTTGCATTTATATATTTTTTACCTTTATAATATTTAGTTAAAAGATAATGTAAAAAATATTATTTTTTTTCTCTTACTATCTCTAATATTTTAGGATAGATAAAACTATAATTTATGTTCAGTTATAAAAATTTATCTGAAATATTAATTAATTATTATTATCAGTGTAATTTATATTTAATTTTTAGGGATTCAACAGTTACCTTAAATGCTTAAACAATGCATACATAATGTTTGGGCAAGCTATAAATAAATGAAGTGAATGATTTTCAAAACACTAAAATTAATGATTTTTTAATGATTTAAATTTTAACATAAATTTTTAGGATAAATATAAAATATTATTGTTTTTTTAATTTCTTTAATTATAATTTTATTATTTTCATGTTTTTTTGAAAGCCCAATTTTGTGAATAGTGTCAAAAATAACATTAATGTAATTTTATTTTATTAAATTATATAAAATTCCGAAAAATAACATGACATCAACCAACTGAATAGTATATAATTCTAAATATCAACTATTTTCCACATATGGGTTGTTTTTTCCTTTTATAAGGACATTCTTGAACCTTCAAAAACAGAAAGATTTGATATTTTAATAATCATTAAAATGATTAACAAGGGTAAAATCATTGATATAAGAATGAAATATCACATAAACATATATACATTTTATTATATGATATTATTGAATCTAATCATCATTAAAAAATTTAAATAAATAAATTTTCAGTAACTTTGTTATAAAAATTAATTTATATTAACTTAATACATTAAGAAATTCTAAGATTTCCCCTCCCATTAATTTTAAAAGGGAACCACTTATCCCCTCTTCCTAAAACATTTTTAGACTTAATAAATGGAATATACCAACTATAATTCCATTATATATTCATTAAACAAGTATTATACATTTTTTATAAATACTATCTCTTTTAGACTTAATTTGTATGATAAAAGTCGTTTCTCAACGAAGAGGTAATATTAATTGATCATTTTCATTTTTATTTCATCCCTAACCACCTATAAATCCATGTTGTCCATTTTAAAATAATTAATTAAGAAAATTAATTATATTTCGTTGTTTTTATAAATATCAAACAACCATTATAAAACGTTTTTTTGTCCTAAAAAATTAAAAAAACATCACACATGTATATGTAATCTCCATGTAGTTGTGTAATAAGTTTTTTATCATCACATTACTTAGATAATTAGAATGATAATTTTCATAAATATATATGTTATTTATGATATTATTATTATTCTAGAAAGGAAAATTATTATTTTTCTATTTTTTCATTCCATTATTAAAAAAATATTCATTTGTATATTAGTATTATTAACTCCATGGATGGTGTAATTCATTAATATATTAATAAATTTTAATGATGAATATAAATATACATATATAATAAATATATATGATATTTATATCATTATTAAATTTTTTGAGATGATTTAATCATAATATAAGTAGAAACATGCAGGAGAAAAAAACACCTAACACCTGAAACAATTATGATAATGAAATATTATTAGGAATGGATGATAAGATGTTATAGTTGGATCAAAATTGCTATTATAAATCTTAATATGGTTCTTTTATAAGTTAATGACAAATTTAAAACCATTATACATGATGATAAATCATGTTCAACTAAGGGTAAGAGTGAGGTAAGGGGTTTCTTAACACAATTTCCATTTGTTGGGTTGTACTCATATTTCATTGGCAATGTTATCCCATGATTAAGTGTGAAACGAACAATGAATGAATTATTTTTTATTAAAACTTTTTTTTGAGTATTTGCATTTTTAAAAAATAACCACTACGTTTATTAATTATCAATTTAATAATATAATTTCATTGTAATTTATTTCATCTTAATTTTCACTCCATTTAAACTAATTTGATATTAGGAACATGTTTACATGTATATGGTGTATATAATACACCATTGATTTATTTATTTCAAATATTTACTTATTCATGATTATAAATGTTTCAGTTAGTGTTACTCTTTCTATGGTTATGTTTTATCGAGCTACCAAGGATGTAATAATATTTTTCTACAATCACTTTTATTGTATTTTTCTTACAATTATTAATGTAATCATATAATATATAATTCAAAAACAATATATATATTATCCGATTTATATTTAAGGATTTACCATGTTTTCATTGAACTTATCCACTATTTGGAACTAAAATCTATTAAAAATGATTAAAAAAATTGACCTTATTTATGATTTTGATAATGTATTCTTTTAATTTCCATATTTTTTTAAAAAAAATCAAAAGCCCATTTTATTTACTCAATTTATTTATTACAGAAATTTCAACTTATCATTAAATTTTTAAAAGGTGTCAATAGATTATTTATAATGTTTTATAGAAGGGTCCTTTTTTAATTTCATTTAAAAACTGTTAAACGGAATATACATTTTTATGATATACACCATTAAAGAATTTTCATGCCACCATAGTTGTTTTTCTACTACAAGATTTCAATAGTTTTTAAAATAAAGTTATTTAATGAATTAAAATATTTATAAATTTCATTTCCATTTTCAAAAAGGAATTATTTTACTCTAAAACCCGTATTTCTAATAAACCAGATGTCATATTTCATCATATAATAATTTTTTGTCATTAAATTTCCCTTGAAACATTCATTTTCACTGAATAATAAATTTATTTTAAATATCCATATTTTTTATCATGTGTTTTATTATTTACAAAAATATATATTATTTCTACATTTTTTGTGTTAATTTGAAAACTATTGTAATGACTGATAATAATATAAATATAATATATTCTTGACTTATTATATATATTTAATTGTAAGGTGTATTGTTTCTGAATGAAATTGAACATTCGATATATGTAGAATTCATTGGCATGCAGTGACTAGTGGGACCTGATTATATATTTCCCCTCATTGCATCGATCGTTCTCATGTGGCCAACTATTTTTCTAAAATTATTAAATGGGTTGTTAGTGTATACCAACACATTAGTTAAAATTTATTTGCATAATGATTTTATGGTCAATATATCATGATTTACATGATCCTAAAATCGAAACTTATGCATCTCATTCATTAAGATATAAATTATTACTATCCATGAAAATATTGAATTTATATTGTCCATTGATGAATTTCATTCTAAATTATTAATTAAAGTACATGTGTTTTTTATTATTAATTATTCATTATTGATTATTCCTTATTTAATTATGATTTATTTTTTTTATATAACCATTAATGGAAATTTGAGCACAATATATTTTTTATGTTTCCTTTACCTAAGTTGACATAAAATTTATTGGGATTGATATTAAAGGATGTGAAAGAGATAATAATTATGTTATCAAATAAAACACTTTTTTATCTTTTTTTTCAAATATAATGTGATATTTATGTATGTATCTAGTTTGCTAAAACTACACAACATTAATGAAACCAACAACTCTTGGCTATTAGAGTTTGCTATTTATAGTTTTTATCATAGAAATTTTAAAATAAAAAGTGTCAACTAGAATTAGGAAAACAATGATTATAGAACATAACCCTATTTTAGACATTAAGGATATTTCTAATTATATAATGATATCCTAAAGCTTTGGGTAAGGTATAAATTATATAGTTTCCATGTAATAAATCCATTACTAGATGCTATAAGTGGTTGTAGTTTTGGAATAGATGTATCTTTGCGTAAGAAAATTTAATGGAGATGGTTGAATATATCTCGACCATCATTATAGTACATGCTGAATATACCCTTACTACATATAATGTTTAACACTCTAGGTTATTATTAGGTTAATTCATATTTTCTATATGCACCATTAGGATGAATGTGACAACAGGACATGTAGAATCCTTTTATATTCTATAGTGATGGTTTCTTTAGTTTATAATTCTACAGTCTATTGTTAGTTTAATGTCTCATATTTCTATTTTGAGGTTTCATAATATTGGATTTTAAAACGATTTAGGATATTTTGAGAGAAATATTAATGGGTTATTACCCTTGGGCTTAGTATTTGATTTAGTGAAAATGTTATTTGATAAATAATTATTTATTCAAATAATATTAATGTTGTTGGTTTCCATTAGGATTAATATGATCATTAATGTTAATTTAATAATATTCAATTAAGACTATTTGATTTTGTGGGAAAAATAATTTTTGTAGAAAACATTAGTGGTTAAAACTGATTTTAGGGTTAATATTATTTTTATGGATGTTCATTATATTTTTTGGAATGTTACTGGAATTTTATAAATAATTTTTAACAATGAAAACAACTGACCTTCATGGATACAAACTATAAAATTGGAAAAGGATATGGGGCGTAAACCAACAACCAATGGGTGATGAGGGTGCAACGCCTACCACTATCCTATGTGATGTCCTAGTCAGTATGCCATTTTCATATTCAACTAGTTTTATATATAAATGTTGTATTTATTTTTGGAATCATAATATACGATATTTTTTTAATTTTTTGGTAATTTCATGTGATTAATGATATTTCAGGAGATATTTTATTTGGTTGAGATATATATATATCCTTTGGGATTAATGTAAAGTATTATTTTGAAAGACCATTGTTACGATTTTTTAATATTTAAATTGAATGGTATGAGATAACCATTGAGGATAAAATATTATTTTATTTTTAGGGAAATGTGGATAGTTTTGATATAGGGATATTTATTTATAGAATGATATATATTAAACCATTAGATTTATTATTTAATTTTGGATTTTAATGTATTATTTCATTAACTGAATATTTAGACATATTGGATAACCTATGATAATATCTAGGGTTTTAGTTAATATATAGGGATATTAGGAATGACTTGAATATATTTTATGGGCCTTATGATCCATTAAAATTTAATTTTAATACTAAATTCAATAGTATTTCATTATGAATACATATCATTTTGATAAATATATGTTATTGTATTAAAAAAAGTAATGAATTATATTATAAATTGCACGTTAGTATATTTTATCTTATTCTTAGCCTAGTATGTAAAATACTCCCTCATGTTTTAGAAAAGTATATTTAAATAAAAAAACTTTTACCTTCATTTCAAATGAATTGATGGTTTTTTCTGCCATCATAGACTTATAATTTTTTTTCATTAACATTATCATGACAATGTTCCCCTTTGGTCTCTATATGTCTTTGTACATTAATTTTTTCTTCCTTTTCTATATTTTAATTTTCAACTAACAATATACATATGTATAAACCCAAATATGTGTTATTTTAGGTAACCATTATGATTCCAACTTCCAATTTTCATAGCATGCCTTATTATCCTTCTGTAAGATGTGTCTTTTCAATAAAGGTATTTTCAATATTAAAACATTAATGAAGGAAATAAAATTTTAAGGGAAAACTTTATTTATAGTGAGGATAATGTAAAACCCTGATAATTTACTTTAATATAATATTTATCTCGATATCTTTCATTACACACAACATTACGTTTTATAAAAATTGAGATATATTATGTCACGAACCATCCTCAGGGCCCGTGCCGTGACTACCCCCAGCCCGCCTTCCATAGGCCAGGGGCTGGCGACTAGTACCAAGGCTTAAATACCGGAAAAAGGGAAGGCATTCCCTTTGAAAAGAAAACAAGCACCACAGAGTAAGCAAGCGGAAAAGTAAACACTAAGTGAAAACTGTAACAAGTTGTGCTGGAAGAAAAAGGGGCCGGAAATACAAGAGCAACTGTAAAGTAAAAGTGAAAGGGAAAAACAGCAACTGAAAATAAAAGCCTCAGCGTCGAGCCACCCTCTGGAAGTCCCACCTGAAGGGTGGGTACAGATAGACTCCACAGCTCCTCGGTCCAGCCATCCGCTCTGAGTGCGTCCCGCCCAGTGGTCCACCTCCAGGTACCATCCTACTCCGCAAGCCTCCACCACGATTAGTGTTGTCCGTCATCAGCAACCAACACAACGAAGTGCGGACATATCCCGTGCAGGGGTGAGTATAAACTACTCAGTAGGGACCCCGAGACCCCTGAAGGTCTCCCAGAATCCACAAAGGATAACCACAAAGGAAATACACAATTACGATGTAACAACCGACACTGCTTAGGTATATGCCCATACATATACCTAAGTCATCAATTCCTGTTCGGATCCAACATCCGAGCCCAAGCACAACCCAGTCCACACAGGAAATAAAAACGTATACCCACACAGGATAGCACAACACAATCCACAAAGGAGAGTAAACGGAAAATCCACACAGGATAGTTAAACACAATCCACAAAGGAGAGTAACACAAGATTCAGCTCACACAGGTATACTTCTTCAAATGATGATAGAGATGATCAGATGTAGCCACTGATTCATCTAATCCATCAGACCCATAAAGGATCGGAAGGTACTAACCCCCCGCAATTCCCCACATAGGATCGATCATGAAGTTGGACCCAAAGCTATTGGGGAACTCCTTCTCCATCAAGTACAGTGGTTATGCCGCTACAACCAAGCGCTTCCCTCTTACCTAGGACGACTGTAGTTCTCCACCTATCGGGTACTGTGGGCATGCTGCTACCACCAAGCGCTCCCCCGTGCCGTTACAACCAAGTGATCCTCCGTCGTAGGTCTACCACTACAACCAAGCGCTCCCATGTGCCGCTACAACCAAGCACACATCTGTCGTGGGTCTGCCGCTACAACCAAGCGCTCCCCTGTGCCGCTACAAAAAATAGCACCTCTATCGTGGGTCTGCCGCAACAACCTAGCGCTCCTCTGTGCCGCTACAACCAAGTGCACCTCTATCGTGGGTCTGCCGCTACAACCAAGCTCTCCCCTGTGCCGCTACAACCAATCGCACCTCTGTAGTGGGTCTGCCCCTACAACCAAGCGCTCCCATGTTCCGCTACAACCAAGTGTACCTCTGTCGTGGTTCTGCCACTAAAACCAAGTTCTCCCCACTGGTCTATCCATAACACACCGAGTCATTCGATCAGCAGTCGTCAAATCTCAACCGGCTCTAGGGTTCTGCACACAGCAAGCTCATTCCGGGAGGGTCCACTCCACGACCTAAAAGGTCGATGCATCAATTGACATGCAGTCCAGAGTTGATGTATCACAAGATGTACCGTAGTGGTCATTGTCGAAAACACGGAGGATTCGCGTACTGTTCTCATCATCGTCGTAGTCGAATCCACTGAGGATCTCTGTATAGTCATTGTCGTCGTAATCGCAGCCAGCACTAGGGTTCCCGCACATAGCAAGCTCGTTCGGGAGGGTCCGCTCCACAAGCCGAGAGGCTGATACATCAACTGACAAAATGTCCGAAGTTGATGTATCCAAAAGTTCTGTATCGCTAATAGGAACTCAACGTCGCAGACAGCGCGTCAATCGGACGCCCGGTCTGAGAGTTATTGGTTTTTTCGTTCCAGGGGCCCGGTTGGTTTTTAAGGCAAAACCAACCCAACCATACTCCACCTGCATCCAAACCTCGGGCGGAGTGAGTCAAAAGATCTGTCTCACTTAGAGGAATCAACCAAAGCTGATGGCACGTCAATCGGACGTCTGTAGCTCAAGATATGAGTGTTTCCGCTCCGAGGGCCCTGTTGGTTTCGTGTACGAACCAACCCGGACGAAACCAAATTATTCAGAAACCTTCAGTGCGATATACCGAAACGACCACCTCGATCCAAGGATCACGTTGCCGCTGACTGCGCATCGTTCGGAGTCCCGTAGCTCATGTTACGGGCAAATGACCAAAAATGGTCCGAAGACGGGGGGGGGGGGGGGGGGGGGGTCCGGGCCCGGGACGACCCGGCCCAACCCCCTGGATCGGCTGAACCGGGTCGAACCGACCCGGTACGACCCGGCCGGACCTGGTACGGCCCGTCCAGGGCACGGCCCGACCGGTCGGACCGGCCCGGCTCGGCTGAGCGGTCGAGCGCTCGGGTGTCGCGGGGCGCCGCCCCCGCGGATTGGAGGTGTCGCGGCCCTCGAAGGGCCGCGCTGATTGAACAGATGCAGAACATCGTTGCGTCCCGTGTGGGAGAGCCGGACCCGCGTGGCCGCGGGTCTGCTGGCCAACGCCGCCGCGGCTGAGGTCGCGGCGGCCCGCCGGGGCGCCGCCGCGCCACTGGTAACTTCCACGGGCCACCGGAGTTGCTCCGGTGGTCCGTTTTCCTTCCCGTCTACGTCGTTGTTCCTACAGGGTTCTGTTCTTCACTGCGGAATCATCAAAATGCCCTTGTGTCACGTTTCACCATCGCCCGCCATATCCGCACAACCACGAAGAACGACGGAGGGTTGTCGGGTCGTGTTCGTTTGGCCCGCACCCTCCGCGTTAGTTAATAACAACCGGAGAATTTATTCAACACATGAAACAACAATTTTAATAAATTAAAATTGTTCATATGAATCCGACTCTTTAACTTTTAAGAAACGTTCACGGGAATATAAAATATTCACAACAACCCCTACCTCGTCATGTCGTCGCCCGCGGGTTCTTCGCGGAATTGGTCACTGCGGAAGGAGGCGATCGTCGCGTCGTCACGGTATCCGGCGTTGCGTCAATGATCTCTGAGGTCCATGAAACAACAGATTTAATTTTTAATAATTAAATTCGTGTGTTGTTTTAAACCACAAACAAGTTTAAAAAAAAGAAAACCGAGATCTCTTAACTCAAACAGAAGATCGAAGATTTTGTCGCAGAGGAAGGAACGCCACAGAAGAACGTCATGGGAGAGGAAACGACGGTGTTGCGGCACACGTCGTCGCGTCGTCGATTTCCGCGGGTTCGGCGTTCTTCATCGGGGGACAGAGTTCTTCGTGTTCTTCGCGTTCTTCGCGTTCTTCGCATTCTTCACGAAGGAGGATGAAGAACTCTTAGTTTCTGTAAAATCCTCTCAACGAACCTTTTTCCAGAAGTCGTGCGTTGGTCTTATTTTATTATTTTGCCAACAAATGAAAAAGAGGTAAGTAACGAACCATTAATTCGTAGAATTAATTCAATGAAAGAAACTGCCCATTTAATTCATGAATGAAACCGCCCAATTAAATGGTGCGTTAAGAATTTTAGAAAACGCATCAGTTGACTTTCATAATGACGGGTTTTTGCGGGTGAGTTACTTAGCAGAAAAGAAACGGCGGGGCTCGTGCGGGCCCCACCTCACAAATATCCTACCAATGAGGTAGGATATTTTTCTAGATAGCACCCTATCTGTATCAACTCATCTTAAGCCGCTTTAATTGGATTCAAGTGGCTTCCATGTGGCTTAAGTGAAATAAAATAATGTTTGTCGTACAATTATTTTATTTCTTAACTTTATGCCCGAAAATTAAAAACCACACCTGAGCAAACAAAACTCCGAAAGAGGATTTTCTAAGAAATTACCGGCGCTGCGATTTCATCGGTGCCCTTAGAATTTGATTCCGATCACCATTTAAAAAGTTATAAAAACCCGCTCGTTCGTTCACTGAATGTACCCGAGCCAATCTTCGAAAATTAATTCCAGGCACACCGGGCCTCGGAATCAGGCACCGTCAAAAACTGCATTCTTGTAAAATTCCAAAGAAAATTACGAAAAAAAATTTCCATGAAATATACGGGTCTTTACATTACTCCCACCACAGGGATTTATGTCCCTGTAAAGCATCACCATAAACTTAGGAATACAAAGGCGGTACTGAGCACGCATCTGAGCCTCCTGCTCTCAAGTGCTCTCCTGGAGGTTCCCGAGCTGCCATCTGAAGTGCACTAGAGGAATCGATCTTCCACGTAGGAATCACTCTTGTCAATCCTCGATCACCACTGGGACCTCCGCAAAAGTCACCCGATCACCAAAGACCGGCTCTTCATGGTCAAAGATTTACGTTGGGTCGTTCACGTATCTCCTATGCTGAGATACGTGGAAGACGTCATGCACCCGACACAACTGTGGTGGTAGAGCCAGGCGATAAGCCACCTTGACAATCCTAATGAGGACCTGGAAGGGTCCAATGAAGTGTAGAGACAACTCTCCGCTTCAGACAAACCTCCGTAATCCACGTAGAGGTGAGACCCACAAGAAGACATGGTCGCCATCCTCGAACTCTAGTGGCCTCCGCCTCTTGTCAGTAAAATAATTTTGTTGGCTCTGAGCTGTCCTCATCTGCTCCTAGATGACCTGGACCTTCTCTATCGTGGCCTCGACCACCTCTGGTCCCACAAGAGCTGCTATGATTTCTTCATTTCCGATAATAGAAATCCGGTCTCATCCCCTGGATGAACCACGTTCTTTGCCTAATACAATCAATCCCGACATGGATTATACTAACCCATACCAGCGATGACTTCTTAAGGCCTCGACGCTACTACCAAGAGATCCAACCGTTACTCTCGCCTCTAAGGGTTGAGTCACACTGTCGGCATCAGTGTGTGGTAACTGGGTCTCCTCTAGTAGATACCACTCAAGTGAAAATGCCACAAGAATAGGTGTCTTTTATTACTGCATCTCGAGTACAAAGACACAAATCATCTACAAACATACATCAATAAAACTAGAAACAACATGAACAAAGGTCTCCAGGTCTGGAGCTAGTCCCGCTCCTGTACATCTGCTCCCGGAGCTCCATGATCGTAGTCCCCAGCTGCCTGAAGCTGAGCTCTCCCATGTCCTCATGTCCCTTGCGGTCGGGGTGGACCTCCTGGTGGTGGTCGTGCCAACACCCCGAAGCGTCGTGCACCTCTAGCTGCACGGCCAGCTCCCCTGCCATGGTCACCTGCTCCTTGCGGCCCACCCTGATTGAACCTTTGCATCTGCCTAGGGGGACCATCGTCTATATGCTGGTCATCCGTATGGCGGGTCGGACAGTCACGAGCCATGTGACCAATCCCGCCGCATGAGTAACACTGCCCTCTCATGGCAAGTCGTTTCCCACCCCGAGTGCCTCGCGCAAATGATCCAGAGTCATGCTGTCGACGACCTATAGGTCTAGTCCTCTTGGACCTCTGTGTTATCTATCTACTGCCCACTACAGAAGACTCTGCCGCATGCCGGCATGTGGTGGGTCATGCTGCTGGACACTGCTCATCAAGGAAACTGTCCACTAAGAGGGCTCGCTCTAACACCCCTGCCTGAGTCGGAATGTTGAGGGAGATCATCGAAGACCTGATCTCGTGCCGCATTCCATGCTCGAAGGTCTGGGCCCAGAAGAACGGGTCCCGTACCATATCTGTGGAGTAGCGCGAGAGATCAGTAAATCTCGCTGAGTACTGGGCCACTGTCATGCTTCCCTGCCGCAACTGTAGTAGCTCCTGGATGCACACCGCTCGGAGGGTGGCTGGGACGAACTCGGAGCGGAAGATGCTCTCAAAGTCTGTCTAGAGGAGAGATATCTCGTCGTGCACCTGGAGCATCAAGATCCACCATCTGCATGCTGTCGTGTGCAGGAGGCTCACTGCGAGGATCACCATGAGGTCTTCTGGTGTCCTCACTAATCTGAAAACCCGTACAACTCCCTCAATCCAGTCCTCGGCGGCCTGAGGGTTCGTCTGTCCACGGAACCTGGGCGGTCGCTGGTGTAACACCCGAGACTTTTATGTTATATAAATTATCAAAGGAATCTTTTTCTACGCAACACTTGCTTGACTTGCTTTACACGCAATCGCGACCTTCCTCGATAGCTTGCGTCGTACGCAATACCGAGTTTCACTAAACAACAATATGCTATTAAAATTAGCCGTTATGAATAGTAATAACCACTTTTTGAAATTTTATAAATTTTATTTTTCAAAATGGACTTCATTTTTGGACTCAGAATATCGAAATTAGCCTAGGGTGAAATTTTGGTATTTTTCTGAAAACTTTCAATTTTTGATGAATAGTGAAACCACTAAGTGGTAGGTTAAAAACTGAATTTTGCATAAAACCTAATTTTACCGCTTCTGTGAATGGAATTTCAAAAATCCGAGAGACACGGTTAATATCAAGGACTAAAATGTGGTTCAATGAGATGAAAATAATTTTTTGGTGAATAGTAACTTTTTACTATTTTTACCGCGGTTAATAGTAAATAGGGTAACTAAGGGTAAATATGATATCAATATTACCCTAACACATGTCCTAATACTATTGGACAAGTGTAATTCGACCAAAAACAAACTTAGGAATAAAATATGACCATTTAGGCCCACTTGGATTAGATTAGGACATTTATTATTAATTTATTTAAAGAAGGGTTAAAATAGTTAAAATCAAAGTTTAACAAGTAAATCATTTTTAATATAGGGTTATACATAAGATAAATTCGATTTTAAATATTCATTAGAAAGCTAAATAGATTTCCTACATGATGGTATTTTATTTGTAATTTTTAGACATCAAATAATTTAATTTATTTATGACACAAAGATGATGCAGTAATTATCTTATTAATGAAATATTGAAACAATTGATAATATAAATACCAAAATAAATGTAATTTGAGACTTTTTATGAATTCCACTAATTTTCTAGGTTACTATGATATATTAGTGTTGATTTAATCAACTTGGTTCGAACATATAATTCTGTTATGACTTTCACAAAAATCATATATCAAATAGTGTCAAAATTGACACAAAATAGTTTTTAAATCAAATATTATTTTATTAATTGTTATTTTATTCCTAAAAATCTATGGTTCGGCCAAATGACTTAGATAAGGATATATATATTAATAATAAACAATTTGGGGTTCGTTTGGCATGTTATAGAAAGTTTATTAACCATATAGTGAAAGAAAACAAAAAGACACGGTAAAAGTTAAATTAATTAACTTAGAGTTAAATCTAATTGATAAGGTTAAAATAATACCCTAAACTTGTCTAAATCCTATTGGTTGATAGGATTTCGACCCTTCCCCACTTTATCTTCGAAATAAGACCCTTTGGAACCATTATAAACCGATTTTGACTTTAATATAAAATAATATTTTGAGATATTCCTAAGGTGCCCCTCTCCTCCCTTATAAAAGGGCACCTCCTCCCCCTCCTCCTCACACCAATTTGAGCACTCAAGCTCGGCCAACCCCTGCCATTTTCCCTTCTCCACTTCCCTAGAATAATCCTAGAGGTCCTGGTCTTCTCCAAAGACCAATATTAGTTCCTTAAGTGGAGGATTCAAAAAGGCGTTCCAAAGAAGAGGTAATATCCATTACCGATCTTTTCAATTTCTTTCTTCTTCAACTTCTTCTTATTCAGTTGTTTCATGATAAATTAATAACATCAGTATTACTTACATACTGATATGTTATTATAAATATGAAACAACCCTAATTCACCTTCTATCCATCCTACGGAAAAATGAAATCACCGCGCGTGCGTACGTACGGAATACCGTCTCCACGCCGTGGTGTAATCTATTTCCCACCATCACCTTACAAGGATGGGTATAATGGTGTAATGAGTAACTATATATGATTATTATTAAGTAATATTGATACTGAAATAATATATATATATACTCCAATAAAATTCCACGATCATAGGAACGATATCATCACTCGTGCGTACGTACGGAATACCGTCTCCACGATGTGATGCGACTCGTTCTACATGATCTTCATTTCATAATGATTGTATAAATGAATTGAATGAATGAATATGGTATATACTACACTAATACCATTCTGGAAATTAATTATCTATAACCTAAAGATAAGAATAAGAATTTATTCGACAAAACACGCATAAGAACAAAAAGTTATAAAGACCCGAGTAACAAGTAACAATGAAATATTACTAACAAGAAGCTAATAATATGACCATATATGATCTCATATCAATATGTATGATTCTGTAATAAGTCAATAACATTATTTAAACCATTATACAGGAGCTTCGGACACGAACAAAGAAAATCGGACCTAAGGTAAGGGAAATATCACAATCTCATTTTTATCCGAGATTGTTTGTACTTTGAAATTTACTGGGGTATATTTTATCATCCACATCCATGTTTCCTCAATATGTAATGTTATTTACAACAACCTACAATTGTTTAAATCCAATTTTACCCTTCGGTGAGTTTTTAGTAAAAGATATGAAAGGAATCTTTTGTCGTTTTTCGTACGAGGTACTTTTTGACTTTTCCGACAAAAGTACGAAGAATGTTTTTTAAAACTTAAACGGCACAAACGGATTTTTACGGTTTTATAAAGCCTTATTTTCATGAAGCTTCCTACAAAAGATTTCATGACTATTTTTAATAAAATCTCTTTCTTTTAAAATTTCATGATGTTTTGTGAAAAGAAATTGATTTTGAAGAAGAAAGGATATTTTCCTCAAGAATTCAATTCAAGTGTTTTATCAAAATTATTTTCCATCTAAGATAATAAAGGGTTCTGTTTCTATCCATATTTTTACATTGGTTTGACTATGTTGTGATGGAATTATGTTTATGAATTCCTTTATCATATATGAATTGATTTATGATGTCATGATGTTTCAAGAATCCCATTTTTGTTATATGTGTTATGCGATGATGTATGTTTTATGATTATGTGGCACACATAAGAAAGGATTCATTATAAGATGGGTGGGACCTATATCTCCCTCCAATGCATTGGGTAATGATTTTATATCTCATGAGATAGACATGGCTGGAACGGAAGGTTATTTCGGTTCAGTGATACAGGACTGAAACGAGGAGTGAACTCGGTTCAGAAAGGGACTTTGTCCACTAAGATAGTCTTGGCAATGAGTCATTACTAACAAGAAATGATTTTCCATGATTATGTGTGCATGCCACAAAGTTTCAAGTTTTATGTTATGGGGATCTCATTTTCACTTCTATGATTTATTCCATGTTAAGATATTATGATCTCTTTTGCAGGTTTTGATTTTCATAAAGATATGATATGATTTTTTATTTCCTTTATTTGCCCTTGCTGAGCATTTGAGCTCACCCTTTTATGTTTTCTTTTCCCCAGGTCAGGAAGATGGATATTAAGTAGAATATGCTAAAAGGGACCCTAGATATGATGAAATAAATGGGAGACACTGTAGAAGATTTATGAACCAGTTGTTTATGTTTCCCCAGTTTCTAAAGACACTATACCTATACGGTCCTTTGTGGTTTTGTCATATGTTGTAATAAGAGTGATTCAATTTTGAAGTATTAACAATGTATGTAAAGTGTGGGTCGTTATAGTTGGTATCAGAGGAAAGGTATAGTCAACCTTTGTAAACTAGGATGTGAAAGCCTTAGTAAGAACCCTAAGGATAAGTCTAAGCATAGAACACAATCTTAGTGTTTTAGAAATGGCCTTGAATAACCTAGGATAAGACCTTAAGCATGAAAATTTTATTCTTGAATTATGTGGTTTCCTATTATAATTAGTGTTGCTCACACTATTATTCTTGGTTTTAGTCAATGGCTGGAACCCGAAGGAACCTTGTTAATGCGGAATGCGATGGGCAATGCAATGATTGTCCCCCTGAGCAACCAAACGATATGGGAGCTGGAATGCAAAATCTTGTAGCCATGCTCACACAACTTTCTCAAGCTATGAATCATGCAGGATTTCCAAACGAACAAAGAAGGGAGCAACATTCTGTTGAATCCTTCATGAGGCAGCGTCCACCATCTTTCAGCGGGTCTACTGATCCATTAGTTGCTGAACAATGGATTAGTACTACTGAAAAGATATTTTCAGTTCTTCAATGTTCTGATCATGATAAAGTCATCCTAGCAGTGTATCGTTTGGAAGGAGATGCGGATCAATGGTGGAATCTTGTTAAGAATACGAGGCAAAGGGATGAAATTGAGTCTATGGAATGGGACGAGTTCAAGAACTTATTTTTCAATAAGTACTTCCCTCGTATTCTCCGAACAAAGATGGAGAAAGAGTTCCTTGAACTGAAGCAAAGGGATGATGAATCTGTTAGTACCTATGAAGCAAATTTTACAAGACTTGCAAGGTACGCTTCTGGTATTATTATCCAACCTGAGAGTAAGATCGATCGATTCTTTAGTGGCTTAAAACCAAGTCTTCGAAGGGCGTTAGCCATAAGGGACTTCAATAGCTACGAGGAAATCGTTCGATGTGCTCTCAAAGTCGAGATGGAGATTGGAGTAACCCATCAGTCACATGGGTTTGATAAGAAGAGGAAGATGGAATTCAAAGAAAAATCTAAAGAGCACACGGAAAAGAAGATGAACTTTCCCTTATGCTCAAAGTGTGGAAAGAAACATGGAGGGAGTTGTCTTAAAGGGACAAGTAAATGTTTTAAATGTGGAAAGGAAGGCCATCGGGCATTTGAATGCCGTGATAATGGGAAGAAGATGTCTAATGATGCAAACAAAGGAAGGGATACACAGAATGAACCTACTACACTTCAATGTTTCAAGTGCAAGGAGATGGGGCATTATGCCAATCAATGCCCAAATCCAAGGGTTGATGATGATGGTCGACGTCAACAAACTCTTAAGGCTAAAGAAAAAGGAAAGTAACATGCAATTTCTATCAGCGATGTGGAGTACGATAACGATGTGGTGAAAGGTACACTTACCATCCATTCTAAAGTAGCAAATGTTTTATTTGATTCTGGATCCACCCACTCTTTTATTTATGAAGACTTTTCTAAGGGTATCACCATATTACCTCAACAATTAGATGTTGAGTTAGCCGTGACAACACCTAATGGCACATCAATCGCATCAAAAGTTTATAATTCTTCTCCGATCGAAGTTTGTGGGAAAGTGCTTCCTGCAAATCTTGTGATCCTTCCTTTAGTGGAATTTGATGTGATTCTTGGCATGGATTGGCTTTCTCTACATGGAGCTCATATCAATTGCCAAAGAAGGGAAGTCACATTTCATATTCCAGATCAATCTACGATCGTCTATCAATGCAAGGATGAACATAACCTTCCAGTGGAAATTTCTTCCATCTTATGGGTATTGATTCCACTAAATGAAGGTTATTTATCTCAAATGGTTGGTGAGAAACTCACGATTAAGAATATGCCCATTGTACGGGAGTTTGATGATGTCTTTCCGGAGGAATTGCCGGGTCTTCCACCAAATCGTGAAGTTGAGTTTTCAATAGAACTCGTACCGGGTGCTTTGCCTATTTCAAAGACACCTTATAGAATGGCCCCAATTGAGTTGCAGGAATTGAAGAAGCAACTCCAAGAGAATCTTGATAAGGGATTCATACGCCCTAGTGCGTCACCTTGGGGAGCACCTGTTCTATTTGTTAAGAAGAAAGATGGATCAATGAGACTCTGTATTGATTATCGAGAACTTAACAAGATCACTATCAAGAACAAATATCCTCTCCCACGCATTGATGACTTATTTGAACAACTACGCGGAGCTCAATACATTTCCAAGATTGATCTTCGTTCAGGGTATCATCAATTAAGGGTCAAAAGGGAGGATATACCAAAGACGGCTTTCCGTACAAGGTATGGACACTATGAATTTATAGTGATGCCATTTGGTCTTACTAATGCCCCTGCTATCTTCATGGATCTAATGAATAGAGTCTTTAGAGACTATCTTGATCAATTTGTGGTAGTCTTTATAGACGATATTCTTTTCTATTCAAAGAGCAAGGAAGAACATGAAGATCACTTGAGAATTATATTGAAGACCCTGAGAAAGGAGAAGCTTTATGCCAAATTTACCAAGTGTGAATTTTGGCTTCAAAAAGTTGCATTTTTGGGTCATATAATCTCAAAAGAGGGGATATCTGTGGATCCAGCAAAAACAGAGGTTATCGAAAGATGGTCGAGACCAACAACAGTAACTGAGATCCGAAGTTTTCTTGGTTTGGCTGGATATTATCGACGTTTTGTAAAAGATTTTTCACGATTATCTAATCCACTCACCAAGTTGACTCGGAAAGGAGTTAAGTTTGTCTGGACAGAGGAATGTGAAGAGAATTTCAAGGAGTTGAAAAGAAGGTTATCCAGTGCACCTGTGCTCACACTGCCTTGTAGTGGAGAAAGGTTTGTGATCTACAGTGATGCATCCAAGAAGGGATTGGGGTGTGTTCTTATGCAAAATGATATGGTGATAGCTTATGCCTCACGACAGTTGAAAATCCATGAGCAAAATTACCCAACACATGATTTGGAGTTGGCTGCGGTAATCTTTGCATTAAAGATTTGGAGGCATTACCTTTATGGTGAAAGGTGTGATATTTATACTGATCATAAAAGTTTAAAGTATATTTTCACACAAAAGGAGTTGAATATGCGCCAAAGAAGATGGTTGGAGCTGATTAAGGATTATGACTGCTCAATCCATTACCACCCTGGGAAAGCAAACAAGGTGGCAGATGCATTAAGTCGACAAGACCATGCTAGTTTATCCATGATGAGGATCACAAAAGATCCAATATTTATGGATTTACAAAGGATGGATCTTGGAATTATAATGGAAGGGGAAAAATCTTATCTTTCTCAAATGAATGTTCAACCATCTATACATGTGAAGATTAAAGAGGCACATAAAGAAGATGTCGAGTTACAAAAGAAGGTGAGAAATGTTCCTGAATTCAACCTTGATTGTGATGGGATAATAAAGTTCAGGAATCGTGTTTGCGTTCCTCCCATCCCCGAATTAAAGAATGAGCTGCTGGATGAGGCTCATAGTTCATCATTTTCTATTCATCCTGGAAGCACGAAGATGTATAGGGACCTGAAAGAGTACTTCTGGTGGGATGGCATGAAAAGAGATGTTGCTGAATATGTCTCTCGATGCTTGGTTTGTCAACAAGTTAAAGCTGAGAGACAGAAGTCTAAGGGGATGTTACAACCATTACCCATACCCGAATGGAAATGGGAAAACATCACTATGGACTTTGTCACAGGACTTCCTAAAACATCCAAAGGCAATAATGCTATCTGGGTCATAGTTGATCGTCTTACAAAGTCTGCACACTTCATTGCTATTAGAGAGGATTTCTCTCTAGATCAGCTTGCCAGGATATATGTAAAGGAAGTGGTAAGATTGCATGGAGTACCACTTTCTATTATATCTGATCGGGATCCGAGATTTACCTCGAAGTTCTGGCGAAGTCTTCAGCATACTCTGGATACAGAGTTGAGTTTCAGCACTGCTTATCATCCCCAGACAGACGGTCAGTCTGAGAGAACAATTCAAACCCTAGAAGATATGTTGAGAGCTTGCTCTATGGATTTCAAAGGAGGTTGGGATCAACACCTACCTTTGGTGGAATTTTCTTATAATAATAGCTTTCACTCCAGTATTCAAATGGCTCCTTATGAAGCTCTCTATGGAAAGAAATGCAGGACTCCAACTTGCTGGGATGAAGTTGGGGAAAGAAAGCTATTAGGACCTGATCTCGTTGATGAAATGGCAGAAAAGGTTAGATCTATTCAACAACACATAAGTGCAGCTCAAAGTCGACAGAAAAGTTATGCCGACAACCGAAGAAAAGACCTAGAGTTTGAAGTGGGCGATAAAGTGTTCTTACGAATATCTCCCTGGAAGAGGGTTATGAGATTTGGAAAGAAGGGGAAGTTGAGCCCTAGATATATCGGTCCTTTTGAAATACTGGATCGTGTTGGGAAGGTAGCTTACCGATTGGCGCTTCCACCGAATCTCTCTCAAGTTCACGATGTGTTCCACGTATCTCTCCTGAGAAAGTACATACCAGATCCTTCACATGTACTCAGCTCAGAAGTTGTACCGCTGGAGCAAGATCTTTCTTATGAAGAACAGCCGATAGAGATTCTGGATCGTAGCGAAAAAGTCCTACGAAACAAGACCACTCGCTT
This sequence comes from Viscum album, assembly GCA_963277665.1. Classification (NCBI taxonomy): domain Eukaryota; kingdom Viridiplantae; phylum Streptophyta; class Magnoliopsida; order Santalales; family Viscaceae; genus Viscum; species Viscum album. Next base: position 1,975,321,368 of record OY728133.1, read on the forward strand.
GGTGAAAGTTTTATGGAGGAACCACCAACTTTAAGAAGCTACATGGGAGCTTGAGGATATGATGAGGGAGAAGTATCCTCATCTATTTGTTACAAAGTGACGAATTTCGAGGGCGAAATTCTTTTTAAGGGGGGTAGAATGTAACACCCGAGACTTTTATGTTATATAAATTATCAAAGGAATCTTTTTCTACGCAACACTTGCTTGACTTTCTTTACACGCAATCGCGACCTTCCTCGATAGCTTGCGTCGTACGCAATACCGAGTTTCACTAAACAACAATATGCTATTAAAACTAGCCGTTATGAATAGTAATAACCACTTTTTGAAATTTTATAAATTTTATTTTTCAAAATGGACTTCATTTTTGGACTCAGAATATCGAAATTAGCCTAGGGTGAAATTTTGGTATTTTTCTGAAAACTTTCAATTTTTGATGAATAGTGAAACCACTAAGTGGTTGGTTAAAAACTGAATTTTGTATAAAACTTAATTTTACCGCTTCTGTGAATGGAATTTCAAAAATCCGAGAGACACGGTTAATATCAAGGACTAAAATGTGGTTCAATGAGATGAAAATAATTTTTTGGTGAATAGTAACTTTTTACTATTTTTACCGCGGTTAATAGTAAATAGGGTAACTAAGGGTAAATATGATATCAATATTACCCTAACACATGTCCTAATACTATTGGACAAGTGTAATTCGACCAAAAACAAACTTAGGAATAAAATATGACCATTTAGGCCCACTTGGATTAGATTAGGACATTTATTATTAATTTATTTAAAGAAGGGTTAAAATAGTTAAAATCAAAGTTTAACAAGTAAATCATTTTTAATATAGGGTTATACATAAGATAAATTCGATTGTAAATATTCATTAGAAAGCTAAAAAGATTTCCTACATGATGGTATTTTATTTGTAATTTTTAGACATCAAATAATTTAATTTATTTATGACACAAAGATGATGCAGTAATTATCTTATTAATGAAATATTGAAAAAATTGATAATATAAATACCAAAATAAATGTAATTTGAGACTTTTTATGAATTCCACTAATTTTCTAGGTTACTATGATATATTAGTGTTGATTTAATCAACTTGGTTCGAACATATAATTCTGTTATGACTTTCACAAAAATCATATATCAAATAGTGTCAAAATTGACACAAAATAGTTTTTAAATCAAATATTATATTATTAATTGTTATTTTATTCCTAAAAATCTAAGGTTCGGCCAAATGACTTAGATAAGGATATATATATTAATAATAAACAATTTGGGGTTCTTTTGGCATGTTATAGAAAGTTTATTAACCATATAGTGAAAGAAAACAAAAAGACACGGTAAAAGTTAAATTAATTAACTTAGAGTTAAATCTAATTGATAAGGTTAAAATAATACCATAAACTTGTCTAAATCCTATTGGTTGATAGGATTTCGACCCTTCCCCACTTTATCTTCGAAATAAGACCCTTTGGAACCATTATAAACCGATTTTGACTTTAATATAAAATAATATTTTGAGATATTCCTAAGGTGCCCCTCTCCTCCCTTATAAAAGGGCACCTCCTCCCCCTCCTCCTCACACCAATTTGAGCACTCAAGCTCGGCCAACCCCTGCCATTTTCCCTTCTACACTTCCCTAGAATAATCCTAGAGGTCCTGGTCTTCTCCAAAGACCAATCTTAGTTCCTTAAGTGGAGGATTCAAAAAGGCGTTCCAAAGAAGAGGTAATATCCATTACCGATCTTTTCAATTTCTTTCTTCTTCAACTTCTTCTTCTTCAGTTGTTTCATGATAAAGTAATAACATCAGTATTACTTACATACTGATATGTTATTATAAATATGAAACAACCCTAATTCACCTTCTATCCATCCTACGGAAAAATGAAATCACCGCGCGTGCGTACGTACGGAATACCGTCTCCACGCCGTGGTGTAATCTATTTTCCACCATCACCTTACAAGGATGGGTATAATGGTGTAATGAGTAACTATATATGATTATTATTAAGTAATATTGATACTGAAATAATATATATATATACTCCAATACAATTCCACGATCATAGGAACGATATCATCACTCGTGCGTACGTACGGAATACCGTCTCCACGATGTGATGCGACTCGTTCTACATGATCTTCATTTCATAATGATTGTATAAATGAATTGAATGAATTAATATGGTATATACTACACTAATACCATTCTGGAAATTAATTATCTATAACATAAAGATAAGAATAAGAATTTATTCGATAAAACACGCATAAGAACAAAAAGTTATAAAGACCCGAGTAACAAGTAACAATGAAATATTACTAACAAGAAGCTAATAATATGACCATATATGATCTCATATCAATATGTATGATTCTGGAATAAGTCAATAACATTATGTAAACCATTATACAGGAGCTTCGGACACGAACAAAGCAAATCGGACCTAAGGTAAGGGAAATATCACAATCTCATTTTTATCCGAGATTGTTTGTACTTTGAAATTTACTGGGGTATATTTTATCATCCACATACATGTTTCCTCAATATGTAATGTTATTTACAACAACCTACAATTGTTTAAATCCAATTTTACCCTTCGGTGAGTTTTTAGTAAAAGATATGAAAGGAATCTTTTGTCGTTTTTCGTACGAGGTACTTTTTGACTTTTCCGACAAAAGTACGAAGAATGTTTTTTAAAACTTAAACGGCACAAACGGATTTTTACGGTTTTATAAAGCCTTATTTTCATGAAGCTTCCTACAAAAGATTTCATGACTATTTTTAATAAAATCTCTTTCTTTTAAAATTTCATGATGTTTTGTGAAAAGAAATTGATTTTGAAGAAGAAAGGATATTTTCCTCAAGAATTCAATTCAAGTGTTTTATCAAAATTATTTTCCATCTAAGATAATAAAGGGTTCTGTTTCTATCCATATTTTTACATTGGTTTGACTATGTTGTGATGGAATTATGTTTATGAATTCCTTTATCATATATGAATTGATTTATGATGTCATGATGTTTCAAGAATCCCATTTTTGTTATATGTGTTATGCGATGATGTATGTTTTATGATTATGTGGCACACATAAGAAAGGATTCATTATAAGATGGGTGGGACCTATATCTCCCTCCAATGCATTGGGTAATGATTTTATATCTCATGAGATAGACATGGCTGGAACGGAAGGTTATTTCGGTTCAGTGATACAGGACTGAAACGAGGAGTGAACTCGGTTCAGAAAGGGACTTTGTCCACTAAGATAGTCTTGGCAATGAGTCATGACTAACAAGAAATGATTTTCCATGATTATGTGTGCATGCCACAAAGTTTCAAGTTTTATGTTATGGGGATCTCATTTTCACTTCTATGATTTATTCCATGTTAAGATATTATGATCTCTTTTGCAGGTTTTGATTTTCATAAAGATATGATATGATTTTTTATTTCCTTTATTTGCCCTTGCTGAGCATTTGAGCTCACCCTTTTATGTTTTCTTTTCCCCAGGTCAGGAAGATGGATATTAAGTAGAATATGCTAAAAGGGACCCTAGATATGATGAAATAAATGGGAGACACTGTAGAAGATTTATGAACCAGTTGTTTATGTTTCCCCAGTTTCTAAAGACACTATACCTATACGGTCCTTTGTGGTTTTGTCATATGTTGTAATAAGAGTGATTCAATTTTGAAGTATTAACAATGTATGTAAAGTGTGGGTCGTTATAGCTGGCGCTGGAACTCATGCAATGCACTAAGGCGACGTGCATCGTCCACAGCTGGGGCTGGTAGCATCGGTGGCTCGGCGGGTATAGGTACCGCCGGTGCCTCAGCTGTCAAAGGGCCCCGTACCGAGTCCTCGACGCTCGGTGGGATCTCGCCACGCACATCGCTCGGAACCCTAGCTGGCTGCCATCGTGGGGCCATCCTGAAAAGGAAACAGGTGTGCCATGGTCAGAACAATATACCTGGTGAGCTGACATAAAGTAATCACAAATAAAATTTGAAACACACATGCAATCAATGTTTTCGTGCATTAAGTCAGAAATCAGAAGTCAGGGTCCTGGTGTACGGATACGTCAGCCGCCGCACCAACACTGGACTCCCTGGACGGATAACCACACCCATTATGTTAAACACTGTTGCTTCACATAGAATAAAGATCAGAGTTTGCGGTAGAACTGACCACCTCTGATACCAATTTGTCACGACCCGTCCTCGAGGCCCGTGTCGTGACTACCCCAAGCCCGCCTTCCATAGGCCAGGGGCTGGCGACTAGCACCAAGGCATAAATCCCGAAAAAAAGGAAGGCATTGCCTTTGAAAAGTAAACAAGAACCACAGAGTAAGAAAGAGGAAAATTAAACACTAAGTGAAAACTGTAACAAGCTGTGCTGAAAGAAAAAGGGGCCGGAAATACAAGCCCAACTGTAAAGTAAAACTAAAAGGGAAAAACAGCAACTGAAAAGAAAAGCATCAGCGTCGAGCCGTCCTCTGGAAGTCCCACCTGGAGGGTGGGTACAAATAGCCTCCACAACTCCTCGGTCCAGCCGTCCGCTCCGAGTGCATCCCGCCTAGTGGTCCACCTCCAGGTACAGTCTTGCACCGAAAGTCTCCACCACGATCAGTGTTTTCCGTCGTCTGCAACCAACACAACAAAGTGCGGGCATAGCCCACGCAGGGGTGAGTATAAGCTACTCAGTAGGGACCCCGAGACCCCCGAAGGTCTCCCAGAATCCACAAAGGATAACCACAAAGAAAATACACAATTACGAAGTAACAACCGACACTGCTTAGGTATATGCCCATACATATACCTAAGTCATCAATTCCCGTTCGGCTCCAACATCCGAGCCCAAGCACAACCCAGTCCACACAGGAAATAAAAATGTATACCCACACAGGATAGCACAACAGAATCCACAAAGGAGAGTAAACAGTAAATCCACACAGGATAGTTCAACACAATCCACAAAGGATAGTAACAAAAGATTGAGTTCGCACAGGTATACTTCTTCTAATGATGAAAGAGATGATCAGATGTAGCCAATGATTCATCTAATCCATCGGACCCATAATGGATCGTAAGGTACTAACCCCCCGCAATGACCCACATAGGATTGATCATGAAGTTGGACCCAAAGTTATTGGGAAACTCCTTCTCCATCAAGTACAGTGGTTATGCCGCTACAACCAAGAACTTCCCTCTTATATAGGACTGTTGTAGTTCTCCACCTATCGGGTACTGTGCGCATGCTGCTACCACCAAGCTCTCCCCCGTGCCGTTACAACCAAGTGCTCCTCCGTCGTGGGTCTACTGCTACAACCAAGCGCTCCCATGTTCCGCTACAACCAAGTGCACCTCTGTCGTGGGTCTGCCGCTACAACCAAGCGCTCCCCTATGCCGCTACAACCAAGCGCACCTCTGTCGTGGGTTTTCCGCAACAACCAAGCGCTCCCCTGTGCCACTACAACCATGCGCACCTCTGTCGTGGGTCTGCCGATACAACCAAGCATTCCCCTGTGCCGCTACAACCAAGCGCACCTCTGTCATGGGTCTGCCCCTATAACCAAGCGCTCCCCTGTGCCGCTACAACCAAACGAACCTCTGTCGTGGGTCTGCCGCTAAAACCAAGCACTCCCCACTGGGCTATCCATAACACACCGAGTCATTCAATCAGCAGTCGTCCAATCTCAACCGGCTCTAGGGTTCCGCACACAGCATGCTCATTCAGGGAGGGTCCACTCCACGAGCTAAGAGGTCGATGCATCAATTGACATGCAGTCCAGAGTTTATGTATCCCAAGGTGTACCATAGTGGTCACTGTCGAAAACACGGAGGATTCCTATACTGTTCTCATCATCGTCGTTGTCGAATCCACCGAGGATCTCTGTATAGTCGTCGTCGTCGTCGAAGTCGCAGCCAGCACTAGGGTTCCCGCACACAGAAAGCTCATTCGGGAGGGTCCGCTCCATGATCCGAGAGGCTGATACATCAACTGACACAATGTCCGAAGATGATGTTTCCAAAAGTTCCGTATCGCTAACAGGAACTCAATGTCGCAGACGGCACGTCAATCGGATGCCCGGACTGAGAGTTATTGGTTTTTTCGTTCAAGGGGCCCGGTTGGTTTTTAAGGAAAAACCAACCCGACCGTACTCCACCTGCGTCCAAACCTCGGGCGGAGTGAGACAAAAGAACTTTCTCACTTAGAGGAATCAACCAAAGCTGACGGCACGTCAATCGGACGTCCGTAGCTCAAGATATGAGCGTTTCCGCTCCGAGGGCCCGGTTGGTTTTGTGTACGAACCAACCCGGCCGAACCCAAATTATTCCGGAACCTTCAGTGCGATATACCGAAACGACCGTCTCGATACAAGGATCCCATTTCTGCTAACGACGCGTCATTCGGAGGCCCGTAGCTCAAGTTACGGGAAAAAGACCGAAAATGGTCCGAAGACGGGGGGTCCGGGCCTGGGACGACCCGGCCCAACCCCCCGGGGATCGGCCGAACCGGGTCGACCCGACCCGGTCCAACCCGGCCGGACCCGGTCCGGCCCGGCTGGTCGGACTGGCCTGGCTCGACTCGGCTGAGCGGCCGAGCTCTTGGTGCCGCGGGGCGCCGCCCCCGCGGATTGGAGGTGTCGCGGCCCTCAAAGGGCCGCGCTGATTGAATGGACGCAGAATGTCATCGCGTCCCGGGCGGGTGAGCCGGACCCATGCGGCCGCGAGTCCGCTGGCCTCCACCGCCGTGACTGAGGCCGCGGTGGCCCTGTCCGGTGGCACGCCGGGGCGCCGCAGGTAACTTCCGTGGGCCACCGGAGTTGCTCCGATGGTCCGTTTTCCTTCCCGTCTGCACTGTTGTTCCTCCCGGGTTCTGTTCTTCACTGCGGAATCATCAAAACACCCTCTCGTCACATTTCACCGTCGCCCTCAAAATCCGTACAACCACGAAGAATGGCGGAGGGTTGTCGGGTCATGTTCGTTTGGCCCGCACCCACCGCGTTAGTTAATAACAACGGGAGAATTTATTCAACAAATGAAACAACAATTTTAATAAATTAAAATTGTTCATATGAATCCGGATCTTTAATTTTTAAGAAACGTTCACGGGAATATAAAATATTCACAACAACCCCTACCTCGTCAAGTCGTTGCCCACAGGTTCTTCGCGGAATTTGTCGTCGCGGAAGGAGGCGATCGTCGCGTCGTCGCGGTATCCGGCGTTGCGTCGATGAACACCGAGGTCCGTGAAACAACAGATTTAATTTTTAATAATTAAATTAGTGTGTTGTTATAAACCACAAAGAAGTTTAAAAAAAAAAGAAAACTGAGATCTCTTACCTCAAACAGAAGATCGAAGATTTCGTCGCGGAGGAAGGAATTCTGCAGAAGAACGTCACGGGAGAGGAAACGTCGGCGTTTCGGCACACGTCGTCGCGTCGTCGATTTCCACGGGTTCGGAGTTCTTCGTCGGGGGTCGGTGTTCTTCGCATTCTTCGCGTTCTTCACGAAGGAGGATGAAGAACTATTGGTTTCTTTCAAATCCTCTCAACGAACCTTTTTTCAGAAGTTGTGTGTTGGTCTTATTTTATTATTATGCCATCAAACGAAAAAGAGGTAAGTAATGGCCCATTAATTCATAGAATTAATTCAACGAAAGAAACTTCCCATTTAATTCACGAATAAAACCGCCCAATTAAATGGTGCGTTATGAATTTATGAAAACGCGTCAGTTGACTTTCATAATGACGGGTTTTTGCGGGTGAGTTACTTAGAAGAAAAGAAACGGCGGGGCTCGTGCGGGCCCCACCTCACAAATATCCTACCAAGGGGGTAGGATTTTTTTTTGGATAGCACCCTATCCATATCAACTCAGCTTAAGCCGCTTTAAGTGGCTTAAAGTGGCTTCCAAGTGGCTTAAGTGAAATAAAAAAAGTTTGTCGTACAATTATTTTATTTCTTAACTTTAAGCTCGAAAATTAAAAACCACACCAGAGCAAACACAACTCCGAGCACCGGTTCGAAAGTTAGAAAAACCCGCTCGTTCGTTCACTGAACGTACCCGAGCCAAACTTCGGAAATTAATTCCGGGCACACCAGGCCTCGAAATCAGGCGCCGTCAGAAACTGCGTTCTTGTAAAATTTCAAATAAAATTAAGAAAAAAAATATCCTTGAAATCTACGGGTCTTTACATATTATATAAATATTATTATCTCAATGTGACTACTATATTTTTTGCAATAGAACTTCCTCATAAGGATATTAGTAAATGTGATATGAAATTAAGGTATAAGGGACCTAGTAAATAAAAGATATTTTATAACTCTTATTAAATAATCACTAAAATTTTAGGAGATTCATTTTATTCATTAAAAATGTATTTTCCTGAAAAAATATTTTTATTTCTTATTTTGAAAAAAATGTATAAGTCATATTTGGAACATTTAGAAATTAATTTATTTAAAAAGAATTTTATTTTCAAATTCAGCATAATAATATTATTTTAGTATAAAATATTTAACTCTTCTAAAATTATTTATTTTTTAGTGAATAGTAAAAAATGTCAATTTAGGTAAGACTACCTTTAATTTAATAAAATTCTAGTAATTTAGAAATCCAATTGTGTTTTCTAAATGGTTGAAAAATAAAACTACATAAATTTTAATTAAAATTATCAATATATATATATATATAAATTATAATTTTATTTTTTATATTTTTACTTTTATGTAAAAAAACAAATTCTTCATAAAACAGTTTTAAGGACATAATGTTTTTCCCATTTTAATTAATTAAAATAGCCCCTAAGAATGAATTAAATTATATATATATATATTAATTTAAATTTATATAATTATGATTACTAGTCATAGAGTTTTTTAATATCCTCATTTTCATGGAAATAAATTTTCTTAGAAAATCACTTTTCATCACGCTTTGTGGGTTTAATTTTATATTAAAAGTTTCTATTTATATGATTTAATTATTAAAAATCAGATTTTGTATTTTGAATAATGATATTATAATTTTTGTAAGTATATATCACTCTATAATCATATGAATTAATAAGAAAATAATGAGGGTATATGATCATTAAAATAATATATGAAGTTCATATCCAATTTGTCATAGATCATAAATACGTGTTAGAAATAAAACATTTTCATTTCAAAAAAATGCCCTATAAGAATGATAAATAAGTATAAATAAATAATGAACCATATTATAATGTAATAAAAGTGTGGTTCCATCATAAATATAGAAGACCATTTCAAAATTCAGGGTTAACTACTAATACCATCAACATAATGGATCCATACATATAACCAATTTCTCATTTCGGATCTAGAGGAAAAAACTTCCAATAGTGTATCAAGCACGTTCACATTTTTCCCATTATTATCTCAAGATATATAAATTCTTACCCCATAAATTGGAGGGAGATATATTTCCCACCAGCCTCATAACGAAAACCATACTTATGTGTTCTATAATTACTTGAAACATTCCTCATATCATCACATCATAACCCGGGTAAATAAAAAAATATTCATAAACATTCCAGAAATTCACTATATCAGAACCCCTAAAAAATAAATGGGTTTAAAAAAATAACATCAATATAAAAATTAACCGTTCATGGAATGAATTAGAACGGTATCATTAAATTATATCCTCAGTAAAGCAAAAGTTGCACCGAAAGATGTTATCTTATATAAAAAGTTATTTTCAAAGAACACATGGAACATTTCGTGAGGTAACTAGACCTTAAATTTAAAAACACATTAAAGAATAAATATATTTTAAATATATATTTTTTTTAAAAATCTTGGAAACAAACAAATGAGTCATTAAATATCATTTGAATCATTTTTTTTAGGAAAATAACATTTAAATTTTAAAAATAACTAGAAAATAATAAAATATTTTTGGAAATGATTTTCTTCTAAAATATACATTTAAAAATTTATCTTAATATTTAAAATAACTATTTTTCATGATAGATGGAAATTTTATTCATTTTGAACATGTCAAAACCAAGATTCATTTTATGTTTTTAGAAAAATAAAAATATAACATTTTTGGTAAACAACCTGGCGATTACATTCTAAAAAAATATTAAACATTAGAAAATAAGTAAGAACATTTTTATTATATACTTTGGATAATATGGAAAAAATTGAATTTTTTGGGAGAACATGTATATAGAAGGAAAAATTGTTTTCGGACAAAGAGATATATAATGTAGATTTTTATTAAAAAACTTATTTTGAATACATGGTTACATAATAATACGAATGTAAAGGAATAACCTATATTATCATAAAATAACCATGGTATAGTAAAATTCATGTTCTTGTAGAGATATGGATTAAAATTTCCATCATCAAATGTATAAATTTAAATAATCCCGATAAATGATGATATTGATATATAGAACCATTACCACTTTGGTAATGTTGAATTATAATCCCCATGAAAGAATAAAATCAAATAAAACATAATAAATCAGGGAGAAAAATAATTTCAGTATAATTCATGTCAATGTTTTTGTATATACACCTCATAAAAGAATTTTGGTACATAATAGGACATATGTCTCAATGAAAACAAATTGCGAAAAAAATCTTTTACAGCATTAGTAAATTTTAAATTGAAAACCGCAAGAAACAAAGTTCCAAAAATTGATATGTAAATACACATAATTATATATATAAATATCATAAAATAATTACATGTAAAGTATATACACCATATAAAAACCATGTTGGGAAAATGGATGTGTTTCATAGAAAATAAAAGTGAGGCTGAAATCCATTACCTTGAGTCTAGACTTCCTTTATTCATATTAAAACATACTATATAATAAATTTATTTTTTTAAATATATTTGAAAACCGTACTTGTATTTATCATATCATATGTGATTTACTTATGACCTTTTACTACCCATTTTTTAACAATTCCTTGTTAAAATGACATTTTGTGCAACAACTACTTTATATTTCATGTTTGTCTTTGTTTTTTATTTTTTTACCTTAATTTTATCATAAAAAAATTAAAATATAGAATTTTAAAAATGATATTAATTTGATATATATTTATTTCATATGTATTTACAGTAATCCATAAAAGTTAGAGATCAAAAATGAAATATAAAATTCATAGAGTCAGTAGGCCATACGTACATCTGAATTTTTTTTCCATTTTATGATAAAATGAAATAAATGAAAGATAAATTTTATATTACATTTAAATAATAATTTAATGTCATATATTACTCATATATTCATTAAAATTTCCCTAATTACATTCCATGAAAAGCGTTAGTGACAAAATCACATTGCTTCGTGATGTGGTAGTCTATCATACACATGTATGATGTTATCATATTCCCATGAAATGGAAAGTAAGAGGGTAAATGTGATATTAACATTATTTATGTATGATAATATCATAAATATAAAATATAAATAATGAATACATTATTATATCCATGTGTGAGAGGTGATGAGGGAAAAAAATAACAGATGTTCATGAGGCGGTAAAACATTGTACATGGAATTGATGATCGTGTATCCCATTTTTAGGTAGTTTTCATTTTTTAGTCTATTTAATTAACATAATAATATTTTAAATATTTATGATATAATGTTTTTATTATTTTTTCATAATTTTAGGTTACTTGAATGATTTAAAATGAGATGTAAAAAAATAAACCCAATGATAAAAACATTACCTATTATTTATAATACCACATTAGGTTTTACCAAAATCCTTTGAATATTGTATTTATGAACTCATAAAGTCATATAATATGGTAAAATAATTTTATGAAACACATTTTTCATGTTTTCTAGAAACCAAAGGGATTTAGAAGTGTGAATATGTGTGGATATGGGAAGTACTTTTATAATGGACATGAGTGACACAATTGTAATTTTTTACACAAAAAGGTTTAAAAATATTTTTCAAATGAAAAGGGATACAAAATTTACCATTATGAAACCTTAGAGGTTTTAAATTATAAAAATGGAAAAAATAAGCTTTCTATAAATTTATATTTCTTTTACCCATTATCTTTTTAGTTTAACCCCCAATAAACCTATTTTATCCTTAACCATGGTAATTAATTTTAACTATTTTTATTATTAATTATGTTCAAAAATTATGTTTAAGTATTAAAAATATAAATTAATCTCATTAAAAAATATAGAATCCATATTTCAAGAATCCATTCCAATAATTAAAAAAAATTAAATTTAACCCCACAAACACAATGAAAGTGTGGTTTTCCAAAGAAATTTTTTTTAAAAGTATTAAAATATTTTATTTTAAAATTAAATATGGTATTAATTAAAATTATATGAATGGATTAATAAAAATATAAATGGACATATTTTTATTTTTATACCCATATTATAATATTTTTATGTTCTTTAATTCTTTAAAAGTAATAACAATTCTCTGTAAAACCTATATTTTATAATATTCATTGAAATATTTATCATTTCAGAAAAATATCAATATTATAATATAATATAATATGAAAATTATGAATTTAAGAAAATATTGAAAAATAAATTTATAAAATTTTAGGAAATGTAATTTTACAATAATTAAAAAAACTAACAAAGTTTTTTAGAAAAATATAACTTTTAACTGTAAAATTGAATTTATTCCTAAATAATTCCTAGAAGACACGTATAGTAAATGTTAAAACGTTTTTTGAAGATATAATATATGAATTTATTTAAAATTATTAACAAAAAATTATTACATTATTTTATTGTGGTAAATTGCATTTTTTGCATAAAAATATAATTTTAGAAAAAAAATTTTAATTTAAATTATTTTTTACGTTAATTTTTAATTAATTGGCCTTAAAAAAATATAATAATATATACATGTGTAAACACTATATATTCTTAATTTATTTAATCATATTCACACCCGCCAATCCAATAAATATCATATAACATAATAATATTTTAAAATAATGTCATATTTCGTTTAAACTCGGCATTGTGTATAATAAAAGATAAAATCAGTGTTGCTTGTAATGTAACATATGCTCAGTGTTTCGCATAACTCATTCTAAAATTGGTGTTCCATTTAATGAAAAATATTAAAAAAAATAAATTTATTAGAAATAAACATTTTGCAAAATCATGGGTTGTAACATTCAACACCCTATAAAATAAATTTATCCATAAAAAACATTACTTTGGTATCAAATATAATTACCTGACCTCCCAAGGCCTACCTCGTTAGTGAGAGGTCGATCCTCCACAACCCCAAGCCCTATTTCAATTGTACATGGGCTGAAAACTATTTTTGTGTACACTTGCCACGCACATTGGAGGCTTTAGGCTATGGTACATGTATGCATGCACCCAAATAAATCTCTATGCAACATTGTAGAGATAATAATAATAATTATACAATAATTCATCCATAAATCTATCCCACATCAGAATAAAATATATTAGTTGAACAAATTAAAGTATAAAAATACAATCCATCCAAAAGAAACATCAAAAATTATAACCTCCTCAAAAGCAGTATAATCTTATCAAATGCTTGTCTCGTACACTCCTCACTATGTCTAGAATAGATCTATTCTCTTGAAGATCATGATCCCCCAGGTATAGTTATATAATTCTTGAAATCTGAATGAGACAAGATATGTGTGGGACTATCCCATATAGGGGTGATTATAAAACACATTGTAGTAAACATGAAAACCCAAAAAAATGAAATTATCTGATATACATCATTAGCTCCATCAAAATGCATAGTAGAAGCCCCCAAGATAGAGAGATATAATTCCATTTAAACCAGTCCTTGACTACACATGACTAGTTAACTTATAACCACCTAGTATGTCAAAAAATTGGACACATACACCAATATCTCCCAAAATATCCCAAAAATACATGTTCCATACTATAAGTATTATGGTCTCAACCACAAATTCATCCACAACAACCCACTTCATATTCAACTATTAATAATCATATAGGAGTAATCTCTCCGCAAGACCTTCCATCCCCAATAGAAATCAACTGAAGAAACACCCTTGTTGGAGCTCACTCATGTAAACTTACCATGTCACTTGATAGATCCCAATAAAATATAGAGGACCACTCTTTGGACTGTTGCGGGCACTATGAAACCTAACTAAAATACCTCTCATAGTAAATTATATCTCACCACCATCGCAATATTTTATAAATCAGTAAGAATAAGATTGACCCATGTAGAGGGTTGGTCACAAAAAATCTAGAAACCCATCCATGGTAAATTTTCATAGTATAACTTTGAAGGAAACTAAGAGGATCCATTTTAGAAACACAATAAAATGGACAACTACCTTTTAAAAATTTCAGTTATTGATACACTGACAGGTTTCAACACTCAAGGATCACTAGGGGACACCTAAACATACTAGAAAAATAATTCAATATAGTGAATCAATGCTCATTTAAATATATTACAAGTTGATACAACAAATCATAATATGGTAAACATGAAGGATGTAAAGATTTCTCCAGGCCTCTAGAAGGAGTATGTGCTTGATGATGTTGATGAATCTATCAAAGAAAACTAAGAAAAATCACTCCAGAATATAGGAACACACCCACACTACACAATATTGAGGTAGCTACAGACAGGTCTGAAACCTATGATGTGGACATAGTTCTACACCAAACCCTCATAGAAAAGTCCAGGGGAACTCAATCACCATATTTGATCTATACATCGCTAACTAAAGAAAACCAAAATTTCACCCCATGTCTCATCATTATTGTTAAAAACATGGACATTATCATGTCATATGTGGAAAACTACTCAGAATAGGATACATACAGGATTCTTAACAAGTCCTGCTGATGGATATGTATGAGATAAAACTATACACAATAAGTACATTAAATGTACCAACATTACACGGTGTATACCTTGTAACTAGCCATATTTCATGTTCACTCATGGAACTAGGTGTGTAAAGATAAATACATGGGTTGTACCCCATTTTACACAACGTGTAACCTCATTAGAAGATGTTGGTATTTTCTTTTCCATACATCAAAATCTATCCATTTAACCACACATTAAATGAACCCCTAGTACCTGACATGTTTCATCGTAAACAATATGAAGCATATGTCATTTTTTATTCCCATGTAACTCAACCTATATTTATGTATTCTAGCCATGTACATCCATATGATAATGTCCATCGACATGGAATGTCTGTCCATGTCTCTCAACCACATGACCAGATATTACTACAGGGTGTGTAAACCGTTGTACAAGATGTATAGTCCCAAAAAGATAATCTTCCCCAAATGGGAATAACAAAAAATTGGATCCTCTACACTATACATCTTCTGATTAGAAATTCCAAATAGGAATCTTCTCTATGACACCTAAAACCCTATGTTTTTTACCGAAAACCACAGATAGAACCCCACGGTGTAAGGACCCGGGCTTAAACATTGCATATTCTAGAATTATGTTAATAATTAATATTGATGATCTTTTCAGTATTAGAGATTTTGAGAATTAGGTCATTAAAAATGCATAAAAACTTGAATATTACATGTAGACACATCTACCTAGTTTCCATTTATTCACAAAATAAAAATTCATGAAAAAAGAGTCATGTCTAGTTCCTTGTTTTAGATAGCATGAATTTTCCTTGATCCCATCTTTGACCCTATTAAACTTTATTTCCTATGGAAAACATTTAAAAAACATGGGATGGGCATAAAAAGCTCATTAATGGATACATAAAGAAGGAAAACTATTTGTTTCTTTTTAAATAACAAGTAAACGATGAATATTTTTTCATAAGTAATACTTTTAACCTTTATGAAGTAGTAAATACTCTTCATTGGGTGAAATATCATTGCTTACCCTTTTTTAAATAAAATATTACCATAAAAATCATATAAAGAACACATAACATATAAAGGTAATTTCTTACACAAACATACTTAAATGGAATAATCATACGGTCGACTTCCACACATATCACTAAATGGAATAGCAATATATATGGATTCCATACCCAATGCATTAGAGGATATTACGTAACCACCCATCCTGGTTTATCACGGCACCACTTTTCATTTGGTTTATCACGTAACCACACGTCAAATGTCCATGTACCATTATAAAATCTTAACTCATAAAATATTGTAAAAGTAAAAAATTTCACTTATAACATTTCACATTATAATTACAATATAATATTTCATGGTATTGAAATAATCTATGATTAATCAAACCATTTAAAAAAATTAATACAGAGATTTTGGAAACCAAGTGTCTCATACAACTTTGAAACTTTTAAATAAATTATCAATAGAAAACATTAATGTCTATATAAATAAATACATATACCCATTTTTAAAACATGGACATTAATGATAAATATTTAGAAGAATAAATATTTAATACATTTAAAATAATATTTTAGTTAAAGAGTTTTAATCAAAATGAGATACTCCTTAATAAAAATAATTTAAGAATATCATTGAATCATAACATTATAATATAATGAGAATAAAGATGTTCATGATATAATATGAAAAAGGGCTGTATATACACCATATAAGAGTGAATTGGTGCATAATAACAATGATGTCTTAAGGGAATATAAATTGAGATTAAATCCCTTATAAAAAATATATCATTAGATTAAGGATAAATCAATTGCATAATAATGTGTGGAAAATATTAGAACACTCAATATGATTTGATATTAACTGTAAATAAATTATAGGACATTAACACATGTTGTTTTTAAGAAATAACTAATGACTTGGATGTTTTACTAAATGAATGGAAATTGAGTTAAAATTACTCTTTTCAAGTTCATATCGATGACATGAGAATTTATCAATGAAGTGATTATATGTATCAAAAGTTTATCCACCCAAAGAGGAGTGTAAATTAAAACATAAATAAATAATTAGTGATTCAACATATAATCATATACTGACATAATTAAGAATTTTATGATTTATCCAAGGAATAAAAATTGTGTTAAAAGGTTCCCTTACCAATTTGGTAACTTACGAAACATACAACCCATGAAAGAAGGATGATAAAATGAAGATATAATTACCCATAAATTAATTTATATTAAACAATGATTACAATCATGGGCAGTAAATACACCAAACAAAATGAAATAGTGGCAATAGAGAACGAATCTCACAGGAATAAGAAGTGAGATGAAAATACCTTACCACGTTGTAATAAATCGAGTCGTATGACCAAAAGATTATAACCACCAAATTATTCACAAAATAACATGAATATAAATATAATAATTATATTTTTTTATCAAATGGTAGTAGAAATAAACCACATGAAAAAAAATTAGTGGTGAACAGCGACAATCTCATGGAATTAAAAGTGAGATAAGAAACCCCTTACCTCGGGTCCGACTGGAATTGTTTATTCCTTGATATTACTGAATAAAAAACTAAAGATAATTTCTACTTTATTAAGAACCATTTTCAAGTTTATTATTCTATTAATATCACTTATTACTATTTTATAAAATTTATTCAATCCTTTAAGTTAATAATGGTCGTTTGGTCGATATTTGGCACATTAGTCAAAAATGGATTTCTTATAATTAAAAGTTGTCCTTGTGGCCAACATTACATTATCTATGAAATGATATTCATGATTTATATATCATATATATAATATATATAAATTATATATTTGTATTTATAATATTACATAACATTTAGAAGTAAGAAATGAAATCCACCGTTCATGGAGACGGTAAGCCGTACGTACGCATGAACACTACATTCATTTTCATTTTGTATTTTAAAGGTATAAAATCAAAATTATTTAGAGTTATATTATAATTATATTATAATATCACATATTATATCATTAAATCCACCCTTTATGTGTCCCACATATGGCATTAACTTGTCATATAACTTTGAGGGGTCTGTAGTCCGCACTTTCTCAAATGAAATTATCGAGTTTAGCCATAATGAAAACGATAAATAATTTCTATAAAAAAATAAAGAAGCATAAAAACAATATAAATGTAATATATAACATATCTAAATACATTTCCACCAATATAGACACTATTAGGGTGGTTTCAGATATCTGAACAATCATCGTTCCGTGAGGTAGTAGTTCACCGTCCCCAGAAATAGTATGTTCTTTACAATTAGACGGAGGTGTGTGTAAGGGTAGTCTGAATCATTCTCATAAAATCAAACTATAATATTTAGGGTACTGGGGTTTTATAAAATAAAGGAATAAAATGAATTTATGGTGTTGGAGATGTAAAATTAATCAAAATAAAACAAAAAAATTTAAAATAAACTGTTAACTTTAATTCAGGTAACTCCCTTTGGTTTGAAGCAAAATAACTTATTGAAGTGAATTCTACCTTAATTAAGGATTCTAGGAGGAATACAGGAATCTTGAGAGATTATTTGGGTAGGTTTTTGACAATAAAAGGTTCTTCTTATGTGTGAGGAATGTGTTATAAGTGAGGTCCTTTTATATGGGGGGAGGGGCTCTTTAAGAAATTGTGAAAAAATTATTGTATTATATAATAATGTTAAGTTTATGAAGGTCCAAAACTTATTAAATTATATAATGTTATGACTCATGGTTGAAATAAAATCATAAAAAAATAATTGGAAATGTATTTAATATTATTTTAGTCTTTATAATATTATTTATTTAAATGATTTATTAATGTGGTAAACACTACATCATTATTGCGTCATAAATAATTTTATTTATTTGATGTCTAAAAATTACAGAAAAGCTACCCTAATGTATGAAATATTTTTCAGTTTCCAAATAATATTTATATTACAAAAAATAACTTATATAACCCTATTTAAAAATTAATTTAGTAAAATATATTTTTTTATTTTAATTTTTCCTTTACTTTAATTTAATTAAAATTAAGTGTCGTTTTCACCCCCAAATTGAACCACGGGGTCCCCAAATAGACAAAAGGATGCTCATGTTCAGAAGTGTATCAACCAATAGGATTATATCACATGTTATTGTAATTTTATATTATTATAGTAATATTTGTTTTCCCTTATTTCCCAAATTTACCCTTTAACCAGGGTAAATAAAATATTTACTCATGTAAATATTCATAATTTCTAAAAATAAAAGTTACATATTCTGAAAATTTGGAACTCCTGATTCCAGATATATAATCCATTTTTTAAAACTCAAAATACTTAAGATGGAGAAATTAATTTAAAATTAATTCCCACTGTTAAAACAAAAATTTGTTTTTAAGAATTATTAACTATCAAAAGATTGAGAGTTGTTTATGACCAAATTCAAAGTGAAATTAATTCCAGCGACCATAATTTAATTAAATTGTAAAAATAAAATCAAATTTAAATTTTAAACTAAATAAAAAGGTAATATAACCTTATAAATAAATTATATTAAAAGGCAGTTTTGAATTAAAATACATTTTTTCTAGTATTCATTAAAAATGAATTTTATCAGAAAAATACCAAATATATAATAAAAGTAAATTCTGATATCCAAATTCTAAAGAAGAATATTATTTGTTCAAATAGAACATATAAAAGTGACCAAAACTACATTTTAAGAGGGTTCTCCATCAAAAGGTGCTAAATCAACCTTTTAATGTAAATTATGATTAAAATTAGATTCATTCACATTTTAAGCCTCTAACTTTTATTGGATAAGTGTAAAAGATCTAAAAAATATGTATAATCATATTATATTTAGTTCTGTTCATTCCCACCAATACAACAGCTAGGCGTTAACTAACATTTAAAATAATAATATTATATTATTATTGCGCAACGTATAATTTCAAACAAACCTGTTGTGGAGTATCAGGTATTCCATAGAACATAGAAACCCCTTTAAGGTAAAATTAATATTGAATTCAGAAATATAAATAAAATTTAAAATGTTATATTTACTTATTTACCTTTGATTTTACATCCTACCCCCCTTTTAGGAACTCTGTCCTTGTAATTTTAAAACTTGTCTTAGAAACATTATTGAAAGCCCCACATCAAAAACGAGTTAGTAAAACTATCACATTAAAAAAATAATGTGATGTAAAAAGGCCATTCGAGACCACTCATACTAGTATTCCATGTAGGAAAAAATGGATATGGAAGTGAAAAAAATCCACCATGTTCTGATAGAGAGTGATAGATAACAAGATTAGGAGAATGTTAACCACCATAAAATCCCAAACTTATGATGTGTTAAATGCTCTTTGATTAGCCAGTAGGAAATGTAAAAAAACAACGTTTTTGTTTTAAATTCTTTTTCATCATATTGAGGAATTCATTTTACTTCATTGTATAAAAACATATTGAAATATACTTTACTTCATGTAGAGTGTTATCATTTAATAAGTTTCTACCAAAAACTAATCTATTTTCCAAACAATGAGCATTCAAAAAGACTTGGTCACATAAAAAGCACGAGAATCATCTTGTAGAGAATCAAATAATCCAAAAAAGAAGAACAATATATTTCCTTCGTTATTAGACATCAATTAATACCAAAATGGTTAGTACGAGATCATATAATCCCCAAAAGGATAATCCTTTATAAAAAGAAGTACTGCTATGAATCTCCAAAATTCAAATAAAAAGTACCCAAAGTTCAAGAAAGACCATTCAATACACAATTCACCGTAAAATTATTCAAAATAATCAAAACTATGATTGAATCCCATAACTCAGAAGGATTTAATCACATAGTCATCCATAGTAAATCTTAACATTAAACTCCAAAAACATATATTATTGTTAAAGTATCGTACTGAAGCATAATTAAAAAATAACATATTTTCTATAATAGGTTATTCATTTCCATAAATAACCCAAATCGTTATATGTCCACAATAATAATAAATATTCTTCCAAAATAAAATTTAAGCCATATTTCCACAAATTAAATCCCATAGTATTCAATTTTTCATAAGCATACAGTGCTTCCAAATGAGAGAAAGTCTTCCAAAATCACTTTTATCACTTAATCACCAAATCATTTTATTATACTAAGGATATCCATTTGATAAAACATAAGATCCAAAATCAACTAATTCATGATCAATAAATTCATTTAACTAAAAAAATAAGTCATTATAATGAGGGTCATCACATTGTCTAGTTATAGGGTATAAATCCCAATCACACTTCTTTTGTGGTTTCGAATCCTGCAGTTTTTTCCGATGGTATTGGTTTTCACTTGGTCTGAATGTTGTACTATTTATAAAGCTAAAAAATACCCCTAACATGTTCTATCCTCAATGGTTTCCTTATACCTTTTATAATCATCCCAATTCAATATAATCTCAACATCATAATTCTTGATATCTTATATATATTGTCATTTTTTTATTTCACCACCATATGATAAAATAAAATGATCCCGAAAGTAAAGAACATCATACCTTGATCATGGTGTCCACTTGGTTTCATCATCATCATGTTCACATAGGTATAGGGTACACACATTGCAACAATGATTTAGCGATCCTTCAAAATTATTTTCTTCCATCATCCAAATACACCTTGTACAACATGGGTCAAATGGGTGTTCATAAAAAAAGTTTTAAAAAAATTATCATGTATGAAATATAATTTCAAATCATCTGATATAACATGATTTTAATAAAACAGTCGGACCGAGTTTTAGTTGAAACTGTTAATTAATAGTCCTTTTAAAATACCATTAGTATGTGCGGAGAGAGTGTATCATAAATGAAAATATAAATAGATTGTGCAAGGGTCTCCTTCTTTAGAACCTTTTTCAAAATCATAATATGCTTCAAAATCTTGTGATAAGGTAAAATATTTGAAAATGACTTGATATTATATACCTTTCTTGAAAATATGAGAATACTGTGAAAATAGGAATTTTTTAAATACAACCCTTGATCCACAATGATAACGAGGTATAGTTGAGGTATTTGAAATCTCAAAAAACTAATTTCAAGTGAGTTGTATGCTAGAAAAAGTTTCACAATCATCTAAACATTACTTTTCAATTATTATAACAAGCAAGACATCAGTAAGAGATAGAAATTTCTTTTGAGATACTCCTCCTTCCATTTTTTACTGACTTTCCTTGATATGAAAATGTTATAAAACAAGGTTAACTAAAATAATAGTCATAGGGACTAACCATGTGTCTAACAAAAATTCCTAATCACTAAAGTTGTCTAAACTGACCTCTGATACCAACTGTAAGGACCCGGCCTTAAACATTGCCATTCTTGAATTAAATTAATAATTAAAATTGAGGATCTTTTCAGGTTTATATCTTTAGATAATTAGGTCATAACAAATACATAAAAACAATAATATTACATGTAGACACATCTACCGAGTTTCCATTTCTCACAAAATAAAAATTCATTAAAAAAATATTCTTGTATTGTTCAATGATTTTGAAAGTATGAATTTTCCTTGATCCAATCTTGACCCTATTCCACTTTATGTCGTATGATAAACATTTCAAAAAATTGGGATGACAAAAAAAAAGCTCAGTATGGGATACACAATGAAGGAAAACTATTAGTTTTTTTAAAACAACAATAAAACAATTAATACATTATCATAATTATTACTTTTCACCTTTATGAAGAAGTAAATACTCTTCACTAAATAAAAGATTATTTCATACCATTTTGTAACGAAAAGATTACCATAAAATCGATATAAGGAACACATAATATATAAAGTTAACTTGGGACATAAACATACATAAAATGGAATAACCATATAGTCTAATTCCACACATATCACTAAAAGGAATATTCATATGACCGACTTCCATAACCAATGAATTTGAGGTTATAACGTAACCACCCATCTTGGTTTATCAAGGCACCACCTGTCTTTTGGTTTATCACATAACCACATGTGAAATTTCCATATACCATTATAAAATCATAACACATAAAATATTGTAAATATAAAAATTTCACTAATAAAATCTCCACATTGAAATTAAAATATATTATTTCAAGATATTGACATAATTAATGCTTAATAAAACCATTTTCAAAAAAATTTATAGCATTTAATAAAGATATTTTTGAATCAAATTTTCTAATACCAACTTGAAACTCTTAAATAAATTATCATTTTAAAACATTAAAGTCCATATAAATAAATTCTTAAAAACATTTTTAAAATATGTACATTAATGATGAAGATTTATAAGAATAAATCGTTAAAACATTTAAAATGATATTTTAGTTAAAGAGTTTTAAACAAAATAAGACACTCTTGAATAAAAATAATTGAAGAATAAAATTGAATAAAAAATTTATAATATCATGAGAATAAATATTTTCATGTTGTAATATGAAAAAGGGTTGTATATACTCCATATAAGAGTGAATTGGTGTATAAATACAATGAAGTCTCAATGGAATGTAAATTGAGATAAAATCCCTTATAAAAATGGTATCCTTGGATTAAGGATAAATCAATTACATAATAATGTGTGAAAAATAAAAATACACTAAATATGATTGGATATTCCATGAAAATCAATCATAAGAAATTCAAACATGTTCTTTTTAAGAGAAAACCACTAACTTGGATGTTTACCTAAAAAATGGAAATTGGGTTAAAATTACTATAATAAAGTTTATATCGATGACTTGATAATTTATCAATGAAGTGATTATCTGTTTCAAAAGTATATCCACAAAAAAGGGAGATAAAATTACAATATAAATAAATAAATATTGATTCCACACATAATCATAGCATGGCATAACTAAGAATTAGATGATTAATCCAAGGAATATAAGTTGGGTTATAAGGTTACCTTAACGATTTTTTCAAATACGATACATACAACCCATAAAACAATGATCATAAAATGAAGATTTAATTACCCAAAAATTAATTTAAATTACACAATGAATAAAACCATGGATAATACATACACCACAAAAAAGGATATAGTGGTAATATTGTAACACCCGAGACTTTTATGTTATATAAATAATCAAATGAATCTTTTTATACACACAACACTTTCTTGGCTTTCTTTACACGAAATCGTGACCTTCCTCGATAGATTGCGTCGTACGCAATACCGAGTTTCACTAAACAATGATATGCTAATAAAATATTATTAAAACTAGCCGTTATGAATAGTAATAACCACTTTTTGAAATTTTATAAATTTTATTTTTCAAAATGGACTTCATTTTTGGATTCGGAATATAGAAATTAGCCTAGGTTAAAATTTTGGTATTTTTCTGAAAACTTTCATTTTTTGATGAATAGTGAAACCACTAAGTGGTAGTTAAAAAAATTGAATTTTTCATAAAATTTAATTTTACCGCTTCTGTGAGTGGAATTTCAAAACTCTGAGAGACACGGTTGATGTCAGTAAGTAAAATGTGGTTCAATGAGATGAAAATAATTTTTGGTGAATAGTAACTTTTTACTTTTATTTACCACAATTAAAAGTAAATAGGGTAATTGAGGGTAAAAATGATATTATTATTACTATAACACATGACCTAATTCTATTGGATAAGTGTAATTCGACCAAAAACAAAATTATAAATAAAATATGACCATTTAGGCCCACTTGGATTATATTAGGACATTTATTATTAATTTATTTAAAGAAGGGCTAAAATAGTTAAAATCAATGTTTAATAAGTAAATAATTTTAAATATATTGTTATATATAAGATAAATTCGACTATAAATATTCATTATAAATCTAAAAATGTTTCCTACATAATGTTATTTTATTTTTAATTTTTAGAAATTAAATAATTTAATTTATTTATGACACAAAGATGATGCAGTAATTATCATATTAATGAATTATTGACATAATTGATGTTATAAATACCCAAATAAATATAATTTGAGACTTTTTATGAATTCCAATAATTTTATAGGTTAATATGACATGTTTTTATTGATTTAATTAACTTTGTTCGAACTAATCATTTTGTTATGAGTTTCACAAAAATCAATTACTAAATACTGTCAAAATTGACATAAAATAGTTTTTAAAACAAATATTATATTAAAAATTGTTATTTTATTCCTAAAAATCTAAGGTTCGGCCCAATGACTTAGATAATGTTATATATATTAATAATAATCTACTTGGGGTTCGTTTGTGTAACACCCCGAGCTTCCACAATACGCTTCTCATTCAATAATGCAATAGCTTGCATTGTACGCAACTTCGAGTTTCAAAACACCGCGACTAATAAAAGTATCCTTTATGAATAGTAATAACCAATTTTTAAAATTATATAAATTTCATAATTCAAAATGGACTTCATTTTTGGATTCGGAATATAGAAATTAGCCTATGTTGAATTTTTGGTATTTTTCTGAGAACTTCTAATTTTTTATGAATAGTGAAAAATACTTAAAAACAACTTTTTGAATCAAAATAATTTATAGTGATAAATTATAATATTTAGTGTTTTTAAAGTATAATTATAATATATTTTTACAATTTTATCCAATGGGGGTCATTAGAATTAATTTAACATTGAAATTGGACATAAACAATTGCCAATCTTTTGATATAAATTGTTTCTTAAAAACAAGCTATTTGTTGTAACAGCGGGAATTAATTATAAAATTAATTAATGAAACTTATATGTTTGGAATTTTGTAAAATAGACATCATTTTTGAATTTGGAATATCAATTATAGCTTAGGGTGAAATTTTGGAATTGTTCTGAAAAACTTCAATTTTTGATGAATAGTGAAACCACTAAGTGGTAGTTAAATAACTGATTTTTCGTTTAAATGAAATATTACCACTTCTGTGATTTGATTTTCAAAAATCCGACATACATGGTTGTCATTAATAAGTAATATTTGGTTCAATGAGATTAAAATAATTTTTGGTGAATAGTAACTTTTAAGTTCTTAATCGTGATTAGATGTAATTAGTGTAGTTTAAGGTAAAAATAATGTTTTAATAATATGAGATGAGATTGAAACTTGTCATACTCCAATTGGATGAGTCATGGCTGACCAAGACAATCCGTGCGTAAACTTGGGGACCCCATGGAGCCACTTTAGTTGGAAAATGACATAAATACCTTTTATTTAATGTTAAAGTAAAAAAATGACACAAACATGAAATGTTTTGCTAAAACAATTTTTACATGGGGTTATACAAGTCATATTTTTGACTATAAATATTAATTGGAAAGCTAAAAAGATTTCCTACATCATAGTATTTTGTTTTATAATTTTTAGACATTAAATAAATTAAATTATTTATGACATAATGATGATGCAGCGACGACCTCATTATTTAACGATTTTAATAAAATGAAAATATAATGTACAATACAAGGCTTAAACTTGTCCAAAAACTATTGTATGGGTATATTTCGAACCCTTATAACCTTATCCACGAATTATATAAGTGTGGGACCTTCAGAATCCGAAAAACATTGTATAATAATGTAAAATTTCCTTACTTCCCATGAGTGCCCCTCCTCTCCTCTTATAAAAGGCCCCCACCTCTACCACCTCATTCACACTTTCAATCCATTTGGCTCGGCCAAACTCTTCCCAAATACTCTCCCAACTTCCACCTCTTACTCCTAGAAGCCTCACGTTGGGCAGAACGTTTCCCAAGGAAGCCTTTGGCTCAAATCAAAAAGAGTTACCCGATTTTGAGGTAATGTCTTCTCTTATGTTATTTTGTTTTATTTTGCTTCTCCAACCCCTTAAACTCTTTTTATTCCTTTATTTTGTAACAACACCAGTATACTAAATATACTAGGATGTTGTTATAATATGTATTCGAGCTGCACTTACACACACCTATATCTAATGGTTAAAGAACTTACGGTTTCTGTGGATGGCGAATTTCTGTCTCACGAAACGATGATTGTTCAACACTCATATAACACCTTCAAAGGTGGCCATTAAGATGTCACTATATTTATATATGATATATAATATGTTTATGTTTTACTTATTCTTCTCTATTTCTCATTTATGGCATACTTTATGATTTCCATTATGGGTAAAACGCGATAATTTCATTTTAGGAAGTGCGGACTACCGCCCCCTCAAAGTGATTTCAATCGTTAATGCCATATGTGGGATGTATAAAGGATGGAGTACATGGTATTATACACTATATTATACTGTAATTATATTATACATTTATATCATTATGATTTCATTCCATTAAATACGAAATATAAATGAAAGTAGCGTTCATGCGTACGTACGGCTTACCGTCTCCATAAACGGTGCATTTCATTTCATACCTCTAAATGTTACGTAATATTATAAATGAATGTATATACTGTATATATATGATATATATGATATCTACATCATGAATATAATTCTGGATATAATGGATATTTCACCACATCAACAACTTGTAATTATAAGAAGTTTATTTTCGACTCAAGTACCTAAGATCGACAAAACGACCGTTATTAACTTAAATAATTACATAATGTTCATAACATTGTAATAAGTGATATAAAAAGGATAATTAAATTGAAAATGGTTTTTAATAAGGTATATATTAACTCTAGTTTATTATTCAGGAGGTTAAAGAGCGGTCGAGTCAAGTCAGACACGAGGTAAGGGAACTTCTTAACACAATTTCCATTCTTTGGTTTAATCTCTTACTTTCAAATTATGTCATGTTATTATTATGTCCTATTTCGTATTTTTACTTTTCATAAGTGTACCTATAGTGAATACACATAATAGACCTATTTTATTTTAAAAATGATCTTTTTAAGGACTTCGTCTCAATCTCCTTTCATTGAGGCATATTTGGTTTTATACACAACTCTCTTTTATACGGTGTATAAACCCCTTTGACTTTTATGTTTATTCAAAAGGAATATTTTTTTATACGAAGCGTTTTAATAAACGAAAAAAAGGGAATGTTTTTATTTCTGTACATATGTGGCGACAACGACCTCTCCGCCGCCGTGACCATTATTTGAGTTTCAGATTTCTCTACAAGCCATACTTTTTTTAATTAAAAATAAATACCATGTTATACTTTTCTTTTATTTTGGTATTGAAAATGGTTTTGAAAGCATTTTTATTATATCAATGTGTTGTATTGATGTCTTTTGATTGAAATGTGGAAATGTTATGTTTCCTTTATGCATGTTTTATGTGATACGATTATGTTATGGTTTATGATATTTTTAAACCTATTCATATGAGGAATGCATTGGACTTAATAAGTGACGGGTGGAGCCCGCTATAGCTCCTCGATGCATCGGTAGGTCTCATGAGACAACTAGTCGTGGAATTGACTGAGGCCCTTTCCCAATTTGATTTGTGATTTTGGCCAAGGCCTTAATCATTTTAGACGTCTTGGCCGAGGCCTTGAAAAAATGTTTCAGAATGTCTGGCATTATGCATTCTATCATTATGAAAGTTGTTATTGATATTGCATGTGATTATTCGACCAGTAGAATATCCATGTGAAGAAGTGAATGGCATTATCTCATTTTACTTTTTCCATATTATGTTGATGTTCAAGTTTAAAAGGATTTTTTTTTAGTTATACATTGCCTTAAATTTTTATGTTTATTTATGAAAGCTTCCGCAATATTGTTATCCTTACTAAGCATCTGAGCTCACCCATTTCAATGTTTTAATATTTTCCATGATGTGAAGAAGTATTTTATGAATGACCTGCAGAGGTAGTCAGAAAGGGATATGTGTGTGGACTATGAAGACCATGTTATTGTAGTTTGTTTACTTTTTGATGTAATGAAAGACTTATGAATGTATCTAGTGTTTCCAAGGCTACTAAACTAATCGGTCTTTCGAGACTTGATCTTTTGTGATCATGCCAATGTTACGAAGTAATGCACCGACTCTGGGTAGCTGGGGTCGGGGCGTTATAGTTGGTATCAGAGGCAGTTTAGTACTAACCTTGGAAGCAATATTTAGATAAACTCTGATTAGAGCACATAGCCCGAAGATAGACTTTAAGGATTAGTATAGAAGAACTTCCTAGAATTTTGGTATTGTAGAGATTTTGTGAGTTTTTCGAGAAATACATCCCTGTCTGGATACGAGCAGGTAGAGGCGACTTTGGCACAGATGTACCTAGCGGTAAAACCCGAAAACACCACTTTGAGCTAGACATGAACGGGAACTGGTGCACGACAACAGGCCTTGCTTCACTCTTGGTTACGACACTCCCGGGGGATATTCTTAGGATAATTCTTGTTTTCTTTACAAACCACTATGAACGTTTATGAGTATATACTTCCTCAAAGAAAACCTTTTTATGATTGTGGATTATATCCATATATAGTTCAATTTATGTTAAGTATTTTATAAGTATGGAATTATGTATTTTGATTCATAAACTAATCTTGTTTATGCCATTGTATAGAAATGGAGCCTAGTGGAAGGAATGGAATCTATATCAATGCACGCACTCCGTGTAGGGATTTCCCTCCTACTCAAGATAATTATTGTGGATCTGGAGATACAACTGGTTCTAATCAACTTATTACCATACTGGGACAACTCACTCAGGTTATGAATAATAATCTTACTCGTATGGAGCACCCTCATGCGCATCGTGGAGGATCAATGTTAGACCGCTTCATGAGGCAACAACCACCAACATTTAATGGGGGTACAAATCCATTAGTAGCTGAGCAATGGATAAACACCTTAGAGAAAATATTCCACGCCTTGGGGAGTAGCGAAAGGGAGAAGGTTATCATGGCAGTTTACCGCCTCATTGGAGATGCCGATCAATGGTGGTCATTGATTCAAAATACAAAGGAAGATGATGACTTATCGAATATGGAATGGAGGGAGTTCAAAGATCTTTTCTTAGAAAAATACTTTCCTCATAACCATCGAGCAGATATGGAAATGCAATTTCTGAGTCTGAGGCAGAAGGAGGATGAGAATGTCGCAAAGTATGAGGCTAACTTTACAAGGTTAGCGAGGCATGCTGCCGATTATATACGTAATCCAAGGAGTAAGATTGATCGTTTCATTGATGGGTTAAAACCATTTCTCCGTCGAGCTTTAGTATCACAATCCTTCTCATCATACGAAGATATTGTCTCGTGTGCTATCAAGACAGAAAAGGAATTCTCTAAGTCTTATGACAACAAAGTAAAGCAAGAGAAGAAGAGAACGGTGGAACAAGAGACAGATAAAGGGAAAAAGGGAAATAAGGATTTTCCATTATGTGATAATTGTGGGAAGAATCACCCTGGTACATGCCTAAAAGGAATGGGAGTTTGTTATAAATGTGGAGAAAAGGGTCACCAGGATCGTGATTGCAAGGGAAAGAAAGAGGCTATCAAATTTGAATGCTACAATTGTAGAGAAATGGGTCATTATGCAAATGAATTTCCTAAGCGTCAGGGAAACTTACCTCAGAAAGGGCCAAGGGATCAAGGAAAATCTTATGCTATTACTACAGTTTAAGCAGAATAACTAATGTATTGGTGCATTTGGACTCAGGGATTATATTCTAGTTATTAGAATAATGTGATATATATATACGGATTTTGCTGCAGTACTTGTTGATTTCAGTAAGGTTTTAATATGTTGAAGGTAATTATATTTTTATTATGTGACAATAAAAGAAACATTACTTTGTTTGGGGAATCTGATAAATTGATTTTTCAATTAAGAGACCTTTTAGAGAAAGTCTGGACAGAGGTATTTTGGATAACTATAAAGGTTGGAGTGGATTAAGGTTGGGGTGGATTAAGTTGATATTTGGATAATATTGTTTAAGGTTAAAAAATTTATGAAGATTATTTTTGGAATATTATAATACTATAGTTTTAGGAAAAGGACAACCTGCAGGGTGGGGCATAACCCATCGCGTCGGACAAAGCTGCAGGAATCAAACCCTCAACCATAGTGCGACAGACCTTTATTTCCTACCACTAGCCTACAGGAAGTACCTGGTTATTAAAAAATAATTTTACTAATCTAAATGGTATGTGTTAACATTTGGAACCTTATATAATTAGGATAAGTATAATATTTTTGAGTTCAATTATCTTTTTGAGAGAAATATGAGTTGAAGGTTGAAACTCTAATTGTCAAGAATAAATATATATATACCTATCTCTTATTCAATGAATAAATTAATTCTTAAACTCTATTAAAGGGATATTAAAAAAAAAATTGTTATCCAAATACCTTATGTCTTGTTGAACTGATGATATTATAAATCAACATAGATTGAAGGCTTTGAGGCCCTCAATTTGACAGTTTATTGTGATTGATGACCTCAATCACTCCCTATAAATATTTACATTTTTCCTCCAATTATATGTCTCTAATTTCCACCAATGTTCTCCTAATCGAGATCATAATTGGGTGGTGACTTTTTCATTTCCCTTTCCCTCTTATTAAGGCTAAATTTTATTAATCTTATTTCCGATGTGGTTTTTCCACAAAGGTATTTTCTATTTTCAACCTTCTATTTTCCAATAAAAATTTAAAATTGCGAGGACGCAATTTATTGAAGGAGGGGAGAATGTTACACCCTGAGCTTCCACAATACGCTTCTCATTCAATAATGCTATAGCTTGCATTGTACGCAACTTCAAGTTCTAAAACACCGTGACTAATCAAAGTAGCCGTTATGAATAGTAATAACCACTTTTTAAAATTATAGAAATTTTATATTTCAAAATGTACTTCATTTTTTGATTCGGAATATCGAAATTAGCCTATGTTGAATTTTTGGTATTTTTCTGCGAACATCTAATTTTTTATGAATAGTGAAAAATACTTAAAAACAACTTTTTTAATCAAAATAATTTATCGTGATAAATTATACTATTTAGTGGTTTTAAAGTATAATTAGAATATATTTTTACAATTTTATCCAATGGTGGTCATTATAATTAATTTAACATTGAAATTGGACATAAACAATTGCCAGTTTTTTGATATAAATTGTTTCTTAAAAACACGCTATTTGTTGTGACAGCGGGAATTAATTATAAAATTAATTAATGAAACTTATATTTTTGGAATTTTTTAAAATAGACATCATTTTTGAATTCGGAATATCAATTATAGCTTATGGTGAAATTTTGGCATTGTTCTGAAAAACTTCAATTTTTGATAAATAGTGAAACCACTAAGTGGTAGTTAAATAACTGATTTTTCGTTTAAATGAAATATTACCACTTCTGTGATTTTATTTTCAAAAATCCGACATACATTGTTGTCATTAAGAAGTAAAATGTGGTTCAATGAGATTAAAATAATTTTTGGTGAATAGTAACTTTTAAGTTCTTAATCGCGATTAGAGGTAATTAGTGTAGTTTAAGGTAAAAATAATGTTTTAATAATATGAGATGAGCTTGAAACTTGTCCTACTCCTATTGGATGAGTCATGGAGACCAAGAAAATCCATGGGTTAACTTGGGGACCCCATGGAGCCACTTTGGTTGGAAAATGACATAAATACCTTTTATTTAATGTTAAAGTAAAAAATGACACAAACATGAAATGTTTTGCTAAAACAATTTTTACATGGGGTTATACAAGTCATATTTTTTACTATAAATAGTAATTGAAAAGATAAAAATATTTCCTACATCATAGTATTTTTTTATATAATTTTTAGACATTAAATAAATTAAATTATTTATGACATCATGATGATGCAGCGATGACCTCATTATTTAACGATTTTAATAAAATGAAAAGATAATGTACAATACAAGGCTTTCACTTGTCCAAAGACTATTGGATGGGTAGATTTGGAACCCTTATCACCTTATCCACGAATTATATAAGTGTGG
The DNA here is from genome assembly GCA_963277665.1 of Viscum album. NCBI lineage: Eukaryota > Viridiplantae > Streptophyta > Magnoliopsida > Santalales > Viscaceae > Viscum > Viscum album. Next base: position 1,975,354,274 of record OY728133.1, read on the forward strand.
GACCTTTAGAATCCGAAAAGCATTGTATAATAATGTAACATTTCCTTACTTTCCAAGGGTGCCCCTCCTCTCCTCTTATAAAAGGCCCCCACCTCTACCACTTCATTCACACTTTCAAGCCATTTGTCTCGGCCAACCTCTGCCCAAATACTCTCCCAACTTCCCCATATTACTCCAAGAAGCCTCACTTTGGGCAGAACTCTTCCCAAAGAAGCCTTTGTCTCAAATCAAAAAGAGTTACCCGATTTTGAGGTAATGTCTTCTCCTATGTTATTTTGTTTTATTTTGCTTCTCCAACCCCTTAAACTCTTTTTATTACTTTATTTTGTAACAAAACCAGTATCCTCAATATACTAGGATGTTTTTATAAGAAGTATTCTAGCTACACTTACACACACCTACATCTAATGGTTAAAGAACATACAGTTTCTGTGGATGGCGAATTTCTGTCTCACGAAATGATGATTGTTCAACACTCATATAACACCTTAAAAGGTGGCCATTAAGATGTCACTATATTTATATATGATATATAATATGTTTAAGTTTTACTTATTCTTCTGTATTTCTCATTTATGGCATACTTTATGATTTCCATTATGGGTAAAACGAGATAATTTCATTTTAGGAAGTGCGGACTACCGCCCCCTCAAAGTGATTTGAATCGTTAATGCCATATGTGGGATGTATAAAGGATGGAGTAAATGGTATTATACAATATATTATACTGTAATTATATTATACATTTATATCATTATGATTTCATTCCATTAAATATGAAATAGAAATGAAAGTAGCGTTCATGCGTACGTACGGCTTACCGTCTCCATTAACGGTGCATTTCATTTCATACCTCTAAATGTTACGTAATATTATAAATGAATGTATATACTGTATATATATGATATATATGATATCTAAATCATGAATATAATTCTGGATATAATGGATATTTCACCACATCAACAACTTGTAATTATAAGAAGTTTACTTTTGACTCAAGTGCCTCAGATCGACAAAACGTCCATTATTAACTTAAATAATTACATAATGTTCATAACATTGTAATAAGTGATATAAAAAGGATAATTAAATTGAAAATGGTTCTTAATAAGGTATATATTAACTCTATTTTATTATTTAGGAGGTTAAAGAGCGGTCGATTCAAGTCGGACACGAGGTAAGGGAACTTCTTAACCCAATTTCCATTCTTTGGGTTAATCTCATACTTTCAAATTATGTCATGATATTATTATGTCCTATTTTGTATTTTTACTTTTTTTATGTGTACCTATAGTGAATACACATAATGGATCTATTTTATATTAAAAATTATCTTTTTAAGAACTTCGTCTCAATCTCCTTTCATTGAGGCATATTTTGTTTTATACACAACTCTCTTTTATACGGTGTATAAACCCCTTTGACTTTTACGTTTTTTCAAATGGAATCTTTTTTTATACGAAGAGTTTTACTAAACGACAAAACGGGAATGTTTTTATTTCCGTACATATGCGGTGACAATGACCTCTCCGCCGCCGTGACCATTATTTGAGTTTCGGATTCCTCTACAATCCATACTTTTTTTTAATTAAAAATAAATACCATGTTATACTTTTCTTTTATTTTGGTATTGAAAATGGTTTTGAAAGCATTTTTATTATATCAATGTGTTGTATTGATATCTTGTGATTGAAATGTGGATATGTTATGTTTCCTTTATGCATGTTTTATGTGATACGATTATGTTATGGTTTATGATATGTTTAAACCTATTCATATGAGGAATGCATTGCACTTAATAAGTGACGGGTGGAGCCCGCTATAGCTCCTCGATGCATCGGTAGGTCTCATGAGACAACTAGACGTGGAATTGGCCGAGGCCCTTTCCAAATTTGATTTGTGATTTTGGCCGTGGCCTTAATCATTTTAGACGTCCTGGCTGAGGCCTTGAAAAAATGTTTCAGAATGTCTTGCATTATGCATTCCATCATTATGAAAGTGGTTATTGATATTGCATGTGATTATTCGACCAGTATAATATCCATGTGAAGAAGTGAATGGAATTATCTCATTTTAATTTTTCCATATTATGTTGATGTTCAAGTTTAAAAGGCTTTTGTTTTAGTTATACATTTCCTTAAATGTTTATGTTTATTTATGAAACCTTCCGCAATATTGTTATCCTTACTGAGCATCTGAGCTCACCCCTTTCAATGTTTTAATATTTTCCAGGATGTGAAGAAGTATTTTATGAATGACCTACAGGGGTAGTCAGAAAGGGATATGAGTGTGGACAATGAAGACCATGTTATTGTAGTTTGTTTACTTTTTGATGTAATGAAAGACTTATGAATGTATCTAGTGTTTCCAAGGCAACTAAACTAATCGGTCTTTCGAGAGTTGATCTTTTGTGATCATGCCAATGTTATGAATTAATGCACCGACTCTGGGTAGCTGGGGTCGGGGCGTTATAGTTTGGATAGTTATAGTATGTTTATTAAGCTTATAGTGTAAGAACACAAGAAGACACGGTAAAAGTAAAATTATTTAACTTAATGTTAAATATAAATGATAAAGTCAAAAGAAGAACCTATACTTGCCTAAATTATATTGGATGAGAGGCGTTCGACCCATCACCACCTTATATTCCAAATAAATCATGTTGGAGCTATTTAAAACCGACTTTGGCTTTATAATAAAATAATATTTTTGTTATTCCAAAGGTGCCCCTCTCCTCCCTTATAAAAGGTAACCTCCTCCCTCTCTTCCTCACACCACTTTGAGCCTTCAGTCTCGGACAACCCATGACAATTTATCCTCTCCACTTCTCTAGAGACATCCTAGAGGTCCTGGTCTTCTTCAAAGACCAATTTTAGTGCCCTAAAATGAGTTCTCAAAGAAGCACTTCACAGAAGAGGTAATGTCTGTTACCGATTCTTTCATCTTTATTTCTTCTTCCACTTCTTCTTCTTTAGTTTTTTCATTATGAAGTAATGAAATAAGTATCAATTATATACTTATATGTCATTATAAGTATGAAAGAACCATATTTCACCATCTATCCATCCTACGGAAAATGAAATCACCGCGCGTGCGTACGTACGGAATACCATCTCCACACCGTGGTGTAATCTATTTTCCACCACCACCTTAATTGGATGGGTATAATGGTGTAAATAATGACTATATATAATTATTGTAAAGTTATATTGATTCTGAAATAGTATAAATACACTCCAATATAATTCCATGATCATGGGAATGATATCATCGCTCGTGCGTACGTACGGAATACGGTCTCCACGATGTGATGTGACTCGTTCTACATGATCTTCATTACATAATGATTATATAAATGAATTGAATGAATTAATATGATATATTTTACACTAATAAAATTATGTAAATGAGGTATCTATAACCTAAAGAGAATAATAAGAATTTATTTGACAAAACACACATAAGAACAAAAAGTAATAAACACCCGAATAACAAGATGTAATGAAATATTACTAAAAAGAAGCTAAGAATATGACCATATGTGATATCATAAAAATGATTATGATTATTTAATAAGTCAATAACATTATTTAAATCATTATATAGGAGGTTCAGATACGTACAAAGCATATCGGACCTAAGGTAAGGGATAATTTTTCAAATCTCATTTTTATCCGAGATTGCATATTTGTAAGTATTTATTGGGGTTATTTCTATCATCCATGTCCATGTTTTATAAAAGTGTTTTCATGTATGTTTAAATTCCTTTTTACCCATTTTGACTTTTACTACATGGTATGTATGTAATCATTCTTTTGTTTACGTTACGAGGTACTTTTTGACTTTTTCCTGCAAAAGTACGAAAATAATGTTTTTTTAACTCATACGGCATGAAAATTTTTTTAGGGATTTATAAAGCCTTATTTTCATGAAGTTTCCTCCAAAATATTTCATGACTATTTTCAACAAAATATATTTCTTTTAAAATTGCATGACGTTTTGTGAAAAGAAATTGATTTTGAAGAAGAAAGGATATTTTCTTCAAAAATTCATTTCAAGTGTTTTATCAAAACCATTTTCCATATACGTTGAAATTATTTCATATGTGTATGTTTCAAGTATAATGTGTCTATGATTTACATGGTCTCAATTTTCTTATGATGAAATATCCATTTGTTTTATATGGATTATGTGATGATGGGATGATGTTTATGAAACACATTTTATTTTTTGGGTTATGATGAATGTTTTAAGTTTATTTTGTGGCACAAGTAAGAATGATTTCAATATGAGATGGGTGGGACCTATATCTCCCTCCAGTTAATTGGGTAAAGATTTTATATCTCATGAGATAGACATGGCTGGAACGGCAGGTTAAACCGGTTCAGTGAAACAGGACTGAAATGAGGAGTGAACTCGGTCTAGAAATGGTCTTTATCCACTAAGATAGTATTGGAAATGAGTCTAGACTAATAAGAAATGATTCTATATGATTATGTGTGTATGCCACAAAGTTTCATGTTTTATGTTATTATTATTGGGATTACATTTCACTACTATGACTTATCCCATGTTATAAAATTATGATTTCTTTTTCATGTTAAGAATTTCAAAAGTTATATTCTTATGTATATGATGTGATTGATATTTCTTTTGTTTACCCTTACTAAGCATTTGAGCTCACCCTTTTGTATGTTTTATTTACCCCGGTCAGGAAGAAGTTTATTAAGTTGGATACGCAAAAAAGGGACTCTAGATACGATGAAATAAATGGGAGGCAAAGTAGACGCTTTATGAACCAGTTGTTTATGTTTCTCAGTTTCTAAAGACACTATACCTATACGGTCCTTTCCTGGTTTTGTTATATGTTGTAATAAGTGTACTACAATTCTGAAGTAATAACAATTTATGTAAAGTATGGGTTGTTATAGTTGGTATCAGAGGAAAGGTATAGTCAACCTTTGGAAACTAGGATGTGAAAGCCTTAGTAAGAACCCTAAGGATAATTCTAAGCATAGAACACAATCTTAGTGTATTAGAAATGACCATGAATAACCTAGGATAAGACCTTAAGTGTAAAATTTTATTCATGATCATGTGGTTTTCCTATTATAATTAGTGTTTCTCACACTATTCTTCTCGGTTTTAGTCAATGGATGGAACCCAAAGAAACTGTGTTAATGCGGAATGCGATGGGAAATGCAATGATTGTCCCCCGGAGCAATGAAAAGTTATGAGAGCCAGAATGAAAAATCTTGTAGCCATGCTCACACAACATTCTGAAGCTATGAATCATGCAGGACTTCCAAACGAGCAAAGGAAGGATCAACATTCTGTTGAATCCTTCATGAGGCGGCGTCCACCTTCTATTAGTGGGTCTACTGATCCATTAGTTGCTGAACAATGGATTAGTACTACTAAAAAGATATTTTCAGTTCTTCAATTTTTTGAACATGATAAAGTCATCCTAGTAGTGCATCGTTTGGAAGGAGATTCTGATCAATGGTGGAATCTTATTAAGAATACAGGGAAAAGGGATGAAATTGAGTCCACGGAATGGGACGAGTTCAAGAACTTATTTTTCAATAAGCATTTCCCTCGTATTCTCCAAACAAAGATGGAGATGGAGTTTCTTGAACTAAAGCAAAAGGAAGATGAATCTGTTGGTACCTCTGAAGAAAATTTTACAAGACTTGCAAGGTACGCTTCTGGTATTGTTATCCAACATGAGACAAAGATCTATCGATTCTTTAGTGGCTTAAAACCAAGTCTTCGAAGGGCATTATCCGTAAGGGACTTCAATAGTTACGAGGAAATCTTTCGATGTGCTCTCAAAGTCGAGATGGAGATTGGAGTTACCCATCAGTCATATGGGTTTGATAAGAAGAGGAAAATGGAATTCAAAGGAAAATCTAAAGATCACACTGAAATGAAGATGAGCTTTTCGTTATGCTCAAAGTGTGTAAATAAACATGGAGGGAGTTGTCTTGAAGGGACAAGTAAATGTTTCAAATATAGAAAGGAAGGTCATCGGACATTTGAATGTGGTAATGATGGAAAGAAGATGTGTAATGATGCAAACAAAGGAAGGGATGCACAGAATGAACCTACTACACTTCAATGTATCATGTGGAAGGAGACGGGCCATTATGCCAATCAATGCCCAAAACCAAGGGTTGATGATGATGGTCGACGTAAACAAACTTTTAAGCCTAAAGACAAAGGAAAGTCACATGCAATTTTTATCAGCAATGTGGAGTATGATAACGATGTGGTGAAAGGTACACTTACCATCTACTCTAAAGTAGAAATTTTTTTATTTGATTCTAGATCCACCCACTCCTTTATTTTTAAAAAATTTTCTATGGATATCACCGTATTACCTCAGAAGTTAGATGTTGAGTTAGCTGTGACAACCCCTAATGGCACAACAGTGGCATCAAAAGTTTATAATTCTTCTCTGATTGAAGTTTGTGGGAAAGTGCTTCTTGAAAATCTTGTGATCCTTCCTATAGTGGAATTTTATGTGATTCTTGGCATGGATTGGATTTCTCTACATGGAGCTCATATCAATTTCCAAATAAGGGGAGTCACACTTCATATTCTAGATCAATCTATGATTGTATATCGATGCAAGGATGAACATAACCTTCTAATGGAAATTTCGTCCATTTTATGGGTATTGATTCAACTAAATGAAGGTTATTTATATCAAATGGTTGGTGGGAAACTCACGATTAAGAATATGCCCATTGTACGGGAGTTTGATAATGTCTTTCCAGAGGAATTACCGGGTCTTCCACCAAATCGTGAAGTTGAGTTTTCAATAGAACTCGTACCGGGTGCTTTGCCTTTTTCAAATACACCTTATAGAATGGCCCCAATTGCGTTACAGGAATTGAAGAAGCAACTCCAAGAGAATCTTGATAAGGGGTTCATACACCCTAGTGTGTCACCTTGGGGAGCACCTATTCTGTTTGTTAAAAAGAAAGATGAATCAATGAGACTCTACATTGATTATTTAGAACATAACAAGATCACTATCAAGAACAAATATCCTCTCCCGCACATTGATGACCTATTTGACCAACTACACGGAGCTTAATACTTTTCCAGTATTGATCTTCGTTCAGGGTATCATCAATTAAGGGTCAAAAGGAAGGATATACGAAATATGGCTTTCCGTACAAGGTATGGACACTATGAATTTATAGTGATGCCATTTGGTCTTACTAATTCCCCTACTATCTTCATGGATCTAATGAATAGAGTCTTTAGAGACTATCTTGATCTGTTTTTGGTAGTCTTTATAGATGATATTATTTTCTATTCAAAGAGCAAGTAAGAACATGAAGATCACATGAGAATTATATTGAAGACCCTGAGAAATGAGAAGCTTTATGCCAAATTTTCCAAGCGTGAATTTTGGATTTAAAAAGTTTCACTTTTGGGTCACATAATCTCAAAAGAGTGGATATATGTGGATCCAGAAAAAACAGATTTTATTGAATGATGGTCGAGACCAACAACAGTAACTGAGATCCGAAGTTTTCTTGGGTTGGCTGGATATTATCGACATTTTATGAAAGATTTTTCACTATTATCTAATCCACTCACCAAGTTGACTCGGAAAGGAGTTAAGTTTGATTGGATGGAGGAATGTGAAGAGAATTTCAAGGAGTTGAAAAGAAGGTTATCCAGTGCACCTGTGCTCAAACTTCCTTGTAGTGGAGAAAGGTTTTTGATCTATAGTGATGCATCCAAGAAGGTATTGGGGTGTTTTCTTATGCAAAATGATATGGTGATAGCTTATGCCTCATGACAGATGAAAATACATGAGCAAAATTACCCAACTCATGATTTGAAGTTAGCTGCGGTAATCATTGCATTAAAGATTTGGAGGCATTACCTTTATGGTGAAAGGTGTGATATTTATACTGATCAAAAAAGATTAAAGTATATTTTCACACAAAAGGAGCTGAATATGCGCCAAAGAAGATGGTTGGAGCTGATTAGGGATTACGACTGCTCAATTCATTACAACCCTAGGAATGCAAACAAGGTGGCAGATGCATTAAGTCGACAAGACCATGCTAGTTTATCATTATGAGGATCACAAAAGATCCAAGATTTATGGATTTACAAAAGTTGGATCTTGGAATTATAATGAAAGGGGAAAATTGTATCTTTCTCAAATGAATGTTCAACCATCTACACATGTGAAGATTAAAGAGACATAGAAAGAAGATGTTGAGTTACAAAAGAAGGTGAGAAATGTTCCTGAATTCAACCTTGATTGTGATGGGATAATAATGTTCAGGAATTGGGTTTGTGTTCCTCCAATCCATGAATTAAAGAAGGAGATGCTAGATGAGGCTCATAGTTCTTCATTCTCTATTCATCCTGGATGCACGAAGATGTATAGGGACCTGAAAGAGTACTTATGGTGGGATGGCATGAAAAGAGCTATTGCAGAATATGTCTCTCGATACTTGGTTTGTCAACAAGTTAAAGATGAGAGAGAGAAGTCTAAGGGGATGTTACAACCATTACCCATACCCGAATGGAAATGGGAAAATATCACTATGGACTTTGTCACAGGACTTCCTAAAACATCCAAAGGCAATAATGCTATCTGGGTCATAGTTGATTGTCTTACAAAGTCTACACACTTCATTGATATTAGAGAGGATTTATCTCTGGATCAGCTTGCCATGATATATGTGAAGGAAGTGGTAAGATTGCATGGAGTACCACTTTATATTATATCTGATTGGGATCCGAGAATTCCCTTGAAGTTTTGGCGAAGTCTTCACCATACTCTGGATACAGAGTTGAGTTTCACCTCTGCTTATCATCCTCAGACAGACGGTCAGTCTGAGAGAACAATTAAAACTCTAGAAGATATGTTGAGAGATTTCTCTATGGATTTCAAAGGTGGTTGGGATCAACACCTAACTTTGGTGGAATTTTATTATAATAATAGCTTTCAATCCAGTATTCAGATGGCACCTTATGAATCTCTCTATGGAAAGAAATGCAGGACTCCAACTTTCTGGGATGAAGTTGGGGAAAGAAAGCTATTAGGACCCGATCTCGTTGATGAAATGGCAGAAAAGGTCAGATCTATTCAACAACACATAAGATCAGCTTAGAGTCGACAGAAAAGTTATGCCGACAACCAAAAAAAAGACCGAGAGTTTGAAGTGGGTGATAAAGTGTTCTTACGAATATCTCCCTGGAAGAGGGTCATGAGATTTGGAAAGAAGTTGAAGTTGAGCCCTAGATATATCGGTCCTTTCGAAATACTGGATCGTGTTGGGAAGGTAGCTTACCGATTGGCACTTCAACCGAATCTCTCTCAAGTTCACGATGTGTTCCAAGTATCTCGCCTGAGAAAGTACATACCTGATCCTTCACATGTACTCAGCTCAGATGTTGTACCACTGGAGCAGGATCTTTCTTATGAAGAACAACCGGTAGAGATTCTGGACCGTAGCGAAAATGTCATACAAAACACGACCACTCGATTGATGAATGTTTTATGGAGGAACCACCAATTAGAAGAATCTACATGGGAGCTTGAGGATATGATGAGGGAGAGGTATCCTCATCTATTTGTTACAAAGTGATGAATTTCGAGGGAGAAATTCATTTTAAGGGGGGTAGAATGTAAAACCTGAGACATTTATGTTATATAAATCATCAAAGGAATCTTTTTCTACACACAACACTTGCTTGGCTTGCTTTACACGAAATCGTGACCTTCCTCGATAGCTTGTGTCGTACGAAATACTGAGATTCACTAAACAATGATATGCTAATAAAATATTATTAAAACTAGCCGTAATGAATAGTAATAACCACTTTTTGAAATTTTATAAATTATATTTTTCAAAATGGACTTCATTTTTGAATTCGGAATATCCAAATTAGCCTTGGGTGAAATTTCGGTATTTTTCTGAAAACATTAAATTTTTTGATGAATAGTGAAACCACTAAGTGGTTGTTAAAAAATACGAATTTTTCATAAAACATAATTTTACCGCTTCTGTGAGTGGAATTTCAAAAATTCGAGAGACACGGTTGATGTCAGTAAGTAAAATGTGGTTCAATTAGATGAAAATAATTTTTTGTGAATAGTAACTTTTTTACTTTCATTTACCACGGTTAAAAGTAAATAGGGTAATAAAGGGTAAAAATGATATTATTATTACCCTAACACATGCCCTAATTCTATTGAATAAGTTTAATTCGACCAAAAACAATCTTAGGAATAAAATATGACCATTTAGGCCCACTTGGATTAGATTTGGACGTTTCTAATTAATTTATTTAAAGAAGGGTTAAAATAGATAAAATCAATGTTTAATAATTAAATAATTTTTAATATGAGGTTATATATAAGATAAATTCTACTATAAATATTCATTAGAAAGCTAAAAAGGTTTCCTACATAATTATATTTTGTTTGTAATTTTTGGACATTAAATAATTTAATTTATTTATGACAGAAAGATGATGCAGTAATTATCTTATTAATGAAATATTGACATAATTGATGTTATAAATACCCAAATAAATGTAATTTGAGACTTTTTATGAATTAAACTAATTTTATAGGTTAATATGACATGTTATTATTTATTTAATTAACCTTTTTTGAACTAATAATTCTGTTATGATTTTCACAAAAATCAATTACTAAATAGTGTCAAAATTGACATAAAATAGTTTTTAAAAAAAATATTATATTATTAATTGTTATTTCAATCCTAAAAATATAAGGTTCTGAAAAATTACTTATATAATGTTATATATATTAATAATAAACAACTTGGGGTTCTTTTGGACTGTTATAGTATGTTTATTAACCTTATAGTGTAAGAACACCAGAAGACACAGTAAAAGCAAATTTATTTAACTTAATGTTAAATCTAAATGGTAAGGTCCAAAGAAGAACCTAAACTTGTCTAAATTCTATTGGATGAGAGTATTTAGACCCATCCCCACCTTATATTCGAAATAAATCAATTAAGAGCTATTTAAAATCGAATTTGGCTTTATAATAAAATAATATGTTTAGTTATTCCAAAGGTACCCCTCTCCTCCCTTATAAAAGGGCACCTCCTCCCTCTCTTCCTCACACCACTTTGACCCTTCAAGCTCGGCCAACCCCTGCCACTTTCTCCTATCCACTTACCTATAGACATCCTAGAGGTCCTGGTCTTCTTCAAAGACCTATTTTAGAGCCCTAAAAGGAGGTCTCAAAGAAGCACTTCAAAGAAGAGGTAATGTCCGTTACTGATTCTTTCATCTTTATTTCTTCATCCACTTCTTCTTATTTAGTTGTTTCATTATGAAGTAATAACATAAGTATCACTCATATGCATATATGTTATTATAAGTATGAAACAACCCTATTTGACCATCTATCCATCCTACAAAAAATGAAACCACCGCGCGTGCGTACGTACGGAATACCGTCTCCCCGACGTGGTGTAATCTATTTTCCACCACCACCTTACTTGGATGGGTATAATGGTGTAAATAATGACTATATATGATTATTTTAAAGTGATATTGATTCTGAAATAGTATACATACACTCCAATACAATTCCAAGATCATGGGAACGATATCATCGCTCGTGCGTACGTACAGAATACCGTCTCCACGATGTGATGTGACTCGTTCTACATGATCTTCATCGCATAATGATTATATAAATGAATTGAATGAATGGATATTATATATATTACACTAATAACATTCTGGAAATGAGGTATCTATAAAGTAAAGAGAATAATAAGAATTTATTCGACAAAACACGCATAAGAACAAAAAGTAATAAACACCCGAATAACATGTTGTAATGAAATATTACTAATAAGAAGCTAAGAAAATAATCATATGTGATATCATAAAAATGAGTATGATTATGGAATAAGTCAATAACATTATTTAAATCATTATATAGGAGGTTCGGATACGTTCAAAGCATATCAGACCTAAGGTAAGGGATAATTTTGCACATCTCATTTTTATCAAAGATTGCATATTTGTAAGTATTTACTGGGGTTATTTCTATCATCCATGTACATGTTTTATAAAAGTGTTTTCATGTATGTTTAAAGTCCTTTTTACCCATTTTTGACTTTTACTACATGGTATGTAAGGAATATTTCTTTTGTTTATGTTTCGAGGTACTTTTTGATTTTTTCCAGCAAAAGTACGAAAATAATGTTTTTTGAAATCATACGGCACGAACGAATTTTTACAGATCTATAAAGCCTTATTTTCATGAAGTTTCCTCCAAAATATTTCATAAATATTTTCAACAAAATCTATTTCTTTTGAAATTGCATGACGTTTTGTGAAAAGAAATTGATTTTGAAGAAGAAAGGATATGTTCCTCAAGAATTCATTTCAACTTTTTTATCAAAATCATTTTCCATCTAAGATGAAATTATTTCATATTTGTATGTTTCATGTATAATTTCACTATGATTTACATGGTTTCAATTTTCTTATGATGAAATATCCATTTGTTTTATATGGATTATGTGATGATGGGATGATGTTTATGAAACCCATTTTATTCTTTGGGTTATGATGAATGTTTTAAGTTTATTTTGTGGCACAAGTAAGAATGATTTCACTATGAGATGGGTTGGACCTATATCTACTTCCAATGAATTGGTTAATGATTTTATATCTCATGAGATAGACATGGCTGGAACAGTAGGTTAAACCGGTTCAGTGAAACAGGACTGAAACGAGGAGTGAACTAGGTTCAGAAATGGACATTGACAACTAAGATAGTCTTGGAAATGAGTCTTAACTAACAAGAAATGATTCTCTATGATTATGTGTGTATTTCAAAAAGTTTCATGTTTTATGTTATTATTATTGGGATTACATTTCACTAATATGATTTATCCCATGTTATAAAATTATGATTTCTTTTGCAGGTTAAGATTTCCAAAAGTTATGTTCTTATGTATATGATGTGGTTGATAATTCTTTTGTTTACCATTAATGAGAATTTCAGCTCACCCTTTTGTATGTTTTATTTCCCCTGGTCAGGAAAAAGGTTATTAAGTAGGATACTCCAAAAAGGGACTCTAGATATGATGAAATAAATGGGAGGCAAAGTAGAAGCTTTATGAACCAGTTGTTTATGTTTCCCAGTTTCTAAAGACACTATAACTATACGGTCCTTTCCTGGTTTTGTAATATGTTGTAATAAGTGTGCTTTAATTCTTAAGCAATAATAATGTATGTAAAGTACGGGTCATTATAAATATAGCATGAATCTCATGGGAATAAGAAGTTAGTTGAAAATCCCTTACCACGTTGTAATAAATCGAGTTGTATGACCAAAAGTTAATAATCACCAAATGATTCAAAAATTTACATGAATATAAAAATAATCCTTATAATTTATATCAAATGGAATTACACAGTACACCGTATGAAATAAATTAGTGGTGAATAATGGAAATCTCACAGAATTAAAAGTGAGATAAGAAACCCCATACCTCGGGTCCAACATGACTTGTTTGTTCATTGTTCTTCCATAATAATAAACTAAAGTTAATTTATTTTTACATAAGATTATTTTTCAAGTTTTTTTATTCTTATATCACTTATTACCATTTTATAAACATTTTGAAATCATTTATGTTAAAAATGGTCGTTTGGTCGATATTTGATACTTGAGTCAAAAATGGATTTCTTATAATTACAAGTTGTCCTTGTGGTCAATATTTCATTATCTAAAGAATTATATTTATGATATTTATATCATATTTATCATATATATATCTAGTACATATATGTATATATAATATTACATAACATTTAGAGGTAAGAAATGAAATTCATTGTTCATGGAGATAGTAAGCCAAACGTACACACAAATGCTACTTTCATTTCTATTTCATATTTTAATGGAATTAAAACATAATTATACATAGTTAAATTATAATTACAATATAATATCATATGTAATATTATTAACTCCATAATTTATAGATCCCATATATGGTATTAATGAGTCATATCACTTTGAGGGGGCGGTAGTCCACACTTCCTCAAATGAAATTATCACATTTACCCATAATGGAAACCATAATGGTATGCTATTAAAGAAAAATATAGAATAAAAAACAATATAAATATAATATATATCATATATAAATACATTTCCATCCTAAATTCTTACCATGAGAGGAAGTTGGTGTTATTAGAACAATAATTGTTTCATGAGGCAGTAGTTCACCGTCTACAGAGACAACAGGTTCTTTACCCATTAGACAGAAGTGTCTGTAAGTGTAGTTCAAATACTTCCCTTAAAAATAAACATGTTTATTTATTATAGTTGTTTTGTTATAAAATAAATTAATAAAAAGAGTTTATGGGGTTGGAGATGTAAAATTAATCAAAATAAAACAAAAGAATTTAAGAGAAATATTTACCTTTAATTTGGTAAACTCCCTTTGGTTTGAACCAAAAGTAATTCTTGATGTGCCTTCTACCAAAGTTAAGGATACTAGGTGACAAAGAGAGATATTGAGAGATTATTTGGACAAGGTTTAGACAATCCAATAGGGTTGTGAAGGGTGTGTAATGGGTTAGAGGTGAGGGATTTTTATAAGGGGGAGGAGGCGCTCTTTAGGAAAGTGTGAAAATATTATTTTATTACATTATAATTTTCTGTTTATAAAGATTAAAACATATAATAGTGAAAGATAATATGACTCATGGTCGAAATAAAGTAATCCTATAATAATTGTACATTTATTTTATGTTATTTTAATCTTTATTATTGTATTTATTTAAATCATTTATTAATGAGATAAATAGTGAATCACTATTGTGTCATAAAAAATTTTGTTTATATGATGTATAAAAATTATGAAAAAACACCATGATGTATAAAATGGTTTTAAAATTAAATAAAAATATTTATAAATGAAAATATAACTTATATAACCCTTGGTAAAAATTAATTTTCTAAAATATATATTTTTTATGTTATTTTTGGATTTACTTTATGTTAATTAAAATAAAGTGTCATTATCACTCCCAAGTGGCCCCATGGGGTCCCAAAATAGACCCAAGGATGCCCATGGTCGCAAGTGTCTCAAACAATAGTATTAGGACACATTTTACGGAAATTTGGTATTATTATATTAATATTTGTTTACTCTTATTTACAAGAATTAACTTTCAACCATGGTAAATAAAATATTTACTATTGAAAATATTCATAATTTCTAAAAATAAAACTTACCTATTTAAAAAAATTATAACTCATGATTCCCAATATGGAATCCATTTTTCCAAATTCAAAACAAGGATGTGGAAGAAATTAATTAAATAATTATTCCCACTATTAAAATAAAAAATAATGTTTTTAAGAAATATTAACTTTCAAAAGATTTACAATTGGTTATGTCCAATTTCAAAGTGAAATTAATTACAATTACAAGAATTGGACTAAATGGTAGAAATATAATATAATTACACTTTTAAACCAATTAAAGAAATAATCTAACCATATAATTAAATTAGATTAAATGGAAGTTTTGAATTAAAATACAGTATTTGCCACTATTCATTAAAAATGGATTTTTTTAGAAAAATACCACAAGTTTACCAAATGTAAAATTTGATATCTTAATTGTAAATAAGAGTTCTATTCGGTCAAATAGAACTTATAAAAGTGAACAAACTAGATTTAAAGAGGTTTTTTCGTCACATGGGGGTAAATCAACCTTTTAAATTAAATTAGGCTTAAAATTAGATTCATTCACATTTCAGGCATCTAAAATTTATTAGTTAAATGTAAAAACATTTAGAAGACATTTATAATCAAATGGTAGTTAGTTCTGTTCTTTCCTTCCAATACAATGTATAAGAATTAACTACCATTTAAAATAATAATA
Source organism: Viscum album (assembly GCA_963277665.1). NCBI lineage: Eukaryota > Viridiplantae > Streptophyta > Magnoliopsida > Santalales > Viscaceae > Viscum > Viscum album. Next base: position 1,975,370,233 of record OY728133.1, read on the forward strand.
TCAATTTATTATTGTGCAACGTATGATTTCAATGAATCATGTTGTTGTGTATTGGGTATGACATCAAACATAAAAACCCTTTTAAGGCTAGATTAATATTTAATTCGAAAATATTAATAAATATGATAATGTCATATTACTTTATTTACTTGGGATGTTACACAGGAGGTCTCTAACAATCATCTAAAGAAACTAGAACATTAAAATAACACATAAAAAGGGATATGAATGTAAATATCATAAATATGACAATCTCATGGTGAAACATCGAAGATTCAAATCCAAAATGATGCATGTAATAGGATTCTCCTTTATCCAGTGATGATCGATACCAAAAAAAATGCATGGTAGTTCCTCCTCTCCTTGTGTCGGCCTCAAGTTATATATTGCTATAAGGGGATAATCTCTACCTCTCTATTTGAGTGAGAACCTAAGGGAGGGGGATATATTAGTCGATTTATTTTAAATAATATAACATATCATCAACATGACTACCAATAACCACATTAACCCAAGAACCCGATGATGAAAAACAATATATCAGACATGTATTCTAAATAAACTTGCAACTGTATATTTCTAATATGAGATACCAAATAGGAGTTATCCAAAATTTACTATCGAACAACTTGTGTATGATAGAATATTTTTTATAGTTTTCATTCAATGCACTGAGGTTATCAGGTATTTGAAATACTTCCCCAATTAGCACCTGCAGTTTAAAACATTCCAAATCCTTACACACTATGACCGGGTTCACTACACTCTCCCAAACATTACATTTCTTTATTGCAAAAATAGAAATACTATGCACCAAAGAGAAAAAAAATCTCTCAAATAGATCTCCCACACCATAAATACATCTTTAAAGTACCTATGTTATCAGAAACACACACCCAAGGGAACCACATGACAAAATAGTGTCATATACTATCAATATAAAAAGTTCAGTGAGTTCCTTGAGAAAACAACTCCACACTCAACACCTACATCATCCAAGGCATCATCATGCAATGGATTGTCCACAAGTCTTCTAATATATGGGTAATGGAAAACACACACCACCTATCCAAGATATTATCAAAGGGTATAGAAAAATGATACCTTGATAATCCTAATATCTAAAGAAGAAAGGGTTTAAGACCCCCGATGATAGCCACTTTTCTTAGACAACTCTATGCACCTCCTGATGAGATGGGATCTTAGAAAACATTAGATCTCATCATCGAACTCTAAGGGCCACATACATAATTGTAAAATGACACCTATCATAACCCCTTATGCCTCATCCTCCAATGTTATTTATTCCTTTCAAAACCAACAGTAGATCTAATAAAACTTGCAAACCCAAAGCACATTTTCTAGAACATGAACAGTTCGATTTACCTAGAACAACTACCCCTCCCATGGGTGTACCACTGAGTGAATGAGATATCAAAAATATGTAATATCTTTGTGTGAATAGTTTCAAAATCAATACACAAAGGTATATTTACTCCCCACCTTTTGAAAAATCATCAAGAACATTTTCATTGGATATATAGTCATGCATGACCTTGCGAACAAAATCTCCAAGATGTACCTCCTTGACCTACTGAAAAATATAAGGGGAACAATAATAAATTAAAGATAATATGTGTTTACCCTAACCTTGAGCTTATAATACAATAATTTATTCACTCCATCACCACACTCACCAACAGGGGATAGAGAACTTCATTGCAAGATTATGCTACTATGCTCATATACTATTGTGGTTTTCAGGATAGCACATCCAAAACCCATTTTATGTTTATTTATCACTCTCACAACAGATAATATATGATTCAAGGAGTGGAACTTGTAAATCCCAAAATGATAGTTAAAAAACATCCCATAATTCTTGTACTCTTATATAATTAATAGAACTATCCTCAAGTGTCCCAAGAACACAACCCATGATTCTGAGTAAACTAAGATATAAGTAAAGATTACTACCTAGGACTAGTCCACAAAAGGATAAGGATATTGGCCATTAATATCATAACCTTATATGAGAATCCAACATACTAATAAGGTATCAATAAGAACCTATGAATACAAAATATATTTAAGAAGTCAGTAGTTGTACAACTCCACTCCAATTGGGATCTAGTTATAACCTGGACCAAGGACATCCATCAAGAACTATCCTGGTTATAAACTCTAATCATAGAAGATATTGATTCTCATGTGTGGGTATGTATCTATAATATTCACCTGGGATAAAATAAATCAACCAAATCACACCTTGAGTAATCATACTTCTCCTGGGAAAACAAAACCGAGTAGCCCAAGTGAACACTCTAGGTCATACAAGCCCCTGACCACAAACCCCCAATTTTACCATTGCACAGAAAAAAATTAATAATCACTTTGAAAATAAAAATATGATCTAAATGGATTCGCTACTATCAACTACTCACAAATAGGGGAAAGTCTTTGAGAAATGTTACACATTTAATTTTTTGGAAACCTTTAATTGGTGAAAAGAAATCACATATCAAACCTCGAACCAAACATGGAGTCCTTCAGTCACAAGAATCAACTACTTGAAGCTCATCATATCCTATTTTCATTATTTTACATCATAACAGGGTCCTTATTTGACACCTTATCACACAAAACATATTAAAAATTACTTATTGAAAGAAGTCATCCCCCACAATTCGACACTATCTGCATTTTTTGGAATAGAATTTCCCACACGGTTTTTTATTGCATCATAATAATATATATTACTAGGGGAATCATCCCTATTTCCTGTGAATGTGAAGCCAAACAAATATATCTTTCATAGATCTCCACTAAATCCTTTCTACACCTTGACTTATCCATAGGAAATAAAAGAAAGTAAATTCTATCTTAAATCTGTGGTATGAATTTCTACTATAAAAGTATAAAGGGTTACATAGTTTACCTCCAAACTCTACTGACCCCTCTAGGTTAATAACCTACAATGCCTATAGCTTCACAAGTCACTTCCCACCATCTCCCTTAGTCAAGTCTAGACAACATAGGGATGGCGGTGGAAAAATATAAAAGTATTATCCATATTTTTCTACTCACTTAGATATAATGCTGCAACCACTTCTCTCAAGACCTCTTTATTGAAATTGATGACTCTACCTCAGCGATCTATGAACATTCTCTCTTTATTAAGCCCTATGGGTAAAACACTCCCACATGAGTTGTCTATACACGTCATAGGAGAGACAATACTAGTGTCCCACGTCATTAATTCGTACATGAGGTGTCCATAAATACTAGTTCTACATGTATTACAAGACTACTTTGTACATATCGTTATTGAAATAGTACACATTACATACCCACCTTGAAAGATAATTATATGCATTTGATCCATGTGTTCTATCACCTAGAAAAAATAGATCCATCCAAAACTCAAATTTAAATGAAACATCAACCAAAACCATTGAATGTGTGTCTAAAAACTGATCAATGGTTGGAAGAATGAAAAATTCTCCACTCGGAATAAAAACTCCTTCATGGTTGAGCCCCTACATGGAGGCCTTATCACTCATCCAATAATACCCACAACCCTTATTTGAATGACCTAAAGGATTTCTCCATGGAAATATCCGTAAATAATACATATTTTTCCAAGGTCAAATAATATATTTGGGAAGATAAATAAATATAGGAAATGAAACCACAACACAATATTATATGATCCATTTAGAAAAAATTTCCTTAAAATAAGTGCCTAAATGTTATGTGTCAACAAGAGGGTTATCAAAGTCTTAGTGAGTGTATATGCTAGTTGACACACGAATAATAGATTCCATCACTTGAAATACAAAATTTAATCACTTTAAAACTATTTCCATATATACCAAACCATGATCACAGAATAATAAAAATATTCTATATTGGGTCTAGGGGAAGGGCCTCCACTAATACCACTATATAATGACATAGCCCACTAGGGCATTACTGGATGGTGGAAGTAAGAGACACAATTACCATATTCTCACCTATAATAATCTAGGGGATAAATACTAACACCGATTATGAAAATAGTATATATCGGAGGCCTTAGCCGAAGGTACCTATAAGAGCACACCTACAACTATATCTATGTAGGAGTGCAGAGATAATAATAAAATTAATACAAAAATTTCTGTTAACATCTATCCCATATCTCTATATATCATTAGTTCTGGAAAAAATTAAAGGGATAAAACATAACCCTGAAAAATAAAATAAAAAACATTCCAACTTACTCATAAAGAGGTTAATTTTTTTCAAATGAACCTCTGATACACTTCTTGGTCTGTCTATCTGATAACAATGTTCTGAAAACTATTGGTCTCCAAATGATAGTGATAGAATACCTATAGTATACACAAGACATGACATTGGTAGGTAGAGACTGTGTATGGGTGAGTATAAAATAACTAATCGGTTCCCTGAAAATCAAAAAAATGTGTAACTGATAAACATCATTTAGCACAACCACAATATAGAGGATAAAAACACATGAGAGATAGAGAGAGTGAACTAACTCTATATTGACCACTCCTTAGCAATACATGACTAGTCAACTCGTCACCATATTTTATTTGATGTTAGATAACACATACCATAACTTATCACAAAATATCTAAGATATACCTATTTAATACTCCAAGATTCATGGTCCCAACCATAAATCCATTGAAATCAACAAATTCAAGGCTCAAATGGTAATGATTGTCTAGGAGTACAATCTCAACCATCCTTTCCATCCCAAATGAAATTCAACCAAGAGAACATGATCTCTTGATCTCACTATGTAGAAAGTCACATTGTGAATCAATTTATCACAAAACATGGATATGGGTTCACTCCCATGTCCATTTTGGGACACTAATAACCCTATAATAAACACCACACATAGAATATGCTATCATACAACAACCCAAATCTAGAATAAGTCACTAAGAAGAGGACTGACACCCACGTAGTGTTGGTCATACTAATTCTAAAAATCCCAACAAAGATTAAATTCATAGTATAACACTGAATGAAATTGAGATGATTAATTCAAGATACCCACTACACCAGACTAATATGTCATAGGAAAGATCATATCTCTATACACTGATAGGGTTCAATGTACATGGCTCAGAGGGGGGAATGCTAACCATACTGAAAAAATCCTCCACAACAGGGGATCAAAGACCATTGAAGTATAGGTCACATCGATACCAAAAAAACTAACAAGGGAAACATTAAGAACATAAATATCTATTTGGTCCTCCTATAGGGATACATGATAAAATATATCAAGGAATTCTTTGAACCAAACTGAGACAACTCACTCTAGATTACAAGAAAAAACCCTTGCTTCACAAACCTGTGACATCCATTTAAGGGTTACAATCCTATGATGAGGATATGATTCCACACTAAAAACTCAAGGGAATAGATAAACGAAACTCACTCTCTCACCACCAGTCTATACATATCTAAACGAAGTGACCCACAATGCCACCTCACATCATATCTCTAATTCCAAAAACATGGACACCATTTAGGCCTACATAGAAAAAAATTCAAATAGGATACTTGAAACCCTCTAACCTAGTCATGAAGGTGCAGAAACATGAGATATTTTTAAACAAATATAATACATCGTGTGTACCCATATTATATGGAAATTCCATAATAATTTTCCAATGGTTGTGTTCCCTCATTGAAATCAACATGTAAAGATAAATATATGTTGTGCACCCTACGTCACATGGTCTGTAGATTCCTCCAACACTTTTGAAGTGTCCTTTACCAAACATGGCCAGATGACCATGTTACCGTTGAGATAATTTACCACGAGTATAGTGTGAATTTATACTTGGATTGGATGAATCCATTTTCCTTGTTTGTTCTAATGTAACTCATCCTATTTTCAAGTCATCTAAACATGTACTTCTACACAGCCATTTCTATCGACATGGCTTTTCTGGACATGTCCATCGGCTAACATACATTGGTTTACATTACGATTTCTACCCATAATAAACTGTGTGTAGTCCTCAAAAATTCATCTTCCCTAAATGGGATGAACACACATTGTTTTCCACTGTAATACACATAAAACGATTAGGAATTCTTAATGGGAATCATCATAGATCAACCCAAATCCTCAATATTTCATAAAAAAACTCATTGATTGACCCCCATGGGGAACCTATTAGTCATATATTTTCATTAAAACATTAAGAAACACATAAAAGTTGGGTTAAAATTTAAATATCATAAAACATCCTATCTAATGGAAAACACCAAAGCATCGGATCAATAGAAATTCCTAGAAGGTGGTTCTCCTCAATCAGGTGATAACCAGAATAAAAAATGAGGCTTGGTGTTTCCTCTTCTCCTCCATTTAGCATCAGGTAATTTATCACTACAAGTGGATCCTCCATCCCTTTATTCTTGTAAAAAAGGGGGAGGGATGAATTAACATTTTTTAAAAAAAACTAATATGACACAATATGCCTGCCAAAACTCATTATCACTCGAGAACCCAACACTGAAAAACATTATGTCATGCCTCGGGTAAGAACATACTTCATGACATAAAAATGATAGAATATTTACAATATAATACTCAAAACATGAGTTATCTAGAATTTAATATTGAAAAAATCATGTGTGATAAAAAATATTTGATATTTTTCATTTCATTGTATCGACGATCACTAAGCCCCATAATCTGGTGTCGACTTAGTGACTGGATTGAGAAATATTCCAAAGTATTTCATGAAAAAACCAATGTTTATACACTATAAAATGAGGATAATTATTTCTAATTAAATACCTAGGTTCCCACATAGCTTACTAAAGATAGTGTTTTCCTCATAAAACATTGAATATATGAGTGGTCTTGTTTTGTAGAATGTACTCTATATAATCTAGAATCTCTACTATTTGTTCCACATATAAAAGATCATTCTCAAAAATTTAAAACATTGAATTAAATACATGATATGGACCAGGTATGTAGTTCTTTAGGATAGATACAATGAGAACATCATTAACCTGAGATATGTTTTGTTGAAGCACAAAGCGACAAGCTATAGTCCTAATAAGATCAATAATTTCAGACATGACACTATAACTTAGCTATAGTTTTCCTTTATTTCATTCAAAATAAAAATAAATGAAACACATTATAAAAAAATCAAAATTTTATGTTGAATCTAAATTTAAAAGAATATCTTTTTTTACAACAATTTTTTTCCCTTACATGGTACTGAATAGATCTAACATTCCGTTCCATTTAATCCCCTAGATCAGGTCCCAATAGATTTATTTTGACATCTTAATAATATTATGATATATTTATAAACATATTTACATAAATTAATCCATAAGGATTCATATAAATTATTAAGTGAAATCTATATTTATAATAAAACTCAAATATATAAATTTTTTGATCCCAACAACCTCTGAAATATATTATAAAAGACCTTAACATATCCCCTTCTGTTTAAATTTTTCTCTAGGACATACTATCTATATGAGGATGATACACTCTGATAAACCTAAACTCTATATCAATATATTGTTTAATACATTTCCATAACATCAAGGTATACCTTGGATCTTAATTAGATACAATTGAATGTGGTTCTTTATAAAACATTACTACTTAATGTGTAATATAAAAAGCTGTTCTATAGAGAAATATTCAATGATAAGGGTGATTTTTTTAATTTGTAAGGATATATATTATAAAACATATAAATATTTTAAATTTTAAATTTTGTGGAGTCTAATAATAAATTTCAGGGTAATGTTTTCTAATATCTATTCATTTATGGATAATGGTTGTAGCATCCCAAAAAAATAATAACCCATAATTACCTCAACATAAGAGATAAGAAAAACCCTAAAGGTTTCCAATAAATTTAATATTATGTCCAATAAATGACAATCTATTACCCTTAAATAACTTTTCTTTTCAAAATTAAATAAAACCAAAGTGTTTTATTTATAAAACCATTATATTTTGTGGAAAAAATAAAATGAATTTAAACATTATGATATATTTTTACGCAAAACATTGATTTTAATTTTTTTACATATAAGACATAGTTTATATTTTCTTACATGAAATAATTTGTTTAGATTTCATTACATGGAACACATAACTCATCTTGTGTTATACACAACAATGAGTATAAACGAAACATGGCATGTTATTATAATATTATTATTTAGTAAAATGTTTATTACATAGTCATTGAAATATAGAGTATGAATAGGATTAAATAGAATATAAAAATATATATTCCAAATATTAATATTAAATTAATTCTTCAATGACTGTTAATTTAAAATTAAAATAATGGTAATTTTTTTCTATAAATTTATTTATTAGAAAAAAAATATTTAAACCTATATAATTTCAATAAATCAATTTTTTTGAATGAATTTAATGAAATTTATATATTATATATATTAAATAATATTTTTAAAATTATTATTATGTGGTTATTTTATACGATATATGAAAAAATATTATTTTATGCATAAAAACTATATTTTTCTAAAAGGAAATTTCCTCATCTTTTATTATAAGACTTTTAGAAAAACATATTTACACACTTATAATGTTTCTATAAACCAATAAACATATTTTACTTGAGATAATAATTTAATAATTATATTTGGGTAAATTTTTTATAATTATCTATGATGTCTGTTTTTTGTGAATAGTCAAAATTAATAAATTTTAATTGAAAACTATCTTTTCAGTTGAAATGTTTATAATGATAAATAATATTCTAAATTTTTTTATGGTTAAATCACTTCAATTATATATATATATATATATTCACCTAATTTATTTAATTTCTATATTTTTAATATATATTTTTTATATAAAAACTATTTAATATTTTAAAAATTTTATTTTTGAAAAAATATTTTTCATCACAATTGTGGAATTGAATTTAAATAATTTTTTTTTAATTTCAATAAATTTATTTATTAAAAATGGATTATAAATTTAGAATCCTAATAGTTTATATTATCTAATAAGTTTAACTTAATTTTTGACTAAAATGAATATTGAAAAGATTAAAAATTTATTATTGTGGTTAAGGAAAAAATGGGTTTTCTATGGGGTTAAACATAAAAGATAAGGAGTAAAATGACATAAAAAATTTGCCAAAACCCATTTTATGGATTTATTTCCACCTTATACCTTCTATTAGAAATAATTTTCCATTATTGGGGACTTGGGATTGGAAAATACTTGGTGGGATTTATTCATTTTCAAAACAATATACCTCTATCACTCACATAACTTATAAAAGGTCACCCCTCATAAAATATTATTAACAAATTAAAAAAACATTATTTTAGAAAATAACAACCCAAATAACTTCAAAAAATTCCTTATATCAACAATATATGGCTATTTTGTATAGAATTCCTTCCTGTGATGGATTTTGGTGAAAACCAAAGGAGGACACACAAAAAATAGGTAATTTTCATCAACAAATTTTTTTGTATTATTTCTTCTTCCAACTCCTTAAATTATAATTATATAATTATTTTATAATAAAATAAATTTATTAAAAATAATTTTTTTATTTCATTTAAAAATCCCAAACCATCTCCACTTCCATCAAATTAGGTACTAAATTATAATTCGTGTGTACGGTGGACTACCTCCTCTTGAATCGATTCCATTAGTTTTTCCATTAACACATTTAAATGATGGGAATAGAGGTTGATTCATTATTTATATTATATACATATATATAATATTATCATAACAATACAATCATGATATCACACATATCATCATACACTATTTTTGGTAAATTGATGTTTTCACTTAGGTGTACGGCAGACAACTGCCTCATGAAGTTATATGATTCATTCATGATTTAAATGGAATGTAATAAGGATGATTTTAAATTAAATATATTATATATATGATAAAATTATTATTGAATTATTATAATTCATTTTCCTTTGTTTCTTTTAATCGTGAATGAAAATAAAAACAATATCCACAAATATATATGACATGTCGTCCCCTTGAATAATGTATATCGTTTTCTATCGCAAATTTTTTTTATTACTCTAAATTCAAATATAATTAATATATTTTATATTTATATCATTTTTATGATTATATATATTATTAAATCATTATAAAATTAAGAGGACCAAAAATAAAAAAACCAAAATATATATAAAAAACAAAGCAGTTATTACCTGGAATATAATATTAACCTAGAATATCTAATAAATACGTAATAATAATTCCTAAAAATAACATATTGTATCATATATATATTTTTTTTGTAATATATGTATAATAAACTTATATTTATTATAAATTATGCTTGATAATGTATGATAAAATTTGATAAATAATGTACGGGATTTATAATCTCTCTTTTTGTTCTGGGAGAAATATAAAAATTCAACACTTGTTTCTTGTAGATGACATATATACTTCTCATTTGTAATGTTGTATTATTCTTTATTATATATTTAAATTCAAATGATTACCAATGTAGTAAGGTATTTTTTTCTCAATTATTCTTCTTGGACACATATGTTATGTTATGAACTCACCATATTTTATGTGGTGTATATATACATCCACTATGACATGTAATATCATTAATAAATTTTTTCACAAGTTATATTATGTATCTTTTAACATTAGTTCTTAATGAGGATTATGATTCAATGTTCCCAACATTGGAAGTGATTTCTATTATAATCTCATTATTTATCAGGATTTTCTATGTTTATTATTTTTATAAGGAAATAACATGATATATCGCTCAAATAACTAATTTATTTTTTTATAATTTTGTTTCTCAAGATATTTACAAGTAATAATTAATTTCACTACTCTTTATTACTTAAAATATTATAAAATATATTTTTATGAAAATCGTCTTTATTTTTCCCTTCAGCTAAAACCCATTTTTCTTCTAACAAAATTTCTTCTCAAAATATTACCAAAAAATATTTTTCAAATTCATGAAATAATTTATTAAATACTTTTTTACCCATGTTTAACAAATTTATGAAATTTTTTGAACATTTATATTATTTCATTTTCTAAATAATTCCAATTTTATTTTTCCAAAATTTCCAAAAGAATATTTTTTTAACATACACTACTACAACAATATTTCCCTTTTTCATGACCACTCAATGATTTCAAGATTTAATTATTATGTATTCAATTATATTTTCAATGAAAATTTTAGTGTCAATATTAGGCAATGTGTATTGAAAAATTTCAACGTGAAATATATTTTAAAACAAATTAATGTTTTAAATATAATTTTTCAAAGTGGAATGGATATTTTCGTCAATAAATGTTTCATATGATTTTTTAATGATTAATTTATATGATTTCATGGTTTTTCTCAATGAAATAGATTTAAAAAATTATTTTACGCACAAAAAAATCATTTTCAAATAAAAGTAATTTTATAAAAGTAAAAGTTTTAAAGATCTCTCATAATCATTATCCATCTAATATAACATATATTAATGTTACATATACTTTATTGGAGATATGAACCAGGGATAAAATATTTATTATTTTTCTGAATTGTTTCTTATGATAGAATATTAAGGAAACCAATTTCACTTCCATGGTTTTTACTAGGATAGGTTTATTATGAAACCAGATTATTTTTCATGGGTTATTCTTTGATAAAATTAAAAAAGGATTGGTAATTTTTTATATTTTATACAAGTTATGGTATGTTGAAATTTTAATGAAACCCAATTAATTTCTGGGTTATGATATGATGAATGTTTTATGTTCTAATAGAACACATTAATATGTTATTAATAATGAGGCATTTGGTACCTATATCTCCCTCCAATGAACTGCGTATTTATAAATGTTATACAAGATCAGAGGGTACCTTGGTGGTCAGCCCATGCCCAAAATTGATGGTACACAATTGGTTATCTTAATACCACAAATAAGGGTATATAGGTGGTTATCCCAATCCTCAAAAATAGGGTACACTTTTTGTTAGCATAATCCTAAAGTACATAAAAATGTGGTTAGACCACAATTACCATGTTATGTATTTCATAGTCAATATACTTGAAATAATTCTTTCTATACTTAATTTTATGCCACAATTCCTTGTATTATGCCGATTTTAGGCTCTCGTGGATCATGTTATTTGATTTCCATAGGATTTATGACTTTTTAATGACAATAAAAAATTCGTGAAACGTGATTATACTCTTTTATATACAAGGTATGGTTTTCAAATGTTTTGATCATGATCCCATACACTTATGTTCATGTTAGGCTTGTGTATCTCCCTTGTTTACCCTTACTAAACATTTGAGAATTCCCTTTCTTATATTTCTTTTCCCTAGGTTATGAAGAATGGTTTTAAGTATGATATGTTTATGAGGATTTGTAAATGGGAATATTATTATGGGATACATTTATGATCATTTAAGAAATATGAAAATTGTATCCCACATTTACCATGGAACTAAAATACTATATTACATAGTCTTTTTTGAGTAATTTAATTAATATTCATCTAAAAAGATGAAATATCCAGATAATAAAATCATGGGTCACTATAGTTTTTTATTACTGTAAATTTTTAGATAACATTTAAAAACTAGGTTGAGAAAACTTTAGTATGATCCCTATGAATATTTTTAATGATATGTATGTGGATTTATCTAAGGATAAGTATAATGATGATTTAATTTATAGAAAAATGTCTATGATTTTTTATAAAGTACACAGTAAGTGGTTTCCATGAAATTAGTTCTATTTATTGATACTGTAAGTGGATATAGCTATGGAATAATGAAAATTAAGTGTAATAACTCTAAAAATGACATATTAAGCTAGACTCAATCATCACCTGGTGCATGACAATGGGCCTTTATCCATAACTGGTATGACACTCCCAAGGGGTAAGCATTTGAAAACCACAAAATTTTTATGAACCAGCATGTGTATTTAAATATATGATTTTTATTAATTCCCTAGGATAAACCTAATGGGAAATATATTGCAAATATGCTTTCCTGATTTAGAAATCATATAAGTTATTTTTTTGATTATCTAGTTCACTAGTTATATTATTATTGCATTCACTATGTATTTTTTTTTATTCATTCACTATAACAATAAATAATTGTATTAATTCTAATGCGATGTAATTTTTACTAATGAAACGCCAAATGGGATGTCGACTGCTGTGAAGGATATTATTATTAAATCTAATTAGTTATCATGGTACATGATTAATAATGCGAACCTTATCCGACTATAGGACTCAAAAAATATTATAAGTATATAGTTTGTTGTCATTTATAGACATTTAGACAGTGTGGTAAATAAGATTTAGTTTTTTATGTCAAGGATGTGGGAAAAATCACTCAATATAATTACTCAAAGGGATGAAAGGAGGTTTTTTTAGTTAAATATTTTATAAAGGAAGTAGTTATGGAGGGAAAATGAAAATATAAATAAATAGAATGTATTGGAAAATTACTATTTAAACGGTATTATAAAATTATGGATGTTGAAAATGTGTAATTTTTTGATATTATGAAAATCAATTTCATAGGGGGGGGATCTCAACAAGATTATCAGCATAGTGGTATGATTAATTGTCATATTAATGATGATGAAGAGACCCAAAATGAAATATGGAAGACATTGGTTTTTCTAACAAGGTTTTTTATGTAATTCAAGAGAATCATATTTAAATTGATGTTGATTAATGATAAGACATGATTCTTATTTAATATTCTAAGAATTTTTTATCATAAAATAATATGATGTATCCTAGTTTATGGTTTGATATGAAAGTTGAATGATTGAAGTTATTATGTATTGGAATTAATCAATTATTTCATATTAATCATAAATTATATATTGATTGTTTAGTATAAGTGTTTCATTATATATTTAAAAGCTTAAGTTAAATTATATTGATGACCTGGATATATTATTTAATGGAAAGGCTTTATTTTATGGAAAAATCCATTATTATGGGAAGATTCCCCATAGTATATTCATAGTGTTGAGATAATGGTGTTGGGATAAAGATATTATATATATTATTAAGAAAATAAGATAGTATGTATTACTATTAAATTTGGTAGGATTTTTTTAAATACTGTTTTATAGATGGAGTTTATAGAATTGTTATATTTATATAATATATTCAACAATCGGTGCTCATATTAATGGAATAATGAAGTATGTATTTTTTCATTAAAGTTTTATAATCATTGTGGTTTTTACTATGTTTCAGCAAAATATATGATTAATTTATTCACATATTAAGTATTTGACAATGAAGAGCCACTTTCTGATATATGGTGGATTATTTTTAGTTTTATTATGAGAAATTTTGTAAAATTATTTATAATTTTTAAATTTCGGAAGGTTTTCAAGGATATCCATTAATGGAATTGTTTTTTTGAACTCTTTATGTGTTTTTATAGATTAACATATTTATTATCCATTTGAATATTTATCCATATTGGATAACAAGTGATAACCATTATAAAGTAGAGATATAAAGAATGACTTATCATTCTATTATGGATCTTGTGATCCATTTATTCTTTAAGAATAAAAAAATAATCTTCATCTCTTATAGTAAGTGATTAAGTTGAAATTTATTGAATAAAAACCAAAGGATTAAATTATTCTTTCGATTAAATTGAATGTAAATCCCAAAGTAGTCCGACCCCTTCGTAATTCGTGATCATATCAAGATAGTAGCCTATATACAATAATTACCACCAAACCTAATTTAATTCAATATGTGTTCTGATTTTATATAATGAGGATGTAGACACCTATTCCATCACATGTACTGAACTCATTGGCCATTCCATTTGGGATTTATATTTCTTATGAGGAACAACCGATAGATATTTCGAAAAGAATATTGAATGTTCTATGAAACAAGAACACTCACATAGTCAATGTTTTGTGGTGAAACTACCAAATTCATAAAGCTATGTGGGAACCTGAGGAAATGATGATATAAATTTATCCCTAGTTTTTTAAGAAATAAAATAACATCGATTTTGAAATTTATTTTAATGGGAGTATAATGTAACACCCTATGATTACGTGAAATATTTTTTTCAAAAAAAATTATCATTTTGAATTTTTTTAATACACATGGTAATGATTTTAGATTCTCTTTTATGTATCACTAAGATTATGTTTCATTAAATGTAACACAGTTCTTAGATTGCGCTTAAAAGAACACATATTTTAGTTTTCATCACACATAAGAGAGTGTTGAAATGACACATTAAATATTATTAAAATAATATTATTTATTATCATAGTTATCACATATGTGTTGAAATGGGGGGCACGAATAGAATTGATGAAATTGTGAAAATATATGACTCACAGATTAATATAAATTTAATTCTTTTTTGATCATTTATTTAATAATGAAAAAAGGAAATATATTTATGATAAATATTTTTTATTCAAAAAAAACATTTTCTAATGTGGATTATCATAAATCAATAAAAAATTAAGGCCTTCGGGCCATTGGATAAGTTAGGAAACAATCACATGTATCTAAATACATTGTAAAAAAGTAACCATCGACTCTAGGATGATGGATTTGGGGTCTTTACTATTTGTGTTATAGAATTTTTAGTAAAATCTTTTTGAGATATATTTAGGTAAACATATATTAGGGATCAAACCCCTATTATAGGAACTAAAGATATTTTTAATTATATAATAATATCATAATGTTTTTTTCTATAGGTATAGATTATATTATTTTCCAGTCAATACATAAAAATATAGATACTAAATGTGTACATGGTTTTTTATAATATTTATATAGGGGTAACAACCCTGAAAAGATTCATTTGAGTATATCTCGGCTAAAATTTTAGTGCATGATGAATTTTCCCTTACTTCTCACCTGTTTTGACTTTCCATATAGATATTCTTAGTATAATTCAGATTTTCTTTATGAACCATGATTCTAAATGAGATAGTAGAACCTATTGAAAACTATGATATTCTATAATGATATCGGATAAACCTAATGGTTACTGGCTTGATAAGTATACGGTTGATCAAAATTTAAAGGCATAAATACATATTTTGAGGTTTTATGCTAAAGCAGTTTAACAAGACTAGGGATATTTTGGGAGACAATTATAAGAATAAAAACTTTCGGTTTAGTGTCTATTTTTTTAAGGTTATTTGAGGAATAATTATTTTTAGACTTATATATAATGTAATTTCTAAACATTGGGTTTAATATGATAATTATTGTTAAGGTTATAATTGTAAATTATGATAGTTTTGTTAAGTAGAAAAAATAAGTTGAATGGATAACATTAATGTTGAAAAAGTGATTTGATTACAATTGATATTTATGTGGATGATTATCATATTTTTTTGAAAAATTATATGAATTATATTGATAGAGTTTTTTGAAGAACCCGTATTTTGGATATAAAATATATTGGAATATTCTTGATGTTATTCCAAGGCAGTGCCTTCAGACTGCCTGCGATTCCGAGCCCCAGTGTGGCTGGAATTAAATTTTCAGTGCGTTCACATTGGGGATGCCAAATATATGGGATAACTCCGAAATGGTTCTTCAGATATGAAATCTGAGAGTACAGATGTGTCTGAAATGGGATGTTTACCCTAGGAACGACAATAATCTTGTTGGTGCGGGACGTTGGGACCCCTTGCACCCTACCATAACATTAAATGGATAAATTAAATAATTAATTTATTCGTTTAATGGTTGAACTTAATAATCCCTTAAACAGTGGCTTAGATTGGAAAAATGAGGGCACCGTTGAGTTTGGAATGTGTCGTTTACCCTAGGAGGGGTGTAGTTTTCGCGGATGTGGGCCGTCTGTGAAAAATGGCCCCAGGGGCGTTTTCATAATTTGGCAGCCCCGGGCGTTGAGTTTAATAACTTTTGAACATGGCCTCAGATTAAAATTTGGAGACCGCCGCTGTGCTTGAGAGGGGGTGTTTACCGTAGGTGCGGCCTAACATTAACCACGTCGGGGGTTTTGGATACGGGTTTTTTCAGGGGTCGAGTTTTTAATTAAAAGAGTTTAATTATTTAACTCTCCTCTCCGCCCCCATCCTCATTCCTCCCCTAGAAAAACTTCTCCCTCAACCCCTCATCTATAATCCTCGCCCATCCTCCATTCAAGGCGAACGTAATGAAGTCGAGGTGCAGATCACCAGCGAAGCTCTGGGCAATGCCCAACATGTAGGCTTTGTTGCATTTTCATTTTGGTTTTCGCACCCTCTTCGAATTCAATTATATACTATCAAATGTTGTTAGATTTCTGATCGAGCCCCATGATTGTGTAGCCTATGTTATATGATTTTAAATTCTTCATTAAGAATTGAAATCAGGTTTCAGATGGGATCGCGGTTGTTCGTCGAAGTTTGCGGGGATATCCTGTGGTTTAGAGGTTTTCCGGTAGGTTTGGGGGTTCGAGCGGCGGGGCGGCGTCCTCTGAAGGCGACAGTCAGGCTCCCGGATGGCGGAGTGGCCAAGTACAGGCGGTGGGGTTCCTAGGGTGAGGTGGTGTCGGCAGTTGGACAAGGAGGAGTGCCACAGGTGAGGGCGAGCGAGGCGGCCGCGTGGCATCGTGGTGGAGCGAAGGCCGGCGGAGGCGGCGGTCTCGGGGGAGCAAGACCCGCCCTCCGTGGGTCTCTTCGATGCGACGCGAGCGTGGGGGGACCGTCGTGTTTGGCCGGTCCATTTGAAAAAAAACCGGACCCAAGGTAGGGTTTGGTGGCTTTGAGGCAGGCCACGACGGGTTGGTCTGGACCGCCGGTCTGGACTGGGCTGGCCGGTCTGGACCGGCCCATTTTGGACCCCCTTGCATTCGGGGGGCCGTATTTTCCAAACAGCGCATCCATTTGGCGCGCCGTCTCTGGCAGAAACTTCTTTTTGGTGAGGTGGTCAGTTTGAATGGGGGTTCTAGGGTTTTTTGGTTTTGTTCCCGAAGGAGGGTGACCAAACCACGTTAATTTAATAACAATAAATTTGTGACTATTGTTGCGACGGACGTGGCTCGCAAGCCGGACGTTTGTTGGACGCACCGTCAGAGGCGCAATGGGCCCCGAGGTGAGACAATCCTTCCAAGATTGGTTTTGAGCTCTTGAGGCTTGGTTTTGTTGCTCGGTGTCTTGAAACGCTTTATACTAACAATGAATGAATGAATGAATTAATTAATTAATTGATACATCGGACCTAACTCCCGCTTGGGGTGTCCGATTGACGCGCCGTTAGTGGCAGCATGACCCTAGTCCTCATGTGGAATTTTTGAGATTTTTTTTGAAGTGTTCGGGTTGGAGACAAGGTGTGGGTCCCACAGATCATAGATCACGTGTTTTACAGTGAAACACTACTTTTCCACCCAA
Organism: Viscum album; assembly: GCA_963277665.1. Lineage (NCBI taxonomy): Eukaryota > Viridiplantae > Streptophyta > Magnoliopsida > Santalales > Viscaceae > Viscum > Viscum album. The sequence goes on from OY728133.1 coordinate 1,975,388,720, forward strand.
CACCCGTTTAGGGTGTCTGAGTACTCGTTTCTGAGTGTTTGTCCAAGGGTATTGCAAAGGTCCAATCCACTCTCTTAAATTTAGGTCTGAGGTGTGGGCCCCATGGGGTCTCAATTGCGTGTAACATGAGAATTTGCAACCTTGACATCCGAGGTCTGTTTTAGGCATCGTCAGCGGCGTTGTGACCCTTGCATCGAGGCGAAATTGTCCGGGGTAGTTTCAGGCGTTGAAGCCGGAGTTGGGGCATCGACCTCACGAGTCGTCTGTTTAGCTGTGAACAGTGTAGAGCAACATTTTCATCGGGCGTCCATTTGGGGTGAATGAATAGTTCATCTGACATGTTTTTCTAAAAGCGTCACGATGGCGCAGTTCACCCGACCTTTTTTGGAATCGTGGTGTGGGTCCCACCCGACCTGGCTATGGTGAATAGTACCTTTTTCACAGGGTGTCCATTTTTGGGCGATTGAGTAGTAAATCCCGTGTGGTTTTATGAGGGGATCGCAGTGGTGTGATTTGTTTGACTAGTTTCGGGATCCTGTGGTGGGCCCCAAATGGGTTGGTTACGGTAAATAGTATATTTTTCACCAGTTGGCCGTATCGGGCGAGTATGTAGCCTATCTCGCATGTTTTTTTCATGAGGATTACAATGGTACGATCTGTTTGGTTGTGCGGAGTATCGTTCGAGATATCATAAAATGTGGAAGCAAGAAAGGTGCTCTGGTGGTGGTTCATTCTACTATGTTTGTAGAGGACCATTGGCGTGTGATCGGATGCACTCCCATGTGAGTGAAGAAATGATTGAAGAGATGTTCTTGGTCGTGCCTCAACCATTGAGGTGGCAAGTTGGAGTTGTTATTTTCATTCTCTATGCGTTGATGTTGGGTTCCATGTGCACGATAGCCTTTGGGCTAAAAAGGAGGCATACTCTGGGAATATATGGGAGCACTTAGAGGTACATGTGGTTAGTACCTGAGAATGTTTGTGTTCTTGGTTGGGGTTGACTTAGGGCCACATGTCGTGTGGGCCCCATGTGCGTGTCGTGTTCTGCTTTATGCACTTTTGAACTCTCGCTACGTAGAGGGTCTCTCTGTTCTCATTATTTTGGACCAGCAGGGTTGAGTGGTTTCCCCTGGTTTTGATCTGGTGTTGGGTGGTTTCGCGATACCCATTCCATGTTATGTTGACCAGTGTTGTACCATCCAGCCGGGATGGCCAGAACAATTTCGGGTTTACCCTCCAGTAGGACTGGGTAGTGGGTTGCTCATTGACTTCTCAAGGTTTACCCTCTAACAGGGACTGGGTAGTGGGTTCCTCAAGGACCACTCAGGGTTTACCCTCTAGCAGAGACTGTGAAGTGGGTCACCCGACGACTCATTAAGGTTCTACCCTCCAGCAGGGCTGGGAAGTGGGTCGCCTGTCATCTTATTTCAGGTCTACCCTCTAGCAGTGGTGGGCAGTGGGTCTCCTATCAACTTATTCAAGGTTTACCCTCCAGTAAGGTTGGGTAGTGGGTCGCCTGACGATGTATTAGTGATTACCCTCCAGCAGGGATGGGAAGTGGGTCACATGATAATGTATTAGGGTTTACCCTCCAGCAGGGCTGGGCAGTGGGTCGCCTAATGATGTACTAGGGTTTACCCTCTATTAGGGCTGGGCAGTGGGTCACCCTATATCTTATTATGGTTTACCCTACAGTAGGGCTGGGCAGTGGGTCACCCGTTGGCTTTTCAGACTCATTCTTTTCTACCAGGCTAGTTTGTGGATTTTCCATGTGACTACCGGAGTGAGACCCTTGGTTTTACGGGTTAGTGTTGTGACGACTTAAATTTGATAAGACCTCTCAACTGCAGGGTAGTGAAGAGGTGTGGTTTGACATTCCCTAGAACTCTCAAGTGTGAGGCACACATTCCCCACCGAGATGTGTCCTTGCGACGTGACCTAAAACTATACATGCGAGTCAGTGCCGCCCAAAGTGGATAGTGTCGAGGTGTGTTGATTTGAGCCCCTTGACTTGCTGTTCGGGGCAAACGTGTGGGATTCTAGGCATCGGTGGTGTTTACTTCTTGGACTATTGGCTAAATCACATTAATGGGCTAAGCTACGGGATGGAGATCCCCTTATGATCTTATTCGGGATTTTTGTCTGAGCATATGAATTTGTATATACCTTGTTCTAGTACTGAATTCTTGGTCTTGGTTACTCTCCCTCCATTAGAGGAAAAGACGTGCAGGGTATGCTAGGCGCTTTTGGTTTCTAGCTTCTCTTGGTTGGAGAAGTCTACAATCCTGTTATAGGTAGAGAAGACTCGACAGGAAGTTCATATTATCACCATTTCTATCTCCTTGTGTCTGGACGAGTCTACCTTCTTTCCTCTTGTTGGGCTGAGCTGGACTCTCTAATGTTACTCTACTGCACTCCTTGTTTTACTCCTTATTGCACTCTTGGTTGTACTACTTTACTTTCCCCTGTTTGATCTACTACTCACCCTTTAGAACCTCCCTTGTTACTCCCTCGAGCCTTTGGGGTATCCTACTGAGTATTTTTATACTCACCCCTTCTTTGGATTTTCCCGCACTTGGTGTGCCCTTCCAGACGATGGACATGATGTTCATGACATCAGCGGAGATTACGATTTTGGGATCTTGGACCATGTACAGTGGTCAGAGTCGGGTTCTAGGTGGGGGCCCTTCTAGCTATTTTTCTTTTTTTACCTGTTTCCGAGTTGTGGAACTTTTTGGTAGGGTGTGTGTTTTGCCCATTTTATTTTCAGTTTAGCTTCAGCTTTTACATTATAATTTTAGAGGTTGGTGCACGTTGTGGTTTATTTATAGCAGTTAGAACTTTTCTTTTATTGTGACTCTATACATATGCATTTAGTGGGCTGCGTGGGTGTGTACAAGTACCTAGGCAATGACCTCCCTGAGTTGTTGTGCCTTCAGCGCTGGTCGCCAGCCCCTGGCCTATAGAGGTGGTCTTGGGGTAGTTGAGGCTCGAGCCCGGGTAGGGTCGGGTCATGATAGTTTTATAGAAAGAAAATCCTTAGGGATGTATGACAACATTTCATATCAAGATATTATGAGGGTCTTAAATCAACAATCGAAGGCTGACAAGGGTCAATTGTCTACTACTGGCCTATGTAATGTCCTAGTAAAGATGAAAATATGTTATTATGATGTTAATTATATGTCATTATTCTATATTGATATATTCTGTATTAATAGAAGTTTTACAGGTGTTTCTATGCATTTTAGGTGGTCCAGGTGACCTGAGTTGTTCTTGGGGATTCATACTACATGTATAGTAACATACCATGCCATTGATATGGGATATGTATAATTGTGTGTACATATAGATATAAAAATATACCTTATCCGAGGATAATGTGGCATGGAGGTTCATGGGAAAGGTTCCATACCCACATCCGTTTTTGACTCCCCTATGTCGTTGCCTTAAGGACATGTCTTAGAGGGTTGGGGAGAGGGGTTGGGGCCCCTTTGCCTTCTCTAAGTGGGTGTGGTGTGGTCCATGGACTATATTATAGTAACAAGTACCCCATGAGAACAACTTCTTAATATTTATACCCTACCGTATTCCCCTATATGTGTTCTTATTAAGATTAAAAATAACCTTCTATCTTATTTAATTTGATGGAATTTTTGTACTTCCCATCCCCTTGTTCAAATGACATAGGCACAAACCATCCCTCTCTTATTCATGTTAACAAATTGTGAAAAGTAGGATATCTTCCTCTTTATTTATTTGGATTGTAAGAAAATTCCTCCCAATTGTATCATGGGTCTCTCAGGTAGGAATTTATCTTCCTTATATTATTCCTCTTCTATTGGTTTACTATTCCCTTAAAATTATTCCCCTCTGGGATGGAACCTAGGGAATTGTTCTTGACCATTATCTTTTTTTCTTGATTCTAGGGTGTACGATCCCTCTTTTGAGTTTTTTATCCCATGTTCAAATATTTTAACCATTCATCCGAGATTCTATGTTGGTTTTCTCCATGTATGAACTTTTAATTTAGAACAATTTATTTCATTATGTTATAAATTTATGTTTTAATTTTTTAATTATAGTTATATATTTGTTAATAGGAGTCATAATAATAACATTATATTTTTTTCCTTTTTTTAATAGTATGAAAAGGAAATTATAATTTTGGCTAAATTATATACTTGGGGTATCAACAGATAAATGAAATATCACGTATTTATAAATAAAATTGGTAAAATATGTAATTTACAAATGTTTGGTACATATTTAAATAATGGGATAAAAATGTATTCTTTATATTTAATAGAATTTTAAAAAAGGAGGAGTGTTTTGATAAACTGATGTCAAGGGTGACTTCAAGTGGAATTTTTTATGCAATGATATATGATAGGTTTTGAATTATTTAAATTTGACTAGTAATCCCATGTGATTGTCTTGAAGTCTATGTTGGATATTTTAAACGGTTTTTTAAATGTGTGGGCATGTAAGACCACTTGGATAACCTTTTAATGTTTCCCTTTATGGGTGGTGTTTGATGTAAATTGTGATTGGGTGATGAATGTAAAGGGGTTATATCTTGAGAGGATTTTGATGGTGAGGGTGAGTTATTTTTATGAATGTATTATGATTTGATGTTATATTTAATCATTGTACATTTTATCACATTAACATTTAAATTATTAGTGGCAACCACATGTAACTAAGAGATGTTCTAGATGAATGTTAAGATATTTCAATGTGTGCAAGCTAACACGTTACCCAAGATTGTTTCATACTCATAAAAGTTCTTATTGGTATATTCTCAACACTACATTAGGGAGATGCCAAATAAAACACGTTTTTAGGAGCTATATAGGGATCTAATGTATCGTACTTTTTATTGGAACCCCAAAAACCTCCCACCTTTCCACCCTATCCGCGTGCGGTGGGTCAGAACCAGATGTATATATGAATAAACGTTATTATTATTTATTTATTTCATAGATTATATCCCATGAAAACTAATTTTTTATTGGGGGTTTACATGGGGGATTCTTATCTTGTTCTTGACTAGTTTGCCTTTTCTTGTATTGGTTATGGTATCATTATCTTATTTTCTATTATTATCACTTTTCATTACTTGTGGTTACTAATTGTATAATGATGAAACCATGGTTTTTTTCCTTTCATTATTGTTTTTTAATGAGGTTTTGGAAGTATTTTTGAATTAAAGGATTGAAATTTTTTTTTATGTAGTTCCATAATGAATGTTTACAATGAAATGGTTTTTGATGAGGAAATATATTTAAGGTTACTATATTCATTTAATCAAAATAAATGAAATATTGTTAAATTTTAGTTAATTTGATGTTGGTTTATATGAAATTCCAAATAAAAAACCTAAATTATAATTATATTTAGAACTAAATTAAAATTGATATTTAACTAATGATTTGAAATTTATCATTGAGAGTATCGACCTTCTAGTCATTTTAATGCTCATGCCTATATTATATTTTAGTATCATATTTTTATTTTATCTCATGATCACTCATGGGTTGTGTTTAGAATCAGGGTATATTTGTAACATGCATGGTCATGTAGAGTTTAGTGGTTTATATTGTTTTAGTTAGTTTCTATATTAAAATAGACATATCAGTCACACCTTCTTTTCTTTCATTACATTAACAAAGGTGCATTATATATGTAAACATATAGAATATGGGATATGGTTTTTTGTGTGAGGGTGTTGGTGGTGTTCTGTAGGATTACAATACGTTAAATTGATTTAATTTTAATAACTATTTATATTACTTATTTCTACCTATTTGATTTTTTATACATCTGACTTTCATTTAGGACAATCTAGATTTTCAGGTGAACTATATATTAACTTTTAACTCTAATTTAAGGTGAAACAAATTCACATTGGTTGTTTTTTGTTCCCTTTCACTAGATGTTATCTCATACATATCAGAAACACCGCTTAGGATATTAGTGGAATGATTTGGGATTCAATTAATATGGAAACCGTAGTCAATTATTTATAGTTTACATATAAATATAAAATTAAAAGTAGACATTATATATGATTACTTGCTTCAATCAAGTAGTTAGTTTATTTTTATATTTATTTAGTTTAGTCCAATTCAAGTAATTTTAGGGCTATTTATACTCATTTTAGTCATTTTAGTTCTATTCAATTTAATTTCATTAGTTATGGTTTGTTTTATAACAATTTTATTCATTTCAAGCTAGTTAAAGTCATTTGAGATTGATTCATTTTTTGTTTTTAACCAATTTGTAACACCCCAAGAATTCATAATGTGTTATTTCTTCAAAATAATTCAATAACTTGTACTACACGCAACACCGAGTTCAATTGCACCATGACTTACCAAAAATCCATTCAAAAGAGGTTATGAAGAGTATTAACTAAATTTTAAACATTATATAATCCTTATAATTTTTCCATATTATGAGTATCTTAGACATAATGCAAGAACAAATTCATTTTCAGTATTGCACTTTTATCAACTTTTTATAGTGAACCCTTTTTAAATACAATATTTTAAGCTTTTTGACTAAATGGGGACATCAAAAATTTAAAATGAAACATCCCAAGCTTCCACGGTACGCTTTCTTTGAATAATACAGTAGCGTGTGTTGTACGCAACCTTGAGTTTTAACACACACCATAACCAATCAAACTAGCCGTTATGAATAGTAATACCTACTTTTCGAAATTATTTATATTTTATATTTTAAAATGGAATTCATTTCTGGATTCGGAATATCGAATTTAGCCTAAGGTAAAATTTTGGTACTTTTTGGATAACTTTCATATTTTGATGAATAGTGAAAATTACTAAATTTTAATTAAAAACAACTTTTTTAATCAAAATAATTAATAGTGATAAATTATGAATTTGAGTGGTTTTAAAGTATATTTAGAATATATTATTACCATTTAATATAATTTTGGTCATTGGACATAAGTTTACAATTAAACCGAACATAAACAAGTGTCAAACTTATGATAGTTATTATCTCTTAAAAACACGCTTTTTGTTTTGACAGCGGGAATTAATTTTAAATAAATTTTTGCCAATTCTGTGTTTTGAATTTAGGAAAATGGATTCCATATTTGGAATCAGGATGTTCAAATTGTGTAAATAGGTAACTTTTATTTTTAGACATTTTGAATAATTACTGCGGTAAATATTTTATTTACCATGGTTAAGGGTAAATCCGGTAAATAAGGGTTAAAAAATAATATTATAATAATACTAAATTACCCTAAAAAGTGTATTAACCCTGTTGGTTGATACATGGTCGACCATGGGAATCTTTGGGTCTATTTTGGGACCCAATGGATCCACTTGTAAGTGATAATGACACTTTATTTTAATTAAGTTAAAAGGAATACAAAAATGACACAAGCATATATCTTTTAGAAAAACAATTGTTACGTAGGGTTATATATGTTGGATTTTCGATTATAAATATTCATTAGAAAGATAAAAATATTTCCTACATAATGTATTTTATTTATAATTTTTAGACATTAAATAATTTATTTTATTTATGACACAATGATGATGCAGTAATTATTATAATAGTGAAAAATTAAAATAATTGATATTATAAATACCCAAATAAATATAATATGAAACTTTTAATGAATTAAACTAATTTTCTAGGATAATATGATATATTAGGATTGATTTAATTGACTTTGTTCCAAGTAATAAATCTGTTATGAGTTTCACAAAAATCATCAATTGAATAGTGTCAGAATTGACATAAAAGAGTTCTTAAAACAAATATTATATTATTAATTGATATTAACTTACTAAAAATCTAAGGTTCGTCCAAGAGACTTATATCATGATAGGTTCATAATTAATGGACCACTTGGGGGTCTCTTGTATGTATATAGTAAGTTTATTAACCATATTATATAAAAATACAAAGAGACATTGTAAAAGTGAAACTAATTAACTTAGAGTTAATACTTAAAGATAAGGTTAATATAAGTACCCAAAACTGTCTAAATTCTATTGGTTGAGTTTTTTTCGACCCATACCCACCTTAAACTTTGAATAGTCAACTTTTTAGCCATTATAAACCGAATATGAATTTATTATAAATTAATATTTCTAGCTTTTCCAAAGGTGCCCCTCACCCCTCTTATAAAAGGGCACTCCTCCTTCTCATTTCTTCACACCATAAAAGCCTTTTGGTTTGGCCAAACTCTGCCCAAATACTCTCCCAACATCCCTCAATACAACCTAGGGGCCTTAGTTTGATCAGAAAGCCAACCTATGGAGCCCTTTTGATCAAATCAAAAGGAAGAACCCGAAGAAGAGGTAATGATTTCACCACCCTTTTCCAAGTTCATTTCTTTTTCCTCTTCATCTTCCTTTGTTGTTACCATTATAAAATAATAAATCCAGTATCATATATATACTGTGATGTTATTATAAATATGGTACAACCATATTCAGTATTCTATCCACCCTTTGAATAACATGTCACCATACGTGCGTACGTACGGCTTACCGTCTCCACGTCGTGGTGTAATTGTTATTTAATATATTATTATTTGGATGGGTATAATAATGATATGTAACTCATGTAAATAATAAATAAAACATTATAATGATTCTGTATATATGATATAACGACCATTTATATATTATTTTAATATCCAAAGAATGATATTGTCGCTCGTGCGTACGTACGGACTACCGTCTCCACGAACGCGATGAGATTCATTCTCCATCGTATCCATTCAAGTATAATTATCATTTGATGATTTAAAAAATGATGTTTAAGGACTTGATATCATTCTGGATATGTATAATATACAACCTATCCATTACAAACATGTCTTACGTAACAAAACATATAAAAGAAAACGAGTAAGTTAACACCCGAAACGACGATAATTCTAAGATATTATTAACAAAGCAATTTTAAAAGATCATATATGATATCATATTAATGTATATGATTATTGAATAATTTAATAACAATTATTTCACCATTATACAGGAGGTTAACCTACCCCATCCAAGTAAAAGTGCAAGGTAAGGGTTTATTTCGCAATCTCTTCATTATTCGAGGTTGTTTATACGTAATAATCTACTGGGATTTCTTTATCATCCACATCCATGTTACTTTGAAATGTATTTCAAAACATTTTTACTATTTACAAAGAATATGGGTTATAGTCATTTATACCCTTATGTGTTTTTAAAGGAATATTTCCATCGTTTTCCAAACAAGGCACTTTTTACCTTTTGACAAATTTAAGGTAAGAATGTTTTTTTTAAACTTATACGGCAGGTGTAGCTATTTATCGCCGTTATAAAATCGTCAAAGCTTCCCTTACAAGCTTACAAGGATATTTTCAAAGTAAATGTTTTATTTTATAATTATGTGACTTTTAAATGATTTCAAAATGAATAATTTCATAATTTCAGAAAGGTACTCTTTATCAAAATAAGAATTTTAAATGTTTTAAAGATTTATCTTTATAAATCTTTTTAATTAATGTCTTCAAAATGTTTTTTAAGGATTTATTTATATGGAAATGAATGTTTTTAAAAATTTTAATTCCTTTCAAAAGTTTCAAAGTGGTATGGGACACTTTGATTCAAAAATCTCTTTTTAATTACTTTATAAATGTGTGACTTTTAAATGATTTAAAAAAAAGAGATATTTCTCTCAAATAGTTTTGATTTCATCTATGTCAACATCCTTTGATGGATTTTAAGCTTATTTGAAGATGATTTATTATGATACAAAACTTCTATATTGTATTGAAGGTTTTGTGATACGTTTGACTATGGATGTGCTATTTTTATACCATTCATAGTTTATGGTGAAAGTATTGACATTTCGTATGCTAGTATTAATACGAATGTTTATGTTATGTTTAAACCTTTTCATATGGGAATGCATTGGACTTAATATGTGACGGGTGGAGCCCGCTATAGCTCCTCGATGCATCGGTAGGTCTCATGAGACAAACTAGTGTCTTGGCACAAGGCCTTGACAAAATCTTATTTGTAGTCTTGGCACGAGGCCTTGACTATGTGGTTATGATAGTCTGGAATTATGCATTCCAACATTATGAAAGTGGTTATTGATTTTTGCACGTGATTATTAGATTAGTAGAATATCCATGTGAATAAGTAAATGGCATTATTTCATTTAATTTATGCCATACAATGTTGAAATTTCATGTTTGAAAGGCTTTTGTTTTAGTTATACATTGCCTTAAATGTTTATTCTTATTCATGAAAGTTTCCACTATATTGTTAACCTTACTGGGCATTTGAGCTCACCCCTTTCATATGTTTTATTTTTCCCAGGAAGTGAAGAAGTAAATTATGAATGACCTGCAGGGATATTATGTGGGGATATGAGTGTGGATTATGGAGATATTATGTTGTTGTAGTAGTTTTTAATTTTATGATGTAATGTAAAACTTATGAATATATCTAGTGTTTCCAAGGCTACTAAACCATTCAGTATTTCGAGATTTGATCTTTCTTGTGATCATGCTAATGTTATGTAATAATGCACCGACTCTGGGTAACTAGGGTCGGGGCGTTACAGTTGGTATCAGAGGAAGTTTAGTACAAACCTTGGAAGCTAGATTTAGATAAACTCTGATTAGGAACGTAGACCTAAGATGAACTTTGAGGATTAGTATAGAAGAACTTCCTAGAATTTTGCTATTGTAGAGATTTTGTGAGTTTTCCGAGTAATACATCCCTCTCTGGATACGAGCAGGTAGAGGTGGCTCTGGCACAGATGTACCTAGGGGTAAAACCCAAAAACACCGCTTTGAGCTAGACTCGAACGGGAACTGGTGCACGACAACGGGCCTTGCTGCACTCTTGGTTACGACACTCCCAGGGGATATGCTTAGGATAACTCTCATTTTCTTTACAAATCATTTTGAAGGGATTATGAGTATATACTTCCTCAAAGAAAACATTCTTATGATTATGGATTATATCCATAACTAGTTCAATTTATGTTAAGTGTTTTATAAGTATGGGATTATGTATTTTGATTCATAAACCGATCTAGTGTATTCCATTGTTTAGAAATGGCGCCCAGTAGAAGGAATGAGAACTCCAGAAATGCACATGATCCAAAGAGAAGGATCATATCATTCATGATCTTAAGCTAGAATTTATAATAGAAATAGTCTCCCATGTATTATCATCATATGAAGAAATAATATCATGTGTTGATAAGATAAGTAAAGAGTTTACTGAGTCCTATGGCTTTGAAGGGAAGCAAGAGAAGAAAAGGATGGAAGAGAGAAATATGGATAAAGGGAAGAGGGAAAAGAAGAATTTTCCCATATGTGGTAACTGTGGAAAGAAACACCCTGGAACATGCCTGAAAGGAATGGGAGTTTGTTATAAGAGTGGAGGAAAAGGGCACAAAGTACGTGACTGCAAGGGTAAGAAAATGGTTTCAAATGTACAATGCTTCATTTGCAAGGAGTTTGGACACTACGCGAACCTATGTCTCAGTCATCAGACTATGCCGCAAATGATTCTATTGGATAATAATCAAGTTATGATACTACCACATATGAAGAGGAATGATTAGAGTTCTTATGTTGATTATGTCAATTGAGTGTTGTATCAACAATGTATTTGTTATAATAATTATGGAGTATATAAGGATTTTACTGCAGTACTATTTCATTAAGGACTTGAGATTGTGTGGAATAAAGAAAAGTGACTCAATAGAAGGTTAAATTTTTGGAAAATATATGGTTGAGAGAAAGATAAACCATAATATGGTTCTGATACCGAGGTAGTGATTTTAGAATAATACATGATTGATTTGGACGAATTATATTGGATATTCTTGACTACCTTGAAGCTGATTAATGATTTGTCTATTCCATCATTGTTGGGGTTTAAAACATTTTTGGATTAATGAATTATATCCAACATTCTATATGGAATAAGGGAGCATGAATTTAATCAATAAGGAATATGGTAATACATGATGAAGGTATTCATATACGGGGTAAAAAGGATCTATATTATGTTTACCTTCCTTATGAATGTTGGACTGTGAGTTTGGACAGAAGTATTTTGGATAGTTCTAGTTTGGATTATTTCGGATTGCCATAAAAGGACAACCTGGAGGTCGGGCGGCAACCCGTCGCGTCCGGCAAGGCTGCGAGACTTGAACCCGCAACCAAAGGGCGGCAAGGGTGTATCACCTACCACTGGCCCATGAGGTGTCCTGGATTAAATAATGTAGTTTTTTATAAAAGATCTGGTAGATGAATTATAAATTCATTTATTTTGGAACCCTGTACGAATAGTATAAATAGAAAAAAAAATTACATTATATTATCTTTTAGAGTGAAATATGAGTTTGTGGTAGAAATTTATTAATGGATAAAACTCTAATTATAAAGTAAGTATATCTCCTTATGATCTTAGCCAATCTCATAAATAAATTCCTCAACATTAATAAAAGGAACTTAGAACAAAAATGTTGTCCTAGATGGTACCTTAAATTATCACTAATTTATGGCTTTGGGATTTTTGGACTTTTCATAGCCATGTTCTCTACCACTATCCATCAGATAATTGATAGTTAGATTTCTCTTCCATATCCATATTTTCCTACATGGAACCCTAGTATGTGTTATTTTCGGTAATCTTCATACTTTCCACTCTTTGTTTTAAATAGAGGCCTCATTAATTCATTTTTCGATGTGGGATTTCAACTAAGATATTTTGAAATGTCAAAAATGTGTTATCCCAATACCCTATGTGTTGTTGAACCGATGGTATTTCAAATCATCATAGATTGATGAGTTTAAGGACCTCAATTTTATACTTGTTTGTGATTGATGACCTCAATCACTACCTATAAATATTTACGTTTTCCCTCCAATTATAAGTCTCTAATTGCCACCAATGTTCTCCTAATCGAGATCAAAATTTGGTTGTGACCCTTTGATTTCTCTTTTCCTCATATTAAGACTAAATTTTAGTAACCCAATTTCCGATGTGGGTTTTCCCACAATTATATTTTCTACTTTCAACCTTTTATTTTCGAAGAACAATTTCAAATTGCGAGGACGCAATTTATTGAAGGAGGGGAGAATGTAACACCCCAAGAATTCATAATGTGTTATTTCTTCAAAATAAATCAATAACTTGCACTACACGCAACACCGAGTTCAATTGCACCATGACTTACCAAAAAGCCATTCAAAAGATGTTATGAAGAGTATTAACTAAATTTTAAACTTTATATAATCCTTATAATTTTTCTATATTATGAGTATCTTAGACATAATGCAAGAACAAATTCATTTTCAGTATTGCACTTTTATCAACTTTTAATAGTGAACCCTTTTTAAATACAATATTTTAAACTTTTTGACTAAATGGGGACATCAAAAATTTAAAATGAAACATCCCAAGCTTCCACGGTACGCTTTCTTTGAATAATACAGTAGCGTGTGTTGTACGCAACCTTGAGTTTTAACACACACCATAACCAATCAAACTAGCCGTTATGAATAGTAATACCTAATTTTCGAAATTATATATATTTTATATTTTAAAATGGACTTCATTTCTGGATTCGGAATATCGAATTTAGCCTAAGGTGAAATTTTGGTACTTTTCAGATAACTTTCATATTTTGAGGAATAGTGAAAATTACTAAATTTTAATTAAAAACTACTTTTTTAATCACAATAATTAATAGTGATAAATTATGAATTTGAGTGTTTTTAAAGTATATTTAGAATATATTTTTACCATTTAATATAATTTTGGTCATTGGACATTATTTTACAATTAAACCGAACATAAACAAGTGTCAATCTTTTGATAGTTATTATCTCTTAAAAACACGCTTTTTGTTTAGACAGCGGGAATTAATTTTAAATTAATTTATGCCACTTCTTTGTTTTGAATTTAGGAAAATGGATTCCATATTTGGAATCAGGATGTTCAAATTGTGTAAATAGTTAACATTTATTTTTAGTCATTTTGAATAATTACTGCGGTAAATATTTTATTTACCATGGTTAAGGGTAAATCCGGTAAATAAGGGTTAAAAAATAATATTATAATAATACTAAATTACCCTAAAACGTGTATTAACCCTGTTGGATGATACATGGTCGACCATGGGAATCTTTGGGTCTATTTTGGGACCCCATGGATCCACTTGTAAGTGATAATGACACTTTATTTTAATTAAGTTAAAATGAATACAAAAATGACACAAGCATATATCTTTTAGAAAAAAAATTTTTACATAGGGTTATATATGTTGGATTTTCGATTATAAATATTCATTAGACAGACAAAACGATTTACTACATAATGATATTTTATTTATAATTTTTAGACATTAAATAATTTATTTTATTTATGACACAATGATGATGCAGTAATTACTATAATAGTGAAAAATTAAAATAATTGATATTATAAATACCCAAATAAATATAATATGAAACTTTTAATGAATTAAACTAATTTTCTAGGATACTATGATATATTAGGATTGATTTAATTGACTTTGTTCGAAGTAATCAATCTGTTATGAGTTTCACAAAAATAAACAATTGAATAGTGTCAAAATTGACATAAAAGAGTTCTTAAAATAAATATTATATTATTAATTGATATTAAATTCTTAAAAATATATGGTTCGTCCAAGAGACTTATATCATGATAGTTTCATAATTAATTGACCACTTGGGGGTCTCTTGGATGTATATAGTAAGTTTATTAACCATATTATATAAAAATACAAAGAGACATTGTAAAAGTGAAACTAATTAACTTAGAGTTAATACTTAAAGATAAGGTTCATATAAGTACCCAAACCTGTCTAAATTCTATTGGTTGAGTTTTTTTCAATCCATCCCCACCTTAACCTTTGAATAGTCAACTTTTGAGCCATTAGAAACCGAATATGAATTTATTATAAATTAATATTTCTAGCTTTTCCAAAGGTGCCCCTCACCCCTCTTATAAAAGGTCACTCATCCTTCTCATTTCTTCACACCATAAAAGCCTTTTGGTTCGGCCAAACTCTACCCAAATACTCTCCCAACATCCCTCACTACAACCTAGGGGCCTTAGTTTGATCAGAAATCCAACCTATGGAGCCCTTTTGATCAAATCAAAAGGAAGAACCCGAAGAAGAGGTAATGATTTCACCACCCTTTTCCAAGTTCATTTCTTCTTCCACTTATTCTTCCTTTGTTGTTACCATTCTAAAATAATAAATCCAGTATCATATATATACTGTGATGTTATTATAAATATGGTACAACCATATTCAGTATTCTATCCACCCTTTTAATAACATGTCACCATACGTGCGTACGTACGGCTTACCGTCTCCACGTCGTGGTGTAATTGTTATTTAATATATTATTATTTGGATGGGTATAATAATGATATGTAACTCATGTAAATAATAAATAAAACATGATAATGATTCTTTATATATGATATAATGACCATTTATATATTATTTTAATATCAAAAGAATGATACTGTCGCTCATGCGTACGTACGGACTACCGTCTCCACGAACGCGATGAGATTCATTCTCCATCGTATCCATTCAAGTATAATTATCATTTGATGATTTAAAAAATGATGTTTAAGGAATTGATATCATTCTGGATATGTATAATATACAACCTATCCATTACAGACATGTCTTACGTAACAAAACATATAAAAGAAAACGAGTAAGTTAACACCCGAAACGACGATAATTCTAAGATATTATTAACAAAGAAATTTTAAAAGATCATATATGATATCATATTAATGTATATGATTATTGAATAATTTAATAACAATTATTTGACCATTATACAGGAGGTTAACCTACCCCATCCAAGTAAAAGTGCAAGGTAAGGTTTTATTTCGCAATCTCTTCATTATTCGAGGTTGTTTATACGTAATAATCTACTGGGATTTCTTTATCATCCACATCCATGTTACTTTGAAATGTATTTCAAAACATTTTTACTATTTACAAAGAATATGGGTTATAGTCATTTATACCCTTATGTGTTTTTAAAGGAATATTTCCATCGTTTTCCAAACAAGGCACTTTTTACCTTTTGACAAATTTAAGGTAAGAATGTTTTTTTTAAACTTATACGGCAGGTGTAGCTATTTACCGCCGTTATAAAACCGTCAAAGCTTCCCTTACAAGATTACAAAGATATTTTCAAAGTAAATGTTTTATTTTATAATTATGTTACTTTTAAATGATTTCAAAATGAATAATTTAAGAATTTCAGAAAGGTACTCTTTATCAAAATCAGAATTTTAAATGTTTTAAAGATTTATCTTTATAAATCTTTTTAATTAATGTCTTCAAAATGGTTTTTTAGGATTTATTTATATGGACATGAATTTTTTTAAAATTTTTAATTCCTTTCAAAAGTTTCAAAGTGGTATGGGACACTTTGATTCAAAAATCTATTTTTAATTACTTCCTTTATAAATGTGTGACTTTTAAATGATTTAAAAAAAGAGATATTTCTCTCAAATCGTTTTGATTTCATCTATGTCAAAATCCTTTGATGGATTTTAAGCTTATTTGAAGATGATTTATTATGATACAAAACTTCTATATTGTATTGAAGGTTTTGTGATATGTTTGACTGTGGATGTGCTATTTTTATACCATTCATAGTTTATGGTGAAAGTATTGACATTTCGTATGCTAGTTTTAATACGAATGTTTATGTTATGTTTAAACCTTTTCGTATGGGAATGCATTGGACTTAATATGTGACGGGTGGAGCCCGCTATAGCTCCTCGATGCATCGGTAGGTCTCATGAGACAAACTAGTGTCTTGGCACCAGGCCTTGAAAAAATCTTATTTGTAGTCTTGGCACGAGGCCTTGACTATGTGGTTATGATAGTCTGGCATTATGCATTCCAACATTATGAAAGTGGTTATTGATTTTTGCATGTGATTATTCGATTAGTATAATATCCATGTGAATAAGTAAATGGCATTATTTCATTTAATTTATGCCATACCATGTTGAAAGTTCATGTTTGAAAGGCTTATGTTTTAGTTATACATTGCCTTAAATGTTTATTCTTATTCATGAAAGTTTCCACTATATTGTTAACCTTACGGGGCATTTGAGCTCACCCCTTTCCTATGTTTTATTTTTCCCAGTAAGTGAAGAAGTAAATTATGAATGACCTGCAGGGATATTATGTGGGGATATGAGTGTGTATTATGGAGATATTATGTTGTTGTAGTAGTTTTTAATTTTATGATGTAATGTAAAACTTATGAATATATCTAGTGTTTCCAAGGCTACTAAACCAATCGGTCTTTCGAGATTTGATCTTTCTTGTGATCATGCCAATGTTATGTAATAATGCACCGACTCTGGGTAACTAGGGTCGGGGCGTTACACAATTCATGTAGGATTTCATTAGTTTATGTATAATTTGATCATGTCATGTCAATTTAGTTTTATTTGGTATGGGAAACATAAATTTTATTTGGCATAGGAAATTTCTTCATAGGTAGATTTGGTTCATGCCATTTTTTTATTTTGGTTTCTCTATTTCCAGTTTAAATTTAATTAAATGCCTTTTTTATTCTTGTTGATTCATACTAGGTGTGGTAGTATTTATTTGGTTTTTTAGCATATTTTGGTACCTAATTAAAATATTCTTCTGGTGAAATTCTATCATGTTCTAGAATAATATTTCTATTTAAAGTGTTTACATACCTCACAATACCAATATTTATTACTTCATTATAAAGAATCCCAAAAAAGTAAATTTTAATAATATTTAAAAAACTATTAATACAAATTTTAATAATCTCTTATTAAAACCCATTAAATATTAAAACACGTTAAACTTTTTATTCATTCCATAAGAAATTATTTCTGAATATTTTATAACTGAAAAATCATTGATGTTTGTTATAACCTATAACTCAATGATGGGTATACTACTCAATTCAACATATATCTCATTATTATATAATTTCTATAGTCCTCCTAGTTCTATTAACAATTCCACCTTCATAGTTTTATAGTTGAAAAAGACTAGTCTATGTTTTCATAAAAATAATCATTTATATAAATAAAATAATTATATGGATTTAAATTTAATAATTTTTCATAATTATGTCTTAGCCCATGTGTTCTTCTTGACATGATCCTCGATGTGTCTTCATGAATTTTTTTAAACTAAAAAAATTTCAATATACATTGTGATCATTTCCACAAAACATCTACATTATATATCATGTTTATGAGTTAAATGATTGTATCATCATACACAATCTTAATTTATGTATGAATATTAAAATCATTATGTAAATGAGTATTGAAACACCCTTGGATAAGTGATACATAAAAACAATAAATTATACTCTTCATATCAACAAGGTGAACCATTATTTTTGGAAGCCCACCCAGTTAAAATTCCATTATCAGTAGTTCTTATCCTAGAGTAGTGATTAGGATGGGTGACCACCTAAAAAGTTTCTCTGGTTGTGTGTGAGAGAGGAAAACCACAATGTATAAACAATTGTTTCCTATGTGAAAAATCATTAGTCTGATAAGTGATTTTAGTATGTAATAGTATGTGGTGTGTTGGGAAGGAAACCATGGTATTATAGGAGACCCTGGTTTTCATATGAAATTATTTATGGCTTAGTAATGGTTTGGTCATGAAAATTGGTTTTAGATCCAATACCTAGACTAACATTCCATGGAACGTCATAGGTTTGTTGTATGGGGTCCACGATGAGGGTGTTGCGATTTAATGGTGTGGATAGTGTAACACCATTTGAAATGTGAGAGTTAAAAATACAAGATTATAATACCAATGTAAAAAACATGAACATTTCATTTTAGGGTCCTATCAAATTAGAAATCCCCAATTAGGAGTGTTTGTCCTGGAGTAGTGATTAAGATGGGGGACCTCCTAGAACATTTCCTAGGGTGTGTGGAAGTGAGTGAAAAGAAATTTGGGAGAATACATGTTGGACTATGGGTAAAGTATTCAGTATAATAAGTGACCCTATTAGGTAATAGCACGTGGTTTTCTGGGATGGTAATTGTGGTATTACAAGATATCCATATGGTAAGATGACTAGGTTCATGGTTTGAGGAAGGCGGGGTCATAAAAATTCTATCAGATCCAATACCCCTCATGAGGTGCTTGCGCACTACCTAGATTTTATGTTAGGGTTCCACAATGAGGGACTTGTGATTTAAATGTGTGGAGAGCATAATACCCTTGTAAAATTGATACGGAAGAAAACTAAATGATATTATAATATTCAATAAGGTGATACTTTATTTTCATGATCCTACATAATTATAACTCTATTGTTAAGAAGGATCAGTCAAGAGTATTAACAAATATGGGTGACCTTGATGGTAGTTTCCTAGTATGTGTGTGACTGAGACAAAATAATACAGGAAGAACATGTTTTGGATTATATGGACAATCATTAGTCTGATAAGTGACCATTTAACGTAATAAAATGTGTTTTTCAAATAATTAAACCAATGTATTACAGGATACACATAGGTTCATAGGACATGATTTGAAAATGAGGGAAGGCTGGGACGTGAAAAATGGTATTTGAGCCAATTCACATCCTGATGTTCCTAGGATGTATATTTGAGTAATGATTGGGATCCACAATTTTGGTTTTGTTTTTAATGTCTGAAAGAGTGTAAAACCCTTGGAAAATTGAGACTTTAAAAGGCAAAATAATATTACCCATGGAAAAAAGTTGAAGATTTTTATTTGGGTTCCACCCAATTATAATTCTATAGTTAATCATGATTGGCTTGGATTAGTTATTAAGATGGGTGACCTCCTCGTAATCTTCCTATGTTTTGTGTGAGTTAGTGAAAAGAACATTGGAATATTGTATGTCGAAATATGGATACAGTCATTAGTCTAATAAGTTACACTGGTAGTTAATATCCTATGTTTTTTTAAGAAGGTAACTGAGGTACTATAGGAGATATATAATGTTAAATTACTAGGCTTAGAGATCAGGGATGGCCGAGTGATGAAAACTGGTATTAGAACTGATACCTAGACTGTAGATCCTATGTAGTTCATAGGTTTGATGTTTGTGTTCCAAAATGAGTATATTTTGATTTAAATGGGTGAAGAGTGTAAAACCCTTATAATGTGAGACTTAAAAGGAATAAACTATACTGCCCAGGTCAACAAGATTCACCTTTCATTGTAGGATCGAACCTAATTATAACTCAATAATTAAGAATGATTGTCCTGGAGTAGTGGTTAGGATGGATGACATCCTGGATTGTTTCTATGGTTTTGATTGAGTGATGGAAATGAACACTAGGAAAACATATTTTGGACTATAGAGACATCTATTTTTGTGATATGTGACCCTGGTAGGTAATATCATCAGGTTAACATTGATAGAAACCAATGTATTACATGATAACAAAGTAAAAAAGGTCCACCTTTCTTTTGGAGAGTCTAACTGACTAGAAATACATAGTTAATAATGACTATAATAGAGCAGTGGTGAGGATGGGTGACCTCCTAGTAAGTTTCCTTGGTTGTGTTTGAGTGAGGGAATTGAAAACTAAAATAACATGAGTGGGAATATGGTTACAACAATTAGTCTGATAGGTTACCCTGGTAGTTATTATCATGTGGTTTACTAGGAAAGAGACTATGGTATTATAGGAGACTCGGGGGTTAATATGACTAGGTTCATAGATTTGGGAAGGATGTGTCAGGACAAGTATGGACACATAATCTATCTAAATATGCCACTATAAAATAAGATAAAAAAATACAAATTGAAACTAAAATAAAATTAATATGATAGAATTTTATGTAGTCATTACTCTGATTTGTGATTGTGGTTGGTGATATATTGTGGTATGTTGATAAGGAAACATATATATTATAGGAGGCCCATGGGTTCATATGTCTAGGTTCATGCCTTAGGGAGGTCTAGGTCAGGTCAAGTATGGCCACATCATATATCAAAATATACCAATGAATAAAATAATAATAATTTTAATTGAAATAAAATTATTAAGATTTAATTAAATGTATTCATTAGTCTAATAAGTAACCCTAGTATGTAATATATTATGGTATGACAGGAAGGAAACCCATGTATTATAGGATACCCATGTCTACAAGGTGACCTTTATTTTCATGATACTCAATGATTTGAACTCCATAGTTAAGAATGTTTGGCTTGATGTAGTGATCAGGATGGGTGACCTCTTGGGATGTTTCCTACGATGGGTGTGAGTGATTGAATAGTACATTGAAAGAAAATATAATTGACTATGGGGACCACTATTATTCTGATAGGTGGCCCTCATAGGTAATACCGTATGTTTTATTAGGAAGGAAACCAAGGTATTACAGGAGACCCATGGGTTTAAATGTCTAGGTACATGGATTGGGGAAGGTCGTGTAATGAAAAGTATAGAAACATAATCTATCAAAATAAACTGCATAAATAAAAAGAAATAAGATAAATAAGATAAATTTCAACTGTAATAATATTATTATTATAAAATATAATGTATTCATTAGTATGATAATTGATCATGGTAGGTAATATCTTGTGGTTAGTTTGGAAGGAAATCCAGGTATTATAGGAGACCTATTATCATGACACATCTGAGTGAGGCTCGTTTCGCGACTCCCCAAGCATGTCTCAAATAGGGTCATGGCTGGTGACTAGTACTTAGTAGCCAAATCTCTAACATGGGGGGAATTTCTTATGTACCTATACAAACTCACACATCTATAATCCCACAATTTATGAAATGTTGAAAAATCACCAAGGAACCTAATGCATGCATACAAATTATCCCAACCAACCGAGTACAATGGAAATTGACATGTTGAAAGTTAAACTGGGCTAAAATACATTCCCACAAAAACTATAGTCTTCAAAGTACAATGTCTAACCTAAAAGAACAAAGTTGTACTAGGACTCATACTCATAGCCATAGATATACCTCAACCTGAAGGGAACTCAGAAAACTCAGACCTGTCATGTTCCACCCTGGACTTCGTCAAAAGGTTGCTCGTCTACACTAGACTTGCCTCTTACAGGAAAATCCCATGTACGGGTGAGTATAAAAATACTCAGTAGGGGACCCCAAATATCACAAAGCAATACACAATGTAAAGGAACAATCACCTCTACACTATATATGTCTACTAAACATATAGCAAGAGAAACAGAATCTAGATATATTCAAACCCCAGACACATGGTTTATAGACAAGTCACACATTTACATACCCCCACTAGGGATTCAGTTCAAAGATTCCATGAACCACTCTTCTGGGAGAACTCACTCCACATTTCTAATATCTCTAATGTCATTCGTAAGAGAAGTACTATTTGTTTGGAAAATCTATGAGACATAGACACACTCATTCTGGTAGAACACACTTCTGTGTGGAAAAATATCATGATACCAAGATGAGGATCACTTCAAGGGACATGGAGGATACCGTGACTCGTCTGTATTCACCTGATAAGTACATGATTATCATCCTTTAGGAGTAATCAAATTGATATTAGACTCTAACAAAGGTCAATTATTGATAGTGGATCTCACTCCATGCCTATCGGAGGGATACCTAAATCTATCTCAGAATATCCTGATAAATGGATCAAACTCATGTAGATGGAAGTGATACGAGGACATTAGGGGGACGATAATGGGGGGGTATTAACCCAAATAAAACCACTCAAATATGCAGTGGAAAAGGGGCTCTAGCCATGTTCTAGGATATACATGCTGTGTAGAAGGGTCACACACTATGTCTCCTGACTTTGGGTACTACCCATGTAAAACTGCCCGAGTCAGAAGAAAATTCCATGTAGAAAGGTAAGTACATAGAATGTATGTCGGATTACACATCGTGTCTGAGTAACTAGGGTTCTCTACATGTATGCAGTTGTGTTACCATATGTGGTTTCATCAAGTGTGTGTCATCCCATGTAACCAGTACATGGGGAACCCCATGCAGCTGGCCTGGTCTAGCCGTGTGGTGGAGGACACGTCCATGTACCCACCTCGTGTCTATGAATCTTTAGAGATACACTTTGAGTCCTACTAATCCTCAACATCCATGTCTTGTAGAGAGTAACAGCATGTTGCAAATCTATATAGTCGTTCTCCTGTCTGTGTATTTCCAAAAATACACGCTGAGCTTGGGGAAAGGGTCCACACACAATGTGATAGGGGTTCCACGCTGTGTGACACCTATCTGTATCATGAAACCCTATCTTCCACTGAGCTGTTCCGACAAAATGTGTTTATTGGTGTACATGTTGTGTTGATCGAAAATTTCTAAAAACAACATATTCCAGGGCCTCTCCCCAGTTGCTCTTCTAATATTCAATTCGGCTATCTGATATCATCAAAACTCATGATCTGAGGTCTCCCTTCCGTTGCATCTACATTTGAAGAGGGTTTTGGGGCGATATTGGCCCCATAAATATATTTTCGATCATCTAAACAAAAAATTGTTAAAGAAAAATTTCTTCCAAGCATTTTTGATTTGTATGTTTCCATCATTGTCACACCTCAAATGATTTGTCATGATGTCATATCTCTAATATATGATCATTTCATTGGTAAATGGATGCACAAGGACCTATTTTTTTTAACCACCCAATGAATGCTAAAAATTTGAGGTTTGAAAGGAGGAATAAATAAATAATAAAATAGGATCACAACTCCCCATTCGTTCGTCCCAACATCGATCTTCTCTTGTTAATAGGTTCAATATGTGAATCAAAATGATATAACAAAAATCATAATAAAATCAATTCTCCAAAAAAAAACAAAAAAAAATGAAATTTTCACCCTCCCTCTATAATAGGGAATACGAAAATAGAAATAACAACCCATACCTCAATTTGATTGAAGAACAACTGCCACATCTCATTCTTTGGTGAGGTTCACCGAATCCAGGATGCATCAATCAATTGCATCGTTATCATGAACCAATGGGTTTTCCTCCAAATCCCCAATGGAAATCCTCAATTTGCAAGGTTATGTGGCTAAACATGGGAACATGCCATAATTAGTTATTTAAAAGGGTGTAATTAGGTTGTAGCCTAAAAATGAATCTTTTAAAATAAATTAATTGTTAATTTATTGTATTTATTTTAAAATGATTAAAAACTGACATTTTCAGCTAACACGTGGTTGTTGATGTTAGGCCCCACCTAAGGTAAGGTTTCTACTCCGAACAAAATGGTGCCCTCGAATTTATGAATTGGGAACCCATTTAAAATTTGTTCATATTACTTAAGAAACCGCTCGTACAATCTGTTTAAGAGTTTAATTTATTTCAAACATTTAATTCTGGAACTTAGGGACTCAAAACCGCATTCCATTGAATAGCCTTGTCCTGAAATAATTCCATATAATATTTTAAATTATTACCCAGAAAATCCAAGAAATTACATTCTCCCCACAATAGGAAACTATGTCCCCAAAAATCCAAAATGAGATTTCTCAATAAGATGTTGGCACTGGGCACGGATCTGAGGGTCATGCTCCCATATGCTCTTCTAAAGATTCTTTTGTGGTCACCAAATGCACACAAATGTAATCAATCGCTCACGAAGGATCCTCTTCTTCCAATCCTCACTCTCTTATGGGTACTCAGTAATCGTCACTCCATCCTCAATGTCTATCTCGCCCTAATCGATTATTTTCTATGAGTCATGCATGTACCTCCTCAGCTAAAACATATGGATGACATCATATACCTGTGCAACTGCAGTGGTAGGGAAAGGTAGTACACCACTTAGCCAACAATGCACATTATCTAGAAAGGTCCTATAAAACTCAGAGATAGCTTGATGAACTGGAAAAATCTATGTAACCCTCGTTGATGTGACACCCGAAGGAAGACATGGTCTCCCTCTTCGAACTCCAGATGTTTCCATCACCTATCAGCATAAGACTTTTGTCAACTTTGTGTAGTCTTTATAGACTATTATATGATCTGAACCTTCTCGATAGTAGCTCATACCATCTCTGGACCCCTAAGTGCTGACTCTCCGTGGACGGTCCAGCAGAGCAGTGACCGATAGGGTCTTCAATATAAATCCTCGAATAGTGCCACACCAACGGTGGATTGGTAGTTTGTATTGTACACAAACACCACCAGTGGTAAGTGGTCCTCCAAACTATGACCAAATTCAAAGATACAGCCCTACAATATATCCTCCAGAACCCAAATGGTCCTCTCTATCATTCCATTATTCTAGGTATGGAACACCATGATCAAGCATAACTGAGTCCCAAAAGATGCCTACAATCCCATCCACAATCTGGATGTGAATTAGGAATCTCAATCTAATACTATTGTCAAAGGGATTTCATTGAATGGAACTATCACTTATACGTAAAGTCTTCCCAATCTCACTATGGAACTCTACTCCATAATAGCTAGAAACTGGGCCAAATTTCTAAGTAGGTAAACGATCACCCAAATGGAATCATTTCCCTTATACATCCATGGTAATCCCATAATGAATTCCATCGATATCTCATCCAACTTGCACTCTAGAACTTCTAGGG
The DNA here is from genome assembly GCA_963277665.1 of Viscum album. Classification (NCBI taxonomy): domain Eukaryota; kingdom Viridiplantae; phylum Streptophyta; class Magnoliopsida; order Santalales; family Viscaceae; genus Viscum; species Viscum album. The sequence continues at coordinate 1,975,414,404 of OY728133.1, forward strand.
AATTCTAATCCCACTACAACCTAGTGCTCAGCCTTCACCTACTAGAATGTAAGGCATTAAGAAATTAACTCTCCTATTGCCTTCTTCATGTCTCACCACCAAATTTTTTTCCAAATATACTGGTACATCTTCACCACTCTAGGATATACTGGGAAGGGGGATGTAAGAAACTCCCTCATGACCTCCTCCTACAACACCAATGGTACCACAGTGCATCCTCTAAAAATAACTACATGGTCCCCGCCTTGTGAATATCCACCAGGAGTAAGTACTGTGGATAACTGAGCACATAATACCTCACAGTCGACATCTCCAAACTATGCCACCTAACTTGCTATAAGAGTGGAGGGGAGAAAACCATTAAATAAAGATAAGTTGTATCCTCTATGTACCTACTGGATAACTATTACAAGGCCAACAGTTATGTCTCCTCACTCAATAATTTTGAGCTCAATTTCATTCTAAAAGAATATGCCACCTTTTTCCACTTCCCATGAATATAAGTGATCTCAAAATCATAGTCCTAGAGAAACTATAGACAATGCCTCTTATTTACAATTCATATCCTTCTACGAGAATATGTACTTGAGGCTCTTGTGGTTAGACAAAACGATAAACTTCTCACCCATATGGTAGTGTTGCCACATCTTTAACATGAAGACTACCACTGACAACTCGAGATCATGGGTTGCATATTTATTCTCATGTGGCTTATGTTTGAGTGAACCATAATAAATCAATTCCTACATCTTCATCAGGATCCATCCAAGCCCGATCCCTTATGTGTCACAGAAAACTACATACTCGACACCCTCATCTGGCAATCTCAAAATTAAGGAGCTCTTCAAACTCTATCTCAACTACTCGAATCCCTGGTGAATCATCTCCATCCACATGAAGGATTTACCCTTCCTAGTCAATGTTGTCATCATTACTGATATCTGGTAGAAATCATGAATGAATCTCTAGTAATATCATATCATCCCAAGGAAGCTCTGCACCTCAGACCCGCTCTGAGGTGCCTCCCTTGTAAACATTTCCTCCACCTTGTCTAGGTCCACAACTACTCCAACTACTAAGATGACTTGTCCTAGAAATTGGACCTCCTAAATCTATAACCAGCACTTCAAGAGCTTCCCATAATGTTGGTTCTCTCGAATTATGTCTAGAATCATCTCCAGGTGTCTCATGTGTACCTCCATTGTTGCAGAGTAAACAAGTATATCTTCAATGAAGACCATTATGAACATGTCTAAATATAGCTATAAGATCCATTTCATCAGTCCCATAAACACTGAGGGGGTGTTCTTCATGCCAAAAGGCATCACCAAGTACACATAGTGACCATAGTGGCATCTAAAATCCACCTTCTGTATATCCTCATCTTGTACTTTTAACTGGTGGTAACCTGATCAAAGCTCAACCTTCAAGAACTGTTGTGCCCCTTTTAGCAGATCGAAGAGGTATTAGATCCTTGGATGTGGATACTTGTTCCTCTCCATTACCTCATTCAGGTTCCAGTAATCCATGCACAACCTCAAACTCCCATCTTCTTTCTTGGAAAACAAAAATGCCCCCCAGGGTAAAAAACAAGGTCATACAAAACCCTTTCTCTACAAATCCTCCAACCGATCCCTCAACTCACAAAGCTTGGTGAGAGACATCCAATATGATGGTGACGAAATTAGTTTCATATCAGGTTGTAAGTTGATGTAGAAGTCGATCTCCTGGTGGAGCGGTAGTCCTAGAACATCTTCAGGAAAGATGTCCCCATACTCTGCCACTACTGTTAGGAACTGGAAGCACACAACATCTACTACTCCGAGGTTAAGTCTATAAAAATCAAGAGTAATTGGTTGCACCCTCTTATGAAAGAGCCAATATTTTCTTCCGGAGTATTCTTTTCACTGAAAAAAGAAAACCACATCCCATCGCAATGGACACACCGCACTCTTCGTCTAACGCTTTCAATCTTGGTATGGACCCAAGATAACCAATCCATCGTAAGAATGACATCATTAGGCCTTAATGCTACTACTAGGAGGTTACAATTGAAAATCTCGCATCAAATGGTAAGATCACACCATCTAAAAATGTGTATGATCATCGAGTCTCCTCCAGTTGGTGTCTCCAAGCATAAGGGTCCAGTCAATGGCTCTACTAGAATCTCACAGTTTTGAATAGGACTTGTGGTAAGGATGAAATGATTGGAACCTATGTCTATATTTATGGTAGCTAAGGTATAGGAGACATAGATCATATCTTGGATCGTCTCTGGATTCACTAGGTCATACCCCTTAACCGCATGAATTCCCCCCCCCCTATCAAAAAACTTTTTAAGCCTTGCGTAGACCTCCTAGGGGGTGGTAGTGGAAGTATATCGATGTGTTTTCCACCACCTGTAGCTCTCCCTGCTCCTCTTCCTTGTTCTTCACCTGGTAGGTCTATCTGCTCTACTCTCTACCTCAACCATGGGGTTCCATCCACTACCTCCATGTTAGCAGCTCGATAGGTTGGACAATCTCTAGTGATATGTCTCCTACTATCGCACAAGTAGCATTGCCTCTCCCTAAGCTATCATGATCCATCTTGAGAGACATGGACTGTCGATCCCCTTTCCTGGGTCCTCCTGTGATGTCTCCCACGTCCAGATCTCTATGCCTGATTTTAGTTCCATATTTCAAATGTCTCTACAACTGTCTAGCTGCTAATGACTGTCATCAGTTGTCTCTGCTCCACCAAGAATATCTCGATCACCAAGGCCCACTTGAGCACTCCAGAAAAATTTAAAATGCATAGAGGTATGGCACTAGCTCATCTGTCACATTGTAGACCTCTCTTGAATGTCTGATATCTGATGTTCTGTTCCATGACCATATCCATTGAGTACCTGGAAAGGTTTTTGAACCTTGATGAATAGTAAGCCACCATCAAACTACCCTACTCGAGATGGAGAAGCTCTTGGATACGCACTTCTCTCAGCATTACCAGATGGAAATCCTCCATAAAAGTCGGTCACACTCCATACATGAAATAATATCCTTGTTGTGAGTCTGTGTGGTCAATATCCACCATTATCCCGCTAATCCTTGATGATGGATTGCACATAGAATCAACATATGGTGCGCTTTTTTTATCACTAAATGGAAAAATCTGGGTACCTCCTCAAGCCAGTCCTCATCCACCTGAGTGTCTGGATCACCTATGAACCCAAGTGGTCTCTGTCTATGGAACTCATGGAGCGTTCTTAGAATACACCCTTCATTGGTCGGTACTATTGGTACCACTGGCTACTCCAGTAGTGGTTGTATAGTAGGTGAACCACATGTAGGTAATACCTGGGGGATTGGTCCCTATATCAATACCTTGTCACTGAGAGTGTCTTCCTCATAATCACACTGCTGAATCCTAGCGGGTATGCATCATAGAGGCATATGGTAAGAAAATAATATGTACCATGGTCAAAGAGAATATTTGGATAACTGAAACAAAGGACAAATGAAAATGCAACCCATTCTTACATGATGCATGTGCCATTATTTTACTTCCCCAAAATAAGTTTTTTCGTGTTATAAGTTGAAAAGAAGGTTATTAGAGTCCTGATGTATGGATACGTCGGCCAGCCGCACCATCACTGGAGTCTCTGTCTTGAAATCTGAGCTCAAAACACTTTACATTGTTTCCCCAAACCAATATCACATAATGTTGGTCCTAAGGTTGAATGGAAAAATTATGATACCATTCTATCATAACTCATCCCAGTGGGGCTCATTCCATGACCCCCATGCCCGCCTCCAATTGGCCAGGTGCTGGTGAGTAACACCGAGTAGTAATATCACAAACATAGAAGTAATTGCCAAAGTACCTATACAAATGCACACATCTACAAGCCCACAAATGATGAAATGTAAAAAACACTAAGGAACATAATGAATTCATACAACTAAACCCAACCAACAGAGTACAACCAAATGTAAAGTGCAAAAAGTAAAACTGGGCCAGAATACAAGACCATAAAAACAAGGGTCAACAAACTAAAAGTCAAACCTGCAAGAAAAAAAGAGATACTGTGACTACTTCTTGTAACCGTCAGAACACCTCACCGTGAAGGGAACATAGAAAGTTTGGTCAAGTCCTGGTCCTCCCTAGACTCCGTCAAAAGGACCCTCATCTACACAAGACTCAAAATGTGTGGACAAATCCCGTTCAAGGGTTATTATAACAATACACAGTAGAGAATCCCAAAAAACATAAATCAATACAAATAGTAACAGTACAGTTATCCCTACCCAATAAATTTCTACTAAACATATAGCTACAGAATCAAAATTTAGATATACTAAAAACCCAGACCTATATTCTAGGGAAAAGTCACACAACTGCATACCCCCACTAGGGATTCATTTCGAAGATTCCATGAAGCACTCGTCTAAGAGAACTCACTCCACAAGTCTGATAGCTCTGATGTCGTCGATCTGATAAGTACTATATGCTGGGAAAATACATGAGAGATAGATACAATCATTCTATGAGAACACACTCTTGAGTGGGGAAAGATCACGATACACAGATGAGGATCACTTCGAGGGCCTTGGCGGATACTATGACTCATCTGGATTCCCTTGATAAGAAAAATATCGATGTCGTATAGGATTAGTCACATCAAAAACTAACACTACCTAGTGTCAAGAATGGATAGCAGATCTCGCATTGGGCCACTCAAAGAGATACCCGACTCTATCTCAGAATGTCTTGTTAAAGGGATCATACTCCTGGGGATGGAAACAAAACCTGGTCTTCAAGAGAATGAGAAAGGGGGTACTAATCCAAATGAAACGTGTCCAAGATTTGGTATACAAGGGGATCAAGCCATGTTCTCGGATATACACTATGTGTAGAAGGGTCACACACTGTGTCTCCCGAAACTGGGTACTAACCCTATAAAACGACCAGAGTTAGAAAAACATTCCATGTAGAAATATAAGTACAAGGTGTGAAGGACAGACCACATGTTCTGTCTGAGTAACTATGGTCCCCTCTGTGTATGTGGTTGTGTGATCGTACATGATTTCAACTCGTGTGTGTCATCCTGTATAACTGGTACATGGTGTAGCCCATGAATCATGCCCTGTATATCCATTTTTTTGGAGTAAAAGGTCGTGTTCCCACACCATGGTTTTTTATCATTCAAGATACATGTCGAGTCCTACTAAGCCGCGGTTTCCATGCCGCGTAGAGAGTACACGCCCTGTCGCAAATCTGTGTAGTCCTTCCTATGTAAGTGTATTTCCCAAAATACATGACAAGATTCAGAGAAAGGGCTGACACACCATGTTAATGGGGTCACATTCCATGTGGCACCAGTCTGTATCCTGAAACCCCAACTGCCATTGACTTGGTCTAACATGGCATGTCCTTCAGAATACACACCATGTTGATCAGAAATTTTTAGATATGATATCTCTCACCACCGAACCCCATTTTCTCCTCCAATACTCAATTAAAATATCTAATCACCTCGGAACTCAATATTTGAGGTTTTCCTACCAATACATCAACGTTTTAGGAGTTTTGGGGTTCAAATAGCCCTGAAAACTTGATTCGATAATCCGCGTGAAGAACAGTCAAAGAAGAATTTCTCCCGAATCATGTCGATTCATCTGCCACCATCATCATCACAACTCTATTGAGTTTTCAGGATGTTATATATTCAATATGGTATCATTTCTTTGCAAAATGGATGTGAAATGATTTGTTGTTCACAACCCTGTGAAGAAAGTGAAGAACGCAGGGTTGAAAAGGAGGATGAAATTAATAATATGAAAGGAACGCACTTGCATCATCACTCATCATTGTGTCGATATACTTATGTTAGTATGTTTAATAAGTAAATCAAAAATAATAATAAAAAATCATCATAAAATAAATTTTTTATTCAAAAATCACAAAATAAAAGGAAATTGACACCCTCCCACAAGAACGCCGAATACACAGATCAACCTGTTTGTGGGTTGATCTACGTTCATCGTATCATCCTTGAATGGGGAAGAGAATAATTGAAATAACAACCCCTTCATTGTTTCTGTTGATGAACGAATTCTGTGTTGCATTCATTTGCGAGGATCATCAAATCCGAGATGTGTCGATCGATTGCGTCGCCATCGTCAGCCAACTGGTTCTCTTCAAAATCCCCAATAAAAATCTTCAATTTGAATGTTTATGTTTCTAACCCTCCAAAAATTCCTTAAGTAGGTATTTAAACTGTAGGAATTAGTTCATCGCATAAAAAGGAACCATTTAAAATAAATTAATTGTTCATTTATTTATATTCTTTTAAAAAGTTCAAAAACTGACTTTTGCTGCTAGCACACACTGGTCAATTTCAGGCCCCGCCTAATGTAATATCATTTCTCTGAACGCATTGCTAACCTCATATTTATATTCCATGAACCCATTTAAAAGTTCTTCCACTTACTCATGAAAACAGCTTTTGTGCGCTGTTTAACAGTTTATTTTTTTTGGAACATTTATTCTAGGAACATCAAGCCATGAAACCGCATGGCATAGAAAATCCTGGTCTCAAAATAATTCCATATAATATTTAAAAATAATACCTGGAAAATATTGGGCATTAAACATATTGGGTTAGATGAACAGGTTCATGCCTCATGGGAGGTCAGCTCAAGAAAAGTATGGGCACATCATCTGTCAAAGTATCCTACATAAAAAATAAGACAGATTATATCTAAAATAAAATTATTATGATAAAATTTAATGCATTCATTAGTTGGAATAGTGACCATAGTAAATAATATCTCTTGGTTTGTTGGGAAGGAAACTACATTATTACAGTAGACCCATTGGGTCAGATGACCAATTTCATGTGTCTGGGATTTTTGGGTCATGAGAAATGGTATCAGATCCAATATCCAGCCTGAAGAGCATAGGCACTACCTGGGATTACTATTTGTAATCCATAATGAATTTTTTGTTCTCTAAAGGGTCATAAATTATAACACCCATAGAAAAGTGAGACATAAAAAGGAAAAACCATATTACCCATGACAATAAGTTGAACCTTTATTTTAGGATCCTAACTAACAAGAACCCCATAGTTAATAATTCATGTCCCAGAGTAGTGATCATGATGGGTAACATCTTGGGATGTTTCAGAGGGTCTTTTTGTGTGACTCAAAATAACATTAAAAAATCATGTCTTGCACATTTAGAACATGAATTAGTCTGATTTGTAACCCTGATAAGTAATATCATGCACTGAGATGGGACGGAAACCAAGGTATTATTGGAGACCCATGTGGTGATATAACAATTTTCATGGTTTGGAGAAGTACTAGTCAGGATAAGTATTCCATCATCACGTATCAGAATATCCTTTGAAAAAAGAAAAAGAACAAAATTATAACTGAATTAAAATTATTATGAAAGAAATAAAGGAATTAATTAGTCTGATATGTGACCATGGTATGTAATATAATATGTTTATATGACCTGGTTCTAGGCTCAGGGATGGTCTGGTCTTAAAAAATGTTATCAAAATCATTACCCACAATGAATTCCTAAGCAATGCTTAGGTTAGATGTTTGGGGTCCACAATGAGTGATTTTTTCTTTAAAGGGGTGGAGAGGGTAACACCCATGGAAAAGTGATATAAAAAAGGACTAAAATATTACCAATGTCAACATGGTGAAGCTATATTATTGGGATCCTATCGAATTTGAAATACATGGTTATGTATTTTTGTTTGGGATTAGTGATAAGGATGGGTGACCTCTTAGGAATATTCCTATGGTGTGTGTTTGTGAGGTAAAATCACACTAGAAGAACATGTGTTGGAATTTTTGGACCATCATTAGTTTGATAAGAGACCCTTATAGGTAATATCATGTTGTGTTCTATTAAGGAAACTAGTGTATTATAGGATACCTATGGGATCATATGACCAATTTCATGGCTTGGGGGAAAACAAATTGGAAGAAAAAGTGTCGGGCTACCGGGAAATTTATTATTTGGATAAGTAACCCCGATACATAATAGCATGTTGTTTTTTTGGAAGGAAACAATGGTATTATAAGATACCCATGTGGTCAAATTACTATTTTCACAGCTTGGGGAAGGCCAAATCAGGACATGTATGCCCACATAATCTATCAAAGTATCATTCGAAAAAAGAAATAAAAAGAAATAAGAAAATTGGTAACTAAAATAAAATTAATATAATAGAATTTCATACTATCATTAGTCTAATAAGATACACTAGTAGGTAAGATATTGAGGTTAGATGAACATGTTTATAAATTGAGGAAATTCAGGTCACTACAAAAGTTATCAGAGCCAATACCCTTCTTGAATTTCTAGGCACTACCTGGGATTGATGTTTGGGGTCCACGATTATGGTTTTGTTATTCAAAGGGGTGGAGAGTATAATAAACTTTAAAAAGTGGTACATCAAAGGAATAAATTATGTTACCCATGTCAAAAAGGTGTGCCTTTATTTTTGGGATCCTACCTGATTAGAACTCTATAGTTGTGCATGTTTGGCCTAGAGTAGTGATCTGGATGGGATACCTATTAGGATTTTTCCTAAGGAGTATGCGAGAAGGTGAAAATAACACTTGGATAACATGTGTTGGGTTTTGATTATTGTCATTAGTGTGATATGTGACCCAAGAAAGTAATAGCCTATGGTGTGTTGGGAAGGAAACTAATGCATTGTAGGACAAATAGGAGGTCAAATGACTAGGTTATTGTCTCAGAGAAGGACAAGTCAAGAAAATTATTCCCAAATAATATATCAAATATCCTATTGAAAAAAATTAAGACAAATTATAACTGAAATAAAATTAATATGATATGATTTAATGTACTCATTAGTCTATTAATATTCCCTGGTAGGTAATATCCTGGGTTGTGTTGTGAAGGAATCCAAGTTATTATAGGAGACCCATGGGATTAGATAAAAAAATCATGGATTTAGGAATTTCAAGTCATGACAATTATTCGCACATCATATATCAAAAATATCCTGCTGCAAATGAAAAAGAAAAAAATACAAAAGAAACATTTCAACTGAAATAAATTAATATGTTATAATATAATATACTTGTAAATGTATACTTAATCCAAGAAAATAAATGGGATCTGATTGATGCATATGTTATAGTGGATCGATTGGATGTGAATAATGGTATTAATTTTCAAATAAATGGTTAGAAAATAATTGATGGTATGAGGAACCATCATCATATATATAAAATGTACTTGAGAAGCATAGATTACATGAAATTATTATTAATCAAATGGTGGAAAAATACCAACTGACTATAGTAGAATAATTGAATGAGAAACTTTGGATAATTTGATATGTGGTGGTGGGTCTGTGTGTGGATGGTAATGGAAGGTTTTTCATATACTTCTTGTAGAATACCACATTATTGTCTATCTTTCTCGCTAGATTTATAAGTTTAACTAGATAAAATCATTAACCATGATTTTTTTGTGCCTAAAATGTGTTATAAAATTAATGTGAGATTGAAATTCATTGTATTATAATGAATATATATTATAATGACTAAAATTATCAAGCTAACTAGAGGATGAAATCCAATTTATTTCATTTTTTTTCCATTATCGAGAAATCAATTCCTTAATATTTCATCAATATCATTCATATTCTATATTTAAATAAAATAAAAAAAATTTAGATTTCAAAAACAAACGAAAAATAATAAACAAGGAATAAAATGTGTTTATAAATAATTAAGGTAAATAATATGAGATCCAATCAATGAAAAACATGTGGTGCACCACAATAATAGCATATAAATTGGAAAGACGTGTAAGTCATAATTTTTTTTAACATAATCTAGGAATAAAAATAGTATAACCTAATCAAGGAATAAAAATTAGCATGTTCAATATTTGGATAATTTAGACATATAGTACATTTTGGTTCATTTGAGATATCTATTTACTTTATTTTTCAATTACACAAATTTTGATCATTTCACTTCATTTTTTGTCAATTAATTTTCTTTTTTTTATTTTGGTTCAAGTACATTCATTAATGATTGGGTTGTGTTGGATCTATGGAGGAGGGTTGTGTCGGTTCAATTAAAGTAGATTCGTTTAATGTTTGGTTTATTTGTTTTAATTTAAATTCCATTTGTCTATTTTAATATAATTTTTTACAGTTTTGGTTTATTTAATTTTTGTGAACATATTTTAGTTTCATTTGATGTATTTCTTGAGCCTAGTAATATTTTTTAATTTTTTGGGTTGTTTTATATTTTCATGGAGTGATATGGCTCAGTTTAGTTAAATTTTATTCCATGAGATTTTATTTGGATCAATTTGAATCCATTAACTACGTCTCAATTATTATTTTTTCATTTTTTGAATTAGTACAGATGGTTTTGATTTGGATTAATTAATGATAATTAATTTTGTTTTATATGGAATATTTTCATTTGGTTCTAGTTATTTTTGTTCAGTTTGATGTGATTAAGTTTGGTTTAGTCATGTTTGTTTTATTTTGATCTATTATAATCTATTTAGTTTAGTTCGGTTTGGAATTTTATACTCCATTTAGTTTTCTTCCATTATATATAATTTTAGATTACTTATCTTGGCTTTATTTAGTTCAATTTAGTCTTAATTTATTTAGATCATGTCATTTTTATTATATTTGGTTAGTTTTATTTCAGTTCAATATATTTAATTTCTATTCATGGTGTATTTATTAATGCTATATTTGATGATATATTTATTAGTGGGTTTTGATTCATATTTTTTTGATCCAAATCAATTCATCTCTTGTTCATCTATAGTTCCATTTTTCTTTTTTTTGATCTAGTACATATCTATTGGTTTTATTCTATTTAGTATAATTATGATTAAATCAGATTAATTTGTTTCAAATAATTTCATATCTTTGAATTTTACCAACACTACTACAAAAGTAGAATTTAACATTGCTATAATATGCCTTTATTAGGGCCTAAAAAGAAGTGATAATTTTAGAACGATTAAAGTCCCAAAGCTTTTATTGGTGATAAAAAATCGAATTTTTAAATTCCCCCTTTATTGACCCAAGAAAAGAACTTTTAAAAGGTACCTTTAGCAATTAATTTTTTATAAATGATAGAGTCCCCTTTTATCGTGGTTTTATCCTTATTAAAGGGTTCCATTTACTGTACTAAAAATCACTAATAAAGGCCTCTTTGATAAAGGGTATTTAAAAAATTTCCACACCCCACCCACCCAACATCAACAACACATCCTACCCCCATACATTTATTAGAACTTCTTTATCCCTTTATAATAATTCCATCATCTCATGTCTGCCCCAACCACTAGTGAGTATTGGACCCTAGATCTCCAGCATATACATGAAAGCCTTTTTCCACTACCCTGTTAGATTTTGTTTCATATTTTATGATATATATATATATTTATTGTTACATTTTACTATTCATATATTTATATATATGTTTATATATTAATAAATATACTTTATATTTAAATTATTTTAATTATTTGATTATAAAATAATCATTTATGTGGGTATGTATAAAAAAAATTGTATATATTGTTATATATTTGATTATAAATAACATTAAATTGTGAAAAATGATTAATTTTTTATCCATATTATCAAAATGAATGTAATACTAGGTAATGAGTTCATTCCCCTCCAAAAAAGTGGAAAAAACCCCCCATAAACAATCCCGAAATCCCTCAACTATTAAAAAATATCAGTACACCCACTAAAAACTCAGTTTTTGAAGCCTTATGGGCCTTTTGTCCTTGAAAAATGTGACATATGTTTACCTCCTTCAATAAGGGCGTAAATATCTCTGTATGTTTCGATGTGATATGTTGTAGAGCCCAAACACACACTCGGATCAAATGTTATGGCAATTTGATGTTCTAGTGACATCTATAACTTTTTTTAGAAATGTAATTTATTATTTGATTTTTTTATCTTGAAATAGATATTAAATGACTATTAAATGATAATAATAAGTAAATTATAAAGTAAAAATATTTTTCAAATTATTCTTTTCGCTATTTCCAATGAAAATCTTGTATGTTATGTGTAAATGGAAATGTATCTTATCTAAAACATATTTTAAAAAATATATATTATTTTATATCAATATAAATATATTTTTATATTTTTATATTTATATATTGTTTCTAATAAAATATATTGTTATTTATGTATACTTTTACCAATGTTTATCAAAAAGCGATTATACCCCCACCATCATCAATGTTTCTCAATTTTTGATAACAGACCTTATTTATTATTGATATTTCTTAAATTTCATATAAACGGTGGGACATTATCAGAACTTTTAAAAACATTCTGATAAAGTATCTCTATTAATAGTGATTTTTTAGAACTACTAAAGACCACTATGAAAAGTACTTTTTTATCAATGACAAAGGGGTTCTTTAACATTATATTTAGCTAGCGCTGTTAAATCCATAGCACTAGATAATCCTAGTTTTAGAGTAGTTTTAGGTCATCTTAATTAGTTATATCCATTTTTTTGATTCATTTTGTTATATTATGTTTGTTATTTTTAGTTTTTCATGTTCAATTTTTCTATCATAAGTAGTTTTGTTCTTTTCTTCTTCATTAATTTGATTTATGGATTCACATTCTATCTTTAGATATGTTTTGGTTCATCTTGAAAATAGAGTGTTCATTAGAAATCACCTCAAGGGAAAGAATGTTGTTGGAAAATACTAGCCTATATGAATTAATATATGATTTGTTTCTATAAGAATATCGTGAAATTCATCAATTAAAGAATGATTCATTTGAAGGATAAAATTATGAATAATGATTTAGAATTTTAAAAATGTCAAGACAAGATATATAGTGAAACAAAATAAGGGATACAAGATATATATGAACAATAAAATGACCAAAATGACACTAAAATTTTAAACATGAAATAATATAAGTTTTAAGAAGAAAATGGCGAATAATCACATAAAATTTAATATTTGAAACACCCACCTAAATCTTATATTAAAGAATATAAATAGATTAAAATAAAATGAAATATATATTAGGAAGAGATTTAAAATTTCAAAAAATATCTTGAGGTTTTTTAACCCCCTATTCCAAAAATTGAAAAAAATATAAAAAAATATAAAAACTACTTTTAAGAAGAAACAACTAACCATATAAAAGAAAAAACGCGGTTTTAAAATATTTTTTAAGAAAATTTATGGAATCAAAAATCAAGATTTGTTTTGGTTTCCAAAAAATTTGGATGTTATTAAATTATGTTGGGTTTCATTTGGTTTAGTTTTTATCATTTTGTACCATTATATTTGGTTTTTTCCTGTACAATAACCCTATTAAGTCGTGATTTAAAATATAGTTTCATTATGTTTAGTATTATTCGGTGGGTTTATTAAATAAAGGATATGTTTATAAGGAATGTATTAATTTTTTAATACATGGATTGATTAATTTTATCCATTATTGTCATTATTTTTATAAATAATATTATTACAGTTAATAAAATATCATTAAATAACTTCACAATGAAATATGTTTCAGTGTGGGTTTTAATTTTTAGACTGTGTTTATATGATGTGATTGATCATGAGAATATAAATAATTAAAATATATTTACATGTTAGTAGTGGAAATCTTTATTTATTATTGAAATTGTATAATATTAGGTCGTATATGTAAAATTTAGAAATATTAAAAACAATATTTAATAAATTGTGAGGAGACTGGAAGAATCTCTAAACATTTTTAAATAATTTTCTGCAAAGAATTATTCAAAGGAATTTGTACAAGATATAATATGAAATAATAATGTTCAAAATATAAATCTAAAAATAATTGTGTTGAATTTATCTATAGTTAATAAAAAATTTCTACACATATAATGTTGAAATTGTTTAAATTATACTTAATAAATGTATATTTGGAAGTGGTTTTAACATGTTATTTCATTATTTTAAAATTTTTGAAATCATTAATGTTCATAATGAAAATATAGAACTTATTTGTGGTGCATGTAAATATAATAGACTAAAATTATAAAAATATTCATATTTTCTATATGAAATAATTATTTATTTTAATATGAAACATTATTGTTTAATAAATTTAATGATTAAAATTTCATAGTTTCATATATTTTATGTTTTATTATGAAATATTATTGTTTAATGGGTTTAAACATATTAATTTTTAAATATATCATAGTAGTACAGAATAAAATGTTGAATAATTTGTTTAATTCAAATATTAATTTTATAAATGTGCAACATATACAGGTTTCAAATGAATATAATAAAATCTGGTTTTTTATAAACCCGGTATGACATTAGTTTTCCTAGAAATTAAAACATAAAACATGTATGAATGGAACTATATAATTTTTTCATGTCATTTTATAATAGTAGTAAAGAGAATTTTATAATTATATATAATGTATACTTCAATAATAAATCTAAAATATCAAAAAAATTAGTTATGAAATTTTTTTATAAAAATTAAGATGAGTACGTGGAAATTTTTTAAATAATCAGGTAAAAAATGAAATTCAAATAAACTGGGCATACGTATGTCATATATATATTTAAGATTACCTTGAATGTATATATAATGAGTGTTTTAAAAAATGGATGTAAAATAGATTAATTTTTTTATAAAATAGATTCCATATTTTTATCATTAAATAAATTTAATTAAATAAAACCTGAAAACCATACTTACCCTTCCAAACTAAAACCAGTATGAAAAAAATGAAAACCTACCAAATTTAAATCAAACAAAACCAAATTAAATCAACTTAAATTTCACCAATCAATATAATCCACGTCAAGCTAATGTGAATAAACTAATTCAACATTTGGTTTCTTCTACATATTACCCTTGGAACATTAGTTGCATAATTAACTTGTCTATTTTGATTATTTAATTCATCACACAAAATGTATTGATTGAGGCCAATGTATGTAGTGATGGATTCAATTTCATCTCCAATATCATAATAAATAGGTCTTGGGATCAATTTAATAATGATATTAAATTTATTTTGTAAAATTTACTTCACATGAAACACTTATTTTACCATTGATTCTAGAATGTGTGGCTCATTAGTATCTAGAATCTGAGTTGTTTTAATAACCCTAAATCCATAGTCATTATTAAATTTTACTTTTCAGACTTTTTAATACCCACTTTCATTTCATTATAGTGACTTTTTCATGGGATTAATACTCTAATATTAGTATTTTCTCAACAAAACAACAATAATACAAAATTTCATAATGAGGATGTCTATCTGATTCCCTATTATAATTCAAATGTATTTTTTGTGAAAAATAACACCATCATTTTGTGTTAATATGGTCTCTGAATTATTGGTTATAAAACAATTATACGCATTGATCACTAATGATTTATATTCACAAACAAAACTATTGGGACCAAAATCCAATAATCGTATTTCATGAGTGATAGAGTCAACAAGTAAACTCAATACCTGAAATATAAATGAATATTAAATTTAAATTAATATTTATCATATATTTCATAAATTAAATGGACATGCCGTTTATTTCAACCAAGTAGGAAACTCTTTATTATACAAATTCAATCTTTTTCATAATGTTAATGAATTATGAAATATAATTATAATTTTTTTATCATCCTTGTATAAATATAGTAAAATTCTAAGATATATGTAAACAAAGAATGATATAGAATATAAATGATCAAATTACTTACCTGATATAGACATTTAATAAAACATAGTTAAAAAATTCACACAGTGTTCCATCTTTCACTCTTCAAGTACTAATGTTTCCAACATATAAGATCCAGGAATTCCCATTATTTAGGGACATAAAAGAAAAAGATGGATCAATTTATTCATACTTATCATCTTCATTTACCTTTGGTTATTTACATATCATTTTCATGTCATCTAGATATACTGAATAGAAATACATACATTATTTACCCAAAAATCATTAATAATGGAACTATTTGGATGAACCTTGTTCCTAAAAATATGACTTCATTTTATAAATATTTATTGAAATTTGATACATCTAATGAAAAAAATGAATCCCCCAATAAGTATTTCAGCTATAATATGTACAGTTAGACGAAAATTTCAAGTAAAAAAAGTTATAAGGGATATATTCTCTATCTCATGAATAATTAATAGTTCTTATTCTTATATTATTTTTAATAAACACTTAGAAAACATTTTATAAAAAATATTATTATAAAATAGAATAATTGAATCACATTTACCATTATATTAATTAGTAGTAAATAATATATTTCTTTTGGAATAAATTTAGGATGATGAATGTGATAGTAATTATATTTTTGAGAATTTATCTTCACATATATTTTTTTGAAAATTTTTAATATGTTTCTTGAATAACCATTATAAACCTCATTAATATATATCACTTTCAGAAATAAAATATTTTAACCTTTTAGTATACAAGAAGCTCATGGAAAATTTCATTTATTTTAAATGATATATATAAGATGTTGTTCTGGAATGATATCACAATCCTCCAAGTCACATTTAGATCTTAAATTATGGTTAGTCATCCCGTTTATAAATAAAATGACTAAAAAACATTTTGAAAATATTTTTTCTCAATTTTCCTTACATCTAAACATTTACCTAATGAACCAGTTAACTAATATGGAAAATCAACGAGGATTATTCACTTCTTATAATTTTAATTAGCTTAAGTAGAAAAATTATTCCAATTTTTAGATTTAATATGACTTTCCCTAAACGAAAAATCAATATATTTCAATTCATTAAGAACATTAGTTATATACATACTATGAGGTGGCTTCTCGATAACTGTAGTAATATCAATCCTTTAATGATTTTTCTTATATGTATAATATATTTTTAATCATTGTTGATATACCTTATATTTTTTTAAAAATAGAATATGATAGTTTAAACTTCAAGTTATATCTATGCATAATTCTATAAATATGAAAGTATTTTCTTATCCAAATTTTCATAGCATGCATCTGAACTATGACTTTTGAAGACACATTGTATATATTCACATCCACGTTCTAATGTTTCTTAATAATAATTATTAAAAGTTCCATGTAATATTCTATATCATTTCCCAAAATAGAAGGTCCAAATATGAGTATACTTAACAAAATAAATGGTTTCTTTATAAATATCAATAGATAGAGGTTAAAAATATGAATGCTAATTGGTCATATGATATATGAGGTATGCAACCAATCATGATAGGTTTAACTTGGTCATAAGAATAATAGATGAAAAATAAAGATATCATGAATAAAATTTATTCCATTATATTGTGTCATCAGGATGAACTAACTCAAAATTATCCTTAATTTTCTCAGTATCATGTCATCATATATTTTTTAGATTTCATCATAGATGAAAATATTTTGGAATTAGGTTTCTATTTAATATACCAAATTTAATTTTATATAAAATCAGATGATGTTATATCTATATTTGGATTCTATTGAAATATACCACATTTATTATAATAATTTTGGCCTTTGGTTTCCTCCAAAAATAGTTAATAATCTTCTGGGATGTCATGAACGTAATTAGTTGAAAATACAAACTCATTAATTAACATCAATGAAATAAAATGATTTGAGAGAATTTTATCTTTATCAATAAGTTAGAACATAAAAAAGGTTGTAACGTAATATATTTAATTATTATAATTTTATTCATGGTTTTCTTATTATATAGTTTCTGTTAAAGTTATAACTTTTTCATTTTACCACATGCTTGATATACTATATTCCTGGAATAATCCATCAATTTTTTCACTTCTTTTTATCATGATTTTCATTTGATACATCATCTATAATTGTACTATTTGACTTATTTTATTGGAATAATTTTTTTCTTATAATAATGAATAAATATTAACCAGTCAAATATTGAATCCCTTATATCACTCATTTAAATTCAATCATGAACAATTTAGTATTTCTTTATTCCCAATTGTGGTGCATGACACACTAGTTTTTCCTATAATTGACTTATGTTATATGGTATCTATAATATTAAAAACATAACCAAGGTATTCCTATTGGAATGTAAACACTACTTTAGTTAACCATATTCATGTTATAGGATGTGGATGATCTGGAATTATATTGGGCTTGATGTGTAGTTAATCCGGAGTATGGAACATCAAACAAGGTAGGTAGATCAAAAGAATTTTATATTCTAATGGTTAAAAGTGTGTATGTAATGAGTTATTTGGAAGGTGAAATAAAAAAGGATTAGATGACCAGATGGAAATCATGAACAATATACTAATGGTTTTTTTCAATGAAAAAATTGGCTATTGGAAATAAATAATCACGATTCAAAATTGGGGAATATATACCAAGACAGGAGGTCAGTGTGAATAGAATGAATGGTTAGACACTATTAAAAATGTTAGTGGGGTAATCATGAACATAAATTGGATTTCATTTGAATTTATGTGAATAATTAGAATATTTTAGAAGTATGACCTCTATAATTAATTCTTACTCACAGAATTTTCCAATATCCTTTAATTCCCAACACATCTAATTATAATGCAAATATATTTTTTTTATCTTGATTTAGTAAGACACATTTTATGATACATATAATTTTATTATATTTCATTCTTTTTCTAGTTTATTTTCATTTAATGTATGTTTTTTATGTTTTTAATACATCAGTTGTTTGCGAAGTTCTACTTTATGTGGATACTATGTTGCAAGGAATTATGTCTTCCAGGACACTTAGTCAAGGGTTTCCTATGATGTCCTGACCTGGATGCCACACAATGGTTCCTAAAACCAGGTTTTCAACATGCCCTTAAGAATGACTCCCCATATCATAGAGGCTACCGACTAGTAGAGGGGGCCTAGGGTGTTTCGTTGAGGTAGTTATGTCCTCATGTTAGAGTGTATCACAGTGTATATAATATCAAATAGAAGAAAACAGATAAAAAATATAAGATATTTTTAAGAATGGAAACATGAGATAAAAATCATATATCATGTAATAATTAAACATCCCAAAAAATAAAACTATGGAATGTGAAAAATATAATGTAATGATATATTTATACAGAAAATGAAAAAGTAGGAATACATTGATGAAGGAAAATAGTAAGATACATATTGTTCAAAAGAATAAAAAAAGATAAGATCTATCCAACCATCCTAGAATTTGGCTTGGTCATCTACTACAATGATCCATCCTAAATCATGAAATCAAGTTAGATTTCTAGTATAGGAAACTTACCCTTGTCTATTCCAATTATCATATAATCATCAAAAGTACAAATCGCCACCTGGATAAGGTGTGAGATAAATCTCAGAAGGCCACCACAAATGATATCTGATGTACATGGATTTTTACATGTATTTTTATAAATTTCTAACTTAGTTTTAATTAATTAGTTTAACCAATTTTTATATTTTTAGTTTATTTTTGTAGTTTTGTAGTAATTTAGATATTTTGATAATTTTTAGTTAATTTATATACTTATATTAGTAATTTATTATTTATATTAGTTATATTAATTTAATATATTATATTTAAATTATATTATTATTATCAGTTTCACTAATTTTTGTTTAGTTTATGTTATTAATTTTTATTAGTATGTATATATTTTAATTCTCTATTTTTATTTTATTTTATTTCATTGTTTTTATAGTATTAATAACATAGTATCGTTTTATTAGTTTATTATTTTTATATTTAATAGTATAATATCTAATTACATGTGCATTAATTTTTAGTTCTAATTTTATTATTATTATTATTATTATTATCTAACATTAAATATTTAGATAATTGTTTTCATTTAATTTGAATTTGAATTTTAGTTTTAACTTTGATTTCACTTTTTGATTTTGATTTTGATTTTTTATTTCTCTCTATAATTACCCAACCACCCTTTGACCTTTTCTCCCATTTTTTCTACCTATTTCCTCTCCCACGTCACCTCTCTACCCCTCATAACCTCTCTCCAATCACACTCACCCTATTCCTTTTTTTTCCACGCTACAATCCCCTCCCCATTCCCCCTTTTCTCTCACCAATCACCATTCTCTTTGACCCATTCTTCTCCCTCTCTCCAATCACCCATGCCACACCCCTTTAAAACCCTCTCTCCAATCTTCACTCATGCCACCCCCCCTCTCCCCTTTCTCTCCCACTGGACCCGCCGGCCCCCTCTCTCCCCTCTCTCACTCTCGGCCTCCCCTTTCTCAGTCGCTGGACCCGCCGCCCTCCGACTCCCCTAACTCCTCCGCCAAACCCGCACCCCACTCACCGATCTTCATCCCACCGCCCCTCTAACCCGCGGCCCCTATCCCCCTGCCGCGATGACCCCCCCTCTCCCCTTTCTCTCCCGCTGGACCCGCCGGCCCCTTATTTCCCCTCCTCCCCTCTCATCCACCTGAAGTGCAGTAGGTACGCAACCCACAGCGGCGAACCATCACCAAGAGCGCAGCGGAGGTTCGGACAAGTCATCGACGCAGCGGAGGATTGGAACGTTCTCTTGGCTTCTGAAGATTCACGTCGCACACTGAGAGCAAGCATCAGAGCATATTTTAAGCGGCGCGGTGGTTTGATTCGGGTGCGGCGTCAGCAACTGCACGGAGCGGAGCGATGGTTATTGTTTTGCGATCGTTGACGACGTCTCGCGGTGACCAAAACAACGACACGAGCACGGTGATATCTTTTATTTATTATTTTATGTGTCGTGTCGTCGTGATGGCGAGCTAATTCATTAGTGTTGGAGTTGTGATAAATGTGATGGTGAATGCATGTCTTTAATTTATTCTTACGTTTGATTGCCTTTTGAATTAATTTCATTAGGATGTTTATTTAATTAATTGTATCTGCGTTTAAATTAATTATCATTTGGGGCCTGCACACATGCTTTGGTGCCCGTTCGTGTGATACCTAATAAGTAATCACGAACGGGAGTTCATCCGAGAATTTATTTATCCGGAATTTGATCAAGCGCGCAATCGAATTTTGAATAAATAAATATATTAATTGGAAAGTTAATATTTTGTGTGCGCTCTCCTTCAAACTGACATGAGTGATACTTAATAAGTAATCTCATGTGAGCGAACCCAACGTAGGTAGATACTTAGAATTTGTGAGAAATGGGTCATTGTATTTCACCAAGTGATTCAGTGCTATATAGACGCGCAAATTATTTGTCAGGACAGAGAATTAAATTATAAATAATTTGTGTGAAAATTAGAATGTTTTCTAACATCAGAGAACGAGACCATATGACATTTTGATTAAATTTGGAATCGGTGATAATTGAATAAATAAATATTCAAATGTGGGAATTTAATAATTGACATTGCATGCACTTGAACGGACATCACGACTCTGACACTTCCATCTCTGCCAATTTCTTTCATAGCTAAGTTCACTTAGATAGTTTTAGTTAATTTAATTAGTCATTTTTAAAATAGTCATTTAGCTTTTAGAACTTAGTTGTTAATCACACAATTAATGCCCATTCGCCTGAACATTCCTCCAAAAGGACATTTCTAGTGTCTACTCACATTCTCTCTGTGGTTCGACCCTGCTCGCCACTTCTACAGTAGTTAGTAGGTAAATAAATATTGCAAATTTGCACGCATTGCGACGCGTGTGCCAAATTTCTGGCGCCGTTGCCGGGGAGAATAGTAGCATTAGGAGTTCCTTTAAAAGAGTAATTTAGGTCAAAAATTAAAAAAAAATTAAAAATAAAAATTTTACTACTCTGGGAATTTTTCATTGCAGGGATTTTCACAACACCCAGAAGTTCAAAATGACGTGGGCCGCACCACACAATTAAACCAGTATCTGCCCTATGCAGCCCCGACTCAAGGTATGACATATAATGCTTCACCGCACATGAGCTATCCAGGTAATCCCATTTATTTCAATGGTCTTTATTCAAGTCCAGGCTATGATCCATATGAGAACATTTCACAATGCTATGAAACAAGTCCTTATACATCTGTTAATCATTTTCAAAGTCAATGCATTCCTGAAAATTTAGAACTTGACAATTCATGTCAAACAAATGATTCAATAATTGAACACATGTTGCATTGTGCTATCACTGAGACCAATCAGAGGTTTTAACTTCAAGATGAATGCAATGCAAAGTTTCTTTCCTCAACATAAGATCTAGAAAATCAATTGAATAATTTAGTAAATCAAATGAATCATATTTCCGAACTACCTGCTTCATTACCCCTTGATGATCTAATTCAAAACAATTCTTTTGAGGAGAGTGCAATAGAGTTTCCATTTGAACAACATCTATGTCCCGAGTCTGATAATGGGATTAATCTACCTTCTTATCATACAATTGACGAATCCCCTCCATCACAAAATAATTCTTCCAATCTAATCACATTTCAAGAATATGAGAGCTTGGTCTTCCGCCCTATTGATCATAATGGTCCCTCAGAAAATGTGATTTCATGTCCTTCTTCTGTGAATTCACAACCTAGTCATCCCAAAGTTAAAAAGGACACATTCAATGTCTATCAAATTGAACCTTTTGAGGATGAAGAGGACATTGAACTAGGACCATTCTTTACCATGATAGATTTAGAATTATACCAAGAGACATTGGATTGCCACACTCAAGAGGACATCACTTCAAATGACATCGAATCACCTCTTTCTGAAAATCCATGTGAGTCTGAAACTTTTTCTAAAATGGAGACATCTGAAACATTTCTGGAGTCGAAGAATCAATCAGCATTGGTGGAAGAGAACACTCATAATTTTCTAGAAACAATGGAAGAATGGGATTGCTTGGAGGATCCTGAGTTTGTGGGGAAACATGTACTGACAGAGAAATATGATGAGGGTGGTATAGAAGAAAATTTTGAAAAAGATGTCATTATTGACACAATGGAGTCATCTGCTCCAATTGATCCTGAGCCACTTGCTCTATGCGTCGAGGTTAAAAACACTTCACTTGAAATACCCACATATGTTTACAATATTTTTGACCTTGGCATAATCAAAGAAACCATCAAGCATGAATTGATTTGGAAACCAGTAGATTTTCCTGTGCTAGTAGTTGGCTGTGAAAACGAATTGGGATACATCATCAACCCAGATATTGCATTCAAGGATGTGATGGATATAAGTCGACCACTGAAGGATTCTTGTAAAGGCATCTTTTCAATTGTGCACATTCAAAGAGGTAATCTTCTTAATCTTTCTGTCGACGACCTTTTCCAAATTTCAATTATTCGATGAGTCTCTCTTCAATCGAGGTATATTCGTTCACTTCTGAGTTAACATATTTTCATTTAATTCCACACATCCATTCTTCTAACAAGATTCCGTTGAGATTTTGTGCAGCTTGTAGGATCAACTCATCTTCAACGAATGGATTCCGCGATCCTACTGAAAAAGAAGCAGATGCGTGGTTTACATTTCCGTTTGATCCTGGTGGAGTTTCAATAACGTCTGGCTGAAGACGAAGTAAACTTAGCACTCAATGGGAGGCAAACCATCATTTTTTTGTTTTCTTTTCACTGCATTTCATTTCATTTAGTTTTATTTTAAATAAAATGGCATGCATTTACAACAATCTGTTTTCTCCCGGCAAAGTAGTGGATTTAAATTCATCATAAATATTTTTATCATCCACAATTTTTTATTATGGTGTGACTTCTTTGATATAATGCGAGTATGTGCTGTCAATGTGTAGGTTTTACAGGTATACCATTTCTGGAGCTTCATCGGATACAAACAACCTCTCCGCTTCAATCTGCACTTACACAGGGAAGTGTTCTATTTTTTTCCATATTTTATGCTTCTAAAAACACCATGTAAAAAAAAGAGAAATTTTTTGAAAAATTTGAAAAAAAAACTAGCATTCTTGTCATCGATGAACCCACACAAAAGCCATTGTATTTTTGTCACAACACAGTCAGGAACATAACACTTGTGTCCCTAGGCAGTTTGAGCACCTGATTCTTGTTTTGGAATTATCTGATCCTTTCTCTCATGACTTAGATGATTGCTGATATTATTTCATGCTTCGAAAATGTTTTTCAAAAACATGTATATTTTTTACATCTGTTCACACTCATGATCATCTGTGCTGTCCAAAATTATATTTCCATACCCGTGAGGACTCTGAGCCATTTTACAATCATCTCTTATTTCTCTTATCTCTTGAGGGAATCTCAACCATGTTTTGTCTTCTAGAACTTGCCATGTTTTTCCATCAAAGCAATAGGAATTTTTGAAAGTTGTACTAAAATGATCGAGGCATCTGTTTGATATTTTATCCATGTTGACCCACTGAGCCACCCAAACATTTTCTCCTTCGTATAGCCCTTAGAAGCCATGCAGGAGCCTTTTAGGATGAGCCCAAGCCGATACCCTTCCCTACCAATTTCTTGGATTTTTGCATGATGATTTCAATCTAAGTGTGGGGGAGAGAGACTTACTCATGGAGAGGGTTCTTCGAGGGGCAGTGAGTCATTTGATGTACATGGATTGACATTATCCCATCCTGATCATATGAGTTCTTTTTCACAGTAGCCACATTCATTTCATATTATTTTGATATAGGAATATAGAATCCTTTTCAGTTCCAACAATGAGTACATTGGTGGTCATTACGCGGTAACCCTCGACTTTGGGGATACCTATTAAAGTGATGATCCATTACTCCAGGAACTAGAAAGTTTTCTATATGACCTACCTTCATTGATATGTTACATCGTATACGCTACTTTTGTACCTTTCTTTGGGATTATTGTCTGACATTTATTTCATGGGGTTTGGAACTGATACTCACTTGTTTTTCCTACCCATCTTATTTGTGTGAGTTGTGTAAAAAAAAGAGCGAAACATTGGATTATCAAATTCTTGGGGAAAATCAGTGTTTTAAGTGTGGGGGAGCGAGAGTTTGAGGGAGACATTTAGATTGACTTATCATGCATTTATTTCAAGATTCAACCCTCCTTTTTACCAAAAAGATGTCAATATTTTTTTTAACCCACCGTCCCACAGCTTCAGAAACATTTGAACCTCATGTAAAGTCCTTGAGATTGGTACATTCTTTTGATTTCCACTAGTGGAGATGTGAAATTCATGGAAAGACTATGGTAAGAATGCATGTGCATGAGAACTGAGAAGAACTTTGATCAAATCTTTTCGAGCGATGAGTGTAATGGCAAGGTAGGTCACATGATTGATGAGTGCACATACTTGTTTTGAAAAAATGCAAGTGAAAGAAAAATTGTTTTTGAAACTAAAGTTTTAAATGAAGCATGATATATTATGAGGAAAGAGATTGGAAAATTTTGAACATGTAATTTTGATGTTTTGATTTGTCTATGGGTCCACTTGTTTTTTCTTTCTGATTGTTTTTCCCAGGAGTGCAAAAGTTTAAGTGTGGGGGATTTGATGTACATGGATTTTTACATGTATATTTATAACTTTCTAACTTAGTTTTAATTAATTAGTTTAACCAATTTTTATATTTTTAGTTTATTTTTGTAGTTTTGTAGTAATTTAGATATTTTGATAATTTTTTGTTAATTTATATACTTATATTAGTAATTTATTATTTTTATTAGTTATATTAATTTTATATATTATATTTAAATTATATTATTATTATCAGATTCACTAATTTTAGTTTAGTTTATGTTATTAATTTTTATTAGTATGTATATATTTTAATTCTCTATTTTTATTTTATTTTATTTCATTGTTTTTATAGTATTAATAACATAGTATCTTTTTATTAGTTTATTATTTTTATATTTAATAGTATAATATCTAATTACATGTGCATTAATTTTTAGTTCTAATTTTATTATTATTATTATTATTATTATCTAACATTAAATATTTAGATAATTTTTTTCTTTTAATTTGAATTTGAATTTTAGTTTTAACATTGATTTCACTTTTTGATTTTGATTTTGTTTTTTTATTTCTCTCTCTAATTACCCAACCACCCTTTGACCTTTTCTCCCATTTTTTCTACCTATTTCCTCTCCCACGTCACCTATCTACCCCTCATAACCTCTCTCCAATCACACTCACCCCATTCCTTTTTTTTCCACGCTACAATCCCCTCCCCATTCCCCCTTTTCTCTCACCAATCACCATTCTCTTTGACCCATTCTTCTCCCTCTCTCCAATCACCCATGCCACACCCCTTTAAAACCCTCTCTCCAATCTTCACTCATGCCACCCCCCCTCTCCCCTTTCTCTCCCGCTGGACCCGCCGGCCCCCTCTCTCCCCTCTCTCACTCTCGGCCTCCCCTTTCTCACCCGCTGGACCCGCCGCCCTCCGACTCCCCTAACTCCTCCGCCAAACCTGCACCCCACTCACCCGATCTTCATCCCACCGCCCCTCTAACCCGCGGCCCCTATCCCCCTGCCTCGACGACCCCCCCTCTCCCCTTTCTCTCCCGCTGGACCCACCGGCCCCTTATTTCCCCTGCCTCCCCTCTCATCCACTTGAAGTGCAGCAGGTACGCAACCCACAGCGGCGAACCATCACCAAGAGCGCAGCGGAGGTTCGGACAAGTCATCGACGTAGCGGAGGATTGGAACGTTCTCTTGGCTTCTGAAGATTCACGTCGCACACTGAGAGCAAGCATCAGAGCATATTTTATGCGGCGCGGTGGTTTGATTCGGGTGCGGCGTCAGCAACTGCACGGAGCGGAGCGATGGTTATTGTTTTGCGATCGTTGACGACGTCTCGCGGTGACCAAAACAACGACACGAGCACGGTGATATCTTTTATTTATTATTTTATGTGTCGTGTCGTCGTGATGGCGAGCTAATTCATTAGTGTTGGAGTTGTGATAAATGTGATGGTGAATGCATGTCTTTAATTTATTCTTATGTTTGATTGCCTTTTGAATTAATTTCATTAGGATGTTTATTTAATTAATTGTATCTGCGTTTAAATTAATTATCATTTGGGGCCTGCACACATGCTTTGGTGCCCATTCGTGTGATACCTAATAAGTAATCACGAACGGGAGTTCATACGAGAATTTATTTATCCGGAATTTGATCAAGCGCGCAATCGAATTTTGAATAAATAAATATATTAATTGGAAAGTTAATATTTTGTGTGCGCTCTCCTTCAAACTGACATGAGTGATACTTAATAAGTAATCTCATGTGAGTGAACCCAACGTAGGTAGATACTTAGACTTTGTGAGAAATGGGTCATTGTATTTCACCAAGTGATTCAGTGCTATATGGACGCGCAAATTATTTGTCAGGACAGAGAATGAAATTATAAATAATTTATGTGAAAATTAGAATGTTTTCTAACATCAGAGAACGAGACCATATGACATTTTGATTAAATTTGGAATCGGTGATAATTGAATAAATAAATATTCAAATGTGGGAATTAAATAATTGACATTGCATGCACTTGAACGGACATCACGACTCTGACACTTCCTTCTCTGCCAATTTCTTTCATAGCTAAGTTCACATAGATAGTTTTAGTTAATTTAATTAGTCATTTTTATTATAGTCATTTAGCTTTTAGAACTTAGTTGTTAATCACACAATTAAAGCCCATTCGCCTGAACATTCCTCCAAAAGGACATTTCTAGTGTCTACTCACATTCTCTCTGTGGTTCGACCCTGCTCGCCACTTCTACAGTAGTTAGTAGGTAAATAAATATTGAAAATTTTCATGCGTTGCGACGCGTGTGCCAAATTTCTGGCGCCGTTGCCGGAGAGAATAGTAGAATTAGGAGTTCCTTTAAAAGAGTAATTTAGGTAAAAAATTAAAAAAAAATTAAAAATAAAAAGTTTACTACTCTGGTAATTTTTCATTGAAGGGATTTTCACGACACCCAGAAGTTCAAGATGATGTGGGCTGCACCACACAATTAAACCAGTATCTGCCCTATACAGCCCCGACTCAAGGTATGACATATAATGCTTCACCGCACATGAGCTATCCAGGTAATCCCGTTTATTTCAATGGTCTTTATTCAAGTCCAGGCTATGATCCATATGAGAACATTTCACCATGCTATAAAACAAGTCCTTATACATCTGTTAATCATTTTCAAAGTCAATTCATTCCTGAAAATTTAGAACTTGACAATTCATGTCAAACAAATGATTCAATAATTGAACACATGTTGCATTGTGCTATCACTGAGACCAATCAGAGGTTTGAACTTCAAGATGAATGCAATGCAAAGTTGCTTTCCTCAACATAAGATCTAGAAAATCAATTAAATAATTTAGTAAATCAAATGAATCATATTTCCGAACAACCTGCTTCATTACCCCTTGATGATCTAATTCAAAACAATTCTTTTGAGGAGAGTGCAATAGAGTTTCCATTTGAACAACATCTATGTCCCGAGTCTGATAATGGGACTAATCTACCTTCTTATAATACAATTGATGAATCCCCTCCATCACAAAATAATTCTTCCAATCTAATCACATTTCAAGAATATGAGAGCTTGGTCTTCCGCCCTATTGAACATAATGGTCCCTCAGAAAATGTGATTTCATGTCCTTCTTCTGTGAATTCACAACCTAGTCATCCCAAAGTTAAAAAGGACACATTCAATGTCTATCAAATTGAACCTTTTGAGGATGAAGAGGACATTGAACTAGGACCATTCTTTACCATGATAGATTTAGAATTAAACCAAGAGACATTGGATTGCCACACTCAAGAGGACATCACTTCAAATGACATCGAATCACCTCTTTCTGAAAATCCATGTGAGTCTGAAACTTTTTCTAAAATGGAGACATCTGAAACATTTCTGGAGTCGAAGAATCAATCAGCATTGGTGGAAGAGAACACTCATAATTTTCTAGAAACAATGGACGAATGGGATTGCTTGGAGGATCCTGAGTTTGTGGGGAAACATGTACTGACAGAGAAATATGATGAGGGTGGTATAGAAGAAAATTTTGAAAAAGATGTCATTATTGACCCAATGGAGTCATCTGCTCCAATTGATCCTGAGCCACTTGCTCTATGCGTCGAGGTTAAAAACACTTCACTTGAAATACCCACATATGTTTACAATATTTTTGACCTTGGCATAATCAAAGAAACCATCAAGCATGAATTGATTTGGAAACCAGTAGATTTTCCTGTGCTAGTAGTTGGCTGTGAAAACGAATTGGGATACATCATCAACCCAGATATTGCATTCAAGGATGTGATGGATATAAGTCGACCACTGAAGGATTCTTGTAAAGGCATCTTTTCAATTGTGCGCATTCAAAGAGGTAATCTTCTTAATCTTTCCGTCGAAGACCTTTTCCAAATTTCAATTATTCGATGAGTCTCTCTTCAATCGAGGTATATTAGTTCACTTCAAAGTTAACATATTTTCATTTAATTCCACACATCCATTCTTCCAACAAGATTCCGTTGAGATATTGTGCAGCTTGTAGGATAAACTCATCTTCAACGAATGGATTCCGCGCTCCTACTGAAAAAGAAGCAGATGCATGGTTTACATTTCCGTTTGATCCTAGTGGAGTTTCAATAACGTCTGGCTGAAGACGAAGTAAACTTAGCGCTCAATGGTAGGCAAACCATCATTTTTTTGTTTTCTTTTCACTGCATTTCATTTCATTTAGTTTTATTTTAAATAAAATGGCATGCATTTACAACAATCTGTTTTCTCCCGGCACAGTAGTGGATTTAAATTCATCATAAATATTTTTATCATCCACAATTTTTTTATTATGGTGTGACTTCTTTGATATGATGCGAGTATGTGCTGTCAATGTGTAGGTTTTACAGGTATACCATTTCTGGAGCTTCATCGGATACAAACAACCTCTCCGCTTCAATCTGCACTTACACAGGGAAGTGTTCTATTTTTTTCCATATTTTATGCTTCCAAAAACACCATGTAAAAAAAAGAGAAATTTTTTGAAAAATTTGAAAAAAAACTAGCATTCTTATCATCGATGAACCCACACAAAAGCCATTGTATTTTTGTCACAACACAGTCAGGAACATAACACTTGTGTCCGTAGGCAGTTTGAGCACCTGATTCTTGTTTTGGAATTATCTGATCCTTTCTCTCATGACTTAGATGATTGCTGATATTATTTCATGCTTCGAAAATGTTTTTCAAAAACTTGTATATTTTTTACATCTATTCACACTCATGATCATCTGTGCTGTCCAAAATTATACTTCCATACCCGTGAAGACTCTGAGCCATTTTACAATCATCTCTTATTTCTCTTATCTCTTGAGGGAATCTCAACCATGTTTTGTCTTCTAGAACTTGCCATGTTTTTCCATCAAAGCGATAGGAATTTTTGAAAGTTGTACTAAAATGATCGAGGCATCTGTTTGATATTTTATCCCTGTTGACCCACTGAGCCACCCAAACATTTTCTCCTTCGTATAGCCCTTAGAAGCCATGCAGGATCCTTTTAGGATGAGCCCAAGCCGATACCCTTCCCTACCAATTTCTTGGATTTTTGCATGATGATTTCAATCTAAGTGTGGGGGAGAGAGACTTACTCATGGAGAGGGTTCTTCGAGGGGCAGTGAGTCATTTGATGTACATGGATTGACATTATCCCATCCTGATCATATGAGTTCTTTTTCATAATAGCCACATTCATTTCATATTATTTTGATATAGGAATATAGAATCCTTTTCAGTTCCAACAATGAGTACATTGGTGGTCATTACGCGGTAACCCTCGACTTTGGGGATACCTATTAAAGTGATGATCCATTACTCCAGGAACTAGAAAGTTTTCTATATGACCTACCTTCATTGAGATGTTACATCATATACGCTACTTGTGTACCTTTCTTTGGGATTATTGTCTGACATTTATTTCATGGGGTTTGGAACTGATACTCACTTGTTTTTCCTACCCATCTTATTTGAGTGAGTTGTGTAAAAAAAAGTGCGAAACATTGGATTATCAAATTCTTGGGGACAAGCAGTGTTTTAAGTGTGGGGGAGCGAGAGTTTGAGGGAGACATTTAGATTGACTTATCATGCATTTATTTCAAGATTCAACCCTCCTTTTTACCAAAAATATGTCAATATTTTTTTTAACCCACCGTCCCACAGCTTCAGAAAAATTTGAACCTCATGTAAAGTCCTTGAGATTGGTACATTCTTTTGATTTCCACTAGTGGAGATGTGAAATTCATGGCAAGCCTATGGTAAGAATGCATGTGCATGAGAACTGAGAAGAACTTTGATCAAATCTTTTCGAGCGATGAGTGTAATGGCAAGGTAGGTCACATGATTGATGAGTGCACATACTTGTTTTGAAAAAATGCAAGTGAAAGAAAAATTGTTTTTGAAACTAAAGTTTTAAATGAAGCATGATATATTATGAGGAAAGATATTTGAAAATTTTGAACATGTAATTTTGATGTTTTGATTTGTCTATGGGTACACTTGTTTTTTCTTTCTGATTGTTTTGCCCAGGAGTGAAAAAGTTTAAGTGTGGGGGATTTGATGTACATGGATTTTTACATGTATATTTATAACTTTCTAACTTAGTTTTAATTAATTAGTTTAACCAATTTTTATATTTTTAGTTTATTTTTGTAGTTTTGTAGTAATTTAGATATTTTGATAATTTTTAGTTAATTTATATACTTATATTAGTAATTTATTATTTTTATTAGTTATATTAATTTTATATATTTTATTTAAATTATATTATTATTATCAGATTCACTAATTTTAGTTTAGTTTATGTTATTAATTTTTATTAGTATGTATATATTTTAATTCTCTATTTTTATTTTATTTTATTTCATTGTTTTTATAGTATTAATAACATAGTATCTTTTTATTAGTTTATTATTTTTATATTTAATAGTATAATATCTAATTACATGTGCATTAATTTTTAGTTCTAATTTTATTATTATTATTATTATTATTATCTAACATTAAATATTTAGATAATTGTTTTCTTTTAATTTGAATTTGAATTTTAGTTTTAACTTTGATTTCACTTTTTGATTTTGATTTTGTTTTTTTTTTCTTTCTCTCTCTAATTACCCAACCACCCTTTGACCTTTTCTCCCATTTTTTCTACCTATTTCCTCTCCCACGTCACCTCTCTACCCCTCATAACCTCTCTCCAATCACACTCACGCCATTCCTTTTTTTTCCACGCTACAATCCCCTCCCCATTCCCCCCTTTCTCTCACCAATCACCATCCTCTTTGACCCATTCTTCTCCCTCTCTCCAATCACCCATGCCAAACCCCTTTAAAACCCTCTCTCCAATCTTCACTCACGCCACCCCCCCTCTCCCCTTTCTCTCTCGCTGGACCCGCCGGCCCCCTCTCTCCCCTCTCTCACTCTCGGCCTCCCCTTTCTCACCCGCTGGACCCGCCACCCTCCGACTCCCCTAACTCCTCCGCCAAACCCGCACCCCACTCACCCGATCTTCATCCCACCGCCCCTCTAACCCGCGACCCCTATCCCCTGCCGCGATGACCCCCCCTCTCCCCTTTCTCTCCCGCTGGACTTGCCGGCCCCTTATTTCCCCTGCCTCCCCTCTCATCCACTTGAAGTGCAGCAGGTACGCAACCCACAGCGGCGAACCATCACCAAGAGCGCAGCGAAGGTTCGGACAAGTCATCGATGCAGCGGAGGATTGGAACGTTCTCTTGGCTTCTGAAGATTCACGTCGCACACTGAGAGCAAGCATCATAGCATATTTTCAGCGGCGCGGTGGTTTGATTCGGGTGCGGCATCAGCAACTGCACGGAGCAGAGCGATGGTTATTGTTTTGCGATCGTTGACGACGCCTCGCGGTGACCAAAACAACGACACGAGCACGGTGATATCTTTTATTTATTATTTTATGTGTCGTGTCGTCGTGATGGCGAGCTAATTCATTAGTGTTGGAGTTGTGATAAATGTGATGGTGAATGCATGTCTTTAATTTATTCTTACGTTTGATTTCCTTTTGAATTAATTTCATTAGGATGTTTATTTAATTAATTGAATCTGCGTTTAAATTAATTATCATTTGGGGCCTGCACACATGCTTTGGTGCCCGTTCGTGTGATACCTAATAAGTAATCACGAACGGGAGTTCATCCTAGAATTTATTTATCCAGAATTTGATCAAGCGCGCAATCGAATTTTGAATAAATAAATATATTAATTGGAAAGTTAATATTTTGTGTGCGCTCTCCTTCAAACTGACATGAGTGATACTTAATAAGTAATCTCATGTGAGCGAACCCAATGTAGGTAGATACTTAGACTTTGTGAGAAACGGGTCATTGTATTTCACCAAGTGATTCAGTGCTATAAGGACGCGCAAATTATTTGTCAGGACAGAGAACGAAATGATAAATAATTTGTGTGAAAATTAGAATGTTTTCTAACATCAGAGAACGAGACCAGATGAAATTTTGATTAAATTTGTAATCGGTGATAATTGAATAAATAAATATTCAAATGCGGGAATTAAATAATTGACATTGCGTGCACTTGAACGGACATCACGACTCTGACACTTCCATCTCTGCCAGTTTCTTTCATAGCTAAGTTCACTTAGATAGTTTTAGTTAATTTAATTAGTAATTTTTAAAATAGTCATTTAGCTTTTAGAACATAGTTGTTAATAACACAATTAAAGCCCATTCGCCTGAACATTCCTCCAAAAGGACATTTCTAGTGTCTACTCACATTCTCTCTGTGGTTCGACCCTGCTCGTCACTTCTATAGTAGTTAGTAGGTAAATAAATATTGCAAATTTGCACGCGTTGCGACGCGCGTGCCAATATCTATACAAATACACTCTATGAATATAATTTGGACAATTTGTATGTATATGAAAGTAAAAAAAATTCTAAATAAATAACCCATACCTACTTTATCTGTAGATTGTTTCTGAACATTTAACCGTTTAATTAATTGATTTATGTTTAATTTATAATAATTCTTATCATAAATAAAAGTTATCAAAAATAGTGTAACAATATGTACTAGTAACAAAGGATCCATGGTTTGACCAAGGCATCTTTGACCATAGGGACCCAGACAACCAATAATTGTGTCACATAAAGTCTATGTATAATTTTTTTTGACTAAAATAAAAGGGGAAAACCAAAAGGCATTCCACTAAATATGATTCTAACTATGTCAATGGATCTCATCCTGGGTAAACATGGGCTAAACAAGACTAGGACAAATGGGGTGAATCAATGGTGCCATAAGTCTGAAGACAACAATTTGAATATAAGGAGTGTATCCAAGTTATTCTAATATCCCTAGAGATAATTATGCGATCTAAGGGAATCATTTCAAGCATCAGATAATAGACAATGACCATGTTCCGTGGTGGGTGCCTCCCATGGCCACTAGCTCCTTGAATCGGAATGGCATCCTTTGAGTGCTCAATGCATTCCCTTGGGAATATTAAGATTGATTTATTCTAACCACACCAATAAATATAAAAATTTCCATATATAATTGTCATATTTTACTTATACAGCATTATTAAATCTTATCTATGTAATACTCACACTATTTTACAAGCCATTAGGTTCACTCCATTACCTTTCATCAATTTGAATAGGGTAATCAAGGACACACAACCATTTATCACTTAAATCTTTAATCTCTTATTCTGTTTACTATACATAGGACATGATACTAATAAAAAATAATCTTATTTTTATCTTTTCTAATTAATATATAAATATAAATTCCAATTAACAATTTACATTAAAGAATTAAATCGGAACATATACCATAGAGGGTAAAGTGATCACTAAGTATAGTATTTGTACATTATAGATAATCAATTTATAATTGAACTATAAAAACAAATATCTACGACATAGTTTATATTTATCCATTAAAATATTTATTAATTATGTATAAACACATACTTTAATTAAGGTCATGTTAGAAGCACCCGAATGATCACACATATGAGCCAAACATGGGTCACCCAGGTATAAATGAAAACCAAACCCTAAGTGGGTGGTCTGCATTAAGGAATCAATATTCAAAAACATGAATAACATGATTAATTACTGATCTAGAATATTATTTCAATGATTATCATAAAAGAATATTAATTTTAGATGTATCACCTGGTGAAACTAGCATACACACAAGGACATCAATTTATCAATGACAAGAATCTTAGAGAGAAGTCATAAAACAGCTACCAAAAGTCTATAGAAAAATATTTTTCTATTATAATCCCTTATTTTTTCCTGAATATAAAGAAAACTAATTAATGGATCATCAATCTAAAAATAGGTCATAAGATATTTCATCAAAATAATGCTATTGAGAGGAAGACAAATGAAAACTAGGCCTATGGATTTAATCATTTATTGAGAGGAAGTTAATTATATGATTGGATCTTGCTTCCATGTTTGGATGGATTAATTATCAATGAACATACATTGAGAGTCTTGAATACTCTACAACTTGGGGAATAAAATGGATTATTTCCACTATATTTAGGGGGAGATAATTTCGGTAGTAATATTTTATTTTGGGAAAAATTTTAAATTTACACAAAATTTATGGTCACACAATTTGGAAACATGTTTTGAAAAACCTTTTTTTAACCCTCTATTAGGCACTGTATAGGGAGGGTTGTCACGTGGTTTATTTTCGTGGTTTGGGAACACGTGAGAAATTTTTCCTTTTTTCCTCAAATAAAAATTTTAAACATTTACCATGGGCATGAAACTCTGGGAAAATGGTTAGGGAAAATGGTGAACCATATTCCTCTCACTGAAAACCCTTTTATGGTTAATAGATATCAAGTGGCCTGGGTTGAATGTGGGCCGATGATTTCTTCCACCATTCGGGGTACTAGGACCCGAAAAATCCTCATACACCCTCGTTTCCTCCATATCCTTATTGGTTATTCATATTATTTCCAAGATAAAAAATTAGACTAAAATTAATAGGATGCATTTCTCATTAAAGAATTATATTCTTATATCCCCCCTCCCTAAAGAAACTTGTCCTTAATTTTCCCTTCAAAAGGGGGTAGAACAATGTCTAAGAAAAACTCCAACCCCATAGCATGTATGTCAAGCTCTTACACCCAAGTGTCATTTTGTCCATGGTTGTGCTACCATAGAACTCATAAATAAAGTTACATAATTGCCACATAGATAATTACTTTTATATTAAATTATTTATATTAGATAATCCTAAAAAGAAGCATTATTATTCAACTCATCATCCTTGAGATCAAAAGTGTGATATGTTTCGTCATGATTACGGAGAAGAAAAAAAAATTTTGAGGACTTCAGACATGGAATAGTTCCTCTGAGGTAACAGTAACTAAGGGGATATCATCCTAATTATATCCAAGATCTCAAAAGGCCCTAAAAAATGAGTCTATATATTCATTTTCTACCATAATTGCATATGCCCATGTTAGAATTATGCCCGTAGGAAAACAATATCCCGGACCTTAAACTCAAGATGTCATCAATGAAGAATGGAATATGATTTTTCACTAGATAGAGTAGTATACATATCTTTTTTGATAAACTGTACATACTCTAAAGTATCGTTCATGATATTAGTACCTAATGGAACTTCATATCCAACCTTTAACTAGTATAGGGGTGAAAGGAACATCCGACCATACCAATACTCATTAGAATCCATTTGAATTGTCACCTGATAGGTAATATTTTAGGTGTACTCGATGAGGGGGTATGATTCTCCCATGAAACTCAAAAATAAAGTAATCACGCCCAGATAATGTAACATCCCAGGACAATAAAGAATAATACATTTTAATATTTATTAATATTTGTTAATTGAATATTAATTTAATTTAAAGGGGTTTCTATGATGAATAACGTACCCAATATGCAATAACGAGTTTCTTTGAAATCATATGTTGCACACCGGTAATATAATAATATCATTTTAAATGGTAGTTAACACGTAGCCATTTTATTAGCGGGAATGAATATAAATAACTAAAATATGATTATATATTTTTGTTAAATGTTTTTACATTTATCCAATAATGGATAAAGGCTTAAAATAAGAAACGAATTCAATTTTAGGCATAAATACTGTAATATTCACTAAAAGGTTGACGTATCACATTTTGAAGGAGAACTATCTTTAAATATATTTTTGGCCACTTTTATGCATTACATTGGACCAAATAAATTTCTTCTTTAGAATTGGGACATCAAAATTTACTTTGAGTAAATTATTTGTATTTTCTGATAAAGTTCATTTTTAATGAATAGTGAAACATGTTGTATTTTATTTCAAAACCTCTTTTTAATATATTTTATTTATTTTAATAGACTAACTTTTTGAGTTGGGTTTAAAGTGAAATTATAATATATTTTTACCATTTAATCCAATAGTGGTCGTTGGAATTAATTTCATTTTAAATTGGACTTAAACTATTGTCAATCTTTTGATATATATTGTTTCTTAAAAACACGCTATTTGTTTTGACAGCGGGAATTAATTACTAAATTAATTAATGAAACATATTTGTTTTGAATTTTCTAAAATAGAAATCATTTTTGAATTTTGAATATCAAATATAACTTAGGGTGAATTTTTTGGTATTTTTCTGAAAAGCTACATTTTTTTTCTGAAGAGTGAAACCACTAAGTGGTAGTTAAAAAATTATTTTACATTTAAATGAAACATTACCACTTTTGTGAATTGAATTTCAAAAATCCGACATACATGGTTGTCATTATGATATAAAATGTGGTTCAATGGGATTAAAATAATTTTTTTGGTGAATAGTAGCTTTTAAGTTTTATTAATCGCGATTAGAGGTAATTAGTGTAATTTAAGGTAAAAATAATGTTTTAATAATATGAAATTACATTGACACATGTCCTACCCTTATTGGAAGTGTCATGTCCAACCACGAAAATCCATGGGTCAACTTGGAGACCCCATGGAACCACTTGTGTAATAAAATGACATTAATAAATTTTTATTTAAAATTAAAATAAACATATCACAAACATGTATTATTTTACAAAACAATTTTTACATGGGGTAATACAAGTCATATTTTTTACTATAAATATTCATTAGAAATATAAAACTATTTCATACATCAAGATAATTTTTTTATAATTTTTATACATTAAATAAAAAAAATTATTTATGACCCTATGATGATGCAGCGATTACCTCATTATTTAAAGATATAAATAAAATGAAAGGATAGTGTAAAACCTAAGACCTAAACTTGTCAAAAACCTATTGTATGTGTGTATTTCGAAATCTTATCACCTTATCCTCGATATATATAATTATGGGACCTTTGAAATCCGAAACTCATTATATAATAAAGTAACATTTTATAACTTTTCAAGAGTGCCCCTCCTCTCCTCTTATAAAAGGCCCCCATCTCTACCTACATACCCACACCTCTCAAGCCTTTGGTTCAGCCAAGCTCTGCTCATTTTACCTCTCCATATACCTCTCCTCATCCTAGAAGCCTTACCTTAGGCAGAAATCTCTTCAAGAAACCCTTTTGGTTCAAACCAAGAGGAGTTACCCGATTTAAAGGTCATGTATTCAATTGTGTTCTTTAGTTTTATTTTTCTTCTCCAACCCCAAAAACTCTTTTTATTCATTTCTTTTGTAACAAAAATAGTATCTTAAATATACTAGGATGTTGTTATGAGAATTATTCAATCTACACTTACACCAACCTTCGTCTAATGGTTAAAGAACACACTGTTTCTGTGGTGGGCGAATTTCTGCCTCACGAAACGATGATTGTTCAATATTCTTTTAACACCATTCATGGTGGATATTAGATGTAACTCTATTTATATATGATATATATTATGTTTATGTTTTCCTTATTCTTCTGTATTTTTAATTTATGTCATACCTTTATGGTTTCCATGATGGGTAAACGCGATATCTTCATTTTGGGAAGTGCGAACTACCGCCCTCTCAAAGTCATTTGATTCGTTAATGCCATATGTGGAAACTATAAAGGATGGAGTTAATGATATTATATATGGTACTATACTGGAATTATAATATACCTTTATATCATTATTATTTCACTCCATTAAATATTAAATATAAATGAAAGTAGCATTCATGCATACGTACGGCTTACCGTCTCCATGAACGGTGCATTTCATTTCTTACCTCTAACTGTTATATTCAATTATAAATACATGTATATGCTGGATATATATGATATATATGATATGAAAATCATAAATATCATTCTGGATATAATGAATCTTTGACCACTTGAACAACATGTAATTGTAAGAAGTCCATTTTTTCTTATGAACCAGATATCGACAAAACAAACATTATTAACATTAATGATTACATAATGATTATAACATGGAAAAAAGTGAAATAAAATAAATTATAATCTTGAAAAAAGTTTTTAAGAAAATATAAATTAACACTAGTTTATAACTTAAGACATTAAAGAGTGATCGAGTCAAGTCGGACATGAGGTAAGGGACTTCGTCTTAATCGCCTATCGTTGAGGCATATTTTGTTTTATACACAACTTTATTTTATATGTTGTTTAAAAAACCTTTGAATTTTAATGTCATTCAAAGAGAATAGTTTTCTACGATGCATTTTACTAAATGACAAAAAGAGATGTTTCTTTTAACGTATGCGGTGACAACGACCTTTTTCACTGCCACGAGTATTATTTGGTCTTTGACTTCCTCAACAAGCCATAATGATTTTTTAAAATGAAATAAATACAATTTACTATTTTATGTATTTTGGTATTGAAAATGGTTTTATAATGGATTTTTATGTTAATATATTTATGTGATATATTGTGATTGAAATGTGGAAATGTTTTCTTTCCATTATTTTTGTTTTATGTCGCATGATTTTGTAATGGTACTTGGACATTTGATGGGTGGTTACATGATAAACCATATGACGGGTGGTTCCGTGAATACCAGGACAGTTGTTTACATTATAACCTCCAATGCATTGGGTATGGAATTTGACCATATGGCTATTCCATTTATTGATATGTGTGAAAGTCGACCGTATGGTTATTCCATTTAAGTACATTTATGTCCCAAGTTACCTTAATAAGTTATGTGTTATTTATATGGGTTTTATGGTAATATTTTGGTTACAAAAGGGTAAGTAGGGATCTTTTTTCAGTGAAGAGTATTTACTACTTCTTAAAGGTCAAATGTTTTACTTTGATAAAGTATTCATGGTTTACTGGATGATTTGAAAAACTGACAATTTTCTTTCTTTGTGTATCCCTTGCTGAGCTTTTTATGCCCACTCCATGTTTTTTTGAAATTTTTTTTACATGACATAATATAGAATAGGGTCAAGGATGGGATCAAGGAAAATTCATGTTGTCTTAAACATGGAACTAGGCATGACTCTTTTTTTGAAGAGTTCATGTTTTTTTAAAAAATGAAACATTGTAGAAGTTTCTAATGTGTAATCTTTTGGAATGTAATAGTTATGATCTAATTCTATAAAACTCTAAACCTGAAAATATCCTCAATGTGAATTATTCATTTAATTCAATATTAAGTAATGTTTAAGGTCGGGGCCTTGTAGTTGGTATCATAGGTCGTTTTAGTTAACTTTAGGGGTTAGAATTATATTAAATGATTATCCAATTTTTTTTTTAAATGGTGAAAATGATATTACATAGCATTTGAAGATTACCATGTTTCTTCATCTAAGACAGGTTTGTACAGAATGGTTTTCCAAAGAGGAAACAAGGAAGCTATTTTGGGACAACATAAGAAGGAAGAAACCCTTCCAAATCAGCAACCTGAGATGGTCAGAATTGGAACTGAGCAGCTTGTTGCAATGATGGCATAGTTGACTCAGGCTATAAATGGTGGTGGTATCCATGCATGAGATCATCCAGATCAACAGCAGAGGAACATTTCAGTGTTAGAACATTTCAACATCCCCCATCATTCAAAGGATCATCTAAATATGTGCTAGAAGAATGGTGGATTAAAGCTATAGAGATGTTTTTTATTTCATTAGGTGTTCAGAAAATCAAAAGGTTTGTCTTGTTGTTTACCGTTTTGAAGGTGAATCTGATCAGTGGTGGTCAATGATGAAAAATATCAGGGATGGTGGTGAGATTGATGATATTCACTAGGACGAATTCAAAGGTATGTTTCTTGAGAAATATTTTCAAAAGGTGCTTTGTCTTAGTATTGAAAAACATTTCTTAAAATTTAGGCTGGTGGATGACTCCTTGGCTACTTATGAAGCAAAGTTCACTCGACTGGCAAGGTATGATCCAAATTTCATACGAGTTTTTAATAGTAAATTCAACCGTTTTTACTCAGGGTTAAAGCCAAAGTATCGAATGGATTTATCTTCTAGTGATTTCAAAAATTATGAAATCCTTTTTTAATTTGAGGAGAAGGTGGAAATAGAGTTTAACGATGATCAGGTGTTCTTTGACAAACAATAGAATAAGACGTCCAGTTTGCATGCAAAGGGGAAGAATTCATCAAAGAACCAAGGAGGTATGAAAACCAAATATCCATCCTGCAAGAAGTGTGGTAAAATACATCCTAGAGAATGTTTATCCAAGTCTGGAAAGTGATTTCGGTGTGGTATGTCTGGTCATATTTCT
The DNA here is from genome assembly GCA_963277665.1 of Viscum album. Taxonomy (NCBI): domain Eukaryota; kingdom Viridiplantae; phylum Streptophyta; class Magnoliopsida; order Santalales; family Viscaceae; genus Viscum; species Viscum album. The sequence goes on from OY728133.1 coordinate 1,975,456,157, forward strand.
CGTAACTGTAAGGAAGATGATCAATCAGGTAATGAAAAGCCAGTGGTAAGATGTTTTAAGTGTAATTAAATGGCTTATTATGAAAATGATTGTCTAACGAAGAACTCAACGGGGGGAAAGCAGCAAGACTACAATCAGAAAGGGGTGGTTAAATATTTTGAAACTACTTCAGATGATGTTGGGCCATCGAATAAAGTAGTATCAGGTACACTGTTTGTTTGTTCAGATTATGCCAATGTGTTGTTTGATTTAGGGTCTACACATTCCTTCATTTCTAGAATGTTTTCTAGTAAATTGGGAATGCCATCTCAAGATATGAATCTGGAACTTATGGTAGAAATACCTGGAGGGAACATTGAGACAAAAAGAAATTATAAGAACCTTCATATCCTTCTGTGCGGAAAGAATCTACCTACAAACATTGTTGTTTTTCCTCTAGTAGAGTTTGATGTTATGTTGGGCATGGATTGGCTTTCTATTTATCATTCTAAGATTGACTGTAGAGATAAAGAGGTTTCTTTTCAAGAATATTTTCATTTTTTGAACCATAATGAACCCTTTATTTTGATAAAAAATTAGTAAGTTGAAAAACTATTAAAATATAGAAATGAATGTTACCTTGCACATATTGTTGCAAATAAAGGAACTGTTCAGATTAGTGATGTGCTAGTGGTAAATGAGTATCTTGATGTTTTTTATAATGAGTTTCCAAATATTATTCATGATCGGGATGTTGAATTTACTGATGACTTAGTTCCTAATTCTAAGACAATTTCAAAACACCCTTATTGAATTGCTCAAGTAGAACTTTTAGAGTTAAAGAAGCAATTGCAGGTGTTATTAGATAAAGGATTCATTCAACCTAGCACATCAAAATGGGGTGGTCCTGTCATTTTTGTTAAAAAGAAAGATGGTTCAATGAGACTTTGAATTGATTATAGATTTGTGAATAACATCACTATTAATAATAAGTATCATTTGCCTCATATCGATGATTCTTTTTATCAGCTCCTGGGAGCTCAGTATTTTTCAAAAATTGACTTGATGTCGGGGTACCATTTGTTGAAAGTAAAAGAAGAAGACGTTCCGAAGACTGCGTTTCATACTAGATAGGGCCATTATGAATTTGTAGTTATGCCTTTTGGGTTAACCAATGCACCTGCTATATTCATGGACCAAATAAATAGAATTTTCAATGAGTTATTGGATAAGTTTGTGGTTGTTTTCATTGATGATATTTTGGTGTTTTCTAAAATTAAAGAGGAGTATTAATGTCATTTAAGGGTTATCTTGAAAACCATAAAATAAAATAAACTGAATGGAAAATTCAGAAAGTGTGAGTTTTGGTTACAAAAAATTACCTCCCTTGGTCACATTGTTTCAAAAAATGACATAACTGTTGATCCTTCTGAAACAAAAGTTTTTGAAGAATGGAAAAGACCTATAAATGTAACCGAGATCCATAGTTTTCTTGGTTAGGCAGGTTATTACAAGAGGTTTGTTTAAAATTTTCATGGTTAACTATTCCAATGACTAAGCTAACTTAGAAGGGTGTTATGATTATCTGGATAAAAGAATGTAATGATTGTTTTCAGGAGCTGAAAAGAAGATTGATGAATGCTCTAATTTTGGAACATCCTTCTAGGAATGGTGAGTTTGCTATTTATAGTGATACTTCGTTGATGGGACATGGTTGTGTCCTTATGCAAAATGATCAGGTAATTGCTTATGCTCCACGTCAGTTGAAAACTTATGAGGTAAATTACCCTACACGTGATTTGGAATTAGCTGCTATTGTTTTTGCTCTAAAAATTTTGAGGCATAATTTGTATGGAGTAAAGTGTGAAATATATATTGATCACAAAAGTTTAAAGAATATATTCACTCAGGAAGAATTGAACATGAGATAGAGGAGATGGCTAGATTTAATCAAAGATTATGATTGTACAATTCATTACCATCTGGGAAAAGAAAATAAAGTGGTCGTTTCTATGAGTAGAAAAAGTAATGCTTCATTAACCATGCAACGTTTGGAACGACATACATTGGTTTTTTATTTGATGAAATTTGTCATAGAAGTTCATGGTGCAAGAAGTTCTTCTATTTTGTTTCAGGTGTCAGTGAAATCATCTCTATCAGACATAATTAAGCAAGCTCAGAAGAAAGACAGCGGGTTGTAGAAAAAGGTAAAGCTGGATCAGAAGTGTAACTTGCCTGAATTTAATATTGATAATAATTTTTTTTTGAGGATTGGGAAGAGATTATGTGTGCATTGTGATTCACAGTTGAAGAATGAGTTATTATTTGAGGCTTATAGTTCCCTGTTTTCAGTTCATCCTGGAAGTACTAAGATGTACAGAGATCTGTGGGAGTATTACTGGTGGGATGGAATGAAAAGAGAGATTTTTGATTTTACTGTGATGTGTTTGATGTGTCAGTAGGTTAAAGAAGAGAGACAATTAATGAAAGGGATGTTCCAGTCATTACCAGTACTGGATTGGAAATGGGAAAATATATCCATGGACTTTGTTGTGGGATTACCAAATACATCTTGAGGTAATAATAAAATATGGGTTATGGTTGATCGATTGACTGAGTCTGCTCATTTCCTTCCTATTCGAGATACATTGTCTATAGATCAACTTGCTCTGTTGTATGTTAATGAGATAGTCGGGTTTCATGGAGGTCCCCTCTCTGTTTTATTTGATTGTGATCCCAGGTTCACATCTAACTTTTGTAAAGTCCTTCAGATGTCATTGGGAACTGAATTAAATTTTAGTACAACTTTTCATCCTCAATCAGTTGGGCAGTCCGAAAAAATAATTCAGACCTTGGAGGATATGCTACATTCTTGCTTGATGTATTATCATGGAAGTTGGGACAAACATCTTTCTTTGGTAGAATTTTCATATAATAATTGTTTTCATTACAGTATACAGATGGCTCTGTTTGAGTCATTATATGGGAAGTGGTGTCGAACTCCAGCTTTTTGGGATGACCTGGGTGAAAGGAAGCCGATGGGACCAGGATTGGTAGAATAGATGGAAGAAAAAGTTCAGTTGATTCAGAAACACATGTCAACATCTCAGAGTAGGCAGAAAAGTTATGCAGATAACCGGAGGAAGGATCAATCTTTCGAGGTAGGTGGTCATGTTTTTCTCAAAGATTCACCGTGGAAAAGTGTGATGTGATTTGGTAAGAAAGGAAAGATGAGTGCAAGGTTCATTGGACCATATGAAATTCTATAGAGAGTTGGATCGGTTTCTTACCGAGTGGCTTTACCTCCAAGTTTATCTTAGGTACATAATGTTTTACAAGTTTCGATGTTGAGATAGTATATTCCAGATCCATCTCATGTTTTGAGCCCAGAGGTAGTTCAGTTGGAAGAGAATCTCTCTTATGAAGATCAACCTGTCCAAATTCTTGACCGTAGAGAGAAAGTGTTGCGAAATAAGGTAATTCACCAGGTAAAGGTTTTATGGAAAAACCATATGGTTGAAGAGGCAATTTTGGAATCTGAAAATGCTATGAGGGATAAATACCCCCACTTATTTTGATAAGTGAATAAAATTGCGGGGATGCAATTCCCAAAAGGGGGGAAGGATGTAACATCTTAGGAAAATAAAGAATAATACATTTTCATTTTTATTAATATTTTATAATTATATATTAATTTTACTTTAAAGTGGTTTCTACATTCGATTGCGTACCCAATACGCAACAACGAGTTTCTTTGAAATCTTATGTTGCACACTAGTAATATAATAATATTACTTTAAATGGTAGTTAACACATAGCCATTGTATTGGAAGGAATGAATATAAACAACTAAACTATTATTATATATGTTTCTTAAATGATTTTACATTTTTTCAATAAAGTATAAAGGCTTAATATAAGAAAAGAATTCAATTTAATACATAGATGCTCTAATATTCACTAAAAGGTCAACTCATCGCCTTTTGTGGTGAACCCTCTTTAAATATAGTTTTTTTCACTATTATATGTTATATTGGACAATATAAAATTATTCTTTGTAATCGGGACATCAAAATTTACTTTGTGTAAATTCTTGGTAATTTTCTGATAAAGTTCATTTTTAATGAATAGTGAAAAATGTTGTATTTTAAATCAAATCCTCTTTTTAATCTAATTTATTAATTTGATTAGATTACCTTTTTATTTGGTTTTAAAGTAAAATTAGAATATATTTTTACCATTTAATCAAATAGTGGTAATTGGAATTGATTTCACTTGGAAATTGGATTTAAACTAGTGTCAATTTTTTGATATATAAAATTTATTAAAAAACGCTATTTGTTTTGACATCAGGAATTAATTATTAAATTAATTAATCCAACTTATATTTTTTGAATTTAGTAAAATTGACATCATTTGTGAATTCGGAATATCAAATATAGCTTAGTGTGAATTTTTGGTATTTTTCTAAAAAGCTTCAATTTATGATGAATAGGGAAACCACTAAGTGGTAGTTAAAAAACTTATTTTTCATTTAAATGAAACATTACCACCTTTGTGAAATGAATTTCAAAAAATCTGACAGACATGTTTTTCATTAGGATGTAAAATGTGGTTCAATGGGATTAAAATAATTTTTGGTGAATAGTAACTTTTAAGTTTTATTAATCGCGATTAGAGGTAATTAGTGTAATTTAAGGTAAAAATAATGTTTTAATAATATAAAATGACCATGGAAGATGTACTAACCTTATTTTATGTGTCATGGCCGACCTAGAAAATCCATGGGTCAACTTGGGGACCCCATGGATCTACATGGGTAAGAAAATGATATTAATAACTTTTTATTTACAGTTAAAATAAAAATGTCACAAACATGTATTGTTTTACAAAAACAATTTTATCATGGGGTTATACAAGTCATATTTTTGACTATAAATATCAATAAGAAAGCTAAAAATACTTCTTACATCATGATATTTTCTTATAATTTTTATACATTAAATAAATTAAATTATTTATGACACCATGATGATGCAGCGGTTACCCCATTATTTAAATATTTAAATAAAATGAAAAGATTATGTAAAATCTAAGACCTAAAGTTTTCAAATACCTATTGGTTGTGTGTATTTATAACTCATATCACCTTATCCTTGAAATATATAATTGTGGGACCTTTAAAATCGGAGACTCATTATATAATAAAGTAACATTTTATAACTTTCCAAGAGTTCCCCTGTTCTCCTCTTTAAAAGCCACCCACCTCAACCTCCATACCCACACATCTCAAGCCTTTTGATCGGCCAATCTCTGCTCATTTTATCTCTCCACATTCATATCCTCATCCTATAATCCTTAACTTTTTCATGAAATCTCGTCAAGAAACCCTTTTGGTTCAAACCAAGAGGAGTTACCCAATTTAAATGTAATGTCTTCACTTGTGTTGTTTGGTTTTATTTTGCTTCTCCAACCCCCTAAACTCATTTTTATTCATTTATTTTGTAAAAACACCAGTATATTCAATATAATAGTATGTTTTTATGAGATGTATTCGAGCTACACTTACACACACCTTCGTCTAATGGTTAAAGAACATATTATTTCTGTGGTTGGTGAATTTCTGCCTCACGAAACGATGATTGTTCAAACTTCTTTTATCATATTTCATGGTGTAAATTAAGATGTCACTCTATTTATATATGATATATATTATGTTTATGTTTTCCTTATGCTTATTTATTTTTAATTTATGGTATACCATTATGGTTTCCATTATGGGTAAATGTGATATCTTCATTTTAGGAAGTGCGGACTACCGCCCCCTAAAAGTGATTTGAGTCATTAATGAAATATGTGGGACGTATAAAGGATAGCGTTGATGATATTATATATCATAATATACTGGAATAATAATATACCTTTATATTCTTAGGAATTCACTCCCTTAAATTTGAAATTGAAATGAAAGTAGCGTTCATGCGTACGTATGGATTACCATCTCCATGAACTGTTCATTTCATTTCTTACCTATAAATTTTATATAGTATTATAAATACATGTATATTCTGGATATATATGATATATATGATATCCAAATCATTAAAATCCTTCTGGATATTATGATCATTTGACCTCATGAACAACATGTAATTGTAAGAAGTACATTTTTGACTTAAGAACTAGATATCGACAAAATGAAAATTATTGACATGAATGTATACATAACATTTATAACATGGAAATAAGTGATATAAAAGGAATGGTAAGCTTGAAAGAGGTTCTTAAGAAAGTATAAATTAACACTAGTTTATTATTCAGGAGATTAAAGTGTGATCGAGTCAAGTCGGACACGAGGTAAGGGACATTGTCTCAATCTCCTTTCATTGAGGCATATTTTGTTTTATACACAAATTTTTATATACGCATTATAAAACACATTTGACTTTTCATTTCATTCAAAGGGAATATTTTTCTGTGAAGTGTTTTACTAAATGACAAAAATTAATGTTTCTTTTAACGTACGCGGTGACGACGACGTTTTCTGCCGCCGCGAGTATTATTTGTCCTTTGGCTTCCCCAACAAGCCGTAATGTTTTTTTAAAATGAAATAAATACCACATACTCTTTTATGAATTTTGGTATTTAAAATGATTTTTATAATGGATTTTTTATGTCAATATATTTAAGTGATATATTGTGATTGAAATGTTCAAATGTTTTCTTTCCATGTTTTTTGTTTTATGTCTTATGATTTTATAATGTTACTTGGACATTTGAAGGGTGGTTACGTGATAAACCATGTGACAGGTGGTGCCTTGAATACCAGGATGTGTGGTTATGTTATAACCTCCAATGCATTGGGTATGGATGTCGGCCGTATGGCTATTCCATTTAGTGATATGTGTGGAAGTCGGCCATATGGTTACTCATTTAATTATGTTTATGTCCCATGATACCTTTATACGTTATGTGTTCTTTATATGGGTTTTATAGTAATCATTTGGTTAAAAAAGGGTAAGTAATGATCTTTTTTCAGTGAAGAGTATTTACTACTTCTTAAAGGGGAAAAGTGTTTCTTTGATAATGTATTCATGGTATACTTGATGTTTTGAAAAACTAATAGTTTTCTTTCCTTGTGTATCCCTTACTTTTCTTTTTATGCTCACCTCAACAATTTTTTGAAATGTTTTTCACAGGACAAAATGTGGAATATGGTCATGGATGAGATCATGGAAAAGTCAGGCTTTCTTAAACATTGAACTAGACATGACTCTTTTTTTAATAGTTCATGTTTTGTAAAAAAAGGAAACTTTGTAGAAGTGTCTAATGTGTAATCTTTTGTGCTGTCAGAGTTATGATCTAATTCTCTAAAACTCTAAACCTGAAAAGATCCTCAAGGTGAATTATTCATTAAATTCAATATTAAGTAATTTTTAAGGTTGGGGCCTTATAGATAATGTAATCTAACAATTGTATTGTCTATTACAATTGGTCAATTGTATGTGGGTGGAAGGATATCCTCAAAAGCACCTGTGTACCCAAAATCTCTCTATAACCCCTTCCAGAACCTCAATTTGAAACAAGAATCCATATATAAAATGATAGTATTAGGTACCCCATTTTGTTGTTTTATTTCACAAGTACTTTTTTACCATATCATCAATTGAGAAAGTGTCTTAGATAGGAAGGAAATGGGTGAATTTCATCAGTTAATCCACAACTTCTTAAACCATGTCACTCTCTAAAGAAAACCTCAGTAATCCAACTAAAACATTGAATGTTAAATTCTCCTATTTATATTCAAAGACTACTAGTGACTATAGTAATCCAAAACAACATTGGTTCTCCACCTTCACATACTGAAAATTGGAACACCAAGTGATTAAACTTGATATCTAAAATTTTATCCCAAGACTCAAATTCTAGAGATGCATATTAGGATACATATTAGAGCATCATGAATCAACATATCACCAAGAAGTATGGGAATACCACATCAGTTCCTCTCTCATACACATAGAATCCTTGATACACAAATGTAAATGCACGATGTATTATCCATCGACATAACAATTTACAGGTGGGTCCTCTCTAGAAATACATTCCCATAGGACAAACCAATATTAATCTAAAAATTTCCTTCTCCAAACCCTATCAAAGAGTGAATAGGTAACTCTTAAGGTTATTGTTAGGACCAATAGGGGCCTATATACCCTGAGAGGGGGGGGGGGTGAATCAGGGTATGGATATTCTTTTTCAAAGTCCATCCTGCCCCACTGGATCTTGACCTCTTTGTTACAAGGGTCACTTTGTTTGCACCTGTGTGTATGTTATGATCACTTACTTTCTTCTTTATCTGATGATGATGCTTTAAATAAAATGCAGGCAAATTAGCAAGCATACGTAGAGATTTTTACTTGGTTCACCCTCACTGGGCTACGTCCAATGAGCATACGCCGACAGGTTTCTAGTCGTACCAAATTCCACTAATCTTCACTAGATGTGGATACAAAGTTCGAGCTAGATCACTTCTATGCCCAGGCTCACTACCTTTACAATGTTTCGGGTTAGCTCAATGCTTTCCCAAGGGTCACTCCCTGTTTCTGTCTCTCTTACTCACTGCCGGTGGAGAGGATCACCTTCTTCCTCTTCCTATGCTCACTGCTCGGTGAAGGGATTCACTCACAGTTTATAGACCTGTAGGTCTCTTCATTTGCATGAAATAATGCATCTTCAACTATTGATATATGCTCTTTTGAAGTCTAACATTCATCCACTGATGAATACCTTTTTGCCTCTGAAAACTGGGCAATTCACTTTGGAAACGCCTTCGCAATGGACATTACTTCGCTAGGCTCCCAATTTCGCGAAGCTCAAACAAGCCTTCGCGAAGCTCCTGCCTTTTCATGAAGCTCTATCGTGAAGCACTCTCGTGATGCAAAGAACATCGCAATGCTTAGGCCGTCGCGGAGCTCCTGCCTCACCGCGAAGCTCACTGAGCCAACGCGGGGCACACACCTTTCGCAGAGCTCAAAATAGCCCCCGCGAAGCTCCCCTTTCGTGAAGCACACTGCCTTCGCGAACCACCTCTGCGGACCGAGAGCAATGGATTTTCTCTGAAAATTATCTCCTCCTCTCTCGAGGGGTTCATGCTCTATTTATAGGGGATTCCACCGACCCTCAAACTTTCCACGTGAAGTCAATGCCACGTCATCTCAAATCGTGATGCTCTGATGTTTCCGCCGGAATTCTGTCCAAATCGCAAAGCACCATGGAAATTTTTCCGTTCACAGAGCTTCACGTAGTCGCGAAGAATCATCGTCATCATACCTTCGCGCCTTCGCCACGAAGCTCTCTCGCAAAGCCCTTCACCGCTGCGATGCGCTTCAGCCTCGGCCGTTCGCCATGCATCACCGTCTCCATTTTTCTGGCCTTCTCGAAATCCAATCCACACATCCCATCTTCGAGAAACTCATGCCTTTTCCATATTAAATTATTCTCTTCATGGAAATCCTATTTTCACGATGCTCACCAAACTCCATATTTTGGACCCCAAAAATTTGGAAAGCCCTGGGAAACGACGCCACCTTGTACTGCCCTTTTGTACCGCCTCCAAATCGTACTTTCCTTTTTCATCGTTCTTTGTCAACAAGGATTTTCAACAACTTCTTGGGAACTCGACAAATATCCATGAAAACCTTCTTTGTAAACAAACTCAATAAACCCAAAAGTACTGCAATGTTACCTTGAGGTATTTTTTCCCAACAATCTCCCCCTTTGGGTTTGTTGACAACTCTTCAAAACTTTTCTCAGGATGAGTTTCTACACACTAATACCTCACTGAGTCTTCATCCAGCCACTACCACTGTTCGCCTCTTGTGATTCTGATAGCATTCCAGGAATCACATAACACATACTCTAAGCCCACATGAGCAATGCTCGGCGTGAGAAACAAGAGTAGTATGAAAATTTTATCACTGAATAACTTCATGTCAAACAACAATTGTTGATTCCAACATGATACCAATTCTTAAATTGATACTAATTGTTGAACCACACTGATTCCAATTGGTGATAGCTGGATACATTCTCTCTCCAATCTAACACCATTGTTCTTATTTTATCATGATCCTCAGCTGTCGTGACATCTATGCTTTGACCGATCACTTCTAGCATCGTCAGATTTAAAAATCTCTCCCTTTCTCATTGCTACCCTTATCCGGTTGCACCACTGGTCAGCGTCTCCCCATATCATTCTTGATTTATCAAATCTCCACATTTTCTCCCCCTTGAACAATCACTATTTTCTCCACCTTTGTCAATGAACCCAAAGGTCACTCCTTTGCAGTGTGTAACAGAGTAGAGAACACATATCACCACATTAGGGAAAAACACATCATACCTCGGGGAGGGGGGGGGTCACATCCACACTTTTTCAAGTGCGGGGAATTGACTGAACTCCCAGAGCCAGTCGATGTCTATAAAATGCTTCCTTGGTTATGGCCTTTGTCAGAATATCTGCAACCTGTAACTCTATAGGCACACAATCCAACTTTACAATCCCTTGCTCCACCTTCTCCTTGATAAAATGATATCTGATATCAATGTGCTTTGTCCTTGAGTGATGGACTGGATTTTTGCTGAGATTTATAACACTTGAGTTGTCGCACCGGATTCCGATCGGAGACTTCACTTCAACTCCCATATCTTCAAGCTGCTGCTTCATGCACAATAACTGTGTGCCTGCTTGAGTGGCTGCAATATACTCAGCTTTTGCGGTGCTCAATGAAATGCAATCTTGCTTCTTTCTTAGCCATGAAATACACAATACAACAAGATATAATGAACCACCTGATGTTGATTTTCTATCATATGATGAACTGGCTCAGTCTGCATCAGTATATCCCAATAACTCTGTCTGAGATTTATGAGTATATGTCAAGTTGAAATCCACTATGCCCTGGATATATCGAAGAATACTTTTCACTACAAGCATGTGGCTTTCCTTGGGATTGCTCTGATATCTCGCTGCTTGGCATGTGGCGAAAACAATATCAGGACTTGTTGCGGTTAAGTACAACAGAATTCCAATTATTTGCATGTATTCTGTGACATTAACTACCTTTCCATCCTCATCTTTTGATAATTTCATCCGGGTAGCAACCAGAGTCTTCATATCCTTGTAATTTTTCATTCCAAACCTTATCAGGACCTCCTTGGCATATTTAGAATGAGAAATGAATGTTCCATTCCTTCCTTGTGTCACCTGTAGACCAAGGAAAAACGTTATCTCTCCAATCATTGACATTTCAAACTCATTTTTCATGAATTTGGAAAACTGTCTACACTGAGCTTCATCTGATACACTAAATATTATGTCATCGACATAAACCAATACCATCATCCTTTGATTATTATCATTACTGAAATAGAGATTGTAATAAACTCCTCCACGCTGAAAACCAAGTTTCTTCAAATACTGATCAAGCCTTGAGTACCATGACCTTGGTGCTTGTTTCAGCCCATACTACGCCTTCTTCAGCCAACAAACTTTGTTCTCATCCACATGAATGAGAAAACCATCTGGCTACTCAATGTACACATCTTCTTCCAGAAACCCATTTAGAAATGTAGTCTTGACATCCATCTAGAACACTTTGAACTTTCTTTGCACTGCAATGGCTAAGAATAATCTGATTGTCTCTAGCCTTGAAACCGGTGCAAATGTCTCATCAATATCTAAACCCTCAATCTGGGAGTATCCCTTGCACACTAGCCGTGATTTGTTCCGAATCACTATGCCATCTTCTTTCATCTTGTTTTGATAGAACCATTTAGTCCCGATGACATTCTTGTCTGATGGCATCGAAACAATCTCCCATGGTTGGTTCTTCTCAATCTGATCAAGCTCTTAATTCATAGCCTGAACCCAGTTTTAATCTTCAGCTGCATCAGCAACGCATTTCGGCTCAACCTGTGATAGTAATGATGTCTACTGCATCGATTTCATTCTTTTTGTCTGAATTGGAGCTCAGTGATCACTAATGATATTCTATCTATCAGTTTCAATTCAACTCTCTGGCTTCCTTGTAGACACATACTTGAAACTTTATTGTTCATCATCAGTGTCTTCTTCTGAATCAGCATCAGCCACTTCTTCTCCCTCTGTGTTTCTTTCATTCTCAACACATTTTCCAAGAAACTGTTCACTGAATCATTTTTCAGTGGCTTCATTTCTTTCAGCTACTATTCTCTGTGTCATTGTTCATTGACGCCATTTCCTTGAACATATTCTCTCATATTTTTTTTGACACAACTTTGATTTTCTCTCGCAGCTTCTTGGTATCCTGAAAGCAGTCAGCTGATACCACATTGTTAGAACAAAATAGATAACCATGAAAACCTGTGTGTTGCTGCTTTTCCAACAATCATTCTTCATGAGCATAAACATTCATCCTTCATATCATATTGAGATCATGCATCTGATTAGGATATAGAATGCTCCCCCTATGTTATGAAACACTTCTATCTGTTAGGCCCAATGGTAGAGACCCATAACCATTCTTCCACACGTGCACCATTTATACTAATCTGGCACTCAACATCGAGCCATTAACCAAATCTCTAAGCCTAATGAGTTGGAACTCAGTGTAGGAAATAAGAGACAAAGTTAATAACACAATAACATTCTATTATGCCCTGTTGCTCCCTTTCTTCTTCAACTCTGGTACCTGATTTGAAACAATTGAAACTATAGAGCATATCACATCTCCATTTTGCATCCTTAGATGCCACTTCCCCTTGGATCGTATCTCCCTAAAACCTGAAACACATGAATAATTTGTTAATAGAATTTATATTCATAGGGAGAGGGGTATTCTTTTGGACTCCTCAAGATGAGGATTTTGGTTGATCCTGATGGGTCAACCCTTTGATTATTTTAAGTAGAGCATCACACTCCTTCCTGGCTTCTTCTAGCTGCCTAGCCAACTTCCACTGCTCTCGCCATATGACTAAGCATTCTTTACCCACATGCTGAGCCTTTTTCTGATGTGTAGATTCTTCAGGCTTGGCCGTTCTCACCATTTGGGGTTTAAACCCACTAGTACACATTTCCATCTTTGATGTTCTACCAAAATTCCATTTTACTTGATTATTTATTTGAGTAGGAATCTATTTTCTTTCCATTTTCCCTTGCTTCTTCCACCATTTCAAGGATCTTGCACCTTCCTCCACTTTTCTCTGTGAAACACGACATGCAAATTTTTCAATGCGTTATTTGTTCATATTTATTTTATCAGATGAATGATTCACCACCCTATTTTGCGTTGGTGGTGGGTCCTCCACTGAACGTCCATTCTTCTTACTCTCAGCTGTAGCGTTTCCTCCCTTTTCCTTCTAGATTTGATCATGTTCTTTCTTAGGGGGTGGTTGTGAGTGTGACATATGAGGTGACTGATACACCTTTAGTTTAGCTATATATGATTCCCCTGAGGCTTTAAGCCTATTCTCAAACTTACCACATTGTCTCCCAGTGTAGAATTTATCATTATGCATCACTGGGGATGAGAATCTCCTTTCGATTCCCTTTTCATTTATTGCTTTCTTCTTGCTGCAATGTCTTTCCAAATGCCCATAATTAGAACATATAAAAAATTTCCATCAAAGGAATACCTCATTTCATCATCACTTAGCCAAGATGTTGATGCAGCTTGAGTTCTTCCTCTGACTTTGAGCTCTTGAGCTTCCTGATACATATTCATGGTGTGTCCCGTTCTTCCACAGTAATAGCATCTTATGAATGCTTTCCTCTGAGAGACTCTTCTCTCTGATTTTTCATGATGATTCTTCTTATCATTAGGTTTATCAATGTTTATATTTTCACCGCCTGAAATGTATTCCAGAGCATCCGGACAGAATCCTGATGTGTGGTCATGAATCCCGCAGAAATAGCACATGTTATCATTTCTTCCTGTAAAAGCCCTTTTAGTTCTATCTCCAGCACCTACACGGTCTTCCATATCTCTAGATATTTTCACTGCACTTTTCCTATCATGCATAGGAGTGAGATCATCATATCCAATTTCAGATTTTCCCAACATGGATGGCCTTTGGGATGATACAATCCTTTCATGCTTCTCTTCTGATGTAGCATGTTTGGCTTTCATTTGATCATCACCTGCTGAAATATTATCAAATAATAAGTCCAGTGCATCCTTCAACATGGGATTATCTTTGGATTTAGACTTCTCCATTTCCTTCTTGACTGATTCTAGCTCTTCTTCCAACTTTTTAATCTTCATATCCCTTGATTCAAGTTGGACATCAAGTTCTCCCTTGAGAAGTTTCCCTCTACTCATCTCATCTTCCAATTTACATGTTAGCTTATCCACCATGTCACTCTGCTCCTTTAATTTCAATTTTTCTTGAGAAACAGAATCAGAACAACATGAATTCTCTTGTTGTAGAATTTTATTCTTCTGAAGTAGTTCGGATATCTCTGTAATTAGATCCGCATTTTTAGATTTCAAATTCTGAATCCCATATGTGTTCAGATTCTTCTCTTTGTCACCAGCTTTTTATTTTTCCACCTTTTCAGATCTCTTTCTCAATTCTTCATCTTGAGAGTCATTTTTCTCCCTCAGATCAGTAGCTACATCAATAATCCTTTTATTCAAGCCTCTTAGCTTGTTGATCTCAGTTCTCAGTGCTTGGATCAGAATATCTTCAGATTTAACTTCATCGGTGTTTCCAACGTCACTTGGAATATCAAGTTCTTCGATTCACTTGACTTGATATTTCACTTTTCTATTCAATCCATCGATCTCCCTTTTCTGTTTTTCAATCTTAAGCTTATACTCACCAACTATTTCTGAGTTCTCTGGTGCTGATAACTTGAGTTCGTCAATTTTATCCATCAAGTCAGACTTCTCTTCTTCCTGCTGCTGCATATAGAGTTTGGCATCATGAACAACTTTGTTAGCATTCATGGTTTTGGCTCTCCAAACATATATCTCTTCAAGAGAAGCCTCTAACTCAGCTTCCATATCTATTCTTCCTTCAATTATTTCTTTTTCATCATCACTTGTTTCAATATTACTTTGAAGTTCATGTACTTCACTCATTCCTACATCATGCTTGAGTGAATAAATATTTTCCCTGTCAGATTCATCTATACCTTCCTTCAGTAAACTTTTTGATTCATTTAATTGAATCACACTTTATCCATACACACTTTCACACTAAGGAATACCACCTGACTTCTGCTTCATCATGGATGTTTTTCCCTTTGCCATGACTCACTGAGATAAGTGTAGATTGATTCTTTAATCACACAGATCGACTACACCATGTCGGAGCAAACAAATCTGATAAAAGCAACCCTCCATCTGATACCAATTGTTAGGACCAATAGGGGCCTATATACCCTGAGAGGGGGGGTGAATCAGGGTATGGATATTCTTTTTCAAAGTTCTTCCTGCCCCACTGAATCTTGACCTCTTTGTTACAAGGGTCACTTTGTTTGAACTTGTGTGTATGTTATGATCACTTACTTTATTTTTTATCTGATGATGATGCTTTAAATGAAATGTAGGAAAATTAGCAGGAAGACGCATAGATTTTTTACTTGGTTCACCCTCACTGGGCTACGTCTAAGGAGCATACGCCGACAGGTTGCCGGTCGTACCAAATTCCACTAATCTTTACAAGATGTGGATACAATGTTCGGGCTAGATCACTTCTATGCTCAGGCTCACTTCCTTTACAATGTTTAGGGTTATCTCACTACTTTACCAAGGGTCACTCTTTGTTTCTCTCTCTCTAGCTCACTGCCGGTGGAGAGGATCACCTTCTTCCTCTTCCTAAGCTCACCGCTCTGTGAAGGGATTCACTCAGAGTTTATAGACCTGTAGGTCTCTTCATTTGCATGAAATAATGCATCTTCAACTATTGATATATTCTCTATTGAAGTCCAACATTCATCCACTGATGAATACCTTTTTACATATGAAAACTGGGCAATTCACTTTGGAAACGCCTTCGCAAAGCACCCTACATAGCTAGGCTCCCAATTTCGCAAATCTCAAACAAGCCTTCATGAAGCTCTTTCCTTTTCACGAATCTCTATCGCGAAGAACTCTTGTGATGCACAAACCTTCGCAATGCTTAGGCTGTTGCGGAGCTCCTGCCTCTCCGCGCAGCTCACTGAGCCAACGCGGGGCACACAACTTTCACAGAGCTTAAAATAGCCACCGCGAAGATCCCCTTTCGTGAAGCACACTGCCTTCGCGAACCACCCATGTGAACTGATAGAAATGGATTTTCTCTGAAAATTCTCTCCTCCTCTCTCGAGGGGGTCAGCCTCTATTTATAGGCGATTCCACCGACCCTCGAACTTTCCGCGTGAATTCAATGCCACGTCATCTCAAATCATGATGCTCTGATATTTCCGCCAGAATTCTATCCAAATCGCGAAGCACCACGGAAATTTTGCCATTCGCGGAGCTTGACGTAGTCGTGAAGAATCATCGTCAACATACATTCGCGCCTTCGCCGCGAAGCTCCCTCGCAAATCCCTTCACCACCGCGATGCGCTTCAGCCTCTGCCGTTCGCGAAGCTTGACGTAATCGCGAAGCATCACCGCCTCCATTTTTCTGGCCTTCTAAAAATCCAATCCAAGCATCCCATCACTGCGATACTCATGCCTTTGCCATATTAAATTATTCTCTTCATGGAAATCCTATTTTCATGATGCTCACCAAACTCCAAATTTTGGACCCCAAAAATTTGGAAAACACTGGGAAACGGCGCTACCTTGTACTGCCCTTTTGTACCGCCTCCAGATCATCCTTTCCTTTGTCATCGTTCTTTGTCAACAAGGATTTTCAACAAATTCTTGGGAACTCAACAAATATCCATCAAAAACTACTTTGTCAACAAACACAATCAACCCAAAACTACTGCAATGTTACCTTGAGGTATTTTTTCCCAACAGTTATAAGAATAGGATTCTTGTGACTCTCATGAAATACCATATGCATTCCAGAAATAAGGCCCATAAATTTCAATTCATTAATGCATTCAAGTATGGCGTTTTCTTGGTTTTTATGCTCAGTACATCATCCACTGCATTTCCCTTTCCATAAAAAGTTGCAATCAAAATGTAAAAGTTCAAAATATATTAGTACATCTTCAATATATATGATTAAAATAACCTAGCATAATGATATATTTTAGTGTGTTGTGGTCTGTATACACCAAAATGAGGTCACCCATTAGATATTGTCTCTAGCACTACATTGTTTGAAATACTAGTGAAAGATCAATGTCATGCATCAGGTAATTATGCTCATCAGACCTTAGTTGGTTATAACCTTATGAAATTTATCTATCCACCAACATTAATATTTCAAAAAAAATTATGACAAATGAATATGTATAGTCTCTTACAGGCTCTGGTAGATTCATAATTGGTACCAAAGTAAGCGTTCCTTTCATCTCATAAATGATTTCTCACAAGCATCTGAAAATAATAAAGTCATTACATTATTATTAATACCCATAATACACGAATCAAGGTGATGAGTTTTTTAGGAAAATTATTTTAATATACATCTATCCCTCATAAACATCATATATCAAACACATTCTTGGGATACACCAAGGAAGCCAGTGCTCACCTTCTCTAGATTAATTGGTTCTATTTATTTTGATATTATATAACCCAATAAGTTCAATTGTCAATCAATTAGTGGAACATAGTAATATTATCATATTACTAATTTTCTCTCAATATATTCAAAATTATTTCAAGATGTTTATCATGGTTACTCTAATTATTAAAATATACTAAAATGTTATACACAAAAACCATTACAAAAAAAACTATGTATAGGGGTAGAAAAGCCTATTAATCAATGATAAGAAAATGGTTGTAATGTTAATAAGTCTAAATGGAATAAATAGATAGTCATATATGATATTCTAGATATAGAAATTTGGACTTGATATATAAGAAGGCTAGACCCACACCTGATGCTATCCTGATATTAGTTTAATATTCCAAAATACTCTAGATCCTCAATTTTAGTATAATATATTATCTATTCAATGTAGTGGATGGCAGTTCATAACTATATTCTAGTTCAAACTTTGGTAATCCATGAATAAATGAATGTTCCCATATGCCTTCATTGCCAGAAGTACAATTAAACCCTAGGATGAAGTATTGGGTTGGATAAAACCATTTGATTCAAAATTCTCTAACTCTATCTTGATCTCAAATAGATCAGCATGTTTTATCTATTATAAAAGAATTGATACTATATATAATATAGGAATAAAATCTATGATAAAATAAACCTCTCTTTTAGGAGAAAATCTAGATAAATATTCCATGAAATCATCCCTCAAAGGATCCACTACTGGAGGGAAGTCATTCTGATGTAAACCTTGATCCTTCAAACAATGTCTATCTATAAAGGTGGTCACACCACCTAGCCCATGATGCTCTGGTCTAGCTCTATTGGTCAGAACATTCCTCTCACACATGTGGAGATAATTGTCTCTCTTTGGTAATCAAAACAATACCATCTGGTGATTGTAGTCCATGGAGAAATGATAGGGAACCACCCAATCCATCCCAATATTTATCTTATATCTCATCATCTTGGGGAAGAAGAGGTCCCATAAGAAGGGATAACTAAATACCTTAAGAGATAAATCTATGTATTGGCACATTCTATCTAATCGTACACCAAGTGATGTATACATGGTCATCACACAACAGAACTAATGAATTCCAAGCATGATACATTCCACAATCGATAAATAGATAATTGAGTGAGAATTAAATGTATCTAATAAAAAATATTTGATAGCAGAGGCTACTAAAATAATATCTCTTAATATATATGGTCCTTCACTATGATCCTTGGGTATCAACTACGATATGTGCAACTAGTGTGGTTCATGACCCTGCACTATAGATGGACTACCCTGAGTAGGTCTATTCTAATAGAACTGATAATCGAAGTCTGGATACCTTGGCCATGACCTCCTCATCAGTGTGCTTAGACAATGCTACTCCAACTCCTAGCCTGACATAGCATAGCTGATCTGACTCCAAGAAATGGAGTAGGTGCAGATCCTCTTCCACTAGATGTAAGTGGAAGGGTTTGATGGAATCACGGAAGATGTATCGTGTGGCCGAAAGTAAGAAACTCATGCGTGTCATTATCACACTGAGTATTAATATTCTATTGTCTTCTATTCTGATAGAATATTATTGTGATCTTAGTGTATATACATTTTCCATCACTACTCTGAAGATAAAACTTGAGTCTAGGGTTCCTATTACTGGAAGAACTATTTCATTATCTCAGCACTAAACCATTAAACCTGGTATTATGGGATTCCCTATGTTATTTCATAGTGATAATAGGTTCACTTGCGATTTTATAAAATGTATATAGGTGGAAGAAATTTTATTATGTGTGGATGAAATACTTGATCTTGTCCTCAATGTATCTCTTTTGATATCAAATCCTTAACTCTAAGTGGAGAATTGAAATATAACATTATTAAATATTATGACTAGTTCATTATAGATATATCACCCAACTTTAGAAGAATAACCTCCCTATATTTTAATGCTCTTAGAATCTAAGGGGAAAAGTATTCATAGAAGGCTGTCTGGAAGTCTTCCTAGAAAATTCCAAGATAAAGACCAACATGAGTAATGACATGCCACCAATTATTGGAAGAATAACGTGTAATGTAAGTGGAAAGCTTGAACATCCTATCAATTCATATATCAATATCTTTAAAGATAGAAGGATGTCTTACTGCCAATACTTAGTATATTGAGAACCTCTATCCTCTAAAAATATGGGATAATTATTCAGTTGGAACTCATGAGTCATATCATTCATCATAGGCATAGTTCATGGAGAACCCAACATGGACCGAATCAGATAAAGTAAAAACCCACAAAGTTGAGTATTAGTTCTCAAATCAGGTATAGAAATTGGTGAATTAGGAGGAAATTTTGAAGGTAGGACTTGTGGCATAGGGACCACCATCTTTGGAGAATGGTCATCACCTCCATCTTAGTTCATTACTCAAGTATTCCATGGGGGAATATCTATAGAAATTAAAATCACACACCCAGTATTAAAATCAGAATTTGACAAGAACATTAATAAAGTGTAATACAAGTAATGGTTCACTAAACATGGTTTATTGTCCCAACTAACTTCTTATAATTACTAGTTTTTGGTAAGTGATCTATTTTTAATTTATAGGGGTTCTAATATATAGAGGTTCAATTGTAATTTAATGAGTGAAAAACCCTTTACATTCATAATTATCCTCATTATTTACTGGAAACTATTTAATTTTATTTATGAATATATATTTTATGTTTATATATGAGTTTATACACACCATATAGTTTAATTAATTCCAGGGATATTTCTGATCAATAATGGTCATACAATATATAAATTCATATTGATATCATTTTAATTTAAACCAACATCCCATACATTCAGTCTCAGAATGTAGCGGGTAAAATATGATTTTTCAATTTGATGAATTATTAATTCCTATTTATAAGGTCAATTTCACCATATGAATTGAAATTTGTAGTCATGTAATCACATCCAAATCCCAAATCACGTAACCAATGTCACAATGCTTATATGGGTCAAAATTTCCTTTTAAAGATGTTACCATCAATATATACAAGAAAGTATTATTTAGGTTGATGCTGACATTTTAACCAACTAATATCCATTACATGAAGAATATTCTAGTAAAACATGAAAATGTAGCAATAATTTCTAACTTTCTAATAATTTTTAAGGTAGATAATAAAATAAATTAAATTCACATTTATAGAATTGAATATGCATGGAATTTGAATTATAGGTGAATATAATGATGCATGAAAAAAATATCTATGTCATACCATGCCAAGATGATTTACCCAAAATCACATCAAATATCACAACTCATGTAAATCACCCAATGGTGAAATTATATCAAATGCAATAAGAATAATACAGAACAACATTTTCTCATTCTAATGAAACATGGTATTTAACCCAAACATGGGTTCTCTATTCCTAAACATGAATTATAACTAATTCCCACATTTTCATAATATTATTTCTAAATTTCCAATTCAATAAGAGTAAATAAATAACTCATTTGATACCACTTTGTGATGTCCCAACTGGTGTTTCACTCAAATGTTCCTCAGACTCTTTTGTCCATAAAGCCTCAAACACACCTCCTCATATTCTAGAGGCTACTGACTAGTAGTGCAGGATTAGGGTGTGTCTTTGGGGATAATATACCCTCATTTTATAGTGGAGGACAATCGATATATTATCATATTGATAATAAATAGCATGAGCAGTATAAGAAATCAGTAAGACTGGAAACAAATATAAAAATAATCTAACATGTGATAAATAGACACCCAACAACTAGGACAATATAATATAAAAAAGATGAGGTAATTTCATTTCCCTAAAAAAGTAAATTAATATGTACATAACATTTGGAAAACAATAAAATACATTTTATAAAAAAAATTAAAAACTCTAAAAACTATCCAAGCCTCCCGAATGATGGCTCCATCATCTGCTACCAAGATCCCTCCTAAATCTTGTAATAAAATTTTAATCCAAGTCAGGATTCTATGAAATTTCCATAACTATAATCATAAAATATTCTTAATTAGTAACTTTGAATAATATAGTGTGTGATATAAATCTCAGTTGGAAACAACTAATAGTGTCTATACAAATCCAGTCTATATAAATTGAACAGTTTATAGGTATATAAATGTAAGCAATTATAAATAAATAACTAAGACCCACTTCAGCCAATAATAGAAACTGGAAAAATAAGCATTTAATTAATTGATTAAAATTATTTTTATAATAAGGTAAATATTATATAAATTTTATAGATAATAATGTGACATGATTTAATAATAACAGATGATCGAATATATAACCGACGCATTTGTGTCCTCAAGGGTTGAGGCAACTCATTATTGTATCTCATGTAGTCTAACAATAAATATATATTAGTGAAATCTAATGGGAAACACCGAATTAATTCTATTATATATGATTATAATTGTTCCCATGGATCACATTCATGGTAATCAGAGGATAACAAATATTGGGTCTAATGTGGTGATTCCATGTCACCACATGACTAAATACATCAAGGTAAATCCAAGGATTGTATCCAGCAAATTATAATACCTAGAGAGAATTGAATTGATGTTATGTAATCATGTATGAAATCCACTAATAGACCACAACCATGTTCAAATTTGGTTATCTTCCTTGGAAATTATCTCTTTGAATCGGAATGGAATCCTCTTAGTGATCAGGTTATTCACTCAAAATCCAAAAATGGATCATGTCTGACCACTCCTATAAAGATATAAGGGTCCATATTCAATTAGAACCCTATAAATATATAAAATTATTCCATTTAGACCATGTGATACTCTCTCCATTTTACAAGTCTTTAGGTTTACTCTATTATCATTCATCAACGTTACAAAGTTATTCAAGGACACTAAATGACATGTAAATAATAATAATTCATCTTATATTTCACTAGACCAAATCCTACGTAAATATAATTTACAATTAAAAATTATGATTTGTTAATTAAATTGAATCTCGTACATTATATGGTCAATTGATTACTATATAAAATATCGTTACATTTTATATGGTCGATATTTTATTAAACTATCCCAAGTAATATCAACAATATACTTTCTATTTATCTGATATATTTTTTCTTAATTATGTAGGAACACTTATATTATATATTTCATGTTAGAAGCACCTGAACAATGTCACAAATGAACCCAACATGGGTTGCCAAAGTATAAATGAATAACAATATTTAAGGGGTTGGTCCACGTTGACCTCTAACGTTCCAAAAACATGAATAATATGTTTAATTTAGGCTCTTGGATACCGGTTTAAGGATTAAAATAATGGAATATGGTTTTTAGAGCATCCCCTATTGAAACCAGTGTGAAAAAATTGACAAATGTTTATAAATGACAATTATTTTATTAGAAAGTATTAAACCACCTACCATTATCCTATAACACTCCTCTTATATAGCACTGGCCCGTAGTTATTCATAGATGAGATGAAACATATAGAACATGACAACACCCAAAAAATAGGACATATGAGACTCCATCAAAATAATGTTATACAGATAAATAATAATGATGAACTGATCCTAAGGTATAAATCAATTACTCAAAGGAATCTAATGAGATGATCGACTCTGGATTCTGTGTATAGATAGAAGACTTATAAATGAAACTACTTTGAATGGTTTGAGAGATTTTCATCGTAAGGATGAAGAAGGAATCAATCTGTAGAAGTTTGGGGGAAAATAATTTAGGTTATAATAATTTTTTACAGTAGAATGGTTATTTTACCGAAAACATATTGGTCTCATAGCTTTCTTGCATGATTTGGAAAGCCATGGTCCAACCATGAGCCATGATCTGTTAATGGAGGGGTGTCACACAGATATAGTATATCATTTGGGAAACTATACTGAAACCATGTTTTTAACCTCTAATAAAAATTATATACATTTTTCATGGGGGATTGGATATTGGAGTACTCATAGGGAAAATAATAAACCATATTCTTCACACTAAAAATCATCGAACAGTTATGAGAAACCATGCGGGTTTGGTTTCACTATTTCTACTAACTGTACGACATAGTGATTTCTCACACCATCTATGGTTCTATGCTTTGAAAATGACTTAGACACCAGAATTTCCTTCATTTCCTCACTTGGAATTCATATTATGTTCAATATAAATAAAATCCCTATATTTAATGGATATCTATCACATTGAAAAACCATCTTCTTATAATTCCATTCAGTTTCCTAGTTTTTTCACTGTATTTAGTATTTTACATCTAAGAGTTGGATGGTGGATTCCCTGAAAATTGAATCAAGGTAAGGTTATTTCAATTATCACTCAACACGGTCATATGAAATTCATGTTTCTAAGACTCTTTTATTGATGTTTTTTCATTTTTATGTGAGTGGTTATAATTACTTCAAGTTATAGATTTGATTAAGGTAATGTCTAGGTCTTTAACTTGGATGAAATATGATTCATATTTTAGTAGATATTGATGACGGATTATATCATCCAATGTTACATGGATGTACCACTGACCAGAGTAAGTTCAAATAAGATGGAAAATATAAAGGAGGGTTTTGATCATAAAGTAGTCAGATTAGTTAAAATTTTACTAACCCAGATTTTTTCTATCAACATATAGGAAGAGAATACCATAGGATATTAGATGAATAACTAGGTGGATAAATATGATAATCATCTAAAATAAAAAAAGTTGTTCATGAATCATTTGTTATTTATCATGAGGTTTTCATAAGGATTGATAGAGGTATATCAAATGAAAAATTTCAAAATTATTAATGGTTAGAATAAATTAGTGAAGGTGATGTTCACAAATGATGTATGTGCTCTTTTATTTCAAAAATCACTAAAAAAATTATAGTATGTGATTGATACAAAATATAGTAATTATGGATAAGAATATAATTTGGAATTTTATGATGATAATAATATAATACACAATGAAGAACCTTAACAAAGTGAAGATCAAGCCCAATTCAGAAGTTCTCTCAATACATATTGAAAAGGATGGTCACCCTAAATTTGATATTTGAAGAAAAACAATGTAAAAAGTCATGATAAATAATCATAGGATAGTTGGATTTACCAATTCATATATATTTTATTTTTATAATGAAACACACATTATTACAATTTAATGAGTTGCAAGGATGATTCTAAAAGCGAAATAACTTCCAAAAGTCAAAATTTTGTTAGCTTAAAAGAAGTAAACAACACATTGTTACATAGTGTGAAAAATATAGTGTATTAAATGGTTATTAAATATAAAAAATCACTTCATAAAATAAGATATTAGAGATATTGTATAATTATACATCTGGAAAGTTTGACATGGAAAATTTGGAGAACAATAAATCCTTAAAGATTATGGGAAAATAATATGTTAATTTATGAATAAAGAATTGGGTTTACTTGAAACTAAAAGATATTGGACACATCCATATTATATGGAATAATATTATTTATATAATATAACTCAATTAAGATGGCTATGGTACTATCATTGTCGAAGGAGTTTTAATAGTAGCAATAGGGTCTATGGTGGTTATATAATGATTGAAAGATGTGATCCTTTATCTAAAAAGACAATCATATAGATATAAAATGGTCATAAAAATATATTCATAAGATATAGATCTTGGGAATTTTAAAATCATAAGCATTTTTAAGAAGAAAATTATGTTTTTTAAGACTCATGGATTTCTAAAATGTGATCACATGGAAATTGGATGTTGTAAAAGTTGTTTTTTGAGGAAATAGGGAATGAAATCCTTTTATTTATATGTATGGATGTTAAAAGAACCAATTTTAGATTTATTTCACTCAAATTATTTGGTACCTACCCCAATTTATAATCACTGAGGTGAACTCTTATTTATTACTTACATTGATGTTGCTACCAAAATATTTTGGGTTTACTATTTGAAGTGTAAGACTAATTTTTTAGGAATGTGTTCAATGGAAATCCAGGGAAGAAATTAATTATGGAATAAGGTAAAAAACAGTTTGGATAACTAATATTGGTGAGTACACCAAATATTAGTGATATTTCTTCGATAAAAAGGTGATTATACATGAGAACACAATGTTTGAAACACTATAGTAAAATGGGTGGTTTAAATGATGATTTGGATGTTCATTAAGAAGTTGAAAATTATATGTTTATATTATTCAATATTAAATGTAATTTTATCAGAATATTTTAGCTTAATAGTATATCATATCAACCGAAGTCCAGCATTGGTATTTGGGAAGGAACTTCTTGACAAACTATGGTCTGGTAAATTTTGGAATGTTGCCTACTGAAAAATCATAATTATCAAATAATATTTTCATGTTGACTCTAAATATCATAAAAAACAAGATGAAAATTCAAATGTTTTGATTCCTAGTTTTGTATAGGGATTTTAACTTTTGTAACCAGTTATGGGGTTGAGATAAGAGTTAAGTCATCAAAATTAAATATATTCACTTCAACGAATGTGTTTTATTTTTGAAGGATTGAAACAAGATATAAACGAAATTGATATTAAAAAATTGGAAATTGAATTATAAGGTGATATGAATGGGTGTAATAAATGGAGTAAACTTTTGGATAACTCAAATGATGATATTGGGTGTCTAGAAATGGGGGTGGAAATGTTATAATTGAAAATTTAGAGTCTACTGAAGCTCATGTGGGAGTATCAAAAGTTGGGACCTTATAAGATAGGAATCTCAAGTAGTAGAAATAGATTGAACTACCCAGTTTAGAAGACCGACAAGAGTTAAGGGATCAGTTTACTGGTTTTGGGGAGATATAAAATTTCATTTTCTGATGGATAAAGGTGAAATATAGTGCTTAGAATAATAAAAACTGCTATGTGACTCGAAGAATTGGATGTTAGGATTGGATAAATAAATTCCTTAATAAAATTATAAATGAACATGGGATATAACTGACTTAAAAAAAGGAAAAATATCACTTCAGAAGAAGTGGGTTTACTTTTTGAAGGATAATTTTATGGGTAAAATGTGATATGATGATTGACTAGAGGAAGGGATTTCAATAGAAGAAATGTCATGAATTCGCATAAAAATTATAATAATTTTTGAAAAATTTCATTATCGAAACTATGTTGATCATGCTTACTTCAGAAGATCTAAACCATTTTTATATTGAGGTAAAGGAATTGTTTTTTATAAATATTTAAAGGGTGATAATTACATGGAACAAAAAATTAGATTAATGGAACAACTGATCATGAAATTATTTTATAGGATGAATAAAACTATTTGTGGAAAAAAGCAAGCACCAAGATAGTGGAATAAAAAATTCAATATATTCATGTTAGTAGAATGATTATGAAGGTTCAACAAAGATCATTCCTATTATTTGATGTATTCATATGATGGGACTCTGATCATATTACTCTTAGATATTGATGAACTTTTTATAGGTGAACAAAATGATATAAGTACTCAGAATCTGAAGAATGATTTATCCTTATGATTCAAAATGATGTATCTTGGAATGAAAATAATGATTTTGATGATAAAGATAAAGATGTATGGTAAAGATGGAACCCCAAAGTTATACTACAATGACTACATTCAAAAGGTCATTAAATGGATTGAAAGGTTCATATGAAAGCTTGTTTCATCCATTCCTTTTGGAAAAATCATGTTATAAATTGAATAGGCACCAGAAAAAATATTTTAAATTGGAAACATAGATAAAGTTCTAATCACATAAAAAATAGGTATATTTATGTATATGAAGACATGAAATTGATATAAAATTACTTTTTCATTAGTATTTATAATTCATTTTGTGTCAAATATGGTCAGGGTACACAAAAAATATATTAATTGGATCCTTTAGTAATTATAATGAAATAAAGATAAACCCTATTTCTTTGGGATGGATAAACCTTTTCCGGAATATATTGATGCTAAAATCATTGTGGATTCAGACAACCAAAATAGCACAACATTGTTTTTTTTAACATTTTGTGGAATAATAATTAACTTGATATCATGGTTGTAGTATATTTTTACTCAATGTAAAATCGAAACTTCATATGCACTGTAAATAGAATTAAGGAAAGAAATTGTGTGGTTGATGATATTTTTTAAGGATATGAATATCCATAGAATGAGGATAATATTAATTGTAAATATATATATATATATATTATTCATGTGCTTTATAATTCATTAACAGAATTTTGAATGAATTTTTTACTTTGAATATTAATTCACTGTATGTTTGTAATTCCCTCTTAAAATTCACTATTACATGGTACATTTTTGAACACCTCCTAAAATACAAATATCTTGATTTTATTTTCATATTTTATGTTCAGGTCTTCCATGATATAAGGAACAATTCATGTTTTTGGACCACCTGATGATTCACATTGTAAGACCACCAATGTTGGCTTGAAGTAAAAACATGCTGGGATAAGTAAACTGAACAACGGCCTATCAAAGCGATAGTAGAGGCCACAATACATTCCCAGAAACTCTAAAAAGTTAACCGATGATATAGTACAATAAGGAGAAAATTTTATAAAATAGTGACATGAGAAAATTCTGAGTGTTAAAGGGAGTTCTATGTAGATCAACATAGAGATAAAATTCAGGGCCAGATTTGGCAGCCCAGAAAAATAGCCCACCTATTTAATCATATCTCGCCAACCATAAATTTATTTGGGATGATATTTTATAGAGATCGAGGAAACATATAGATATTAATGTTTCTATTCTATGTACCACTCCAATTAGTCCATCTATAAGGTAATTTTGGCACCTTGGTTTAGTGGATGAAAGCTGGATGCCACTTCGGGTCAAGGATAAAGAAGTCCACACTCTCTTACATTCCACCACCATAGGCCTACCATAATCAAGTGGGATCCTTTTTACTATTGGGATCTCAACCCAATCCTCTTAAAATGCCTATTTAAGTCTGTATTGGTGGAGGATTTTATCATCTCTGGTTCTTTCTTTCATTGTGATATTATGCTGCAATTTTGTTGCCGCATGTTTGTCTCTCA
The DNA here is from genome assembly GCA_963277665.1 of Viscum album. NCBI lineage: Eukaryota > Viridiplantae > Streptophyta > Magnoliopsida > Santalales > Viscaceae > Viscum > Viscum album. The sequence goes on from OY728133.1 coordinate 1,975,484,934, forward strand.
CATGTATGTTATTATAATTCATATTAGTTTCATAATAAAAGATATTATTATCCTCTTATTATAATCTTATTCATATAAAATTTATACAATTGGATCATGGTGTGAATTTATTCATAGTAATCTTTGTGAAATTATCACACAATGGTGGTGTGATCGTTATTTCATTGATTTCTTTAACTTCTCTATTTCAAGCTCATGGGTCTACTTCCCACTTTCATTGAAAATGTTGAATCAATGGATGGATAACCCTATTATGGGATGATCTATGTGAGTATCAAGGGGATGCATTGGATTTTATTATCACCCCTTAATGCCTAATCACTTCTTTTAATTGAGTTTTTTATTTTATTATTTAAATCATCTTCTTCCTTGTTGAATTTTAAGGCCACATACTTCAGGTGATAATATGAACCATTATCTTGGAGTGCTCATTAATTTGATCCTCCTAGTGTATAAGTGATTATTATTAAGTTTTTTTGTTTGTAATGAAACCATTAAGTTATGAATTTTTTTGATCTTCTTGAATAAACCCATCTCAAATATAAGAAATTGAAACTATTAAAAAATAATTTCATCTAATCCACCCCAAGTGATAAATAAGGATCAACCCTTCTCATATTTTAAATTCACATAAGTCAAATAGTGTTTGCTCAAACATATCTAATATCATCCGAAGTTGTACACTTAATATCCATAATCTTTCCTTATAATGTTTTTGTCTATAGGTTTCTTCTTAGGTCTTTGAGGAATCGACAACACAAGCTACTCTATATTTGACCGCTGACCCTATAAACATGTGTAAATTAGGGAGAGACCAAATTATGGAATTGCTTATGGGTACCCAAGTAAGTCATCTATACACCCATTATATTTTCCAAAATTTCTTATATTCTCATCCAAATTATCTTATCTTTTCCCTTTCTCTTTTTTTGTGCATGTCTGCCTACACACGTGACCAATCAAACCATCTAGTTAAGGTGGATAGTCTTGGGTTTGGGGATTCAAGTACACCAAGGTATCTATTTAAACTAGATCATAATATTACAAATACTCTTGATTCAAAAATATATCCCATTTAAATGGAAGGTATTCAAAGAAACTAACTCATAAACCCGAGTGGGAAGAAAAATTGAAATCCAAATGAGGCAGCCCCAAACATGGGGAATGCAGTAGATCAAACCATGAATGACTACCTCACACATACTTGGACCAACTCCCCCACATACATTAGACCAAAACATATATTGTATTCCATCTAAATATATATACCCAGTTTCTTATGTTACCTTCTCACATTCCATGGAATGGAGTTCGAGATTCCCTACCATCATGTTAGGAGTTCTATGACATTATAGAATCCATGTGTCTTCCACATAAACTAGAACTATACAATATGATAATATTTCCCTTTTGAATAAAGTATTGTGAAAAAAATTGTTTAAAAAATTTAAATCCATCATCCATTAACTCATGGGACCAATTATAATGAGAAATCTACAAAAAAATAAATTCCCCACCAGAAAACAATTGCACTAAAAAAGTGCATCCAAATATTTCTTGAAAAAGAGGGAGAGTCATTCTATGAAACATGTGAGAGGTTAAAATACACCTAAACATTGATACACACCATGGTTTTTGGATTCTTGAACAAGTGATAATTTTCTATGATGGTTTGGGTCTTGAAAACAAACAATTCAATGAAATGATGTGTAATGGAACCTCTAAAAACAAAGCCCGAATTGATGCTTATGAGTATCTAGAAATTATTTTTGAACAAAACCAAACATGGGGAACATCAAAATATTCTGAAAAGCAACAAATAACTACTGGAATTAATACACATTGAGTATATTAAAGCCTTAGGGGGAAACTTGTAGCAGTCACTAGGAAGGATGAAGAGATAAACCTAAGGAAAGTCCATGAAATCCAAAATATAGACACTGTTTGCACAATTTGTGACAAACATGACTACAAGACTGAAAATTTCCCAACTATTCCTTCAATTAATGATGTTGTTATAAAAAAATAACCTGCTAATTTAAATTCCCTAACCTTCCAAAATTCTCAATACCAAAACACATTGAACCAAAGGTATAATGACCTCCCATGATTCTGCTGGAAAGATAACCAACAACCATGGCAACCACATGGACCAAACCCCTACCGTACACCAAATTTCCAAAACCATATCCAATTCCAACCACAACCATCCCAATATCACCATCCTTATTTACAATACCAAAAACCCATCCAACATGCCATGCAACAACAAATTCAACAACCAATGTATCCTCCTGGGATAAACTAACCAGCACAAGCCCCTACTCAATCTATCCCTATACGAATCCTTACCAGTTGTGTAAACAAATGGAGAAAATTAATTCCAAAATATCATGCCTTAAACATGAACAACAAACCATTAAAACGGGGAAGTCACCCACTCCTACTCAGGTGGTACCGTCCTCAACATTAACGGGATAATACTATTACACACAAACCTCTCAAGAACAACTCAATGCAGTGACTATTTTAAGAAGTGGAAAATCCATTTAGAACATGAAAAAGACATTACAGAACAATTAAAGGCTTCAATAACGTATGAAAATGATGAATAAACACCCATGAATGTTGTAAACCCAAATGAGAATGTGAAAGAACTACAACCACATCAGGAAATCAAATAACATGCTCCCTTCCCTCAACACATGAGGGGGGAATCCAAGATTGAATTGAATGAAACATTGAGGGAAATAATCTCACAAGTCAAGTTGAACATTCCATTTCTCGATGTTATTTGAAACATTCTTGTATACTAAAAATACATTAATGACCTCTACAAATTTAAAAATAAATTATCAAATAAGAACAAAGTCCTTCTGGTAAGAAATGATAGCACAACAATCCAAGGAACCCTTTCACAACATTTGAAAGACCCAGGATTCCCTTACATCAGTTTTGAACTTGGAGTGAAAAATGAATTCAAATCCCTTTTTATCTATGATATAGTGTGAACCTAATTCCATATTCCTTGTACTATAAGTCAGGACTTGAATAACTTCAACTCACATTTATCACTATTAAACTTTTTGATCGTAGTATTCATGTTCCTAAGGGAATCTTGAAGGATGTTTTGGTGAAAGTTGAAAATTTCAATTACCCAGTTGACTTCATTGTCCTTCACAATAACCTAGGCATATGTCCTAGGGAGTAAACACCTATCATCTTTGGTTGTCTCTTCCTTTAAACAATCATCTCTGTTATCTGATTCTGAAATGAGAACATGACCATCACCATTGGAAACCTGAGTCTAGACTTGAACATATATATTGAAAACACTCAAATTGGGGATGATGAAGAGATTCAATAGATTAATAGGATTTTTAGTGTTGATAGTGAACATGAGTAATATCAAGGGATTACTAAAATATGTTTATGTCAAGAGAAGATTTATTTCCTTTTTTCACATGAGAGAAATTTGTCTCTTTAGCTTGAATCTCTTTCAGATAGCTATGTTGATGATTTTCTCGAATCATGAATCAATGATAACATTAGGGAAATAAATGAAATTGAGTCCATACCCATTTATGACACTGATATGGATAATTTTGGGGATAAAAAATCTAATTACAAGAAACCAATTCTATCAAGAAATTTGGACAACGAAACTGAGTTCTACACAAAGTCCCATCCTTCCTTGGAATGTGATAACCAATCTGATCTCAAATTTATTGTTCTACCTTCATCAATCAAGTATGAGTTCTTAGGGGATAATTAACCTTTCCTATTTTCATTTCTTCCACTCTTGAATCCCATAAAAAATGATGCTTCTGGATGTCCGACGAAAGCATAATAAAGCAATTGTGTGAACCCTTTATAATATTCATGGGATTAGACCAGTCATTAGAACACATATAATTGTTATTGAATCTGAATCCAAACCATATTGTTAACATTAGTGGAGACTCAATCTAAATCTTATCTATGTGGTAAGGAAAGAACTTCTTATGTTATTGAAAGTGGGTATCATCTACCTCATTGCTTAGAGTGAGTGAGAAAGACCTATCATGTTGTCCCAAAGAAAGATGGAATTAGTGTGATAGACAATGAGGATGGGGACCTTCTACCTACAAGGGTCAGTAGTGGATGGGAAGTCTGTATTGACTATAGGATGCTCAATTCCCATACCAAGAAAGACCATTTCCCCTTTCAATTTATTGATAAAGTCCTCGAGTGAGTGGTGAGTCATCAATTATATTGCTTTCTAGACGTATTATTAGGGTATAAAAAAATCATGGTCTCCTTAGAAGATAAAATAAAAACAGTCTTCACATGTCCATTCTACACTTTTTCCTTCTAAGACATGCCCTTTGGGTTATGTAATGCCCTGGGTACCATCCAACGGTGCGAGATGTCAATCTTCTCGGACATGGTAGGGGATTATTTAGAGGTCCTCATGGATTAATCATCTGTATTTGAGTATAGGTTTGATGGATGATATCTTAATGTATAAAGGGTTTTGATAATATTATAGGAAAAGTACCTCATTCTAAATTGGAAAAATGAAATTTTATGGTAATGGAAGGACTTGCTCTAGGCCATCTTGTCTATGGTAGAAAAATTGATATTGATAAATCTAAGGTCGACATCATTTTTCACTTTACCACTCCTTAAATATTTATTTAAGTGAGGTCCATATTAGGACATGCTGGATTATATAGAGGGTTTATTAGGAATTTCATCTCTAATTCTTGTCCACTTTGTGCTCTAATTGTGAAATATGCTCTATTTTTATTGACAGAAAGCTATGAAGAATCATTCCCGACACTCAAGTCATCTTTAATCTCTCCACCTATCAGGAAATCTATAAATTGGAAACATCCTTTTGAGTACATGTGTGATGATAGTGACTTAGCCGTTGGAGCAGTATTAGGAAAATGGTGTGATAAAACTACATGTGTCATTGTTTGTGCAAGAAAATATTTATAAGATGCACAAATAAACTGCACCACCACTGAGAATGAGTTCCTTATTGTTGTCTTTTTCTTTAGGGAAATTAGGGTCCTAACTCTTAGGATAACTCATCATTGTAATCAAAAACCATTTAGCACTGAAATACCTTCTCCGAAAACAAGATTCCATGGCTATATTGATTAGGTGGGTCCTTCTTCTTCAAAAGTTTTATTTAACCATTAAGGATGAAATGGGTTTTTTAAATGTTTTAGTTGATCAACTCTTTAGTAGGGAATTAACGGACAAATAAAACCACCTTTCTGTGTTTGATTCATTTCCTAATGATCACATCTATTTGATGACTGATTGACTATGGTATGCTAACATAGAAAACCACTTGGTTACAGGTGACAGTCCAAAATTTCTCAGGACCCATGATAAGAGGAAATACATTTCTGATGTGAAACACTATGTGTTTTATGATCCTTACATCTTCAAGTTATATCCTGATCTAATCATTAGTATTTGTGCTCCTGATACTAAGCATGAGTTCATTCTATGATTCTATCATGTAGAGGCAAGTGGAGGAGAATTTTCCACCAAGAAAACCTCTGCAAAGGTCCTCTAAAGTGGATTCTACTGTCCTAACCTCACTAAGGATTCCTTCCAATTATGAAATATTTGTCCTCATTGTCAACATTTAGGGTCCATTACAAAAAGGAATCAAATAACCCTCTCTTCTATTCTGGCCATTGGAATCTTTGATTGTTGGGGAATAGATTTCACAAGACCCTTCCCAAACACTAAGGGATATCATTACATCCTTTTAGTTGTCGATTGTGTCTCTAAATGGGTTGAGTCCATTTTTAATAAATACAATGATCATCAAACTATGATTATATTTATCAAGGAAAACATACTCTCTTGATTTGGAATTATTAGGGATATCATTTGTGATCATGGAAATCATTTTTGTAATCATCCATTCTCAGCACTGATAAACAAGTATATAATTTTTGACAAAGTGTCCACTTCTTACCTCCCACAGAAAAATGGTCAAGATGAGCTATACAAACCATAATCAAACAGATTTTTGAAAAAACTATTAATCCATCCAGGAAAAATTGGTTAAGAAAACCCTTAAATTCTATTTGGGCCAATAGAACCGCATATAAAACTATTTTAGGAATGTTTACATATATGTTCTTTATAGTAAATCATTCCATTTTTAGTGGATATTGAACATATGACCTTTTAGGAAATTAAAAAAATGAATTATGACCTCTCATTGATGAAAAAAAGACAATTAGATCTCAATGAACTGGATGAACTTAGGAAGGAGGCTTATGAAAATTCAAGGATCAATAAATCTAATGTACAAGCCTAAGAATCTAAAAATATTAAAACCAAACACATTTTACTAGTTAAATATATTATTTTTTATAGTTATAAATTTCAATTAAACCCATGAAATTTGAGGTCTAGATGGTTAGTTCCATACATAGTGCGAACGGTGTACCCCCACGGGGTTGTAGAAATTCAAGATCCCACCAATGGTCAAAACATTAACGTTAATGGTCATAGAGTGAAACCATTCATTGATCCATTCCAAAAAATTAAGTTAATTAAAACATGTGTGAACCTACCTTAGATGAGGAAAATACTTAAAAAATTGAGGGTGTAAGTCGATCAAGTGATGTTAAATAAAAGAACTACATGAAAGGAAACCCGTGGATTTCATCATCGTGAATCATCTTTATTTTCAAATAAGATTAATAAATCAATTTTATATTTTAAAAATATATATATTTAACTATGATTAAGATACATCGAAAAAATTTTACTTGATCTTCTATTTTGACTATAGATGGGTATGAAAGGGGAGGGCTATATTCATCTATGTCACACTATGTGATCCTTGAGTAATACAATACCAAAATATTTAAAAGAAGAAAATTTATCATTAGTTTATATTTATGGGTTTTTAGGTTAATATATATATATATATATATAAGGACACATCATCGGTCGTGGGTTAATCACTGTCACAACCGGCAATGCCTTGGGGACTCAATCTCAGGACCGAGGGATACAGGGGAGTGTTCCTACCACTATCCTATAGCTTATACTTCTTTCTTATTCTATAATATTTTTATATATATCTATATTTAACATTTTTATTATTATTATAAAAATATAAATGTATATATATTGTTTTTTCCTTCTTCCACTATAGAACTCTACGAGTGACATGGAGATCAAATGAGTAATTAGGAGTGTCATGAACTTCAACTTAAAAAAACAGGTGACTTTGTTCCATATTTCTTATTTCAAATTCCTTTTAGAACTCTTCCGTTATACCTATACCCCCTTCTAAATTTTATTTTCTTTAAAAAATGGGGAATGTTTTTTTTATGTTGGGGTGGAAAGAAGGAAAACAAATACATTTTTCTGTATGAAAAAAATGTGTGCAAGGAAAAATTTTCATTAATATTGAACATATTAATAAATATTTCACACTATGAAATTGAATAACAAATAATTTATCATGACCTGATTCTGATTTTAATCCATGTATAATTTCATGAGCATGGATTTTGGAATGTGTGGCTGTTCAATGTGATATTTCATCATTATATATTCTTCCAAATAAAAAAAATTAGAATCCTTTGGATAGTGGGGTATAATTTTAAGTTAATGGGGTCCCCCAAATAAATATCATAGGTTTAGTGATTATTTAAGTTTTAATATGAGTATTCATTAAAAAATTAAAAAAATAAATTAGTAAATAAATAAATTTTCATGTGAGTAATGAAATAACCTAATGTGTGGCTTTAGGAACATGGGGATCATGACTCCATTGTTGACTAGCCCAAAGTTAGTAATTTTAGCTCTATTTGTTGAAATTTGACATTTTTTTTGAATTAGTTAACTCAAGATGATGCCCAAGTATGTGGGGTTCACTTGGTGCCCTATGGTCTTTGGACATGGGAGTAATTGACAAAGTGTCTCTACATGAGTTGACGCTATTGAGTGAAATTTCAATTACTATGGGAAAAATGAAAAAAAATATAAAAATTATAAAATATAAAAATTATTACTCATCTTAATATTGAAATGTTATTCCACCAAGCGCTTTCATCATTTCCCAAGAGAATAAAGATTAACCCCCATGTTTGTTGTAATGCACAATATGTCATCAGGATTAATTAATTTTGGATGAAATATGGAGATGAATTGGAAAAAAGGAATATTCTTTGAATTCAGATATGTTTATAAAACTATCTTGTATTAAAATATTTTGATGGGTTTCATGATTGTTTGGTATAACAGTTTTTTTGTGATCATTGTATATTAAAATTTTTTTGAAGAGGGAATTATAATTTCACATTTTTCAGATATACTTTTCCCGAGACTAGAAAAACTCATGTTGGGGGGTTTGATAATCCATATAATGAGGATAAAATTAATTGTTAATATATATATTATTCATGATATTTATTATTCATTAACACAATTTTTAGTTCTTTTTATTCTTTGAACATTAATTCACATTATGTTTGTAATTCCCACTTAATATGCACTATTACGTGGTACATTTTTAACACCTCCTAAAATACAAAATTGTCTTGATTTTATTTTCATATTTCACTTTCTGGTATCCCATTATATAAGGAGAAGTATATTTTTTGGGGGTACTTGAATATTCACATTAAAAGACCACTAAATTTGGCCTTGAAGCAACAACATTCTATGAAATGTTAACTGGACAATTGCCCAATAAAGAGACTATAGTGTCCACAATCAAAGACCAATAATTCTGAAAAGTTAACTAAACATAGAGGAAATAAAGGAAAAAATTTCATTTAATATTTTCAAGACATAATTTGGAGTGTTAAAGGGTGTCTTATGTGTCCCAATTTGGAGAAAAAATTCTGGGCCAGATTCTGTAGCCCATAAATATAGCCCAAAAATATAATCATATCTCGCCAACCACAAATTAATTTTGGCTGATATTTTACAAATACCTCTGAAACATCCTTAGCTTTATGTTATTTTTCTGTGTCCCACTCCAATTCTTCTATACATAACGACATTTAGGTTCCTCTATTCGGTGGATTAATGTTGGCTGCCTCTTCGGGTCAAGGATAAAGAAGTCCAATCTCCACTACTTTCCACCACCCTAGGCCTACCATACTCAAGTTGAATCCTTTTTACAATTTGGATCACGGCCCAAGCCTCTTAAGAAGCCTATTAAAGACATTTGTGGAGGAGGATGTTTTCAACTTTCGTGATTTCCTTCATTATAATGTTATGATGCAATTTTTTTATCTCACGTTTTTCTTCCACATGTAAGTTGTTCTAATTCATCTTAGTTTCTTAATAAAAGTTCTTCTTCTCCTCTTATTTTGTACTTATTCATATCATGTTGATACTGTTGGCTTATGTTTTGAATTTATTCAATATGAAATTTGTGAAATTATCACAAAACGGCAGAGTGATTGGTATTTCATTCTTTTCTTTTACTTCAATGTTTCCTCCCTCATGGGTCCACTTCCCACTTTCATTCAAACCATAGCATCAATGGAGGGATAACCTTCTTATGTGGTGATCCAAAGAGTAAGAAGGGGATAGATTAGATATTATTTATCACCACATTAATGCCAAATCACTTTTTTAACAGAGTTTTTTATTTTATGATTTTAAAACATCTTCATCCTTGTGAAATATTAAGGCCACAAACATCAAGTTCTAATAAAAACCATTATATTGGAGTTCTCATGAATATGATCCTAAAAGTGTATAGGTGATTATAATTATTTTGTGTTGGTATTAAACTAGTATGTGATGATGTTGTTTGATCTTCTTGAATAAACCCATCTCAAATATAAGAAACTGAAACTATTAAAAAATAAATTCAGTCAATCAACCCCAAGTGATAACCAAGTATCAACCCTTACAATAGTTTGAATTCACTTATTTGACTTATTTGTTTCTAAAACTTATCTAAATTAAAATCAAACTTGGACAATTAATAGCTAAAACCATTCAATTGAATGTTCATGTCTATAAATTTCTTCATAGGTCCCTAAGGAATCGACAACCCAAGCTACCCGACATTTGACTGCTTAAGCATAAAAACATGGGTAAATTTTCTTGAGACCAGGATCTTAGAATAAATCACAATGAAAAACTCTTTTTCTATGATAATCGTAGTGAAATTATCTAATATCAAAACCTATTATTTCCTGAACTAATAACTATTATTAAACTAAAGTGTCATTACATATATTATTTGACAGAGTGTAAAGAGTTGGAGCTATATAAAATATTTTTAACTCAAAATCTTGTGTATATGTTCACCAATTATTTAGTTTATGAAACCCTATGGAAATACCATTAATGGGTTTGAATAAAGTGAATGGAGTGATAATGGAGAAAAACAATTATTATTATTGAAGTGATAATAATATTATTTTTTCCAAATCCTAGATTTATATATATGGATCTTCAAGTTGTCTTTAATTGGGAGATTTTTGTGGTGTAAATCTTATTTTAACTCACTGAATTTGTGTTATGGGAAGGATAATACCTAGAACATCATTAATATGGAATAATGGTCAATATTAGTAGGGAAATTTGAGAAAAGGAAGTTAATCAAAAGGATTTGATGTTCTGATGGCTGTATGTTTATAGGTTATGTTTTCATAATATGAATAACTATTATAAATGATCAAATGATCCAAAAACCATAATTAATAGTTTATTAGTAGATTTTCATAAAGAAAATGTGGATACTAGAGATCAGTGGTTATTATTTCAAATGTAAGAATCTAAAAAAATATAGGAGCTCAGAGTGACTATAATGACTATATAGACACTATTGTAAAAGGGATTAGAGGGCTTTTTAATAGCATGTGAAATAGATTGAATATGATGATAATAATTAAATTTATACAAAAGTATATTCTAAAATATTAATTCTCACTAAAAAAAATTTTAGTTGCTTTTAATTCTTTATACATATGATTGTAATGAAAATAATAGTAGTATATCTAATATTGATGAACGGTACATTGTTTAAACCTTGTAATTATCTTATGTTTTCTCCCTTTTCAATTCCATTACATTTCATGTTTTTTTGAAGTGTTTCTTTATTCAGTATTTTGTGAGGGTTCTCTTTATGCAATTTGTAGGTTAAAAGGCTTATTATCTTCATGATAAATGATTCCAAGGAGTCCTTTTAAATGTTTGGTTTTTTCTATATATTATGTTATACTTCTAGTAGTAAAAAGTTTTAGGGTTGATTTATTAGACTTATAACACAATTATAAAAAGTAAAGTGTATACCACCTATATTTGATGAATTTATAAATAAAAAATTTAAAATTAATCTTCCATTGAAATTCGATTGATAACCAGTCAATATTGTATATCCAAATATAATATATTCTATTATAATAAAATAAGGTTTCATTAATATCGACATAGTATACTATAATTATAAAATGATTATATCCATGAATCTTTTGAATATATATTTAGGAAATAAAATAATTCCAAAATGTAATATTTTTTTTGTTTTTATCAAGGATCTGGTCATCATGCGTCTATTTGCAATGTTTTATTTCAATTAAATATTGTTCATATTTTTTAAAATTGGTTTTTGTAATGTAATATTTGAACTTATATAAATTAATGGGATTGGATTCAGTTTGATTTTTTGAGAAATTTTATAGTTTTCTTTTATTTTATTTTATTTAGTTTTATTAATTTTTCATCAATTTTATTTGGATTGGTTTGGGATTATTTGGGTTTTGTATGTTTTGGATGGATTAGTCTATTTTGATTATAGTTTCATTAATTCTATTCATTTTTTGTTCTATAGATTTTATTTATTTTGTTTCAACTTTATTTCATTTGATTTATATTTTTATTCAATTTTCTTTTTATTTTGTTAGGTCAAATAAATTTAATTTTTTCTAATTAGTTTTTACATTTGTATTGTTTTTTGTTCAAATAGATTTTAATTTAGTATTTTATGTTTAGTTTCGTCTATTTTGTTAAATACAATATGGATTAGTGTATTAATGTTTTTTTATGTTTAGTTTAATTTCATTTGTTCATTTTGATTCAATTTTGGAATTATATTAGTTATCTCATGGGTGGTATTATATCATGTTAGTTAATATGTTTTTTTTGATTTAGTTATATTTTTTATGAATGTTTAATTCTATTATGTTCACATAAGTTTGAATTACATTGATTTGATATATTTCAATTATAAATTCATTTATATTTCAATTTAATATATTTAGATTTTCTCAATATATTTTAGTTAGGTTTTCATAGGTTCAGTATGTATCAGTTTGGGTTGGTGAGATTTTATTATATTTTTTCCAGTAGGTTTCGGTTTTTTTAGTTCAATGATGTTTTATTATATTTCATTCAAATAAATCTAATTTATTTATTTTCATTTGATTAATTTTCATTAGGATTTATTTAGATTAATTCAACTTATTTATATTTATTTTGGTATTATATGGTTTATGATAGTTCATCCACAATTTATTTATTATTTTTTACACTCATTTAAGATCAATTCAAGGGAATATAACCTTTTAAAGAGAAAAATATGACTCTATAAAATTTAAAACTCCTAGATATATAATACCAAATTAACATGAATCACTCATATTACAGGGGAAAACCATAACAAATGGTCTGGATAATAACTTTCTAGGAGGAATAAAATGAAATAAAATTAAATTTCAAATAAAATTATAATAAAATCATTTATATTATGGTTAAATTATAAATCATCTCCAAAATAGAGTTTACTATGGTAATTACTAAAAGGAAAGAGGATTATTTTGAAAATATCATCTCATATGAAGTCCAATATGAGTTTTTTTGGAACAACACACTAAAACTCTATCAATAAAGGTGGTTTTTATTAATGAATAAAATGATATAAAATTCTTTGATATTTCAAAAATGGTTCAAAATGATGAATAATGGATGTTAATAAGGGTTTCAGTATTTCTTGGCAAAATTAAATGATTTGAAATCCACTAAAATTATATACATGATACATGATGAATTTAATGAAAAATTTAGTAACCCAACCCCAAAATCCTAGTGTCAATGTCTTCAAACATTATATTGGCATCATTAAAATGTAATCAATCCCTAATGATTTATCATCTTAATAGTCTTGGTAAAAAAATACATATATGACTATTATTTTACAAATAAATACAATCCCTACAACATAATTTTTTTCTTTTCAGTATATCATTATTCCCAATTAGAATATCCTTTCATATCATTCCTAGTAATATTCTTGGATTCCTGGGGAAGAAAACAAGATAAGGGAGAGCACAAATTATTAGTAAGGGTTTGATATATAAAAAGAAATAATGAATCATGAGAATAATAATTATAGTAAGGTAAATAACAAAACACACGTTTCGTGTGATCAACAAACTGAGAAGGAATTCCATAAAAATGAAATGGTAAATGACTAAAAAAAATCCATTTTCAATAATTGAATAAGGCATAGTGAATATGGAAAGGTAAGAAACTTAAAACACATTCCATTTAAATAATAAACTAATAATGGAATTCCTAAATAGACATATTCATATTAAAAATCATATGAATATTTAATACTGAATAAAAATGAATAAAATGATTAATTATTTGATTCCATGATTCCTAGGTACATGGTACCTTTACCATCAATACCATTCACAAGATGGTTTATAACATACATGATTGAAAACAAATTTTCTTATGCTGGACAAATTATTTGCCCCATGAGACTACTTATGCATCTAGGGGATATCTAGGAATATGACCCACCTATGTCTTACCTATCCAAATAATTCCTCATATATCAAATATCGGATTTAATTCATGAACAATGTGCCTTATAAAAATTCCACACTGGGTGAAATATATGTATTTATCAAAATTTCTCCTATATATCAAATAACATTTAAATAGAACACCACGTGTAAATATTATATATGGTTTTAGAAATAATAATGTCCTTGATAAATGATATGGATATTTAGGGGAAAATTAAAATTCAACTATCACTAGAAATTTAATGTTTCAAGGGGACTACAAAAAGGAATAAATATAGTGATTTTCAGTACTATCCTTGGTCAATGGAATTATAAACTATGTAGAGGAGTAATAATGATAGTATTACTAAATATATATATCAAGTGGGGATAAATATATGGTATTTTTCATTGGCTAATGGAAATACTTTAAAATTGCCTTTTAAATAAATTCTTTGGGAAATTATTATTTTCAATTGGAAAAAAAGTTTGAAAATATTTTTATTTGAAATTCACATTAAAAATATTTTCATGAAAAATTAACCTTTTAAACTTGAAAATTAAGCTTCAATGAAATGATGGTGGGTTCTTTTGTACATATTGTACACGGTAAAATGTGCATTACTTCTGTAAGGTCAAATGTTTCAAAATAATCTTTATAGGTAAAAAGACAAGAAGATTCCTTTGAAGATATTTTGAAAGAGAAAAATGGGTAAAAATGTCTTAATAAATCATTTTTAAATGCTAAATCATTTTTCAAAACCTTTTTAAAAACATGATTTTTTGATGAAAAATGGTTCTCCAACTTAAGAAAGAAATGAAGTTGAGTTTTCTTATAAGTGTTTGCTAAAACATTTTGAGTACTAAAGAGTGGAAATAATGGTACCATTATGTGAAAAATATAATGAATAAACATAGTGGAATTAAATTAAAGATTTTATAGAGAAATAGTTAAATAATTTCCTCTAATGTAAATTCAAGTACAAACAACCCCAAATAAAATTATATTATAAAGTAAACCCTAAAAAAGACCATAACAATTAAGTGAGGCTAAATGAATGAATTGATAAGGTGTATCAATTGTAAATACACATAAAATAATTGTAAATACAGAAATATATATTAAATATTTGTTATAGACATAATAATATAATTTTAATGACAATGTGGAAGAAATGTAACCCAATGAAAAGGTATTGAGTTATGATATTCTTTACCGCTTGTAAACTTATAATTTAAATATCATTAAATGTAATAATTCAGATTGAAACATAAAATAACATTTATATAAAATAGTTCATGATATAATATATGATTATGGTTAGTAGATACAACACAAAAAATAAAAAAGTGGTGATTATGATGTATTCCTCATGAATATAAAGTGAGACAATAATCCCATACCTTGAATTTCCTTTTAGGTGGACATCCTTTTACCACTTTTATAACGGTTTTAAGAATTTTACTAACCAAATATAGAACTAAAATAAAATTTATAATATATTACCTTTTCAAAATATCTTATTCCCTCTTTGTTAATAATCATTCATTATTTTAACTATTTCTGTTGTTAGTTGCCTGGTTTAATAGTATATTTTGACATAATATTTTTGTTCTTATTATGTTGATCATTATTTCACAATATATAGGATATAAAACATGATTTAGTTATCATATATATTTACTATATATATATATATTTATAAAAATACATAATATTTTTATATAGGAAATGAAATTCATTGTTCATGGAGATGGTAGGTCGTACATACACATGAACACTACTTCGATTTATTTTGGAGAATTTAATATAAAAAAATAGATGATATATATATATATATTTATATTATAATTATTGTATCATATTAATTTCTTATATTTTATGTAGTTTTATTATATCAATTCTATATATGTTCCAGGTAATGTGTGTTGGATTCACATTGCTTTGAGGAGGCAGTAGTCCACATATCCACAAATGATGTTACTTTATTCATACAAAATATAAAGCATGAAGCTGTGAGTTATATAAGAAATAAAAAATCATAAACAATTTATAAATACAATATATATCATATATAAACTATAAATACATAATTATTTACAACCTCTAAAGCAGGTAAATGGAATAATGAATTACATCGGTTCACCGTGAGGTAGTCTATCGTACACTTGAACGATGATTGTGTATCCCATTTGATAGATGTGTTTCAATGTTTAGGATTAAATATTATCATAAAAACATATCATTATATTTAAAATACTTATTTTATTGTATAAAAAGGATATAAAAATAAATGTGGTTGTAGAAAAATAAATGAATGAAAGGTGATCATTGAATATTGTTACCTCTTATTCGGGTAACTCCTTTTGGATTCTACCAAAATTATTCCTTGGATTTGTTTATGAAAAGGAGATGCTTTTAAGATAAGGGGAGAGGTTTTGGGATATTATTTTTTAAAAATTCTGATGTGATAAATGTATTTGGATTTGTGAATATGTGGGAGGGGTGATTGCCTTTTTGAAGTGGAGGAGGAGTGGTATTCCTATAAATTTTTTAAAAGGGAATTCAAACAATGTTTTATCCATTTAATTTGTAAAAAATAATGTTAAAATTTTATTAAAATATAGTATATTTTCAATAAAATACCATAAAAGTTCCCTTTGAAATGTTTCTAAGCCGTTTTCCCCTAAAGCTTAATGTTTAGTCCCTTGTTTAACTAATTTTTCTCTAAATTATTGTGATTAATTTTAATTACATTCAATATTATTTTTGATCAAATAATAAATTAACCATATTATACATTAGAAATTATTTTTATTCCAAAAATGGAATCATTTTTTTAAATTCCAATCATATATGCCTCATAAATTTACTTAAAATTAATCCTCTTAATGGGACGAAAATGTGGGTTTTTAAAGTAAAAATGTTCAAATGTTAGCTATGTTTCTATATCCCATATAAAATGGAAATTTATTCCAATAACCCAAATTAGATTATTTTTTTTAAAATTTAACTCAATATACATTATAAAAAAATGAGAATAATATTCAACTATATTAATAAATTATATGTAAATGTAGTTTCAATTAAAATTCTTGTATTTTTTAAAATTCATTATAAAATGAAACATCACTGAAAAATAATAAAAAATAACCCTAAGATAATTTTTGTGTTCTCATTTCAAAAAATTAGTTTACATTGACATTTAAATAAATAAAATTAAAAAAAGAATTGGTCTCAAAATAGGTTCTCCGTTTAATGGCAGTAAATCTACCTTTAGAAAAATATATATTTTTAGGTGTTAAATTAGGATTTTTATTTTTTTATGCCTATAAAATATATTGAATAAATATTAAAAAACATTTATTGAGTATATAATATATATATTTCATTAATATCATTTTCTATTATAAATGAAGTTAATTATATTATGATGAAAGAAATTTATAATCATAGAAAAATTACTTGTTATTACATTGGTCTCTTTATTAATTTATTATAAATTTGTAACCTATGAATGAATTATATATATTATCATAAGATAGTTAATACTATTCATATTATCTAACTTAATATCTAGGCTAAGTCCTGTTATATTAATAATAATGTTTTAGTAATAAATCGTTGTTCGGTAAAACTCGTTCATGCGTGTAACACAAGTCATTGAAGAAAGTCATTGTTACATGTGATAAAATCTTACTCGGTATCGCCTGAAGTAAAAGCTCTATAATATATAATATTTATTTAAAATATAAAATATTTCATAATTTCTTGAGATTTTATATTCTTTTCTATATTTAGTGTTTTGTGTCATACACGCTATCAAATAAAATTTAGTTTTTCGAATTTAGGGGTGTTACATTATTCAAACCATAAAAATATTTTGTCTTTTAAATTTAAACATTATCTCGGTAATAAATTGTTTGATATTTCTATGTTAAAATCCAAAATCAAGATAGTGGTTCATAAATAATCATATAAAAAATGGAGAATAATAAGTACATATGCCATGTGGAATAACATATATGTAGGTCTCTATGTATGAGAACATTACAGGAAAATGGATTTATGTATATGGATGACATGTGTATATATTTATAAGGGTTATTGATTCCATTGATCAAAAGAAAAAGCTAATGGTAAATGTAAATTTTAGGACCTCAAATACATAAATATTGGAAGATCTAAAATACCATTTGTACAACTAAAATTAAGAAAATATTTTTTTAATATAATTTTTCTAGTGTTGAGGAAATATTTTATTAACCATTAATATAAGGATATATAATAACATGATAGGGTTCAATTTCATATGAATAATTCAATCATTTTGTTTTTCTGAAATCAAATTCTAATTTATCTCATACTCCATGAAATGTATATCATATAATAAACTCCTATTTTTAATGAACTAAAAAAAATTAGCAAATCATATGGCCTATAAAAGAGTGAAAATTATTTCCATTTATATCTAGCTATTATTCAAATCCAATATTGTTAATGTAATCTAAACATAAAAAGTAAAACTTTTGGTTCTTTATTAATATTTCTTCATAAATATAATTAAATATATAAAATTACACATTAAGCAGGATATCGAGTAGGCTAGTGATAGGTATGGAACCCTTGATGTCCATCGATCATTGGTTCAGGACCCATCATCTTGCCCAATTTGGTGGTTTGTCACATATTATATGGGTAGTCCTTTTTTGATACAATATTAATATAATTTCTCAAATAAATATGATGTAAATAAATGAAATTTAAACATTAATTAGCCTTTTAACTATGGTTTTCAATACAAAACCAATGCATAAATACATCATCCATTTATTTCTACAAAGGTCCATCCTTTGATTACATTCTGTCCATTTGAAAATGGAATTCACTCAGGTAATTATAGGGTTCCCCATGTTTAATGAAATAAAACATAAGTGTATCCTTAGGTTGATATTTATTTCCATCCATCATTTATCCTTGTAAATTCTTTTTTTAATGTATTTTACCACACATGAAAAATTTCTATGTTCTATTGAGACACTTTTTTGGGTGTCACCTTCCACATTTCTTACATGATGGAAATCAAGACTCATTTTCTATATGGTCTCCACCACTCTAGCTCTTAGAAACCTCCATCTTTCTATTATTTGGCGAGTTTTTGAGTTTGTGAAGTTGTTTGTTGATAATCATATTATGGGAAAACCAATTAGGAATAAACTTGATATCTTTCACTGCTATAGAACCCTTATTTCATTCCTCATTGTAACAACCTTGTACTTCATGTTCAATGTTAGTTTGACCCCTTCTAGTTCGATCCATTTATTGAAACCAGAAATTAGGGTTTGAGTAATAATAGTCATCGTGATAAAATCAAATAATAATTTTCTGTATATCTAAAACATAAAACCTTATCTTCATTCTAAAAAAACACAATTTTATCCTATGTTATACTTTTTAATCACATATTAAAATCCTTCATAGTTTTTTGTAGGTAAAATGTGAATTATGTAGAGAATATTGATTGGAACTATAAAACTAGATGTGTGGTAAGGCCTATTGTCATTTGTTTGGATATGCTCGAGTTAAGACCAATGCACCTTGTTGGTTTTGTTAATCCTAGGTAGATCTATTCCAAAACCACATCCACTTGTTTTACACATACAAGGATGTATTCTAGGAAAACCACATAATCTATATCTAAAATAAACTTTAGGATGTTCTTCTATACTTAATATTTATGTATATCTCAGTGTTATGTTCTATAATATGTGTTTTACTAAATATAAATACCAAATTCTCTGCAAAAAAATAATGCCTGAAGGACTGATTAATTTAGTAGACTTGTTAATCCAGATATATAAATGAGTCTTGTTTTAAAAATATATTCTATAAATACAAAAAAAAAATTTATTTATGATTACATTATTCTATATTTTTATATCAATCAATATCTCTTCCAGTACAATTCATGGATTCCTATTGAAGGAAAAAATAATGGTGATATCAAATGACTGGGGCGAGTTAAGAATAGTGGAATAAAAAATGTCCCTATGGAAATAATCATTAATTCAAGGTAAATAACTAAACACACATGCAATGTAATTAATAAAATGATAAGGAAGGGCATAAATATTATGTATATTTAAAAAAATTAAAACACGTATCATTTAAAATAATTTTCCATGTAATTATCAATATTGAAAGGTAAGAAACAAAAAAAACACTATTTCATAAATAAACATATGAGAAAATGCATCCATAGACTATTTCATAGTAAAAATATCATGGATAGTAATTATTGAATCAAAATGAAGGCATTTTTTAATTATTGTACAATTTTATTCCTTCATACAAGGTATCATTACTATAAAAACCTTTCAAAATATGGTTTATAAAATATTGGTTGAAGTTCCAATAATCCATGAATAGATAACAGATTCCTCCCATGATACTACTGGTGTAATGAGGGACAATCTATAACTGGGAAACTCTCATGTCATACCCATCTAAATCATTCCTCATTCATCGAATAATAAATTTAATTCATGAACAATGTGCTTTATCAAATATCTGTGTTGAGTAAAAGATAACAATTTTTAAATATTTATCTATATATAAAATAACATTCTAAGTCAACACCGTTGTTAAAAATGATATATAGTTTTGGAAATAATCATATCCTTGATAAATTATTTTTATTTTTGGGGAAACATAATGATAAATGATAACTATAAATTGATTATTTTAAGAGGAATACAAAAAATAATCAAGGTAGTGAAAGTAAATACTTTACTTACTAAAAGGAATCATGATCCATCCATAGGAAGAATAAGAATGTTATCAACAAAACATATCCAAAGTTGCGTGATATAATTGTTTATTTTCAATGATAAATAGAAATACTATAAAGGGAACTTTGAAAAACATTTTGATGAAAATATCTATTTAATTTTGAAATCATTGAAAAAAAATCTTATAAAATAACGTTTAAAATTATTTTCATTAAAAAATAAACCTAAACCGTTTCAAATAAATCTTAAAATAAATGATAGTGTGTAATTTTGTACATTACATACAAGGTAAAAAGAATATTCCTTTTTCAAGGTAAAAAGGTGGTAAAAGTTACATGTTTAGAAAGTGCTAAGATGCTTCCTTTTAAGAAATGAAAAGAAAAAAAAAAGAAAAACATTTTTAATAAATCATTTAATAAATGTGAGAACATTTTTTAGAACCTATTTAGGGAACAAGGTTTTTAGAATAAAACATTATCTCTCACTAAAGAGATAAATGTTGTCTTGTTTTCTTAAAAAAATCAAAAACACATTGTGTACCAAGGAGTGGAAATAATGGTACTTTTACATGAAAAATTCTGTAAATAACCACAAAAGAACTAAATAATTATTAAACATTGATCAAAAAATCTCCTCTAATGGAAATTCTAGTGAAAATAGTCCTAAATTAAATATGAATGTTTTGTAAAACCTTGAAAAGACCATAACATTGAAGTGAGACTCAATAAATGAATAGATTATGTGTATCAACTGAAAATTATTAAAAAATAATTTTAAAACAATAGATATTAAAAAGTTATTACACTCATAATATTATAATTTTAATGGAATAAATAAAGTAATATATCCTAACTAAAAGGTACCAAGTTATGAAATTATCAACCACTTGGTAATATTAAATTCAAATGCCCTTAAATGAAATAAATTATTTTGAAAAATAAATTACCCGGAAGATAAATTAATTCATCATATAATACATCAAAATTGGAATTATATACACCACACAAAATAAATAACTATTTTTTATGAAGTGTGCATCACGAAAGTATAGATGATACAAGAATCTCCAACCTTGGTCTTTCTTTTGGGTAAACCCCTTTAACCTCGTGTATAATAGTTTTAAACATGTACATGATTTACTAATGTACCATACTCATATTTATAATCTATTATCCTTTTATAATTATTTATTAGCCATTTTTTAATTACCCGTCAATATTTTCACTATTTTACGTGATAATTATCGAGTTTTTCGAGTATGTTTTGGCTGTTTAATTGTCTTCTTCTTATGTTTATCATGATTTCATAATCTCTATGAAGTAAACAATGAAGTAATTATCATATATATTTTTTATAAATGTGTTCATAATAATCCATAATAATTCAATATAGTAAATGAACTGCATTATTCATGGAGACGGTAGGTCATACGTACGCCTGAACGCTACTTCAATTTCACGTTTTTATTTAAATTAATGAAAAATAATATTTATATATATATATTTATATGTATATTATATGAATATAATAATTATATTAAAATTTTCATGCCATATATTTCGTATATTATTATTAAAACCATTCTTTATACATTCCATTTATACTGTGAATGAGTCAATTACTTTGAGGAGGTGGTGGTACGCACATCCACAAACGTTTTTATCATATTAATAAAAAATATAACAAATAGAGGTAAAAGTTATATAAGAATAAATAAATAATAAGGACTCTATATATCATATTTAAAATATAAATCTATCATTATTTTCAACCCTGAAATATGGTAAATGGAAGAACAAACAATATCGGTTCGTGAGGCGGTAGTTAGTCATACAGACAAAGGATGATTTTGTGTCCCATATGATAGATATTTTTGAAAATGTGTGAAAATATATTATAATAAACAAATATCTTTAGATTAACTATAATTATATAATTATATAGCAGGAATATAAAAATAATTGAAGGGGTTGAGTTGTAAATGAAATAAAGGTGAAGGTTAAAGAACATTACCTCTAATTTGGATAACTCCTTTTGGTTTATACCAAAATACACAGTTGTTTTTATTTATTCCTAAGGTGAGACGTCTTGGATTAGGGATGGTGTTTTGGAAGCTTATCTTGTTAATTATTTGGAGAGACAATGTTCCTGAGATGTGTGAATAAATGGGATGGGTGAGTGTCTTTTTATAGTGGAGGAGAGGTGTCAATCTTGTAAATTTTTTAAAGTGGAATTACACCAACAATATCTCATGTAAAGTATCTCAAATAATGGTAAAAATTATATATATGTTTGTATAGGGTCAAACTATAGATATCATATTCATTTTGGACATGAATATAGGTCATTTTTTTCCTTATGTTTAAGGTTTATTTTCTTCTTAAGCCAACTTTTCTCTTAATCATAGTAATTAGCCTTAATTACATTCAGTAATTTTTTCTAAAAAAAACTAATTTGACCTTGTTACAAATTATAAATTATAAGGATTCAAAATATGGAATCCATTATCCAAATTTAAATCACATAAATTCTAGAAGTTATTTTAAATTTAATCCCAGAGACAGGACCACAATGCGAGTTTTTATAGTAAAAATGTTCAAAAGTTTACAATGTTTTTATGTTGTGTTTTAAATTTAAATTAATTATAAAGAACTAAATTGGATTAATTTACACATAATTTAACTAAATATACTTTAAAATCAAATTGAAATATAATTTATCTATATAAATAAATTAGTTTAAAAAGAATTTTTCAATTAATATTCTATATATTTAAATATTAATCTAAAAATGAAAGTGAAAAAAAATACTAAAGATTCACCCTAACATAATGTTTATGATCTGATTATAAAATTTAATTTAATTTTGAAATTCGAATTTATTAAACGTTCAAAATATGTTTTAAAATAGATTCTCCATTAAAATGAGATAAACAGACCTTTAAAAAATATAATTTTTTAGGTGTAGAATTAGGTTTGTTTTTGTCTTATTCTAGTAAAATATATTGTATAAATATAAAAATTATTTTACTAAATATATAAAATATATATTTCATTAATATCATTCACTAATAGTAACTAGTTTAATGTTATTAAGATAAAACAACTTATTAAAAATAAAAATATTTTATTTATATCTATTGTTATTTATATTCATTTAAAATTAATAAGAAACATGTGAATTAATTTTGTATATATTTTTATATGTCAGTAAAAACAAGTCATAATAGAAATTTTAATGTCTAGGTTACGTCTTATTTTTGTAATTAATAATAATTTTAAAATATATTGATATTCATTAAAACTCTATCTCACGTGTAATGCAAGTCATCCAATAAATTTTTTGTTCTGTGTGATGCAAGCTAACTCAGAATTATGTGTATTTTAAGCTATATAATATAATATATTATTTAACTTATTAATTATACCAAAAATTATAATTAAATTATATTCAGTTCTACATCTTGTGCAACATTTCATACATGATATTGATAAAAGGTACTCTTTTAAAATTTTTAGGGTGTTACAAAGAAGGTGGATAAAACGAACAAGATATTCTATTTTTTAAGAAACATGATTAATCTAAAATAAAATGAGAGGAAAAATAAAATATATTCTCTAGGAAGTGGAAGAAAATTTCAAGAATGTGTTTGATAAGTTCGGAAAAATTATTCCAACACCAAAAAGAGACTTGAGACTACATAAATAAGTGCAAAATAGTATTAAAATATAAATTCCATTGACCAAGGTAGGTATTAAAAACATATGATATTTTGATATACAAAGAATATAAGGATATAGGGTATCATCCTACCTTGTTTTAAATTAAAACTAAAAATATCTCTAAAATCTATTTCCAAAAATATATAAGCAATCATAAAATCATATTCAAATATTTCAAACTACATTAGACTAAAATTAATTATAGAAAAATTTTGATCATCTATTAATTAAAATAAAAAATATTAAATGAATAATTTCATAACCACTTAAAATGTTAAAAATATAAAATATTAAAATAATGACTAATTTTATAATCTATGAATATATATTACAGAAAAAGTAAATTTACCTTGGATTTTTTTAGAGGCATCAAGTACGTGAATTTAAAAAATACACCAACTATTATCAAATTTTTTATGGAAGGTAAATAATATATAATATAAATTAATATAATTTAAAAGTATAATAAAAATTTATGACCTAAAAGGATAATTGTTTTGTTTGATTCCTTAATATAAATGAGAATGATGCATGGTACAATAGGTGATGGAACTAGAACTCACTAATTTGATGTTGATGAATAATCAGATAATTAATTGATCAATGATAAGGGATATCTAAGTAGAACCATGTGAATTCCATAATAAATGTTATTATAAATTAAGATTCATGGGGGGAGGGTAATCACTATTAGTCGTTTGGGGATAATCCTTACCAATAATTTTATAAAACCATTTGTATAACCAACTATATTCCAACTATTTTTAAAACTGTTAGTATATGGTATTGTTATAAACTCTATACCAACATTTTTCCTAAACTGTTAATATTGTTCCCTCTATATACACTATCCACGAAACATTTGGGTATAGAGGGTTTTCGATATCTATCATGCACACTAGTTAGTATTTATATATTAAATGAAAATTACGTGACTTTAATATTAAATTTGGAAGAATGTTCAATTTTTTATTTTAGTTCATCTATTATTTATATTTCTATATAACCCTTACCACAATTAATAACTAACAACATTTATATTACATTTAATTTCATTTTATATCATCATCAAAAATGATATATCAGTTTAGACATAATCTCGAAAGATAATTAATTAACAGATATTTTTACTCGATATTTTAATGCGGTGGGATTTGATATGTTTAATTTTAAGCTTCAAGTGATGAGTGTTTTATTTTTAAGCAGTGATACATTAAATACTTCTTTTTATTATTCTTAATTTTTTTATGTCTCTCATGTTTTTCTTCACAAATAATTGAAAATATGGATGTTAAAATATCTATTTACTCTATAATATAGAATTAAAATTTTAAGGCATGTTATTATTTCTTTATATTTATATTTTTTTCACATTTGAATAGTTATTTTTCGTAGGAATTAATTTTCAAGGAGTTTATCTATATTCATAATTATCCTAGTTATAAATTTCTGTATAATTATAATTATTGTTAATTGTTCTATTCACTTTTTTCCAAAAAGAGTATTTTTAGTTTTTTAAACTCTCATACTTTATCATTAATCAAAAGAATCAAGAATATTTTTATTAAGTTAGGTTTTATAAATTATCAAAAATTAGGATATATTTGTAGTTTTATGTGGATAATTAGTCAATATTATTTATATTTTAAAAATTATAATACCTCTATTTATAATTTATCATTTATATAACACTTAATTTAATGTGTTATTTATTATCATGATTTGGATTTAAATATTTTTAAGTCTCCACTTCCTATAGATTAATTATTTTAGATGATGTTTTTAAAACCATAATTTTTTTATTAATCTTTATTATGTTTCTTTATTTAATATTATTGTTTATTTATCCTTATGATGTTTTGATTTATACTTTATGAAGACAAATATTTCGTTTTATGACAAAGGAATTATACCTTATGAAGTTAGTTTTCTACCTTATTATATTTTTGGATAAATAAATATTCCTTAAAACCTCTTATACTACATTACAAAAATCAATGTATTTTTTCCCCAATGGATACAGACAATGAGGAATTTTATGCTCTTAATTTTTAACATTATGAGTATTGACCATTATGTAAATTTACTCTTATAAAACTTTTCTTCTAATTTTTTTTACTCATTTAAAATGTGTTTATTCAATATATAATTTTTAATTAAATATTAATTTTATAATTTTATTGAATGAATGGGTTTTGATAATATTTAAATTAATGATACTAGAATAGTTGTTTTCTTTCAAAATCATTTTTTCTGTTTAAATATATGTATTTCACACCTTTTTTATGGATAATTTTTTATTGGTTAAACTATTTCTATTATATATGGAATATATTTTTTAAGAGCCAATACTCTTATCAAAATATGGAAAACTAGACTAAAATATCCATTAATAACAATTTACGAAACATCAATAATAGACAGTCAGATATTTTATATATAAATAAAACCAAAGAACTATATGAATAATGTATTTTTTTCTAGAGAACCCTTTAAAATTTTTTTTACTATGCTTATTTATATTTAATTTATCCTATTACTAAGAGAGATTTATCTGGTTGAAAAAATATTTGAAAGTGATTGTGATTTAATAATTATATTGCATTCATTTTTTCATTTTCTTATTTCTTTGGGTGTTATTTTTTTGTAGGTCCTTTATTCTGTCTGGTTTATGATTTCCTCTTTGAAAAATACATCTAAGTTTTATATATACCACCAAATTAAAAGTTATTTATGTATTGGTTTTTGAAACCTATTAAAATTATGGTATGTTGGATATTCCATGGTCTTTCAAAATGCAGTTATGTTTTTTATGCCTTTTTCTTTAGAAATCCTTTTTTATAATTAGGATCTAACTCCCTTCAAAAGTGAGGTTGTTTTAGTGGATATAATTTCCCTGACTGAATGGTGGGAAACTAACAATTGATATTGGATCACATTTATTTAAACAAATATAAAAATTATGGTGTTCATTATTTGTTATTTCTATTTCACTTTTACTTTCTCTCATAATTGAATTATCTTTTTAAATTGAAAGTTAAAATTTATTTAATTTTATACTATTATATTCACCCATTCCCCATATATATCTTCTCGATGTCTCAACCTGGGCCAAGATTCATGTAATGAATCTTGATATTTAATATGTATTATTTATTTATTTTAATATATCATGACTTATTTTAGTGGTTTTATGAACTATATTAACATTATGTGAGTTATCTAAATGTTTTTCATATTTTGGTGTAAAAATGTATAGAAATTAATGGTCATGATTTATATTAAATGTGCCACAAAAATGTTTAGAACCCATATGCATGGTTATGAGCGGATCTATGTGGTAGTTTCACAAATTCCACATGGTTTATTAATCCATGAATAAAAACTATTCACATTCACTGATCCATTTATTTATGAGTTATTACTATTTATGATGAAATAAATCGATCTTTTGTGGTGTATTAATCTAATTTGTATATATATTATTGAGGTGTTGTGTTATGAAATTGTTTTAATGGTAATTTTTTTTAAATTAATAAATATGTCTTCATAAATGAATACAGATGAATGTGATGCATTTTGAATTTAAAATTTATTTTGGTGATGGTATTGTTGATTAATAAATTATTATCAATAAAACCTTATGGCTTCTAAATATTGTAAAATTATATTTCTTATATGATATGGTGTTTTTGTTTACACTTATACTTACTAATTTTGGATTGTGGTTTATTATTTAGGGTGAATTTAATCTTGAGTTGACATTTTGATTGATAATTTTGTTCCATTAATAATTTTTTGTTTTCCTCATAAATATTTTTTGAAAAATTATGGTAATTATATATCATGGAATGTTCCCTATGACTATATCACTCTTGGTTCAGATACTTCCTTTCTATTTTTTAACTCTACCAAAACTCCATTTAGAGTGGTAGAGCTAAACCTGTATCCATGTTTACATATCTTTCAGGGTGATGAAGGTAATCTAGAGTCCATGTAGTGACTAGATAATATTAAATGAATATCTAAATAAATTAGAACAAATAAATCCTTAAAAGTGAATAAAACCTTAAACATTAATAAATGGCTGATTTAGGAATGGTGGGAGACTATTGTTCTACGAAAACTATAAAATAATATGACATAATAGTTCATTAAGACCATATTCACTCAATGGAACAATAAAGAAAAAGTGAAGGTGGGGATAGTGGTGGAACACTTATGTCTCTAGAAAATTTATTAAATACATTAGGAGTATGATAACAGTTTTTCTGTGATTGGTCATTTCACCACCAAGTTATAATTTGAGGACTCATTATACATTAATTTCCTTAAATGTTTGATTCTTTCAGACATCATTTATATGAAGTATTTTTCTTACTAAAATTTATAAAATATTTAATAGATAATTTTGTGATAATGTATTTATTTTCATAGAGAAATGAATGATTCATGTTGACTATATTTATTTTTTGTATAATTGAAGATTCACTATCTTGTGAGAAGATAATGTAGGATGAATATAAACAAAAGAATAAAAATTATTTTGGAGGGTCATATCATTATATTTTCATCCCACTTGTGAATAATTAATCCCATTTATTCTTTATGTGTGGTCGACCTATGCGTTATAAGTCCTATTGTTTCAAAATTTTAAATATATTTAATTGATGTGGTAAATTATGAAATATTTAAAAAGTTTGTTAATTGAAATATTTATACGAAAGAACATCCCTCCTATATATAGGGGATCCATTATAAGGTACTGCAGTTTTTCATTCTCCATATGTTCCTTTAATGTTGGTATCTCATCGATCTATGCCTTTTTATTTTTTGTTGTTCGATATATTATTCACTATTGAAAAAAACTATTTGGTTCAATTGTTAATATTTTATTTGATTTATTTCTCCATGTTGGACTCTTTGATGGTGGGGATCATGTTTTGTTTTATAGTGATTTTCCATGAATATTATATCTTCATTGATCGGTCATACTAGGGTAAACCTTATATAGTGTTGACCCATTGTGGATATTTTATTTTAATAATTTATTTAAGGTATTTATGTAACATTTATATATTTTGATGAGTTTTTAGAACTATTTGTTCTTTCGGTTCTAAAAATTATTAAAAATAATTTCCCATGGGTTCCTTATTATTTGGCATGAAGGTGGTTTCATCATTTCTTAAAACATCAATGACTTTTTAAGAATATAAATTGATATATAAGGCGTTTAATAAGTCCCACATTTTCATTTTCAAGTATTAATTTTATTAATTATTTATTTGGACCTTTATTTTGTTCTTAACTTATTTTTTAGGTGTTTTGGTTTTCTAGTTTTCTGTGTTTCTAAACTACAATAGTAGGAAACACCATGACATAGAAGAATAGAGATGTGATGGTATGGATATGGATCATTAGGTTGATACTATTAGGGGATCCTACCATTCCTAGGTTAATCATAGAGTGGAGGATAAAATGATTTTTATTGAAAGACGAGGACACATAGTGATATAGTGGATTACATTGTGATGGTTGGGAAGTAAACAATAAATTGATAATTCCCTTATGTAAGGGTCACCTAGTGTATGGTATTAAACTTTATTATAGTACCCTTATACATAGGGGTCCCATAATTTGTGAAATATGGACAAGGAAGATCCATGATGCATCCCATTTTGATATATGGTGATGATATTTAAGTGTTTCATAATGGGGAAAAGTTCTAGGATATGTTAAAATAATAATAATGTGATGGGAAAGGTCAATCTTTATGGCATGTGTTTCACTATTTTGGGGTTTAATAGGAAAAAATCGCAAAGTAAAGATGTGTATACAATATTTACTCACGTTTTAAAGGGTATGGTTCTGCTATGTTAAATCCCAAGATATTTAAATTGTGATTTTTCCACAACTTTAGAGAAGTGAGTCTCACCATGATGTGTTTGTTCCTAGATTTTTAATTTTATGAATTTCCATTTCTACCCTTGTTGTTTTAAATCCTCTCAAGGACTTCGTTTTTTACAAAATTCATGCACTTTAACAAGGAGATCCCTAAATGCGACAATCAATTCATCCTCCTAAAATTCATGGCTTACCTTTCATTTTCATGTGTAGTTCTCAATGGTTAGACCACTGTTTTTCTTTATTTAAATACAACCTCTCCATATCTTTATAGTTATTCATATTCCTCTCCTCGTGGTGCCTTGGTGTTCAATCCCTTGGATAAATGTTTGTCTAAAACATTTGGTCCTTGATTTCTATATTATGAAGATTACTTCTTTGATTCTCTTTTCCATGTATTAAAAGGATTCGTGTAATCATCACTTGTTTATGGTATGTGTTTCCAAGTGATTTCCTTTTTTAAAAAACCATGTGATGTTATATCATTCCAAAATTATTCTCATTAAATATTATTCATATTTTTATCCTTATGAAAATAATTTTTTTAAATGTTTAATAAATTCAAGGCATAAATAATATAATTTCCCAGATATATTTTTTTTATATTTTTTTTAATACATTTTTTTCAAATAAAGTGTTTGTTAAAATTATTATGTTACTCTTTCTAAAATAATGTGTAATTGTATAGCGTTTTAAACCTCCTCAGGGTTTAATAATTATTCATTATGATATTTTTAGTGTGTTTAAGGGTTTTTTGAATTTAATTTCATTGTTAATCGACTTTTATAAGTTCCTTTGTTATATTCTTATATTACACAAATGTTCATTATGTTAAATAATATTTTATTTATAAATATAATATATGTCAGGTATATTATGTTAATAATTAGGGTTCTCTTCTCTATAATTGATATTTTAAAGTGACACTTGGTTTTTAAATTTTTTATAAAACATTTTTTAACGTATTTGACCATTAAATCAAAATCCAAGGTCTATTTCACACATTTTTAAAAAAAAATGACTTTATATGACATAATAAGTAATTCGATTTATGTATTCTCTATAAATCCATGATATATATGACCATATGAATATTATGAATTAACTTTTTATTCTATTTTATGTTTATGTGATTTGAATGACCTGTTTATACAAATGATGTGTGGAGGTGAGATAAGATAATTTTATTATGGTTTTTTTAAATTGGATACTTCATAGATGTGTTATTGTTGTGTTATAAAATTTTTCCCCACCTCTAATAGATAACTCCTCTAGATCCTTGATTATATTGGTTGGTAATTAAGATGTGTTTATTATGCTAGTTATGATCACATGCTAACTAGTTTCCTCTAGTGTATAATATCATATAAATATTGAGTGTGTTACTTAGTGAGGGGTGATTATTTAAATTTGGAAATTTATATGTTTTTAAATTCATAAAGTGACCAGAAGATAGTTCCAATAAAGTATATCTAGGATCATCCCACTAGGACTTAAAAGGTTTCCCACAACTACCTAGTATATTACATGGTTCCTCATATAGGTATACATTTTTATTATTCTATTTTCTTTTACATTCACTACATTTTCATCTTATGTGACTATTTTTTTATCTTATAATATTGTTTGAAATGTAATTTTTTTAGTGTTACCCATTGATTCTAAATATTTTCATAACAATGCAGTTGGTTTTTGTCTCAAATGGTTACCTATTTTAGTTTTTTGTCCATTCATGTTCAATTATTTATTTGATTCCTTATTTGGTTACTTTTGGGTTATTTATTATAGTGTTTAGAAAATTGGACTGAAAAGGTTTTGTAAAGATGGTATCCAATTTATTTTTCTTTTGAAATGCTAAATGTTTTATTTAAAGAATTATTTAGGATTTAAAAGGAAACTAAAGCAAGTTTACTATTTTTCCCCTTTAATGTACAACTATAATTTTAAATATTTTATTTCAAATTATAATTTTTGAAATTTTTTGTTAATGGAAATGAATGGATTAAATTTTTTTGGGGAAATATACTAAGAAATTTTTCTCTTCTCCTACTTAAAATCCTTGATGTTTGTTGTCACAACTGGTCCCCCGACACCCGTGCCAGGACTACCACAAGCCTGTAATCCATAGGCTAGGTGCTGGTGACTAGAATTGAAAGACATATTGTATAAAACGAGAAGCATATTCCTTTAAACCTGTACAAACATAGTGTCAAAGAACACGACAACAAGTGGCTGTGAAGTAAACTGTTGTTGTAAAAAGGAGTTCCAAATGAAAAAGGGGCCAGAATACAAGCCCCACTAAATGTACAAGTACAACTGAAATGTACTAATACAACTAAAAGGAACAATACAAATGGAAAATGTGAAATCAGCTCCCAGATTGTCCACTATGGATCCTACTTGAAGGGTAAGTAAAGATCTCAATTAGTCGTCCTTACGTCGTGTCACACCAAATGGTCCAACCAGGATCCTACCTGATGTATAGGGATATCTCTTTATCATTAGCCCATTTGTCTCGTCACACCAAATGGTCCACCTCTGAGCATCATCATGTCTTGTCTCCCTTATCCATGATCAATGTCATACGCTGTTTGCACATGACATAACAAGGTGTAGTGGTGAGTATGATGATACTCAGTACGGACCCTGAGACCCCGTAGGTCTCCTAATCTTCCACAATGGAAAAACCACAGAGCAATATATCAACTCTACTTAGGTATATGACCATACATATACTTATGTTATCAAGATATGCTCATCTCATTCATGATGGAAGTATACTACAAAGGTAAAACCAAAATGGTAGAATTACCACACAAGTAACTACATCAAGATAGTACCATGAAGGTAAAAGACTTAGTTCAAACATAGCCTCAGCTCAAACTAGGTATACAATATTGAGAAACATGATTTTGAATCTAACACACATAGGATTTCTTTTAATGTTAATATCTAGCCATGGGTTCCTTAGGCCTATGAAAAAGTAACATTCCTAGTCACAACGTCAAACTCCTCAGCTACTCAAGAAATCCTCCTCTATCAAGTACATTGGGTCTTATGCATCACACAGAGTCCCTTCCCACTAACCTGGAACTGCTGAGGTATACCTCCCCATCACGTATTGTGAGTTCACGGGGTAACACAGAATCACTCCCCCATAATGGAGAGCTATGTTACTCCTCCCCATCATGTACCGTGGCTGCTCCCCACTGTTTCCTCTTGATGTACTCCTCCCCATCACGCACTATGGCCATTGAGTCACTCTGAGTAGAAAATTCACTAGTCTTCAGGTATCATCCAGTCATAGTGTTCCATATATAGCGAGCTTGGGAGAACCGCTCCCTAATCCATCAGTCATATTTTGACTAGAACTAATTCTCAAAATGAAATAACCTGATGATATGTTGTGTCACAAGGGTTTCAACACAACAGATAGTATTTCAACTGAACGTTTGGCCACTGTGTCATTGTCATTTTAGATTTGAGGGCTCGGTTGGATTCAAGTGATATCCATCCTATCAATACTCCAAATTTCTCCAAAACTATCAAAAAGAAGGTCAAAAGGACTATCTTTCTCTAGGGATACCAACTCCCCAACCGTTTCATCAAACCGATGTTCGGATCTCGAGATAATGCCCTTTTTGTGTTCTGGGCCCTGTTGGACCGACTCAGAATGACCTCGTCTTGGTTGGCTTGAGGATTGGCCCGGCCTACAAATAGAGGTGGCTTGCAAGGGCGGCGACCCACTAGGGAAGCGACCCACTTGGTGGGGGCCCACTGGGGGGGGGGCGGCTAGGGTGGCAGACCGGTTGGGCTGCAGTCGGTGAGTGCGTGGGCCCGGTTGGGCGGCAGCCTAGTAAGGTGGCGGCCCAGCAGGGCGGCGACCCGATTGGGGGGCCACCCAGCAGGGCGCAGCCCATGGTGATTCCACCAGGCGGCTTGAGAGAGCATATCCCATTAGATCCCAAACGGCTTGAGTCCATTAAGACTTTAAAGTGGTGTCTCCACGTGGGCGCCACCCAGTCGCCATTGAACCCACCGGAGGTGCATATTTTGCCTCTTCAACCACTTCTTCAGTCGCAACCTCCTACTCACTGGCATCACACAACTGTGCGCATACCTTCCCTTATTTGTCCAACCGATGAGTCGTCCACCTTCTCCGTCTTTCGAGGCTGACGAGTTGCGTCCCCTTGGCACACCAGTGGTGCATGATGGAAAGCCACACCTCATCTGTAGCCAGCCGGTGCCATCCACCTCGATGACTGGCGTTCTACGTGTTGTGGCCTCCTTTTGTAGCATTCTTTGGTGTGTCACCTCTATTGTAGTCTG
The DNA here is from genome assembly GCA_963277665.1 of Viscum album. Taxonomy (NCBI): domain Eukaryota; kingdom Viridiplantae; phylum Streptophyta; class Magnoliopsida; order Santalales; family Viscaceae; genus Viscum; species Viscum album. Next base: position 1,975,519,486 of record OY728133.1, read on the forward strand.
TTGGTGTCATAGTTTCGACGATCTTCCACATAAGGTGCCAGGTTAACAAATTTGCGGAGGGTTTCAGTCGTGTTCATTAGGCCCGCACACTCCATGTTAGCTCGTGATCAAAAAAAGGATAAAATGGGTTTAAAAAGTTATTGTCTTAAACAAAATAACAAATGCACACATGGATACCCAGGATCAACCTCTCGCAAAAAGAATTATTTACGGATCAACCCTTTAGTCGATTGACCCGCTTTCTTTATATTATTTCATGAATAGGGAAGAGGGAATCAAAAATGCACAAATAAAATAACCCCTACCTTGTATCCCATTGTGGAGTGTATGCACATAAAGGTGGATCATGTTCTTAATTCCCACAACCGGCTACCAACGACTCCACTCACACATCATCCTTAGATTTGTGGTCCGGTGTCACCCATCACCTTCCGCTAGGATCAATTACTTCCTCTAATGGCTTGGTGTCATGGCAGTCCTTCAGCACTTCTTTGCTTGGTGAATCTGTTCTAGTACCCCTTCCCAAGCTCCGTATATATAGGACTAGGTGAGGGTAAATAATGAAGTTAAAAATAACAGGGCTCATCAATTAAGAATCTTGCAAATTACCCAACAACAATTTTACATAGGGTTGGTGGGTTAAGCTATTTATTTTCTTAACCCATGTCGGACCCACCCATATACTTGTCTGTTGGAGGATATGAAAATAAAATTTTAAATAATTTTATTTCATTTATTTTAAAAAGTAGAAAAACATACAATTTTCTCTAGATCTACTATGGTCTAAGTATTGTGTCTCTTAAAAGAACCCCAATTCTATGAATTCAATTGTGCCCTCATATTTTTAATCAGAGCAACGATTCAGACATTAGAAAACTCCGATAATGCGTTTAATGAACGTACCTGAAAAAAGATCTATAAATTACTAGCATTCACCCTCGACCCATGCTGGTTGAGGTTAGGATTTGCCTAAGGAGAACACTTCCCAACAAACTCAATGGTACTCTCATATTTTAAATCTGAGTTACCATTTAGAAGTTATGAATTTTTTAATAAAATATTTTTCACTTAATTATTTTATTTATGACCAAAAACTAAATTTCACTGGTGGCCCATGTCGTCCAATGTTTTTATTTTCTTAATGAAATAATTTCCTTAAATTTTTAGTGGTGGTCTCTGATTTTAAATCGTTATTACCGTTTGTGCATTATAATAATTTGAAAAATAAAATCATTTTATTTAATTATATTATTTACGGTTATTTAATTTCGGGTTTTCTCATGGGTTTCATACACTGACTAAACATAACTTGTGCCTAGGGTAAACCCATCATAATGAACCCAACAGTTCCCTAAAATATCTAATTAGGGAAACCGTTTAATAATTATTCCACTTTTTTTTGAAAACTGCTTATGCGCCCAAATAAAAACATAAAAAATATTTGACTCATCATTTCAGGCACTTCGGGCCTTGGAATTATGTACCATTTTATTTTGTGGTATCAAAATAATTCCATACAAATAAAAGAAATTATATCGAAATTATGGGAGATTACATTCTCCCATCCTTAGGGGTTTATATCCCCAAAATCCAAAACAAATGCAAAATAAACAAATGTGGGCACTGATTATGAATCTGAGCCTCCTACTCCTATGTGCCCTCTTGGAAGATCCTGTGCTACCAGCAAACGCACACCAGAGGTATAGACAACCCACGAAGGACCCTCTCTTATCGATCCTCAAACTCCAATGAGAACTCCTTAGAAGTCCCCCCATCATCAAAGTTCAACACACCCTGGTTGATAATGTGTGATGGATCATGCACACATCTCCTCAGCTGCGACCCAGGGAAAACATTATGCACCCGGTGCACCTGTGGGAAAGAGATATTCAGTATGACACCTCACCCACTTTGGTTTGAAACTAGAAAGGTCCGATTAACCTTATAGATAACTTGTTTCCCTAGTCAAATTTCCAAAAACCTTTTCGAGGTGAGACCCGTAAGAAGAGATTGTCACCCTCCTTGGACTCCAAATGTCCCTACCCCCTTTCAGCATAAGACTTCTGCTAGCATTGTGCAGTCTTCACTTGCTGACAGGTGAGGAAACATGATAAAAACACTGTAACTGTGTTCCTCATCCCTGGACACCATTGTTGACGCTGGAGGTCCTAGTACATCTTCTCCACTCTAGGATGTACTGTTAAAGGGGTTGTATGGATCTCCCTTAACTCATCCTCTCTAATCATCATTGGTACCATAGTGAGTCCTATAAATAGGATGATGTTATCCCCACATTTAGATAATCTTTCAAGAGATTTTCCTAATGATATCTGAGCACGTCAAGTCTCATAGTCAATATCTCAAGCTATGACCCCCTGAATTTGTTGATAAATTGGGGGAGTGACAGTCACATATTGGAGGTAAGATGATCCATATTTATCCACAAAGGATATCTACAGCGCGTCTAACTGCTCTTACGCCTCACTCAGTAGTTTTAGACCAAACCTTCTACTGAGTGTGTTTGTTGAAATATTCCCATTCCCAAAGTATAGAGTATCTCAAGGTCATAGTCCTCAAGGAAATCTAGCCATCATCGATGTCTCATGTTTAGGTCTTTCTGAGAAGACACACATAAGACTCTTTTGATCATATTAAATAGGAAACCATTCAACCATAAAGTAATGTTGCCACACCTTCATGGAGAAGACCATTGCTGCTAACTCTCGGTCATTGGTTTTATAGTTTTTCTCTTATTGTAATAGATGTTATTAGCTATAGGCCATCACCGCTCGCTCCTGTATCTGTACACACCCATTTCCAGTCCCTGATGCGTCAAAGTAGACTACATACTAAACACCCTCATCTGGTAGCCTCAAGATGGGGGAACTTTTCAATCTTTGCCTCATCTCGTGAAAGCTCTGCTGGAATCTCTATGTCCAAAAAATGGTTTTCCCTTATTTTACAATGCTGACAAGGGTGCCACAACTTTGGAAATGTCAGGAAAGAATCTATGGTAGTAACTAGCAAAAGAAAAAGTCCCTCTCCCTCTAGGGATGTAATTATGGAAGGATATTTTGAAATGATTCCCCCACAGTATGACACTCCTTTCAGGAACTAGAAAATCGAAACTTTTGCTGCCATGAGGGTATGTCTGGCTGACTCATGAGTGATTGGATGATCCCTCCTATGAATGAGTTTATCATGTGCTACCTGTGTTTCCATTTTCACCGACCAAGGAAACACCCATTCCAACATTGTAGATAAACTACAAATCTTTTTCCTAATAAATTCAATCTGAGTATAAATTGTGGATGTCCAGTCCATACCCAAACAAACTTCATAAGGCCCTGACAGTGCCACTTAGAGGTTTCAACCAAATCTCTTGCCTCAAGGGTCAGATCACGACGGTGGATTAAGTGTGATTATCGAGTATCATCCCAAAGGTATCTCCAGACATGAGGTTCAATTCAACGATTTAACTAGAAACTCTAGGTCTTGGACAAGATTCGAGGAAGGAAGGAATTATTGGTAATTTTGTCAATTAATACGGCAACAAGTATTAGACACAGACCGTAACTCAAATCATTCCTAGAGTCCTTGGGTCACACTCCTTGACCGCTTGCATCCAATCCCATCACATGTCCTCCCGCTCCCTAATCCTTATGGGGACCACATATGGGTGGGTTTTAACATGTCTAAATGTACACCCCAATAGGTTTCTCTCCAAGCTTTTCTTCTATGTCTGCATTCATGCAAATTTGTTTGTCCCTATTATATCCTCTTCCAGAAACATTTTATATTCCCAGGTCTCGGAGACTAGCATCTGTTTTTTTTTAAATTCCCACTATTAACATTCACTAGCTGCATTCGCTCAGCCAAAGAACATTCAACCACAAAGGTTCTCTCTAGCACCCCACCATAAGTAGGAATGTATAGAGAAATAGTGACTTCTCAGATTTCCTTAAACAAACCTCACTCGAACGTCCGAGCCCCAAAGCACTAATCTTATTGTATTCATCAAGTACTAGGAATGGTTAGTACTCCATGATAAATACTCAGCTACCAATATGTTGTCCCACTGAAGCTATAGATGCTCTAGTGAACACTCATCCCTTATCTATTTATGGCATGATACCCCCTTTTATAAGGATAGTTCTAAAGCTTATCCATATAAATTTCACCTCTTTGCAAGATCAGGGTAACCTAAACCCAGTAATCATCTTACTGAGCCACATAGAAGGATCTATACCAGGACCACCATTTGATTGAATGGTGCCCTGGCTAGATGGAAACTCAGCTACCTCCCCAAGCCAGTCCATAGCTGCTAGTGAGTTGATCTAAATTCAGAGCCTAAGGGGTATTTGATGATGAAACATGTGTAAGGCACTAAGCCTACATGTGTCCTCTACTGTTATTGTTGGTTGCAACTGCTGACCAACGGGTAGTGATATACCTAACACACTATTTGAAGGTACTATCTCGGGCAATGATCCATGTACTAAAGCCTCATAAACCTATGGACCATCCTCAAGGTTACATACTATAAAATGCAAACTACTAGGACCACCATCTACCCAACTGGTGTCCCTACTAGGAAGGAAACTCTAGCCACAACCTCCAACGTTTCCTCAACTGCCTGGGAATTTGTCTCACCAAGAATAAAGGGAGTCCTCTACCACTGGAACTCCTGAAATGAGCTCAGTTGTCATGAACCATCCACTAGTGTGGCTGGTGGTAACTATTTTCCAATGGGTGTTGGTGCAACTGGTACACCACCTGAAGGTTCCAACACAGTAAAAGGGCCCTACACCGGAGCTTCGTCACTCTATGGTCCATCATCGTGTACTCTCTTGGGAATCCTATATGGTTGTCTTAAGCGGTAACATATTGATAAAGAACAGCTGCACCATGGTCATTATGTTATTCCTAGTGAGACGACTCCAAACAAATCACAAGAAAATCACTTCAAAACACACACAATTAGTTTTTTCGTGTGTTGAGTCAGAAATTAGAATTTTGGGTCCTGGTGTATGGATATTTTGGCCGATGCACCAACACTGGACACCATGAACTGAAAAACACACTCATAACACCTAACAATATTTCCGAATAGAAAATATCAGAGTCCTAGTTGTTCGGTAGAACTGAACTCCTCTCATACCACATTGTCATGACCCATCCTCCAGGGCGCGTGGTGTGACTACCCCAAGCCTTCCTTTTCACAACCCATCCTCAGGGTCCATTTTGTTACTACCCCAAGCTCGCCTTCCATAGGCCAGGGGCTGGAGACTAGAACCAAAGGCGTAAATCCTGATAATGGGAAGGCATTGCCTTTATAAAATAAAAACACATCCAACTAGATTAAAAGTGGAAGTAATACACTAAGTAAAATTGAAAGTGTTGAAAAGTAGATGGTCCAGAATACAAACCCAACTAAAAATTACAACTATAACTGAACGAATATACAACAGAAACGAAAAACAACTGGAGGATAGGAGCAGCTCCTCGGTCGTCCACCTCGGATCCTACCTGAAGGGTAGGTAAATATATCCTCCTCAACACTCTCTCCCTCCAACCTCCTTTGAGTACCATCACATCATGAATTCCACCTCCGGGTATTTTATCACAGTGAGGTCCACCTCTGGGTACCGTCAAGTCCTCGTACAATCTGTCTTTGTCAGTGCTACCCGTTGTCTGCATATAACACAACGACGTGCAGGCATAGCCCGTTTAGGGGTGAGTAAAACGATACTTAGAAGGGACGTTGAAACCCTCATGGCCTCACTAAATCCATCAATGATAACCACAAAGAAAATATACAAACACGAAGTATCAACCAACTATACTTAGGTATATGCCCATACATATACCTAAGACTTCAATTCCAATTCAACTCTAACTCACGAGTCCATGTACAACCCAGTCCACAAAGGAAAGCACAACCAGTCCACACAGTAAATCACAACCCAGTCCACATAGGAAATCACAATCAGTCCACACTGGAAATCACAACCCAGTCCACATAGGAAAACACAATTAGTCCATAGAGGAAATCACAACCCAGTCCACACAGGAAAACAGAATCAGTCCACATATGAAGACATTTCAATCACATCAATGATAAAGATTGAAATTCAAGACTCAACTCACATAGGATCCATGTACAGTCGTTCTCACTACCGAACCCACGTAGGATCCAAGTACAATAACAATCACTGCCGAACCCACATAGGATCCAAGTACTATAACCATCACTACCGAACCCATGTAGGATCCATGTAAATTCAACCTAACTGTCGAACCCATTGATGATCCATGTATAGTCATCCTTAGTGCCGAACCCACGGAGGATCGAAGTATAGTCGTCCTTGCTGCCGAACCGACGTAGGATCCTGGTTCAGTCATCATCATCGTCATAGTCACAGCCAGCTCTAGGGTTCCCGCACACATCACACTCAATTCTTGAATGGTCTACTCGATGAGCCAAGGGTTCGATACATGAAATATCACGATTTCCAACAAAGAAGAATCTCAAAGGACCACCTAGTCAAAGGGGTCTCAACGTAACAGATGGGGCATCTATCGGACGAATGGTCTGTGTGTTGTTAGCCTTTTAGTCCCGGGGGCCCGGTTGGTTTTGTGTACGAACCAACCTGACTATATCTCAATTGTACCCCGAACTCTCATGGGATATTCTCAAGGTACCGTTACTCAATGAAATTACCAACGTCGCTGATGGTTCGTCAAACGGACGTCCGGTCTGAGAGTTATTAGCATTTCCGTTCCAGGGGCCCTGTTGGATTTCAGATACAATCCAACCCAGCCATACTCCAACTGCGTCCCAACCTCCAGTGAAGTATACCAAAATAACCGTCTCACTAAGAGGAATCCCACAACGTCGATGGCACATCAATCGGATTTCCGAAGCTCATGTTATAAATGTTTCTACTCCGATGGCCCGGTTAGTTTCAAGTTCAAACCAAACCAGCCATACTGAAAAATTGCCGATACCTTGAGTATAATATAATGAAATGACTTTCTCAATCCAAAGAATCTCACGCAATTTACGGAGCGTCGATCGGAGGTCCGTAGATCAAGATATGTTTTTAAAACCGAAAATGTTCCGAAAATAGGGGGTTTGGGCCTTGTCCGACCTGGCCCAATAGCCCATGGGTCGGACCAAATCGGCTCGACCCGACTCTGGTCTGGGTCTGGCCTAGTCGGGTGCGGCCTGGCCCGGTCGAGTGCGGCCCGGCCTGGTCGGGTGCGGCCTGGCCCGGCTGGTGCGGCCCGGCCCGGCTGGTGCGGCCCGGCCCGGCTGGTGCGGCCCAGCCCGGCGCCGGCAGCCTGGCCCGGCGCTGGTGTCCTGACCTGGCGCTGGTGACCCGGCCCGGCACAGGCGGCCCAACCCTGTGCTGGCGACCCGGCCTGGTGCTAGCGGCACATCCCAACCGAAGCGGTCTGGCCTGACCTGCATGGCCCACACGGTGGGCAGCGTGGCAGGCCGACCAGGTGGGTCGTGGCGCCTAGGGGGTCCCACCCTAGCCATGTTTGGGGGGGTGTTACACCCCTTGGTTTCTACAAAATGGTCGGCCTTTATGGCCGGCCCCTTGGGTGACCACGGTACCCCCTTTGGGTCCCGTCTCTTGATGGTGCCATCCGGCACGACCGGCCGCCCTTCTAGATCCGCCGCGGCTTTAGGCCCCAAATTTCTTCCACCGGTGCGGCGCGCCTGTTCCCCTCCCTGCTGCCGTGTCCCGCTCCGACTGCGGCCCATGAAATCCATCGTGGGGCGACAGCGCCGCGACCCGCCCCAACTTCCACTCCTGTAGCTATGGTGTGGTGCTACGGCACCATGCCCCTCCGCCGCGATCTGACTCTACTCCGCGTGGCACGACAGTTTCGTGCCATTGCGGTGTCCTGAAATCCAAACATTGATGATCCGCTCGTGATCAGCCCGACGCTGGCCAGTTCTTCACAGTCCACATCCATCATGTATAATCATTAAACAAATGGGGAAGGGCTAGAGTGTGTTCGGACGGTTCGAGCCATTCCTCGTAAAGATGGTATCAAGTGGCCGGACGAAATTCAATAATTTTAAGAACATTGTCGAAGAGTATTAGAAATTTGAACATATAAACTCCTACCTCATGACGGGGTCACTTGACGGATCTGCGGAGAGGTAGCATCGTTCGCTGATGTCGGAAGATGATATCGTCGTAGTGGGAGAGATAAAGGTGACAACAATTTTTGGTGCTCATCGCTTCTGCAAGCCTTCGATCCCGGCTCGTGTGTTGTTCGTTGGAGATCCAGTGGAAGAAGAACTAACCTTTGTGAAGAGAACATCACAGTTGTTCTTCATTGGTGAGGAGTGAAGCTCTCCTCCCAAAATCTCCCAAGGCTCCCCACCAAGTAATTGCCAACCCCCCAATATAAAATTAAGACTCTCCCATATATTAACCTTACCAAGAAAATCAAAACAATTAAAACAAATTTTTGAAACCACACATTAATTAATGAAGTAATAAATTAATAGTGTTGGCATCCCTAAAGAGAAGGAGGTGGACAGACTCCACATAATTAATGGGAGGTTTTGTCAAAATAATAAATTCAAGGGAAGACTAAAAAGGTTAGGGAGAGCTATGGGGAGGTGAGGAGTTAGGGGTTCGTGTGGGCCCCATCACACTAAACCCTCCCTTTGTAGGATAAAAACCAATATGGTGTATAAAATTGTTCTAAATAATTTTATTTAACTTTTTATCTAATCCAAAAATTTAACTTTCAACATTCAAAAAATGCAACTGTGGTAATAGTCCACTTATTCAATTACTGGCACTACGAGTTCATCGGTGCCCTCATATTTCAATTCCGAGCACCGGTTTAAAATATAAAAAAACCAGATCGTTCGTTTACTGAACGTAATTGAGCTAAACTTCATAAATTGATTCTGGACACACCAAGCCTCGGAATCAAGTGCCATCAGAAACTGCGGACTTGTAAAATTCTAAAGAAATTATCAAAAAATTTACTTGAAATTTTCGGGTCTTTAAATTACTCCCACCTCAGGGATTTACGTCCCCTTAAAGCTATAAGATAAACTATGGAAACTAATGGAGATACCGATCACGCATCTAAGCCGCCCGCTCCTATGTTCTCTCTTGGAGGTTCTTATGCTGCCAATGAATGTGCACCAGAGGAATCAACCGTCCACTTAGGACTCACTCCTATTGATCCTAAGCCTCTATTGGAACCCCGTGAAAGTCTCCCCATCATCGATACCAAACTCTCAGTGGTCAATGATGACGGTTAAGTCATGCACATATCTCTTCAGCGGAGATATGTGGACGACGTCGTGCACCTGGTGAAACTGAGGTGGAATGGATAGGTGGTAAGCCACCTTTCCTACTCTATTGGGAACCTGGAAAGGTCCAATGAACCTTAGATATAACTTTACACCTCGACCACATCTATATAGACCTCATTGAGGTGAGACCCGTAAGAAAACGTGGTCTCCATCCTCAAACACTAGTAGTGTCCGTCTCCTATCAACAAAGGATTTATGCCTGCTCTGTGTCGTCTTTATCCCCTCCTAGATGATTTTCACCTTCTCTGGTAGCCTCAAAATTGGCGCACTAGTCAACCTATTCCTCAGCTCCTGAAAATCCTTCATGGCATAACCCTGAAAACACGACGGTTTTTCCCCTTCTTCATCAATGCTAGAAGCAGTGCAACAACTCTGGAGATTTCTGGCTAAAATCTATGTCTGGCTGACTCATGAGTGATCGTCTGCACCCACTTATGAATGGTTCTATCCTGTACTTCCTGGGGTTTCCTTTTATCCAACCAAGGAAAAAACCATCCCAACATTGTAGGTAAACCACAACCTTTTTCCTAATATAGCCAATCATGGTATGAATTGTGGTTGGACAGTCCATACCCAAACTAACGTCATAAGGCCTCCACAGTGCCACCAAGAGGTTCCAACTGAAACTCTTGCCTCAAGGATCAAATCACACAGTCGATGTAAGAATGATTATTGTGTCTCCTCTCAACGGTATCTCCAGATGTGAGGGTCATGTCAATGGCTTAACCAGAAACTCTATGTCTGGGACAAGATTCGATGAAGGAAGTGATGATTCTTAACAATGTCTGTTGTTACAGCAGCTAGTAGTAGACATAGACTATACCTCGATTCATTTCTAGAGCCCCTGGGTCACACTCCTTGACCGCATGTAGCTATTATCTTCCCCTACCCTCATGCCCCCTAAGCCTGGTGGGGACATAAAATGGCGGGTGGTTATAACATGTAGAAATGTATGCCACCTCATGCTTCTCTCCTAGATCTTCATCCACGTCTGATTATTAGCAGATTCATCTGTCCATAAGACATCCTCTTCTTGAAACATTTTACATGCCCAAGTCTCGGAGACTAGCGCCAGTTACCTATTTCTTAATGCTAACCTTCACTGGTGGTAACCACTCTGCCAAAGAACATTCAACCACAAAGGTTCTCTCTAGCACTCTAACATAAGTAGGAATGATTTAAGGGAAAATTTCTAGATCAGATGTCCATTAACCACATATCTCTCAGAAGTCCAAGCCCTGAAGCACTGATCGCATCGTATTCATCGACTATCGGGAATGGTTTGGTACACCCTGATGAATACTCAGCTACCAACATGTTGTCCTGCTGAAGCTGTATAAGCTCTAGAAAACTCTCAACTGCCTCATCAAGCCTGTCCTCAACTGCCTGTGAGTCAGGCTCACCTTAGAATCATAGGGGTATCTGATGATGAAACATGTGTAAGGAACTGAACCTTCATCCGTCATCTACCAGTACCGCCGGTTGAAACTTTTGACCAACAGGTAATGATGTTGCTGGAACACTACCCAAAGGTACTATCTCAGGCATCGGTCCACGTACCAAATCCTCATCACTATACGGACCAACATCATGGTCACTCACTAGGAAACACTAGTAGCTACGATCACCATCTTCTCTACTAGTGTCTAAACTAGGAGTAGAACTCTAGAAATCACCGCCATCCAGTTCACTGCTACCTGGGAATCTGTCTCACCTCATAACCTCAGAGGCCTTTGCTACTAGAAATCGTGTAATGCACTTTGTCAGCGTGCACCATCCACTAGTACAGCTTGTGGCAGTTGCTACCCAACGGGTGGTGGTGCTGCTGGTACACCACCCGAATGTACCATCACAGAAAGAGGGTCCTGCACTAGAGCCTCATTGCTCGGTTGACCATCATTGAGTACTCTCTCGGAACTCCAACTGACTGTTTGCGTGGGGGAATCCTGCATAGATGTGACATGGTCAAAGGATTATACCTGGTGAGATGACCTGGTTTGAGATGACATTAAGAAAAATTTTGAACACACCCACACGCAATTAGTGCTTTCTTGCACTAAGTCAGAAATCATTATTCAGGGTCCTGGTGTATGGATACGTTGGCTGCCGCTCCAACACTGGACTCCTTAAACTGAAAACCTCACTTGGTACCCTAAACACTGTTGCTTCACAGAAAGGAGATATCCTAGTTCTATGTTCTACGGTAGAATAGAATCCTATGATACCAATTTGTCACGACCCGTCCTCAGGGACCGTTCCATGACTTCCCCAAGCCCGCAGTCCATAGGCCAGGGGCTGGAGACTAGAACCAGAGGCAAAAATCTCAAGAACTGGGAAGGCATTGCCTTTATAAAACACAAACACATCCAACCAGAGTACAAGAGGAAGTAATAAATTAAGTAAAAAAGATAGTGCTAAAAAGTATATGGACCAGAATACAAACTCAACTAAAAAGTACAGCTACAACTGAACAAAAGTACAATAGAAATGACAAACAGTTAGAGGATAAGATCAGCTCATGGGTAGTCCAACTCGGATCCAACCTAAAGTGTAGGTACAGATAGGATCCTCAACTCTCTCGCACGCCAACCTCCTCTGAGTACCGTCTCGTCATGAAATCCACCTTCGGGTACTGTCTCGTCATGAGGTCCACCTCCGGATACCATCCAGTCCTCGTACACTCGGTCGCTGGAAGCATTGTCCGTCTTCTGCATCCAACACAACGAGGTGCGGGAATAGCCTGTGTAGGGTTGAGTATAACGATACTCAATAGGGACCCTGAAACGCTCAAGGTCTCACTAAATCCAAAAATGATAACCATAATGAAAAGATACAAACATGAAGTATCAAGAAACTCTACTTAGGTATATGTCCATAAATATACTTAAGTCATCAATTCCAGTTCAGCTCCAACTCACAAGCCCACGTACAACCTAGTTCATACAGGAAAGAACAACCAGTCCACATAGGAAATCACAACCTAGTCCACACAGGAAATCACAACTAGTCCACACAGGAAATCACAACCTTGTCTACACAAGAAAACACAATCAGTCCACAAAGGAACTCAGAACCCAGTCCACACAAGAAAACACAATCATTCCACACAGGAAAACAAGTCAATCACATCGATGATAAATATTGAAAGTCAAGAATCAGCTCACATAGGTATACTACTCACGAATAGGGGTGGATATGATTAGATGTATCCTCTGAATCATCTCTTCTACCGAACCCTTGTAGGATCCAATTACAGAAGTCATCACTGCCAAACCCATGTAGGATCCGGGTAATATAACCCTTCCTACCAAACCCACGTAGGATCCAAGTATAGTCTTCCTCAATACCAATCTAATGGAGGATCCATGTACAATCATTCTCATGGATGAACCCATGGAGGATCCAAGTACAGTCGTCCTCGCTGCCGAAGCCTCATAGGATCCCAGTCCAGTCATCGCCGTTATCATTGTCGCAGCCAACTCTAGGGTTCACGTACACAGGACGATCGATTCCAAGAGGGTCTGCTCCACGAGCCAAGGGGTCGATACATCAATAGTCACTAAGTCCCACGAAGAAGTATCCAAGGGACCACCTCATCATAGAGTCTCTATGCAACCGACGGTGCGTCTATCAGACACTCGGTCTATGTGTTATTAGCCTTTTTATCCCAAGGGCCCGGTTGGTTTCTTGTACAATCCAACCCGACCATATCTCAACTATACCCAAAACTCTCATGGGGTATACTAAAGGGACCGTTACTCAACGAGATTAGCAACGCCGCTGATGGTTCGTCAAACAGACATCCGGTCTAAGAGTTATTAGCTTTTCCGCTACAGGGGCCTGGTTGGATTTCAGGTACAATCCAACCCGGCCATAATCCAACTTCATCCCAACCTCAGGTGAATTATACCAAAATAATTTTTTTCACCAAGAGGAATCCGGAAAAGTTGACGACATGCCAATCAGACGTCTGGAGATCACGTTATAAGCGTTTCTGCTCCGAGGCCCCGGTTGGTTTCAAGTTCGAACCAACCCTACCATACATAAACATTGCTGATACATTATGTATAATATACCGAAATGACCATCTCGATCTAAGAAATCTCATGAAACTAACGATGCATCGATCGATGGTATGTATCTCATGATATGTCCCTTTAAACGAAAAAGTTTTGAAAATAGGGGGTTTGGACCCGGTTTGACCCGGCCTAATACCCACTGGGTCGGCCCGAACCGGGGCAACCTAACCCCTGTCTGGGTCCGGGTCTGGCCCGACGCTGGCTGCCCGACCCAACACTAGCGGGCCGGCTCGACGTGGGTGACCCGACCCAGTGCCTACAGCCCAGCCAATCTGGTGCGGCTTGGTCCACGTGGCCCACGCAGTTGGCCGCGTGGCTGGCCGGCCAGGAGGGGGGGGGGGGGGCGTTGCCCAGTGAATCCCACCCTTGTCTCGGTTTGGGGGGGTGTTACACCCCCTGGTTTCTAAAAAATGGTCGGCCTTAATGGTTGGCCCCATGGGTGACCGCAGGACCCCCCATGGGTCTCGTCTCTTGATAACACCGGCTGCCGGCATGGTCGGCCGCCCTTCCAGGTCGGTAGTGGCCTTAGGCTGTGGCTTTCTTCCACCGGTGTGGTGCGACGGCGCCCCAACCTAGTGTCGTGGACAACTCCAGCCTCATCCCCTGTAGCTCTGGTGCGGCGCAACGGCGACGCGCCCCTCCTTCGCGACCCGCCCCAGTCGCGGCTCATGTAGCTCCGGCGCGGCGGAACGGCGGTGTGCCCCTCCGCTGCGATATGTCTCTACTCCACGCGGCATGATGGTGTTGTGCCTTTGTTGTGTCCTGACAACCAAACGTTGATGATCCGCTCGTGATCGGCCCAACGTCGGTAGGTTCTTTGCAGTTCGCCTCCATCGTCCATAATCATCAAACGAATGGGGAAGGTTCGGACCATGTTCATGAGGTCTGAGCACTTCCTCATCAAGACAGTATCTAGTGGCCCGATGAAATTCAAGAATTTGAAGAACGTTGTTGAACGATATTAGAAATGTGAGCATATAAACCCCTACCTTGTGACGTGATCACTCGACGGATCTGCGGAGAGGTAGCATCGCTCGTTGACGTCCGAAGATGACGTCGTCATAATGGAGGAGATAAAGGTGAAAATGATCATTAGTGATATTCGCTACTGCAAGCCCTCGATCCCGACTCGTGTGTCGTTCGTTGGTGATCCGGCGGAAGAACTGTTCCTTGTGGGGAAAACATTGGATTTGTTCTTCATTGGTGAGGGATGAAGGTCCCCTCCCAAAATCTCCAAAGTCCCCCCCCAAGTAATTTCCAACCCACCAATATAAAATTAAGACTCTCCCATATATTAACCATGCCAAGCAAATCAAAAAATTCAAATGATTTTTTGACACCACACATTAATTAATGACATAATAAATTAATATTGTTGGCATCCCTAAAGAGAGGGAGGTGGAGAGACTCCACATAATTAATGGGAGGTGTTTTCAAAATATTAAATGCAAGGGAAGAATAAAGATGTTAAGGGGAGTTATGGGGAGGTGAGGAGTTAGGGGTTCATGTGGTCCCCACCACATTAATCCTTCCCTTTTTAGGATAAAAACCACCATGGTGTATAAAATTGTTCTAAACAATTTTATTTAACTTTTTAACTAATCCCCAAATTTGAACTTTCAACCGGCAAAAAACACAACTGTGGTTAAGGTCCCCTTAAGCAATTACCAGCGATGTGAGTTAATCGGTGCCCTCCGATTTCAATTCTGAGCACAAGTTCAAAAGATAGAAAAACCCTCTCGTTCGTTCACTGAATGCACCCGAGCTAAAATTCAGAAATTGATTCTGGGCACATCGGGCATCATAATCAAGTGCTGTCAGAAACTACAGACTCGTAAAATTCCAAAGCAATTAAGAAAAAAACATCCATGAAATTTTCGGGTCTTTACACACCTTTTATATGCCAGGGTATGAAGACTAACACATGGTCCGAGAACACAAAAATAAGAAACTATATAGTAAAATTTTGTAGTGAGAAGGAGTTCTAAAAGAAAAAGTGTCTCGAAGACAAGACAAAATAAAAGTAAAATAACATATTAAAGGATAAATACAACTAAATAAGGGTAAATATGCACTTGGATCATCCAAAAAATATCCTACCTGAAGGGTAGGTACAACTCATGATAAGAATTCCCTATGTCACGTCACACCAAATGGTCCTCCTCACATCCTACCAGAAGGGTAGGTACAACTCGCAATTATTAGTCTCTACCACGCATCACACAAAATGGTCCACCTCTGAGAACTGTCCAGTCCTGGCTCCCTCAGCCTCGATCAACGACGTACGTCATCTACACAAGACACAACAAGGTATGGGAGAAGACCATGATGGGTTGAGTATAATGATACTAAATTGGTACCCCGAGACCTCATAGGTCTCCTAACGATCCACAATGAAAAAACCATAGAGAAAGACATAAAATCTACTTATGTATATTCCCTTACATATACCTAAGTTATCAAGATATACACATAAAAAACATGAGGCAAGTATACCACAGTGGTAACACAATGATGGTAGAATTACCACAAAAGTAACACCAAGAAGATAGTACCATGAAAGTAAAAAACTTAGTTCAAACAGAGCCTCAAATCAAACTAGTTAGGCAACTCAGAGAAACGACATTTTTACGTTGACCCACACAGGATCGCTACGAATGCTGATTTCCAGCCATATATTCTATAGGCATAGGAACAAGTAACAATCCCAGTCACAACATTTAACACCTCGGCTACTGGATAAGTCCTTCTCTATAGAGTATAATGGGCCTGACGCATCACACAGAGGTGCTTCCCACTAACCTTGAAGAACTAAGGTACTCCTCCTCATCGCGTGATGTGGCTGATCCCCACTGTGGACTCCTGAGGTACTCTTCGGCATCATGTACCATAATCATCATGTAAATCCGAGTCGAAAAGTCAATAGTCCCCAGGTCTCAACCTGTTGCAGGGTTCTGTACATAGCACGCTTGGGAGAACCACTCCCCAATACATCATTCATATTTCAACCAACACGAAGTCTCACAAAAGAGTAACCAAATAAATCTTTGTTTCACAAGAGTTCTAATGTAATAGAGGGAATGTCAACCGGATGCCTTTTCTGTGTGTCATTGGAATTATAATGACGAAGGCCCAGTTGGATTCAGGTGTAATCCATCCCTGGAATACTCACAGTTTCACCAAAACTCTCATGGAGTAAGTCAAAAGGACCATTTCTCTTTAAGGATCCCAATGCCACAGAAGGGTCATCCAACAGATGTCTGGATCTCGAGGTGATTCCCTTTTTGTTTTTTTGGGCCCGGTTGGGCCTGAGCTCAGTCCGACCCAGCTTGACCTGGTCTAGGATGGGCCATGGAGGACTTGGTATATTGGGCCAAGGTCTGGCCGATCCTATATAAGGGGGAAGCCCGCTAGGGCGTGACCTGCGGTGCTTCCGCCAGGCAGCCCAGACGAACCACTCCCCTGAGATCCCGAATGGCCCGAGGCTATTCGGCCTCTGAAGTGGTAGTGCCACGTGGGTGTTGCCCAGTCGCCTTCAAACCCACATTAGGTGCAGGTTCTCCCTCCTTTATCGTAGCTTCGTTCGTGGTCTCCTGCTCCCCGACAGCGCACAGAGGCATGTGACGGTGCGCCGCACCTCCTCTGTGGTAGGACAATGCCAGCCGCTCTGATATCTAATGAGGCTTTGTTCCACTGACTCCTCCAGCAGAATTCATTGGCATGTCTCCTCCATCATGGATGGTTAGTGTTACTCCACTGGCGGTCTTCCATGAAAGGAGCAAGGGTAAGAATGATTTGGTGGGTTTGGTCCAGGTTTGTTAGGCCCAAGCCCTCCACGTTTTCTCATGATCAATGGGAGGACCAAATGGTTTTAAAAATTTCATGTATTATACAACAAAAAACCCCACAAAGATACCCCATAAAAACCTTTTGCAAAAAAAATTATTCATCAATCAACCCATTAGTCTGTTGACACGCGTTCTTCATATAATTTTATGAACATGGAAGTGGGAATAAAAAATGCAGAAATGAAATAACCCCTACCTCATAATCCATTAGAGATCATCTGCACTTAAAGGTGGATCGTGTTCTTCATTCCCACTACATGTTCCTGACAACGCCACTCGCACGTCAACCTTCGGTTCATGGTTCGATGTTGCATGTCACCTCCCGCTAGGATCAGCTCCGTCCTCTATGGGTTTGGTATCATGGTGCTCCTTCAGAACTCGGTTTCTTGGTGAATTTGTGTTGACACCCCGCCCAAAGCACCATATTTATATGAGAGGGGGATGGTAAGTAACGACATTAAAATTGAATGAGGCACATCAATTTGGAAGCTACCTATCTCCCCAAAGACGTTGATTCATAGGGTTGGTCTGTTATTCCATTTATTGGTTTGACATGTCACTGATCCACCCCTTTACATGTTCGTTGGAGGATATGAAATAAAATAATAAAATTATTTGATTTCATTTATTTTAAAAATCCAAAAAACATAACTTTTTCTCTAGACCTACTGTGGTCAAAGTAAATCCTACCTTACGTGAATCATAACACTATGGATTCATCATTTCCCTTGGATTTTTAATTTGAGCAATGGTTCCGAGGTCAGAAAACACTACTTGCATGTTAACTGAACGTACCTGAAAGATGTTCAAGAAATTTTCAAAATTCATTGTTGACTCATGCTTGTCAACTTTATACTCTACCTAAGGAGAAAATGCCTCAACAAACTCAATACTTCTCTTGGATTTTTAATCCTAGTTACCATTTAGAATATATGTATTTCAAAATAAAACTATTTTTACTTAGTTAATTTATTTACAGCCAAAAACTAACATCCACTAGTGGCATGCGCCGACCAATATTAATATCATCCTAATGAAATCATACCATCATGAGTTCAGTAGTGGTCTTGGATTTTTAATCTGAGTTACCGTTCTTGAGTTATAAGAATTTGAAAAATAAAATAATTTTTTTAATTATTTTGTTTACGGTTATGCCATTTTTGGGTTTTCTCAAAGAAGACCTGCACCAACTAAACATAAGACGCGAATAGGGTAAACCCACTATCCGGAAGGCAATGATGCCCATATATTTCTGATCCAGGAAACCAGTTAAGAGTTATTCCACTTTTTTAGGAAAACTTCTTATGTGTTCTAATTACATCCTAACAAAACCTAGGCGAATCATAGAGGCACTCCGGGCCTCAGAATCACACACCTTGAGATTTAGTGGTCTCAAAATAATTCTATATAACTAAAAAAATTGGAAATTCAGAGACATTACAATGGTCATCGTGATGTATTTTTTAGGTTTTGGTTAACTTTTTGGAAGCTTGTATATTTTGGTTTATTCCTTCAGTAGCTCTTGATGTGGTTCAAGGTATTGATTTTAGATATTCACTACTATCCTCACCTGGTTAAATACCTTAAGAAGGAGTGAATCGGGGTATGATAGATTAAAACTACATCCCCTTTGGATCTTTATTCACTGTTAAACAAAACACACTTCTCTTACTTTCCCATAGTAATGTATGAGTAGAAATTAAATCATTTATGAGAAATAGAAAATTCACATGGTTCAATCACACATGTATATATACAAAGAGTATACAAAGGATAGGTTCATGTGTATTAAATCTATTAAGGCCCACTAATTTTACATATTCCAGAGGACGCTCATTTTTTCTCTTGGTTTTCAACCAATCACAATGTGAAATATCACTACTCTCAAAACTAATGTATTATCAATGCTCCTTAAAATGCTCCTAATTTTTTTCACATGAATAAATAAGTTATACACATCATTTTTAGAATCCTTAAGTTCCAAAATAATCTACTTGACGAATAAAACCTTACTACAAATTTACTAAGAAATTCCATTTGGTTTAAAAATCTCACTTCTGTTGAAAATTTCACTTCCTTCATGATGATTACTTCCTTTGTGAACATAAAATCCTATAAGAAGCACAAAGAATCTTGTATAGCCTTCATGAATATCACTACATTCATGAATCTTATATATCCTTCATGAAGTTCACTATATTCATGTTGATTAGATATCCTTTACAAAGATCTCTTTTACACAATACAGATGATCTTATGAAAACCTTCACACACAAAACAAACTTCTTAGAAAACCTTAATGAATAACATTTATGAATAACCTTTACGAATTCTGAACCCTTGGATTTTCACTAAGGATGTTTACATTAAAATGAGCCGTAGCCTTCTATTTATAAACACAACCTCCCCTTTAAGAAGCTTTAAACCCCACCAAACACTTTTTAAGAAGATCTAAATTTTTGTTTTTAACCTCCCTATATTCACCATGCTTCACGGAAAATTTCTTTCTCATAAATCATCTCATAGTCAATTATACTACCTTCGATTGTTCATGATCTGCCCTCTTTTGTGAATCTCCACACATTCATTTACTAAAAAACATTCACGTAACACCAAAAGAACATGAAACATCACAAATTCATGAAATTAATTATTTTTCTATATTTTTATGTGGTATTCCTGGAAATTAAACTTTTTCAATGCTTGCTATGTCCTCCAAATTTTGGACCCCCAAAATTATGGTATGCATTTGGAAGTGGTTCCACCTTCTATTTTCTTTTTTTAATACTTCCTAGGAATCCATTCCTCTGACATCATTATTTTTCAACATAAATAGTCAACAACTAGATTGGGACTCCACAACTGACCATGTATATATTTTTTATCAACATTCATAATCAACCAAAAAACACTATAATGTAACTTTGGGGATTTATTCCTAAAAAACTCCCCATTTGGGTTTGATTATAAATCTTCACATTCTGATACATCATTAAATATTATTGCATATTTTTCAATAATTATATTTTTTTATTCAGATAGAAATCAGTGATTTACTCATCACACACTCTAAGCCGACATAATCAACGCTCATCATGATAAAAATTAGTAAAATAAAAAGTTCATAAATGAATCACTTTATTCAAAACAATTCTATGTATTTCATCATGAATCCCATATGTTAGGATATATAACCTTTGATTAATCATCTTCAACATCATAATAAATATAACTCCACATACTTCATTGATCCCCCATCAGCTTCTCCCCTATCTTGATTAAGACATTTCTCCCCCTTTAATATCCATAATGTCTCTTCATTTTTCAATAAACATAAATGTCACCACTTTGTTGTATAAAATATGATAAATAACATAGATTAAAACATAAGGTAAAAACAAATGATAACATGTAAATACGATATCCCATATCCACACTTTTTCAAAAGTGGGAGTGTCTACAAAACTCCAATATCCAATCGATTCTGTAGGAACACACTGCATCTTCATTATCTCATGTTCCACCGTCTATTTGATAAAATGATACTTTATTTCAATGTTATTTTTCTATGTGTCATATACTATATTATTGATAAGATTTTGGGAATATGGATTATCATAATGGATTCTAATCTAAGACTTAACTTCAACTCCCATATAATCACGTTGTTTCTTAATCCATAGCAATCACATTCAATCTTGAGTAGATTCAATATATTAACCATATTTGGTGCTCAATGAAATGAAATCTTGTTTCTTGCTTTGCCAAGAAATAATCAATACCCCACAAAAAGAACGCACCACTTAATTTTGATTTGTTATCTTCTATCAAACTAGCCCATTTTGTAGTAGTGTAACCTAAGAAATCTCACTGATATGTTTCATTATATATAAAACAATAATAAACTATACTTGTAAAATAATAACATATTATTGTTAATGAAAGTAAGTGGATTTATTCGGGATTCCATTGATATTTTGATACCTTACCAGTGAAAAAAACAATATTAGGTCATATCATCATCAAGAATGCATGACTGAAAATGATATGCATGTATTCTGTGACATTATTTACTTTGCCTTTATAACCTAAAGATAGTTTCATCTAGGTTTCCATCAGAGTAATAATCTCCATGAATTATCTAGTCTAAATATTCTCAAAATTTATTTTCCATATTTAGATCAAGAGATGAATGTTTAATTCCATCTTTGTTTCACCTGTAAACCAAGGAAAAATTTTATTTCAATAATAATTGATATTTTGGACTCAAATTTGATAAATTATATGATCTGTTTGCACTAATCTTCATCTAATACATCAAGTACTATGTCATTTACATATACCATCACCATTGTACATTTATTATAATCATTGGGTACATAAATATTCTAATAAACTCCACTATGCTGAAAACTAATCTTCTTCAAAAACTGAAAATGCATTGAATACCATGCTATCATTTCATTATTTAACCCATATAGTTCTATCTTGATCCAAAAAACACCTTTATCATATTTATGAATGATAAAATCATCTGGAAACTCAATATACACTTCCTCTTCTTCCATAACCTCATTTAGAAATTATTTCAGGAAATCCATCGAAAAAACAATGATACTTCTTTTCACTATTATGGAAATGAATAATCCGATTATTTGTAGCCTTGCAACATGTGAAAATGATTCATAAACATTGATACATATTATATAGGAGTTCTCTTTTCACACTAGTTGTGCTTTTTTTTGAATTATTGTGCCTTCTTAATAAATATAATTTTGAAAGACCAATATTTCCCCAATGAAATTCATATATATTGTTCTCAAAATAGTCTCCCATGAATAAATCTTCTAAATTGGGTCAATCTCTTAATTCATTGAATTGACCCAATTTTCATATCCAGATTTTTCCTCAAAACATTTACTCTCTAGCTGAGATAGGGAAGAATTCTTTTTTAATGTTTCAATATCTATGTTGGAACTACAGATACCTAGTCACCAATGATATTTGGCCTATTAATTTAAACTCAACTCTTCAGCCTCCATGTTGAAATAGATTTGAGTTCCTCATTCTCATTGTTAATATCTAATTATGATTCATTGTTTTCCACTTCTAATCCCCATGTTTTTATCACCTATTCGTCATTTTCATCTGGGAAATTTTCATTGTGTTCATGATGATTTTTCATTTTCTACTATAGTGACATCATTTTTCTCAACTAATTTTCCTACTATCTTATTGAAAGATTTATATGGTTGGATTTTTCCTAAATAACCTAGGAATAACCCCTTATCTCCATTCGAATCAAATTGAAAATATTTATAATTATTTATAATAATATACTTATATCTAAATATTCTAATTTATTTCAATTCTTGATTCTTTCCTTACCAAATCTCATATGGATACTTTTCTTCAATTAGACACAACAAATCCTTGTAAGATATGTAGATTATTTTCAACATAGATTCCTTTGAAAAAATATCCAACATGACTTTTCAATAATCTTTGTTTTGTCCATGTTGTTTATGATATGATTTATCCTCTAAACTACTCCATTTTAATGAGGGGTTATCACTACAGAAACATGATACCTTATCCCATGTTTCTTGAGATAATATTCCTATTGAATATTTGTGTATTTCATATAATAATCATTAAGAAAACATCAAAATATTATATCCAATAATTCTTTCAGATTCCCTCTGATATTGTTTTATTCAATTGAAAATATTGAACTTACCGAAATAACAAATACACATTCCATACTTCTGAAATAATCAATGAAAATAACATTATACTTCTTCTAGTCAATGGATATTAGTATGATAGGTCCACACACATCTTTGTTCACCAACTTAAGAACTTTTGTAGGATTATTTTATTTCACATAGTATGTATTTCAAATAATAATACCTTATTGACAAGAAACACTCATGTGAGTATGATAACCTAATATCTTGGGTAGATCTCAAGCTATATCACATTTGATCAGATCTTCTAGGAATGGTTGATCTATATGGAAATGATTTTTATTCCAAAAAAAATATTTCTCTATGGATAGAAATCACATATCTTCATCTCCACTCATAGGGTAGATATTTCCCTTCTTCTGATTTTGATATAAAACAAATGTATCATATTTTCCATTGATGATATATAATTTCTTGGTAAATATTATAGCATGATATGAGTAACAGATATGACTAACAATTAATAAGTTGTTACTAATCCCTAAAAAACAAGACATTATCATGTCGCATATGTTTCCCCCCAAATTTTTATTTTCACATGCGAAAACATATTTAGGCCTTTATCATTTCACAATTTGACAACACCTTATTTTCTATATTTGATCCTTGTATTAATATCCATATTTTCTATAATATCGTATGTGTATTTACTATTATGGATCTATACACTAGTATGATATGAGGATTTAAGTGATGTATATGAAACCAATTCCTGATCAGGTATTTTTTTTGATACATGTATTTTAATTCACATCACTTATGGATTGATAATATTGATCTTCCTAAAAAGTTTGATAAAAACAATTAATCTTATAGGGATAAAAAAAATTATATTTTCATCACATTCGATGACTCATTGAGCAGTTTCTTATGTCTATGTTAGGTTTTCATTAGAACATTTCTCTACATTGTGGGTAATAAATATCTAGCCAGGTGTTTGAATCATTCAAACTAGAAATAGTGACCATAAAAATCATCCATGGAATATTGAACTCTGTGTGTCCACCATTATTGTTCTTATTCTCTTTATTAAATTTTGGCTAAAAAATATACTTTTTGAGAATTTTTCATCTTTCCATATCTATATCATCTAACACAAGGTTTATTCCAATAGGTCATTATAGTATGACTATATATACCCTGGTTTCTCAGAAACTTATGACATTAATTTATACAAAAGTAATTTTTGAACCGCATAGTGTGTTCCAATGGTATAACATCAATCACAAAATATTTTTTTTCAATCATACCCCATACCAGCATTTTCATTTGGATATGATTGTTGCTTTTGTTTTTTACCACTTTGTCCACTTACAACTTTATTATTTCCTAGGTAATTTTATTCTTTGATGTTGTACCACGAGTCAGGAGTCTATTATAATCTTCTAAATTTATTTTAATATTAAAAACTTCTTATTGTAGTTCATCGATGTGTTTTATTTGATTTTTTTCTTTGATAGTTAAACCATTGATCACTCTTTTATATTCTTATATGTTGAACTTTTATGAAAAAACATTTTTTGTAATATATATATTTGAATACAAAATCATTTAAATTTTTTCCATCATCTCGTGATTTTATTATTATTGTTATTACATATAGTGTTTGTCATTATAGACCACTTTTTAGGCTTTCTTTGTTTTGTCATCCCAAACACCTATATCCTCCATTCGAGCTTTTGATTCTTCTTGGATATGAACCCTTTCTATAGCTTCTTCTTCTTAATTTTTTATTTATTCCCTTGTATGAGAGATACCCATAACTTCCAACAGATAATTTTCCCACAATCCTTATATTTCAACATATCTTCATCTTTATATTCTTCTAAATTTTCATTTTCCTGTTAAATAATATTATTATTTTTGATGAATTTTTTTTAAAAAAATGTCTAACCTTTCACATAGGCTGATGAATTATAAATGGGAATTTCAAATTCATCAACATAGTCTCCTTGAAATTTCTTTGGGAACATTTATACTAGATATTCATCCTTTCCACAATGAAATAATACAATCTATGTTTCTCTTTGAACATTAATTTTCCAATATGTAGGTTTTGGGAGTGGAATGAAATCACATCATCTATCACTTCTTCATCCAGGATATCTTCAATAGTGATCTTCTTCATGGAGTTGAACACCACCTCATTGGAATTACCTTTTTACACAGATTCATTATCATAATGTTTCATATTGTGTGTGATAAGAGTACAATATAAACTATCAAATGTCATCTCGTATGAATATTTATCTTCCAGTATAATAAATTTGGATTTATCCATGATGGAATTCTTCTCAAGATATGATTAATGATCTTTATATCATTATGAATTTCTCCAAGAGCACACAAGTCCTCTAAAATAAAATTCACTAAGTCAAACAATAGATCTATATACTCATTAATGTCATTCTCATATCCTTATACATATTCCATATAACCTATAGTCTTTCTTCTCTGACTGTTGAGTATCCCTCATAAATATTTTGTAACATTTATAATATTGCATGTGATGATTTAAATGACATCCCCTTTGTATAGACTGCATTGAATATGGATCCACCTAAAGCATTAATTCCTTTTCTATCCGCACCCAAATCCATTTTTTCATCTTCTACTGAAGTACTATTTTCCAATAGGCTAAAATATCATAAATTATTGTTGTAAAGTCATTTATTCATATCAATTGGAAATACTATTTCATCTGATTCTTCCATAAATGAAAATTTTTTCCATCAAAAATAGGAATCCCTTTATGACTTACAACAAAAATTTGAAACCCCTTAGAAAAAACACTGAAATTAACCATTCGATCAGATACCAATTATAGTCCCAAAAATTTGAAATACCCTGATAGGGGGTAAATAAGGGTAGGATATATTAATACTATTTTCCATTAGATCCAATTTTTTTGTAAAAAAACACTTTTTTCTACCTTTCTCATATCAATGTATGAGTATAAATGAAGGAATGTGAATGAAATAGAAATTTCACTTGGTTAACCCACTCTATGATATGTAAAATGAGAATACATAGGTAATGTTCCTATATACAAAATCCTCCAATGTGAAATATTTTTACAGAGTTCAGAGCCGAATCATTATCTCTCCTGGTTTACAACAAATAAAAATGTGAAAGCTCACTACTCTCTCAACAAAATTGTGTTCAATTATCCTTTATAATATTCTTTTTATTATCACTTGAATCAATATTTTTTACTCATCATTATTCATATCATTAATTTTCAATTTTTTAATTTATGAATAAAACCTTACAGCATATTTGATGGTAAATTCCTTTTTGTTTTCAAATCTCACTTCCTTCATGAAGCTCTCTACATTCACAAATCCTAATACCTTCATGAAAAAGTTTTCAAAAACAAAAAACATTCACAAATAATATATGGCCTTAATGAACCTCACTACTTTCACAATGATTGGATATCCTTCATGAATTTCACTACATTCAGGAAGCACACATTTTCATGAATGCCTGATGTCCTTTGGGAAGATCCATTCTCTGAGAAACAAACGGTCTTATGAAAACCTTTTCTGAAGTAAAATCTTTCAAAAATCACCTTCATGAATCATCTTCATGAATTTAGATCCTTTTTATTTTTGATAATCCTTTATTAATTTCAATTTAAGCTTAACCTCAAATTTATAGAATTAGCCACCCCTTTGCAAACCATGAGACTATAGCAAGACCATTTCACGAAGCTATCCATTATTTTTCATGAACCTACCTATCATTATAAATCATTAGAGAACCTTCCATACTCATGATGAATCTTATACTCATGTTAATTACCATCAACCCTTTGTGCTCATCCCGCTTTCTTGAAGCTCCACAACGTTATGAACCACTAAACTTTTTCAACGCACCAAACCTTCAGAAAACATCAAACCTTTATGAAATTCCATAATTTTAAATATATTTATGCTTAATTCATGTAAATATAACATACTAAAAACTTGATTA
The DNA here is from genome assembly GCA_963277665.1 of Viscum album. Classification (NCBI taxonomy): domain Eukaryota; kingdom Viridiplantae; phylum Streptophyta; class Magnoliopsida; order Santalales; family Viscaceae; genus Viscum; species Viscum album. Next base: position 1,975,546,505 of record OY728133.1, read on the forward strand.
CTCCTACCAATTTTGGACCCCAAAAATTTTGCAAACACATGGAAATTATGACACCTTTTATATGTAATGTTCTATAGCACTTCAAGGTAATCCATTCATTTTTTTTCTTTATCAACTTACCTAGTAAACAAATGTGTTCGGACTCCACAACATACCAAGTATACTGTATTTCTAAATAATCATAATCCCCCTAAAAACAATGTAATGTTACATTGATGGATTTTTACCCAACAGATACCTTGGTCCGTGAGGATATTGTTTTTCTTATTTTGGGTTTCATTTTTTATTTTCCATCAGGTATGAACCAACCATATCATCCTTTCCTGTATTTTTTGAGATCTTATTTGGGCTGTGATAAATGTCATATTGGGTTATGATATCAAATAATTTACATGATATTAATTTTAGATAAGCTTTATTTGGTTTACAATTTTCATTAAAACTACTTATTTTTACTATGCATGGATGTCCAACGTATGGGTTTACCATATTAAAACCATAGAATGTTTTTATTGTGTGTTTATTTATTTCAAAAGAAAAACCCATTTCTGAGACTTTATCTTTGATTTCCATGCATTATTTTCTATCTTTAAGGGATTGGGAATTCCATTTGGCCCTTGTTATAGATGGGCTTTGGTATCATGCTAGGATAGCCTGGGTTGCATGAGTATAGTTTGGTCCTACATCTATAACTTTGATCAATTCCATTATTAATGACGTGTTCTTATAATTTAACTCAACCAATTAAATTAGAACAATGTAAATATATACAAAAAAATATTTTAGAAGGTTCATTCACAAAATTCATTGAAAATTTGATGAACTCATCGTCACTTTTCTTATATTTTCTATTCATACAAATATAATTCATAAATATTCAACTCATATTAATATAATATTCAATAATAAATTATGAAACTTATATATATAACCACCATACATTCATATATATAAATATACATAACACACACTCATATATATATCTATATATGATTATGTACATAATATATATAAATAAACAATTTGAATATATATAAATAATGACATTTATTTATATATAATATAAAAATATAATATAAATAATATATATACATAAACAAAATGAATATATTTAAGGTATTCTAAATGATGAAAAACATTTGTTCATGGTAGAGAAATACATTATAACCCTCATTACCAAGATCAACCATTTTATGACAACTAATAATATAAATCATTGAAATAAATAATGTGAACCTTCCACTGATGTTAAAAACTATTATGTCTTAAATAATAATAGTTTTATGAATATCCCATAGGATATACCAATGACTTACTCCATTCATGGTGTATCCATGGGTTGATATGAATCACCAAAATGTTTGGGTATGACACTTTTTCCATCCATGATAAGACAGTATCTCAAATGGTAAAGGGAGACGAAAGAAAGTGATTTGGTGGTATCAATAAAAATAACAGAATAATTAAACACCCATATTAATGCCTTAGGAAACTATATATAAACCTTTATTACACTCCCCAAGACATTATCTAATTTGCTCATAAGTTACATACTATACGGGTAATTTTATAATTAGAAACTATTTGATATCCCATTCACTATGAACATAAAATTTATATGTTCTTGATTATTCATAAGATTCATTTATTAATGATAGATTAAGTAGATTAATATTGTAATGTTAATACATTGATGTCCCACAACACAATTAATCTTATATAACCATGTGATTCATATAATATTATTTAAAATACTATAATAGTTCTGATATGGTTATATAATATTGTAGAATTGTACAATCATATAGTCTTGGCAATGAAATGATTTCCCTTAATCATTTCTTATGATACAAATAAATCAATTTCATATGATACACCTTGGTTATTGAATTTCATGTCATATTAAATTCCAATAAAAATAACCTATGATATTTAGAAAATAACAAATATAAAGGTATATATTTGGGGTATATATTTATCAACTTCTCACCAAAAAAATCAACATCAGCATCATTCCATTTAACCTTGTGTTGTTTCATATAAAATTACATATGAAACCACATATAAAACATTTTTGAATATTTTCCAAAAAATTGAAAATATATCATCCATTTCACCATGTATCATGTATTATGATGTAATATATTAATATCAATCTAAAACTCCTCTTAGGTGAGCTAAAAAACACTTTTTTGAGAATCAATTTGAGTTTTAAAAAACAAGATATCCATTTATTCAACAAATAAAAAGTGACTGCATGGTCCTTTATATTGTTTAGTAAAATATGGATTCCAAAAATCCATATATGAAATAAAATTATACCCCTTAAAAAGGATCGATGATACTCATCTGACGAAGGGATCAAGTATTATAACCATCGAAAACATGTATATTTATACATATATCCACCATATGTATCATATAAAAGTATGCACTTTTATATGATCCATTTTTTCTTAAAAATAGAGTAAACATTAGACATTGAGTACGTTATCCTATTTAATATGCACATATTTTATTCATTATTAGAGTATAGACTTGTCGAGTTGACATATATATCATATATCATTCACCTATATGAAAAAATAGATTATATTCCACTCATAAAATATATAATCTCATAAAATTTCTTACATAGTTATGGATATACTCTCATTAAGTCCATGTCAATTGAGATCCCAAATGTAATAATAATAAAATAAGATGAAAAATACTATCTTGGATAAACCTTAATCGGTAGAATGATCAGTATCAAATGCAATCATACCCTAATAATATAATCACAAAACAATTTGTAAAAATGGTATTTAATTATTATGGTTCTAATTATAGGTATATTTTTAACATAAGTTACAAGGAAATCTTGATATGAAAAATTCACTCCTATTATACCAAAGATAAAGTGTATAAAAACCCATGTGGTATACATGATGGGTTAGCCAATACAAAAAACTAATTTTTCTCCATAGTATTATATTTCATATTAGATAAAACCTTTTATTTAACATTATATATTTTATATTATTAAAACTATATGTAGTAAAAACATATATATGTTCTAATATTTACATTTCAGATATTATAAGACACCATATCGAGATTATGTTTATTTCAATTTCATGTATTTTTTAAACTCATTACATATTTATATAATTCATTCCACACACACACACATATATATATATATATATATATATATATATATATTCATTTTAGAAACCCCTCATACTAAACTCTTTTAGTGATTAACCTAAATAGAATTAAAATGGTTGAATAACAATTAGACATAGAAATCATTTTCCTGATGTTCAAGTCAATGAAGAGAGTATTAAAATTTCATAACATCACAACATTAGTTTTTATAATGTTAATAACTACTTCTATATACTTAAGTCTCCTAAGTATATCATCATCATCCTTGTAACAATTTTCTATCAAAACATTTCTTTAAAATGTTTTACTAACTAAATAAGGCACCCTAGAACCACACTTTGATATCTGGTACTGAACACAAATAATTTAAAAAGGGATTCTACATCAAGTGATATAACCCAATGTTAAATTATATATTTTTTAATAATTTAAATATTACAAATCATAATAATCAAACAATCCCATATCTTAATGGTTTAGTGTCTCTAGGGATTATAAAAAAACCATTTTATTATGTTCTTTTCTATATGATCACAAAATATTGTATCGCCTTATAGATATCTCCTATGTTATACACATCTTTACAACCTATGGAATGAAATCCCTAGACGAAAAAGTGAGATAGCACATGTTTACTAAGGTTAAATATAAGAGATAATAACTGATGATCATAAGTGATTACAAGATAAGCATGTGGGTTTGAGATCATTTTCATAGTCCATGAAAATAACATTTAAAAATCATACCCAACATAAAACATGGATTATAAATAATGAGTTTAGGAATAACTGTATAAGGATAACATAGGGTATAAGCCATGATAACAATATTATGATACAAAACATATGAATGTGATGCAAACCAAACAATATAAATCATAATATACTGGGTTAGAAATTCACTTCCTTATCTCCCATAACAGAGTGAGTAAGGAATTTAGGTCCCTATATCCCATAACATAGTGGGTCAAGAATTCACATCCATGTCTCCCATAACATATAAGGTTATGAATTCAAATCCATGTCTCTAATAACATTATGGGTCAAGAATTCCCTTTCATGTCTCATATAACATAGTTCATTAAGAATGTATGACCTTATATCCCATAATCATCTAATGACATATGAAAATTTACTTATTTCATTGGAGGGATTTAGAATTCCAAACTTGTCATAGAATAATAAATCATTTATTTTTATTCACTAAGATTATAAAGCATTCATCTTGTAGTCATAGATTAATTATCCCATTTGAAAGATATATATTTTATGACAACGTGTTACAAACATTAACTTCATAATTTATCTATAGAAAGAAATATGGTTGTATCATAAATATATATCCAATTTTTAATATAACTAAGTTAAAAGGATATTCACATATATGAAAAAAAATTATTTTAATATTACATGATAATCCACATTAAATAAAAATAATAAATACATCTTTTTAAATTATTGAAAAGTCTTTCAAAGTGTTCTCTTTGATATAAAAATCTTTATCTTGATAAAACATTTTAAAAGTCAACCTTTAAAACAGGAAAAAATATAAAAATAATTTTTTTAAAAACAATTAATATGATTTCAATAACATTCATCGAGAATAGATAAAAACACTGAACATTTTTACTTTTAAAAAAATAATATAATGTCTAATTGTAGATAAATTATTTTTTAAAAAAATCAAGATTTCACTTTGGAAACATTTAAAAATAACTATTTTTTACATTAAAAGTAATTAATTATTAAAAATTATTTTTAAAACCATTTTAAAACATGAAAAGTATGATTCATAGAGAATAAAGTTAATGAAAGAGTGTCTTCACCAAAAAAATGTTAAAAAGATGTTCTTTTTATACTTTTGATAAAGAAAATCTTGGTGGAAAATTTTAAGAGATTTATTTCAACCTTTTTAATGGAAATTAACAGTGTTATAAAACCACCTTAATCAATTATTCAATCATATATAAGGTCATAAAAAAACCACCTAATTATTATAAACATAGAGGAGGAAAATTCCCAACTGAAAAGTAGAGCTGTGTTAATTTCTCTCACAAACATAATAATGGGTAAATTATTTACCAAGAGAAATGGAATTGATATAATACATGTTGAAATCTAATAACTACAATATGAGAATAATATTTCAAGATATTATAGATAATGTTATCATAATTTATTCCCATATGGAAATTAATTTATAATAGTCTTGATATATTGGAAAAAACCCTCATGAATTCTGTAACCCTTCAACCCAAACCTAAGAAAGATAATATATATATTGGATATTTAATCCATTTTTTACACATTAAAATAATTATAAAATACAAACAGAAGAATTATATACACTATGAAAAAGTCAAAAAGTGGTGGATGTGGTATAAGGGTCAAAAAATAAATACTTAATACTAAAATCCCCTTCCATTAACTATCATCTTATAAAAATCTGATTTAACCTAAAATATAATACAAAAAATATATTAATAAATCATTTCATAAACTTATTAATAACTATAAAAAAATAAACATGGGTCAAAATCATTTATAATACAATAATTAGTCATTAATCACATATTTTCATTATCATATTTGTTATTTTAGTTTTTTCATACATGTTTAAAAATGATGATATAGAATCATGATATTTTATACTAAGTTAATTATTACCATATTATAAAATATATTTAAATAAATATTATTTAAATGTTTATACATCCCTAAGTTAATTTTAGGAGAAGTATGTGCTTGGTTTGAGAGAATGAGATCATTGATGTGCTTGTTTCAGGTAATCTACCTATAACAACACATTAGTTTATAATATTTCTCAATTTGTTGAATTTCATAAGAACCATATTAATTATTTATATGATTCCTTTATTTCATAAATATTTATAAAATATTTTTTAGAATTATACATGTAAAATAGTGCTGAAAATGAAACATGTCACTCAAAGAGGAGGTAATTTGTATATATGCATGGAAATTGTTTTCATTTCCCATAGAATGGAAGGAAGATAAAAAAAATTAACATTTCAACATATAAATAATTTTTTTAAATAAAATATGTATTCATTAAATACAACCTTTTCAACATCCATGAAGGTGGTTAAGAAAAAAAAAAAGTGTCGCTCATGTAGGGGTTAGTTCACATGTATGCATGGATTATGTTTTCATTTAGCCAATACATTAGAGGAAAATAGATCATGTTTATAGAATTATTATGTAAATATTTATGTAAAATAATGATAATTATTTCAAAATATTTATATGTTTATAATTTTTTTTAAGGATTTATAATGAGAATGATATAGAAAAGATGGTTAGGTAGTGGATAACACTCACATTGGGAGTTTGAGTTTTATCTTATATGATCCTTTAAAAATGAAAAAAATAGGCTATCTTCATAAGAATATAGTCTCATGAACATATAATAGGATTCTCGGAGAAGTAAAATGGTAATATTTTTACAAGAAAATATATTTTTAGAGTGTATGTAAATAATGGTTTTCAGAAGTCTGTATTTATATGTGAGGAGATTGGAATTTCTATTATAAAATAAAATTAGAAGTCATTATTCAAGAAACGTGGATAAAAGAGAGAATAAATAATGGATAATGGGGTATTTTTATTCTATAAACCTCTTCGTCGTTATTTTATGTAGAAAATAATGAGTAATTTTAATGGTTTTATCTTTTGTTTTTACTTTAACAAAAGTTAGCTTTTCTTTGGTAACATTTCTTACATTCGGAAAATTATTTTTTTACATAAAAATAAAATTAACCTTATTAAATAATTTGGTTATTGTGATTCAAAAAAATATATTTATTTTATCAAATATAATTTACAAGGTTGAGGGAAAATTAATTTTAATATTAGTGCACATAACATGTAAAACCTATTTTTATTTAAAAAAGGTGCACTTTTTAAGACTAAATATTATTATTTGGATAAAATTATAAATTATTTTAAAAGTCATAAATTGGTTTATTATAATGTAAATAACAATTATGATTCTTTAAAAAATACTAAACAAAATTCCCCATGATAATATAAAAATAAAATAAAAAACCAAAATGATTTTTTTAGTATAAAATATTGAAAATGTTCCAAAATTGTAAACATAAGTTTTTTAAAATGATATATATATTTTAAATATATGATATTAATTTTTAAATAAATATTTTATTGGCGATTTTTATCATACATTTTTGTGTTTTTATTATATCTTAATGATTTCCTAAAAGTCCTGGTATTTGTATAAATAGTATTTTTCAGTATTCCGCAAAAATTCAATATTTTCATAAAAATCTAAAAAATTAAGTTAATTTTTAAATTTTAAATCCAAAAAATGGCATTAATTTTTTCGAGTTTAATTAATAATATTTTATAATGTTACTTTTAAATGGAAATATTAAATATAATGAAATAACATTTTCATATGGAAATTGATTTAAATAAAATTATTATTATTCTTATTTATTATTAAATAATAGAAAAATTAGTTCAAATAATATATTTCATCATCATTAAACTATTATATATTTAGTTTCTAAATATATATATATATATGACCTAAAAAACTAAGAAAAATCTTTTTTGAGAATTAAATGATCTCATTTAAGCATATAATTTTAGCCTTAAAGATGAATTGAAATTAATTTTAGTTCGGTTTTTCTGTATGGAGGAGGATATTTGAAAACATATTTAATCAAAGGAGTATACATACTAAAATCAAAGGGTGTAACATTCTACCCAGATTAAATATATTTCAACATTGTAATTTTAATTTCTCTTGATGGTGAGAATATATGGTGGTATTTATAATATGGTCATGAAAAAATATATAATTTCTAATGAAATATCAACCCCACATACTTGGTTAAGACTAGGAAACACATATCATGATTTAGTATTAATACACCACTACAAAATTGGACTTTGATAGTGTTCACCCTAATAAACACTAGCCAAAAGGGCTAATAGAGGTACACTTTTTCAGTGATTTGTTTGCTCCGATAAAGGGTAACCTTTGTCAGTGATGTTTTTTAAATGGTAAATTTTTCCTTTTTCTACACTATTATTAGGGATGAAAAATGGTTCCCTTTAGTAGTGCTTTTTTTATCACTAAAAATGGTATACATTACTAGTTCATTTTTAATGCTGATAAGGTCCTCAAATAAGATGAAATAATTAAATAAAAAAATAATACAATTGAATTTATTAAAAAATTGTTAAAAAATTTATTACTACAATAAATTTTGATAAAAATGAATAAATTTAATATATAATATATAAATTATAAATACTAATAAATAGTATATATTAAATATATAGATAGTTGTACATAAAAAACTAAACAAATAAAAATTAAAAATAAGTTAATTTATAAAAATATTAAACAATTTATTTATTAAATAATTTTTCATAATATTAAAAAATATTATATATTAAATAAATAAATATATATATATGAATATATATATATGATTTATATAATACAAAATATTTATGCATTACATGAAATAGTGAAATATTTAATGCAGAATGGTTTATAATTAAAAATTAAGATGAATAAAAATTTTGAAAAAGTTTCATCATGTAATGGGCATAATTTAATGTCGTTTTATATTTCAATTTAAAATATATAAAATGAGTGTTATATTTATTTTTCATACATGTAATTAATTAATTCAATTTTATATAAAATGCACACACACACACAAATATGTGTGTAATTAATGAAATCTTATATAGAAATACATACACCTAATATTTAAAATTTCATTATAACATGATACATATAATATATCACTTAATAGTTAAATATTATTTATTTAATTTTAATTTGATTATGTATAGGGATTAATTCCATCCAAAGTTTAATTTTTATTACCATAACACTTTTAATGGAAAATTGTGAAACCAAATAAGCCATAAGTAAGTGTGATAAACACATACAGAACCCACAAAATTACCGCAAATAAAAATAAAATTACTAGAATTACTTGATATATATATATATACATACATATATATGATTATAAAAATATATATAATCATATAAATAAATAAATAAATATTATTTTTTGAAAAGATATTTATATAATTGTAAATAATTAATTAAATATTTATATAATTATATAATTATAATAAATTAATTTATATAATAAATATTTTTAATATATTTATATTTATATTTATTTATTAAACATATATATAAATAAATGTTAAAAAAATTTAATTTATAATTAATATTTTAAATCCATTATAAGTGCTTTGGTAAAAACTGAGTGTCTATAAAGATGTATTTTATAAGTAATTTTTAATCCTTGATAATGATAAATCTTTGTCATCACTAAAACATTGCTGAAAAACATTCCTTTTATTACTGCTTATTAACATACCACCAATGAAAGGGGTATTTATTAGTGCATTTTTGGAAGCGCTCCTAAAAATATCTTGATCTATTTTAAGAACCCTAACAATCATGAACCTATTAAAATATCTAATGCTTTCCATATAAGTCACATGCTATCTTCACTCCATATCAAATAAAATCTCATATCAAGGCTAGAATCAATACTCTAAAAATTTTGAGGATTTAATCCAAGGCTCATACTATTCAAGGGTAAAATGTATCAATGGCTTGAACAAAATCTTGCTTTGGAGTTATCTATAATTTCTCTCAGATGATTCTAAGAATCAATCAATGGTATGTCCATTTATCCTTCTCCTCACCAAGGATTGCTTGTTTGGAAATATCTATTTTCATGTAATTGTTTTCTTTCATCCACTTTTAGCGTTATTTTAACATCATTTTTTCTTTAATTAATTATACAAATATCTCTTCACACACTCATTGATGCCTCTGACCACATGATATAGTAAATACTTGTGGAAATTCAGATGTGATATTAATTCACAAGTTCTTTACATGGGATAAACAGTCATATGTGATTTGTTGAATGATATTGATAATTTATATAGAGTTATAATTAAGTTGTACAAACTAATTAAGAAACAAATTAAACCAATATATGGGAAATCACCCATTGATTGACCATTTTTTATGATTATATTTTATTCATAATCTTATATTTTTATTATTTCTATTATTTTGTTTTCATCAATTTTAAAAATCCTTAATATTTTTACTTTTTAAAAAAATTATAAAATTCATTAAATATAACAATGTAGTAGGAATAATGAGTGATCCAAAATAGAATCTTTAATGGAATGACCATGGACATCAACTATTTTATACTAATGATGAAATAAAAATATTAGTTTTTACTCCCCCATTACTATTGTGTCATATAATCACCCCTATAATGTGATATTGACTTCATTACCACCTAATGAAACTCAATATTAATACTTATTCCTAAAATTGTATTCCCCATTAGATAATTATTTATATATCTCTATTTAAAATATAATACATGTGATCTCAGAATAATTATAAATGGATGAAATGAAATAATTATCACGATGCATTGATTTATACATTGAGGGTCCATATATATTAATGAAAATAAACTCAAAGAGTTATTTCACTTAAATATCTAATTTAGTTTTTTAATTATTAACAATCTCTACATTATAATTCGTAAAAACATTTCAGTAAATTTTAACTTTTCATCATAAGAAACATCTCAACCCACCCTTTTTAGTATTAATTTTAATTTCTTGTTATCTAATATGATAAATTTTTCCCTAACAAAAATAAATTTACTCTTTCAAACAGAATTACAGTAAATTTTTACCAAATGAAAATAAAAAAATGGTTCTCTAGTTTTTTGTACCCCTTTTAAGTTAGTATTTACTCTTTCCATCATTTTTTAAATGTAAACTATTTATCATAAGAGATCCACCATTTCTAAAATAATAAGTACCCTTTGAACTTGTCTAAAATATTTAATTACATCCATTTACTTATCATGTGAGATGAAAATCCAATATCTAATATGAAAGGATGTTTGTTTTTAAAATCCTTTAGTCTGAAATCAAAAATAAATTCTTATAACATTCCATTATTTTTCATATAATAAATTTATAATTATTTCTTAACCTTAATATATGTTTTTATAAATTTTTCAAAATAATTCATAAAACTATTTAATTTGTCACATGTTTAATAGAGTCTATTCAATGGTTGAAATTCCGCTTCTAATTTTACTTAGAGAGATTCTTTTCACATTGAAACTATTTTTGTAAGAGTGGTTCGTCTAGAATTTTTCTTAAAACCTCTATATCTCAAATAATTACTATTATTTATCTCATTATGACAATACTATTATACTATGTTCCCAAGATCATCCTTTCTCTACCAAAACTTCTACAGAATTCTTTTCACTCAAAACCTTTTCACACCTACAACATTAAAATTTATCACATTCCTTAAAGTAACATCCAAAACCTTTACAGGAATAGAAACAATGCTTCTTCAACATAATCATAGAGGTAATCTTGATTTTTTCATAGTAAAATCATTAACCATGTAATTAATATAATAGTTTATATTTAGATTTAATTTATTATTATTTTAATACATTCATAATAATTGTTTTCCAAAATTGGTGGATTCTTTTTTTTCTGTTTGGTTTGTTTTTTTGAAGCTGCTCATACTCGTGAGATGTTGGGATTTTGTTCTAAAACTGGGATAATAACAACAAGGAAATGGGTCAAGAATGTATAAAACTATCATAAAAATGTGAATTCAAACTACTTATTTAATTAATATTTTTATCATTATACCTCTTAAATCTATTTAAATTTTTTATTATTTTTATATAGTACTTATTTATTTTTTTCATATTTATTTTAGGAATTCATATTTTTCTTTCAAATATATACCACAAGCTACAAATGATATAACATATTCTTTCTATCAATGTCTCCACTCATTTCATTGTCATTGTTTGTTGAATTACCAACACTGTAGTTCAATGTTCAATATATACTATTGAACTTTCAACAAGAAAATCCAATGAAAAGAATGGTAAATTTTGAATTTGTTATTTTTATCACATTAGGACATGTTTGAATCAATCATACCTCTATATAACATATAGTGTGAAATATATGGCTCCAAGTTCTTATTTTTATTTAAAATGTATATTAATTTTAATAAAAAGGAAAATTGGCATACTCAAAACTAAGAAAACACATTAATATTCTTGTGATAAATTATTAAAATGATACATAAGTAATGTTTTATGTGTATGAATCAGTTGAACCACAATAAAAAAATAAGGTGTGACTGATATGAATCAAATTGATCATTATCAGTTTAAAAATGAAATTCTCGTTAAAAATGTGTCTCTCGATGGAATGTAAGAAAATGTGGTAATATTATATTAATAATTTAGTAAAACTATTCATAATTTATATGTTACATTTAGGAATCATTATCACATCAAACAAATATATGAGGTGACTGGTATGACTCAAAATCATGTTTTTGATTTAAAATCAATTGTTTTTAAAAAATACAAGTGATATACTAAAAATTATGAAAACACATTATTATTTTATTTATACTTTTTTAAAATGATCCAAAAGTTATTTGGGATGTGTATAAATCATCCAGATCTCTATCTGTCATATGGTGTGATTGGTATGACTCCTAGTGCATCTTTTTATTTTAAATTGACAATGATTTTATTAGAAAAGTCAACTAACATACTCAAAACTAATAAAACACATTTTAATTGCTTTAATACATTTTTAAAATGACACATATTTCATTTGGAATGTTTATGTATTAGCCTCTCCTTGATCTGATTCACGGTGTGAATGGTATGACTTCAAATGTGTCTTTTTATTTAAAATTGAGATTATTGTATTTAGAAATATAATATAAATACTCAGAATTGATCAAATTCATTCATATTATTTTTATACATTATAAAAATTACCCATATTTCATTTCGTATGTTTATGAATTAGCCTCACATCAATTCGATACCAGATGATCCATTACAAATCAATTTGTCAACTATCAGTTTAAATTTGACATTATAGTTCAACACGTGTCACTCACTGAAAATCAAAATAAATGATCTTAGATAGTCTTGATAATTTAGTAAAATGAATAATAATTCATTTATGATATTTATTAAATATTATAATGTTAAACTGGCACACGATGTTATAGGAATGTCTCAAATGCATATTTCTAGTCTAAATGACATTTTAGTAAAAAAGGAATGCGAAATACTAAAAAATAACAAGAATAATTATAATTTTTTCAACACATTAATAAAATAATATATATGTCATTTCAGACTTTTAGAAATCATTGGAACCTAGAAATGATAATCATTGTGACCAGTATGACTCCAAATGGATATTGTTATTTAAAATTGACATTAATTTTAGTAAAAAATATAACTAAAATACATCAAACTAAGAAAACACATTTAGATGGTTTTAATACCTATTGAAATGATACACAATTAATTTTTTACATGTAGTTATTATCCTCATCTCCATATCACACACAAGGTGCTCAATAAGAATCAAAGTGTCTAGTGTTAGTTTAAAATTGACATTTTAGTTCAAAATGTGTCACTCAATGAAAAAAATGAAAAAATGCTTGAATAATTTTTATAATTTTAGAAAACTTTTCATAAGTCATTTTTGATGTGTAATAATAATTCTCACATCAATAAGACCCAGGATGTTACCAGTATGACTCAAAGTTTATGTTTTTAGTTTAAAAATGTGTTTTTGTAAAAAAGACAAATGACATACTCAAATCAAAGAAAACATATTTGGATTGTTTGTATATGTTAATAAAATTATCCATACATAATTTATGATTTTATAAATCATATTAACCCCAATAAAAAAACATGGTAAACCTGTATGACTCCATGTGTGTCTTTTTATTTAATGTTAACATTAATTTTTTTAGAAAAGGCTACTTATAAACTCAAAACTATGAAAATTCATTCATATTATTTCAATTAATTGTGAAGATGATTCATATATCATTTGGAACTTGTAGGAATTAGCATTGCCTAAAACCAATGCATGGTGTGACCAATATGACTCTAAGAGAATGTTTTTATTTTAAATTGATATTAGTTTAATTAAAAAGACAAATGACATACTAAAAATAGAGAAAAGCCATTCATCTTATGTTGATACATTAAAAATAAGATCCATAAGTTAATTTTTATGTTTATGAATTAGATTCATTTCAATCCTACATTATTTTTTCCTGTTATGACTAAAATATTTCGTTATAATTTTAAAACTAACATTTTAGATCAAAAAGTGTCAATCACTGAAAATTGAGAAAATGTTCTCAAATAGTCTTGATAGTTTATGAAAATTACTCATGATTAATTTTTAATGTGTATAAATTAGTATCACATCAAATTTCCACGTGATGTGATTGCTATGACTCAAAGTGTGTGTTTCATTTTCAAAATGACATTTTAGTATAAAAGAAATGTGGCACACTCAGAACCAATAAAATTATTTGGAGTGTTTTGATACTTTAGTAAAATTATCCATATGTTATTTGAAATGATTATAAATTATCCTCAGAATAATTTAACGCATGGTGTGATTAGTGTGACTGTAAGTGCATATATAGAAAATATATGTTTCATTTTAGTTTAAAATACGCATCACATCCCCAAAAATGAGAAAATGATCCTAGATTATTTTCTAATCATACTAAAAGCTATTAAAAATTTAATTTCCTTATCATTTTTATCTTATACTTATTTAGTTAATTTTCACACTGATAATGCTTGAGTATGAATAAGAAATTGTATGTTGTGAATGAATCAGCCACAACTCAATCTGATACATAGTGTGTGACATATTTTGGCATGATGTGTGGGTCTCTACGTTGGACTCGGCGTGTATCTCAGATGATACACAGACACAGGGTGGGGTACAAACCATGTATCCCACCGCACGACCAGATGAGGCCAGTTATGTTGGTCCCCACGATTACAGGTTACACGGAATGGCATATACGGGTTGAGACCTTGTAAAGGCACATATCCAATATAAATGAATTGGACCACAGATACCTTGAGCTGAACAGTGATCCTTCCTACACACTGTGTATATATGTATTTTTTACACATTATGTTCTCCAAACTCGGGCCATTGTATAAAGGAAGTACCCAGAGTCAAGGGACATGTAGTGTGATAACTTTTACACATCGTGTACCTTTTTATACATCTATTGAGCTTCTTTTCCATTGTTCCTTGGATAGGTTTTGTTTGGGTTAGTGTCCCCTTTTCTCATTTGCCTAAAATTCATGTATCGTTTCTATATACCTGAGTATGATCCCTTCAGTAGGACTTTCCAAGATAGAGTCAGTTATCTCTTCGAGAGGCCCGTAGTGAGATCATCTATCCTTTCATGTCCCTAGGTAGAGTTAGGTGTTGAAATCACTAATCGTAGAGGGCACTGATGATCTAATTAGTAGGTGAATTTGGATGAGTTGTTCCCTGGTATTGTTCCTCATCCATGTATCGTGATTTTTTCCCAATCAGGAGTGCGTTCTCGTAGAATGAGTGTATTTGTTCTCTGTTCAGATCTATCTGTGCAACTATACATTTAATGGAATTTCCAAAAGAATATTACTTCTCAGATAGATTTCATTAGTGCTTTTAGACACATGGAGTGAGCTCTCTTAGACGAGTGCTTCGTGGAAGTAAACAATTTAATCCATAGTGTGGGTATGTGGTTGTTGTGACTCACTTCAAGACTACGAGTCTTGGTTTTGAGTATATCTGGATGTGTTTATATTTCTATATGTTCAGTATATATAAATTGTGTAGAGATAATTGTACTTTTAAATTATTTATTGCTTTGTGGTTTTTGAGGTCCCCTACTATGTATTTTTATGCACACCCCTGAATGGGATTTTCCAACATGGGTCATGTCTAGTGCAGATGGGTGACCATTTGACAGAGTCCTGGGCCTACCAGGACCAGATCAATATTTATGAGTTCTTTACCGGATAACGTGTTCCTATGGTTATGAGAAGCACTCACATTACCTCCACCTTTTTATAGGTTGAAGTTTGTATTCTGTGGACTCTTTTTTTATTTTTTTGGGCCTATATTTTGGCCATGTTTACTTTCTGTACTTTACTTATATTGTACTATTTTGGTTGGGTTTAGTTTGATTCATACATTTTTATCCTTAGAGGGGTTTTAATTTTAATTATTTTTTGTCTTGGAGATGTGTGTGTGTAAAAGTACTTAGAATATTCCTCCAATGTTAGTGATATTCCTACTCAGTGCTAGTCACCAGTCTCTGGCCTATTAGAGGCTGGCATGGGGATTCACAGTGTAGGCCCCATAAGGATGTTTGTGACAGAATGGTATCAGATGTGGTCATTCGTACAACAGGACCTAGAGTATGGGGGATTAGTTTGGAACAATAGTGTTAAGTGTTTAGATCTTAGATTTCAGTTCAGGGACTCAAGTGTTGGTGTGTTCTACTGATGTATCCATACACCCAGACTCTGATAAACTACTTTTCAACTCATTACATGAAAACACTAGTTGAGGGGAAAATAATTTTACATTCATCATATAGGAATGTGTGGTGTTTTCCATGTCCTTTGTGTCAGCTATCAAGATATACTCATTGACCAAGGTACATGTTTCTTTCTTATAGGATGACTCTGTGCTGCATACACACCAGGAGTCAGCAGCTTGATTACAAGGATGATCCAATTAGTGACAAGGCTTTGATATATGGACCAGTTCCCTTGGCATTACCTCTTGGTGGTGCACCTTCTATCCCACCATGAGTGGACCAGCGCTCAGTACCTACATCACTAGAAGATGGGGAGCATAGGCTGGTCGCACTCCAAGAGTTTCAGAGATAGAGACCCCTCATGTTTTGAGGTGAGCCGACCCTTAGGCAGCTGAGGACTAGATTGAGGTTGTTACCAGAGTTTTCCATCTAGTGTGGACACAGTCTAACTATATGGTCATCCTAAGAGTGATCCTTCATCAGGGTTCAGTGGGGTGATGATGGAGTTTGACGACGTAGTCTTATGAAGAGTATATTATTATGTTAATGGAGTTTGAGTGACTCTTTTAGGTAGAAGTTTTCTGTTTTTAGAATGGGATCGATGTGTATTTATAAGATTCATCAGCTCTAGTAGGGAATATTGAGGGTGGATGACTATACATTGAGGTTCACCAACCACACTAGGTAAGCAATGGATATGTTCAGGGATCAGTACTTTGGAGCTCATACCATCGAGCGAGGTCTATGACGGGACATCTGACCTAGTATCGTGCCTCTATAAAATTCAAATTTTTCTGGAGTGATTGAGAAATAATTAGTGATCTATAGCTTCTTGATGGAGAAGAGATAGCCAATAGAGTTTGGTAGAAGGATGACAGGTGAAGAGACCTTGGCGGCCGAGAAACAATGTTAGGAATAAGGTTCGGGACATGAGAGACATCACAGGGGGACCAAGGATCATGGATCGACAACCCAGGTCTCTCAAGATTGATCCAATTATCCTAGGGAGAGGTGATGATACTCATGTGATGGAATAGGACATCCCTCTAGAGACTTTATAATCTGTCATGATATAAATAGGGAGGTAGTTGATAGACCATCGAGGAAGAGGGAGTGAGTGGAGCAGGCAGACCCTCCAGAAGACGGACATCAAAGAGGAGTAGGATGAGCATTAGGTGGTGGCATATGCTCTGATCTACTTCTACTGTCACCACTAGGAGGTCCGCACCATGATTAGGGTGTTGGGATATAGGGGTGGGGATAGCTGCATGTGGTAGAGTCATATGACCAAGGGACTCGAAGAATGATCCGAGGTATAATTTGTGCATTTTCTACCTTAGCTTCCATACTTATAGACACATGTGACAGTCATTCCTTCTTCACCACATGCCTTATGAGAAACCCTATGATTCCAGTAGAGTTGTTGACTCGAACTTTACACTTGTAGACACCTATGGGATGAGACTCGATGATCATGCATCTTTTTATATAGTGTGTTCTTACCCTTAGAGGTGAGAGTTTTAGTTGGAACATCTTTTGGTAATCGTTTAAGCCTTACGACATCATTCCTGGAATGGATTGGTTATCTATGGTCCATACCCATATTAACAACCTTAGGAAAAGAGTGTGGTGTGACCACAGTCATGGGATGAGGTTTTCCATTGTTATTGAAATGGAAACTCAGGTAGCACAGAATGGGATCATGCTTAAGAGGGTTCAGCCAATCACTAATGAGTTGGTTAGCCATACCTTCGGAGCAGAAGATGTTGTGAGATTCCGATTTCTAGCAGTGGCAGTGGAGTATGAGGAAGACTATCCAAAAAAATTTCTAGGATTACCTCCCCACCGGTAGATCGACTGCTATATTGAAATTCACCCAAAGATGGCACTGATATCCACACCATCAATCCGAGTGGCTCTCTCATACCATTTAATGCATAGAATGTCATTCGAGAATTTTAAAAGTAACGACTTTATAAGACCCAATGTATCACCATGGGCGGCCCCATTTTTGTTTGCCAAGAAGGAAAATGAGTGTTTGAGGTTTTGAACAGATTACCGATGCCTGAATCAAGTAATGGTTAAGAACAAGTATCAACTATTGAGGATCGATGACCTCTTCGATTAGTTGAGAGGTGAAAGTTGGTTCTCAGATTTTTACCTCAGGTCAAGTTATCACAAGTGTTTAGTACAAGACAAAGACGTACCAATGAAGGATTTTATATGCTTCTATGGTCAATACGAGTACTTTTTTAAAACCTTCAGTTTAATGAACACCCACGCAATGTTCATGGGACTTATGAATCAAATCATCTAGTCATACTTAGACCAGTTCGTAGGGGCCTCCATCGATGACATCCTTGTGTACTCGACATCAGAGGACGAGCACGTGAGACACCTGTGAAGGTTTCTAAACATAATCTGAGAGCACCTAATTTATGGAAAGATATTGAAGTGCTTGTTATGGATACAGTAGTCCCACTTCCTGTGATATGTTATCTTAGTAGATGGAGTAGAAGTGGACTAAGCCAAGGTTGAGGTTGTGTTAGCAAGGGAGCCACCTCAGAGTGTGACAGAGGTGCAAAGCTTCTTTGGGGTTACAGGATACTATAGTAGATTCATACGTAATTTATCCTGAGTTTCGACAATTATTATAGACTTTACCCAAAAGGATAAACCATTCATTGGGACAGAGATGTGGCAGCTGGATTTCCATAAGTTAAGGTAGACTTTAATGAGTTCACTGATATTGAGATTGTCAGAGGTTGGTGACAGGTACATAGTTTTCTACGAAGAATTAGGTATCAAGAAACGTTGTTTCTTAATGTAGATATAGTCAGTAATTTCTTATGGTTCTTTCTAGCTTAGGCCACATGACTTGAAATATTCCACCCATGATCTTGAGTTCGCATCAACAGTATTCGCGTTGAAGATGTTGTGACACTACCATATGGGTGAACGGTTTATCGACTACTCTTACCCCAATATCCTCAAGTACAACTTCTCACAAAAGAATCTAAATATAAGGTAGAGTCTATGGATATTTTTATTCCTGGATTATGACATCCAAATCATCTATAATCCTGGGAAGGGGAACGTTGTGACAGATTCTCTTAGCAGATGATTGAGTTCATAGCTTCTGAGTGAGGTGACAGAGCAATTGGCCTCGCTATAATTATCCTTTGTAGATGGAAATTATACAACCTATCTACAGTCGATAGTATTCACCCCTCTACTCTTACAGCAAGTTATGGAGTAAAAAATAGGGGTAGTTCAATATGATACTCTATATACACAGTTATCCATTGGACATGCTCTTAGTGGATATTCGAAAGTTGGAGAGCACACCGTTCTTTTCAGAGGATGCACACTTGTACCAGTAGCATTATGGGGGGAGTACTAAAGTGAGTTTCATAGATCCCCATTGATGATACATATTGGGGTTGAACAAATCTACAAAGATCTCTGACGTCAGTTATGGTTGACATGTATGAAGAAGGTAGTAGCAGAGCTAGTTTCTTGATGCCTTATGTTCCAGCAGGTGAAGACTGAGTACCAAGTTCTAGGAGGGTTAGCTCACCACCAGGAAGTGACAATGTGGAAGTGGGATGGAATATCTATTTATTTCGTGATGGGATTACCACAAGCATCCAAGGGGCACGATTACATTTGTGTGATTGTTGACCAACTCACCAAATCGGCCCACCTCCTTGCTTTTAGGGAGCAAAGATTCGTTGAGTGGTTGGGATGCCTCTACATTCAGAAGATAGTTTATCTTAATGGAGTACCTTGAAATAGAGTCTTGTATTAAGATACATGCTTCATATCATTGTTGTGGAAGGGATTGTATGAGGATTTTGGGACTTAGCTATGCTTCAGAATAGAGTTCCATCCCCAGACCGATGGTCAGATGGAGCGGACCATTCATGTTCTGGAGGATATGTTATGGGGTTGTATCAGGGAATTTTGTCACTTTTTGGAGGACCACCTACCACATGTAGAGTTCACATACTACCACAACTACCATTCCACCATCGGAATAGAACCATTCAAAGCTTTATATGGGTGACCCTGTTGGTCAACAATTTGTAGGACCGACCCCATAGAGTCAGCACAGTTGGGTCTAGAGTTGGTGTAACCATCCATTGAGAAGAAGCAGATCATACAGGATAGAATAAAGACTGCACCGAGCCGGTAGAAGTCTTACATTGACAGATGATGGAGACATTTGTAGTTCAAGGAGGGGGACCATGTATTCCAACAGGTCTAACCTCTTCATGGGTTGAGGATATTTGGTTGGGGCAGAAAGTTGTCTCTAATGTTCATTAACCCTTTTAAGATAGTAAATATAGTTCATGAGGTGGTGTACCTCCAAGCTCTGTTGTCGTAGTTTCACTATGTTCATGATGTATTTCACGTGTCGCAGTTGAGGAGGTAGGTGCACGACCACTATACGTTATCAACTAGGTTGAGCAGGAAATAATTGATGGGCCAGCCTTCACAAAGGACCCAGTGATGATTGAGGATCGACAGGAGAGGATCCTTAGTGGGAAAATGATTCCCCCTGTGAATGGTTGGTGGCACCATGAGAATCCCCAAGAAATCACGTGGGATTAGGAAGCTCAAATTTGTGTGCAGTACCCACATTAGTTTGATTATCCTTTTGTTTTGGATTTCTAGGGATGTAAATACCTAATTTGGGGAGAATTTAATGTCACGGATTTTTAGTGTACTATTTTTCATTATTATAGAGAATTATTATAATACTAGGCATTGTGACAGTGTGCAATTATGTGGCCCAGAGTTCCTAGAATAAATGATTGAAATATATTATACTCTAAATAGAATGCATGAGTGGTCTCCTTAAAAGGTGTAATAACATTTAATTGAGTGAGCAAATAAGAAATCTAAGGGAATTATTGTATTTAGAATAAAGACTTTACCTTAGGTGGGGCCTACCATTGACCAATGTGGGTCGACTGCAAAACATAGTTTCTGGAAAATTTAAAGGAAATAAAAAAATTAATATTATATTGTATTTTAAATGTATACATAAACATAGAGACACTTATTTTTTTAAAATAATTAGGATCCCAGGGATAGGCTCATAACCTTGGAAAACACTGTAGAATCATCAAGAGATTTAGAAAAGAGAAACCCTTCAGGAATACATAACAAATGTTGATGAAAAAAGATGTGTAGATCATTGTGCAGTGAGATAGAATCCCAATTGAAAGACAATCCCTCTCTTCTTCAATGATAAAGGTATGGGTTTGTTTTTTTGATTTAATTATTCCCTATTCTTTAATAAAATGAAGAATGTCGATCAAACCACATGAATGTTGATATGTTGATCACATGTTCTTGTAGAAGGGTGTTAATTTTCATTTCTATAGGGGTTTTGATCCATGAATTGACATTGTGATAAATTTTTGATCTTAATTTTGATCCACCTATTAAACCTATTAATGGGAGAAGATTGATTCAATGACGAATGATTCCGGAGGTATATTCCTCCTTTTTTATTGATTTCTTCTCTTCCAGCCCTACATTCTTCATGTTCTTCATGGGGTGACAAACAATGGATCTTTTTTAACCTATTTTTAAAAATAATGATCCCAAATAAATGATAAAAAATCACGACATCCTAGTGGAGGTCTGACGAAAATGGGGGATGATGAATTGGATCAGATCATGAGAAATTTTTCTTCTACCATTTTTCGTATGGATTGATCAAAATGAGGTTTCGGGGCTGATCGAATGCCTAAAACATCCTAAAAAAATAATGGAATGGTGGGGAAACCTCGGATCATGAGTTTTATTGAAAATGGATATCCCGATTGAGAATTGAAATATCGACAGAGGCAAAATGGTGGAGGTCCAGGTTTTTAAAAAAATCCAAAAGAAAATTGTGTGTTATCCGAATAACATGCCATATGGGGTTAAAATAGTGGCAGCTAGGTCTTTCGTACTGCACACGATGAATAACACGGTATTCACCTAGGAGGATATGGTGTGTGGGACCCAACTAGTGGTAGGTGATGTAATGGGTGACATGAAGTGTAAACACGGCGAGGGGGTCCATACATGGGACTCAGTGTGCATCACGGATGATACACAGACACAGGGTTTAGTATATTCCATGTAATCCACGCCACAGTTAGATAAGGCCAGTTACATGGGTCACCCCGTATACTGGTTACATGGGTTGGATTATACGGGTTGAGACCAGGTACGGGAACATGGCCAACATACATAGAGAAAACCCTAGTCACCTTGACATGGCTTGTGATCCTTCTTACATGCCATGAGTCTATGTTTTTTACATGGTATGTTTTCTAGACATGGGACATTGTACACGGGTAGTACCAAGATTCTAGGGACACGACGTGTGATCCCCTATACATGTCAGGGTCCCCTACTATGTATTGATATAATAATCCCTACACGGGATTTGCTTGCACATGTCATGTCTTGTGAAAATGAGTGACCTTTTGATAGAGTCCTTGGTGGACTAGGACCGAGCTGAGGATTCTGAGATCCATACAGGCAAACGTATTCCTATGAGTAGAAGCAGAAGTCCTAGTACCTCATTCATGATACAGGTTGTACATTGAAGTTTGCAGACTCATATTTTGTTTTGGAGGGATTGTATTCTTTCCCATTTTACTTTTCATACTTTACTTCCATTATACTCCACTAGTTGGGTTTAGTTGTATTCATCCATTTTGTTCCATAGTGGGTTTTTACTTTTCTACATTTGTGGGCTTGGAGAGGTGTGCATGTGTATTGGTACTTAATAAATTCCTCCCTTATTATTGATGTGCCTACTTGGTGCTAGTCACCAGTCGCTGGCCTATTGGAGTCTGGCTTGGGGAGTCACGGTGCGGGCCAAGCTGGGATGGGTCATGACATTAATATACTGTTTTTTTCTTGATTTTGTTTTTTAAATTTTATTTCTCTTAAATTATGTATTGGGGTTGATTATGCTATATTTTTCTGGACTTTCTAGTGTGGTAGTGTGATTTTAAAACACACTCCACTAGTGTTTTATTTTGTTGTCACAGAACAATGTAGTATACCCCTTTATTAGATCTAGTACAATCATTGATAAATGGGTCATTTATCCTTACTTTTACAAAGAACAGATATTTGTATCTTTTTTTGGTTATTCATAAAATAGAGATGAAGTTCAACTTTATCATCACTAAATAAAAGAGTTCATAAGGTTTGTCCTATATCAGGGTATTTTAGCACTAATAATGTACACCTTTTTTAATTTTTTTAGCACTAATAAAATCCTATATTTTTTAATCTTACTATGGTAGTATGAAATTATCTAGTGCTGATAAGGTAAATATTTATCATTTTTAAAGGCCTGTTATATAGAATTTAGACCCATATAAAGGAGTTATTTTCAACAGGAGTTCATAGTTCTACTTGAATCGATAGATTATCATAGTTTGGATTAGTATATGAAACATGAATTATTTATTATAATAATTGATGTGGCTTATATATGGAGAAGGATAATCAAAGTATAAAAAACCGTTGAATTCTTTTTAAGGATTAATTAGTAAGATCCCCATAGATAACTTTCTTTTAAATTTCATCTTGGTATATAATAATCATACAACTATATGTTTTATCTAATAATATATCATTAGGGTTGTGATTTAATGAACTTTGAAAGCTTACTAGATATATTAGATTGGATAGAACTATAATCCAAAAATATATATCCACAATTTACATTAATGAATGAGTATACCATAATAATCAAGATCCACTTTAGTGATTTTCATAGCATAATCCATTTCTTGTTTCCTAAGAGATTTTTCATACATATTATCAATGTTAACCCATAATTTAAGATATTATTTTGACTAACAATAGAACTTCATGTATTTTATTCATTGAAGTGTGAATGATATATCCATTCGGAACATTATAAATTCTATTTTATTGGAAATCATATTTATCGATGTTGAAAATAATGAGCTTGATGTCTATTTCAAAAACATTTGAAGAATTTTTGTGTTCCTTTTTGACATTTCATTGGGTTCTTTTAACCAAAATCTTGACACGTATAATGTTGAATCTTTTTTCCTTCATATTATTTATTCAATTAACTCCCATGAAACACCATGATTCTCTTATATGGTACATTTTAAAACATAACTTGAATAGAATGGTTAATCAAAACTATTGATACATTGTAAAGCATAATCACAATATTTTCCACTTTATCTTATAACCAATTTGATTATTTGTTAGGATAATTAATATATATTTTTCATGGTACCCATTATTAACTTTGTTCCTCTAAAATTTATACATTACCTAAATTAAGTAAAGCTATGAGAATTATTAATTTTATAAAAAGGAATGTATAAATATATAATATGTAACTTATAAATGGAATTCATAACCTTAACTTATAAATATATATTTTTTAATTATGGTATTCCATTTTCACTTCCCAGCTAGGATCTCTCACCATTCTATAATAATGAGATCCAAGATAAACTTACATATATTTCAATAATATAAAAATTACATCTCATAATAGTAACACAGTCCTAAAATAAAACAGTTTAGTGTCTTTATAGATCATCTACATTAAAATTTTACTATGAATATTTAATTATAATTCCTATATACTAGATACATTTCTCGACATCTCCAAGGTTAAACAGATATTTATATCCATCTTAATTGATACCTAATAAAATGTGTGAGATCAAATTCTTAGTAAGGAAAACATGAGAGATAAACATTTATGATGATAAGAGAGCATAGGCAATCATGTGGATGTGGGAGGATAGTCAATGTTAATGAACATAACACCATAAAACTATACCTATACTAACATGGATCATAAATAACATATAAATGTGAAATTATTTGATCATAACTTAAGTCATAAGACATCATAACACGAGTACGATGAAAAACATATCAATATGGAACAAAGCTAAGCATATAAATCATAACATAGTAGGTTAGGAATTTACATCCTTATTTCTAATAAAATTTTAGGTAAAGAATTCATCTTCCAGTCTCCCAAAACATAATGGGTTGGTAATTCATGTCCTTAGGTCTCATAACATAGTAAGGTAGGAATTCCCATCCATATCTCGCATAACATAGTAGTTTAGAAATTCACATCTTTGACTCCCATAACATAATGGGTTATGAATTCACTTCCATGCCTCCTATAATCATCTCGTGAGCTATTTAAATATTCTCAATTCATTAGAGGGTTTTAATGGACCTAAAAATTAAAATAATAATAAATAATTATTTTGTATTCCACAATAATGTAACACTTTCATAATTTCATCATAACTTAATTATCTTCTGGGATAGGAATGGGTGTGTTGAAAATTGGGTAAAACATTATCATTATAAGTTATCTAGAAAAATAAGGAGGATTTTATCATAAAAACATCTCCCAAATTTTATATAAATAATATTAAATGTTGTTGGAATAGATGAAAAGATTTATTTTTATGATTATTAAATAACACACAATGAAATATGAGAATACAATTTCCCTTTTAAATGTCTGAAGAATCCCTGAAATTTTATTCTTTAAAATTAAGTTCTTTAATATTAAAGAATTTTTTAAAAAATTACCCTTTAACGACAAAAAAATTCTCAAAAAACGAAAATTTTGAATATAAATATGATATGAAAATTATTCTTTGAGAATACATAGAATCATTGAATACTTATTTATAAGAAAACACATTCCTTTAAAATCCCTTCTAAAGTCAATAATTCCATTTTAAACTTGAAAATAAAATTTTAAAAAAATATATCCATATATAATTTTTCTTTAAATTTCATTATAGATTAAAAATTTGTAAAATACTTTTAATACATCAAAAGGAATCTTCATTAGAGGGAATGTTCATGAATGAATTTGTTTATGTGAAAATGTTAAAATGGTATTCTTTGAAATCATTTTACAAGAAAAACCCTATCAGGAAAATGTTAAAAAATTTATCCCAAACTTTTGTTGAGAAAGTAAATTTTTTTATAAAATGACCTTATTCATCTAATAACTCATATATAGTTACATCCATAAAATAATCCAATGAATATGGACACATATATGGAAAATTCAAAAAAAATGAAAATATAGTGTTGATTTCTCTAACAAAAATTAAAACAAGTTTAATATTTACCATGGAAAACATAATTGATAGAGAATAGATAAAACCTCAATAATAACCAAAGGTGAAGAAATTATTTAGGCATTATAGATAAAATTCAAATATTTTTCCCATATATAAATTTATTGATAACAACGCCTACTTCAAAATGAGATTGGAAATAAACTCTTATAGAATCTGTAAAAATAGAACCGAAATCCCCTCGACAATAGTAATTGTGATGGATCAATAATCCATTTTATTATAACATCCCATACGTTTGATACATTGATATTATATCTTAATAGATTAATATTCATTATATATCATTATAACCCATATAAGAACTGTAAAGGTGTACAGTGTATGGATATTAGATACACAACCTTGTTATTTCATTAAATATCTTCAAAATATCTAATATATATCTTCCAACTATGTAATATTCATAAAGTTACCCTACTTAGTACCTTTCTTCATAACATGAGGAATGTAAACATTAGAAAGGTTGTGTGAATATGCTCAGTAATGGTAAATAATGTGTATATCATTGATAACATAAGAATTATATGAGAATAAGGGTATGGGAACAAGATCTTAACATTTTAAAACAATAACTTATATATCATAGATAATAATATTAAGTCATTGAGTGAATAATGTTATTTCAAAAGACATCAATTATAGTGTATTCAAATAACATGGTCTATGAGAGGACAACATTGGCATAACACATAAGTGTGTGGAATACACGTAAGCATTTATAATCATTTCCATAGTAATCAATGCTCAATTATATGTCAATCATATTATAGTTGGTTCATTACCTATTCCATCATATTAGTTATGGTTTAGTCCCAATACAATAATATTGTTTATATTCCCCTACTAAGAAGGGTTCATTTCCCATTCCAGTCCTATTTATCTCATGGGATATCTATTCCTACTCAATAAATTTGAGGGATATATAATTCTAGGACAATCCATCACATAATTACAAATATATCCTTTTGGGACCAAATATAATAAAAAATTCATCATAACATTCCCTATATAATGAAAATAGATTTCAAAAAGATTTCATCATAGTTTAACCTATGGAAAATAAACAGGTTTCATCATCATTTTATCATTGCATAACCTATGGAAAAGAAAAAATGGTTCATAAATATATTATAATCATAATAAAAAACCATAAAAACAAACAATAATGATAGTCTTATTAAATCATATCTCTAACAAAACTTAGCTAACATCAAAGGAAGTCATCCTAGACAAAAAAAACTCCTTTAAAAGATCACTTTGAACATTTTTTTTAAGGAAATTACACTTTTTACATTGAAATCACATATTTAAAATCTAAAAAATTAAAAATTATTAAGTAAAATATTATTTTAAAAGGACCATGGAAATATATAAATTATTATTAAAATAAATTATTAGTCATGATGGAATGAGATTGTATTCGTTTCATATAAGATAAAATAAAACATTCATTTCACACTTTTGTGAAAATTTAAATAAGTGCCTCATTTGGAAGACAAATAATAATTTAAAACCATTTTTTCAAAAGTAAAACATGGATAAAAATAACATTAATAAATTATAGTATAATAGTAAAATCATTCCTAAAATCAATTTTTAGAAAATAAGGACATGGGAGAAAGTGTTTTTTAACTGAAAACATAATTTAAGTCTTTATTTCATTAAAAAAATATTTTTGTCTCATGAGTACATGATGGGATAAAATAAAAGGAAAATATTTATTATCACAAAATAGAAATGGTATTAAAATATTCAGGATCTTATTGACAGGTAGATCTTGAAATTTCTTCATCTAAAACTTAATAAAAAATATTCATTATAAACTAATAAATTGTAACATAAAACTCTTACCACTTTGAAAACTTTTTGAATCATAAGCCTCATGAAAGAATAACATAAAATTAAACTTTAATTATCATTAAATTATTAATATTCAAGATATAAAATGTCAATGTGGCAGTATATAAACTAAAAAAAAATTAATTGATGAATCTCTCATATGTTTCCAAGAAATTAAAATGATACTAAAATTCCCTTACGAAAAGTCATATACTAATTTTTATTTGTTCAAAACTATTTTAAAATAAAAAAATATTATTATATATCTATTATAGAACCATATTAACATATAAATTACTTTTTTTCATTTTATAATTTCTATGTATTATTTCACAGACAATTATGTTTTTAAAAGGAAATTTGAGTGAAAACTGGTCTATTATACATGCATGTTTCAGTTCAATGGTTTTGATCCATGAAAATTGATTATAATTAAATAATTCATGATATAAATATCATATTTATTAATTATATATATATACATAATGGATAGAGACATATTAATTAATTACACAATTCATGGATATGGTAGGTCGTATGTGTGCATGAATACTATTTTCACTTTTCGATGGATGAAATTAGAGAAAGTTAAATAATAATTAAACACCATATAATCATTATTATATCATATATATAATATATATTCATTACATCTAAGAAAATCCTCATCTATATAAATCATAAATAAATAAAAACTCACATCGTTGTGTGGAGGTAGATGTTTACACGTAAACACGAGCAATGTTATTGTATTAAAAAAGATTGGATGTAAGAAGGTATGTATAATATTATAATTACATAATCATAATTATTTCATAAATATTTTATATATAAATTTTATATATCTCTATATACATCCATGTATAATAGTGATGAAAAAATAATTACACTACTGCGTAGAGATGGAATGTCATTTGTGAACATAAAAAGTGTTTTCACTTTTCGTTGGATGGAAAAGAGATTAAAATTTGTTGTACCATAATAATAATAAAATATTATTATATTTATAATATTTGATTTATTATTATAGTATTGTTTAAATTTTTTTATAGTTAGTATAAGCTAAAATATATTTTAACGATTCGGTAGAGACGATTACCTCTTCTTCGATTAACTTCTTTTATATTACATCTTAAGAGAACTAGGGTTGGTATTTTTGGAATATAATGAAATATAAAAATTTTATAAGTATTTGTATAAGATAAAGGAGTAGGTTTTATTCAATTTAGATGGAATAATCTGGTGAAAATAAAAGATATAAGGGATTCTCTTTCATAAGTGAGGACAAGGGAACTCTAGTAATTTATTAATGTATTAAAATATAATTAATTAATTATCAAAATAAATTCATAGAAATGGATATATCTTCAAATAAAACTATTATGTGGTCTAAATATTCTAAAAAAATGAAATATAGGTAGGGTTTTTTGTCATTTAAAACTTTATCTTTAGGTTTAACACCGCAATAATGACTTTTTCAACATTAAAGGGTTATAATTTTTATTATAAGGTAATAGTTGGATCATAATTGGAAATTGAATGAAAATGTAGACCATATATTGTCCAAAATATCATATTTCATTATTTTTATGATTTTTTAGTAATTTAATAAAATATTATGCTCATAAAATATTATTGATATCGTTTTTGAAACTAATCATTTAATTTGAATATAAAGCCACTGATATAAATGTAGAATTATAATTTAATCCATTAAAATATACATGATATGTCATATTTATTTTCCAAAGTCAGTTAATTCAGTAATTCATCCAAATTACCATTTTTATAATATTTTTTTAATTCATTAAATTTATTTTTCTACTAATTGAATAATTATTTTTTCACTGATGCAAAAGCCTTGAAGGGAAATATTTAATCACTAAAAATTAAAAATAAATTATTTTGATAAAAAATTAATATATATTGGACACAAATATTTATAAATGAATTTTTCATAATTTTACCCTTACGTAAGAAAAATTATAGATATTAAAGTAAAGAGGGTTCCATTTTGAATTTATTATTTTTTTAAATTAATATAAATGCCATCAATTAAGAAATATGGAACCGTGTGGCTTTATATTAGATAATTTTATGGAAATTTATGAACTTCATCTATAAAATATTATAAAATAACGTTTTTGGTCAATTTTTAGACTTTATCTCATGGTTTTCCCCTTTTTACCCATTTTACCCTTATCGAGGTGGCAAATAATTACCAATGTCACTATTCATAAATATAAAAAAGGAAACTATTTATCTAATTTTAACCTCATTATTTCAATATGAAAACCATTTTCAATATTCCAACATTATTAGTGTTATAAATTAATTAAAGATAAAAACACAAAATGAAATGAAAAACTGTTAATCAAAAATAAAATCCTTTTAAGTAAAAAATTGTTTTTATATAAAATTAAAACTTAAAAATGATTTCAATGAACATAATTAGATTATTAGTAATATTATATAACAAAATTTTCGTTGATATTTTTAAAAACAATGGATCTTTGTACGTTCTTGAATCAAAAATACAGTTTTCAATAAAAAATTGTATTTTACACTTTTCACATAAAAATAAATAATTTTGGAAAAATAAAAAAACATCACCCTATTAAAATTTTGATATGATGAGTTAAAAAATTAATTTAAAATTATTAAATTAATTTTCTAAAATTGACAAAAAAAATTAATGTTTTGTCACGAAAAGAAATAATATCATTTTTGAAAAAAAATGTGTTTTTTGAGCATAATACAACATTACAAAACATTTAATGCTTATTTTCAGAGAATTAATCAGTAAATATACATTAATTATGTCTTATATATATATATATCCTAATGTGTTCATTTATATTCAAACCCTCCAATCTAATTTCTAGGTTATAAGGTTTATATAATAATATTTCATTGTTCTTTTAAGATCAGTGTTTCGTGTCTTATACCCTATTGAATATAATGTTTTTCTTTTAAAATATCATGATTTTATATTTTCCCACACTTTAATAAATTACATACTCATATTTTTTATTTTTTCATAGTAACCAAGGGTTTTATATTTTATATTTTTTTATTAAAAACCAACATTGTAATAACGGTTCATAAAATGGCCTTTTGAAAATAGGTAATGGGAAATATAAAAGTGATATTAAATAACACATAAATAGGTTTAATAATATCATAAAAATTTAATAAAGTGGAAAAATGGAAATGGATGTAAAATTAATGTCCAAATATTTATGTATAGTGATAGAGAACATTGATCATAACAAATATAATGATCATGAAAAAGTGAAAAACCACAAAACCATAAATCAATAACATTTGTAACAAACAAATGATTCATAAAAAATGAGTGTAATAGGGAAAATTTTATTTCAATATACATTTCCTAAATTTCATGAATTAATCTACCATCTAGACTAAAAACATAAGAAAATATACTTACATGACATGTAGAATTTCAACATTTAATTAATTTACACCACAAACTCATCTTTTTCTCCAAATAATGAGAATTGATGAATAATTTTTCATTATTGAAGAACTAAAATCGACATATTAATACAAAAAATATATTATTTTCTTCGAATGAAATTTAAATGTTAATGAAAAATTAACGGTTATCATAAGGTAATATAATATCTAAAGTATATAAACCATCTTATTTAACTCTAAAATTTCAGAATTAGTAGTAAAGGTCATACTTATATCAATTTATAAATAACCATATATCACAAATAAACTTATTAACATAAAAATTAAAGAATTTTTTAACCTCAAAGGTGATTGAATACCATTCATCATACAAATAAAAAAAATCATTCATCATAACTAATCTTTTAGGTTAAATCGCCTATTAAACCATATGGTTATATATAACAAAACCTAATAAAAATACCCCAAATTATAATTAATAATCATGATAAATATTATAATTTAGATAAATTCACCAAAATATCCTGAATCAAATTTCTGAAATCCTTATCTTAACCATAAAAAAAACTACAAATGTTTCCTTTTCAATTAATTACTTTTCAACTATAATGATTTTACATATCCTATTGTCCAATAGACCGTATTAGCATCATATACCTACCCAATGGTTTATTTATATATCTATATATTTTTCTTCCTAAAAACTTATAAAAATTTCAATTAACCTCAATATATTACCACTTAAAACATAAAAAGTGGCATATATGAATTTGAAATAATGATCAAAAATAAACATATAAAAATGTGATGGTATATATAATCCTTAATCTTGCCTCCCATAAATGCATATATGATTCCATATTTTATCAGATTCCATATTCCTAAAATATAATCCCATAATATATAATATATTCCACATATCTATAAATACTCAAAACTCCAACCAAATTAATATAAAAAAATTGTCCTCAATTCACTAACCAGTTTCATGTTTACCAACACTATTCCATTTACATCATTAATATTTATAAAATATTTACACCATCTAAACATTTTCAAATTATAATAAATCACTATTTCATGAGTATTGGAACCTTTAAACATATGTTTTCATATCCTTAAATAAAATATATTGTGGAATAGTATTTTCATGTATCATTATTCTTATATCCATAATATCATTTATAGAACACTTATACAACATAATTCTTAAATATTAGTAAAAAAACACTTTAATCCTTCACATAATAATTTTTCTATCATATAATACCATCATTCATCTATAATTTAACCCTTGGATTTGTGCATTGGCTAGGATAATGTCCATATTACTCACATATCATATAGTGAACTATAAATGATACCTTATGGTGAAATTAATTTCCCTCTATTGGACTCTCCATCATTCCTCGACAACAACATGATATATACACACAGTTTGCATGTATAAAACAAATTATAGTTCCTTTGAGACATTATATTGAGTGTTTCTTCCCACATTACTGACATATAGAAAAAAAATATTCTTTCTTAGATGGTCTACATGAAAATTCATTTTTCGCTTATTATGGGTTTAAGTAAGCTAACCCAATTTGTTATTTTTAATCATAAAATGAGATAAATAATTATTTATAATCATATTATTCCACCTTCCATATCTAGTTTCCTTGTTTATCTTGGGGGAAATAATTCCATTGTTCATCACATATTTTGTTAACTTGAATCCTTATAATTTCATCTATTGACTAAAACCATAATTTATAATGTTAATAATATTTGTGGGAAACCACTTAATCATAAAAAAAGATTTATTGGATGTTTAAATCTTGAAACATTATTTTTATATCTACGATATGTTAGTTTTAACCTAGGATATCCGTGATCATGATCTATTCAAATTCTTCATGATGGTTCATAAAGATAATTTGAATTAACCCAGTCATTTCACCTAAGAGTGTCAAACATGGTGCATAGATAGGGAACACTCACCGTGAACCAAAACAACAGATGATATATACTTCTAAAACATTTTTTGTGGTTATTACCCCTAGATGAATCTATTCCAAAACCCCATACACTTGTAATATCAATATATGGTTGTATTTCATAAAAAATCACATAATATCTCCCATATTATAACATTATGATGTAATCCTATAATTATAATTATTCATAGGTCTCTCACTAATGTTTTAACAAATTAGTTTATAATGATTAACTAAACCCACCTCTAATACTAATAATAATGATCCATACTTTTGACACAATGATATTACATCATAATATATAAATTTTCTATACATTTAATATCAATAAACACAATAACCATAATGGTTTAGTGTCTTTAAAAACTAGATATAAAATATTATTATTTCAATAATGATCTTCAACATCTCTCATAATGATTTTCCCATGTAGTAATCATATTATACATACCATACATAAAACATTTCTTCATAACCTAAGGAAAGAAAACCAATAAGAGAGAGTTTACATGCTTAATAAATATAAATAATGTATACATCAATGACCACTTTAGAATTATATGATCATAGGGGTATGAGAAATTGATATCAACATTTGAAAACCATACTTTGTGTATCATATATCACAATAATTATTCGTGTAATAAATTTTATAGTTTGATAAGAAATGAATCAAAATGGATTAAAATAATATGATCCCTGAGAGCATAAAATTAGAATAATACAAATGTTTTTGGAATACACATAATCATAAAAAATCATTTAATTAATATTTAAATATCACTTCATATACTGTTATTGTATATTAGGTTCACTCCTCATTCCATCATTTTAGTTAAGTTTCACTCCCAAGTTTAACATATTAGATAGATACACTTATGGAATTGAGTTTACTCCCAACATCTATATTGTTTATCTCATGATATATCACTCCATTTCCAATTAAATGGAGGGATATATAATTCTAGGTATTCCCATCACAAAATTAAAATCATATATATGTGTCCACAAGGTCAAAAAACACTCATCATAGAATATCGCATTGAACTAAAATGTGTTTCATGAACATATTATCATAAAAAACTGGGGGAAAATAAAAAGGATTCATAATCATTTTATCATCGGAAAACCCATGAAAAAAATAGGTTTCATAAAAATATTTTGATGACAATCATAATCAATCTATAGAAATAATAATGATGGTATCATTTGATTAAAACCCCATTAAAAGTTATGTAAAATCAAAGGGATTTATCATTGATGAAACAATTGACTTTAGAAGGTCACTTTGAACATTTATAGGGTAAAATACCCTTTTCACAATAAATAACTTATTTAAAATATAAATTATTAAAAAATATTAAGTAAATTATTATTTTTTAAATATCATAGAAACATCTAAAGTAATCTTGAATTGATTTACTGGTAATAATGGGAATAAATTCTAATCTCGTTATATAATTTATAATGAAACATTATTTCAACACATTTATAAAAAATTTATAAAGTACCTCATTCAAAAAAAAAGAAAAAAATATTCATTTAAACCAATTTTTCAATATTTCAAAAATGGATAAAAATGATAATAAAAATCATAATACAATAGTAAAAATATTCTTTAAAATATTTTTTCAGAAAACCTGTAAATGGTAGAAAATGTATTTTTGACTAAAAAGAGAACATTTATTTCTAGAAATAATGATTTTAAATGAATATTAATGATATTATTGAGAGGAAAATAATGAAATTTCATTATGAGTAACTAAATCATAAACCATCTTGATAAAAAAAATTGTAACGTAAAACCCTTACCACATTGGTAACTTTTTGAAATATAATACCTATTAAATAATATAATAAAATAAAAATTTAGATATCATTATATTAATTATATTTATCGAATAAAATTTAAAATGGTTATCTTACAGACCACATAAAAGAATCTTGGGGATAAAATGACATATGTCTTTGAGAAATAAAAGTGGGACTTTAAATCCCTCACCTTAAGTCTTTTACTTTTTCATATTTGTTCAAAAATCCTGTATAATAAATATATATTAATTATAAATATATTATGGATCCATATTAATATATATGTAACTATATTCTATTCCTTTTACTATTTTCAATTATTCTTTTATGAAACATTATTCCTTAAAATAGTTATTGGAGTGAAAAATAGTCTATTTTCAATGCATGTTTTGGTTCGATGTTTTGGGTCCTTGAACTATTATTATATTATCATCATCTAAATAATTTTATTCATCATAAAAATATCATATATATTCATTATATATATTTATATTCATCTATAATGTATATTGATAAAAATGAATTGCACTATTCATGGAGACAGTATGTCGTACATACGCGTGAATGTTGTTTTCACTTTTTAAAGGATAGAAATAAGAAAGGTTAATTGTAAATTAACTTTTAATAATTATTATTATATAATATATATCAAATATATTGATTAAATATATCATTTTCATCATCCATGTATATTATAAATTAAAAATGAATCACATCACTTTGTGGAGGTAGAAGTCCACAACTACGAATGAGTAGAGTTGTCATTTTATAATGCATTAGAAGGTATGATGGTAGATATTATATTGTAATTAAAGAATCATAGTTATGTTTTAAAAATAATATATATTCATTATTTCCATATTTATAATCATCAATGTAAAATTTTCATGATAATCAATCATACTATTGTGGGGGGACAGTAAGCCGTTTGTACCCACGAGTGATGTTTTTGCTTTTGGTATGATGGAAATGATATGAAAATTTTATGTATAATAATAATAGTAACATATCATTATATTGATAAGACTATATTTTTAATTTTATTATGGTTAAAATAGACTGATAGGAATTATAAGAAGAAAGAAAATTGAATGATTTAGTAGAGATGATTACCTCTTCTTTGGTATCCTTCCTTTAGATTTTCTCTTAAGGGACCTAGGGTTGGTCATTTGGGAGGACCAAATCCTTTATAAATTGGATAAGGGGTTTGTGATGGGATTGTTTTCATATAATCTGGATGGTTATGGTGGATTAATTAAAATAGATAATAGGTTCTCTTTTATAAGTGAGGGGAAGGGGGGAGCGCTTCCAATTTGGGAGCGTCGCCTAAGGTTTCTTTTGGAAACAAAATACCATTTATTATTTTCCTCATGGAAACCTCCTTGATTTTACCTATTTTTATTTCATCATGTTATCTCCTAATAATGGATTATTTTCTTCTCTTGTAAGTCTTCTCTTCCTCACATTTTTGTTCTTCATTATTTGGGAATGGTTGTAAGAATTGTGATCCAAATCCAGCATTCACACTTTCCCCTGATGTCAAACCCTTAAACTAACACCCCATATATTTTTGGACTACAAGGGTCTTAAATTTCTTGGTATGGTGTCAGTGGAGCACTCACTCATTTACCCCTTATGAGTTTCTCATTCTTTATCATTTCTAGTGTTTCCTTGTTTCTCTCTAGTCTTAGGTTCTCATTATTTTGTCTTCTATCATGACTCGATGAATTTAGTTGCTTAATTATGTTCACTATTTGGTGATCGATTTTGGTTTAGTTTCATTCAGGGTGCATCATATTTTGGAATGTAAGTAAGACAGGTTGTTTGATATAATGGTGATGTGGGGATTCATCTTTTTATTATTGACTGATGTAATGTTTGGTTGCTTCTTTTGGGGGTTTTCTGTTATTTTTAAGGCTTTAAAGGGATGGATTTCCTATTTAATATCCTATATTTTTGTCGAATAATTGTGTAAATCTAACTCATATATTTATTCAGGATCTTCACTCCCATTCCAAGTCAGTCTAGTGAACTGATTTTCTTGGAGGTCATGGTATGTGTGGTTTTTAGCAGTTTTCAATATTCTAGGAGGTTCAACAGATTTTGGCTTCTTCCCATGCTAAAGGTATCTAGAGATACTATTCTAGGAATATTTAGAGGTGTTAGAGGATACTTTTTGGTGGGTTCTCATTAGGATATTGGTGTTGTTGATAGGTCTCCGGGCACAACTCAAGGATGATAAGATATTGTGGATCATATCCCAATGATTCGCGGTTCTATTTTTGAGGCACATATTTGTTTCTTTTTTGAATTTTGAATTTTAAATTGATACTGGGTGACTAATTTTATGTTGATGGTGACTTTGAATTTTAAAACTATTTTCGATTGGGAAGCTATAATAAAATATTTTTCACATAAAATATTTTTAATTTCATTTTTGACACTATTCATTTATTTTTTTCATTAAATACACCGGGAAATATATGGAATTATAATATAATTCTTTAATATATTCTTAATATTTAGTATTTATCTACTATATTATTTTAATATGTTAATTAATCCCAATTTTATTACTTTCAATTTTTTTAATATCAATTACTTATTTCAATTAATTTAATAAATATTTTATCGGTATTGGATTGGACATTATTGTAATTACTCAATCACTAAAAAATATAAATAATTTCTTATGATAAAAAATATCATTTATCGATAATAAAAATTTATAATTGAACTTATCCTCTTTTGTAGATATGTTAAAATTTTATAGACATTAAATTCAAGATAGTGTAATTTTGTATTTATTGTTTTCTTAAATTAATATAATCTTTGTAATCAAAGAAATATGGAACCACAAAGCTATATATTCAATAATTTCCTGGAAATAGCCAATCTCCACCCATTAAATAAGATAAAGTTATGTTTTTGGTTGATTTTAACACCATATCACATAGTTTTAAAACCTTTTACCCATTTTTTATTTACCGAGAATATAAATATTTACTAAGGATACTATTTATAATGATAAAAATTAAGAGGGACCAATTTAAAATATTTGAACATCGTGATTCCAAATATGATATATATTTTTCAAAATTTAAATTTATATACGTTGAAGAAATTATTTTATGATAAAAATACAGAAATCCTGAAAAAATGTTTTTCAAAAAAATTCCATTTAAGTGTAAAAAAAATTATACCAAATTCAATAATAAAATTTATTGAAAATATCTTAATTGAAATATTAAAAATTTAATATAACCAATTTTACAAACCATTTTAAAAGAAAATTATACTTTTTACAAGTTTGAAACGAAAATAAAACTTTCAATAAAAAAGAATGTTTTGACTATCACTAAAATATCAAATCTTATCAAACAAATTCCAAAAAATCTACATAATAAAATTTTCATATTTTGAAATAAATAATTATTTTGGTTTTATAATATGAATTTCCTAATTGTGTAAAATATTAAATATAATATTTTCTCATAAAAACAAAACAAATAATTTTTTGAACGAAATGTATTTTTTAACATAATATATATTTAATAAAAATTGAATATTTATTTAAATTGAATTAATCAAAAAAATTTATATCAATTAGGTCCTTTATATATGTATTTAATATTTTTTTCCAATTATTACCCATAAATTCACCATCGAGGTTATATGGGTCATATAATAATAATTTTTTCTTCGTTTAAGCTATGTGTTGTGTGTTATGAATTTCATCAGACATAATGTTATTATTTTATAATACTAATAATTAAAATTTTAACTCATTAAATTTTTTATAAAAATACATCCTTGGGAATTATATACACCATTCAAAATAAAACATGAGTTTAATATGGAATAAGTCTCAAAAAATACAAAATTGAGATGAGAAACGCCCTACATTAATTTTTAACTTCCACTAAAGTGTTTTAACCACATTTTTTTAAACATAGACATATTAATGACACATTTATGAACCTTATTAATATTTTAACCTTCTTTAATCTTTATTTATTGTCATTTATTATACTTTCATTAGTTTGTTATCTCTTATTTTCTTTATCAGATATTATAATTTGGATTATTATACACATGATTTTCAACTATTTTGTGGAATGAATTATTTGTTACAAAGATAATAATTAATATATATTGAAATAATTATTTTAAATTATTTATACATCCCCATTTTCATATTATGGGAACTGTGAGAATTTATTGAGAGAACAAGATTCATAATGGGGTTGTTTTAGGTAATCTACGGATAACAACATATTACATCATAATTATTGTAAATATTATTTCATATCTTCATAACTATATTAATGAAATATATGGATCCTTAATTTTATATATATTCATTAAATATGTTTTATTAACATTTTGTTATGTTTTTAACTTCCCTTAATCTGACACTCTCCCATGGGGGAAAATCATGTTGGTTACAGGACCTCAAGTGTGCCTCAATGTATTCCAGATGTTTCCAAATAGTAGTGGGGGTGTGATGGATATATTGGGGAGACTACACACCTTGATATAGTGTATAATAAAATTCAAAAAACCAATAATAAATAAAAATTATAGTAATATGAACATATAAGAAACAATATATCACACTTCTTGAAATAAAATGAGGTACTAATAATTGAATAATAAATAATCATGTAATGACATGTTAGGATATATCAAAATGGAAATAGAATGAAATAAAAATAAATTAAATATATGACAAAAAATAACACAAAGACCTGTTTATGAACCTATAGACAGAATCATCTCCAAAAATCATCCCGTCCAGCACCAAAAAAAATTAGCAACAAGGTCCATTGTCCTTTTCCGAACCTACATTAATGAACAATTCTTCGGTAGCGAACAATGCATGAATAGTGTGTGAGTAATAATAAATAGGACAATACCACCACTTTAATACATAACCAATTTAATAACAACATCAGTCAATAAATTTATATATAGTTTTATAAATTGATTAATTAACAAAATACATAAATCAACCTTCTTTGCCAACATGTCCAAATATCACTGAGCATGTAGCACAAACATGCCAACCATATCCATATATTACAAAAAAACTATTTAACAATTATGTCAGTATGCCTTTTTTTATATAACAGAACCATTCCAACCATAACCATATATACATGTAAAAACACGCAAATATAGACAAGCCCAATATATAATCATTTCATCAGGGCATTGGATATAGCTCACTAAATATAAGAATCACACCATAGGTTTGGGAAGAGCACGATCAATATTGGTATTATAGCATGGGACTGGGAATATCTCTCTCAATATATGTATAATAACATGGGATTGGGTAAATCCCTCCCAATATAAGAATTATAGCATAGGATTGGGTAGATCCCACTCAATATATTCATTACAGCAAGGTACTCGGCAGATCCCACTCCATCAAATGGCCCAAAGGCCTTCATTTTTTTTATAAAACCCCCTGCACTTTTAAGGGAAGAAGGGATAAACCCGCACATACTTCGTGGAAATAAGACAAATCAAAACAGAAGTACAAGAATGTAATACCAGACTGAAGACAGAGAGATGCCTCTCCCTACCATTATAACATGATTAAGCACTCCACCATTGCAATGAAAATTGGAAAGCAAGTGTCCAATGTCAAATCACAGGCCCGATCTGATGCCAAATGTCACACCCTCTCAAAAAACCATAATTTACCATCTTTGTAAAGTTAAAATTCTAGATTTGGATCATCCTCTAGGGAATGTTCCATGTGGTTGAATCCTGATGCACTGTCTTCCCACCATTAGCATCGTTGGTAAAATAACAAAACAAAACTTCTTAAACCCTTACACCATTCACGAGAAATCCTTCAACAAGAGATGACGAACCCCACCACAATCCACAAGACTCCTACCATCACTCCAGTCACGGGAGTGGCCGGAAGACGATCCATGTAAAGTGATGTTAAGCCGTCATTTCCTGCGACTTGATAGCCCAACACCGTACCAAAGTAACGTCTCCAATGAGGGGGTGTTATCTATTATGAAGTAGAAACGACAATCAGGGAATAGATAAAATTATATTGGAGCCCCATACATACCCTCATCAGATTCCGACACAGGAGGACCATAGAAGGGAGAATATATAGGGAGTGCTGAAATCAAACCGGCTACATCACAACATTCAAATGGAACCACTGAAATAGAAAAAATACCATTTCATTACAAGTAAAAAATACAATAAACCACCAAATGAATACCTGAAGGAGAACCTCATGAACACACGAGAGGAAACAATAGTTCTACCCTTCCGCACCACTATGTGGCTAACCCTTGTCCTAGTATCACGAGCGAGATGCGACATGACCTTATTGTGTCTCCATCGAGCTGGTGACAGATGAAGATGAATTGGATCCTCGCATGGTTGTTGCCGAGCAATGAAGAAGTCGATGGCTCTCCTGTGCAGATGAATACAAAAAACACCGCACCTACAAAGACTAGTATAAAGCTAAGAGGAATAAAAAACGTCATTCTCACTGAGCCAAGTCGATGGATCCTCTCATGTATAGATGAAGTGGAGAGCCCTGCCTATGCAGATGGTGCCAGAAGAAGCCTCACCTCGCATGAAATGTGCCGATCTGAGAATCCAAATCATTGGACTTTAGATAGTTGAGACACTGGATCCTCTCATGTGAATAGGAAACCAGAACATACCAAACCAGGCTACTCTGATGCCAAACCGAAAGGTACAAATGCTGATCTTCAGAACCTACGCCAGAAGAGGGTAGGGGAAGAAGACCGAGAAAAACCCTAGCCCCACTGGTTGGAGAGGATGATGTTGCTTCATGGCCCTGGATCCAACTCAATATAAGCATTGCAACATGGTATTTAGAATATCCCACTAAAAATAATAATTACTACCTGAATAAAAACACATTTAATAGAAATGAGGATATCACATAATATGAATAAATGGTTAATTCATCACATTATAATTAATCATTCAATTACATGTTTCATTAATCAATTTGGTCTGAAAACATTGACATGCTATCAATTTCAATTAATAATTATGTTTCCTTGTTGAATAAATATCAATAAAATCACCTAAATATCATGTCATTATAAACATAGTTTTATCCATTATCCAATATGTATATCAATTCAAGGGTTCTCTCACCCTATGTGTATCTATAAGGTTATTCATAATCAATTAGATTCAATAAATTCCATGGAATAATATAATGCATAATTTAATTTAATAAATTGCATGATAGGTTGTTGAAATAAAAATATTTCACAAACTTTAATATTATGGAGGCCATAGGGTTGGGTTTTAGACCCCCTTCCTTGATCTAGCAATAAAAGTAATGCTTACAACAAAAAATGCCAACAAAGATGAAGATGTAGATGATTGCAAGAATTACCTAGATCATCCTAGGTCACGATCGATATAATTATATAGTAGATATCAAAGGAAAAAACAACTTCAATTGAATAATGAGAAATGTGGATGATGAAAAAACCGAAGAGACCTACCAGGTATAAAACACTCTACCACGATATCAGAAGGTAATTAAATCACATCCAAATCACTAGGAGTCAACTATGGATTGAAATAAGGGGTTTCACAACTACTGGAATGAAATAAATTATATGTAGGGAGGTCTCAAAACCAATGTTCATGATAAATACACATCATGTAACCCTTTCATGTCATGCATTTTTTGATTAAATAAATAAGTCAAAAGAAACATCGCCTCAAGTTAATAGTTATCCCAATCACCATTTATATGAAATGAATTAAGTTCACAATTTGTAACCACCTCATTTCATAAACTAGTTCACAACATGTGTATAGTGGTAGTTACACATCGTGTAACATGTACTCAGTGTGTAATTGTACACCGGATAGATTTCATAAAAATGGCCCTGAATAATGCGCTTCACGCATCGTCGGGTTTTCAAAATCTTTTGATTATAGCATCCTACTGCACCCTACTGTTGTTGTCTCTTCTAGTCTAGGCGCCCTTTGAACCCGGCTTGTGGCATTCCCCTTCCATGGAATCTCCTCCCTCGCTTTCCCCTGGGCCTTAGGAATCATGACCTCCGACCGGTCTACCCATGATGTCACCTCCCCCGGATCCTTCTCTCGCTTCCCTCCGCCCGTTGTCAGGGAACTAGTTCTCGACCCTCCTTTAGAGAAGCCATATGTGGCTTGTCCCCTTCCCCTATGCAGCCCTGCTTCCCGGTAGTCTCTTTGTAGAAACTTCAAGCGCCGCATGCTGGTTCTCAGATTAGTTTGGAGGTTCCTACTTCATCCTTTAAAGAGGTGTTGTCTTGCTTTCACAGGATGATGGTAGCATGCTTTAGGGCTTCAAAGCCTCACCTTTCAGGGTTTCAACGCTTCATGCACTGTTGTAGTCTCGAGCATCTGGTGAAGATCTCCAGCCACCATAGGCACTATTGTCAAGTCCTCACGTCAAAGTACTTTAGCCATGCATGGTGTTTGGCTCTTCAATATTAGGGTAGTTAGATCTTTAACCTCTCCAGGTGGTCCATGGATGCTCACAAGGGTAAAGAGAGTTC
Organism: Viscum album; assembly: GCA_963277665.1. NCBI lineage: Eukaryota > Viridiplantae > Streptophyta > Magnoliopsida > Santalales > Viscaceae > Viscum > Viscum album. Next base: position 1,975,591,058 of record OY728133.1, read on the forward strand.
GTCAGATACGGTGTGTATCAGTCTCCCAGGGCTTCCATTTCCATTCTAGAATGAGGGCATCTTCAAGGCTATTGGGTACTCACATGGCGGGTTCCTCTGCTCGAATCCTATGACCAAGTGTTGTGTGGAGGATTAGGTGGATGGATCTCTGTTGAGTTGGATCTATCTCTCCTGATGCTGGACAAGCTTCATCTCTGGGTACAGGGATCCTTTTTTGGGTCCTCGAGATTTTCTATCCGGTGTTCCCGAGCTTCTGCTCTCATTTCCTTTTCTAGGGTCATTCACTACAGGTGTTCCTGCGCCAACGACCGGAAGGGCGTTGTCGTTCGTCTCTAGGTTGAGGTTCATGCAGTATGTCTGGCTATCCCAAATGATGACCTTTCAAGCATGGGTTTTGTGATGCCTTAGGTTCCTAGTTCTTCTCTTGCATTCCCACATTTTCCCCCAGGCCCCAGTCCTCCACATATCATAGAGGGGATGGGTTGACCGGATCCATGCTTCGACATATTTCCCATTTCTCCACGGTGGATGCCCCATTTCCAAGTCGATGTTGTTCCCCCTCATATCACCCTATTGTCTTACCCTCATGGCTTGTGTGTCTCTTCTGCTCTGGAAATAGTTCTATATCGGAGTACCCTAGAAGGGGATTTGTGGCCTTTAGTGGTGGTTCCACTGGACTCCCAACCTGAGGGCATCCATCCCCCTTCTCCAAAAGGCCACCCATATATTAAAATGTACCCTCCCTCGCGGCGGTATAAATTCTAAAGGAGGGGGTATAAATCATCCCTTGGCATAATGGAACGGTTATCTCTCCCTTACCAATATCCTGATACTTCCATAGATGATATCCTTCTCAAAGTACAAGTGGGTGTATAAAAGGATGTAGTTTAGGAAGATAAAAGGGATTAGAGTATCTCACTTTGAGAGGGCCAAATATTCTAGGGACATTCCCAAAATACTCTTTGCCAAATGACTCCTATACTCATGTAAAATTCTCATGGTACTGGAGCTTGAATCAAAATGGATTTCTCAGTCTCGAAAATTTCCCATCACAAGGTTTGACTTGTGGCTATCCTTGATCACAACTATCAGTTAAGAAAGATTCGTATCATTTCCAAAAAAACTCAAAGTGCATTGCTTCATGCATGCTGATCCAACAAACAAGCACAATTGGATTTTCTGGAACGAGATTTTCACTGTTGATATTGTCCGTGCAGGAGACCAGTTCATCATGGTTATGGAAACACAAGGCAACACATCACTATACGTTTCGTTCATTGATGGGAGTTGTGATCCTCAAAAGAGGAAGATGTTGTGGTATGGCCTCAATATATTCAACCGAGGTAATATCCCATTGATAGTTGGGGGAGAATTCAATATCGTGGAAGATCTGGAGAAGAGGAAGGGATGATATCCTTTTAATAGGAAAGTCATTCGTAATTTCTCTTAGTTAACAGTGGGAAAGGGCCTCATGGATCTTGGATTCCTAGACGATCGGTTTACATGGTGTAATAACCAACTAGGGAACCGAAGTTCATGGAGTCATTTGAATACATGTTTTGAAAACATGCAGGCCATGTCATCATACTACACTACTCAGGCCTCTCATCTGGCCCACGGTATATGTGACCACTCACCGATCATGTTATCCCTATATTCCAAGCATGAGAAGCAAGCTTGTTTTCGTTACTACCAGTACTAGGATAGTATCCCTAGCTTTCAAGATTTGGTCAGGGACTCTTGGAACGATTCCGTTTTGGGGAACACATGGACCGCCTTCTATAAAAAGCTACACCGTATCAAGATGATGCTCGAGGTTTGGTTGAAGGACGTCCCATACTCAGACAGAGTGTTGGAGGGTATCATGCATGATGATGATCAACCATAAAGTAGTCTCAAAGAGGACTAGAATGTACAGGTTTATGAGGATCTCATCGGCAAGAACGAACAACTGATGGAAAAGCTCTTAAAATAGGAGCGCCTGGCCAGGGAGGGCGCCGGGGTCAAGTAGATGAAATAATGCCTTAGGAATATAGCATACTTCCACATATGAATCAAGTAAAGCAAATGCTGTTTTTTCGCAACATAATGTTAGATGATGGTACATAAACAAATAACAGGGAGGTTGTAGATGAGATGGCTCATGGTTACTTCCATGATCTATTTGCCGGTGCTAACACTCATCATCTGAATGAGTACTTGGGGGACAATTCCAAGCTCTTTGAGGTGATTCCTTCTAGTCTATCTGGATGGGATAACGAGGCCCTGTGGGACATCCCCCATGAGAAAGAGATACATAATTCCATGCTAATTTGAATTATGAAAGCAAGGTAGGGTTAGATGGTTTCCCCATCCCCTCCTACAGATCTACGTGGGAGACAGTGAAGCATGACCTTATTATGCCTATCTAAGACATCTTTAGGGGTAGGAGTTTTCCACGAGTGTCATGTGCCACCACTATCGTGATTATCCAAAAATCCAAGTCCCCTATTACAATCCATCAGTTTTGTCCAATAAGCATGTGCAATTTCCCCTACAAGATCCTTTCCAGCATTATCAACATCAGACTACCAATTTTTCTTTCATATTCGATTTTGAAAGAACAACATGGATTTGTGAGGGGGCGCTCCATCCAGGGGGCGATCACGCTGGCCCAGATGTTGGCAAGGGATCTAAACTAAAAGACTCATGGCTCTAATATAGCAATAATCCTTTATATGAGCAATGCATAAGACTGTGTGGAATAGAGCTTCATCAAAAAAAATCTCACATGTATGGGTATTTCTCCTTAGAACATTGACATACTCTTTCATTGCTTTAGCTCTACATGGATAGGGATAAAGTTCAAGGGTAAATCATTCAGTTACATCAAAACTACCTGTGGATTGAGGCAAGAGGACCCTATTTCCCCGACCCTTTTCATCATTTCCCAGAATTCCCTTAGTCGTCTCATTCAACATAGCCTATGTAACTGAGAGATTCATCTTTATCGTAGAAGATTGAGTTACCCCTCCGTGTCACACCTCATGTTCACAGATAACTCAATAATATTCATTATTGAATCCATAAAATATTTTTGTGGCCTGATAAAGGTTTTGGGGGAGTATAGCCATTGGAGTGTGCAAGTCATAAATAAGAGCAAGCATAAATTTTACAACTCAGGAGGCACTTCGGCCAAACGGGCTCAAGCTATGGGTAATATTTTGGGTATTTAATGAGGAGATATTCCCATGACATATCATGGAACCACTCTACCCTCATAGAATATATCTATCTGTGATTTTGATTCCCTCATCAGTAGGATTACCGAGTGGGTTTTTAATTGGAAGAATAAGTACTTATCCTTGGGAGGAAGGATTTCACTGGTGAACAATGTGCTTCTGTCTACTCTGGTTCATTCTATATCCTCCATTATGGTTTCTAAAGGAGTAATTATGAATATGAAATTAATTTTTGATGGTTTTATTCGGGATCCAGTGTGTGTGTGTAAAATACAGTGGGCTTCTGGACACAGGATAGCACGTTCTATCGGGGAAGGTGACATCAACGTCCGAATTCTTAATAACGTCATTTCCTGCATGCATTTGAAGTTGGATTGTGATTTGATGGAACAATAGACCATATGGGGCTCACCATTCATGAATATTATTCTGTGGGATGGGCTATAAGGGACGAACACCATTCCTACTTATGTACTAAAATTGGGACCCCTGTTAACTCCCATAGACCTCAATCTCGATGGATAGTTTGGAATAAAGAGATTTATTTCAGGCACGAAAATTTGTGTAGGGTGGCCCTAGAAAATATAGGCTATCCAGTTATGGATATTTCTTTTAGGGAATCTTGTATCTACCTGAACATTGTCAATACTATCCTAGACAAGGACCAATAGGATCAGTTCCAACTCATCGAGCTTTCCTCTGATTCTGATAGGTGTGTGTTATCCCCATATACATCTAGCCCTTTCATGTCTAACAAATACCATCGGGTCCACTCCATGAAGACCAATGAGGATACCAGGAATTGTGTCCTTTGGGCCATGAACATTCCCACAAAATATTATTTTCTAACCTAGAGAATTCGGAACACTGTTGTCCCTATCGGTAAGAATATAAAACGGTGTGGCATTCCCTTAGCTTTGAGATGTATTTATTTTTGGAGGCATAAAGAGGAAACAACTTGTAATATATTCATTAAGAGTGAATGGGCGATTGAGGTTTGGAATTATTACAGCATGTTCACTACATTCTTCATATAGACATGGGTTAGCACCCCTTTCTAGATCGCTGGTTCCATGGTGTGGCTGAGGAGGGTAAGAAGAGAAGGGATCACACACTTTTATTACAGGCAGTCTGCTTGGTCTTGTGGTATGAAAGGAACGAGATGGTTCATGAGGCTATGTGTTTGATAGGCCGCCTAATTGTTATCTGCATTAACAACCTACTACATGATATGGGTAGGGTTTTCAACCTTTGGAGGGAGGTTCTCTCACTGTAGACATTTAAACCAGCTTCCAATATTTCCCCTCCAAGCAGTAATATATCTACAGGAAAATGAGTTCATTGGTTCCCCCTCCTAGGGGATTTAAGTGGATCACTAATGGATCCGGCGTCTCATGAGTCATGCTTGGTGGGGGTCTTGTTAATGAAGGAAATGGATCGCTCATCCCATAATTTTACATCCATTATGGCCATGATACATCCCTAATTGAAGATGCCATAACGATACTTACAGACCTCAAAATATATCGACATCAATGTCTGACTATTTTGGAAGTAGAAAATGATTCATTAATACTATGTAATTCCTTTCACAACCTTGGTGTTATCCCTTGGTCGATCGAGTATTCGTCAGAAAGTGTCGTTCCAACCTCGACAACATCACCAAACTAGTCCACACCCAGTGGGAGGGTAACATAGTAGTAGATGATCAGGCCTTGCTCGACTCTCCAGGGTCGGGGGAAGATTTTATTAATGATGTCCGTATGATGAAGCAGGTAGGGATCAACATCATTAATGGCGATTCCCTCTGTCTATAGTACCTTATACCCCCATATTTTTGTGTTTCTCACGACCTTACTTTGTAGGCCGACTTGTATGTTTCCCTTTTCCTTGAATAAATTTTTTAGATGTTGATGATTGCTTTCATTAATTTTTTTTTGAAAGATTCCAAACCAACTCTAAAGGCATCAAAACTCACATAAAATCCTCATAATATAATTTAACATATTTATTCCTAGAATTTATTATTTCAAACAAACATAAATCCATGAATGTGATGTAATGTTCCTAAAAAAAGTATCTTTGTCTCCAAACAAGACTTGGACAATAAGGTCCAATGAAAAACACAGAGAGGTATACTGGTAAAAATATTGGAGATCTGACAAAGTTTTTGTTGAAAAATAAAACAAGTTGCTCATTGGGGAAGTATTCTACACATAAATATGGATGATGTTTTGGTTTCCCATAGAATAAATTGAAGTTATAAATTGATATATATTTTATTAATATTAAAAATGATATAAAAAATATATTTATTCATTACATTCACCCTTTTAAAAACCCATGTAATGATCTTATGAAAATAAACACATAACTAATGGAAACGGTAGTTTTTTATGTACATATGGAAGATGATTTCATTTTTCTAATGGATGAGAGGGTAATAGATTATGGTTATAAAATTAATATATTAGAATTTAAGTATAATAATTATACTTATTTAATTATATAAATATGGTTATAATAATTTTTTAGGAGGGTGGAAGAGAAATAAATTGAGAATAATGTTGGGGATTGGATAATACTTGTGTTAGGAGTTTGAGTTTTCTATTGAAAGTTTATATGGAAATGGAAAAATTGGGCTAAAATCATTTGAATAGAGGCTTATGGACATGCAATATTATTCTATGAGAAGTAAAATTGTTATTGGTTCAATAGGAATTATAATTTTATAGTGTGTGGAAATAATGGGAGTTGGATGTCTAAATTTATAGGTAAGGAGAGTTGAATTATTATAATAAAATAAAAAGAAAATTAATTATTCATGCTAACATTCTCTACAATTGGAAAATAATGTAGTGGGTTGGATATTTGTGTCTAAAAAACCTTTCATAAACTCATTTTTGAGATAAATATGAAGAATTTTAGGATTTATCTCCTTAGTTTTAACTTTTACCAAAATTTAATTTTATCATGGTAACTATTTTTCTACCCTATGTAACTTATTATTATAAGTAAAATTAATATTTATCTTATTATGCAGTTTTTTATTCTAATTCATAAAATTTAAACCAATTTATCAGATAAAATTAGTAAGGGTGAAAAATAATAATTTTCATATTAGCGCACATAACGTGTAAAAATCAATTTTTATAAAAAATATATTTTAAAGAATAAAAATTATGGTTGTGAAAATCATATAAATATTTTCTATTTACATGAAATAATTTTTTATATTCTAATTTATAAATTTTAAATCATTTTCTCAAATAACATTAGTAAGGGTAAAAATTAATAATTTTCATGTTAGCGCACATAACGTGTAAAAAATAATTTTTATAAAAATATATATTTTAAAGAATAAAAATTATGGTTGTGATAATATTATAAATATTGTCTATATACATGAAATAATTTTTTTATTATAAAAAATATGATTTATGTGCCTTTAAATTAAAACCTACAAAAATTTCACTAAGAGAATATTTAAATAAAAGAGGCCAAAAAGAAATTTATTGTTAGAATACAATATTACCTAAGTTTCAAAATGTTAAAAATATGTTTTTTAAATTAAAAATAATCATTTTAACATATAATTTTACTTATTAATTTGATATTTTATTGTGAATTATGTTTTATAAATTTTTTAGATGTTCTTATATACAAATGAAGTCATAAATGTCTTGATATTCCTAAACACAGTTTTGTTTTGTATTCACCTGAAAATCAGTACTTTCATAAAAACCTCAAAAATTCATCTTCAGATAATATTGACATGATGAATCCCAAAATAATGACAGTTTTTACAAATTGATATTTTCAAATTTAATAATTTATGTTTTAAATTGAAATATAAAATATAATGAAAATTTATTTATTTAATAAAATTAGTTTTAAAAAATTAATATTATTATTCTCATTTTCGATCAATAAATAATTAATTTTTTAATAATTAATTTTTTTCATAATTAAACTATAATATATGTTATTGTTAAAAAATTGCACTCAAAATGGATTTTTTTAGTAAAATATATTTATAAGCATAAAATGATGTCATTTAATATTTAAAATTTTATCTTAATAAAATATATTGTGGTTCATTTTAGTTATGTGTTAAGTGTAAATGAGGAAATTAAAAAAAATTATTTAATTAAATGAAAATATATACTAACATCTTGGGGCGTTACACTAATGGTTACTTATATTTATCTTTTACCAATATACAGTAATCCATTTAGAATATTAAGTTACATCCAATATGAATTTAACTTATATAATATTTTACTTATAAATATTTGAACATAAATAAGTCTATATATATACCCACTTGCCTCTTAGAAACTATAAACTTTTTATAATATCATTCTATGATGAAAAACTCATTTTTTCATGAAATAACAATTATTTAAATTAATTAGAATAATTATTAAATAAACTACCCTTTCTATATAAAATAAGGAATTATATGTGTTTGAATCATTTTTCCAAAAACAAATCACTAATTGGAAATTTTCACATATGGGTGGTGGAATAAAATCCCTCAAATTTTAACAAAAATATAGACAAAATATTCAATCTAGGTTCAAATATATTCCCACATATTCCATTTAATTATGTTATAGAAGCTGATGAATCATTAACCATGTGTATTGTAACCATGAAATCAAATTTTTCATAATAAAATTTGGGTAAAAATAGCTTTTCTTATCTGATAATAGAAACTATATGAAAATACATATTTGTTATATTGATACATCTATGAATGATATATGCATTTTCATTTTACGTTATCAATCGACAATAGTTATCTTCATTAATATAATATAAAACAATAATTTATATCAATTATTAGCTTTATTAACTTCTATATATATTAAAAAATAATGTATGTATTTGGTATTGACTTCCACTCAAAAATAAAATATTATTTTTATATAACACTGGTATCTGATATGGACCCTCCTCAAATTTTTTTAAACCCCCTTTTCTATTTCATATAATTTTATCATATGGAAACATTTCTATTCCCTCCCGATAACATATTTATGTTTCAACAACATTGATTAGAATCTTTAAGAAAACATTTAAGACTTTCTAACAAAATTTAATTCATCTAATTTAATCTTTTCCCCATTTGTATTGTCAATACTACACCAGAACCCGGACATCACATGCCCTAGTTCATCTATCCTCGATGCTTTGAGAAATTAGGAAAAAAATTATTAAAATCATCCACACTATCAAAAACATTTCAATAATGATTCCAAAATTAATTATATAGCTTTATCAGGCCTTAATGGATACTTTTAGTCTCCTTAATAAATAAAATTACTCAACCCTATTGAATTTATGAATATTTACTAATGGTTCAAAGTCCATTTTACTTATAATTGATTTGAATGAATATCTGAAATCATCATTACTTCACATAAGAATAAAGATCCACTTGTCAATTAGCGTCAATTGTTTTTTACTCAGGTAAGGGTTTACACTGAAAACTTATCTTCCCGTACTTAGGATTGATTCATGGGGTTTTCACCAGTCATAAAAGTTTTTTATAGAATAATGTAATTTCTATAAGATTGATCTCAATGTTTAGTTTGATTAGGAAGAAGGTGTTAATTATATAGACAAAAACATTTATCATGTGATTACCATGATTTATATTTATTTAACATGAATTAATTAAATATGGACCACCTAAAGTGACTGCCTCTTTTATAAATTTTTCATATCAAATACTTTTCCAAGATTTATATCCCAATATGAATTATACTGTTTATGATCATAAAAAATATTTGACTATATCTAGTAGAAAATCATATGAATCCTTACTTATATGACTCTTAAATTGTTGAGTGGATAACTCTTTACCCTAATCCGTCATATGGGGTTACTCAACACTATTCCTTCAGTTTCCTATCGATTAGGGTTCCCTAGGTAAGTGTAACCTAAAAATTATACAGAGAAAAAGGAACATAACTAGTAGGGTCACATTAATAATTTTCTTTTTTATATAATATAATACAGGGGCACCCATATTTGGCATCAGACAACCTGGTTAGAAGATTGATACCATGTTAAGTGTTTTCTTTTGAAGGAATCTAACACATAGTATTTTTAAATGGTATTTTAATCATACTATATTATCTCATTTTATTATTATATTTTTGTATTCCCACATCTAATTATTTAAATCTTAATCTATATTCCTTCTAATAAAAAATATATGATCAAATCATATTGATGCATAAATACTTACACAACTCTTAAACAAGTTAGGGTTATGGTATTAAAAAATCAATTATCATACATATAATGTATCTCCTTATATGGATGTATAACAATTTATAGAAATAGTTAAGATATTTAAACCAAATAACAAATTCGTATTAGCATAAAAAAATATATACATGAATAAATAAATAAATATACTAAATAATAAGAATTTATATATATAACTATGAGACTCATATTTATGAAATATTCATGAAAAAATAATTGAAAATTTTTTTATAACATATATATATATTTGATATTAAATAATAAAATTAATATAAACATTCTATATTTATTCCTAAAATTAACCCCTTCATATTTTACTTTGTATGAAATTTTCCAACGAAATATAATATCTTAATAATAAACAATATATATATATATATATAATATTCATATATTTTGTTAACATTCAAAATACAACACATTTAGTATTATTTATACCTTGATCATATCAATTATCAAAGCTCCTTTTGATATGTTTTAAATAACGTTCACAAATAATTCCATTAATTTTAACAATTGATATTAATAATTATGAGTAATTAATAATTTAATATAAACTTTTATATATTAATTATTATTTTTTAATTTATAATAACTTTCTAAATTAAACATATAATTTTCATATAAAAATTTTATATAATAATGATAAGTTACGCCATATAAATTTAAAAGGTATTTAATATTTATAATTAATACAATGAAAATTAATAATAAATATATTATAATCATATAATAATTAATCATAAACATTTTATAAAGAATTTCTATATAAAAGATTTATAAATTATATAAATATCTCAATATACATTTTTTTTATAATTTATGAACAATTTATAAACTATATAATTCAATTTATAATTGAAATAATGAAAAATAAAATTTCTATTCATGTCGTATTTTCCTATATAAGTTATATCATATGAAACAATATAATTCAAAATCAAAATTGTGAATTAGGATTTACACACTACCAAATATGATTTTTTATTCTAAATTATAATTCATTTTTTATGATATACATTATATCATATTTTTGATATGATGCTCTTTTTTTCTATGAAGAACAAATCTTTCCTTGGTCATGATAATGCAATATGATACATTAAGATATAATAAAAACAAAAGCATGGAACTATACTGCTAATTATAATATCCAATATTGTATCAGGATGTCATCATCATGGATTACGATTTCACATATCATAAACACAAGTATAACGAAAATATCACGTTACAGCTTACGATATCCGATATAGTAATAATAATAAAAATAAAAAAGAAATCATTTCATATGATAGGAATTATGATATACAATATGACATTAGATTCTTCAATTATCAAACATGATTTCATGAATCATGATTTATAGTGATTCGCTGATACCAGTGAAGTGATTATAATTATTGAAAAATACTTTTTCAAGGGAATGGAATACATTTCAATCCCCATTCCCAAGATCATCCATGTTATGACAAATAATACAATTAATCATATAAAATATGAACATCTACCATTCAACAACATTGGAAACATTTTTTTTATCTTCAATCATAGTGGTTAGAAAAATCTTCTGTAGGATAATATAATTGGATTCTATCTATTTTTGTATCCATGGTGTAAGATCCCATCTATTTATGAGTTGAGAATTCAAAAGGAAATTTGATATTTGAATCTGGTGGATGGGACATTTTTAAAATCAAGCAATAAAATAGAATACAAAGAGATTTATTCCATTAAAGAGATGTTTAAGGCAAGAGGGTCAAGGGGGGCTTTTGTTTTTAGATAAATCTTAGGTTATTTATACTTCAAAATCTCATTTTCAGGAGAAATAACTAATGGTGAATGATTAGAGATATTTTAAGGCTAAATGTGCACCCCAAATTGTTTGGATTATTTGTTAAGGTGGATAACATTGAGTCAAAATATTTACTTTCTGTGACTCCTTTTCATTGTTTTGGAAATCACAAAAACATTATTAAATCTCTATTTTACTAAATTTATATATCCCATGTTTTTTGTATGTTTCTATTAAAAAAACATTTTATAATGAACATATAAATTATTCTAATGTAAACCAAATAAATAATTTTATTCTTAATGTAAAACCATTATATTGAATGTATGTTTGATACATTGGTCAAAATATTGTAATGAACAGTGGTTATACTAATGTCATATCTAGAAGACTAACAAAATTCATGACCATCAGACTGAAAATAGTATCGATACATCATATTAACCATGGTTTATATTATCTTCTTGAAAATAATAGTACAATCAGTCAGATTATCCAAAGTCTATAACCCGAGTAACTATAATTGATTCTATTTAATAGAATCCATAATATCAATTTAATGGTGAATAAACCCAAATAACGTTGGTAAAATAAAGTATAGTTCAATCTTAACTATCAAGATCAAGATCTTGATCATTATGAGATATCAATGTTAATGTTTTTTGTGTTTGTAGAAACCAAATAATAAATATGACCATTGAAAAACAACCTATAAATAAGAGTTCATTGGAAGTGATAGGAGATAATGCATTATTTAACTCAACCTGTCTAAAAATTTCCCTATTTGAACATTTCATTTATATGTTTTTTTAATAATTTAATGAATTATTATTCTAAAAAATCCTTGGGATGATTGTACTTACTTTTTTATATTTGATTTAGTATTTGTTGTGTCTCAATGTGTTTATATAATGGTATTTCAAAGATATAAAGGTGCCTAAACTTGATCCATCAGATCTAGGGATTCTGTGGCTATGAATGTAGAGAAACTGATCTCTCGAATCAAGTGCATTCTTTTTTAAGAAATATATAGTAGTACCAATCATTATATCATGCGATTCAAGGGTATTAGAATATATAGTTGTATTAATCTTCATATTGAGGGGTTTCTTGGAAGGAGAAGACATTCCTTGTATATGTGGTATTGAATCTATGGATATATTTAGTTATTATTTCTAATTACCTTATCTCTTAATATTATATAAAATTACCTATTATAAATCATTTATGTGATTCTTAATATTATAATATTTTGTTTAGTTCTTTTTAAAAGTTATATATTTCATTGTTCATTATCATTAGAGAATTAATTCGTTAATTCAATTTAAATAAATTATATCATTGGTGTGTCTGTGATACCAACAACTACTCTAATATATTAGTTGATTTTCAAGTCTTATTTTGTCATTCGGATCAACATACAAATTCTGAGTTTGAACTTTTTGACATAAGTTTTATTGTTTTTTTCATAGTTTAATTTTTCAAACTACAATTCAACTCCTATATTATAGCCATTTTATACTCTTATTATCCCACAATTGGTATTAGAGTTGATTCTACTGTTATACTTGAAAATTTTTAATATCTATTATATATTAATAATTGAAAATATTATGTTATAAACTATTTGTTTATTAATTACATTAACACAAATATGTTTTTCAAAAAAAATTATAATATGGAAAGTTTGAATATTGGTAATCTAGAAAATTTTAATCCCTATAGACCCCAGTTTTTTTAATTGAATGATTATGAATATTTGAGAGAGAAAATAAAGGGTTTTGTTATCAATACTAGTGTGGAAAACATTGTGATGTTTACATGAAATTATGTGATTCATGAGAAGGTAGTTAGTACTTTTACAAATATTTAAACTAAGAATATCAACTGAATTATAGAGTAATGAATAATATAATTTTTTCTACAATAAGAAGTATCTATAGTAAAATCTCTTCATGTGAAGTAGCTAATAGTATATAGAAAAAGATAGAATTTACTCACTTGAGAACTTCTAAAGATATTGAAACTAGAAGAGACATGTAGAGGGATGGTTATCTGGCTTTTCATTTCTCACGTAGAGATTAATTGGACCAAATCCATCCACGATCCATGACAATTGATAATAGTTTAAATTCTATTGGACATAAATATCAAACAGATAAAATCCTATTAGAAAATATTATAGATATTATTCTTGATGAATGTAAATCTAAAATAATAGCATTATATGATATGGAAAGAATTAAAAATATTAATTTATATGATCTCATTTGTACCCTTATGCAGTATAAAGGAATAATTAATAAGGATGTAAAAAATGAAAAAATGGAGGATTTTATTTTGAAACTACATCTAATATTCCTATTAGAGAGAAATCTGCTGAGAATGTGTTGAAATCATCAAAAAATTGGAAAATTTTGTCGAGTATGATATTGGTTCCTAAAAAAAAGTCTGGTAATGAATTAGATATTATTTATAGAATAATGATTAAGATTTTGGGAAGGAAATCCTTTCATTATAGTTATAAAAAAATTCATCACGACAAAGGTGATAAGAAGTACCTTTTAATGTTATATATTGTGAGTGTAAGAGAACAAGACATATTAGTCTTGATTTTCATTCCCATAGTATAATTGATAATAAAGAGAAGAGTTCTAAGAGAATTTTTAATAATTATTATAAGTACAAAATCATGGAAATTCTAAATGATTTAGACACATGAAGTGCTAGTGGAGGTGATATTTCTTCTAATAGTTCTTTTTATAATTATTGTTTTCGACAAATGAATATTAATATCTTTGTAGAATTAACAAAGGTTAACAAATGCATTATGGAAAATGAATCAACTTCTGAATAACATACTAATCATATGCTGAAAAAAATTTCCTAGATATTAAGGTATAAAATAACTCTATATCTACTGATGAATTGTATTCTTAATCCAATGTGGAGAATAATACATTACCCAATTTTGAATGATTTTTTAAACTTCATGTATATGAAAATTTTAATATTTATAAAAAACATGATAATACACAAGAAAAACATGTAAATGAAAATCAAGGATTTCTACTAATAATATAGAGATATTATATCTTTTGAAATAACTTGAAAAATATAATTGTGAAAAATATATTCTTTCTAATGATCTTGAAAAATATATTTTTCAGAAAACAAATTTACATAATGAATTTGTGAAACATAGTTTGAAAACTTATACTAGTGAAGATAAAAACATATTTTTGAATCTAAAATCTGAATTTTCTAGTTTAAAAAACTTTTTTCTATGTTTAATATTGAAATAAAAACATTCAAAAAATGTATAATCTAATTATACCTCATAGAGATATTTCTAGAATGGGTTTTACTAACCAAAACCCTATTTTTAGTAATAAATATATTGTTCCAAATAGTGCTCCATTATTTACTAATTGTCAAAATGGTGGAAATGGGAAAATTATTCTATAAATAAAATTTAGTCCTTAGGTTTTTATAAAGCTAAATTATTCAAAGAAATGACATTTTCTCAACGTCGTGATGTTGGAAAAATTCAGTTACCTATGATTTTGTTTTCTTATTATATTAGAACCATGATGGTTTGGGTTGTGAAAAAAATGCATTTATTTAGTAAAAAAAGTAAAGTTTCAACAATAAGATAATTTGGTACATGGAAGTTAGTTTTCCTAGAAATATGACTAAAAACAAATAATTAATTAACAAGGTTATAAATATGAAAGTTAGTAATCTAAAATTTGGAGATAATTCTCAAGGATGAAATTTTAGAATAGGTAAAATTGTTCTTCTTAGTAAAGCTATAACATAAAATGTTTTATTTATTTTAGTAATTAATCACAACCCTATTAGAATAATTCAATTGTGTGATGAGAGTTATATTATGAACTTCAAGAATGATAAATGTATTTTTCATTAATAAAAATGTGAGTTTATTCATTATTCCAATCAGTATTATAATGTTTACACATTAAACCTAGAATACCTTAGGATCCAAGATCTACAATGCCATAGTGTAATGTAATAACAATATTGGTTATGGAAAACAATATTATTACACTATAATTTATTTAAATTATTTTATATATCTAAGAATGTTCTTGTAAAGGACCTACAATAACATAGATTTGATACTTCTTATTCTTTTGATACTTTCCAAATTAGTAAGCAGCATAGTTCATGTTTTAAATCTATTAGTGATTTCTCTACTTATAATGATTTATAATAATTGAACATGGACTTCTTTGGTCCCATAAAAACTAGACATATTGGTGTAAAATAAATTGTCTATTTTTTAGTTGATTATTACAATAGATACACATGGGTCTATTTTCTAACAAAGAATTTTGAAGCCTTTAGTTTTTTTAAAAATAGTTTATCCAAATTTACAAATGAGAAAAACCATTCCATGATAACTATTTGTAGTGATCATAGTGAATAATTTGTAAATTATTATTTTGAAACGTTTTATAGTAAAACAAAAAACATATATAGATTTCTAGAACCTATAACTCCATAGAAAAATGGTTTTTTGAAATAATAAATAAATCTATTTTTTATTTTACTAGAACCATGTTGAGTAAATACATAATTACTAAAAAGTTTGGGTTTGATGTACTCAATACATCTTTTTATACTATAATATAATTTTTGATTCGACCTTTTATTAATAAAAATCAGTATTAGATATGAACCAAAAGGAAACCAAAACAATAATAATTAATATTTTTTGGATAAAAAATAATCATCCTAAATACTAAAGATAAAATACATAAATTTACACCAAAATCTAATGAGAGAATATTTTTATGATACTCAATAACTAGTAAGTCTTATATGTTTTTAAATAAAAATATTGGTACTGTAGAACAAATGATACATGTTAAATTTAATGAAATTTATCTTTTTTTCAAACAACATCAACCTATGTCATCAGATGTTATTTCTAATATGGATTTTCAACCAATGTTATTAATTTATTCTCATTTTAAAATAACTAAATAATTTTTTTCCCAAGTTATAACTTAGGAATGTTTCCAAACAAATTTGTGAAGAATAATGTTCAAAAAATCCAACAAGATATTAGTTTAGTAGGAATCATTCTAATGATAATATCATTAGTGATATATATCAACTATTTAAAATTAGAAGTTATTTGAGAAATGAAATTGTAAATCCATTATTTCCATCTCAATTTTAACCTAAAACTCTTAATGAGTATTTAAGTCATGAGGCATAGGTAAAATAAATGTAAGAGAAACACAAATAGTTTTAAATGATAAACATTTGGATGTTGTTTAAATGATCGAATGATACATTCATAATTGGGGTTGAATGGGTCTTTCACAATAAGTGTGATGAAAATGTAGTAATATTTATAAATAAAGCTATAATATTTTCTAAGTTTTATAATCACCAAGATAGAACATATTGTAGGGAAATTAATGCTCTTGTAACTCGAATTGAGATTATTCTTATACTTCTATATTATGTATAATTCTAAAATATCAAAATATTTCAAATTGATTTGATGTTTTATTTCCTTAATGGATATGTACAAGAGGAATTTTATGTAGAAAATAACCCATGTTCTAAAAACAAAAAACATATATAGAATGTTTTTAAACATACTAAAGAACTTTATAGAGTTAAAAAATCCCCGAGATCTTGGTATGTTAGGTCAGATGGATTTTTATTCCAAAAGACTTTTATTAAGGTGGAAGATGATTCTACTATTTTAATAAAAAAAGTTGAAATTTTTTATGATTATTCAAACCTACATTGCATAAATTTTATTTTGTTCAAAAAATGTATATAACATATTATTTTGTGGATATTATGAATTCGAAGTTTTAAATGAGTATGATGGGTGTGTTAACATATTTTCTATGATTTAAAAATTCAGAAAAATCAAAAAGAACTTTTATATCTCAACATATGTATATAAAATTTTTACTTATGAAATACAGATATGACAATAATAAAAGTATTATTACTCTTATGGGAACCTCAATCACTTTAGACATTGATTATGATAGGAAAATAATAAATAAAAATAATTTTAGAGGCCTGATTGAAATTTTATCTAACTTAAAATTTATCCATCCAGATTTAATGTTTTTAATATGACTATGTGCTACATATCAATCTGATATAAAAGAGTATAATTTTAAAAAAATTCAACAATTTTTTTTCCTTAAGAAAAATGTAGAGTTAAATTTTTAACACTTCTAAAAATTATGTTTGAGTTAGAATATATTTCTGATGCTAACTTTAGTGGAATTATAATAGAAATAAAAATTAATTCAGGAACATGTAATTTCATACTATAATCCTTTGTTTCTTGGTTTTTTGAGAAACGAAACATAGTATATATTTCCACTACTGAATCCAAATATGTGGCACCTGAAAGTAGTTTTCTCATGTGTTGTGGATGCAACAAACACTCACTAACTGTGGAATGAGTTTTAATAAAACACAAATATTTTGTGATAACACAACTACCACTACTTTATGTATAAATAAAAAAATCACTCAAGTTATAATCACATAGATATGAGACATGATTTCCTTCAAGATCAACCACTTAAAGGACATATCATTTCATAAATAAACAATAATACAAGAAAATATTAAAGTCATTTTTATTAAAACCCTTAATTATGATAGATTTGAATATATTAAATAAAATGTAGTAATGATAAATATAAAATTGTTATGTATATATAAAAATATCACTACGTTAGTGAAGTCCTTATCAAATGGGAGTACATTTATTTTAGTTTCTTAAACACTTTTTATTTTTAAAACTTTTGGGTTTTTCAAAAACTGTTAGTTTTTCAAAGAAAAATTTCTTAATAAATTATTTGGATTCAAAAATTTTATTAAATTTGTTTTGAATAATCATTTTAGGAAAAATTTTCTAGACAATAAATTTTTTATAAAATTTATCGTAATAAATTTTTCTTAAGGAAAACTAATAACAATAGGTCACTCAATCCGAAGAAATATTTATACTCTGAAAGGCACCATTCTATTCATTCAGTTATTGTAATTGTTCAATACATTGTTTTATCATTGTTGTTGTATATATATGTTCAGATTTACATACATTATTATTAATAGAAATATAGTAGTTTATAATTAGATTATTATTTACTATGATGAATAGTTTTCTTTAAAAACATTAAGAGTTTAGTTTTATTTGTAAATCAGTATTCAAATAAATCAAGACCATAAAATAAAAAAATATGAATTCTAATATGAGTTGTTGGTTTATCTGAAATGTGAAACAAGCCCTCTCACACCTATATAAGTATGGGTCACCCTTTGTTCTTCATCATTTTTAAATATTTCATCCTTGAATCTCTCTACCTCTTTTAGTTCATAGCCTGATCATTTTGGTAATTGGTCTGACATATTTAACAAGTTCGAGTAATATAGAAAATTTAGAAAATTTTAATAAAATATATGTTTTCAAAGAAACACTTATTTAATGCATCTAGTATGAAAATCATGATTCAATTATTGAATATATTGTATCCTTTCATGGTTGGAAAAAAATATATGTCAAAAAACCAGATAAGGAATTCAACAAACTTTACCCATATATAGTAAACTATTTTTATTCATTAGTTGAGTTTCCTTCAAAATATGATAAGGCTAAAGTTTCCTTTACTTTTTTGGGTGAAAAGTAAAATATTTCATTTCAATAATTCACATAGTTAATATATAATCCACTTGAAGGTGAAGCATATCTTCCTTCTCAAAAACTAATTGTTGAAATTGGGGGTTTTTAGAACTTGAATTTAGAGGCATTGTTATTGACATCTTTTGAGAATGTAATAAGGTTATTTTATTTTACAAGTAATGTTAGGGTGGTAAAATTATGGATGTAAGGTTATTTGATTCAAATAAAGAGTGATAAATAAGCCCTAATAGTTGTCAAAATATTTGTTTTAGACTTTCTAATGAATATGAGGAATATCAATCATTTAAATTTTATTTTTCTATTAGTGGAATAAATCAAGAAGGCATCAATGAAATCGAATATTTTTATGTTTTCATGTTTTATAAATATCTTTTTCATGATTTTCATGGGATTATTCCTGATAAAAAATATTCAATATGCATTGAGGGATAATATTTTCATTGTCAAAGAATATAATATATTAAAGATAAAACTAGTTTTTGATTCGAAGCTAAACATATTTGTGGATAGAATGGGTAGAAACATGTTTTATGTATGAATTTGAAAAGGAAAATATGTTTTCAACAAATAAATAATTCCAGATTCTTCCCCCCCAAAATTTTAAAAGATGAAAAAAATGTATGATATAAAAATAAAGCTATTTATAGAACTTATAGATCAGAAAGAACCTAGTGATTCATTTTTCGGTCTTGACATGGATAAGGAAAAATATTTAAAGATTCAAATAGCCAATGATTTTATTGGATTATTAAATAAATAGAAAAAAAATATTTTATTTAGTGATGAAAATATTGTAAAATGTTTAATGAAAGGAGTTAAAAAATATTTAGAAACTTCAAATCTATCAATTTATCCCTTACTGGGTGTTCTACCAGCTCAAGGGTAAGGAATCATTCCTCATATCGATTTAACTATCCTAAATACTACTCTAGATTTTGTTAAAACAATAGTAATTCCTTTAATTGTTCCATATTTTGGTAATAAATCAAAAAATAAAAATAAATTATTTGGGAATATGTCGTTAAAACAGATATTGAAAAAATATTTCATGAATTGGAACCAAAATAATCTAATAAATAGGTAGAGAATAAGAATCCAAAATTAGCATAAAATGTTTGTAAAGGTGTTCTAATAACCACATGGTAGTTGGAACAAGACCTCAAACAATAATTAAATGAATAATAGGAATAGAAAATAGAGATTGAGGTAGAAACAATGGAGGAATTAATTTTATCATATTCATCCACAATGTTAACAAAAAATATTCTCAGTCAGACAAGAAAGAGGAGATTGATGTTTCAAGAGAAGTAAAATCATCATCTAAAGAAGAAGTTAAATCCTCATCAAGGGAAGATTAATAATATAGACATTCTCATAGTAAAATTTCAGAAATAATTTTAGTATGTTAAATAGATTTTTATTGAAAATTTTTTATAGGAAAAAGGAAACATTCATGTGGAGAATAAGTTAGGTGTTGGACCTTATAGACATCACGTATAACAAGTTCCATCAAATTCATCTAATCCAGTGGCCAAAAATGAATAAATAACATTTATTATATGTTCAAGACTTGTAACAATTAATAGATTCAATTATGTTTCTACTAAACATCAAATCAAGGTATAACTAGATTCAATGGTCTCTCAATGAAAAATTGGATTATTTGAAAGTGTTTAATGAATCAATAATATATATTAAATCAGGTATAAATTATTGGAAATGAAAATACAAAGCATAAAATAGAAGATAAAATCATATGGTGAAATGGTCTTGGAATGTTGATAATTATTTAAAGGAACATTAGGACCAATTAATTTAATCCAAGACACTCTCTCATGAAATTTATAAATCATTTGAGAATTTATCAATTGATGTTTTAGATAGGTTTATGTTTTTTGAGTTGTTTAAGGACATTAGTGATAATCAATATGAAGTATTAATAGATCTATAAAAAAGGTTTTGATGTTGGAATTATAAAATATATTACTTTGATCATTTGAAGATGAGTTTTTCCATTTATTTGAATAAAATAATAAAATTAGTGTGATGGTTGAAAACATGGAGGAAGAATATAATATAATTTCTGTTTTGGAGGGAAGATTCATCAATATTGAATACAAAGTTACTAAAGTAGAAAAGTATCATGAATATATCATGATTTTTAAGTTAGTTGTCATGAATATTTATAATAAATAATTATTTTTCTTTCAACATAACTCATGATTCAAGAAAAACATTTGAATGCATTTTTTTTGAATGTACTGTTATCCAATTATATGGTGTATGAATGTTTCCCAACATCACATGGTTGAATATTATAAATATTTTCATGTATTAACTAATATGAAAAAATAATAACTTTGATTGTTTTTTTCCTAACATTTTAGGATTATATATAATTTTTCCATTCCTTTTTGAAAATCAAAATCTTGAAGAGTATTTTAAAAAGGAGGGAGTTTATTCAAAATGAGAAATATTTCATTAATATTGAATTAATAAACCTAGGGATTTCTGGGGAAAATTTAAAGGGTAGTTATAATCAAAATAAGTTAAATTTATATAAAATACCTTTTATTAAGGGGGGAGAGTTTGAAGTATCAATAAATTATATCATATCAACAATTAGTAATAAAAGGATGGTTTTAATTCAGTGAAAGTTTAATATGATAAAGAAAACAAAATTATATAAAATATATCTTTGAATTTATTAAAAGTCAAATATTTATGTAATTATTCAAAATTTATTAGTTTTCAATTTTGGTTTTTTTGACTTGTGGTTTCTAAAAAAGAATATTTTTTAGTAGAAAGTGTTACTTTGTAAATTTCCATTCCCTAGTTTTTGAAATTACAAACACTTCCTTAAATACATATTTTACTAACATTATATATCCAATGTATTTTGACATGATTTTAAAGAAAACATATTTTTATAATAAAAATATAAATTATTATAATATAAAAATAATACAAACCTATATTCTTCAAACAAATCAATTAAATTGAAGGTACATCTGACACATCGGGCCAATTACAATACTAACCAATGGTTAGAATAATGTAATTTATATCATACTGATAAAATTCATGACCATCAGACTGAAAATAGTACTGATACATCAGATTAGCCTTTGTTTCATTTATCATATTGAAAAATTATATGAGTGTCCATCGGACTATACAAATTTTATAATCATAGTAACTAAAATTTTTTCTATCATATGGAATCCATAATAGAATTTTTATGGAGCTAAAACAAAAAATCATCGGAAAAATAAGTTATAAGATACTCTTATCTAAAATAATCAATATCTAGATAATTATAAGCTATCAATTTGTATTTTTTAAGTTGTCTTTGTAAAAAATTAGTAATATAAATGTTGAATTTTTTCCTATAAATAAGAGGTCATTTGAAGAGGTAAGAGAGGATGATTTTTTATAACTCAACCCATCTAAATATTTCACTACATGAACACCAAATTACATTGTTTCTGTAATCTTTTACAGAGATCTTATTATAAGGAATCCTTATGACCGTTGTTAAGAATTTGAACTATATTCTTTTGTATGATTTGTTTCCTATCATGGATATATTGAGGGATTATGTGGATAAGAATATGGCTGAATCTGAACCATAAGATCGGGGTCTTATATGGTTTGGATGGTAGATACACTGATTTATCAGATATATGGTATTCGAGTTTTAAAAATATAAATCTACATAGATCATCATATCAAGTGATTCTAGGTGATTGGAAGATAGATCTATACAAATCTTTAAATATAATTATTTACTGATAAATTACAATATACCATTTATATTAGGTATAAAAACTATGGATATCTTTTTTCATGAATACTGACTAACATTTCCCTTTAGGATAAATAGTATAATTTCCTTTTATAAAGGCCGTAAGTCATTCTTACTATTATAAGATATTGACTACTTGTTTTTACAAGTCACATTTACTATTGTGAATTAATATAAGAAATCTAGTTATTTAAATATCTTTTGAATAAATTATTCTATTGGTGTGTTTGCGATACTAATAAATACTTTGATATATTAGAGTATTTTTGAATCAAATTTGACACTATGATCATCGAAAAAAGTATGATTCTAATCATTTTTACTTAAGTGGTATTTTTTCCCAGTTAGATTTTTTAAACTATAATCCACCCCTTATTATAGACATTATATAATCTTATGTTCCAAAAAAACATTTTTTATGATGTGTGAGGGGCTCCAGTGAACCATGTAGTTGTCTACAGAAGTACGGAGGAATGTGTATAGTTAAAACATAGTCTATAAAACCTTGTGATGTAATGGTATGGGGTGTGATGTGTTTAGGATTGTGAGTATACTTGGTTGGGACATGGTGTGATAAAACATGCACCTCATCAAAAGGGGAAAATATTGATTTTTACCCTCTATCCATTAATTTTTTTTTACCACTTTTCCTACCTCAATTCCCTTGAAGGTCATCCCACATCTTCGTCTCTATTCTCCCTTCATTCGTGGGAGATATTCATTATTTTTTCCAAATCAACCATATTCGCATGAAATAAATATATATCACTATGTTTATCCCTCCTCTATATTCCTTTAATATTTTCTATTTTTATCAAGTTTGTTTGTGTTTGTGTTATAAAATATTCCCCATTTCCTAAGTGATTATTTTTTTCTAATTTTCTCCCGTTTTTAGACAAGCTAGTGGATAATACCTAATAAGTGAATCTTCTTAAGGATAATTTAGGTGGTCTATTTCTCTTCCCCAAAAGTATTATTGTTCTATAAAAACATATGGGAATGTGTGTCATGTCATCATGATGATAACCACCAAGATTAATTCCCATAAATTACTTCTAATATTTACAACCTCAATTAGAGTTGATAATTCAATACAAGACTTCCTCAGCATTGAACAATATATAATTCTAATGAAAATATGATTTTCCTTAGTTGATCCATAATGAAAATAAAACTATTTGGATTAATTAATTAATTTGATAGTTTCATAGACCATGTCAAGTACATGAGAGAGTTGTATCCCCTATTAATACCCCCATATGATTGGAATTTCATTAACTATTAAGGGGTGATGGATTGGGAACTCGTATCCCATAATTGCCTAAATAGATTTATAGAGAACAACTATGATGACATTTTACTTTCCCCAAGGTCATTGATCACTAACTAAAAAATTGATCTGGACATTATATAGATTTTTTTGGATGAATGGTAATACAGTAATTAAAGCTATTCCTTTAGTAACATGGATATCTGTATATATGATAAAATATTGTTGGTTTTTTGATTCCTATCCGATGTTATAAACATAATAATCACATTTTAACAACCATGACTTAATTTAATTAAGATTTTCCTGATATGATTTCCTAGTAATGGTTTAATATGCCTTGGAAAAACAATTAATTCAATTAACGATGTTCTATTAGTTCGATGAACTTACTATATTAAATAGTATAAAGAACCTAAATAAAATATTGTGATAGTAACTTTAGATACCCTTAGTTTAAATAAGATATTTTTTTAGGTGAAATCATGGAACCTAATGGGTTTATAAACAAGTTACATCTTGTGTGTTCTTAAAATAATCAGCCTTGATCCATATTGATTGTTTACATTGGTTATTTTTCTCTATTATTTTAAAAGTTTCTTATTGCTTTATAATTTATATGAAAAACATGAATGTTCTTATGCGAAAAAAGTGATACATTCCATGGGTATGTTGTGGATTCTTTATTTGAAAAACAAGAACTAGCCTGATGGATTCTATATGATTCATTGATATGGATTCCATGGGTAAATCCTGTCATGAATCCAATCAATGTCTTAAATTCATGAATTATTCATCATTGTTTTGAAGACTCAACTAGAAACTCTAGAAACATTAGAATTCATGTGATGATCACCTAGATTCAGCTAGTTGTTCTAGAACACAGAATTGCTATGATTATCTCCTAGGATTACAATCCAATATATCCTAATATTACCTTCTACTTAATCCTTGGGCATTGTTATATTCTTCATATAAAGTGTAAGACTAACGGTTAAACCCTCAAATTCTACTCCAAAAAATGTGGTTGATCACCATTGTGTGGTTCACCAGTTCAACACCATGAATACCTTTAAGTCCTTCCTTTGATCTATCTGGTCCATTCATATAAGAATACCCAAAGCCATTATATTAATTATTTTTTATGAATATTATTGGATTTATAGACTTATATCTATTGGTCATATGACTTCCTCATTATTATGGGGTCATAGGAAACCAAATTAGATCGAAGCTGGTGGTATTTTCATGGTTTATCTCAACTTACTACATTTTTATTAATTTATTTCACACTATTATATTTTATATTTACAAACTAGAAATAATTATAAAATATTGGTGGTGGCCAAATAATATCTACTCACACACATATTTGGCCTCATCATGGTTCTCAGGTACATTTCATGGCTGTAGGTTTAAACTACAGTTGGTGCCATTTTTTATATCTTAACATGGGCTGGGATATAGCATGGCAGTTGTAGACTGGTAATGTACTAAAACATCCTACAACAGTTTAGTATTTTTATTTATTTATTTATTTATTTTCATATATCCTTGTTATATGTGTACTTCCTATTGTATAATTAGATTACTTGTATAGATATCATTATTACACTTGTCTAGGTATGTTTATTATCACTTGTCAAATTATTAGTTTATAATTATAATATATCATATTTTTTGATTCATTTACTTTATATTGAATTTAGTACTAATCTATAGAGTATAGTATCCCCACTATAGTATCCCACCTTTTTATCACATAAACTTTCATTACATTTTACAAAACTGAGGATCTTTAAGGTTTAGTGTCTTGGAAGCCAGGAACATAAAACATGAAAACATAAAACATTATTGTTAAACACTTGAAAGGATTCTCCTCATGTTCATACTAGGTTCATTACTGCATCTCAAACATGTGGGGATACATCAAAGGAAAGGGTGAGCAGAAGGCCTAGTAAGGGAAACAAGAGAAACATTTTACATGTGAACTTGAGATAATTCAATAAGGTCACGAAAAGAACATTAAGGCACGAGAAAGAAATAATGAGATATATCATAATAAAAATAAAATTTTTCATAACATGAATATGTGGATACAACATTTAATATTGATAATCATTTCGTTTCACCAATGTCCATCACCAAGGTGTCATTAAAAATTACCAAGGTTATTCACCAAGGTATCAGTCTAAAATGTCATCTCTAGAGATTAAGTCTTTACCCAATGCATTGGAGCGCTATCTGGGCGCACCCTTGACATGTATTTAATATCATGTGATCCACATATATCATCATCAATCATTTCATAAACAACCCATATAGCATAAAATAAATGGGTTTCATTTCATAATCATAACGTTTTAAAAATTGCTTTAAAGACATGATCTTTATGTCACTTTAAACCCATGGAAAGGGAGAGTGGGTCTCATGTATGTAAATCCCAGAAAAATAGAAGAAAATGTTATATATGTGAATACACCTATAGAAGATATAGCTTTGAGTATTCACTTAATAATAAAAAATAAATTTAGAAAAAGAGAGAGACATTTTGAGATGGAAATTCTGCAGCGTAACAGCTATGTTTCGGGGTTTTAGAAAACATTGAAAAGAGAGGGGACATGGGTCAAACATTCATAAATGACCCATAAAACAGTAGAGGGATAGAATATAAGGGATTTAAGAACATGGTAATGAAATTTTAAAATATACCATATGAAATGAAGAACATGAAAGGAAGACAAAAATAAGATTTCTCTTATGAAAATTCGGCAGCCTAACAGCGTTACATAAACTTCAACAAAAAAATGAATTAATGAGATCAAATAGGGTATCTCATCATATGAACATAAAAGATCATAATGATAGATATGGAGATCATACCCCAACATAATAAAAAGGATCTTGCAAGACTTGACATGGAATTAGAACTTTGAAAAGGGAGAAAGGTGCAAGGACCACTTAAAAATTCAGCAGCCTAACAACGCCACATAAACTTCAAAATACTGAATTGAAGAGATAAAATGGGGTATCTCATCATATGGTCATAAAATATCAGTATGATAGATATAGAGATAATACCCCAACATAATAAAAAGGAACTTTCAAGACTTGAAATGGAATTAGAAATTTGAAAAGGGAGAAAGGTTTAAGGACCACTTTAAAATTCATCAGCCTAACGACGCCACATAAACTTCAAAATACTGAATTGAAGAGATAAAATGGGGTCTCTAATCATGTGGTCATAAAAGATAAGTATGATAGATATAGATATCATACCCCAACATAACAAAAAGAAACATGAAAGAATTGACATGAAAGTAGAACTTCAAAACGAGAAGGGTGAAGAACCACTTAAAAATTCGGCAGCCTAACAGCGCCACTTAAAACTTCAAAATACTGAATTGAAGAGATCAAATGGGGTCTGTCATCATATGATCATAAAAGATCTGTATGATAAATTTATAGATCATACCCCAACATAATAAAAAGTAACTTGAAATAATTTACATGATAATAGATCTTGAAAAATGAGAAAAAGAGAAAGAATCTGTTACAAAAATTTCGGCAGCCTAACAGCGCCACGTAAAACTTCATAAAACGAAATAATGAGAGTAAGAGGGGATCTCTCATTTTGTGAACATGAAAAGCGATGTAAGAGGAGTATAAAATAACACCCTTTAACATAAGAACATGGAGCATAAAAGAAATTTCATAAAAGAGATTTCGTGAAAAGAAAGAGAAAGATCGGATACCTTACCTTAAAACGTAACTCTTAAAACTCAATGGTTGGGAACTTGAGTGCTTGGGGGAACCATGGGAGGACTCCTTGGGAGGTAATGAGACCAGAAATTCGTTGGGGGAGAGTAGAGAGTCTAATGGATGAGAGGATGGCTTGGTATTTATAGGGAAAGTGAGGGGACAAGGCATTAATGGCCAAGGGACACCTAATTAGTGGTTTTGGAAAAACCATGGGCTTGCCCATGTTATTTTCGCATGGTATTGGCCACTTGGGACACCTCATACCTTATCGTACTATTCATAAGTCTACCATATTGATTACAAACTTAATACATCATTTAATGATGTCATTAAACACCTGTAACATAAAAACTGTATTTTCACTATTCATCAAAAATTCAACTTTCTCAGAAAAATCCCAAAATTTCACCTTAACCAAATATCAATGATCTGATTTCAAAAATGAACCCTATTTTATAAAAATAATTTTCTAAATATTTTTAATTTATTTTTTAAATAAAAAACTATTCACCGAAAATTCATTTTTTCAGAAAAAACCCCAAAAATTACCATAACATCATATTGGTGCTCTGAGTTCAAAAA
Source organism: Viscum album (assembly GCA_963277665.1). NCBI lineage: Eukaryota > Viridiplantae > Streptophyta > Magnoliopsida > Santalales > Viscaceae > Viscum > Viscum album. Next base: position 1,975,619,504 of record OY728133.1, read on the forward strand.
TGAAATCCATTTTATAAAAATAATTTTTTAAATATTTTTAATTTAATTTTTAATTAAAAAACACTATTCACTCGGAAAAACTAATACTTGAATAATAATTTATGAAATCGTTTTTTAACCATTTTATTGAATCACATTACTTAATCAAGGTGACTAGATTATATTAATAGTTTCTTTAAGTGAGTTAACTAGTCCATTTGGACACATTACTAATCCTAATCATAAAATCACTATCCATAATTTACTATTCATCAAAAATTATGGTGATCTTATTAGACTCTAAATTTCACACAGAGCATAATTGTAGAAGACCATTTTTTGAATATCAATACACATTTATAATTATTTAATTTTTACATAAAAAGTTTTAAATTATAATTTTTCTAAAATTCATCAATAATATGCATACTATATTTAACCAATCATTCTAAAATTCATAAAATTCATCATAAGAAGAAATCCCATTTTTTATTTATAACAAGGGATTACACAAGGCAGTTATGGTCTCCTCACATAGCCCCTTATCACACCAGCATAGGACCTAAGTGTAAGGTGTTCTAAGGTGAGAGAATCTAAGGGAGGCTCGAACAACATTGCACGTGTAGTAATTTCTATTAGTTTGAACTTCTCGCAAAGGAAATTTCGTTCTAGTTTCACACGATGAAGTTAGGCTTGGGTTTGGTCCAGAGCAAAGCCCAGTGGTGTTACCTCTTTCCCAAGTTCTGTTAGATGGGCTTCGATCGGTCCAAGTCTACTGGTTGAGGCCATCGAATCTTCTTTCTATAACAATTAACCAAGATTAGTTGTATTTAGAGACAATAATTAAAACGTTTAGTTTCCATGGGCTATATTTACCAATGGTCATATAACAGTGAAAACCCAATGGTCTCATTTTAATTATAATCATGTTATCAAATGAAACATTTTTGTTGAGTATAAAACATAAAATAAAATGACACATAAAATTAGGAAATATGATTTATTCAAAATTTCGGGTCGTTACACCCACCAAGCCACCATTGGAAACTCATTGATAGTTGGAACCTACCAACATATAGGGAGGAACACTTCAGTCCATGTGTCCCTCTAGCTCAGTTACATATGAGTGAGATGGGTTAGGGATGTCAAAATTTGGTATTATAGTGGTATTTTTATTTTTTATTTCTATTTTAGACTAGTATATAGGATAATAGGAATGTGTTATAACTTTTTAACTAGATCATTTCTTGGTCTACCAATCCCATTCACATGGGAAATAACATGTTTCCATAGATGGTATTATTGTCCATATTGTTCATTATTACAATTGATCATTGATTAAACTTGACTGATTGTTTGTTATTATTGAGCATACTAAATTATAGAGTTTCTACTCATGGTCCAGTGCGGCATTAGGGCTTGTGTTCATGCCTTATACATTCACCTAGGATTCACATTCCATTATCATTCTTGCTTTTTTTCTTGAATGATTGATTTCCTTACTTATAGATATGGTATGGGGATTGTTAAATAAAGTGTTTTATTAACATAAAAGGTATTTTCACTCATATATTGATGATTTAATTCAATATATCCACCTTAAGTTTCATTAAATAATTTAATATCCTTAAAAATATTAATCAAATATCTAAAAATAGAATCCCATAATGGTTAATGTAATCAGTCAATCTTTGATAAAACCTAGGGATTAATTATTAATGTTAGTAAAATCATGTGCCAATTGCAAATTTTGAGGATTGTGGATTTATAATTTTGGAATTGAAACCCAAATAATGGAATCCTTATGTTATTTAATTGAACATTATAATTCGATATTAACATTATATGCCTATGAAATAAACCCAATAAGGGTGTGTATTAAAAATATTTAATTTTATAAATAATAATGGGTTGTACTTAAATTAAATTTCCATTACAATTTATTAATTGATGACTCCATAAATATGGAATGTCTACCCACATAACTGATCCCATGTTAGCATTACTTGACCCTCATATGTAAATTTTATTTCTTCATGACTTAGTGATTAACCTCCTGGGGGATATGTTAATGTTAAATAGTTTTATTATTGAAAGTTTCTTCACACACTCATATGATGTTCCATATAAGAGTATGGTGGAATCTTAGTCAACTATTTCATTATATTATAAAATACATACTGTGTTTTTTCCTTGTTGATATAAGGAATCAATTAATAAAAATTATATTTATAACCTAATGAGTTTTTTCATATAAATATTATGATTTAAATTTTATTTAAACGAACCTAATTGTGAGAAATTGTGGTTAATATAATGGTATAATGATATTAATATGTTGTTTTCCTAGAATATTATGTAGTTTCATCTACATAAAATTTCAAGTATAACTTATAAAACATTATCATCCATTAATATTACTTCATATATCATTTATATGAGATTAATTATTGTTTATGTCAAATAAAAACTGATCAAATTTCATAAATAAGAAAAATTATTTATATTTTTAGAAAATACTAGTGTAAGGGTTTGTATAAGTTTATCCCCAAAGTTTCCTTAGATGGTAACATGGAAATTTCTCATGATCCATGGTAGATGAATTTTTTTTTTACCTAGAGGTTGGTAATGATATCCGAGGGACCTTTTAAGAATGATCATATACTTACACAGGAATCCTAATTTTGTAAGGGGCTATCTTGGTTTGGTAGTTCAATTGGAGATAAAAAACATAGATTGATTCTTATGCTAAGTTTTAGCCATAGGAAGTGTTATCCATGTAGTATTTGGTCCATGTTATGACTCTTAGTTTGTCTTCTATTTCTCAGGGAGGTGGATGGTTATATGGTATGTCAACCCTTGTGGGTAATGTGAGCATCATTCATGTTTGGGTTTAAATGTACTAACAAACAATGGTCAAGGTTAGATACTTCGTTAGTAATGTGACCTATATTTATTTCTAGCAGATTAATACTCAAAAATTCACCAATCTTGATACTAGTAATGTAAAAATAAATGATTTATTGGTTTTATATATGATTAGACTAGAACATAATAGGGATGTGTAGTTTCATATGTCCGATGAATCAAATTAAATGGGTTTACCAATTTTGTAGGAGTAATATCAGTACAATAATTATTTTCACATGGGGATCCCATTGAGTTAATAAATGGTACAACAAGGCATGTATAGTTATGTGGAAATATTTCAATACTCTTTTAGGCTTTAATGATGTGGTCACGTAACACCTTGAGGGGTGTTAGATCATCACCTCTTGGAAAAGAGTTCTGCGTTCCTGAAGGATACATTTATGGGTCACTTTCAGTTTATATTAAAATAGATATCAGGAGAAAAATGGGTTTTCTCAATTATGGTGATGACCATTCAAAAGGATTAGGGGTTGTCACGTTGTCGAACTGACTTGGATTTTTAGATTTTTATTCTAGTGCTAATGACATATGTGACCACGGATCAAAGAGATAATCATGAATATATATTTGAAAAAATATATTGTAGTTATTATTTTGAGTGGTTGGAGTAGATATAGGTGGTGATAAGTTCCCCACTAGTTGTTCAAGAAGGTAATATTAACTGTGAATGATATTTCATCAAGTACAAGGATGGTGTTTCATGTTTGAACAAGGAATAAGCTTATGGGACACCTATAGAAACTATTTGCGGTGGGATACATGGAATGTACTATGAGATATAGGGTTTTGTTTTTAGTGGAACCCTGACTAGGATACTGCTATGTTGGTGTGTGTCACATCGATCATAGATAGCATGATCATTATGAAATCGGTAAATCGATGGTAGAATACCGATCATTAATGGGCATATCAACCTCTAGTATTAGGTGAGCCTATAAATTCTATATTTCCAACCTCATATAACACGTTGATATGAAAACTCATATGTGAGTTTGGATTGAGTATGGGCACTAGATTCGGTCTTAGGGTACATAAGTGACCTGAGAAATTTGCCGAATTTTATGTGAATCAGTACTTGCAAGGTTTCACGATAAACAAATGGTTAATTGGTTAATAAATTGGTCAATAAATCTATAATTAAATATACTAATATGGTTTTTATTTCTAAATAATCATTTTTTATTTTGTATTTAAGATAAAATGATCAAATCCTTATAGAATATGTTGGTTGTTAAACTTGACTTCCTTTAAATAGGTCAACATGGAGTGGTTTGACTACTCTTTTAATAATGAAGTTCATGTGGTGATCTAAAACATCTTTTTTACATCATTTTATATATTATGAGTGGGTTTTGGAGGTTAACTCTTAAGTTGGAATCATTGGGACCATGTGGATGGAAATGCTCAACTTGAAAATGGAGGTAGTGTGTTGCATGTGGCACCTCTATATTAGGAGGTTTTGATAAATCTAGAGTAAGATATCGTCTTAATTAAATGATTAGAGATCGAACATTTCCATTTTTAACTGATATGGCTTTATATTAGTAAAGTTATCATGGACCATTGGTAATGAAATTCCTATCATGGGAAGACACCAAAGATATGTTAAGAGAGTGACACCTACTTTAAGCAGTTTTATAACATTCTATATGGTACTCATTGTACATCGGTGGTAAAATGGATCATTTTTTATACAACCATGAAATTTAATTGGTAGATGGTTGTGGTATTTAGTATATATTTGAAGATGATAAAAATATTTCCTTAGTTTTATAGAATCATAATCATGTAAGATTGGGGTTTTTCATTATCATAATTCGAGTGTTTCTGGAAGTCTAGGTCGAGGAGGTGAAACTCCTATTCATGTGAATAGTTTTAGGAGTAAGAATACGGTTTCTTATAAGAATCTTGGGTTGGAATGGCTTCTTTTAGACACATGAAATTATCCTAGGAGGACTGATGTTGCTGGAAAGGACATTTAGGAATGGATTTGGGAGTGAAGTGTCATGACCAAATGGTTAGTAACACATCATCTATTTGGATTGATAGTTCTTGATAAAAAATAGTCAGGGATAGAATTATAGATAATATTTTTTTTGGATGAAGAAAATTTAAATAGGAACCTTATGGTTTTCTAAAATCTATTCAACAAGTGATAGTTCATTTATATAACCGGTTATTGTTGTAAATAAATCATTGTTGTTGTTCAGCACTAAGAAATGTTTTCAATTTACATTCGGTCATTCAAAGGGATTGTCAAGGTATAATTAATACGTGGTTATAGAGTTATGTATAGTCCTATTACTATTTTTACCCATACTCTCTATGTATTTATTTTATATTTTAATTCATGGAATATCTTATTATAACTTCAGATGAGGGTTTGGGATTAGATTTGAGCCTCAGAATGTAATTTTGAGCCTTATTTTGAACTCTGTTGTGGTTTCAGACATGCTTTAACTATTTTTGGAAGCACACGTAGATTAGGGATGATATTTCATTTTATCTGGAGTTTTTATTATATCATTTCCACACCAGTTGCGTATTCAATGATAATTGAGTTCTTAATCAAGAGGATTGATTATTTTTTAAAACAATAATTATAATATAATTTTGAGAGATAGATTGACTGAAATAGATTTTTTTGGTATATCTATAGTCTTATGCGGTCACATTGGTTGATGAATAATACTTGATAGAATCATCCTGTGAAATATTAGTTTCATGAGAAACATTCTTTTGATCATGTATAGTACATGGTTAGTCATAATCGTATACCCTAAACTATGTGGCATGCTTATTAAGGAACATGGTTTTTATAATCCATGTGAGGTCCTCCATTATTATTTTTTTCTATAGAAGTGAAAAGGGTCCCACATGGTTTTTTAAGGTCCTCCAATCCAATCATTGTAACCATTTAAAGTGGGTCCTATATTGGATAATTAATTTTCTAGGATGGAGCAAGGATTGAAAAATCATGCTATTGAACCATGTGATTCATTTAAAAGAGACAAAATAAATGGATTCCACTATAAACTTTAAATGTATTTGCCCCTTTCCCTCTCTCTTGTTCCTAGAATATCCTCCTTTATACACCTCTCCCATATTCCTTCCTCTATATAAGATCTTCTTAGTTTTTTGTCCAAATTGAGAATCATCACTTCTGATCGAGGGATCTCAGTTATTATATCCCTCCTTTAGTTTCCTTTCATAGTTTGATTTTCTTAAGCTAGAATTCACCTTTTTTATCTATTATTAAATATTTATAGTAGTTTATTTAGTTTTTGAATTTCATATTAATTCTGGTAGAGGTAGAAACTGATAATGAATGATTGAATCTTTCTAAATCATAGGTTGGAAGTATAGTTGATTTCCCATAAAGTATCACTGCTTTATAAAACATATATAAATTTGTTTCATGCCAGTATGATGGAAATGACTTAGATTAATTCCCATTAATCACTTCTTATTTTAATGGTGTCTATAAGAGTTTATAATTTATTATAGGACATCCTTAGCATGGATGTAGATATAGTTAGAAGGAAAATACTATTTTACTTAGTTGAACCAAAATGGAACTAAAAACATTAGAATAATTAATTAATTAATTAGATCATCCCATGGACCATGTTTGGCCAATGATAGAGGATTATCCCCTATTAATCTTCCATCATCATGGACCTATTTTTATATATTCATGTTAGATGGATTTGGAACACTTATCTTGTCTTAACCTAATTAGATGTCTAGATAAGACCCAAAAGGCCTTAGCCAATTCTTTAGGAACTTGAGTACTAAGTGAAAAATGAAACATGAACTTATATATATCATTTGAGTGATTGATAATATGGTAATTAAAGGGGTGGCCTTTGAACGTTGGGTATATTTATATATGATAAATTGATTTTTGTTTTAGGTTGCCTAGCCTATGTTCTATCCCTAATAATACCTTCTAAATAACTAGACCTCAATTTAATTAGGCTGTTGTTGGCATGATTAGTTGGTAATGGGTTAATATTTCACGGGGAAAACATTAACTAAATTAATTATTTTATATTAGTTTGGTGAAATTACTAAAGAAAAAAATGGAAATGAACCTAAATAAACTAGTGTGGTAGTAAATTGAGATAGCATTAATTTAAATAAAATAATTTTATAAGTGAGATTATGGAACCTGGTGGCTGATTACTACACGATGGATGGAGTGCATACATTCGCTAATTAATCTTAACTAAATCATTAGTCATGTTTATCCAGAATAAAACTTGGTTTCTGATGGATTAGCCAATATGGGGATTACATAAGACATCACCTTGTGAAAAGACCTCCTGATTCTCTCTTCCCCCTTCATGATATAAATTTTAAAATGATATTGTACTTTAGACTCTTGTAATTTTCTTCTTTCAATAAAATTTTTAATACTTTTCATCAAAAAAAATAATAGAATTATTTGGTGTACTTAAAATTAATGTCCTTAATCCATTATTCTTGTTTAATTTGATTTCTTTTCTCTGTTTTTTTCATGTGGGATTATTTATTTGTAAGCCATGTTAATAACTAATATATATTTATGGGTTAAATGTGATTCATGATTTGTGATGGTAATAGAATATATATGTTAATATCATTTTCAATCCCAATGAATGTTGTGTGATTCATTGATGTGAATTATAAGGGGTAATCCCACCTTGGTCTACATAATGTCAAATATTTTAGAATCCCTCATCCTATAATTGGTGATTCAACTAGAAACTCTGGAAACATTATAATGGTAGTGATAAGCTCTTGAATTTTTCTAGATGTGATCAAACACAGAATGACTTGTATTATCCCATTAAATTCCAATATAGGCTCTCCATGTAATTCCCTTCATCTTGCCCCTCATTCTCAGTTGGAGCCCACTAATATTGTTCATTTTTTAGGGTTCATCACTCAGATTATACTCCAAAGATAAAACCATGGTTCGATCACCATGGGTTGTTTCATGAGTCCCAAACATATAATTCGGTTGAGTCCTTCATAGATTCATCAGGTCCTTCCATGCATGAATTACAAAACTCATTTCATAGATTTATCTTTGATACATATTCTAAGATGCATGTTTATATACCTATGGGTCCTACAACTTCTCTATTGTCGTTTGATTAGAGAAAACTGGCTTATGCTGAATTAGGTGTTATTTTCATAGTTCACCACTAATTTTTGTTTTCTTATTTATATACTACACAGTATTATGTTTATATTAACATACTTAAAAACATTATACACCATTTGTGGTTCCCTACTATGTTTTTCTCATACCCTACGTGGACCACCACTTGGTACCAAATAAGATCTTATAGATGCATGTTAAATTTATGGATGGTTCCTTTTTGTTGTTTCTTGACAGGGGATAAGACATGGAATGGGAGTTTTGGACCAGTAATTTTGGTAATACCAATAGAAGTTAGCAATTTTTATTCTTTTATTTATTTATTTTCATCAATCCTTGTTGTCTTTGTATTACAAGATGTTTTCTTGGATTCCCTATATATGTATCATCATTAATCTATCATGGATGAGTTTATTTTCACTTATCATGTTAATATTTTATGATTATAATATATCATGAATTTGTTTTATTTAGATTCCACTATTTTTAATACTAATTTAGAATGTTTAGTCTCCCCATTGTACAACCATTGGACCCTCACTCCTATTCAGTAATATCTGGAAAATGGGGATGCATGCTTGAGGCCATGAGGACCTCTAGATTTGTTACATATGTGTGAAGTGGGTTAGGGATGTCACTCTTGGGCTTAGATGAATTTCACAAAAGTTTGGATATGAAACCCCTTTATTCCATAATAGGCCGGTATCTAGAGTTTAAAATGAAAGACAATTAAGTAAAGTTTTTTAGATTAATAAATAACCACATATTCATTAAACATCTATTAAAATGGCTTAAGTTGATATATATAGTCCTTAGGGGCACTCCGTAGGCCTCTACGAAATTTACTCATGTATTACATATCATATGAGTAATTTTTTAGTTACAAAATGGTTCATAAACCTTCATCTTTTCACATTACATTTAAGGGTTCTTGGTTCTTGATATGATTCATTCATTAATGATAGATTAAGTGGATAATGATTTGAATGTTAACACATTAACATTAAATATCCAAATTAACCATATCTTACTCTGTGAATCAAAAAATATAATTTAAAAAATCATAATACAATGAAATAGCCATATCATAATATATTATAGGCTTTGAATATTGGATTTGGTTCCCTAGAAATAAATAGATTTTTATTTGTTATTACTGAAATTTTAATAAATATCTTATCATGTTATGATTACTCTTCTCTGTAACATTAATTTGATAATTTAATTTGAGTATTTATTACATCAATAGTTTTTTAAATTTTTCCACTATAATGAGACCATAAATATGTCATGAAAATATTTTTAAAAATTTGGTTATTGGTCTTAACACATAAACCTAATGGATGTCGACCATTTTTATTTATCAAGTGTTGAAAAATCAGGAGACATTGATACTTCTTCGCTTGGAGTTCTCACATGGTGATATCTAATATTTAAGGTGACAAGTAGATAACCTATAATATTAATTACACATGTTTTTGTGCCCTTTAATATTATTATCTATAATTTTTTGTATTGTTCCTTAGAAATATAACAATTTTTAATTTATATCTTGATTCTTGTAATTTTTTGTATTGATGAAAACTATGATGAAATATAATCATGGTGGGATATCATGTGTTCTACCTATTATAAGAGATATGACATTAATTAAATAAGTCATGAAATGATTTTTTCCTTTCCATATTAGTAAAAAAAATATCTATCATTTTTATTGAAATGAAATCTTATGATAAATCCATGGTTGTTATTGTTCATAGATAAGATAACATTATAAATCAAAAGAAAATAAAACAAATATATAGTTTTATGACAAAATTATTCATCCTTTTTATTGATATATCAAAATACATATGGATTATATTACCCTGTAGTGTTTATTGAGAGGTTTCTATAGTTGCAAAATTAACTTCTTTATGTATTTTTTTATTGATATATTTCTATATATTTCCTGTTGACATTAGTTATTTTCATCTAATACTATTAGGAAAGGGGACTATATAGTTACACACAAAGTGTTTATAATATTATTAAATTTTGTTGAAATAAATATTAAGTATAAATATAAATCATAAATATAAAATAATATTTTTTAAGTAATAGTTCATCATATAATTTCAATCATGGGAACAAGAGACTCAGCCCAGTTGTTGAGGACGGGAAAGTGCATCCAGGAGACCTTAGTTTAAAACTGGGCAGAGACATAATTTATGGGGATAATGTAGCAGTACTGTAGCATGTATTGTAGCAGGCATTTTTAGACACTGTAGCAGCCGGAACTATTCATCTATTTGGAATTTTGGGCCACCAGTTGGGGCTTAAGGTACATTAAGGCCTTTGGGAATCCTCAAGCTCTTCAGGGCCACCTCAAGGCCCTTAGGACACCAGAAATTGTGCCTAAAATGACCAGACAGACTCTACAAGGAGCATACACTAGATAGGGATTCAAAGCAGGCACATTCACAAGAGCTGAAGCTAAGCAGATTTTTTATAAATAGAATTCATAACATTGCCATTGTGGCCAGTCTATACAGGCATAGGAAGACTAGTCAAACAAACCATGCAAAGATAAGGATATGATAACATGATGAAGAAGCTATGGAAGAGAAGTTCTATGTATATTCTATATATTTCACAAGAGCTGCGGGTTATGTAATCTCTAAGACTTCAGGCCTTGTAAGGGTTCCCCTTCATCCCTTGAAAGGGATGTTATCAAAAATCAATAAAAAATAAGTCATTCAGGCCATTCGGGGAAAATTAAATCATGGGATATTCGAGGGTATAATATGTGAGTTTAATTTTATCTCATATTCAGTTATTCATAATGTAATAAATAAAAATTTATTTATTTATAAGTATAGTGAATAGAATGTTATAAATATTTATTTAAATTATGTGAATGTTAAAATAAATACTTATTCACATATTTAGTGAATATAATATCTAATTATTTATCAAATTAATAATATTTTTTTAATTTTTTTTGGGGTACACTAAAATAGATGGTGGGATAAAATATTCAAGTTAACAGTTTGATAGAAAGGATATATATATAATATCATGTAAAAAAATATAAATTCTATTATTTAAGAAGTCATATTAAAATAAACCCATGTCATGGAAAAAATAATGTTATTATTATTATTTTATATAAGATTACATAGATTAACTATTTATATAATGGTAATTGTTCAATGATTAAAATTTTCACCATAATTATAAATCAATGTTATATCAATTTTAGTGGTTGGTTTTCTAATAAAATGGATAAATTATATTTAGAATTCACTCAGTCCCTAGAGTGATTCATCCTCCCATCTACCCTATTTGTAATAATGAGAAGATAAGATAACTCCTTTTTTAAGATCAATGGATAATTATATGAAGCACACGATTTCTGCTCACTATCACTTGAGTCATCAATAATGACACTTATAGATTCATGGATCACATGTGGATAAAACTAGAGGAATCCTCTCTTATTTTCTCTAATTTAATGACAACATAATGAGATCGAAAAAGGAACATTGACAAAGAGTATTATCATGTTCATGGTAACAATATTTTAAACTTAATTATAAATTAAATGTTAATAATCATACCTAGAAGATTAAAAAGTGTTTCAAAATAATTAATTTGGTTTTATCCATTTATATTGATGACAAATTTAATATATAGAAACCATCTGACACATCAACTTCACCCAATATCCTTCATGTGGAATTAATGTAGTTACATACTAATTTTAAGAAAAATATATTTTATTTGATTAATTTCATGAGTTTTTTGTTATTTTTAATGTTTATAATTTTGATCTATGTCCAAAAATCATGAAAACGTATTAATCTATGTTTTCATTGCCATGAACATTCCAAAAATTCATAAATAATTCTTAGAGATTCTATCTGGTGGTGTCAAGGTTATAGGCTACATGATGATATTACATTATGTGTATCACTAGATTACACATAGTGTAACATCACACAACTACAAAAGTAGTGATCCACATAAACCTCATCTAATTTTATGGGACAATACATAGTTTAATTACATGTTATGTATTGACTACCAATACAGAATGTTGTTTAAAAACTATTGCAAATTGTATAGATAACATGTACACTTCATGTATCCATTAATGATTAAACATTTAATGTAATTATTAGTGGGTCATTTGGGCTATTAAATTATGTAATAGCATGTTGTGTATGGACTTTTGGTTGAGAATCAAAATGAGACAAATACTACACAAAATATATACTTCATGATGACACCATGTAACACAATTAAACCCATGAAAGCTATACAACAATTGATTTTATATATGACATGTGGGAAACTTGTGGTATTATAAATGTCATGTAAATCTATAACTACATAGAATTAAATGGTTTTCATGCACTCCGTGTACTCCATGCACATCATAATTAATAATTAATTTTTATTTTATGGTGTTTCATGTGGTCAAAAGTTTCATGAATAATATAAATATTGACCCATAAATCTAAGGGTCGTGTTTATAATGTAATTTTGTATAATTTTACATGTCATTTAAGCACACGATACATGAAAAAGAAAATTGATAGTGTGTGTAAAATGACACGTTGACTGATGGTACACACCATGTGAGTATTAAATTTCAAAATTTCAGTTTTAATACTATGTTGAAGGTACACATTACGTCGAATTCTAAGTAATCAATGTATACTAAAATAATTTTAAATGAAATTTAATTTTAATTAATTAAATTCAAATTATAAGAAATGTGATTATTATTTCCTAAGGAGTATTAGGACAGAATATTAAGGTAAAAAATTAGTTTGTTGCTTGGATTATTAATTTATTTATTAAAGTAAATTTATCATAATTATAATGAATTTAAATTAATTATATTAATTTTGGGAGGAGTTCCAGCTAGACCTCATATATTTTAGATGATTGGATGAATTGATCATTTGGAAATTGTAAGATCCAATATTCCTAGTAAATTATGCATAGACCTCATTATCTCCTCACTTCCTTCAATATTATCAATTTTATTGTGAATTTAATCATTAATAATATTGATAAGATGCCCCTACGTATATTGATTTTTATTCTCAAAGAGGATAAATATGTTTAGTAAGAAAAACCTCATATCCATATGTTGAATATTATTAATGGAAATTAAAAAAAAATTATAAAGAAATTTTTCATATATGGAACCTCAGTAATACTCATTGTATAATAGAAGGATCAAAATAGGCAAAGAATAGTTGAGAGTAATATTGTTTTTTTTTGTAAGAAGGGCCACTAGAAGGATAATCATTTCTTAGTAAACAATTATGGAGAAAGTATAGGTGTATTCATTTTCAAGTTAAATCTTTATATTTTTACAAATTAGGTATTGAATATAATTTTTTGTTCACACTATTTTATCCAAACCTTAGAACTAGGTATATTCTAGAATATTTCAATTATTGTTTTGGATCTTCAATCATCCAATTGAGTGTGAATAGAAGATCATTCTATAACAGGCTATGATATAACATTATTTAATGTATTGATTTTTGTTGGGAGAAATTATTATTATATCCCCAATATAAAAAAGAACATCATTTTTATGTCTAGTTTATACATATATGTTTTTATTTTCATGTTCAGAAATAAATAATGAATCATTTATAATAATATCATATGTTATGGAATGAACAATATTAATAATTTCTTTTTCATACTAGAATATTAACATAAATTCTTGGAAATAGATAGAAAATAAATTTTACATGACTCATATCACACCTACTTGTTACGTCATTTACTAAATCATGTGAATAATAAGTTTTTAAAAAAATATGTCAAAACTTTTATGTAGATTATTTGATCTAAAACCATTATATAATCCATTATTGTCTTGAATGAAAAATGATGATTGATAATTTTATTGGGTTGTGTGAGAAAACTATAGTGCATTTTGAATTAGATCCCATTGATGAGTTTTGACCTTTTCAATAGAATCAAAAGGTGGATACTAATAATTTTTTACGTTTACTAATAATTATTTTAGATATTGATATATATTCTTAACGAGGTGTAATTTAAATTCCTTTGCAAAATTTAGTGAATATAAGAATAAATTAGAGAAATAACATGGAATGATGATAGAAATTATTATATTGAGGTTTGGAGTATCTTAAAAAAGATTTTATCAATCATATAATAGATTTTATGATATTATATAAATGGAATTGTCATTATAAACCATAGTGAAATGGTGTGTATTAAATGAGGAGTCTCACTTAAAAAGATATGGTGAGATCCATGATGAGTTTTAATAATATTGCATTTTCCTTTTGGTGGTATTAATTAAAATCAGTAGTATACACATTAAATTGGGTACAAAATAAAGAAGAAAGTAATATACCATGTGAGTTATGGTATGGGATGAAATATATTTTCACATATGCATGGTTGATGATGTGAAGCTTCTATTCAGTAAAATTATAGAGAAAATCATCAAAAATAATAAAATTATCATTATAGGATATGTCATAGAAACAAAATGGTAATATACATTTTATCCCTAAAATAGAAAGTTAATCATGCAGAAAGAATATATATTTCTTGGAAAGGTTGTGAACTTCATATGAGATAGTTGTATGAAGATAGACTTTGATAATTTCAATGATTAAGATATGCGAGAGTTAACATAAGAACAAATTCTGTAAAAACTGGTAGAAAAATTTGATCCATAGACATAGGTACTATGTAGGAATACTAGACAAGTTAAATAATTAAAGAGATATGTTTTTAATTTTTCTAATGGAGCTGAAAATTTATTATTCGAAAATAATGATCATTTCCCTATAAAGAACCAATATATATCTCAAAAGTTTGAAAATATAGAGAATTCAAAAATTTAGAAATATATTCCATGTACTAAAACCAATTTTGGGTTTCAGTAAATACTTTAATACATGTAAATATTATTTAGTGAAAATGGGTATTAAATAATAATATATAAATGGATGGTAATTTTTGTACCTTTAAAGTATGAATGGTTAGTAAAGGTTTCATGTAATGTAATGTAAAAAGATTTATCAAAACCTCTGTCACTAATCGTTATGATGATATCCATTAAAATTATACTTTCCCTTATTTCATTACATGATTATGTGATTTGGAAGACATATTTTAGGATAGCTTTCCAAAATATAAATCATTTGGAAAATTTCTAGATGACACAACCAAATGTTTTTGTGACACCAAAGGATTCCAATAAGTAATTAATGTTAAGAGATCCATTTATGGGTTAAATAAATAATAAAAATAATTGAATATTAATTTTTATAAAGCTATAATAGAATGTGGTTTTGTTATGAATGAATACGATTCCTATTTATATAATAGGTTTAGTGCGAGTTCTATTTTTCCCTAGTAATATATACTAATGATATATTACTGATAGTAAATGAGATTCTAGTCTTAAAGTTATTTAATACATGGATAAGTAAAAATATCTCCAGGAAAAACTTAAGTGAAGAAGCCTATATTATATTGATAAATATCCATAATGATATATCTAAGTGTCTATTTGGACTATGTCATTATATATATTTATATTCACAAATTATTGAAAAGATAAAAGATGAAAAAATATAAGATAGGATTGTTTCTAATGTCACATGATATATATAACTTTATGAAACTGTATCCTTAAACCAAATAATAAATAGAAATAAGGATTAGTTAGAGTTACACTTGTGTGGGTAGATGTAACATATATGTCATGATATTTACCAATCTTAATTTTAACTATCTTTTCTCAGAAAATAAAATTTATTTCATCAAATAAAGAATATTTAATATAAATGCCTAGATTATCCTAAACCCTTGATTTTAGTTTTATCAAGTTTTATGGGAGTATGGGATGTGTTTGGTTGTAGTATTGAGGTTTGGGGTAGGAATTCTTTTTATAATAGTAATTTTTAGCTTGAGGTGTTTCATGGCGTGGTGATATGTTCTTTGCTCCAATAGATTATTTAGGAAATTGGGTTGCGATTTATAGTGGCGTATTGCCTTATGGGTGTAAAATACAAGTGTTAATCAACGTTTTTTCTCATTTTAGGAGTTTGGTCAAGGTGTAGAGGGTTTATTCATGGTGTGTATATTATTTACATATATAAATACTCTCTCTTTGGAAATATATATAACCCTTATGTATGGATTTAATATAATGTATTCCCTTTTCCATTTGTATGTCCATGACAGCACCTATTATTCCATTACATGAAGACCTATAGGTATATTCTATTAGTTCATCCTCCCCAAGAGTTACTGCTTCATAGTTCAAGGGCCACACCAAAATATTATATTGGGTTTGATCGAGTTGGGGGGAAAATTTTGGGAATCACACCATTATTTGCTGGGGGAGAACACAGTGTGACACCCTTATCCATGATGTGAACCTCCCTATTATCATCAATTAATTGGTTGTTGATTAAAAGATAAAGAGGGAGACATATAGGTTGTTCACATCATGGTCAGTAGATCTGGACTATTCATGGAATGATGAATCCTTATCATGTTGATACATGGGGTTTCCCATGATTTTTTATAAATTTTGGCTGCCTACATAATTCATTGTATTTCATAACCCTTATTTCAAACCCTTGGTATTTCTGGTATTATTTTGTATGAACATAGTTCTCAATGACTGATCATTAAGAATTTTCTGTATGCAATAAAAAACTTTATTACAAGATATCTATTTTAAGAACTTACTCTACTTTTAATTCATTTTATCCTTATTTACAAGACATGGTGGTTCAATCCATTAATGTATTGGTATTATTAGTAAATATTGATATATAATTACTATTGGGACAATATATTTAGGATTATTGGGGTCTTCAATCGATTTTATGTGAGTAATTCACAACTATCATTCTATTATCATTTATTGAATGATGAATGTTTTTATCAAGATAGGGGATTTATGTCATGTCATGATTATTTATGTGTAAATGTTTTATTATCATTATTTCATTTCTAATGGATAAATATTTTATATTTTCCTAAAAAAGAATAATAATTTGTAATTGAATTACTAAAGTGGAGGTATACCTATGAATGCAATTATGGAATTATTTAGGATATAATGACATGTTATTTAATAGATATATTGAAAGATTATATAACGGATTATATACTATTTTTTTATATTTTTCATAATTAAATAACTCAAAGATGTTAATATATTGAAAATAATTAATAAGAAATTCATTAAAGTTTTCAATAATTATTTGAAAATGATTAACATTTATAAAAATTGTTTTGAGTATATAATTTAGATTATTATTTTTTATGTTGCTGATATGTTGTATTTAATTTATCATAGAAACTGTTCCATAATTAATTTGTATAATAAAAAAATAATAAATATGGAAGTTATTTTTTTGGTGAAATATGTTTAGTCCTTATTTTCTATTATTTTACTTGTATTTACAAGAGTTATATCAATTTCTCACTAATATTATTTTCTGTTGGAATTATGAATTATGAACTTATTTATATTTAGTATATTAGATCAGTTGATGTGTTTAATTTGGTACCCAATTATTATTTGGTAGTATGGTGAGGGTGGATCTATTTGGATATGATTATAGTAGTGGTTTTTTGTGGATGACGGTGCAGATAATTTGGAAAGGTGTTAAGATTATTTTCCAATGGTTAGATTGATTTTTTAATATTTATTATCTGAATATTTATTTCAATTTAATTATTTTATATTTTGATATGTTTGTTTCAGTTATAGAATAATTGTGGTTATTACTAATTTAAAAATAAACATTATATATTAATAAGTACAGATTCATGAAATGATTTAAATATCATGAATATTGAATTTCAAATTACAAAATTGAATAAAATCTGTAAGTATTATGTGATTATAAAATTAATATACTTCTAGTACTTATTTTTAAAATATTTTTCATCATTTGGGACATTAGATAATGTCCGAGGTTAGGCTTAGTTTGTTTTCCCTAGAATTGTTGTATAAAATAATATAAATTTTTTATTTATAATATTACACAGCTAGAGTTAGTTGGGTTGACTAATTCTCATACATATCCTTGGGTTTTAAGTGCTTTCTCAAAATCTAGACTGTTGGAGACAAGGTTGGATAACTACTCCCTCGACCCCTCAATTTCTTATAGATGTTTTATGGTATGTAGAAATATTTGGGATATGGTGTCTTATGGTTATAGTATATGTACTCATATCAGCAATATTATTTCTTGATAATGATTTGAATGTGTATGAATTTTATCGTATCTTACGTTTATAGAATATATTTTTATCTAAGATGTAATGATTTATAATATTTTAAGAATATTTACTCCTGAGATATAATAGATTATGGTATAGTATATAATTACATAGGATGTAATGGATCTCAGTCTTATTATGTGATTATAGGGATGTGATGGAATTAATGATATGATTGTGTGGATGTGGTAGTGATGTGTTGAAAAAATGTGATTTATAAATTATGTAGGGTATAGGACATCCAAGAAATATAAAATTGTGTTTTAGGGAAATTAGTTTAGTGGGAAAGTGGATGTGATTTACCTTTATTATGAATATGTATTTGATATTATTTTGTTGAACTCTATGTATTATTTGGTTCTAGTTTCCAATTCTTTAATTATTTTAGGTGGTATTCATGGATAACTCTCATATTCACTACAAGACTAGGAATGGTTCTTGTGGGGAAGGTTATAGAAAATTTGAATCAATATTTTTAATTGAGAGATAGGATGGATTAAGGGTATAGTAACTGTTGAGTATTTCATGTGATGGAATGATAACAATATGATTTGACCATAATACATGATTTATGAAAATGATACTAGCTAGGATATAATATTTTAGGGATACCTATAATCAAATTCAAGGAACATTATTTTTGTGAATATAATAAATAATGTGATGGTTATTGTAGGTTATAGACCTACATAATGATCATGAATTATGATTATTTGAATATATTATTAAATTAGGTATATGATGTGAATTAGGATGAATCATTATTAATTAATCTTTATTATTCCATATTATGGGTTTAAAAAGTACCTAATGTTTTATATTTTATAATTATGTCTTTTGGTTGAAGTCGTATTCATGTTCATGGTGGTAAGGTTTAGTAGGATTAACCAACATATCAGAGAAGAGTCAATGTAGATTATGGGAATGCTTAGAGGAAGGTACTTCTTGAGTATTTTAATTTGGTCATGTAAAAATACGAGGGATTTATTTTTATTTAATAGATACATGAATAGTTATAGGATATGAATATTTCTTTTAACTAGATCCATGCTAAGAGGGAACACTATATTTCATTATATTATAGTATTTTGTGAGGAAGCACCCATCAGTGGTGGGTTTTTTCATATATATTATGAGAAGTAAATATTTTAATATGAGGAGAATAATAATAAGTTCCTGAATGAGTTTCTTTATTCAACTATGAATGTTTCATGTTTATGGGAGATACATTATATTTTATAGGGGTGTACTAGTTTGTTAGTATTTGGTATTCTATTCAAGAACCCCCAGTATTATGCTTCGGATCTTTTACCTTATAAAGAGGTTATCAACAATGCATTTTGAGGGGGTATTGCTTCCAAATATGTAGTACCAAGACACCCCATTCACTCTCTCAACATTCCTTGAGGTTTTGGATATGTATAAGGTTATAAATAGGATTCTATATCCAAATTTATCATTATTGGAGGTAATTCATCATGAATCTACAAGTATAAGAGTTATGATTAAGGTTTTATAGTTTCATTGTTAGTCAATTTTATAGACAACTAGGATTTTTCTTCAAATTCATTTATCTTGATTCACGACATCAAGGAGTTATTATACTAATACCAAGACAATAGATGTTTTTTTATTTTTATACATAGCTATTATGCATAAAAATCTCATGTTTTTGACCTTATATAATATTAAACATGGAGATGGAACCCTGTATAAGGTTCACCAATTATAGCAATATCATCTAAGGTAGTGTGAGCAACAATTGCCGGGTGATCTAGGTTTTGGCCAATAATGAGAATGTGGAGTGGTGAAAAGATAGCCCCATGACTACCCTCTCCCTTAGGGATAGAGGTAATATCATGAAAATGTAGTTGGTTGACATAGGGGATAGAGAGGTTTATGATTAAGACATGGTTAGATACATGCTCTATGGTTATCAGTGTCAAAAGAGAGAGACATCATAAAAGTTACTATCTATCCATTTTTTATATGGGTGAATACGTTATTGAGTAAAATGATATAATTATTTATTTAACCCACCTCTTCCATCCTCCAAGACTTTAGGTTGAGAAACTCCAGTTCTTCTGGAATTGACAAAACTAATCTGAGGTCATGTTAGCTTTTAGGATGTGTATATATATTGTGTGATAATGTTATGAAAACATGAGTCTTCAAGATATTTTCAATGTTTTTTTATAGTTTTATGATTTATACCTTTTCATATAATTTCAATATTTGGTTTGGTATATTGTTGATTTATTTAGGATAAAATTTATATTCATCAATTCTCACAAGGAATGGGTCATGTTTGTTAGTGAGTGGGACCATAGAATGGGTTAGAAGAATGAAAAATTATTATCCTCTACAATGACTGGGATGATGCTTAGGTCAAAGAAGTCCATATTATGTTGTTTTATAAGGTTATATAAATGATACATGTTGTATTTTCTAAAGTGGTAGTGATGTTACTCCCTTGATGAAAGGCCGATTTTAGGATAGATTTTTAGTCAGATGTCTCTTTTATTTTGATGACTCTATATAGGATGGTGCAGTCTAGGTTAGTGGATATTCCTATATGGATTCATGATATTCTATATATAGATTTTATTTGACCTAAAATATCATCATATAGATCTATGATCTTTATCATGAAGAGTATAGATACCCATATGCAGATGTGTATTGATTATCACTACTTAAATAAGGTAATAGTGATGAACCATTATCCTGTAAGATGAATTAATTACATGTTCCATTAACTAACATGAATTATATGGTTCTATAATATTAACTTATAATTAGGATATCATTATATATAGAAGAAAGAAGAATATATTTCAATGACTTTCTTTAGGTGTTGTTATGGGCACTGTGAGTTTTTGGTAATTCCCTTTAGTGTCATGAATTCACAAGCCATGTTGATGGTATTAATGAAATATATAACCCATGTTTTTCTCAACCAATATTTTGTAGCATTCATCAACAATATCCTTATCTATTTTAGTCTAATAAAGAGCTTGTGGATCATATTTGGGTTTTTTGGGTGGTTCTTCAAGCCCTAAACTATTTAGAAAACTATCTATGTTTAAATTATGGGCCCAACAAGTGGATTTATTAGGACATGTTTTGACTTATCAAGGATTAGTTATGGATCATTAATAGATAAAATTTGTCATTTTGAGATATTCTATAATAATTTTTAGTAGTTTGGAGTTTCCTTGGTAGTATTTTGTTAGAAAAAATATATTAGATAATTTTTGGGATGTGATTATTATCATGTATTTGGGATTTTAGAAGAAATAAAAAAGTTTTTGTTATATAATTTATTCTGATTTTAGATCAAATGGATCATATTTTCATATTTTTGGAAACAATGATGATTTAGCCAGAACATTTTGCTGGGTAGAAAGGATTTTCATGTATGAATTATAATACCACATATGATCTATATGAAGTAGTGGGTTTTATCTTTGGGATTATATATTAAAAAATTACATGTGTGAATATGATTTCATTTTTGTTGGAGTGGTAAAAGTAATTTATGAACCATAAAATAATTACATGAAGGAAATAATCATTTCTGAAGGGATGGTGGTTTTTGAACTATATAAGATAAATTATTCAGGAAGTAGAAAAGAATTTTGGTGGAAAATTTTTTTATGGAAAACATCATAACGGAGTTATGTGAAGATACAAAGCAGTTCATTTGTGAGAGGGAGGCTTTAGTGGTTTATAAATGTTGTAAGTTGGATCATTCATGAATTATGCTTATATAAATTGAGATTATTGAGGAATTTTTCCTATAAATTAGACCCTTATAATCCTTAGGTTGAGTAAAAGTAGTAATCAGAGAATATTAATCACTTCCTTTGTATATAAAAAACTAAAAATGACATTAAAAATTTTATTAATGGAGGTACATGAATGGGATTTATGAATTCAAAGCATAAAGGGAAGTATATGAATAGATTTCAGAATGATAACATGTGAAATCCATAAATAACGATATTTCATAGAGTGTAATATCATGAATGTGTGTGGAAAATTGTTTATGAATTTGGTTCATGATGAATAGTTAATGATGGTGGTGTGTTAAGGATAGTTCACAGATATAAAAATAGACAACAACAAAAGGGAAGATTTCATATCAGTTCTGGAATGATTGAAAAGAAAAGAGATCTTGGAGGCATACTCACTTCATGTTTATAAGGTTCATCACATTGACGAAAGTGGATTCTATTGAGACTCCAGAAGAAATGTAACCATATTTATTGAATATTGTAGTTATTATAACTTGGAGGGGAAATAAATTCCATGAGTGATTGATAGTAGTGATCAATTTATTCAATAAAGGCTTTAATCCTATAGAGTCAGTGAGGATATTCCAAAATAGTAATTAAAGTTATGTTATCAATGATACAGATGAATTGAATCATTATAATTACAAAATAATTTTATTATCCTAGTTCGAGAGAACCAAGTCAAAAAAGATTTTTTTCATATCATTTATTTCATTTCCACGTCAATTTTTTTATTTAAAGGAGATTTTTTTCATCATAATGAGGGAACAAGATCAACAGAAATGGTTATCCAAAAAAAAATTTAATATCCAATTCCCATAAGGTATCAACCCTTATTGGAACCAACAATACATATCAAAACCAAAGTGTTTTAGTGATGTTTATTTTCTCTAAAGCGATGGTGTTAATTGTAAACCACCAGGGGATTTCATATTTTTAGTAGTGATATTCAATTATGGAATAAGCAAGTGTATAATAATTATAATCATTGGGACTAAATGTTTACATATGTGTTATTCATGGGATCACAACCACCATGTATAATGTATCTCTATTAAAATTTACCAAAATGAGATAAATGTTGATTCCAAAGTAATATATATATTTTGGGGATCCTTGACCCAAAAACATATACATAATTTTTTTAATTAATATATCCACACACTATTTGACAAAAAGTATAAAATATCTATAAGGGAAACATAATGGTAAGAGAAGTTTTATTTCAAGTCATATGGAACTAGTTTGAGGACATTAAAAAGGATAACAAATAAATCTATTTAAGCATTATTTGATTAGGTAAATGTGATTTTTGGGTACATGTTCATGTTGAAAGAAAAACCCAATAATATAAATATTTTTAAGAGTGTATTAAAATATTTATCATTTGATTTAATCCAAAAAAAATTGTTTTCAAGATAAATATCAAAATAATTTGATGTTGAATATTATTCATAGCACTCTCATTGAATATTATATGGAGAATTATGATAATTTGGTTTCTAAAAATATAAATTTTATAGAAGTTTCATTAAATTAATTGAATAATCTTATCATTGAAAATGACCAAAAATAAAATGAGTATAATAAACTCATGGCTTTATTTTGATCAAAACTATATAAAGGAAAAGAAAAGATTAAATAAAAACATACACTGACAATATTTTTATGTTGAATGGTTTGGAAACATATATAAAAGTGTCCAAAAAAATATTCAAAATGATAATGAGGATAATGATGATCAAATGAAGAAATATTTAACTAATGTTAATGGTATGAGAAGCATAAATCACAACCTCTTCAAAAAAAGAACTAAAATTCTTAATATGATAACTTCATTGATGAAATCTAATTATTGATAATAATTTATGAACAAGGGAAGATATTGATAATGAATATGTATATTTAAAATGTATATTTTATGTCCAAGTTGATGTGGAAGAAATTTTTGATGTAATACCCCCAAATGGCACAAATTCCATCATTTTTATTGATATTTGATATCACTCATTTCAAGAGATGAGGGGGAACCCTTACAAGGAACATAGGATAAGAGATTACATGTACCATAGGCTTAGGAGATTACATGACCCGAAGGTCTTAGGGAATTCAACCAGACTATGTACAAGGAACTGCCCTCCCTAGCATCTGCTTCATGATAATAGATCTCCACCTTTTCATGGATGTCTAGCTAGGATTACTATGTAAGCAGAGGTTGGTCCCGAAGGAATAGCCATACCATCCCATTAAGAAAAATCCTTTTGGTTCTACTTTGGTGAGTGCACCTCCTCTGAATCCTCTTTTGGCGCTACTTTTTTTTGTAGTGTGTCTGGGGAAACTGAATGTGGCCCGAAGGCCTTGAGCTAGCCTGATGGCCTTAAAGGTGGTCTGAATGCCCTACTTACCCAAAGGCTGGGGTAGCCCGAAAGACTTAAGGACTCCAAGCCCAAACCGGTGGCCTGAGGTGAATAGTTCCAACAGCTACAGTACCGAACAGTACCTGCAACAATACCTACTACATTGCCTGCTACAGTACCCGCATAGTATACAGTTCTACTACAGTTCCTGTACAGTGAATAGTTCTACTATAGTTCACGCACAGTGTATAGTCTACTACAGTAACTACTACTATAATGCTACAGTAACCCCAAAAAAATTCCCTTACCTGGCTTTGAACCTGGGTCTTGTGAATGCACTTAAGGATACCTCACCAACGGGGCTGACGTTCATGTCCATGTAATAGATGTTCAAATATCCAAAAACAAAAAAACATAGAGTCGTTTAAGATAAAAAATTATATATAAATTAGAAATAAGAATATATTAATAAGCTGAAGGTATAATTTCAAAACAAATAATTCAAAATACTCAAATATTTAGAGAATGTTTTCGAGTACAAGATCAAAATTGACGATTGGGACTCTATTATCAATGCTTTGACTAACACAATGATAGGTCAAGAAAAATATATTGATGACCCTGAGAAAGGTGTTTTTACTATGTGGTAAAAATAATAAGATCTAGAGAGACTCTTGACTCCTTGTATAACATCATAGAATCATGTCAAATGGGTTATGGAAAAGATAATAGATAATAATATAGGTCCTGTAAGACACATAAAAAAGGTAATATAAAAATAAAAAATTTGATGTGTGTATTAATTGAAAATATAAGGAAGATATTCTTTATTTCAACCCATAGAAAATTACACCAAAATTAAAGGTTTATTTTGGTCTAACTAGGATAAAATGAATAAAACTATAAAAAATACTATAAGGGTTTTATAAAAGGCACATAAGAGTACCCCAAAAATTACGTAATATTTTTTTCGTAAATATAATACATTATCAAAAAATTTATTCCATAGGTAACTGATACTGGAGGGAACAATATAAATATACTCATCCAATAAAAATTCCACATTACATGTATGATTTTAACAGATACAATTTTTTGATAGATTTGGGTACATAGGATATATTTACTCAATGAAAATGTGGAGGACTGTGCCTTTAAGTATATGAAAGGGTTGTACATAAAAGTATAAATAATCATCATGTTGTGTGGAAATGAAAAATAAATTATCAACATTACAAGTTGTATTTAATGCATTGCATAATGAATAAAATATAACATAACCATCATCATCAGTTGTGACAACACTGACATGGATCAAAAATAAAAGTGATGAGAAGGAAATGGTTGTAGATATTTTATTAATGGATGTAGATAGAGCCATATTATGGATACATAATATAAAATGGACTTATCATATGATAGGGTATTGGGATCTTGTCACAAGTATTAAGAATAAAAATAATGTTTCGTCGTATTTGGAAATGATGATGTTTTAATGACCATCATATCATGGAAATGAAAAATTAGAGGCAAATACATGAGGTTGGTAAATGACTTCATTTTTTATGTCCTTTTAAATAATTTTTTATGTTCTAATAAACTGTTTGATTTTGGGTATGAAATTATTTTTTAAAATAATTATTTCATTAAAGGAAATGATGGAACATTTTTCATTTATTTTAATCATACAAACGGAATCTAAACCTTATCAATGAATAATAGGACATGATATTTTTATTTAAGGAAGAATAACATAGGTTTTGGAAAGGTAAGATTGGTAATTTGATCCAAAAAACATTTTAATATGTTCTAAAAATACCTAAAGTTTAATTTTTAGATTTTTTGGGTTGTTTTTGTTAAAAATTGATATTAAAAAAGTTATAGAGATGGGAATATTTTTTGAATTCATTAAGTGATAGTTTTTAGAGGTGGTTTGTGTCTTCTTTATGTTTGTTATGAAAATTTAGATTCAAATGAAAATTCTTTTGTTTTGTGTGAAAACTAGGGTTGTATAAACTATAAATATATTTTGGAAACAGTAAATTTTCACTAAAATGGGAATTTTGTTTTTAGAATATATGTTTCATGAAAATTTCGAATTTCTATGAAGAAAAAATTTTACATGCTAAAAAATGTTTTATACATAATATTTTCGTGAGGGTTAGGATTTTGCCTATAAATATACAAGTCTCAAATAAGAATGTGTGGAGGTAAAGGAGAGTGGAGACAAACATTATAAATTTTCTTGTAATACCTATGTAAATATATTTCTTGTGAGAAATAAATAAAATGAATATTTTTTTGCACAAAAATGATTTTATGTGAATATTATTTTTGTAAAACATTGTTGTTTGAAACTATATTTATTGTAACATCAGTTATGTGAAATTTAATTTATATAAAATATAGTTGTAGGAATTTATATTTATGGAAACCTCTGTCATGGGAAATTTAATTTATTTAAATCTAGTTCTTATGAATCTATATTTAGATGAAAAAATGTTTTTCAGGTGGATTTTACACAAACATTAGTTTTTCACAATAGGAGTTTTTATGAACCTTGAAAAAACAAGACAGATGTATTTTCTTAAAGTTATAGCCATTGGTTTGATGAAATAATAGCTTAATGAGACAAAAATTGTTGTGTAAAAATGTTAATCTTTATGTAAAAGGATTATTCTAATTTGAGTGTGAATATACTTTGGTTGAGGGAGTAGTGAGTTATAAAATTTTGAAATGTTGTAAACGAAGTGGGATAGTGATTATACTCAAAACATTGTAAATATAAGTGTACCTTAGTGATTTTAGAACATTGTAACATTGTCATAGTATGATCCTTTTTTAACTAGGTTCATGTGAACTACATAAAATTGTTATTTCTATTACATTCATTCAATTTTATAATACATTATTGTATGTTTTAGAGAAATATAGTTATTTGTTTAATGAAAAAACAGGATCACTATGTGAGAATAATTTAATAGGTTATACCAAGATTCATCTCCCCCTCATCCTTAGGGTATTGAACTGAGTGGGGATAATAAAATATTTAGTAAAGAATGATGGAGGTCCTAATATACCTATATGGACATAATATCGTACACACACATGTGATTTTTGTAGAAATAAAATATTATTTGGAAGACATATAATCTAAATGACAATAGGTCAACAAGGTTTCTTAAATTTGATCATTTCAATTTTTGCAGACAAATATCACCATGTTCTATTGATAGAAAGAAATAATACGCATTATTTATTGATAATTACCGTATAATGTCATGGTTTATGGTTATCATGCATAAATTTGAAGTATTCAATTTCATAACTCATTTGTGAGGAAGGATGAAAATATTTTTTTTGTTGAACATTCTAAAATTATAGAATATTAATTTCAGAATGTTTACCAATAAAATTGAAAATGATTATATTTATAATCATGGTCTAATTCACCATTTTTGAATCATAATAAGTCCTCAATAAAATAGTGTAGTTGAGAAATGTAAATTGATCATAAATAACATAGTTAAAATTATGCTAATTGAGAATGTTCGACTTGAAATGTTTTGGAAGTAACTTGTAATGACATCAAATTATATTACAAACTAGTTTTGGGAGGAGAAAAGACATCATATAAGTTTTGTAATGTAAATAATCCAATATTGAAATAGTTTTGAATCTTTATAATTCATTTCTTAATAAAGATTAAATGTAATGTTTCATCCTCATAGAGACTAAGGTAATTTCCTTAGTTACCCATCTAAGAGTAAGGAATATAATTTATATAATAAATGACTAGGAAATGTATCAAATTTTGAGATGTAAATTTAGTTTAAAATGAGTAGAAACCTTACTAAAATGTTGAGAACATAATAGAGTAATGTTATGAAGAATTTTAGAGATCACGGGGGACTAAAAGGGATTATATTGATTCTAAATAATATATTAATTAAGAGAATAATAAATTTATATCAGTAGTTTCACAAAATGTAAGAATCTCAGGGAAAATTAATTAATAGAATATTATTGGGGACATAACAAATTTAGTGTATATGATAATAATTAAGTCTATAAATAAAACAACACACTTATATAAGGTTGATCCAAATTGGTTTGAAGAGGCTACTGTAGATGATAATTTGGTTAAAGAAATTAATGAATATCTTGACAAGATTGAGAAGAATCAAACATGGGAAGTTGTTTCCATACTAAAGGATATTAATATCCTTAAAACGATGTAGGAATTATATGATAAATTAAATGAAAATGGAAAAGTGTATGGAAACATATAATCAATGGAGTGAAAGGGGTATTACCAAATAAATGGTATTTATATTGATGAGATATTCCCCCTTAGAAAATTATTGGAAACTATTTAGATATTTCTAGATATTTTTTGTAAAAAAATTAGAAAGTTTCATAAATAGACCTTAAATATTTATTCATTCATCGAGTCCTTATAAAGGAATTATACATTGAAAAATCATATGTATTTCATCCATATAATAAATAAAATAAACTATACTTGTTAAATAAGGTTTTTAGATGAAAAAAGAAGCCCCAAGAGTTTGTTATTTTAGGATTGATCAATATTTGAGAAATCTTTGGTTTTAATTTTGTATATTTAATAATAATCTATAAATCAAAAATTAATCTTACTAAATGATTTTGGTGATTTTTTTTGTCTGCGCCATAATTTTCTTGAATATGAAGTGATGCATTGTGGAAACCATTATCAGAATCTATGAGTTGTGGGTATGAAATTTCCATGATTGGGGAGTTATTTTTTCCACCTTGTTTATAAGTGGATAGAGGAAGAATTGTTAAATTTATATCTCAGTAAATATATATTATATTGATCCTCAAAATATTTTAAATAGAGGATTAAAGTGAAATGAAAACTTTAGTAGCTTACCAAATGATGATAATAAGAAATCATAATGTAAAACAGGTTAATGAAATAGAATATGGACATATTATCAAAAAAATTACTATACTTGAAAGTATTATGTCCAAAATAATATGTTACGAGTAAGGATGAATGCTACTAAATTATCCCAAATAAATCAACATGATATTAGTGAATACAATTCTCTATTATAAAAATAGAATAGTAAAATTTGGATTATTTTGTCACAAGACAATGAAAAGGGATTTTTTAGGATATGGATATGTAAATTTTGAAAGTTCATAAGATGATTCCTAGTTGATATGAAGTGGTTAATTTTAAAGTTCTTTCTTTTATTATCTGATTAATATGCAAGGATATACATATTTATGCATTATGTAGGTTATATACATTGTGCTCACATAATATTATTCTTAATTTGTATTGATAACATAATATCATTATGATTTTGGAATTATTGTGAAATATTTAATTGAGATAAGATGTGATAACTATATTGTTATCAATCATATAAAAAATATTATACAACATTCAAGGACAATTAATATTATGATAAAGTATCATTTAGTGAAGGACAAATTTTATGAACGTATGGTAAAGTTAGAGTATGTTTCAATAAAAAATTATGTTGTATATATCATAACAGAGGCACTACTGAAACCATATTTTGAAAACCATTAGTTAGATCATAGATTCCAAACAAATCCATCCACTATGACTATATAGTGATGAGACCCAAACTCCCACATGTGTTTTTCCATTTTTGGTAAGGTATGGAGACTCTCTTGAGTTTAATGGTAAAATATTTTACACGAACCCATGATGTTTCATAGAATTAATATTTCGGTAAATTGATAATTGGTTAAAAGATTCCATGAGTTACATGGGAGAATATATATCCTTTTGTTATTTTGAACAATGATTGGAGTGTTTAGTCACAATTAAAAATTACTAATTTTCCTAAATTAGTTTCTTAGAAATAGGGGATAGTTATTATATGTATTTTAAGGGGGAGAAATTTGTTTTTTCAAAGTCATAGATTCTGAATGTGTGTTAATATGGAAGCATTTCATTTAAATTTTAATTCTCACAACGATTATAAGTAACATGAGCATATAGAATATGAATAATGAAATAATTTATGAGATATATTATATAAGAATTTTTTTTAGTTTTTAAATGTTTTAGGAGTTAGCAACAATCCCAAAGGGTTATATTGCTAATAAAAATCCCACTGAGTACTTTTGGGTCATTTTTATTGGATAGAATTTTGGAGTTATAGTTAAATAAATTGTTTTATAATTAAATATGATTAAATATAAAACAGTGAATTTTCAAATATGTTTGGTGGCCATGATGAAGTAACATGAAAAATATAGTGAAAAAATGAATTTCTCATAGTAATTGTGTTATAGTAGAAGAGTTATACTATTACAACCATAATGTTGTGTGAGTTGAATTTTATGATAATAATTTTTGGACATGTAGAAGATTATTTGTGAAAATATATGGTGGTTTGAAGACGGTGATAGAAAATAATGGGACTGGACGAGTTAATGTTATGGTGATAGTATGGGTTGATATGGATACAAAATAATAGATTATATAGAGTTGTTGATTAGATATTTGTTTGTTGGATATATTAAAAAATTAATACCAATGATAAAAACATGGTGATTGGTGGATCAAATAGTTATATATACATGGAAACCGTATTTTGGTCACTAATAAATCATAAAAATTATGTTCAGAAAATTTTTGAAGATATGTGGAACATAGGAATTGGCTATATTCACGATATTATGAATGGAGATAAGTTGATGTCATATGTATTTGATGTTTAATGATTTTGAATAATCTAAAAATTGAATGATATATTCCCTATGGTCAAAAGGTATAATCATTGGAAAAGGTATATCCATCACCTTTTATATATAATAATCAATTCTATAGGTGGACTTAATAAGGATAAATCTGGACTTATTAAGAATTGAACATGAATTCATAAGGATATATTATTATTTCATAAGTATATTTTTTAGAATCATACATCTAATTATGGTCTTTGTAAAGTCAATGTATAATTATTAAGGTTAAGGGTCTACCTCATGTGGATAAAAGAAATCCTTGTATTATTTGTTAGGAATAGAAATGGATTATACTATATTCTATAAGAATCAAATTTAAATTTTATAAGGTATATCTAGACTTTGTAAGGATAATTCCATTTGTATTTATGGAGTCCATAAGAGAACACAATAGGAATTTAGTCACTTAAGGATACAATAAATATAAAGTTAAATATATATTGGGTGGAATTATTTTACTAATTTAAATTCATCATACCAGTTATTATTGTGAACATTAAATCACATCTTGAGGATGATATAAACACTGTGAGAATATTAATGCACAAAAACCAGTTTTAGAAGTCCGGATACATCACATTGAATATTATCAATCATAATATATAATTGATAATTTGATCAATATTAAATAAAGAAGTTTATTTTGAATATTTCTTGTCTATAATATTTGATAATAAATGATAATTAAATGTTTTAAAAATTGTTAAACTAATTCATGAGAACATATATGGGTTTTTATTGAAAAAATACAAAGATTTTTATAAAAAAAATGATATTTTAAAATTTTCATATTCAAAATATGGAAATATATGGTGAGGTAATTTTGGGTAGACTAAACTAAATATTGTGTAAGATTAAATGAAAGGGATATCAAGATCATCATTAAAGACTGGTTTCATTTTTCGATAATATTTTCATGGGTATTCTAGCTGTGATATATAAGAATAAAATAAAGAGAAGAGTGGGTGACTATTGAGTATCTATAGAATAGTTGTATGACCCATTAATTATTCACAATATATAAACATTGATGGAAAGAGGTAAATAGTTCTCACTGAATATATATTTCAATTAAAATGATACAATGCATAGTAATGTACACTTATGAGACACTGTATATCTTTAAAAAAGAAGAATATTAAAATTGATAAAGAATGAAACTGGATAATTCTAGTGTGGTTTTACTCTCATTTAATGTAATTGTTTCCTACTTAAAATAGTTAGAGGAATAAAAATACTAAACATTCACACTCAGGTGTTGGAAACTGTCACAACTCACCTTCACCAAAAGGAGGGAAGGGACAACAGATTGCCAGACCCTTCCTACTTTTATGTTGAAGGAGATATAATGACCTCTAAGACCTGCCTTCAATATGTCCCGTAGTGTATACAAACACCAATGGTATTGAATCACAATCAAGATGGAAGGCATTAAACATTTAATTTTAATAGGATTATGAGATAATATAGTAAATCCCAAACAACACCAAAATCTAATGGTAAAGGTAAATCCAAAAGTAAACCATTCCCATATGCATGTTCAAAAATAAAAGATACAAGTCACAAGAACTCCAAAAGTAAAGTACCAAGAAAAGGAAAATGACAACAAAAAATACACCAATGTCCGAGCTAGTATGGTCCAGCATGATCCCTAATGTCCTCATGGAAACTTAAAAGTAGTTTTATATACGTAGGGTGAGAATACAAGTATACTCAGAAGGGAGAACCAAAGACTCTCGTGCAAAATTGTGGAATGATTATAACGCCCAGTGAAAAAGGAGATAACCAAAGAACATAGCAAAGAAAACTATCCACCCAAGCCTCACCAAGTCACACTCAGCAAATAACACAAGTCAAATAATGTATAGTAACATCACATCAAAATTCAGGTACCCCGTGCCACTTTCCCACTAGTTATTCAAGACATCCTACGCATCGAACCAATCCTGTCATTCTCACAGTAGTCCCACTACCACACCCCCCCCCCCCCCCCCCCGCACACATCTGGGCCACAACCACACATCCTTCCCTCAAACACCTGGTCCACAATCACCATCTTTCCTGCAAACACCTAGGCCAAAACAACTTCAGCCACGCCTGACGACACCTACTGAAGATTCATGGACAACAACCCTCCCGCACACACCTGGGGAAACTACCACAACAACCTTGCCTGAAGAATCTTGGGCTATAATGGACCTTAGGCTGTCACAGCCTACCTAAAGAGTCTTTGGATTTTCAGGATATATAGAAGAAAAGTATCTAATAACCAGCCACTCATAAGAGTGTTTCGAAAACACTCTCTCCTATGAAATGAATGTGTTCGACACTAAGTTCTCAACTTGGGTGGGGCACAAATAAGAAACATATGATCTACAATTCAATGTATAGGTAATATGCACCCATCCCCACCTAAGGTCTCCAAATACAACCTATGTACAAACACCCATGTTACTATTCATTCATAAAAGAAAGGCACGACACACACGACCAAGTCAAAACTTATTCCCAAAACCAACTCCCCATTTAACCTTTTCTTGGAATCATGTTTAAGTCACCCCATTTAAGTAAATCATACAGTATTGGGAAACTTAAAGGCATAACCATAATCTAGAGAAAGAGAAACAACCAAATAGAAATTTAAGCATTCAGACCCGGTTCTCTTGTGAAGTCACAACAACAAAGGGATCAAGTGAGATCCCTCTATGTAATAGAACATAAGAAAGCCTCTATATACAGCCCCACATGGCTCCCAAACCACAACCAACAAATGTAAAACAACAGGGGATCCCATCCCCATCCATTTCACCACTTAAGCACCAAGAATAACAATAGACCAACTACCAAAACAGAGTAGGAAACCTACAGGTATGAGCACATAATTCATTAGGTTCTTCTTTCAGTTTGTTAAATGGGGTGGTCACACAGGGAGTCTTGTTTTACTGAAAATACATTTAAACCAACTGAGTTTAGGTGACTAACTAATTTCCATGTTACAGTTTTTTTGTCATCACCAAAGACAAGGGTTTATTAGGATGCAAGGAAAGACCACCAATGGCCATGTTTTTCGGTGAGCACAATCCCATAAAGTTCACGACACATATCAACATAAAAGAGTACAATATAACATCTATCACAACCCCTTCATTCTTTAATGATCTGTTCATTATATTCATTATGTTTGGTTTCATAAATCCCCACAGAATCAATAGCATACCCACACCACATGATACACAGTAAAGAGAGATGAAGTAATAACCATACCTGGTTGATCATGGATCATTGTTCTTCTCTTGGCGCTATGAACTGGGGATGCATGACTTGTAGGGGAGTAATGTCGGGGACTCCACGGATGAGAAAAAAAATCATTGGTACATGCGCACCACTTTCTCTGGAAAGGGGGACTCCAAACACACTGGGAAGAAAAGGCGGTCAGCCAAAAGGAAGAAGAAGAAGAAGAAATTCCATGCGGTATATAGATATGATCTCATTGTTACGGGATATAGAGATTTGAACGACTTTAATGTCAGATCGTGGTTCCCCACACAGTTGGGTGGTTACACACAACGAGATTAATTTTTATCTAATAACTCTCATCTGGAAAAGGTGGTAACAACTAGGATTTTAAAGGATTTTACATAAACGGAGGGGCACGATACGCGGACACACATCTGGGTCCATTGATGTTCACCCCACCCTTAAGAATTTAAACATTGATTAATGGCTTAAAAATACCTTGAACCACTCCCAAAATCGGTAAAAATGGCCTAAAAGTGATGTTATGTGAGGAACTACAGATGAAAAACCCGATAAGGCCGGGTGGCACCAATCATTCCACACCCCGATCGGTCACACCGATCGGTCGCACAAATTGGTGAGGTGCCGATCAGTGACACACCAATCGTGCCACACACAGATCGGCCACACTCATCGGTGGGGAACCGATCGGTGACACACCGATTGCATCACACCAGTCGGTGGGGCACCGATTGGTCACACGCCGATCGGACACACACCGATCGGTCGCACGTCGATCAGTTGCACACTGATCGGTCACACCCCGATCATTCGCACGCCGATCGGTCACACGTTGATTGGTCACACCCACTGAGATGCCACCATTATGATCCAAATTTTGGCAAAGGGATGGACCATGTATGTTTGAGCCATCACATTAGATACCTCTCAAACTATACTCGCCCTCGAGAATCAATCCAAACCAGAAGAGAAAAGCGGGGTCCGAACAACCACCTCTAAAGATACCTCTCATGAATAAACCTCATCGCCATCTCAAAAAACCTCTCTCTCAAGCTACCATGAAACAACCAAGGGTAAACTATCCAGTAATATGGATTGAGGTGCTCATTCCTCCATGTCAAGATACTATACGCTTTGGACGGCACTGACTTGCCCGCACGGGTTTAACCGCATCCCACATAATGCGTCTTGATTAGGGATTGTGTCCTCCATTCTCCACAGTCAGGAAATTTCATAACACTCCCCAGGTAGGGAAACAAAGCATATCATAAACTAACAAGTTCGTCACTACATCACAAAAATCATAGAATGAAACAAGATAAAACTCAAAACAGCTCTGGGTATTAGGTGCGCATTTGCGTCTCCCATTCCCAGGTACTCTCCTCGATCCTGCCATTCCTCCACAACACACAAACCAAAGGGATGATTCATCCTCAGGGCACCTTCTCCTCATGATCCTCGAATGTCACTAGTATTTCCACAAAGGTCACATCATCCTTGATATCTAGATTTCCCCAGTCGATGACGTGTGAATCTTTGTGCACATACCATCGGAGTTGGGACACATGGAAGACGTCATGTATTCTCAGTAGTAGAGGTGGTAGCGCTAGCTGATTAGCCACTTCTCTGACCCACCACAACACTTCAAAGGGTCTGATGAACCTTGGAGAAAGCTTACTCTCCCTACCGAACATTCGTTGTCCAGGCCGAGGGAAGACTTTCAAGAATATGTGGTCCCAACCTCAAAATCCAAGGGTCTCATCCTATTATCAGCATATGACTTGGGTCAGTCCTGATCCGACTTCATTCTCTCCCGTATAAGCTGAACCTTCTCTGGAATTCTCTGCCCCACTTTCGGGCCAAGAACACATGTTTCCCCATCCTCAATCCAGCACATGGGTGAACAACATGGCCTTTCGTACAAGGCTTCGAATGGAGCCATTCCAATGGAAGAGTGCTACGACTATTGTAGGAAAACTCTACTAGAGGAAAGTGTCACACCAATAATCACCCGTATCATACCCTCCAACATTTGGATGGTGCGCTCTGTCTGTCCACCTGTCTAGGGATGGAAAGTAGTGATTAGATGATGTTGGGTGCCAAAACCATGCTGTAATCCTCTCTTGACTCGTGAGCTGTACCATGCATCCATATCCGAGACTATAGAACCTAGAACTCCATGAAATCGCACCACCTCATCCACTAACCTCTGTGATAAGGAATCCACTGCACTCGACTCATTGATCACTAGAATGTGAGCCAATTTTTTCAATCGGTCCATCACTACCCAGATAGCGTCACAGCCTCCTTGAACCTTGGGTACCCCTGTTACCAAATCCAATGAGATGTCATCCCTATTCCCCTTGGGGACATCTAAAGGTTGTAATAGACCACCTGGAACATGGTGTTCAGCCTTCACCTGCTGACACACTGGGCAGCTAGCCACGAACTCTTCCATCGACCGCTTTATCCCAGGCCACCAGAACTGACCCTTCACGCCCTGGTACATCTTGGAAACTCTCAGGTGTACTGCTAGGGGTGTGTTATGGAACTCACCAAGAACCCTCTATTGCATCTCCCCTAGAACAAACGACTTTCCTCGGAAAAGCTTCTGATTCTGACTATCCTCTGTCCACCCTTCAAGAGAATTGCCTTGGTTAACCCAGTCATGCCTCACTTCAATCTCTATGTCTCCCCACTAAGACTCCTCCACCTGCTGTAGTAGAGAACACTATACTGTCATCTTATACAGGAAACCTCTACCACCATCTATCCTCTCATCCAAGTGCAGGGAAGCTAACTCCTCCATCGCCTTCCAAGCCTCTACTGACTCTCGAACCACATCCTTCTACAAATTCCTACTGAAGGAATCAACCACCACATTTCCCTTTTATGAGGCATAGGAAATCTTGAAGTTGTAGTCTGGAAGGAACTCGATCCACCTTCTCCACTGTAAGTTCATGTCTTGCTGGAAGAAGATATAAATCAAGATTTTCTGATTGGTGAAGACCACGAAGAGCTCCCCAATGAGGTAATGCCTCCTCTACATTAGTAAAAAGATGACCACCACATGCTCCAGATCATGGGTGGAATAGTTATGATCATGGGGACATAACTGTCTAGACACATAAGAGATCACCCCTTGTCATTGAATCATCACACACATGAGGCCTTGTCCTGAAGCATCACAGAACTCCTCATACGCTTCCCCTTATTCTGGAAAATTCAACACTGTGGAACTCACCAACTTATCCATTAGATAGCTGAAGGATGCCTTGCACTACCCATTCCACATGAAAGACTGCTCCTTCTTGGTCAAAGATGTCAAAGGTTCCACAACATGGGAGAGGTTGGGCACGAAACTCTGAAAGTAACCTGCCAGTACTAGGAAACTAAGGACTTCTGTCACGCTCTTGGGTGCTTCCCAAGAAACAACCACCTATAAATTCGATGGGTCCACTTCTATCCCCCGCTCAAACACAACGTGCCCAAGGAAATGCACTTCCCTTGTCGAGAACATTCACTTGGACAATTTCCCATATATTTGGTGTCGTCAAGGGACCTATAAAACCATTATCAGGTACTTTGCGTGATCCTCATTTGATCTTGAGTATATCAGGATGTTGTCAATAAACATGACTAAAAAAGATCCATGTATTCCCGGAAGACAGATTTCATGAGTCCCATGAACACAACTGGAGCATTTTTAATGCCGAACGACATGACCACAGACTCAAAGTTCCAATATCTGCACCTGAAGGAAAGCTTGAAGATATCACCCTCCTTCATCATGATTTGGTGATATCCAGACAATAGATCGATCTTTGAGAACCAACTTTCTCCCCTCAGAAGATCCAAGAGATCGTCTATTCTCGGGAGAGGGTAGCGATTCTTTACTGTCACCTGATTTGGCATCCTATAATCTATGCATAGTCTTAGACAGCCATCTTCCTTCTTCGCAAACAAGACAGGAGCACCCCACGGTGACACACATGGCCGGACAAAACCTTTCTTCATCATATAATCAATCTAGATCTGGAACTCTTGCAGATAAGAAGGTTTCATCCCGTAGGGAGCCATCGAAATCGGATGTGCACCAGGTTGAAAGTCTATCCCGAACTCAACATCAAGTCGAGGGGGTAGAGTCACCACCTCTTCAAGGAATATGTCCATAAACTCACTAAAGATCCCCAAGACTTCCACAATTTCTGCATCCACTGACTCCATTGATAGTTCGGCCAACAGGGAAAGGAGGGGATCCTCTCAATTACTGCTTTTCTGATGACCCCGCTCGCCGATGGAATTTACACATTGACAGCCCAAATCTGAAAACATGACCCTTCCTCGGAAGCAGTCAATGACGGCACATACGAAGAATATCTAGTCAAAACCTAGGATGACATTGTATGGATTTATCTACAACAATAAAAGATCCATGGTAGACTTAGGTGGCCCTATCATCAGTCTACACCCTCAGAAAACATAACACAAGTCGATCTCACATTCGATTGATGTGCTCAGCACCAGGGGTGCTGAAATCCCCTCAATGCCTAAACCTAGGGAATGAGCCATAATAGGTGTAATAGAGGAGTTAAAAGCCCCTGTATCAAACAAGGCATAAGAAAGGTTACTAAACAATCTGATCGTATCTCGAACAACTTCTGGCCCTGCTAGAACTACTGCCTCTGCAGCTTGAAACTGCCAACACCTAGCTCCTCTGCCTCTCGGTTGTCTGATGCCTCCCTGACCATGCCATTGTTGAGGTCCCTAAGGAGTGACCTAAGGTCAGCCTTCTCCTGAGACGTCCGCCTTTGGGGGAGTGAGAGCTCACTGACTCTGCTGCGGCTGAATGGTCCTTGCTGGAAACTTCTGCGGCTGGGGTGGGTGCTACACTGAACCACCCCCACTGTACTACACTCTATCAAGGAACTGATTTTGAACGTGGCCATGGCTCCCATAGATGAATCACCTCGTTCCTTGGACCAAAAGGAAAGGGCAATGACCGGGGGATCAGAATTGGAACTGTTGAGTCGTACTTCCTGCTGGTCGAAACCTAGAGGGTCCTAATGCTGGAGGCCTGCTGCTGATGGCCTTATCCTTCGATGAGCCCAACTGGATCCCCTCTCATGATACACCTCCGATCATGTGCATCATTTACACCACACCAGATTTCTTCTGGACCTCTATATAGGTCTGTAAGATGAAGGGATTAACAGTATAATGAAGAGAATGTCGAAGGGCCTCCTACAAACGTCTCGCTCGAGACTTGTCATCTGGAAAGAGGTCTGCAGGAAAGAGAAGGAGATCCTTTAACGTGATCCCCAACTATCTTACTGACATGCTCCCCTGCTGGAGGGAGAGAAGCTCCTGCCTCTTTTCAGCCTTTATCGTGGAAGACAAGAATTCCACCCAGATTTCCTTCTCGAAGTCATCCCACGCAACCTCAACCACCTTCTTTTCCCCGGGATAAAGCATCCACCACTGACGCGCTGCACCCCGCATCTGGAAAATGTCCAGAGGATCCCAGTACTCTATCAGAGCCACAATAAAGCCAATATCTATCACTAGCTCCTTGAGCGAGCTCTCCATCTCCATATCTGATATGCTACCCTCGTACATCCCGAGGGTCTTCCGCCGAAAGGCACAAAGCGTCCTCTTCCACTAATCGTCCTCCTCCTCTCGATCATCCCTCTATCGATCAGCCAAAACAACCTCTTGGGCCTTGATCGTCTGCACCACTCTTTGTCATCTCCCAGGTGCCATAGCTTCAAGGTAAACAAGGAATTCTTAAGCCTGAGTAGTGTAGAAGATTCATGTTTTCTTAGACTTTTTGTTCATTTTAAATTCCAAAAATACCCTTGAAAAACAAGAACACAAGTCACTATGTTTAATGTAACTTCCCTACGGTCTCTACCCTGCAAGTAGTGTAGCCTCTCTTGGATGTTCGGTAAGTCCAGAGTCCTTGCATCGGATCACGGGGGGACCTAAAATACCATGTCCTAGCCAATCTTCCCTGGCCAATTTCATGCACCAAGATCACCCATCACTATTTCTCTACCATCCCATGCAATCCTAATTATGCCTAACTCCAGCCTCCATCCAATCTCTTAACCTCTTCCTCTAATACCATTCTGTCATGACCCACCTTCAACAAAAGGAGGGGAAGGGACAGCAGATTGCTAGACCATTCCATCATTATGTTGAGGGAGAGATAATGACCCCCGAGACCCACCTTTAATAGGTCCCGGAGTGGTGACTAGCACCAAGGGTATAGAATCACACACAAGATGGAAGTCAATACCCTTTTATTTTTTATAGGATATGGAGATAAGATATTAAATCCCAAACGACACCAAAAGATGAAGGTAAAGGTAAATCCCAAAGTAATCCATTCTCATATGCATGGTCAAAACTAAAAGATACAAGTCAAAACAACACCAAAAGTAAAGTACCAAGAAAAAGAAAACAACAACAACAACTACCCCAACGTATGAGCTAGTACGGTCATGTATGATACCTGATGTCCTCCTAAAAACCTAAAAGTAGTTTTATAAATATAGGGTGAGAATACAAGTATACTCAGCAGGGAAACCAAAGTCTCTCATGCACAAGTGGTGAGGCATTCTATTGCCCCGTGAAAAAGGAGATAACCAAAGTACCTAGCAAGGAAAACTATCCACCCTAACTGAATGGCTCGAAGGCCTTCATTTTTTATTGATTTTTGATAACCCCTCTTTCAAGGGGTGATATGGAACCCTTACAAGGCCCGTAGGCTCAGATATTACATGGCCTGTAGGCTTAAGAGATTACATGACCCGAAGGTCTTTAGGGAATTCAACCAGACTGTCTATATGGAACTGCCCCTCCCCAGCATTTGCATCGTGATAGTAGCTCTCCACCTTTGCATGACCGTCTGGCTAGGCTTCCCGTGGAAGCACAGGCCGGTACCGATGGCATAGCCATACCCTCTCATTCTGAAAATCCATATGGCTCTGATCTGGTGAGTTCACCTGCTCTGAATCCTCTTCTTGGGCTGCTGCTTTTTTGTAGTGTGTCTGGGCCTACATTCATGTAGCTTGAAGGCCTTGTGGTGGCCCTAAGGCCTTATGGTTTCCCGAAGGCCTTGAGAATCAACTGGCCCGAAGGCCTTGGGGGTGGCTCGAAAGCCTTGCAGGACCCGAGAACCAAACTAGTGGCCCGAAGGCCCAGATGGATGAATAGTTCCGGCTTCTACAGTACCGAACAATGCCTACTATAGTACTTATATAGTGCCAGCTACAGTACTGCTACAATGCTGCTACAGTACCCCCAGAAATATGCCTCCACCAAGATTTGATCCTGGGTCTCTTGGATGCACCTAGCGAGTCCTCACCAACTGGGCTGAGGCTCTTGTGCAGGAAAACTATCCACCCAAGACTCACTAATACACAATCCCCAAGTAACGTAAGTCATGTAATGTATAGTAATAGAACATTGAAATTTGGGTACCCTGCACCAATTTCCCACTGGTTATTGAAGACATCATACGCATTGAACAAATCCTGTCATTCTCACCGTAGTCCCACTGCCACAGCCCGCCCGAACACACCTGGGCCACAACCACACATCACGCCCGTAAACACTTGGGCCATAATCACAAACTCGCATGCAAACACCAGGGCCACAACAACTACTACCACACCCGAAGACACATGGGCCTCATCCTGATGATTCTTGGGAAACAACCCGCCTGCACACACCTGGGCCATCCCACAAAAATACCCTTCCCAAAGAATATTGGGCTATAGTGGACCCCAGACCATCACATCCTGCCCGAAGAGTCTTGGGATATTCAGAAAATGGATTAGAAAATATCTAATAACATGACACTCAGAGGTGTGTTGGGAAAACACCCTCTCTCATGGAATGGTGGTGTTCGACACTTAGTGCACAACATGGGTGTGGTGAAAATAAGAAAGATAAGAAATATAATTATATGTATAGGTAACAGGAACTCATCCCCACCTAGGGCCTCCAAAACCTACCTAAGAACAAAAACCCTTGTTAATATTCATTCATAAAAGAAAGGCTTGACACTCACAACCAAGTCACAACTCTTTCCCAAAACCAACTCCGCATTTAACCCATTATTGGCTTCGTGTTCATGTGATCCCATTTAAGTAAATCCTACACTACTGGGAAACTAAAAGGTATAACCAAAAGATAGAGAAAGTGAAATATCCAAACATCTATTTAAGCATTCAAACCCAGCTCTCTTGTGAAGTCACAACGACAAAGGGATCAAGTGAGATCCCTTGAAATACTGGAACCAAGGAAAGCCTCAAGATATATCCCCACATGGCTCCCGAACCACAACCAACAACTGTACAACAATAGGGGATCTTATCCCCATCCATGTCACCTCGTAAGAACCAAGAAGAAAAACACACCTACTACAAAAATAGAGTAGGAAACATCCCGGTTCGAGCACATCATTCATTAGGTTCTTATTTCTGTTTGTTCACCGGGGTGGTCACACATGGATTCTTGTTTTACTGAAAACCCATTTAAGCCAACTGAGTTTATGAGAAT
Organism: Viscum album; assembly: GCA_963277665.1. Classification (NCBI taxonomy): domain Eukaryota; kingdom Viridiplantae; phylum Streptophyta; class Magnoliopsida; order Santalales; family Viscaceae; genus Viscum; species Viscum album. The sequence continues at coordinate 1,975,662,640 of OY728133.1, forward strand.
AACCAATTTCCATGTTATATTTATTCAGTCATCACCAATGACAAGGGTTTATTTGGATGCAAGGAAATACCTCCAATGACCATGATTTTCAGTGAGCACAAGCCCATAAAGTTCACAACACATATCAACATAAAAGAGTACAGTAGAACATTGATAACACCCCAATTAATTCTTAAAATTTACATTCATTATCTTCATTATGTTTGATTTCATCAATCCCCATAGAAACAATATCATACCCACCCAGCATGATACACAGTAAAGAGATACGATGGAAAAACCGTACCTAGTTGATCATGGATCGAAGTTCTTCTCCACGCGCCAAGAACTACGGATGTGTGACTTTTTGGGGAGGAACGTCGGTGACTCGGAGGGTGAGAAGAAAAAACTTTGGTACATGCATACCACTTGCCTCGAAAAGGGGGACTCCAAATGCAGTGGGTGGAAACGGAGGCCGACCAAAAGGAAGAAGAAGAATAAATTTCTGTCCAATATATAGATAAGATCCCATTGTTACGGGATATGGGGATTTGAACGGATTTCAAGTTGGATAGTGGTTCCCCATGAGGTTGTCAAGTTACACATAACAATAATGATTGTAATCTAATAACTCTCATCATGAAAATGTGGTAACATCAATGATTTAAAAGGATTTTACATAAATGAAGGGGCACAATACGAGGACACAAAGCTTGGTCTGTTGTAGGTCGCTCCACCCTTAGGAATTTAAACATTGATTAAGGGTGTAAAAATGACCTTGAACCACTCTAAATAAGGTTAAAAAGGGTCTAAAAGTGATGTTACGAGAGGAACATAAGAATAAAAACCCGACAAGGCCGGGTGGCACCGATCGTGCCACACACCGATCGTGCCCCAAACCGATCGGTCACATCAGTCGGTGGGGGAACCGATCAGGGACACACTGATCGCATCACGCCGGTCGGTGGGGCACTGATCAGTCGCACGCCGATCAGTCAAACAATAATCGGTCACTAGCCGATCAGTCTCACGCCGATCGGTCGTACGCTGATCGGTCTCACGCTGACCGGTTGCATGCCGATCAGTCGCCCACCGATCGGTTTCACGCCAATCGGTCGCACACCTATCGGTCACACACTGATCGATCTGTCCCACCAAGACGCCACCATTAGGATCATGATTTTGGAAAACTGATTGATTAGGAGGGTCTGGGCGGTCACAACAACATTCATATTTTAATGATTATGGTAATCATGGGATTCAATAGCACATATATCAGGAGTTGAATATGCATTGAGTTTATACATTCATTATTGATTATGGAAAGACCCACATGTCCATAAACTATTAAAGATATTATAAATGTAGTGTAAGAAAGAGTTTTCTACCAAAATAAATTTACCAATGTAATGAGTGGAATGAAATAAAAGGGAGAAACCCATGGATCTGTAGACATCACCAACTAAACATTGGTAATATAATAGTGAGTATTATTATATCATAGAATATCAATTAATTTTTAGAAGGTGATCCTTATAGTATCCATATATAGTGAACCATGAAAAATATATATTTCCTTACATGCTTTAGATTCCAATATTTGGTTGGTGAGGTTGTGTGATGATGAAAAATTAACATGATAGGTTAAACAAGGCTTCTAAAAAATGAGAATAATATCCAAAAGTAAGAACTCATTATTAATGTGAAAATGTTTAACTTATCCTCTACGATAATCCCACTACCAACCTAATATTTAGGATGTCTCGAGTTTTGATACGTGGTATCAGATCTAGGTTTTCTCTTGTTGTTCATCCTTAATACCGTATATTGGATTTTTTTTAATATATGTATTCTATAATAAATATATTGTTTTTTAATTGTGTAGATTTTTATTATTCGTAAAAGTATTTCATGACATATATATATGGAACAAATTATTTACTTATTGACATTAATTAGATGAAATATTTATAATAATTTTGAATGTATTAGTGTTTTAAATAGAGTAACACAATTTAGAAATTGATGATTTTTTTTGAAATACAAAAAATGGTTCTTTAAATAAGAATATTTTAAGAATATTGGAAAGTATAATATTTCTAATAAGAATTAAATAAATTTAGGAGATTTTTATGGTATGTAATATATGTTGATTTAATATTGAAAGGATAATATAGATAAGAAATGAATAAGAAAGGTAGATGTTTATTTTTTGATGATAATATGTAGAATGAATAAAAATAAGAGTATGTCTTATGAGAAGAAAAATATTCAATATGGAGTAAATATTTTGGCTCTAATTACTGAATATCACTCTAACAATTCTTTATAATATGATTAAAAATATAAATTAATATAAATTCCCATTAAGGTTTATAGATGTGTATATTCAAATGATGATATTTTATCTACATTAAGGATTCGGTATGGAGAATGTTCAAGAAGAGACGAAGACAATAAACAATACCTATATAAATTGGTGGATCAATAAAAAATATTCACAAAGTGTTTTAATCATTAATTGAGGATATGATAATAGAGAAAAAATTATAAGATTTTATAGGTATACTTGAATTTTGATATGAATAATATGTTAGGAATGATAAAATATTAAAGTAATTTTTTTAAAAACTTACATAAGAGACCGAAAATCATATGTCCATAGAGAAAAATTTATAAAAATGAATTATATATATAATAACACAACATAAGACGGGATACCATTTAAATGGATGTTAAATCAAGTTTGAAAAAAATTAACCTATAACTAAAGTAGAATGATAAAAAGAACTTCAAATTGAGAAAAAAATTTGTTCCCAAAAGGCAAATTGAAAAATGGGGAAACACTTTATAGTAGGATCATCAAGTGTAAGGAATGGAATTTCAAATCTAGAATAAGAAACAATAGGAAGGTTATTGTTTAACCTAGAGGAATTGTTCCATATAAGAAGCTAGAAAAAACAATTACTTCATTAGAATATCGAAATATGCTATGGGAGTGTGTGTAGAATCCCATGGTCTCACTAGTGAATGAAAACATGATAGGTTAACATCATTATTGGAATTTGATCACAAAAGGTGTAAATTTTAAATGAAATTATTTACATGATCTAACCCAAGACATATGAAAATACATTAATGTATTTTGGTAAATAAAGTATTCATAAAAAATTTCCCCATTCCTATGATATATTAGGAAAGAATTTACACTGGAATAAAACTTTTTAGGTTAGAAAATGAGTTTATTATTTTAGATAAATTAAATGAAGCTTAATTAAGGTTGAATGATGGACCTAATATGTGACACTCATGGAAACACTCACTAGTGGAAAATACGGTTATGTTCAAAGAAAATGCCTATAAATATAGCCCAAATGACTATGGATAGAGTTTATAGCCATTATTAGGTGACCCAATGGTGAAATATCTATTTCGATGAGTCCTATCATGGTAATATGTATCACACCTTGACCATTTTTTTCCTTTTTAGTTCAATTATTTTTTTATAATCAGTTTTTTCCTGGGGTTTTGGTTTGAACCAATTTAAATTTTTATGTTTTGGGACTTTTATGTAATAAATATTGTAATCCCACATAGTTAATTGAAACTATACATAAATAATTTTATTGGGTATATAACATTAATAGAGTCATTGGTAATAGTTTCACAAGGTTTTTTAAACCATTGGGTCTAGTTTCTCTCTAGTGATGGGTTCATGATTGGAGCACTGCTTGGTAAACTATGTATCCAAACCATGCATCTTACCAAGAAGATTATAATTTTGAGTTTTTAAAAAAGTCCCATTTGGGTTTAAATTCATAATGGTATTTTTTACTCTCCATTCATATATGATGAATAAGGGTTTCTTCGTTATCCTCCTCTCAACCTCCGCTTTATTTTTAAGGTTCCTCTCTTTTATTTTTGGTGTCTTCTTCATGTTATCACTACCTTTCCCAATATATTTATCTTTTCTTAGTACTTTTTTATTTTATATAGACCTATATTCATGTATTATAAACCCTATTATTTTTTTTACCTAGTGTGTCTTAGTCTTGATGTTAGGGTGTGTGGATTATTACACAAATATTTTTCTTCATGTTTGTATAGGTTTTATCATATCCTTACTCTATTGGTGGTGGATTTTTTCATGCCTTCTCTTTTTTCCATACACTATATATGTTTGATATTTCTAAATGTGTTTCCCATAAAATTTTTATTCATTTAATGTATTATATAGTTTTTTAGTAACAATTATCAAATGGAAATATTAAATTCATTTATTTTGAATATGATATGCATATTTTTTATATTAGATAAAAGAAAAAATAGAATTTTAGTGGGTTTTGACAGTCTAGTGGATGTTGTGGAATTATGATGCTTTTATACGATTACATTTAGGTATTGGTGTGTTTTATGTTCTATTTCATGATTTATTTTGGATTTTTTATTTATTGTTCTTGATAAAACATTTTTCTTTGATAAATACCTAGAATTGTGTTTACTTTTTGGAATCATGGGTTCTCTCTATGAATATCAATATATATATAAATATACACATGTGCATAATAACTTATGTATGTTTGTATGTTAATGAATATATTGGTATATATATATATATATATATATGATTTTACAGTTAAATATTTTTTTTTAGGTTTTTAAATTGTCTCTTGGTTTTCAAAGTTTCCTCTAAAATGGGTTTCATAATGTTACTTTCAAAAAAGGGACTCTTTGGCCCATTTTTTAATTTAAAAAAACTAAATTAAATTAAAATTTATTTATCAATGTAATTTGTGGAAACATATTATTACTTTCAAATTTAAAATCAATATTAGAAAATTGATGTGGTTTTTATACAAAGTTCCCATTAGAAAATCTCATCCCTTATGCTAAAGATGAAATATTATTATATGATTATATTTTAGGTTTTCCCATGTATTTGTGTAAAAATAGGAGATGACAATTTTATTTGGTTGATTCAAATTTTTTGAGGGATATGTTTTATGTTAAGGCTTCTTCATTTTCCACCTTCATTGTCATCATGGACTGTTATGGGCATTTGTTATACATGATAGATAGTTTACACATAGTCATGATTTTATAGACTAAATCCCCCATGGGGATAAATATTCATAGGCTATGGGGGTGTTCTAGTACGGGGGATAGTTGAGATTAGTTGGTTATTTATAGACATAGGAATACAATGATAAGCCTCAAATTGGTTTTTAAAACCTCAAGGGTATCCTCATAGAATGTTCATGAATTGTGCATGATTATTTATCCATTACAATTTATTTCTTACTAATTTTGGTAACACCACCACTTCACTTATTTATAGATCCACATTTATATTATTTCCTCATTACTTTTCTTTGGATCATTTATTGGGTTCCCTTGGTATTGTTTAAAGGTGTTCTAAAAAGGGTATTCAATGGAACATTTTAAAAATATAATATTTTAGAATGGATTCAGATGTTTCATTAAAACATGTTTTTTGTTTTGAAGAATTATTTATACAAAAATCATAATTAATTCTTTGAAATGATTTAAATATTTTTTTAAATAAATAATATGTTATAACTATCTTTAATCATCTCTTTTAAAAAAGTAAATTCATGGAATCTCTTGTGACTTACTATTGTGCTATGGTCTGATCACACCCTACTTGTGCCTCTCGGTTTTAGTAAACCTATGTTTGTTTTTTAGGTTTGGGTATAATTTTGGGATCTCTCATAGGTTTATTTGTTTTCATGGATGGGTCTTGATCTTGTAAGTTACATAAATATTATTGGGTGCCTTTTGAGTTTTATTTTTATACAGGGGGTGAATCATCCTAGTTGGACACTTGTTCTTGGGTAGTGATTTTTTCCATTGTGGTTATTTATTTATTCTTATTATGATGTTTATTATATTTCTATTCTATTTATATCATGGCAATATTTATTGATTCTTCATAGACATAAAATTTCAAGATGGGTCATACTTAAATTCTGAGAGTAATTTTGCTTTTTATTCCATTATATTTATTATATGAAATCATCCATGGCAAATTTTTATGATGCATTTGATGTTTTTAACCTGCATAGGGGAATCTAAGATGCATATCGAGTATGTCGCTGGGAAGCTCGGGTTCTCACTTTAAGAATTAACCTAGGTTGGTTTGTGAAAATATGTCCCCCCATGTGGATTAATCCACTAACACGGGCACCATGATCATGGATATATGATTCAAAAATAAAAAAATCAAAGATTTGAATCTGTATATCTTTTTTGTAGGGATGAATACATTACAACTCTACATGAAGGTCATTAATAAATATATACAAAATATTTATATGTGTAGGTGTGTGTGATAATTTATAAATATATTTAATTATTATTATTAAATTAATAATAATACTCCTTCCTCAATACTTCACCTTCTAGAAATGGTCCATAATACCCATTTATATAGGTTCCCTATAACCACAACCAGTTTGTCCCATGTCTATAAGGCCTCATACAAGGGAGTTTTATGGACATGGTTTGATATTCTTGTGGCAATAAGAGGCATATATCCATGAACTAAACTACAAGTGGTGATAATGTACCAGTCCTTGGGGCCTATATTTACAGTCATTCCATACACATTATTAATGGGATTTTCTATGTCATAATCATTAAAAATATTTTTTCATTGGTATTCACAGGGAAACGTATGTTCACTAGTTTAATATTCTCATGGATACATTTCTCATATATCCATGGTCCATACTAACCAATGTTTTAGGTCAATAGTTATAGAACAATCTTATTATAGTGCTTCTTGGAGAGAAAGAACATAGATCTATAACAAAAAAATAAACAATTATAATTATGAGGAAAGGATATGTGTACTTGAATAAAGATTCATTGAAGAAAAAGAAGTTTTATGTTATTATTTTATAAATTATATATGAAAGACCTAAATAATGCCTTAATGTTTTCACAAAATATATCACTGAGAAAGAGATTAAAGTTCATGGGATATCCCTCCAATGGAGGACTAATCATGATGAATGTTTCATCGGTGATATATGTACTAGTTATATAGTTCTCATATTGGAAAATCAAATCAAGATAAATATTGTGTTACATGATAAATTAAACATCATATATATAGTGTGTGAAAGATGTATTGATATAATGACTTCTAACAAGGTTTTAAATTTAATGAAATTTAAAGGGTTGGCATATAAAGACTTTCCACAATCCTTAATCTAAGGATATTAGAGTTAACTCTATCCTTATTTAATTAAATTTTTATAATTAAATCTGTGTGTGGTCCAGAATAAAAGGAGAGGTATAATCCTTTGTATTGATTAAGAGTAATGGATATTTGCATAAAAATGTTCCATGATGTTTGTAAGTTTTATTTGTTATCATTCTTCAAAAATGGTATTCTAGATATGATTCAAATCAGTAAGTGTTTTAAAACAACCACTTTTACATTCAAAATAGAATCTAAAAGCCACAAGTTGTGATGAAGGATTAAAAATTATATGTATCTTAATAAAATATTTTAGAAGTTCCAAAAATGTATCTACAAATTCCAGTGGTGTGAAGTCAATATTGAAGATCAAAAGGGTTATATGAAACCATATTTTCAGGTGGTATTTTATGTACTGAAATAAGTGGTAGATATTTTGAAAGAATTAATAAAATAGATTTACTTGATGAATAACTTACATTTATTATTTTATGTTTAGTTGTTGTTATATAATTTTTTTTACCATGAGATTATTTCCATGATACATAGATGATTATAAAACATAACCATATTACTAAATAGTGGTATTCCTAAATCTAAAAATTATTTCATATATATTTCATAAATTAAGGGGGAGATACGGGTATGAACTCAAATATTGTTTATTCTCATATCGAAAGGTAATTCTGTATTAAGTTTGTATATCACAGATATCTAATGGTATCAAAAGTTTATCAAAAAAAGTGATATCATTTGATTCAATATGTGGTGTGAATTTTACACTCAACACTTTATTTATTATTTTAGTAATAGTTTCTTGAAAGTGTTATTGAGATCATGGGATGTGTTGAAGGAACTGAATGTATTAATGTGCTTATATTTTTAGAGGACAATGAGTTACATGGACCATATTAGGATTATATAATTATAATTTTGATTCCTATATTGAGATTTAACTCACTATTCATATAGGATATGTCCATAAATCAATCAAAAAGTATTAAATTAAATCACTAAAATCTATTTGGAATTTATAGCTATGTTTTGGGGAAACGGTTTGGAGCTTAAGGAATGAAAGATCAGGAATAAAACATTTCAATAAGTAGTTTGTAGTAAAAAAACAAAGATTTATCTTCAATCAATAACATAGTATCAATAGGTGGAAGAAATGTTTAAATGGTTCCAATAGGATGAAAGTTAAACATATGATCAATTAAGAAGCGGTGGAGTCTCATGAGGAGAGTTTGGTAGATAGAATAATAAGTATAAGAACTTTGGTTATCATAGAATATATCTAAATATATTTGGAGGTAAATTTTCAAATTGTTGATAAAGATTGGATAATTTTTTTGATGCCTTCTTATGGTGTAAAATGCGAAGAGAATAAATAAAAAGAAAAGGGACATAAAATATGTCATATATAAATTTTATAAGATTTGGTATTCCCAATAATATATTTTTTATGATCATTAATATTATGGTGTAAATAATTTTGATGATAAACGGGGAGTATAGATAAGAAGTATATCCCTACAGATTTCAGACAGTGAAGGTGGAGAACTTAAAGTAAAATCAATAGAAATCCTAAAATAGGGGAGTGAATTTATAGTCAAAACTATAGGAGAAGAAGCACAAAGAGTTTTATTAATAAATGAGGAATGATAAAGAGTTGTTTACATCAAAGTAGTGTGAAAAAATAAAATGGGGGTAATGTTATGACAATGATTATAACAAATTGGCCCCACTGACCTCACATTAACCACACCTTTTTAATATGATAGCCATTTCCTAGCCCTCCATGTTTCACCAATTTCACCAAACACACGTTCTCCCATCCTTGAGTCCCACATGCTTGCCTAAATTGGTCATCATACTAATTAACTTCCCCATGGTCCAACACATGTTCTTTCAATGTTCTTTTTCTTAACTCAAAAACATCGTAAGAAACATCCCATGTGGTCACCCTATGAAATTTTTTTCCATGTTAGGATGTTATATTATTTCTTGGTTCTTCCATCAAACGTCTCACATGTTTATGATGAGTTCTATGTATCACTTTTGAGGAATTACATACCTAGTCTTTCGCATGTTTCGAATATAAATGTCATACTACTAGATAATTATCTCTATTATGAGGAAAATTCAATATAAATATCTGATCATGGAAATAAATTACAATGGAATAAGATTAATCACATGTTTAAGGTTCTCTAGAGGAATAATAAACTCAAGTAAGAAACATGGTAACTCAGTGATGTGATGAGGTAGTGCTATAAACATTTATTTGTTTTAGAGTGATGTAATTTTAATGGAGAAATTATTATAAGAGTGTTGAATGTTTCATTACCTCAATGATTTTATGTGATATATACAATGATGAGGAGGGTATATCGGGTTATGGAACTCATTTCAAATTTAAACACTTTACTTTTTAAACCCACACTACCCTAATGATCTTGAACACTTACTTAGAAGGGTCACTTATTTATATTCATGATTATATGATCTTATTCCATTTTCACTTAACTTGATTTTAAATGAATATTATATATGGTTTCATTAACCCTTTTCACATTTATGTTCTATATAATATATAAGATCAATCACCTCGGACACACCGAATTTATCTAAGTTTGTTAATATGGGCTGGTACAAAGATCATGTGAGTGAAAAGTGTCAAAGTTCAAAAACACTATAAGTTTAATACTTGGGTTTTATGAAAGGTTACTCCTTCATGGGATCACCACACTTACATGTTTAAGGTAAATTCACTATCTCATTATGACCATTTCCCAAGTACACTAACTGGTACAATGTGATAATAACTTTGGATTAGAGGACAATATCAATATCACCTTATTGATGAAAATTTCACTATGTATAGATGACTTCCCTTGAATATCCACTTATTATTATTCACAGGAATTATGTCAAATCATATATATAATGAATCATCTTCATTGAATGAGATTTCATGTAATTAACATCGCCTTCTTCTTTGAAAAGATCTTCAACATGTGGAAAACCTTATTTATTTGTTTCTTTAATAAACATCAACAATCTCATTATTCTCTTTAAAAAATAGATCTGTTATATTCTCTCTAATTTAAAACATCATCTCCAGAACTAACAGAAGTGGTTTTATATATATATCTTCTCTTTCCTTTTAATCAAATGGTTTGTATTGAATCTTGATTATTATTGTGTGGTATTATACCATATGGTGTAGCTTCCTATAGTTAATAAAATCAACAAAACATATGAAACAATATCCTCCATTAACTATCCATGATTTCTAGAATAAACTCATCATCTCTTGATTCGTTAAAATATCTATAACATAGACATTTCACTATGGTGTGGTATCTTATAGGATTGGAAACATAAATTCAAAAACATTGTTTAAATCAAACTCTCCTCATCACATGTTTTTTTCTATGGCATGGGCTTCTTATTTTAAATTTTACTATCACATAGGCTTCCCTCCACGAAGTAGGTACCCTTGAAACTCTATAAATATGGATATTTGGTTGATCACCTTTTGTAGTGTGGTGTTTTTCCCTATGATGATGTTCCAAATAAAATCACATAAACTCATCCTATATTCAATAGTGTGGTCTTTTTTCAACAATAATGACATCTTGAATGGTGTCCTATATCAGACTTTCCTAGGAATTTTCACCACAATATCTATAATATTACGAAATCAACTCACTATAAATATCTTATTGTTTCTACCCATTACATGTAAACTTCACCATGGTTTCTCTATATGTTAATGTATCTCCTTTATATTCAATAGTGTCATCATTTTCTGCTGCTCACTTATATTATTGCATGTTTTCCAAGGTTGTATTCCCCCAAGTCAACTTCCCCATAGTGAATAGTTATTTTAATTATCCTATACCATGGATATCTATATTTTTTATTTATTTAAACTCATTTTCAATGTAATAATCCACTATGTAGTGTGACCAGTGATTTCATAAGACTTAAAAATGTCATGTAAAGACCTTTAACTCTTGTACTATAGTTTAATATCTATCTATGGAATAAATAATTAAAAAAATTTAGGGAGTCAACTCTTAATATATTTCATCTGTTGGGAAACCTTATGAACTATGAATTTGTTAAATCCATTAACTAAATACCACAACATATCCTCTAGTGTTGTATTGCATATTTTTTCCTCAATAAGGATTTTACTCTATTATATTTTAATCACTTTTTATCATTCTTTTTCTTCAAAACTTATTGAAATATTAGATCCATAAAAAAATTACATCGTCACCTTCAATATTGGGAACCATTATTTTAGGTTATATATACTTTTTTAGTTAATCAAACACAATGATTACACATGTATTTTGGTTCCAATAATTTTACATTTTTTATTTTGGAAAATTAAATCCACATGACTTGTGTCAAAAAATCCAGTACATTTTCTTTTAAACAAATTCATTAAAATCATTTAGTGTTCGAATAATCTCCCCCTTTGGTATTTTTTGACAAGATTAAATATTATTCCCCTCCACCTTTTTCAAAAAAAATATAAAGGTGAGAAACATTTCTCTTTTCGCCCCCTTTATAACCAACTTATCATGGGGATACATATAATTATTACTAGATATCTATCCTTAATTTTCCTCCCTATTAGAATAGAATATAAAACCACGTTATATTGGTGAAAAATATTTTTAAAATAATCTCTTTATGATAGTCTCCCCTTTTTAAATATTTCCTTTGAACAATTTGTGATACCAAATGAAAAAAAATCGTCAGGAACAACCAAATCAATAATATTTCCAAAAATAAAACATCTATGACTTCCTATTAAACTCATTGAAATATACTGAGTTTATTTTCCGAATCGAACTTGGGATATAAATAGATTATCTAATCCTACTAAGATGAGGGTCAGTATAAGAAACAAGTGTCTAAGTTAACTTCTAAAATGTTCACCATGTCACCCATGAATTTGAATAAAATCATTACAACTTTTAGACGTTTCACATTCATAATAAAATCAAGAACAATTATGAAGTCACATTCTTAGACCAAGTAGTGATCATATAAAATATATGTTATATAGTGTTGATTGATACCACTTTGGGAATCAATTGATACCAACTGTAAAAACTATGTTGGTAATTCTTCTTAACCTCCATTTCTTTATGATATTCACTATTCATATATAGTGATTAATACCCTTTTAACATTCATTATCAACTACCTCTATATTTTTCATCTCTCACACCAAATTTTCAGTCACTAAATATGATTATGTGAGATATACACTGAGAGGAGAGTGAATCAGGATTTGAAACTCCTTTCCAAGTTAAACACTTTTCCTTTTAAAACCTCACTACCCTAAAAATATTAACCTCTTATATAGAATATTAACCTCTTTTTATCATGATTATTAGATTATATGAATCCCTTTTCAGTAGAAAAAACCTTAAAAATAATATCTATTTTTTATTTTCCCTTTTTTAAAATTTTTTTGTATAGAATATAAATAAGAAATAACAAGCTAGATGATAATTTAACATGGCTCACTACTATAGGATAGTACAAGGTGAATGAAATAATAAATGTGTAGAAACACAAAAAATATTATAAGATCGTTATTTAGGGTTTTTTAGGCCACTCTTTCGTAGGCTCACTACCCTTAAATATTTAGGGTATATGAACAATATTATTGGGATCACATTCCTCACACTACCCTCTTACACTCAATACCTATAAGAGAATAAAAACTTTCTCATAGGCCTATAACAATATCACCTTTTTCCTGAATATTGAACTATATATGGATGATTTCCTTTGAATATTCACATCACTTTATTTATTTGAATGTTTTGAACTCCTCTATGTATGGTGTCATCTTCATTCAATGAGTTGTCATGGAATCAACTGATTCTTATTATTTGGAAAGATCTTCATCAAATTGAAACCCATGTTTAATTATTTATTTAATTAATGAAATCAATTCCATTTTTTATTTCATAAATTATGTACTACAATATGCTCTCTATTTTAAAACATCTTATCCAAAACTGATATAGGTTTTTTTATAGATATCAATTCACATTCATTTAAATACAATGGTTTAGATTGAATATCCTTCCACTATGATTGTACAAAGTGTCTCATATCTTTAATGTGATCATAATATACCATTACAGATGAATCATCGCCTATAATTTAGATCCTTAACTCCTCTTTCAATTACCAACCGAATTTCTCATCTGGACTAAACATTCTTAGTTGTGGCATGGTCACTATATTACAAAGTAGTAAATCTATTTCAATATTTCACATCACCATAGTACTATCCACTACAATATAGAATAAGGGATCAATAAAATATTTTGTTGTGGTCATCCACCATATTATGTATCTTCATGTGGAGGACAAGATCCAAAAAACTCTCACAAAAATATCCTCTATAACCTACCCATGATCTTTTGCATGAACTCTTCAACTCTTGGCTCACTGAAACATCTTCATCATTTCCATTTCACTATGGTGTGAGTTCCTATGTTTTTTAAAAGATAAATAAAATCGAACTATCTTAATCACATTATCCATGTGACAATATTTTTCTATATCATGTAATTATTCATTTAAATATGATTTTTTCAATAGGATCCCCTCCATGATGTTGTTACCATTGATACTCAAGTGACATTGATGTTTTGTTGATCAGATCATATAGTGTGATTCATTGAATTATGTAAAAGTGAATCATAAAAATCATAAAAACATTTTATGAATTTTTAGTGTAGTATATGTTCTATGATGAATCCTTCTTGATCATTATCCCACATCTGACATACATCTAAATTATCACCGCAAAATCAATAACCCCATGTCATTAACTTTCTAGAAATATACAATGGTAAAAAACCATGCCTTGTCCAATTAACCATAGTTTCACTATTTTTCATGGTCCTTTCTTCATGTTCATGGGTGTCCACCCAGGTTGGTACTCCCCTACACTTTCATATTTATCATGAAGTTTTCTTTGAGCCTGGTCAACTTCCCCATAGGGGATGGCTATCAGGTTGACCTAGCCATTGGATGGATACATGTTTCATTAATCTAAACTCCCTTATGGTGATACAATCCTATTTTTTTCGTGATAAGTGATTTAATAAGACATAAAAAATCATAGGAATACCATAAACTCATGTCCAGTGGTGTAATATCTAGTTACGTCATGGAAGAAACCCATCATCCTAAGAGGAAGCTCCTACCACATTTTTTCTAGAGATAAACCTTAGAAATTATGACATGGTTGGATTTTTCAATAAAATACCATAGCATTTTATCTTTTACAATGGTGTAGATTATTTATTCATAGTGTATTTATATCTACCTAATTATAATTTATATTTATCCTTTATCTTCTTTAAACATTATGGACTTAATAGGTCTATAATAATCCTCTATGAATCATCTTTATTATTGGGAGCCATTAGGCCAACTTCCACATGTCTTGTTAGTGAATCCAACACAAATAATCCACATATATTAGGGCTACAACAATTTCACATGTATTGTGTCTGTAAATCCAATCAATATTTGTTATGTAAAAAATAAAAAAAATATTTTCAATGAATCCAACTCAAACAATTATGGTTCCAAATAATGTAACATCTTACGTGTTATCTATATATTTTTCTTCTAAATAAATTAGATGTGTTAAATAGATTATAGTGTATGAAACACTGAACTTAATTGAATACATTTTATATAGTAAATTATAATTTAATAAAACCTAATTGACATAAATGAATTCTAATACCCTTAGAAAGAACCATAGATTCTAGAGAAATTGATTTAAAATGTTTTGTTGAATTATGAATTATTTTATATTTAATACTTTTAAGGAATAGTATCAAAAAAAATTATTAAAAATTAAATTAATAGTTAATTAAATAAATTAATTACATCCATTAAATTTCTAATTAATGATATGGAAAACTATTATAATAATTCTTTGGAAACTAGAAATATTTAACTTACAAGCATTATTTGTATTCTATATGATTATATTTAAAAGTTAATTTCACTATTGAAATTACTAAACTTATGTAAAATTATTGTTTATACTTATAGAAAAATCAATTAATATATTATCACTTTCTTAGGAATGAATATAAAATCATTTTATTGGAAAAAGTGGTGTTACCACAAAAAAAATGTTTTTATGAGTGCAATGTGATTTTATCTTAACAAATTAAATTAATTAATCTTGATAAATTATTTTAATAAAATTTTTGGTAATATATTCAACAAATTTTATTAAAATTTATCTTATGGGTTTTATTATTAAAGGAATGAGAATAAATTCATTTTTATTCTTAAAAAAAATTTAAATAAATATTTTTTGTTGCTTTATTCATTCTTATTTTTGTGATGAAATTACCAACTATAGAAATTGAATATAGTAAAATAGTTTTAAATTTAGAACCAACATGTAAAAATTTGGTTATAAGTATAATATTATTTTTTTAGTAATTAATTGTTATATTACTAAATGTTAACCACCATTGTTAAGGGTAATGTGGGGTAAAATGGTTTCAAGTAAAAGGATAAGGCTTCAAATATCTCAAAAAAATCATCTTTAACTGACTTATTGAGTTTATATTTTCCTACCCTATATTATAATAAAAAAATCTATTTTTTCAACTTAATTAATAATTAAATTTATTGTATTTAATATTTCTTATTATTTACAAGGATGTCCCTCCTCTCACCTATAAAAGGACCACTCCTCTCCACACTTCTCTGCACACATTGAGTACTTAATTCTCAAAAATACCTATAAAAACAATTACTGAACATAATTTCCACATCATATAGTATTTATTATTCCACAAATACTAACTAAATATGGCTTAAGGTACAAGCCAAATGTTGATACCTAAAAAGAGGTTATTATCCTAATCAATTTCTTCCAAATTTATTTATTCTTCTACTTCTTTAAAATATTTTATATTTATTTAAAGATAATTATATAATTATGATAAATATATATGAATATTATTAAATTTATGTAAAAACTATTATTTTTCACTTTTATATCCAATGGGAAATGAAAACATCACCCATTTATACATTTAGACTATAACCTCTACAAGATGATGTATTCCAATTTCCCAATACTACCTCATATGGTTGGTTATAATGATGGTTTAATGAATATATATGATATATATATATATATAATATAATTACAATTATATAAATTTAAAATTTTATCTACCCACAATCCATTTTTCCTGTTAGAAAATGATAAAATAATTCATGTGTATGTATGAATGACCGTCTCAAAAAATGATGTATTTCAGTATTCATCATAGAATTTCATGAATGGTAATAATAATAAATCTAATGAATAAAAATAATATTTATAACTTGATTATGATTCAGTAGATGATGAAACCATGGAAAATATGTAAGTTTTTGAGCCTCCAAACCAAAAAATCTATGAAAAAACAGAGTAATTAACACCCATAATATTTATTTTTAAATATAATTATAAAGAAATTAGAAATTTGGAATTATAAATTAATAATATATGGTAAGATAAGTATAAATACGGTTATTTTATAGATGTTAAATAAAAATATAATTATTATACTTGAGGTTTGAGAATTTTCAAATCATTTTGGGACTTTAGGTAAGGGTTTATATTAATATATCACTTCTTTTATGCATTATCTATGTTAGATTTTCCTTTAAGGAAATTGTATGTCATTTCTATTTTAAACCCCCTTTATTTTCTTATCCACTTTTTATTTTTGGGTTTTTATTTGTTTTCTTTTATCTTTCCTATCTTTTTTGATCAAAAATTCCAAAAAAATTTATAAATAAAATTATAGCTAAGTTTATTTCAGAGACTCAAAGAAAATAATTCATTCATATTGGGTGATGAAATGAGTAAGTATCTTATTTTATGACATTTCAAATGATAATGGAATTATATTGCACAGTAGAATTCATGTAGAGGTTTTTTTGTAATGACCATATTCTCAATTTCATTACCCTTTAATTAAGACTTTTTAGGTTATACAATATTTTAGTAGAATTTCAGGATATTATGGATGGTTTTATAGTGTTTTGAAAGGGTTTTTAAGTGTTCACAGTTTATGCATGGTTAGGAAAAACTATGAAATTTATCTATGAAACTGTGATTTTTTTCAAGAAACTATACAAGAGGTTCTAAGAGTTATTATATAGGTGAATGGTTGGCATACATTTTGGCCAAAACATGTAGGTTCCAAGAAGAAATAATGCGGTATGGGGAGTCATTGATAGTTATTGTGCAAGGTTTCTAAAATATTTTCCGAATCGTGTGGCATAATCATGTGTCCCCCTATGTGATGTCAAATATCGAGTTCATAGTTACTGCAGTGTTTGTTAAACCATATGGCAACATCGTTCATCTATATGGTATAGATAAATTATCTTGCACAAAATTGGCACATTTTTTGCTAAACTGTGTGACTTAGTTGTGTGAAAAGCATTAAATGCTCAAAAAAATGGTGTTTAACTAAAATTAAGGCTCCAAAACTCTCATTGTTATCCAGATCTCTTAGGATCTCAATCACATCACCTCTCCTAAGAGATCTTTGGGATTCTTTATGATCCAAAATAATGTTTTTATGAATCAATGTTCATTAGATACTTGAAATTAATAGTAAGTCTTTGTTTTCTCACTTTCGTCGTAGATATTCTCATCTTCTATCATCTAAATAATATATCAAAATTTTTATGTATTGATTTACGATCTAAAAGTATTTTTTAATAAATATTGATTAGATCTTAAGAATGGAATAGGTTTCATAGTTGAATATAGAGGTTTCATGTTTTGTTCTTTGTTTTCATCAACAATTATGAGGTAGGTGACTTCTCTCTCATCCTAATTATTCTAGAACTTAAAGTCTTGATGTTTAAATATCATTCTCTTAATTTGTTTTAAAAGGTTGTTTTTTAGTATCTAAATCATTGGTGTTGAAATTATTCACATATGTTTTTTTATAGATTGTTCAAAACAAACTGGTTTTTAAATAAATAGTTTTTTTTGATAATTTAGCATGTCTAGTTAGTGTGATTTTCAATAAATTGCATTGTGATCCTGTTAGTTCAGACTTGGGGCTGGTGTCCGCACTCACGAGTATTGGAAATGTCATTGGGCATGTATAAGTGTGTGTGTGTAGAATGAGGATGGGTATTCCAATTGTGAATAATGAATGAATAAATTGATTGAGTCCAAATATTTTTGTTATAGAAAACTGGATTGATATTCTCATCCTCTGTTTTTTATAAATGTGAGATATCTTGTTATTATTCCTAGGGGTGTATGTTGGGCAATTATGGAGATCACCTACTAATTTTCATACTCACACCCTACATGGGAACATTTGTGGGCTTGAAGATGTTGTGTTCTATGATACTGTTAAAGGTATGGTGTTATAAATTTATCATGATGCATCATGATACAATGGGATTGGTATGCACATGAGCCTCTGCCCAGTTGGTGAGGACTCCATAAGTTCATCCAGGAGACCCGGTCTGAAATCCAGGTGAAGGCATATTTCTAGATAATGTAGCAGTACTATAGCTGGTGTTGTAGTAGGTGTTTTAGTAGGTGTTGTAGCAGGTGTTGTATTAGGTGTTGTAGCAGGGGATATAGATTACTATAGTAGTACTATAGAAGGTGTTGTAGTAGGTACTATAGTGGGAACTATATAAGGTACTGTTTGGAATTCTAGTAGTCGGGACTATTCCCCCGTTTGGGCCTTCGGGCCACTGATTTGGTCCCTGAGTCCTTTAAGGCGTTTGGGCCAACCAGGCCTTCAGGTTAGTAAGGCCTTTGAGTCACCTCAAGGCCATCAAGCCACCTTAAGTGTTGATGAAATCTGGACAACCACCAAAGAACAATCTCCAGAAGTAGGATGAGAAATGAGCAATCACAATAGCAGAAGCTAAATGGGTTGCAAGAATGAGAGGGTTTGGCACCTGTCATCGGGACAAGCCTCTACATGCATAGGAAAGCCTATATGAACATCCATGTGATGGTGCAAAGATAATTTCATGATGAATATGCTAGTGATGAAAAGTTCCATGTAGTTATATTGGGTTGTATGAAATGTTTGAAGCCTATAGTTAATGAATTCCTATAAGGCCTACGTTCCATTTAATACTTACACCTACAGGCCTTGTAAGGGTTCCACCTCACCCCATGAAAGGTGGATTATCATAATCAATAAAATAATGAAGGTCTTTCGCCCATTGGAGGAAGAGTGGGTTTGGTAAATAATGTTTGAGCAAAGATATTGGTTGGGATGGTTCTTAGGTTGATTCCAGTTGGGTTTTTTTATTTATTTTTTCCTTGTTTTCTCAGTGTCGTATGTTCTTTTTTATATTTTCAATTATGATATTACATTCTCATTTAGAGTTGTCTTGTACTACATTACTTGAATCATGTAGTGTTGTTTTTTATTTGTCTTCTATATGTTATTTTATTCCTAGAAAAAATTTCCATTCAATGATCTTGAATACCCTTTTTTGGTCGGGGTGGAAACTCAAGAGGGGTGAATTGAGTTCCTACCTAAAATTTATGTTCGAAAATTTATGATAAAAATTCCCGAATTTGAAACACCCAAATTAATTAATTAAGTAGAGATATAAATTTTAAGTTGGACAAAAAAAATTTCAAAGGATGACTATTCCTCACTTCAATCAGTGTAAAACACTTATCCATGTTTTGATATAGGTTTACTGAATTAAACACATATACACACTAACAAAAACAAATTATCAGAGTTAATGTAAAACCATTTTCGGTTTTTTAAATTATAAGGAGTATAAAATATAATAATATAGTATTAAAAAATATAGTACACATTATAATTAAACAAGAGGTTAATTCTCAAGTCGAGAATTAATCCTTAACACTTGGTGATCACCTGCCACCAAGAAGTTTATATTAACCATAAACTAGATACGCAGTCTATATCTGGAATTAAAATAGCCATCACAAACTATCCAAGTCTAACAACCTCTACCATAGTTGTTCGTGGGAAGAACATACAACCAGGACACACACAACCACTTCTATAGTTACACATGGGAAACAAAAATACATGGAATATTTGGAGTTAGTATTTTTAGTATCCTCCAATTTAATAACAGGAGACAGTGTGTGTGTAAAAGACAAACACACACTTCACATTAATTTATGATGATGAAAAAAAATATAGCTAATGTTATAAATATTGAGTTTATAAGGATCTATGTGTTTTCAGTTTAGCTCTTGACTCCTTGGAGTGATGAAATTTCAGATCGAGTCCTTCTTTGGAAGTTGTCTCCAAAACAGAGTGTCGCAACTCTAGGTTCTAGCATCTAGGTAATGAAGTGTTCTGCTTCTTGGTTTGAAATATATACGATGAATTACAGAATTAATTCTTAAATTTGTTCTCCTAAATGATTTTTGTGATGCTTTTGGTTTCACAATGTAAGGGTTGGTGTATTCTTCTGGATGTTCATATCTGGCATGTAGTGTTCCTCCCTCAAATATATCTTCTCTATCATGGTCTTCTATTTTATATTTGATGTCTGAAAATAGGAATGATAAAACCTCATGATATCCTTTTCATACATCATACTCTCTATAGATATGGTCTCTTGATATGTATACAGTCAACATTAGTTAATTTCAGAAGCATTATATGTTACAAATATGATTATTAGAATAATCTTAATAAAATTGAAAAAGTATGGAGTAGAAGAGAAGGTATCTGTAAACTTATAGCAGTAGCTTTCTCAATTTTATGGTTCATTTGTAGGCTTCATTAGTATGATTCATTGGTAAGCTTCATCGGTAGGTTTCACCAGTAAACTTCCTTGGCAAGTTGCATTGGTAACCTTTATCGGTATGCTTCATCGGTAAGCTACATCAGTAAGCTTCATCAGTAAGCTTCATCGGTAAGATTAATTGGTAGGATTTCCATCTGTAACCTTATAGTAGTTACCTCTAGAAGTAACTCTACAATATTATCCTTTGAGTGGTAGACTCGTAGTAGTGAACTCGCTCACATTTACAACTCAGTGATAAGTTTCCTCAGCGGTAGCCTTCTAGCAGTAAGGTTATTTCAGTATCCTACCGATGGTAGCCTCAACTAGTGACTTGAACATAAGGATCTTAATAGAGACCTTCATACAAGTGATCTTTAAATTAGATAATTTTACACTATAAAATTAATCAAGAAAGCAGTTATATTTAAAATATATAATTTTTACATGATAAAAACTATAAACACTAATGAAACATAATTAGCATATAAATGAAACATGACTTTGGATTATCAAAATAGGGGAGTCCAAAAATCTCCCCGATTTTTTTAATCATGAGATTTGTCAACTAAATTTAGATATATGTATAATTAAAATATGGTTAAGAACATTTTATAATCTCTCCAGTGGTACTAATATACATATCTTATATATCAAAAAATACATTGAGAGGAATGTCATATATTCAAGGGATCCAATCATAAAAATCTCCCCATTTGTGATTAAAAAAAAGAATGTTAGACAAAAAGAGACAAGGGATGATTTTTTTATTAATGAGACAAGATTACAATATTCAAAAATATTATAATGATCCCTATCAAATAAGATATCCCACATTCAATCCAAATTGGAGATTTCCATTTGAGATTTGTATTTGGGAGGGGAGGAGTTAGGTTTAGAAGACGGAGGCAGAGACCAAGGTATAATAGTAAGAAAGGGAAGAGGAGCTGCTAGAAAAGAATCAGTAGACCAATAAGGATTATATCTAAGAGGAATCACAAGAGTAAATCTTCTAATGGCCTAGGTAGGAGTCATGAAAGAGGAAACACTAGTTGATCTTGATGCATCTGAGTAATAAGGTATGGCTGGTGGGACAATAATGGGAGTATAGTAATCATAGAGAAATACAAGCATTAGATTCCTAAAATCTATAATGATGCTTCCTCCTCTTTCCATTGCTGAGATGAAATCATCCTTATTTTCCGTGAACTATTCCAAAGCAATAGTTACCTCTCTAAGACAATTAAATTGATCCTTAAATGTATGTGTGACATGTAGGATCCTCATGTTCTTCAACAGTGGCATGATGTGACCATTAATTTGATGCTTAGTGTAAACCCATTTATAATAGAAGTAACCCTTCTCTTTAATGGACTTCTAATATTGGGGAGACTACCTCAAGTAATCTCCTACAATATTATGAATATATATGGTAGTGGAAATTACCTGAGTCATAGACTGAGGGTATGAGGTACATGAACTATAGAGATTCTCCATTTCTTCTCTAATAATTAATCTGAAGTCTTCTAGATGAAATGGTGGAGAGGTCGTTGAGGAAGCAGATGAACATAGAGGTTTCATGGTAAAAGCTACTATATGATTAAAAGACAAGGTCAGTCCATATATCCACCTCTTCACATCATCATCCTAACCACTCACATGTGTCTCCATATACTTCTTAATGTCCTCAAACATAATGACCATCTAATGAACAATACTCATAAAATACTTCGGGTATTTTTTCACTTGATCTCTTTAATCCATATATGAGTCTAAACTCACAATCGACTATTTCACAGACACCACAGATTATGCCAAGGTTCTGACTTGATTATGGCATTCCTTCTCTTCATGTAGCAATTGGGTGTGAAAGGTAGAGAATATTATTTCCAAAACAAATGCCACAAGATCTTGATTGAGATCCAATATTCTCTCTATCCCATTGGATCTCTCATCAAAGTGTCTCTTCAAATATGATTTTTATGACTCTAAGTCATCCTTCTTCACATAATAATGATTTAGAGGAACCACCAGTTTCACTATAGTGGTCTCTAAAATAGAATGAACTGGAGGTCATCTATTAGGTCTGTCATCTTTAGAATCATTATTGTCTTTTCCCAAAGCAATGAATCCAGGTTTTTCTAACGAATCTTTTATCTCATGACAAATAGAAACTGAACCTATGGAAATAGGTTACTCCCTCTCACTTGGAGTTTCCTCCTGGACAACTACATTCTCTTTTTCTATTCTTCCTTGATCAGCTGAACCAACATGAGAGTCTACTGCTACATCTTCTACCTAATCTTCAACCACTACCATAGAAATTCCAGCTCCAAACGATGAAACATCCTCTTCCTCTTCACTATCATCCATTAATTTTTTTCCTATCAAATGACTAATACTTAGGCATTCTTCTCCACCTTCATCGGCATCATTTAAAAACTCCTCATGATCATATTCAACTTAAACCTCCTCTTCTAAAGCCTCACCAATACTAATGTCTCCTAATACATTCTCTTCTCTATATTCATCAGTGGTATTTTAATCATCACTTTCCCTTAGTATAGTCTCTCTTCTGTGTAATAACATTGGTGGGCTATGCCCTCCAAATGAGAGAGTACCAACATTGGGGATTCATGGAAGGTCAGGATCACTCATGTCATCTGCAGGAGAGTCCTCTCTTTCTTGAACAATAACAAACTCTTCTTCATCATATGAGTACACTGGATCTACTTCATTATCAATTAAACATTGATCTATTTTATTCATAGGCCTAAAAGGATTGGAAATAATATTGATTTCCACAGATATATTATCCTCAGCATTCACCAGTTCCCTTTTCCAATGGTTCCAGTTTATATTCATAAACTTGCAAACCATTTGGGTAATGTTGAAGTTGTCACTTAAAACCATGAATTCTTCCTTATTTCTTGAAAATCCTTTCACTTTCACCATCAGGGATATGATCATGGAATAAAATAAAGCATTTAATGAGGAACTATGCCTATTTATATCCTATAACTAAATCATCAAAAACCTGCAAAGATTTATCCTTTATCCAATCTTCAATAGATAAAAAATATATAGGCAGATACTTCAAAATAGTAAGGTCCACTCTCCTAGGAATCAAGAAATGTTGGGAAAATTTAAATAGTAACGTCATTTCCCCATCCATCTCAGTAGACATTACCTTCATAGGGATTCCATTCCCTTTCATTTCATCCAGGTCCTCTTCATAGAAGAAATATTCATAGGTGGGAGGCATCACTCCAGAGTAGTAGTCAAATATGCCTTCATGTGGGAATCTTATGAATTAATCCCATTCAATAGAAGAGAAGATCACACATTCTCCATTTAACTTTCAAGACATTCATTTCACATCCTCATATTTTTAGAACATCATAAAATCCTAAAATTCCTTGACTAGCTTCAGATAATATGTTCTATTGTTGTTTACAAAACATTCTACACAATCCTAAACTTTGAGTGCCTGCAGCACTAGAGACCTGCTCGCCAGTAGCCATTCCGAACATAATTCATTTTTGACCAAGAATTACCTCTTCAACAAATATGTATTGATTGGATTTTCCACAAATTTTCATCCACCACTAGACTCATATAGTGGACTCTTAGGGTTTTGTGTGTCTCCTTCATCACCACCCATCGGTCTCTTCAGTCATTCCATTGCGATCTGATGCAGTTAGAGGATTTTAGCAGAATGTTATGTTAAAGGATTCAGGATCATGAGGTTAGTGATAAGATTGAAGTAGATCAAAAGGTGTCTTGCACATTGTTTTTATAATTTAGGGATCATAAAATAAATCGAGTAATGGAAATAAATAAAATTAAAACATTTCAGATTCTGGCAGACAAACACTAAGTCCAGGACCTATCATTAAGGTCGACTAATTGTATGATACCAATAATAAGGCCTATCAGTGAGGTCCAATGGTAAGTTCCAATGGTGTGGTCCAATGTTGAGGTGTCCTAATGGTGAGGCTCAATGGTGATGTGTCCAAAAGGTTAGGTTCAATGATGAGGTGTCCTAACAGTGAGGTTCAACAGGGATGTGTCCTAACGGTGAGGTTCAAAGGTGAGGTGTCCAAAACTAAAAAATATATCATACATAACTCATATTTGATGTAATTAAAATTCTCAAAAATCAAATTATTTGTGAATATATTATCCAATTTATGTTCATTGAAAATGAATTAAAGAGTGATATCAACTCTTTGATAATGATCTCTCAAAAAGTAATGTATCACATCAATATACGTTACCGTAGCTAGAGATACTGAATTTTTAGAGATATTAATATAACTTGTGTTATCATAGTTTATAGATACATTTTTGAATTGATGTTTATAGTCTAGTAATGTGTGTTTCATCCATATAATTTGATCACAACAACTACCAGCAACTATATATTCAGTTTCGCCAGTGGATAATGCAACTGAATTTTGTTTCTTATTACACCATGATACTAGTGACTTGTAAAAAATGTGACATGTTACCGAGGTGATTTTTCTACCAAAATTGAATCTAGAAAATTCAGAATCTTAATAACTTATCAAATAAAATGATTGTCCTCTTGGATAAAATAGTCTAAATTTGGTAGTACAATTGAGATATTTAAAAATCCTTTTAAAAGAAGTTAAATTATATTCATTGGGATTGGCTTGAAAATGAGCACGCAAACATACACTGAACATAATATTAGTTCAGAAACCATTAAGGTAGAGAAAAATCCAAATAATACCTCTGAAATTATTTTCATCGACTGGTTTAATAGTTTCATCAACATCCAACTTACAAGTTGTTCTCATAGGTGTATCATGATCTTTGTTACTATCCAAACCCAAAAAAATTCCAAACATCCTTAGTATATTTACTTTAATTTAAAACAATTACTTTTTTATTTTGAAATAATTGAAACCCAAACAACTCTTTATGTCCCCCCCCCATTAAAATCATTTAAAATTCATCTTGCATAATCTTTGAAAAATCAGTACATAAAGAATTTTTTTATGATCAAAAAATAATTTCATATACATAAATTTTACTATTATAACATCTTTGGAAATAAATTTAATAAAAAGTGTAGGATAAACTATTACTTTAGTAAAACCATTTGAAATAAGAAACGAACCAATTCTATCATACCAAGCTCTAGAAGCTTGTTTTAGACCATAAAAAATTTAGAAAGATTAGAAACATGATTTGAATAGTGTGGGTTTATAAATCCAGGGGGTTGTTCAAAAAACACATCCTCAACTATATACCCATTTATAAATTCACTTTTAACATATATTTGATAACGTTTGAACCTCAGATGTGCTTTATAATCACGTAGTATCCTAATTGATTCTATTCTAGATACATGTTCAAAGGTTTCATCATAGTCTATTCCTTCCCATTGACTATATCCTTGTGAAACTAATCTATCCTTGTTTCTGACTATATTTACAGACTCATCAACTTTGTTTCTAAAAACCCTTTTAGTGAATATGGTAAAAGTGTCCTTAAGACTTTCTAATAATTCAAAAACATTGTTTCTTTCAAACTAATATAAATCTTATTGAATATCTATCACCCAAAATTTATCACTTATAGAATCATTAATATTTTTTGGTTCATGTTGTGAAATAAAATCTTGATGTTAATCCTTGTTTCTCAGAGAATCTCTAGCTTGTGTTACTCTATCTAAATAACCTACTACAACATCTAAAGGATGATTCTTGAGAGTTTTTTACAAAAATTTAAATGGGTGGACTACACTCCTCATGGTTGTCTACAGGTTCTAATTCAACTGTATTATATTCTAGAAAATTTCTAGAACTAGTTGTTTTCACTAGGGGTTCACTTTTTTATCGTTACGATAAGGAATTGGAATATATTCCTCAACATATTCAACTAAGGTTTTAGGTTCATGTGGGTCAGTCTCATAAAATTTGACATTAACTGATTCTTACACACATTTGGATCTCATATTGAATGCTCTATAGGATTTACTAGAGACTAATTAACCAAGGAAAATTCCTTAAGCACTTTTGGAAGGAAATTTGTCGAGATTATCCCTAGAGTTAAGGATAAAGAATTTGAAACCAAAAAATATAATGTAATTAAACATAGGTTTTCATTTTTTTCCATTGATCATAAGGGGTCTTCTTAAAAACAGGTCTTATTAAAACTCTACTACTGATGTACCAAGCTGTATAAACAGCTTCATCACAAAAAATTTAGGCATGATATACTCATTAAGAATAGTTCGGTAAATCGCTTGAAGCGTAATATTTCTTCTTTCTACAATACCATTTTTCAGGTGTTCTAGGAGTATATAAATTGTGATTATATCCATTATGTGAAAAAAATACAATAACATCGAATTTTCAATCTCATGACCATGATCACTTCTCATGGTCTTATTTCTAAGTCCACAATGATTTTATAAGGACTTGGAATATTTAATGAATTAAGGATATGATTTACTTATGTGAGTTAGAAATTATACCCAATTGTTTCTAGAAAAATAATCTACAAGAACATAGAGAGAGTTCTTCCCATTTAGACATTAAACACTTTATGGTCCAAAAAATCCATGTAAACGATCTCAGGTTGTTCAGAAGTTGAAACTTATTTCTCTGGTTTGAAGAAACTTTGTGTTACTTTCCATTTTGACAAGGATTACAAACATTGTTACATAGAAATTCAAATTTAGGTAATTCTCTAACTAAACATTCCATGTTTTTTCTTATGTGAGAACACATTTCAGTGTCCTAATCTTTTGTCCCATAACTAGGATTTCATATGAATATAATTGGAACCAAAAAACATTTTTCTTAGCTAAAGGATTTTAGTCAACATCATATATATTTTCATTTCTAAGAGCAGGTAATATTAAATCATTTTAGTAATTAAAAACATTTCATGCATCATTTTCAAAATTAACATTAATAATGTCATCACACAACTAAGAGATACTAAGTGTATTGTATTTTAACCCATCGAAAAAGTACTTTTGAAATTAATATAGTATTACGATTACAAATTTGGCCTATGCCGATGATATTTCCCTTAGCATTATTACCAAATTCAACATGTCCACTATCAACATTTATTAAGCTATTGAAGCATGAATATTATAATATCATATGTCTTGAACATCCACTGCTGAAGTATCATAGTGTTTTACATGAGCCATTCAGAAAATTTTCCAACAAAACATATTAACCGTAGGTTAACATTGGTACCCAGATTTTCTCAGGTCCATAGAGGTTAGCAAGTAAAGATTTGAGAACCCATATTTGTTTTATAGGTTTCCTATAATCAAAATGAATTTTTTGAGTCAAAAATACATTTTTAAGAACATTAGAAAAATGTTTTTCATGATATGGTCCAAAACATGAACAAGTAGTAAACTATCCATATTTTAGAACAAATTTGTTTTTGATAATAATTCTTTTCCCTAGTTGATATCCTAGACTGGTTGTGTATTTTAGAGAATTTTGTTTCCCTATAAATAATGTCAAGGTGTCCCTACCAGCCATAAAATTTCAATATCTCTCTTTAATTGCTCATTTGATAATTTATGTTCAGTATTTTCGTTTAACAATTGAAATTGTTTTATTTTTCAATATCGAAATCAAACTTATATTTCGAATTTAATGAAAATTGTATTTTAAATAATTTATACTTACCCTTAAGTTCATTAAAGGTACCCTCAAGAATTGCACAATATTCAAATAGTTCATCATTAATCATATTTTCATCATTATTTAATTCACATTCTTTCCCATAATAGTAGGCATTATGTATCAGAGAATTAGGTGTTACCTCAGAGGTTTCTTTCATGAAACACATGTTTTCATGATTGTACTTTTCAGTATCATAAGTGTCAGATTCGCTGGACCTATCTTCTGAAGCACTCCATGTAGCTTTCATAGCCTTTTAATATCTCTTTCTCTTGTCTTCATATTTCTTCTTAAATTTCTGCTTGGGTAAATCAGCCTTCACATAATTTTTTTTTCACTCATAGTTGATTATCTCATTTGTGACGTCATTCTATTTTTTCCTTTTTGCACTATCCTTTAATATCATAACTTCCTTTATAGTTTGACTTTCTAAATAATTTCTTCTTTTAGTAGATATTTTTTCATCTTCTAGCAAGATGAGCCATCTCATCAACACTTTCAAAAACTGAATCATCACTGGTGGAACTATCTATAAGAACTTGAACTCTTTCCTTGTCTTCTCTCATTGAGGTACCAGTCTTGAATTCTAGAGATTTTTTATTCATTTATTATCTACTTCATAGATCACCTTAATATCTTCTTTGTACATCATATGATTTCCAATTAGTTCATTCAATGGCAGCTTGCTTATGTCATATGATTATCAGATAGAAACACAAGTAACTCTCTATCTGTTAGGTAAGAATTAAATAAATCTCATAAACCAATCCGTATTGTCCACTGTTTTTTGAAGCAGAATCATGGAATTTACTATTTAATTGAACCTGATATACATTTCAGATATTGGTTCATCAGGCTTCATTTTAAAATTATCATATTTATTAGAATAAGTGTTTTTTCTAATTTTTCTAACATTGGTTCTTCACTCATGTGAAACAACCAAAGTATTCCAAATATCATATGTAGTTTTACAGGCATATATTCTATTGAATTCTTAGTCAACTAGATAATAATACAATGCATTCATTGTTTTACAGTTATTATTATATGTAGCTTTAGAAAACTAAGACCATGTGTCCCTAGCAGTAGCAGATAATGCATCTTGTTCTTCAATTGATTCCTAGATTTTTGGACTACTTCCCTATAAATACATTTTCATATTCAATTTCCACTAATCATAGTTATTACCATTAAAGAATGTTGGGATGTTTTCATATTCACCCTCAACTCGGTTATCCATAAATAATTAGAATTTAAAGAAATAAAAATTTAGATATGACAGAAATTTTAATATCTTTATGATACAACAAATATCACAGTTGAAATGAATTTTAAAATCATGAAAAATTGTTCTTATGGTAGAAATAGACAATCATTTGATAACAAATGATTATCAGGGTGGAAACTCAAGGGTGGGGTGAATTGAGTTCCTACATAAAATTTATGTTAAAAACATTGTGATAAAAATCCCCCAATTTTAAACAACCATGTTAATTATGGAAGTAGAGATATAAATGTTTAATTGGTCAATAAGATTCTCAACGGTTGATTAGTCTTTATTTTAATAAATTTAAAACACCTATACAATTTTTGAAATAGGTTTACTGAATTAAACACATATAAACACTAACCAAAACTAACTACCATAGTTAATGTAAAACAGTTTTCTATTTTTGAAATTATAAGTAACATAAAATAGAAAAAAAGGGTATTAAAAAATATATTAGCCAACATAAATAAGTATGAGGTTCATTATCAAGTCAAGACATAATCCTCTCTACTTATTGATCACCTTCCACCAAGCATTTTATATTAACAATAAACTTGATACATATCCTATATCGGTCTTCACAATAGTTTTCACAAACTTTCAAGTCCTTACAACCTCTACCACAGTTCTTCATGGGAAAAACACAAAACCAAGCCACACAAGGCCTCTTCCACAATTACACATGGGAAATAAAAATACAAGGAATTTTTTGTGTAAGGATTTTCAGTATCCTCCAGATTAAGCATAGAAGATAGTGTGTGTATAATAAACAAACACACACTTCTCAAAAATTTAATATAAAGAACAAAATATAACTAGTGTTATAAAAATTGAGTTTATAAAGAACTATGTGTGTGCAGTTAATCTCTTGACTCCTTGAAGTGAATAATTTCATGTTCAAGTCATTCTTTGGAAGTTGTCTCCAAAAGAAAGTATCATAACTCCAGGTTCTAGATTCCAGGTACTGAAGTGTTCTGCTTCTTGGATTGAAAGAGATTCTATGAAGCACAAAAAAAATTCCCAACCTTTTTCTCCCAAATGATCTTCGTGAACCTCTTGGGTTCACAGTGTATGTTCTGGTGTGTTCTTCTTGTTCTTAAGATCCATCGTTTAATGTTCCTTGCTCATAATTATCTTCTCTAGCTCAGTCTTCTTATTTATATTTGTGGTCTAACAATAGAAATGATAAAACCTCATCTGGTCCTCCTCGTACCTCATTCTATATCTAGATACAATCTCTTGATATGTCTACAATCATCATTAATTAATATGAGAGGCATTAATTTTACCAAATATGACCATTAGAATAATATTACGAAAATTGAAAAAGTGATAAATAGAAGAGTAGGTATCAGTAGATTGGTAGCAGTAGCCTTCTCAACAGTAGGATTCATCAGTAGGCTTTATCAGCATGCTTCATCGGTTTGTTTCAGCGTTACGCTTCATTGGTAATATTCATCGGTATGTTTAATTGGTAGGCTTCCAATATGTTACCTTTTATCAATTACCTCTAGTGGTAACTATATAATTGAATCCTTTGAGTGATAGACTCATATCAGTGAACTCGATTTCATGGATAGCTCAGTGGTACGGTTCATCAATGGTGATCTTCTAGTGGTAAGGTTCTAGTGGTAACCATCTAGAGGTAGCCTCAACTGATGACTTGAATAGAATGCTCTTAACAGAGACCTTCATACCAGTGACCTTTTACATAGACATGTTTACACTATTTATATAATAAAGAATGTAGTGATATTGGAAATACACAATTGTTACATGATAAAAACTATAAACACTAATGAAACATGATTATCATATAAATGAAACATGATTTGGGATTATCCAAACAGGTGAGTCCAACACCCTTGAAATTATATGTTAGCCTTTGGTGTCTTGGGGATGTCACCTTATGTTAGTATCACCTCCCCCTCTTCCCATGTAAATGGGTGATGGGAAGGATTTTAGTTAGTATGGTAGCTTCATTCACTATGAGTTATTTGAAATATTTTTAGACACGAATATTGGTAGTTAGGAATGTTAAACCAATTTCACTAAGAAAGAGACCTAGAGGCCATATACAAACTATATCTAAAATCTTATCAAATTCTACTTAATTTAACAATAATAATAAATATTATTATTATCTTGTGGAATAATTTTTATTGAACTAAGAGTTGTCTATATAAATTCCACCATCCCACATTCTTGTGGATA
This sequence comes from Viscum album, assembly GCA_963277665.1. Lineage (NCBI taxonomy): Eukaryota > Viridiplantae > Streptophyta > Magnoliopsida > Santalales > Viscaceae > Viscum > Viscum album. The sequence goes on from OY728133.1 coordinate 1,975,694,894, forward strand.
ATAAGAGTTTTATTTTATCACTTCTTTAAGTGTTCACAAGGTAATAATTAAAATTTTATTTATTCATAGTAATAGTGAATAGAATATAATTAATGTTTATTTATGTTGCATGAATATGAAAATCGATATTTATTTACATGTTTATTGAAAACAATATTTATTTATAATCATATGAATAATATTGATTTATATAATTATTTTATTATTCAATGTTCAGATAAATCTATAAGAGACATACAGGTTAACAGTTCATTGAAAAGGATATATATATATATATATTTATTTATATTTAATATCGAATAATTAAATATCAATAAATTTATTTAAGAAATGATTTAAATAAACACATTTCATGGAAATAATAATATTTTCATTATTATTTGACAAGAGGTTTTCATTAGATTAAATATTTAATTATGGTTCATTATGAAATTATAAAAATTTTATCATTAAATATAAAATCCATGTTATATAAATTTTCTTTGTGAGTGTGTTCTATATAGCAGACACATAGTTTAAATAATTCAATAAAACCCTAGAGAAATTCAACCTCTCATTCCCTGAAGAATAAAGAGAGAATAAGAGAACATATTACTTTCATCATTGAACAATGTAAAATTCTAGGTTCCTCTATGATAGCTCTCAAAGCAACAAAAATGATACTCAAAAATTCAAAAGGCATGTGTGGATACAGTAAGAAGATTCATTTCTCACATTCTCAACTATAAAGATAGGTCCAACAAAACATTGGTTAATAGTATAATCACATTCAAAATAAACATAGTTTTAAATTAATTATAAATTAAATGTGCAATATCCTATATAGACTATTTTGTGGTGTTTATTATAAATTCTTCAAGTTTTATCTGTTGATATCGATTTAAGGTTTAAATATGGGCACTCTAATGATTCTTTTTTGTATTATAGAACCTTCAAGGCAGTTGAATTATTTATTTGAATCAAGCCTCGTGATTTAATCAAAATAAATACATATGATATGACTTATTTTTTTATTAATTTATAGAAAATGGGAAATTGGGTAGAGGTGTTAATGGGGAAGGGTTGGTCCACCCAGGGGAGAGTCATGTAGGGTGCATATTTTATTAAGCAGTCTGGCCCAGTCGTCAAAGAATGTAGTACTAAAAATAAAGGCCTGACTCTATACATGTGGGACTCTTGGACTAGTCGGTAGACCCACATTCTTAACAAAAATAATATAAATAAATATATTTTTTTGTTTAGTGAACCAAGATAAATTAGATCGGAAAAGAGAAAAGATTGATATTGGGTGAAAATATTTATTTTTCAATTAACAATGACCCTGACAGAAACAATAACCCTTAAAAATAATATCTTTGATGGTTTATTTATCAGTTTATAAGATTAGTATAAATATTAAATTTTTTCCACATTCATGTTAATTTATTGTGTTAAATTTATTATTTTTATTTCTTTTAAATTTCCCTTTAGTTTTATTGGTTTAGGATTTTAAAATTTGTAAATATGGGTTTCTTAGGGAATTGACTCTATGCGTGGTGTCAATTCACATAAAATAAGTTAATTTCCTTCCTTTTTTCGTTACTTGGATTTTCAAACATTTTTAAAAATTTTTTATTAAAAATTAAAAATATTCATATAAAACGTTTGTAAAATAATTTTTTTCAAATGTTTTGGATCATTTTATATTTTAAAAATGTTTTTTTATTATTAAATATTAATTAGTCTTTAAATAATGTTTTACTAAAAAAATTAACAATTGAACTAAAAAATAAAAAATATTTATTAATAATTAATAATTTTATTATTTATTAATATGTTAAATATTAATTTAAAATTATTAAATTATACTGTTACTTAACATTTATTATTTATTATATTTATTAATTTAATAATATAAAATAATAATATTTTTAATTATTAAATGTTAATTTTTTGGTTATTTATTATTAATATTTTATAAATTATTAATAATAATATTAATAAATAATTATAATATTAATTATTTATCATATTATTAACATTAATAAATAATTTCGGTTATTATTAATTATTTTTTTTCATCATAATTTCTATTTGTAATGATAATTATTAATTCTGTTTTAAATTTTTAATATTTAAATTATTAATAAATAATTATACTATTCATTAGTTATTATTAATTATGATATTAATTATATTAATAATATAGTAAATTATTTATTGTTATTTTTTTAGTTGTTAATTATTTATTATGTTCGTAATTGTTGATAATAATATTACTGAAAATGGATCAGTTGTAGATTTGGATACCAGACCCATCACCCTAATTTATTACTAAAAAGAAATGTACACAAATAGAGACGGTAAGAAAGAAGGAATTAAATACCCACAAAAAAGATAGAATCCAATGGAAATTCAACCACTCCAATCACACATGATCCCTAGTTCATAGGCTGTATTCCTCTTCCCTTTGGAATTCGATCCGTCCACCATGTCATGACCTTTGATAGAGCCTACTACTCTTCATCCGATGACGATTTAGATTAGTCCTTTAACATAGAGAGAGTCCTGAACATCCATGCTAGATCCTAAAATTTCATCTTTTTCTTGGATCCAAATCCATATTTAAAGTTAATTGATAGAAACTTTTTTAGGGTTAAATAATCATTAAAACCAAAAACACATGGTTCCATCGAAGAATAATGGGCTTCAAGTTGTGAAAAAATAGTTTTTCGCTTCATTAATAAGTACCTTAGTAGGTCTTTTAGCTTCATCATCATCTGGAGGTATAATGCTAGAGTTTTTCCCCTAAAATTAAACAATCTTCCATTGAAAACTTTCCTAAAGAGTCACATGAATTTTTCATTAATTTAATAATGTTGTATGGTTAAGACACTCAAATTTCTCACCAAAACGTTGATGTTCAATCTTTAAGGTGGAAACCTGCGAGGCCTTACTACTTGGAGGGTCATCATATATTAGGGTCAGACTATATGGGACCTTTTCACTTGATTTCCAAGGGATATACAATTGAAATCACTTCTCATCCACTAATTTTTTCTTGCTTTTACGAGGCCTTATCGCAATCAGCAGCTCTTGCCTTAAGTGTGGATCACCTAACTCTTGGATGTATCCTCATTAATAAATTGTTCATCCATTGTTTTTATGTAAGTTCCAACATGATTTTATGTTCCATACCATGAAAAAATGGGTCTTAGGGGCTTTGGGCCACCAAAGGCTTATAGGCCACAGTGCCTTTGGCCTGTCATGGGCATTCAGTCTGCCAGGCATCTAGGCCATAAAGGGGTAATAAGCTGCATGAGAAGATCACACAACAGTAGAACCTATAAGATGATTAATTATAAGTAGAATCCGCCAGAGTAGAGTTAATTGGATTGGAATCAAGGGAGGGTGTCACAATTACTATCGGTACCAGGCCCCTTATAGTTCTACAGAAGGCAATTCTAGTTGACCAGCTACGTGATATGGGGAGTTAGTTGCCTTAAATGATATAGATACTCAGGAGGGGAAGTTCTTGTGTAGTTGGGCCTTGGGTATTTAGGTCATGTATTAGGCATTGTGTCTTGGGCATTCATGTCATTTAAAGGGCCTTGTGCTTATTGGTCTACGAGTCATGTAAGTGTTCCATCCCAACCCATTAAAAGAGGGATTACCAAAAAAAATAAAAATAATGAAGTCCTTCAGGCCAAATTAACCACCATAATATTGTTTATTAATTAAATTATAACTATTTTAGTTTTTTATTATTTATCATTTTTAAATAATTAATAAAATTAGTAATAATGAATTATACTACTAATGATTTATCATATTATGTACAAAAATAAATTATTAATAATATTATTAATTATTTTTTTCATATTAATTTTTAATTATGCAAAAATTGTACTTCAATTATTAATATATATTTATATTTTTATTTAGTAATTATTTATTATAATATTAATTATATAAATAATAATGTTATTTCTTTTTTATTGGTTCTTTAGTTTTTAGTTCTTTATTATATAATAAATTATTGATAACAATATTAATGAAAATTAATATTATTATTTTTTATTTTTCATGAAAATTATTATTTTAAATTTAGATTTTAATATTAAAATAATTAAAAAAAGTAAATATATTACTAATTATTAATAATTAATCATCATATTAATTATATTTTTAATAATAAGTAAAATATTATTAATTTAGAAATCATTATTATTTTTCTTTTTCATTATTGCTTTCTATAAAACATTATTTCAAAAATAATATAAAAAGAAAAAGAAAAATAAATGATAAACAAAATAACATAAAGAAGGGAAAAAAAGAAAACACAAAAAAAATATTGGATGGCTTAAATATTTAAAAAAGAGAGTTAATGGAACCACAAATATAGTCAATTATTTTAATGGTGGGGAAATCTAAAAACAAAAATAATGGAATAAAAAAAGTTAACCCATATAAAAAAGTTTCGTGTAACTTATTGTATTACATTATTTTTTTTTCTTCCAAACATAACTTTTTTTAACCCTACTTATAATTAAAACACAAATGGGACCTACGGATACTCGATGGGATAGTCCACATGGGGTGATGGTTTCACGGGTTGTATAAAATGTGCTCCAAATTTTTATGGGATTAAATATTCAAAGCTCTATCCCAAATAAATCAATAGGGATAACAAATTTTTCTAGAGTTAAGAGAATTTTGTGACAGGTAAGTGGGAGAACACATAATGTGGTAGCCACAAAGATCATGAGGTTGTTTATGTACATATTTATACTTTTTGTAAACAGAGATTGAAAAAATAAATTTCACCCTCAATTATGTGTTCCCCCTAAACCCAAACTCTAGATACTTGCTTCAAATTCAGACCTTACTTGTTGTCACTACAATGTAATCCATACCAGAGGATTTCATAATAAACCAAATTCTCTCAAGATTCTCCCAGCATCATTGATGGATTATGGGCACAATAACAAATGGAATATGAAGGACCGACATGAATGGGAAAATTACTTTATTTTTGAAAATTGATACTTGTAGTCTTGAAGATAACATCGAATATGAACCAGTACTACATGATGGACTTATCTTTTATACTGGATCTATCCTCCTTCTGTAGTGGAACCGGTTCCATTTTTTTCTAGCATAATAATGGCATTGAAACCAACGATGTGTTTGGTTCCAATTAAAACATTACAGATGGTCCTCTTCCCAATGCATTGTTCTAGTGCAAACTATATGTTCGGCCATCAAATTTTGGGTGAAACTCATTGGCCTTGAAAGTAGATGTCCACTCTGAAAATAGATTGTTAACAGTTACCCAAAAAGGGAAATAGGACTTTTTGAACACAATGACTAATTTGGATGCAACGACAACCTTCTCCTTCTCCAACCCCATCTCTCTCACTCCCAAATATCCCTAATTCTATGAGGAATAAGAAATCCCCATTTTATGTTAATATATCTCATTGTCTCGTAGCTCCTAAAAAATGAATTATATCATCATCACTGAAAAAATCAACTCGTGATCTCCTCATCCTCCTTCCTCTAGTGTAACTCCCCCCTCTCAACTGCATGCCCTATCATTTTCCCCTTTTCACAATTTTTCATAGTCGTCTTCCTCAAATACCTGAACCCCCATTACCAACATTTTATTTCAACCATGTTCGATCAACCCTCCTCTCATTGATGCATCTTCCCCACCCCATTCATTAATTCACATGGTCTCCCAAACCATTGTTATTAAACAGGTACATAGATGGTGAAATAATATTTAATATCGATGCATTAAATTAATTCACAATCCAAAAGGTTTCGATTCACTTGCACATCTTGGTAGAAGTTTCCCTCCATGATTTCATCATGATTTAGAGAAAATTAAATGCCAATTATTGATAGCCCCAAACACATATATTAGGAATAATATTTATGAATTATTAGATTGAAAAAGAATTAATCTCATAAGAATATCATTATAATTTGTTAATAGATATCAATTAACGTCAATCACTTCTATTTTATCTCACTATTTCAGTCAAATAACACTTTGGTTCGATCTAATTGAGACAACTCATAATTGAGGTCACCAATTCAGATTTCAAAAAATAAAAAACTAACCATTATGAAAAATCACATTATTAGTCACTTTTATAAACCATTTTAGTTTTTTTTAGTTTTTTTTCTTTGTAATATATATATAACAAAAAATTTACAACAATATATATTTTAAAAACACTACTAAACATTTAGTTAAATAAATATTTCTATGAAAATACTAATTTCCTAGGTTTTTTTTAAAATGGATGATCGTTGGGAATTATACCCCCAACTCCAATGTGGGTTCCACATCTATGTCCACCCCATCAATCTAATCCATATATATTTTGACCAATTAGAACATGTTTTCCTCATCAATTAAAACCATAAGTGTTTTGACCAATGAAAACATTTTATTCCTTTTATTGTTATTAGGAATACAATTATAACAATCAACAAATTTTCTTCATAAATATTAATTCTCCAGTTGAAAATTGAGTTATTATACATAATAAAAGTACCATTTGATTTAAACCTTTTCTCAATATCAATATCATTATATATTATCATATTTACAATTTAATTTATATTAAAATTGTTAACCATTAAGATAAACTAAATATATCATACATTAAACGATCTTTCCATCTGATATCTCATTTTGTAACACTTTTATGGTCATGGGCTTATATTCATTTCATGAACTCTCTCTGGATTAAACTCATTAACATCCGAATGATGTGGAGCCACTTATAAGTTCACATTAAAAAATTTTCAATGAACTTCCATTATTATAAAAAATAAATAATCAAGTATTTATATATTTTTAATAGTTTAAAACTCAACCTTTTTCCATAATTGATGATATTGACACCAAGTAGATGGGTAATAATTTTCAATATCAAAAACCATCTTTGTAACTTGTTTTTACCCATTTAGCACATTTATTAAGATATACCAAAAGAAATAATTGGTTTTACATTAGATAAATGATTTATTCTATGGGTTTTATCCACATGTAATTATTAGTTTTAGAAATTATCTCTCTCAGTAAAGATTTTATATATGAATATGCAATGTTTTTTCATGATCTCACATAGACAATTGTTTTTGTCCCATCTTATAACAATTATCTCACATGATAGTTTCTCAAACTTATATGTCTAGAATTATCCTTGTACAAGAAACTGTATGACATTAATAATTTTGCTACATTATCACAACTAATAGAGATAGAAGTCATTGAACAATGTCACTATATAATATAAAATAATAGATTCCTAATCCAATATCATTCTATTCCACATGCTGCTAAGGTGATAAACTCTAACTCCATGGTTGAATGTGAAATAAAAATTTGTATCTTTCTCTACCAAGAAAAAGAAAACCCTCTATGAAGAAACAACCCCCAATAGGTGGTTATTTTATCACAAATACTAGTAATAGAACTCACATCAGTGTGTCCTTATAATGTAGGTTGATATTCATTATATTATATACAAAAAAATTTTGTATTTCTTAAGCATCCAATGATTCTTGGTATACATCTACAATGATCCATAATAGTATTATTAGTATATCCAGTCATATTTCATGTCATAAAAGAAATATCATGTATATTTCAACGAATTTTATACATTAAATAACCAATTTAATTACCATACTCATGTTGTGGTATATCTATACCCATATTTATAAATAGTTTCACACTAGAATAAAATGGATTATTAGAACCTTGAAACCAATATGATGAAATTTATTTGAAAATTTTCCTTTTTAATGATACTGAATTAATAAATAACCCCTATTATTCATTCTAACATTAATACATATAATATTATGAACTATTCCAAGATCCTTCATTTTAAACATAGAAGATAAGTACTTATTTATCTCAATTACACCAATCATATTTGTTCCAAAAACTAACATATCATCCACATATAGTCACACACTGACACAATTATTTTTTAAATTTTGAATAAATGCATTTATCAGCATTATTATGAGTAAATATATTAGAAAAAATAATAGAATCAAATTTATTATGGCATTGCTTCTGATACTGTTTAAAGTGTTAGGCTGAAGCTGTGTTTTGATTGTATTTGATGTCAGAAGATTTTATATGGATGAAGTTAATAAAATATGGATTTTTTCCCTACACTCTCCATTGGACTAACCATGAATTTGCATCATCCATAGAAAATTTTGGTGCACAACACAAAAGTAAATATATAAAATTTGTCTCTAGCCATCTTTATGAGGAAAGGAACTCAATCAATCAGCATGAGTCATTGAATCTGATACATCAAATTGGGGTTTTCATAGAAATTGAGAAGCTACTAAAAATAATATTAATTTTGGAATGAAAGGAAGATCCAAATGAGATGATTTATTGGATTCTTCAGTTATATAATGTAAATATGAGATTATTTTTGGATTTTTGAGTTTTCATAAATCATAACTTGCTTAGAAAACTTGTGATGCTATCCTTATGAAGTAAATGGTGAGTGATGGAAATCAGGATGATGTTTTTTTGGAATGATATAAGTCACTCGAGGAATGGGAAGTCATAATACATTACATTATAATTCATATGATGTTATGACAATCCTAATGTTCTAAAAGTCATGAAGAAGTCATCATACAAGATGTTATTTGTGAAAGAGAATAGAATATGATGTGAAGTATTCTGACTACTACTCATCGATGTGAGGAACAACAGACATAGAGGGATGAAGATCATCCATATGAGAATCATTGTCATGATAATAATATATGGTTAAAAGAATAATACTACTGAAGTAAATTCCAACAATGTTATATTAGATCATGTATTCCGCTGATTCATCATAATCCATTCTGAAACCAATTAATGTTATAAATTATGGGTATCATTAAAACATAGGATATTGGGTTCTATATGAGGAAAACCTGAGTGGTTAATTTTTTAGGATCGATGAAACATATGAGTATAGATACAGATCAATCAGAAAAAAATCAACAATTTAGTCAACCTTTTTCATCATGTTGAACTAAATTTAAAGTGGTTCAAGAGAAAAAGAACAAATGAATTGATTATTTCATAAGAAGTGGTGGAAACTCATCAGACTGGTACTCACAATGTTCATCAGAGTGAAGAATATAATGGTCTATTAGAAACATTATAACACCAATAAATTCATCTGATTCTAAACTTCATCAGACAACAGATCATTGGTCTGAGGAATTTAAGAAATTGAGAAATACTTTGAAGATATTTTAGCTATGTTATTGCAACAAAATTACTACTGAAGGAGGTTTTGAATGTTAAAAATTATCTCAATATGTTAATAAGTGTATTTTAGTTTACTTGAACCATATGTATGATAAAGAATTCAATGTTCACAACAGGTCATTGTAATTGGTCATATTCAGTTTTTCATATGCTTTTATTCTAATGAAGAATCAGACTGAAGAAATGTTTGTAAAACATGAATAATTTTGATGTTAGGATAAGATTCTGGAATATTTGAGGAGATCCCATAAATATTGATGGGACATGAAGAAGTTAAATATGGATAATTAAATGAAAGAATAATTTAGAAATTGTGAATTTCATTGAGCAGGAAAAGGAATTCAGTTTTCAGGATTTTCATTTCTATGGTTGCTATAACAGGAGAGCATAGTACATTTGAACTTTGTCAACTAGAACTATTCATGCACGCTAGAGCTCATACAATTGTGGAATAGGTATTGAGTTCCCAAATAGTTTTTTTATTTTAGGTTGAATCAAAGGAAGATTATCATAGTGATGTTCAATGTTATTATTGAATCATTTTCGATCGAAAGAAATTTCATCATAACAAGTACATCAGAGTGAACCTATCAAAGAAAAAATTGTAGGAGAAAGGTTCATCTGATAGAATTCCATCGAATAGAGAAATTATGTGCTGCCAATTATGTCTCTACTCAATTAATTAAGAATGATCATAAGGATAATCATACTGAGACCAATTAGAAAGATCTCATCGAACATAGGTTACAAGATTGAGGAAAATCAGACTAATATTTTCTAAGGAAGTCTTACAAATTCAGTATCTAATGAATGATTCAAGAAAAGAAAATTCATTAATGAATTGTTACAGTTCGTGAATATTGAATGTAGGTAAATTTTGATTTAGATTACTTGTGGAGAAAGTGATGGAAGTTCTAAAGTGGATCAGAAAAGAAGTAAGAAATTAAATCATGTCACTATTGATACTTACCATTTTCTAAAGAGGCTTGACTATTTTATTGTGGTTTATAAATTGATATGTGAATGGGATATGAAGAGGATACATGAGTGTATAAAAAAATAACAATAAAGTTTCTACAAGGATTTTATAATTTTCCACTGCTTGTTCCTTTGTATTCCGGTAAGAAGATAGTGAACAAATTTATATTTGTGGGATTATCCAACATATAAAGGAGTAGTTATTTGTAAAAAACCTTATAAATATCATGTATTTACTTCTATTTATATTTTTGTCATATGAAAATTAATGTTGAGAAGTTATACTTTATGAGATCGTAAAATTAATAAGTTTTGTGGGCTCATAAATTTTATTAAAAATGTAAAGAAACATTCATGAAAAATAGAAAGGAACTACTGATTCACCCCCATTACTCACGATCCTATTTGATAACAACATATGATCAAAAATAGTATTAACTAGTTTACATAATTTCTTTTTATAACCTTTTAAAACAAACCCTTCTAATTGTTCCACATAAATCTCTTCATTTAATTCTCCATTTAAAAAAAGATATTTTGAAATCCACTTGATAGCCTTACAAATGATTAATTGAGGATAAAGAAAAAATTCTTATTAAAGTAATATATGATACAATAGAATAGGTATTCAAATAATCAATCCCTACTTATTTTATAAAACCATTAGAAACCAATCTAGCTTTAAATTCATGAATGTTACCATTAGAATCATACTTTTTTCTTAAAACCCATTTATTACCAATAGGGTTTGAACCTCTTGGTAAATCTATAATGTCCCTTGTATTATTCCACATAATGGAATCCATTTCATCATTAACTTTTGGAGAAAGAAACATCTCTAGATTTCATAGCTTCTATATATGTCTTTGGTCTATCTTTTTTATTCAATACTTCAAGATACTTATTTAGAAGGTGACTGTTTTGATTTCCATAATAAGAAAAACTATGGAATTAGGAAAAATAAAATCTAGATTTATATGTTTCTCCTTACTAATTTCTTTACTCAGTTTAGGTTAAACTCAATAATCTTTATTATTAGTTACTACTGAATTTAACCTAGATGGAGTACAAGAGATATGGATATAATAAATAAATTCCTCCAACTCATCTTTATAAAACATATTTTCAAAAAAAAAAAAGTACATCCCTTGATTTAATAATTATATTAGATCTCAAATCCATAATTATATATTCTTTCTATTTTATGTTTATCCAACAAAAAACACCTTTAATTTCTCTTGGACCAATTTTAGTTAATTAATGATCAAGAACTCTATAGTAATCTAAACACCCCTACACTTTAAAATAATAAATATTTGGTCTTCTACCTATCCAAATATCATAAAGGGATAACATAGATTTTTTAGAGGTAGTATTATTATCAATATGGAATGTATCCAATAAATCATCACATAATAAATTTAATGGTAACATATATTTATTAATCATGTAATTTACCATTTCTACTAAAGTATTATATTTCTATTTAGCTAATCCATTATATTAAGTTATATAAGGTGTATTACTTTGATGAATTATACCATTTTCTTAATTGAGTTAATTAAACTCCATTATAATGTATTTACAACCACTATATGAGAATATTAATTAAATATTTTTGACTAATTGGTTTTTATCTTCCGATATATACATCTAAAACAGATTACAAGCTTTATCTTTTCATATAAGAAGATATATATGTAAATATCTACATCAGTCATCCAAAAAATTAGTAAAATATATTTTTCAGCCATGATTCAATAACTCATTTAATTAAAAAATATCAAAATGTACTAATAATTATATATCATATTTCCATTTCACACTATGAAAAGTTTAGTTAAATATCACAGAATCCTCACATCATCCACATTTATTAAATTCATTTACAATGTTAATTAAGTTTAACTTTTTCATTGAATTTAATGAATTAAAATTAACATGTGATAAATGATCAAGAAACAACATAGAGATATTAATAAAGTATGAAGAATATTTTATCATATTATTAACGGATAGTTGATTCATTCCATGATTTCAGAACCCTTAATGCATAATCATTCCTCCCATTAATAAGATAATTTTTTCATATTTTAATGAAACTGAAAAATACCATCATAAATATTAGATCGAAATAAAATGAATTAAATCAAATATTGTGTACATAAAACACACTAAGAAGAGTCACCTTCTTCCCAAATGTAAAGTCTATCTCCACGCTTCCATGTCTGCTGACACTGATTCATGAATTATTTTGAAGGATTACTTCTTTTATGATAATACAATCATCAAATATTTTGAACATAGAATGATAATTCCAAACATAAATTGATTATTTTGAATCAATCCACCATTCCATATTCGTTGAGGTCATATTTAATTAGGACATCATTACAACTATAATCTCTTCAGTCAGCATTTTTGCAGTCGGGTTGTCAACATTATTTCAATAGCGACATTCCATTCCCAAATTCCATGGTTATCCACAAATAAATCATTTTTATTTTTATTAGAAGTGTTTCAATTCTTTTTTGATTTTATGACATTTTATTTTGATAGATAAAGAATAGTTTGGTTATTCCTTTACCTCTATGATATTAATCGTGGTATCAAATTTCTAATCCATACCCATGTCTCTCAACAGGTATTCATATTCAACGCAAATAATCTTTATCAATTGTTCTATGTAAATGTCATCACTTATATTAATATGTTATTTACCAACATATTTCCACAGAGGTAGAAATTTATCAATAATTTTACCAACATTAAAAGTTTCATTTATATTAATTTCAAGGGAGATCATTCTATTTTCTATAACAAGTATCTCTTGAACTTGATCCAACACTGGTTTTCTGTCAACCAACTTAATGTTTAAAAACTTTTCAATAAGAAATTTATTATTTCCTTCTTCCTTGGATTTGTACATGATCTCAAGGGTGTCCAATATCTACCAAGCATACGTAATTTTGAAAACATAGTAATAAAAATGATTTGATATTTTTTAGAATATATCCTCGACACAAAACATTATCATCTTCAAATTTCTTCCTTGTTTAGTAAATGTGATCAAATCGAGTAACATAAATTGTTGTTCCATCAGGATTTAAAGTAGGCTCATTAGGAATATGAGGAGGATTTGGTTATTTAATATAAAAAATCATCAACTTCGTAAGAATAATCATCATCTTGTTTTTCCACTTGGAGAACTTGTTTCCATCGAAATTTTAATTTTTGACCATATCATGGTTCATCAAATTGAGGGATTTAGAATAATTATTCTAGGTAATTCCTTGGACTCAAAACCTTTTCAATGCTGGAATATAAGTAAGTAGATGGAGAAGAAAGACTGAATCTTGATGCACGAATTCAATTCACTTAAAAAATGTTTTGATCTACCCTCACATTATCAGCTTAGGGTTCTCAATGGTAGCTTACATAGAGTATTTCACAAATATTTAGGTAATATGAAAAATATTTATTTTCTAGCCCCATAACATTGATGTTGGGGATAATATATGGATAATTTATTTTATTGAAGATTATTTAACCTCATAAATGTTATCGTCATCATTTACTTATAGATCATAATAGGTGTGAATAATAATGGTTTGATCTCATTATTTCAATCAAAGAACATCTTGGTTCTACTAAAACAAGACAACTCTTAATGGTTGAAGCCTGTTCGGATTTCAAAAAATAAAAAACCAACTATTACGACTAATCAGTTTATTAGTCATTTTTATAAAATATTTTATTTTAATATATATATATATATATATAATATTATTATAATATATATTTTCAAAATAATTTAAAAACTTTTATATAAATATATATTTTTATAGAAATACTAATTCTCAAGGATCCTTTTATTGGGGATGAGCTATGGGAATTCTTCCCCCAAATCTAATGTGAGATTCCACATATATGTCCACCTCATCATTACAAGCTATATGTTTTTTTGAATAATCAAAATGTGTCCACCTCATCAATCTAATCCATATGTGTTTTGACCAATCAAAACAATTTATTCCTTTTATTATTATTATGAATAAAAATATAACACCCTTACACCCACAACTCCTGCCGTCAATTTTATCCTCTACCAACACCATTTCTAAAGTATCTAATTGTTTTTGTGAATTGGACTTTACAATAACATGACTGGTGATTCTATGAAGTACCCACTTGTTTCTAATTTTATTAATTTTATATTATTATGGTGATATCATTACATTAGGTAATCACCCAATTTCACTTAAAAAATCAATACATGTCGTAGGATCTGTTTTCATTTTTGTGGGGTTGAGGTTTCCCATTTTACTGGTAAACAACTAGAAGTATTCAAAAAAATACTATGTTTCAATATATGTTCAATAAAATTGGATTTCAATTATAGTTTTCAACTCCTTATAATTGAAAAACTTTATTTTACATGCTTGTCATGGCAGATTCACTACTAGAAAACTGGGTTTATCCAGCACTAGGGATTTAACAGCACCAAAAAAAGAACTCTTAAATGGGTACCTTTATTTGTGATATAAAAAATAATAGATAAAGGGGGTTTTATCAGTTCTTGATAAAAAACACTGATTAATGGATTTCTTTATCAATTATTTTTTAGAAGTGTTGATTAAGACCCCCCCCCCCACTTTATGAGCACTTTTTTACTACCGCTGATAAGGGTATATTTCAAAATATATATATATTTAATTAAAAAATATATTGATATTTAAATATATTTATATTGATATAAATATTATATTTATTTTTTAAATATGTTTTTAATGAGGCTAAAAGGCATTCACACTTAATATATAAAATATTTAGTAAAAATGCATTATAGAATAATTAAAAGATAATAATTAATAATTTGATAATTATTATCAATTAAAAGTCAATTAAAAACAATTTTCAGTTAAAAAATTAAAAAATTATTGAAATGTGTAAAAGATATTGAAAATATAACTTGAACTTCAAAAGACAATAAATTTTTATCTGAGTGTTTGTTTGGGCTAAACCACATATAAAGTCAAATATTGTGATGATATCTACATAGAACGTACATTTTGGAACTCCAAATCACATTTTTCAAGTCTAATAATGTCCAAAAAGTCCTTCAAAACAATGTATTTAGTTAGTGCCTCCCAATTTTTTAACATTTGATGGAATTTCAACCTCATTTAAGGGGGTCTAATTGTCCTTTTTGGTGGGGACAAAATTTATTCTTAGGTATTACATTCATATTGATATTATAATTTTTATGTTTTGTCATTTTTTACAATAGGGTTTTATTTATTATTATATAAGTACATATTTTCATATATTTACTTATAATAATTCACATTTATAAATACATATATCAACATATTAAAATCTAAATGTATTTTTAAATATATAATCTAAATATTTTTTATTCATTTTATTTAAAGTTAAAAAATTCAATTTTATTTATCATATAAAAATTCAAAAATATGTATATATATACCTATATAAGTAATACTTATATATAATTAGGATTGAGTCAATAAATAGATATATATGTTTATGTGTATTCTAATATATGTAAATGATCACATATTCTAAAAAATTATTTAAAAAATATCAAACCATTTTTTACATTATAAAAAATATATATAATTTTTATATAAATTATATGTGTGTATTAATAAACAGTACTTATTTATATTATAATTAAATAAATATATGTATATAAATATCACACAAACATATATTTTTTATAAATATATTTAAAATAATTATATAAATATATGAATGAGAAATATATAAGTAAATATATATATATATACAGACACAAAAAAAATAGAAGTATCATTAAATATAAAAAAATGGTGTAGTGGTAATTGAGTTTCTTCTTCAAAGTTGATGTGTAGGGTTAGAATTCAGGAATATATAGGAGGCTAAAACATTTTCAATTCATATTTAAAGGGATAGAGAATTAAAGATCACTGATAAAGGTGTCTTGGAAGCACAGATAAAGAGTTTGATCTCATTGAGGCCTGAAAAATATAATTTTACCCACTTTAAAAATGTTTTGTAGTGTTTTTAAAGACTTACCTTTAACAATACTTAAGTAGATAACACTATATAAGAACTGTTAATGACAATTTACTAGTACATCAAAAACCCAGTTTTGTAGTGGTGTTTATACCATTTTGGAGTTGCATTATGAAACAATGTCATTTTCTAATACAATTTTTAGTGCATAAAACTTCGATTTTTCTGTGTATTTTGTCTTGAAGATCACACTCTTGACTATTATGAAGTAATAATATGTTTTTATAATGTATTTTAATTTTAATATTTTGTTCCCCTTATTAATATGATTTCAATTTCATGTAATTTTTTTTCGGTTATTAATTTTGATGTATAGTGTGATATTTAATTAAATTCTTTTTGAATTTATATACACTATTAGAGAAATGGGATCATGAGGAGTGTTGATGTGGATGAATTTTTAAGGAATTTTCTGATAGAATATTTTCAACTTCCTGATAAATAGGTAAAAAAACTAAATTTAATTATTTTAAATTTATGTTCAAAAATTTAATTTACATCATTTGAATATTAAATCCATAAATTTCTCATCTCATGTAATATTTATTGTGTCATGATTTATTCCTCTGTGCGTGCTTACGAATCTATAAATATTAACTTATCAATTGTATTAAGTTATATAAAATATTAAAATTTTATAAACCATTTATATATATGAATGATGAAACTGAATATGAAAATAAATATACACTTTACTTATTTTATTCAATTAATTTTGTATCACTTATATGAATAAAACATATCTTACATAATCACAAACATATTTCATCACAATTTTTATCCAAACATCAAAGTATGTGATTCATAATATACATAATGTTGGATATGCACTATAATTGTAATATTGTATTGTGTGATAAATTAAGACATACATCACATTCAATTATATCAAGTCAATATATCCAAAAATATCTCAATGTGTTGATTAATAACTGAATGTAACATATAGTCAATATGAAATATTTCCAATATATCGTACACAATGATAGAGTAAGATGTATTTCACAATAAAGGCATCTACATTACATATTATATAATTAAATATGATATCCCTATTTTAGTGCATAACCAACATTAATGTATATCATGAATCATATACATTTATGTATGGATGAAAATAATGATGGTATATTCTTGAGTTGAGGCAACATACTTTTTATGCATCATAAATGATATGACATTAATTTAATAAGACAATAATGGATTTTTCCAATCCATATTAATGAAAAAATATATATTTGGAGCTTCGATTGAAATGTAACCTCACTAATAAGAAATAGGCCTTTAGTGGTGCTCGAATAGGCTTTTATCAGCTCTACAAAATAACTGACTATCGGAGCGTGCTTAAAAGTGGTATTCTTTTATCAACACTGGAAAAACACTGATAAATGGGTCCTTTATTAGTGCTATAAAAAGCATTGATAAATATCCCCTTTATTTGAAGTTACCGAGAATGAAGTGGAAGACCCCAAATGGGATTTTATGTTTTTACCATTGATGGTAAACATGAGATCATCATCATTAGTGAAACGTTTTCTAATTACCACCTTTGGATCCCATACGAGTAATTTTAAGAACAAAATAATCATAAAATACCTTATTTGATCTGAAGACATGCACAATGTTTTCTTGTCATTAGAAATCATTTTTCTATGAATCTGAAGCATAATTCATATATATCATCTACACATACTTCAAAAATATTTAGGAACACCCATCGTCAAAATTAAGTTGCGGTCACGGAATTCTGATGACACCATCGATGCTCTGAGTATCACCACACCGCCTTTCTTGCGATGAAATAATGTGCTCAATATGACGACATGGATCCTCAAACTCACTATATTATATGTCTGGGATATAAGGATAAAGATGAGGGAAAATTATATGGTTAATTCCTCTACCCCTCTATATATTGTATGTATACAATTACTCGTAATTGCATGCCCAACACCCCCCCACCCCCACCCCCGAATAATTAACACACTATACAAACAATATTTTGACTACTAAATTGTGTCATAAATATAATATATTATTATTATGACATTCTTGTTATATAATAAATATATTACTAGATAATACATAGGACAGTAACTCAACTCAATGTTCCCGCAAATATTAAATGAACCTTGAATATTTTAAACTAATATTCGTTCAAATAATATTTACATATAAAAAACATTTATTAAATAAATTCAATAAGAATTATTCATTACATGAATAATTTGAATTTTTTATTTCTTTTGCGATCGTATTAATATGGACTAAATTAGGAACCCTATTGGGGGGCCCACCATTTCCTATGTACCTATTGAACCGAATAGGGATTATTCTTGAATATGTTATTGTGTGTGACCCCCTAGGTCGTTATCTCGATAGTAATTAACACTATTCACATACCAATAGAAGGATATAGTAACCCATCATAGCCCCTAAAGATATAAGGATAGTCCCAATAGCGATAATAAACCAACAAACACACACTATATAATATTATCTCCTTGTCTTTGATATCTCATAAAGAAGAACACAGACCTTTATCGTCATCCTTTTCTTTATTTATTATTTATTGATCAAACTAGATGGATTTACCCTCAAATAATATGTTCATTGTCTTATGAAGGTACTACCATCCGGATCAAACAACCCTGAGATATATAACATCCTTAACGTGGAATCCACCAACACTTTCAAGACCATTCAATCAATGACATTCCAAAAAATGATAAACCCAACACCAGAAACCTCATCATGATTTCATTATCAAGGTTTTTTTCTTGAATCAAAGTATGTGATGAAATGGAACACAATGGAAATGATCCCATGTCAAGAGATCGTTATACATGTTCATATATAAGACCATCCAATAACACCCAAAAAATGTGTTATTACTATTAGAAGTCTTTTCCTCATGATCTCACCACTAAAGATCACCAAGTTCAAACAACATGAGAAGAAGTATAAATGATTATGATCCCCCAACCCTTGATAGTAAAACAACTACTTTTTCTATCCAGTAAGATGCATCTAGACAATAAAACCATTTTCATGATTAATTTCATAGTATCTCAAAGTTATAAATATTACCTAAGATCTACTATAACCTTTTTATATGACATTTAATCTATTGAAAATAATATTAAATACTAGACACAAAAAATATCTACACGATAATGGTAATTACAAATCATGTATATCTAACCGTACACAAAATATGGTAATAAAAAATATTGTATTGTTGGGTGTAGGGAACCCACTTTTACAACACTCCCTCATGCACTAGATCTAACTAGGAGACCTTACTTGTGAGCTCATAAATGATTAAGATCATGTTTCTTCTGAGTCATTGGTTTAGTTACTAGGATTTCCTTGATTCTTCTACGTGGAATTTCTGTTAAATATGACCTCACCTCCTTGAGTAAAACCACTCAATAGATGGTATCTCTGATTTTATCCCTTTTTTCAATATCAAAACATGACATCTTGATCAGAATGAATATTATAATTTAAATCATGTCAATTCCTTAATTACTAGGTTTGATTCCATGAATTAGAACAAATTGTTTCATTTAACTTCTTCTTAACTAGAATAGAATATTCAACATACTCGGTATTTGTAATTATGGATACCACTAGATTTTATAATCTTGTATCGCACACCACATTTATCCTAACTGAAATATTAGATCAAATTGATCTAAAGAAAAATAGTTTGAGTACCCTAAAAACTAGTATCCTTTCTTATCGACTTACAAGGTACATATATTTTGTATTTATGGAAATATGATATTATAGTTCTGACTATATCACTTTTATTTCTCCTTGATATAAATAATAATGTCCTACTATAATGTATATCTTGTAAATATCAATTTTTTAGATATCATGGAATGTGTGGTTGATCCATCACTTAATAAAATGGATTTCAGTTCACCACTTTAATCTATTCTATTGTCTCAAACATGTCAACATTGAGAGATAATGTCCTGTTCCATTGGTAACAATTATCTCTTGAATTGTTCCAGCTCATATTTTTTTAAATACCATGTCACTATATGTATGATTGACTTGGTCCAAGAAACCATTATGTCTACCTCAGCAGATCATGTTTCATAGAACTGAGGTTTCTAATATAAGTCAATCACTTGAGAATAACATTCATTCTAGTCTAAACTAACATGAAGACCAATATATTTTTTCCATATGCTTATTAACTTATTTCACTTGGAAAACAAAAAGTAAGTCCCTCTATCCATTGGTAGACACATAGAAAACATTAATTCTAAATGAATATTATTTGATCAAGTTTCTTAATTCGATCCTAAACTAGATTTTAGTAACTTTCAAACATTATTAGCATTCTATTATGTGAAAATACCTTTTATAGTTACGTCATATAGATTCCTTCCATGATTGGTGTTCATTGAATCCAATTCATAGTAATGATCATAGTTATTATCAATGAAATGTAAAATTTTAAAAGATTTTGGAAGATCGACTTGGTATAACCAATTGAGCCTTATCGATACTACACATGTATCATCTATGTATAATATCATTTGAATATCCACCGCTACATTCAAAAAAATAAGCCCCTTTTTGCTTTGATACATGGAATCTATTATTATGTTTTAGTCGATCCTTTCAATATTAGATAATTTCCATATACTTCTCAATGAATAATATATCACAATTTTTTGTGAATAAAAAACTCTCACTATGGATTTATCCTTTCTATGTAGTGTCTGTCTCCGGAACATTCCTATTCTATATTCCCATTTGGAACATGTTACTGTTTCAAGTATATATGCATCTTTTGAATTCACTAAAGACAAATAAATATGGATTCTACAATATAAAATTAATTTGAAATCATAAAATATTTTTAGAAAACATTTTTAACATTGTCATAAAAATACAATATTATGTGTAACTTTTAAAAGTACTTTAAAAAATTTTGAGTTTAAAAGATTGAAATTTTATAATTTGAAAATTATATCCAATTATTTATCATTTAATATATATAATGGTATCCAAATAATATTATTTCAATAAGATAAAATATTTTATCATGGAAGGAAAAACCTTCTGATATTTTTAAAAATACATTGGTTGAAGTTCTACATAATAAAACGAGGAAATAGAAATTCTTTTTGAAAATTTTTTTATGGTAAATTTGATATTCATAGGAGTTAAGACATATTATGTTTTCAAAATATGATAGGAAAATTTTGGTGGGAAGAGGAAGACATGAACACAGGTGATAAATTGTCATTTAAGAGGATGATAAATATTCATTGTATGGTTTCATGTTTTATAAGGAAAAGTATTCATCAATAAGGATGATTTGAATAAATTTTGATCATTATATATTTAAATAGGTTATACCATATGAAATGAACTAAAATATAAATGAGAAACATTATACCTCATGAAAGTAGACTATGTTAAAAAAAACCCTTATATTTTAGGGAAGTTATAAATCATAAACCAATGTAAGGAATGGAATAAATGGAAGTGAAATTTTGTAGATGGAAATTAATTTAAGATATTATAAGTAAATGGTAATTAGTTTCACCATAAAAAAATATTATTGGTACATAATATCAAAAGAGGCCTCGGTAAAGTGTGATAGAGTCGGATCCCCATAACATTAATCTTATGTTCATTGAATTGCCTATAACCTTTTTTATAAGAAAAATAAATATATTAATTATATATTTAATTTCCTTTTTAATAACTATTATTTTTCATATTAATCATTTATAATCATTCATTATGTGTATATTAATTATTTATTATCTATTTTTAATATTGAGTGTGAGTCATCTTGATCATTTTGAACTTATTTCATGATTTCATTATCGATATTAATTATTCTCGAAAATTTAATAATTATGTGGTCATTCAAGGTACTGTAATTGATTATTTATAATTTTTTTAAATGATTTTATTCCATTCTATATGATATTTTGTTACAATACTTAAAGATAAACTCGGTGATAAGCATCATTTGGTGATTTTTAACTAATGAGTGGTGGTATCCTGGTGAATGTGTTAATTTTTTATTACCATTAGAAAACCAAAATAATATATTCTTTTATATTTATTTCATATATTATCATTAATTATATTCTCATAGTCATCCAAGATATTATTTTATATCTTTGTTCAATTATTTTGTAAGACCAACCCAAACATGAACATACAATAATTAATGGATGATTATGACTATGAATGTGGTTTATTATGGTAATAATATCATTATTACCTAATTATAATGATTTTATTAATATAATTTTTAATTTTTTGAATTATATTTTCAAATTTCTTAATAAATAATAATTAAAATAGAAGAAAAAATGAGATTTGTTACTTCATGGAGGCAATAGTCTGCAGAACGCATGGTTAACACCTTTATTTATCAATGAACAAGAGAGAAAGAAGGTGGATGATAATTTTTCTATTAATAATAATAATTTTATTACACATTTAATATTTATTATCAAAGTTTATAATTATAATGGGTTAAGAGAGGTGGTGGTAAAAAATAGATGTTGTCACATCTTGGAGGCGATAGTCCACACAATGCATGAATAGAGGTTTCATTTTCCATAATTGAAAATGGGGATGGGGTCAATAGTTATTCCACTATCATAATAAAATTAATTATAAAAAATACTAATTTAATTATATAGTATTTAGAAAATTATAATTTAATAATTCAGTTCTAAAGCAAATGAAGTTTTTAAAAAATGGTTACTCACTTTGAAATCATTACAGTAACATCTTGTTACATGTTTTCGGGTATTCCATGACCCTAGTTTTGATAAAATTTAAGATGGGTACTGTTTCAGGGTATTAGCATAAAATATGAATAATTATTAAATCTTCTTTGGATGTGTACAATATGTACATGGTTAGGGGAAACTATTCAGTTTGGCCTATAAAACCATGCACCCTATTGAGAGCCACTAGAGGGGGCGCACAGTTAGGGAACACAATTTTTCAAATCGTGAAGACACCCCTCCAAACTATGAACCCCATGGATATTTGTGAATGAAAAATTTTCACATCCATATTATATTCATGCATCAAAATATTTCACCCTAAACAGAGGACCAATAGTGGCGCATAGTTAGGTCAAATGATTAAGGTGTACTACTTGTCTAATCATGCTTCCCTCCCTATGAAACTATGTCAATGATTTAAAATTCCTAAAAAAATTAATTTTATAATTAATTAATCCGTATTATTTGAGGCCAATCACCACAATTCTACCCTAGCACAATTTTTTCATCCTTAGAATCTACTACGACACAATTATGGTCTCTTTAAACCCAATTCTTGTCATATTGAAGTGGAATTGAGCTCATTCGATATCCTCTAGGTAATTATATATTATCTTGTGTGTTTTATTACATTAAATATTTATATCCTCCTTATATTTTGATATAGCATCATGTAATATAGGTTTCTAAACCTTATATTGTTAGATCATTATTCGTGGTTTTGTTACGATATCATTCGTGCCATTATTCTTCCATAGCGATTTATGTTGTGGGTGTTGAATTATTAATATTTTATTTAATGGTAAGTTATTCAATAATTTTTTCCCATATGATTTAATCCTTCAATTATTTGATTAAATTGGAATGATTTTTTAATTGATTTAGAAACATGAGCATGTGATGATTTGATCATTGATTTGAAATGGGCATGTGATTTGAGAGATACTCAAATTTCAATGGAATTGAAATCCTAGGATGCATTTATGAAAAATGATGGCTTGATTTGGAAATTGTTTTTATGAAATTATTTGATGATTGAACTTGATAAAACTGATTTAATTGAATTGTGATTTTAAATGGCATGAAATGATGAAAGCGAATTGTTTTTTTAATTAAAATGCATGTGAAAAATTGAAAATGTGAAATAATATTATGAAATGTTTTAAAATTATTAATTGAAAATTTTATTTATTTTTTGTTTGAGTAACATGTTAGAATGGGTAATTTTAAATAAGACAATAATTTCAGTACCTTGAATTCCTGGGAATGGATTGATGATGAAATTTTTTTCTAAAATAGTTGTGGCATGACTTCCCATAGTGGGTTCGCTAATTAGGGTGTATATTTACCATGATTTTCTCCCATATGAGGGTAATTGGGTGTGAAAAAATGAATAGAGTGGAGATCATTATGAGATGTGTTAGGATCCTATTACCTGGTAAACTGGCTTACCATGAGGCTTTTGTATGTGGTGTTTTGAAATGATTTGTGACTTTATTATACATTTCAATTATTATTATTAAATATTTTATTCACACCATCTAATTTATATAAACTATTTTAAATAAAAAATTTATCTAATCATTCATGAATGTTTTTTTGATATATCAATCGTCTATTTTAACGAATGCATGTTTAGGATTAAAATATGAAAAATGAAGTACATGGATATTTTTGTTTAAATTGATAACATAAATAATAAAATTTTATGGTATTGAATGTGGAACACTTCGTGAGACCCTATTGGGATTTATATCTCACATCCTACCTTTACCTTTAGTCATTTGTATAATTTTTCATAATATGTATGTGAAATAGAAAAGATCCACTTGGAGGTGGTTGAAGTTATTGATCCTTTGACATTGAAATGGTGATGGGGACTCGTAGAGTTGTTGTCCCCTTATTACACTGGGATTTTGTGACTTTTTTCTGGTTGACATTATTGTTTCCTTTGGGATGCTCGCCTACCTGTTTTTTTGTGCCTATCTATTTTTGGTAAATTCTCTTTTTCAGCATGTCAATCATGTTAACTTATATATTTTTCCTTCCACTATTTTTTGGAAAATTCATACCCTCTTTTCTCATGTATGATGTAAAGTGAGTGTTTCAAATCCATAGGGATCAAGAACACACTTTATACTATGTTAGTATCAGCTCAGGTATCAGGGTACCAAGTTATCTGGAATGTTTCGTGAAAACATGTTATCAAAGTTCCATGTTAAGAATATTTCCATGATGTAATTATGTTTTTTGGTAAGTCTTTATGGGACTAATGAGGTTGTTATGGGTGTGTTTCTTTCCAACTCTCACTGTAAAAAATCTTTAACTCACCATGGGTGTTTTGGAGAAGTTTCTTGAGGAATGTTTTGATATCAAACTATTATTTTACCAATATTTATTTGGGTATGTTGAAATCAAAATCATTAAATATTATATGATGGGTTTGATAATCACATTTATCTTTTATAAGTTGTTGAACCGAGTAATCTTATCAGTTTTTAGTTTTGTTTTTTGATGTTGTGTAGAATCAGGCCTCCAAGAAGACTTTTGCATCAACCCTAGGAGGAAGTTGATGATGAACCAAAGTGATTGTTGGGAAAAATCATTGAAGGTAACATTGCAACATTTTTGGGTTGCTTGTGTTTGTTGAAGTTCATGTTTTCCTTGGTGAATTGTCGAGTTCTAGAAATTTTTTTGACAATCCACATTGACAAAGATCCATGAAAAAGGAATGGATGATTGATAGGCGGTACAAAAGAATATATACAATGTGGAAAAGTTGTGAATTTATCGAAGATAGTCTTTATGTATTGGATTTCACGAATACATAAAAAATGATGACGGTGATTCTTCACGAATACGACGAGCTTCGCGAACGGAACCATTGAAGAGAATTGCGATAGTAAAGGGCATTACAATTGAAGATTAAATGAAAAGGTTTTAAGATATTGATGGATCGCTCTATGATTACAATGAGCTCTGTGATAGGAAAATTGTCATGGTGCTTCGTGAAACATAGTGAATTTCAGCAGAAATTTTGGAGCATCGCATTTTGAGATGACGTGGCACTGACTTCACGCAGATGGTTTGAGTGTTGGTGGAACCGCCTATATATATGCATTGACCCCCTCAAGAGATGTATAGAGATTTCGATGAAAATCATTTTCTCTAAAATTATGAAGGTGGTTTGCGAAGTCATCGTGCTTCACAAAAGGAAGGAGGTTTGCGGTGACTAATCTTGCTATGTGAAATAGGCATGCTCTATGTTTGCTCAGTGAGCTTCACGAAGGAAGTCACTCTATAGTGTTCTGAGAATTGAGAAGGCCTGAGCTCTATGAAGGTGTGAGATTTTCTAAAAGGTAAGAGCTTTGCTAAGGCCTGTTTGTGCTTCGAAAAATTGAGATCTTCGCAAAGTAGGCTGATTTGTAAAGGTAAATCCAAAAGGTTATTGCCCAATGGTTAAGGGGAAATGGCTATTCATCAGTGGATGAAATTTGTACTTCAATATAGCATCTACATACAGTATAGTATGCATTCATTATGGGTAATGAAGAGACCTATAGGTCTATAAACTGTGATTGGATCTTCTAAGAAAGCAGTGAGCTCACTTTAGTTGAGAGAGTAGTGAGTTGTCAAATTGTGAATGGTTTTAAACCAGGAGTGATAGTGAGTCCACATTGAACTTTTAAACAGAAGTGCGCTTAGAGTGGAATTAGTACATCGGCACACTGTCAGTGTATGCTCCTTGGACGTAGCCTAGTGAGGGTGGACTAAGTGAATATTTTTGTGTCCTGTTCATGCTTTAAGGATTATTCACACTCTGCTACGGGAAGGAGCGAGAAGAGGGATTTATCAAACATCAAATCAAGATCAAAAGGGGCAGTTGTTTTAATATGTCATACCCTGATTCACCCCCCATCTCAGGGTATATATCCTAGTGGAACTAACAGTGACGGATTCCTCCTCTGGACAAGAATGTTTTTGAGATTATTGTGCATGTTTTCGATGCTCTGGGATAGGCACCAACACCCAATTTTGTTCAAGATACAGTTGTGGACCCTCAAAGGGATTAATCTCATAACTCTTCTCAGGTGTTTCTTCTCCATATTCCACTTTAATTCCAAGTATCTGATGATCCTCAAGAGGCTCAGGATTGGTTAAGAATGATGGAAATTCTATTTGAATTCTTCGAAATTCCTAATTAAATTAAGGTGAAATGTTCCACCATCAAGAAAGAAGGCCCTAGTTTGGAGATAGTGATATTTGATGGTAACAGTGAAGAAGCATGAAGGTTTAGAGTATAAGATATTTAGAGATCTTTTAACTGATTTGTTTTATATAAAATATATTGTACTGACTATGTTAATAGAGTTTATAAACCTCCAATAGTTCGTTTAGACCCTGACATAACATGGAAACATCTTTTATGAGCTTCTACAATTTTAACATAATATTGTATCATGTGAGAAGATGAAGATTGGCGATTTGAGATGGTTCTCCAACTTGATATCCATTATAAGGATTTCTTAATAAATCCCAATTTATATGATTACATAATGGTTAGGGTATTGATAGTTTATATTGAACTGGCTCAAAAATCAGGGTTCACTAGAGCTCCATTTTCTCCCAATGGATGTTTTATAAGTTCCATTATTTGAAAGAGTAATCATGATGAGTCTCCTGGTGGTTCCCGCTTGTATAAATATTATAGACCTCATGCAGTTCTTAAAATATTCCCTTTGAATTGTTCTAATGTAGAAAGGTTAGGAATTGGAGACATGTTTTTTAGGGGCCTAAGATCTACAGTTCTTGTAGTTGTTCGAGACACCTACAAAAAATTTCCATTTAGTTTATACCTCACACAATGGAATGGGTTCATAAGAAACTAATGTTACTATGGTGCAATAATATTTTTTTATACCTAATTAGTTCTAGACACATGCATCCTGGATAAATCTTATTCAAAAAATGGAAGAGTCTTCACATGAAGTAGATATAGATCTAGTATTTGTGAGAGGTACCATTACTATGGCTTCAACATTAGGGACTATTTTATTTGATGTATGTACATCTCATTCATTTATAGAATCTCATATTATTAACCAGCTAAATATTCCTATAGAGATTTTATATTATGGGATAAATATTAATACGCTCTTATGAATAATGATTAAGTAGGTTCTTCATTATCATTCATGTTCTTTTTCTTTTTTAATGTTTGACCATACACATTATTTTATTGTTCCCGATATTAAACCACATTATTTCATCCTCTAAAGATATTGAATCATTGTAAATTAGGAATAAATTTATTGTTGTCTTTATTGGGTCTCTATTAATTCACTTGTTGGAAAGTGCCATGTTTTTCAGGGGGGAATGTGGCCCAATGTCAAGTTGATAAGGACCATATATTCCATATTTAGGATGGGTAATATTAGTATTTTATTTTGACATGGAGTGATAATATATGAGTTATAATCTCCCTCAAGTCATAGTTTAGTTTCTCGATGTGTTGCCTTATGATTTCTTTGGTCTTCCACTGGTAAGAGAGGTAAAGTTCACTATTAATTTAGTTTCTAGTACTAATCTAGTTTATATTACTTTTTACTATACGAAACCCACTAAATAAAAAGATTTAAATACTCAATTGGATGTTCTTTTGGAGAAAGTATACATTCTACCTACTATGTCACCTTGGCCGGTGCTTGTTATCCTTGTAAATAATGTTAATTTAACCCTTCAAATTTGTGTTGATTATTCGAAACACAACCAAGTTATAGTAAAGATCAAGTATTCAATTTCATGGTTATATGATCTCTTGACTAGTAGAAAGGGGGGAAGTGGTTATCTAATATTGATCGTTGATCTGGTTATCACTGTTTGAGAATAAAAGAATATGACATTTTTAAGACTAACTTCTGGATAAATTATGGTCAATTTGGGTATATTATTATTCCCTTTGTCCTAACTAATCCACATACAGTCTGTATGGACTACATGAATAGAATTTTTCATGAGTACCATGATATTTTTTGGTGGTTCTCAAGGATGGTATTCTATTTTACTTTGATTAGTATCATGTTTATCATCTAAGGATAGTTTTAGAAATCATGATAAACCACATAATATATTCAAAACATTGAAAGGGCATTTTTTGGATTGGGGAAGTGAAATTACTGGGACATGTGGTTTTGGAACTTGGTATCTTAATTGATCTTAATAATGTGTAATAATTTATGATATGGAAGAAACCACATAATATTTTAAAGATAAGATGCTTCTTATGTGTGGTTGGATATTACTATAGATTTTTTATGGATTTCATGAAGTTTTCTTCTTCAAAAAACACTCTCACTCAGAAGGGAGTGAAGTCTATTTGGGATGAGAAATGTTTGAGATCATTTGTTGAGTATAAATTTTTGCAAAATTATGATCCAATGTTGAATCATCTTGTGGTCGAGTACGTATATATTGACTTTTTTGATAGATCAGGTTTGTGTTTTGGATGTGTTCTTAGGTAGGCTGATTAGGTGGTATCCCGTGGTTCTGAATAACTTATGCCACACAAGAAGAATTATTCAACCCATGATCATGAACATTCATTCCTGATGCATGATCTTAAGAGTTGTGGAATTTCTTTTTGAAATAATGATTTAGCATTTATTCATAATACAAAATCATGAGTGATATATTCTCTCAAAAATATTTGAACCAATGATAGATGCATTGGGTGGTGTACTTTTAGTCATTTTACATTGATAATGCCTATACACTAGGGATTGGAAATTCCATTATTGACACCTCTAGTATAAAACTACCATCCTATGATGGGAAATAATCATTATAGGAGTAAAAGATGATGTATATTTTTTCACAGTTGCATTTGGGAGTCCAGGAAGAAGGAATCAAGGTTGTTATAGAATTTTTTTTATTGAACTTCAATCTTATTGAGATGATTTTTTTGGATAAGTAGTTTTATGATGAATTTAGTGTCATTAGGGACTCCGTTTATTGTAAAGAAACCATCTGTGAGTGGTATTTCTCTTTTGAGTGTATCATGTGTTTCCCGAACTAGTTTGTTGTTCCTTTGTCTGTGAGAAATTATCTAATAGAGGATTTCCTTAATTATTATTGGGTAGTGAATCCTAGAATTAAAATGATGTTTTATGACATATGATGACAATTTCGCTGGATAGGTATGATAGGATACATCGCTAACAATGCTTCATATTTTTAATCCAATCAGAAGATAAAATATGAGGACTATAGGCCATTAGGTTTTCTACAACCCCTTACAGTCTCGACTTAGAAGTGGGGTGAGATCTCTATGAAAATTATGGTTATATTGTTTCATACCCTTAAAAAGAAGAATGTGATATGTGTTTTTATTTATATGCTGACCAAATCAGATCACTTTATCCGAATTCATGATATAACCAATGATGTGGTGTTGGGAAATCTCTATGTGAATGATATCATTCTATTGCATAGAGTTTCATATACTATAGTCTCTAATAGAAATCCATGTTTTGCTAGTCTTTTTTTGTGATGCCTTTAGGTGAGATAGTGTTATAGATTTAGTTTAGTAAATAATACCATCTGTAGATGGATGTACAGATAGAGAGAGATATACAAATTCTTGAGGAGATGATACATTCTTGTGTTTTCATCTTTGGTGGATCATGGGATAAAAACATGGTATAGGTTTGTTTTTCTAATAACAATAACTAATTGTTCACAATAAGAATAGATCCTCTTTATCCCTTGTATGGTAGATCATGTAGATATTTTTTTGTTGGTCGGAGATGAGTGAAATTTCCTTTTTTGAAAAAGTTTTTTCAATGAAATGAAACCAATGATTTATTTTATTCATCATAGAATTTTTATGGCACAATTTCAGTAAAAATATTATGTAGTTCTCCGTGGTGACCATGTGTTTCTGAGAGTTTCACATCGTTTAGGTCATCAACATCTTTGGAATCGGGGAATCATTCACCCCTTTTTATGGGACTATTTGATATTATTGAGAAGTTAGGGAAATTGAATTATCATTTAGAACATCCACAATAATTTATATTAATACATAATTTGTTCCATGTGTTATAGCATTAGAAGAATCTTTTTAACCCATATCAGGTCTCGAGTTGTGAGGATATCGAAGTTGATATTGATCTATCCATGATTGAGTATCCAGTTGGGATTGTTGATTATATTAAAAAGGTTATTCATTGGAGTATTATACCTTTTGTCAGTGTGATATGGAATCATTGTTAGGATTATCAA
This sequence comes from Viscum album, assembly GCA_963277665.1. Classification (NCBI taxonomy): domain Eukaryota; kingdom Viridiplantae; phylum Streptophyta; class Magnoliopsida; order Santalales; family Viscaceae; genus Viscum; species Viscum album. The sequence goes on from OY728133.1 coordinate 1,975,726,337, forward strand.
TGATACATGGTATCATGAGGCACTGATGATACAGTAGTGGTATCATTTATTTGTTTTGGAAAATTGTGGACAGGCTTTATAGGGGAAGAAATTCTTTTCTATGGAGTTCATAACATCCCATTACCTTTTTAGTTATTTTTTGTCTGGATTTTTGATATCCATTATGTCATATATTATTTCAGGATGTTTTCAGTAAAATTTGGAAAATTTTGGAAGAACATTGGGTTGGGAATTGGTAGCGCATGGTTAGAGAAAACCATGTAGTTTGGCCCAGAAAACTATGTGCGTTTTTAAGATCCACATAATGGGCAGTCTTGTTTCTTTTTATAGTGAAACTAACCATCCAAAATGTTCACCCCGTAGAAGGTGGAAAATTCACTGTTGGGGAACATATAGTTTAATTGTGAAGGAAAATCATGCACCCCAAACTGAGGACCTGTATGGGAACACGATTAGGGTGAAGTGATTTTCAAACAGTGCAGAATTCCCCTGGAAAACGTGGATTAGGTTTTAAATTCCTATTAGTTTAATTTAAAAAAACCTAAGACCTAATTTAATATGGCTAACCACCCCCATTCAACCCTATCATGGTTATTTTTCATTCTTGGAGGCTCCTAAGAGATTAATTCTTCTCCTTAAAACACTTTTCATAGATAATCAATGTGGGGATGATCTCATTCAATCTCCTCCATATAAGTGGATCTTCTATCAGGTGGTTTCTTCTGGTATCTCTTTATATCCTACTTATAGTTTGATATATCATCAAGTAATTGATGGATATAATCTTAGAATTCTTAGATCATAATTTTTTGTTCTGTTCCTGGATCTTTTATGCATTCAATATTTTTTGGAGAGTGTAGAAGTGGGTGTTGATTTCTATATATTTTATATAAGGGTATGTGCTTTAAGAATTATTATCCATATTATTGAAACCTTGAATTTATTAATTAAATTTAAATGGGTTTTTCATTGATTTAAAAACATAGGATTGTGATGATTGGATATTTAATTTTAAATTGGCATTATTTCTTAGAAAAAAACCTATTTCAGTGAAACTATAATCATGGGATGGATTTATGAAAAATTATTTCTTCATTTAGAAATTGTACTGAAGAAACTATTTGATGATTGACCATGAGAAAATGGATTAAATTTAAATGTGTTTTTAAATGGAATGAAATGTTGAAAAAAATGATTTGGTTTTTTATGTAAAAGGGAATGTAAAAAATTGATATTAGAGAATTCTATTTTCAAACATTTTCAAATCATTAATTTCCCAATTTATTGATTGATTTTTTTGAAGCACGTGTTAGACAAGGTAGATAGTGGTAATTGCGAAAATCACACAAGGAATTTGAATCTCTATAAATAGATTGATAATGATAATTGATATTAGAAAAATTACAACACATCTTTCCATAATTGGTTCCCCTATAGGTATGTAGACTATCCATGATGGGTTCCCTTATTCGGGTGTAATTGGGTGTGAACATCTGAATGAAGTGGTGATCATTATGAGATGTGTGAGGATCCTATTACTTGATAAACTGAATGACCATGGGGATTTCATACATGGTGAATCACTATGATTTGTGACTTGATTACACATGTTTTCTATTATTGAATTGTTTTTTTCAAGATAGTTATTTTAGATAAACTATTTTATATAAACTATTTCATATAAAATGTTAATTTCAACCTATTAGAAAATTTTATTTATATGTATTCTAACTATTTGAATGAAAACATGTTTTTGTTTAAAATATGAATAATAAAATTCAGTTAATTTTTTTTAAATTGATATCAAAATTTTAAAATTGTTATGGTATTGATTTGGGAACACTTAGTGAGATCCTATTGCGCTTTATATCCCACACCATACCTTTGTCATTCAAAATTTGAAAATATTTTTATGCCAATTCCAAGCTAATGAAACGTTCAACGTAGAGGTGTTGGATGTTCCAAATCCTTTATAAAGTGGAGTAGTGATGGTGACCATGAATTTTATGTATTTTGATAGTTTTTTCTACTTGATGTTGTTGTTTCTTTTTGGATGTTTGTTTATCTACATTGGGTTTTGTTATGCCAGTCTATTTTTTGTACATTCTTCTTTTTGGAGTGTCAATCATGTTGGCTTATATATTTTACCATCCGTTGTTTAGTAGAAAATTTATTCACTCTTTTATCAATTTTGATTCCATGTGATAGTCTCTAACCCATGGGGATCGTGAACACTCTCTGAGCTATGTTAGTGTCGGTTTGAGTATCTGAGTACAAGGGTATCCAGGGCAGTTCCTGAAATTTTCATGTTCTATAGAGGATTTATCTTAAATAGAGTTTTAAAGACAATATATTATGATTAGAGTCTGAATTAAAAGTAAGAGGATTACAAATAAAGTAGAATGAGATGCGTTTTAGGTGGAAATATAATTATTTGAGTGTCCATGAAGGGGTTGTGAGATACACGTTTTATTTGTGGTCAGAATGACATTTTGTAATTATAACCAATATATATAATAAGATCACATGGTAAACATGTCCAGTGTCTCTATAATTAGACAATAATTTTTTGTGGTATGAGATAAGGTCATTTAAAGGCCTATAATTTATTTTTAAACTGGTTTTAGGTCATTTAGTATTATAATTTCACTTTGACCAATTTTTATTTTACCAAGTTAAATAATTTTTACATAAGTGATTTACTTTTGATACTAAAAAATAAAATAACCATTATTAAATAATTTATTACTATTTATTTGAAATATTAAATCCATTTTATTAGATTAATTTTATATTTTGAAGATTTTTTTTTAATATTACAGTATTGAATGTGTAAAAAATCATTTTTAGAGAAAGAGTATTTCTTTAGATTATATTTTATGTGTATGGTAAAATTATCCACGTATTAGATTTTCATGAGATAAATTAGATTACAGTAAAAATATTTACATATCTATTAAATCAATCTAAATCCAAAATTTAACAAAATTTTATATAACTAAAATAAAAGACAAAAATAGTCTTTATTAGAAAATATTACATAAGATCCTAAAATGTTAAACATATGTTTTTATAAATTTAGAAAATTAATTTTAAATTGTATATTTTTACATTTTAAATACATTATTGAACAATTAGAAAGTATTATAAATTTCTAGGTCTAGCTTATAAAGTCGTAAAATGTATATTTATGGTAAAAACAATATTTTTGTCTATTCACCTAAAAATACAATGTTTTAGAAAAAACATAAAAAATCACCATCAAGATATATTTTCATGTTTAATTTTTAAAATAAAGTCATTTTATGAAATTAAAATTATAAAATTTATATATTAATATATTAATATATATAACATAAAAAAATAGTTCTGTGGAGAAATAAACATTCCTTTTTAAAAAAATTAAATAAAAATATGTGAAATAAATGTGATAAATAAATTATTACATGAAAATATACATATTTATATCATCTTATTTTTTATTTGAATATCCCCTCAAGGTCATCATATAAGATATAAACATAAGGTACACTCTAGTGGCAGTCGAAGGTGGTTATTACTTTAGCATAAGTATCATGGAAATTTCCTTGAATTTTAACTTTTCATACAAATGATTTTTCCCATACCATAATTACTCAAGTTTGGTTTGGGCTTAGTCTAGAGAAACTCTAGAAAAAATACCTCATTCGCATGCTTGAATAATTGAGTTTCAAAAGGTAGGATTCTCCTACTCGATGATGTTTTTTCCTTCATTGATTTTATAATATAGTTACTTCCTTTTATACCCACTAAGTTAATGGATTTATTATAATAGTCAAAGTTTATTTTAACACCCCACATTTTCATTTTAATTCATTGTTTCATGTAGAATAATCTATTAACAAAATATTTATTTAAGTAAAATACTTAGTAAAATTGCAGGTCATTACAAATATAAAACTCTCAAATGGACTTCATTGCCTCAACACATAGGCTATATATATCTTTTTATCAAAAATGGATCCCCGGGGAAAATATTCATGATTTTTCATGACTCGTGCATTAGATTTTATAGGAATCATAAAACCCTTTATCAAAGGATTTTATACAATTAAAGGGGTTTCGAGGATCATTATTTGATTATAGTAGTAGAAGAAACCCATTTAAAGTGTTTGATCTGTGATAAATAAACCAACATGAATAAAAAAACACATAGAATAAACCTAATTACTATTATCACAGTGAGCTCTATCAAAAATTTTCTAGATGTATTATGATTTATAAAGATCATTGAGAAACAACCTAAGGACTCTCATCTCTACAAGTACTACACTAACCACTAGAATCCTTATTTATAACACAAGGACCCCCGAACTCCAAAGGTATGTACACACATTCACATCGATGTTAAAAGAACAATCAAGATGAGGATAGATCGAATTTGGATAATTAGTACCATTCATATTTCAATTGCCAATTGAGGGTCTCCACCCTCTATATAGGCTCTATTCATTTAATTAATGGAGTTAACTGTTGGTTTTCATCGCATGGTAGCTATCATGCATTATGATAACACATGATCATTGGGGTTTTAATAATCATTGAATGTTTTAACAATTATATCATGTATGTATAGTGATGAACAAATGATCATGTTTATTTATACCCAAAGGTAAACCCCGAAGAATTCATTGTAGTAGACATGAACTCAATATCACATATCCTAAATCTATCATACTTAATGATAGTGTTGGATTGTATTTTAAAATAAATGAATCTACCTGCCATATCACAAGCTAGGACTCAAATATATCCAACAATACTATTTTCCTATTTTAGGGAAAATCCATCATTAATTTGTATAATGAAATTTATATTTTGATGTATACATGGAAACCATGATGACATATTCTTGCAGTGATATATCATAAATTCTATGCATCGTATGTGATATGACATTAATTAGATAAGATAAGAACGAATTTTTCAAATCCATATTATTGGAAAAATATATATTTGTTCCTATAATGAAAATGGAACATTTTGATAATTGCATTTCCATGTTGTTTATAGATAAGATAATTTTATTAACTCAAAGATAATAAATCATTCTTATAAGGTGGTGTCATGAGTATGCATCATGTTTTATGATATATCATATGATAATATAATTATATTTCAATGTATAATTATTCTATAGGTTGTTTTTAAATACCATATATTCAAATTAATTACCCTTTCATTATGTATTTTGATGTTATATAATACTTGAGTTGGGTTTTGGAGAATTATTGATGGTTTTTGAGTGTTTTGAAAGTGTTTTTAAGGGTGCACAGTTTAAATGTTATTAGTAAAAACAATGAAAATTATCTTGAAAACTGTCAACATGATTCAAGAAACTCTACAAGGGGTTCTATGAGTCACTATAAAGGTACATAGTTGGAAAACATTTTGGAGAAACCATGATGGTAAATAAGAGAAATCATGTGATATGTAGAGTTTTGGATAGTAATAATGAAATTCTGTTCATTGTTTTCCAAATTATGTGACATAACCGTGTGGCCCCCTAGTTTATGTGCAACAGAATGTAAATGGTTGGTGCATTATTTGATAAACAATGAGCCACAACCATGTGGATCAATGGTTTAGAGATAGTATCATGCACATAGTTGGAAAATAGTTTGTTAAACTGTGAGACTTAACTGTGTGACATGATATAAATACACTAAAAATCAGAGTTTATCTTAGTTTATGGCCCAAAAACACTCATTTTTCCTCCAAATATCTCATCATCTCAAACACCTCACGTCTCCTATGTTTTTTGGTGATTTCATTTGATCTGAAATAATGTTTTGATGAAACAAACTTTGTTGGATCGTTGGAATCAATAGTAAGTCTCTGCTTTCTCACATTCGGCTGAGATCTTATCATCTTTTCTCACCCAAATTTTATATAAAATCCATTACTGATAGATCTATTTTATAAAATGTGTTGTTTATATTTTTATTAAATATTTTGATGGTATGAGGTTTTAAGGGCGGATTTAGAGGTTTTATGTGTCCTTCTTTTTTACATCAATAGTTACGAGGGATGTGGCTTCTCATACATTCTACTTATTCAAGAACATGAAGACTTGATGTCTAAATACCTTCCACATACTTTGATAGAAAATATTACTTGTTTTAGTAACTATTTATTTGTTTTTTAAATGATTCACATAAGGTGATTGATAAATTTTTAAAAAGGGAATGGTTTTCAAAGGAATGGGATTTTTTTAGAATTTGGCATGTGCATTGGTGCGAGTTCCTGAAAGTGATTTGTGATTCCATGTTGGTTTGGAATTGGGGTTATTTTCACCAATCATGTGTATTGGAAATTTCATTGAGAATTCATAGGTTTGTGAGTGTAGAACATGTATGGGTATTCCAAATGTGAAAAATAAATGAACAGATTGATTTATTTCAATTGTTTTTCTATTGTAATTTTTGTATATTCTCATCATTTATTTTATAAAAATCTGAGATAGATTATTCTTATTCAATGTGGAGTGTCTTGGTACGTCTTGGATATCACCTACTATGTTTTATAATCACCTTTTTCTTGGGAACATTTTTTGTGTTTTTAGATGTTTGATTCTATGAGAGAGCTAAGGGTAAGACATCATACCTCTCTAGTGATGCATCATGATACATTAGGCATGGGACATGGAATTGAAGCATGGATCTTTGTTGGGATTGTTCTTAGGATGATACCACTCGGGTATCTTTGATTTATGTTTTCTTTTTCTTCTCAGTGTTGTGATTTATTTTTTCTATTTATTACTATGATATTATATTCTCCTTTTTTGTTGTTTGTTACTAATTTACCCACATTATATAGTGTTGTTTTTTTTCATTGCATTCTATAGGTTTTTCTATTCATAGGAAAATATTTTCCTCAATGATATGTATTCACTTGATTTTTTTTCAGCCTTTGGTATCCTTGAGATTTCACAAAAGGTGCGTAGAACCTCCTCCTCTTCCCAAGTAAATGACTGATGGTAAGGATTGTAGTTACTATGGTAACTTATTCCACTATTAGTTCTTTGATGTATTGTTAGACAATGTTCTTGGGATTTAGGTATATTTTCCTTATTTCAATAAGAAAGGGACCTAGAGGCCACATAAGAAGTGTATTTAAAATCTTATCAAATTCTATTTAATTTAGAAATAATAATAAATATTATTCTTATGTTTTTTAATAATTATTATTCATGTAGGAGGAAATAATATAAATTTAATCATGACATATTCAAGTGGAGAATACAAGAGATGAATTTTAACACTTTTTAAGTGTTCAATAGTTAATAAATAATACTTTATTTATTCATAGATTCAGTGAATTGTATATAATAAATATTTATTTAAGTTACACGAATTCTAAAATAAATATTTATTCACATGTTTAGTGATATAATATTTATTTATAATCATATGAATAATATTTATTTAAATAAATATTTCATTATTCAAATATTGGTAAAATATATTAGAGGATACATGTGTCTTATGAATTCAATAAAAATTATATATATATACATATATATATAATATCATATAAATAAATATTAACACTTTTATTTAAGAAATGATTTAAATAAAAATATTTCATAGAAATAATAATAGTTTTATTATTATTTGACTAGTGTTTTTTCATAGATTAAATATTTAAATAAATGTCATTTTTCAATTACAAAATTTATAAATTTTGGAATAAAATCCAAGTTATATCAATTTTATATGTGTGGTTGTTCCATATATATGACACATGGTTTCAAGAATTCTCTAAAACCCTAGATAGTTTCAACATCTCATTCCCTTGAAAACAACTAAATAAAAAAGAGAACATATAATGATCGTCATTGAATGACGTAAAATGCACAGTTTCTCTATGATAACACTCAATACATAAAGAATGTTACCCAAACAATTCATAAATCTTGTGTGGATACAGTCATATAAATCATTTCTTAGATTGACTACTACAAAGACAGTTTCAAAAATCATCAATTAAGAGTATTATCACATTCAAAGTAATCATGGTCTAAAATTAACGAAAAATTAATTGTGGACGATTATCTTTAGAAGATTTTATAGGGTGTTTTTCAAATTCATCAGTTTTTATCTATTGATAGTGATTGATGATTTAAATATGGAAAATCTACTAATCCTTTTTACACATTATAGAACCTTCATGGCATTGGAATTACTTATTTAAATCATTCCTCATGATTTAACCAAACTAAATATATATTATATGCCTTAGGATTTAAATGAATTTAAAAAAAATGGGTTTTGGGGTAGATTTTTTAATAGGGTGGGGTGGGTCTGTTCACTGGGTGAATAGTGCGTGGAGCGAATTTAATTAAGTGGCCCAACCCAATGCACAAGGAATGCAGGCTTAAAAAATAAAGGCCCGACCCTATCCAAATGGGACTTATAGAATAACAGTTAAACCCGTAGGAATAAACAAAAAAATAATTAAAATATTTTTTATTTAGTGAAAGAACATAATGTAGAGCGAGAAAGGAGAAATGTTTGAGATTGGGTGTAAATATTCAGTTTTCAATTAACAGTGAACCTAGCTGCAATAACCCTTAAAAAGTATACCCTTTACAATTTATTTAGGGCTGTATATGGGGAGTATTAAAGTAATATTTTATCCACAATCATGTTAATTTGTTAGGATAAATTTTTTATTTGTGTTTTTTAAATAAATTGATTAGTTCTATGGGTTTATGGTTTTAAATTTTATGTATATGGGTTTTCCATAGAATTGACTTCATGGGTGGAAATAATTCACTCGACACTACTCAATGTTTTTTCTTATTTTTGGTCATTTGGATTTTGATGCATTTTTAAAAATGGTTCACTAATAATTTAAAATTTTTTTATAAAATATTTTTTGTTTAAAACTTTTTTAAATGTTTAATTTTTTAAAAACCATTTTCTAGTTTTAAAATTATATTTATTTTTTGAATAAATTTTTACTAAAAATTAATAATAGATATAAAAAATAAAAAATATTTCATAATAAATAATAAATTTTTCATTTATTAATAATTTAAATATTAATTGGACAATTATAAAATTATACTATTAATTTACATATATTTTTTATTATATTCATTTTAGTAAAAATAATAATTAATAATATTATTGATTATTAAATGTTAATTATTTTAGATATGTATTATTAATCTTTTTAAATTAATAATAATATTATTAATACATAATGAAATTATTATTTATTTATCTTGTTAATTACATTAATAAATAATTTAGAATATTTATATGTATTGGTTTTCACCATAGTTATTATTTTTCATGTAAATTATTAATTATGTTTTAGATTTATAAAATTTAAATTATTAATAAATAATCACACTATTCATTAGTGATTATTAATTATGATATTAATTATCTTAATAGTATGGTAAATTATTTATAATTAGTTTCATAGTTATTAATTATTTATTATGTCAGTAATATTGATAATAGTATTACCGAAAACAGCTAAATCAACGATTTGGAATCCAAACCCATGACCCCAAAATTATTACTAAAAAATGTGCAATGATATAGACCACTCAAAACAGGTCATTAAATACCCTCATCAAAAGATGTAAGCCAATGGAAATTCAACCTCTCCATGTACCTATGGGTCCAATGTTCCTAAGGTGTCTTTCTCTTCTTATAGGAATTCATCCTATCCACCAAGGCTTGACCTTTAACAGAGCATTTAGATCTTCCTCTGATAAATTCATATGAGTCCTCTAACATAGAGAAATTCATGAACATCTATGTTAGATCTTGAAATTTCATCATTGGATTGGATCAAAATCCATCTTCAATGTTAATTGATAACAAATTTTGTACTATTAAATAGTAATTAAAACAAAAACCATCTGGTTCCATCAAAGAATAAGGGGCTTAGAGTTGTGAAAAAAAATCATTAGACACTTGTTTACAAAGGGCCTCAGTAGGTCTTTCACCTTCCTTATCCTATATTGGTATAATTCTAGAGTTTATTTTCCATGAAATGGCATAGTATTCCTCATAATCCATTCCAAAATATTCATAGTAATTTTTTATTAATTCAATAATGTTGTGTGGATAATACCATTCCGTCTTCTCACAAAAACATGGATGCACAATCTTTAAAAGGAGAACCTATTAAGACTTACGACCCATAGGGTCATCCTATATCAGGGTCAGACCATATTAAAACATTGCACTAGATTTCCTTGGAATGACCAATTGAAATTCTTCCTCATCCATTTCTCTTTTTTTTCACTTATGAGCCCTTATCACAGTTAGCTACTCCTGTAGTAGGAGTTGATCATCATACTCTGGTACAACATCGTAATCAATGAATTGGACATCCATTAATGTTTTGTTGGGTCTATTATGATGGTATGTTCCATCCCTTGATAAAGGGGACTTATTTCCTTCAGGCCACCAACCCTCCAGGTCACAAAGGGCCAATAAGCTACTCAAGAAAATAACACAAGAGAATACCCTCAATAAGGATTCATAGTAACTAACACCCACCAAATAAGAACTAACCGGATTGGATGGATGAAAGTGTATGGAAATTTTCATCAGTATCAGGCATCTTACACCTCTACACGGATCATTACTTGTCGACCAACCATGCGAGGTTGGGAGATATAAGCTTTCAATGATATAGATACTTGAGAGGGGTAGTTATTATGTTTTCAGGTCATGGTACATCGAGTCATGTATTATGTATTGTATCATTGGCATTTGGTTCATGTAATGGGCCTTGTGCCTCTGGGCCTACTGGTCATGTAAGCGTTCCCCCTCAACACATAAAAGTTGGATTATCCAAAATAAAATAAAAATCTTGAAGGCACTCGGATCGGGTTGACCACCATAACATTATTCATTAATTAAATGCTAACTATTTTAGTTGTTTATTATTTATCAATTTTTAGTTATTAAAAAAATTATTAAAAAATTATTATATTAATAATTTTTTATCATATTAAGTAAATCAAAAAATTATTAAGAATATTATTAATTATTATTTTCAAGTTAATTTGTTAGTATACTAAAAAATTTGAATTTATATTATGTATTATTAATTATTACTTTAATTATTCTAATAATAATTTTATTTATTTATTTTTTGTTCTTTATTTAGTAGTTATTTACTATATTATTAATTTTTAAAGTAATATTAAATAAAATTTATATTATTATTTAATAATTTCAATGAAAATTATTCTGATACATTTAGTTTTTAATGATAAAATTATTTAATATAATTATATTTCTAATTATTAATATTTTATCCGCATATTAATTATATTTATAATATTGTTAATAATAATTAAATTATTATTTATTAATTAATATTAATTATTATTTTTTGTTCGTTGTTAATTTTTTAGAAAAATATTATTTAAATATAAAATGAATGAAAAATTAAAAAAAATGAAAACAAAAAAGAACATAACAAAATGAAAAAAAAATACAAAAAAATAAAATAAAAAAAAGGCTAGCATGTCAAGTCCATCACTTTTGGGTCAAAATAAATGGCCATGAAAGTAGATTCTAACTCCAATAATAGGTTCTTCATGGTTACCCAAAAAGAGAAATAAAACTAGCTGAACATGGTGACTAGTTTGGATGCAACGACAACCTTCTCCTTCTCCAACCCCATCTCTCACACTCCCAAATTTCCCTAATTCTATGAGGAATAAGAAATCCCCATCTAACCATAATATATCATTTTTCGTGATAGGTCCTAAAAACTGAATTATCCCATTGTCACTGCCAACATTTACTCATGAGCTATTCATCCTCTAATATCTGGTTTTTCTCCTCCCCTCTCAAAATAAATACCTATCATCTCCTCTATTTCACAACTATGTTTAGTCATCCTCTTCTCGTACATCAACCCTTATCTCCACCCACTGTTTGCTTCCATGCTTGATCACCCCACCTCTCGCTATTAAATTGCCCCCACCCCGTTCATTAATTCCCAGTCTCCCTCCCCATTGTTGTAAAATAAGCACATAGATAGAGATAAAATATTGAATCTCAACTAGTTAAATTAATTCACTATCCAACAAATGATTGATTTACCCCCACATTGTTGGTGTAAGGTACTCAATAGAAGATTACCTTGAAGATTTCATCAATATTTAGGGAAAATTGAATGCCAATTTTTTGATAGTCCTCCAGCGCTGATGTTGGAAATAATATCTCTATAATTATTTGATTAAACAAGTATTAACATCATAATGAACTTACTAATCACTTACTTATAGATAAAAATCATGTCATGACCCGTCCTCCAGGCCCGTGTCGTGACTACCTCAAGCCCGCCTTCCATAGGCTAGGGGCTGGAGACTTGCACCAAAGGCATAAATCCCGACAGAAAAGGTTAGTAATTGCGTTTATGAATTGAAAACACACACAAACAGTGTACAAGCAGAAGCTACACTACTTATGAAGTAAAAGAAACATGCTGAAAAGTAGAAGGGGTCAGAAATACACTCCCAAAGGAAAGGTACAACTAGAAATAAAAGTAAAGTACAACTCAAAGGAAAACAACTAAAAGGTGACAAGCAGCTCCTAGATCATCCTCCAGGTTCCTACCTGAATGTTAGGTATAGATGCCCTCCTAAGCACTCCATGTCCGTTCGTCTCCTCCAGGTACTAACTCGTCGTGAGATCCACCTCCGGGTACCGACTCGTCGTGAGATCCACCTCTGGGTACCTTCTAGCTCTTTAAGCCTCAACCACGATCAGTGATGTTCATCGTCTACAACCAACACAACGAGGGGCAGGCAAAGCCCGTGTAGGGGTGAGTATATGATACTCATTAGGGACCCCAAGACCCTCAAGGTCTCACTAAATCCAACAAGGATAATCAAAAAGAAAGTTCTCAATAGATAACCCTTACATAGGTATAAGCCTATACTTATACCTATGTTACCAGGTAACCCATCTAATCCATGAGGTATCACACAGATACAAAGTTGACGGATAACCACTACTTAGGTATGTTCCCATATATATATATAATTTATCTAGTAACCCATCTCAATCATGAGGAAAACATAAAGGTCAATGACTCATATCAAACCAGGATTTTCATTATCAAAATTGTAACTGCTAAACAGCTCCGTATCTGATGAGTACAGTGATCCTATCACGACACCGAGGTACTGCTCACTAACCTAAGACTGCTGAGGTACTCCTCCTATCGAGTACTGCGGGTCAGCCACCCAAACACAGTAGTGCTCCCAGCCGGGGTCTGCCACCCAAACACAGTAGTGTACCCACCACCCTAATACCTTGCAGAGGTACTCCTCCTATCGAGTACCGCGGGTCTACCACCCAAACACAGTAGTACTCCCCGTCATGGGTCTGCCAACCAGAAACAGTAGTCCTCCCCACTAGGCTATAAAATTCTCTCCAACTCGAATCAGACAAGTTGTCATCATGTCTCAGCAAGCTACACGGTCTTCGTACTCCGTACGCTCATATCCAGGAGGGTCCACACCACGAGTTACTGTTTGATACTCCAAGTATAAAAAATTCCCATGAATAAGTATCTCAAAGAACCGCCTCATCATTGGGGTCTCAAAGAAACAGACAGTGCATCAATCGGATGCACGGCCTGTGAGTTATTATCCTTTTTGTCCCAGGGGCCAGGTTGGTTTCGTGTACGAACCAACCCGACCGTATCTCAACTGTACCCCAAACACACATAGGGTATACTCATAGGGACCGATTCTCAATGTGATCACCGATGTCGCTGACCATTCATCAAACAGACGCCAGGTCTGAATGTTATCGGCTTTTCCGTTTTAGGGGCCCGATTGGATTTCGGGTACAATCCAATCCAATCTTACTCCAATTGCGCCCAAACCTCAGTTGAAGTATTACAAATGTTCCGTCTCATCATGGGGAATCCAAAAATGTCAACGGCTCATCAATCAGATGTCTAGAGCTCAAGATATAAGCATTTTCGCTTCGAGGGCCCGGTTGGCTTCGTGTTCGAACCAACCCGGCCATACCCAATGTTCTCTGAAACCTTTAGTATAATATACCAAAGTGAATGTATCAATACACAAATCACATTTCAACTGACGGTGTGTTGATCGGCAGTCCATAGTCCATGTTACGGGCATTTGAACGAACCTGTCCCATTTTAGAGGGGTTTAGGCCCGGACCGACCCGGCCCAGAACCCCCGGGGTCGGCCCGAACCAAGTCGACCCGACCCGGGTCCGGGTCTATCCAAATAGGGCGCGTCCCGGTCCAACAGGCACGGCCCGGCCTGGGTCGAGGGTCCGACCTAGAGCGGGCGGCCTGGCCTGGTGCGGGCGGCCTGGCTGGCCCGACCCAGCGCGGGCGAGCCACCAGTGTTGAGCGACTCGGCCACTTAGGCCGAGGGGGATAGGGGGGTGCTTCCGTCCTTGATGGTTTAATGGCCGACCATTTATGGAGGGCCTTTAGCGCACCTGTGGGACCCAAAGGGTCCCGCCCCCAGCTGGCTCCAGGGGTCGGCCAAACCGGCCGCTCTCTCCCAAAACGTCGGGCCCAAAGGGACGTGACTCTTCATGCACTGGTGGTAGGGATGTCCAGCCGCCCCCTATTTCTGACCCCCACTACCCTTGGCCACGGCCTTACTTTGATCGGAGTGGCATGTCGACGTCGTTCCCTTCCACCGCGGCCCGCCGTGGCCACGTCCCTCCATGGTTCTCCGGTGTGGCACGACGGTGCCCCGCCCCTCCACCACGGCCCGACTCCGACCGCGGCTTCTATGAGCCTCAATGTCATAGTGCGATGGTGTTGCGCTCCTTCGCCACATGTTATTCCTCGTTCCCACGTGTTGTTGTTGCACCGCGCCGCCTCGTTCCAAACCATAATGAAAAATCAAAAAAATCACTATCTTTATAACATGCGACATAATAAACAACAAAAGGGAACATAAATTAATCGTGAATGTAAAACAAATCCCTACATTTTTTCTAGCAATCAAATATTCCCAACCCGCAACATATTCTTTCGTGGATAAACTTAATATTTAGTTGATCTGCATTCTTTGTTTTTGAAGGAAATAAACATGGGTTTATTAACATTCAAAAATTAATCCACAACCTTGATAAAGATTTGACGATCGGTGAGCATTGTGGAAAACAACGTCGCGGGAAGAGGCTCTGTATGCGTTGATGGAGATCGTCCGAGGTAGGGTGGAATCTCACAACAGCTGCGGAGAGGAGGATAATGGCATGACGATCGCTCCTTGCGTTGACGGCATTCTTCTTCAAGGTGTTGACGTTCTTGGTGTTTTCCAATAAAGAAGATGATGACTCCTCGGGATTTGAGTATTCTCTCCCAATTCCTCTCACACGACAACCCCAAAAATAAAAATATGGTTCACCCTTATTTATTAATCCCAAACGATGAATTCACAAGAATTAAAAATTCAACTCTTAATTAAATTCATTGAATAACTTAATAAAACCATTCAATGAGAGATTTGACTTATAATTAAGAGGGTGAGAGGATGAGTCACACATTAAAGCTGTGGGGTGTTAGGAAATTTAAGGAGGTGGGGGCTCATGTGGGCCCCACCCCAACTTCCGCACAACATCCTTTTCCCTAACACATAGTCCACTAGTGGTAAAATAAAATTATAATTGTAAAAAAACTATAATTTTATTCTTTAAATTTTTAAAAAATCTTTCCGAGAAAACGAACCTTTAGAAAAGCTGTTCCTAAGTAATTACCAGCACTGCGGTTTCATCGGTGCCCTCAGAATTCGATTCCGAGCATCGGTAAAAGAGTTAGTAAAACCCTCTCATTCGTTCACTTAGCATACCCGAGCTAAAATTTAGAAATTGATTCTGGTCACACTGGGTCTCGGAATGAGGTGTTGTTAGAAACTGAAGACTCGTAAAATTCCAAAGAAATCAGAAAAAAATTACTTGATTTTTTTGGGTCTTTATATTAATCCCACATCATGGAATTATGTACCCTTAATTCTTCAACACACACTAGGGAAAATAAAGAGGTACTGAGCACGCATTTGAGCCTTCCGCTCCCACGTGCTCTCCTGGAGGTTCTCGAGCTACTAGTGAAAGTGCACCTGAGGAATCTATCTTCCTTATAGGACCTGCTCCTGTTGATTCTCGATCTCCACTAGAACCTCAGTGTATGTCACCCTGTCATCGATGTCCAACTCCCAGAGGTAGATGATGTGTGAAGGATCATGCATGTATATCTTCATCCAAGGTACGTGGATGATTTCATGCACCTGGTGAAACTGAGGTGGAATGGTCAAGCGGTAAACCACCCCTCCTACATTGATGAGGACCTAGAAAGGTCTATTGAACCTTGGAGATAACCTGCCGCCTCATCCACAATTACGTAAACCATGTCGAGGTGAGACCCGTATAAAGACGTGGTCGCCATCCTCAAACTAAAGAGGCCTCCATTTCCTGATTAGATCAGAAAATCAAAACACCTGCTGCCACAAGGGTAAGGTTGACTGACTCAAGAGTGATTGACCGCATCCTCCTATGCATGAGTTTATCATGTGCTAACTGGGGTTTCCCTTTCCCCGACCAAGGAAAACCCATCCCAACTTTAGAGATAATCCACAACCTTTTTTCCTAATACAGTCAATCTGTGTATGAATTGTGGATCAAACCCATACTCAGACCAACATCGTAAGGCATCGACGCTGCCACCAAGAGATTCTGACCGAAACTCTCACCTTGTGGATCAGATCACACTGTCGGCAATGTGTGATTATTGAGTCTCCTTCCAAGGGTATCTCCAGACGTGAGGGTGATGTCTACGGCTGGCCAGAAACTCTAGGTCTGGGACAAGATTCGTGGAAGGAAGGAATGGCTCGTATCAACATCTGTTACTACGGAAGCTAGTAGTGGACACAGACTGTCCCTCGAATCATTAATAGAGTCATTGGGTCACACTCCTTGACCGCATACAGCTACTCTTTTTCTCTACCCTCCAGCTCCCTAAACCTGGCGGGGATAACAAGGATGAGTGTTTGTAACATGTTTATATGTGCACCACCTCATTCTGCTCTCCTAGATCTGCCTCCACGTCAGCTGCTCTGTATACTCATCTGTCCTTAATGATTCCACTTCTTGAAACATTTTACATGCCTGAGTATCTATGACTGGTGCTAGTTTCATGTTTTTTACTGCACTGTGCAGTCTTCATCCACTCCTGGTTGATCTGCACCTTCTTTGCCTATGATCTGTAAGAGCGGCTAAGATTTCTCCTTTGCTGAAAACGGAAACTCGGTCTCATCCCCAATATGAACCACGCCCATTCTCTAATACAGTGAATCCTGACATGAATGATGCATTCATTCCATGGACGACGTCGTAAGGTTTCGACGTTACTACTAAGAGATCCAACTGTCACTCTTGCCTCCAAGGGTCGAGTCACATTGTCGGCATCAGAGTGAGGTCCCTAGGTCTCCTCCATTAGAAAAAGTTAGAGATTAATCCTTTTGGAACTTCAAAAGTTGTTGAAACTATAAGAGTAATGCTTAAAGGTGACTATCAAGCATTTTAATTTCCTTACGGTGAACCTGTTGAAAAGATACAGCAATGGTTTATGGAAGTAGTCAATAGTTTACAACCTATGGGATAAAAAGGATTACAAGATTAGATCCTTGTTGAAAAGATATATTATATCATTCCCAATGAGTGGAAATATAATATGATAGTTGTTGATGATTCAAGGAAGATAAAAAATCTTACTCTTTATGATTTATTTGGAAATATTTTATAGTATGAGGGTAGACTGAAAGGAGATGCTGAGAATGCAAAGAAAAATAGTGGTAGAGTTTCTTTTACCACTACTTCAAATCCTACAAAATATTAGACTCCTAAGAAGTTTGTTAATTCAATAAAAAAAATGTTTCTATTCAATTAGATTCAATTGATTATGAACATTCTGAGAATGAAATAGTTAATATTGATCAAATAATGAATAATATTATTGGTAAATATTTTCAGTATCATAATAAGAAACGTAAAAAGGGTAGGAATGAAAAGAAAGATTATGAAGTTACATGTTATGAATGAAAAAGATCTGTACATATTCATCCTAATTGTCCCAAGTTGAAGAGAAAAGACAGAAAGGAAAGATATTTTGATAGGAATAAAAATAATTATAAAAAATTTAAAAGTAAGAAATTTATTAAAAATACTAACATTTTGAGTGCAAGATAAGATTTCTTTTGTTCATCGTACTTCTAGTTCCATATTATTGCAGCTCATAGTACAAAGAAACAAATGAAAAAAAATATGGAACTAGAAGTACGATGAACAAAAGGAATCCACTAGTTACGCTCCTGTCCACCTGCATCTGGAGCTCTACTTCCCTGTCCACCACTTAGCTATCGCTCAAGCACTTGTCACTGCTTCTGTCTTGGTGGCTCCTCTAATGCATGCGGATCAACTGTGCGATGATTCATATAGTCACGTGCCATGTGAACCTTCCTGCCACATGAGTAGCACATCAAACTCCTCTTATGGTTGGCTTGGTTTCGTGTGCCTCGTACAACCAAACCTGTACTCTGAGGCCGCCCATCTACTGGTCTGGTCCTCTTGGACCACTGCATCATCTGTCCACTGCCTACAGATGACTCATCTACTGAGGGAAAATCTTGCGGAAAAGGAAGAAACTCTTGAACAGGCTCGGGGTGTAAATCCACTGATATAAACTCCACCTTGAAGAAGGTCTCATAGTCTCCCCATGTGAAGGTCTTCCCGTCACAAAACTGGAACAAGTGGATCCACCATCTCTCAGCTGTTTCCTGAAAGAGGATGGCAGTAAAGATCGCCATGAAGTCTGCTGGTGTACCCACTATCCTGAAAACTCTCACAACAGCCTCCAGCCAATCCTTTGTTTCATGCGGTTCCGTCTCTCCCCTAAAGCCGGTTGGACTTTGGCGCTGGAACTCGTGCAGTGCGGTCAAACGACGTGCACTCTATGCTGCTGGGGCTGGTGGTATCGGTGGCTCAACGGGTGGTAGTACCGTTGGTGCCTCTGCTGGTGTCTCAATTGGATGAGGGCCATGTACTGAGGCCTCATCGCTTGGCAGGATGTAAATACGTACATCTATGAGGGCTCTAGCTGATCATATGTGGAAATACATCAAGAAATAAAAAGATGTGACACATTCAAACGATTATACCTGGTCATCTAACCTGGTTTGAGCTATTTTAAGGGAGAACCTTTGAAAAAACACATGCAATTAGTGTTCTCGTGCACTAAGTCGGAAATCAGTTGGCAGGGTCCTGGTGTATGGATACGTCAGCCGTCCGCACCAACACTGGACTCCCTGAACTGAAAGCCACAATCGGTACTCTTAACTCTATTTCTTCATAGAAAGGAATTATCAGAGTTATAAGTTCTACAGTAGTTCCGACACCTCTAATACCAAATTTTCACGACCCGTCCTCGGGGCCCATGCTGTGACTACCCCATGCCCGCCTTCCATAGGCCAGGGGCTGGCGACTAGAACCAAAGGCGTAAATCCAAAACGAAAAGGGAAGTCATTGCCTTTATGAAATGAAAACACACAAAAACAGAGTACAAGAATAAGATACACTAATAAGTAGTAAAAAAACGTGCTGAAAATTACAAGGGGCTGGAAATACAAGCCCAAAAAAAGGTACAACTACAACTGAAAGTAAATTAAAACTCAAAGGACAACAGTAGGATGGTGACAGGAAACTCCTAGATCGTACTCTGGGTTCCTACCTAAAGGTTAGGTATAGATTTCCTCCTCAATACTCCATGTTTGTTCGTCTCCTCTGGGTACCGACTCGTCGTGAGACCACCTCCGGATACGGACTCATCATGAGATCCACCCCCGGGCACCCTCTCGTCACGAGATCCACCTTCGGGTACTGTCCAACTCTACAAGCCTCAACCACAATTAGTGATGTCTGTCATCTGCAACCAACACAACGAGGTGCAGGTAAAGCCTTTGTAGGGGTGAGTATACGATACTCAGTAGGGACCCTAAGACCCTCAAGGTCTCACTAAATCCAACAAGGATAATCAAAAAATAAGTTCTCAACAGATAACCCTTACATAGCTATAATCCCAAACCTATATCTATGTTACCATGTAACCTATCTCAGCCATGAGGTATCACATAGATATGAAGTTGACAGATAACCACTACTTAGGTAAATGTCCATGCATATGAGTAATTTATCTAGTAACCCATCTCAATCATGAGGAAAACACAAAGGCCATTTACTCAGCACAAACCGAGATTTTAATTATCGAAACTATAACTGCTGAAGAGCTCCATCTCTAATGAGTATAGTGATCCTGTCACGACTCCGAGGTAATGCTCACTAAGCTATGACTGCTGAGGTACTCCTCTTGTCGAGTACCGTGGTTCAGCCACCCAAACACAGTAGTGCTCCCCTCCGGGGTCTACCACCCAAACACAGTAGTGCACCCCCCCTAATAGCCTATAGAGGTACTCCTATTATCGAGTACCACGGTTTTGCCACCCAATCACAATAGTGATCCCTGTCATGGGTCTACCACCCAAACATAGTAGTGCTACCCACTGGGCTATACAAGTCTCTCTGACTCGAATCGGACAAGCAGTATTCAGGTCTCAGCCAGCTACACGGTCTCCGTACTCCATACGCTCGTCTCCTGGAGGGTCCGATCCGTGACCTACTGGTCGATACTCCATGTATCAAAAAGTCCCACAATGAAGTATTTCAAAGAACCTCTACGTCATAGGGGTCTCAATGCAATAGACAGTTCGTCAATCAGACGCCCAACTAGTGAGTTATTAGCCTTTTCGTCCCATGGGCCTGGTTGGATTCGTGTACGAACCTACATGACCATATCTCAACTGTACCCCGAACTCACATAGGGTATACTCATATGGACCAATTCCCAACGTGGTCACCAATGCTGTTGATGGATCGTCAAACGGACGCCCGGTTTGAAATTTATCGGCTTTTCCGTTCTAGGGGCCTGGTTGGATTTCGGGTACAATCCAATCTGTCCTTACTCCAACTATGCCCAAACCTCAGGTGAATTATGCCAAAAGCTCCGTCTCATCCAGAGTAATCCAACAATGTCGAAGGCATGTCAATCGGACGTCCAGAGCTCAAGATATAAGTGTTTCCTCTCCGATGGTCCCGTTGGCTTTGTGATCAAAACAACCCATCCATACGCATAGTTTTCAAAAACCTTGAGTATAATATATGGAAACGACCGTATCGATCCAAGGATCGCATTGCAACTAACGGTGCATCGATCGGAGGTCCGTAACCCATGTTACGGAAGTTTGAATGAACTTGTCTGGTTTTAGGGGGGTTTGGGCCCAGACCGACCCGTCCCAGAACCCCCTAGTTTGACCTGAACTGGGTGCTGGTACAGCCGAATAGGACGCGGCCCGGCCTGGATGGAATGGCTCGGCCCAAAAGGTGCTACCCGGCCCGGCGTGGGGGTCCGGCCCAGACTTGGCTGCCCGACCCAGCGCAGCCCGCGTGTTGAGCGTCTCGGCCGCTTCGGCCGATTGGGAGGGGGGGTGTTGCCCCCCTTGATGGTGTAACGGTCGTCCATTTATGGTTAGCCTTTAGCCCACCCGCAGGACCCGAAGGGTCCCGGCACCAGCTGGCTCCAGCGGGCGGCCCTGCCGGCTGCTCTCTCCCGATCCACCGCAGCCAAAGGGTCGCAGCTCTTGATGCTCTAGTGGCTGGAAAGTCCAGCCGCCCCCTATTGTTGGTAGCCATAGCCCAAGGCCATGGCTTTCCTTCGAACGGCACAACATGTCGACGCAGCGCCCCTCCGTCGTGGCCCGCCCCGGCCGTGGCCCTCCATGGGACTCCGGCGTGGCATGATGGTGTTGCGCCCCTCTGCCACGACCCGACTCCGGCTGTGGCTTATTTCGGCCTCAACGGCACGGCGCGACGATGTTGCGCTCCTTCGCTGCATGTTATTCATCGTTCTTACACGGTTCCATTGCACCGTGCCACATCATTCCAAACCATAATGAAGAATCAACAAAATGGGGAGGCGGTTTGGCTGTGTTCGTGCAGTACAACCTCCTCCCATTATCTTGATAATAGCCGGCATAATAAACAACAACGAGGAATGTAAATTAATCTTGAACGTAAAACAAATCCCTATGTTTTTCCCCAAAATAAAATATTACCAACCCACAACACATTCTTTCGCAGATCTACTTAATATTGAGTTGATCCGCATAATTTTTTTCGAAGGAAATAAAAATGGGTTTATTAACATTCACAAATTAATCCCCTACCTCGATAACGACTTGACGATCAGTGAGCATTGTGGAAAACAATGTCACAGGGAGAGGCTTCGTACATGTTTATGGAGATCGTCTGAGGTAGGGCAGCGTCTCACACTAGCTGCGGAGGGGAGGAGAAAGGCACGACGATCGCTCCATGTAGTGAAGAAATTCTTCATTGAGGCCATGACGTTATTCACGTTCTCCAACAAAAAAGATGATGAATCCTCAAGATTTGAGTATTCTCTCCCAATTCCTCTCACATGACAACCCCCAAAATAAAAATAAGTTTCACCCTTATTTATTAATCTCAAGCCATGTATTCCCAAGAATTCAAATTTCAACTCTTAATTAAATTCATTGAATAACATAATCAAATCATTTAATGAGAGAGTTGACTTGTAAATAAGAGGGGAGTGGATGAGTCACACATTAAAGCTAGGGGGTGTTTAAAGGGGTGTTAGGAAATTTAAGGAGGTGGGGGCTCGTGTGGGCCCTACCCGAACTTCCTTTTCACTAACACTTAGACCACTAGTGCTAAAATAGAATTATAATTGTAAAACATATATAATTTTATTCTTCACATTTTTAACAACTCCTTCCGAGCAAATGCACCTTCAGAAAAGGTGTTCATAAGCGATTACTGGCGTTGCGGTTTCATCGGTGCCCTCAGAATTCGATTCCGAGCACCGGTTCAAATGTTAGGAAAACACGCTCATTCATTCACTAAACATACCCGAGTTAAACTTCAGAAATTTATTTCGGGAACCCCGGGCCTCGGAATGACGTACCATCAGAAACTACGGACTCGTAAAATTTAAATAAATTAGAAAAAAAATCATTGAAATTTCCAGGTCTTTAAAAATATGTGGAATCCACACCGGTTTGATATCACCATTTTGGTCTAATAATTCCTTGGTTTGATTGAAATAAGACATCTCTTAATGGGGTGTAACCTTTGAGATTTCTAAAAATATAAATCCAACTATTATGATTGGATAGATTATTTCTCATTTTTATAAAATATTTTATTTTATTTTATTTATTTGTTTTGTTATATATATATATAAAACAAAATATTTTACTAAAATATATATATTTTAAAAAAATTAAAGAATTTAGGTAAATATATATTTTTATTAAAATACTGATTCTTAAGGCTCCTTTTGTATGGGATGAGGTATGGAAATTCTACCCCAAACTTCAATGTGGGATTCTATATCATTGTCCACATCACTAATATAATCCATTGGTATTTTGTTCAATCAAAACATTTTATTCCTTTTATTATTATTATGAATACGATTATAGAAATCCCCCACTTTTATTCATAAATATTAATTCTTTAAATCAAAAGTGAGTCATTATACACAATAATGATATCTTCCGATTTAAACCTTTACTTAGTATCAATATCTCAATGTATTTTTAGAGTTACAAGTTGTTGAAACATTAAACATGTTAATAATAGTGAAAAAAAAGATATCATACATACAATGATATTTCCAGCCAATATCTCATTTTTAGATCTTTAATGGTCTTCTATGTCATGAACCAACCTGGGATGTCTTCCGACATAACACTTAAACAGGTTTGTGGAATGGCCTGAAGGGCGTTCCCAATCCCCACAGGATGGAAAATAGTTTCGAGCATCAAAACATACAAGTGGGAATGATTTAAGAACAAAAGAAACAACTAGGAGAAGATAAATAAATAGAAAAAACTAAAAACATGGTAAAAATAACAACTGAAACTCAAATAAATAAACAACTGATTAATTTACAAGATACAAATAAATAGATAGAAGACAAAAAATAAGAAATACTAAATTACTGCCATGAAATATCCATGTGAACAATTAGTCACCCCCAACCACCATACCAGTTTTTCTCTAACAATGAGCAATTAGACCAAGACAACCTGGGCATAGAAGATCCTACAATTATAAATATAAAGTAGGAATGAGAAACGAATGTATCAATAGGAATGCCAAAGATAAACCATGAAATACAAATGATTCTTTTCCCAAAATAGTATTTTAACACCAGTTTGAATTAAAACTGTTAAAATATGATTTTTACATTTTACAAAACAACACACCCTACATATTATTGTTTCCAAAACCAAATTCCACTTTACAAACAAAAACCAATATTAAGAATGTAAGGGTTGTTCTAATTACATAATGAAAATCATAACAACATAATGTAAACAAAAAATATAGATAATAACCATGGGAGATCCTAAACATCCCTTAAAGACCCATGTGCATACTCGGTTTGGAACCACCTATTGGTGTATGACGAAGCCCCTAAGTAAATAACCAATATTCTGCTCTGTCCTAGCCTCACTAGTGGAAAACCCTCATAAAATCTCTACTACTAAAGGATAGTACCATCCCCTCTAATCAGGGCTATTAAGTTACCATCACTCAATCAACTAAATGATGCTTGGGAACCTATGGTGGTATTAAGAATATTTTGTAATTAGGAGGGCAACCTACGCGTGACTCATCTTGCCTACCACCAGCGCACATGCATGCTCCAAACATGAACTCAAATATATGATAAAAAAATTATGAAACTCCTTCATATAAATGTTACCCATATACATAAATATACTTTTCACAACACAAATGGTGATGACCAAGCCACCAAACCATATAAACATTCAAAACATTTTATAAAACACCTTAGGTTTCTAAAATAGAACACACATTTTTTTTAAACAAAATCATTTATAAAAGTTATCATGAACATCACCTTTGTGTTGGAATTTCCCAAGAGGTCTTTATATCGACACACTCCATATATGTTTACCACAAATATTTCCAAACCGTTATTTTAGAAAAAATATACAACAAGTAAAACATACCAAACTTCACCATAAGTCACACATTCATTAAAACACCCAACAAAATCCAAATATTAATACACTCTAATATTTCATCTCAATCTATTTTTTAAATGCCACATGAAGGGACTATAACATTTATAAAACAATAACCATTTATGAAACTATGGTTTTGAGGAAACACCAAATTAAAACAACATCTTCATTTGAGGTCACATCCATGTGTGCACCTAATGCACCCATGGATGTGACAATATCAAATTCCACACCTATCATCCATGTATACACTTTAATCCCATTTTCAAAAAGTCACCACTTTCATTGAAACCATATTCATCCACTCAAATTATACAAAGAACACAATCATCCCCTTGAATCGATAATACACTTTACAAGACATTTTAAAAAATGTAACAAGTTATACCATTACCAAATCATACACACCAAAACAAACTCAAAAACAAAAAAACATAATCACAACATCATAGGGGATAATTTTTTTTCATAAAAATAGCATTTATACTTTAATTGAATAATAGAATTTCAAGAAACCAACCTAGGTGCCAAAAACATAGTCATTTCACACAATGTCTTTTAAAACCTATTTTTTTAATTATAACAACATGAAATCTCCCTTTAAATCTATCTAAAGTTATTATAGAGGTAAAAATGACATTTAATAATTAATTTAAAACACAAAAGATCCCATGGAGTGTTCTGGAAAGGAAAAAGTTAGACAAACCTACCTCAACCATGTGTAAAAGTGACGAAACTCTCATAGAGGGGAGATGTAATCCCCAAAAACCCTTATAATACATTAGATCCCATGATAAAATGAATTAAACTCAATCCTAAAAGTTAATTTTGGGCCAATAAGGTTCCTACAAAACGAGAATAGAGAAATCTAGAAGGGATGA
Organism: Viscum album; assembly: GCA_963277665.1. Lineage (NCBI taxonomy): Eukaryota > Viridiplantae > Streptophyta > Magnoliopsida > Santalales > Viscaceae > Viscum > Viscum album. The sequence continues at coordinate 1,975,752,458 of OY728133.1, forward strand.
ATGAAAAAGGAATTAAATGGTCCAAAACCATAATAATCATACCTTGGAAGCATGAATATTGATCCATAGAGGGAGTAGAACCAAGGGAGAATGGGTATTGGGACCCCTTTGTGTGTCAAATATGAACATATGGAGAGGGGTTTGAATTGGGGTTAAAGGGAGTAGTTATGGAAAGAGGATCCATATTTTTAATGACCTAGTACGACCGCGCAGTTTTCCAAACCATGTGGTAACCATGAATAGATCTCTGCACCTGGAAGGAACGGTGCATGGTTAACGTGGACCTACCACACAACCAGGAACTGGATATTCAGTTGGATCTATCCAAGTAGACCAGCTGCATGACTAGGAGGAATGGTTTATACTAACCGGGCGGTACTCGTGCTCCACCTGAAAAAACCAGATGAAAACATAAAAAACCAAAAAAATCAATTGGGAATCAAACTGAAACCTCAACCAAATAACCCAATACTAATAAAAGGATAAAATAAAATATTATCCATGTTCACGTTATAAAAATGTACTTATATCCTATTCATTAACTCTCTAAGGAGTGTACTCATTAACTCCTATAATAAGAAACACCACTTATATGTTAACATATTAAAAATATTGCAATGTGCTTGCATTAATAGAAAAATTAACTCATAGAGTCTTAATATTTGGATAAGAGATTATAAATCAACATCTAGTCATAATTTATGATATTGACACCAAGTAGTTGGGGTTATAATTTTCAATATAAACATTCATCCTCATAACTTGGTTTTACCTGTTAAACACTTTAATTGGATCTACCTAATGAAAGTGAGGGGATTATATTAGATAAATGATTTATTCTATGGGGTTTAACCCCATATATTCATTATTTGTATGAATGATCTCTTTAAATAGAGATTTTGTAAGCACATCATCATGGTTTTTAAATGAACTCACATAGGCAATTTTTTGGTGCCATATTATGACAATTGTATAACATAATCGTGTCTCAAACTTATATTTATTGTACCTGAAACAATATGACCACGATAAATATACTTCACAATAATAACTGATAGAGATAAGAGGCATCGGGATAGGTAATAATCTAATATCCAATAATAGATTCCTAATCTATTTTTATTCTATTACACATGATGCTAAGGTGATAAAATCTGACACCATGTTCGAATGTGAAATAAATGTTCATTTCTTACTTGCCCCAGAAATAAAAATAAACTCCAAGAGTAAACAATCATCCTAATGTGGATTGGTTATCTACAATACTAGTAATCCAACTCACATCAGTGTATCATTTTAATGAAATTGGATAATCATTATAGTATAAACTTATGTCATTAGTATTTCATAAGTATCCAAAGATTCTTGTTATACATATCCAATAACCCACACAAGGATTACTAGTATATCTAGTCATTTTACATACTACAAATGAAATATAATGTCTAGTGAAATGCATTTCATTCACTAAATAGCGAATTTCACTAGCATACTCATGTTCTCTTATAGATCTACCCATATTTATAAATAGTTTAACACTACCAAAAAATGAAGTATTATCATCCTTGAAACCAAGATGATCAAATTTATTTGTCATTTTTTCCTCGTAATGAGACTGAATTAATGAATAACCCCCAATATGTTTTCTAACATTAATAATTGGAATAGTATAAAAAATAATAAGAACCTTTATTTTAAATATCTAAGAAAACTAATTCATTTTCATAATTACACTAATCATATTGGATCCAAAAATGAACATATCATCCATGTATAGACACAAAATAACTTCATATTATTTTTTAAACATTGAATAAACACATTTATCTGCATTATAATGACCAAATACATTCGATAAAATTATAGTATCAAATTTCATTTTTCATTTAATTATATACTGTTTAAGGTGTTTTCCTCAAGTTTTGTTTGGGTTGTATTTGTTTTCAATATATGAAACATGGTTGAATTTCAGAAAATATGGAATTTTAATTTCTGGACACACTCCATTGGAGTAACCATGAAGTTTCATCAGACATAGAATATTCACGTAAAAAACACAAAATTAAATATAGAGATTAAACCCAAGCAATCAGTATGATGAATTCGACTCATTATATCAGCATGATTCTTGAATATGATTCATCGGATTGGGGTTTTGATAAAAAGTCAAAAACTAATGAAAATCATATTGAGTTTGGAATGAAAAGAGTATTCTAATGATAATTTGTATTAGAGTCTTCATGGATCTGATGAAAATATAATGATGCTTTATGGATATTTTAGTTGTCATAAATAATTAGTTTTCTAGAAAACTTGTGATGTTAACCTTATGATGTAATGGGGGATTAATATCAATCGGAATGGTATTTGGTTGGTATGAATGAAGTCGATGGATGAATATGTTGTTTTAATACTTTACAATATAATTAAAATGATTCTATTCTAATCCCAATGTTATCAAATTTATGACGATGTCATGATAAAATATGGAGTTTCTATAATAAAAGATAATATGATGTGAAGTATTCTTGACTATTTATCATTAGTGTAAGGAACACTAGAGATAGAAGGATGTACACCATGAACATGAGAATCATCGGCATAAAAAAAAATATAATTCTGGAATAATAATATTGTTGAAGTAAATGTAGACACTGGTTTATCAGATGGTCTATTCCATTGGTCCATATTAATGGATTTTGATACCAATTCACGTTATAAATTTTAGGTGTCTTTAAAATATCAGATACAGATTTATATTAGATGTAGAAGTGAGTGGTTAATTTTTTGAGATCGAAGAAACAAATGAGTATAGAGACTGATAAACTAGATGAAAATCAATAATGTAGTCAACCATTTTCATCAGGTTGAATTTAAATTTGATTGGGTCAAGAGAAAGAGAACAAAAGTATTAATTGTTTATTGAGAAGAGGTGAAGACTCATCAGACTGGAACTGACAACATTCAACATATTGAAGTGGATACTGAGGTATAGGACACTTGTTGACATTGTTGAATTCATCAGATTCTAAACTTCATCAGATGTGAAAACATCGATTTAAGGAATTTAAGAAAATGAGAAATACTTTTACTACATTTCATGTATGTTATTTATGAAAAAGTAAAATTGAAGAATATTTTGAATGCTACATAATGCTCTCAATTTGTTAATAATAGTTTTAAATTGATTTAAATAATTTGTATGAGAATAAATCAAGTGTTACAAGAGGTCATTGTGATGGTCCACCTTTATTTTTTTCATATTCTTTAGTCGTAATGAATAATCAAACAGATGAATCGAGCTGAAGAATCTGAATGAAGAAATGTTTGTAAAACAGGAATAATTTTAATGTTTTGATAAGATTATAGAATAATTGAGGATCTCCCATAATTTTTTATAATTATTGAAGAATTTATAGTTTAACACTTAAATAAATGGAGAATTAATTAATTGTGAATTTCATTAGGCAGTAAAATGTATTCTTTTCCCTAACTTTTCCACTCTAGGGTGCCTATAAAATTAGATCGCAGTACATTTGAACTTTGATAACTTGAACTATTTACATGCACTAGAACTCCGGCAATTATGGAATGGATATTGAGTAACCCAAAATATTTTATGTTTTATGTTGAAGTTAATAAATATTATTGGAGTGATGATCAATCTGATCATCAAAGCAAGTTCCATCAAATGATGTTCCGTTATAATAAGTCCATCAGATTGAAACTATATGAGAATCATAAAAAAATGAAGGTCCATTTGATGGATTTCCATCAAATTAATGAATTGTGAGATTCCAATAGAGTTTCTACTAAATTGAATTTGGAAGAGAATAATTAGGATTAGACCAATACCAATCAGGCAGTGCCCATCAGATAGAAGTTACCAGAATATGGATGATCATACTAACTATTTCTAAAGATGTTTTTTAGATAGGATTTCTAAATAATGTCTCAAAACCAACAAGTTCCATTGATAATTTTTGAAGTTCTTGAATATTGTATGCAGGTAATGTTTGTTTCAGCTTACTTGTGGATAAAGTGGATAACTTTCTATATTGGATCAAAAAAGTAGAAGTAAAGTGAACCTTGTAACTGTGGATACTTTCTGGTTACTGAAAATGATTGATTTTTTATGGGGTGTATAACCATATGTGTGAAGGGGATAAAAAAAGCATAGTTGGCGGCATTACCTACTATAGCAACATATTTTTGACTAGGATTATAGAATTTTTCACTACATTTCAATTTGTATTCTAAAAAGAAGATAATGAAAGAATCCATGTTGTTGGGACTATCCATCACGGAAATGAGTATGCATTTTTACTGAACATTTGAAATATTGTGTGCTTCTTACTATTTATATTTATATCATATAAAAGTTATGATTTACATGACATACTTAATTGGATCGTTTCTTTAACAATTTATAATGGCTAATAAATTCTATTAAATATGTTAAGAAACATTATTATAAAATATAAAAGAACCACAGATTCACCCCCCCTCATAGTGGTCTCGGTCCTATTTTAGAACAATATACGGTAAAAAGATATTTAACTATTTTAAACACTTTATTTTACTTTCCTTTTAATAAAAACTGTCTTGGTTGTTCCATGTAAATCTAAACAATTAATTCTCAATAAAAAAATGAAATTTTGACATCCATTTTATGATTGTAAAAATGATCAATTTAAATGAATGAAAATAAAAATCCTTATTAAAGTAATTTGAGCTACATGAGAATAAGTATCAAAATAATAAATCCATTATTTTTTTCAAATTTTCTTTCAACCGATATAGATTTAAAATCAAGAATACCTCTATTTAGATCAAACATTTCCCCAAAAACACATTTAATACTAATAGGTTTTGAACCACATAGTAAATCCATAATGACACATGTACTATTATATATAATGGAATCCATTTCATTTATAATTTTTTTCAAAAATAAACATCTTTTGAAGCCATAGAATCTGTATATGTCTTTGGGTCATCTTCTATAGTCAATACAATAAGATACTTATTCAGAATAAGATTATTTGTATCTCCTTTAATAAGAAAAACCATGGAATCAGGAAAAATATAATCTAGATATAGATGTTTCTCCCACAAAATTCATGTACTCCATTTAGGTTCAACTAAAGAATCATCATTATTCTATACTATTTTATTTTAAGTAGATGGTGTACATGACCTAGGGGTATGAAAAATAACTTCCTTCACAACATCTATTTAAAACTTATCTAAAAAAACCTCAACATCCCTTGATTCAATAATTAAATTAGATCCCAAATCCATATTTATATGTACTTTTCTATTTTATGGATATCCAAAAAAACACTTTTAATTTATCTAGGTCAAATTTTAGTTCCTTTGGGATCAAGAAATCTATAGTAAGATAAACACCCCTACAATGTAAAATAAGAAATATTAGGTCTTCTACATCCCAAACATCATAAGGGGATAATTTTGTTTTCCTTAAGGAAATCCAATTATGAATATAAAATTCAACAAAAAAAACTTCACCCAATAAATTTAATGGTAACTTAGATTTATTAATCATGAAATTTACCATTTCTACTAAAGTATGATTTTTTCCTTTCAGCTAATTGATTTTTTTAAGGTGTGTAAAGAGCATTTTTTTGATCAATTATACAATTTTCTTAAAATAATAATTAAACTCGTTCAAAAATAATTCACCACCTCCATATAGGCATAATATATTAACATAATTGTTTAATTTATTTTAAATTTATGATTTATATTTCTTAAACATTTTAAAGGATTCATCCATTGTTCTAAGAAGATATATATGTAAATATATATTGCATTCATAAACGATATTTGTAAAAAATATTTTTCCTCCTTGATTTATTAAACCATTTAAGTCAAAAATATTAGAATTTACTAATTATAATATATTGTAATTTATTTCAAAATTAGGAAAAGGATTCTTTAACTATCTAATATTCTTAACATGTTTCACATTAATTAAATTCATTTCGAAAGTTAAATAACTATAAATTATTAATTAATTTTTAAGTATTAATAATTACCATGTTCTAAATGATATTTTCATATATTAGATGACTCAATAAATTAATGAGAAAATATTATCCTATTATTAATGGATAGTTCATATATGTCATAATTTGTGTACCCTTTCCCCACAAACATGTCTCCCTTCAACAAGATAAGCATTTTATATTTAAATGGAATTAAAAATCTAATATTACAAAAAAGATCAACAGAAAATAAATTCTTTCAAATTTCAGTTACATACAACACATTAAGAAGAGTCAACTTATTCCCAGAACTAAAGTCTATCTCTATTCTTCATTTTTATCTAAGCTTAATTAATGAAATATTTACAAAGTCTACTTCCTTCATGATATTAAAATCATCATATGTTTTCAACATCGAATGATACTTGCACACATGCATCATTTCTCCGAAATCAATCCACCATCCCATATTTATATAAGTCATATTGAAATCAAATATCATTACAACTACAATATCTTTTGTCAGCAAATTTGTAGTAGGATTATTAACTTTCATTCAATAGATCCATTCCCTTGCAAACAGACCTATTTTTCCATAGATAAATCCTTATCCTTTTCATGGAATTGTTTCCTTTATTTTTGAATTATGAATTACTTTTTGGACATATTAAGAAGAGTTTTAAAAATTTCCCTCATTTATTTTAATTGGGGTATCACATTTCAAATCTATTCCCACATCTATAAACCACTATTCTTAATCTATGCAAATAATATTTTAAATTGTTCCAAGGAAACATCATCTCTTTTTTAATAAGATATTTACCACAATAATTCCAAATATGTGGAAATTTATTAATAATTCAATAACATGAAATGTTTATTTTATATGAATATTAAGTGAATGATGTTTATTTTATACACCTTATAACTAATTAACTTGATCTAACAATACATTATTATCAACTATATTGAAGTTTAAAAACCTTATAATAAAAAAAATTATTGGTTCCATCTTCCTTGGATTTTTAATTTATCTTGAGTGCATCTGATATCTCTCAAATGTACATAATTTTACAGAAATTTGTATAAAGATGATTTGATAATGTGTTAATAATATATCCTTGAAAAAAAACTTGATCGTCTTCACATTTCATCTTTTTGTATTGAATGTGCTCAACTTGAGTCACTTCAATAGGTGTACTATCAGTATTTGGAGTAGGATCATATGGAATAGGGGAATGATTCAGTTCTATAATATAGACAATCATCAACATCATATGAAGAAACATCATCTTGTCTTGCCATCGAGATATGTTATTTCCATCAAAATGGTAAATTTTGACCATTTATTAGTTCACCACATTAAGGGATTCATAATTTTTCTTCTATGTTATGCCTTGGTATCAAACTATTTTGATTTTCTACAATATAGGTAAGGTGATGGAGAATAAGGATTGAATCTTGATGCGTAAATTTAATTCACTGTCCAAAAGGGTTAGATCCACGACACTTTGTTGTTGTAGTGTTCTCAGTGGAAGTTTCCATCAAGTATTTCACCTATATTTAGTGAAAATAGAACACTAATTCTCGACATCACTACAAAACTAATGTTGGTAATAATATCTAGACAATTTCTTTGATTGAAGAAGAATTTTCCTCATAAGTGATCCTTTCATCGCTTATTTATATATCTAAATTGGCATGAATAATAGTAGTTTGATGTCACCATTTTGATCAAAGAACACCATGGTTTAACTGAAATGAGACAAATCTTAATGGTGGGAACCCATTCAGATTTCAGAAAATCAAAATCCAACTATTACGATTAATCACATTATTAGTGGTTTTTATAATATATTTTATTTTATTTTTACATTTTATTTTTTGTATTTTATATATGTATATATAAAAAACAATTTACTAAAATATATATTTTACGAATAAATTATAATAAATTATGAATATATATATATTTATGAAAATACCAATTCTCAAGAATCCATTTATAATGGATGGACTATGGGAATTCTACCCCAAACTCCAAAGTGGGATTACACATGTATGTGCACCTCACCAATCCAAGTTATAGGTATTTTGAATGATCAATACATGTAAACCTCATAAATCCTATCCATATGAGTTTCGAAAAATAAAAACATTTAATTTCTTTTATTATTATTATAAATAAAATTATAACACACATATAGCCACAACCCTATACGTAATTTTCATCCTCTACCACCACCATTTATGAAGTATAAATTTTTTAGTGTGAAGTGAACATTCCAATACCTACACTAGTGATTATATAATGTATCAACTTGTCTCTAATTTTTTTAATTTTCCAGTCTCATGTTGATATCTTTAATTTATGTTATCACCTTGTTTCCCTTAATAAATCACTACATGTCATAGTTTTCATTATTTTTGTGGGGTTGAGGTATCCCATTACAGTGGTAAGAAACTAAAAAGTGTTCATACCTCAACTAGGTTTCAATATAATTCAAATAAAATTTTATATCAATGATAGTTTTTAACTCCTCGTAATTTCAAAACATTATTCAGCATGCATGTTATGGAAGTTTCAATACTAAAAAACTGGGTTTATCCATTACTAGGGCTTTAATAACACCATAATATTGTTCTATTAAAGGGTTCCCTTTATCAGTGATTGTAAGAAAACTAATAAAGGGGTGGCATTATTAGTGCTAATATTATTTTATGTAAGTATTAGTTGTTGCTAAATAGGCATTTACACTCAATATATAACATATTTAGTGAAAATGGATTATAATGTAATTGATAAATATTTTTAATTAAAAATTTTCTAATTATTATCATGTAATATTTATTTCATAACAATTTTATGATAAAAAATTTAAAAAATAGTAAAATATGAAAAATAATTTGAAAACATACATTGAACTTCAAACGGCCATAAATTTTAATTTGGGTGCCTTTTTGGGCTCTACCATGAATCCAATCAAAGCTTGCAATGATCTATATAAAATATTAACATGGGGTAAACACTAATAATATTTTTTTGGCTAAAAACGGCCCATAATTCATTCAAAACTATTTTTTTGTTAGGGTATCCCAATTTTAAAACAGTCGATGGAATTTCAAACTCATTTTTTGGGTTTAATTGTCTTTTTTAGAGGTAAATGAATTTATTCTCATGGAAAATACCAATATTTAAATTATGGTTTTTTATTATTTTCACTTTTCAAAATTTATTTTTATTTATAATTAAGTAAATGCATATTTTCTTATATTTAGTTATAATAAATAGCATATATAAATACATATATCAAACATATTTTTGTAGAAATGCATTTATAAATATATAAACTAAATATTTACTATCCATTTTATTTAATGTAAAAAATTATCTAGTTTATTTACCCTATAAAATGCATAAATATTTATATATATATATGTACCTATATATGTAATACTTAAATATATATATGTTTGTTTCAATCAACATAGATATATATATATTTATATATTATAATATATCTATATAAACAGATGTTCAAAAAATGAATTTAAACAATATATATCCATTTTTACATTATAATATATAAATATATACATTGACTATATATAAATATATTTGTGTATTAATGAATATATATAAATTTATATTATATTGTACTATATATAAATGGATATAATATATAATATGTTTAAATAAATATATGTATCTATATATCACACACACACACATATGTTTTATAACAAAAAAACATTACATATATGTTGGAATATATATATAAATATATATATGTTACATATCACACACCCACATATATATCAATAAAAAATATTTTAGTAAATTTATATAAATAAATAGATTTATCATTAAACATACAAAAAACAACATGGTGTAGTGTTAAAATCATTTCATATTAAAAGAAGATGTGCAGGGTTTGAATTCAGGCATGCGTAAGAGGCCAGAATGTTTTCAAAGTGTTGTTAAAGGGTTGGTGTGTTGAAAAGCTTTGATAAAGGGGTCTTGGAAGAACTAATAATGAATTCAGCATCGAAGAGGTCCAATAAATAATATTTTACCACCTTTAACATCGCTAATAAAAGTGATGTTAAATGCCCCATTTAACTGTGTTATAAAAGTGTTGTTAAAGGCCCCCTCTAACATCACTTTTTTAATGCTATTAAAGGGGTATTTTAAAACGTTTTTTAGCAATGATAAAGCCTACCATTTAATAGTTATTGAGTTAAAAACACATTATAAGAACTATTAAAGTCCATTTACATGAACTATTAAAATCCATTTTTGTAGTGGAGTTTATACCATTTTGGAAATGCTTTAAGAAGAAATTTCATTTTCAAAAATGATTTTCAACACATTCCCAAATCACATTATTGTGTGTATATTTTCGTGCAGTTCACACTATTTATTTTTGTGAGGCAAAATGATATTATGTTAATTAATTCTACTTTGCATATTGTAATTCCCTTATTAATATTACTTCAATAATATGTGAAATGTTTTTAGGTGATTAATTTGATGTATGGTGCGATATTTACATGATTTTTTTAGAATTTATATAAACCATTAGAGAAATGGTCTCATGAGGATGGAAAATGTGGATTAATGCATAATGAGATTGCTGATAGAATCTTTGTAACTACCTGATAAAAATTAAACAAAAAAATTAATTAATTTAAATATAGATTCAAATATTTAATTAACATCATATTCATATTAAATTCATAACTTTTCCATATCATGTAATCATTATTTTTTCATGTTAATTTCCTATATTCATGATAAATAATCTATAAATTTTAACCAATATGTTATATTAAGTCATACGTAATATTAAAATTATATAAACAATTTAAACATATGAATGATTAAAAGGAATATTCAAATAAATAAACATGTTGTCTTATTCAACTGTGGTTGTATAACTTGTATGAATAAAACATATACTACCTAATCACAAACATATGTCATCATTGTTTTTATCCATACATCAAAGTATATTATTCATGATATAAGTTAACATTAAATATTCCCTAAAATATAAATATTATATTGTACGATATATTAAGACATACAAAATATTCAATTATATCGATTATGTATATCAATAAATGAATCAATATGTTGATTCATAATTGAAGGTGACATGAACTCAATATCACCTATTGCCAATATATTGTTCAGAATGATAAAGATAGAATATATTTTAAAATAATTTAATCTTCATGACATATTATATCAAAAAATACGATATCACTATTTTAGTGTATATCCAACATTAATGCTTATCATGAATCACATACTTTGATATATGGATGAAAATCATGATGATTTATAGTTGTGATGAGGCAACATATGTTTTATCCACCATAAATGATATGAAATTAATTTAATAATATAATAAAATAATTTTTCTAATCCATATTAATTAAAAAATATATCTTTGGAACATTGATTGTAATCGAACCTCGCTACTGCAAAATATATCTTTAATAATGCTAGAATAGGACTTTATCAGCACAAAAAAAACTATTTACTACAAGAGCATGGTTAAAATACATATGCTTTTATCATCACTAGAAAAGTGCTAATAAATGGGTCCTTAATCATCCCTAAAAAAAGAGATGATAAATCCCCCATTTATCTAAACATATCGGGCATGCAGAGAAAGCCCCAAAGGGGGATTTTAAATAAAATCCACCAATGATCGACATTATCTCATCTTCATTCGAGAAAATTTTCCCAACTACCACCCAGGGGTCCCACATGAAGAATTTTAAGTACACAAATAACCATAAAATTCATTGTTCAGTGCACGATCATGCACGAAGTCTAATCGTCTTTGGTGATCACTACTAGAAAAATATAAATCCTAATTCCTCTAGATCATCCACATGTGCTTAAAAAAGTTATAGGATCTTCAATCGTATAAATCTGGGTGCTAGCGCAGAGTTATGATGACACCTTCAACGCTCTGACAATCACTACATTTCCTTTCTTATGATGCATGAGAGTGTGCTTGATCCAATGGCTTTGATATAGAGACTCTCTCACTCGAGGATAAAGGAGAGATAAAAATAGAGAGAGAGGTAGTGAATATTAAATGGTTAATGACTCACCTCTTCTATGTTTAGTGGGTATGTTGTTACCCAGAAATGCCTCCATGGACCCCCAAATATTTAACACACTATATAAATAATATTTTGACTAATAAACTAAGTCATGAATATCATTGATTATTATTATCACATTTTTGTAATATAATAAATATATAACATGATAATACACAACCCATTAACTCGTCTTGATTTTCCCACAAATATTAAATGAACCCTGAATATGCTAAACTAATATTAGTTGAAATAACATTTTCCATGTATTTACATTAGGACCTGTAAATACATTTAATAAATAAATGCAATTATAATATTCTTAACTTAAAAAATATGAATTTATTTATACCTTTGGTGATCATATTTACATGGAAAAAACTGAATCCCTATGGTGGGGCCCACCACTTCCTATATACCTATTCATCTGAATAGGGAAGATAACTGAATACTCTATTTTTTTGACCCTCTAGACCATTATCTCGATAGCGGTGATTACTATTCATGGACCAAGAGTGGTATTTAGTAACCCATCATGGCCCCTAAAGAGATAGGGATAGTTATAACAGAAACAACCAACCTACAAACATGCACTTTGTAATATAATATCTTTGTCATTAATAACTCATAAAGTGATACACACACCATTATCATCATCATTTTCTTTCTTTATTAATTTTTTATCTAACTGGTTAGATTTAACCTCAGATACCATGTTTATGGTCTTATGATGGTACTACCATCCTAATCAACTAGGCCTAAGATATATACATTCCTTTACTTGGAAGTGAAAAATCCTTTCTGGACCATTAAACTAATGTCATTCCACCAATGATTCACCCAACACAAGATACCACACTATTATTTCATTATCATCGTTTTTTTCTGGTGTGAAATTACGTGATCAAATGAAACATATTGGAAATGATCTCAAGTTATGAGACCATTTCACATGCTTGTAGATAGAAACATCTAATGAAAACCAAAAAATGTGGTGTTTCTATTGGTAGATTTTTCCTCATGATCACATTACTAGAGATTACCATGTGAGAACTTCATGAGAATAATTCTCAGTGCATATAAGCCACCAGTACCAGATAATCAAACATCTATTGTGTCTAGTCAGTAAGATGTATCTATTTCGTATAACCTTTCTTTGAGATTAATGTCATAGTATATCAAGGTTTTAATTATAGCATGCGATCTACTATAACCTTTTGATAAAAAATTTAATCAATGTAAATTAACATCAAATAGTGGATACATAAGTATATATGGTATAATGGTATGTAAAAATCAAGTATATCTAAATGTATACATGATACGGTAATTAAAGGTTTTGTATAGTTGGGTCTATGGAAATATCTTTTACAACACTCTCACTTACACTAGAACCAACATGCATAACATACTTGTTATCTCTCACATGATTAATATAATTTTTCTACTAAGGAATGACTATATTTTGTGGTCCTACCAAGATAACATTACATGGAATTTCTACTATATGTGACATCACCTCCATGTGTAAATAAAATTAACAGATGGTATCCCCTAGTATATCCATTTTTTGATCAATCATAACTTGAAAACTTGGATAGTAAGAGTATTATAATTTACATTATGATAAAGATTTACTTAATAAGTGTAATTGCACGAACTAGAAGAAATCATTGTGTTTAACTACTTCTTAGCTTCCTCAAATCTTGTAACATACTAATTATTTGTAGGTATGGCTTCTACTTTAATTTATGAGCTTGTCTCCCACCCCACCATTAGTATAACTATGATATAAGATCACATTTTTCTAAGGAATACTAGCTTTTTTCCCCTAAAAACTAGTATCATTTCTTCTCCACTTACCAGGTACATTTATTTTATACTTATGGAAGTACAATAAAATAGTTCTGACAACATCACTTACAGTTATCCTAAATATAAATGCTATTTTCCTATTATAAGTTATATCATTTCAATATCAATTTTTGTACATATCATGGTATACATAGTTTATCCACCACTTAATAATATGGATTTCAACTCACCAGGTTAATCTCTTCCTATGTCCGAGACATGTCATCCTCGAGAGATACTGCCTTGTGACATTGGTAACAATTCTCTCTTGAATAACATTCATTTTGGTCTTAACTGACTTGAATACAAATATCTTTTTTCTATATGTTACCAAGCATATTTTACATGGAATTCACAAAATTAGGTCCATCTAACCTCTATTAGACACATTCAAAACATTAATTCCAAATGAATATTATATGATCATGTTGCATACTTCAATCCAAAACTAGATTTCAATAAATTTCAAAGATTATTAACATTATATAACAAGACCATCCCTTTATGGTCGTGTTATATACACACCTTCCATGATTAATGGTCATGACATCTGATTCTCAGTAATTATCATATATATTATTCATGACAAGTAAAATTTTAATGGATTTATGTCGGTCAACATGGTATAACCAATCGATCCTTATTTTTATTATGCTTCTACCATCAATTTATAATCTCATTTGAATGCACACAATAGTTTTCAAAATAATAACCCCCTTTTCACTTTGATACATGGAATACATTATTTAATTTTAGTTAATCTTGTCATTCTAGGTTAATTTATATATACTTCTTATTTGTAGGAAATATTAATCTAAATGAATAATTGATCAATATCTATAGTGAATATAAAAACCATAACCATGATTTTATCCTTCCTACGTTGTATGTGTCTCTAGAACATTACTATTCCACATGCACTAGTGGAACTAGTTCCTACGGAAACAATATGTGAATCTCTAGTATTGACTAAAACCCAAAATATTTGTCTCCCACTATCTCTAATAGATATTATGACCCCAATATATATACATATACTATCACTTAACTACCAATTTTATATCATAGGTATTTATATAATATCCTAAGAAACAGTTAGGATAATTACATTAGATGCACTTTATGTTTACCTTGATGAAAGTTTGATTATGTCCTAAAAAACTCTTTGCATCCAAACTCATTTCCTCAAGAAATAATGGATTTCTGTCATATTATGATACATAATATATCCATTTTTACTATATTATGATTATTATTATGTGATATCATTGTTATTTGAGAAGAACATCATGAAATATAATGAATTTTTCTACAAGTTTGCAAAATTGATACTACTTACATCATAAATTTAATGTATAAAATGTTTGTTTAGGAATTACTCCGCACAACATTTTTTGATTAATTTTGATGTTTAAGATATCATCACCAATCCTCCTCATTAACATCAATGTTATATTATTGATAAGTTAATGTTTGTTGATGAATTTTTCTACGCTGCATTATATTGATCGATGATTGATTGGTCGAGATATTCTTCAACATGTCGTCCCTAAGAAACATATATCATCTAACCATTAATACTCCACACTTCCCAGTCACATTCCTTAATCAATTATAGGAATATAATGATGTATATTAACCACTAAATTACCATTAAAATAGTCCACACTCTCTTATTTAACTATATATGAAATATTTGTAGCTTACATTTATTTCTTAAGGTTCCTTTTTCCAAAACCATATATATTCATCAATAATACCCAAAGGGTTTATCTTGGCAGAGTCTATATTCTATATTGGGTATATCATTGATGTTTTTTTTTATTTTTTCTTGAAAAAGTTTTATCTTGTCACGACTTAGTAAATAAGTCTTAGATTTTTATATTCATCATGTATTGTCAATGATTCCAGTACCATTGAACTATTTGTTGGGTATGATTGACCACAACCAACATTCCTTCCTAAACCTTGACTAGTTTATTTTTATATACAAGGTCACATGAGGTAAACATTTTGGTTATACACAATAATAGTTTTACAATAATCATTCACTTGGAAATTTACATGTCGTGTACTTCTCAACACTATCTTAGGAATCACCCTTTCACAACCTCTTAGATAATACACCTTACTTATAGTAATGTTTCTCATCTTACTTGGTTACTATATTTTGATACACAAATTTGGCGAATATATTGTATGTAATACCCATGTATTATGACTAAAAAATTACTTTAATGTGAAGAATAATACATAGATACTTTCTTATTTCAGTTTATTTCCTTTAAACATCCATAAAATTATTTCAGGATATGAATTGAAAATAGCAACCAGTTAAGACCACTTTATGTTGAAGGAAAATACGAATCTTCCTTTTTCATTCCACTTTCCATTTTCATTTTAATCTTATCTTTCAATTTTTTCTCCATAAGAACTATAGATGAATATTTATTTTCTGTTCTTATTTACTTTCCCAAACATTCCAAGATAACTAATGAATTTTCTACTCAATACTGTTAATTTTTTAATCTAAAAAAACAATTTTAAATGGGTTAAAATGATATGAGAAAGTGATAAATTGATTGATTGTGATCCATCTATCAATTTATACATGTTCACAATAATCATCTCTTAATTTATATCAATGCTTCACTTTCTCCTTATAATTCTTAAATATGGGACTACATGTTATATCAACCATGTCCTAATGTAGCGATCAAAATGTGTATCAGATGTTTATGAAAGAATAACGCCATATACATCATATTCTCTTTTCCTAAGTCTTCTATATGGAATTTTACACCCTCTCATCATGAGGTAGTATAATTTGTTTTGGGGACACCAACAATTTCAATTTTTTATGTCATGGTATTGTGTGAAATCACCTATATTATTATAGGATATTTGAGTCAATGAAAAAATTTACTTTGACCATTAATCATCACATTATTCCTTGTGTTATAACTTTCAATTTTATACAAAAAATAAAATTTATATCAGATTAGTACTTTTATCTTGATTAATGTTTTAGATATTTTAATTAAATAAATAAATAATAAAATGTATCTCATTATATTATCAAATTCTAGGAACCCTCCCTAATAGAATCAGAATATTCTATAATTTGAGTATTCTAGTAGAAAATTAACCCTCAAACTCCTCTCATAGTCTACAATATTTGTCTATTCCACTAATCGGAGGGTTCAAGGTTGGAATTTGGTTGTCCAACCACATTAACTCGAGGTTCCTTGATCTATTGATTAAAGTCCCAACTTCTAAAATCTTGACCTGATTTACTCAACACTTTCCTCTAAATTTATAGAAATTTATCTTTGGATAATACTTAATACCACTTTAGTTAATTCATCCCACCACTCTCCTAAAAACACCTCATAATTAAGAGGCACCCTCAACATTTCCTAACAAGAACCCTGAACACCCAGTTTTGTCCAAATTCGAATGATTGAATGCGGTCAAGACATAATATTTATTTTTGTGTTTTATTGTTTTTATGTTATTAAAGAAATAATTTTTTTATCTTATAAGAACATACTATGTGATCACACTCAGAACTGGCCATGCATGAAATATAAAAAAACATTATGTCACGTGTTTATATTATTTGTACATGCTTGTTTATTATTTTATGTGACCATGCATAAACTATACATTCACAAAATAAAAATCTATGAAAAAAAATAACAATGGGATAATGATACAATACTAATGTTTGATACATTGGGTGAATAATGGATTAACCTAAACCCTAGGGGTAATAA
The DNA here is from genome assembly GCA_963277665.1 of Viscum album. Taxonomy (NCBI): domain Eukaryota; kingdom Viridiplantae; phylum Streptophyta; class Magnoliopsida; order Santalales; family Viscaceae; genus Viscum; species Viscum album. The sequence goes on from OY728133.1 coordinate 1,975,770,228, forward strand.
CTTAAGTCAAGTCGATTACTACTCGAGTTGCAGCACCACCCCATCTAATGAATCAATCTTTTAGTTGGTGTGATGCCATAGCTCATTGTGAAGTGTGTCACTAATTATATCATCAATATAGAATAATAGTCGCACACAGGTGAGGGGGTAAATGGGTAATAAATTATATCAAAAAAATGGACACACAATTTATTATACATTTAATGAATCTTAGACCACACACATATCACCATTTAATTAAAATAATTATAAGAAATAACCACTAAAATAAATAAAAAAATTAAAGTGATATACATGCACCAGACATACATTGGTCATTCAATGGATCATGTTCAATCTAATAGGCTTTAAAGTAGTGTATTAAAATAAATGAAGATATAAAATTAAAACATGCATTAAAAATACTCGATGTAGTTTTTATTGAATTAAAATTCACTCTTATTTAAACTCAATATTTATCTCTTTATGTCCAATTAATTAATATAATTTTAAAACCAAAAAAATTAATTTAATCCACATTAATAATTTAAAAAAAATTAATATTTCATTAATTTATTTTAAAAAGATAGTAACTTAATTATTTAAATTAATTTTTCATTATAAAAATAGTAGGACCGTAAAAATACAGAGAAAAAACTGTGTGGGTTAAGATAAATCCATGAAGGCCCATTTTTGGCCTAACAGACACCATGCATGAGTATTCGGCACCTGGTAGAACTACCAAATCTCATTTTGGACTAGGTTGACCCTCCAAAAACAATTTAAAACAAAAATATATTTCACTGATCCTAAAACATGTGGGGTAGTATCAGATACCTCGCATGAGGGTCTCCAGAGGTGCCTGAGGTAGTAGTACGGGATGGGGGATGGCGGGCACTACAGCCAGCAAGATTTGGTCAGCAAAGTAGGATACTAGCATTGGTTAGAACAAGTTCTATATTAGAGTGGTCATGGACAGTTTTGAAAGCATGTTCTATAGTGGACTGCTAGATTTTAAGATCCGTGAAGTAGGGTGACGAGCGGTCATACTAGATTTCCTCTGGAGACGGTTCGGTTTCCATATATGGGTGGAAAGGGGGTTCTCCTAGTGGAGGTGGATGTGAGTGAACCATTTGAGAAGATCCGAACCCAGAGGATTCCAATCCAATGATACGTTAGAGGCTTTATGATGGGGATCCCACCTGTAGTGGACATCGAATGGAGTTGGGAGGACCCTCTGGGGTTCTAGAAAGAGGGGTTGAGCAGTGCAGCTAGGGTGGATTACAAGAGGGCTACAACGGTTATCCATCATGACAAAGGGACAACATCACTTATTAGTGACACTTGCATCTAGATCTAGATCAATGGAAGAGGGGCATCAAGCCGATGTTGGACGATAGTGGTGAATGGGGTGTTGGCTATAGTAGCCCTACTTTTTCATACATTACTATTACATCAATTTCAATACAAAAATTAAATAATTTAACAATTCGGATCCAAAGGCTTAGTTTCTTTGGAAGACTAGGACCATATATAACTTTTATAACATAAAACATAAAAATTTATTTAATTTCATCATCTCTATCTTTTTATTGGCCCTTGAAATCTCTTTAGAACATGTAGTCACCAGAGTATATACATAAAAAAGTGTGATCTAGAATCCCAGTAAGATGATAGATAATAATATGAAATAATATTACTTGGGTTGAGCATAACGATAACATACACATAGAATCATAATCATGAGAGGAAGCATTATTTGATGTCTTGAAATGTGGAAATGGATAAAAATGAAACATCATGTCTTAGTGGTCAACTACCACTGATCGTTATGAAAAAAGATCACATTATGTTCATGAATATTTCACATTATGTGTGGGAAAAATTATATTACCTAATTCATTGGAGTACAATATAATTTTGGGAGTACCCATCACATCATAACATTTACATTGCACTATACAATTCTGGGTGCACCCATCACATCATTACATTTAAATTATCATGCATTCCATATAGAATGTATATCAATCTTGATCATAAAATAACTCATGGAATGTAATGATTTTAATTTCATAAGAATACATTAAGAAAAATTTGGTTCCAAAATTAATGAGGGAATAACATACATTAATCATCAACCTTGAGTGAAGAAGAAACAATCTCGAGATGTAAAAGGTGTTTTTTTAAAGAAGATTTATTTTGGAAATCATTGTGTTTGTCCTAATATCTTTTCAAAAACATGTATAACCTTGGAAATTTTAGATAAATATGAATAAATTATATTTAAGTAATATCCTTACTAAAAAATCGGCGAAAGAGGGAAAACCTAAATAAAGAGAGTTGGGTTTGGGAATTCTCATTACTTTATGTCCGAATGATTTCATCGCCTTAATATCTTGTATAATCATAATAGATTAATTAATTAAAAATACCAAAAACTATTAGGCAAGAATATAATTCATTATGAATTTATTATGTTCTTTCATGGTCCTTTGTATGTGGTATCAAGTTTTAGTTCATAGTTTGAGAGTGTTGGTTTTCTTATATTTCATGAACTTATTAAAATCATTTAACGTTTTTATGGAAAATTAATAATCATCACCCATGATGTTGGTAATTTGACACATCATGGAAATGATTTCATTCTTAAAATAAAATTGATAGAGGGAGGATTTTGAGAACAGATATTCCTTTAACATAATATAATTAAATTATATGTATGTTACTGGAAGTATCATTCCATGTGGATGAAGATAGGTTAGGAGATGAGAAGAAAATAAATGAAATTGAAAGGAAAGTAAAAGAAATGGAGAGAGGATTTTCCTCTTGAATTTATCATTATTAAGAACCTCCTTTGGGAAATTTTTTTTGGTCTTTCGATGTGACATAGAGATCCCAGACCTGGGGGGGATAATGAGAAGTATTGTAAATAATTTATGCAAGGCTAAAATATTGAGAGGTTTGAGGAGAAGAGGGTGTGAGGGGTAGTATTTATAGAAGAGGAGATGTGTGTTTTCTCATTATTTAATTCATTACATTATTATATTGATCATGAAAATAAATAGTGTTGATTATTGAGACTAAATATACTAATTAGATCATTTTAGTTTTAATCAATGTTGAAAAAAACTCAATGACTCAATGAATAGTTTATTTAGCTTATAATGATTATATACCGTAAATTACAGTATTTCAATATTCACCAAAAATTCATGTAATACAGAAAACTCCCAAAAATTAACCCTAACCATTTTTTGATATGTAGATTTAAAAAATTTACTCCATTTTATGAAAATAATTTTATATGTATGATTTATTAAATTTTTAATTAAAATCATCATATACTTGGAAAATATAGATTTTAAAATTATAACTGATTTTAAAACACTTTGAAAACTTACTTAAGGTCTCAAAAAAGTATCTTAAAACCATAAGACATCAAAATATTTATTTATGAATATACTTCATAAAAATAAATTTTCTTTTAAATTATAAAATTTATCATAAAATTGTAATTAATTATTTATGACTTATAAAAATACAAACACTTAATTAATAATTTTTAAAACATTTATTTACATAAAATATGATATAATTATAAAATACTTTTATTTATATGTTGCTAAATTATATTTATAATTTGATGGGTTTTTTCACAATTCATTTTATTAGATAACTATTCATAAGGGTCATATTACTATTCCAATGGTCAAGTTACTATTTCATTGGTATTGGTTCCCTAACTTCTAGAAATACTTATTATTTAATTAATTATCTATTTTTAATGTTTTTATTATGGTTGCTATGTGATTTTATGTGCTTTATACTATAGTAAATTACTATATAAAGGGAAACTTTTCTTTGATAAATGTTTGGGGTGTTACATTCTTCCCCCCTTTTGAAATTATTACATTGAAATTTCATTTCACATAAACAAGTGGGGGTACTTATCCTTCATCACCTCCTATGGTACCCATGTTTCTTCTTAATAATTATAGTTTCTCTAAAAAACATTGACTAGGTGGGTTGTATTCTTGTGTTGAATCATATTTCTCTAATCCAGAATATTTAATGGATTCTAATCATAAGAGAGTTCATCTTCCATTTTTACCACATATGAGTTAGGTGCATGTGAGGGATCTAGTATGTACATATTTAGGAGTGATATGTGGAGAATGTCATGAACTTGAGCGATATTTTGTGGAAATACAAGACAATAGGACACATCTACTATGCGATCAAGGATCTCAAAGGGTCCAATGTACCTTGTTCTGAGATTCCCTTACTTTTCAAACTACATTACTCTATTCTATAGAGATATTTGAAAGAATACATTATATCCAATGTCAAACTCAAAGTCTCTTCAATAGTTTTCAGTATATATCTTTTTTCGAATCTGAGAAACATTGATTTGTTTATGTATGGTTTGAACTTTCTCTTTCATTTCTTGCACAAGATGAGGTATAAGAAACTTTATTTCACTATCTTCATTCAAACAGGTTGGAAATCTATATCCCATTACATACAAAACTTCATATGGAGTCATCTGAATAATTGAGTGGAAGCTATTTTTTATGATAACTAAATCAATTGGAGATGCTGATCCCATACACATTTGAATTTTAAAGAGAAGACTCTTATAATATCTTCATTTTTCTTAATAATAATTTTAGATTTGCCATTAGTTTTGGAGGTGATTGGTCATGAAAAAATTTAATTCAATACTGAAAGCATGTTCAAGACTCATCTAGAATTTAGATGTGAACCTGGGATCACAATCAACGACAATTGAAAGTGGAACCCCAAAAATTATTACCACTTCCTACACATATATATTTACATGTTTTTCAAGATATATATCTTCATGAAAAGTGATAAAGTGTGAAGTATTGATGATTTGGTCCACCCGAACCCATATTGCATTAATTTCATTAGATGTCTTCAGGAGACCCATGTAAAATTCCATGGTTAAACTCTCTCACTTATATATGGGTATAGGTAATGGTTTCTTAATACATTTGGAATTTTTTCTATATTCTTAAACATAGTGACATATCAAGAACCTTGGGATATATTCTGCAATCACCATCTTCCTGTTATCCCACTAGATGTGTTCTTGGAGATCATGATACATCTTTGTACTCCTAGGATGGATAGAGAAAGTTGAGATATGTTCATTTTACAATATCTATTTATTTATCCCAATTGATTATGTCACACATAACCTCATTACAAATCAAATAATTCCATCATCATCATTATAGAACTATTGTAGCTTCCCTTACATTATTTCATTCACATTATTTTTTAATTATGTATCATCCCTTATTGCCTCTTTAATATTCTCTTAGGTATATGGTTGTGAAAAAACATGGGAATGATAGGATTTAGTCTATTGCCTTATGATTTCAAAATCAAACCTTTTCGTATCCATAAATATAGGGTCCTTCTTAGTTCACAACATGGATTATGTAGTAGGTACTTTTCTACTTAGTGCATCAGCAACCTTGTTTACCATGCCAAGATGATAATTAATATAGAAATTGTAGTCTTTGTTTTTCTCTAACCATCTCCTTTGATACACGTTGAGATCATTTTTTGTGAATATAAACATTAGGCTCTTTTGATCGCTATATATATCACACATCTCACAATAGAGGTAGTACCTCTAGATATTCAAGGAAAAAGTCACAATTAAAATCTCTAGATCATGCATAGGGTAGTTATTCTCAGGGATCTTCAACTGTCATGAGGTGTAGGATATCACATTATCATTTTTCATGAGTAAAAAACCCAATCCTTTTCGAAGCATCATTATATATCACAAAACTATCTCGACTTTTCATTAATGTGAGTATAAGTGCAGTGATCATGCTTCACTATACCTCCTTGAATCTTTCCACACATTCTTCTTTCAAGACATACTTTACCCATTTCCTTGTTAACTTAGATATTAATCTTGAAAATATTAATAAATCTCTCACAAAAAATCAACAGTACCCTACTAATCCATGAAAACTTTGGATTTATATAACACCAGAGGGTCTGGGCCATTCCTCAATTGCCTTTATTTTTTAAGGGTCCACATGAATTACCTCACTTATGATCACATGTCCCAAGAATGTGTCTTGCTGAATCCCAAAGTTCCACCAGTTCAACATGGAATACAACTTATCTTTACATAATGTCTCCAATAAAATCCTTAGGTGTTCTTCATGTTTCTCATTGATCATGTAATAGATGAAAATATCATCAACAAACACTACAAAAAAAAGGTAATGTCTAAAGACTCTATTCATCAAATCCATGAAGATTTCAGGGGTAGTAGTATGTTTGAACCATGTCACCAGAAAATCATAGTTCCCATACCTTGTATGGAAGGTAGTCTTCTGAATATATTTCTTATTAACCTTTAGATGATGATATCCAGAATAGAGATCCATCTTTGAGAAATATTAATCTCCTTGTAATTGATTTAACATTTCATCAATCCTTGGAAGAGGATAATTATTCATTATGGTGATCTTGTGGAATTCTTGATAATTGATACACAACCACATCGGTCCATCCTTATTCTTGAAAAAGAGCAATGGATCACCCTATAGTGATGCAATAGGGTGTATGAAACCTTTTTTCAAATGATATTTCATAAAAATAATTAACTCCTATAGTTCAATATGATCCATCCTATAGGGACACATTGAGATAGGATTAGTGGCACACACCATTCATAGGGTCTGGAAAAAAGAATATTTATATTCCTAATGCAGCATAGTCGCTGAACAGTGTCATCTCACTTTAAGAGTGTTTCACTCAGATCAATCACTAATTTCTAAGTCACCTAGTACAATTTTTATTTGTTTTTTATATTATTTATGAAAATGTTGGTTTTAGAAAACATTCCCTTAAAATAATGAATTAAAAAATTAAAATCAAAATCCAGATGCAGACAAAATGATGATTAGAAAGAAAGGTCTTGGTTTAGGGTTTGATAAAATGGGATTATTCATTATTTCTTTCTTTCTTATATTAAATGTAATAATTAATTTAGTAAAACCTCATTAATGAATTACATTCCATTTATTTATTTGGTGTGTGATTTAATCATGCCTCTGGCGCACCAAACCACACCTCCCCTAATATTCAAATAGTATAACACCTCAACTGAGGTTACAATTACTAAAATACTTGTCTCTACTGTATGAAACGTAAACCCTTATGGTAACCCCAAATCCACCATATGATGGGTTTTCCATGTATAAGGGAGGTAAAATTATTAATCAAGGAAAACAAATAGAATTGAAAATAATGTCTTTGTGGACGACTGCCGCACTTGTGAAATACCCTCAAATCCAACACAAATAGATTTTAAACATTTTGAAATGAATAAAAATAAAAAATAACACCATGAAAATTCCATCAAGTCCAAGTCTCAGGTTAGTAACATCCCATTGTGAAGTGAAATGATATCATGGTGGAAGATGGAAGAGAGAAAAATTAGATTAAGGATGGAAAAAAGAAAGGTGGATCACTTTATTTAAAAAATAAGCATACATTACAAAGGAAATGAAAACTATAATAAAAATATATATATAAAGAAAATTCATAGATTTATATTGTCTTCTTATCCACGGTTCCTCGGATTTAATGCGATGGATTTGAAGAATTTTTGAAGGAGGATCTCTCTTAGTTCTACAGGACAAAATATGTCCTCCCAAAGATGTTACATTTTTGTGCCATTAAATGGAGGATTCACATTTTTCCTCCTTCATAAAAGTTTTTTATAATTGTATACTCCATTACCCCTAAAAAATTCATCAAAATTGTCCATAGGATTTATGAGTTATGAATTTTTTATTAGATGTTACTTTTTTTGGACGAAGGTCCATGGAAGCTTCTTTCAAAATATTTCATTCAAATACCACCTTGATGATCTCAAAACATTATGAAATTAATTTTACGAATGAGACTATGAGTCATCGTTCCATTTGAGGTAGAATCATCACAATTGGAGGTGTGTAGACTAGTTTTTACATCTTTTATAGATGTGGGGTCCATGTTGTGCACCTTAACAATTGTTCAACATGATTGATCTTTTAGTCATTTAGATGGTCAAATCATCCCTTGGTCTAGAAGGCCAATTTGAAGGAAATAAATCAATTATTTTAAAAAAATCAATAAATTGGGAATTATATTTTTATGAAAATGACCAAAATACCATTGTGTTAAAAAACTATCAAAATATTTAATTAATCACTTTTACCAATTGTTCTCAAAACACATCATAAATAAAAAATTGATCAATAAAATCAAAAATTTATAAATTGGGAGAGTTATAACAATAAAAATTAAGATAAAAAAATGTAGAAAATATTGGCTCTATAAATTACCCCAGACATAAACCATGACTCCCCCCATGTATAAAATATCAACATGGAAATTAAAGGACATAAATGTTACCAATATTAAAATTCCAAAGTAATGAAATGAAACAATTTTAAATGTCAAATAAAACATTCAAAAATCCAAATGAAATTTCACATTATGTTCTAATTTATTGAAATAAATAATATATTCATGTATTTTAGTTTTCCCTTTTGAAAAATTATGGATCTTCTCCATCAATTTATTCAATGTCCTTAATTAAATATTATTAAACATGTTAATTTATGATTTAAATCACATAGGATTATTTTGTCTCATCACTCATGATAAAATTCATATAGATTTATGATCATATCATGATGACCTTCTCCTTATCCATAGGCTATTAATTGAACTACTTTCACCACATTATAAAGACAAAAGACACATAAAATCATGAGGACTTTTAAATAATGGTTCAATTGACTTTGAGGATTAATGTTGGTAGAATTTTATGTTTTAAAATTTAAGGATCAAGGAGGAAGTTTATCTCTTATGTAGAATACATTACATAAAAATTAAAAGTGTGATGAAATTATCCCCTTCAATGTAGTAACATCCACTTCCCCCAAAATCAAAGTAAGGTTGTGATAAAATTAAGTATAGTGAATGTTTTTTTCATCCTCTTGAGTTTTTTTCATTTTTTTATTATATTATTTTTCAATGAACCTATTTTATTTTTTATTTTTTTGAAAGATATTATTTATATTTATCCTCACATTCACCACCTAACTACGTTTGATATAAATCATAGTTCTATTAATGGTGATTTATGGTTTACCCAAATCACAACCCATTTTTAATATATTTTGGTTGTTTAAGTCATTTACATTTTTTATTCAATAGGGGAAATACAATAGAGTATAATGGATTATTCCACAACCTCTTAAAATTCCCACAATAATCACCCCTACACTTTTTACATACAATGTATTTCGTACCTTCCATCATGATTCTCTTTACCCCCACACATCAACATTAAAATATCATATGAATAACAATAGTATGTAGGAATGGATTCAAATGGATTGAAACATGGTTCATTCCTATAATGGTAATTCATGGTTTCTATGGGATTAACAAAGGATTGATATAACGGTGTTATTTAATGATAATGAATTATTAAAAGATGCCTAAATCATTTTAAATGTGGTTTTTCACAGTTATTGCTTTGAAAATTTTCAATACAAGTTCTAGTAGGTTTCATGTCCCACGATCACTCAAGAAATATCATCAAGATAAAAAATGATGTAATTGGTCTACAAATTCACTGGGTAGTGTGACATATTATTTAGTACAATCACTAAAGGCATGATTAATAGTAACAAATCAATTCACATGAATTTAAGAAATTAAAATCCTGAAAAATGGCAAGAACATTTCATTTACATGAATTAACTAATTCCATTAAATCCTGAGTTCACATTTCAATATCCTTACTTCACATTAAACATTCAATTATCTATTTTATACATTCCATTTCATTGACATTTAAATATAAAACATGGAATCACTGGATTCATAAGAAACTCATGTCTCCTAGAAAAGACTTGTAAATAATGAATTCATGAATGGTCATGCAATTCCAGTTGAAATATTAAATCATGATTTGGGAAAAAAATGTATAAAGTTTAAAATTTTGAAAACTATAAGTGTTCTCCTTTTTTAAATAATGCTATGTGCACTCTTCATCTATTTGAGGATGCCATCTAACATTATGAACCAATAAAGTAGAATTACATAATCAAGTATAAGGATCATGTATTTTAATGTAAAGAACATATAGGGAGTGTGTTGTATTATTGACTAATTACTAAGACTAAATTTTAAATATAAATTCTTAATATTGAAAATAAACTTACTAAAAAGAGTGTAAAGGATAACTCATAGTATTATCTTCTAAATGGACCCTGAATTTTTACTGCCTCTTGTGGGAAGTACCAGATATTATCCAAAGTCTGATGGTGTTTAGAGATTTTTTAACATGAACCATAACATGTGGTTTTTACTATAATATACTTCTATGTACTTGTTAAGGATAATTCAATCAATAGAGTACACTAGATATTCCCTGTTGGAAATTTGGTACAACTTGCAAGGAGGGGGTAGAATGAAGTATAGAACCTCCTCATCTTTCATTGATACTTGTGCAATGTTCTCATTGTCTTATTTTACTCCCCCAGTGATTATTTAAAGTATTATGGGTGCTCTAGGTGTTCCTCAATTGGTCCATTTTAATTTTCATCATCCTTATCCAGGGCGTCATACATGTTGGATGAATAAGAAAATTCAAAATTATTAGGAGTGATACTAAAATTAGATTAAAAAAAAATAAAATGAGTTTGATTTAAAGAATGTATTATCACCCTGAGGTGGTTCTCCTTGAATATATTCTTCAATGTAAAGTGCCTCTTAGACTTGACAATCGAAATATGGAGGTAGATTCTCTAGCTCCTCCATCATAATTTCGGCCTCAACTTCATAGACGTCTTCAGTGAAATCAGGAAAGACTAGTGGAACTTCCTTCTTTGCCTTGAATGTTTTCAAGTCAATATGAATTTTATCAATCTTGATCATCAAAACATGTGTTGAGATAAATGTCTCTTGAACATTTTCTCAATTGTTCAACCATTATCATAATAGAATCACACCATTGTTGGAGTTACTCCTCTATATAATATATTTATTATTCTTTCACCTGTGATTAATCATTCACTGAATTGAAAAATTGTTCATTTGAAAACATCATGTGAAATGAATTTTTTATAATAGATTTAATAAATAAAAATATTTAAAAAAAATTGAATTATTAAACGGTGATCAAAATAACTGCTTATATCACTAGAACTAGTGCCGGTTTTGTCACATTCCTATCATAGGGCATTGTATAACCAAATTTATATTCACAATACAGCACAGTGGATGACCATGGTAATTTTACTTGAGGAGAATTTAAGTTTGTTCAGTAAATAATTTCTAATTCAACTCTCCTATTTTTATTTTCTTTTTATATTATTTATGAAAATGATTGTTTTTAAAAACATGTAACTAAAATAATGAAATGAAAAATTATAATCTAAATGCAGATGTAGACAAAATACATATTAGAATGAATGATTTTGTTCTAGTTTTTTATAACACAAGTTCATTCATTATTTATTTGTTGTTTATATTGAATTTTATAATTTATTTAGTGAAACATAATTAATAAATTACATTCCATTAATTTATTTACTGTGTGGATTTATCATGCCTCTAGCTCACAAAACCACACATCCTCCAATAGTCGAATAGGATAACACCTCAATCGGGGATGATATTCTTAAAAGACCCAACTCTATCATATGACATTTCAACCCTTATGAAAACCAAAACTCCACCGTATAATTATTTTTCCTATGAGAAGGGTGGGAAAATGATAAATAAAGGAAAAATGGAATTGATAATAATGTTGTGGTGGATGACCGCCACACACATAAAATACACTCACATCCACCACAAATAGATTTAAAGTTTTTAAAATTGAAGTGCAAGAACAAAAGCACTGTGAAACCTCCCATAGAGACAAGCCTCAGGTAATTCACTTGCCTCTATGAAGTAAAATAATATCATGGGGGAAGATGGAAGAGAGAGATAAATTAGATAAGGGATATAAGGAGAAATTTTGAACACTTTAATTACAAAATATACTTGTGTTACACAAGAAATGAAAACTATAATAAAAAGAATATTTATCAATAAAAATATTATATGGACATTAGCATCCCATCATTACTGTTTTTTATGGAATGGGATGGATTTTAATGATGTGTGAAGGAGGATCTCTCGACCTTTTATTAGCCATAACGTGTCCTTTGAATGATGTTGTGTTTTGGAGCCATTATAAGTATGATTCACATATTTTCTCATTAATAAAAGTTGTTATTAATTGTCTCTTACATTCAACCTAAATATTTCATCATAATTGGACAATTGATATAAGTGTTATGAATTATTTAATGGATGTAACTTTTTCAGGATGAAGGTTCCAAAAAGCTTACGTCAAAATATTTCATTCAATGGACAACTTGATGATCACAAAACATCTGGAAATTATTTTTCTGAACATTCCTATGAGTAATATTTCCATTTTAGGTAGAATCACCAAAATTGGAGTTGTGAATACCAATTTGTGATTCCGTTATATTTGTGGGGTCCAATATATGTGCCCGAACAATTATTCAACTTGATTGATTTTTTCAGGCCACTAGATGCTCTAATTATCCCCTGGTCCATAAGACAATGTCAAAGGAAAAAATCATCTATTAAAAAATTAGTTAATTTGGAATTACATTTTTAATGAAATGACTAAAATACCCTTGTAGTAAAAATCTGTCCAAATCCATATTTAAGCACTTTTCAAAAAATTTCTCAAAACACACCATAAATAAAAAATTCATACATATAAGCTTAAATTAATAAATTTGTAGGGTTAAAACAATTGAAATGAATTGAAAAACTGAAGAAAATATTAACTCTATCATGTAGCTCAAGGTATGAGTTCTTTTGAGAACTATACCTCATGATCTGGGGGGAGTCAGTGTAACTCTTATGGAAACACATCACTATATTCCCTCACAGTGGGCATTTCAACTAGGTTGATAACTACCTTTGAATAGAGAATTTGAGAAAGGTATGATTATTCACAAGGAATCAACACCCACACCGTTGAAGTATTTTCAAAAAGAGATTCATGATCTTCCTTGAATTTGTAGATGAGTTTGGGATGGCTTGGAATATGAAAATATATTTCCTTTTCCAGATATTTGATATGTTCTCTATATAACAAGGTCTAATCCTTCCCCATTGTTGCGTCGAATTTCACCAAGGGAAGTATTAAAAGTTTTACTGGAATAGTCATCCCACATTTGTCAAAAGGAGAAGATTACAACACTTAGGGTACAATGATTTCACCCCTCAGTGTTTTTATATATATCTTTACATAATGGTTTTAGGGGTTAAATTGAATAGTTCAAGAAATATTTGACGATATAAAGGAATGTGTAGAACCATAATCAAATAAGACTTCTCCCATTCTTGGGTAAATAATAATTATACCTTGTACGACTTAATTCTCTTACTCCACATCTATAGTAGTGAAGGAATAAGACTTGCCTTTATCCTTTTGATTTGGTGGTTTCTAATGTTCATTACCCTAGAGGACTCTAGGTTTATTGCACAGGAATTCATAGTGAACATTATACCTACAGTTGTATCATTGGACTATGGGTAGTTATCTCCTTTCCTCCACCACATTATCCAGCATCATTATGTCCTTTTGACATTCTTGGGATTGGTGGCCTTATATCCCAAACTTGAAGAATTTCCCCATCCATTTTATGTAGATCCCTGGATGATTCTTCCCTCATTGTTGAGATGTGGGTGGTTTATTTTTTTTCAAACAATCTCATTAGTTCCTTCAGCTTGAAACTCCATCTTTTTTTTACTATCATGATAACTTTTGGACAATTATCAAAAATCCTTCTCAGCTTAGAGATAACATATAACAACTTATTCATAACCCTCAATGTCTCAAATTGTGGTTTTAAACCACTAAATAATCTATCAATTTGTCTATCATTATTGATAACAAAATCAAAATCATACCTTGAAACCTTGTAAAAATATCTCCACATGTTGTGAAGAGTTCTCCTTATTTTTGATTCAACTCTAGGAATTCTATCTCCAATTTTTTAAAAATATTTTGAGGGAAATAATTATTAGGAAACATAATCTAAAATTCTTTTCACTCTATCTCTTAAATTTCTTCCCTCAGCTTTATTTTATCAATCAAAACCAACCATTGGGTGACCTATCTATCTAGATAATAAATGGAAAGGTCACCTTCTCCATCTGAAAAAGTGAATCAAGGAAAATATTTTCTCCATTGAGATGACCCACTATTTCATGACTAGTGGATCGTAATATCAACTAAACATCGATGATTATTTCTACAAAAAACACTCGATAACCATTTTCTCACACTTAGGTGAAGGAATACATTCCACATTATTGAGGTTATTGTTCATAACCAAAGGCAGTTTTGTAGGAATCACCATAAAATTTTGAACTCCACCTTTAGAAGCATTGTGGATGTCATTTAGAAAATCTCTAAATTGTCCCTCTTATGGGTTGTGGACCTGATTTTCCCTATTCCCACCATTTTATAAAATAAAAATGTGTTGAACAGAACATACGTTAACAAGGCATGAATAAATAATTTATTCCATTCTAAATTCAAGCCTGAAGGCATATATTCTAGGATCCATATTTTTTTCAATTTATAAAACAAATATTATTGGGTCCTCAATTATACATAGTCTCATACTAAGGGTTTTCCCTAAGGTTCTCTAATCCCAATTCACAAATTAACTAAACTATCCTCTGATACCAAATATAATGACGCTGATTTTTCTTACATTAATATTAAAATATTTAAAAGAAAAACGAAAATCATTTTATGATGAGGATATTAAGATAGACTGTCTTGAGAAAACTATGACTATTCTTGAATTTTACAACATAAAACATAAACAGTTGTTTAATTCTATCTTCTGTAGCTTCTTATTGGCCCTTGAAATCTCTTTAGTATATATAGTCAACTGACGATATACATCAAAAAGGTGTGACATAAAATCCTAGTAAGAGGATATATAATAACATTAAATAATATAACATGGGGTGATAATAATGATAACATAGACATAGCATCATAATCTTGAGTGTAAACACTATGAAAAGGCTCGAAATGTGTCAATACATAAAAATAAAACATCATGTCTTAGTGGTCAAGTACCACCCATAGTTGTAAACAAGTCTACAATAATGTTCTTGAATATTTCATTTTACTCATGAGATAAATCAAATTACCCAATGCATTGCATCATTATATTATTCTGGGTTCACCCATCACATAATAACATTTACATTGCGCTATATAATTTTAGGAGAACACATCACATCTTAAAATTTACACTATCATGCATGCCACATAGAAGATATAACAATATTGATCATAAAATAACTCATGTAAAGGAATTAGTTTCATTTCATAATCATTCATTCATAAAATTTTGGTTCCCAATTTAATGAGGCAATAACATACTAGAATGTTCAACCTTGAGTGAAGAAGAAACTGTCTCGATATGTAAAAGGTGTGTTTTCTTAAAAAGAATAGTTATTTTGAAAACATTGTATATTTCATTAACTCAATTAGAAAACATATATATCCCAAAAAAGTAAATATATTGATCAGGAAATGATATTTAAGTAATACACATACTTAAAACAGTGCTGAAAGAGAGAAAAACCCAAATAAATAGAGTTGGATTCGAGAATTCCGCTTACCATATGTATGAATGATTTCTTCACTTTAATGTCTGGTATAATAACATTATATTAATTAATTAAAAATACTAGAACAAATTATAAATGATTTTGATTCATTATGGTTTTATGAAGTTCTTTTATGGGGCTTCGGATGTGTTATAGAGTTTAGTTTCGTCATTTGAGAGTGTTCATTTTCTTAGATTTCATGATCAGTCTTCTTTTATACATGAATAAATGTTCATTTAAAATAAGGAAAAATATCCTGAACTTTTATAATATATTATTAATGATACATAAAAATATTAAATAATCTTATAAATTATTTGGTCATATACCATTAGTCTGAATCATTATATAGAAGTCAATGGTGATCGTTTTAGGATAATTTTTGTGGTTTTTCGATCACAATGAACTCATTTTGTTTTATCAATTAGTATTATGTATAAATTTTATAAATAGAACATAAAACGTGTTTTGTCATAAAAATTAAAAACATTAAAAACATTTCATGGTTTTATTAACATACTTGAAGGTTTTGAAGAAAAATTAAAGTGCATCATCCATGATGTCGGTAATTTGACACATCAGGGGCGATGATTCCATTTTTAAAAGAAGAGAGGGAGAGAGGGAGGAGTTTATTGATGGATATTACATTAAAATGGTATAATTAAATTATTTGTATGGTAATGAAGTTATCATGACATTTTGATGAAGTTATGTGATGAGGATAGAAGAAAATAAATGAAATTTAAAGGAAATTTAAATAAAAAGAGAGACGATGTACCTCTGGAATTTATCCTCCATGAGAACCTCCTTAGGGGATTTTTTTGGTCTTTTGATGTGACAAAAAAAATTTAAAATGGGTAGGGAATATGTAATTTTATTGGGATGAATATATCTAATGATAAAATCTTTAGATGTGTTAGGAGAAGACAGTGTAAGGGGTGGTATTTATTGTAGATGAGAGGGGTGTTTTCTCATTATTTAATTCTGTAGTTTATTATTTCTATCAACACACGAAATAATATTGATTATTGATACTAAATAGAGTATTTAGATAATTTTATTTTGAAAAATATAGTTCTTGCATTAGATCTGACTTAATGAAATGGTATTTATCTCATAATGTGTATATCTCATAAATTACTATATTTCCCTATTCACCAAAATACATGTAATTCCAAAAAATCACAAAAAAAATCACCATAACTATTTATTGATGTGGAGGGTTAAAAAATTAACTCCATTTTATGAAAATAATTTTCTTAATATGAGTAATTTAATTTTTAATTAAAATCAAAATTTACTTGGAAAATAAAGATTTTAAAATTATAACTGATTTTATAGAACATTAAAAAATTTCTTAAAGTCCCATGAAATTATATTAAAACCATATGAAAAGAATATATTAATTTATAAATAAATTTTATGAAAATAATTTTTCTTAATTATTAAATTGATCATAAAATTCTAATTAATTATTTATGACTTATAAAAATTCCAATACTTAATTAATAATTTTTAAAACATTTATTTACATAAACTGTGATATAATTACACCATAATTTTATTTTTTAGATTCATAAATTCTATTTATACTATCATGGGTGTGGTTGCTATTAACATGTTGGTTTACTATTCATAAGGGTCATATTAATGTTCCTAAGACAAAGTTACAATTTCATTGTATTGGTTCCTTAACTTCTAGATATACTTATTATTTTATTAATTAATTATATATAAATATTTTAATATGGTCTCTAAGGGATTTTATGTGATTTATACTATATGAAATTAATATAATAAGGGATAGATTACTTTGATAAAATTTTGGGTCATGACACGGGAGGTTGTGCTTTCCAGTGGGAGATGAGGTCGGTCCGTGACCATCAGGTTGCTACTGAGTGGCTTCTAGCGATGGTTCTTCTTGGAAGGTCACCAACCGAGGAATTAGTGAGACCATTGAATCACCTAATAGAGGATGATAAGTGGCTTAGAAGATGTTTCTATGGTGGAAATTGAGAGCAGTCCAGTGAGAAGTGGGGACCTCTGCTAGGTTGGATGGAGAAGACCCTATTTTGGGTTTGGCTTGTCCCTTTTTTACCCAACAAATTTATTGTTTTTTCAAATTTAGAATCATAAATTTTTTTCAAAGACATGTTCTTTAGGAAATAAATCTAATGTTACAGATTTTAGGAAGAGAAAATATTATTATTATAGGAAAATATTTATTATAATAAAACTATCAATACTGGAAGTACTATTTCATCTGGGAACACTGACCCATGTCTGGGTTCATAAGTAAATTAAAATACGACATAAAACATCTGATGGTCATAACATGGACATATGACGTTGGATCTGTACATCATCATCGGTGTTAATACCATAAATATTTCCATTATTAAATTTAATTAAAATTAATATATTTTTTGGATTAAAATAATCATGATTCACTTTGATAGAAATTAAAGGTATCAGGAACATAGTATAATCCCCAAAATGGGATTTAAAGATTTTTCCCACTAATTATCAATATGAGCTCATCTTCATCAGTGAAACATTTCCCAATTTCCTCCCAAGGATCCTACGTGAAGAATTTCAATCAGAAAAATAACAATAAAATACCTTGTTTGATATGATGTTTTTCACAACATCTTTTCATCGTTGTTAGTCAATACTCGAATAATTCTATGAATAATTCCTCTAGATCATCCACGTTCATTTAAAAATCATTGAGGGTAAATATTGTCCAAATCCATGTGCAAATATATAGTTAAAATGACCCCTTCGATGCTCTGACAATCACCACATCGCCTTGCTTACAATGCATGAGATTGGGCTCGATCGAACAACTTGGATCTATAGCCTATCACTTTAGGATGTGGGGAGAAAGGAAGAAAGAGATTGGTAGTGAATAGTATATGGTAAATTTCTCTTCTACTAAATATATTGTCTGTATAAAATTACCCAGAAATGTTTTACATGCCTCTTGAATAATTAACACACTATATAAATTATATTTTGAAAACTAAACTAAGACATAAATATCATTTATTATTATTGTCACATTATTTTAATATAATAAATATATTATATGATAATACCTGAGCCATTAACTTGGTAAGATATTTATGAAAATATTAAATGAACCTTGAATATTTTAAACTAATATTCATTAAAATAATATTTTCCATCCATTTACTTTAAAACATCTTAGTAAATTTAATAAATAAATTTAATATAAATAATTCATAACATGAATATTAGGAATTTATTTATTCCTTTGGTGGTCATATTTCTTCGGAAAAAAACTAAATCCCTTGTGGTGGGTCCCACCATGTCTTATATACCTATTAAACTGAATAGGGGAGGTTCTTAAATACTCTATTGTTTGACACTCTATACATTTATCTTATAGTAGTGGATACAATTCACAAACCAAGAAATGGGATCTTGAAACCCATCCTGGACCCTAAAGAGATAAGGATAGTAAAAATAGAAACAATCAAACTATGAATACACAATGTGTAATATAATCTAGTTTTCTTTGATATATAATAAAGAAGGATGCACACATGTGTAATCATCCTTTTCTTGATTTATTATTTTTTGATCTGACTAGATAGATTTACCCTCGAATGTAATGGTCATTGTCTTATGAAGGAACTACCATCCTGATTAACTAGGCCTGAGATATGTAACTCCCTTATCTTGGAAGCGACAAATCCTTTCTTGACCATTCAACCAATGTTAGACCACTAATGAAAAAAACAACACAAGCTACCTCACCATGATTTCATTGTCATGGTTTTTGTTTTAAATCTATGTATTATATCAAATTAAACACATTAGAAATGATCTCAAGTCATGAGACCATTTCACATGTTCATAGATAAGAACATCCAATGGAACCCAAAACATGTGTTGTTCCTATTGATGAGTATGTCATTAAGATCTCACTACTAGAGATCACCAAGTTCAAAATTTATTAGAAAATGTGTCAATGCTTATGAGCCCCCAAAACCAGACAGTCAAACATCTTATTTTTTCAGTCAGTAAGATGTACCTAGACCATATGACATTTGTTTAAGGTTGATGTCATAATATCTTTTTGTTCCCATTAATGAATGGAATCTACTATAACCATTTGATAGAACATTTAATCAATTTCCACTACTAAAAAATAGAGGATTCAGAAATATATACACTATAATTGTAATTAAAAGTATTTTATAACTAATTATATAAATCATACGGTAATTGAATGTATTTTATAGTTGGTATAGGGAACCCACTATTACAAAATTATCATAACTGTTCAAATTCACATTTAGAAGTTCTTTTTTAGTACCATTGAGGGGGTAAAATTATATTTTTTCTAACATCAATGTGCTCAAACCCTTTAAAAACACTTCCCCCTATCAGTGATTTGTGAATTTATAGCCTCCTCCGCCCACCAATATTGGAACCATATACCTCTCCTTTGAAGATGGAAAGCATTTACCACTATAGCATGTTTTTTGGTTGTCTATTTAATGATATTTATTTATATTTATATATGTATTTACAAATATATTTTTAATTCATATATTTATATAATTATTTATAAATACATTTAAAAAATATATGTGTGTGCATGTGTGATATATATATACTTATATTTATTTAAAAATATTATATATTATATTAGTTTACATATACTATAATGTAAAATAAATATATATCCATTTATTAATACACACACACACACACACACATATATATATATATATCATATATATATATTTTTTTATATAGTAAAAATGGTTTGATAATTTTTAAAATGAATTTTTAGAATATATATTTGTTAAAATATTTTGGAATAAACATATACATATATATTTGTTAATTTTTATCACACACATATTTATATATCATAAATAATTGTATGGGTATATATATATATGAATTCATTTTTATATTGTAAATAAAATGGATAATTTTTTAATTTAAATAAAATTAATATTATTTATTTCTTTTATATATTTAAAAATATATTTCTACATAAATATATTGATATATGTAATTATACAAGTGATTTATTGTAAGTAAATATAAAAAAATATGAATGTATTTAATTATAAATAAAAATACATTGTAAAAAATCATATAATTTCAATACCATAATATCAATATGAATGTATTACCTAGATATAAATTTAGTCCCCCCTGAAAATGGACAATAGTACCCCCTTAAATGAGGCTGAAATTCCATCAAATGTTAAAACATTGGGGTTCCCTAACTAAAACCTCAATTTTTGAGGCCTCATGAGACTTTTTTTGACTCAAAAAATGTGACTAGGGATTTACCTAAGTCACCAAAGTGTAGATATTGTTTTAAGATATATGGTAGAGCCCAAACAGACACTCGAATAAAAATTTATGGTTGTTTAAAGTCCGAGTTATGTTTTTAATTTATTTTAGATATTATATTAATATTATTTTTTCTATTTTTATATCATATAATTGTTTTTAAATGACTAACACTCAATAATAATTATAACATTATTAATTAAATATATTTTTTAAATTATTTTATAAGTCATCTTCACTAAATATCTTATATATTAACTGGAAATTTTTGTTTATCATTATCTAAAACATATTTAAAACTATATATTGTACTTATATCAATATAAATATATTTACATATTTACATATTATATTTAATGAAATATTTTTTTTAAATATACCCTTTATCAGCGCTAGTAAAAAAGTGTTTATTATGGGGAGTCTTTATCAGCACTTCTAAAAAGCACTCATAAAGACCCCCTTTATAAATACTTGTTTACTAGTGTTGATAACCCCCCCCCCCCCTTCAGCACTTTTTTAATAGTGCCGATAAAAGAACCCCTTTATCAATTTTTTTAGAAGCACTACTAAAGGGTTCCTTTATCATTTCGTTTTTACAAGAACTGATAAAGATCCCCCCTTATGAATGATTTATTAGTAATATAAAAGATCTCATTGAACAACTCTTTTTCATTAGCTGAAAAAGGGGTCTTTAACCATGCTTTTAGCTAGAACTATTAATTCCCAAGTTATAGATAAACCCAATTTTTAAGAAGTGCCTTCTGATAAATCCTTTTCTATGTTTTCATAGATAAGTTCATTTTAGAAATCCGAATAAAATAAATCAAACATATAGGGGAAAACTCAAGAATGCATCCTACTTTATGATATATCAAAACACAAAAAATTGTCTCAAAATATCTTTCATTGAGATATTATTGTAGTTTTTACATTAATGTATTTCAATATGATTTCATTGACATGTTATGAGATGCTGATCTTTTATTTTAGAAAATTTCAACCTATTTCACTATGATAATATCTTGCAGGGTCAAACTAGGTGTGTCTAAAATAATATCCAACTATGTTGAGTATAATAATAATAATAAATAATATTCATAGCTATTGAAATAATTAGTATTCCAATAAGTGTCAATCACATAATTTCAATTGCACATGAGTTGAATTATATCTCTTGTTTAAGTATTCCCAAAGTAATAAATAAAATTTCATTTATTCACAAATTTAGTGAATGAAATAAAATAAATATTTGTTTAAGTTATATAAATAATAAAATAAATATTTATTCCATGTTTAATAATTTTAATATTTATTTATTATCATATGAATAATATTTATTTAGATACATATTTTATTATTCAATATTTGGTGAAATCTGTGGGAGGATACATGATATATACATTTCATATAATATAAATAAAAATTGATATATTTTTTTAATAAATAATATTTAGATACACATTTCATGGAAATAATTATAGTCAGTAATTTGACATGTGGTTTTATTTAGATTAAATATTTATATAAGATTTGTTTTGGAATTATCAAATGTTTGACCTTGAGAATAAAATCCAAGTTATATCATTTTTCCATGGATAGTTGTTCTATAAAACCAACACTCACTCTCAAAAATTCATTGATGCCCTGGAGAGATTCCACCTCTCATCCTCTCAAGAAGAAAGAGAAAATATGAAAACTTATTGCGATCATTGGGGAATGATGTGAAACACTTTGTTTCACTGTGATGAAACTCAAAATACTAAGAATGTGACTCAAATATTCCCTAAGAGTGTGTGTATTCCCTTAGAGTTATCATTTCTGAAGAGTGACTTCAGATTTTACCCATTGATATTCATTGGAAATATAACATTTGGCAATCATCTGAAACTTTTGGTGGGTTGTGGGACCTTTAAGTCTATGACATGATTTCTTTAAATCGTTGACTATGATTTACCCAAACTAATGAAATATTCCTTAGTTATTGAATGTACTAGAAAAATGAGAATTCACATAGGTGAGAAATGGGTGAACCCCATATGATGTCGCCAAATATGGCTTTTGGTGATAGTCAATGATGAACGTGAAAGTAAAGGATCATGCTGTATTAAGTTGGTGATAGTAGATAGAGGTCTTAGGGTGGATATATATATATATATATATATATATATATATATATATATGTATGTATATATATATAAAGTGATTTAAAACTTTATCCTCTCCCTAAGATATTTGGGACCTCGATCCTCTCTAGTTAACCCTTTAACTAGATAATCCAGTATACCCCTGTGATAAAGAAACATTTTATATTATATTTTCATCTATAATATAAATTCATTAGTTTATTCCTTGAATTTCAATTCATAAATGTATTTGATCTTTTGTGAGGAAAATAGAATCCCTGAGATGAATTGAGATTTGATTGCGATGACTCTAGTGACTATGGTGACAACCATGAATCTGTCACTCTAGTGACAATAATGAATATAGCTAACATCGATGACAACTTCAGCGCGTCCAAAAGCATCATAGGCAGACACGACTCCACCAAATGCAACGTCACATTTTACCTAAGTCCCCTCCAATGAAAAGGCATGATTCTTCTTCTCTAAGAACAACACCGAATCCCATGGTGTTTAGTTATGAGTCCCTAACACACTTTTTTTATATAAAACATGAACCAATTAATAATTAATGTGGTGTTGATAATCTATTTCAATCGAAATATGTTTTAGAAAATCTATATTATACTTTGGAAATTCTATTTTTTTTGATTTTAGAATTCCTTTTTGAATACATTTATCTTATTATTAGTTTTTTATAAATGTTTCATGTATATAATTTTTCAATTCTAAAATCTAAAATCTACCTATTTTGAATCCATTACAACCCATGTGAATAGGGGAAAAAGAAACTATTCTTCAACTTTAATCATGAATTTTCTATTAGGAGGTCCATTGTAATTTGTGGAATTTTCAAACCAACATGTTATGTATTATACCATAATTTTTATAGGGTTGATGTGGAATTGTTGTATTATTCCCCACTAGAACTTCCACTGGAGGTTCAACTATAATTTTAATATGGAACTTCACTCAATCAACCACTTTATTTTCCAATGTAAACTATTCTATCTAATTATAGTGAAAATATACCTAAACAAAAATTTATGTTGTTATTTCCCACTAGATTATCTAGTTGAGATTTCAATAGATGTTCCACTGGAACATACACTCAATTTATACCTTTAAATCCTATAGAATCCACTAAAAAATTTGTAGTTAAATTTTTATAGGATTAAAAAGTTAATTCTGTGATGTTCTTTCACACTGGAACTTCCACTAGAGGATCCACTAAAGGTTCCACTAGAACTTCCACTAGAGGTTCCTCTAGAACATCCTCTCAAAGATATTCTACCAAATTAAAGTGAAAATCCACCTTAATTAAAAAAATTGTTATTTCTCAGTGGAACTTCCATTTGAGCCTCCACTAGAACATCCACGTAACCTTGAATTAATATTCTACAATCAAATCCTATAGTGTATTTTGTGGAATCCACAAAATATATTTTTAGTAAAATTTTAATTGGATTTAGAAGTGAATTTTGTGAATTTATTTCCCATTTGACCTTCCAATGGAGGTTCATGTGGAATTTTTAAATGAAGTTCCACTGTAGGATCCCTTGTAACTCCCATTGAAGTTTCTACTAGAACTTCAATTGGAACTACCAATTGTGGTTCCATTGGAACTCCCACTGGAGGTTTCACAAGAACTTAGAGTCCTTTTCATCAGAGCATGGTGTCTTCCCAATGGATGTCCATGGTTATTCCTATAAATGTTTTGGTATTTTTATACCTTTCAAACCTATAGTGTTATTTATGGATGCCTCAAAAAAATTACCTAATTTTCTATATTATAGTGAAATTTTTATAAGATGCAGCACAAAAATTTTCTATCATTTCTAGTCCTATTGTAGGTTTTGTGAATCACTTGAAAATTTTTTACGTTAAATTTTTAGGTGTGAATTTTAGGTCCAATATGACATTATTACCAATATTTATACATGAAATAAAACCAAAATTGAATGATGTTTATAATAATTATTTGTGTAATTTTCTTTTTTTTGAATAGTTTTTAAGCTTTTCTATCCAATACTATATCATCTTCAGATTGTAATAAATCGGATAGTTCTATTTTTTAAGTACTTTTTAACTATGTTCCACCAAAATATTATTTTTAATTTGGTGGAGTGGAAAGGCGTTTCTCACAAATTGACGTCCAAAGTATATTTGTAAAAACATAAGGTGTAATAGAAATAGAGGAATCATACTCTTTCAAGACAAAAAACGCAGTGTTTTATATAATGATATTTCAAATTGGTGGTAAGTTATTGACATAAAAGGAAACCAAAATATATTTTTTGAAATCTATAATGGGAAATGAAAAGAATGATCATGTTGAAACAACCACACTTCTATTTTTATACACATCTACTACTGTGTTTCTCCCTACTGTAGGTTCTTATTTGAGCTGGGGTTTCATAAATTTTGTGGAACGTTTGAGAGACTTTAGAACAATATGTTTTTCTCATGCAATCTAAAAATATTTTATGTGATCTATTATATAATTTCACAAGTTGTATGAAAATATAATGGGTATATGTTATCATATTATTGGTATAGATTAATATTTATTTTATGTTAAATATTTAATTTATTCTTCATATAATTGTTATTATTGTCGTATTTATATTGAAAATAATGATTAATAGTGAATGGAAATGAATAATATTGAGACCCAACTTTCAATAAATGGATCTTGTTATGTTTTTATGTGGCTGTAAAAAATTTAAAGATCAAACAACTTACAGCTAGTGGGGTAATTCTACCTATTACATTCTAAATTAAATGATTTTATTAACCCATGATTATGTAAAAACTAGAATATTATAGATAAAAACACATGAATAAATTATAGAGGAGATTAAAAAATGTAAGATATAAGGAGTTTCCAAATAAGAGATGGTGGATGACAAGGACTAAAAAATAAAATTTCTTCAGAAAAAATCATGCCTTAAAAATAAAACTATAGAAAATGAAAGAAAATATAAGGAAACAAGCTAAATATTTCCAAATCTGAAGATGTATGTAACTGGAAACCCCAAAATAGATGTAATAAAATGAATAAATATCATTTCTAGAAAGTAAATGACCCCTTATGTAAATGAGGAAAATCAAATAGTAGGTAACAATGAATCTAGGATACATGAGGCAGAACACATGAAAGAATATATTGAAACAAAACACACCTATCCTAGATAGTGACTAAGAAGAATAGTCGAAAATGACCCCTTATCTAACATAGGAAAACCAAATAAAAGGTACCAATCATGAAATGATCTAAGAGGATGCAGATCATGTGAAAGAAGCTACTGAAAAAATGTAACGCCCCGACCCTAGTTACCCAGAGTCGGTGCATTACTTCGTAACATTGGCATGATCACAAGAAAGATCAAATCTCGAAAGACCCATTGGTTTAGTAGCCTTGGAAACACTAGATATATTCGTAAGTTTTACATTACATCATTAAACGAAAAACTACTACAACAACATATTGTCTCCATAATCCACACTCATATCCCCACATAATATCCCTGCAGGTCATTCATAACTGACTTCTTCACTTCCTAGGAAAAATAAAACATAGAAAAGGGGTGAGCTCAAATGCCCAGTAAGGATAAAAATATAGCGGAAACTTTCATAAATAAGAATAAACTTTAAAGGCAATGTATAACTAAAACAAAAGCCTTTCAAATATGAACTTTCAACATGGTATGGCATAAATAAAATGAAATAATGCCATTTACTTATTCACATGGATATTCTACTAATCGAATAATCACATGCAAAAATCAATAACCACTTTCATAATGTTGGAATGCATAATGCCAGACTATCATAACCACATAGTCAAGGCCTCGTGCCAAGACTACAAATAAGATTTTGTCAAGGCCTTGTGCCAAGACACTAGTTTATCTCATGATACCTACCGATGCATCGAGGAGCTATAGCGGGCTCCACCCGTCACTTACTAAGTCCAATGCATTCCCATATGAAAAGGTTTAAACATAACATAAACATTCATATTAAAACTAGCATACGAAATGTCAATACTTTCACCATAAACTATGAATGGTATAAAAATAGCACATCCACAGTCAAAAATATCACAAAACCTTCAATACAATATAGAAGTTTTGTATTATAATAAATCAACTTCAAATAATCTTAAAATCCATCAAAGGATGTTGACATAGATGAAATAAAAATTCTTTTTAAAGAAATATCTCTTTTATTTTGAAATATTTTAAGATCCATATAAAATAAAACATTTTCTTTGAAAATATTCTTATAAGCTTGTAAGGGAAGCTTTGAAGATTTTATAATGGCGGAAAATAGCCGCACCCGCCGTATAAGTTAAAAAAACATTCTTTCGTTAATTCTGTCGAAAAGGTTAAAAGGACCTTGTTTTGAAAACGAAGGAAAGATTCCTTTATAAACCACTTATAAAAGTCAAAAAGGGTATAAATGACTTTAACTCAAATTCTAGTAAATAGTAAAAATGTTTTGAAATACATTTTTAAGAAACATGGATGTGGATGATAAAGAGATCCCAGTAGATTATTACATATAAACAACCTCGGATAATGAAGAGGTTGTGAAATAACCCTTACCTTGTACTTTTACTTGGTTGGGGTAGGTTAACCTCCTGTATAATGGTGAAATAATTGTTATTAAATTATACAAGAATCATATATATTAATATGATATCATATATGATCTTTTAACATTGATTTGTTAATAATATCTTAGAATTATCGTCGTTTCGGGTGTTAACTTACTCATTTTCTTTTATATGTTTTGTTACATAAGCCATGTTTGTTGTATATTATTCATATCCAGAATGATATCAAGTCCTTAAACATCATTTTTAAATCATCAAATGATAATTATACTTGAATGGATACGATGGAGAATGAGTCTCATCGCGTTCGTGGAGACGGTAGTCCGTACGTACGCACGAGCGACAATATCATTCTTTTGATATTAAAATAATATATAAATGGTTGTTATATCATATATACAGAATCATTATAATGTTTTATTTATTATTTACATGAGTTATATATCATTATTATACTCATCCAAATAATAATATATTGAATAACAATTACACCACGACGTGGAGACGGTAAGTCGTACGTACGCACGTATGGTGACATGTTATTCAAAGGGTGGATAGAATACTGAATATGGTTGTACCATATTTATAATAACATCACAGTATATATATGATATTGGAGTTATTATTTTATAATGGTAACAACAAAGGAAGAAGAAGTGGAAGAAGAAATGAACTTGGAAAAGGGTGGTGAAATCATTACCTCTTCTTCGGGTTCTTCCTTTTGATTTGATCAAAAGGGATCCTTAGGATAGCTTTCTGATCAAACTAAGGCCTCTAGGTTGTAGTGAGGGATGTTGGGAGAGTATTTGGGCAGAGTTTGGCCAAACCAAAAGGCTTTCAAGGTGTGACGAAATGAGAAGGAGGAGTGCCCTTTTATAAGAGGGGTGAGGGGTACCTTTGGAAAAGCTAGAAATATTAATTTATAATAAATTCATATTCGGTTTATAATGGCTCCAAAGTTGATTATTCAAAGGTTAAGGTGGGGATAGGTCGAAAACCACTCAAACAATAGAATTTATACAGGTTTGGGTACTTATATTAACCTTATCTTTAAGTATTAACTCTAAGTTAATTAGTTTCACTTTTACAATGTCTCTTTGTATTTTTATATAATATGGCTAATAAACTTACTATATACATCCAAGAGACCCCCAAGTGGTCCATTAATAATGAACCTATAATGATATAAGTCTCTTGTCCAATCCTTATATTTTTAGGAATTTAATATCAATTAATAATATAATATTTGTTTTAAGAACTCTTTTATGTCAATTTTGACACTATTCAATAGTTGATTTTTGTGAAACTCATAACAGGTTGATTACTTAGAAAAAAGTCAATTAAATCATTACTAATATATTATATTATCCTAGAAAATTAGTTTAATTCATTAAAAGTTTTATATTATATTTATTTGGGTATTTATAATATCAATTATTTTAATTGTTCACTATTATAGTAATTACTGCATCATCATTGTGTCATAAATAAAATAAATTATTTAATGTCTAAAAATTATAAATAAAATATCATTATGTAGGAAATATATTTATCTTTCTAATTAATATTTATAATATAAAATCTAACATATATAACCCTATGTAACAATTGTTTTGCTAAAAGATATATGCTTGTGTCATTTTTGTATTCATTTTAACTTAATTAAAATAAAGTGTCATTATCACTTACAAGTGGATCCATGGGGTCCCAAAATAGACCCAAAGATGCCCATGGTCGACCATTTATCAACCAATAGGGTTAAGACACGTTTTAGGGTAATTTAGTATTATTATAATATTATTTCTTAACCCTTATTTACCGGATTTACCCTTAACCATGGTAAATAAAATATTTACCGCAGTAATTATTCAAAATGTCTAAAAATAAAAGTTAACTATTTACACAATTTGAACATCCTGATTCCAAATATGGAATCCATTTTTCTAAATTCAAAACACAGAAGTGGCAGAAATTAATTTAAAATTAATTCCCGCTGTCAAAACAAAAAGCGTGTTTTTAAGAGATAATAACTATCAAAAGATCGACACTTGTTTATGTTCGGTTTAATTGTAAAATTATGTCCAATGACCAACATTATATTAAATGGTAAAAATATATTCTAAATATACTTTAAAAATACTAAAATTCATAATTTATCACTATTAATTATTTTGATTAAAAAAGTTGTTTTTAATTAAAATTTAGTAATTTTCACTATTCATCAAAATATGAAAGTTATCCGAAAAGTACCAAAATTTCACCTTAGGCTAAATTAGATATTCCGAATCCAGAAATGAAGTCCATTTTAAAATATAAAATATATATAATTTCAAAAAGTAGGTATTACTATTCATAACGGCTAGTTTGATTGGTTGTGGTGTGTGTTAAAACTCAAGGTTGAGTACAACACACGCTACTGTATTATTCAAAGAAAGCGTACCGTGGAAGCTTGGGATGTTTCATTTTAAATTTTTGATGTCCCCATTTAGTCAAAAAGTTTAAAATATTTTATTTAATAATGGTTCACTATTAAAAGTTGATAAAAGTGCAATACTGAAAATGAATTTGTTCTTGCATTATATCTAAGAAACTCATAATATGGATTCTAAAATTATAAGGATTATATAAAGTTTAAAATTTAGAAAATACTATTCATAACCTCTTTTGAATGGAGTTTTTTTGTAATTCATGGTGTGATTAAACTCGGTGTTGCGTGTAGTGCAAGTTATTGAATTATTTTGAAGAAATAACACACTATGAAATCTTGGGGTGTTACATTCTCCCCTCCTTAAATAAATTGTGTCCTCGCAATTTGCAAATTTTCTTCGAAAATAAAAGGTTGAAAATAGAAAATATATTTGTGGGAAAACCCACATCGGAAATTGGGTTACTAAAATTTAGTCTTAATATGAGGAAAAGAGAAATGAAAGGGTCACCACCAAATTATGATCTCGATTAGGAGAACATTGGTGGCAATTAGAGACATATAATTGGAGGGAAAACGTAAATATTTATAGGTAGTGATTGAGGTCATCAATCACAAACAAGTATAAAATTGCGGTCCTTAAATTCATCAATCTATGATGATTTGAAATACCATCGGTTCAACAAAACATAGGGTATTAGGATAACACATTTTTGACATTTCAAAATATCTTAGTTGAAATCCCACATCGAAAAATGAATTAACAAGGCCTCTATTTAAAATAAAGAGTGGAAAGTATGAAGATTACCGAAAATAACACATACTAGGGTTCCATGTAGTAAAATATGGATATGGAAGAAAAATATAACCATCAATTATCTGATGGAGAGTGGTAGAGAACATGGCTATGAAAAGGCTAACAATCCCAAAGCCATAAATTAGTGATGATTTAAGATACCATCTAGGAAAACATTTTTGTTCTAATTTGCATTTCTTAATATTGAGGAATTTTTTTATGAGATTGGCTAAGATCATATGGAGATATACTTACTTTATAATTAGAGTTTTATCCATTAATAAATTTCTACCACAAACTCATCTTTCACTCTAAAAGATAATAGAATGTAAAAAAAATTATATTTACACTATTCGTATAGGGTTCCAAAATAAACGAATTTATAATTCATCTAAAAGATCTTTTAATAAAAACTACATTATTTAATCCAGGACATCTCATGGGCCAGTGGTAGGTGATACACCCTTGTCGCCCTTCGGTTGCGGGTTCAAGTCTCGCAGCCTTGCCGGACGCGACGGGTTGCCGCCCGACCTCCAGGTTGTCCTTTTATGGTAATCCAAAATAATCCAAACTAGAACTATCCAAAATACTTCTGTCCAAACTCACAATCCAACATTTATGAGGAAGGTAAACATAATATAGATATTTTTTACCCCGTAATAGCATATGAATACCTTCATCATGTATTACCATATTCCTTATTGATTACATTCATGCTCCCTTATTCCATATAGAATGCTGGATATACTTCATTAATCCATAAATGTTTTAAACCCCAACAATGATGGAATATACAAATCATTAATCAGTTCCAAGGTAGTCAAGAATATCCAATATAATTTATCCAAATCAATCATGTATTATTCCAAAATCACTATCTTAATATCAGAACTATATTATGATTTAGCATTCTCTCAACCATATATTTTCCAAAAATTTATCCTGCTATTGAGTCACTTTTATTTTTTCCACACATTTTCAAGTCCTTAATGAAATAGTACTGCAGTACAATCCTTATATACTCCATAATTATTATAACAAGTACATTGTTGATACAACACTCAATTGACATAATCAACATAAGAACTCTAATCATTCCTCTTCATCTGTGGTAGTATCATAACTTGATTATTATCCAATAGAATCATTTGCGGCATAGTCTGATGACTGGGACATAGGTTCGCGTAGTGTCCAAACTCCTTGCAAATGAAGCATAGTACATTTGAAACCATTTTCTTACCCTTGCAGTCACGTACTTTGTGCCCTTTTCCTCCACACATATAACAAACTCTCATTCCTTTCAGGCAAGTTCCAGGGTGTTTCTTTCCACAGTTACCACATATGGGAAAATTCTTCTTTTCCCTCATACCTTTATCCATCTTTCTCTCTTCCATCCTTTTATTCTCCTGCTTCCTTTCAAAGCCATAGGACTCAGTAAACTCTTTACTTATCTTATCAACACATGATATTATTTCTTCATATGATGATAATACATGCAAGACTATTTCTCTTATAAATTCTGGCTTAAGACCATGAAATATATGATCCTTCTTTCTCTTTGCATCATGTGCATTGCTAGAGTTCTCATTCCTTCTACTGGGTTCCATTTCTAAACAATGGCATACACTAGATTAGTTTATGAATAACAATACCTAATCCCAAACTTGTGAAACACATAACATAAATTAAATAGTTTATGGATATAATCCATAATCATATAAATGCCTCCTTTGAGGAAGTATATACTCATAAACCCTTCATAATGATTTGTAAAGAAAATGAGAGTTATCCTAAGCATATCCCCCGGGAGTGTCGTAACCAAGAGTGCAGCAAGGCCCATTGTCGTGCACCAGTTCCCGTTCGAGTCTAGCTCAAAGCTGTGTTTTTGGGGTTTACCCCTAGGTACATCTGTGCCAGAGCCGCCTCTACCTGCTCGTATCCAGACAGGGATGTATTGCTCGGAAAACTCACAAAATCTCTACAATACCAAAATTCTAGGAAGTTCTTATATACTAATCCTCAAAGTTTATCTTCGGTCTATGTGCTCTAATCAGAGTTTATCTAAATCTAGCTTCCAAGGTTTGTACTAAACTTCCTCTGATACCAACTGTAATGCCCCGACCCTAGTTACCCAGAGTCGGTACATTACTTCGTAACATTGGCATGATCACAAGAAAGATCAAATCTCGAAATACCGATTGGTTTAGTAGCCTTGGAAACACTAGATATATTCGTAAGTTTTACATTACATCATTAAACGAAAAACTACTACAACAACATATTGTCTCCATAATACACACTCATATCCCCACATAATATCCCTGCAGGTCATTCATAACTTACTTCTTCACTTCCTGGGAAAAATAAAACATAGAAAAGGGGTGAGCTCAAATGCCCAGTAAGGATAACAATATAGCGGAAACTTTCATAAATAAGAATAAATGTTTAAGGCAATGTATAACTAAAACAAAAGCCTTTCAAACATGAACTTTCAACATGGTATGGCATATATAAAATGAAATAATGCCATTTACTTATTCACATTTATATTCTACTAATCGAATAATCACATGCAAAAATCAATAACCACTTTCATAATGTTGGAATGCATAATGCCAGACTATCATAACCACATAGTCAAGGCCTCGTGCCAAGACTACAAATAAGATTTTGTCAAGGCCTTGTGCCAAGACACTAGTTTATCTCATGAGACCTACCGATGCATCTAGGAGCTATAGCGGGCTCCACCCGTCACTTACTAAGTCCAATGCATTCCCATATGAAAAGGTTTAAACATAACATAAACATTCATATTAAAACTAGCATACGAAATGTCAATACTTTCACCATAAACTATGAATGGTATAAAAATAGCACATCCACAGTCAAAAATATCACAAAACCTTCAATACAATATAGAATTTTTGTATTATAATAAATCAACTTCAAATAATCTTAAAATCCATCAAAGGATGTTGACATAGATGAAATCAAAATTCTTTTTAAAGAAATATCTCTTTTATTTTGAAATCTTTTAAGATCCATATAAAATAAAACATTTTCATTGAAAATATTCTTATAAGCTTGTAAGGGAAGCTTTGAAGATTTTATAATGGCGGAAAATAGCCGCACCCGCCGTATAAGTTAAAAAAAACATTCTTACGTTAATTCTGTCGAAAAGGTTAAAAAGGACCTTGTTTTGAAAACGACGGAAATATTCCTTTATAAACCACTTATTAAAGTCAAAAAGGGTATAAATTAATTTAACTCAAATTCTAGTAAATAGTAAAAATGTTTTGAAATACATTTTTAAGAAACATGGATGTGGACAATAAAGAGATCCCAGTAGATTATTATATATAAACAACCTCGGATAATGAAGAGGTTGTTAAATAACCCTTACCTTTTACTTTTCCTTGGTTGGGGTTGGTTAACCTCCTGTATAATGGTGAAATAATTGTTATTAAATTATACAAGAATCATATATATTAATATGATATCATATATGATCTTTTAACATTGATTTGTTAATAATATCTTAGAATTATCGTCGTTTCGGGTGTTAACTTACTCATTTTCTTTTATATGTTTTGTTACATAAGCCATGTTTGTTGTATCTTATTCATATCCATAATGATATCAAGTCCTTAAACATCATTTTTAAATCATCAAATGATAATTATACTTGAATGGATACGATGGAGAATGAGTCTCATCGCGTTCGTGGAGACGGTAGTCCGTACGTATGCACGAGCGACAATATCATTCTTTTGATATTAAAATAATATATAAATGGTTGTTATATCATATATACAGAATCATTATCATGTTTTATTTATTATTTACATGAGTTATATATCATTATTATACCCATCCAAATAATAATATATTGAATAACAATTACACCACGACGTGGAGACGGTAAGCCGTACGTACGCACGTATGGTGACATGTTATTCAAAGGGTGGATAGAATACTGAATATGGTTGTACCATATTTATAATAACATCACAGTATATATATGATACTGGAGTTATTATTTTAGAATTGTAACAACAATGGAAGGAGAAGTGGAAGAAGAAATGAACTTGGAAAAGGGTGGTGAAATCATTACCTCTTCTTCGGGTTCTTCCTTTTGATTTGATCAAAAGGGATCCATAGGTTGGCTTTCTGATCAAACTAAGGCCTCTAGGTTGTATTGAGGGATGTTGGGAGAGTATTTGGGCAGAGTTTGGCCAAACCAAAAGGCTTTAAAGGTGTGACAAAATGAGAAGGAGGAGTGCCCTTTTATAAGAGGGGTGAGGGGCACCTTTGGAAAAGCTAGAAATATTAATTTATAATAAATTCATATTCTGTTTCTAATGGCTCCAAAGTTGATTATTCAAAGGTTAAGGTGGGGATAGGTCGAAAACCACTCAACCAATATAATTTATACAGGTTTGGGTACTTATATTAACCTTATCTTTAAGTATTTACTCTAAGTTAATTAGTTTCACTTTTACAATGTCTCTTTGTAGTTTTATATAATATGGCTACTAAACTTACTATATACATCCAAGCGACCCCCAAGTGGTCCATTAATGATGAACCTATCATGATATAAGTCTCTTGGCCGAACCTTAGATTTTTAGGAATTTAATATCAATTAATAATATAATATTTGTTTTAAGAACTCTTTTATGTCAATTTTGACACTATTCAATAGTTGATTTTTTTGAAACTCATAACAGATTGATTACTTCGAACAAAGTCACTTAAATCAATCCTAATATATCATATTATCTTAGAAAATTAGTTTAATTCATTAAAAGTTTCATATTATATTTATTTGGGTATTTATAATATCAATTATTTTAATTGTTCACTATTATAGTAATTACTGCATCATCATTGTGTCATAAATAAAATAAATTATTTAATTTTTAAAAATTATAAATAAAATATCATTATTTAGGAAGTCTTTTTATATTTCTAATTAATATTTATAATATAAAATCCAACATATATAACCCTATGTAACAATTGTTTTTCTAAAAGATATATGCTTGTGTCATTTTTGTATTCATTTTAACTTAATTAAAATAAAGTGTCATTATTACTTACAAGTGGATCCATGGGGTCCCAAAATAGACCCAAAGATGCCCATGGTCGACCATGTATCAACCAATAGGGTTAAGACACGTTTTAGGGTAATTTAGTATTATTATAATATTATTTTTTAACCCTTATTTACCGGATTTAGCCTTAACCATGGTAACTAAAATATTTACCGCAGTAATTATTCAAAATGTCTAAAAATAAAAGTTAACTATTTACACAATTTGAACATCCTGATTCCAAATATGGAATCCATTTTTCAAAATTCATAACACAGAAGTGGCAGAAATTAACTTAAAATTAATTCCCGCTGTCAAAACAAAAAGCGTGTTTTTAAGAGATAATAACTATCAAAAGATTGACACTTGTTTATGTTCGGTTTAATTGTAAAATTATGTCCAATGACCAACATTATATTAAATGGTAAAAATATATTATAAATATACTTTAAAACTACTAAAATTCATAATTTATCACTATTAATTATTTTGATTAAAAAAGTTGTTTCTAATTAAAATTTAGTAATTTTCACTATTCATAAAAATATGAAAGTTATCCGAAAAGTACCAAAATTTCACCTTAGGATAAATTAGATATTCCGAATCCAGAAATGAAGTCCATTTTAAAATATAAAATATATATAATTTCAAAAAGTAGGTATTACTATTCATAACGGCTAGTTTGATTGGTTGTGGTGTGTGTTAAAACTCAAGGTTGCGTACAACACACGCTACTGTATTATTCAAAGAAAGTGTACCGTGGAAGCTTGGGATGTTTCATTTTAAATTTTTGATGTCCCCATTTAGTCAAAAAGTTTAAAATATTTTATTTAATAATGGTTCACTATTAAAAGTTGATAAAAGTGCAATACTGAAAATGAATTTGTTCTTGCATTATATCTAAGAAACTCATAATATGGATTCTAAAATTATAAGGATTATATAAAGTTTAAAATTTAGATAATACTATTCATAACCTCTTTTGAATGGAGTTTTTTTGTAAGTCATGGTGTGATTAAACTCGGTGTTGCGTGTAGTGAAAGTTATTGAATTATTTTGAAGAAATAACACACTATGAAATCTTGGGGTGTTACATTCTCCCCTCCTTAAATAAATTGCGTCCTCGCAATTTTCAGTTTTTCTTCGAAAATAAAAGGTTGAAAATAGAAAATATATTTGTGGGAAAACCCACATCGGAAATTGGGTTACTAAAATTTAGTCTTAATATGAGGAAAAGAGAAATGAAAGGGTCACCACCAAATTATGATCTCGATTAGGAGAACATTGGTGGCAATTAGAGACATATAATTGGAGGGAAAACGTAAATATTTATAGGTAGTGATTGAGGTCATCAATCACAAACAAGTATAAAATTGCGGTCCTTAAATTCATCAATCTATGATGATTTTAAATACCATCGGTTCAACAAAACATAGGGTATTAGGATAACACATTTTTGACATTTCAAAATATCTTAGTTGAAATCCCACATCGAAAAATGAATTAACAAGGCCTCTATTTAAAATAAAGAGTGGAAAGTATGAAGATTACCGAAAATAACACATACTAGGGTTCCATGTAGTAAAATATGGATATGGAAGAAAAATATAACCATCAATTATCTGATGGAGAGTGGTAGAGAACATGGCTATGAAAAGGCTAACAATCCCAAAGCCATAAATTAGTGATGATTTAAGATACCATCTAGGAAAACATTTTTGTTCTAATTTGCATTTCTTAATATTGAGGAATTTTTTTATGAGATTGGCTAAGATCATATGGAGATATACTTACTTTATAATTAGAGTTTTATCCATTAATAAATTTCTACCACAAACTCATCTTTCACTCTAAAAGATAATAGAATGTAAAAAAAATTATATTTACACTATTCGTATAGGGTTCCAAAATAAACGAATTTATAATTCATCTAAAAGATATTTTAATAAAAACTACATTATTTAATCCAGGACATCTCATGGGCCAGTGGTAGGTGATACACCCTTGTCGCCCTTCGGTTGCGGGTTCAAGTCTCGCAGCCTTGCCGGACGCGACGGGTTGCCGCCCGACCTCTGGGTTGTCCTTTTATGGTAATCCAAAATAATCCAAACTAGAACTATCCAAAATACTTCTGTCCAAACTCACAATCCAACATTTATGAGGAAGGTAAACATAATATAGATATTTTTTACCCCGTAATAGCATATGAATACCTTCATCATGTATTACCATATTCCTTATTGATTACATTCATGCTCCCTTATTCCATATAGAATGCTGGATATACTTCATTAATCCATAAATGTTTTAAACCCCAACAATGATGGAATATACAAATCATTAATCAGTTCCAAGGTAGTCAAGAATATCCAATATAATTTATCCAAATCAATCATGTATTATTCCAAAATCACTATCTTAATATCAGAACTATATTATGATTTATCATTCTCTCAACCATATATTTTCCAAAAATTTATCCTGCTATTGAGTCACTTTTATTTTTTCCACACATTTTCAAGTCCTTAATGAAATAGTACTGCAGTACAATCCTTATATACTCCATAATTATTATAACAAGTACATTGTTGATACAACACTCAATTGACATAATCAACATAAGAACTCTAATCATTCCTCTTCATATGTGGTAGTATCATAACTTGATTATTATCCAATAGAATCATTTGCGGCATAGTCTGATGACTGGGACATAGGTTCGCGTAGTGTCCAAACTCCTTGCAAATGAAGCATAGTACATTTGAAACCATTTTCTTACCCTTGCAGTCACGTACTTTGTGCCCTTTTCCTCCACACATATAACAAACTCTCATTCCTTTCAGGCAAGTTCCATGGTGTTTCTTTCCACAGTTACCACATATGGGAAAATTCTTCTTTTCCCTCATACCTTTATCCATCTTTCTCTCTTCCATCCTTTTATTCTCCTGCTTCCTTTCAAAGCCATAGGACTCAGTAAAATCTTTACTTATCTTATCAACACATGATATTATTTCTTCATATGATGATAATACATGCAAGACTATTTCTCTTATAAATTCTGGCTTAAGACCATGAAATATATGATCCTTCTTTCTCTTTGCATCATGTGCATTGCTAGAGTTCTCATTCCTTCTACTGGGTTCCATTTCTAAACAATGGCATACACTAGATTAGTTTATGAATAACAATACCTAATCCCAAACTTGTGAAACACATAACATAAATTAAATAGTTTATGGATATAATCCATAATCATATAAATGCCTCCTTTGAGGAAGTATATACTCATAAACCCTTCATAATGATTTGTAAAGAAAATGAGAGTTATCCTAAGCATATCCCCCGGGAGTGTCGTAACCAAGAGTGCAGCAAGGCCCATTGTCGTGCACCAGTTCCCGTTCGAGTCTAGCTCAAAGCTGTGTTTTTGGGGTTTACCCCTAGGTACATCTGTGCCAGAGCCGCCTCTACCTGCTCGTATCCAGACAGGGATGTATTGCTCGGAAAACTCACAAAATCTCTACAATACCAAAATTCTAGGAAGTTCTTATATACTAATCCTCAAAGTTTATCTTCGGTCTATGTGCTCTAATCAGAGTTTATCTAAATCTAGCTTCCAAGGTTTGTACTAAACTTCCTCTGATACCAACCGTAATGCCCCGACCCTAGTTACCCAGAGTCGGTACATTACTTCGTAACATTGGCATGATCACAAGAAAGATCAAATCTCGAAAGACCGATTAGTTTAGTAGCCTTGGAAACACTAGATATATTCGTAAG
Organism: Viscum album; assembly: GCA_963277665.1. Taxonomy (NCBI): domain Eukaryota; kingdom Viridiplantae; phylum Streptophyta; class Magnoliopsida; order Santalales; family Viscaceae; genus Viscum; species Viscum album. Next base: position 1,975,810,195 of record OY728133.1, read on the forward strand.
TTTTACATTACATCATTAAACGAAAAACTACTACAACAACATATTGTCTCCATAATACACACTCATATCCCCACATAATATCCCTGCAGGTCATTCATAACTTACTTCTTCACTTCCTGGGAAAAATAAAACATAGAAAAGGGGTGAGCTCAAATGCCCAGTAAGGATAACAATATAGCGGAAACTTTCATAAATAAGAATAAATGTTTAAGGCAATGTATAACTAAAACAAAATCCTTTCAAACATGAACTTTCAACATGGTATGGCATATATAAAATGAAATAATGACATTTACTTATTCACATTTATATTCTAATAATCGAATAATCACATGCAAAAATCAATAACCACTTTCATAATGTTGGAATGCATAATGCCAGACTATCATAACCACATAGTCAAGGCCTCGTGCCAAGACTACAAATAAGATTTTGTCAAGGCCTTGTGCCAAGACACTAGTTTATCTCATGAGACCTACCGATGCATCTAGGAGCTATAGCGGGCTCCACCTGTCACTTACTAAGTCCAATGCATTCCCATATGAAAAGGTTTAAACATAACATAAACATTCATATTAAAACTAGCATACGAAATGTCAATACTTTCACCATAAACTATGAATGGTATAAAAATAGCACATCCACAGTCAAAAATATCACAAAACCTTCAATACAATATAGAAGTTTTGTATTATAATAAATCAACTTCAAATAATCTTAAAATCCATCAAAGGATGTTGACATAGATGAAATCAAAATTCTTTTTAAAGAAATATCTCTTTTATTTTGAAATCTTTTAAGATCCATATAAAATAAAACATTTTCATTGAAAATATTCTTATAAGCTTGTAAGGGAAGCTTTGAAGATTTTATAATGGCGGAAAATAGCCGCACCCGCCGTATAAGTTAAAAAAAACATTCTTACGTTAATTCTGTCGAAAAGGTTAAAAAGGACCTTGTTTTGAAAACGACGGAAATATTCCTTTATAAACCACTTATAAAAGTCAAAAAGGGTATAAATTACTTTAACACAAATTCTAGTAAATAGTAAAAATGTTTTGAAATACATTTTTAAGAAACATGGATGTGGATAATAAAGAGATCCCAGTAGATTATTATATATAAACAACCTCGGATAATGAAGAGGTTGTTAAATAACCCTTACCTTGTACTTTTCCTTGGTTGGGGTTGGTTAACCTCCTGTATAATGGTGAAATAATTGTTATTAAATTATACAAGAATCATATATATTAATATGATATCATATATGATCTTTTAACATTGATTTGTTAATAATATCTTAGAATTATCGTCGTTTCGGGTGTTAACTTACTCATTTTCTTTTATATGTTTTGTTACATAAGCCATGTTTGTTGTATCTTATTCATATCCAGAATGATATCAAGTCCTTAAACATCATTTTTAAATCATCAAATGATAATTATACTTGAATGGATACAATGGAGAATGAGTCTCATCGCGTTCGTGGAGACGGTAGTCCGTACGTATGCACGAGCGACAATATCATTCTTTTGATATTAAAATAATATATAAATGGTTGTTATATCATATATACAGAATCATTATCATGTTTTATTTATTATTTACATGAGTTATATATCATTATTTTACCCATCCAAATAATAATATATTGAATAACAATTACACCACGACGTGGAGACGGTAAGCCGTACGTACGCACGTATGGTGACATGTTATTCAAAGGGTGGATAGAATACTGAATATGGTTGTACCATATTTATAATAACATCACAGTATATATATGATACTGGAGTTATTATTTTAGAATGGTAACAACAATGGAAGGAGAAGTGGAAGAAGAAATGAACTTGGAAAAGGGTGGTGAAATCATTACCTCTTCTTCGGGTTCTTCCTTTTGATTTGATCAAAAGGGATCCATAGGTTGGCTTTCTGATCAAACTAAGGCCTCTAGGTTGTATTGAGGGATGTTGGGAGTGTATTTGGGCAGATTTTGGCCAAACCAAAAGGCTTTAAAGGTGTGACGAAATGAGAAGGAGGAGTGCCCTTTTATAAGAGGGGTGAGGGGCACCTTTGGAAAAGCTAGAAATATTAATTTATAATAAATTCATATTCGGTTTCTAATGGATCCAAAGTTGATTATTCAAAGGTTAAGGTGGGGATAGGTCTAAAACCACTCAACCAATATAATTTATACAGGTTTGGGTACTTATATTAACCTTATCTTTAAGTATTTACTCTAAGTTAATTAGTTTCACTTTTACAATGTCTCTTTGTAGTTTTATATAATATGGCTACTAAACTTACTATATACATCCAAGCGACCCCCAAGTGGTCCATTAATGATGAACCTATCATGATATAAGTCTCTTGGCCGAACCTTAGATTTTTAGGAATTTAATATCAATTAATAATATAATATTTGTTTTAAGAACTCTTTTATGTCAATTTTGACACTATTCAATAGTTGATTTTTTTGAAACTCATAACAGATTGATTACTTCGAAAAAAGTCACTTAAATCAATCCTAATATATCATATTATCTTAGAAAATTAGTTTAATTCATTAAAAGTTTCATATTATATTTATTTGGGTATTTATAATATCAATTATTTTAATTGTTCACTATTATAGTAATTACCGCATCATCATTGTGTCATAAATAAAGTAAATTATTTAATTTTTAAAAATTATAAATAAAATATCATTATTTAGGAAGTCTTTTTATATTTCTAATTAATATTTATAATATAAAATCCAACATATATAACCCTATGTAACAATTGTTTTTCTAAAAGATATATGCTTGTGTCATTTTTGTATTCATTTTAACTTAATTAAAATAAAGTGTCATTATCACTTACAAGTGGATCCATGGGGTCCCAAAATAGACCCAAATATGCCCATGGTCGACCATGTATCAACCAATAGGGTTAAGACACGTTTTAGGGTAATTTAGTATTATTATAATATTATTTTTTAACCCTTATTTACCGGATTTAGCCTTAACCATGGTAACTAAAATATTTACCGCAGTAATTATTCAAAATGTCTAAAAATAAAAGTTAACTATTTACACAATTTGAACATCCTGATTCCAAATATGGAATCCATTTTTCAAAATTCATAACACAGAAGTGGCAGAAATTAACTTAAAATTAATTCCCGCTGTCAAAACAAAAAGCGTGTTTTTAAGAGATAATAACTATCAAAAGATTGACACTTGTTTATGTTCGGTTTAATTGTAAAATTATGTCCAATGACCAACATTATATTAAATGGTAAAAATATATTATAAATATACTTTAAAACTACTAAAATTCATAATTTATCACTATTAATTATTTTGATTAAAAAAGTTGTTTCTAATTAAAATTTAGTAATTTTCACTATTCATCAAAATATGAAAGTTATCCGAAAAGTACCAAAATTTCACCTTAGGATAAATTAGATATTCCGAATCCAGAAATGAAGTCCATTTTAAAATATAAAATATATATAATTTCAAAAAGTAGGTATTACTATTCATAACGGCTAGTTTGATTGGTTGTGGTGTGTGTTAAAACTCAAGGTTGCGTACAACACACGCTACTGTATTATTCAAAGAAAGTGTACCGTGGAAGCTTGGGATGTTTCATTTTAAATTTTTGATGTCCCCATTTAGTCAAAAAGTTTAAAATATTTTATTTAATAAGGTTCACTATTAAAAGTTGATAAAAGTGCAATACTGAAAATGAATTTGTTCTTGCATTATATCTAAGAAACTCATAATATGGATTCTAAAATTATAAGGATTATATAAAGTTTAAAATTTAGATAATACTATTCATAACCTCTTTTGAATGGAGTTTTTTTGTAAGTCATGGTGTGATTGAACTCGGTGTTGCGTGTAGTGCAAGTTATTGAATTATTTTGAAGAAATAACACACTATGAAATCTTGGGGTGTTACAAAAAACTTCACATATTGCTGATAGCATCTTTGAAGAACAACCAGAAGTACTAAATTCCTAAACCCAATAAATGATTAGAAATGTAAAATCAAGAGAAATAAAACAAAACAAATTGGAATAGTCATATCTATATAAAACCCGATCACAAGAAGATGAGCAGTAAAAGCTTAAGAAAAAGTAGTAGAAGATCCATCTAAGATGGAAAAAAAATCATCGATATAGCATGTGTTTGAAATAAACCACAATATAAATGGGTTTTTAATGGGCTAGTAGTTATATTAAAATTGTTTAAAAAGATTCAGGGACTCCAAAAAAAATACTAGGAGCACATAGAGAAAAAAAATTTGTTTGACCTAGCTAGGTATTTTGTTGGGACCAAAGGTAAATAAAACCCTAAATATAATATTTACAATTAAATATACCTAAGTATACATGATTTCTTATAAATTACTTTTATTATTATGTAGTGAGTATATCTAGGAATTTGAGAAAAATTTATATTCAGAATAAATCGATGATGTTTTCACTTCTTTCAATTAAATCATGACAACTAGTATGGTGAGCATTAAAGTTAACCAAGATTATTGTAAACTAAAATTTAATTAGTGTGACGTCCTCTAGTAATATTTATTAATATAGGGATATAGATTTTTATGTTCATGTTATAAAAAATTAGTTTTAAATACAGTATATGGATGGAAAATTCCCAGTTAAATTAATGATTATTATAGGCGTTGTAATAGTGAGTTTATTGTTATCTATATTCATTATGTTGTAAATATGTTAATTAATAATTTTTCTATATTTATTCTATTTTACAGGGCATAATATAAGGGGAAAACCAAAATTTGATAGATATATTGGTAGAGAAACCAATAAAGGATGCATTAAAGTTGAATGAAAAACATGTCATCCCCATCAACATAGTGAATATGCATTGATCATTTTTCTTTTTTTTTATATTCAGAGAAAATATTACATCCAATACAACACCGTGCAGCCTCATAAGAGTGGTGGCACATAATATTGTTATCATAGGAATGATTTATAAATGGTAAATGTTATCCTGTTCGAAATTAAATTGATTTTTTATATAAACCAAATGACTGAATAAAATTTGTACAACTTGCAGAAAACATTTATAAAAAAATCAATAAATAGTGCCCTGATTACATGGATAACTCTACCCCCGCATTATCAATACTAGTGGAAGAGACTCCTCAATAAGGGTATGAAACCTTGAACGGTGGAACAATCATTTTCCATCTAATAAGTATGTTAGAAACTGATCAAGCATATAAGAAGACGGTAGAACATGTTGAAATTTATGACCTGCAGATTTATATGGAACCTTTCTTCCTTATCAACCTCAGAAAGAGAATGACAGAAATTTCATTTTAAAGTAGGAGTTTCCTCTTGGAAAAAGTTCCACTATCATCAACATAATCATTTAAATAGCCTAGTTTTATGAATGTGACATCAAACATGAATTGAAAAGGTTCTCAGGTTCTTAAACATTTATACCACCCATTTTTTTGGTTGTTACTAGAAACATGAATCTAATGTCTTCCGGTTGTTAAAAATTATATAGTTGAGTTTTATGGAAGATTCTTATTTTGGGTGGGGATGGAAATGACTTTTTAATTATGATATGTGATGATATTATTTCTTTGTTGTCTATTTTAATGAATCTGGTATTCCCTAATGATTGACATGCTTCTGTTGAGGTCAAAAGTTTATTTTTTGGATTTCAATTTTGTAACATGGTATTGTAATTCATAAATCATTATTGAATATAACTCTTATATGGTTATATCGTTAATATAATAAAACCTTCTTAGTGTGGTAGATGTTTTGTGGCCTAGTGGTTTTGGTTAAATGGATGTTCAATAATTTTTGTTTTTGTGTCTATGGTAGATTTTTATTATATTATGTGGAATTTAGTTGTTTTATTTCATAATTTTGTTTCATTGATGAGTTTACAACATTCTAAAAATGTCAGATCATAGAGTTTATATTTTAGGATGTAAATAGATTCTAATAGTGGTTTGTTTTTATTGGTATCGATATTTCATTATTATTGATTGAGTATTCATAATTGTGTAGGGTTCTGGATGATTTATATTTCATAAATATTATACTATTGGATACTATATTTCCATTTTACTAATTCAATATCATTGTATTGATGGTTTTCCAAATGGAATACTGATATTTAAATACTGATATTATTGTTATATTTTTTATAATGGTATTATTTTGATATTATATCTTCTTCAATGGAATATTATGATTTTATAATTATAAGGGAATTTATTTGGTTTTGATTATTTTAATGGATTGTTTGAAGTATTTTGGGGGATTCAAATAATCTATCACATTTACATTTTACCTTATTTGAAGCCATGATATTTAAAAAATCAAATATCATTTAAAAAATCCCCATGATTAGTTTCCCTAATTTTATATAAATCTTGTAATTTAATTGTGATTGAACATTATAATGAACATTGAATAATTAGAAAATATACAGAAGAAACAATAATTAATGAAATTTTATTTAGACGAATGTTAAATTAATTGAAAAAGGGATGAAAAAAGGTTAGATACCTCAAATAAAAAAAAATTCGCATACAACACATTTAATGTTTCTTTAATTGGTATCCTAATTCATTTCCACTGAAAGTAGAATATAAATTATTGAAGCCTATAAATGCATCAATGCGGTCATTAAAATTTCAAACAGCCTTTACTTGGTTATAATTCATCACAAAAAAACCTTCACCCAATGTTTTCCACGCTACTCAGACTCTTCAAATGATATGCCAGTATACATCTAAAGATGAAGTTTCAAATTATCTGTAATGTATTCATATAATAGAGAGACAACATAATTACATAAATTATTACAAATCATGTTGCTAAAAAAATTATATTTAAAACTATTTTTGTAGATTCAACACCAAAATATGATCTTTCTTTCTCTTCCATTCCCAATATAAAAAAATAGAATATCAGATACATTATTTCCATTAGAATACTACTGTTATAAATGAAATGCATACTAAAATGAAATAATACCTTCATCGTGGAAGTAGAATTATTATTAATTTTATTCATGTGTTTCCCCTTTTAATAGACATTATATAAGAATCTATTGACTTTATCTCCCCCTTTCCTGTATGGTTTTCTTTTAAAAGAATCTTTTCATAATAATTTGTATAAACTATGATGACTTGCAACTCAATCTGATGATGTATATATATTAGTGAACTACAATGAAAAATTACTAAAATTAAATTAGGCAATGTCATAATCTCCATCTGTCTCATAAGATACAATAAACACATTCATTCTCATTCATGATAAATATTTATAACATTTTTCTATTACTAATTTTCTATTATCATTTAATTCACCTCAAGCTCCATCAAACATCATAATATTTCTACCCAATCAGGTCTACCTTCCAAAAATATATTTTTTCAGGTATTGATATCACATCAAGATGAACATAAAATTATAAAACACGGTAATAAGGAAAACCAAACGACTCAAAATGTTTAAAATAACATTCAACAACTTCATTGTAAGATTCATATGATACCCAAAATTGATCTTTTCAGCCAACCATTCCAATAACATAATTTAATTGAACTCTAATTTCCATACATGATATCATAAAACAAGAACCAATAATTTAATAGTTATTTTTAAATAAATAACATAAATTGGGTGTATATCTAGTAGAAACATAGAACATTAATTCATGGTAAGGGTAAAGATTATGGGGAAATTTCCACCGCTTCTGAAAATCTCCCTTAATTTCATGATATTGATTTTTTTCCAAAAATCTCTCAAAATCCATACATAAATAAAAAAACCCTAACATGTGATGAACATAGTTCTTAAGAAATCCATTAAAAATTTTACTTAATTGAGTACTAAAAATAACCGATGTTAACTTATATTTCAAAAAGAAATGTGACCACCTTTCTCATGACATGAATATATCATCCAACCACTATGATTTCCCATCCTAATACTCTTTTCTAATAGAATCCAACACATGATCAAATTGATTTGAATCCTGGTATTGGAACATAACCCTCTTAAATCTCGTTACAAAACTAGATACATATTTTATCCAATTAAAAAAATTAATGCCATCATGCATCAAATGTCACGGACAAAGGCAATTTTTAGTTCCCATTAAAACATAATAAATGGATTTTTATCATTGTATCATATTGATCAATAAATATAGTTTGAGGTCTCTTCATTTGATTCAACAGAAATATTTTTTTAACAGCCAAGAAAACTATGTAATGGATACATTATATAACAATGTTTCCCCAAAAACGAAAATCTCTTGATGATGATTGAACCCCAAAAATACACCGAACTGCATTTACTTTTTTTTAGTGTGGAATGTGGTGTCAGAAACAACAACATCTTAAAAAAACTCATAATCTATCATCATTTTTGGATCAACCCAATAAATATTAGTAATATTCTCATTAATGTTAAACTACATAGTATACACAAATGATGGATTGTCCATAATTTGTATTTCCATGTACAGAATCATGAAACATGCATCACTATGAAACAATTACATTTCCTACCAAGACCGTAAAAATATTTTATAGATCAACACGTGTGTACCCAATAACATCTCGACCATTGAGATAGTTGTCACTAAGGATAAGGAATCTTTTGGTTTAATACCTACTAAAACATTCACATCTAAATTAGTTGCTTGTTATTATTCAATTTTCTATTGAGACCTCGTCATGTGAAATGATTCAGGGCTATTAAAGGGATGATTATGCCCTTCAAAAAATATAATACATGCATATTTCCTAGAAGACAACAAAAAAATCCCATTATAGTTGGGAAACCATTACACATCTCAACCAAAGTAAATTTCACCATGTTATAACATTTTTCATCCATCCTACGACCTTCTTTGGTACATTCAGAAAGACTTGATGTGAAAATCTATTTATCATTTCCTATTTTATTAGAGTACTGTTGGAATAAACTAACCCCATTTATGCCCCCATATGTAACATAAAATCATTACTCCAGAACAAGTGATTTGAATGCCATCCCTACAACAAGTTCACTAGAAGCTGCTATAAAATCAACATCATCATCATTGGTAAAACCTACAATAAAATAACCCAAGTTCAATCAATGTTCATTTATTTTATAACAGGATTTAATCGATTTGAAAATCTATAACTATATGAATAAAAAAGTACTTAAATATTATAAAATGAGAAAAATAATTATTTATATATATGTAATAAAATTATCTTTAAAATTTTATAAATAATAAAATATAAGATATATTAAATATATTTTAAAATGGAAGTTCCAGTGGATGTTCCACTGTAACATACAAACTAAAAAAATCCCAATATTTGTAAAACTAAGTAATATATTAAAAAACATTGAACTATAATAAATATATTATTGTGAAATAAATAATATTTACAAAGATGATTTAATTTGGCATTTGAAAATGTATAAACAATTTGATAACCCTAAAAAGAAAATTACATAATTGAGAAAATAATGCAAGTGGAAATTCTAGTGTAAGAATTTATAAATATATTTCTTAAAATAATATTAAAATATATATGAATTGTTACTATTACATAATTTGTATAGAAATTATTTTATTTAGAATCTGAAATTGTATAAACATATATAAATTTAATATTTTTCCACTACAGGTTCTAATTGTAGCTCCAGTGTAACTCCTAGGGGATGTTCGAAACTTCCCATAGAAGAACTAGTGGAACATACATAATGAAACAAAACTGTATACTAATTTCAGTAAAAAACCATTTAAAAACTCATTATATTTTATTTGATTTAAAATAAATCCAAATTTGACACAAAATTAATAGTAAAAGAACATAAAATATAATTCCTAATACCTTCACATGATTCCTCATACAGTCATCGATAGGATCTAAATCAAAAAATACCAAAAAACTAACAGCAATTTTTTTAAATATAATCTTCTATACACTTATTCATATCTATTTTATGTTGATAAAAACATAAAACTATAAATGGTGTTGCAACTCTAATTATTTTCATAGTGAAAAAACTTATTGAAAATGCCAAATAATCGCACAATCCTGATGAAACACATTGAAAATGAATAAATTACTTACACCATTCACACAATCCAATAAATTTCACCCAACAAAACCTAACCAAGGAAAATTCCAAATTGTAATGTGATAAAACCTAGTGTGATAAAACCCACTGAAAATGACAAACTATTATGAAATCCTGGTGAAACCCACTGAAAGTACTGCAATCCCTCACACCATTCATGGAATACTTTAGAGGTCACGTGACAAACCCCATGAAGAAAAATTCCAATCCATGCAACGTAAAAACACAGTGCAACGAAACCACTAAAATTTCAAAACTGTTGCAGAATCCCAGAGAAAGCCACTGAAAATCCCATAATCCCTCACACCTTTCCTATATTCATTCATATATTTCCTGAAAAAACACAATAAAAATTCAAAATCCATTTCATGTGATGCCTTATTTCAAGTGCCTCATTTTCCATGAGATGAAAATTCCATCCAGCAAATCTCTACCACACGATGATACCACCTGTACAATCTTAATGTTACCCAGTCATCCTATAATATAGGTAATAGTATATGATAAAATGTGGAATCTGTGTTTCCCCCAAACCCAAACTATAGATGCCTGCTGAAAATTTAGACATCTTGTCCCATCAACATTGAAAACATCAACCCCTTAGATCCTCCTCCATCACTCAGTGTTGTTCCTCCCCTCTTAACTCCATGACTTGTTGACTATCCATTTTCAGTTTTGTCGGCAGTCAAACTTCTCTCGTACCTCAACCCTTATTTCCACATTTAGTCTCCCCAACTGCTAACATTGAAATCCCCCCCCCCACACACACACATACACCCACAAACAAACATTCCTTCATTAAGGACCACGGTCTTCCTCCCCATACAGCTACAACCCCATCCTTCATCGTCATCCTTTAACTCCACCATTTCTAAAGAATCCAATTGTTTGAGTGAAGTGTAATTTCCTATCCCCACACCATAGATTCTCGAAATTATCCACATGATTCTAATTTTTTTAAGTTACTAGTCTTATGCAGATTTATTTACTTTAAATTATCACACTACTTCCCATACTAAATTGCAGCATGTCATATGTTGAGTTTTTAAGTTTGTGGGTTTGAGGTATCCCATTTTAGTTTCAAGTATTCAAACTTCAACTAAGATTTAATATAATTCAATACAATATGATTTCAATGATTTTTTTTCATCTCCTTGTAATCATATCACATTATTTTATATGCTGGACATGATAGTTTATAAGATTTTGTAAATTTTTAAGAAGCAATTTCATTTTCAAAAATGATTTGCAGAGAATTACAAACTCACATTATTTTATCCATTTTGTCTTGAAGGTCACACTCTTGACTATTATGTGGAAACAAGGTATTTTGTTAAGGTATTTTATTTTTTATCTTGTTTTTCCCTTGATTATGTTATTTTAATTGTATATGGAGTGAGTTTAGGTGATTAATTTTTAAGTATGGGGTGGTTTTTACATGATTTTTTTATAAAAACTGTAGAGACACGTAGCCTGACGTACATGGACATTACATTACTTTTGCGGAATACTTAGTACATAACAAAAACACACACACAAGGATCGTAATAGTTTAGTGTCTTTGGAAACTCGGAATATAATCTTCTAATCGTGGTGAAAGATCTTCAAAATATCCCATAAAGATCTTCCATTTTTTTACCTAAAACCTTTCTTTATATCCTGGGGAAAAGAAAACATAAAAGGGTGAGCTCAAATGCTCAGTAAGGGTATACAAAAGAAATAAAAATCATATCATATCTTTTTGAAAATCATAACCTGCAAAAGAGATCATAATATCTTAACATGGAACAAATCATAGAAGTGAAAATGAGATCCCCATAATCATAACATAAAACTTGAAACTTTGTGGCATGCACACATAATCATGGAAAATCATTTCTTGTTAGTCATGACTCGTTGCCAAGACTATCTTAGTGGACAAAGTCCCTTTCTGAACCGAGTTCACTCCTCGTTTCAGTCCTGTATCACTGAACCGAAATAACCTTCCGTTCCAGCCATGTCTATCTCATGAGATATAAAATCTTTACCCAATGCATTGGAGGGAGATATAGGTCCCACCCATCTCATAATTATACCATTCTTATGTGTTCCACAAAATCATAAATCATACATCATTGCATAACCCATGTAATAAACATGGGATTCTTAAACAACATGACATCATAAAACCATTCATATAAGATAATGGAATTCATAAACATAATTCCATCACAACATAGTCAAATCAATGTAAAAATATGGATAGAAACAGAACCCTTTATTATCTTAGATGAAAAATAATTTTGATAAAACACTTGAATTGAATTCTTGAGGGAAATATCCTTTCATCTTCAAAAACATTTTTCCTTTCATAACATGTCATACAACTTTAAAATAAAAGAAGTTGATTAAAAATAAACTTGAAATCTTGTAAAGGAAGCTTCTTGGAAATAATGTTTTAAAAATCCATTCATGCCGTATAAGTTAAAAAAAACATTCTTCGTACTTTTGTCGGGAAAGTAAAAAAATACCTCGTACGGAAAACGACAAAAGATTCCTTTCATTTCCTTTACTAAAAACTCAACGAAGGGTAAAATTGGATTTAAACAATTGTAGGTGGATGGAAATAATACTACATATTGATGAAACATGGATGTGGATGATAAAATACACCCCAGTAAATACTTACGAATAAACAATCTCGGATAAAAATGAGATTGTGATATTTCCCTTACCTTATGTCCGACTTGCTTTGTAAGTGTCCGAACCTCCTGTATAATGATTTAAATCATGTTATTGACTTATTCCAGAATCATATTCATTGTTATGATATCATATATGGTTCACTTATGACATTATGTTACCCGTTCTTTTGTAAATTCCATGTTAAAGAAGCATTTTGGGTAAAATCATCTCATTTGTCGTTCGTGTTTTTAACTTGTAATTATTCATATGATTACTTAAGTCATGATTACTTAATTCCAGATTATATAACATGATTTATATATATATATATATATATATATATATATTCAGAATATAATAAATCAGTAAATGGAAAGAAATACACCGTTCATGGAGACGGTAGTCCGTACGTACGCATGAACGCTGTTTTCGTTTCCTTATTGAATTGAATGGAATTAAGTAGATGACATACATATAAATATAAATAATTCCAGTATCATTATCAGGTCATATATTTCATTAGTACTTATTATATATACTTTATAATCATTCATGAATGGTTAATCATTGAGAATGAATCTCATCGCGTTGTGGAGACGGTAGTCCGTACGTACGCACGAGAGATGATATCGTTCCCATGGTCATGGAATTGTGTTGAAGTGTATGTATACTATTTCAGTATCAATATCACTTTATAATAGTCATATATAGTTACTCATTACACCTTTATACCCATCAAATTAAGGTGGTGGCGGAAAATAGATTACACCACGGCGTGGAGACAGTATTTCGTACGTACGCACGCGCGGTGATTTCCTTTTTCCGTAGGATGGATAGAAGGTTAATTAGATTTGTTTCATATTTATAATAACATATCAGTATATAATAAATACTGATGTTATTACTTTATCATGAAACAACTAAAGAAGAATAAGTTGAAGAAGAAAGAAATTGAAAAGATCGGTAATGGATATTACCTCTTCTTTGAAACGCCTCTTTGAATCCTCCACTTAGGGAACTAAGATTGGTCTTTGAAGAAGACCAGGACCTCTAGGATTATTCTAGGAAAGTGGAGAAGGGATTTTGGCAGGGGTTGGCCGAGCTTGAGTGCTCAAATTGGTGTGAGGAGGAGGGGGAGGAGGTGTCCTTTTATAAGGGAGGAGAGGGGCACCTTAAGAATACCTCAAAATATTATTTTATATTAATGTCAAAATCGGTTTATAATGGTTCCAAATGGTCTTATTTTGAAGCTAAAGTGGGGATGGGTCGAAATCCTATCAACCAATATGATTTAGACAAGTTTAGGGTATTATTTTAACCTTATCAATTAGATTTAACTCTAAGTTAAATAATTTAACTTTTACCGTGTCTTTTTGTTTTCTTTCACTATATGGTTAATACACTTACTATAACATGCCAAACGAACCCAAAATTGTTTATTATTAATATATATATCCTTATCTATTTCATTTGGCCGAACCTTAGATTTTTAGGAATAAAATAACAATTAATAATATAATATTTGATTTAAAAACTATTTTGTGTAAATTCTGACACTATTTGAAACATGATTTTTGTGAAAGTCATAACAGAATTATATGTTCGAACCAAGTTGATAAAATCAACACTAATATATAATAGTAACCTATAAAATTATTGGAATTCATAAAAAGTCTCAAATTACATTCATTTGAGCATTTATAACATCAATTATGTTAATATTTCCTTAAAAGGGTAATTACTGCATCATCGTTGTGTCATATATAAATTAATTTATTTAAAGTCTAAAAATTATAAATAAAATATAATTATGTCGGAAAGCTTTTTAGCTTTCTAATGAATATTTATAGTCGAATTTATCTTATATATAACCCCATATTAAAAATGTTTTAGTTATTAAACTTTGATTTTAACTATTTTAACTATTCATTAAATAAAATAATATTAAATGTCATAATCTAATCCAAGTGGACCTAAATGGTCATATTATACTCATAAGGTTGTTTTTGGTCGAATTACACTTATCCAATAGAATTAGGACATGTGTTAGGGTAATAGTAATATCATATTTACCCTTAGTTACCCTATTTACTATTAACCGTGGTAAAAAAAAGTAAAAAGTTACTATTCACCAAAAATTATTTTCATCTCATTGAACCACATTTTAGTCCTTGATATTAACCGTGTCTGTCGGATTTTCGAAATTCCATTCACAGAAGCGGTAAAATTAAGTTTTATGCAAAATTCAGTTTTTAACCTACCACTTAGTAGTTTCACTATTCATCAAAAATTGATGTTTTTCAGAACAATGCCAAATTTTCATCCTAAGCTATATTTCATATTCCGAATTCAAAAATGAAGTCTATTTTACCAAATTCATAACATAGAAGTTGCATTAATTAATTTTATAATTAAATCCCGCTGTTAAAACAAAGAGCGTGTTTTTAAGAAACAATATCTATCAAAAGATTGACACTTGATTATGTCTGGTTTAAATGTGAAATTACATTCAATGACCAACATTGTATTAAATTGTAAAAATATATTCTAAATATACTTTAAAACCACTCAAATTAATAATTTATCACTATTAATTATTTCGATTAAAAAAGTTGTTTTTAATTATAATTTAGTAATTTTCACTATTCATCAGAATATGAAAGTTATCCGAAAAGTACCAAAATTTCACCTTAGGCTAAATTCGATACTCCGAATCCAAAAATGAATTCCATTTTGAGAGCTAAAATTTCTAAAATTTTAAAAGGTAGTTATTACTATTCAGAACGGCTAGTTATAATAATATTTTAATAGCATATCGTTGTTTAGTGAAACTCGGTATTGCGTACTACACACGCAATCGAGGAAGGTCGTGATTGCGTGTAATGCAAGGCAAGTCAAGGATGCGTGTTGTGCAAGCTCTTTTTGGTGTAGCATACAACACAAGACATTAAAAAAAATCTCGGGCTGTTACATTCTACCCCCCTTAAAATGAATTTCGCCCTCGAAATTCGCCGGGGTTATAAATGGTTTACTATTCGAAAGTTCCTTTAATAGAAACCCACATCGTAAAAAGGAATACCAAAACTTTTCTTTAAAAACTAAAGTATGAAATGTAACGATTACCCAAATAAACTAATCACTGGGTTTCCACATAGGTGAAAATATGGATATGGAAGAGAAATCTAACCATCATGTTCTGATAGAGAGTGGTAGAGAACATGGCTATGAAATAGCCAACAATCACAAAGCCATAGATTTGTGACGATCTAAGGTACCATCTGATTTATCAGATATAAGAGAACTAGGACAACATTTTTGGTTTTCAAGATCATTTCCCTAAAGTTAAAGAATTTGAATTAGAATAAATACTTACTTTATTTTGGTATAATCTCACTGTTGTTCGTGCCTTTAACAATTTCCACTTCATCTCTTAAATAAATGAAGTTGAATTTTTTATTCGTGAAGTGTTAGCAGATCATGTGATAGAATGACGGGTCATTCCATCTGTCTCAAACAAAAAGGTTATAAAAAGTTATGAAATATACATAAGTCATTATATAGTGAGATTAATCATATATGGTTCCTAAAATGGACTTATACTTCATATATCATACTGCTTAATATAATAAAACTAGTTTCTACTAAACAGGGACTTCCTGTAGGCCAGTGGTAGGCGATAAAGGCCAGTCGCAATTCGGTTGTGGGTTCGATTCCCATAGCCTTGTCCGACGTGATGGGCTATCGCCCGTCCTGCAGGTTGTCCTTTTTCTAAAACTACATTACTATAACATCCCATCAATAATATCGAAAAAAAACTTTGATCCTTAAACAATACTAACTTATGTCCAACATAATCCATTCCAATCTTTAGGCTTATCCATAATACTGCAGTCCACTCTCGTAGTGAAAACGATTACAAGAGATTTAACACCATCGTCGATCCCCATATTTCATAAGATATGTTTTGTTGGTCACATTCCAAACATTCAAAGTCCTTAATCATGTATTCTCTTGAATACCTTAGTGAAAACATGAATGCAGTTTAAAGTTAACACTTTCCACATACCAAAATCCTCAAAATACTCAAACCATGATATCACATAGTCCTTATATCAATCATGAGCTCATGAATACTGTTAAACATTTCATTTTCTCGTTTTCCCTTCATTATGCGCATATCATCTTATTTCCAAAAATATCTCAATCACTTTGAATACCACATTAGACCAATACATAAATATTCCAATACTCCATGATACAACATTATTTTGGAATCCCATTACATAAACAATTAATCATTCCACCACATCATTGTCATATTCAACATTGCCAATAGTGATCGCATGTGACTTCCCTTTGTCCTTTTCCTTCAGTGGTTGCTCATGTTGATCATCACTAACCCTTGGATTAGGTCATTTATTAGCATAATGCCCCATTTCCTTGCACTTGAGGCATTAAAGTGTTGGTGGTGCATTCTCTACAGTGTTTGCTTTATTCACATCATTAGAAACCCTTTTTCCATTACTTCGACACTCAGCTGCTCGATGACCTTATTTTCCACACTTAAAACATTTTCTAGTCCCTTTAAGACAATCTCCACCATGCTTCTTTCCACACTTTGTGCATAAGGAAACATTCATCTTCTTTTTATCATTATTCTGAGATTTCTCTTTGAACTCCATCTTTCGTTTCTTTTCAAAACCATGAGATGGATATGTAACACCAACTTCCATTTCTACCTTGATAGCACAACGCACAATTTCTTCATAGCTACTGAAGTCTCTTATAGCTAATGCCCTTCGAAGACTTGGTTTTAAGCCACTGAAAAATCGATCAACTTTACTTTCAGGTTGGATGATAATGTCAGATGCATACCTTGCAAGTCTTGTAAAATTCGCTTCGTATATACCAACAGATTCATCATCCTTTTGCTTTAGTTCAAGAAACTCCTTCTCCATCTTTGTTCGAAGAATACGAGGGAATTACTTATTGAAAAATAAGTTCTTGAACTCGTCCCATTCCATGGACTCAATTTCATCTCTTTGCCTTGTATTCTTGATAAGATTCCACCATTGATCAGCTTCACCTTCCAAACGATATACTGCTAAGATGACTTTATCATGTTCAGAACATTGAAGAACTGAAAATATCTTTTCAGTGGTACTGATCCATTGTTCAGCAACAAGTGGATCAGAAGACCCACTGAAAGAAGGTGGACGTTGCCTCATGAAGGACTCAATAGAATATTGTTCCCTTCTCTGCTCATTTGGAAGTCCAGAATGATTCATAGCTTGTGTAAGTATAGCAATAAGATTTTGCACTCCATATCTCATAACATTTGTTTGTTCAGGAGGGCAATCATTGCATTGTCCATTGCATTGATCAACACGGTTCTTTCGGGTTCCAGCCATCGTCTAAAACCCAAAAAGAATAGTGTGAGAGGCAAAAATCATGCTAGGGAAAACAACGTAATAAAGGTGGAGTATCCTCAATATCTAACATCTTAGGTTAAATTCTATGATCGTTACCGTAGTCCTAGGACTGTATCCTATACGTATACTTATCCTTAGGGACATCCCTAGACATACCTTATAAATATCTCTAGGGATCTCACTAAAGATCTCGCATCCTAGTTTCCAAAGGTTGACTAAACCTCCCTCTGATACCAACTGTAGAGACCCGTAGCCTGACGTACATGGACATTACATTACTTTTGCGGAATACTTAGTACATAACAAAAACACACACACAAGGATCGTAATAGTTTAGTGTCTTTGGAAACTCGGAATATAATCTTCTAATCGTGGTGAAAGATCTTCAAAATATCCCATAAAGATCTTCCTTTTTTTTTACCTAAAACCTTTCTTTGTATCCTGGGGAAAAGAAAACATAAAAGGGTGAGCTCAAATGCTCAGTAAGGGTATACAAAAGAAATAAAAATCATATCATATCTTTTTGGAAATCATAACCTGCAAAAGAGATCATAATATCTTAACATGGAACAAATCATAGAAGTGAAAATGAGATCCCCATAATCATAACATAAAACTTGAAACTTTGTGGCATGCACACATAATCATGGAAAATCATTTCTTGTTAGTCATGACTCATTGCCAAGACTATCTTAGTGGACAAAGTCCCTTTCTGAACCGAGTTCACTCCTCGTTTCAGTCCTGTATCACTGAACCGAAATAACCTTCCGTTCCAGCCATGTCTATCTCATGAGATATAAAATCTTTACCCAATGCATTGGAGGGAGATATAGGTCCCACCCATCTCATAATTATACCATTCTTATGTGTGCCACAAAATCATAAATCATACATCATTGCATAACCCATGTAATAAACATGGGATTCTTAAACAACATGACATCATAAAACCATTCATATAAGATAATGGAATTCATAAACATAATTCCATCACAACATAGTCAAATCAATGTAAAAATATGGATAGAAACAGAACCCTTTATTATCATAGATGAAAAATAATTTTGATAAAACACTTGAATTGAATTCTTGAGGGAAATATCCTTTCATCTTCAAAAACATTTTTCCTTTCATAACATGTCATACAACTTTAAAATAAAAGAATTTGATTAAAAATAAACTTGAAAACATGTAAAGGAAGCTTCTTGGAAATAATGTTTTAAAAATCCATTCATGCCGTATAAGTTAAAAAAACATTCTTCGTACTTTTGTCGGGAAAGTCAAAAAATACCTCGTACGGAAAACGACAAAAGATTCCTTTCATTTCCTTTACTAAAAACTCAACGAAGGGTAAAATTGGATTTAAACAATTGTAGGTGGATGGAAATAATATTACATATTGATGAAACATGGATGTGGATGATAAAATACACCCCAGTAAATACTTACGAATAAACAATCTCGGATAAAAATGAGATTGTGATATTTCCCTTACCTTATGTCCGACTTGCTTTGTAAGTGTCCAAACCTCCTGTATAATGATTTAAATCATGTTATTGAATTATTCCAGAATCATATTCATTGTTATGATATCATATATGCTTCACTTATGACATTATATTACCCGTTCTTTTGTAAATTCCATGTTAAAGAAGCATTTTGGGTAAAATCGTCTCATTTGTCGTTCGTGTTTTTAACTTGTAATTATTCATATGATTACTTAAGTCATGATTAATTAATTCCAGAATATATAACATGATTTATATATATATATATATGTATATATATATATATATTCAGAATATAATAAATCAGTAAATGGAAAGAAATACACCGTTCATGGAGACGGTAGTCCGTACGTACGCATGAACGCTGTTTTCGTTTCCTTATTTAATTGAATGGAATTAAGTAGATGACATACATATAAATATAAATAATTCCAGTATCATTATCAGGTCATATATTTCATTAGTACATATTATATATACTTTATAATCATTCATGAATGGTTAATCATTGAGAATGAATCTCATCGCGTCGTGGAGACGGTAGTCCGTACGTATGCACGAGAGATGATATCGTTCCCATGGTCATGGAATTGTGTTGAAGTGTATGTATACTATTTCAGTATCAATATCACTTTATAATAGTCATATATAGTTACTCATTACACCTTTATACCCATCCAATTAAGGTGGTGGCGGAAAATAGATTACACCACGGCGTGGAGACGGTATTCCGTACGTACGCACGCGCGGTGATTTCCTTTTTCCGTAGGATGGATAGAAGGTTAATTAGATTTGTTTCATATTTATAATAACATATCAGTATATAATAAATACTTATGTTATTACTTTATCATGAAACAACTAAAGAAGAATAAGTTGAAGAAGAAAGAAATTGAAAAGATCGGTAATGGATATTACCTCTTCTTTGAAACGCCTCTTTGAATCCTCCACTTAGGGAACTAAGATTGGTCTTTCAAGAAGACCAG
Organism: Viscum album; assembly: GCA_963277665.1. NCBI lineage: Eukaryota > Viridiplantae > Streptophyta > Magnoliopsida > Santalales > Viscaceae > Viscum > Viscum album. The sequence continues at coordinate 1,975,830,941 of OY728133.1, forward strand.
GACCTCTAGGATTATTCTAGGGAAGTGGAGAAGGGATTTTGGCAGGGGTTGGCCGAGCTTGAGTGCTCAAATTGGTGTGAGGAGGAGGGGGAGGAGGTGTCCTTTTATAAGGGAGGAGAGGGGCACCTTAGGAATGCCTCAAAATATTATTTTATATTAATGTCAAAATCGGTTTATAATGGTTCCAAATGGTCTTATTTCGAAGCTAAAGTGGGGATGGGTCGAAATCCTATCAACCAATAAGATTTAGACAAGTTTAGGGTATTATTTTAACCTTATCAATTAGATTTAACTCTAAGTTAAATAATTTAACTTTTACCGTGTCTTTTTGTTTTCTTTCACTATATGGTTAATACACTTACTATAACATGCCAAACGAACCCCAAATTGTTTATTATTAATATATATATCCTTATCTATGTCATTTCGCCGAACCTTAGATTTTTAGGAATAAAATAACAATTAATAATATAATATTTGATTTAAAAACTATTTTGTGTCAATTTTGACACTATTTGATACATGATTTTTGTGAAAGTCATAACAAAATTATATGTTCGAACCAAGTTGATAAAATCAACACTAATATTTCATAGTAACCTATAAAATTAGTGGAATTCATAAAAAGTCTCAAATTACATTCATTTGAGCATTTATAACATCAATTATGTTAATATTTCCTTAAAAGGGTAATTACTGCATCATCGTTGTGTCATATATAAATTAATTTATTTAAAGTCTAAAAATTATAAATAAAATATCATTATGTAGGAAATCTTTTTAGATTTCTAATGAATATTTATAGTCTAATTTATCTTATGTATAACCCCATATTAAAAATGTTTTAGTTATTAAACATTGATTTTAACTATATTAACTATTCATTAAATAAAATAATATTAAATGTCATAATCTAATCCAAGTGGACCTAAATGGTCATATTATATTCATAAGGTTGTTTTTGGTCGAATTACACTTATCCAATAGAATTAGGACATGTGTTAGGGTAATAGTAATATCATATTTACCCTTAGTTACCCTATTTACTATTAACCGTGGTAAAAAAAAGTAAAAAGTTACTATTCACCAAAAATTATTTTCCTCTCATTGAACCACATTTTAGTCCTTGATATTAATCGTGTCTGTCGGATTTTCGAAATTCCATTCACAGAAGTGGTAAAATTAAGTTTTATGCAAAATTCAGTTTTTAACCTACCACTTAGTAGTTTCACTATTCATCAAAAATTGATGTTTTTCAGAACAATGCCAAATTTTCATCCTAAGCTATATTTCATATTCCGAATTCAAAAATGAAGTCTATTTTACCAAATTCATAACATAGAAGTTGCATTAATTAATTTTATAATTAAATCCCGCTGTTAAAACAAATAGCGTGTTTTTAAGAAACAATATCTATCAAAAGATTGACACTTGATTATGTCTAGTTTAAATGTGAAATTACATTCAATGACCAACATTGTATTAAATTGTAAAAATATATTCTAAATATACTTTAAACCCACTAAAATTATTAATTTATCACTATTAATTATTTCGATTAAAAAAGTTGTTTTTAATTATAATTTAGTAATTTTCACTATTCATCAGAATATGAAAGTTATCCGAAAAGTACCAAAATTTCACCTTAGGCTAAATTAGATACTCCGAATCCAAAAATGAAGTCCATTTTGAGAGCTAAAATTTCTGAAATTTTAAAAGGTAGTTATTACTATTCATAGCGGCTAGTTATAATAATATTTTAATAGCATATCGTTGTTTAGTGAAACTCGATATTGCGTACTACACACGCAATCGAGGAAGGTCGCGATTGCGTGTAATGCAAGGAAAGTCAAGGATGCGCGTTGTGCAAGCTCTTTTTGGTGTAGCGTACAACACAAGACATTAAAAAAAATCTCGAGCTGTTACAAAAACTACTACAAATATTACCTTTTAAAACTCAAAAAATGACTATAAAAGTGATAAAAAGTCATGTTAATTGCAGCAATGATAAAAGGGGTCATTTATCCATGCTAAAAAAATCATGGATAAAGGCCACCATTTATCAACATTACTTTTAGCTCTCATAAAGGCCAAGCTTGTTGTAAGTGTGATTTTTATATATATGTACACCTAGGAAACCCCTCTAATTTCAGAAAAATGATATATAAATTTAATTGAACTCCTGAGTACAAAAATTTCCACCCATGGTTTGTACAAAAAACTACTATATACATTTCAAATAATGTTCTATATAATTACATTTACAATTATTCAATAATGATTTAAAAACATTAATGTTTCATATTTTTGACACTAGTGATACCCTCAAATTTTTTTTCCTCCCATGGTTTTAGTTAATGATGAAATCATATCATCCTGAAAAAATGATTCTGACTATATAATAAAACATATATTATTTTAGTAAAACTATGATGAAATAACTTAATCATTAATATTAAATAATACAATAAAGAAATATCAATTTTTAATAAAAATAAACATTTGGTGTTATACCTGTCACATCATGCATCATTTTGAGTCAGGGTTGATTCCTATCTATCAAAAATGTGATCTGGTTCATTGTTATAAAATATTAATACATTTTGAGTTTGTTAACTCAGTTTTGATTATGTCACGTGTTCTTTTACTAAAATTAATGTCAGTTTTAAATAATGAAACATTTGGAGTTATATTGGTAACACTCTGTGTCAAAATAAGGTGTGTCTAATTTCTACCTATTCACAAATATGAATGGATCATTTTCCTTAAATATCAAAACATTACGAATGCATTTTATCAGTTTTCATAATATCAGTTTTTTTTACTAAAATGTCATTTCAAAATAGAAACACACAATTTTTGTTATACTGATCACATTATGTGTCTTATTGATGTGAAAATACATCATACATGTCACAAATGACTTATGAATCATTGTCCTAAATTACCAGGATAATCAGAATACATTTTCTTGTTTTCAGTGAGTGACCCATTTGAACTAAAATGACAATTTTAAACTCATAACACACACTTTTTGTCATACTAGTCACATTGTGTGTCTTATTGATGTGTGTTTTATTCCTACACATAAAAATTATTAATGGATCATTGTCTTAAAGTGTCAAAAAAATCTTAATGTGTTTTCTTTGTTTTCAGTATGTCAATTGTTCTTTTAACTATAATTAATGTCAATATTTTTTTTTAAAAAGACAGACTTGGAGTCATAGCGATCACAATATGCATCGGATTGAGGTGAAGATGACTCATACACATTACAATTTACTCATTGATAATTTTTTTAAATTATCAAAATATTGTGAATGTGTTTTCTTGGTTTTCATTATGTCAGTTCTACCTTTTACTAAAATTAATGACAATTTTAAATAAAAAGAGACACTTTGAGTTATACCAGTCACACTATGCATCATATTGTGGTTTGATTTATTATTACACTTCAATAATTATGTATAGATAATTTTCCTAAAGTATCAAAACAATATGAAAGTGTTTATATAGTTTTCAATTTTCCAAGTTTGTTTTTTACTGAATGTCATTTCAAACTGGAAACATGCATTTTGAGTCATACTGGTCGCATCTTGTGTCATTTTTACCTGAAACTACTTTATACATGTCACAAATTACTTATGAATAATTATACTAAATTATCATGAAAATTATACTTTTTTAACTTGGTATTCAGTGAGTGACACATTTTGAACTAAAATGTCAATCTTATACTTATAATGGACACTTTTAGTCATACCGATCACACTGTGAGTTGGATTTAGATGTGGTTCATTATTAAATGTCAAAAATGACCCATGTATCATTTTTCAAAAGAATGAAAACAAAAGAATTCATAAAATTATGTTTTTTTTTGTTTATAAATTTATGAGATAGATCATATTTGATGAACAAACTAGCATCCCTGAAGAGTTATTTTCAAAGATAATTACTATTTCATTAAAAATATTAAATAATACCTTTTGTATTTATATTTTTCTAATACTACTGTGACATAAAAAAATACTCATATTCACAAGACGGTATACATTTTATTAACAATGAATGAGAAGAATACCCAATGAAAGAATGTATACAAATATCATGAAAATATGACATCCATAGAAGTATTGGATTATTTCATACTTATGTTTAATCAATTTATTTTTAGTACCAATCACATAATAATAGTTTTCGTATATAGGTGGATTCCTCTAGTTGTCTTTGGGTGGTTTGTTCTAAGCTACTCATGCTCATAAGAGATTGGTATTTGGGGCTATAACTGAGATAATGATAATAAAAGAAACAGGTGAAGAATGTATTCAACCATATTGAAAAGGTGAATTTATACTACATATTTAATTAATTATTCCATCATTTTATCTACTATTTGTATGTTAATTTCATTATAATTTTTATATAACAATTATTTTTTTCATAGACCTTTCTGCTTTCCATTGTTTCTCTTGGTCGAGCTACCAACAACTCATAGAGTCAGTGTTATTTGGCAGAAACAACTGGAAAAAAAATGTGTATTCCTTGTTTTCAGTATGTTACTTTTTATTTTTAATAATATTATTATCAATTTTAAATAAATAGAAACAACTGGAATTATATCGGCCACGCCGTGAAACATATTGAGATGTGGTTGATTCCTACACATCACAAATGATTTATAGAAAATTTCCATAGAGAATCAAAATAATCTAAATGTATTTTCTAAACATTGACTCTTTTACTTTTTCTTTTAACTAAAAATAATGTCAATTTTAATGAAAAATACACACATAGAGTTATAGTGGTCACACCATGAATCTAATTAAGGTTTGGTTGATTTTTGCGTGTCAAAAATGACTTGTTTATCATTTTCCTAAATTATCAAAACAATCAAAATGAGTTTTATTAGTTTTAAGTAAGTCACTTCTTATTTTTTCAAAAATAAATATCCATTTTAAATAAATATACACACTTGGAATTATACCGGTCACACTATGAATTTTATTTAGGTTCAGTTGAATCCTAAACATCAAAAATAACATATGGATCATTGTCTATAGGTATCAAAACAATATGAATGTTTTTTATTCATTTTTAGTATTATACTTTCTCTATTTACTAATATTAATGTCAATTTTAAATAAATAGACACACTTATTGTTATAGTGATCACACCGTGCATCCGATTGAGTTTTGGTTGAATCCTACACATCTAAAATTAGTTATGGATTGTTTTCCTAATGTATGAAAATGATAAGAATGAATATACTGGGTTTTTAGTATGTAAATTGTTCTTTTTAATAAAATTAATGTCAATTTTAAATATGTAGACCTAATTTCAGACATACGAGTCACAATGTGCATCATATTGAGGTGTGTTTGACTCTTACACAAAAAAAATGATTTTGGATTGTTTTTCAAAAGTATTGTAATAATTGAAATTTATTTACCCAGTTTTCAATATGTAATTTGTTATTTTTTAAAAAATAAATGTCAATTATAAATAAAAAGAGTAAATATAAGACATATTAGGTAAATCGTGTATTATATGAGGTTTGGTTGAATCTTACATGTCAAAAATGATATATGGACCGTTTTCTTAATGTATCAAAACATTATGAATAGTTTTTCTCAGTTCTGAGTATGTCGGTTGTATTTTTTACTAAAATTTATATCAATTTTAAATAGAAAGAAGCACTTGGAGTAATAACTATCACACTGTGGGTCTTATTGAGGTGTGTTGATTCCTATACATCCCAAAGTCTCAAAACAAACCCTAACTTCCAATGTTATCACAATTTACGTTGTATTTATTTTCCATAGTATCAACATTATATATTAAATAATTTTTCTTAGCTGAATACAATTTCTCATTGTTGAAATCTATGATAGTTTCGGAATATCAGGCGCCCATTATATCATGACAAGTCACCACAATGAGCACATGAGCATGCTCATCTCATATAGTTTTCAATGAGAAAGGTTTTACTTCCAAATAACAACGACTTTAAGAATTGTTGGTATCTCTAAAAAGATAAATAATGGAAAGTATGATGATCTGTGAAAAAAATAAGGGTTATATAAAAATGATAAAGAAATTAACATGAAAATAGTCGATAAAATGATGAAATAATTAATTAAATAAGTAGTATTAATTTATTTTTTCAAGATGGTTATATATATTCATCACCCATTTCTTTATTATCATTTTATAGATTACAGACTCAAAGACCAATCTCTAATGGGCATGAGTAGCATAGAACAGACCACCCAAACTCATACAAAGGAATCCACCAATATAAGAAAAAAATTCTTATGTGAGAAGTAATAAAAATAAATTTATTAAACATAAATATGAAATAATCCATTACTTCTATGGAAGTCATATCTTCATGTTATTTGTATCTATTCCTTCATTGGATATTCATATAATTTGTTTATAATAAAATAAATATCATCTTGTGAATATTAGTCTTTTTGAAAGTTCTAATAGTATTGGAAAAATATAAATACAAAAACTATTATTAAATATTTTTAATTAAATAGTAATTATCGTTGAAAATTACGCTTCAGGGATGCTAGTTTGTTCATCCAATATGATCTCTTTAATAAATTTATAAACAAACAACCTCAATTTTTTCTATTTTTTTAAACACTGTTGAAACATTTATAAAAATAAGTAATATTTTATATATATTTGGATAGTGAAATATTATTATATATACTCTAATACTTGTTAGGTTTTATAACTTTTCAATATCATTATATTTTACACATAGACTCCTTATTTTTTTCATAATATTGATGCTCCACACTATCATAACAAAATCCCCATAAAGGAAATATAAATTATATAACATGAAGTTTAGTTCAAAAATCCTGGTAGTAGTGTATTACTTATTAAAAATTACCATCATGTGTGGTCGATATTTTGGGTATCCATGCAATGAATCCAAAAAAATAAATCATTGGAGTATCTAAATTAATCACAACGAGCATCCAAAGTTTCCTAAAAGAAATAAAAAATAATTAATTAAAGAATTAAAAATATATGTGATATGGTTAAATTTTAGAGTTTTACCCCCTGTGTTGTTCGTATTAAGAAGAGTTTTACATATGAAAGTTTTCATTCAAATGATTTGACAAGGTGTGCCACTATTTCATCCATTTTGTCAGATTATATTCATTTTGATCTATTGAGGTTGTGTGAGGACTAATGAATCAAAAAAATCGTGGGTAAATCCCTTCAATTGGTGTTGATATATACACCTTCCAAAAATATTAAACAGATTTAATCATAATTAACATAGTATATCATCTTTTGGAAAATCAAATCATGAAATCATACCTCATGTATTCATTTACAACTGTGATGCCTAACTAATAATAGTTGAGGATTTTATTTACATTCCCAATACCAATGTAGTCTTCACCATCCTATCTGTAAAAGTTTTCTTAAAGTCAACATTATGACTACTACTATTTTTTAACATTGTAACCACATGAACCTCTAATATTATTAAATGCAGATATGGAATGGGCGGGGTAAAGGTGCATTCTGAAGATCTTTTCAATTGGTTGGTTAATCCTTTAGATATTTTTGAGTCATTATTTCATTTCACTCCCTTACCTTTGTCCATTTGTAATCACATTCATTAGTTCAAACTTTTTTCATTAATTGTAAAAGGTTTAGCTAGAAAAATAAATTGGAAGTGAATACCTCTTTTTTAATTTTTTTTACAAGATTTGATGTCTATGTAACTAATTTTGACACATCTTGATAAACTGTATGAATATCATCATCATAAAGTGGAACAGGTATCTCGGAACTCATCTCATGAGCTATGCTAATTATCACTATCACATGACTTGTTGGAAGTTGTATGTTGTGTGTATTTCCATCTTGGATATTAAACACCATAACCCTCACTACAAGGTGATGTGTGGGTGTTGATAAATATAAATTAGAGCCATTTTACCTATATTATATTAGAATAATAAATGATTCATTGGTTTTATGATTGAAATTTCATAGAAACAATTATTAGAATATTTATTACCATTACTAAAACATCTCTTTTAGGGGACTGGATAGCCTCAATGATGGTTTGGTTGGGGCAGGATCATCACGCTATGGTTATTCATGAGTTGTTTCTTCTCTTTGGTTACCCCAAATAAATGTTTCTAGAAACTATATCTACGATTGGAATTGTTTATCAAGGGTTTCTAGTATTCCATTCATCTATTTAATTTATTTATATTTATCTTTCTCTTGTTTTTTCTCAAAATATGTTTGGGGTAACACCCCCAAAAACAACACCTTTAATGTGACCATACTATTTTGGACACATAAAGGCCATCAATAGTAGGTGTTCATTTGTTACAGTTTTTGATGATTCCTGTGACTATTTTAGATAGAAAATATTAAAAAATAAGTAATCAATGTTATGTAATAACTTTTGAAAGAATACAAATTTCTATTATGTCATACTTACACATGTTTCCCACATTTTATGAGTGTTTCCATCTATTAGTATCATATCATGCCTTAAATTTTCCTTCTTTTATATTATATGGTGTGGGATGGAAGTCTCTTTTCATTTGGAGTCACCAATCTGCATTTAAATAGTGGAACATAGTTACGTTATTGTTTCATGTCAAATTGAATTATTACTAAAGATTTTCAAATATGTACCATCAAACAATGTATTACTATCCACAATGTACCGGAAAATACACATCTAAAAGATGGACATTAAAGGAATCCCACACTTCTTTATTTATTAGGTGTGCATAGACTAGTGTGGGTGTGGGTTTATTTTCCCTTCATCTTCTGTAAGATGATGTATCATTATAATTTTGTGAAAGACTCTATGAATCCTTTCGGTAATAATTATTGCATATTTTTTCATGGGATTTATCTACTATAGATGTTCTTTGCAAGAGATGAGGAGAAGTAAGTTAATGATTCATTATTTTATTTATAAGTAAAAAAAGGAATGATATCATAATGCTACCAATATATCTTCCCACGTCAGGGTCTTAAGCATGGGCACAACATGGTTCCAAAAATCTACATCAATTGGAATACATTGATGGGTGATGATTCCAATGTAACTATTTAACATGGCCTTATTTGGGTTAACAAGCTGGCCTTGTGTATTCCATCAGACCTTGTATTTTATGTTGTTGATTTTAGATTTAATGATTTTTATTAACACCTTTAAACTATTGTGCTTTTTTTTCATCGTCGGTCCTTCATTGATTTCCATTTCTTCAGAGTCAACATCACCAATATGTACTTTATAAAGATATGTATCATTACCATGTTCCAACAGTCATTGTACCACTACACTGGAGGTAGGAACAAGTGAAAAAACCTATTGTTCTTTAGGATTGGGAGCACTAGTATGTGTAGAAGGTCATTCTTCCTATGCACTGTGAGCAGTGACAGGTAGAGAGGCATGTTGTTCCATAGGATTGGGAGCACCAGAATGTAAAATATTCATCATTTTAAGAAGTGGTTTAACATTTAATTTAGATTAAATAATTTATCATAAAATATATAATAATATGAGGTAACATCTTGTATATTAAAAAAATAACCTGATTATTGAAAAAAAAATTTAAGGATGAAGGGATTTGACCCCCCAATAGACTATTCAAATCCCTTAATTATGGTCTCCTATAAAATAAAAAATGTAGTATACCTTGGGACCAATAGAAAATGATTGTGATGTATCGGTTAAATATACATCCTTAGTTGAAGTTTCATCTAAAACATAAAGGTTTTGGTCAAAAACAGAAAAATTGACCACTTTCAGTTTGTAGGATCTAGAACATAAAATACATGTACTACCTATGATTCCATTATAAATAATTCATCTTTATACCCTTCCATACTAAAATCTACATTCATGAATCCCAAGTCATTTATTTTAATATAACTCCTATTACAACCCTCTTGAATAGAAAAATAATAACATGTATTGTTGTTTAATCCAACTCCCATGTTTGTTTGATGATGCAAAAGTATGACATATTCTCATAAATTGAATTTTCATATCTAGTGCGAGAAACATGGACCACTTCATCCCCAAGTGTAACTCCACTATTTTTCAGGGTAATGTCTTCATCATGTTCATTTGTATTGAACATATAAACATTTCAATATAAAACATAAATACAGGGTCCTCTATCTAGACAACGAAGTCAATCTGAAATTGAATCCAGATTTTCATTTGACTCCATAAAAATATGGTATTAAAACCATCCTATAAACTATTTATTATGTGTATTTGATATCCATCAATAAACCCTTAATGGATTCAAATGCCTATGAATTTATTTGTGGTTTTCAACCTGTGGAGAAATATCACAATTTTATGAAAAATTTATAGTTAGTCTAACTCATGATCTATAATATTGATTGTGACAACATTTCATCCATAAATTCCTTCACTCACATGTTGGCCAATGTTATGATATTTTTTTAGACCAATGCCTTCCACACCGAACAGTTATTCGATATAGAATTCAAGGACATCCTCAATAATATATCACTCTACAATATAACCCTGTGGATGACTTCAATTGTTTACATACCCTTTCAAAATCCTTATATAACATTCAATGGGGTACACCCAGCTACAGTGTACAAGACCACATAGTCTAATTACATTCAAAAATTGAACAGTCATATCAAGTAATGTTTGCAGGAAGAACATATAAAATTTACATAATATGATAGAAATTTCAATTTACATAGTCTACAATTTCTCGGAATCTATAACTTTTATATATATAGCTTTGAAGAAGAAATAGAGCATGGTTAATGTATGATAGAAATTCCTTGTCAAAATAAAACATAAAGTTATAAGAATTATATCTTCAATCAAAACATGAATGTCGTGTGATTTCAGACCAATTAACATTAAATCGATCATTGGAATGATATTATTGATATTCTTTAAATACACCTATAAAACCATTACTTCATTCAATAAGTTGAAAAACTAATATCTCTTCCTATTGGAAAGGGTGTAAGTAGTTGGAGGAAGAAAAGATTGTTTTTCACCCTTCGCTGGTGCCAACTCCTATAATATTCCCATATCAACCACGTCCAACCTATCCTTAATTTGATCAATTATTTTTTTGTGTACACTTAGAAATGTTCTGATGACACTATCACATACATTTTTTTCAACATGTATCACGTTAAGAAAATGTCTGACGTACAATAAATTCCAATATGGTAATTCAAAAAAAATTGATCACTTTTTCCAACTATTTTTTCTAATGTTTTTCAAAAATGGTATACCAATATAAGTTTTCGTATATAATAATTTATTAAATAGTTGATCACCTATTAGGGGAGATGGTGTTGTACGTACTTCTGAACATCCATAGAAGGATGTCATCCAAGATCGGTACTTATGCAGTCAGGGTAGAAATATACGAAGCCCTAGAAACATAGACATCAATGAATGTTTCAACCTAATTGATTGTGTACCTTGTTCAATAATGGGACAAAATTGAGTTACTTTAATGTTGTATCCTAAAAAATTTCCATAAGCAAGAATGTCATTTATCATTCTATACAACCTATATCTCAACATGAAATTTTAATATCTATAAGAATCATACAACATATCACCTAAATCCCGCAAAAATTTCAAATCCTCAATCAATGGAGCCAGGTAAACATCAATATAATTACATGGTTGTTTTTATCCCTTAAATAAGAATAGATTACATTATGTAATTTCATTTTATGAATATCCATGGTAGTATGTTATAATTTACCAACATAACTGGCCATGTACAATGATTTCTTCTTCGAAACCCAAAAGGATTCACACCATATGTAGATAATGAAAGATAATGGTTTCCCAGATTTTATTCAAATTCAGGACACTCATGATCAATTTTCTTCCACTGAGTAGAGTCTTTTAGGTGATATAGTTTCCCATATTTATTTATTGTATCTGCATGCCATGTCATTTTCCTTGTATTATCCTCACTTTAACATAGGCATCTAATAATTGGAATGATTGGAAAGTACCATACAACAATCATAAAATGGGATTCACCTTTCTTTTACCAAGAAGCACCATAATTCATAAATTCTTTACGTGATTGGTGGTCCTTGTGAAATGGTACACAGTCATTTGGGCAGGCATGTTTTTTTATAGATCGTACCAATTAATCGTATCTTTCTTTTAGAATCGTATGTTTATATAGGGAGCTCATTATTATTTTAAAGGATGTCATTCAAGAGATAAAGTAGTTCTACAATACTGGTGTCACTTCATATGATGCCTACTTTCAAATTATACAGCTTCAGTATTGATGACAATGTTGTATATTTAGTGCAACCGGCATACAATGGAATCTTTACACAACTAATTAACTTCTCAAACAATTATGGACCATCACGATGGTCATCTTCAATTGTAATTTTCATTTCCTAAATATTATCGTCATTATCATTTACATCTATAATCACATCCTTGATTGGGTATTCTTCATTTTCCACCCTTGTAATCATATCAGATAATCCATAAAACATAGTGTTATCCCACCCACTAGCTACATTATCATTTTCCCCATGTTTATTACAACATTCAAAATTGTGATCTATTCCATGAAAGTTCAGGTGTTCTTACAACTCATATGGACAAATTATTCTTGAATAAAAATATATTAAACATGAACATAGGATTTGAGAATGGTTATATGCGTGATCTTTTCCAAACTAGATAAACACTTTTGCTTCATCAACATTCTCTTTTGTCATAAGATTGCCTTTCATCTATTAATTATTTGTATTCATCCTATTTGATTAGTAAAAATTAATATTTAAAAAAATAACTACACAAAATGTGACATTAAAATAAAGGTAACTCAACATTTGAATGATATTTATTATTGCAATTTTTTCCTGAGACTCATCCCCTTAGAATCTGACACCAAACAAAAAACGATGTAATTATAGAGGAATCCCCTGATTTAAACCATGTAAGTGATGTTGGATGCAATATAGGTTTTGAATATGAAATGGGGTTAAATTTTAATTCATCTTTTATGAAAGTGAGGTCATGATGGATATCATATGGGTTGGATAGAGTTAGTGACATTATATTACCATGGTGTTATTATCAATCTATGTGTATTCCCTGTATAATGTAATTGTTTTTCTATTTATATAAAATTATAAACATAAAATATTATGGGTAAAAATACATTTCATATTCCATTTGAATACTATTAATAAAATCACACCTGAGATCCCATTAAAACCCAACATTTTAAACAAACTCTTCTTTAAAATAACTCACCATTTTTAAAATAAACAAATCAATTCATAGCACTATTTCACAAAATCATAATTACTTTTTTTAAGAATTGAAGAATCTACCAGACCCAAAATTCTTAATCATTTAAAATGAGGTAAAAACTTCTATATTTTAAAAAATTTAATTTCAAAAATCACAATCCCATTGTTAAAATGAATCCAACATGAAATGCGATTTCGAAACATTCACATCTCTTTTCTGAAATCCAAACAATTGAGTTGACAAACACTTTGCATGAAACCTATGTCCATTCAAAGTGTTTGAAAAATTATAATGTTATTTAAAATCAAAAAAGTGTATGTTGAACACATATAATTTTAAAAATCATTTTAAAACTATTGAATCATTCTAAAAGAGCCACTTTTTCATTTTCACAATGGCGTAAATCACAAGAGAGACACATTATATAAGATACATAAATAAAAAATAACCATCATTTTTGAAAATATAAATCTATAAAAGGTTTAAAATTTATCCAAAATATAAAGGTAAACAAAAAATAAATTTATTTTCAAGATAGTATATTTATAGTAAATATATTAAAATAACACCAAATGAAAATTGTCTCTTCATGCCCTATGATGAAATCAACATCCCCTTATCATTATATCATTAACAAGTGACTGTGGAACACCACTATAAAAGTGTATCCCTTTCCTTTTACTTAAATCATAGATAAATAAGTCTGTATATGCACCAATGTGTATATGTATAGTGTGAAAAATGATCCTAGTAATGTCATGACCCATCCCCTGAGGCCCGTGCAGTGAAAACCCAAAGCCCACCGTCCATAAGCCAAGGGCTGGCGACTAGCACCAAAGGCTTAAATCAAAAAATAGGGAAGTAATTTACATTATAAATTTAAAATGAACACAACAGATTACAAGATTGAATCAAAACACTAAGTAAAATAGTATAATAGAACATTGATGAAAATTAAAAGGGGCTGGAAATAGAAGCCCAACTATAAAGTACAAGTACAGCTGAAAATAAAAAACAAATGAAAGGTGAAATGTAACTCTTGGATTGTCCACCATGGAACCTACCTGATGGTTATGTATAGATGGAATCCTCAACACTCCACATCTGTTTGGAGCCTCCTTGTACCAACTCATCTTAAGTTCCACCTTCGGGTACCTTCTAGTTCTGCTACTCTTGGCCCCAATCAGCGTTGTGCATCATCTTCATCCAGCACAATGAGGTGCGAGCATATCCCGTGCAGGGGTGAGTATAATGATACTCAGTAAGGACCCTGAGACCACCAAGGTCTCTTAAAATCCACTAAGGATAAACCACAGAGTATGAAATCAATGGATGTCCATTACATAGGTATATGCCCATAAATATAAAAAAGTTTTCATGTAACCCATCTCAATTATGAAGAAAACACAGAAGTCACTGACTCATCTCACACAGGTATACAACATATGTAGAGAGATATAGATGATCAGATATATCCACTAAATCATCTAAGTTGTCGGACCCACATAGGATCCAGGACCAATAGTTAGAACTGTCGGACCCACACAGGAACCAGGAACAGTAGTGGGAGCTGTCAGACCAACACAAGATCCTGGACCAGCTATTCATCTACCACAAAGCATGATTGATTTTGGGAGGGCCTACTCCTCAAGCCAAGTGTCGATACATAAACTACCACGATTTCCATAGTTGATCTATCCAAAAGTTCTTCCACATCATAGGTGGATAGCCTAAAAAATTTCAAAGATACTAAGGACAAGATGACCAATCCATTTCACAAAATGTACACGGCAGGTAAGAATGAGTCACATGTCGTGTCTTCAGACCTAAGGTACCGCCCATGTACAATGCTCCACGTCGTAAGGCTGGTTGTGTAGAAAAGAAAGAAAACAACATGTGGTTTGGTTAAATTCCATGTCCAAGAAACTGAGGTCAGCTCTATGTACACTGGCCATGTGCCCGTATGTGGCCTGAATCTGAGTTCACCAACCTATGTATCTGGTTCATCGGGTTGCCCATGCCAATGTCCATGCCTGGCCATGTGGTGGAGTACATGCCCGTAGACTCCACCCATTGTCCAGGTATCTCAGGGATACATGTCTTGTCTCGTGAATCCGCCTATGCCTTTCTAAGTATAGAGTACACATCGTGCATCTTGGCTGTGTAAATCTACCCGTGTCCATGTATTTCTGAGAATACACGCCATGTCTCGTGATGTTTCTTTTTTCATTATACGTAGAGAAGACATGTCATCTGACCAGGGTCACACTCCGTGTGTGACATGTCTAGCATCCAAAACTCAAGCTGCATAATTCCCATACTACTCTTCATGTTCATTATAAGTGCATGCCACGTATTCTAGAATTTTCAAGGAATGGCGCCTCCAACCAGTGTGCCTCCCATGATGTATGTTCATCATTCTAATGGTTTGTTCATCACGAAACATCAGACACTAGTTCACCCCAATGTCCCATAGTTATCTCCAGTTTTTTGGCACCTCTTATCATCTCTGAAAACACAATTTGATTCACCTACATGAAGAATGGTCGAGGAATGATCCTTCCCATTCCCATCCAATCTGTCACCTTCAATCATCTTCGCACCCCCGCTTGGTCATTATGATGTTGGTTCTTCAATTTGGGATCGTTGTGTCACACAACAGACTCGCAATGATACATTGTTCATCACCAATGAAAAATGTGAAGAACACACCAATACATTACAGGAACAGTGTAGGGAATCAGGCAGTGTTCGTTTGTCTCAGTCCTTCAGCGTTAGTTTGGTAGAAAGGGGGTTAAGAGAATCATTCATAGAAGGAAGAATCAATGTTGCTCAAATCAAATCACACCCTTACCTTGTTCAATGTTCATTGAAGAATTCTTGGGAAGGAGTACATCATTTCATTGTAGATGAATGCATCCCACGTCGAGGAGGTTCCGAGGAAAGAAGTGAATGTTATAATTGAGATCGACGTCCTTCATCCGTTAGAGCGTTCTTTGTCGGGAGCCTTCTCCCATGTCCTCCCCTCTCCCAAGACAAACAATTCCAACAAATGTAATAGATTTTTCTCCCCTTTTATTTAACCGTTTCCACATTATTAAAAAATATTGAAATTAATTAATTGCATTGAACAATTAATTAATTTAAAGGATTTGGAACTATAAAGTCGGATGCTCAAGAGGTTTCTCCCTACATAATGGGGAATTCAAGAGTTTTTATCCTAAAGTGGTCCCCACTACACTAATCCTCACATGGGAGGTTAAGTTTGGGTGGGCCCCACCACTATAACCACTCATGGTAGGTTAACAAGTGGCAGTCCCCAACTCCAACCTCCACATGGTGGTTATAAAAAATAATACTAAATAAGACATGTACTTATTTTATTTTATTATTCCACGTAAAACCCAAAAACTATCATTTATTCCCGACTATCTGCCATCGAGGTGAAAGTCTTCTTAAACGAATACTGGCGTTGCTTGTTCAATGGTGCCCTAGGATTTCAATCCCAAGCACCGGTTCAAAATCTATAAAAAAAACCCTCTCGTAAGTTTATTGAACCTACCCGAACAAAACATCAGAAATTGACTCCGGTCATATCGGGCCTCAGAATCGTGTGTCGTAAATTTTCTTCGACTCCTAAAATTCCGATGTATTTAAAAAAAATTCCACTGGAATTCCAGGACATTACATTATCCCCAACTCAGGGATTTACATCCCCATAAGCTATAACTCGAACTAAGGGAACAACTAGGGGTACTGGGCACACATCTAAGCCTCCTGATCCCATGTCCTCTACTGTAGGATCCCATGTTTCCAACGAACGCACACCAGAGGTATCGACCATCCATGAAGGACCTGCTCCTGTCGATCCTCAATCTCCACTAGAATCATTATAAAAGTCACCCCATCATTGATGTCCAACTCTCTATTATCAAATATTTTTAAAGGGTCATGCACATATCTCTTTAGCTAAGATATGTGGAAGGTGTCATGCACTCGGTCCAACTGAGGTGGAAGAGCTAAGTGTTATGCATCCTCGCTTACTCTGTTGAGGACCTAGAATGGTCTGATGAATCTTGGAGATAATTTTCTACCTCTTCCAAATCCCCATAAACCTCATCGTAGTGTGACCCGTTGAAAGACATGGTCTCCATCCTTGAACTCTAGAGGTCTTCATCTCCTATTAGCATATGACTTCTGCCATCCCTTTGTGGTCTTCATCGGCTCCTGTATAATCTGCACCTTCTCGGTGGTATCTCATACTATCTATGATCCCACCAATGCAAACTTCCCTGGGTCTGTCCAACACAAGTGTGATCTACAAGGTCGCCCATATAACAAATCATAATGTTCCATCACTATGGTGGAGTGATATATGTTGTTGTATGAAAAGTTCACAAATGGTATGTGATCCTTCCAGCTATGACCAATGTCGAGGAAACAAGAATGCAGAATGTCCTCGAGGGTCTGAATGGTCTGCTCAGTCTGACCATCCGTCTGAGGAGGGAAGGTAGTTCTCAAGCGAAGTTGTGTCCCGAAAGCCTCCTGCAACCCCTTTTAATATCTGGAAGAAAATTGTGTCTCATGGTCGAAGACAACAGAATATGGTACTCCATGTAGCCACACCATCTTTTGCATGTAGAGGCCTCCCATTCTCTCTACTGAAACCTGCTCTCTATTTGTTAGGAAGTGGTATGACTTGGTGACTCGGTCAACGATCACCCTGATGTGACATTGGTACCATATTACGTCCCCTGATGGGGATGACGTGCTCCCTGCCTTCAGAAAATCTATCAGGTGCTTGTCCGGTGGTTATCTGAGCACGTCATGCCTCGCATTCTGCGTCCCCATGTTGTGCCTCTCTGACCCACTAAAAAAGTGGGGGAGTTAATGTAAGATACTATAGAAAGGGTGATATATCTCTATCCACAAAGGATATCTGTAAGGTAGCAAGCTACTCTGTCACCTCTCCTAGCAGTGGTATACTAGATCTCCTGCTGAGCGCATTTTCTATGACGTTCCCCTTCCTAGATGTATAGACTATCTCAAAGTCATAGTCCAGGAGGAACTCAAGATATTGCCACTGTTTCAGGTTTAGGTCCTTCTGGATAAGATTTACCTGAGACACTTGTGATCAGAGTACATGGTAAAACATTCGCCCATCAAATAGTGTCACCACATCTTTAAGGTGAAGACCACTACTACTAACTTCATGTCATGGGTATCGTAGTTCTACTCGTGTTGTCTCAGCTACCAACAACCATATGTGATCACTGCTTACTCATGCATTAGGACACAACCATGTCTGGTCCCTGATGCATCGTAGTAGACTTTGTAACCAACTCCTTCCTCTGGAAACCTCGTGATGGGGGAACTAGTCACCCTCTGCCTCACCTCCTGAAAGCTCTTATGGCATCTCTCTAACCACAAAAATGGTTGCCCCATCATTTTCAAGGTTGATAGGGGTGCTGCAACTCTGGAGAAGTCTGGAATGAACCTCTGATAATATCCAGCCAAACCCAGGAATCTTTGTACCTCTATCACACTCCTGGGTAGATCCCAGGCATGTGCCACCTCATTCTTCGTTGGATCCACCACATATCCAGCCTCTGAGATGACATGTCCCAAGAAGTGAACCTCTCGGATCCAGAACTGGAATTTTGAGAACTTACCGTAAAGAATGTTCTCTCGGAGTGTATCCAGTACTACTTGCATGTGGTAAGCATGCTCCTCCTCAGTAATCATGTAGATCAGAATGTTGTCGATGAATACTATGATAAATGTAACACCCCGAGATTTTATGAAAAATATTATTTTAATTTCATTAATTTCTTGTGTTGTATGCTACACCAAGATTACCTTGCGCTATACGCAACATTGTATTAGCTTGCAGTATACGCAACACTATTCTTGGATCGTGTTACACACATATTTGATAATAGTTATTCTACACAACATTGAGTATATATATATATATTCAATTTATAAATGAAATATGGTTGGATTATGTTATATGAAACAATGAAGGATTATTTCACAACACGCAACCCTGACTTGGCTTGCATTACAGGCAATCGTGACCTTCCTCGACAGCGTGTGTTGTATGCAATACCAGGTTTTACTAAACAACGATATATTATTATAATATTAATATGAACTAGCCATTATGAATAGTATTAACTAAATTTTTAATTTTATAACATTATTATTCATCTTACATATTTTCTAGAACATGGTATAAGAACAAAATAAAATTTTCGGGTAAAATAATTATTTTTCAAAAAAATGCAATTTTGCCGCCTTTTGATGGTGCACCCACTTTAAATCTAGTTTTTGAAATTTTTATAAGTTAAATTTGACAAAATAAAATAATTATTTGTAATCAAGAAATAAAAATTCACTTTGGATAAATTGTTCATATTATTCTGGAAACTTTCATATTTTGATGAATAGTAAAAACACACTATATTTTAATTAAAAACAACTTTTTTCATCACAATAATTTATATGGTTAAATTATAATATTTAAGGTTTTTAAAGTATAAATAGAATATATTTTTACCATTTAATATAATTTATGTCATTATCCTTGATTTTACATTGAATTTGTAGGTTAAATCAATTCAATCTTTTGCAATGTTTTAAACAAAAACCCGTTTTCATTCGACAACGGGATTAATTTTAATTTAATTTATGAAACTTCTATGTATTGAATTTAAAAAAATGGATTCCATATTTTGAATCAGTGGGTCCAAATTATGTTAATAGGCTACTTTTTATTTTTGGGAATTATGAATAGTAGCTACGGTAAATTTTATTTACCATAGTTAAAGGTAAATCGGGTAATTAAGGGTAAATATAATATTATAAAATTACCCTAACACATGACAAAATTATATTTTATGGATATAAGTATACCCATATCACCTAATGGTCGGATTAGATTCATTTTATGGACTTTTTACAGTGAAAATAATTTAATTATTATTAAAACCAAAGAAAATGACAACATGTCACTCTCTTAAATCTTATAAGTATAATAATTTTAGTTTAGTGATAAACATTATAAAACTTCAGACATGAATAGTCTCCAGAAATCTATGAAAATTATCTACATCATGATAATTTATTTAGAATTTTTTGGGATTAAATAATTGTCATTAGTAGAGATACATTAATGATACAGAAATTATTTATTTAGTGAAAAATCAATAATAAAGTTTTTATTGAAATAGTAATACATACCAAAATGACCTAAAATCTGCACAAAACTTATTATTAGTCTATATATAAACCCTAATCATCCACTTTACGTATTGGTGACCATTTGGATCCTTATTAATGCAATTATGACACATATAGTATTTTATTTTAAATGATGCCAAAGTTGTCACCTTCATAATTTAATAAATCTTACAATTTAAATATTGTGATTTTAAGATGATAAATTCGAGTTAAAGTATTATTTTGAAAGGTAATAGATTTATCTTCATCATATGAGTTTATTGTTAATTTTTATGCAACATATAAGTATATTAAATAATTATACAAAAAAATTGTAGTAATTATTTTATTAAGAGATAAACCAAAGAAATGGTTTTAAAGATAATAAAATAAATGTTATATGAACTATTTAATGTGATCCACTAATTTTATAGATACATATGAACTTTTATAAATCTATTAAATCTTTTAGTTGGAACATATCTTCTGTATATATTTTATTTAAATTCAAATAAATCAATAGTGTCAAAATTGACACTATTGTTATTTTATAAAAATAACATATTATAAAATTGTTTAAAACTCACAAAAATATTTAAAAAATTATAAATTTAAATTCATATGGTCTATAATGTTATAAAGTAACCAATTATGGAAAATTGACAACAAATAAGTAATTATTTGTTATAATTTAAAATTTGTAATTTTATTACCACAAATAAACTTAAATAGATTAAATAAGGATAAATCAAAATGATAAGGTTTAAAATAAGATCCAAAAATATATAAATTTGATTGTTTGATGTGATTACAACCCTATCGCATCTAATATTCGAATATGAGTCATTTTTGGAGGTTTTAAGTGGAGTTAGATTTATTATAAATTAATATTTTTAATAGTTCCAAAGGTACCCCTCTCCTCCCTTATAAAAGGGAACATGCTCCCTCACTTCCACACACCACATTGAGCCTTTAGGCTTGGCCAACCTCTTCCCAATTATCTTCTCCACTTCCCTAGAAACATACTAGAGGTCCTGTTCTTTTTCAAAGACCAATTTTAGTGCCCAAAGAGGAGGTCTCAAAGAGGCGCTTCAAAGAAGAGGTAATGCTCGTTACCGATTCTTTCATCTTTATTTCTTCTTCCACTTCTTCTTCTTTAGTTGTTTCATTATGAAGTAATAACTTCAGTATCAATCATATACTGATATGTTATTATAGTTATGAAACAACCCTATTTCACCATCTATCCATCCTACGAAAAACGAAATCACCACGCGTGCGTACGTACGGAATGCCGTCTCCACGCCGTGACGTAATCTATTTTCCACCACCACCTTAATTGGATTGGTATAATGGTGTAAATAGTAACTATATATGATTATTGTAAGGTGATATTGATTCTGTAATAGTATACATACACTCCAATAAAATTCCACGATCATGGGAACGATATCATCACTCGTGCGTACGTACGGAATATCGTCTCCACGACGCGATGAGATTCATTCTCAATGATTAACCATTCATAGATGATTATAAAGTATATATAATAAATAATCATGAAATATATGAAATAATAATGATACTGGATTTATGAATATATATATGTGTATGTCATCAAATTAATTCCATTCAATTCAATGGGGAAATGAAAACAACGTTCATGCGTACGTACGGCCTACCGACTCCATTAATGGTGTATTTATTTCCATTTATCAATCTATTATATATATGTATATTCTCAATATATATTATATATAAATCATGTTTTACATTCTGGATGTTAGAAATCATGATCTAAGTAATAATATGAATATTTACAAGTCAAAACACGGACGACAAATGAAACGATTTTACCCAAAACGCTCTTTAACATGGAATTTACAAAAGAACGGGTAATATAAAGTCATAAGTGAACCATATATGATATCATAACAATTAATATGATACTTTAATAAGTCAATAATCTTATTTAAATCATTATACAGGATATTCGGATACGTATGAAGCATATCAGACCTAAGGTAAGGGATAATTTTGCAAATCTCATTTTTATCCGAGATTGCTTATTCGTAAGTATTTACTAGGGTTATTGATATCATCTATGTCCATGTTTTATAAAAGTGTATTCATGTATGTTTAAAGTCCTTTTTACCCATTTTGACTTTTAGCCCATGGTATGGAAGGAATCTTTCTTTTATTTACCCTACAAGGTACTTTTTGACTTTTCCGACAAAAGTACGAGAAGAATGTTTTTTTAACGTATACGACATGAAAAGATTTTTACAGTTTTATAAAGCCTTATTTTCATGAAGATTCCTCCAAAATATTTCATGACTATTTTCAACAAAACCCTTTTCTTTTAAAACGGCATGACATTTTTTGAAAAGAAAATGATTTTGAAGAAAAAGTGATATTTTCCTCAAGAATTAATTTCAAGAGTTTTATCAAAACCATTTTCATCTAAGATGACATTATTTCACATGTGTATGTTTCAAGTATCATGTATCTATGATTTACATGGTTTCACTTTTCTTATTATGAAATGATATCAATTTATTTTATATGGATTATGTGATGATGGGATGATGTTTATGAAACCCATTTTATTTGTTGGGTTATTATGAATGATGTATGTTTATTTTGTGGCACAAGTAAGAATGATTTCATTATGAGATGGGTGGGACCTATATATCCCTCCAATGCATTGGGTAAAGATTTATATCTCATGAGATAGATATTGCTGGAACGGAAAGTTAAACAGGTTCAGTAATACAGGACTGGAACGAGGAGTGAACTCGATTCAAAAAGGGACTTTGTGCACTAAGATGGTCTTGGCAGCAATGCATTGGCTACTATGGAAATCATATCATGTGATTAATGGTTTCCACAATTACATGTTTTATTCCCATGCTATTTTATAATTCTTAATGTTTCTTTATGATCTATGCCTTACGTTCTTCCATGTTTTATGTCATTTCTCAAGCTTCTGATGTTTAAACATTATGTTCATGTTTTTATGTTCAAATGTATATGGTATGTTTTATTTTATCCATGCTTACCCATAATGAGCATTTGAGCTCACCCTTTTTATGTTTTCTTTTCCCCAAGATATAAATATAGGTTTTAGGTAAGAAAAAAAGGGGAAGATCTTTATGGGAGATGTTGAAGATCTTTCACCATGATTAGAAGATTATGTTCCAAGTTTCCAAAGACACTAAACTATTACAGTACTTGTGTGTATATTTTTGTTATGTATTATGTATTCCATTAAAGTAATGTAATTTCCATGTACGTCAAGCTTTGTGTCTCTACAGTTGGTATCAGAGGAATGGTTTAGTCAACTATTGGAAACTAGGATGCGAAAACATTAGTGAGATCCTTAGAGATATTTCTAAGGAATGTCTAGGGATGTCCCTGAGGATAAGTATACGTATAGGATATAGTCCTAGAACTATGGTAACGATCTTAGAATTTAACCTTAGATGTTAGATATTTAAGTTACTCCCCTTTTTATGATTTTTTCCTCTAACACTATTCTTTTTGGGTTTTAGAAAATGACTGGAAACAAGATGATTCACGATAATGGAGGATATTATAGACAATGGAATGATATTATTCATGAGAAACCAAATGAAATGGGATTTGGAAGTCCAAACATCATTATTATGCCGAATCAGCAATATCATAATATGTTCAATAAACTCAAATTTGGTATGTTTCCTGACTCGGCTAATAAGAGAAAGATGGAGATTCATGATGATCATAGAAGAAAGAATGTTCAATTTCCCCTATGTAAATAATGTGGGAAGAGGCATCGAGGAGAATGTTTCAAGGTAACTAGAAGATGATTTGGGTGTGGAAAAGGAAGACACAAATCCAGTAAGTGAAAAATAAAAGGTTCAGTTAACACCATGGATGAGGATAATGGAATTGCTACGACATAAACAATGGTTAAATGTTTTAAATGTTGAATGTACGGGAATTATGCAAACCAATTTCCTAAGGAAATGTCTTGTGAAGAGAATTAGTATGGTATTATGGGTATTATTTATGTTTATGATGATGAAGAGACTACAAATGATATGTGAGATGAAATAATTGTTAAAGCTCGGTCAATGGTTTATGAAGGTAGTGGAATGATTACATGTTTATCAAGTGACTTTTTGTATAAGTAATCTCATGGTACAATAGAATAAAGAGACATCTAAGGATTGTTACACTGTTGTCTTTCCTTATGTTTTGAAAGTATATGATGAATAGTACCAGTGACTGTGAAAGGTTATTCAGATATTTTTGGAAAGTAGATGATATGCGCATAATGAAGGGATAAAGAGAAAATTAAATGTTTGATAATATTCATGAGCTCATGACTGATATAAGGAGAAGGTCGTATCATGGTTTGAGTATATATAATTTTTGTGATTTTGGAATGTGGAAAGAGTTAACTTTTGACAGCATTCATGTTTTCACTAAGGTTCAATGGGTATTCATTTTTTTCAAGAGAATACAATATTAAGGCCTTTGAATGTTTGGAATGTGACCAACAAGATAATAGGGTATAAATGATGATTAATTGATGACATTTCAAGTAATCGTTTTCTTTATACTATGATCTTGGACCGAAGTATTTTAGATAATGATTGTAGTGGATTGTGTTGGACATAATATAGTACTGTTTGAGGATATAAGTTTATTTTCGATATTATTGATGGGATGTTATAGTAATATAGTCTTAGAAAAAGGACAACCTGCAGGACGGGCGACAACCCATCGCGTCGGACAAGGCTATGGGAATCGAACCCACAACCGAAGTGCGACTGGCCTTTATCGCCTACCACTAGCCTACAGGAAGTCCCTGGTTAGTAGAAACTAACTAAGCGTTATGATATATGATGTATAAGTACATTTTGGGAACCATATACGATTAATCTAACCATTAGATGGACTTATAACTTTTTCTAACCTTTTGTTTGAAAGAGATGGAATGACCCATCATTCTATCACATTATTTTCTAAAACATCACAAATAACTTCATTTCTTTAAGGGATGAAGTGGAAATTGTTCAATTCACGAACAACAGTGAGATTGTACCAAAATCATGCAAGTATTTCTTTTAATTCATCAACATTAGGAAAATGATATTGAAAACCAAAAATGTTGTCCTAGTGATCTTATATACGATGAATCAGATGGTACCTTAGATCATCACAAATTTATGGATTTGTGATTGTTGGCTTTTTTATATCCATGTTCTCTACCACTCTCCATCAGAACATGATGGTTATATTTCTCTTACATATCCATATTTTAACCTATGTTCTCCTATATGGAATCCCAGTGATGAGTTAATTTGGGTAATCGTTACATTTCATACTTTAGTTTTTAAAATTAAGTTTTAGTATTCTTTTTTACGATGTGGGTTTCTATTAAACAAACATTCGAGTAGTAAACCATTTATAACCCCAAAGAATTTCGAGGGCGAAATTCATTTTAAGGGGGGCAGAATGTAACACCCCGAGATTTTACGAAAAATATTCTTTTAATTTCATTAATGTCTTGTGTTGTATGATACACCATTATTACATTGCGCTATACACAACACCGTATTATCTTACAATATACACAACACTATTCTTGGACTGTGTTACACACAATTTTGATAATAGTTATTCTATGCAACATTGAGTATATATATATATATTCAATGTATAAATGAAATATGGTTGGATTCTGTAATATGAAACAATTAAGGATTCTTGCACAACACGCAACCCTGACTTGGCATGCATTACACGCAATCGCGACCTTCCTCGATAGCGTGTGTTGTATGCAATTCTGAGTTTTACTAAACAACGATATATTATTATAATATTATTATGAACTACACATTATGAATATTATTAACTAAATTTTGAATTTTATAACATTATTAATCATCAGACAAATTTTCTAGAACATGGTATAAGAACAAAATAAATTTTTCGGGTAAAATAAGTATTTTTTAAAAAATGCAGTTTTGCCGCCTTTTGATGGCGCATCCACATTAAATCTAGGTTTTGACATGTTTATAAGTTCAATTTGACAAAATAAATTTCTTATTTGGAATCATGAAAAAAAAAATTTACTTTGGATAAATCTTTCATATTATTCTGGTAACTTTCATTTTTTGATGAATAGTAAAAAATGCTATATTTTAATTAAAAACAACTTTTTTCATCGCAATAATTTATATGGTTAAATTATAATATTGAATGGTTTTAATGTATAAATAGAATATATTTTTACCATTTAATATAATTTATGTCAATAGCATTGATTTTACATTGAATTTGTAGGTTAAATCAATTCAATCTTTTGCAATTTTTTAAACAAAAACCCGTTTTCATTCGACAACAGGGTTAATTTTAATTTAATTTCTGAAACTTCTGTGTATTGAATTTACAAAAATGGATTCCATATTTGGAATCAGTGGGTCCAAATTATGTTAATAGGCTGCTTTTTATTTTTCAGAATTATGAATAGTAACTACGGTAAATTTTATTTACCATAGTTAAAGGTAAATCGGGTAATTAAGGGTAAATATAATATTTTAAAATTTCCCTAACCAATGACAAAATTCTATTGGATGGCTATAAGTATACCCATATAACCTAAGTGTCGCATTAGATACATTTTATGGACTTTTGAGCATGAAAATAATTTAATTATTATTAAAACCAAAGAAAGTGACAACATGTCACTCTCTTAAATCTTATAAGTATAATAATTTTAATTTAGTGATAAAAATCATAATACTTTGAACATGAATAGTCTCCAGAAATATAAGAAAATTATCTACATCATGATAATTTATTTAGAATTTTTTGGGATTAAATAATTGTCATTAATAGTGATACATTAATGATACAGAAATTATTTATTTAGTGAAAAATCAATAATATAGTTTTTATTGAAATAGTAATACATATCAAAAGGACCCAAAATCTGCACAAAACGTATTATTAGTGTCTATATAAACCCTAATAATCCACTGGCCGAATTGTTGACCATTTGGATCCTTATTAAGGCAATTCTGACACATATATTATTTTATTTTAAATGATGCCAAAGTTGTCACCTTCATAAATTAATAAATATTACAATTTCAATACTGTGATTTTAAGATGATAAATTCGAGTAAAAGTATTATTTTGAAAGGTAATAGATTTATCTTCATCATAGGAATTTATTTTTAATTTTTTATGCAACAAATAAATATATTAAATAATTATAAAAAAAGGTTGTAGTAATTATTTTATTAAGCGATAAACCAAATAAATAGTTTTAAAAATAATAAAATAAATGTTTCATGAACTATTTAATGTGATCCAATAATTTTATAGATAAATAAGACATTTTATTAATCTATTAAAGCTTTTATTTTGAACATAGATTCTTTATATATTTTATTTAAATTCAAATAAATTAATAGTGTCAAAATTGACACTATTGTTATTTTATAAAAATAACATATTATAAAATTGTTTAAAAATCACAAAATTATTTAAAAAATTATAAATTTAAATTTATATGGTCTATAATGTTATAAAGTAACCAATTATTGAAAATTCAAAACCAATAAGTAATTATTTGTTATAATTTAAAATTTATAATTTTATTACCACAAATAAACTTAAATAGATTAAATAAGGATAAATCAAAATGATAAGGTTTAAAATAGGATCCAAACATATATAAATTTGATTGTTTGATGATATTACAACCATATCTCATATAATATTCGAATATGAGTCATTTTTTGGAGGTTTTTATGTGGGTTTAGATTTATTATAAATTAATATCTTTAAGAATTCCAAAGGTACCCCTCTCCTCCCATACAAAAGGGCACCTCCTCCCTCACTTCACACACCACTTTGAGCCTTCATGATCGGCCAAACCCTGCCCAATTCTCTTCTCCACTTCCCTAGAAAAATCCTAGAGGTCCTGGTCTTCTTCAAAGACCAATTTTAGTGCCCTAAGAGGAGGTCTCAAAGAGGAGGTTCAAAGAAGAGGTAATGTCTGTTACCGATTCCTTCATCTTTATTTCTTCTTCCACTTCTTCTTCTTTAGTTGTTTCATTATGAAGTAATAACATCAGTATAACTAATATAATTATATGTTATTATAATTATGAAACAACCCTATTTCACCATCTATCCATCCTACAGAAAACGAAATCACCACGCGTGCATACGTACCGAATACCGTCTCCACACCGTGGTGTAATCTATTTTCCACCACCACCATACTGGGATAGGTATAGTGGTGTAAATAGTAACTATATATGATTATTTTAAAGTGATATTGATTCTGTAATAGTATACATACACTTCAATAAAATTCCACGATCATGGGAACGATATCATCGTTCGTGCCTACGTACGGAATACCGTCTCCACGATGCGATGAGATTCATTATCGATGATTAACCATTCATTAATGATAATAAAGTATATTTAATAAGTAATCATGAAATATATGACATAATAATTATAATGGATTTATGTATATAAATATATGTGTATGTCATCCAATTAATTCCATTCAATTCAATGAGGAAAACCAAAACAACGTTCATGCGTACATACGACCTACTGTCTCCATGAACGGTGTATTTATTTCCATTTATCGATATATTATATATATGTATATTCTGAATATATATTATAGATAAATCATGTTTTACATTATGGATGTAAGTAATCATGATCTAAGTAATCATATGAATAATTACAAGCCAAAACACGGACGACAAATGAAACGATTTTACCCAAAAAGCTCTTTAACAAGGAATTTACAAAAGAACGGGTAATATAAAGTAATAAGTGAACCATATATGATATCATAACAATTAATATGATTCTGTAATAAGTCAACAACATTATTTAAATCATTATACAGGAGGTTCGGATACGTACGAAGCATATCGGACCTAAGGTAAGGGATAATTTTGCAAATCTCATTTTTATCTGAGATTTCATATTCGTAAGTATTTACTGGGGTTATTGATATCATCCATGTCAATGCTTTATAAAAGTGTATTAATGTATGTTTAAAGTCCTTTTACCCATTTTGACATTTAGCCCATGGTATGGCAGGAATATTCCTTTTATTTACCCTACAAGGTACTTTTTGACTTTTCTGACAAAAGTACGAGAAGAATGCTTTTTTTTAACGTATACGGCATGAAAGGATTTGTACAGTTTTATAAAGCCTTATTTTCATGAAGCATCCTCCAAAATATTTCAGTACTATTTTCAACAAAACCCTTTTCTTTTAAAATTTCAGTACAATTTGTGAAAAGAAAATGATTTTGAAGAAAAAATGATATTTTCCTCAAGAATTCCTTTCAAGTGTTTTATCAAAACCATTTTCAACTAAGATGACATTATTTCACATGTGTATGTTTCAAGTATCATGTCTCTACGATTTACATGGTTTCAATTTTCTTATTATGAAATGATATCCATTTATTTTATATGGATTATGTGATGATGGGATGATGTTTATGAAACCCATTTTATTTGTTGGGTTATTATGAATGATGTAAGTTTATTTTGTGGCACAAGTAAGAATGATTTCATTATGAGATGGGTGGGACCTACATATCCCTCTAATTCATTGGGTAAAGATTTATATCTCATGAGATAGACATGGCTGGAACGGCAAGTTAAGCCAGTTTAGTAATACAGGACTGGAACGAGGAGTGAACTCGATTCAGAAAGGGGCTTTGTCCCCTAAGTTGGTCTTGGAAGCAATGCCTTGGATAATATGGAAATCATATCATGTGGTTAATGGTTGCCACAATTACATGTTTTTATTCCCATGCTATTTTATCATTCTTAATGTTTCTTTATGATCTATGCCTTACGTACTTCCATGTTTTATGTCATTTCTCAAGCTTTTGATGTTTAAACATTACGTTCATGTTTTGACGTTCAAATGTATATGGTATGTTTTATTTTATCCATGCTTACCCTTACTGAGCATTTGAGCTCACCGTTTTTATGTTTTCTTTTCCCTAGGACATAAAGAAAGGTTTTAGGTAAGAAAAAAAAGGGGAAGATCTTTATTGGAGATGTTGAAGATCATTCACCACGATTAGAAAATTATGTTCCAAGTATCCAAAGACACTAAACTATTACGATCCTTATGTGTCTATTTTTGTTATGTATTAAGTATTCCGCTAAATAATGTAATGTCCATGTACTTCAAGATTTGGGTCTCTACAATAAATTGATCAAGGTATGACTAGAAGATCTTGTTCATGAGTCCCATGAACACTTCTAGAGATTTGGTTATGTCGAATGGCATAACAAAGAACTCGTAGTGGACGTACTGACATCTGAAGGTCATCTTCTACACATCCTCATCTCGTACTCTGAGTTGGTGATAGCCTAATCTGAGGTCCATCTTTGAGAACCACAATGATCCATTCAGCTGATCAAAGAGGTCATAAATCCACGGGAGTGGGTACTTGTTCTTCACGCTTACTAGGATTAGGCGAAGGTAGATGAAACCAAGACTAAAGCTCCCATCCACCTTCATGGTGAATGGAATCAGGGCTGCCCAGGGAGAAACATTGTGCCAGATGAATCCCTCCCATGCAAGTCCTCTAGTTGTTCCCGCAGCTCGCGAAGCTCCACGGGAGCCATCCGAAATGCTGGTTTAGATATCGGTGATGTCC
Organism: Viscum album; assembly: GCA_963277665.1. Classification (NCBI taxonomy): domain Eukaryota; kingdom Viridiplantae; phylum Streptophyta; class Magnoliopsida; order Santalales; family Viscaceae; genus Viscum; species Viscum album. The sequence continues at coordinate 1,975,862,235 of OY728133.1, forward strand.
TAGGATACATGTCAATGTAAAATTCCACCTCTTTATGAGGAGGTAGATCTGGGATATCATTATAGAAAACTTTCTCGTACTGGTCCTTCGATACAGGATAAGTAGGACTCTCCGCATCTATAGCTCTGAGGGTAAGTCTTGCCAACTGATTAGTGATTGGTTTCACCCTCCTCTGAGTAAGTCTGTCCTGCACTACGAAGACTCCCTTCTCACCGGTGAAGGTGAAACCGGACCCATCCATGTGGACACACCACACTTTGCACCTAATATAGTCAATCTGATCATGAACTATAGATAACCAGTTCATACCCAAGATGACCTCGTAAGGCCTCGACGCAGCTACGAGGAGATCCCAGCCGAAGATCTCGCCTCCTAGAGTATGCTCACTCTACTGGCACCAGTTTGTAATTTTCAAGTCTGCACCCGTAGGAGTCTCCAACCGTAAGGATCAAGACAACGGCTCTATTTGAAATATCTATGCTCCAAACAGGGGTAGTGGCAATGAAAGAGTGACTCGCACCTATCTCTATAATGACTATAGCTATGTTGGAGTAGACATAGATCATACCTCAAATCATCACCGAAGCGCCCTGATCGTAAGCCCCGGTTTCCTGGAGATGATCTCTCCCCTGTCCACTTGCTCCATACGGTCGAGGTGGACATCCTGGTTGTGGTGGTGGTGGTAGCACATTGTAAAATCGTCCACCGCCAGCGGCACGAATCGCTCCTCTACCGCATCCACCACCTCCCGGCAGACCACCTCAATCGAATATCTGCCTCTATGTGGGAGGTATCTCTACTTTCTTATGATCATTTCAATGTCGATTCGAACAATCATGAGCCATTTTACCCTCCCTACTGCAATTGAAACACTGTCTATTCCTCACATGACTATATAAATCTTGTCTACCTCGCACAACTGAAACTGTGTCCTAAGGTCATCCACCGGATGGTCCGGTCCACTTACCCTTCTACGACATATGTCTGCTTCTAGCTGCAGAAGAATCCTCTACGTGATGCCCATTGGTGGGTCCCGATGTTGGTGACTACTCAGCAAATAAACACTCCACTAAGAGAGCTCTCTCCAACACCCACGCCATTGTCCGGATGTTGGTGGAGATCATCGAAGCTCTGATCTCTCACCGGAGCCCCTGCTAAAAGGTTCAGGCACTGAAGAATGGGTCCTGCACCATATCTGTGGAGTAGTGCAAGAGGTCGGTAATCCTCATAGTGTACTGTGCCACCGTCATGCTACCCTGCTGTAGATACAGTATCTCCTATATCAGTACCGCACGTATGGTGGATGGGAAAACTCTACCCGAAACAGTCTCTCGAAGTATGCCCAAAGATATGTTGCCTTTTCATGCACCTTGAGTGTCAGGATACACCATCTTCCCATTGGTTCCTAAAGTAGAATCACGGAAAGGATCACCATAAGGTCAGCTGTTGTCCCAAACAGTCTGACGACTCTCACCCCAGCCTCCAGCCAATCCTCAGTTGCATGCGATTCTGTATCGCCCCTGAACCTGGGCGGCCTCTGGCACTGGAACTCGTGCAACGCGCTTAGGTGGTGTGTGCTCTCTATTGTCGGGGCTGGTTACATCGGTGGACCAACGGGTAGTGGTACCACTGGTGCCTCCACTGTGATAGGGCCCTACACAGAGGCCTCATCACTCAGTGGGATGTCATCTCATACAACTCTCAGATCCTTGGCTGGCTGTCTTCATTGGACTATCCTGGAAAGATATAGGTGTGCCACATTCAATAATTTTTACCTGGTGAGCCGACTCAAAGAGATCACAAATAAAACTCTTGAAACATAAACACAATCAGTTTTTTTGTGCACTGAGTTATAAATCAGAATTCAGGGTCCTGGAGTATGGTTACGTCGGCCGTTGCACCAACACTAGACTCCCTAGATTGGAAACCACACTCAGTAATTAGAACATTATTGCATCACAGAAAATAAAGATCAGATTCTTATGTTATGTGATAGAACCGACTCCTCTGATACCAATTTTTCATGACCCGTCCCCTCAGGCACGGGCCGTGTCTACCCAAAACCCGCCTTCTATAGGCCAGGGGATAGCGAATATCACCAAAGGAGTAAATCCATAAACTGGGAAGGCATTGCCTTTATAACTTGAAAACACAATCAACAAAGTACATGCTAAAAGAAAAATGCTAATTAAAACTATATAACAGAAGAGTGCTGAAAAGTAAAATGGTCCAGAAATCAAGCCCAACTATAAAGTACAAGTACAACTGAAAAGAATAAATAGCTGAAAGGTGAAAAGAATCTCCTTGATCGTCCTCAACGGAAACAACCTGAAGGGTAGGAACAAATATCCTCCACATTGCTCTATGTCTGTATTGCTCCTACATGTACTAAAATGTCATAAGGTCCACCTTACGGTACCATCCAGTCCTGCTACTATCAGCCTCAGTAAGCATTGTCCGTGGTCTGCATCCAATAAAACAAGGTGAGGGAATATACCGTGTAGGGGTGAGTATAATGATACTCAATAGGGACCCCGATACCACCAAGGTCTCTCACAATCTACCATGTATAAACAACAGAGTATGAAATCTATGGATAGCCATTACTTAGGTATATGAAAAAACACATACCAAAGATATTATGCAACCCATATCAATCATGAGGAAAACACAGAAGTCACTGACTCATCTCACACAGGTATTCAACTTATGTATAGAGATAGATATGTTCAGATATAGCCACTGAATCATCTAAGTTGTCGAACCCACACAGGATCCAGGACCAGCTGTTAGAACTGTCGGACCCACACAGGATCTAGGAATAGTAGTTAGAGCTGTTGGAACCACACAGCATCAAAGACCAGCTATTCTGTCGGACCCACACAGGATCTAGGAATAGAAGTCAGATGTGTCTGACCCACAGAGGATCTAGGAGTAGTAGTTAGTGCACAACAAGACATAGGGTTTCCACAAATCATGCTTGATTCTGGGAGGGTTCCCTCCTCAAGCCAAGTGTCGATACATCAACTTCCCCGAAGTCCCATGATGATGTATCCAATAGGTTTTCCATGTCATAGGGGGACAACCCAAACAAAATGTGTCCATGATACTGAGGATTATATGACCAAGCAATTTCCTAAAAAGTACACAGCGTGTAAGAATGAGGAACACACCGTGTCTTTAGACCTCAGGTACTGCTAGTGTACATTGGCCCAAATTGTAAGGATGGCCGTGTATAAAATAAATTACACAGTGTGTGGTATGGTTACACACCATGTCCAAGAAATTGGGGTCAGCTCCATGTACACTGGCCATGTGATTGTATACGGCCTCCACTCGTGTTCACCAACCCATGTATCTGGTTCACGGGGTAGGACATGTCAAAGGCCATTCCTGGACGTGTGGGGGAGTACATGACCGTGTACTCCACACCATGTCCATGTATCCCTGGGATAAACGTTGAGTCTCTCAAAGCCACCTCTTCTATTCGGAGTAGAGAGTACACACTATGCCTCTTGGATGAGTAATTCTGCATGTGTCTATGTTTTTCCCAGAAGACATGCCATGTGTCATGAAGCCGCTTCTGTCATTCTGCGTAGAGAATACATGCCATGTGACTGGGGTCACACGCCATGTGTTACTTGTCTATCATTCGATACTCATGTCACAGAATGCCCGTACTACACAGTGTGTTCATTATAAGTACATGTCTTGTATTCTGGAATTTTCAAAGAAAGGTGTCTCTGGACATCGCCCCTCCCATGAAGTCTGTTCATCATTCTGATGGTATGTTCATCCTGAAACATCAGACACAAGGTCACCTCGATGTCCTGTAGTCATCTCTGGTATTTTCAGGCCTTTGATCATCTCAGAAAACATGATTTGATTCACCTGCCCAAATAAAGGTCAAGGAACGATCCTTCCAGTTTCAATCTGATCCGTCACCCGCTATCATCATTGTACCTCCGCTGGGTCGTTGTGATGTTGGTCTTTAATTTGAGATAATTTCACCACACAATAGACTAAAAACAATCTGTTTTCCGTCACAAATGAAAAATGTGAAGAAGACAACAAAAAATCACAAGAACAGTAGAGGGAATCGAGTCGTGTTCATTTGGCCTGGTCCTTCCGCGTTAGTTTGGTAGAAAGCCGGTCGAGAGAAATAATCATTTAAGGAAGAATCAACATTTCTCAAATCAAAACACACCCCTACCTTGTTCATTGTTTTTTGGCGGATTCGCGGGAAGGAGGTCATCATTTTGTTGTAAACGAACGCGTCCCACATCAAGGAGGTTCTGAGGAAAGAATTTGATGTCAGAATCGAGGTCGCCTTCCTTCTTCGGTTAGAGCATTCTTCACTGAGAGCCTTCTCCCAATTCCTCCCCTATCCCATGAGAGAAATTCCAAGAAACATAATAGATTATCCTCCCATATTATTTAATCATTATCACATAATTCAAAAAGATTCATTTTAATTAATTGTAGTGCATAATTAAATAATTGAAAGTATTTGGCACCATAAAGTGGGGAGCTCAAGTGGTTTCTGCCCACTTAATGAGGAGTTCATGAGGTTTTATCCTCGGGTGGTCCCCACAACACTAATCCTAACATGGGAGGTTGAGTTCGTGTGGGCCCCACCACTGTAACCTTTCATGGGAGGTTACGGTGTGGCGGTACCCACCTCCAACCTCTACATGGGGGTTATAACAAATAAAGTAAAGTAATACATGTACTTATTTTATTTTATTATTCCACGTAAAACCCAAAAACTATTTTTTTATTCCCGACCATCTGCCGTCGAGATGAAAGTATTCTTAAGAGAATATCGGTGCAACGATTTTAATGGTGCCCTCAGATTTAAATTACGAGCACCGGTTCAAATTTTATAAAAAAAAACCCTCTCGTACGTTTACTGAAGGTACCCTAACAAAACTGCATAAATTGATTATGGGCACACCAGGCCTTGGAATCAAGCGCCGTAAATTTTCATAGACTCATAAAATTCCATTGTATTTAAAAAAAATCCAAGGGAATTTTGGGTCTTTACAATTAAGACATCATCAAATATTTTATACCATTTATTTTTTTAAGAAAAAACAAAAAAAATCCAATAGTATGAAAAATAATGAAAATATTTATATTACATAGGGTTGAGTAAATAAAAATGACAAAAAATAAATTTTTCATTCAAAGAATTTTTTTTTACCAAGATACAACCATAAGATAAAGTAATAATAAAAGATAAAGAATCCACCATGAAAGGGTACCTACCAAAGGACTAAGGAGATAATATGTGTTGAAAAATTAAGGGAATCATCATACACGAATATTATTGTAATACAAATGAAACAAAATCAACTAATAGTTAATGGCCTCATTGAGAAAGAAATTGCAGTATCTAGTGTGAGACCTAAGATAATGGTACAATAAATGTGTGATGATAATATTATAACTCACGTCTTTAGAATTCCCACATCTCTACCCAAATATTCCCATGATGTTTTTCTAAAATCCAAAAAGTAACAATCAATGAAATACACTTATAAAACTAATATTCCAACATGGTATAACATCCATTGAAGCATCTACTTACACATCAACACACATAATTAAACATAATAATCTTTCAAATACGTTTTTGAAATAAATAAGTTCATGAAAAGAAATATGTTAATAAAATAATGACTTTTTAATTCAATAAAAAAGTTCGTTATGTTCTAAAAAAGAAATTCAACAATGATTTTTTTAAAAATCAAGAATAAATCATACAATTGATATAAATCCAATTATTTCCCAAGGAATTTAAAATAATTAACCACCGAAGGTTATGTAAAATAGATGAACATGAATAAAACCACCAATATTGGACAAGTTGAATTGAAACACTACCTCCAAATGAAGGTATATAATGATAGATAGGTACTTCATACAGCCTACACACCAAAAACACTATGTTTTAGAATATAATTATCCATTTATTTGTGTTCCATGACCATTTGGAGAAATTTAAGAAAGCAGTAAGGAGAAGGAGAAAATAAGAACATACCATTGATTTGGAGGTCTGGAGAAAGTATTAGGGTTTGGGGGTAGAGGATTCGGGGTCGGTGGTGGCAGTGACAACATTGGAAACCGTGGAGGGCATCGAAAAAGCTGGTTCGATGGTGAAGGCATAAGCATTGGTTGTAGTGGCAGTGGAACCAGAGGGGGCAGAGGCAACAAAGGAAGATAGTGGAGGTAGGAGGAAACAACAATAGTGGTTTGGTTCCATGAGAGCTTGAGTGCGAGGGGCGGAAGGGTACAGATAGTGTTTGATTTATGACAGAACAAATGGATTTAATCAGTGATTGTTGGAAAGTGATGTTAAAGGTTTGTTTTATCAGTGCTGAAATTGAAAGCACTGATAAAACCTATATTTATCATCCCTTTTTTTAGACTTGATAAAGACAGACCTTTTTCAGTGCTAAAAAAAATTGATAAACGGTGTCATTATCGGTGCTAAAATTGTTGCGATGATAATGCATAATTTATCAGTTCTTTTTCAGCGTTGATAAAGGCTTATATATAGTTGCGCTAAAAAATTTGTGATAAAGATCTATGTTTAATAAATATATATTTATATAAATAATTTCAAAATTATAATTAATATATTTTTTATATTTTTATTATATGTAATAAATGTATTAATTGTATATTTATATAACTATAAATATAATATAGATATTTATTATAAATATACATTTATACATTTATAACTATAATTATATATAAATATATATTTATTTAAATAATTATAAAGTTATAATAAATATATATATTATATTTATAATCATATAAATATATATAATTAATATAATTATTATCATTATATAATTATTAAAATATATATTTATTTATTTATAATTATAAGTATAAATAAATATATGTTTATATAAATAATTAAAGTAAATATCTATATTATATTTATAATTATATAAATATATATAATTAATAATTTTATTTTTAATTTTTAATTATTTAAATATATGTATATTTATTTATAATTACTTCCATAAATATTGGTATATATTTATAAATATATTTATATATTTATAAAAATATTTATATAATTATGCATATTTATGAAATTAAAAATATTATAAATATATTTGTCATAATTTTATAATTATTTAAATATATATATTTATATATATATATATTTATAATTATATGCATACATAAATATATTTATAAATATTTGTATGTAATTATAAATATATATATTTATTTATTAATATATTTAAATAAAAAAATATAAATATTTAATTATAATAAATTAAATTAATGTAATTTCATAATTATATATATAGTTATAATATAAGGCCCTGACCTTAAACCTTACTTAATCTTGAGTTAATACAAGATTACACATTGAGGATCTTTTCAGGTTTAGAGTTTTAGAGAATTAGATCATAAAACTTCCATTACATTCCACATTTAAACAAAGTGGTTACATAAAAGACAGGATTCATTCTTCCCATAAACGGAAACATATTTAAAATAAAACATGGATTCATTATTGACACATCCTTGACACTATCATCACATCACGTACCTTTCCCTTGACTAGTGAAAAACATTTCAAAAACTTGGGATGAGCATAAAAAGCTCAGTAAGGGATATAAAAACATGAGTTCATATATACTTAAGAATGAAATCATACTTTACCCATAAAACATAGTCACTTTAACATACCTTGTCAAATCATGAATAAATCATATAAATCATAAGACATAAAATGTAACTTGAGGCATTCATAACATTCTTACGTAGGGAGTAACCCTCTTGGTTACGTTTTGGAATACCCATCACAGTATATTCCCTAAATCTCTTCATAGAAACCGTAATGTTTCACTCCTTCGCGTTACCCAATGCATTGGAGAGATATATCGTGCTCACCCACCCTTAGTTTATCACAGAACCACCCATCTTCATAATAATGCCCAAGAACCATAACATAATCGTATCACATAAAACATGCATAAAGGAAACATAACATTTCCACATTTCAATCACAAGATATCAATACAACACATGGATATAATAAAAAAATTATGAAAACCATTCTCAATACCAAAATAAAATAAAAGTAAAACATGGTATTTATTTTTCTTTTAAAAAGAAGGTATGGCTTGTAGAGGAAGCTGAAACTCTAATAGTGGTCACGGCGGCGGAGAAGTCGTTGTCGCTGCATACGTACAACAAAAACATTACCTTTTTGTCATTTAGTAAAACGCTACGTATAAAAAAGATTCCTTTTGGATAAACGTAAAATTCAAAGGGGTTTATACACCATATAAAAGAAGGTTGTGTATAAAACAAAATATGCATCAATGAATGGAGATTGAGACGTAGTCCCTTACAAAGACGGTATCCTTGGTTTAAGGATAAATCAATTACATAATTATGTGGGACAGACGAATACACCAAATATAAGTGGATATTAATTTTAAAATAATAAAAGTTCATTCACACATATTCAAAGGATGACATATTCAATAGCTACATGTTGAACCCAAAGAAATTGAAATTGGGTTAAGAAGTTCCCTTGACAGCCTAACAGTGTCACATCAAAATGAGTTGATGAGAGATAAAAAGTGTATCTCATCACTTGGACTTAAATTTTACATCAATAAGGATATATGAGAACATATCCCAACATAAAAATATGTAAATTAAAGACCCAAAAAAAGAAGTCTTTTAAAAAAGAGGAAGGTGAAAGGTTCCCTAACCGACATGGGTATCTTTCAAAACATACACCCCATGAAAGAATGACAATAAATCATTGATGTAAATACTCATAAATGAAAGAATATTACACAAAGAGTAGAATAATGGGCAGTACATACACCACTCAAAGGAATTTGTGGAAAATGTAGCATAAATCTCACGGGAATAAAAGTGAGATGAAAAATCTCTTACAAAAACTCGGCAGCCTAACGACGCCACATAAAACTTACAAAAATGGATTGATGAGATCAAAAAGGGTATCTCATCATGTTAACATAATGTTTATAGAAAGAATAATATAAAAGAACATCCCCCAACATAACAAAGTGGAGCTTAAAAGAAGTGACATAAAGGAGAGTACTTAAAAAGAAAGAGAGAGGTCAGATCTCTTACGAAAATTCGGAAGCCTAACGGCGCCACTCAAAACTTCCAAAATGGATTGATGAGAGAGAATAGGGTCTCTCATGACATGAACATAAAAATTAAAGTAATCATAATATACAATAACATCCCAATAACAAGAAAGATGATCTTTAGAGGGAATGACATAAAAGAGTGTACTTAAAAAGAAAGAGAGGAGTAAGATCCCTGACCTCAAGTCCAACTTGTCTTGTTCGTTTCTTTATATTCCTGAATAATAAACATTGGTCAAGTTATAATTGATTAAATACCTCCTATAATTATTATTAATCAGTTCATATCACATATTTTAATGTTATAATAATTGGTTAATAATATGAGTTTATATCAGACGTTTTTGTCGATGTTTGGTACATCAGTCAAAAATTGAACTTGTTGGAAAATAATTTTCCATGTAGTTATAGGTACATCATATCCAGAATAGTATTTATGTTTTAAATATCATATATATCCAGTATATATTCATTTTATACTATTCCTTAGAATTTGGAGATAAAAATTAAAAGCATCGTTCATGGAGACGGTAGGTCGTACGTACGCATGAATGCAACTTTCATTTTTTGTCATATTAATGGAATTAAAACAAAATGAGAGATACATACATATATGTTATAATTCCAGAATGATATCCATAATTAAGATGTAATATATTACATATATATCCTTTATATATATGTACTTATAATAGTACATAACATTTTGAGATAAGAAATGAAATGTATCGTTCATGGAGACGGTAAGCCGTACATACGCATGAACGCTACTTCCATTTCTATTTCATATTTAATGGAATTAAAACATAATGATACATAATATTATTTTAATTCCAGTATGTTATCATATATAATATCATTAAATATACCATTTATACATACCACATATGGTAATAACGAATCAAATCACTTTGAGGGGGCGGTAGTCCGCACTTCCTTAAATGAAGATATCACGTTTACCCATAATGGAACCCATAAAGGTATGAAATAAATGAAAAATACAGAAGATTAAGTAAAACATAAAAATATTATATATCATATATAAATATATTGTCATCTTAATGGCCACATTTGATGGTGTTAGAAGAATGTTGAACAATCATCGTTTCGTGAGGCAGAAATTCGCCATCCAGAGAAACAGTATGTTCTTTAACCATTAGATGTAGGTGTGTGTAAGTGTAGCTCGAATAATTCTTATAAAAACATCCTAGTATATTTAAGACACTGTATTTGTTACAAAATAAATGAATAAAAAGAGTTTAGGGGGTTGGAGAAGAAAAATAAAACAGAAGGACACAAGTGAAGACATTACCTTAAAATCGGGTAACTCCCTTTGGTTTGGGCTCAAAGGCTTCCTTGAGAAGACTTATGCCCAAATTGAGGCATCAAGGAGTAATATAGGGAAGTGGAGAGACAAAATGGGCCGGGTTTGGCCGATCCAAAGGCATTGGGAGTGTGGGTAAGGAGGAAGAGTTGGGGGCCTTTTATAAGAGGAGAGGAGGGGCACTCTTGTAAAGTTACAAAATGTTACTATATTTTCAAAAGAGTTTCGGATTTTAAAGGTCCCACATTGATGTATTTCGAGGATAAGGTGATAACGGTTCTAAATACACTCATCCCATAGGTTTTGTACATGTTTAGTTCTTAGATATTACATTATCTTTCTATTTTATTTAAATTGTTAAATAATGAGGTTATCGCTGCATCATCATGATGTCATAAATAATTTAATTTATTTAATGTCTAAAAATTATAAAAAAATTACTATGATGTAGGAAATAGTTTTATAGTTCCAATTAATATTTATAGTAAAAAATATGACTTGTATAACCCCATGTAAAAATTGTTTTAGTAAAACATTTCATGTTTGTGTCATTTTTACTTTAACATTAAATAAAAAGGTATTTATGTCATTTCCCAACCAAAGTGGCTCCATGGGGTCCTCAAGTTGACCCATGGATTGTCTTGGTCTGCCATGAGACATCCAATGCGGGTAGGACATGTTTCTAGGTCATTTTAGTTTATTAAAACATTATTCTTACCATAAACTACACTAATTACCTCTAATCGCGATTAAAAACTTAATAAGTTACTATTCACCAAAAAAATTATTTTTATCCCATTGAACCACATTTTACTTATTAATGACAACCATGTATGATGGATTTTTGAAATTCAAAACACAAAGATGGAGAAATTTAATTTAAACGGAAAAATCAGTTTTTTATGAGTACCACTTAGTGGTTTCACTATTCATCAAAAATTGAAGTTTTTCAGAAAAATCCCAAAAATTAACCCTAAGCTATATTTTATATTCTGAATTCAAAAATGAATTCTATTTTACGAAATTAAAAACATATAAGTCACATTAATTAATTTAATAATTAATTCCCGCTGTAAGAGCAAATAGCGTGTTTTTATGAAACAATAAGTATCAAAAGATTGACACTAGTTTAAGCCTGATTTCAAAGTGAAATTAATTCCAACGAACACTATTGGATTTAATGGTAAAATTATATTCTAATTTCACTTTAAAACCAATTCAAAAGATAATCTAATCATATAAATAAATTAGATTAAAAAGTGGTTTTGAATTAAAATACAACATTTTACACTATTCATTAAAAAATGAACTTTATCGGAAAGATACCAAAAATTTACACAAAGTACATTTTGATGTCCCAATTATTAAGAAGAGTTTTATTTGGTCCAATAGAATTTATAAGAGTGAAAAAAACTATTTTTAATGACGGTTCTCCATCAAAAGGCGATAAGTGAACCTTTAGTGAAAACTAGGGCATATACGCCTAAAATTTAATTCTTTCCGTATTTTAAGCCTTTTCCTTTTATTGAATAAATGTAAAAACATTTAAAAACATATATAATCATATTTTATTTATTTCTATCAATTCCCTCCAATACAATGGCTACATGTTAGCTACCATTTAAAATAATATTATTTTATTATTAGAGTGCAACGTAAGATTCACAAGAAACTCGTTGTTGCGTGTTGGGTACGCCATCGAGCATAGCATCCCCTTTAAAGTCATATTAATAATTTATTCAAAAATATAGATAAATATGAAAATTTCATATTCTTTATTTACCTGGGGTGTTACATCCTTCCCCCCTTTTGGGAATTGCGTCCTCACAATTTTTAAAATTGAGCTTGGAAACATCCTTGAATGTCCCACATCGGAACAAGAGTCAGTAAAACAATCACTATAAAATAAAGAAAGATAAGTACAAAGGTCACCCGAGTTAACCCATACTTGGATTCCATGTAGAAAAATATGGACATGGAGAAGAAAAAAAGGGTCCTGTTCTTGAGGGAGAGTGATGGTAAACATGTCTAGGAGAAAGTTAACCATAAGAAAATCACAAACTTGTGATGGGTTAAACGGTATTTGATTCCCCAGTAGGAAAAGTTAATAGACAACATTTTTGTTTTATGTTACTTTTTATTGAGGAATTTATTCATAAGGAAACATAATAACTTATCATGTTGAATTTCAACTTTTACTAGATTCCTTAATCAAAATCATATTTTTTCCAAAAAAAAGTATTTAGGGAGACTTGTTCGAATTAATAGTACTATAATAAACTTCTAGAGAGTCACCTAATCCACAAAAGAGAACTATATACTTCCCATGTCTTTAGACTTTAACCAAACCAAAACCAAAAAGGTTAGTAAAAGATCAGATAATCCAGAAAAGGATAACCCTTTATAAAAAGAAAATCTATTCTTAATCTCCAAAATTTGTCCAACAAAACCCAAAGTTCAACGAGGACCATTCTATAATCAATTTTTCCATAATATTATTCAAAGTAAACCAAACTAAGATTGAAACCCAAATATTTTAAGGATTTATTCACATAGTCTTCTAAGTTAAATCTTAACATTTATCTCCAAACAACATCAGTTTCTCCTAAAGTCTCGTATTGAAAAGTAATTAACCTAATCACATATCCTCCATGATAGGTTAATCATTTTCATAAATAACCCAAAATCAACTTACTCTTAATTCATAAAATCATATAACTAAAAATAATCAGTCAAACTAACCAGGGACTTCACGTAGTCCAGTGGTAGGCGATAAATACCAGTCGCACTTTGGTTGTGGGTTCGATTACCGCAGCTTTGTCCGACGCGACGGGTAGTCACACGGTCTGGGTGTTGTCCTTTTTCCAAAACTATATAATTCTCAAATCATTCCCCAAAAAGAGATAAAATCATCAAAAATAACCATAACATAATTTAACCTCAATTTTATCTCATGCCTTTCACTTCAATCATAACATATAGTAACCCATAATTACCTCAAAAGTAAGGATCATATAAACCCAAATGGTTCTTTATAACTATGTCCACAAAAGAAAAGATAACTATTCCTTGAATAAAATTTGCATATATTAATCATCAGGGTTACACATAATATAAAAAGACTTCTAATGTAACCCCATCATCAAAAGAGACTTAATACTCTTAAGAATTTCTCCATAACTCTTGAAGCCCTTGTATGTTGACATCTTACTCATTCAATGTTCTTCATGATCCATTAACCATTCCTTTCCGACTTATTCCGAAATACCTCTTTCCTACAAACAAAATCAGGAATCAGATCCTAAGATTCCAAAATAGGAAAACAATAGTCATGAAATAATAAATACCATTGATTGGTCATTGTTAGTTTCTTCATCCTTAATCGGAATGGAATTATGAATTGGTAAACGAACATTTGTACGCTCTTGGTGATCCCATTCAAGAAACTTCTTCATAGGACATGTGTTTGCATAATGACCATGCATACCACATTTAAAACATTCAATTGATCCCTCAGAAGGAACTTCTTTCCCTTTCCTCGAGTAAACTGGATGCTTCCTTTTTCAATGGAAGGTTCTTTCTTTATGACCTTCATTTCCACATCTATAGCATATTTCTGTCCCTTTAAAACATTTTCCTAGGTGTTTCTTTCCACATCTTTGACACATAGGTTTTTTAACACACTTACCATTATGATTATCACCTGTACTTCCGTAGGGATTTGTTTCTTGCATATATGATTCCTTATAGAAATCACCAGGGTCTAGGTGGTCAATCATGACTCTATATAGTTGGTTGAGGATAATCACAAGAGTTCTCATTGCAGCTCCCATATCATTTAGTTTCTTGCTCAAAAAATTGTCACAGTTTCCTTCACATCCACCGTTACTTTGGTGCCTGCTAGATCCAACCATTTACTAAAACCAATAAGGTCAGTGTGAGTATATCAACAAAACCATCATGTACTAATGAGGAAGATAAACACTAAGATATACTTACTCATTCACTTTATCTAAAACTAGGACTCTTTCTGAAATCTTAACCATTATGATAATGTCACTTATGCTTAAAGAATACCCTATCCTCTAAAGTTATCTAAACCGACCTTTGATACAAACTATAAGGCCTCGGCCTTAAACCTTACTTAATCTTGAGTTAATACAAGATTACACATTGAGGATCTTTTCAGGTTTAGAGTTTTAGAGAATTAGATCATAAAACTTGCATTACATTCCACATTTAAACAAAGTGGTTACATAAAAGACAGGATTCATTCTTCCCATCAACGGAAACATATTTAAAATAAAACATGGATTCATTATTGACACATTCTTAACACTATCATCACATCACGTACCTTTCCCTTGACCTGTGAAAAACATTTCAAAAACTTGGGATGAGCATAAAAAGCTCAGTAAAGGATATAAAAACATGAGTTCATATATACATAAGAATTAAATCATACTTTACCCATAAAACATAGGCACTTTAACATAACTCATCAAATCTTGAATAAATCATAGAAATCATAAGACATAAAATGTAACTTGAGGCATTCATAACATTCTTACGTAGGGAGTAACCCTCTTGGTTAAGTTCTGGAATACCCATCACTGTATATTCCCGAAATCTCTTCGGATAAACCTTTACGTTTCACTCATTTGCATTACCCAATGAATTGGAGAGCTATATCGGGCTCACCCACCCTTAGTTTATCACGGAACCACCCTTCTTCATAATAATGCCCAAGAACCAAAACATAATCGTATCACATAAAACATGCATAAAGGAAACATAACATTTCCACATTTCTATCACAAGATATCAATACAACACATTGATATAATAAAAACATTATGAAAACCATTTTCAATACCAAAATAAAAGAAAAGTAAAACATGGTATTTATTTTTATTTTAAAAAGAAGGTATGGCTTGTAGAGGAATCTGAAACTCAAATAATGGTCACGGCGGTAGAGAATTCGTTGTCGCCGCATACGTACGAAAAAAACATTCCCTTTTTGTCATTTAGTAAAACGCTTCGTATAAAAAAGATTCCTTTTGGATAAACGTAAAAGTCAAAGGGGTTTATACACCGTATAAAAGAAGGTTGTGTATAAAACAAAATATGCCTCAATGAAAGGAGATTGAGATGAAGTCCCTTACAAAGACGGTATCCTTGGTTTAAGGATAAATCAATTACATAATTATGTGTGACAGACGAATACACCAAATATAAGTGGATATTATGTTTAAAATAATCAAAGGTCATTCACACATATTCAAAGGATGAGATATTCAATAACTACATGTTGAACCCAAAGAAATCGAAATTGGGTTAAGAAGTTCCCTTGACAGCCTAACAGTGTCACATCAAAATCAGTTGATGAGAGATAAAAAGTGTATCTCATCACTTGGACATAAAATTTACCTCAATAAGGATATATGAGAACATATCCCAACATAAAAATATTTAAATTAAAAGACCCAAAAAAATAAGTCTTTTAAAAAAGAGGACGGTGAAAGGTTCCCTTACCGACTTGGGTATCATTCAAAACATACACCCCATGAAAGAAGGACAATAAATCATTGATGTAAATACTCATAATCGAAAGAATATTACACAAAGAGTAGAATAATGGGCAGTACATACACCACTCAAAGAAATTTGTGGCAAATGTAGCATAAATCTCACGAGAATAAAAGTGAGATGAAAAATCCCTTACGAAAACTCGACAGCCTAACGGCGCCACATAAAACTTACAAAAATGGATTGATGAGATCAAACAGGGTATATCATCATATTAACTTAATGTTTATAGAAAGAGGAATATAAAAGAACATCCCCCAACATAACAAAGAGGAGCTTAAAAGAAGTGACATAAAGGATAGTACTAAAAAAGAAAGAGAGAGGTTAGAACTCTTACGAAAATTCAGCAGCCTAACGGTGCCAATCAAAACTTCCAAAATGGATTGATGAGAGAGAATAGGGTCTCTCATCACATGAACATAAAAATTACAGTAAATGTAATATAAAATAACATCCCAATAACAAGAAATATGATCTTTAGAGGGAATGACATAAAAGAGTGTACTTAAAAAGAAATAGAGGAGTAAGATCCCTTACCTCAAGTCCAACTTGTCTTGTTCGTTTCTTCATATTCCTGAATAATAAACATTGGTTAAGTTATAATTGATTAAATACCTCCTATAAATATTATTATTCAGTTCATATCACATATTTTAATGTTATAATAATTGGTTAATAATATGAGTTCATATCAGACGTTTTTGTCGATGTTTGGTACATGAGTCAAAAATTGAACTTGTTGGAAAATAATTTTCCATGTAGTTATAGGTACATCATATCCAGAATAGTATTTATGTTTTAAATATCATATATATCCAGTATATATTCATTTTATACTATTCCTTAGAATTTGTAGATAAAAATTAAAAGCACCATTCATGGAGACGATAGGTCGTACGTACGCATGAATGCTACTTTCATTTTTTGTCATATTAATGGAATTAAAACATAATGAGAGATACATATATATATGTTATAATTCCAGAATGATATCCATAATTTATATGTAATATATTACATATATATCCATTATATATATGTACTTATAATAGTACATAACATTTTGAGATAAGAAATGAAATGTACCGTTCATGGAGACGGTAAGCTGTACGTACGCATGAACGCTACTTCCATTTCTATTTCATATTTAATGGAATTAAAACATAATGATACATAATATTATTTTAATTCCAGTATGGTATCATATATAATATAATTAAATATACCCTTTATACATACCACATATGGTAATAACGAATCAAATCACTTTGAGGGGGCGGTAGTCCGCACTTCCTTAAATAAAGATATCGCGTTTACCCAAAATGGAACCCATAAAGGTATGAAATAAATGAAAAATACACAAGATTAAGTAAAACATAAACATATTATATATCATATATAAATATAGTGTCATATTAATGGCCACCTTTTAAGGTGTTAGAAGAATGTTGAACAATCATCGTTTCGTGAGGCAGAAATTCACCATCCACAAAAACAGTATCTTCTTTAACCATTAGATGTAGGTGTGTGTAAGTGTAGCTCGAATAATTATTATAACAACATCCTAGTATATTTAAGATACTTTATTTGTTACAAAATAAAGGAATAAAAGGATTTTAGGGAGTTGGAGAAGAAAAATAAAACAAAAGGACACAAGTGAAGACATTACCTTAAAATCGGGTAACTCCCTATGATTTGAGCTCAAAGGCTTCCTTAGGAAGACTTCTGCCCAATGTGAGGCTTCAAGGAGTAAGAGAGGGAAGTGGAGAGACAAAATGGTCAGGCTTTGGCCGAGACAAAGGCTTTGGGAGTGTGGGTAAGTAGGTAGAGGTGGGGGCCTTTTATAAGAGGAGAGGAGGGGCACTCTTGTAAAGATACAAAATGTTACTTTATTTTCAAAAGCGTTTCGGATTTTAAAGGTCCCACATTGATGTATTTCGAGTATAAGGTGATAATGGTTCGAAATCCACTCATCCAATAGGTTTTGGACATGTTTAGGTCTTAGATATTATATTATCTTTCCATTTTATTTAAATCTTTAAATAATGAGGTCATCACTGCATCATCATGATGTCATTAATAATTTAATTTATTTAATGTCTAAAAATTATAAAAAAAATACTATGATGTAGGAAATATTTTCATCTTTCCAATGAATATTTATAGTCAAAGATATGACTTTTATAACCCAATGTAAAAATTGTTTTAGTAAAACATCTCATTTTGTGTCATTTTTACTTTAACATTAAATAAAAAGATATTTATGTCATTTCCCAACCAAAGTGGCTCCATGGGGTCCTCAAGTTGACTCATGGATTGTCTTGGTCGGCCATGACACATCCAATGAGGGTAGGACATGTGTCTAGGTCATTTTATTTTATTAAAACATTATTCTTACCATAAACTACACTAATTACCTCTAATCGTGATTAAAAACTTAATAAGTTACTATTCACCAAAAAATTATTTTTATCCCATTGAACCACATTTTACTTATTAATGACAACAATGTATGTCGGATTTTTGAAATTCAGAACACAAAGATGGAAAAATTTAATTTAAACGGAAAAATCAGTTTTTTATAAGTACCACTTAGTGGTTTCACTATTCATCAAAAATTGATGTTTTTCAGAAAAATCCCAAAAATTCACCCTAAGATATTTTTGATATTCTGAATTCAAAAATGAATTCTATTTTAAAAAATTCAAAACATATAAGTCAAATTAATTAATTAAATAATTAATTCCCATTGTCGGAGAAAATAGCATGTTTTTATGAAACAATAAGTATCAAAAGATTAACACTAGTTTAAGCCTGATTTCAAAGTGAAATTAATTCCAATGACCACTATTGGATTTAATGGTAAAAATATATTATAATTTCACTTTAAAACCAATTCAAAAGATAATCTAATCATATAAATAAATTATATTAAAAAGAGGTTTTGAATGAAAATACAACATTTTATACTATTCATTAAAAAATGAACTTTATCGGAAAGATACCAAAAATTTTCACAAAGTACATTTTGATGTCCCAATTATTAAGAAGAGTTTTATTTGGTCCAATAGAATTTATAAGAGTGAACAAAACTATATTTAATGACGGTTCGCCATCAAAAGGCTATAAGTGAACCTTTAGTGAAAACTAGGGCATATACATCTAAAATTTAATTCTTTCCGTATTTCAAGCCTTTATCTTTTATTAAATAATTGTAAAAACATTTAAAAACATATATGATCATATTTTAGTTATTTCTATCAATTCCATCCAATACAACGGCTAAATGTTAACTACCATTTAAAATAATATTATTTTATTATTTGAGTGCAACGTAAGATTCACAAGAAACTCGTTGTTGCGTGTTGGGTACGCCATCGAGCATAGCTTCCCCTTTAAAGTCATATTAATACATTATTCACAGATATGGATAAATATGAGAATGTCATATTCTTTATTTGCATGGGGTGTTACATATAATTATAATAAATATATTTAAAAATTATTTATATATAATTAAAATCTAATAATTATAAATATAATAAATATATTTATTGTAATATTATTAGTATTTATGAAAACATAATAGTTTCTAGGGTATAACATGACTCATATACCTACATATCGATATAATTATATATATATATATATATTCGTTATTGTATATCAATATATATTTATAAAATTATAATAAATGTATATATATATATATAAATAAATAAATTTTTATATATTTAAATAATTATGTAATGGTAAATTTAATTATATATATTTATATTATTTTATTATTATTGAAATAAATATATATTTATTTGTACCTGTAATAATAAATAATTATTTATTTATATAAATAATTATAAAATTATAATAAATATATATAATTAATATATATTATAATTTCATAAGTATTTAAATAAATAAATATATATTTATATTTATGACAGTAAATAAATATATATTTCTTTATAAATATAATTATAAAAAAAATATTTATTATAATTTTATAATTAATTGCATATAAATAATATTTATAATTACAATTATAAATATTTGTATATATGTATAAATCTTTGTATATATATAAATATTTTTTTATAAATATATATATTTATAAAATTATAATTATTATAAATATAGTTATTATACTTTTATAATTATTTATATATACATATATGTATTTATTTATAATAATAATTATAAATATAAATTTTTATATTTATTTTTATATAATTATAAATATATTTATATATATGTGTGTATATTCATATATAAATATATGTATATATACAATTATAATAAATGTATTTATAATTATTTTATATTTGTTTAAGTTTATATGTAGTCACAATAATAATTATAAATAAATATATTGAAAAGTATTTCTATATAATTAAAAATTTGATAAATATATTTATTTTAATTCTATTGGTATTTATGAGAACATCATAAGTGCATGGGTATAACATGAATGAATCATACACGTGTCAATTTATAAATGAACATTTATAATGATGAATACATAACATATGAATTTGTGTGTAGACATAATACAGGTAATATTAACATTTAGAACAGAACTCAAAGTCACATCCAGAAATAAAATTTATGATCATATATGATCAATTATACTCACGCATAAATATATTAACATAAATATTGGCAATTAATATCATCGTTATCTAATGATATATATATATAAATATATGAATTAAATACATATTTATTTAAATAAATATATATTTATTTATCACTATAATTATAAATATATATATTTAAAATGTATATATACAAAATTCGAAAAATAATAAATTTTTTTATCATTTAAAAAAATTATTATAATTTTATAATTATTTACATATATATCTATTTATTTATAAACTTATGAATAATTTTTTTAAACATTATATATATATATATATAATTTATTGAAAAATATATATTATATTATATAATATATATATTAATTATAAACATGCATTTTTTTAATTAATGTATATAAATAAAAATTATTTTTGAATATAAATATAATAATTTTATATAAATTAAGACTATATTTTGTTAAAAACTTTCATCAGTGCTAAAATTAGCACTAATAAATTTATCTATTGTCAGCACATGTTTTAGCATAGATAAAAGTGGCCATTATCAGTGATTTTAGATGGCACAGATAAACGTAAGGCTTTTATGAGCACTTTCTGCATAGTGCCGATAAAAGACGATGCCTACCTTGCCTAGATCTCTGGTAGTGAATTTATATAAACTATCAAAGAAAAGTTCTCATGAGGAGGACATATGAGGATAACTACCTAAGGTAGTCTCTGATAGAATCATTTGTAACTTCCTAATGAAAAAAAAAATATTTAGGTTCCTTGTCTCACCCCAACATCCCAAACCCAACTCACCCATTACCATTGACCCTAAATGTTGCACCCATCTAGCCTACCTTGAGAGTTCCATCATTTCCTTTGTCATTGTCTCATTTCTTTAACACTAATGGTTGTTACCACACTATAATGATAATCTTTCAACCCTCTCCCCTCAGTCCTCTACCCAGTAGCCTAAATACTTTGAACTTGTCCACCTCCACCCATGTTCTTCGTTGGGTGCCACGCTCCACTATGGAGATCTACTATTGTGCTCATCCATTACCTACCCCCTCACTTTCCATACTCTCATAGTCTCCCCCTCCATGATTGGCGAGAAATGATTAATTTTTATGGGTGTGTATTGTTTTGGTTATTGCAATACTAAATCTCCATGTCCCTAAATTTCATCAGTGTTGGTTTTTATATATTTAATGATGATTTTCAGGTCATAATTATTGTTTTTGGAATTATATTCTTGTGTTTTATGCTTTTTTTTATGTTTTATGTCATTGTAATGTTGGTTTCGGCTAGAGGTGGCATGTTTCGAGGTGATAACGAAATGGTCAGATGATAATCCTCAGTCGTCTCTCTTTCTAAATATTGTTTCTCATCAAATTCATAATTTTTTTGGTTGTGACCTATTCTTTATCATTATCCTTTAATGGGAGGTTGGATTAACCCTGTAGGGACTGGGTAATTTACAGCTTCTGTATAGCAGAGTATCCACAGTCATTTGGTCCCGACAGGTGATTTCATGGGGTTAAGTACTTGTGAAATCGATCCTCCAAGGATATAAAATCATCAGATGGTCTCCAACATGTTTTATTGTGGAGCCAGAAACACCCAACAGCCATAGTACAGATGATTTATTGACCTACATTCCAATTTTAGGTGCTCGTTGGACAATAATTTGGCCAACAACACTTAATGATGCACGGATCAAGAGGATGGAATGTTAGGCTCACTACACCCCTTTGGTGGGAGGGAATATTTCCTACTCTAGGACTCTCTTATAGATTTAATTCATGTTCATATCTTTGTGAATCCTTGGATAATTCCAAAAGAGTGTGTCCATGGGTTACCCCTGGTTTTCCAGATCCTCATAGGCATACATGGATTTGATGCTACAGAGGTAATGCTGACTTGATCCATACAATAATGCACTCTTCTATTTATCATCATCTAGGGGGTAGAAGGTGACTTGAAATTGGGATCAGACCCATAGGATGGGTTTTCTATGTATCATCAGGAGAGGAATCAAAACTCAAAAATTTCAGAATTTTGTGAGCTTACGTATAGAAGCTGCCAATTTGAGGGGACATGATTCGGTGAACACTTTTGGAAGGGAAACCTTTTGATCTCAGGCATTCAATTAGGTGTTCTAAATATCCTGGATTGACGAGGAATCATAATTATTGTAGTTCATAATTGTTGGGGCTTACACATAAAAGCTACCCATTTGGGGGGACATGATTGGGTGAACCCTTTAGGAATGGAACCCTTTTGAGGTCGGGCCTTCAAGAAGGCATCCTACATATCTCGATTTGATCAAGAATCGGAGTTCTCATAATTTATAATTGTTAGGACATACACATAGAATATTCCAATTTTAGGGGACATGATTGGTTATACACTTATATAAGATAACCCTTTTGAGCTCGGGCCTTCAGGAAGACATCCTATGTGTCTTGGTTTGTGTAGGAAAAAGTGTTCTCATAGTTCAGAATTATTGGGGATTATGCATAGAAGATTTCCATTTGAGGGGACATGATTGGGTGAACCCTTTTAGAAGGGTTCCCTTTTGAGCATGGGTCTTCATGTAGGCATTCTACATATCCTTGTTTGATCAAGAATCAGAGTTCTCGTAGTTCATAATTGTTGGGGCTTATACATAGAAGCTTCCCATTTGAGGGGACATGATTGGGTGAACCGTTTTGGAAGGGTGACCGTTTTAGATTAGCCCTTCAAGTATGCGTCCTACATATCCTAGTTTGATCATGAATTAGAGTTCTCATAGTTCATAATAGTTTGGTCTTATGCATGGATGCTTCCCATTTGAGGGTACAATATTAGGTTAACCCTTTTGGAAGGGCTCCCTTTTGAGATAGGGCCTTCAGAAAGGTGTCCTATTTAGCATTGTTTGATCAGGAATTATATTTCTCATAGTTCATAATTTTCGGGTCTTATGCATGGAAGCTGCCAATTTGAGTGTACATGATTGGGTGAACCTTTTTGAAAGGGCACATATTTGAGCTTTAGCCATCAATCAAGAATCATAAATATTCTAGTTGGATTAGGAATTAGAGTTCTCATAGTTCATAATTGTTGGGGCTTATGCATAGAAGCTTCCCATTTGAGGGGACATGATTGGGTGAACCCTTTTGGAAGGGCACCCTTTTGAGCTCGGGGCTTCAAGCTGACATCCTATGTATCATGTTTTGATCTGGAATTAGATGTCTCATAGTTCATAATTTTTGGGGATTACGCATAGAAGCTTCACATTTGAGTGGACATGATTGGTTGAACCCTTTTTGTAAGGGAAACCTTTTGATCTTGGGCCTTCATGTAGGAATCCTAGGTATCCTGGTTTGATCAGGAATTAGAGTTTTAATATTTCAAAATTGTGTGGATGTTGTAATCATCATAAATCTATAAGCCCATGTGATTCATGCTCAATGTGAGAAACAACAGATGTGTGGGATCCAACTAACCAAACACATCCTCTCTTAATGATGGGAGAGGGAGAGCTATGGTAGAATAGGTCAGGGTGACGGTGGGTGAGGGTGCAGATTGATGAACCATTGAATGTGAAATTACATTCAAGGTCATGTGGCTGGGCCATCGAAATTCTGATGACTTACCTCAATGGGAGTTCCCCAGAACACATTTTGGGAAAGGGGAAGAGTTTTGTCCTTATCCCAAGGGGAAGGTAACATAACCCCTTTGACTGATCACTTTTCCTCATTGAATAAAAAATTAGGTGATCACCCTCAATTTCTATAATGAGGGGGTTCACATTGGCATTCCAAGGTTGGAATCTGGGTTACCATGGGAATTCTGACTTATAGACATCCATAGAGCCTGAACCGTTGAAGGGAGAGCATTCATGACTCCCCTTACCATGGGTATATAGACTCAAGGGGTGCGCTGATGCACCCAATGGTCTGATCATATAGGTCTGCTGGCTTTAGAGGAGGATTTTCCATGATGCCAAGGGACTGGTTTACGAAGGGACTATAGAGGACATTACAGTAATGGAGGTGAGATATTGGAACCAGAGGAAATAATACCCAAAACACACATTCTACAAACTATTTTCTTATGCTGGATGGGGGAAGCTCTGCATACCGTAGTGTATGCGGGCAGATGACTCGTCTGTTTGCTGAAGAAGTACATGGGCTATGGTAGAGACCACAACACACTATATTGGTATATTGTCCTAAATAACTTCTATCACACTACATTGGGTTCCATCCATTTGCTGATTAAGTACCCGATTCCTAGTTATATCTGTGTAGTGATACACTATTTAGAACACCATATTGAAGGAGGGTTAGAGGAATTATCATTCACAGGGATTTCATCCACGAGAAATATGTGGTTTGTAGTTTCACTAATTAGGTTCATAGTTCTCTTATTATTATTATCTTCCATATTTTTAGGGTTCATGGCTATATGTACCTGTGGAAAATGTGTCTTGAAATTTGGGCTTCGCAGATGATTCAAGAGTGATGCTAAAATCTTCTGTGAATTAATTTTTCTGACCTATGGTTCCCCAGTGAGATTTCTTCTTATGTCCTCTCTCAATTCCTTTTTCACTCCTCTTATAGAACATTGGGGTAATATTATCTATAAGAATTCATAACCATTTTTGGAGGCCAATGAAGAGATATCCAGACCTGTGGAAGACTAAGTCAACTGGGTTCTACGAAGGCAACAGTTCATGAGTCATGGTTTTTGAAACCCTACTGATTTGCTTCATCCGTGAAATTCTGAGTTCGCAGGACTGTATGTGGATGGCCCATGCATGCATGATTCCTTCAGAGATGAAATTCACTGTCCACTAGGTTTGCTGGCTATCGCTCAGTGGGCCAGTACCTCATTGGACATTCCACATACCAGTGGTTCTCCATTCATACGTTCCGTAAACACTTCCCATTGATCGAACTTTGGTCACTTAAAAACATTTGTAAACTTCAATTCCTTCATGTTTCTTCAGAATTTTTTTACTCAATTTTAGTCCATTCGATTTGATAATATTTTAGTAATGCTTACTTACTTCTAAAAAGTTATAGGGGAGTATTTTCTTCCCTTGGAATAATTTTCAAGACCCTACAGATACCCCTCATTGGAATGGGGTCTGTTTAGAACAAAAGGATACTATTATGATGTAGAAGCAGTACTGAACTGAAGTTGTTAATGATAGATCAGATAGGTCAGGTAGGAGGGTACCACACCTATATATAGGGGACCATTTCATTTTTCTTTTACTGTTTTTTGTAAAAATTGGTCCCAACTCACCCTCAACCTCCTCTACTTTTGCGTACCATTTATTTTGCAAAAACCCTTCTTGAAAACCACTTCATACAAGCCACAATCTGATCTTTTGGTCATCCTGCCACCCACGAACCGATTTTTGGATTTCTTGAATGGCATTGTGGAGTATTGAAACTAAAATTTGAACTATTCATAGGAAAAAGATATGCTGCATGTGGTTCCACACACTGAGCTTGATCCGGAAACCAAAATCTAAACCATAATAATATGATGTTTTAAAAAATTAAATCACAATTTTTTGAAAATGGATTTGTTGAGGCCTTGTGTCACAAAATCTGATTTTCACGAACCCTTATGTTTTCTTGTCAATGCTCTGTGGGCCAGCACCTCACAGATTCTTTTCATACCATGGTTTTATGCAGTATATATTATTTGTGTACTATATAAGAATGCATGAACTATATATGAATATCGTGCAACACATAGTAATTGCATCAATGTTTCCTGAATCATGCAGACAGTGGCAACAACATACCATTTATAGTAACAATATGTGAAGCCCATATGTGGACATATTTTTATGTCTATTATCCATTCTTCTGTAGCCTTTATGCAACAACTTTTATTGGACTGACTTTTTATCATCTTTGGGATCTTTCAGTGAGGATAAAATGGCTCTTAAATAGGTTGGGATAAAATCGACGAAGATGAGGGAGACCACGGTGGGGGACAGTGAGGACCTTCTTAGATCCTACATTATTCCTCATGAAAGATTCTTAAAAGATCTTCTGACACCAAACCTCCTAGCCTACTCGTTGCCTGTACAGTTTCCACTTTAAGGATTTGGTCTTCCTAGAAATGTTACTCTATCGTTGGCTGACCCAGATACCCCTTCCATTATCTTAAAAACACCGTAGGTACATGATCAATCCATCATTTCTCTAGTAGGAAAATTCATTGCTACTCCGATTCAGGAAAACTTATCCATACTAGGAGGCTCGGTGTGGACTCAATGAAATCACCGTTTTTACAATGTTTTCTTGAAACTATTTTCCTGAGAGTACCCATCCATTAACTACATTTCCCATGGAAACCCTTATGGTGGGTGGAGCACCATGTGGGATCTTTGGGCTAGAGTATTTTTCTCCAAAGAATGCGCCTGGGAGTTTAATGTACATAAAACTTGTTTGATGTCCCCTGACTAGTTGAAGGCAATGAATTTATATTAGGAAGCTTTGGTTTCTCAACTCACAGCCTTCTCCCTAGGTGAATTCCTTCTTGATCCACTGGTGTTCAAGAAACAACACCTTCCATTTATCACATGGGAAGGTACGAATCAGATTATGGGATATCCAAGACCTTGGAGGACTCCCCATAAATGTGAAAATGTATGAAGAGTTTCTTATGGAAGCCTCTAAATTGAAAGACACTACCATGTTTACCCTTTGAAAATGAGTTTATTGGTTATGGCAGAGGGACTACTTGATCATCCCCTAACGAATAACTCTCTTATCCCATTTGAGGTTTTTATAGGGTTATTATTTTAGGCAAACAAACCGAAGTTGAGGGATCACCACATTTGAACTCATCCATCCCATTAGTCCCACCAAAATCTGGGGTCATATTGCACTACCCTTGAAGTCGGACGATATACCCCTCTATGGATATGAGCTTCAACCAGACATTCCCTCTGCACTTTTATTATCATGTTTAATTTCCATTTTTTTAGTGGATGAATTTTACCACACCTCGATGTATATAATAGGGTCTGGGCCTATACCTTGATAATATTAGATGTGATAGCAGAGGGTCGTCCCATCAATCTGTTCTCTCATACATTAGCCCAACATTATTAGTTATTGGGACAAATACAGTGAGGTAGGCCCCACACTGTCTCAGAGGACCGTTTCAATTCATGTATCTTTGGATGGAAGAACACCTCCCCTATTATGAATACTAGCAGGATACAAAGGTTCCTCATTATTATTTTCAACCCTCCCTTCTCAAAATATCTATTGTTCATTTAAGGACTCTATGTGTTATTGATGCAGTTGGGCTGCTGAATGATGATTCTTATTTCTTGTTTGTACCACATCCTTCCCCCTCATAGGTAATTAATAGGTGATTTGGGAGGTTTTTAGGAAGAATGCTCGTACATAATTGCGCTTTAGGATGGGATACCCACTTCTCGTATATATTGAGTTTCCATTTATGAGTCATACCTCCCTTTCCAGTTTTCTAGGAAATTTGGGTGGCTTCAACAAGCTGTACATATCCCTGCTGTTCAGTTAAGGGGAGAGTATCATCCTATTATTCTTCACCAGTTATGGATTATGTTGATGTGGGAAGGATTCCCTATGGAAGATATCATCCCTAATACAGTGGGATCCAATTTTATATCATTGGAATATGACCAAATATGGACAGTCTGTTACCCTGACAGGGTGCTTTGAGAATAAGTTCAGTATGTGCAGAAGCCACCAATTATTCTCCACCTCATCCTCACCCTGAAAACCATTCCAAAAATTTATTTTTATGTGATGAGCTTGAGAGTTACGTCTTATATTCCCATTCCTCCAGCAGCCATGATAAACATGCCACATATTCCTGCCCTTGTGGTAAGAAGATGCTCAATTTGCTGCCAGAAGCATTTGGAAGGTGATTCATCAGTACAACCTATCTCAGTGGGGAGTGATTCAAACTACTTACCTCTTATAGATACTGACCATGACTCTAATGATGCTAACCTCCTCAGAGTATCACCGGACACTGCAGATGTCGCGTCTATTCCATCGCATCCAGCTCCAACGATGGAACCATCTGAGGTCAAGGACATCCCTCCATCTTGGGTAACCTATCTTAGGTCTCTTCCCACTCCTATAATAACACTTTATACTTATAGACCCATTTTTATGGGGAAGGATCAAGGTAATGTTTTCATGGGGAAGCACCAGGTAGTGTGAAAATAGTCATGGCATCAGTTATGTGCCCCTTCCACAGAGACACATATGGATAATTTTGCTGACATTTCTGAAAACTTTCGGTGGTTATTCACTTAGCTAGGTTTCAATGGATTTGATTATCACCACTTAAACCTCCCAATCTACCGAATCATCATAGCCGGAGAATACTTTGCTTCTTTTGAGTACATCATTACCATGTTCAACTATTCCCATCATCAGGTGACGACCTTCTGAGATGTTACAGTGGAAATATATCACTAAATTAATGAAGAAGAAAATATTTTTGATTTAGTGGTTTCTCAAAAGGAATAGATACGGGATTGTGATTCCCACGTATCAAGGTTGAGGTCTCATCTAGCCTCTTCATTTATCACCTATAGAGTTATCCATAAGAAAGGGCGGGACCTTAAATCCTTTCTGGAATAGGTGTGTTGAATAGTCAAGGATGAAGTCGATGAGATTGATTATTTGGAGAAAACTATTGATGGACCATGATAGTCAATTTCCATTTTTCTAGAAATGGTGAGTCAAGACTTATTATATCTCACCCCAAATCATGATACATATTATCCTCTCCCTTTTTCTATACTTTGGAGAGACTCTGAACTGGGGATGTTCCTCTATTTTTGTTGAACTCAATGAAACTGATTTTCCTTCCAATACTTATTCATTACCTTTTCATGTCATATCAATGAATCACAATCAAACATATAAATATAATTTTGATCAGTTATTAATTTTAAACCATGATTCAGAACTAAAAAATTGAGATAATTGAATCGGGATCAAATTTTTTACTAAGTTGTATGACTCAGTGAGCACAGTTTGACTATTTCAGAAGTTGTATGGGACACCTCACGAACTTTTGTTTCTTTTCCATTTTACACTAATTTTTTTCTATGCCTTATCGATACAGGCTTATAGAGTATTACTTGGATTTTTCTTAGGCCACCCTTTGTGGGTTTTATACCTAACAAGTTTCATGTTTTTTTATATCTAAACAAAAACATTTTTTTCTTCTAAATAATGCATGGTGTAAGTTTAACAAACTTATACTCGACTTTTATCTAGAGGTTCCCTTTTAATACTTACACTCGGGTATGTATGGAGTATTTTTCACTTCCAATTTATAGTCCTGAAATTCAAACTAATTACTGAATTTTTAGGTAGAATAGTTTTGACCAAACATAATGGAGTAGGGGCCCCAATTCTAGATTCATCATCTGGGAATGTTCTAATAGCCTTTAGACATGGATTAGGGATTTTTCTTAGCCCTAAATTTGTGAATTACGGACATGAATGAGGCTCAAGAGTTGTTTTAAGAATATAGATGTTTAAGAGGACTCTCATGAGGATGGATTTACCCTTTATTGTCAGATGTTTTTTAGGTGACATATGCAGAGAAACTTGGGAATGATGTGCATATTCAAGAAAATGTATTTTCAAGGTGCTGGAATTTCATCTATAATGGAATCATAAGATTTGAAACACTTTGATTTTATTTTGATGTTGGGAGCCACACTGGGTGACCAGTTTAGGTGATGGTGTCCGAAAATATTAGGGACATTCATATTGCCATTGACTAGGAAATTGATTCCACATGATTCATACTTGTGTAAGGGAGAGATGGTGAATGGTCAGTTCAGTTAGAAATCATTTTTATGTTATGTATTTTGGAAAGAGGAAGGTATGTAAGCCGTTATCCATAGGTTTTCCAAATCAGGGGGTGTGAGAGGACATGAATTTCTTCTAATCATACGAAAAATAGAATGGACTCTCCTGAGAATGAATTTTCCTCTGACTGACAACCGTTTTGTAGGCAGTATATTCAGAGCCTCGTGGGCATGATGTACATAGTCTGACAAAGGTGTCTACATGACAGTGGACTTTCATCTCTAATGACTATGAGGTATTATGGATATGGGACTTTTTTGATAATGGTATATGATCTTTGACAAGGGGTTCACTTGAACAAAAAAGTTACATTTATTTTAAAGATATTCTCTGGGAAACACATAAAAAATTGGGGGCCTATTTCATTTGTATGCAGATCAACTTCACACATATGGATGAGGTATCATTATTTTAATGAAATCTCATTAGTGACCATAGATGAATTAGGCCCACATTTTCTGATATATTCATTACGTGGATAAGAAAAGAATATTAATCATTACATTCAGGTCCCTTTAATTAAGAGGGATGTTACGGGTCCTGGAAACCATTGGGAAAACATAGATATGAGAGTAACATCCTGGAGAATAATTATCCATTGATTGATAGTTGTTTTGTAGGTGACATATGCAGAGCCACTAGGGCATGATGTGTAAATCCAAACAAAGGCTTCCACAAGACACTGGCCTTCCATCTCAGATGGCCATAGAAGATTATGGGGATTCAAGATCACATATAGAGTAGAGTTTGAGGTATGGAAAGAGTGTATCTAGGTATATTAGAGACATCTGGGATGTGATTTACTAATGTAATCTGTTATCTGTTACATAGATATAAGTCATGACCAACGTGAGGCATTCATCCCATCTTTGGGGTATGCTATCATTTAACATCATATGTCTTTGATGTGAGGATCCTTATGGGGAAGGGAATCGTCACATGCCTTTTCGGGTTGTGTTGTTAGGACTAACTACATAGAATATTTTTCTATAACGTCATGGTGGATATCTCACTATGATCCCTAATCTCACTTGAGCTATACTCGGTGTTAGAAACAAGGGATTACAGGGATTTTGGGTCACCATCTAAGAATAGAAAAATCAATATTAAAGAGAACATTCGTATTAAACTAATGATATGTAGTTTAACATCATACAACAAGGTCTATATTGGCCTTATAGCGTAATGTCATTTGGTGAGGTCATTATGTTGTCACAAAGATCATAAAAAGATTTGAGTTGATCATGATTTGGGTGTTCTTGCATTCCGTATATGTGAGTGATGATAGAAGGTGTAAACTACAGTCCCTAGGGGAACATGTATCGGTAGGGATGACCCAGGTCTTGGAATCCATCAAGAATACCGAGAAAGGAGAGGACTCTCCAATGGGTGAATTTTTCTTTGATTGACAGTTGTTTTGTAGGCGACATATGCAGAGCCATCAAGGCATGATGTTCATATCCAAATACAAGATTCCAAAGGACACTTTCCTTCCATCTGAAATGGCCATGAATTTTTATGGTGATCCAATTTTCCCATAGTATAGAGCCTGACAAAAGGGAAATTTGTGTCTAAGAATGAATGAAATACCAGACCATGATTAACCATGAACAATGGGAGATTCTATACATATTTAACTCATATTTATAAGGGGAAGTAAGATATTTTGACTTATTATGAGTGGGGGGGGGTTTGTGTGGGATCACGTAATATTGAGAATCGGGCCATATGTGAATCATGATGAATCTCGTACTTTATTATCATGTGGTCAAGGCCTTTCATGGATTCCCCGCACAGGTCTAGCTTATGCATGGGGGAAGGGGCAATTGTTTTAACAGTGTATGGGCTGAGATGCTAGATCCAAGATTTAATATGCATCCTACAGGGTCATGAATCAAGTCATACATAGTTATCAATGTTCCCTACAAATATTTGGTCCATGCATAGGTAAATGGGAGGGAATTTATATATTTTCTATTTTTATGTCGTGATGTCAAATTCGAGCGTCATTACATATCCTCCAACGGAAATAATAAAGTCGTGTGTAGTTCTAAACATTCCATGTACCAATATGGCTCGATCACAGGGGTAGGAGAATTTTTTATCTTATACAGGTGTTGGGTCTACCATATTTCTCAATAATTTGTTTTGTAAGGGAATCCTTACCCCAGATCCTAAGCTCACATGAGTTGTATTGATGTGACAAACATGGAGTGACAAGGGTTTCCCTCGTAAATGAAGGTAGACAGAGGATTTTATAGAGGAATTGTTTAGTGGGGGATGGGACAAGATCAAGGATCGAGGAGTCTCTACATATCCCACAGGGGAAGGAATCAATCCATAGGTTGTTCTCTAAGGTATAATGAAGTTTATCATCATGCGATTAGGATGCTTTGTGCTATGTTGTTTAACATCTTGCCACTTCGACGCTATAATGTGTAGTTTAGCATAATTTAATGAGGAAATGAGTCACAGTTTAATGTCATGTTTTATGGATGTGTTCCATATAGTTTAACATCACGTGGATTTGACTATAACTCATAGTTTTGGGTCATAGTGTTTGGACCATGACATCATAGTACTATAACTCATATTTTTGGGTTATAGAGTTTGAACCAGGACATCAGAGTACGAAAATTCATAGTTTAGGGTCATAGAGTTTGGACCATTACATCAGAGTACTGTAACTCATAGTTTAGGTTCCTAGTGTTTGGATCATGACATCGTTGTCACTATTATGTGAAATACTTCTTTAGACATGTGGAATTTGTGGGAGCCCTGATGAGTTTCTCGTCCATTAATATTAGGGTGTATGATCCATTAGAATAGACCATATGTATGAAATATGGTCCCTCCCAATTTGGTTCAAGATCTAGAGTCTTCTTCCGAAGTATCATCGAGGTTCTGAGGACTAAAAACATCTCTCCTTAGAGGAAGGATCAAAGGAAAACATTTTTTATGAGGGCTCATGTGATCCAATTTTGTTAGATTTCCAAATGGAGTAAAGTGTGCATCTGTTTCACATATAGCTACTCCAACTCAATAAATAATATTTTGGATTTCTCGTCCTTGGATATTTGATTGAAAATGGTCACATGAAGATATGGAACGCTAATTTCAATCTGCAAGACCTCCTCTGCCCTGTATACAAGTGAGTATGGGGTTGCATGTGTGGTAGTGTGGGTCATGGTCCAGTAATCCCAAAAAACATGAAGGAGGTTGTATGGAAATTATTTCTTATCCTTATCTACCATCTTTTGGAGTATGTTGGACAGAGTCTTGTTGAAATCCACTATATGACCATTGGTCACCGTATGGTAGAGGGACAAATGAATGGCTTTTATTCCAAAATCCTAGTATAATTTGTCCAACTCAACCTATAAAAAGTTGGTGCCGTTGTGCATAAATATTATATTAGGTTCACCAAATAAGGTAATGATTTTGGCCT
This sequence comes from Viscum album, assembly GCA_963277665.1. NCBI lineage: Eukaryota > Viridiplantae > Streptophyta > Magnoliopsida > Santalales > Viscaceae > Viscum > Viscum album. The sequence continues at coordinate 1,975,896,275 of OY728133.1, forward strand.
TCACAAATCTAACGATGCTTTTATCCCTGACTACTTTAAGGGGTATGTATTTGGCCCATTTGGAAATGAAGTCAGTTTCTGTGAGTATATGAACATGAATTGTCTGGATGTGGTTGGGGGATTTTGTACCAAAACATCCATCCCCTAGGTAGAAAATGTCTAGGAGTGCTCAGCTGCATGAAGTAACTTCGGGGGTCGGTGAATAAAATTAGCATGAACATGGATGGAATAACACTTCTTGGCGAATATGGCACAATCATGTATCATAGTGGGCCAGTAATATCTGAGCATTTGGATTTTATGAGAGATCTTTGTTGCAGATTGGTGCACTCCACAAGCTTCGGCATGAACATATTTCATGACAACAGAAATATTTTCTCTATCAATGCACCTGAGAAGGACTCCTTCAAGGCCTCATTTGTAACAAACCTTTTCTTGTTTTACCCCATTATACAAGAAAAATTTGACTACCCTTCTTTAGACATGTTCCCTTATAGCCCTATCTGGTGGGAGTTCCCGCTTCCTAAGGTAATTTGCAATGGGCATCATCCAGCCGGGCATGTGACCATAAGGCTTAGAAATAAGGCTAATTTCTTCATTATCCTCCATATTATTCGGGATAACTGACAAGACCATCTGACAATGGTGTATGTTAATGACTGCTTAAACCCACTCTAGATCATCCAAGGTTGTAGCTTCATTTTCTAAAGCATCAACTTGAGAATTTTTTGACCGAATTATGTAGGCCATAATTATTTTTGATGGGAGTTCATCCATTAGTTCTCGAACATGGTTCATCAAGGCGCCAATAATTATTTCTTAATGTCATAGTAACCATTGACCTATTTGATGACTAGATCTGAGTCACCTTTTATCTTCAGCTGTCTTTCTTCTGCATGGAGATCCAATTCTTGGGCCACAATGAGGGATTGAAATTATGCTTTATTATTAGTACACCCTTCTGAAAGTAGAAAAGAGTAAGGAAAGGATGCCTTTTTAGGGGATACGAGTACACATCCTCGCCCTAATTTTTTATGTTTGGGATCCTTCATCCTTTTCCATTTCAGGCTTCTAGAAGCACCATCTAAGTACATCTCTCATGTCTGGGGTCCTCTTGGATGAAAAACACTTCTTCATCCAGAAGTTCAACATTCAAAGGTGGATTTTCTTTTGAGGGGTGGTCTACTTGGATGGTTACTAATGCCTGGACTTTGATGGAATTCTAGGGTATGTACCATATTTCAAACTAATGTATGATGCCCTTTCATCATTATAGGCATAAAGTTATCCTAGGATGATTGAGGATATATTTGAGTGGGCTATAGTGGGAGACCAGGTGGAACTCATAGAGCTATAGGTAAAGCCTGTGTTTTTGAACCGTGAAGATTAAGTCTAGGAAGTCCTCTTCAGTATTTTAATAACATTTTTCAGCATCAATCATTATTCAGCTGAGGTAATAGTTGTTGTTATCACTACCATCATCATTATTTTGTGCGAGGAAGGAACCTAATGATCATTCCAAGGTGGTTCATACAAAATGAGGGGGTTCCCCTCAACTGGTGCTAGTGGCCTCAGGTGATATCTTTTATGATCATCAAACACTTCTTGGAAATCATTATCCCACTCATATGTAACCCCTTTCTTCCTTAACATGGTGAATGATAAAAATTTACCCACCATGTTGGATATGAAGCATCAGATGTAGGCTTAGTACCCCTGGAGACCTCCCAAGTCAGTGTGGTTACGAGGTGGGGACCTTCCAAGGATGTATTTTTTCTTCTCAGGGTCAACTTTGATGTCACAATGGCATATAAAAAACCCATGCAATTTCACAGAGGTAATGCCAAAAGTGCAATTTATGGGATTCATCTTTAAATTGTGTTGTTGCAGTTTGTTAAACATAGTTTCATGATTGGATAGTTGATTTAATCATTTTAATTATTTAACCACCATGTCATCGACATAACACTTAAAGAATTTTCCCTGTAAGGTCTTCGAAATGTGATTCATGGCTCATTGATATTTGGAACTAACCTTTTTTAGATCAAAGTGCATCACCTTATAACCGAACACTCCTTAAGGAGACCTAAAAGTAGTATCTTCTACATATACTTGGGCAATCCAAATCTGGTTGTATCCATAATTTTCATCCATGAAAGAGAGGGCCTCACAACTCATGGTTGCATCGATGAACAATTCTATGATTAGGATCGGGAAATCACCTTTCATGCAATGATCATTAAGGTCCATCAATTAAATGAATATTCTAATCTATTCATTCTTATTTTTGAATAAGACTATTTTTCCAGTTAGATCAGATACTATATTTATCTTATGAAGATGGGTTTGATTATCTTTTCATCTTCAGCCTCTATTTTGGCAGCATGCATTAGGTGGGTCCTTCTAGCAGCATTCTTATAGCCCTAGTGATCTTCTGGTAATACCAGATGATGAGTGGATATCTCAAGATAGAGGCCCAACATTTCTGTGTAGCTCCTACATAACACATTTTAATTCTTCCTTATGAAGGTGGTATATGCCTCTTGCTCCTTGACAGGCATAGAAACACTGATCAGAGTGGGTCATGGGTCATCTTTGGTTCCCAGGCTTATCTCCCTATCTTCATCAATTATTGCGGAGACACCTTCTTCGAATGCCGGAGGGGCATTTTTTTGGTCTACTTCTTCTTTTTCTTCTTCTTCATCCTCTTCCTCTTATGATGGAGAGAGCATTCTCAAGATGAACTCTCCAATGTTATGATAGAAATTGACTTTTTTCCATAAGGAGTATGGTGAGGGTAGTTTGAGGTCTCGAGGATGGGTCAAGAGAATATTTTTGGGAATTTTATTGTCATTACAAGAGTCAGTCTGTTATTCCGTATATTTGGACTTTGTGGCATAACAGAGATCATGCCTAGAATTGATTATATATTCATACTTTCACTTATTCATTCAACTTGGTTGATGGGTAATACATACTCTTCCACAAGTTACTAGAGGAGTTTGTAAGGAGATATTTCTAATCCATTCGGGGTAGTAATCCAATCAATGTCATCGTCCAGAGACTAATTCTACTTCAGTTCATAGATCAGTGAGTAAATGTAATGTGACTCAAAGGACTCAAATGGGGATTTATCGGTGTGAAATTTCTGGTTTCCCCATTAGTTAAATGTTTTATTCACTGATGGTATGTTAATGAAATGGTTGTTTTCTGATGCAACTACTGCCTCCCTAACAGAACGTTGAAGGCCTTACTTTTCCTTACTACCAAGAACTCATAATATAACATGAGGTCTCCTATCCATGTTTTATGCTTTATTCATCCCAATGGTTCTTATTGACCTTTTTCGAATCCCATTAGAGTTTCTGTTCAAGGTTTTAAGCAGTCTTCATCATAGCCTAGCTGACGAAGCATTCACTATGAGAGGAGGTTGAATCCTGAGCTATTGTCGATGAAAATCCTCCAGACATAAATTCCATTTATCTTGTTGGACACATATAAGGGTTTTATATGACCTTACATGCTGTAAAAATTATCCCTATTTGAGAAGGATAAGATTGCATGAAATTCAATGGGATTGGACTCTTTCTGATAGACTTCATCCTCTACTACATTGGCCTCGAATTCCTGGGGCTTAATAAGGTTTCAATGATTACCACCCTAATATCTACAAACATAATTAACACATCTATGATTGATAGCTTTGATAGTATGGAATCCAGCTACTTTAGAATATCATATTTCTTCTCTAAGGTACAAACTTAATGTCTCAAGGTTTCACTTTCACAGACACATTAGGGGCTTCAGCTTTGGGCATAGATGGTTTGACCTTTGTGAGAGCAGTTGGTGGTGTTGCGGTCGTTTCGAGGTTTGGCCGAATAGGTCCACATGTATTCCATGGATGATTTGATATTTTATCATCCTTCAACTAATACTCCAAGATAATTGTTCTTGGATTTCTTCTGGTGGGGGTGGAAGAGCATTCTGGTTCTTTTTGTGTCTGCCGGATGGTCCTTCCATGATTTTTTTCAATGATAGTGGTTTGAGTTAAGGCATGGAAAGGAATTTGACACCTACCATGATCATGCCTTCCAGAAACCTCAACCCTCTAGAGCCTCTTATTCCAGATATCTGGTTGGGTGTGGGGAATTTAGCCTCGTATTCAATGTCTATATCATATAAGGGGTCCATCAAGTGAATGACATTAATGGAGCCAAAGATCAGTTCTTGATTTGATAATGTTTCTATCTGAATGCCTCTTTTTGATAGTATCTCTTGGTGGGGCAGTCTCATTGTACAGTTTGGTAGGGAAGTTCCCATTGTACCATGTTTGTTAGTATGAAGTCCTAAAGTTTCAACACTGACTTTGGCTTTGGTTTCAAAAAATCATATTTCTTATGCTTTCTTTCCCTCTAGCCCTTTGAGGTCTATAGGGTTAAGGATGATGGTTGTGTTGCATCAGGATATTTTGGGGACACATTTGATTGTTTCAACTATTCCTATAGGATTCCATGAACTCGGTTGACTATTTTATAGAACATCCAATTGTCAAATTTTTTCTCCTTCTTACTAGAAACTATTTTTCATTCCTCTTCCTCTCTTGAGTCTGAGGTGGAATCATACGCCACTTGTGTTGGTGGAGAACCCAACTTCACTTGTCCGGAATCCACCATATTTTTTATGAGATTCTTGAAGAATAATTATTTTTATATGGTGTGTCCCAGTATTTAGTGATAAGGAAATTAATTTCAATGGTTATCAAGACCCACTTTATCGGCTCTCTTTGGCTCTGGTAGCCAAAGAAAGTTGCAATTCATGGAGGCTATTATGTAGCTACGGTCTATGTCATCTCAGAATGATTAGAATTCTTTTTTGTTCATAGAATTGATTTCATTTAGCACCTCATCACTCATATTTCCAATGTGGGGTGGTTGCTGGAATCTAGGGAGTCCAGTACGGTTTGGTGGAGGCCTCGCAAAAGGAGATGGTGTTGGGGGTGTCTTACTTGTGACGGAATCAACATTATCTTTTACTGTTATTTTCAATGGGGTTGATGAGGCCACATGAGACTTGATATTGGTTCATTTCAAGGAGTCTTATAACCTTTGGGAAATGTCATATAAATCATGGTACCCACTTGTGTACTTCACCATGATGAGTGGTGTTCGTAATTTATAATGAAGAATATCGATCCACATAGTGAGAATTTCATCTTAGGGTAGTAACCATTTCAGGGAATAAGTCAGGACATTCCATCTAGAAATGATGTATGAGACTCTTTCATTCTTTATCAGCTTTCAATGCAAGAAGTCATTGACCGTTGTCCTAGGTAGAAATGATCTGAACTGGAAGAGAAACTATCACTGAAGGTCCTCCCAGCCAGTGATGGAGTTAGCTAGAAAGATAGTATACCATACGATGGATGATCCTTGCATGGTTTGAATAAATAATCTTATTTTTACTACTTCGGTGTGCCCATAATGGGGTAACTGTAAGAGGCATAATGGTTTAAATTTTGTTTTGGGTCCCTCGAGCCACTGAATACTGGGAATACGGGGTTTCCGATGTTTGGTGGTGGTGGAACATTTCTCACCCAATTAGGGTAGGGTTTGCGATATGGTTTTTTCAGAGCTAGCCTACCCTCCCTGGCTTCTTGTCAATCTGTTAGATTCTCGACGTTGTTCAAGAGGCCTTGATGCATATCCTACCGGGCATGATCATGGGATGGTGTGGTGTTGGGAAAATATCGGCATTCAGGCACTGTTGGAATTTGGGGTGGATACCTATACAAGGGTATCCTTTATGGTTTTACCAAATTATATTATGGTTTCCATCTTAGTGTGGGAAGTCTTTATGTCCTTCTAGGGTCAGTTTTAAGTAGTTTGACCGTCCTAGTTACAGATTAGATCATTCATCAAGCTTGACTTCATTCATCGAGATGACTCTGTGTGGCAAGGGCACCTCTTCTGGGAATAATTGCTGATGTTCCACATGGGGAACAAATCTATCAAGGTAGCTCCCTCAATACATATTGCCATTAAATCACCCATTCTCATTCATTTCTTCCTCCTTCTTAGTGAATCCTTCCTAAAGAGTGAGGGGAACATTCTCATGTGGAGTAGGAGGTGGGTCACAGAAAAACTTGTATTTATTCGTCTCCTTGTTGGGGTTTCGTGAGGGAGGTAGTGACAGATTAACTGTGGGGGTACCACAATTTAGGATAGCTCTCTGGTTCTGGGTGTGCACACCATTAGGCTTGGTGTGGGGTGCCTCTAGGAGGGAACCATCTTCTTTTGTGTCCTCTCCCTCTGTAGCATTTCATGTGAGATCCATGGGGTTCATATTTACCACGTTCATCGATTCATACTGTATTGGGGTTGGTGTACATAGTTTTGAATGGTTGGAAGGATTTAAATATCCTTTGTTGTACTTCATCCTTCCATTCTATGATATTATTCAGGTTTCTTGGTGAATATTGACCCAAAGGGATCCCTTATCCACCTCATAATGCACCTTTTACTTGGAGGGTGTGAACCACAAGATGGGGTGGAATGGGTGAATCCTCTACTCATCGTTCTTCTTATATGGGAGAAGAAAGATTTCCTATGTGTGGGAACATTAGGAAAAAATTCCCGCAACCCTATGGGATAGGGTTGTTCCTAGTATTTTGTAGATGCGCTACGGCCTAGATTGGTTGGTCTTATGGGGGGAATTTTGTCATAAAAATGCCCCCAACCCTGTGGGCTGGGGTTGTTCCCGCATTTTGGAGGTAGCTGCTATTATTTCCACTTTTTTGATTTCATGAACTTCTGCATAGATGTGATCTGAGTATGAAATTGGACCATCAGGGAGTCTATGGGCTTTTGAATACATGAGCACTGCTTGTTGGTTGGCTTCACATAGGTGGGTAGCCTGCTGGATTTTCTCTGTTTCCTAAATCAGAATCTTTTTTATGGTCTGATCTCTTTTGTCCTGACACTTTGGAGACTTACTATAGGTTTTTATTGTTGAGTATCCCATATTTCCTAAGAAGGTCTTTCATATTATTGCAGCCTTTGGGTAATGACATTGCATAATGTCATTTCCAATGAGTTTTGTTGGATGGGGCATGGGGTGAAGTGTAGAGCTCCATTTTCTCCCCATCCTCAAATATGAAATCCAATTAGGGGGTCACAAATGTGGTGAAATAGCTATTAAAATGCATGGAGGCAAGCCAGTTCAAGGTTTTTTTTCTTTCTGACCATGGTTGACATGAATAGGGAGGGTTTCCAGGTCAATTAGACTGTGAAGATCCCCTAACATGATGACATGGTCAGCACACCCTTCATAGGGTAGAAAATTTTCTTTCATCTAATGAAGCATAATCCATATATTAAGGAAAATGTCATAAATACATTCCCTAGAAAACTCCTCTAGTATGTCAAAGTGATAATTGTTTATAGTCCAATACAACACATATATGTTATCCTTAACCAGTTGTCCTCTCAAAAACAATATATTTTTTTGTTGTTCTTCAGGGGGCCACTCTACTTGATATGCCCTTCTTGACTGCTTCTTAATAATTTTTTTCCAATCAGCTGGGCTGGTGGGAGCCTCATTGATAAGCGAATGGAATAGGGGTGGATCATTAGATGAGTATGGACTTGGACCATCTTTAGTTGAGAAAGGATATCAGTCATCATAGATAAACTACATGATATGTCTGACTCCATCTTTTTGAGCATGTCAGCATTGGAGGGATTTATCACATTTGGTTCGGCAAGGGGAGGAACTTCTTCCCAGTATAACTTTTGATTGTGGGAAGGAACTCCTTAATCAGTGACTCAATGTTGAGGACTACCATAATAAATCGATACCCAACCATAGGGAGTTTCCATGGGGAACATACCTTGGGGAGGACCACCAGGGTGGGATGGAGTGAGGGTAGGACCCTCTCGCTTCATGATGTCACTAAGGGGTGGACCTTCTTGATGACTGCAATAATGGAAAGGACAACTATCAAATCTAGATACCCAGATGTAGGGAGAATTTATACAGTGTACATCTTGGGGAGGGCCTTTTAGATATTCTGCAATGAGGGTAGGAAATTTTTTTTTCTTGAGGTTACTATGGGGAGGACCTTCATAGCAACCACCATTACGGGGAGGACCTTTGAAGTGACTATCGTCAAGGTGAGGACTACCATCATGACTTGACGTCTAACAAGAGGGAGAAGCATATATGTAATGTATACCCTAGGGAGGACCATCAGGGAAGATGATATTAAAGGGAAGACCTTCTTGATGTCTGATATTCAGTTCAAGGGGAGGGCTACCCTAATGTGCATCAGGAGATAGGCTCTCATGATCGATATTTCCTGGCCCATGGAGTAAGCCCTTTTGGTTGCTCTAGGGAGGGCCTTCAGAGCCTCTCGCAGTGACATTGTGGGGAGGATCTTAACAACTGCTACTACTACTTCTATAATTTGGTAACGGACTAATATTTTCTTGAGCCTTATTTGATATATGATTGAGGGAATCAAAATTCCCAGATTCCTGCTGTATGGGATCATGTATTCACTATTCATTTTCTAGTTGCCTTTGGTACATTTTATTTTTGGGAACTCTCTTGTGGGTAAATGAGGTTACCTGATGTTGGTAACAACCTTAATTTATGGGTCCCAATATTTTTGTTCCCCGTGATTCCTTAGAGATTTTCAGATAGGAATACTGAGTTTTTTAAGGGATATATTCATACCTTGGAGTGGCCACCATGTTGGACCAGTGTCTGACAACTAGAACATGTATATGTTCTTGATCTGCTTGTCCTTGTATCGTAAGATAGTGTTATCGAACCTCTTATACTGAAGCATGGATGCATAACTCCTCTGGAGTGACTGGCCCATTTTGTGAGTAAGTCATTCCATTTGAGGATACCAGGTTGTGGGCTTGGTTTCTATCCTTTTCCGCAGATGCAATAATGTCTTGTCATGTTTGGATAATATGGTCTTGGATTGATGTCTGATCTTCCATCATTACTAGGATGTGCTGAATTACATCTTTGGATGGAATATGTATGAAGGACCATTTTGATATCAGATCATGATTTTGTGCTTACTATTGTCCTCTATGGGTTTCTAGAAGATTATGGTATTTATCTAGTGTCATGATAGATGAATGAGTTTGCCACCGGTTATCTTCTCTTATTTCCATTATATTTGACGGGTGGGCTTCATCTTCTTGAGAAAAGATTTTCATCTATTTTCTTGTCTTTGTATTAGTCTCAAGGTCTTAATTTGTATCCCTAGTAACTTGAATATGATCATATATTTTTTCCACACTATTTGTGTGGCGGGGTTGATATGCATCAGTTGGTATCGGTGCCAACATATAGCTGGTTGTCATCCTATTTAGATGATGGTCTTGTTGCGCATCGGCAAATATCTTCTTCTGCCTGTAGTTTTCCACTATATCTACATAGTGGGATTGGTGAGCACTAGAAGGAATCTGCATGTGCTCGTATTGTGCACCATATTTCTATGGTGGGCTTTAGTGTAGGGGGGTAGAGTTGTATGTTTGCCTATTGGATCCTGCCTCATTTGTATGGTGTATTTTTTTCTTCATGAATCAGGGTAATAGAGTGTTCCTGATTCTGTATTTTCCACCCTTGGTGGGAAGCACAAGGGGCCTAGTTCTCCTGGACTTCAGAAGGTGCCCTCGGTATAAGGACATCTATAGTTTGAGGAGGCTCGGTCATCCGGTGTCGGAGAAAATTCTCTCTTCCAAGTTCTTGTGAGTAGGAACCAAGTGTAATTGAGATGAAGTTATCCATATTAACTTCATATTCATCCCTTAGATAGTCGAGGTACTCATTATTGCATTCTGGGGACAGTCTCCCAAAACTATTTGAGACGGACACCGAGGTCGCCTTGTGCTGGGGCACCAGTCACGGCTGAGGAGGTGACTGGCGAGTATTCGCAGATTGTGGGTCATGTCTTGTGGCCTCCACTATGGGGAGAGTACTGTTTTGTTGGTACTCCTTAATAAATGTTTTGGATACCCAGTGCTGAAGATTCTAGGTAGGTAAGGGGGTTCTGGTCTTCATTAGGGCCCCAGCTGCCTGCAGGATCACTGATGCATGTGTCTACAATGGTTGTTGGGATGTCATTTTAATATAAGGTTGCTCTGCGGAATCCTTTAATATACATATATGACATACATACCACATAACCCCATCAAAGGAGCATTCTTTTGAACTTATTAATATTTGACGATTCAGTTTGGCCTCCTCCCACCCCCTTTTTTTTGTGAGGCAAAGAGGCTTGAGTGGGGTAAAACAACCACCTTGGTTAAGGATTCACGTCGGGTTCACCAATTTTGTTTCGGCCCCATTTGGTGCATTTCAATTTGATGATAAAATGGTCATATGAGAATCATCATCTTTCCCTCTTTCTAAAGATGTTTTCTCGTCAAATTCACCATTTCTTTTGTTTTGACATGTTATACATCATTATCCTTTGAAAGAAATGTTGTATTAACCCCACAGGGATTGGGTAATTTACCCCTATGGTATTTTTTATGAGATCCCACAGTCAGATGGTCCCAATGGGAAATTTCATGGGGTCAACTACTTGTGCAATCTATCCTCCTAGGATATAAATTCCTTGGATTGTCTCCAACAGGTTTATTCATGGATCCCGAAATATCAAAAGGAACTGGTATCCCTGATTCATGGACATTATTTTCAATGGATTGTTTTTATTATAAAATTATTTTCACAACAACACTTAAGGACTCCATTGGTAGAGAGGATGGGAATTTGGTCCCACCACTCCCCTTTTGGGGGGAGGGGATATTTCCTATTCTGGTACTCTCTTGTAGATTTATGTCATGTTCATATGTTCATGAATTCTTGTTTAATTCCCAAAGAGTATTTCCAAGGGTTACCCTAGGATTTCTGGATCGTCATATGCATACATAGATTTGATTCTACGGAGGTAATGCTGAATTGAACCATACAACAGGGCACTCTGATGTTTATTGTCGTCTAGAGGGAGGAAGGTTACGTGAGGATATTATTGGACCTATAGGATGGGTTTCCTATGTATCTTCGGGAGTGGAATCAGAACCCATGTTGTTTGGAATTTTTGGATCTTATGCATAGAAGATACCCATTTTAGAGGACATGATTAGGTCAACTCTTTTGTAAGGGCAGCCATTTAAGATTGGCCTTCAAGAAAGTGTCCTATGTATCCTGGTTTGATCCAAAATTAGAGTTCTCGTATTTCCAAATCGTTTGGGGAAAACACTTAGAAGCTTCCCATTTGAGGGGACTTGATTAGGTGAACCATTTTTAAAGTTCATCCTTTTGAGCTCAGGCCTTCAAGAAGGTACCCTACATATACTGGTTTGACCAAGAATCAGAGTTCTCATAGTTCATAATTGTTGGGGCTTAGGAATATAAGCTTCCCATTTGAGGGTACATGATTGAGTGAACCCTTTTTGAAGGAAACCCTTTTGAGCCCGGGCTTCTAGAAGGAATCCTATTAGCTTGGTTTGATCAGGAATCAATGTTATCATATTTCATAACATTTAGGACATACGCGAATATTTTTACCATTTGATGGGATATGATTGGGTGAACCCTTTCGGAAGGGAATCCTCTTGAGACTGGACCTTCAAGAAGGTGTCCTATGTATCCTATTTTGATCCGGAATTAGAGTTCATATAGTTCAGAATTTTTGTGTCATTCGCATAGAAGTTAACCATTTGAGGGGACATTATTGGGTGAACACTTTTGGAAGGGCACCATTTTGAGATCAAGCCTTCAATAAGGCATCCTACATATATTGGTTTGATTAGAATCAGAGTTATCGTTGTTCATAATTGTTTGGTCTTATGCGTAGAAGCTTCCCATTTGAGGGGAATTGATTGGGTTAAACCTTTTGTAAGGGTTCCCTTTTGAGATCAAACCATCAAGAAGGTTTTCTACATATCCTAGTTTGATCCGGAATTAGAGTTATCATATTTCAGAATTGTTGGGGATTATGTATAGAAGCTTCCCATTTGAGGGGATATGATTAGGTGAACCCTTTTGGGAGGGCACCCTTTTGAGCTCAGACCTTCAATAATGAATCCTACCTATCCATGTTTAATGAATAATCATAGTTATTTTGGTTCATAATTTTGTGGCTTATTTATAGAAGATTCCCATTTGAGGGGACATGATTGGATGAACCCTTTTGGAAGGGAACCCTTTTGAGATCAGGCCTTTAAGCAGGCATCCTAAATATCCTAGTTTGATCCAGAATAAGTGTTCTTCTAGTTCATAATTGTTGGGGATTACGTATATAATCTAACCATTTGAGAGAACATGATTGGTTTAACCCTTTTGGAAGGGCACACTTTTGTGCTCGGTGCTTCAAGAAGGCTTTCTATGTATCCTAGTTTGATCATGAATCAAAGATCTCATATTTCATAATTGTGTGGATGTTGTAATTGTCACAAATCTCTAAGCCCATGTGAGTCATGCTTGGTGTGAGAAACAAGAGGATGTGAGAGATAAAACCATCCACACACCTCCTCTCATGCTTATGGGGAGGGAGGTCCAAGGACGAAAGAGGCGAAGGCGACGATGGGAGAGGGCGCGGAGAAATGATCCTTTTAATGTGAAATGGAATTAAAGGTAATGTGGCTCGACCATTCGAAATACTAGGGACTTACCTTAGTGGGAGTGCTTCAGAATGCATTCTGGTAAAGGGGAAGAGTTTCATACTTGTCATAAGGGGAAGCGAATAAAACCCATTTGACTAAACAATATTCCTAATTGAATGGAAAATAAGGTTGACACTATTAATCCCCAGAACAGGGAGGTTAACATCGGCATCCCAAGGTTGGACTCTGGTTTACCATGGTAATGTACATTTATAGACATCCTTGGTCTCTGAATTGTTGTGGGAAGAGCCTTTTTGACTCTTCTTACCATGGGTATGTAGACTCAAGGGGTGTGTTGATGTACCCGATGGTTTCATCATATGGGTCTGGTTGCTTTTGAGGAGGCTTTGTTCTGATTTCAGGGGACTAGTTTATGGAGGGACTATGGAGGACTAAACGGTAATGGAGGGGTGATATTGGAATCAGAGGAACGAATACCCGTAAACACCCCATTTCACATACTATTTACTTATGCGGGATGGGGGAAGCTCTGCATACTGTAGTGGAATGCTTGAAGAGGGGTCGTCAGTGTACCGAAGTAGTACACAGGATGGGGAAGAGACCATCATGAACCATAGTGGTATATTGTCCAAAATACAGTCTGTCACACCACTTTGGGTTCTATCTGTGTACTGATGCAATATGTGGCATTGAGTTAAATACACATAGTATACACTACACAAAACACCATGCTGAAGGAGGGTCTGGGGGACTATAATTCATGGGGAGATCATCCGTGAGAAATATGTGGTTTGCAGTTTCACCAATTAGGATTTAAATTCACTTATTATTATTATGTTCCCTCATTTTATGGTTTGTGGATGGTTGTACCTACAGAAAACATGGTTTGTAATTATGGACTTACTGATGATTCAAGAATAAATTTATTATGTTCTCTGAATTCTTTCTTCCAACCTCTGGGGTCCCCTTTGAGCTTTCTTTATCCGACCTCCCTCAATTAATACTGTGCTCTTTTTATAGAGCATTGGGGAAATCATATCTATGGGAAAGTGACACCATTAGCGGTGGCCCATGAAGAGATATCATGGACCGTAGAAGACTCAACCATTCAGGTTTTGTGGAGGCTACAGTTTTTGAGTCATGGTTCAAGAAACCCTACTAGTTTGCTTCATCTACGAATTTATAAGTTAGTGAGATGGTATGCAGATGGCCTTTGCGTGCATTATTCCTTTAGCAACACGGTTCGCAATCCACTGGGTTTGTTTCCCATCACTTTATACTCCAGCTCCTCATGGGTAGTTCCGTGTACCAGTGGTTTGTGTATCATGCTGTCTACAAACCCTTCTCGGTGATGGTATACAGGTCACTCAAAATATTTTAAAAACATGATTTCCTTCATGTTTCTTTCGAATTTTGGAACTCAATTTTACTCCATTCTCTTTTCTAGACTTGTAAGAATTATTTCTTCCTTCTACAATGTGATTAGGGTGTTTTTTCTTCCCTTAGTGATGTTTTCAGGACCCTACAATGTTATACATCTTATGTTAATGGAATCCTGATAATTACTTTTTGTAATATATATTTATTTAAATTATGTGGCTATCTAGATAATACTTTTCTAATACCATTGTTTCACCATACCAATCAATGCCTTAATTTCATGTTGCATGACCTCTATTTATAATCCTCTAAACAATAATCCTTTATAAATGTTTAAAAATTATTTGGTATCCTTTTAGTTTTATTCCTCATCTTGGAAGACACTCTAATAAAATACATTCAAATTTGTTATCATATTTTACCACTATCTTCTTGTGTATTATTGTCATTTTATTTTTCATTCTTAATTGTTTGGATTTGATTGCACTTTTTATTAGTATGAAATACCAGTTATTCTTCTTGTTTAACTATACCAATCCTATTCTTCTTCCAATATTCAAATCAAAAAATTAAGTAATTATGGCGAAAGATTTTACAGGCAGTGATATTTTTAGTTTTGGTGTCACATCATTTGTAAACATCAATGTAAAGGTTAAAGACCCAATTTATCAATACTTTGAACTAATTGACGCTCAAATTGATTGCTATAATTTATTTTTTTGGGCTCTTATTCATTAATTAAAATATTTTATTAATGGTTAAATTCTATTCATTATTTAAAATATTTAATTAAATGGGATAGAGGTGAAAATGGTTGTTTTAATTTATATTTTTTAGAAATTTATTCCTTAATTGAAAGGTTTCATTAATTGGGAAATTCTATATAACGACCCATACTTTACATAAATTTTTATTACTTCATAATTGAAGCATACTTATTCTAACATATAACAAAACCATGATAATTTGGTATAGGTACAGTGTCTTTAGAAACTGGGGAATATAAACAACTATTTCATAAAGCATCTACATTGTCTCCCATTTAGTTCATCATATCTAAAGTACCTTTTGGCATATCCTACATAATACCCATCTTCTTGACCTATGGAAGAGAAAACATTCAAAAGGGTGAGCTCCAATGCTCAGTAAAGGTAATCAAGGAGAACATAAAACAATCCATAAACATTTGAATGAAAAAAACATGAACATAAGCAATGACATAAATCATGGAAGTGCATAAGTAATGGATCATAAAGAACATTAATCATGATAAAATAGCATGGGAATAAAACATGTGATTGTGGAAACCATTAATCACTTGTTATGATTTCCATATTAGCCAAGGCATTGCCGCCAAAACCATCATGGTGGACATAGTCCATTACTGAACCGGGTTTACCTATTTTTCCAGCCCTGTATTACTTAACCAGATCCACATGTCGTTCTAACCATGTCTATCTCATTAGATATAAATCTTTAACCAATGTATTTGAAGGAGATATAAGTCTCACCAATCTCATAATTAAATAATTCTTACTTGTTCCATAAAATAATCATAAATCATTCATCAAAACCCAATGAATAAAATGGGTTTCATAAACATCATCCCATCATAACGTAATCCATATAAAACAAATGGATATCATTTAACCATAAGAAAAATAAAGCCGTTTAAATAATAGATACACTATAATTGAAACATAATAATACTAAATAATTTCATCTTAGATGGAAAATAGTTTTGACAAATCACTTGAAATGAATTCTTGAGGAAAATATCCTTTCTTCATCAATTTTTTCCCATTATTAACATTTCATAAAATTTTAAACTAAAATAAGTTAAATTAAAAATAAACATGAAAACATTTAAATGAATCTTTATGGAAATAATGTTCTATGAAATCATAAAAACTCATTCATGTCATATAAGTTAAAAAAATATTTTTATTGTACTTTGGCCGGAAAAGTCAAAAAGTATCTCGTACTGAAAAATAAAAAAGATTCCATTCATATATTTTACTAACAAATCACCAATAGTTAATATTGGATTTAAAAAATTTTATGAGGATAGAAATAAGATTAAATATTGAGGAAACATGGATGTGGGTGATAAATATGCCCCAGTAAATTCTGAAGTATAAACAATCTCGGATAAAAATGAGATTGTGAGATTTTCCCTTACCTTAGGTCTGATATGATTCATACGTATCCGAACCTACTGTATAATGAATTAAATAATGTCATTTACTTATTAAAGAATCATATTAGTTGTTAATATTTCATATATGGTCATATTACTATCTTCTTATTAGTAATATTTCATTGCTACTTGTTATTCGGGTGTTCATTGCTTTATGTTCTTATGCGTGTTTTTTCGAATATATTATTATTCATCTTTTTATGTTATAGATAACTAATTTAACTAATTTTATTAGTGTAATATATATCATATTTATTCATTAAATTCATTTATATAATCATTATTCAATGAAGATCTTGTAGAAAGCATCGCATCACATCGTTGAGACGGTAGGTCGTACGCATGCACAAGCGATGATATCATTATTTTGATATTAAAATAGTATATAATTGGATAGTTTATAATATATAAAGAATCATAATAATTTTATATAGATTATTTATATCATTTATTCTCATTATCATACCCATCCCAATGATGAAATGTCTGAATAACAAACTACACCATGACGTGGAGATGGTAAGCCGTACGTACGCACGTGTGGTGACTTTTTCATTTATATGATGGATAAAATAACTAAAATGGTTGTACCATTTTTATAAAAACATCACAGCATATATAAGATACTGGAGTTATTATTTTTTAATGGATAGAAAAAATAAGGAAGAAGTTGAAGGATAAAGGAACTTGAAATAGTTGGTGAGATATTTACCTCTTCCTCGGGTTCTTCCTTTTGATTTGATCAAAATGGCTCCATAGGCTTGATTTATAACCAAATTAAGGCATCTAGGACAATGGGAGGATAGTTTAGAGGGTATAAGGGTAGGTTTTGGCTGATCCTAATGGCTTTTTATGTGTTAATTAGAGATAATGGATATTTCCCTTTTATAAGAGGTGTGAGGGGCACCTTAGAAAAAATGTAAAATATTATTTTATAATAAATTCATATTAGGTTTATAATGGATCCAATGTGACATGTTTCTAGGATAAGGTTTGTATGGGTCAAAATAATCTCATCCAATAGGTTTTAGAAATGTTTAGGTTACCATTTTATCGTTATCATTTAGATTTAACTCTAAGTTAAATAATTTAACTTTTATTGCGTCTTCTATTATTATTATACTATATGGTTAATAAACATAAAATAAACTACCAATTGAACCCCAATTGGTTCATTAATGTCATATAAATTATTATATAAGAATTTTTTGGGATCCTTATCTTTTTAATAATGTTATATCAATTATTAATTTAATATTTGTTTTAAAAACTCTTTTATGTCAATTTTGACAATATTTTGTATTTTTTTCGAAATTGATAACAGAATTATTACTAAGAATAAAATTCAAATAATCATCACAAATATGTTATATTAACATAAAAAATTATTAAATTCATAAAAAGTCTATAATTACATTTATTTTCGATTTTATAATTTCAATCATGTTAATAATTCATTAATATGGTACTTACTGCATCATCATTGTGTCATAATTAAATTAAACTATTTATAGTCTAAAAAATATAAATAAAATATCATTATGTAGGAAATATTTTTATCTTTATAATGAATATTTATAGTCTAATTTATCTTAAGTATAACCCTATATTAAATTATTTTTACTTATTAAACATTTATTTTAACTCTTTTAACTGTTCTTTGAAATAAATAATAATAAATGTCCTAATCTTATCCATGTGGATCGAAAGGGTGAAATTGTATTCCTAATGTTGTTTTTCATCAAATTAAACTTATCCAATATAATTAGTATATGTGTTAGAGTAATAATAAAATCATTTTCCCCTTAATTACCGTATTTACTTTTTATTGTGGCAAATAAAAGTAAAAAGTTACTATTCACAAAAAATTATTTTTATCTTATTAAACCACAACTTACTTACTTATATCAATTATGTCTTTCGGATTTTTGGAATTCCACTCAAAAAATTTGTAAAATTACGTTTTATGTAAATTTGAAAATTCTCCGAGGAGGTGAGTAAAAGACGGTCAAAAGTTCAATAAAATTTTTATATTTCTAAAATTCTTATAAAATGACTCCAATGAATTACATTGAATATATATAGGTATTATTTATCTATTTTCACTTAAATAAATTGAAATTAAATAAATGTATATTTAAATAATAATTCAATATTAATCAATAACTCAGTGTTTTCACTATTAATCAAAAATTTAATGTTTTCAGAAAAATATCAAAAATTCACCCAATGATAATTTCAATATTCCGAATCCAAAAATGAAGTCAATTTTGAAAGATAAAAATTTATTAAATTTTAAAAAATGGATATTACTATTCGTAACAGCTAGTTTATATAATATTTTAATAACATATCGTTGTTTAGTGAAACTCGATATTGCGTACAATGCAATCTATCGGGGAAGGGTTCTCTTGTGTGTAATGAAAGCCAAGGTAGTGTTGCGTATAGTGAAAGATTCCTTTGGAGTTTCTTATAATATAATATATAAAAACAAAATATTTCTCATAATATCTCAGGGTGTTACATTCAATCCATTAACTCTAAGATTTCATTTAGTGGAAAATTCTATGTGGGTTGTTTTAATTTTTACCTCATAAAGATTCTTCTTATGAAACTAAATTTCATTTATGAATTTTCCTACCTAGATATATCATTTTCCAGGTTTATTCTGCCACTAAAATACATTGGTAGAGTTTGAATTTCATAATTTCATAATTTTATTTTTTTACATATTCTCAATGGTGTTTTATGGGAATTTTTTTTTGAGTTAGAGAAGGCATAAAATCCCCTTTGTTGTGAACCGATGATTTTTTTTTATTTTCATCATTTTAATTAATTATCTTGATTCTATCGATGGTTTTTTCCATCCATCCCATCCTTTTTCTATTTACTCCATGTTTATATTTGATACTAGAGAATTATTTATAATTAAAATAGAAAGGTATAAGATATGTAATGAGAAGGAGATTAGTGTGTTAATAGTTTTTTTCTTGTGTTTTGAGTTTATTATGTTTTCTATGTTTATCTTTGATGCCACTCATGCATTCTATTACCTTTTCTTATTCTATTCCTATTTTCGTGTTCATGTGAACATATTTGATTTTTCTCCCCCATTAGATGACATCAATGCTTTAATAACATGTTTCCCAGGATCATACGTGTAGAATTCAAAACCAACTCTAATAAATACTATATTTTTTATTATAAAAACTAATATTTCTTTAATATGTTCTTTTTATCAAACTCAAAAATTGACTTCATTAATTGGATGATTTTAAAAATAAGTTCTATTAGGTGTGTGATAGTCACTTATTGTATTTCTATGTTGTTCAAGAAATATTTTTAGTATTCATTGAATAATTTGGTAATTCCAAGGATTGATATTTCATAATGATATTGGTTTTTTTATGGTGGGGTGTTACTGGAATTTATTTACTTTTAAGTAGTTTAATTTATCAAGAGATTTTTTATTTTCAATTTTTATTTGGTTATTTTTTATGTTCCCATTTCTCTTTAAAAAAGAAATTGTTTGAACTTTTTTTATTTTTATCATGGGTGTAAATGTTTTTAGTGACAAAATAAAACTAGTTGCATATGAATAAAAATAACTTGGTAGTAGAATTATATAGGTAAGATTCTTTTCCTACTGACAATTTTTTATGTAAAAACCATTTCATCAATTTGAGTGCAAATATACGAATAGTATCACATGATTTGAATCATATTCCCAAGTACTCTTGACATGCAATCTATTTTCTTAAAAATGATAGTTTAAATATGGAATAGTGAATTAGGGTATCCATTTACAATTATTTGCGATTTAATGTTATTAAAGTGTGTACCCAAGTCCTAAATTGAATAACACTTTTACATTATCATATCATGTATAAAATGAATCGTGGATGATGTATTCTTACCATAATAGTGTTGATATTTATGTTTCCACTATTTTCTTAGTATTTCCAATAGATTATTTGTTATATTCATAGGTTATGAATATTCCTAGTTATGTTGATAATCTTAAGATACTTTGACAATAATCTTAAACATATATCTCATTTTCTAGGTAC
This sequence comes from Viscum album, assembly GCA_963277665.1. Taxonomy (NCBI): domain Eukaryota; kingdom Viridiplantae; phylum Streptophyta; class Magnoliopsida; order Santalales; family Viscaceae; genus Viscum; species Viscum album. The sequence goes on from OY728133.1 coordinate 1,975,916,578, forward strand.
ATAATATTGATCAGGTAGAGATGATGTCTGAATATCGAGTGTTGGGGGTTCATAAGCATTTAAACATCTTATGAAGTATTCACATGGTGATTTCGAGTAGTGGAATCATAGGGACTGGCAAAACAAATGGACACCACATGTTTTAGGTTTCATTGGTTATTTAAGATCATTTTTATTGGTCTCAAGACTTGTGATCATTATCAAAGTTTACTTGATCACGTACATTGATTTAAGATGAAAACAATGATACATATGTTTTGGTGAGGTAGTTTGTGTTGGGTGTGACATTGTTAGTATGACATTTGTTGAATTATTAAGAAAATATTTTTCACATCCGAGTAGAAGAAGATATATCTCTTGAACCTAGTTGACTAGGATGGCAGTACCTTAATTAAATCAATGTTAAGGGTACATGAATTAAATTCCATCTGAAATGGCCATTAAAATAATATCTAAAGAGTATAAAAATGATGAAGCAATGCATGAATCTGTCATCATGAGATATCTTTTGAAAAAGAAGTTAATTTACACAGTGCACGCTCATAGGATGTTGTAATTACTATGACATTACTTATATCATTAGGGACCTTGATATATTAATATAATGTTTTCTTGGAATGTTATTATAACTCACTACTATCAAGATAAAGACCCAGATGACCACACGCAAAATGTATTCATAAGCTTGACCAATTCTATAAAATTGGAGTTTTTGAACATTGTCATCCCCGCAGTGGGGTTCAAGTAATGTTATAGATTAAAATATTATATGGAAATAAGTAAATTTAATATTATTCAGGCTTGGAATAATATCTATGGAAATTATTTATTTATTATATTTATTAATTATTTAGTGAATGTTAATAAAACTATTTTTTGAAATAATATAAAAAATTTCATATTCTAGGATCGTTAAATATTTATGTGGGTGAAACAAGTTGTTTGAATGTCTCATATTTTATTATGTAACACTATTTTAGTGTTACAAGTATGTGTTAATATACTTATGAATATTACAACACAATCACAATGTCATATGTTTTTAGGGTATATTTGGAAGGTTAAAATTATTAATGAGATAATGTGAAAATTTTAATAAGTTTAAACTACCTAGAAAAGGAAAAATATTTTAAAATTAATGGGATTATTCATTCCAATGAATTTCAGAGTTTTTATCACCTCTCTCTCAAGATCAAGAGAGTGACACAGAGGTTTGGGGCATCCCGATCGAAGTTGTCCCACCCAGATTGATGAAATGAAGATCCCATGATTGTATCGATGTCAAAAGCAATTTACCACTCTATGCTAGCACCCAATGTTTGAGAAAACTTCTCTTATGTGTGTAGAATATCTCGAGGTATCCTCTTCTAGTACCTTCAAGTGATGAGCACCAATAATGAATGAAACATGATTCCAATTGAAATTTGAATAGGTAGGGTTTGGATTTATGTTTTGTGCATAAATTAAATTATATTGGATCAAAGCGACTATGTGATTATTTAATCCAAACATAAATTAAATGTGTGAAGAGGTTGATGTTATGGTCTATTTTCCATATATAATGATTCAATACGACATTGGATGACCGAGATATTTCCATCAGAGTATTGATAGTCATATTTTTTGGTCTTTTTTTAACCCCATTTTTACTCGGATCAATGAACTAAGAAATTTTTGGTGATTCCAGGTGTTTCTATTAGGATCAGGTGGTGGTAATAGTGTAATTTCAGCCCGACCCAGACCAAAACGGGTCGGGCTGTGAACCACTATTTGTTCCAGGCCGTCCTAACCCAAACAAAGACATGATGCGGCCCGTGAATGACCACGGATGGGCCCAAAATGTGGGGTCATGATTTTTAGGTTGGTCTATGGACAAGACCTTGTCAGATTTTATTATTTTCCAAAAAACTATTTTAAACATTTTTGTAAATGTTATTTTAAATTTTTTAACTGTTTCTATTTTTTTTTTATGTTTTTTAAAGAATTTTTTTCAATGTGTCTTTTAGTAATATTTCTGAATTCATTTTTTTAAGACTTTTTTTAAATGATTTTTAAAAGTATTTTATATGTTATTTTGAAAAACAATTCAAATATAAAAAAATTATTTTCATATTATTATTTATGAACATTTTATATTTGAAACAATTTTCGTTTAATTATCAATAATTTTACATGTTTTAAATTTCCCCCTTCATTCATTACATAAGAACCCTCTCATACTCAATGTCACATACCTATTATTGTTATAATATTTTATTTAGTTCAATAAGAATCTAAAATATATACTAGTTCTAAAAATAATTAAATGTAGAAAAATTTATTTGAAAATTTTCAATTAAAAAAATGAATCTACGGTGACCGCCCTGTCTAAATAACCTCTAACCATTGTAATAATTAATATTAAAAATAATTATAAATCATCAAATAGACAAAAAATAATTTATTTCACAATAACCCTATCAACCTCTACAACATATACTTAGTATAATTATAGTATTTTCCTTAATTTAAATAAATACAAAATATAGGTTATTTTTGAAAATAATTTAAGGTAAAATGATTTATTTTGAAATTTTCAATTAAAAATACTAAACTATGGAGACTTACCTATCTAAATAAATACCAATAATAATAATAATAAATAACATTTATAAAAATTATAAGTCATAAAAATGACCTAAAATTACTAATTTTTAATTATTTTAAATAAATAATCGAATGAAAATTAAATAAAATTAATACAACATTCTATTTTATGTTTTTTCTTAAAAAAAAGATATTATGGAATGGGAGGAGGTTCACACACACTGATGTTGGGAGGTGTCTTGTTTTTTAGTTTTTATTAAAAGATATATAAATTTCATATATATATATATCAATATATATATATATATCAATATATATATATATATATTAGGGTTTTTATAGTTTAAAACCATGTAAACCCCCACGATCCATTTGTCCTGGAGAAGCCTTAGATGCTTGTGTTTGGGGGTTCGAAACTCCCTCCCATTAGTTTCATAGTTATTTTTTTGAGTGAGTGAGCTATTTTAGGTTAGTACTCTTACAAGACAAAGGGATAACCACATTCTAGTTAGCCAGGCTTGATGAATCATAAACCTAATCTTTTCCCGGCCCAAGTCGGTTATTGTCATTCCTGGACACTCAGTCTTTCTTGATGTGCTAATCCAGATTTTGAGCCCCCATGACAAAATTACATGCCTATATGGATATTAATTTCTAGAAAGGTGCGTAATTCCATACTATTTTGAAATATTCTTTTATTAAAAAAATTCAAAAGGAAAAATAAATATTCTTTGAAAAAAATTAAAATAAGACAACAAATAAAAAAATGGTGGATCCCGTTGATGAATGGTTAAAATAAGAAAAAATAATTTGGCGGTTTAGTGGGTTGATAGATAAATGGCCCAAAAGGGACCACGTTCATATTGAAAACCCTATTCCAATTGGCTCGAGTGAATATTTTTTTTAACAGAATTGATTTTTTAATATTTATGATAGCATCAAGAGTCTCCCCCCATCATCGTTTCACTATTTGCGTGCTACATGGGGTTCATTGACCAATCAAAGCTAACCCAAGTTGTGCTCTTCCTGACCCTCCCAACCCAATCTAGGCTGAGAAATGGCTTTGAACCCCTTTTATGGGATTTTTATTTACCCTCAGATCGATTTTGTTTTCTAAAAATCATGTTAATTTTTAGATTGTATTTATATTTATTTCGGGTATGTATGACTGATCGCATAACAATTCACTATTCAATTTCACCATGACAGAGTTAATTTAAAAAGGTTTTGTATGGAATATTCCAAATGTAATAATAAATTGAAATTTTTGTTTTATTCAATTAACTAATTTTTTTCACTCTTAAAAAGGTAAATTATACTTGTTTTGATATTTTCATTTAAGGTGGAGGTGATTTGGAGGCCCCATATATGATCTATAAAAAAATGGGCCAAACTGCATGACATCCCATGGACATCTATCTACTATTTTGATCATTAAAAGAATTACATGCATCCAAATGGGCTGAAACATTTTTTTCCTCTCCAAAGAATCATGATCTACCAATCTTATCAAGGAACCAAAGCCAAATTCGACTATCCGGTGGCCCATCAGAACCATTTTGTCTAGGGGAAAGAATCTTCTTGAATTCAAAAGTTTGTTTCGGTCTTTTGACCATATCTCCCCTTCCCATTGACTAGTGGTAAAAAACATCTATATGGATACATTAAATAATACATAAAAAAGTCTTCTCATTTTTTCAAGTCGTGATATGGATTTATTAATTTCCCAAACTAAGACACAAATGGTATCTCAAAAATATATTTCTCAAAACCATGTCCCATTTTGGATATAAAAAGGCACTATGGGAACCACTTTTGTATGTTAGGCCATGAAGAGAATATCTTACATTTTGGAGTCCTAGACGAGTATCCTCATCATCATTGAATTTCTGGAGGCCCCTATCATCATAGGGAGATCAAAAATTATGAAAGAGTTCCACCTGAGCTTCCTCCTCCTCCCGATATCGATCTAAGCAGTGGGTGATCATTGCGAAGGAGCTACAAACATGAAGAGGGAGTTCCGACACATAATTCTCTACTGTTTTGTTGTATATTTTAGTTTTTAATTGTTCTTTTATATTTATCATAACTTGATTTTATGTATTTAATAGAAACACTTCTTATTTCATATCTAATCGGTGTGTAATTTTATGTGTGTTACTTTTGTTATTCTGATTGGACATCATATTAATCCTCATCATTCCCAAAAATTGGATATTTCAATGTTACTTGAAAAACCTAAATTCATGATTCTGGTCTGGAACTCGACTATATCATTTTTATGTCATGTTTTAGTCATATATGCATCGGTTTAGGGTTGTGGGTACCCAAGTCCTTGGTTAACCCTTAATCAAAGGATTACACAAAAAACCTAATAATCAATTAAGAACAAGGAACTTTTGAAGTGGTGTAGTAACTTAGAAATAGTAACATACTTATCATATATTTTCATAATCTACATCTTTCTCAACTATTAAACTCTTTAAATTAATTTAGTTTCATAAAACTATTTTTCAAATCACCCATAGTACTTCTTATTAAAAACTCACACTCTAAACCCACCAACGCTCAATGAGAGATGACCTAGGTTATACCCTAGACTACAAATAAACCATAAAACCATAATTAATTTTATGGGTCATGAAAACGCGTTCAAATTTTGGTGTCATTTCCAGGGAGCCCTTTGTTTTTTAAGTGTGTGTTTTTTATAATATTTATCTAAAAATTTTTAATGTTATTTGTTTTTTCTTATACCATTACCTATATTTTTGTGTTCTGATTTATTTAATGTGTAGGTTTTGTGCATGTCCCATTCTAATCCATGATATTTACCACCTTTCATACCCAAACTGTAGAGGGTCTTATGTCTGTGACCCTGAGACTCACAAGAGAACCCTTTTAAGGAGGACACACAAGACAACAACATTCTTCTTGATCATTCATATTCTTCTTTAGAACCTACATCAAAACAGAATTAAAATTTTATTACCTTGATTAGAATAATTGAACACTAAAATAACTAACCTCACCTTATGTCGTTATCCAAAACACATATATTCAAATACAAGGAGAGGCACCCATTTTTGAATTAAAATCAGGTCTAATTCACTTTTCGCCAAGATTTTATGGACTCACAAGAGAAGACCCACATAAGCATTTAAAATAATTTCACACATTTTTTAACATTAAAACCTATTGATGTGGGTTAAGAATAAGTAAATCTTAGATCATTACACTTTTATTAAGAAGATACTACAAAAGATAGGCTTTATTATGTATTTCCCCAATAAGAAGTTAGGCAGACATGAAATGGCTTTTTTCTTGAAAAATATTTCCTAGCCTCTCAAACTGCAATAATAAGAAAAGAAACATGTGGTATAGGAAAATATCAAGGGGAAAAATGTTATGAATATTTAGAACGATTTGAAAGATTGTGTTCATGTTGTTCACACCACTAAATAAGTAATAATATTTTAATACAATATTTTTATAAGGGTTTAATTCCAATTGATCGTAACATGATTGATGCTGCTGTAGGTGGAATTCTAGTAGATAAAGCTCAAATTTCTTAAAGAACTCTAATTGAGAACATGGAACAAAACACACAACAATTTGGTATAAGGTCTACAGTACCCATTCAAGGTGTTCAAGAGGTGAAAAGTACTGAATTTAAGAAGAAGGTGGACACAACATTTGAATAGGTATGTACCCTTTTGTGACAACTTCGTCTCTCCCATAGAAAATATATAACTCATCCACCCATCCATTGTGGAATCTAAACTTCTAAAACACATTATTCTAACCAATTCCCCAAATTGCAAGAAACTTCTACGAGATGTGAGGCAATCTTCCTAGGACGCCCCTATAACCAACCCTTTAGGCAAGAACCATACTATCCATCCAACTCTGGGTGGAAAGAAAACCAATATTATAGGAAGGGGGTATTAAAACAAGCCTCATAAACCATGTAACCAACAAGGGAAGAGTATCCATCCACCAACACTACCTAGAAATCTTCAACCATCCCAAAGGACTTTCCAACCGCCCCTCCCAAACCCAAGCCTATACTAGAAGATATAACAAAAAAATGGCTTTCAATGATCTCCAATTACAAAAAACCACCCAAGCATCCATACAAAACCTAAAACACAAATTAGGCTATGTAGCAAACTCAGTGGGTGAAATTTAATGTCACGGGTCAGGTAAACTACCATCTCAACCAGTATTCAACCCCAGATATAGTGGAAATGTTAGTGCCATCTCCCTTAGGAGTGGAAAATTGATGAATCCTCCATTAAATTCATCCCCTCTTAAGGATACCTCCATCCTAACCATTAAAAATGTTCCAAATGATGAAAATACTTATCCTTTGAAAATACATTACAATGGAATTAGTGTGTCTTTTTATGAGTCACCTATCTCTACCATTCATCTTTCATTTCCCCAAAGGTCCACCCAAACTATAAAACAAAAGGAAACTGAACATGATAAGGAAATATTGAAGACATTCAATGTGTAGGTTAACATCCTCTTGATTGATGTCGTGAAGAAAATTCCATGATATGCAAAGTTTCTAAAGGAGATTTGAACACACCGAAGGTGACTTTGAGGTGATTAGAAGGTGATATTGTGTAGAATGTTTCATCGTTGATAGATCCATCACATCCCACCAAGTGTAATGATCCTAGAACATTATCAATTTAATTCACCATATGTGAGTACACTTATTATAATTTTGTGATTGATTTATGTGGTTTTATAAATGTGATTCCTCACTCCATTTACTCTACATTGCTTTCTAGGGAAACAAATCACACTAGAATTGTTGTTCAACTAGATAAATAGAGTATTGCACACCCCTCTGGTGTGTTAGATGATGTTCTTGAGAGGGCTCAAAATTTAAATTTTCTTGCTGATTTTTAGGTGCCTAAAATAGATAATGATGGGATGAATGGACATGCCCCAATTATATTGTGGAGACCCTTCTTGAAAACCTCTAAAACCATAATTAATGTCCATTATGGTACATTATCTATGGTGTTTGGAGGTGATATTGTCAACTTTAATATCCATGATTCTATGAAGCACCCCTCCTAAGAACATTCATCTCTCTTTTCTAATTCTCTAGATGTACTTCCTCCCCTTGAAAAAACATCATTTCATTCCCCTGATCCCCTATCCGAGTTTTCTTCATTGATAGAAATGCTAGGAAATGATTTGTGCATTTATTGTTTAGTGGTATAGAAAAGTTTCATGCATGTTTATTGATTAATGATTTAATGAACACTGATGATCCAATGACCATCAATGATACCGATCATCTTGTAAAATCTCATTCCTCATCTGAGAATGATTCTATTGAGAAGTTAGATGAGATCAGTGACCTCTCACTTTCACACAGACTCCCATCGATCCAAAACCCACACTAATTTGAAATGAAACAACTACCTCAAGATTTAAAATATTTATATCTTGAGAATTGAGATATGTTTTCCATTATCATTGCTATTTCACTCCCTCCTAAGCATGAATTGCGACTGTTTGAGCTTTTGAGGGAGTATAAACAATATTTGGGTTGGACACTTGCTGAAATTCCTAGTATTATCCCATAACATTGTACCCATCATATTATATTAAATGGTTAGGATAAATCAGTGAGGTAGGAAAAATATTGACTGAACCCAAACCTCATATATGTTGTGAAAAAGGAGGTAACAAAATTATTAGCTTCTAGAATCATTTACCACATCTCTGACAACCCATGGGCCTGTCCCGTTCAAGTAGTACCTAAAAAAATGGCCATACAGTAATCAATAATTAAAATAATGAATTGGTTCCAACTCGTGTGAAGAATAGTTGGCATTTTTGTAGAGACTATCACCAACTAAAGCAACATACTAGGAAGGACCATTTCCCTTTTCCATTAATTATCCAAATTCTAGAGAGTCTAGTGGGTAATTACCACAACTATTTCATTTATGGGTAATCTGGATACTTTCATATCCATATTTCTCATGAAGATCAAGAAAATACAAACTTCACTTTCCCCTTGGAATCATTTTCATATTGTGGATGCAATTTAGTTTGTGGAATTCTATGGGTACATTCCAACGATGCATGGTAAGTTTTTTTTCTGATTACCTAGAAAATTTCATGGAAGTTTTCATGGACGATTTCACTATTTATGGATACACATTTGATGAATTTTTTTGTAGTCTTGGTACAGTCCTACGTCCCTGTATTGAAAACAATATTGTATTAAATTATGAGAAATGTCTTTTCATGGTGCGACAAGGTATAGTTTTGGGGAATTTCATTTATAGGGATGGTAATCAAGTAAATAAATGAAAATTGGATGTCATTTATTCCTTACCATTCACCAAATATGTATGGGATATGTGGTATTTCCTAAATCATGCTGGATTTTACCATTGTTTCATTCGGGACTTCAGTAAAATTGCACTCCCGCTCCCCCTATTTCTCCAAAATGAAAAATAATTTGTTTTTATAAAGAATGTAAGGAAGCTTTTAATATGTTAAAATGGAGTCTCTTGTCACACACAATAATTAAACTACCTTGGTGGGATTTATCATTTGAGATCATGTGTGATGCCTCTAACTATCCAGTTAGGGCAGTCTTATCATAAAGGTTCGATCGAGCTCCACATGTCATTGCTTATGCCTCATGTACTTTGGACCCTTCCCAAGAAAACTACACAACAACTAAAAAAGAAAGGCTTTCTATTGGTTTTTCCTTAGAAAAATTTATGTCATACATTTTGGGGCCCAAAGTCATTTTTTTCTTAGACCATGAAGCCCTCTAGTATCTTCTTAGGAAATCGGAATCCAATCCATGTATCATTCATTGGATCCTCCTGCTTCAAATATTTAAGATAGAAATTAGAGATAAAAAGGAGCAGAGAATGTAGTTGCTGACCATATCAATAGGATCCCCCTATGCTTGGACATTGACTCATTCCCCTGTATTCTTATAAATGATATGTTTCTGGATGATCAATTGTTCCGAGTGAAAGATGATATTACTTGGTCTGCTGAAATTTTAAATTATTTGGAAGCATCTTTCATTCCTACTAATTTAAATAAAAACCAAGCTAGACGTCCAAAAAATGAGTCATGTTGGTATATTTTGGATGACCACTACCTTTGGCGCACATATAGTGATCAAGTCCTTAGGTGATGTGTTCCTGATAGTGATTTTCAGGTTGTCCATAGATTTGGCCACACTCTTGCTTATATGGGCCACTTTGGTACCCAACGAACTTCTTGCAGGGTCCTTGATTTGGGTCTCATTTGGCCAACAGTTTTTCCAAATGCCATTATTTTTTAACATCTTTTCCTCATTGTCAAATAATGGGGAATTTCTCTAAACAAAATGAAATGCAATAAAAACTATTTCTATTTCATGAAATTTTTTATGTTTGGTTCATTGACTTTAAGTGTCCATTTTCCAATTCCTTTGGAACCTTGAACATTCTTCTTGAGGTTGATTATGTGTAAAACTGGGTAGAGGCCCCAGCCACAAGGACATATGATTCCAAAATAGTTGTGGACTTTTTGAGAACATAGATCTATTGTAGGTTTGGAAAACCTAGCTTCATAATTAGTTGCCAGGGTTCTCATTTCTATAACCAAACACTACAATCACTTTTGTGTCAGTATGGGGTTGGTCATAGAGTGCCTACTTCAAATCACCTACAGAAAAATGGTAAAGCCAATGTGTCATATAAAGAGGTATTAAAGATTCTTGAAAATGGTTTAACCTAATAGAAAAGATTGGATTGTTCGAATTGATGATTCATTATGGGCCCACCATACTGATTTCAAAACTCGCATTGCAGTGTCATCCTCTCAGCTTGTGTTTTGAAAGAGTTGTCACCTACCTGTTGTAATTGAGAATCAGGCCTACTGGACCATAAAAAATGAAATTATTATCTTTTTGGTTTAGTTTCTCAATGTAAGTTACTGGTTCAGGAGCTGGTGGTAATGAGTAGAGATGTATATGAAAACTCCAAGATTTATAAGGAGTGAACCAAGGCTACCCATGACCATCTTATACTTCATCGTCAGTTACACGTTGGGAAGAAGTTCCTCCTTAACAATGAAAGGCTAATATTGAATATAGGTAATCATTGTTCCTGCTGAATTTTCCCATACACTATTATTAATGTATCTTTATTTTGTGTTTCTAAGGTTCAAAATGAAGAAACAAAAAAACATTCACTGTCAATGGGAAGTGGAAAAAGCACTTCCATAAACCCTTTTCAATGTTTGCGATGGAGGAACTCCCTGTTCAAGAAGTCATGTACAAGTGAAGCACACCAGGTTTTATCTTTCCTTATCACATTCTCAATTATTATAGTGATGACACTGCACATTCTAGGTGTGAGAGTGGATACATTCCTTGTATCATAGTATTTTCATTTTAATTATTCCTTCTCATAATTTTCTCCTTATTTATGGTATTTTATCTTTTCCCTATGTTTTTTGGTGCATTAGGATTTTCATTTTCTTTAATATTTATTCTATTTTTCAACTTTTTATGGTATTTTTACTCTCCCCCTTATGGTCACCAAATCATAGAACTTAGTGAAAATTCATGTTGAAATGATTTATTCTATATTGATTTAACATTTTATGAAAGACATACCTTTGTTATGGATTGAATGTTTGTATCAATTTAACATTTGGGAGTGATTTTTAGTAAATTGGTTTTCTGTCAATGATAGAAATGGTTGCATCACTGTGAAACCTTTGAGATGACTAATTCCCCTTGTGTGTGTAGTTTTTGGAAAAACTATGTCACTAAAATCTCCACACATTTTTTCACCAAACCACAAATTGTGAATATTTCATACTTAATAAATGGTAAATATATGTTTTTTTAATATTTTTTATCTTTGAATGATATTTCCATACATTTGTTCCTTATCTGATATGTTTCATTATTGTACTGGATTGACCTATATGTGTGTACCTAATGAATGAATAATGTACAACCTAAAAAAATTAGTTGTGTCTTGGGTAGGTCAAAAATCACTCATCCTCAACCTTTGTTATTTTAAAACTATTTCAATTATTGTCATAAGGAGATCAAACAAGGGTTGAGAGATGAGTGTGAGATTTTTCCCAAGTGAAACGTCTTAAAAACCAAAAATAATAAATGAGAGGATTGATGAAATGTGAATCATATTGGGATATCTAGGTCCGGAGATTATGGTTTGACTTCCATGATTACTTTTGTGAGTGGGTCTTGAAATTTTATTTCAAATGATGAAGGGCAGGTTCGGTAGAAAAATAATTTAAAGATGAATAATGTTTAAATAGCCTATATTTATTGGATAAAAAAGTGGAAAGAATAACATGGAATAGTTTTCACACACACACACACACGTGGAGAGTTAGTTGACTGGTTTAATTTTTAATTACTTACTCAATTTGGTGTCATTAATCAATTTTATTTTCATTGTGATATGATTTATGAGATATATTTTTCAATTTTCACTAGGAATAACTCTTTGGTGTGGTTCGTGCATTGATCAAATTACATTAATAAATTTAAATTTCCACAAATTTTAAATCTTAATGTTGTTGGGAATATATACATGCATCATTTTTTTGGATATGTGACATTTCCCAGGAGTGCCAATGTTTAGGTGTGGGGGTGTCATTGCATAACGATTAACTAATCAATTCCACACATACACCACTATTTTAAACTAGTCTTGTGATGAATATTAAAAATATAATAATAAATTTAACTTAATTTTTTATTCAATGAATAGATTTTTTCTCTGTTAGAAATGGAAATTATACTTTTTTTTATATTTTCATTGAAGGTGAAGGTTTTTTGAAGGCCCCCGAGATGATCAGGAAGAAAAATGGGCCAAACTGAATGGCGTCCCATGGAAATTTATCCACTGTTTTGATCATTAAGTTAATTTCATGCATCCAAATGTGATGCAACTTTTTTTCCGCACCCAAAAAAACTGTGATGCAACTCTTATCAAGGAACCAAATCTCAATTCATCCATCTGGTGGTTCATCCAACCCATTCTACAAAGGGGACAAAATTATCCCGAATTCAAATGATTATTTTGGTCTTTTGACCATATCTCCCAATCCAGTTTTCTAATGGACACAAAATTAGATATGAACACATTCAATTCGACTAACAACATCTCTTCTCTTTTTTTCAAGTCGTGATATGGCTTTATACTATTCCAAAACTGAGACACTTTTGGTATCTCAAAAATAGGGTTCTCAAAACCATGTCCCATTTTGGCTATATAAAGGCACCATGGGAACCTCATTTGTAAGTTCAGAAAAGAAGAAAATCTCTTCTATTTTGGAGACCTATAGGAGTCTGATTTTCATCCTAGATGTTTTGGAGGCCCCTATCCTCGTAAGGGGATCAAAAATGAAGGAGTTCCACCCGATTTTCCTCATCCTCTCGATGTCGTGCTAAGTGGTGGGTGATTATTTTTAGGGAGATACACACTTGGTAAGAGAGTTCTGAAACATAATTATATTATATTTTGGTATTTATTTTGGGTTTTAATAGTTTTTTTATTTGTATCTTAACTTTTTTTATGCATTTAATTGGAACACTTCTAATTTCATGACCAATCAGTGTGTAATTTTAAGTGTGCGACTTGTGTTGTCCCGATTGGACAACATAAGACTCCTCTTAATTCCCTAATATTTGATATTTCATTTTTCCTAGACAAATCATATTTCATTCTTAGGGGTTTTAACTCGACTATATGATTGTTATGTAATGTTTTAGTTCATTTTTCATTGTTTTAGGGGTTGTGGGTAAGAAAGATCTTGGTTAACCCTCAATCAATGGTTTACACCAAAAAACCCTAGTAATCAATTAAGATCAAGGAACATTTCAAGTGGTGTAGTAACTTATCAATGATCATATAAATATCATTTATTTTCAACATATAATTCAATTTCAACTATTAAACTCTTTAAATTAATCTAGTTTCATAATATTGTTTTATAAATCACCCCCAACTTTTCATACTTCTTATTAAAAACACACACACTAAACACACTAATTATCCTTGAGACATGACCTAGGATCTACAATATACTATTAATCAACCTTAAAATAATAATCATTTTTATGTGTAACGATAACACGTTCAATGAATTACATTTTATGAATTAAAATTAGATATTTTTTTGAATTTATTTAAAATTCCATTGATTATAATTTATTGTGACTTTAATTTTATTATGCATTTATTTATTATAACGACTGATCTTGAACATCGACCGACCAATGTAGTCTCTCATTATATGTATATTTACAAGATCACTAAGCAAAAAACATGCATCAATAAAAATGAATTTAAGACACGATGTCTATTTTTTATTTAATGTATTGTTAATTTGTGTGGGTGATCATATAATATTATCATGTTAAATAGAAATTGATTTCATTATTTGAAAAATAATAAAACCCATCCAATTCACAATGTCTTCCATTACTTAAATTTGGACAAAACATAGTGTATGATGTCCTCATCAGCCTTAGTTGGGGGTGCCTCTAACCACTTATGCATTCTTATCTGAGCGATGAGTCAAATAAAATTTTCAAAAAATAAAGCCATAGCTGCCTTGCTTCATCTTTAGTGATAAAATGTTGAGTAAATCAAGGTTACGATTCCTAGAAGATGATACTTCACTCAACAGTTCAATGAGCCTTGAGTCAATGTTGTTGGTCACTCAAAAATACCACCTTGAAACTATATGAGTTGTGGTGTATCTATAACATAGACTGTGAAGATTGGTTGTAAGGATCCTTACTTGGTTATTCCAAATATGGTAGTTAAGGAATACTAGGATTTGATAAAATAGTGTGGGACATTTAAGAAAACAAAATATCTAATTTCTAGTAACAATTGGTAATCAATATAAAATTATTAATCTACTCATGTTTAATTTTTATGGAAAATGACAAGTAATATCATTGATACACTGTGATCAATACTGGATAAAGAACATGTCATCACCGGAACCACATTTTAAGAGTGGTACGTGCGCTTTCACAAATATGAAAGGAAATTATTTTAGATAGAGTCTCCATTACCTAGCCTGTCTCCTTAGGAAGTAAGCTAAACTCATCAATAACTCATTTTATTTCTATATAATAATGAAATAATCAATGTCCGAAGAGTTACAAAAGAATAATGAGGATATGGATGGTTATACCTTGTTGTCTCATCTCAGAGAAGTCTATGAGGAAGAAGTGAAGCGATAATTCTATGAGATTATGATCACACTGATCATGTATATATTGAAATATGGAACTCAATTCCGTCCTTATGCAATGAGGATGATATAGTACATTTATTTACTAGAAGAAATTATATTTAAGATTAATAAAAATCATTGTGTTCGTCTCATCCTATAATCTTTACCACCCAGTTTCTCTTGTTGTTAAAATTTATCAAACAAATAGTTTGATGAAACCACTTTGATATATTTTGGGGCAGGTTTGGAAAGAAGATGATAATTTAAATAAAATTAAATAATTAATTAATAAATTGAAAAATATGGAATAAAAGAAGAAAATTTCAATTAATTGTACACCACCAAATACACCTTCTCAATTTTTTTCTATGTAACCAAAGGTAAATATGGAGAGTATTGAATAGGAGGCCCCATTTACTTCGTATGAGGAAAGCTTGGCCTCTTGAAGCTAAAATAAAATGAAATGAAGCAGAAACAAGTGTCAGCTTCAATTTCAAGGATATTCATCATTAAATGTAATATTTCAGTAAAAATCCTTGGACATTAGGTGGAATATGTCACTTACATATTTGTTTCTAAATATAGGAACCAAATAAGTCAGAAATGTTATTATAAGTCAATTTGTGTTCTCTAAGCTGTTGAGAAAGAATGATACATATATTAGTGGAGATAATAACATGATTCTTACTGATAAGTGAATGGTTCTTGTGAAAAAATAATTTTGTGTTGAATTCTACAAAAAAAATTAGGAATGAATGTAGTTTATAGTATTCATACACAACCAATACATTAGTAAGAATCTAATATCTGGGTATGTAAATATGATTATTTGTATAGTAAAACTAAAATTAGTTTTCAACGATATAAACTGTATGGTATATAGACTATTTGGAGGTAAAAACCATAAGGTATTATTAACACATTTACTTATATAGTTTTGGGTAAATAAACCTTTAGATATAAAGGTCATGCACAGATCTTTCAGAATTAATTCATCGATCATTAAAATGGAGAGTGGATTTATTCCTAAAATAACATTTACTTATACACATAAAAGTTATGATATTAGTATTTATTATCAATGATGAGTCTTATATGCATACATTGATCATTAAAATGTAGTATGGAACAATTCCTATATGAACATTTGATTATACAAATCAGATTCGTGATGTTAGTAAAGAGAATCAATTATGAGACTCATGCATTGAAAACTATTCCACTATATTTTGATACATGCTCTGCCAATAGTGATGTTATCCTATATCCACATTCCAACTATAATTACCAATGGATATCATTTGAGTTATAATATCAAATAAATTTATTATTTCATAATAACACTTTTTTAGATGTAAAGAGTCTATTAAGGATAAGTAAAAAACCATACATGAAGGAAAACAAAAAGTGAATCTTCTTTATTATCCTAACGTTCATATAAGATATTATAAAAATACCTAATATAAATAATTTATAGTAGTGAGATATACAATATTTCTATAAAAGGGTACAAGTCACTATTTGAGAGAGTGGGAATAAGATCGAATTGAGTTAAGTCAATCCCAAAGATGAATAAAAAGTTTGAATATGACAAAGTTCCACAATTGTGTGATTAAAAAATAATTTTCAAGAGACACATACATTATAAGAAGTTTAACCCATAGTGGGAGTTTTATATTAACCATCGCGGGTGATAAATTACTCTTTGAGAATAATGAATTATAAAAGTAATTAGTAAAACGAAACAACCTAAAGTTGAAATGTTTAAATGAAATTCATTAATGGATTCCATGTAATGAGGTTCAGGTGCTTGTAATATTGAATGTTTCACATCTTGATACTGTGTTAGGTATTCAAGAGAATCATTACATGGGTGGACATGTTCAGACAAATGAGTCATGACTGATATATGAATGCATTAATAAGTATTGTATAAACATTGTATAATAGAAAAACGTTTTCATTGAACATCATGCATAAATCCATTAGAATTACAAATGACATAACAAAATTCCATGAACATTATATTAGGTATTGGATATTAATACCACCTTTCATGGAAGGTCATTTCATATGACCCAACCAGAAAAGATTAGTGACACCATATAATTCCAAAAAGTAATGTAAGCTTTAGAGATTCATTTATGGTTTAATGAAAGCATCGTGATCATAAATCATTTTCTAGGAATTAGAAAATACCATGTGTTTAAAAGAGGTTAGTGGGATCACCACAGTTTCAAATTAAATATATTAGTAACATGTATAAAATAATTGATTAGTATTTCAGTTAAGACTAGAATAAATGACACTCAATAAATAATTATTTAAATTATCATCACATGTTCTAGGGAACAATATATACTGATATAGATCTAAGGGTTTCTTAGATAAAGTCAAAGTACATATACAAACACGGTATTTGAAAAAAAAATTGGAACAATTAGAGCATCAATCTGTTACCAACATCACCTGAAATATATCTCTCCAAGAATACATGTATGATACATTAGAGTAGATTTTAATGGTGAAAATAAATCCATACACTTAGTTGATGGATCTATCACATATGTTGTGCTATATACTATATATGATATTGATAAAATATAATTTTATTTTAGGAAAACATCAGTTATATCTAGGTGAAATGTGTAGTAAGTAATTAGAATTGTCCACATTTAATTGTGAATGTGCAAGAGATTTATATGATATTTGGAGAGTAATAGTAGTTTTAAATAGACACAAACTAGTCTTCCAATAGACCATTTCAATCATGTATCATAGTTTGACTAAGGAAATTAGCAAGATAAGACCATTGAATCTAATGGAATCCATATCTATAGATATTGATTATGTTCCAAATTTTAATGAAGTTAAAGAAACAATATAATATATTCAATAATTTGTTATGGTTATTGGATTCATAAAATGTTATATAATTATTATAATTATAATAAATTTATTTTAATGATACTATCTAAGAATTTAAGGTTATAGTAGATGATAATATGATATACTCAAGAGTTATAATCTCTTGATGATTTTTACTCTTGGAGGTGAAGTTGTAGATAATATAATATCCATGTATAGACAACATGGAAATCCTAGTCAATAAATCCATAACTCAGTATAAGTATGAGGTTATCATCTGACAGCTAATAGGTTGATAGTAAGTTGGCTATAGTGTAAGTGAGAGTGTTGTAAAAGTGGGTTCCTTTGAGCCAACATGAGCTATAATTTTAGATTACCATATCATATATATAGTGAGTAGTGCATGATGTATTCTTACTATAAGAGTGTTGATTTTATACATCCACAATTTACATGGAAAAATCTATAGATTATTTTTTATATCAATAGGTTATATCATTTTTCATCTATAATGAGAACCTTGAGATACTATTATAGAGATATTAAAAATGTATTATGTTATATTTTCATTATACTCTATGAACATAGATTATGTTTGACTATTTGGAACTAGGTACACATAATCATTGAGACTTATTCTTTTGAAGTTTTCACATGGTGATCTTAAGTAAACGAGATCATGATTACTAACCCAATAATTGGAAGACCACATATTTTAGGTGACATTTTTTGTTCTTATTTATGATCATGTGTATTGGTCCCAAGACTTGAGATCATTATCAATGTCTTCGACTGAACATGAGGTATGGAACTGGGAAAATTTCCATATTTATAGATGGAAACACAACAGTGTTACAACAGGGGAAACAGAAGAAGGAAATCACATTAGGAGAGACCCATTCTCTAACCCACTCTATCCTACATGTCATTAAAACTAATTATTTTCCCATATACCTCTTCCCCCATGCTTATAACAAATGAAAAGGGAAAATTCCTTTAAAATATTCCCTAACAGATTCCTATTGGGACATTCCCTTCAGTTATTCCTTAACATCCCCATATCCTACTATGTAGGGGGAATTTCTATTGAGGTTTGATTACCCCTCCAAGAGTAAACTTTAATAGCCCATAATATTTCTATGGATCAAACACTTCCCCTCTTGGAATATCAAGCTTTTCCTCAATACTGAGTTAGGTAAATTGATTATGGATGAGGAAATCATCCTCTCCGGTGGAATGATCTGCTAAGAAACCATTTCATTGAATAAATAATTGAAATATGGGTAAACCATTGTTCTAGGATGTGTGGTGAGATAAATCATCTACTAGTTTGATAGCCTGTGTAGAGTCCTCTTCCAAAACAATCAGGAGAGTGGGTTAGGGATTTTGGTTCCCAATAAATTCCTTTAATTGTGAAACATAAAAGAGAGGATGAATCTGGGTAATGGTGGATAGATTGAGTTTATAGGCCATAGGTCAAACTCATATTAAGATGGAAAAATAACCATAAAATCAAGCCGAAAATTTTAGGTGGATATTTTGAGATAGTGTTTTATGGTGATGGGGAATGATTTTTACATATACTTGGTCCCAAACATGAAAAAATACATCATGCTGACTATGTGCATCCTGCTGCTTTAGAGTGTTCGGATTGAAGTAAATGATGTTTCAACTAAGTGAAGCCACATTGCGATCCTGTAATTATATACCAACAAACACCACCCAAACATAACTATGAATGAATAAGAACATAGTTGGGGCCTTGAAACCACATTCCACGTCATATAGAGTTGTTTTAATGGAACCATGTCATGTGGTATTGTAGTGTAACTTAGCTTATAGTATTCAGAAGGACCATTGTTTTTGGGATGGTCTATAGAAAAATAATGATGATAAGTTTCTAAACAATGTTGAAGATAAGTTTCCAAATAGTGGTGAATGACTTCTTTATAGTCATCCATCTGTGGGTGGTAACAGGATTTCAATTTCATCTTTTTCCCATACAAATTAAAGATATATATCTGGAAATGACTATGAAATAAAAAAGTCATGATCAATAATAAGGGATTTAGTAATTCCATTAAGTTTAACCATCTCTTTAACAAAAATGTTGGTCACTCCCTTTGTAACACTGTGGCCCACTAGCCAGTAGAAGGTCGGGTCACCACAACCCCAAACATGTCTCCATAGTACAAGGGATAGAAACAAGCACAAAGAATTCATTACAAAAATGGGATTCCTTTTCCTAGTGTACTTTTATGTGCTCACCCAATTATCATCGTGTAGTAGTGTAGAGGAATATAAAGTAAAGACTCTAACATCTATATATAACCATGCTTGAAAAAAAACTCAAGAGAATACATTCTAATATGACAGAATATACCCAAAAAGAAAGGGGTAAGATACACTCCCAACCAGAAATGAAGTACCATTCTGATAAAAAATGGAATAAAGTAAAGATGAGAGAGACCAAATCTTGATCACTGTGACCAACCACCATAAGTGGTATATGCACCTGAGTGTTACTATGCTTCTATGAAATCAACATTGATATGCATATTTTTTGCATAATACATGACATGTGAGGGAACATATGATGAAAGGGTGAGTATATACATACCCATCTTGATGCCCCAAAAACGAAAGGAGGGAGTAATAGAGATATATGATAAAAGTAGTCAACTCAACCCAAATTAAGAGTGAAACGAAACCCAAGAAGATATAAATATATTTATAAAAGAAACCCAAATGAGAGAGAAATATGATCTCCAGTTCAAAACTCATCCCAGGATGATGAGTCTAACTAAATCTCCAAAGGTCCATCATCAATGTCTGACATCTCGTGTATCTATCCCAATAATTTATGAGGATGACACACACCATTCCACTATCCCACAACCTAATAGTGTTAAATATATAATATAATGAGGACTTTCACCCTAGTACGATAGGGGGATTCAACTTAGTGGAATGATAGAGAACCTGTTCCCAAATGCGACAAAGGGATTCCACTCAAAGTATGGAGAAACCATTTCCTAGTGAGATAGGGGTGACAATCGGTAGGTATCAATAGGTGACCTGCACCTATGCGTATCAGGGGGTGCCACTAAATGGACAGAGGACTCATCCCCTAGTATTATAGGGGTTCTCTTCAGTAAGAATAAATAGAGGACCCAATCCCTAGTACAGTAGGGATGCCACTCTGTAAGTATAAAAAGAGGACTCATGACCTTGTATGATAGGAGGATACCACTCTATACATGCACTCATTCCCTAGTATGGTTTGGGGATGCCACTCTGTTGGTAGGGAACCAATTCCCTAGTGCTAGAGGAGATACCACTAAAACAAGTGGACCCATAACTAGGTACGATAAAGGGGTTACCCATCCCTGCCTCTCTCTGATCATTGTCATCACCAAGCATTGATTTAATAAGTGACACATCCATAACATTCCATGTCATATCTCAAAATACACTATGAAGGCTACCATCATGTTAAATGTGAAAAAACTACTCAAGATAAGCTATCAATGAAGCAAAATCCACGTCTAGATGAAGAAGATAAAAAATGTGAAAGATTCTCAAATAGGGGATACACGACGTGTATGGGTCCCACATAATGTGTGGTCCCATTTCACATTCTGGTTTTTTTCTCTTTTGGATATGGTTCAATTTCCATGATATCGTACAAGTCATGTAAGGGGCCCGCATGGTATCTCAACCACCTGGGTCCTTCTCGGGTTCTTCTTGTCATGCACATGTACTTCAGGTTGTGCCGCGTACCTGGACATGCTTGGGTAATACTGCATTCCCATGCACTCCTAGAGTACACAATGTGTCCTCCCGTATGAAGTCATAGGCATGTGCTAGTTGACACACGACTTGTCCACCCAAGGAGGGTCACACAATGTGTGGGGTTTTTCACAGTAGGTGTGATCCATAACTTTTCCATAACACTTGCACCGCATACATGAGGTACTACATTCTGTGTGTTCTTCACTGTACACGCCATGTAGTCATGTTTTCTATAAAAAAACTGTTTCTTTTTCATGAAGATCCCAATTTTTCAACATATATCATGATTCATAGCCTTTGACCACTCAAAATCTACCATATTCAAACATAACAATGCTGATCATGGATTTTCCAACCTCTGTTGGCCAAAAATCGGAATCTGACTACCCGCACGATGCATGTAACATCGACCATGCATCTTCCATCACCTTCCATCACCATTCTGGATTCCATATGCACAATGAACTTATCCTTATCAGTCCTAAAATCATCATCTTGATCATTGTTCTTCAATCCATCATGAATTTGGGCATTTTATCACACTCGGACCTATCCTGATAATGTCAATCCAGGACCCCATAGGCCAATGGTGAAGAATGGGGGGATAAATACACAAAAAATAAGTAATCCATCATTGTACAAGTGTTCATGGATAAAAATTTCATATTGAGGATGTTCAAGGGACATGATATCATGACATATAAAATATAAATTTATTCGAATAATTTACATTTATGGAACGGTCTAATACAATGATCAAAAGAGTACAGATCAATGAATAGAAAATAACACTCAAACTCAAACTTTTAATCAAGGGATAAAACCACAATTGATGAGCCCTACCTCGATTATGGATTAATCATTGGTGAAGAACATGTTATACAATGATGTGGGGATACATACATGTTTTCTGTCTCCCAATCTACCTCAATTTGATCATCAGTCCTCATTCAATTCTGATTCACCAATGATGAACAATCTAAATATATTATCAAAGCTCCCAGAATTATGCATCTAATCCAAGATAATTTATATAGCATCAATTATATAGGAAATTTTGGTTTGGGTAACTCTTGTATCACTTTAATAATTTAATTAATTAATCCACTTAAATTACTTGTCAATGGATGCCTCATCTGAATGTCCAGCGCTGGCGAAATTTATGAAACCCAATGTTCCAGATTCAACAGTGAATTTAGATTTTTCATTTGATGATTCTCTCGTGAGATAACCCATTACATTGAAAACCTTAGTTGGTGTCATGATATAAAAATATTTAATATTTTTATAATATCATGTTCCGGATCACTGTGTATTGAAATCTTGTATCTTCTCAGCACCTTACTTTGAAATTATTTATTAATATATTTCAATGTATTATAATGAAACAACATGGGAACTACACTTTTTCCAACTTTAAGACTTCCTTTCTATGGAAAAAACAAACTAAATAAATTTTTGGGGATGCTGATCCTGCATTTGACTCACCCACTCCTAGGAGCTAGTAATGAAAAAAAGGTGGGTTGCGACAGGGTAGGGAAAGACCACATGGGTTTTAGACCATGTGGGTTTTTTTTGAAAAATCATTCATATAGTGTGAATAAAAATTCTAAGCCTGTGGGTACCCTGTTGGTTTTCCATAATTTAAAAAATTAATATTTATAATCATATATATATTATATTTTTTCTCATTATTAATGCTTATGGGGATAAGTATAGATCAATCATAGGTTGAGTTTTAATGGATGTCATGAAACATTTCTTAATGGGTTAATGGTAGGAATTGGTGAAACTGATGTGGTGGATAATTTTTGCAATGAAAATTTCATGAGTGATCAGTGATTGGCGATGAATAATGACTTTGGTTATGTGATATTGTAAACTATGAAACATGGGAATGAATGAAGAATCTATAGGTAACGATCAGTTTCAGATGATGTGGTTAGGGTTCCCATGAAGTCCATTCCTATTGTATTAATATCAAAATTAATTAAATAATAAAATAATAAATTGTCCAAAAAAGATTTTGATTATAACCACTCTTTTATAATTGAAACCATTTGCAAGGGATTTGAGTTCCATTTTTCGAGAGGTTGGATGACACTCAATGTGAATATGGTTAATAATTAGTCTATAAATATACTAACATCATATTAAAAAATATAGACCAATTTGAAATTCACATTTTAATGAATGGTAAATTAGTATGTCCATTATGGTGATAACTCATATGTCATTGTTTAATCCTTATTTTTTAAAAAGTTTAAATCGTAAAGAAGAATATATTGTAAAAAATATTTATTTTTAAAATTAGACCCACAATAAATTCTTCACCCATGTGGGATCTACCCGCACTCTTAACAGTCAAAATTATTAAGCTCGCCTCCCCTCATTCTCCCCTTATTCGTGAAGCATAAGGGTTATGTTCCAATTTTTCATTTCTATCTAGATCTATTCTGCATGCCCCTATGTTTTCACAACACATTAACCAAGGTAATGGTCTATCCTCACAGAATCCTTTATTTCCAATCCTTGATTTCCACTAGGTACTCCATGAATATGGTTCCATTATTGATATCGAACACACCCATGTCAATATAATGAATTGGATCAGGCACGTATCTCCTAAGATGTGAAAAATGATAGGCAACTTGCACCATCTACAAATATGAGGGTAAGGCTAGGTAGTAAAAAATATTTCCCACCCTCAATAAGATCTCATCGACCCAATAAACCTCATAGATATCTTTCCTCCACAGTCAAACCTCTACAATTCTCATCATGATAAGTCTCTGGAAAACATGGTGTTCATGCTCGAACTCCAATGACCTATGACATCAATTTGGGGAGGTTTTTTTTGGATCTGGGCTTTCTTCATATTCTCTTGGATCACATGAACTTTCTCCATCGTCGTATGCAACATATCTGGCTTGAATAGAGATGCCTCACTAATCTCTCAGTCCATCACAAGGGTGACATATATGGTTCCTATTCAAGGTCTAAAAAATGTGACATGATAATCATAGAGTAATAAATATTATTATATGATAACTCTACTAAGGAAAAGCAATCCTCATAGCTCCATCCAATGTCCAAAATATAATCCCCCAGCATATCCTCTTAATACATTGATAGCTTGCTCAGTCTTCCCATCCATTTGGGGTGAATCATCACACTCTTCCATAACTGGGTCCTGAATTCCTCCAACAGGCCTCTCAATAAATGTTACATAAAACACACATCATGATCGAATTAAATTTTCACGGTAACCCCATATATTTGGATGATATTCCACACATACAACTGTCACATAATATCCATTGAACTCTTCTCCATGATGATAAGGAAGTGTGTCGTCTTGGTATGTCATTTAGCTATAAAACATATAGTATTGTGGACTCTCATTTCCCATGGTATCCTTTTCATAAATTCAACATATATGTCATTCCATTTCCTCTGTGGTATCTCAAGAGGCTATGTCATACATTTTGAAACCTAGTGCTCAACCTTCACCTATAGATATGTGATACATTAAGAGATGAACTTGACAAAACATTTCCACATTCCAGCCTGTCAAATTTTCCATTGAAGGTATCTTTACATCGTCCATACATTAGGATTTACAAATAGAGGAGAAGTGTGTAACTCCCTCATCATATCCCCTAGCATCGTGAATAGAACCACCGTCCATCCCTAAAAAATAATTTCATGTTCCCCTCCTTCAAAAAATTCATCAAGTGGATCTCTTGAGGACATATAGTCATAGAGAACCTCAAAGTCAATTTCTCCCAATTGATCCCCCCTTAGATGAAAAAGAAGTGTTATCCACACCATCGACTTAAGTTAATTACACGCATCCTCCACCAGGGCCAGTTGTAAAGAATAAAACTGCTAAGATTACTCCACCACCAAATGAGAATGGGTCATATTGTTATGGTCATTTATCACCACTTTTCCCTTCCAAGATCTATAGACTTTATAGAAGACAATGTGTTTTAAGAACACCAACCATTGCCTCTTTCTTAGGTCTATAACACTTCATGTGATGTTATACCTGAAACTCTGATGATTTTAGAAAATGAAAAAGAAATCTCATAGAAGATAGTGTATTTACATCCTTTGAGTGAATACTACCACTATAAACTCTAGGTCATGAGTCACATAGTTCTTTTCATGGGGTATCTACTTCCTTGAAACATATGTGATCACTTTTTTCCTCTATATCAACATGTAGTCAATCCCAGCCCAAAAATCATTTCAATACACTATGTACTCCAATCCCTCTTTTGGTAGTCACAATAGAGATTCACTAGTCAAGCTTAGACTCCAATACTTTAAGGATCTATGACATTTATCATTCCAGATAAATAGTTTATCTTTCCTCATCAAGTTGTTCATAGGGGCTAAAATCTTAAAGATGTTTCCCATGACTGTCTTGTAGTACCCTTAAAATCCATGAAAACTCTGGAAATATAACATGATCTGGTGTGGATCTGAAAAAAAGCACTTAATAAATATTCATGTGGTCTAAAAATAATCGACTTAAAATTATGAAGCTCCCTAAAATATGAACCCTGTAGACCCAATACTGGAATTTTTAGATTTTACCATAAATCTGGTGCTCTTGGAGTAATTTTAGAACCATCCTTTGATGTTCTGGATGATCCTCCTCTGACATAGAGTAAGTTAGTGTGTCATCAATGAAGTATCTCATAATGTCCCCTTCTATCAACAACTCCTTTTCCCGGAGCCCCACCCACTCCACTACCAGCTATTCCTCCATAGGGGTTGTCCTGGACATGCTTGAGAGAACTTTGATCATAGTGTTGTATCTACCATGATGGTCCATCAACTACCTGCATGTGTGCCCTCCTCGGTGTGTCGGTTCAGGAAATCATGTTCCATGTGACGCCACCCATCATGTTCATAGAATTTCCTCCCTCGTGGCTAAGCTGGTCCTCTATGCAAACCATGTGCCACATGTCCATGTGACTGAGTCCGGCCATGAGAATGTCTCCTTTGATAATAGGAACCTACTAGCCACTAAAAATGACGCATCCCCATGATTACAATTTCCACCATATTACTTTAGATAGTTTATGATTATTTTTATTGATTGGAGAATGTATTAAAATTTCATATTCTAGTTTAAAAATAAAAATGTTTACTTTGATTGAATTTCACCAATTTCAAATGAGGAATGCATTGGTATTAGTAAGTGATAGGAGGGGTCCTCTATAGCCCCTCGATGCATCGATAGGTTTAATGGGGAAAACTACATTGCGTTTTGGTTGAGGTGTTACCCATTAATTTAGACGTCTTCAAACAAGGACTTGATGATATTTAGATAACTTGTCACATAGAATTGACACTAGGTTTCAGATGTTCAGCATTATTCATTCCATCATTATGAATTTTGTTAATGATATTCCATGGTATTATTCTCATAGTTAGAATATCCATTTTTATATTTCAATCTCATTTGATTATTTATATTACATTAATTGATCATCAATTATTTCTTCCATATTATGCTCAAGTTGTTGATTAAATGTCATGAATTTTTGTTATTTATCTTTCCATATTGATTATGTCTTATTTATTCATGATATCTTTAATTTTATTCATACCATTGTTGAGCATCTGAGATCAAAAATTTCTTATGTTTTATTTTCCCCAGGATACGAGGAAGTGTTTCATTATTGATATGTAGGTGTACAATAAAGAGAATAATGAAATTCTCAAAAAAATGCTTTGTGTATTTTATGTTTAAAATTTTAAAAATAATTTCATGTATGTATATAGTTTACAAAGACAGCTAAAATATTTGTTCCTTCGAGATGTGATTACTTTTATCTTATGCCAATGTAATTATGAATAAAATGGATCTAGAGTACTAGGGTCAGGGTCACTACAGTTTGTATTAGAGTATGTTTAAAAGAAACATTGAGAAATAGATTTATGAAAACATTCATTAGGGAACTTAACCCTGTGATATATACATTGGATAAGTATAGTATAACATCCTAAATTTTTGGTAAGGTATATATTATGTGATTTTACAAACAATAAATATATGATTAGATACTACATGTGGGTGTGATTATAGTATAGATTTACCTAGGGGTAATAAATCTAAAAAGGGTGCATTGGGCTTAACCCGATTATCACATGGTGCATGAAAATGGTCCTTACTGCGCACTTGTTTTGACATTCCCGAGGGATATGTTTAGAATAATTAAAATTTTATTTACAAACCATTATGAAGGTTTTGAAAGTAAAGATATCCCTATGATCCCGTGTTTATGATAATGAGATAAACCATGTATTAAATTTTCAGTATATGTAATGTATTTGAATAGTTATGGGATTATACATCATGATCCATAATATTATGATATAATCTAGTGCATACCATAATTTGAAAATAGAACCTAGTATAATGAATGAGAACCACATCAATTCATGTAATCCAAATAATAAGAATGATAATTTATTGGAGGAGAATAGGTTAATATTTTGAAGGAATCTAGACTCCCAAATATTCTCATTATACGAGGTCATAATATTATATCCTAAAAATATGTGGAAATAATTCTCTATGTATGATTTCTTCTAATGGGAGCAAGAAAGTAAGACAGTGACGGAGAATAATATGGATAAAGGGAATAAGGGAAAGAATTATTTTCCCACATGTGATACTTTTGGAAAGAAAAACCATTGTAGATTTAATAAAGGAAAAGGAGTATGATTATAGTAGGTAGAAAAAGGTCATCATGCACATGAATGAAAGATTAAGGGAGAATTCATCAATGTACTATGTTTTAAATGTATGGAGATGAAACACTATTCCAACTAATGCCCCAATCTCCAAAGGAATGTACTTTAGAAAATATAAGGGGACATGGTCAAGATTATACTATTAACAAAGATGATGTGGAATGATTTTTGTGATTTTGTTTGGATTAAATAATTTTTTTATAGGAGTATTATATAAAATATATTCCAGTAATAAAAATCATGAAATGTATAATGATTGTATTTCAGTACTATTTCTTAAAGGATTTGAGATCATATGTTGAATGGTACTGATGACCTTGAAAAGTGATTCAAGGACATGTTAAATCTCTTGGAAAACAGATGATGGAGAAAGGATAACCGTTAATATATTCCTAATGTATATATAATATAGATATGTATATGGGATAGTGTTGGTGACCATGAAATTAGTTAGGGGTTTGATGGTTTATATCAAATTAACTAGAATTCACTACAAGTATTAATTTATGGAAAATATTTAACAACTTGAGATTTTCTATTTGGAAACATTCATGTATTAATTATGGTTTTCTAGTGATCACAGTATTCATATATTTGGAATGTAACATTAATATCCACTCTATTTTTTCTAGGGAATATAATGCTAATATAGTGTCCTTTATTCTAAATTTAGCCAGATGTATTTTGGATGATCTTTAAGGTTTAATATTTATGGAGTGATTTAAGTTGGACATTGGGTGTTATTAGATAACTTTTACAAACCATTTTTGTTTCAGTAAATATATGAATAAAAGATTGTTACTATTTTATAGATCTTACAAACCGTTAAAAGGTAATTTTAGTGTTTCATACATAAAAAATTCATATTGGATATTCATTTCTTATAGTATGAAATGAAGTGTAAAATGATCAAAGCACAAAAAAAAGATGAAATTATGTCTGTAAAAAAATATAACAAGTAATTATATTTCATTATGATCATAGTCTAGATCATAGAAGAATCCATCATCATTAGGAAAATGATATTGAAATGGAAATTGTATCGTATCACCTTTATTCCCATCAAATATTTTTGGATTTTTTGTTGTTAAATTTCTATTGATAATTTAAAAACATATAATAATTGATTTATATCACTCTATATAATTGTTTATGATTTTATTCAATGTCCATATCATTACTTCATACTTATGTTCACCTACTTAGTATCCTAGTTATACAATTATTCCAAATGGATTTCTCACTTCCCTTTCTATCTTATCAAGGGTATGTTTTATTAACCCTTTTAACGATTTCTTAAGCATAACTTACTTATGTGATTAAACATGTCTTGATAATATTTACGTATAATTATTTTTTTTTTATGTTTCATCAAGCTTGATTATGTAATTCCTTAATTATGTGATCGTGACAACACATCTATAATGATAAACCATGAAACTAAAAGAAATAAAATAATGTAAATAGAATGATCACAATATTTTATAATGTTTAGTTTAAATAGAGGTTGATAAACTAACCCTGACCTAGGGGAGTAGCACTTTGAAACATTTGGGTTCATTTTTACATCTTCCACCAGTCCACCTCTGTATCTTCTCGGATTGGTTTCATCTTGGCTCCAGCTTGAACCACATCCACTAGTATGGTAGTTTCATCCATTACATATGACATTTTTTAACTCACATTTAGGAGAGGCGTAAAAAGGGGTTTTACCTAAAAGAACCCTGGGCATGAAATTCCTACATATTAATGAGTAGAAGGCTTGCATGCCAACAAATTTAATTCAAACAAATAAATTAAAAGAAACCATCCACATTCAATGGTCTTGGTCTTGATCATGATCATCCATGCATGCAATGATATTTAAGGAAAAATAAAACGATCAAGCAATTCTTTAATCAATATTATCTAAGATAAATCATGCTCGAATCTATTAATTGTCTTATTTAATTAATCAATACTTTTATCTCAAACCCTTTTCTGAATTTCCTTGAGATTCTCATATATCATATTTTTAAACAAATAAATTCATTTAAAACTATAGCAGTACGTAACTTGTACCTTGGAGGAAACCCGATGAATTTCTATTAATAACAACACAATGAGTAAAAATGAACATTATGAAGATGTAAAATTAAAAACATATATATATAACACTTATCACGTGTTGTGCCTCATCTTTCTTCCCACACGATGGTACACATCTCATGGGTTTGTATAATATAATAATAGATTTTTATAAATCTATGTAATTTGGATGAGTACATGACATGTTGTTCTAACAACATGACGTGTATTATTTTTCACCATCTATCTTAAGTACACGCCTGTGGAAATGGTGTGTGAGTAAAATTCTGAAATATTCGGAGTACAAGGAATTTCCAGTGGGCCACATCCCATGTAGTTCCTCATTACACATTCTCCAGTCAGTCATGCCGTGTACGGGGTACGTAGTCCAACCCTAATCCTAAGGGACTACACACTGTGTCCATTATTCCACATGGAATGTAATATAGAAATTGTGTGCCACCTATTTTTGGTCAACAAACGGAGTCATTTAAGACATAGAAAGACTCCAACACACGACATAGTTTGGTGGACCGGTTTGATGCATTGAATCTCGACTATACGGTCTGTACTTCAGAATACACACCGTGTGTTCTAGTGTTGTATGTCCATGAGGCTTTGTCACCTCTGAATGATATAATCTATTTTATTTTAATAAAAATTAAAAAGAAAATATCATTTCTGTAAGGTGAATGATAAACGAATGCGGTGGAATGGATCTTGAGATTCATATTTACAAGACAACTAACTTGAATTGAAAAAACTAAATTATTAAATGTGTAATTCATCAATAAAATATTTAAATAATTATAAACTATGATATAAATCCTATGTTTCCACTTGAAGGTTCCTGGTGCAATGGAAGCATGGTTGGGACGAGACCCAAATTTGATTTTTACCATGATAAATGATTATTTTGGGATCAATAAGGCGTTGAACTCTAGTATCCATGGAATATAATAAAAAATATAGATAAAGAAGAAAGAGGCCCCCAACCATAGAGAGGATCTTGCTAATCATGTTTATAATTAATTTAATAAATTTAATAAAGAAAAAAATTACCTGTATCATAGGTATTTTTATTCATTGACGATGTTGGTCATCTATAATGACCCTTCCATATTATCTTGTTTCGCTTGTGTGGATTCAAACTTGAATCCCTCTAGAAGTGATCCTCACATGCTCCTATGACCTCCAACCGACACCGCTCGTTCTCCAGGTCCTAGTGCAGTGAAGTGGGTGTCTTGTGTCGGTTGTTCTTGATTGCTTGTTCTTCAGCATTGAAGAATGCCTCTCATTCTTGAGATAGGAGAGAAGAGGATTTGAGGGGAAAATTTTATGGTTCAAAAATTCTCAATTCACCAGGTGTGTGGTGTGGTGTTTGGCATAATAGACGTACATGTCTATTTACGTACATGGAATTTCAGTTACAATATATAATTTCCTAATGAAAATTAAATAAATTAATGAACATAGAGAAAAGTCATGAATATAATAATAATACTGCATCATTATTTATGGTGCGACAACTTTCACAAAATGTAATGATAAATTCCACGTCACAAAATAATAGCAGCGTTATTTTAATTTGTGCCAACTGTTTGAATAATTATTTACCATATTGCAAATAATTATTTTACTACCGAACCAACCTTGGTCATATCAAACTCCACTCCCATTTATTGACCACTCTAATAAATAAATAAATAATTTATTCTCTTAAATAAATATTTTTTTACACAATAGTTAATAAATATTTATTAAATGTTCAATAAAATAAATATATTTTTCTTAATTAATCTATATGATCATTTTAACTTGAATAAAATTATTCCACAATCCTGAAAATAATATTTATTTAATTAATAAAATTCAAATAGAATTTAAATGAGACCCCCAAAAACACATAGTGTGTGACCGTCTAGGATTCTTTCTCATTGGAATTAGGTGGGCTTGCCTGAAGTCTAAATGTACTGTCTAGCAACGGGTCAAGGAACCCAACAGAAAGAATGTAAAGTCTCAACAACGACATCCACATACAAACTCTAATTATGAAATGTCATACTTTTTTCACAATATCTCATCAATCAGGTTTCATGATTGTGTCATCAACATTAATTCTTGAGACGTTGTTTTTTGACTACCTGAAATAA
This sequence comes from Viscum album, assembly GCA_963277665.1. Classification (NCBI taxonomy): domain Eukaryota; kingdom Viridiplantae; phylum Streptophyta; class Magnoliopsida; order Santalales; family Viscaceae; genus Viscum; species Viscum album. Next base: position 1,975,949,115 of record OY728133.1, read on the forward strand.
ACTCATCATTGCTCCATAGCCATGGAATTTTGCGCGAGGGTTTTATTTCAATCAAAGGGCCAAGATATCAACTTCTATTAATGGATGGGGAAAATCCGTCCTCAAATAATCCATTAATAACCTCCCACTCGTGAAGCACCCAACGCACCCTATTCTCACCAACTGTCTGCATGACATTTTTCATCAGTAAATCAATGTGCGTAAGTCATGAAACGTATTAACGATAGTCTTAATGTCTAAGGATCATGACACATGCTCACAGATAGAAATATCCAATGACACCAAAACAAGAAGAATTACCACTAGCGGGTCTTTTATCATAATCTCATATCTTGATGATTACCAAATGTGATCTTCATGAGAGGAAGTCTCATCTTCTTAAGGGTAATCACACCTGACGGTTTGCATGTTATGTGTCCCATAATAGCATGTCATATAATCACAGATATATATTTATGAATATTGTTATACCATTTCAAGGTTCTCATCATAGCGGGGAATTCCCATGACCTTATCTATAAAACATATACTCTAGGACATTATTACATCATATTCAGGAAAAACAATGAACAATATGTAATAATACACTAAATATTCATGTAATCAATGTAAAACTAGTTGGTTCTAGAACACCAACTCTAAAATTTCTCCCCTAGGTCAGTAGTTAGTTTATCAACGACTAGATAAAATAACCTTTAGAAGATCTAATTATCATGCCCTTTACTTTATTTTTTTTTCTGTCAGTTGTATTGTTTTTCATTATGGATTTATTTTCAATACTACATAACTAATGTATTAACGACCATGCAAGAAGGAACTTAAATAAACTAGGATTATGCGTTATTATTATCAAGACATGGTTAATCAATTATATAAGTTTCACATTATATTAACAAGCATATGATAAAGATAATAAGTCAATTTAGGCATAAGAGATAAAAATCCCTCAATAAAATATTAAGTTAGACTGAGAATATTATTACATGATTATGGGAATGAATAAATAAAACTATGTGTTTGACGAACCCTTATTGGGACACATAATTTTATATAGGAATTTCTTATAACTTTTTTGGGATTACATAACAATTTTACATAAAGAAGAGCAGTGCTTGCTAGAATTGATGTAAATTTGGAGGCAACTATTAAGGAAATCCAAGAAATGATTTTAGGATATGGGAGTACATGCAACTGATTAAGGAGATTCAAGCCTATAGTTGGAAAAAACCTACCCACCTAAATAATTTTTAATAGCTTGACCATCCATTTTTGGGGTCATGCAAAGGGGAATATGGATCCTTTCCACTTGAATGTCTTAGAAACTATACATTATGAGTTAAATAGTGATGGACATTCAGAATTGATAAAATAGAGGGATACAAAATAAATTTAGTTTATTATTTCTCATAAAATGTAATCAAGAAGGTAGTAATTATCTACTATTTTAATTGTAGAATAAAAATTACATGCTCATCAACCACACTAACCCTACGATCAATACTAGATAAATATAATAACCACAATTGAAGTAACTTTTATGAACCATTTTGATGTATTCATATCATTCTACGCCATGACCGGAAATATTACATGATGGAGTCCTCATTATATAATCAGCTTCCCAATGATATTATTTATGAAGAGTTCCTAGTCGACAAGAAACATATGATCGACATGGTCAATGTTCAATGTTTGATGTTATCATCAATGACTACTAATCTAATGAATTCTCATGAAAACACATATGATTATAGCACGATTGAGTACCTATGTTTTTTTTACTAGGAGAGAGGAATACAAGAATAGTTTGAGATCTCTTAGGAACTCATTCAGAGTAAGCTTATAAAGGGTTCCCTAGATGGGCCACATGTAGTCAATATCATTGGATACATTGAGAGCCTAGGGGTTATAGGGTTTATACTCCCAAAAAAACTAGGAACCAGTCTCATTATCACATCACTCCTTCAGAGAAACTTCAATATTTTCATGAATTTCAATATGAACAACATTAAGAAGTCTCTACCATATCTTCTTATCCTCCTTCACCATGTGAAAAAATACATGAAGCAATAAAATACATCGTTCCTTATGGTGAATAAGAGGAAAGGGAAGTAGAAGAGATTTAAGGACAAATTTTCATCACCCCCCTCTATGAAAAGTATGATCAAGGGGGATAGAAGGGAACATTAAGCTGTTTGTTTCAGCGGTGAAAAAATGGGCCACTAGATGAAAAACTACACCCAACTAAAGATGTAAGGGTAAAATTTAGATGTGTTTGTTATCATGTGAATTTTATCTATTTTTACAAATCAAGTAATATATACATCATGTGGTTCTCACATATGTATCCATATAAAAGAACCAACTAGATTCAAAAAAAATTGACTTAGGGGAGGTAGATCTACAAGCATCCAACAGTGTTAGACTTACTACTATAGCTATCAGGGACTACCACCTCATGTTGCTGACTGGGATGATCTTGGTATTAAAAGGTTGTTATTATGTGCCTTATGTAACCAAAAACATCCCTTATGTATCCACACTAGATATATATGGATTTATTTTCATGTTAGAAAATGATTGTTTATTCTTTAATAAAGATAACATTTGTTTTGGAAAGACACATTTATATAATGGTATTTACATGTTGAATTACACTAACCCAGTAATGACAATCGATAATGAAGATACTTCACATGACATATACCCAACCCACATTTGGTATCACTGGATAGGTCATGTAAAGGAGAAACATTTGAAAAAGTTACATTAGTATTGATTTTTATATTCATTCAATCTAAAACCACTTGGTGTGTGCCACTCATGTTGACAAGGAAAAATGACCAAATCCACATTTAGTGGGAAAAAGTGAAAGGGACAAATAGATTCTTGAATTGGTTCATACTGATATGTGTGGCCATTTCTAGTTGAAGAAAGGGGTGGGTTCTCATAATTCATAACTTTTACTAACGATTTTAGTAGGTATGGATATATCTACTTAATGATGTATAATTAAAAATCTTTTGATAAGTTCAAGGAATATCAGAATGAAGTTGAGAACTAGCTCAGTAAGAGTATTAAGAAACATCACTCAGACTATGGAGGAGAATATCTCAATCATGACATTATTGATTACATATAAGAGTTTGAGATCCAATCCCAACTCATTCCTCCTTACATTCCCCAGTGTAATGGTTTAAGCCAAAGGAGGAACCACACCTTTCTGGACATGGTTTGATCAATGATGTGGTATAAAAATATTCCATTATCCTTTTGGGGATATGCCATAAAAATAGTGAAACATATAAAAACCATGTACCAAATAAATTTATAAATGGTATTCTATATGATCTTTTTAGTGGATGAAAATCCTTGTTATAAAATTTACATGTGTGAGGAATCAATGTATTTGTTAAGGTCTATTTAGGTAACAAACTCGCACCCTAGGGAACAAAGTGTACCTTTATAGGATACCTCAAGGAAACCAGACTATATTAATTATATTACACCTTAAACAAAAAGTTTATAGTGGAAAGACACACGATATTCCTTGATAGGCAGCATATCTCCAAAAGAAATAGTGGGAGTGAGATAGACTTTTATGAAGTCGTGGATCAATGTAAAAAAGAGTTGGCACAGTAGCAGATTCCACAAAGCCCTGTGGAAGAAAGACTTGTTCTAGATACACATGTACTACATAGGAGTACAAGAGAGGTTGGAAAATTGGAACGATATACTTTTCTTGTTCTTGAGTATGGGGACTCATTATTAGTTGATTATAATGATCCTCTAATATAAAAGGAAGCATTAAGTGGAACAGACATTACCATGTCATAGGAATCCAAGAATTCTGAAATAAATTCCATATACCAAAACCAAAACTGTATTTTGGTAGATCCTCCAGTAGATGTATATCCTATTGTTTGCAAATGGGTATTCAATAAGAAATTGGAAATGGAAGGACAAGTTAGTACCTATAAGGTATGACTTATTTAAAAAGGGTTTAAACAATGTTAAGGAATTTACTATGATGAAATATTTTCACCAGTTGAAATACTAAAATACATTAGAACTCTACTAGCCATTTCCACTTACCCTGACTATGATATTTGGAAAATAGATTCAGAGTAAACATCCTTAATGATAACCTTCAGGAAGATGTATTCATTACACAATATAAATGGATTGCGACTCCAAATGATTCCAACAATATATTCAAGTTGAAAAAATCGATTTATTCATTAAAGAAATAATCCATGTCCTGGTGAATTCATTTTGACGAATCCATAACAGAATTTGGGTTTATAAAGAATGAATATGATCCTTGTGTCTAAAAATAGTTTAGTGGGAGTGTAGTAAATTCCTAATTGTATATGATGATGACATATTTCTTATTGGAAATGAAATACTAGTATTACGGTCTGTTAAGGCATGGATGAATAAAATATTTTCCATAAAGGACTTGGGAAAAGCAACATATATTCATAGGATCAATATCCATCGTGATAGATCCATGAGATTGTTGGGCCTATTTCAAAGTACATACATTACCAGATATTGAATAGATTCAGTATGGAACAATCCAAGAGTGGATTGTTTCCAGTGTCCCACAGAATTAATCTTTCCACAAAAATGTGTCCTTAGATGCATGAGGAAAGAAAAATAATGTAAAATATTCCATATGCATCAATGATTGGGTCAGTCATTAATGATATGATTTGTACTAGGATAGATGTTTCCTATGCATTGAGTGTAGTGGGAAGATATCACGTTGATCAAAGTGACTTCCATTGGATGGTAGTCAAGACTATCCTTATGTATATGAGGTGTAATAAGGACATGTTCTTGGTTTATGGAGGTGATTAGGAACTAGTCATTAGAGGATAAGTAGATGCTAGTATCCAGATTGATCAAGATGACATGAAGTCAAAAATGGGATACATATTCAATTTGAATGGTGGTTCTATGAGCTAGAAGTTCTCAAAGAAGAGTGAGGTTGCAAATTCTATAGTAGAGTACGAGTATATCACAACTTATAAGGTAGTTAATGAACTATTTTGGATTCGAAGCATCATCCAAGAGAAGGATTGGGTACCTAGAAATAAAGACCCCATCACACTCTATTGTGATAATACTTCGGTGGTGGCTCTTGAAAAAGAGCCAAGGTCATATCGGTGGATAGAGCACATACTACAAATTATCATCTATTGAATTATTTTTCTCTGAGAGTTGAAGTTACAGTGAGTATCATTTCCATTGATGAAAATGCGGCAGACCCCTTGACTAAAGACGTAACTCAATAGAAACCAGATTATCATGTGTGGTCTATTGTACTAAAAGTCATAGGCAGTTTTCTCTAATACAAGTATGAGTTAGTTGGATTAGGTGTCCAAGAACCAAATATTTGCACTTTGATTACAAAAATATTTAATGTATTTAAATATTAATCATATTATTACATATTTCTAATAATTATAAATGACTATAATATAATAATGTCTTAGAATATTTTTCGCTTTAATAAGGTCACAACAGTTCCCCACTATGATGAGAACCCTGAAGTGCTATGACAATATTCTGAAATATAGTTCTAAGGATGGATGAAATAATATTATAGGAAACATAGTATACAGACCGTCAGGTGAATGTACTTTTAAAAGATGATACTTCTTCTCATTAATTTCACACTTTGGAAATTCAATTACAAGAGATTATGAGAAAAGACCCACCAAGTAGAAATTCCATATGATTTGGTGTCATCAGATATTCCAATCTACAAGCATGTGTAATGGTCCTTAGACGTTAATATTGTCATTAATATGTGTCATGAATCACACACTTATATTTTTTGATGAAAAATGTCATGCCATATGTTGGTAGAAATTACATTACATTGGTTGCGTCACAGATGACATGTTATTAATGGATAAGTCGAGAAAGGATTTATCCCTTCTATTAATCGAAGTTGATATCTTGGACCTTTGATTGAAATAGAATTTTCTCCCTAAATTCTATGGTCATGGTGTAACGATGAGTTTATTTCAGGTAGTCAAAGAATGACTTTTCAATCATATAGGTTGGTGAAACTACCCTAAAACCTTCTTTATTTGATATTGTGACAAAGATATTATGTTACATAGCGAAAATTCGTATGTAGATGCCAACATTTAGGATTTAGGTTATTTCTTTTGGGTTCCTTGACCCATTACTAGATAGTAATCTTGGACTTTAGGAAATCCTACCTAATTCCAATGAGAAATAATCATATATGGTCACACAATAAGTGTTTCTAGGGGTATTGATTAAATTATATTTGAATTTAATTAATGTAATAAATATTATTCTAAAGATCGTGGAATAATTTTTTTCAAGTTAAAATGATCACATAAATTAGATAAATATTTATTCACTATATTTTGAATAAAATTTATTTTTTATTTTATTTAACATTTAATAAATATTTAATTAATAGTTTGAAAATACAAATATTTATTTAAAAGAATAAAATATATTATTCGGGTGTTCAATAAATAGAAGAGGAGTTTGACCAGACCAAGACCGTGTCTATTGATAAAATAAATATTTAAATGTTGTTAAATAATGTATAACTAGTTGGTAAAAGAAATAATAATAACATTGTTATCATTTTGTGGCACGAGATTTAATTTATTGTTTCGTTTTGTGCAAGTTGGAGCACCACAAATAATGGTGTTGTTATTATTATTATATGATATGGGTTTTCTATAATAGTTATAATTTAATTTAATTATTATTTCACTTTTAAAAATGTTAATTAAATACCCATGTCTATTAATAGGTAGGTATATCTATTTTTCCAAACTATGGTGAATTGATAATTTTTGAGCCAAACATTTTATCTCTCAACTCCTCTCATATATCCCTTTCAAGAACAAGATAAGTTCATCAAGCTCGAAGAATGAGTGATCAAGAACAATCAACACAAGAAATTTGCTTCAGCACTCTAGCACCCAGAGAACAAGGAAAATTGTTCAGAGTCCATTGGAGCACATGTGGATCACCTATAAGGGAATTCTACTTTGGATCCTAATGAGTGAAATGATGAAAATATAGAAGGGCCATTCCAGATGATCAACGATCATCAATGAAGAAAGTGCTACAGACCCAGGTTTTTAATTTCTTCCGAAATTAATAAATTAATTATAAACATGATGCATAAGATCCTCTTTCTCAAATCCGATGCTTTTCTTCACTTTGTCTAAATATTTTTTTATCTGTGGATACATGAATTCATTATTAAATTGATCCCTAATTGGTAATCAATTACAACAAAATAAAATATGGACCCTCTTAACTACCACAACTCTTCTTTGTCTAGATCATACTATAAGAATGGGTTAGACATACTAATAGGATTCAATCACAACTGATGATACTTCACAAAAAAAAAGAATAATAGGATGGGATATGAAATCATTAATGGAGGATACCTAGAACTTCCTAGACCATGTGGGGGTTGAGGAATAAGATAGGGGTAATAAGGGGTCCTTATGTGAAATTATGTCCCTAACCCTTAAAAAATATCTAGAAGTATTTCATGGTGTAAAAATATTGTTCATGATAAGATCTATTGAATGTATAACCCCTTGGATGCCTAATAAACTATTTCATGGTACAAAGGAATCCTTGGTGTCGTGAAACACTACCTAAAACTTCAAAATAGATGCAGGTCCATCCCAGTCAAGTAAAACCTACTCTCGAATCCTCCCAACACAAAATATAACTGAAAAAACTCTAGATACTCATGTCTTAGCCAAAACCAAACCATAACACACATAAAAAACCTTTGGGATTTACAAATCCTCATCTATTGAATTCTAATCATCAATGTAATGAGCCTCCCAAGTCAACATTACACATCACCAAAGATGACCCACCATTAGGTGCATATGAAAACATAAACCCAACATATATCACAAGTTAAATGAAAGAGAAAAATAAATAGGGTACAACATGAAAGAAAGGGTTGCACATTTATGAGATATAAACCACGAGGGAAAACCTAAAAACAAAGAATTATCTCAAAGTGACCAACCATCACACCAACCCATCTCACAATGAAAGAAAATCATCCATGAGAAGTTGATGAACTATATGACACCCTTTCCTTTACCTTGGACTTAAAAAAAAGATCTTCCAATTCCCAATGGAAAAAGTAGGGTGTGATCACTAAGACGAGCTGAATACCACCAATGAATCTATACAATTTCTAACACCATGAATTTGCTAGTTTTATATTTATAATACAACCTATTTATAATTAAATTTCAACGAAAACCATTTTTTAAAACATCATTTGGTTTCCTTACAAGAATTTCATATTCATATAAACCCGGAATATGAGAGAAACATGATTGATAGTAAAAAGGAATAAACATAATTATTCAAGGAAAAAGTAAAACATAAGAATGTGATAAATGAAGCATGAAATAATTCAATTATTTTTAAAACTACGAACATGTGGGATCTATCCTATGAGAATACGTACAAAAACATGTCAAGGAACACTAATCTAGGTATAAAATGAATCCTACCAATATCTAGTCTTTCCAGAGTCTATCAATATCACATGAATAAATCTTACTGGTGCCACACTCACTATGGTTTTCTTATTTCTATACCCAATGCACCCAATGCACCCAAGGATTACAATGTGTTATGATTTATAGAAAAATTAAATAAACCATTACCACATTTTAAAAAACATTTTCACAATGAACTATCACTGCATCTATGATTTAAAATACTTTTTTAGTCAAATCTTTCATCGAGATATTTCATTGAGCACATAAAGTGAATAAATTAATTTTTAAAGAAAAAACACATTAAAACCCCTTTTCTGCTAATATGATACCAATCAACCAACTTAATAAATCAGAATAATGTAATTTACATGAACAATGCATAATTAATGACAAAACACCATTATATAGATACACCTACCTCACAATGGAAGTAAAACTAGCCACCTTAAAAAATTGGATATTTGAAACACGGAGATCCAATCTACACAAAACTAGATTCAAAATAATCAACATCAATTACCCATCAAAACCTATAGATCTAGAAATAATAACCCAATCAGGTTCCAATATAATAAGGGGAAAAATAATAAGAATATATCTTGAGAGAAGATAGAAGATTAGATAATAAATGGTATATTCCATGAAGAGATCCACCATGAATAGACAGAATTCACCAATGATTCAAGGAGGGAACTCTATAGAGAACTAAAGAGAGGTTAGTTTGAGAATAATAGGGATTTATATGAGATTAGATATAAAATAACCAAGGGAATCATGGTAAATTCAAACTTTTAAGTGGTTCAAATCAGGGAACATGTTTTAGAAAACAGTGTTCTAATCACACGGTGGCATCCATCATCTGAAAATTATAGTGCACTGTTACCTAGGGAGGATCCATATTCATTAAAAACTATGTTCAAGTTTTGATACACCTTTATAAAACACCTAGACCCTATAACATTTTACTTTGTGAGTCACATGGTTTAAAAAACAATTTTCAAACCATCAAAACACCATTGTGTATAATAGCTCCAACCGACACATTTATCGAATGGTTAGTACTAAACATGATCATATATTATTTTCTCAAGTATTAAACACTTGAATCTTAGAAACTTATATAATGGAACAAGGTATAAACCATTTTCAATCTAAAAAATACACGTGACCTGAATGGAATCACAATTCTCTCTTCTAAAAAATATTTATACCCCTAGAAATCGCATGAGAGTTTAGACTTTCAAAAAGGGATGGTCACATAAACCACATAAAAAATTCTACTCCCATTTCTCATGTATATCCCATACTCACCACCACAATACACAGACCAATGGAATTGTTTTACAATATCATACCTTATCTTGGCGATCCATAATCTAAAATGGATGTTTAACCACATAGGTGTCTTGCTCGAGATAAACATATTCTCATTAAATCACATGAGAAGTGTTTTGTTGATACCTAATCATATGAGAAACATGAATAAAGTCATGAATCAATGTTAAGTGAGATGAATATTCCAATTGATATTCCACCTTTCTGAGACAATCAATAATCTCAAAAGGGTCTACAAACCTCAGTTTCAAATTAAACTACTTACCCAATTGACGATTTACCAAGTAAGGAAAAAACTATGAAAGACTCGATCACCATCCTCAAACTCTATTAGGAGATAATAATTCTCAAAATATGATTTTTTATGACTCTGAGCAGTCACTACCCTTGTCTCGATCAACTATATGATTTATATCATCTCTTGAAAAATGCTTGGTCTAACTAAGGACTATGATCCCAAATCCACCCAGCATAGGGAAAATTTATATGGTTCCCAATAAAATGATTTAAAATTATCTGATTTCAATGAATTCTATTAACTATTATTATAGGAAAATTCATCAAAAGGTAGATGATTTTCCTAGGAACCATGAAAATCAAACACACATGCCTGAATCATATCCATAATAATATGACTATCCAGATCATTTTTACCATCTATTTGAGGGTTATATATCATGATTATCTTCATTCAGGTATCCATAATCTCTTACAACCCTATCCAAAAACGTTATATAAATCATGGGTCCACATAAAAAACAATTGCAGAAGGAAGTCCATGAAGCATCATGACCCCTTGGACCTACCGGTTCTTGAGCTCTTCAACCATCATAATCACTTTAATTAGAGAGGATATTAAATGTTTTCTTAAGGAAATCAATGATCACCCAGATCACACACTTCCCACTATGAGTTAATGGAATACCAATAATGAATTCCATAGAGATCACAACCCACTTCCACACTTGAATTGAGTAAAGGATGCAACAAACCAATTGGACATTGGTGCTCCTCCTTAATATTATAGTACATAAGAAATCATGATATGAATCCCATGATAAATCACCTCATTCATAGTCACCAATACCAATGTCTTAGACAATGATAGATCTTGGTAGTACCATGGTATACATACCATCATGAATTATGTATATGATCCAACAAATCTTTCCTCATAGAAACCAAAATGACCAACCTTCCTTGAAAACCCAAAGCACCAACGTGAGATTGAGGCCAATCACCCAAGGTCTCCCCACTATTACTATTTTTTCTAGAACAATAAAAATTATTAACTGTTACCTATTCAAGCCAAACCCAATCATCACATGATGAGTCATCTTTCATTGAAGAAAAGATCTCTGGTCCGCCAGCCACATACAATCTCAATCTCATCTGAAAAAATAGACACATAAATGACCACTCCTCCAAAGATTCCATCAAGGATTGAATAAATAACATCCTGCTCAATGATTCGGAAAACACATTCTGATTTATAGGTGTATAAGAAATATCAATAGTGAAATTCTAATGATACTTAATCCAGTATTTCTATCCCAATACAAGATCTCTCTGAGTAAAAATATACTTCAGGATCTTATGATATAAATATTCTGCAAAATATTCCCAAAATATATAGTGGCACCATGTTTTGAGTGTGTACATAGTAAATGCTAACTCAAGGATGTGGGTAGGGTAGTTTTCCTCATAAATGAATAATTTGATAGATCCATTGTCCATAACTTATTTTCCTCATAACAAGACACACCCTTATCCCATACCTGAGGTGTCATATCAAACATCATAGCATGAACCAGGTTACAAAAGAATCAGTACTGAAAATGATGTAAAACCCACCTTTAATTCCTCAAAATATACCTGATGATTATCATTCCACTCAAAATATTCACCCTTATGGGTTAATTCCAATGCTGAGGATGCAATATTGGTTAAATCCTAAAAAATCCTATAGTAAATAGAAAATACGAAAAAGATCCAAATTTCAAAAAAATCCACGAGTTTCTCCCACAACATCATGAACCAATTCATTTTAGGACCCACTGAGATTCCCCTCTCAGATATAATATGGCCCATGAATTTTAATTATTGGATCTAAAATTCACATTTAGAAATATTATCATACATGCGATGTTCTTTGAGAATTGTAAGGATTATATCTAAATGATCAATTAGTTCCTCATCCGACATGGAGTACACAAAAAATATATTCCACAAAAATGAAAACAACAGAGTCAAATAATAGATGAATGATCTCATTCATCAATACAATAAATAACATTAGAGAATTAGTGGGATGGAATAGAATAAAAAGGAACTCCTCATTCCAACATCATCTCTAAAAACCGTCATAGGTATATTCTATTCTCATACTCTCAACCAGTTATATCCCAATCACATTTCAATTTTAGAAAACATTAAATCTATTCTGAGTTAATTAAAGAGACAATCAATCATAGTCAAATTGTATTTTTTGTTAAAAGTCACATTATTATGGTTTTTATAATAAACATAAAGGCCAAGGATTTCATCTTCCTTCTTGGAAAATGTAACAGGAAAAGTCCATGGTGACACCCAAGGATGGATAAATCCCTTGGCCTCAAGATATGAAAAATAAAATTTACGATCCTTTAACACAATAGGTTTCACATGATAAGGTATCTTAGAAATGGGCATCATCCTATGTCGTAGGTTAATAGTGAAAACGACCTCTTTATGAATCTGTAACCCAAAAAAATCTTCACGAATGACCTCGAGGTATGAAATCACTACTATATGAAGTAGAAAATAAAGGGTTGAAGCATAGTGAAAGCATCTAATTAGCAAATAATCACAATTATTGTGTCAATCTTGATGGATCATTCACTATTTATTCAACATTTAAACATCAGGACAAAAGAAAATTTCCATCAAATATTTATATAGAGAATCTCTGAACCCAAAGAGAATATTTTGCACATTAAATCTATAATTAATTTATATTAGATCTTAAGAAAAGATTACCACATCTCAGGATCATTATTTGTTGATGTTGATTATTTTCTGAAAGCATTTTTGGATTACCATCATTTCATATGGGGGACACAAAGTAATGACCCTCTATAAGTGACCCACATGTGGTCCTTTGATCTCTAAACAACGTCTATGTAACATCAGGTGTTAGCATAGAAGATCGATTTTCATGTTTTTTTTTCTTGGTTGATTTTAGATCCTTCAATATTGAAGGATTATCTCTTATTCATCTCATTCTTGAGAGGATCAGAGTAGGAGGAATCTATAGGGAATTCCATTGTGCGTAATGATTTTCAATGATTGATTAACCCTACACAATATAGTGAACCACCCAATTATAATGATAGGGTTTAGGTTAAAATATTATTTAATTTCATACCGACCCTTAAATAATTTAATAAAGCATTTTGGACCAAATTATATATAATAAAAAAAACAAAAACAAAAAAAATAATAATATTATTATTTTATCGAATGTGTTAACTGGACCAAAGATAAATATTATTTTACCATCGTGTTAAATAAAATTTATCATCAGATATGATCTTCGTCAATTTTTCTGCAGCATTTATTGAATAACTGAATAAATATTTATTCACAAATAAATATTCTATCCACAATATAGAGAATAAATATTTTTTAAATATTCAATAAATAAAATAATCATTCTATTCAAAATATGAAGAATAAATTTTTATTTAATATTTGTGATGATAAAACATGAATAACATTATTACTTATCCTGGAATGTAATATCCACTCCAATAATTAAATTAAAATATAATTTAATTATGATCAGAGGAAAAAATTAGTGTGTGCCCCTATACGCTTATTTTTTATTGGCATTAGGTGATCTTTCCTAAAGTCCAAGATTATTATCTTGAAATGGGTTAAGGAACCCAAGAGAAATAATTTGATGTCACAATGACAATAACCACATAGGGATGCTTTCTGTATAACCATTTTTTCATAACATATCATCAATCAGTTTTCACATCCAAGTCACAAACCTATATTCTCGATATGTATTTCTTTGACTATCTAAAATAAACACATCATAATTCCATGTCTATTGAATTTAATTTGATGGTTCTATTTCAATTAAAGGGATGAGATGTCAACTTATAAAAATATGGAAGAGAAAATCATTTCCTAACTTATCTATTAATAATATATCATTCATGACACACCCAACATATCCTACATTCCATGAACTTATAATATCATATTTTTGGTCTATAAATCAAAGTTCACGAGTCATGAAATAATACCATTATTTATAAAACTACGAACAACTGGGATCTATCCTATGTGAATACATACATAATATGTGAACGAACACTAATCTAGGTATAAAATGAAACCTACCAATATCTAGCCTTTCCAGAGTCTATCAATATCACATGAATAACTCTTACTGGTGCCACACTCACTATGGTTTTCATATTTCTATACCCAATGCACCAAATGCAACTAAGGCTTCCAATGTGTTATGATTTCTAAAAAAATTAAATAAACCATTCCCAACTTTTTAAGAACATTTTCACAATGAAGTATCACTACATCTATGCTTGAAAAAATGTTTTTAGTCAAATCCATCATCGGGATATATCATTGAACACATAAAGTGAATAAATTGTTTTTTAAAGAAAAATCACATTTAAAACCCCTTTTTATACCAATATGTAACCAATAAAACAATATATTAAATCAAAATAAAGTAATTTAAATGAACAATGTGTAATTCATGACTTAACACCATTGTATAGATACACCTACCTCACAATGGAAGTAAAACTAGCCACCTTAAAAAAATGGATATTTGAAACACGGAGATCCAATCTACACAAAACTAGATTAAAAATAATCAACATCAATTACCCATAAAAACCTATAGATCTTGAAATAATAACCCAATCAGGTTCCAATATAATAAGGGGAAAAATAATAAGAATATATCTTGAGAGAAGATAGAAGATTAGATAACAAGTGGTATATGCCATGAAGAGATCCACCATGAATAGACAGAATTCACCAATGATTCAAGGAGGGAACTCTATAGAGAACTAAAGAGAGGTTAGTTTGAGAATAATAGGGATTTATATGAGATTAGATATAAAATAACCAAGGGATTCATGGTAAATTCAAACTTTTAAGTGGTTCAAATCAGGGAACATGTTTTAGAAAACAGTGTTCTAATCACACGGTGGCATCCATCCTTTGAAAATTATAGTGCACTGTTACCTAGGGAGGATCCATATTCATTAAAAACTATGTTCAAGTTTTGATACACCTTTGTAAAACACCTAGACCCTATAACATTTTACTTTGTGAGTCACATGGTTTAAAAAACAATTTTCAAACCATCAAAACACCATTGTGTATAATAGCTCCAACCGACACATTTATCGAATGGTTAGTACTAAACATGATCATATATTATTTTCTCAAGTATTAAACACTTGAATCTTAGAAACTTATATAATGGAACAAGGTATAAACCATGTTCAATCTAAAAAATACACGTGACCTGAATGGAATCACAATTCTCTCTTCTAAAAAATATTTATACCCCTAGAAATCGCATGAGAGTTTAGACTTGCAAAAAGGGATGGTCACATAAACCACATAAAAAATTCTACTCCAATTTCTAATGTATATCCCATACTCACCACCACAATACACAGACCAATGGAATTGTTTTACAATATCGTACCTTATCTTGGCGATCCATAATCTAAAATGGATGTTTAACCACATAGGTGTCTGGCTCGAGATAAACATATTCTCATTCAATCACATGAGAAGTGTTTTGTTGATACCTAATCATATGAGAAACATGAATAAAGTCATGAATCAATGTTAAGTGAGATGAATATTCCAATTGATATTCCACCTTTCTGAGACAATCAATAATCTCAAAAGGGTCTACAAACCTCGGTTTCAAATTAAACTACTTACCCAATTGACGATTTACCAAGTATGGAAAAAACTATGAAAGACTCGATCAGCATCCTCAAACTCTATTAGGAGATAATAATTCTCAAAATATGATTTTTTATGACTCTGAGCAGTCACTACCCTTTTCTAGATCAACTATATGATTTATATCATCTCTTGAAAAATGCTTGGTCTAACTAAGGACTATGATCCCAAATCCACCCAGCATAGGGAAAATTTATATGGTTCCCAATAAAATGATTTAAAATTATCTGATTTCAATGAATTCTATTAACTATTATTATAGGAAAATTCATCCAAAGGTAGATGATTTTCCTAAGAACCATGAAAATCAAACACACATGCCTGAATCATATCCATAATTATATGACTATCCAGATCATTTTTACCATCTATTTGTGGGTGATATATCATGATTATCTTCATTCGGGTATCCATAATCTCTTAAAACCATGTCCAAAACTTAGATATAAATAATCGGTCCACATAAAAATCAATTACAGAAGGAACTCCATGTAGCATCATGACCTCTTGGACCTACCGGTTATTGAGCTCCTCCACCATCATAATATCATTAATTAGAGAGGATATTAAATGTTTTCTTAAGGAAATCATTGATCACCCAGATCACACCCTTCCCACTATGAGTTAATATAAGACCAATAATTAATTCCATAGAGATCTCAACCCACGTCCACACTAGAATGAGTAAAGGTTGCAATAAACCAATTAGACTTTGGTGCTCCTCCATAATATTATAGTAGGTAAGGAATCCTGATATGAATTCCATGATCAATCACCTCATTCATAGTCACCAATACCAAAGTCTTAAACCATGATAGATCTGGGTAGTACCATGGTATACATACCATCTTGAATGATGTACATGATTCAATAAATCTTTCCTCATAGAAACCAAAACGACCAACCTTCCTTGAAAACCCAAAGCACCGATGTGAGATTGAGGCCAATCACCTGAGGTCTCCCCACTATTACGATTTTTTCTAAAACACTGAAAATTATTAATTGTCACATATTTAAGCCAAACCCAATCATCACATGATGAGTAATCTTTCATAGAAGTAAATATCTCTAGTCCACCAGCCACTTACTCTCTCAATTTAATCTGAAAAAATAGGCCCATAAATGACCACTCCTCCATATATTCCTTCAATGATTGAATCAATAACATCCTGCTCAATGAGTCGGAAAACACATTCCTATTTATAGGTGTATAAGAAATATCAATATAGAAATTATAAATATACTTAATAAAGTATTTATATCACAAGACAAGATCCCTCTGAGTAAAAATATACTTCAGGCTCTTATGATATTAATATACTGCAAAATATTCCCAAAAGAGATAGGGGTACCATGTTTTGAGTGTGTACATAGTAAATTCTAACTCAAGGTCGTGGGTAGAGATTTTTGCCTCATAAATGAATAATTTGATATATCCATTAGTCATCACTTATTTTCCTTATAACAATACACACCCCAATCCCATACCTGAGGTGCCATATCAACCATCATAGCCCGAACCAGGTTCCAAAATAATCAGAACTGAAAATGATGTTAACCTCACCTTTAGTTCCTCAAAATATACCTGACGATTATCATTCCACTAAAAATTTACACCCTTATGGGTTAATTTCATCGAAAAAGATTAAATATTGGTTAAATCCTAATAAAATCTTAAAATAAATAGAAAATCCCATGAAGATCCAAATTTCAAAAACATTCATGTGTTTCTCCCACAACATCATGACCCAAATAATTTTAGGATCCACTGAGATTACAGTCTCAGTTATAATATGGCCCATGTATTTTAATTATTGGATTTAAATTCACATTTAGAAATATTATCATACGTGTGATGTTCTTTGAGAATTTTAAGGATTATATCCAAATGATCCATTACTTCCTCATCCGACTTGGAGTACACCAAAAATATATTCCACACAAATGAAAACAATAGAGTCAAATAATTGATTAAATATATCATTCATCAAGGCAATAAATACCATTATATAATTAGTGGGACTGAGTAGAATAAAAAGGAACTCATAATTCCAACATCATCTCTAAAAATCCGTCTTAGTTATATTCTATTCTCATACTCTCAACTAGTTATACCCCAATCACATGTCAATTTTAGAAAACCATAAATCTATTA
Source organism: Viscum album (assembly GCA_963277665.1). Taxonomy (NCBI): domain Eukaryota; kingdom Viridiplantae; phylum Streptophyta; class Magnoliopsida; order Santalales; family Viscaceae; genus Viscum; species Viscum album. The sequence goes on from OY728133.1 coordinate 1,975,967,181, forward strand.
TGAGTTAATCAAAGAGACCATTAATCATCGTCAAATGGTATTTTTTCTTAAAAGTCACATGATTAAGCTTTTTATAATCAACATAAATTCCAAGGATTCCATCTTCCCTATTGGAAAATATAACAGGAAAAGTCCATGGTGATACCAATGGATGGATAAATCCCTTGGACGCAAGATATGAAAACTAAAATTTACGATCCTTTAACTCAATGGGTTTCATATGATATGATATCATAGAAATGGGAATCATCCTATGTCGTATGTTAATAGTGAAAACGACCTCTTTATGAGTCAGTAACCTAAAAAAATCAACATGAATGACCTCAGGGTATGCACTCACTACTATATGAAGTACATGATAAAGGGTTGGAGCATAGTGAAATCATCTATTTAGCGAATAATCACAAATATTTTGTCACGTTTGATGGATCATTCACTATTTATTCAATATGTGAACATCATGACCAATGAAAATTTCAATCAAATATTTACGTAGAGAATCCCGGAACCCAAAGAGAATATATTTCACATTAAATCTATAATTAATTTAGATTATATATTATGAAACGATTACCACATCTTAGGATCATTCTTTGTTGATTTTGGTCATCTTCTGAAACCTTTTTTGGATTACATTCATTTCATATGGAGGACACAAAGTAATAAACCTATATAAGTGACCCACATGTGGTCATTTGATCTCTGAACAACATCTATGTATCATCGGGTGTTAGCATGCAAGATCGATTTTCATGTGTTTTTTTGTCTTGGTTGATTTTAGTTCATTCAATATCTAAGGATTCTATGTTATTCTTCTCATTATTGAGAGGATAAGAGTAGGAGTAATCTATAGAGAATTACATTGTGCGTAATGATTTTCAATGCTTGATTAACCCTACACAATAGACAGAACCACCGAATTATAATGTTACGGTTAGGTTAAAATATTATTTAATTTCATACTGACCCTTAAATTATATTATAAAACATTTTGGACACCATTATATATAATAACAACAATAAAAACAATAACAATAATAATAATAATATTTTATGGAATGTGCTAACTGGCCCAAAGATAAATATAATTTTACCATCATGTTAATTAAAACTTATCATCAGACATGATGTTGGTCCATTTTTCCTCAGCATTTATTGAATAACCGAATAAATATGTATTAAAAAATAAATATTCTATCCACAATACAGAGAATAAATATTTTTTAAATATTCAATAAATAAAATAAACATTCTATTCACAATATGAAGAATAAATTTTTATTTAATATTTTAGATCATAAAACATGAATAACATAATTCCTTAGTCTTGAAATTAATATCCACTCCAATAATTAAATTCAAATAGAATTTAATTATGATCAGAGGAATCAATTAGTGCATGACCCTATAGGATTCTTTTTTATAGGAATTAGGTGATCTTTCCTATAGTCCATGATTATTATCTAGTAATGGGTCAAGGAACCCAAGAGAAATATTTTAATGTCATAATGACAATAACCACATAGGGATGCTTTCTGTATAATATAACCATTTTTTCATAATATCTCATCAATCAGTTTTCACATCCATGTCATAAATCTATATTCTCGATATGTATTTCTTTGACTAACTAAAATTAACACATCATAATTCCATGTCTATTGAATTTAATTTGATGGTTCTATTTCAATCAAAGGGATGAGATATCAACATCTATAAATATGGAAGGGAAAAATCATTTCTTGACTTATCTATTAATAATTTATCATTTATCACACACCCAACACATCCTACTTTCCATGAACTTATAATATCATATTTTTGGTCTATAAATCAAAGTGCACGAGTCATGAAATGCATTAATAATAATATTAAAGTATAAAGACTATTATGCATGCTCGTATATAGGAATATAAAATGACACATAAATTAGTGGAATTATTACTGGAGGGTCTATTCTCATAATATCCCTTCTGGAAAATTACATAGTGACAACTTCATGAGATAAAGTCTCATCCTATTATGAGTACTTGTACCAAACACTCAACATACTATGTGTCACATAATTTAATTTTATCAAACCTTTGAATTTTATTAAATAAAATTCTCAGGGAATTTTAAGGTTCTCATCATTATGAGGAACTGTTATGACCTTATCAATGCAAGAAATACACTAGGAAATTATTACACTAATGTAATGAAAAACAATGAAATATATATAAAAAAATTTAATAACATTTAAATCATAGTATATACATGTAATCTAAAGTACAAATGGTTGTTTCAAATACACTAACATTAATAGACACCCACTTGAACTAGAGCCAACTGCCTATAACATTTAGTCTACTAGACCTAACATGAAGATCAGGTTTCTATTGAGTCACAAATTTTGTCAAAGTTATCTCCGTGTTGTCCTCTATGGATATGCTACCCATTAAAAATTCACCTTTTTGAGAAGAACACCTTAATAGATGATACAGTTGATGTATGTGCTTCATCCACTAACGTGACTATGACTCCTTTTAAAAAGACACTACTATATTATTATCACAATTGAGTGTGATAGGTTATTTTATACTATGTACCACATGATGATCCTGGATGAATTTGAGTATCCAAACTACTTCTTTAGCTACCTCAGAAGACATAATATACTCAGAATTTGATGTATTTGTTTTGACAACAACATTATTTGATATATTCCAGCTCACTACACCTCTATTTAGGGCGAATATATATCCTATATGTGATTATATATTGGCTTGATAAATTTAAAAATGATCATCTAAAAATCCTCTAATGAATAGTTCTGCATATCCTTCATAGACCATGAACATATCCTTGGTATGCCTCAGATAATAAAAGATGTTCTAGACTTCCATCCAATAGTGGTCAGCTGAGCCAACTTGATATCTTTATATCACACTAATGGCATAAGATACATCTATCATAGTAATAACATAGAAGACATTACTGACTAAATTGTATATGCATATAGAATCCTCTACATCCTCTATATATCCTCATGTTTCTGAGGACACATGTCCATGGAAATATGAATTTCATGTAACATTAGAAATAATCATCTCTTATAATGTTCAATACTGAATATATTTTATATTTTTTTAATATACATATCTTAACATAGATCGAGTATTGTCTTGGATATATCAAGATGGATATTGATCACAATAATATATGTTACTTAACCTAAGTCCTATAGAAAGAATCATTTTTTCAACTAGTATTTAACTACCTGTATGACTTTTTTTTAAAAGATGGGGCTGATGCCTCAACTTATTATTTTAAGAAAAGACAACATTAGACTGGGTAGAAGGAGACCCATTACATATCTCGAAGGACAAATGCCAAGTGGCCTGAATACAAGGCTTGAAAGACCATTTTTCCCAAAGGACCCCTCGGTGAATAGTACTTTCTATAGTACCTGCACTGCTACAGTACTTGCTACAGTACAGCCGCCACTACAGTACCTGCTACAATCCCTCCAATGCTACAATTCCGCCTCTGCTATAGTTATGCCACTGCTATAGTACTGCTACAGTGCCCTGCTACAGTACTGTTACAGTACAAGAAATTCATCCCTGCCCAAATTTGTTCCTGGGACTTTTGGATGCCAAGTAAGAGCCTGTACCACAAGGATTCATTCTCGTTGACGACTACCTATATGAATAATATTTCGTTTCCAATAAGTAATATGTCATCTACATATATTATTAAGAAAACTATCAAACTCCCACAAAACCATTTTTATACACAAGTCTCATATTCATTCTTTATGAAACCAAATTCTCATTTAGATTAGTTAATCAATATTTTATATAACACAGAAAACTTATTTAATCCATAAATGTATCTTTTTATGTTTTATACCTTGTTTTCATCCATTGTAGTAACAAACCCTTCAGGTAGTGTTATATTGAAATTTTTTTGAAGGTTCCCTTTAAGGAAGTTAGATCTTATATAAATTTTAAAAATATTATAGTCGCGGAAATCAATAATGGAAATTAGAATTATGATGGATTTCAACATTTTAACTAGTGAAAAGGTTTCATTGTTTCCTATGCCATGATTCTGTTTAAACTCTTCTATAACCATTCATGCCTTATAAGTATCGAATTTTCCTTCCATGCCTAGTTTCATCATAAATACCTATTTATATTCAACAGTCATTACATATACTAGTGGATTTTTTCATATTCAAACTTGGTTTTGATACATGGAATTAATTTTAATAATTCATTGCTTCATGCCACATGGAAACATCAATAAAATTTAACACATCCTTATATGTTATAGGATAATTATTATACACTAACAATATGTCACCATCCTCAATGACTAGAAAACCATGTTGTTTTGGTTCTCTAATCACTCTTGTACTCCAACGTAGTACATGTTCCACCATAACATCTCATTCCATATGGATTTTTGGAATTTTTTCATATTCCAACTCTTGTGTACTTTGATCCTAGAATTCTTCAAAGTACATCTCAATCCCACTAAAAATTATATCTAATGGGTTGAATAAGTAATATCCCTTTGTTTCTGTTGGGAAAAAATGCCTCAAGGTAACATTATACCTTTTTTCGTTTAGCTGTGTTTGTTGACAAAGCAGGTTTTCATGGTGAATTGTTTAGATCCATATATGTTTTTGAAAATTCATGTTTACAAAGAATCATGATAAAGGAATGGATGATCTAGATTTGGAACAAAAATAATAGATATAAGGTGGCACAGTTATCCTGTATTTTCCAAATTTGTGGGCCTCAAAATCGACAAATGGAGAAAAGTTTTGTAGAAAAAGGGAATTGAGTGCCAGTTTCATAGAGGCATGAAAGTTTAATTCGATATGTTATTGATGATTAAAACATAAAAAATGGAAAAGGAAAGAGGGGAAACCATTTTCTGGTTGGGGCGTGCAAGGTGAGTAGGGCGACATTGGCTAGGGAGATTGGACATGCCCGCCTATAGGAGACTTTCACGCGGTGCTCATGGTGGCCAAAATGACAATAAATATGGGGATACCCATCCTTATTTTGAAGAAATAACAAAACATAGAGAAACTTTTATCTCTAATTTTAGAGGTGGTTTGGGCACGGAAGTATAAAGTTATTCAGATTTTGTGCACCCGTTGATAATTGTGCCCCAATATTGAATTGGGTGTAAAAGGGTATGAGTCCCCCTTGTTCTGAGTTAGAGAAGGGAGTGTCACACAAGTGGTTAGGTGAAACATGCACTCCAATCATAGTGAAGAGTTCTAGGCTTATAAAATAATGCGATTCATTCTAGGGACGTGCAAAAGTTGGAATATTTCCCGATACATCCGGTGCAAAATAAGATTCATCTGTGGGTGAAAGTTGGAACTTCAACAAAGAATATATATATATATAGAGGAAGAATCATTTATTTGTGATAATTAAGTAATCTAAAAGTCTTTAAATTGTGAGTGGATTTTATGAATAATTAGTGAACACACATTAGTTGAGAGAGCAATGTGGTTTCATATTGTAAGTGGTTATAAACTAGGAGGGACAATGAGTCCGCTCTGAACATTGTAAACAATAGTTCACTTTTAGTTTATTTTTAAAATCATCACATTTCTATTGTATGCTCTATGGATGTATCCTATTGAGGTTGAACCATGTAAAATTGTTGTCTCCTTTTATTGATTTAATTTTTTTTTCATACTCTACAATAGGAAGGAGAGACAAGAGAGTTTTTTCAAATAGTGAAACAAGATCAACATGGGAAGTTGTTTTAATATGTGATACACTGATTCACCCCTCCCACCCTCTTAGGATATCTAACAAAATGGACCAAACAATTGGTATCATAGGGAAAGGTTAATATTAGTGTTCCTCTCTCAATGTAGGTCACCAATCCTAAACAGATTCTGATCTTTGACGGGAACAATTTTCAGATATAGAAGAATAAGATTCAACACTACATATGATCTTCAGGAATGGATGTTCTTACAGCAAAAATTCATGGTACAACAACTGATATTAAAAGTAGTTCTTTATCATAAGTTGATTGAAGAGAGTTGGATGTTGATGCCAAGGGAATCAATGCTTTAGGGGGATCTCTATCCAATACTATCTATACGAAGTTAATATCATGAAAATCAGCACATCATATGTTGTAAAAGTTACTGAATATATATGAAGGAGATACAAAGGATAGAGAGACAAAACTAAAGGTTCTTTGGAACAAGTATTAAAATCTGATAATGAACCAAAATGAGTCTGTTGACACGTTCTTGGAAATGGTAAATATTGTTTTGGAAGACATGTTAGGTCTTGGAGAAGACATTGACGACATAAATATTGTGAATCACATATTGATGAAACATCAACCTTGGTTCAATCCAAATGTTTTAGTTTTGGAAGATAATGATATGAAAGAGCTGACATTAGATAACCTTCACAACACCCTTATTGCATACGAAATAAGAAATGATGATAAGAATGCTATGGAAAAGGGGAAATCTAAAATGGTGGAATTAAAGACCATGATGAAGCACGCCATTTAAGATTATTATGAAGTTGAAGAGACATAAAAGGTGATTTCATTGCTTTCCTCAAACCTACAATGATGAAAATTAATGTTCCAAGGGAAACTGCCACTAGCTTGTTTTCGATGTAGAAAGATTCAAAATCTTGCAATAAGGTTCCCCATAAAGTTCCAAGAATATGATGAGGATGAAGATGAAATTACCAAGTACAATTCTTCAACCTATGTGAAAAAATAATAATTCAAGAGAAGTTTCTTTAAGAAAAATAATATTCTTTCAAAAGAATGTAACGGTTCAGATGAGTGTGAGTTTGGAAAGATAGAGAACTTCAAAGATTATGGAGAAAATGCTATGGTGGAAGTTTTTGGTAGTTCTCAGAAAAAGGAAGAAACTATAACTAATGAATAAGAATAAGAATAATATGAAGGAAGAGTTGATATGGAAGTTGAATTAGAAGGTGATCATGAGGATATAGATGTTTGGAGAGAAAAAACAAAGAAAGACATCAAATTGGTACATGATGTTGAACTCTATATGCAACAACAGGAAGAATAGAAGTCTAGGATTGAAAAGGAAATTGAGACACATATGCCCACCAGGACAGAGAGCTTAGAAAAGTATGATTGACATAATATCAGGGTTGAATAATAGAAAAGAGATGTTTATGGCTTGAATAACACAATGAAATATTAAATCAATTACATGAAAGAACATGAAGGAGAAGTTGTCAGTTTGAGAAAAAATGATAAGGATCCAGAAAAAATTGTGACTCCTTCTTAGGACATCATGAATGATGATCACTCGGAAAAATAAGAAGTTGAAAATGGAGAATAGTAATTCCATTGAAAGGAAGTAACAATTATGTTCATATTCTAAGGCTTACATTGGGCTTGACTGAAAAAAAAGATGTGAAAATTGAAGTCAGACCGCAAGCACACATTATAATATTTAAGGTTGATTTAGACACAAAAACGAATTAGAATATTTCCAGATACCTAGGGGAAACCAACAATGCAAGAGTGACATGTAGGAATGCACCTTATATGAGGTGTTATTGTTGGGGAAAGATGGACATTCATAGTATGTGTGTTCCATATCCAAGATATACCAAAGGACACACGAACAATAGTGGTATCCAAACAGATCTTGATATTATAGAACATAATATGAGGGAAATTATTTTTGTTGCATAGAATTTGGTAACATGGTTAGATATTATACATCAACCATGAAAAAAAAATTTCCAAGGAAGAATTAACGTTTTCACAAGAAACCAATCCACAATCCAAAATGGGAGTTGAAAATGAAAAATTGATTTGCATCTTTTCAAGATGAGGTTGGGCCATCACACTCAGAGGAAGATCATGATTTTCAAACAACACTATGTGTGAGCTCAAATACATGGATAAAAAAGGATTAGAATGAAGTGGTGGTAGAAATTTCTCTTAAATTATCAGACCATTATGGTGTATGGATCCTTGATAATGGTTGCACATCTCATATTACAGGTAATAAGGATCTAGATACAATAATAAAATAAGACAAAGAAGGATTTTAAATTTTGAAATAATGAATGGTAGATGATTATTAGCTCAGGAAAGGCCTGGTTTGGAAGAAAAGACATGAGACATGATAATGTCTTAGTAGTAGAAGTCTCAGTCACAATTTGCTTATCTTCAGCCAACTATGTGGCTCATGTAATTCTATATGGTTTACTAATAATATTTGTATCGTAAAAGGAAAATATGGTGCAATGTTACTACAGGGAAAAAGAACAAAGGGAAATTTGTACCTCATAAGTTAAGAAGAAGATATGTGATCTCTGTCTAGAGGGAAAGAAAATAAGTAGTGGCATAAATAACTTGGTCATCTATGGCAACCATCCTTATAAGATCTGGAAAACTGAAATGCGTCAAGATTTCTCCCTAATCTATCATGTGATCATATTCATACATGAAATTTATGTAAACAAAGGAAGATAATCAGAAATATGTACAAAAAAATGAAAAGAAGTCAATAAGAGTTCTTGAATTGGTGCATGCTGATGTCTGTGGACCTATCTAAAAAAGATTCATTGACTAAAATCAGTATTAAATTCTATTCATTTATTACTACAATATAATGGAATTGGTATTTGTCATTTCCCATAAGTAAAATGTGTTTACCTTCTAAAAACAGTATCAAAGGGAATAAAAAAGGATGCTTGGTTAGAAATTTTTTAATTTTTGTACTGAAAATGGTACGAAATTAACAAATAGTAAGGAGGAAGAATATCTTAAGAAACATAGTATAAGGAATCAAGTTTCTTCATTTTGAAATCCATAGTAGAATGGAGTGGTGGAGAGTGGAAATTAGATCATCAGAAACATGGATAGAACCATGCTTATTGAAAAATCACTACTATAGAAATTTTTTAAGTAAGTTGTGTTGACATTGATCTAAAATTCTAATAGGGCCCTATTGTGTCTAAAGGAAAGAATGATTTTATATTATATGTGGTATAGAAAAAAGTATATCATGAAATACTTTTGAATCATTGGAATTAAGTGATTTATTATCAACAAGTAAAAACATAGGAAATTTGAGTCTCATGGAGATGAAAGAGTATTCCTTGGCTACTCTGGAAAAGGAAAAGCCTGAAAAATTCTTTAACAAGAGGCTGAGAAAAGTTTTCAGACGAATGATGTCACTATAGTAGAGAATGAGGATATTATTCAAATGAACAATGAACAATTTTCCAATGAGATTGATAAGGAGGATAGAAACATAGGGGGAGTATAAGTGAAAGATGTTGATTCAGAAGAAGACATTGATGATGAGATAGAGGAAGCCAAGTCTATATTGGTGAAGAATCCAAAGTGTAGAGTTGATATTGATAGGAAGAACATCATTGTTGATTAGAAAACTCTAATTCAGACATGAAAAAATGAAGTCACTACATTAGAAATAATTCTTATCTCAGGTAGAGACTAAATTGTTTGCTGATATAGTTGAAGATGTAAAATGGGTTCAGTCTATAAATGAAGAGATAGATCAAATTGAGATCAATTAAACCTAGGAGATTGTTTCGAGGCTAGAAAATGAGAATCTCATTGAGACAAAATTGGTCTTTTAGTATAAAATGAATAAGGATAGTGTCATGATCCGAAACAAACCAAGATTGGTGTTTAAAGAGTACTCCTAGAGAGAGGGAATTGATGTTGATGAGAAATTTTCTCCTGTCGTATGGATGCTGACTGTCAGATTATTCTTGGCCATAGCAGTGAAAAGAAAATTCAAGGTTTTCTAGATGGACATAAAGTCATCTTTTTTGAACGAGGTCCTAGAAGAAGAAGTGTATATTGAGAATCCATAATGGTTTTATCAATCATGAAGATGAGATCAATGTGTTTAAGATAAATAATGCACATTATGAGATGAAACAAGCACTAAGAGCATGGTACTCGAGGCTTGATCTGTATTTGAAGAAGCTTGGGTTTCAGTATGGTGGAGTTTATTATAATATCTATTTCAATAATGAAATTAATCAATGGATGATGGTGTTGGTTTATGTCGATGACATAATCTTTGGCGGATCAGATGAAGCTCAGTGCATACATTTTTATGAATTCATGAAAAGTGAGTTCAAAATGTCAACGATTGTATAGATATATTTTTCCTTGGTTTACAGGTGACAAAAGGGAGGAATAATACTTTTATTTCACAATCAAAATATGCCATGGAGGTTCTGAGAAGGTTTGTAATGTAAAATTCCAAGGATATGAAAACACTGGTTTCCACACCGATGAAATTATCAAAATATGATGTTGGAAAGGTAGTTAATATAACAGAATACATGCATGTTATTGGATATTTAATATACCTAATGGTGGTAAGGCTTGATATTGTTTTTTCCACATGCCAAGCAGCGTGATATTAATGCAATCTCAAGGAAATTAACATGTTTGTAGTTAAAAGTATACTTCTTCATATTAAGGGTACAATGAATTTTGGTTTGATGTGTAATGATAAATCTCATCCAGATCTTTTGGGATATACAAATGTAGATTTGGCCAGATCAGTAGAAGATAGAACACCATCATTAGGAGGTTTTTTATATATTGGTGGTTTATGTATTTCTTCGCTAATAATGAATCATGATTTCATTTTGTTTAGCATCGCAGAAGCTGAGTATATTGCTGCCACTCAATTATGCACACAACTATTATGGATGAAGAAGAATCTTGATGGTATGGGTTTCGAAGTGAAGTCTTAGATTAGAATCCAATGTGAAAATTTGAGTGCTATTCACCTCATCAAAAATTAAGTACATCACTAAAGGACAAATCACATTAAAATCAGGTATCATTTTATCAAGGAGAAACTGGAGGAATGGATTGAGAATATGGAGTATGTGCCGACATAGATATAAGTTGCAGACATTGTGACAATGGTATTATCCAAGGACACTTTTGAGAGGAATCAGATGGACCTGGGAGTCTAGTCAACTCCTCAAACTTGAAAAGGTGTGGATTTGGAAACCCCTTCTCCCCAATGTATGGTGTGTTTTTCTCTAATATCATTATATCTGTTCTTTCCAATGATTCCAACCACAATGAAGTGAACATTGGGTTTGTGGAAAAACAGGGAGAAATATTGTCATCTAAAGGGGTAGAAACTTTGGATAGGGAGTAAATTTCTTTGGTAAGACATGCGGACAAGCTTACAGGTCGATCAGGGAGATAGGGGGAGAGAAAAAAGATAGGGGAGTATGAGTTTTAAATCTATTTATTCTAGAAGAGATCGATTAAAGAATAGATATCATAATAGATAAAGATCATGATAAAAGCAGAAGAGTGGTGTTGTAATGGTTTCAGAACGGTTCGAACAATTAGTATTAATTTGGTGTCAACAATTTTTGTTATAAATGAAGTGATTAATTTATGAACTTTTCATAATACTCTTGTTTCTCACGCTGAGAATTGCTCATGTGGGCTTATAGTATGTTGTGAGTGAATATTTTGTTGCTATTTGAATCATAAGAAGTGAATAATGGAAGGAGGTTTATCAAGGTATCAATGTCTATATAATCATTTTGAGAAGATTTGTTAGTAAAATAAAAGGGGTATATTGTTTTGAAAAATCCCACAATGAAACTTTGTAGAATTGTCGGTTTATTTTTTATTGAAAAAGAATGTTTTCATGGTGAATTATCAGGTTCCATAGATGTTTATTAAAATACTTGTTTACAAATAACCATGAACAATTAATGAAATATCTAGAGGTGGTACTAAAAGAACATATATAATATGGCGTTATTTTCTAGTGTTGGCCAAATTTTTGGGCCTCAAAATTGACAAATGAATAAAAACGATTTTTTAAAAGGGTATTTTGTGCCAGTTTCTTAGAGGCATGGAAAGTTTCACACCATATGTTTTTGAACATCATAACATCAAAATATGTAAATGTAAATGGGGGAGCCCATGTTTTGGTTTGGGCGTGCAAGGTTACTAGGGCGACATAGTCTAGGGTGACTGGACTTGTGTTCTAGGAGGAGACTTGCTCCCAATGCTCAAGGTGTCTAAAATTACAATAAATAGAGGGATACCTCTACTTATTTTGATGGAATATAAACACTTAGTGACAATTTGAGATGAATTCACACTGTTGGTTTGGGTGTGTAAGTATAAATTTATTCAAAAGTTGTGCGGCAGTTGATAGTTGTGCACCATTATTGGTTTTGGTGTAAAAGGGTGTGAGTCACCCATGTTCTGAGTTGGATAATGGAGTTTTGTGAAAGTGGTTATGGGACACTTTCACTTCATGAATAAATAATAATTCCATTATTAGAGAAGCACACCATTCATTCATGGTCCACACAAAATTTATAAGATTTCCTGGTATATTCGTTGCAAAGTGAGATTCATCTGTGGGTAAAAGTTTTTACTTCAACAGAGCATCTATATATAGAGAAAGATTCATTAATTTTTGATAATAATGGCACATACAAGTCTTTGAACTATGATTGGATCTTCTAAAAAACTTGTGAACACATTTCAGTTGAGAGAGGAGTGTGTTTTCGTATTTTGAGTGGTTGTAAACTAGGAGGGACAATGAGTCTGCTCCGAACATTGTAAACAACAGTGAGATTTTAGTGGATTTGGTACATCAGAACATTGCCGGTGTATGATCTTTGGACATAACCTAGTGAGGCTGAACCAAGTAAAATATTTGTGTTCTATGCTGGCATTAATATTTGTTCATAATCTGCAACAAGAAGGAGAGAGAAGAGAGTTTCTTCTGACAATGAAACATGATCCATAAGAGCTGTTGTTTTAATATATCATAACATGATTCACCCCCCCCCCCCCCTCAGTGTCTCTAACCTAGTGTGCCTAAAAATTTTCATCAGAGGGAAATTTTAGTATCAGTGTTTCTCTCTCAATGGAGGTCACAAACAATAAATGGATTCTGATCTTCGATGGGAACAATTTTCATTTATGGAAGAATATAATGAAATACTTCTTCCGATCTTTGGGAATGTATGTGTTTATAGCATAAGTACATGGTATAACAACTTATATAAATAGTTTTTCTTTATTAGAAGCTATGAAAAGAGAGTTTGATGCTAGCGCTAAGAGAATCAATTATTTAGTTGGAGCCATATCCAATTCTATCTATACAATGTTAATGTCATGGAAATCATCACATTCTATGAGGGAAACATTATTGAATATATATGATGGAGATACAAATGTTATATGGGAAAAACATCAAGTTCATTGGAACACGTATGAAGATCTGATAGTGAACTTGAATGAGTCTATTGACATATTATTTAACATGGTAAATATTGTTTTTGAAGACATGGGAGGTCTTGGATAAGTCATTGAAGACATAAATATTGTGAAGCACATCATGAGGAAACATCAACGTTGGTTCAATATGAACATTTTGTTTTTGGGAGATAATGAACTGAAATTGATGACATTGGATAAGATGCACAACAAGCTCATTACATATGAAATGAGAAATAATTACAATGAAACTATGGAAAAGGGGAAATCTAAAGGAGTGGAATTCAAGGCCATAAAGAAAATCGCTATAGAAAATTCATTAGAAGATGAAGAGGCATACAAGGTGATTTAATTCCTTTCCTTAAACCTACAAAGAGTAAAATGAATGTTCAATGGGAAATTTTCACTAGCATGTTTGTGATGTGGAAATATTGGACATCTTCTGGCCATGTTCCCCATGAAGTTCCAAGAAGATGATGAGGATGATGATGAATTTCCCAAGAATAATTATTCATCCAAAATGAATGTCAAGAAACAATTGAACATAAGTTTCTTTATGAAAAATAATCTTCTTTCACAAGAATGTTACATTTCAGATGAGTCTAAGGTTGTAGAGATAGAGAACTATAAATCTTATAAAGAAAATTATATAATGGTAGTTGTCGGTAGATCTTAGAAAAAGGAAGTAACCAAAACTAATAAAGAAGAAAAAGAAGTTTAAGGAGGAGTTGATACAGAATTAGAATTATAAGAAGCTCTCAAGGAGATAGACACTTGGAGATAAAAAAAGAAGAAAGACAACTAATTGGTACATGATGCCAAACTCTATATGAAACAGCCTGAATAAGAGATGTTTGAGCTAGAAAAGAAAATCGAGAAACTTAAGTCCTCCGGTCCAGAGAGCTCAGAAACTGTTGATAATCATAACCTCAATGTTGAATAATAGAAAAGGGAGATTGATGTCTCGAATAAAATAATGAATGATTAAATAAATCACATAAAATAACTTGAATGAGAAGTTGTCAGTTTGCAGAAAACATTTATTGATCAAGAAAAACTCTTGACTCCTTCTGTGACATCAGGAAAGAAGATCGCTCAAAAACTGAGAAGATGAAAATGGATCATAGTGATTATATAGAAAGGAAGCATCAATTATGTTCATATTCTATGGCTGATGTGGGGATTTTCTAAAAACAAAATGCTGTGAAAATCAAATTCAGGCCGTAAGCACCGATTCCAAAATTAATGGTTGTTTTGCGAAAAAAGACAAATCAGAATATTCAGAGATCCCAAGGTGAAACCACTAGTATAAAAGTGACATGAAGGAATGAAACCTATATTAGGTGTTGTTTTTGTGGAATTATGGGACATTCACAGTATGTGTGTTCCATAGCCAAGAGATACTAAAGGAAATAAGCACAATAGTTGATACCAAACTGAGCATGATATTATAGAACATCCTATGATGGACATTGTCATTGGTGCAGAGAATTTTGGAACATTGTTAGATATTGTACATCAACCGTGCAGAGTAATGTGACAAGGCAGAATCAATTTTTTTTCCAGCAACAAATCAACAAACCAATAGGGGACTTGAAAATGAAAAATTGAATGTCATCTTTGCAGGATGAGGTTGGGCCATCACACTCAAAGTAAGAACATGATTTTAAAACTACACCAATTGTGAGGTCAAAGACATTGATCAAAAAGACAAAGGATGAGAAGGTGGTGGTGACATAAATTTCCCTTAATGTATCAGACCATTATGGTGTCTGGATCCTTAACTGCAGTTGCAAATCTCACATGATAGGTAATAAGGAACTTATTATAGGAATAAAATATGACAATGAATGAGTTTCCATGTTTGGAAACATTTATGGCTTGAAGATTTTTGGCTGAAGAAAGGCTAGGTTCAGGGACAAATAGATGATACGTGCTGATGTCTTAATATTAGAAGGTCTTTATCACAATTTTTATAGAGTCAAAAAACTATGTGAATTAGGGCATTCTATATAGTTTACAAAGAAGATGTGTATCATCAACAGAAAATATGGTGTATTGGTACTATAGGAAAAAAGAAAAAAGCAAAATATGTACCTGGTAAGTGGAGAAGAAGATATGTGATTTCTATCAAGAGGGGAAGAAAACAAGTAGTGAAATAAATGACTTGGTCATCTATTCCAACCACCCCTAAAAGATCTTGTAATGTGTGATGCATCAAGGGACCTCCCAAAGCTATCAAGTGATCATACTAATATGTGAAATTCAAGTTAACAATATAAGATCATCAGAGTGATTTACAAACTATAGGAAAATAAGTCAACAAGAGTGCATGAATTGGTGCATACTGATGTATGTGGACCAATCTCAATAAGATCCATTGAACGAAAGAGGTAGTAAATTATTTTCATTGATGAATATAATAGAATGGAAAGGGTATTTTCATTTCCTATAAGTATGATGTGTTTAGTTTTTTAAAATAGTATAAGAGGGAATAATAAAGGATGATTGGGTAGAAATTTCTGATGTTTCCTATTGACAAAGGTACAAAATTAAAAAATAGTCAGGTGGAATAATATCTCAAGAAACATAGGATAAGGAATCATTTTTCTTTAGTGTAAACACCCTAGTAGAATGGAGTGGTTTTGAGGAGAAATCAAATCATCAACAACATGGCTAAAATGATTCTTGTTGAAAAATACCTATTAGAGAAATTTTGGAAGGAAGTTGTGTTGACATCAGTCTGCATTTCTAACAGTGTCCTATCATGTATGAAAGAAGGAAAGACACCATATGAGATGCAGTATGAAAAGAATCAAACTATGAAATACTTTTTAATCTTTGGATGTAAGTGATTTATTCTTAATAAGTAAAAACATTGGAAATTTGAGTCTCGTGGAGATTATGGAATATTCCTTGGATACTATGGAAAAATCAAAGCATACAGATTCTTTAACAACAGGCTGTGAAAATTAGTTGAGAGAAATGATGTCACTATATAGGAGAATGGGGAGAATATTCAACAACACAGTGAACAGTTCCAAATGAGAGTTATGAGGAGGAAAGAAACATAGGGGGATTAAAAGTGTAATATGTTGATTTAGAAGAAGACACTGATGATCAGATAGAAGAATTAAAGTCTATATCTATGAAGAAACCAAAGAGTAGAGATGAGATTGATAGACATAACATCATTTGTGATTAGAGATCTCCAATTCATAAAAGAAGAATGAAGTCACTACAGTAAAGTAAATTATTATCTCAGGTAGAGCCTAAATTCTTCGTAGAGGAAAATGAAGATGAAAACATGGCTCATGTTATGAATGAAGAGTTAGATCAAATTGAGAAGAATCAAACCTGGGAGATTGTTTCAAGGAAAGAAAATAAGAATGTAATCAGGACAAAATGGGTCATTCATAAGAAAATGAATGAGGATAGTGTTGTGATCCAATACAATGCACGAATGGTGTGAAAATGGTACTCTCAGATATATGGCATTGATGATGATGAGACATTTTCTCCCATGATAAGGCTGGATACAATCAGATTATTCTTGACCATAGTAGTGCAAAGAAAATTCGATGTTTTCTAGAAGGACGTAAATCAACATTTCTAAATGGGTTCCTAGATGAAGAAGTGTATATTGAGTATCCAGATGGTTATCTCGTTCATGAAGATGAGAACAAAGTTTGTCGGCTAAAGAAGGAACTTTAGGGGGTGGAACAAGGACTAAGAGAATGGTACTCAAGGCTTGATCAGTATTCGAAGAAGAAAGGGTTTCAGTGCATTGGAGTTGATTATAATCCCTATTTCAATAGATAATGTAATCAACAAATTATGGTGACGGTTTATGTCTATGACAATGTATTTGGTGGATCAGATGAAGATCAATGCAGAGCGTTTCTTCAATTCATGAAAAGTGAGTTCGAAATGTCAATGATTGGATAGATGAAATTCTCCTTGGTTTACCAGTGACATAAAAAAGGAATGACACTTTTATATCTCAATAAAAATATTCCAAGGAGGTTCTAGAATGATTTCAAATGGAAAATTCCAAGGAGATGAAGACTCCAGTTCCCACCCAGATGAAATTATCAAAAGATGATGATGAAAAGGTAGTTAATATAACATAATACAGCTAGGTTATTGGAAGTTTACTTTACCTAACAATGACAAGACCTAATGTTGTTTTTTTTCTACATGACAAGAAACATGATAACAAAGATATCCCAAGGAAAGTCACATGGTTGCAATTAAAATAATACATTGGTATATTAAGGGTACAATGAATTTCGGTTTGATGTATAATGATATATCTAATCCATGGATTTTTGGATATAGATATACATATTTGGCCGGATCAAAAGATGACAAAAAATCAACATCAGGAGGTGCTTTCTATCTTTGTGGTTTATGTATTTCTTGGATAATAAAGAATAAATATTACATTTTATTGAGCACCGTAGAAGCTAAGTATATTGCAGCCACTCAGGCATGAACATATCTATTATGGATGATGCAGTAGCTTGATGATATTTTTATCGAAGTGAAGTCTTTGAGTGGAATCCAATTTCAAAATTCTAGTTCTATAAACCTCATTAATAATATATTACATCACTCAAGGACAAAGCAAAATGAAATAAAGTATCATTTAATCAACAAGAAGGTGGATCTAGGGATTGTGATGTTGTATTATGTTCCTACAGAGCTATAGGTTGAAGAAATTCTGAAAAAGGGCTTATCCAAGGATGCTTTTGGGAGGCATCATATGGCTTTGGGAGTCCAGTCAACTCCCCAAAAAACAGCATTGACTTGGAAATCCATTATCCCCAAGGTATGGTGTGTTTTTCTATAATGTGATAATCTATGTTCATTCCAGTGTTCCAGACCACAAGGAAGTGACCTTTGGTTTTGTGTAAAAAGGGAGAGAATGAGTGACTCCTAAAATGGGTGAAACTGTGGCTAAGTAGAAAATGTATTTTGGTAAGACATGGGGAGAATCTGATAGTTTGAGCAATGAGATAGGGGGAGAGAAACAATTTAGGGGAGTATGAGTTTTAAATCTGATGACACTAGAAGTGATCAATCAAATAATAGATATCATTATAGATGAGGATTGTGATAAAAGGGGAAGTGTGGGGTTGTAATGATTCCAAAATGTTTCCAATAATTGGTATCAGTTTGTAATCAACAATTGGTGTTGGAAATGATTTTATAAATTTATGATCTTTTCATAATACTCTTGTTTCTCATGATGAACATTTCTCATGTGGTCTTAGAGTTCATGGTGAGTGAATCATTGGTTTCTATCTGAGTCTGAAGTGCCGAATAATGGAAGGAGCTTTATCATGGTATAATAGACCAGAGAATCATTTCGAGAAGAGTCGTTAACAAACCCAAAGGGGGATATTGTTGGGAAAAATCCCTCAAGGTAACATTGTAGAATTTTTTGTTTGGTTCTGTTTATTCACAAAAAAGGTTTCCATGGAGAATTGTCGTGTTCCATATATTTTGTTGAAAATCCATTTCTAAAAAGAACCATAAAAAAGGAATAGAAGATATAATTGTGTAAAAAAATAACAGATATAAGGTGATGCTGTTTTTTTAGTGTTTTCCAAAATTTGGGCCTCAAAATCGACAAATAGAGAAAAGTGATTTTGTAAAAGGGACATTGCAGCTGTTTGTTGGAGGGTTGGAATATTTCATTCCATATGTATTTGAATATCAGACCATCAATATATATAAAAGGAAAGATAGGCTCCTCTGTTTTGGTTTGGGAATGCAAGGTGACTAGAGCGACATAAGCTAGGGTGACTGGACTTGTGTTCTAGGAGGAGAATGGGGAGTGTAGATCAAGGTGGCAATAAAACCTATGAATATAGACACAACCCTACTAATTTTGAAAGATGCACAAAACATGGAGAAAATTTGAGCTCGATTCACGCAGTTGGTTTGGGAACACAAGTGGTGGTTTGGGTGTACATGTATAAATTTATTCAAGAGTTTTGTATCATTGATAGTTGCACGCCAATATTTTTTTATGTGTAAAAGGGAGTCACATGCCAAATTTTTTATTTGGAGAAGGTTGCCTTGTGAATGTGGTTAGGTGACACATTTGTTCCAGGAATAAAGAAGCACACTATTCATTCTAAGGATACTTGAAAGTTGGAATATTTCCTGGAACATCTGGTGCAAAGTGAGATTCATCCACAGGTGAAAGTTGGAAGTTCAACAGAGCATCTACATATAGAATAAGATGCATCAATTTCTGATAATTAAGGGACATACATGTCATTAAACTATGAGTGGTTATTCTGAAGAAGCAGTGATCACACTTAAGTTGAGAGATTAGTGAGCATTCATATTGTGAGTGGTTGTAATCCAGGAGCGATAATATCTATGCTTCGAACATTGTCAATAGTAGTGCGCTTTTTGTGGATTTGGTACATTAGAAAATCACTGCTGTATTCTCCTTGGATATATCCCATTGAGTGTGAACCAAATAAAATTTATATGTCATGTGCTTGCTTTAATATTTTTTCATACTCTCCAAAAAAATTATAGATAATAGAGTTTTGTCTAACAAAGAAACAAGATCAATTGGGGCAGTTGTGTTAATTTTTCATACCCTGATTCACGCCCTATGAGGGTATCTAACATAGTGGACCTAATATTTTCCTTCGGGTATCCTATAAAGGTACACTTTGTACCTTATGGTGTATATTTATTTCTTGAATATTCCATAACAAATTCTTCACAGACCTACATCTGTAAGTCTAATAAAATGGGTTTCATTCAACTCTGAAATTATTATGAAATACCATCGACCACTTTAGTTGGACTAAATTTAATATATATGCATATTTCTAATATGAAAATCCCCAAAAGGATAATGTATGATGTGAATGGATCATCATTGATCTCACCATGTATAAAAATGGGTGATTCCTCTTTTTTCTGACAGGATTCCATTATGGTGTATAAGGTTGAGTGAGGTGGGATGAAAGCCCAAAATCCCATAAATAATAAATAAAGTATTGATTAAGATATTCTATAGCATGTTCTTTGTAGAGTTTCTTAATATTCTTACCAATATATTTATCAACTTGCTTCTTATATTACATGAATATATAAAATGAATATGACTTATACCATATAATGTAGACATATCCATATATACTAAAATAATCTTAAAAATTTATAATGTACGATTACACTTCACTTTATGCAACTAGAATTAGTCGACACACATCAGTATGAACTAATTCAAGAATCTCATTATCCCTTTCACCTATTCCAGTCAATGGGGATTTTGTTCTTTTGACTTTTAAACATGCATGACATACAATAAATGGGTTTCGTTCAAAGTAAATAATATATCCATCATGGTGTAATTTTTTCAAATTATTTTCATTTACAAAACCTAGCCGATGATTCCATACTTGGGTGTGGTACGAGTCATGTGAAAAAGTTTCATTATCAATTTCCATTACATGGTTCATGTAATACACTAAATAAATAATATTATTTTAATTTCCTTAGCATGAAAAATTATATATTGATAAAAGAAGAAATGTTTATTCCCAAGAAAGAAAATAAATATACTTGTATCATGTCTGGACAAAAAAATAACGTTTTTGGTGACAGACCACACGTGGCAAAAATCTTTCAAAACCATGATAATTCCCATTAGAAATAAAAGGTTGTAGTACGTGATAGCTACACCAATAAGTTTATCGCAATTTTATTCTCATATATCTATCTCCCCTTGTCCAATAATCATGAATCTACTTGGTTCATGTATTTGAATACATATATTATAACCACATGTTGCATCTAATAGACAATTTATAGAAACATATAAATTGCGCTTGATAATAAACACACATAAAGAACACCCTTGCTTCGTTTCATAAGTGAATTTTTTCTACTATTGGACCTTATTACCACATGAAAAATATATAGTATCCAATTCCCTTACTTTCACCTTGATATTTATTTTCATGGAACATTTTTTCAAAGAATCTTTGGGCTTAGATCTCTTCTCCTGGACATTCCTTTTATTCACCATAATAACTGAATACTTTATTCTCTACATGTCCTTTAAAAATTAGAAAATAAGTTTAAGAAGATATGAGAGAGACTTATCAATTATTATCAAATTTAATTTTACAAAAATACTATATAATATCTAAGGGAGTGATAAAATAATGATATCAGAGCACAATTATTTAGGTAGTCAAAATACATGAAACTCTATGTTCTCAAAATAACCGATGAGTTTGAAAACATGTGGCCAAAAAGGCACACCCTCTTCATGCATACCCTGAAATAGAACCTTTTCTATGTACAACCACATTTTTTGGTCTCTCTCCTAATATAATCCACAAAGATGATAGAGCATGCTATTAGCATACACGTCTTCATGTGACTTCATGAGTTCATTAGACATTAATGAACAAATTAATCACTAAAAATTGAGAACATTTCTCATATGTTTATCATAGATAGAATAAACTTCATTAATCGACTCCTTAGTAGGAAATTTAGGTAACAAGGATTATACCATGTAATATTTCCATTCATGGAATAACAAAACCCATAGGCTTCTATAATATTCCAAGATGTTACTACTAGTTTGAAGATGATATTTCTCTAAAATTATCCACATGGATAATGTTGATGGTGAAATTTTTATTATTCTATAATTATAAAAGATAGTATTAAAAGTAGTTAACTTGTTTATAATTTATCAAATATATAATGAATTTAATTTTATTATGTATCCCACTATTTTATGAAGTCCCACTAGCCATCACCATTAAATTTGGAATGTTAATTTTCAATATCATTATAATTGAAATGATCCAAATTCACATTCTCTTAACCCATGTGTGGGCTCAGTCAATTACTTAAAGGTATTTAGGTAGGTTGGTCTTTGCTAACTACTGGTTTATAGCTCCTTAATCCGTTGAGTGGAATCCACAATCCATATCATTATCTTGGATTTTCTCAAAACCTACCTATAAGTTACATAAAGTCTAGTGTGGGATACTCCTATTGATGTAAGATGGATAATCAAACCAAAACCTTCATAATAATTCCATGATTAATTTAAGTGTCCCAATATTGGTTTTTCAAACACTCAATTTAACAATTTTCATTACTAATTATGTAAATAAAGTCTTAGTCCGATTTAATAGTAAGGTGATGAATTTAATGTACCATGCATAAAATTTTATTTTCTCATCATTATGTGTCTTATTAATTTTAAGTGGGTTTTTCTTAATTAATTTACCATGTTTTGATAAAAAATTTATACACAATTCATTTATTTATATTCTATGTTTGTATATTAATCTATTTATTTATGTGATTGTAGATTTTCATCCATAAAATTACTAATACATAAGATATAAATAATTAAACAATTAACCTGATCATGAACTTATCTAATGGTTTATTTACTGAGCGGATAATAAATAAACTTATAAAATAGGGGAACACTCATTATGACAGTCTTAGAATAAGATGTAGAATTTAACCAGTACACCTATGTATCCC
The DNA here is from genome assembly GCA_963277665.1 of Viscum album. Lineage (NCBI taxonomy): Eukaryota > Viridiplantae > Streptophyta > Magnoliopsida > Santalales > Viscaceae > Viscum > Viscum album. Next base: position 1,975,990,059 of record OY728133.1, read on the forward strand.
ATGGGTGGGTTTATTTTTGGTTATATATTGAACCGCCTCAACAATCCTTTATATGTATCTAAAACACACATGCATGCGAGTGGAACAAAATGATTGGATAATGAGAATAACATAAATAACCTTGGATACATAGGTCCTACATAATAATGGAGGGAGATATGACTTGCAGACCAACATCTTTACTTTAATAATTAATAATTTAAAAACCAAGCAATAAATAAAATAAAATAAAAACAACTCATACAATGTTCTGGTCAAATATCATGAATGGTCATACATATGAAAAGAATATGAAAATTACTCTGACTAATATTCATTTTAATTTATTATTTATCTTTACAATGAACACACTTGTATTAATTAATTAATTAATTAATTAATTAATTCCCTTAATCTTTAATGACCATCATAACTATCTTGGAGGTACCCATCATTAATGAATCCATTTAAAATAAATGGCATGACCAATAATTAATTATAATTACAATAACATAATTTATAATTTACTAATATAAAAAAATAACTTTTTACATAGTCAAAACAGATCTCCTTCTAATAGTGTAATTAGGTTTTAATTCCATAATTAATTATTTTAATTTAATTTATTTATATCCTTCATTGGGAGACTAGAAAATGTGTAATCACATGCTACCCACCATGTTTATATATCTTTATGAATCAAGGAAAAACACCTAGGGATGCAACTTGTATCTCATCCAGAGTACATGATGTGCACTAACCTACTACATGTTGTGTATTTGTATTTTCTTGTTTCTGCATAACTCGTTGTAGAATTCTATGTGTTCTTTGGATGTGGAACCAAATGAAATGTACTCTGGCTACATGTCATGTGTTCCACTATTCATGTGTCTACGTAACATGATGATGGACTCAGTGTGTACCTCGAATGTGGGGATTAATGATTTACACACCATGTACATTGCATACAAAATGTGTGTTTCAATAATCTTCGACGATATTAGTATCACATGGTATAAACCATGTATTTGATCACAATTTTAGTGTTAATTTATCTTCCAAACCATATAGACTAAATGGCATGTAAGTCAACAACATGTGGTGCAATTTGAAAAAACAGGTGTCAGGATGGGCTGGTCTACATGCGGTGCACAAAAAATAGATCGTGTGTAATAACAGCTCAGTGTGTCTTGTATCCCATGACACATCCGAGTGTAGTGAACCAGGGTACACAATGTTTGGTTCAGCTACTTGTTGTGTAACCTAAACTACCAACTAGACACTTTGGCACCCCTAATGGAATATTTGATCCATATTCACATGTTCATTGTCCTTTAAGAAAATATGAATCTTGAATGATGAAACCTAAAATGTTTAAGTAATTTTGACTAAAATTTTTATTTAATAATCAATAATTTGGAAATAAAAACTAACCATAACTTAATATGATCAAAAATCAAATAAATAATTATAAATATAAAACATGACAACTTTGACGCTACGTCATGGTTTTATGCACATCAGAAGAGCTAGGAAGGAGAATAAAAATAATAATTTTGTTGGGTTTGAAAGATAATTCCCCAACAATTAAATGATATGTACATCATTATTAATGAAAATTTTCAATTGAATGTTAATATATTGAATCACAGAACCTAGAGAGGATCTTTTTCACTTTAAATTTATAATTAATTTAGATTAGACTTGAATAAAGGATAACCTCATCATAGGATCTTTATTTATTGATATTGATGGTCTTAAAATACCCATTTCATATTACCCTCATTATATTGGGAGGACCCAGAGTAAATCCCCTCTAGTGGTGATCCCCAGATGGACCTTTGATCTTTGAACAACAACAATGGAACATCGGGTGCTATAACAACAAATTGATTGTATTGTGTTGCTCATCTAGATAACTTCTAGTTTCTTCATTATTGAAAGATTCTCTAGTATTATTCTCATTCTTGAGAGATTTAGAGTCGAAGGAATCTAGAGAGAATTTCATTGTGTGCAATAATTCTGAAATCTAGATTACCCTTACAGAATAGACATATCCATGTATTTATAGATTTATTGTTTAAATTATATTATCCTTTAGTTTTTTACCATCCATTAAAAATATAATAAAACATTTATGACCCCATTATGTATAATAATAATAATAATATTGTTATTATTTTATGGAATATACTAACTAGCCTAATGATAAATATCATTTTACCATCTTGTTAATTAATACTTATCACTAGACATGATCTTGGTTCATTTTTATTTGTCAATATTTATTGAATACCATAATAAATATTTAATTAAATTTTTATTCATAAATGTACCTTCCATACACAGTTTTGTGAATAAATATTTCTTAAATATTCAATAGATAATATAAATATTATATTCACAATCCAGAAAATTAATATTTATTTAATATTTGTGATTGATAAAATATGAATAAAATAATTCATCGGTCTTAAAAATAATATTTACTACTATAATAAAAAATAAATTGAATTTGATCGGGATCAAAAGAAACACATAGTGTGTGAACCACAAGGTTTATTTCTCATATTGATTAAATAGACTTTCCTAAAGTACAAGATTACCGTCCTTTAACGGGTCAAGCAACCTAAGTGAATGATGTAAATGTTCTAATGATAAAAATCGCACACAAATTCTTGATATGTAACATAATATCTTTATCAAATTATCTTATCAAGTAGGATTCAAATACACATCATCAACCTACATGATTGATATTTATTTATTTGATTATCTGAAATAAACATGTTGTTACATGATGGAAATGAAATTTAATGTGATGGTTCCATTTAAATCAAAGGGTTGAGAAATAAATACAAATACGGAAGGTAAAAAACCTTTTTTTACTTATCTATTAATAACATTTCATTTTTCATGCAGCCAACATTCCCTACATGCTATGAACATGTGGCATCATAGTTTTGTTTAGAAAATCTAATTTCATGAATCATGAAATGTATGAATAATAATATTACAATCTAATGACCATTACATACACTCGTAGATGGAAATATCCAATGAAACATAAACATGGTAAATTCATATTTGTAGGTATTTTCATATAATCTCCCATATTGCATATTTCCATGTGAAAACTTCATGAGATATAGTCTCTTCTGCATATGAGTACTCGCACCTGATATTCAACATACTTTTTCCCTCATCATAGAATTTTATATGACCACAAAAAGATATTTAATAATTTAATCATGAAATTTTAAAGTTCTCATCATACTGGAGAACTTCTAAGACCTTATCAATGTGATAGATACTATAGGTCATTATTACACTAACATCACGCATAACAATAATCAATATGTAATAATTTTTTTATCAATATTCAAATCATAGAATATACATGTAATCAAAATTAAATATAGTTGGATCCAAAATAATAACATTTATAGGACACCCAAACATTGTTCAACAGTGTCAAGGTATATCTCTGAAAATCGATATGAGATCACTCCTAAATAAGGAACAACATGCCCCACTCTCCACAATCTATAACCCCACTCATCCTGAAATACATGAGGGATCACATCAAAAGATAGAAACTAAACTCAATGATGTTAACAATAGATTTGGCCCTTAAAACAGATCTTAAATTCCATACCAATAATAAGGTTAAAGATATTAAGGTCAAGAACTAGGAATTCTAACACAACTCTGAGGTTGGAAATCATCACCCAACACTTAAGACATTTAAAACCTTATTCCTACTTCTTTCCCAAAGGTGTGAAAAGATCCATCATAAGTTGTATAATATCAAAACGTATTACAAAAGTGTAAACCAACTTATATGATATAAAATAATTAGTTTCACCCATATCAAATAAATAATGAACAATAGAGGATAAAATACACACCTTTCCTCTAATAATATCCAAACCTACTTCTAATTACATTGGTGCATACTCTACTAAAAATTTATTTCTAGTCTAAGTTCCTCTCTGATATTTTATCAACACATGAGCACCCCCTTGTCATGATAATGATATGAAACTCTTTTGAGGCATCATAATGAACCTAAAAGCCTTTTGTATGTGAAGATCTTGCCCCAATTCATTGGTAAATCCTTCCAAAAAATCACTAAATGTAATCAGATTATATCTAATGGTGACATATACCATGTTCTTATGTAAAGTTTCACATGGTATGAACAATCCTCCTAAATTGATAGAATACTACCTACTTGTATCCCTTATAATCCCAAGAAACTAGTCCTTATGTAAATTGAGCACCCTTATGCTTCATTTTTTGTCCTAAAGACTCACCCTGACTACCTCCTGTAGCAACTGCATGTCCACCAAAGCCCGTCTTCCAAACTATGTCTGCCTCATCAATAGTTGCTTTATCAAACACCTCAAAAACGTTCATATGAGATATGATAATAAAGATCATATGAATACCATCCATCAAACCCATATAAAATTTATGATATTTGGGGTAGTCATTAGAAACAAACTCTGGTGATAAGTGGACCTACTCGGTGAAACAAGTGGAATACTCCCTAACTGAATGCTCCCTTTTAAATTATGTTAGTAATTCCCAAGTATTTTTCCCTCAAAATTTTTTAGGATAAAACTATTGTTTGAAAACATTACTACAATAAGTCCATGTAAGATGTAATATATCTTTCAAAATAGTGTTCCACTATTTTCTTCCTAGTCCTTCAATCTTATAAGTGGAAATACCCCCATAGATTTTAATAGAGCTTATCAAAAGTATAAGATCCTCTCAATACTATGGCTCCACTATTTAGATTCTCATAGAATCTTTTCATCACAAAATATAGGTATATTCGGCTTGATAAATTCTGAGTCATTTTCCATCAATCGTACAAAGTTTCCAACACCTACCTAACCTGGAGTTAGAATAGTAAAAATAAAAGATTCCAACAAATAAAGGTATATTGTAGTATTCTATTCCTTAACATGTCTGGAAACTTCCAATCATGGATTTGGAAGACCTCTTAAAGGAGGAATTATCTCATAAATATAAAATAAAACATACAATTATCTTAAAAGAAAATTCCAAAATCCAAATATGAACTTCCAAAATCTAAAATAATAATTTTTAATCCAAAAAATATTTACATAAAATAAGGATTCAAATAATTAAAGATATAAAATTAAGGATGAAAATTTTGATCTAAATAAATCCATAATTATGTTCATTTAAAAAACTCAATGACCATGTTCAATATTGATATAAATCCCAAACCACCCATGGTAACTTCTGTACAGACACAGAAGTGAGCTGGACAGGAACCCTTCCACACATACTACCCAAATGTTAAAGGTCATAAAACCTATGTACTATAGTCCTTGAACTTAACCTAGTTAGTTTTATCACACTTCTGATTGGGTAATGGAGCTTACACCATTTTGTAATGAACCAAACTGAGTTAACAAAATACATCACCCAAGATGATCCTCTATAAAGGGAATATAAAAACATAAAATCAACATATCTATTGAGTGATATGAAATAGATAAAAAATAAAATATAATTTAGTGGATATGGTATAAAAATAGTGAGGATTTAAAATAAATCCATAAGAAAAAACCAATAAACAAAACCAAATAAGAATAAAACCTATCTCTATGTGACTAACCATCACACCAACCAATCTTACTAAGAAGGTGAAAACATCAAAGAGATTCCAATTTGATACATGAAGTCTATACCATTACCCAACTCCTAAAAAAACAGATCTAAAAATTCTCAAAGGAAAAATTAGGGTTTGGGCACTAATAACAATAGGATTCCACCAAAGAATCTATACAACGCATACAACCATTCCTCTATTAGTTTTGTTTTTAAAACAAAACTAGTTTATAAAAAACATTTAAATTAAAAACATTTTGTGAAACATAATTTTATTTATTTTATAGAATTTATTCTTTATTTAAACCTTGAATATGATAGATACATGAGTGGTAGTAAAAAAGTGATGAAAAAATTATTAATGGAAATAACATACCATAAGCATGTGATCAATAAAACATGTAATAATACCATCATTTGTAAAACCGTGAACAAGAAGGATCTAGCCAATTGGAATATGTAATTAGACATGCAAGGGAATACTAAGATAAAAATAAAATCAGTACTTTTGATATTGAGTCCTTCCAGAGTCTATAAATATAATAAGAATAACCCCTAGTGGAACCACACTCACTAAAGATTTCATATGTCCATACTCGCCGCACCCAAGGTTTTTAATATACTATGTTTTCGAAAATAATTAAATAAATCACAATAACATTTTATAAAACATTTTCCTAGTGAAGAATCAACTATTTTATGCTAGAATATACATATTTGATTTAAATCCATCATTGAGGCATTTTATTGAACACATAAAGTGCATAATTAATTTTTAAAAGAAAAGACCCTTTAAAAACACAATTTTATATAAAGATGTAGCCAAACGGTACATTTATTAAATAAAATCAATGTAATTTACAATAAAAATGATTAATTCATGAGTCAACACCATTTTATTGGGATACCCACCTCGCAAATGGAAGAAAACTTGTATCCTTAAAAAATGGATATTGAAAACAAGGAGATCCAGTCCTCATAATCAAAGATACACAAGAATCATCATCAATTCCCCATAAATCCCTATAAATCTAGAAATAAAAACCCAATCGGGTTCCAATGCAATAAGGGAAAAGGATATTAAGATGATATATTTATATAAAAGAGAATATCAAATAAAAAATTACACATACCTTTAAAACATCCACCATGTATAAAAGTAATTCATTAAGGATCGAAGTAAGGAACTCTCTAGAGAATTTGGCAGAGGTTAGTCTAAGCCTAAGAGGGATTAGAAGTATATTAGATATAAAAATGAGTAAGTACATTAGGGAAAATTTAATCTTTTATGTGGTTTGGATTAGAGAACATGATTATGCTACACTATATAACAAACTGTGTGCCTACTATGTAGTTTCCTTTATCATTTGAAAATAAAAGAATACAGTAACCCGAGGAAGAGCCACACAATTTGAAAAACCATGTTCAATTCATGAAACAACTTTTTAAAAATACCTAGACACCTGAAAAATTTACATGGAGATTTGTATGGTTTAAAAAACCAGGAAAAATGACACATGATCTCATAGTACAGTAACAAATAGTTGATAATAACCATTCAACTAATCCATGTTCTAGGCCTATTTTCTAAAAAATTACATGACTTCAAACCCTAAATCTTGGTAACATCTAGAATGATACAGGGGATAAACCATGCTCAAATATAGCATACCTATGACCTGAAGGGTTTCACACTCGAGAAGTGTTTATTGATGTCTTTCCTTAAATACCTTGAATCTTGGTCGAAACAAAATACCTCAGGATAGGACTTCTATTTCCCACAATTTCATAAACCAACCTAAGGCGACCGTGAACCAGTAACCAGATCTTTCAAGCAATAAGGCCCGAAAAGTATTCCTGATCCTCTTGGTCTGGAAACTAGTGTTAGAGAATCAACAATGAACACTAATAGAAAATATACCTATACCCATAGTTTTGGAGAACTGTGGGTATAGGTTTGTATACTATACCTATACCCACAGTTTTCTAAAACCATGGGTATACCTCACCTATACCAATGGTTTTTTCCAAAACTATGGGTATAGGTTTTTTTAATGACCTATACCCACGGTTTTCCAAAACCATGTGAGAAAAGTCACCAATAAACACGGATTTTCCCAAAACCATTGGTATAGGTGTTTTTTTCAAGGCCTATAGGCACGGTTTCAGCAAAACCATGGGTATAAAATTTTGTTCGAAGTCCCAATAACATGGTTTGGTAAAACCGTGGGTATATATTTCTCACACTATAACGGAAAAAAATTCATGGGACACAAAAAAATTGGTGGGAGAACCTACACCCATTATTTTCAATCTTATACCCACAACTTGAAAGGAATATTTGTTTTGTACATGAATTGAATGAACAAAATTTCATAACATCATGAACAAACAATGATTTAAATGATATTTTACATTTTTTAAAGGTTTTTTTCTAATAAAAATATTTTATCATTTTATTTATGATCATTTTTTTAAAAGATGATTTTAAAATTTTAATATACCTTTTCCTTAATAATGTTTTTAATGAAATTTTTTTGATATTAAATTCATTGATGACCTCAACCATTTATTCTACTTATGATCCATTAGGGAAATTTTAAATTTATATCAAATTTTTTTCTATATTAACATGATTTATGATTAGTTTAATTGAAGATGTAAAATTTTATTACCATTCACCAAATTACTTTTGAAGATTTATGTTTATATTTGTCGATTGGGGAAATTATTGAAATTTTGTATTACATTTTTGCAGTAAGAATATTTATGTTTATTTTTATTAACCCCTTTGATATGAAAAATGATTTGGAATTAGTATGTGACGTGTTGGTCCCACTATATACGCTCGATGCATCAGTATGCCTCACGAGACAAAATAGAAAAGGTTTTGGCCGAGTCTATACCCATTTATTTATATGCCATCGAATAATGACTTAATGGTATTTCAATTTCTTATCCAAAGGCATTCATGGTATGATTCATATGTTCGAAATTATGAATTTGATCATTATGAATTTAATTATTGGTATTCCATGGGTTTATTCAATTAGTTAGAACATCCATGGTTATTCTTCAATCCAAACTAGTTGGTGGTCTGACCCGATGTCCCTCTACTCGATGAGACTTTAATCACAAGATAATTCAATTCAGGATATCTCTAGCACCTAATATAAAAAAACTGGGTCAAATAAATAAATTCAATCTAACAACATCAATTACAAAATGAGGTCAAGGTAGATGAAAATTAAATTTTATGGGGATGTACTTAAAAAATAATGAAAGGATATATCTTCTTGAATCAGTTTAATAGTTGACATAAACAATACACATTCATAATATAAATAATTTATGACTATGAATAAAGTAGATAAAAAAATTTAAATAAAATAACATTTCAAAAATTGAAACATGATATATCCATTTAGGAAAAATTCATAAATAAATATGACAATTAAACATTTTTATAAATTAGATATCAATATGGATATTCCATAATTTTGAATATGAATTACATTATTATAAATTCTGTATGAATTCTTTCATATTATTTTTTATATGAAATTTGAATATATTTTTTAATACTTAAATGAATTCAAAAAACATAACCATTTTTATGCGGTTTAAAAAATATAATTAAAATGGTCCCCCTTTTAAAATAAAAATTTTGATATTAATTAATTATGAACTATTAATCATTATAAATATAGAGAAATATTATATTTTGACCTTATTTATGAGATTTATAAACTCTTTTATATATTATATTATAACCATTAAATAAAAATTTATTTAATGATTACAAATATGCCATATAACATTAGCTAAAAAGGTTTCAATACATTTTATTATAATTTATAACATTTATAAATAATTTTAATGTTAAAGGATATTGTTAATATTAAGTCTTTTTAGTTTGGGTCTTACATGATTTTTATGGAATCCCTATATTCCTACATCAGACATGGATTAAAATATGGTTAGAACTTACTATCCATTAGTAATGTATGATTAGTATAGCACTATAATAGAATAGGTACTATATAAAGGGTATTTTAATAGTATTATTATTTATAGAAAATGGGATTTTGGGCCACATTTATGGTCTTTCATGTCACAGGTCCATTGATCCACTATTTGTCTTCTGACCATAGGTCCTCCGGGACACACAAAAATCCAAGGAAAACATGCTAGTGTAGTACCTTACCAGTATAAAGAGGAATATGAAAATTTGGATCTTCAAGATAATTGGATATGGAGGTTTATTTAGAGATCGTTCAGCACACACTAGTTAAAGACCCCAGGTAGGGGAGGTAGGGATGACCAACCATGAAAGTGATGTTAGGGATATAAGCTGGAGTGAAAATTGTAGGACACAAGGAAGTGGATATTTTAGTATGGGGTCTTATGCATTAGGTCCATGGATCATGCTTAATGCCTTTGTGTCACTAAGCTTATGGGATATGTTTCTCTTTATTCCATGAATCTTTTGATCACGGCAAGGGTTCACTCTTTACCTAATTATAATGGGGATTTTCTAGAAATAAAAAATCTAAGGTCTTTAGTCTAATTCATGAAAAATTAAATCGTTATTATTAATGTAAAATTTGTAATAAATTTTTCAAAAAACATTTAATCCATTATCCATAAAATTTTTATAGCTATTTAGTTTTTTAAACGTCCTTTTTATAAATTTAATAAATATTATATTCATCCATTTCATTGTTTATAAACAATTTATAAATAATATTTTCTAATTCTCAGTTGAAATTTATTTATGAATAAACAATTTTTTTCACAAATATTTTTTATAATTTATCAAAATAAGACCCTTTTTAGTCTGGGCACATTAAAATAAATTATTTATAAACTATTCATAATTTCAAATGTGAAATTATTTATTTTTTAGACTTTTTTATAAATTATAACCCTTTATAAATTACCCCTAATGAATCCTAAATAAAACCATTATTTATAGATCACACAGAATGAAAAATAATTTTGTAAAATGAATTTTAAATACATACATTTATTATTTGGAATATTAGGTTGATAAGTATTTCATAAAGATTTATTTAATTAAATATAAAAAAATTAATTTAATTAATTCATAAACATTTTAAAAATTATATTTTCCCAAAAATACCATCCACTATTATTTATAATAATTTTAGAGTATAAATATTTGTAAAATATTTATCAATTAACCATACAATTTTTATTTCTAATAAAATTATAAAAAAACATTTATAAATTTTATAAATATTTCAAAATATATTTTTCCTTATTTATAAAAAATATATTAATATTATAATACAATTCATAATTTCATTTTTCTTGATTAAAATAAACACTTTATTTATTTTCATAAACAAGAGAAATAATAATGACATTTTCATATTTGAAAGGAGGAAATAATTTTTTAAATAAGCCTCCATTATTAATGTTCATTCAATTTTATGAACAATTTTATAAAAATAAATAATGTAAAATAATAAATAATTAAATATATATTTAATTTGATTACTTAATATAATAATAATATTCATAATTATTTACAAGATTGAAATATTACAATTTTTAATTTGTAAAATGTGTTCTTTGTTAAAAAAGTAAAATGAACATGATGATTCATCAAATAAGCCTACCATCTGATACCACTCTTGGGATTTCAATATCCATCATATGGACTTGGTAGTACGGGAAAAACCCTAATATATAAGATACATCCTTGACTGAATCAATTTGTACGGTAAATGAAGAATATAAAACATGTACCTGAATTTAAAAAAACCATCTTCAAAACATCAATATAATATGATTGATAATTATCACATGAATAACAGACAAAATTATCATACCTTCAATGATGGTACACTAGACTACGGACTTGAGTCTCAATTGGATTACTCCTGTACAATTAAAGAGGATCTATCGTCTTCACCAATGGTTATAAGAAAACCATGGAAAAGAAGAGTGTTTGGAGATGCTCATATAAACTACTATGTTAACAAAAGGATGGATCGCATCCCTTTATGTAGTCTTCCCTGACATGTTCCATTTAATGAAATGCAATGGAAATTTTCAGCTTGTCGACATATGTTAATTCTCATTTTTATTAATTCTTTTAACCTATTCCATTAATATTCAATCTATTTAATCTATTAATAAATGAATATTATCAATGAAACAACATGGAAGATAAATGCACAAATTTTTTCATATTAAATTAAATATTTTAGTGAATATTAGACAACATAAATTCTGTCGAAGATTACATTAGGAGCACCAAATTCCGCTTCATAAATTTTAATACATAGTCACCATCAACTATGAAGTGGTGAGCAGTGTCACTCAATACTCCAACAACATTGATTGGGAAATGTACGAATGGATCGTTGTCCCCCTTCATTATATTAAAATTTATTTACTATTTTAAATTTGTATAAAGTATAAATATAGGTAATTTTATTTTGAAACCATAGATCACATTACTGATTTGATCATTACATTTATAGAAATAATAAATTTTAAAATTTTTGTGTTAATTTTATAAGTATTGCAATATTTTTATAAATTTTAATTTTTTTAATTTTTGATAGTGTTCAATATTTACTTTTTTTTATTAGATTTCATAATATGAAATCACCAAACTAAAATTGAAATAATGGAAAATTTCTTATAAAATAATATAATCAGATTAAATCATCGATTATTTATACAATTTCTTTGAAAAGGATTTGAAAATCAATTTAGGATTGCTCATGTATTGTCACTCACCACAAAGGGGTTTCCAAAGATATAATGTCGTTTTTTTCAATTCTAAATAAATCTTTACAAGATACTAGATAAATTCAAAAAATTTATATATAATATGTTGTATTTATGACATGTAGAGATATATCATTTTCCATTATTATAAATTAAATAATTATTTAAACAAAATAAAAAAAAATTGGTCTATTATATTTTTTTCCATGGATCACCTTCCCAATTTGACAACTATTACTGTAAATATCATAAATTTCAGCATTTCGTGACTCAAGTTTATTTGGAATGAAAAATTTTAATGAGGTCAAAAAATTATAACAATTGGTTGTCTTGTCCATTAAATAAAAAATTTGGTGAAGTTAATTATTTAATGTCATTACAACAAATATGATGAAGGTAGGCGATATCAATATGTTGAGTGACACCCTTCATAAATGATTATTTTTTGATTTAAATTAAAATTACTTGAAAATCAAGCCTTGTCTCTCTACACGCTTGGATTTACATAGATATAATCACATAACGTTTTATGAATTTTTCATGCATAATTATCAAATTAGTAAGAGAGTGCATGGTATTAAAAAACGATTCATATTTTTTATTTTATCATCATTTAAATAAATAATTCACATTTATAATAATTATGATTTATATATATGTACACAACTAAAAGTAATAATGATGTTCAATGGCTAGATAAACCTATATATATATATGGGGATATGAAGAAAGAATTCTAATCAAAGTGATCAATCCTATAAGATGCATTTACCAATGTTCACTACCACAAATGTCTTGGTATGCTAAGTTAAAAGCAAGCAATCAAGGTCTTTATCAATTTACATGTTTCTCACTACACCAAAACTAGTTTCTCTAGACAAGATGTTGCACTTGAGAAATTTTGACATTGTTCCCCAAGTCCTAATCAAACCTGATAAGTGGAAAAAAGTCCAAACAATGTCCTCAGGTAAACACAACCATGATAAAACTCTGTAACCACCCGTACCACTGGGGCTCACCTGGCCAGACAAAGGATGGGATCAAACAACCCCTAGGCTACATCCATAGTCCAGGGGATAGCGGAAGGTGTCTGAAAGGCATAATATAAATGGGAGGGCTTTACCGTGTACCTATATGCACACAACCAACCATAACTATTCAGTATTTAAGAGGAATATTAATTAAATATTGTAACATCTATAGAAAAAAATGAATGAAAAAAAATCCAGAGAATATATCCTTGAATGGAAAAATGAACCCATAAATAAAAGGTAAAAATACACACCCAACTAGAAATAAATTCCCAACCAAAAAACAACTAAAATAATGTAAAGGTGAGATGGCATAGTTTCTGATATCCAATCCTGAAAAATGTACATGGTCTATGTACCTGAGTATCTCTATGATCCTATGAAATCACCGTTGTTCTGTCCATTATCGTAATGAGACACGACACAAGCTGGATAATCATATATAGGGGTGAATATACAAATACCAGGTAAGACGCCATGAAAACTAATGGAGGGGGGATCAATAGAGATATATGATATATGTATTTATATCAACATAAAGAACGAGTAAAACAAAATGTAACAATACATATATATATATACTCATAAAATAAACCCAAAAAATAGAGAAATTGGATATTCATCTAAAAGCCCAACACAAGATGACGACTCTCTCTATAGATCCAAAGGTCCATCATTGATTCCCAACATATTGCATGTATGTACGAAAAAGTAATGAGGACCCACTCCTCACCACTATCACGTAGCGTGTGGGGGTGTAATATCCAACCGAAAGAGGAACCACACCCTTTTATGATAGGGTAATTCCACTTAGTGGAATGATATTAGATACACACATACTATGATATGTGTATACATCTAAAAGTATAGTCGAATCACACCTTATAATGATGAGGGGGTGCCACTCGATAGGCATCAATAGGGGACTCGACTATGTACATCAGGGTGGTTCCAGTAAATGCATAGAGGAGTCACACCCATGTGTGTGTATGTGGGGGGGGGGTGCCACTCTGTAGGTATCAATAGCGGACCTCCGACAATGTACACCTGGGTGGTTCAAGTCAATAGATGGAGGAATCAAACCCTAGTTTGGGAGGGGGATCCACTCAAAAAGTATAAGTAATGGACCTTCACCCTAGTACAATAGGGGATTCCACTAAGTGAGTATAAATAGAGCATCCATGCCTTATAATTGTAGTTGGATGTCACTCTATAAATTAATAAACCTCACTCTAGTGCCATAGGGGAATGTCGCTCCGTGGGTATAGGAATTGTTCCCTACTTCCATATGGGGTTCGACTCAGACCAGTGTAAGGAGTATGGGTGACCCAAAACCCGGTATGATAAGGAAGATTCAAACCTTGAACTCTCTCTGATGATCCTTCTGAATCACTTTCATCATCACGCAACGTCTGAATAAGTTTCACACATTAAACAAACAATGTTGTGTCATAAAATCAACTACGAAGTCTACCATCAAGTTTCATGTGGAAATATACATAGGATATGCTATGTGTGGGTTAAAATTAGAGTCCATATGTAGGAGATTTGAAAGTTGTATGTTTATTAGGGGGTCCAAAAAAAATTGTGGGTCCTACACGGTGTGTGTTACTACTTTGCTACCTGGCCATGTTATCCTATGGACACGGCTGAGAGGATATATCACCAAAAAAGACATGTAAGGGGGACCACACTTTTTGTCTTAACCACCTAGGATCTGCCTATGCACTCCTAGTCAGGTTCATGTTTATCTGGTCATGTCATGAAATTGGTTGTACCTAGGTATCAGTACATTCATGTGTACTCCTAGAGTACATGATGAGTCCTCATTCACGGGACCTAGGTGTGTTCCAGGTGGAACCTAGCTTGGCCACTCAATGAGGCCTACATGATGTGTGGGATTGAGCACATGGGTTGCAATGTTTAACTCCACAAAAACCCTAGAACTACAAATAGGGGGTACTACATGCCATGTGTTCTTCACAGTACTACCGTGTAGTCAAGTTTTCTAGAGAAAACATAGTTTCCTTTCACATTTATTTCAAATCTAATAATTCTTGCATGATTAACCATTGTTGACCACTGAAAATACACTACATTCTAAGGTAACGACGTTGATAATCAATTTCCAAGACTCCAATGGTCAAAATTGTAATTCATCCACACACACAATGTTGGTAGTGTCTCTTATGCACCTACCATCATGTTCTATTTCCAATTAGGATCCCAGATCCATAGAGGTTTCACCCACATCACAAAAAATTTCTTTATTCATCCACAAGACATTATTCAAGTTAACATTCAGTAATACATAGTGAAAATGGGGGTTAAATGATTCTTGAACCAGCTCTGAAAATGTCAAGTCGTGACCCTATAGACAAGAAATGAGGAACACGAAGAATGATGTGGAGAAATTCACAAGAATAATGAAATCCTTCATGGTGCAAGTATTTTTCGGATAAATATTGTTTAAAGGGAATTTATAGGGGAGGAATCATGTCCTATAAAATATAAATTGATTGAAAAAATTTAAATTTATAGAATAGGCTCATGTGAAGATAAAAAGATCCCAGATCAAATAATACAAATAAAATCCATGATCAAACATTTAATCATGGGTGGAAACCACAATTGATTATCCCTAACTTTATTATGGATTATGTTTTAGTGAAGAATGTGTTCAATAGTGATGTTAGGATCCCACCACATTCACTATCATCCAATCCACCACGATTTGATCATCATTTTTCTTGTGATTCTGATCCGCTAACGAATAACGATATGAATCTCCTCACATAGCTCCCATAGTTATGTGACTAACCTTGGAAAATTTTCATAGTATTATTTATATAGAGGAAATTTTAGTTTTCATATTAAATTAGTTAATTTAATAATTTAATTAATTAATCTACTTAACATACTCCCCAACAACTACTTCATCCAAACATCTAACACTGACCAACACTAGTTCATATATAGGGTAAAATTAGCATTCCATATTCAACTGTGGCCTCAGATTTTGGATCTGAAGATCCAATCAGGGGATGACCCATTATTTTTGGAAACATTTTTAGTCACCATGATAATAATATATTTAATATTTTTATAATATTAATTCTGGGACTACATGGACTTATAATCTCACGTCATCTCCAAATTTGGCTTAAAAAGTATTTCGTAATAAGTTTAAATTTATTACATGTGAAAAAAGGTCATTACACCCTTGGTTGTGAAAGGGTGTTTTAAAGAAATGAAATGAGAATATTTATATAATATATTAACCTCAAAAAAAACCACATCATACCCCTTATACATTGGAATAACAATAATGAAATAAATAGACAGATCCTCTTATATATCCTCTATAATTAATAGTGTCTGTAAGAGGAAAATAGCGTAAAGGTTAGAGAATTTAAATTTTTTCAAGTGTCTCACTATTTGAATATGTGCAAAATATTATGACTCATGATGAACCAAATTAAATTCATGGCGAGATTTCGGTAAGTTTGATAAAAACCTAACTGTATCTCTAAAAGAGTGGAGTGAAATTCCTATAATAGCTGAGAGATCCATCTGGGGGTGGTTGTTATAACAATATTCCCCTTGTATAACTATGTTACATCAGATAGGAAAAAACCCAGGGGGGCTTGGGTAGTGGACTAAAGTTATTGTATGATTTTTTCTAAATAGGGATCAAGGTGTGAATATTGGTGGTGTGATCATAACACGAATTCCATAGTGTTGATGAGTGGAAGAACCAATATCTGAGGGTATCTTTCTACTGAGATAAGGAATAAACCATTTTATTTTCACAACCTGATTATAATTTGACATCAAAATGATAACCTAGATGTTTGGAGACAAAAATATGCTAATCATCCAAAGTAATGGGCATTTGTAAGAGGTATTTGAGGCTACGTTGGTTAGAATACATAATAATGGGGAGTCCCATTAAGTAAGTCATTAAATGTTGAATGCTTAGAAATAATTTAATTATTTCATAATCATGGATGGGTATGAAAATTTTTTCTTTAGGAAAAACATTTTAAATAATGAAATACGACAACGGTCCTTCATGATCCCTTCACCTCAACTGCAGCCAATAGAATCACATTCCAATTCATAATTTTTTGAGAAATCTACCAAGGAAAGCAATGGTTTTATGGTAATATTTTTCTTAAGGCCATTAAAGAAATTTTCACTACATTAATCAATATGTAGTCTTCCATACCTTTCAGAATAGTTAGGGGTTGAGTTATTTTTCTATAACCATGGATAAATTTAATATGGTGGCATGTAAGGCCAAAATATCAATGGGTTTCTTTCACTAAAATTGTATGATCTTAATCTAGGATAGATTGGACCTTTGTAGGATCCAATTCCACACTAGTGTGGGTGATAATGTGACTAAGTAATCTACTTGCTACCAAAAAATATTTTTTGTTATTTGGAATAGATGTTTTGTTTGAGAAAATAGTAGAAGAAAATTTCCAAGTGATGTTTGTGGGTATCCCAGGTTTTGTTGTACAACAATATAACTTTAGAAAATAATAATTTAGAATGGAATAAATCTAATTTAAATATATCATTCATTAGATATTGAAAATTTGAAGGTGCATTAGTGAGACCAAAATGCATCTCCAAATACTCATAGTGAACATTATGTGAGAGGGATGTTTTCTTTATTATATATTCTTCTCACATTCATATTTTTTGGTAACCCAATTTATTATCCCACAAGGAAATGTAAGATGCATTATGTTGTTCATCCAAAATTTCATCTATTAATGGAATGAGAATCCAATTGGGCACTGTAACCCTATTTATTTTATGATAATCCACACACATTTACTATGTAGTATAATTTTTAACAAATAAAAATGGGTTGGAATAGGAACTAGATATTCCATTAATGGTTCCTCGCTTAAGCATCTCTTAAACATGTCATTCAATATTAGTCTCCTAGAAGTGGGGGTAGTGATAATGCCTGAAAAAACTGGTATTGGCCATGTACTAAGACAAACATGTGATCACTAGACCATTATGAAGGAAGGACATTTAGTTCGTTGAAAAAATATTGTTGCTGCATGAATAGACCTCATAACTGTTGCTGCTATATAATTTCAAAAAGGGTATGCTACCTGTCTAGTGTACTCGGGTCGCAACTTCACCCAGGATTGGTGATTAACTCATATAATGAAAAAATTACCTGTCCTACTCGAGTTTTTACATGAAGAGTATAAGTGTGAGTTCCATACTTAAGCATAATAGTATTTTTATTTCAACTGGTCTAGAATTATCCAATAGTTTTTAGCGAGGAAATGCCTAAAACCAGATCCTTCCATCCAATTTGCATCACATGTGCATCAATCCAACCGTGATTCCACAACTTCTGTGCATCCCCAAGTGTAACAAGCAGTTTCTTACTTTCATGAACTATAAAACCACAAAAATATATCAAATGTGGTGAACATAAAATTATGGGGTACCCTACTCTCCTATAGAATAACAATCAGAATTCCACACACTCTGTCTTCCTCTTTCATTAATGAGAAGTCCTCCAAAATTGTGCTTCCAAGGAGTTGGTCTCAAGGTGGCTGAGTACCTAGCATTAAACCTCAATTAGAGAGTCCTTTTCCCATTTCTCAATTGTATTATCCATGTAATTACTACCTCTATTATAAAAAGTTTCATCCTTACCTAACAATGCAACACAAATATTTTCATTATTTCATTTGTACATCAGGTTGAAGGGCATTCCACCCTGAAAACATAAGACATTATTTTGGATTTTCTACCACTTATATGGGAGAGATATGGATAATCCTTATAGTAGTGGAATACATAGGTTTACGTGTATTCTATATAGGCACTAGGAAGCGGTTAGAGCAAGAGATCAACCAATGTTGTGTATGTGGACCAGGGTGTACATGCAGCGATTAGCTAACACTGTCCCTACATGAACAACCGTACGATCCTCCCCCACTAAGGTGTAGGCCCAACCAATTAGTTAAGTTTATCTTAACATGGTGATCATGGGGTGTATCTTGGAGTCATGTTTTGAGATTATGGATACTAACCCAACTTTGGATATTATCATGTAATCTATAAAGGAAGTATCCCATAGACTATTTCTTCATGATATATGTGGGAGCACATCACTCAAAATGGTGAACCAATGCACATCCACACATTCCAGACATACTTATTAAAGAGAGACTATAAACTATTTAGGATTGTGATTAATGTGGAAGTAATGATTCTCATGGATAAGCTAGTCATGTGGGTTAGATCCATCAAAAATTGTAAGCTTCACTTGGTGTGCAGGAGAAGAGGGTTGTATCCCACCATGATGAAAAAAACCCAATTTTGAAACATAGTAGTTCATTATAGATAGAGGGTGAATAAAGAATTATATCTAATCCTTACATATCAAGAGGATTAGGGTCTTGGGTTGGTAATTTGTCAAGGAAGTGCATGATTTAGGGGAGGGTTGAACACATGGTGGGAAGCTTGCTGTGATTGTTCTTGATGGTTTTGGAATGATCAAAGAATGAAATTTCATGAAATTTAATGTGTTTATGTTAGGTCCACTAGACTGGATACCTTGAAGGAGGGGCATGGGTTGAATCAGGATATGATATATTATAACAACTACCCCTTTTGATCTTGTTTTTCTATTAGAAAAAACCCACTTATATCTCATTCCCATTGCAGAGTATGAATAAAACATAAAGTATGACATGACAGAACAATTTTTACTCGGTTCACCCTCACTTGGCTACATCCAAGGAGTATACACTGGCAGTGTTCCAATGTATCAATTCCACTATAATCACACTTTTGTTTACAAGTTTGAAGAAGACTCGTTGTCCCTCCTGGTTTAGAACCATTCACAAATTGAGAACACAATGCTATCTCAACTAAAGTAAGCTCACTAATTCTTTAGAATATCCACTCACAGTTTACAATCCGGTTGGTCTCTTCATTATCACTGATGAAATCTGCATCCTTATCTATTTATAGATGCTCAATTGAAATTCAACTTTCACCCGTAGATGAATCCCACTTTTCACCGGGTGTACCAGGCAACCCCAATTTTTACACGTAGCCTCTAAAATGCCTTGTGCATAATTCCCTAATTTTGAGTGAAATAAACTTTTCACGCAATACCACTTTTACGCACAACCAATTCTTTTATGCGCAACAACCTTATTTTACACGCACCATTTTCTTTATAGGAAACAACATTTTGACGCATATCGTGAGCTTTATGTGCAACCATCATTTTATGAAAAACCTTTTCATTACGTGAAAACCCATGACTTTACAGACAAACATAACATTTAGGAGAAACTCCCTTTTGTATTAAAATTTCATGTGCCAGATCATGGATAATATCTATTTCTTGAACAACTTCAAATCAGAGGGGTCACTTCAAATTTATAGGCAAAATCAACCCCTATGTAAAAAACCCTTCTCTAGTGTGTAATCCACTTTGAGAGTGAAAAAAACATCTTACATGAAACACCATATTTCACACCGTGTTCCAATTTTTCACACACCTCATGACTTTTCCAGTTTTCAACCTTCTGATATCGAAACACCTCTTGCGCAAAACACTCCATTCCTCTATTTCGCGCATGATGCCAATATTTCACGCACCTCTCCAATATTTTGTGTACCACAACATTTTTTGGCGAACTAATTTATTATTGACAGAACACTCTAATTTTTCACGCACCTCCCATTTCCAAAAACACATCTCTCCATTTTCTAATTTTCAGCTGCAAAAATTTGGCAAACACTGGAGAACGGTGCCACCTTGAATCTTCTCTTTTTGTACCACCTCCAGACTGTCTGTTCCATTTTTGAGGTTCTTCGATCAAACATGGATAGACAACAACATCTCTTGAACCTGATAAAACACCATGTAAACCCCCTTTGTCATGAAATTGGTACATCATGGTCTGATTTTTCAACAAACATAACAAAAATGTCTGCTTTTTCAACAAACACAATCACCTCAAAAATGCTTCAAGGATACATTGAGGGATTTTTGGCAAACAGTTTCCTCATGCTATCAAGATGTATTTGGTTGAGACTATCCATTAGGGAGAAGGTATTGGTAGATAGGTCAGACCCATGATAGAAAAATATGACTAGAATAGAGAAAATAATTCCTTTTGTCTATAGTTTGAAACACAATAGAGGTACAGTAGGGGAAAAAGAAGAAATGCACCTCAGGAGAGACCCGATCACTAACCCACCCAAGCCTGTATGTCAATAAAACTAATTATTCCCCTACCGTACCCCTCTTCCCCCTTTATTATAATAACAAAAAATTTAAAAAGGGTCCCTAACAGATTCCCCAAAATATTATAGTTGGTCCATTATTTATTTATTCCTCAATAACCCCCTTTTCCAAAAGTACAGGGGGACATTTCTATTGAGGCTAGTTTAGAACTTCAAGAGTACAATATCTATGCCTTGTAATATCTCTATCTCTAATTGTGTCAAATTTGATCACATACTTTGATCCCAGATGAAAATCATTACATTTATGTTTTATCGATGTTTCTTTTATTGGGTGATTCATTAATGGTCTGACATTGGTTGAACAATTATGAATGAATTTTTCACTTCTATGTAGATAACGAGATATATATTAGGTTCAGTTGACTAGGATGGTAGTAGATTCATTAAATTAATGGGAATAGTAAATGAATGTAAGTCTATCCAAAATGATCATAAATAGAATAAGTAATTTTATATGGTTGATTATATAAATTATGAATTTAGATTTATGAGATATAGTACAAAAAATAGATACATTTTATAGTGCATACTCATACAAATATATCATTTCTATGTAATTTCTTATATCCTAAGGGTACATAATGAGTTTCCATATTCTGTTTTTGGTTTGGGAGTATCAATACTTAATTTCATGATAAGGACCTTGATGGTCACACAAAAATCATATTTATATTATTG
The DNA here is from genome assembly GCA_963277665.1 of Viscum album. Classification (NCBI taxonomy): domain Eukaryota; kingdom Viridiplantae; phylum Streptophyta; class Magnoliopsida; order Santalales; family Viscaceae; genus Viscum; species Viscum album. Next base: position 1,976,012,492 of record OY728133.1, read on the forward strand.
TCCAATTCTATTGAATTGGAGTTTCCAGATATTATGAGACCTAAGGTGGGGAATGGGTAATGTCTGAGTTTATGTGATCACATGAAAATAAAAAAATTTAATATGACTCAAAATTGTAGAAATGTCTATTGAATATATTTACTTATTTAATTCATGGGTTATTTAGTGAATATTAAGATTTTTCTTTGAATGAATATTAAATATTTATAATTTAATGTTTTTTAAATATTTATGTGATAGAAACATGTCGAGTAAATGATTTTTTTTATCATGTAACATTATATAGTTTCTATATTCAGGTTTATTAGTTTTTGGTTATTTTCCTTTTATTATCTTATTGGTTCTTACATCAACTTGTTAAAGGCATGCTGTGTTTGTATTTTCAGGAGTCATGCAAATACATACATAACTTGTGTTGTTTCATATTTGGGGTTTAATCATATTTTTTTCATAGCAGATAAGGTTTTTAGTTAGTGAGGTATTTTTGGTCAACCAGTTAGTATTGATTATGTTTGTTGAGATGTAATTATATCATTTGATAATGGTTATTGATGATGAATTTTTTAGTTTGAGATTCACATTTTTTTATGTTTACACATTGTATATTTTTTTATCATTTAATTATATGAATGACTATTTACATTATGAAATCCATTTTGTTATTATTTCCATTCTTTTAATATTAATATTAGGCTTTTCCTGTTTTTATACAAGAGATATCATACTATAAAACATTCTAACATCTCCTATTATGTTTTAGAAAATAAGAAAACATATACATGCAATATAAAAAATATAAATATAAAAAAATTGTATACATACTACAAGACAAATATGCATATACAAAAAATAATAATTTTATAAAATTGAAGATGAAGGGACTATAATCTATGGTTCAATGCACATCACAAAACAATTGAGGTTGATAGATTGAATAAAGAAATAAAATCATTAATAAAGTTTATATTCCCTTTAAAATATCATTTTCATCCTTTTTCAAAATCATTATGAAATGGGATCACATATTTTATAGTATTTTTTATTGTTGTGCTTGAAACTGTATATTTTAATTCTTGGAATATATTTTTTATTCCCAACACTTTCTCAATAAATCATTTTATAGAAAAAATAGGGTATGAAAATTAAAATAAATCACCTAAAAATCACTTATTCTTATTAAAATGATATTCTATTGGAAAAATCATCTAAAGATCACTTATTTTTATGATTAAGTCATTCTAAATCACTCATTGTATATAAATAATTCACAAATAAGATTCTAAAACATTCTATGGTTTTTAAAAAAGGTATATACGTGGGATCTACAAAGTATGAATATTCAGTGATTTAGGGGTCTGTGGTATGAATTGATGAAAATAGTGGATGCCTATTGGGTTCTGCAATTGTTGGAAGATCATCCATTTTTTAGGATGGAATTACAAGATATTTATCATGAAATTGTTTAGGTGGATTGGACCCCATAATTTTTTCTGGAATTGAGATAATCCTCGCCCAATATGTCTTGACTTCAAATCATTGTGGGTGATCCTAGAATAATATAAACATTTGTGATTTTTTATTATATTTGGAGAAAATAAAATTGAAAAATAATAGTAAATATATATATTGTAAGATTAATTTCAAAACAATATATATATATTTATTTATTTATATATTCCCAGTTATCCTGACACATATTCAAGAATGGGGGGTAATGGATCAATTATTATGAATACATATTATGGTTAAATAAATATTTACTTTTTAGATGGAAAATTACCTCTTAATTAGATGGTACCAAACTCAGAGACCTTGCATTGAGTTTCAAGAGATTTCCCTAGCAATGGTGCTCAACATAGAGAGATTAGTGGTAGACACTCATAAAATAAACAATACATAACTATTATTTCATTGAAGGTGAGTAATAAACCATGTAAATAAAAAAATTTATAACCATATTCATTTATAACCTTTCACCCCATCCCTTGCCTCTTCAGAATATAGATTCCCCTATAAGTTATAAAGGATGAGAATAAAATTTAAATCACTTAAATTGAATATTGAGTGGTGCATTGAAAATCCATGTTGTAATCGAAGGAGTAATTTAATAGTTTATTGAGATACTTTATCACAATTGATGGGTGGGGAGGATTGTGCAAGGAAGAGGAATGCATCTCAGAAAACTCTATAATAAAAATATTCAATAGTAATCATTGACTGATTAGAAATAAGGATGTGGGATTAGACACTATGATCATGGTGGTTGGTATGTTTTCAGTGAGAATGATATTAGAGATAAAGATGAAGTTTACACCACCGACTAATCCAAGAGGGAAGTAATAGAAATAGTAAATAAGTGGTAATTAAATTAAGGCGAGTAATAATATAATACATTATATGGTGGGATCGTAAAATTTTTCCCTACTGGTGCAACAATAATTATGAGATAAAATAAAGTAAAAATGTGGAAATAAATGACACCAGATGTAATGTGGAATAATAACCAAAACCAAATAGGTAAAAAACCAAGAGAAAATAAAATGATATCCCTATGGGTAAAATTTAATAAAATACTTCAATCTATTACGAGGTTAAATCCATCATAATATATCTCTACTTAATATTTGGGGAAAGAATCTCACAAAATACCACCCCAACTGATGAAATGGTGATGAGATGGTGTAGGTGATGATGTTGGAACTGCTGGAGGAGATCCACTTTTATAGGTTACATATCCCCCCTCCTATTGCCTTCTCCCAAGAGAGGTTTTTTGTGGTTATGTGAGGTATCCTTGATGTATCTCAAGATCCTATTTACTATTATCCGATGTCCCATCCAATATTCTCCATATACCAAATAACCACTCCCACTATATGTGAAATTATTAGTCTAGTAAAAATCATAGTAAAAAAACACCTTAATAATGATGTAGACTCTTCTAGAGACATCACCATCCTCTCTTCATATCTTCTTGAACTCGTCATGGAGGATAACATGAAATTAATAGGAAGAAGCATAGAGATTGGATTAAAATCATGGATGTCAATTAATTTCAAGAATTTCTATAAGTAATTATTATATGATTGAAAAATATTCCTGTAATTTGTGTATCAGTAAATATGTATCCCAGAAATCTTGTTTACAAGTCCTAAGTCCCTCATATGATACTCCCTAGCCAATTGTACCTTAATCTCATGGATCTGATCATTATTGGGGCCTAGAAATCATTATTTAATCAACATACAACATAGTAATGATGAAATAATTATCATATAAACCCTCGAAATTTGCACAGGGATATGAATGAATCCAATTATATACATGGATAATGATATAAGAATCAAACTCTTATACAAACACCTCAATGGCTACTTTATATCGCATAGAGATTTGTTCAAACTGGAAACCAAGTTATAATTCCCCAATTTTTTAAAGCCTTCTGGTATGAGAATATATATCTTATTATAAAGATCACCATATATAAAAATAGTATTCAAATATAGCTACCTTAGATATATAAAATATGTAGCAGAAATCTCCAGAACTATCCATATAGTCATCAGTTTTTCAATATGAAACAAAATTTCATCAAAATCAATACATTCCTTATAAGTATATTCTTTTTTACTACCATTCTTGCATGAAATAATTACAAATATTCCATTCCATCTCACTTTATCATAACGAACGATTTTTTATTGATATCATAACTTCTATGAGGTAATGACAAATGATCCCAAGTATTGTTTTTGTGTTGGGCTTCTAGTTACTCTTGCATAGTCAGGGACCAAGAGGATACATCTAGAATCTAGGTTTCCTCTAAAAAATATATCTCTTCATCCTCCTTCAATGAGTATTATAAAATATTTCCCTTAATGACATAGTACGAGTGATATATTGGTGTTCTATTCCCCCAGAGTTGACCGTCATGGTTCAGAATCAACTGATAGTTGATCATTGGGCTCTGATAACACCTCATAGGAAAATGGTTATTCCTTGGATTTTTCCCATACATTGACTATTTTATTTTCAGTATTATCTTTCTCCATGTAATCATCAATATTCATGTGTTCCTTGTCTTTTAAAAAAATGAAATTTCTACCGGTGATAAGTTTGTGGGTCATGGGGTCCCACAAACAATACCCCTTCATACTACTATCATATCCTATGAAGATATATTTAATGGATCTCAAATCCGACTTCGATCATTTCTGCTCATTAAATAGTGCATATACAAGAATTGGAAAATTGTATAACTGAGAATAATTAGTGGGTTTACCATTCCACATATTCATTGGTATATTTAGAGAAATATCTACTCAAAGAGATCAATTTGTCACCTAACAAGTAGTATTCACTAATTCTGCCAAAAATGTTTTGGTAATTCCCGCACTCATCAACATCACAATTACTCAATCAAATGGGGTTATATTCATCTTCTCTTCCACTCCATTATGTTGAAAAGTCTACAAAACCATTAATAGTCTCTTGATTAGTAACTTTTGATAAAAAAATACAAAAAATACTTACATGTATATTCTCCACTGTTGTCAGTTCTAAAAAACTAGATCTTCTTACCAAATTCATGTTCCTTCAATGCATAGAACATTTTTAAGACTTTAAAAACATCTCCCATTCTCTTGATGGGTTACACACAACATATCTTAGAATAATCATCAATAAATGATAAAAAATATCATACTCCACCATGGTATATAACTGGTTCTTTAAAAATATCATAATGAATCAAATATAAGACACCTTGCTTCTTACTATTAACTTCACAAACATTAAAATGTGTTGATTTATTAAGTCACAATGATAAAACAATGGTAAATATGCCTTTGTAACCCCAGTAAAAAACGTCTGTATATAAATAATCTTCTAGACTAGTCTTGACATATGTCTACTCTTTCGATGCTATAGCACCATCAATAATTTTGTCAAGGTTGTTTATGCGGAAACTATCTCCACCTCCTTTTTACATTTCACCCATAAGAACAAACCAAATTTTCTAGATCTTATCTAATTTAATCCCTACAAGATTTCACTTCAAAATTCTTATTGATAGATTCTCTATGTGAGTCTTGCATCTGATAACCTAAAATTATATCAAAGAAAATTTGTTCTTCTTGAAGCCCTTCATATGTCGTACTCCTTGGATGGTTTAAACTATACCCTCATTCATCTTTAGTTTCATGGTACAAAATTAAATGATCTTTAGGGTGTGATCATTACCCATGTAAAAAAGTCCTTTTGGGATGCTTTAAAACTGATCAAACCATTATTGTCGAGACAATATGTGCCATGTTTCTCATTAGTTGATAATCCATGGGTAATTGAGATGTTGTCTGCTTCTAGCAGTCGTCGCCACATCACTGAATAATATATCTCTACTTTTAGAAGTACTTGCTACATTTCCCTGAGATCCATTTCTTCTACAATTATTATTCCATCAATACTACTTGTATTTCCCCCTCTATCCACAAATGTAACACGTGACATTCTTCTTTTTACACCTTCATTTAGACTACCCTTGATTGTAGTTCCTACTAATACCATGCTCCATCATCCTTCCTCTCTCTATTGATTGAGATTCTATTTGGTGAGAACTTTCATGTAAGTCCTTTTTTCACTTACTTTTCTCTTCAAAAAAAATTAATTAAAAATAATTGAAGAGAATCATATACGTCAGGATATTGTTGGATAAGATAATAATTATTTAGTCATAAAAATCCAATAAACAATAGAGTAGAATATCGCCGCATTTATTATACAAACTTTTTTATCCTAATGCTGTGAGATGAGATAACATGTTATAGAGAATTTTGATGAGGTCAGTCATAGATGATTACTCCTCCATTTGAAGAGTGTACAATTTTCTCTTCCATTTTTTATAGTGACATGGCCTCATATGAATTCTTTAGAGTATCCTATATTTATTTGACGATCTTTTTCTATAAAATTCTTGATAGGAACCCATAAATCAATTCAAAATGGTTTTTACAAATAACATTCCCATCCATGTCATTCAATTTCACCTCCATCACACTTTTTTGTTTTTCTCCTAATTTCCAGTAGAAAATTATTATTTTACAACACGTAATGTATATTTATTTTACAAATTGGAAAATTATTCCAATTTAATTTCTTAATCATGAATTTTGGTTCTATCTTGGAACACCATCAGTCCATAACCCCCACTATTTCACAACAGTGTGTTCAATAATTTCAATATTTTTTTACGATGTAATAGATCAACCCAAGATACAACCATAGAGAACACTCAAATTTATGAGAAATATGAACACCCAAAAAAGTGAAAACACTGTGAAAGAATCTTTCTATGATACTACTTTTTGTGACTTTAAATGATTTTTCAATAGGTGTAAAAATAATTTTGAGATAAAATTAAGTGAAAAATGCCAAAATAAATGACACCAGATGTAATGTGGAACACCCCCAAAAAACAGAAGATGTAAAAAACCATTGAAAAATAGAATGATACCACTATTTGTAGAAGTGGTTACACAAACCCTAAGTATTATAAAGATAAAACCACATAATATATATATATATTGAATATGTATGGAAATCATATCACAATATACAACATTAATGATGATGAGATGGTAAAGATGATGATGCTGAAATATATGGGTGACATACAACATAAAATTTATACTCCCATTGATTGTTTGGTGGGGTTTGGAGACTGATCATAAACCAAACCACCCTTCACATTTGAAAAATTGGGGGAGACCGTATTCCACAGAGAAATTTTTTTCCACCATTACACCCATATTTCCTTTATGTCCTATGATTCCATAATCATTTTTAAGTAAAAAAGAAAGAGAAAGAAATTGTGAAATACGTAAATTGATGATCAATTAGCCATAAAAATTAGAGTAGTATTAGATGAAGAAGGAAAACTTTTTGGGATTCTTTTGTTTTCTTACTGTTGAGGTGTGAGGAGTGTGCTCCCTAGAGGAAAGCTAATGAGAACGCTTTTCCAATGAAAACATACTGTAGATCTCAACATGTGAGTAACATGAATTTGGGATCATAAAAAATGGCTGGGGTAAGGCTGTGTCAATGACAATGCTAATGTTTTCAACCTGGTATTGGTAGTCAGATATTTCCACATGTTTTTTGTTAGCAAAAAATCAAGGTGGAATCCCCAAACACAATGATTTTTGGGGCTATGTTGGTTAGTGCATCGGCATCCCTGGTCTGGATGACTATGAAGGATTCACCATCTCTGGCACCTTTGAGTTGAATTGGGATAAAGGGAATCCTTATTTATAGTTTTAGTTTTGAAACTAGAATAATGTCAATTATAAATGTTTTACAATATACCTAAAAATAAAAATTAAATTCATGACATATAGAAATGAGAAAAAAAATTCCTAATCTACTAATGGCCACTAGGGGGATTCACTGAAGGGTGAGTACTTTTTGAAAAAACACATTATTAAAATATTTTTTAAATAAGGATATTTTCACTGAAGTACCTTCCTTAATGTATTTATGAAGTAAGAACATTTTAAAGAAAAATACCAAAGAATTCATTTACTTAACAAGATCCTTCTTATGAAAATTATTAAAGAAAGAATTTTTCTAAAAAGTGTCCACAATTATATTTTTATAAATAATTTTTTTATATAAATATATATATATACACAAAACAAAATAAAAAATTATAAATTATTTTACAATTTTTAAATAATGTGATGGATAATATAATTCATAGGAAAAAATGATTTTATATAATTTCTAAGAGTGAATATACTTTAAATGGTACAGACCATGAGTTTTACCCCATGATCCCCTAATTTTATTAAAAAAGAAATTCACAAAAAAACAACGAAGGGGTATAATAATTACCCATAAACAGAAATTTGGCCAAAAAAAGACCCATAGAAAATTCAGTTGAGGACCCCCATAAATGCATGGCCCAGAGGCCCAAAAAAACAACAATGATGCCCATCTTGAAAAAAAATACTGAAGACCCAATACATTAAAGGATTCCTAGTCCAACACATCAAATTTCCGATAGTTGACACCCTCCAGATATCACCGCACTAAAGACAACCTGTTTCCTACCTACCTTAGCGTTACTCCTAAGAATCTCACCATTCCACATCACCATTAAAGTTGTATTCCTTGACCACATCTTGGAGTCAGTGATCCTATTAATCACCATCTTTGACTTAGTCCAAACCTGATCATCAACCCTTCCATCAGGCAGCTACCATTTTGTCACTGGTCACTGAAAAAATGACCACTATATAAGAATATAACCATATTTCTAGTCAGTTAAGAAAGAACAATGTCACACGTCATAACCATCATCATAGGCCCTAAATACCTTTAAACCACCATGATAGATCCTCGCTCGCATATTATACAATAAAATAAGCATCCAACCTTGCAAGGCTGCCCAACTATCATTGTACCGTATAGAGTACAGTGCCTAGTACTGATGATAGATTCGATTCCCTCTCATTAATTTATTATGGAGAACTAAATATCTATGATCTCATATTCTAAATACTTAATATGGAATTTCACTATATGATATCGAGGCAAAAATATATTTTTTCTGGTCAAAAGTGCTACTTTTCCCCACAATCTTCATCAGTTTTTTTGTTGAGGGATAAGTTTTTTTTATTTATGGGTTTTAATTTTTTTTACAGAAAAGGAACATGATTTGATTTTTTTTAAATGGGCCTCAAGATTTTTGAACCCCATTCAGGAATCTTCAGTGTGGAGAGATGCATGAACATGGTTCACGCATCATTCGATGGTCAGATGAAGGATGTGTGAAACCCATTCATGCATCTGGCCGAGTAAATATATAAAAGAGGATATCCCACCCAAATACAAGCATTCTTCTCCTATGAATTTTTTATGCAACCCTATATAATTTATTTCTCAATAATATTTTTCCTACTTTTAAGTAGGTAAAATTTCTATTTAAATTTTCAATTGTTTATTTGTGTTTATTAATTTCATTTTTATGAATCATTTATTTGATTTGTGATATATAGAAATTTGTTTTTGTTTGTATGATTTATTTATTTCATATGTATTGATGTATAAATTAGTGTCTTTTGTATGGTTGAATTTTTGAATGATGTGTTTTTTGTATGAATTTATATTGAATGTTTAGGAAAATTAATTATGTCATGTATAAACTGTTGTATGAATTCATATTGAATATTTATAAAAATTAAATATTTTATAAAAAATGTTATTCGGAAAGTAATATTAATATAAATTAAAATATTTTATACAATATTAATATGATTTATGAATAATATAATATTTATATGTATAATATTAAAATTTATTAAAAAATACATAATTTTTTTAATGGTATAAAAAATATTTTTTATATATAATTTATAATTAAATTTATTAAATATAATAGATATATAGATATTTAATATATATTTTATCTAGTAATAGATATATTATGTATACCCAAAAACATGGTATGTTGTGTGGTTAATGATCTTCATATGACCGACCGATGCATAATTAAAATTTCATGTCTTGTTTTGTGAATGTGGTTATTTAATTAGTAATAATTTAATTTATTTTTCTATATTGATGAATTGTGATTCATCTCTGACTAAGTATGTAATGAAATACATGTACACCTAAAAAAATTATTTATTTCATTCCCCTACACATCCTCTCATGAATGTGAGTATATTTTTAATTAAAAGGCAATCAATAAGAGTCGTCCCTGAAGAGGTGTCCCGGGAAAGGTTTCCTCGAAGAGGCATTTGAGAAAAAGCGTTCTATAGAAGGTGTTACTATTTGAACAGAGACTAACGGTTGCTGAAATATTTGATAATAGAGACTCTGTGAGTTTACTCATAAGTTTTGGTTAGTTTATCAAATAATGATAAAATAACTGTAAGTCTCAAGATAAATTCAGGATTATTTTTTTGAATGTAATTAAAATATATAGTGTTATATTAATTTTTCTATGGTAATAATAGCATCATTACTATACCTCAATAGTGAAAACTCAGTACATAAAAAGTATACAGATCAACTCAATTATTTAAAGACAATTTAAATATTGTAAAATAATGATGTAGTATATAATATTTTATTTACTATTTTTTATAGGTAATAATGTCTGTGTAAATATTTTTCAAAGGTTAGACCAATTATTCAGATAAAAAATTTACCTATAATGTGCCACCATTTATAGTGGTAAATATTCATGGTTTTATGAAATTGGATGCAGTTCGCAATAAGATTCATAATCGGTTAAAATTAAGGGTTGATCAATCCATTTCATCAATCCCATATCGACTGTAAAGACCCAGAATTTTCAATGAATTTTTTTTAAATATTAGGATATATAATTAGTCTATGAAAATTGACGGCACTTGATTCTGAGGCCCGGTGTGCTCAGAATGAATTTATGAACTTCTTTTCAGTAATGTTCTGTGAACGCGTGAGTTGTATTTTGTAACATTTGGACCGGTGCTCAGAATTGAAATCTCGGGACAATGTTGAACTCGCAGCACCGATATTCTCTTAAGTAGACCTTCACTTCGACAGTAGTAGGTCAAGGGTGGAAGATAGTTTTTCAGATTTTCATTAGAGAAGAAAAACAAAACAAATAACATTTTTTTCTTTCTTGAATCCTCCATTTTGAATCTTAGTGGTGGGGACCACCCGAACTCCACATTAATGTGAATAATCCCTTATAATTCCCCCAATTTATTTTCCAAAATTAATTTAATTAATAAACTCAACTCAATTAAAGTTGGATCGCCACCTCTTGTGGTGGGGGATCATTGGTAAAAAGGAGAATTGGGAGAGACTTTGTAAGAGAATCTTCCAACGAAGAACCTCCTCCAATGAAGAATGAACCTCTCACGAGGACGATGCACGAGATCAAATCGGGAGCATGTTGCGGGAGCGACGAAAGTCGATATCTTCTTCTTTTTCATCACGCCAACTCCAACGAGGGAATGATGTAGGGGGTTTATTTAGAGACATGATAATTAAATTTTTTTTTTGATTCATCGAATTCTATATTCTCAATGATGATGTACAAACAATCGCAACCATCGATCAACCCATATTCCATGATATTATCTATTTTTTTCTGTGCATTATTCAACGCCAAAACATTTAACATGATAAAAACACAATGTTTTGTTGAGAACGACATATGGATGTGGATATCTCGACCCGAGGATTGAAAATATGTGTTCATCATATTTTTTTGGGCATAAAACGAAGTTGCAGTGACCGGCGGAAGAGGCAGTCGGCCGGCAACCAGTTGACCGCTGTTCGAGCAGACGACTGAAGAGGATGGTGGCCGGATCGCTGGTCGACCACATGGTACTACGGTGGCGCGCATCTGTGCCGCTTGTAGCCATCGAGGTCTCGGCCCATTGGCCATGGTAGAGAAGGTGATAGCGGCCGGAATGTCAGTCGACCAAGTGGAGGCATAACAGCATGCGTTTGTGACGCCGGAAGAGGAGAGGGGTTGCAGCTTCTTAGTCACAACAGTGCACCCGAAGCGTGGCCAACAACTGGCCGGACATGGGAAGACAACTGAATCCTAATTCCACTAGGAGGAGAGTCGGTCGGTCTTCTAGCCGTCCGTGTCATGATGAGCGGGACCCCTCCGGTGGATCCCACAAGCAAGCATGCGGCACCAGTTGGGGCCGCAAAGTTTTCGAAAGCCGAACGGTCCAATGGACCCTTCAGAATACCATGGGGCGCCTCCCCCAAGTCTAGCTAGGGAGGGTCCTACCATGGAAGACCGCACCCAGTTGGGTGGAGCACACCCAGTTGAGTGGTCCACACCGAGATGGCCTCCCCCTTTGTGGGTCGGACCAGATAGCTGCCCAACAGTCTGGGCATGCCGCGGCCTAGCCCATCCATGCCGAAATCGTACTGGGTTGGGCAACTTGTTCCTGGTAGGGTCAGCCCAGGTCGGGTTGGGCCGGGTCGGGCTGACCAGGATAAACCAATCCCAGGCCTATCGGGACCCAGAAACACCTTTTTGGCCATACCTTGATAACCCGATATCAGTTTGATGAACCGTCTATGGTATCATAATCCATTGAAAGGGATGGAATTTTTTTACAGTCCACTTAAGTTTTGGATAAAGTTGGAGTATATCCTGGTTGGATCGAACTTGAATCCAACAGGGCCCTCGTAACGGAAATCCTAATAACATACTGAACAGGCGTTTGATTGATACACCGTCTATTGCATTATAACCATTATGATGAGGAGGTTCTATGAGATACTTATTCATGGGACTTCATGTAAGTTGAATTGTTGACCATTGGATTGAGTAATGGAACTTACCAGAATCGAGCATGATTAGTGCGAGAACCCTGTGGAAGGTTGTACTTGAAGAATCTCTAGATCCTGTGTGGGTCATCTTCGGATCCTGTGTGGATCAGCGATCAGCAATTCTGTGTGGGTCAGCGCATACCGATCTGGTGTGGGTCATCTCCGGATACTATGTGGGTCATTTTCAGATCTTGTGTGGGTCAGCTTCAGTTCTATGGGGGTCAACAACAAATCTTCTCAATAGAGTAAGATGATCTAGAAATACAACTAATCATCTATACTTCCATACTTAAGTCATACCAACTGTGAGTTGAGTCTTTTCCTTTGTGGTACACTTCTGTGAGGTGATACCTTCATGGAATTCTTATGAGTGGACTTACCTTTGTGGTACTTACCTTCATGTTGTTACCAGAGTGGTACTTCTTTCTTCTTGGTGTTACCTGTGTGGTACTTCTACCTTCATGGTGTTACCTTTGTGGTACTCCTCCCTCACACGTGAGATGAGTATATATTGAAAACATAGGTATATGTATGGGAATATACCTAAGTAGTGTGGATGACTATAGATTTGTGCTTTGATATTGAGGTCCTTCTTGTGGTTTATCCTTTGTGGATTCTAAGAGACATTCGGGGGTCTCAGGGTCCCTACTGAGTACTGTTATACTCACCCATGCATAGGATACACCCACACCTTACTGTGTCCTGTGTAGATGATGAATATCATTGATCGAGGCTGAGGGTTCCAGGATTGGAGGCTTCCCGGATGTGTACAATTTGACGAGACATACCACAGAGACAACCTTACAGGATTTGTTCCTACCATTTAGATAGGATCCTATGCAGGTGTTCATAGGATTTGTTTCCAGTTTTACTTGTACATTCCATTAGGGCTTGTATTTTGGCCCCTTTACTTACTATATAAACCTTGTTTACTATATAGTTTACATTGTTCTTGTGTCTTGATGTGTGCTGGGTTTAGGCGAGTTTATAGGTTTAAAGCTATTTCTTTCCTGGTTTTAGGATATGCTTTTCCGGTGCTAGATTCTAGCCCTTGTCTTATAGAAAGTGGGCTTAGCGTAGTCATGAAAAGATCCCCGGGGGATGGTTCATGAATAATTGGTATCAGAGGATTCGGTTATAAAAACTAACTTGGAATCAGATATTTTAATCAGAAATAGTGTTAAGTGTTATGTGTATAGTTTATAGTTTTGGGAATCCAGTGTTGGTGTGGTGGCCAACCTATTCATAAACTAGGATGCTGACTTCTAATTTCAAACTCAGTGAACAAAAACACTAATTTCATGTGTGTTTTTGAAATCTTATCTTTGTTACCACTTTGTGTCGTCTCACTAGTTATAACATAAAGACTATGGGACAACTGTTTCTTTTCAGGTCGCCTCCATGAAAACAACCAGCAAGGGTTTCAGGTAGATTATGTGATGACAACCCACCGATCGATGAGGCTTTGGTGTATGAACCCCTTTCGACAATTGCACCATCGAGTGGTGTACCAGCAGAACCACTACCTGTTGGGAAGCAGATGCCACCAGCCCCAGTAGTAGAGGGTGCACACTACTTAAGCGTGTTGCACAAGTTTCAATGCTAGAGGCCACCGGGGTCTGAGGTAAGATAGATCCAAAGGCAGATGGGGACTGGCTGAAGGTTTTGGATAGAGTTTTTTCACATGTAGGGACCCTAGCTAATCTCATGGTTATCCTTACCACTAGTCTTCTTCCGGAGAGAAGCAGGCAATGTTACTCGTGCAGCGGGTAGGGTCAAATGTCCCACGACTACCCGACCCGCCATACGGACGACTAGAATAAGGTCGAAGGATGACCTGGGAAAAGGAATATAATTGATCGAGGAGGTCCACATGTAGGAGGTAGATGTGAAAGCTGAGATTTCCATGCAGCAAGCAGTGGTCGATGATACAAGGTACTACCACCACCACCACTAGGTGGTCCACCCCGACTATAGGGATCGGGTGGACAGGGACAAGCTCAGCTCAAGGAAGCTGAGGCCTATGACCACGATGATCCAGAGATGATTCAAGGTACTATCTATTTCTATTCCACCTTAGCTGTAGTACTTATAGACACATGTTCCAGTCAATATATTATTCCCTCAAACCTCATTCGGAGCTCGAAGATTCTGGTGGATCTGTTGACTCAATATTTAGGGCTAGAGACTCTTATGTGAGAGTATTCAACAATTACACACTGGTGCCAGTAGTGTGATCTTACTTTAGGAGACGAGAGCGTCGACTAGGATCTTTTGGTAGTGACATTGAGATATTATTATGTCATCTTGTTAATGGATTGGTTATCTACAATCCATGCTTAGAAAGAGTGTATTTGGAGCAATGTGGGGTGTGTTGTGAGGATGGGACCAGATTTTCCTTCACAGACAAGAAGAGAACCATTGGAGCATAGGATAGACTTACCCGGAGGAGGGTTCATCCAATCACACATATGTTGAATATCCTTAACCTCAGGTCGGTTGATGTTGAGAGTCCGAGATATCCTTTAGTGGTGGACTAGTATGTTGATGTTTTCTCTGATGATGTTCCAGGTCCACCTCCTCGTAGAGTGGTGGGATTTTATAACGATTTGTTCCTCGAGATGGAACCGATATATACCCCATAATATCAGATGTCTCATACAATGCTTCGAGAGATGCGAGTATAGTTGGAGAACTTGCAGAACAAGTGTTTCATTAGTCCCAATGTTTAACCTTGGGCAGCCCTGATTTTGTTCGCCAAGAAGGAGGATGGGTGTTTGAGACTTTTTGTGGATTATCGGTGCCTAAACCAGGAGACTCTGAAGAACAAGTACTAACTCCCAAGGATTGATGATCTCTTTTATTAGTTTAAGGGGGCATTTTGGGTTTTGATGATAGTCCTTAGATCATGTTATCACCAACTCAAGGTAGGAGATGAGGATGTGCAGAAGACGGCCTTCAGATGTCGAAATGTCCATTATGAGTTCTGGGTTATGCCATTCGTTGTGAGCAATGCCATATTATAGTTTATGGGACTCATGAACAAGATCTTCCATCCATTCTTCAATCGCTTTGTGGTATTCTTCATCGATGACATCTAGATATACTCATCTATAGTGGAGGAACATTCCTATCATCTGCAAATAGTTCTGGACACACTCTAAGAACACCAATATTATGGTAAGCTGCCAAAGTGCCATTTATAGATCTGATAGGTCCATATTCTAGGACATGTCATCTTGAAGGTTGGAGTTGTGGTATACCTAGCGAAGATTGAGGTTGTGCAAACTTGGGAGCCACCCAGAAGTGTGAAAGAGGTGCAGAGTTTTCTGGGCTTGGAGGGTTACTACCGAAGGTTTGTGCATGACTTTTCCAGAGTTGTGGTACCCTTATTAGCATTGACAAAGAAGTGGAAAACCTTCATGTGGTATGAGAGATTCCAGTAGAGTTTTCAAGATCTGAGGTAGAGACTAAAGAGTGCCCCCATTTTGAGGCTATTAGAGGATGGTGTTGGGTACATAGTCTAATGTGACACATAAGGAACCGAGCTTGGATGTGTCATGATGAAGTAATGAGCAAAGATCACTTATGGTTCTTGATACCTGAGACAACATGATCATAACTATGTTACCCATGGCCTGGAGTTAGTAGTAGTTCTCTTCTCCAGGAAGATGAGGTGACATTATTCGATGGGTGATCATTTTACAGCCTAATATAACAACAAGAGTTTATGGTATATCTTCTCTTATAATGACCTAAACCTGAGACAGTGTAATTGGCTTGGGTTCCATCTAAAATTGTCTCCAATCATGATTCATTTCTACTTCCCATCTATGGAAGGGGTTGAAGGTGGCATTCAGGACACAACTTTGATTGAGCACCGCCTTCCATCCTCATAAGGATGGTCAGACAGAGCAAACCATTTAAACCCTCGAGGGCATGTTACATGCTTGCATCCTTGATTTTTTCTGTAGCTAGGATGAACACTTTACCTTGGTGGAGTTTGCGTACAATGAAAACTATAACTCCTCAATCGGTATGGAACCATTCGAGGAATTGTACAGTTGTCCTTGAAAATCACCTCTGTGCTGGACTGACCCAAGGGAGTCAACACTCATGGGAGAAGAGATGATACGTGCTACCACGGAGAAGTATCATGTTATCAAGGAGCAGATGAAGACTACACAGATAAGATAAGAGTCGTATGCTAACAGGAGATAGATACCTCTTGAGTTCGATGACGGTAACCAAATATTCCTCTGGGTCTCACCTCGATGAGGTTTGTAGAGATATGGCTAGGGTGGAAAGTTATATCTGAGGTTCATCAAACCTTTTCATGTCCTCAGTAGAGTTGGCGATGTGGCATACCACTTAGCTTTTCCCCCTCAGTTTCACTTAGAGCACGACATTTTCCACTTGTCCTAGCTGAGGAGATATGTACATGATCCTTCACACATCATTGATTGGGGTGAACTAGACATCGATGATGGGGAGACACTTTTGGAGGTTCTAGTGGAGATTGTGGATCGACAGGAGTGGGTCATTCGTGGGCGGTTGATACCTCTTGTGCGCGTATGATGGAATTATAGGAACCTTCAAGAAGGATCATGGGAGCAGGAGACTCAAATTCATGCTCAGTACCCCCACTTGTTTCCCTAGATTGTGTTGTGGCTTCTGGGGATGCAAAGCCCTGGGGTGTGGAGAATGGTGAGACATGGATTTTCCATGTATTTTTTTAAATATATTGAAATATTACGAGTCCACCAAAATTGACGGTATGTGACTCCAAGGCCCAGTGTGCCCAGAAAAATTTCTAAACTTTTTTTTCTAGCACGTTCAGTGAACACATGAGCGGCATTTTGTAACTTTTGAACTAGTGATTAGAATTGAAATCTAAGGACACAGTAGAACTCATAGCACTGATATTCGCTTATGGAGACCATAAACATGACAATATTTGGTTGAGGGTGGAATATAGTTTTTCTTATTTTCTTGGAAGAAGAAAAATAAAATAAAAAACTTTTTATTTTTCCTTAATGAAACCTCTATTTTAAATCTTAGTGGTGGGGACCACCCAAACTCCTATTTATTGTGAGGAAACCCATAGAATAAACCCAATTAATGTGTCATAATTAATTGAATTAATAAATTTAACTCAATTAAAGTTGGCTCCTCACCTCTCGTGGTGGGGGATCGTAGGAAAAGATGAGAATTGGGAGATCCTTTGCAAGAGAATCCTCTAT
The DNA here is from genome assembly GCA_963277665.1 of Viscum album. Classification (NCBI taxonomy): domain Eukaryota; kingdom Viridiplantae; phylum Streptophyta; class Magnoliopsida; order Santalales; family Viscaceae; genus Viscum; species Viscum album. Next base: position 1,976,030,086 of record OY728133.1, read on the forward strand.
CGTAGGACCTTATCCTATGAATAATGATCTTCTGATGAGGATGAAGCACAAGATCGAATCATGAATGTGTTGTAGGAGGGAAAAACGTCAGCATATTCATCTTCTTCCTCATGCCAACTCCAATGAGAAAATGAGGCAGGGGGTTTATTTTGAGATATGATAATTATCATTCTATGGATTCTTCATATTCTCGAATCTAAACAATGATGGCCAATCAAACACGAACATTAATCCACCAAAATACCATGAACTTTTCTATTTTTGTTCTCAAATTATTCAATTCAAAATAATTAAGAACTCTAAAAATACAATGTTTTGTAGAGAGCGATATATAGACGTGGAGATGCCGACCAGAGGATCGCGAATATGCAATTGTCATATTTTTCAGGCATAGAACGAAGATGAGACAACCCGCAGAAGAGGAGGGTGACTGACAACCAGCTGACCGTGTTTCAAGTAGGAGGAGGAGGAGGACAGCGCCCTGTACGACTACCAACCATGTGGAACAGGGTCGATGTGCGTCCAATCCACCAGTAGAAAAGTAGGCCACCACCCGTTAGCTGCGGCGTATGAGGGAATGGAGAACGACATGTTGGAAGACCGTGTGGAGGCAGGGTGGCGTGTATCAGCACCGCAGGTAGAGGAGAGGGGACATGGCTTCTTAGTCGATGTAGTGCACCTGGAGGGTGGCCAGCACCCGACCAGCCATAGGAGAACAGTGGTGGTTTTGCGTCATTGGGAGAATAGCCATCCGATCTTCTGGATGGCCACGTCACGGCAAGCATGACCGCTCAAGGGGGTCCCATAAGCAGGTAGGTGTTGTCACTTGGTACCACCTGGTTGGAAAAAACGAATGGTCTAATGGGACATTTGGAATACCAGGGGCGCCTCTCTCCGATGCAGCTATAACAGGTCCCACCACAGCGGATCACACCCAGTCGGGTGCACCACACCCAGCTGAGTAGGCCGGGCCGCCCCTTTGTGGGCTGGACTGAACTGCAAGCCAGTCGGTCGGGCCCACCGTGGCCCTGCCCATCCGAGTTGGCCAGAAACGGGTCACACTGGACCCAAGACTATCTAGACCCAGATACTCCTTTTTGGCCATATCATTAGAACCAAGTATCCATTTGATGAACCCTCTAAGGCACCAAGATCCTTGGATCTACACTACAAGAAATATGGGCTTTTTGATCCCCTTTACCTATATCGACTGCCACTGGCGGTCGCTACGCTTCACTAAAAAAATGCTTCCACGCCCCCCGAACCCTCCCTCCTCTCGCGAAGCGCCCCCCCCCCCCCCCAAACCCTTCCCCCCTGCCCATCGCCGCGTGCCCTCCCCGTTGCCCCGCCCTCTCCATTGCCCCGCCCTCCCCGCCGCCCCACCCTCCGCCGCCCCGCCCTCCGCCGCCCCGCCCTCCCCCGCCATGCCCTCCGGGCGGCCACCCTCCGTCGGCCCCGCCCTCCGCCGGCCACCCTCTAACCGCCCTCCGCCCTACATGTTCCATCCGGATGCCCTCCAGCCGCCCTCCACCGGCCCCGCCCTCCGACCGCCATCCTCCCTCCGGCTCCGGCCGCCATCCGCCCTACGGCCTCCCTCTTCCCTCGGGCCTCCCGCCACCTGCCTCTGGCAGCCCGGCCGCCCTCGGGAAGCCCTCGAGCGGCCCTCTGGCCTTTTTTCCTCCAGCCCCTCCATCCCCCAACCTCCTCCCTCGGCCCTCCTCCCCCTCGTCCCTCCCCCCAACACCCCGAACAACCCCCCCCCCCCCCCCCCCCGCACCCCGGCCAACACCTGTCCCCTTCGTCTTCATCCCCTCCCTCGCCGCACCACCACCACCCGTACCCTCCCTCACCGCACCATCTCCGACTGTATCTCCCCAAGGCTGCCTCTTCTCTCCCTCGCAGCACCGTCGTCGGCTCCCCTACCTTCCACGTTTGTAGCGCAATCAGGTATGCCATGGGCTTTCAATTACATTATTATTTTATAAATGGTTCACAAACAATTAATTAGTATTTATTTAAAATATATTTGATATGAAAAATTAAAATGTAATATGTCTTGTGTAAATGTTTGTTATAGGGATATTATTATGGATAATAGTTGGATTGATCTTCCAAATCGAATGTCTAGAGAGTATTTCAATGGCATTATGCAGTTTATTGACTTCACCAGAGGATTTGAAAGTGACTATATTAGTTTTCCATGTAGAAAATGTTCTAACAGATATCAATTCACACGAGATACTGTGAGGGAGAACCTATTATTTAATGGATTTATGAGAAATTATAAGAGTTGGACTCGTCATGGAGAAGAATATGTTCGTTGTGAAAATACGGATACAATTCAGATGGATGTTGATGCAAGGATGAATGATCCAATGCATGAAATGCTTACTGAAATGGTACGTGGGTTGGATCCTGAAGGAATTGACATCCAGAATCTTAAGACCGATGAGATAAATCTTTTCTCTAGTGAAGATAGTGATTCGAGGAGGTTTTATGAAGCAATTGATGATGCAAAAACAGAATTATATCATGAATGCACTTCTTTCAATAAATTGTCGTTTATTGTGGAGTTGTTGCATTTGATGACTCTGAATCATTGGTCAGACACATCATTCGACATGATGTTGGTGTTATTGAAAAAGGTTATTCATGTCGACGCTAAGATTCCCGAGTCGTATTACCATGATCGTAAGCTGACAGAGAACTTAGGTTTTACATATGAGACCATAGATGCATGTGCAAACAATAGTATGTTGTTTAGAAAGGAAACTGCCCATTTGGATATTTGTACGGTTTTGTGGTGCTTCCAGGTGGAAAGAGAACATGAGAAATCAGACTCATTAAAGTCAGATTGTTATATAGGGGAAACCAATTTCCATAAATCAAATCCGTTACTTTCCCATTAAACCAAGGATGAAATGATTTTTTATGTCATCTAAAGTTTCTAATTTAATGATATGGCATGCAGAAAGAGTTCATGAAAGTGATATGTTAATCCACCAGGCAGACTCTCATGCATGGAAGGATTTTGATAAGAGACATCTTTACTTTTCCAAAGATATTCGTAATGTCCGATTGAGATTGGCAGCAGATGGTTTCAATCCATTCAAGTCTATGGTTGGTGCAACTCATCGCACATGGCCCATGGTGTTGGTTCCGTATAATATTCCTTCATGGATTTGTATGAAGCAACAATTTATATTACTTTCCACTCTTATTGATGGACCTAAACGTTCGGGTTATAAGATTGATGTTTACCTGCAGCCATTGATTGATGAGTTGAATTAATTTTGGGGTGATGGTGTGATGACTTATGACTGTGAAATGAATGAAATGTTCAAACTGCAGGCTGCTTTATTTTGGATAATCAATTACTTCCCAGCTTATAAAAATTTACCAGGTTGGAGTACGAAAGGGGGATTTTCTTTCCCTCGTTGCTACAAAAGTAAAAAATTTGTATGGCTTAATCATTCCAAAAAATGGGCATACATGGGTCACAGACATTTTCTCCCCCCTCAGCACAGGTTCAGAAAGGACAGAGTGGCATTTGATGGTTCTAGAGAGTTTAGCCCAGCACCAAAGATCATGACAGGAGTGGAAATGTTATCGCAGATTGAGGAAAGAAAACATCTGCACAGTATATGAAATTCATGATTTGGTGGCTCCTACGGTACGTAATATTCGAGCTGCGGGTAGGCAGCACAGTCACAATTTGAAAAAGAAAAGTATTTTTATGGTCTTCTGTATTGGAAAACTAACATGCTGAAGCATAATTTTGATGCCATTCACATTGAAAAAAATGTTTGTGATAACATATTGTGGACCATTTTAGGTGTCAGTGGGAAATCAAAGGACCATGTTAATGCACGCCATGATTTGGAATAAATGGGTTTAAGGAAACAGTTTCATTTATAGTTTGCTGAGGGAAACAAGGAATATATGCTTGCTGTAGAGTATACGATGACTACAAAGGAGAAAGAGACATTTCATTCCATTTTGAAGATGATCAAGGTGCCTGATGGTTACTCTTGTAATATTTCAAAGTGTGTGAATCTAACGAGCAAGACATTGCAAGGGTTGAAAAGTCATGACAATCAGATACTACTTCAGCAGTTGATTTCAATCGCAAATTGTTATTTTTTATCCCTCAATGTTGTTCAGCCGTTGATTGAGATGAGTAATTTTTTTAGACAGCTTTGTTTAAAAATCAATGAATGAGTGATTTAAAAAGTTTACAGGACCAAATTGTACTTACGCTTTGTCACTTTGAGATACTATTTCCCCCCTCATTTGTTGATGTTATGGTCCAATTGACAGTGCACTTAACTGATGAAGTAATGGCTGATGGTCCAGTGCAATTCAGGTGGATGTATCCTATTGAGTGGTATTTGAGTACATTGAAACGATTTATATGCAACAGAGCTTGTCCGGAGGCATCAACAACCAATGGTTATCTGATGGATGAGTGTACTTATTTTTTTGTAGAATATATTACGGAAGTTGAAACAAAATTAGATAAGCCCTCTCAGATTCAGGATGGTCTAGTTGGAGAAGGAACCACATATGATATGGACAACATCGAGTGGATACAAGCGCATCGATATATCTTGTTCAATACTCCATCAGAATCACCATTAATGCAGTAAGTATCTTATCACTTTTATTTTTTAACTTTTACATGTTTTGTTCGCATAAGTTGATCATTTCAACATTTCTTTATCATTTGCAGAAAACACATTAATGAGATAAAAGAAGAGATGTATCGTGCGACTAAGTTGCAAATTCAACAGTCTCATTATGCAACATTTAATGATTGGTTCAATGATTATGTACATATAAATTTATTTTTATTATGAGTGAAGTATTATACTAATTTCTTTCTTCATATATCATTATTTAATTATATTAATTATGTAGGTTTATAAGCTGAGGGAGATAGGGGACCCCACGCTAACTGAAGAATGTATCCAACTAGCTGAGGGTCCATCTGTAACAGATCGTCGTTATAAATCTATAGATTCTAATGGTTTTTGATTTCTCATTAAAGATGTTGACGACAAATGAGCAACACAAAACAGTGGCATTAGTTGTCCATTTGTTTATTCTGGTTATTACATTGGTCAATTGATAGAAATCATTGAAGTTGTATACACACATGGGTTGAAGTACATATTGTTAAAGTGTAATTGGGTTGATCTAGTGCGTGGATGTCAAGATGATCAATATCAGTTTTCATTGGTGAATTATAACTATATGTTATACAGAAATGAACGATTTGATAATGAACCTTTCATTTTGACATCACAATCTGAACAAGTATTCTTCATTGCTTTGCCTTTGAATCCATGTTGGAAAGTTGTTGTCAAAATGTCTCTGCGGGGAGTGTTTGTATTTGAACAAGATGAACCCGAGACTATTCCTTTTATTTCCCAACATCTTGATCAGCATACCGTAGTTCAACATGAAGAAGATATTTATTGGGTCAGAGCGGCTGTTGAAGGAGAAACGGTCGATTTTCATGCTTAATGGAAGGTATAATTGTTTTCCCGCTATTCAGCCTAAGATATCATAAATTATCTACACATTTTATAAATCCTTGTATGTTTTAATCCTCACTTTTGGAAGTTTATTCAGTTATAAATATTTAGGTTGATTTAGCTCATGTTATATTGATGTTATTGTCTGCGTATTTTCCCATTGAGGTATTCTTCATTTGGTTCATGTTCTGCTTGAATTTTTATTAATTCAATTTGAAATTTGGTTACGCATTGATTGGTTTTTTACATAATTGGATATCTGTTTTGTGATTATTTTGATTTTTTAAAATTCATTCACAACTAATTATTCAATCCCTTTTTGTTTGATTAAAAACTGTACAGGTTTCATTTTTTAAAACAATCCAATTTATCATTTGGACACTTCGGATAGTCCCCTTACTAATGTTTTCCATGACTGCTGGCATGTCAGGGGAAGAGGCAGAAGTCCACATCATCTATTTGAGGCATCTACGTCTCAGGGTCGAGGTATGTTGGAATGTCATTGTCTTTATTTTTTATGTAATTAATAAACATATATATATATATAACATCTGTCAATTTGTATATAAAATTGTTTTCAACAGGATCATACTCAACTGCTTCTTCCTCTCGCAGGAGAGGCCCTGGTCATGGCATATTATCATGGAATTCCGACATGACTTTTGATGTTTCATTTGATGAGGTATTTCATCCTGTGGGAGGGAATGACCCTACATTTATTCATCAGTTGGGTCATATCATACGTGATCCACATTTATTTCCATTGACCACGCGTGACTGGGCTTCTATCCCTTAGGACACATTAGATCGTCTTTGGAGGGAGGTTTAGGTAAGAAGACCATTTTACATTAGTTCCTATGTATAAACAACAATAACATATGTGATTTTTTTATTTAATGGCAAAATTTGAATGTATGTCCCGATGAGTTTCGGCCAGTGTGTAAGAGAAAATTCTGTAAGATGTGGAAAGACTATAAAGGAAAAGTCAAGAGGGACCATTGAGTACCAAATGTGGGTGCCCCAGACATTCTGGAAAACGTCCTGAGAGGTTTCCTCCTGGCTCAGTGGCGTGATTTAGTTTCATGTTGGTCTATTGAGGGTGTTGCGGTTTGTATATTTATTTTGTTATATATATTTCCAAGAATGCGTGATTTGTTTGATATTTGAATGAATTGAATGTAGGATGTGTCTATACGCCATTCTGAGAATCGAGCGTTGCAGGGACCACCTTACAGGATCGGGACTCGTCACGTGTCTCAGATCCGACCTGAGGTATTTATTATTAATTTTTTAATTTTTTTAATTAATATGGTTTTGTGTTTATATTCTATTCATATATAGTTGTGGGAGCAAGGTGCACCAACTGATAAAATGTCGGTGTGGATGAGGACTCGTGATCGCAATGATCCAGAGCCTGCATCATTGATAGTAAGTTCATGTAGTCATTACCAATAATTACATAAAATCTGAATGTTAATATATGTATATATATTTATATATTTAACAGGCTCAGTTTGAAGCTGAATTAGAACATCTGCCAGAGGACCAGCAACAGCTTCCCATGCGAAGGGATGAGATCTTTCATCGCATCATTGGTCGGGATGGGCATGGATATAGTTTGACCTATGGAACAAGGATTCCTCATTCTTTAGTGTCACGCACTGCGGTTGTCGGTCTTGCTGTTGCTCAGATGACACAGCAGTTGTCAGATTTCGAGGCACGACTGCGGGCTCCCGAGGAGGAAAATGTGCAATTGGCTACTGTGGTTAGAGCACTGCGGGAATATGTGGGTCTAGGTGATGGTGCAGGGGATCACACGACGCAGGTTTATACTGTATTTATTTATTTAATTTAAATTATTTTTTTTATGAAAATATTCATAATGTTTATTTGTTGTAGGCCCATGGCCTACCGGATGGAGGATAGTGATGAAGACGCATGACGCATCATATTCACAAGGTGTGTTTCTACTTTTAATGGTGGGGTTGTTATTGATATTTATTTTGGGTTTCTAGTGACTTTTTTTTTTGATTGGGGGGTATCATCTGTGTTTTGGCCGCATGAAATGTTTGTGTGTACGAATTGAGAAGTAACCATGAAACTAATTATTGATTTGGATATTTTTTGTTCATTTAATTTTCAATGTTTAGAATTGCATGTTCTGTAATATTTTTGAAAAAAAACACGTGATTCCTAATATAAATCTGTAAACTTGTTTTTGATGAATGAGTTGAGTTCACCCCGGATATCCCTCCACACCTCCGACATACCCCCACCCCGGATAGCCCCCCCCCCCCCCCGTACCCCGGACTGCCCTCCCCACACTACAGACAGCCCTCCTCGCACCCCGGACAGCCCTCTCGCACCCCGGACAAGCATCCATGCACCCCGAACATGCCCCCGCACCCCGAACAGCCCTCCCCGCACACCGGACAACCCTCCTAGCACCGCGGACATGCCCCCCCACCCCGGACAGCACCCCCCCCCCCCCCCCCCGCACCTCGGACAACCATCCTTGCACACCGAACAGCCCTCCCCGCACTCCGGACAGCCCTCCCCGTACCCCGGACAGCCCTCCCGCACCCTGGACAGCCTACCCCACACTCCGAACAGCCCTCCCTACACTCCGGACAGCCCTTCCGCACCCCGGACAGGCCCCCCACAACCCGGATAGGCCCCCCGCACCTCATACAGCCCTCCGCGCACTCCGGACAGCCCTCCCCGCACCACATACAGCCGCCCGCACCCCGGACAGCCCTCCCTGCACCCCGAACAGGCCCCACGCACCCCAAACAGCCATCCCCGCACCCAGGACAACCCTCCCCACACCCCAGACATGCCCCCACCCAGGACAGCACCCCCCCCCCCCCCCCCGCACCCCGGACAGCCCACCCCACACTCCGGACAGCCCACTGTACACCCCGGAAAGCCCTCCTGCACCCCGGACAGCCTTCCCCACACTCCGAACAGCCCTCCCCACACCCCGGACATCCCTCCTGCACCCCGAACATCCCCCCACCCCACCCTCATGTCGTTTTCCTCAGTTCGGTGAGCGCTAAAATGACGCGTTGGGGGGGGGGGGGTCAAAACCACCCGAATGACCTCGGAATGCCATGAAACTGTACGACATCAGCCGTTGTGTGATTTTTGAAATGGTCGGGAAAATGGCATGTCAATCGGAGGTGTTGTATGACCGCGGTGACCGGAAACGCATTTCCGGTGTCATAAAACACCAAAAACTACGTGAGATGGTCGAATTCAGATCAAATGTGCTCCGAATGACCTTAAACCACACGAAAAAATTAGGAATATTATTCATGATATGTAGGAGGAGATGGCACGCCCATCGGATGTAAGGTGCCCGCGGTACGGCAGATTGTGTCGTTTTGAGCAGCTCGACGCGCGCTAAAAGGGCGAGTTGGGGGGGTCAAAACCACCCGAACGACCTCGGAATGCCATTAAACCATACAACATCAGCCTTTGTGTGATTTTTGAAATGGTCAGGTAGACGGAACGTCAATCGGAGGTGTTGTTTGACCTCGGTGATAGGAAACGCGTTTCTGGTGCCATAAAGCACCAAAAACGACGTGAGATGGTCGAATTTGGAGAAAACGTGATCTGAATGACCTAAAACCACACTAAAACATTAGAAATATTATTCGTGATGTGTAGGAGTAGACGACGCGCCCATAGGACGTGCAGTACGTGCGGTACCGCGGATTGTGTCGTTTTCAGCTGTTTGGAGCGCGCTAAAACGGCGCGTTGGGGTTTCAAAACAACACGAACGACCTCGGAATTCCATGAAACCGTATAACATCAGCTGTTGTGTGAATTGGGAAATGGTCGGGAAGACGGCACGTCAATAGGAGGTTTCTTCTGACCGCGGTGACCGGAAATGTGTTTCTGGTGTCAGAAAACACCAAAAACGGCGTGAGATGGTCGAATTTAGAGAAAACGTTATTCGAATAACCCAAAACAACACGAAAACATTAGGAATATTATTTGTGATGTGTAGGATGAGACAGAGCGCCCAATGGACATGTTGTGCACGCGGTACGGCCGATTGTGTCGTTTTCAGCAGCTCGGCGTACGCTAAAACGGCGTGTTGTGGGGTCAAAACCACATGAAAAACCTCAGAATGCCATCAAACCGTATGACATTAGCCGTTGTGTGATTTTTGAAATGGTCAGGTAGAGTACACGTCAATCGGAGGTGTCATCTGAATGCGGTGACCGGAAACGCATTTCTGGTGTCATAAAACACCAAAAATGGCATGAGTCGGTCGAATTCGAAGAAAACGTGCTCCGAATGACCTGATACCACACGAAAACATTAGGAATGTTATTCATGACATGTAGGAGGAGACGATACACCCATCAGACATGCGGTGCGCACGGTACGACATATTGTGTAATTTCCATCAACTTGGCGCGCGCTAAAACGGCGCGTTGGGGGGTCAAAACCACCCGAACGACATTAGAATGCCATGAAACGGTACGAAATCAGCCATTGTGTGATTTTTGAAATGTTCGGGTAGACGACACGTCATTCGGAAGTGTTGTTTGACTGCAGTTACCGGAAACGCGTTTCTGGTGTCATAAAACACCAAAAATGGTGTGGGATGGTCGAATTCAGAGAAAATGTGCTCCGAATGACCTAAAAACACACGAAAACGTTAGGAATATTATTATTGATGTTTAGGAGGAGACGGCGCGCCCATCAGACTTGTAGTGCGTGCGGGACGACCGATATGTCGTTTTCAGTAGTTCGGCGCGCGCTAAAACGGCGCGTTGTGGGGTCAAAACCACCCAAACGACCTCGGAATTCCATTAAACCGTATGAAATCAGCCGTTGTGTGATTTTTGAAATGGTGGGACAGACGACACATCAATTTGAGGTGTCGTCTGACCGCAGTGACTGGAAACACATTTCTGGTGTCACAAAACAGCAAAAACGGCGTGAGACGGTCGAATTCAGAGCAAACCTGCTCCGAATGACCTGAAACCACATTAAAACATTAGAAATATTATTCGTGATGTGTAGGAGGAGACAACGCACCCATCGAACATGTGGTACGCACGGTACAGCCGATTGTGTTGTTTTCAGCAGTTCGACGCGCAATAAAACGGCGTGATGGGGGGTCAAAACCACCCGAACAACCTCAGAATGCCATGAAACCGTACGATGTCAGCCGCTGTGTGATTTGTGAAATGGTCGAGCAGACATAACGTCAATTGGAGGTGTCATTTGACCGCGGTGACTAGAAACGCGTTTTCGGTGTCATAAAACACCAATAACGGCGTGAGATGGCCGAATTCGGAGAAAACGTGCTCTGAATGACCTAAAACCACACTGAAACATTAGTAATATTATTCGTGACGTGTACGAGGAGACAATACACCCATCAGACGTGTGGTGTACGTGGTATGGCCAATTGTGTAGTTTTCAGCAGTTCGGCGCGCGCTAAAACGGCGTGTTGGGGGGTCAAAACCACCCGAACGACCATGGAATGCCATGAAACCGTACGCCATCAGCCATTGTGTGCTTTTTGAAATGGTCGGGTAAAATTCATGTCAATTGGAGATTTCGTCTGACCGCGGTGACCGGAAATGCGTTTCCGGTGTCACAAAACACCAAAAACAGCGTGAGACGGTCGAATTCGAAGAAAACATGCACCGAATGACCTGAAACCACACGAAAACATTAGGAATATTATTCTTGGTGTGTAGGAGGAGACGGTGTGCCAATCAGACGTGTCGTGCGTGCGGTACGGTCGATTGTGTCATTTTCAGTAGCTCAGCGCCCGCTAAAACGGCGCGTTGGGGGTCAAAACCACCCGAATGACCTCGGAATGCCATGAAACCGTACGACATCAGCCGTTGTGTGATTTGTAAAATGGTCAGGTAGAGGTCACATCAATCAGAGGTCTCGTTTGACCAATATTACTGGAAATGCGTTTACGTTGTCATAAAACACCAAAAACCGCGTGAGACGGTCGAATTCGGAGCAAACGTGCTCCGAATGACCTGAAATGATAGAATCTCATAAATTGGGGGTTTTAAATTATTATAGCACCATGATTTGATGTCAGATTTAATTTTATTATGTGTATATAATAACTGAATAATTATGTTCAATTATGTTTGTTTTTTTTGTTGTTTTTTTTGTCTTATTGTACGTTTATTGAAGCAGAAGATTGAAATAGATGGACTTGCTCAGATCGTTGAAGCGCGTTTATCATTTATGATGATCTTGATGTTTATTCTAATTGAAATTGTTTTCCATTTTTTATGATTGTTACCTTGTTTTATCTCTTATTTTGCACCGTGAAGAAAAAAAACACAATTCGTACATTTCATTAAAAAATGAAAAATATTTTATTTAATATTATATATATATTTCTTTAATATATATATATATATTAAAATATTTAAATCATATTATATATATATATATATATAAATTTAAAATATTTTATTTAATATTATATATATAAATATTTTCTTATATATATATATATATTTTATTTAATATATATATATATATATTTCTTTCAGTATGAATTTTTTTTAAAAAAACTTTTCCCAGTGTAGTGACCAGAAAAGGCGGTCGGTTAAGGCCAGCATTTTCGCCGCCTATAGCGACCGCTATTGGCGGTCGGTATTGCCCGACAGCGATGAAGCTGAAGCGACCGCCATTGGCGGTCGCTGGGCGGTCTCTATAGGCCTATAGCGACCGCCAATGGCAGTCGCTAATGCCTGATTTTTAGTAGTGAGAAATACCTTTTGGTATACACCACATGAGTTTTGGATAATGTTGGAGTACAACAAGGTTATATCAAACATGAATCCAACTAGGCCCTCAGAATAGAAACGCTAATAAATTACAGACCAGGTGTCCGGTTGAAGTGCTGTCTATTGCGTTGGGACCCTTATGATGTGGTTGTCCATTAGGATACTGATTCATTATAATTCATGACATTTTAAGTATTGACTGATGCCTTCAAGAGAAAAACCTCCTAGAATCGAGCCTCCTTAGTGCGGGAACCTTGTGGTTGGCTGTACTTGAGGAATCTCCACATCCATTGTGGGTCTTCTTTAGATCCTATGTGCATCAGTGCTTAGCGATCCTGTGTGGGATAGTGCATAATGACCTAGTGTGTGTCATCTCCAGATCCTGTTTGGGTCATTTTCAGAACCTGTGTGAGTCATCTTCGATCCTGTGTGGGTCAAAAGCAGTGATTCTAGATGAAGTACGATGATCTAGCAATACAACTAATCATATATACATCCTTAATTAAGTTATACCTGGAGTGATCTGTGTATTTACATTATTGGTACACTTATGTGTGGTGATAACTTCATGGTATTCATCTATATAGCATTACCTTTGTATTACTTACCTTCATGGTGTTACCTATGTGGTACTTCTATCTTCAGGGTGTTATATGGGTGGAACTTCTTCCTTCCTGTTGTTACCTTGGTTTTATTATTCCCTCACATGTTAGATGAGTATATATTGATAACTTAGTTATATGTATGGTCATATACCTATGTAGTGTTAATGACTATTTCTTTGTTATTTGAGATGGAGGTCTTGCTTTGTGGTTTACCCTTTTTGGATTCTGGGATACCTTCAGGGGTCTCGGGGTCCCTACTGAGTATTTTTATACTCACCGCTGCACTGGCTACACCCACACCTTTCTATGTCTTGTGCAGATGATGAACATCATTGATCAAGGCTGGGGGTGTTAGGATTTGAGGCTACTCAGAGTAGGACAATTAGACGAGACATACCGCCGAGAGAACCGTACGAGATACGTACCTACCCTTCTAGTAGGATCCTTGGTGGGTGTTCATAGGAGTTGTTTCCAGTTTTACTTGTACTTTATAGTTGGTCTTGTATTATGGCCCCTTTACATACTATACACACCCTATTTACTATATAGTTTACTTTGTGCTTGTGTCTTTATGTGTGCTTGGTTTGTGTGAGTTTACAGGTTTAAAGGCAATGCCTTCCCGGTTTTAGGGATATGCTTTTTCAGTGTCATCATCGGTCCCTGGCCTATGGAAGGTAGGCTTAGGGTAGTCACGACACATGCCCTAGGGGATGGTTCGTGACATCAAAATCTACAACATCCTAAACATTTCTGGCCCACTGAGTACCCTTTGGCCGATGATGATGATTAGATGGACGCATAATCCTTATTTAGACAGTAGTGTGAAAATGGTATTATAGAGTTGTTTGTGGTGATTTATGATATATATGTGGTGAAATTGGCTACTACAGAACCATGTTTTATGAGCTCTGAAGAATTTTGTCCTTCACATCAGCCTTTTCCAACGCCTCCTTCTCATATAACTCATGTAATGAAAGAAAATTATGAAGAAGAAGAACAAAATTAGGAAGGAAATGTATATGACATCCCTTTGTGGGATGATATAGTGATGTAATTTTTTTCCAAGGAAGGAGAATCTGGGGAGCCATAAAGAGATGATGTGGGAGAGGGTGATGTAAGGAGTAGACCTTCTGAGTTTCCTTTGAGATATGTGGGTAAGGGTGATGTGCGAAATGAACCTTCTTAGGTTCCTTTGAGAGAAAAGAATCCATGCCATCCACTTTTTAGTGGTAATCATCCTTTATTATTGAGTTCCTTAGTTAAAGGAATGTCTCAGGAACAAAATTTTGATTGGGATTTCATTACATAGGCTTCTGACTTCCCTTGCATTAAGGGAATATGTCTCCATCAAATGATAACACCATCTAAGTAGGGCAAGAGTTTGAAAGTAAACTGGTAATGAAAAATGTGATAAAGCAAAACCATATTGAGTGAAATTTCACATTTTTGGGTAATTATCCAAAAAAGAAAAAGTATATCATTTGTAGTGAAAATTATTGGCTAGAATTTAAATTTTGTTTAAGGGAAATATTTAATATTTTTTTGCATCATGGAGGATAACTAAATTATCAGGGCTGCACACTTGTGTGCATCCATGCTTGTCACGGGATCAATTTTACCTTGACTCAATGTTTATATAAAATGTTATTTTTGAGATGATACAAAAATTTCAGGATGTTCCCATTTCCCATGTTCAGGAAAGAATTAAATAGATGTATAAAAATTAGATATCATATACTAAAGCATGGAATGAAAAAACAGAAGGCCTATCAGAGGATGGAAACCATAATTCATTTTATGAATCATTTCCAATGTGATAATGATCAAATACTAAATAAGGCATCAATATAGAATTTTCTAGCCTCTAATAGGGAAATTAAGAACTTTCAGGTAAGATTATTTTGTGATCGGGATACATGCCCTATGTGATGTTAAATGACATATATTGTGAATATGAAAACATTTAGGCATTTAGATATCCATGTGAACATGTTATCGTGTCTTGGGATTCAATAAATATATCATGGGAGACATATGTTGACCTGGTGTATCACATGATCACTTTGGCTCACTGTTATAGTGCATCTTAGATGCACGTTGGGGAATTTTATTCTATCTCATTACCTAATTATCATCTTCCCATCGTCCTTGATATTTCTTGCTTTCATAAATTGGTGTTGTTTTCTATTATTATTTTTTCAATGTCTGTCATTTTTAAATTATTGGTTTCATACAACTTGGTCACGGCCCCGAGGAAGATGAAAATCAACTCAAATCAGAAATTAAATGGATTGGCCTCAAAAATGAGAATGGAGAATATGATACGGTATTTATCATGCAGAAGGACATACTCATAAGAGATGTCCCCATATGGCAGGACAGAGCTCCAAATCTCTTCATCTGTGACCGATTTTGTGTATTATATCATGAATATATATATTTTATTTTGTATGTAGAAGTTTCAGTATTGTATCCTTTTATTCCTAAATTTCTCCATCGCTGACATGTTTCAATTTTTTTGGTCTCATTTTTTTGATTCTCTATAATGAATTTCGTGAGTCTCAGAAAATTTAAAAAAATAACAACAACATTGAACTAAAATGAATATATCATGCATGCACATGTAACAAATACACTAATCCCCAGAAAAAAATCTAGTATAAATCAAAAATATTAACTCAATAATTTTTCTTTTGATTGTTCAAGGTTTATTTAAATAAAATTTTCAATTTTTTATTGAACCTCTCATACCACATGCACCAATTCATTCTACCTTGATATTACATGAGAAAAATGACATATCACTAATACTATCCATAGTATTATCATCCCTAAGAAGTCAAGTATCTTATTGACCACACAAAATAACTTGCTAATGGTAGATCATATGCAGTGATAAGAACACCTCTATAAGTTTTATTTGATTAGATTTATTACATCAAATTAAATCATTTAAATTGAAATGATTCAACCCAAAACTTTAATTGTTGATTATACGGTAAAATTCCTTGGTAATTTATTTATCAAAAACCATAATTCAACTTAGGCAAGATGTATTAAAATTAATTTTCAAAAATTAATTATTTTGTTGAAATCATATCATAGTTAGGCAGTTCATCTAATTAACTTCATTTTAGACATCATTTATATATTTATAAGATTTCATAATTATCATAGTTGATGAAAATTTCAATTTCAATCTATAGAGGGAAAGGATATTTAGGTAATAATTAACATTTTAATTAATAAAGACCTCATTAACAATAAATCTAAAAATTTGTTAATTGGGACCTATATTTATTGAGGGGATTGGTAAAGTAATAAAAACACTATTCCACAAACAAAAAAACAATATAAATAAAAAATATTAACACTATCATTTTTAATTTGATTGTTCTAGTTTTTTTAAATAATAGATGAATTTTTTTAATTGAATTCTCTATAATAATGTAACAATGATATCATTTGTGAAGATAACAGGTCTTACATTTCCCACATCTCAGGTTACTCATGTGTCAAAACTGCATTTAGTGGGACGTCCAGTGGCTCCATTGAGTGTACGTATATCTCACCATTTCCATCCTACCCCACCACCTCCCACTATCATCCCTCATCTTCGATGTGCTAGATTCTATGGAGTAGCGATGCGCGACTTCACATTTCTTTATCATCATATCAATACTACACTTGTAGATATATAGAGCCCAGAGTCACATACATTTCATTTTAGAGAGGGGGATATGACTATTACCTTTCAATATAAGTCCACTATGTTGGGCCTCCCCATTGATGTTGGAGGTCTGACATGCCACGTTGAAGTAGATTCGATAGTGCTTGTTCATAGACTATAGGGCATACAGGTCACTAGTGATGGAAGGACCAACGTTGGTGGAAGATTACACATTCCATGGTTAGACCATCACTTCACACAGTTAGTATAGGATGAGGATGTGATCACTGTGCATAGATTTTCACGTGAACATATTTTTAGGATGATCTGTGGAAAACCTTTTGTTATCCACTTTACTAATTTTGTAAATTTGATGTATTTATATTTTTCTAGAGGATTTGGTTGAGGAATGACAGTATAGATGGGGGGTCTGATTTTCTAGAATATACGTATAGGGAACTATGTTGTGGATGTCACATAGATAAGATGCAGATCACGGGATGCATGTATCTTCTATAGATGTCTTCATGGGATCACATCCCTCGTTTAGCTCCACATGCTAGTCTTCTATTTCCAACAGATATTGTAGTAGAAGCTCCGCTTGGACGTTGGTATGTTATTTCTTCCCTATATGGTCTAACTTAATTGTATAACTTTATATTATGAATTGTAAATATAACAATATTTTCTATAGGTGGAGTTAGACACATAGACATTCACAAAACCCTAAACACTATGTACATGCCTGCAGACTTATGTTAGACTACATTCGACCCCACAATGTAAGTGATTATTATTTATATTGTTAAATATTTTTTCTTTATTGTACATGTATTCATTTATTAACTTATTATTTATTTCTTCTTCCAGATTTATTGGATTCATTATACGGATGCTATTATCTATAGTCATCCATCGTACTTTGAAACTATGCTCTCTATTGAATCCTATAGGGTTCCATTAATTTATTTTCATATAGTCGATTGGCATCAGACTGACAGAGTTATGAGGAAGTTCAAATTCTTTCACCCTGTTCCTGACCCACCCGGTCAGTTAGATTCACTGCATTCCCTGAAGATTTCATTTATGAATAATTTTTATTGGAGGAGACACCATGCCAGATGTAAGGATTTCTTGGACAGGCGATAGGAGTTCCAGTTGTGAGGGGCAGGTATAGTGCATTTTCATTTGGTGGATAAGATGGATTACACATCTTGTTACTAAAGGTCCCCAGTTAGATTTCTGAGATGACATTGACGATGATTTCATGATTTGGTGTTTATAGTTCCTTCCAAAATTCAGTAGAATTATCATTCATATTACATAACAATGATTTTTTTTGTAGGATGCTCATACCTGTCGTATACTTCACATGTTTAATTAAGTAGAGTGCACTGTATTTCACATGGAATATTTCCACACCCTTGTATCACAGTTCCTTCTTTCATTGGATGAGATTTATCATGCCATTTTCTTTGATCCACCACATGTTGAGGAAGCTACGAAGCCTACTAAGCCTACTAAGTCACATATAGATGTACCGAGGGGTGATGACCCTCTTATGGATCATGCAGTTCCATAGGAGTAGGATTTTTAGCTTGATCAGTCAGATGTTAGTCTTCCATTGGAGGAGGGTGTTTAGAGTGATCAGTCATATGCTCCTCAAGATTCTTAGGCTTAGCCATAGGTAGATACAAACATTTACTGGGTTGATTTTTATTCTCTATTACAGACATTTTCAACACAACAACCATACTCCTTCCATGTTGGTGAGAATTCCATCCATCCTCCACTATCCTTAGATATATGGAATGGTACAGACTGTGAGATTGTACATCCACCGCCTGTCACACATGTGGTTGTGGAGGTGTCTATAGAGTATTATGTTAAGCATACGCAAGAGCGCAGATAGAGTAAGGTATGATGTGGATTCGTCCAATATACACCTAGTTGTGGGACAAAATAATGTCCACATCAGAGGTGTTTATTAGATTGTTTTTTTATTTATGATACATTTTGTATTTTCATTCCCATTATCCTTTATAGAGTTATATTATTTTAATAGGTGTCTTTATGTCATCAAATAATCTTTCAAAATTAATAATTTCTATTTGGTAGTCATTAATAAAATTTAATAATCATGATGAAAGGATCCGTTAAAATCAAGAAATTTTGAAAACTATTATTGATCTCATTGATTTGAATCCAAAAATCCTGGAATATGATTCTGTGTTTTAAAAAATAAAATTTCATGAAAAATAATTTCAATGAATAATGAATAATTATGAAGAGTAGATGATTATGATTAAAGATTAGAAAAACCAGAATATAAGATTTATGGAATTAGAATTTCATTTTTCCAATTTTGAGAAAATACATATTCAAACATTATAAAAGGACACATGTTCTTTGGGTACATAATCTACATTAGAGGATTTTACTTTTAAAATACCTCCATCATGAGATAAAATAATGGAAATTATGAAAAAGTTTGATTTTATATTCTCCTAAAATACGAAACAATCCTTAACAGGGTTAATAATGTGTTAGGATATCCGATAATAAGTATTGAAGAAGTTAATCCTTGGTGAAGTTATATAATATTTCAAAACTAATGTTTATGAGTGTTTCTTTTTAGGGGTGGTAAATGAAGAAATATTAAATTACTACAAGAAATAGTATATCAATTAGAATAAAATCTAATTACTGTAGAAAATTTATAAAGATCATGTTATTAAAAGATGTTTTTTTATAAACTATCTCCCTTTGATAACAAAAAAATACTCAATATAAAGGGGTTGTAATTAAATTAATCAAATACATAAAAAAAATTATGCCTCTAAAAAATTGATGATTTTTTAATCATTCTATATGATGCATGAATGGGGTTCACACATACTTTAGAAACTTCATAATGGATGTGTGAACCATGTTCACATATCTCTCTGTGTCGAAGATGCGTGAACTCGGTTCACGCATCTTGAGACCCATTTTTATTATTTTTTGGAACACCATCCCATTTCTATAAAAAAAGAATTAAAACCAATAAATAAAAAAACCTTGAGGCATCCCCTCATATAATGATGCTTCAACTGTAAATGTTTTCACCACCAGAAAACCTCCCTCAGCACCACCCCAGCATTGGGTCATCCCATACAATTTTTTTCTTGTTCTCCCTGTCATTGATGACTCCCTACACCACCTGAGAAAACCACCCAACTATCATAGAGTTGTTGACCGAGACCACCCACTTCAACATCATGTCACCTTTTTCACCTGATAGTGTCTAATGACCTAACCTATTGCCACTGAATCAAAACTAATGTCCATGACCAATAAGCACCACATACATATTGCATTGATGGTTGATCCCCCACCCTGATGTCAAATCATTGTTCAAGGCCTCCATAGAGATCTTTGTGAAATTCCGACACCCTACATCCCTATACCAATTCTGCACAACCTCTACAACCACATCCATTGCACATCAGAACCCAATGAAAATGTTTCCACTCACCATAAGGACCTCTACATTCCGCCCCTACCACACACATATCCCCCATTTCACACACTGATCCTATAGAAATTTCCCACAAATGGGGACCTTCAGGTATTAAACCCTCTTTGAGATGCAGTATTACAGGGTGACTCTACCTCTAGGAAAATACCCTAACTAGTCTTAAATTTAATTTCGAGTGTAATAATTATTTAAATTTTACAAGATTATAGAGTTATCTACTTATTCAAAATTCAAATGTTATATTTTTTGAAATCATTGTATTGTTTAATCTCTACTAATGTCTATTTATTATTTTCATGAAAATATTTTTATTTTTGATAATTTGTAATGTTTTATTATATATTTTAAATTTTATTTTGATTCGATTTATAGTTTATTATTTATTAGAATTTTATGTCACTTACTTGAAACAAAAAAAAACTTATTATGTTAATGTTAATGTTAAAATATCTCTATATATAATATTAACACTTGTATAATATACGTATTGTTTTATATTTTATTATTATTATATATAAAACTAATACATCATTGATTTCTATGGGTACGTAAGTATCCTCAAGGCCCATAACTTATCTCTCTAATAGTACTCCCATATGACTAGTCTGTTTGGTAGGTTTTGGAGTGTGTTCAACTACTGGTCCAAGTGTAATGTCCTCAGCTACAGTTCTAGGAGTGATGTTATCAGCAGTGGGTCTAGTAGTAGTACTATAACCAGTCTCCCAAACATTTGAGTGATGTACAGGTAAATGAAAACTAGCTGGATGAGGGTGAGGAAAATCACAAGGTAGAAACCCTCAACCGGTTCCCTATTCAATGGAATGTGTCACTATAAGAGCTTCAAATGTCAAAAAGGTTATAATATTAATTTCAAAACCTAGATTTGTTCTATAATCAGTGCCTTGCTCCAAAAAAGTGTGCATCGGAAATTTCTAGAATGGTGCCTTGTATAATGAAAAAGTTTTATCCAATGGTTGTATAGTGGTGTATGGAGTCATCTAAGAAGTGGAATGATCTGATCAATGTTATCATGAATGTTATTCCTCACATATTCTGATGGATCGAGTGTTCCCAAAGGAAGAGTGGGGTGATTTTGAGGAGAATGCTCTGACTATGGAGATTTTATCTTCTCATTGTGTTGTAAAGCAGTCATAAAATCATAAAATGAACTGAACTAATTAATAATTAATATATATTGTGATTTAGTTGTGATCATATAACATAATTAATCAATGCCATCACACTAAAAAACATTAAACATCAGATTAACATATTAATAATAAATAATCAAGAATTACGATAAAATTATATTACCATAGAGTAATATGACCCTCCAATACAAGTAATAAATCATATGGTCACTCATATATACCTGGGCATGTAATTAGTGTTAGAGAGATGATAAAGATGTCCTACAATATATCTAGTGGAATAATAGTTCACACGTGAATCCCATATGGATATTTATGGATTGTGTATAATATTGAAATCATTATCCTGTTTTCTTGTAAGTCGAATATCGTTGACCACTACAATTTTCTTCAGTGGCCCTAGAATAGGTTGTTAATATCCAAACTACCTCATGAACCTATCAATTTGGTGCAAGTCAACAATATTAATATGTATTAGTGCCACTGCAATGGTATAATGATGCAACCCCATCATATACAAATCAATATGATATCCCAATATCCCACGAGAATATGGCATACATCAAATCTACATAGATAGAAATGAATTTGATCATTCATTAAATATATAACACATATTTATATCAAAAAATATTCATGAAAACCTTTTCAATAGAAATATGATTAAACAAAAATTTCTAATATGAAATTGAATTCACATGGATATATAAATATGCTTTCGATTAGCTCAATCTATGAATTGAACGTAAAAAAATTCCCGAAATTATATAATTAGAATATTATATTGGGAGAAAAGTGTGCATTGAAAATTTAAATTAACTTCAAGAAAAAGATCCAATTCATAATGAATCAACTCATAAATATGTGAAGAATTGAGTTATAAGTGTAAGGAATCATATAAAAGTCCACACCAAATATAAAAAAAATCACATATAGCCTTCCTGTCCATATAAGATTTCCTAAAAAGTTTTCTACACAAATGTGCAAGACATGATGAACCACAATTATAATACCCAACTCACTCAAATTCTCCAAGAAGAGTTTTGTGAAATAGATGAACATATGATCCATAGTGATCTTAAAAACAAGTACCTCCTATCAATCACTAAACATATGATCATGTATATCTCCATAATGTCACCTCATCTGCATGTGGATCAATGGGGCCAAAATGGATGTCAAACAATAAATTCCATAACCTACCTTCTCTAAGGGTCCTTCGTGCTTCTGGTAATGGAAATTTCAAATATCTGTGTAAAATATAATCCCTTATAAATATCATTTGACCTGTAAAAATATATCAATCCATTGGAAGACCCTGTTGTATAGACACATCCTGTAATATAATTATCATCTCCTTTAGAGGCATATGAAATGTATTTATGTTTGGTATTTATCACTCAAATAAATAATTAATGAGTAAATCGTAAATGGGTATATACCCATACATTCTCAACCCATAGAACCTATACTGACACTAATAAGGTATAATAGGATCTGGTGGGATCTCATGGTGAAAGTGATAAGGCCTATGGATTTTTAGTATTTACTCTACACTGTTATCCTATAAATGTAGTGATATGTTGTCACTTTGTGTATTAAAAAAAGTGGATCCTTAGGGAATGGATGTAGTTGTGTATATGCCATCAATGTAAATGGATAATGAAATTGTAAAAACACATATATTTTTAAAAATATATTTTTTTAGTAGAATAGAAATGAAGACAATGAAATTATTTATCTTATAAAATGTTATATATGGAATGTAAAAATTTTATAATACATAACCCATATTAAAAACTCAAGAAGGATGTGACAATGAACCCTCTAAGCTATCATTATGAGGACACTGCCTATGATTGTGCCCCAATTCCCTACACTTTCCACATTATGGTCAAATAACATTATCCTAAGGTAAATCCATTTCATTTATCATAAACATATATTTAAGCTGATTATTTTTACACAACTATGATGCTTTCATAACAAAAATTGTAAGATGAAAAGGGTCATTTAATATTGATACATCTCCAATTGGGCTCTACTATACACTATAGAAATTATGCAATGTGTTGTGTCTATACAATGGATTGACATAACTCTTTAATGAAAGGTGAGAATAAGTACATTATTCAAGTAAATTTGAGTAAAGAATCTTGTAAGCTTCTAATTTACCATAGTTACTTGTGCGTTTCTCAAGTTGAATTCTCCTCACCTGATCAGAAACATAGGTCAATGGATCCTATCCGTCTTCAACTTCAACCCAAAATACATTCATGTGAAAAATACACACCAGGTAAGTTGAGGAACATGTTGGATTAAACTCTAGATCCTTTCTAAAAAATTTCAAGTATTAATGACCATGTAATATTTTTTTCTCTATATCCTCTGATCTATCAAAAACAGATTTGACGCATCTATAAAATTTCTGAGAAATGATAACCCAGATGTATGATTTTCCTACCCCTAAAGACATCATTGATGCATTATTTTCTTTGTCATATTCCCATATCACTTCCATTCATAAAATTAAAATGACCATATCTACATTAGGATTCACATCATGTAGTTATAGACATCCTCATTTATTCCACTTATTTCGTCATGTATTTGAAGGAAAATCTATTTTCTTGGTTTGTATATAGTAAAGTCATGTAAGAAAAATTTAAGGAAGTAATCATTGATATAATATAATAATAATTATTGAATGTGAAGAATATATAATCCAATATCTAAATTGATGATTTATTTTTTTTCATTGTCATCATGAAATTTATTCTTCACATTACTGAAAATATGTACCATATAGTAACAATGGTAGGAATAAGGGGGTATCCAGCCATCACCCTCTATAGTCACTAATTCTTTGATAGGGTTATGATGATATGAAAGAAGTTACATCCCATGACAATTTGTGACATAAACACTTAGAAAAGATAGAAAACAACTCCATGATTCTAGATTCTTATTCTCTATTATTGAGAAATTCCTATGGCATATGAAATATATTTCTATCTTATGTAGCAGCAATCAAGATAAAATTATTATAATTTTAATATATAAAACTTACATCCACTTGAATGATTTATTTGAAATGAGGTATTGTTGCTATTCATGGAATGAATTCCAAGAATATCTGTTGAAATTGAACATTTTATAGAGAGACAAGATTGTTCACCACATTCTCCACTATTTCAAATTGATATAAAAAATTAACATTTTGAACCAATTGTTTAATCTAATATGGAAACACCTATAATGATGTTTCCCAATAAACAAAAACATTCTCAATAGAATTATTCTTTTCAATCCAAGTTTTCTTATGTGTTATTTTATACCCATATCCACTCTCTATGTGTTCCTATATTAACTTGACCAGAACACCCCGTTTCACTTAGATTATACCAATAATAATGGCGCATATGGATGTTGTGTTGAGGTGTTTATGATCTTATTTCATCCATGTATTACAATAAGGTTTTGGTCCTAATTTCTTTTGTAATTTTCTAAAAATATAATTTAAGAAAAGGGAAGCTCGTAATCGTATCTTGAAAGTGTCACCAAATTGATGAAATTTTATAAAAAATGCCAATATTATAGACTCATATACAAGATAACTATAATGTATGTTCACATGTTACTACATTATAGCTATTTTTAATGCCTCTTTTCTATAAAATATTATTTCAACAGAAAATTCATCATCAATATTTCCAACATTGATTTGTTGGAAAATATCTAGGAACTCAGTTATAGGTCTCACTGCATCCCAATCAAACTCAGGCACCATTGGTGAAATATCATGTATTATTTTCACTGTATGTACATGTTGTATTTCAAGAACATTAGTTGGAATCATCTCATCTTCTCAATCAGATACTTCCTCATCATCTAAATGATCATCATATACATCATTGATTTCACAAACTTCTGGATCATCTAAAACTAATGTTGTTGTAGGCACATCTTTATGTACTATCATTAGAAAACTTTGATATCATCTAAATGTATTTTATTAACCTATTCCAATTTGAACAACTTGTTTTGATGTAAACATATACCCCTTATAAAATCCACCATCAAATGATATGTCTTGTTCAATTTTTATGGTATCATCAATTTTATAAACATCAATATACAATTTCATAACACTAATCCTTCCACGATCATTAAACGTTTCTTAAAAAATCCTCAAATCTTCAACATTGACCAAATAATGATGCATGTAATATAGATTATCCTGAGTTTTTGGAAATCTATAAATAATAGATGATATAAATTGATTCCCAGGAAGCTTCAATCGATCATAAATTTTTCTATTTACTATATTCATCATATCACATCCTGTAAATTTTTTTAATCTTCTAGGACAACCAATATATGATATCCCGTGCTAATCAACTACTATTTCCCTCCATGGTATACAAAAGATCACAAGTGTTTGCCATATTTCTGAAACTATTAATTGAAATTAAATATCAGGTTATATATATACAGTGAGGGTCCATAAAATAAATCTAAAATGCTAAAAAATAAAAGTATTATTTCAATTATAATACCTTTAATCAGAATGAAATATTATAATATTAATTACAAAAAAAATAATAATTTATTTACAATGTAATAATATACTAATATATATACATATTTTTATTTTATACAATGCAATTATATATATATTTAAATCATTGCAGTGATATAGATATTAATTATAATACATTGATATATTAATTATATATTATTGGACTATTTGTCAATTCTTTTTCTTATGAAATCACACTACAATAATATATTATTAGATCAATAATATATATATATATATTATACTCCAATAAAATATTTATTACAAAAGAACTAATTAATTTATTAAAATATTTTATATAATTAAATAATATATATATATATGACAATAAAATTACTAACCAAAAATCTAATTTAAATTTAAAATTACTATTTTTAAAATAATATTTATTTTAGTAGAAAGTACAAATTTCAATTATCTGAAATAATGTGTGTATGAGTTAAAATTAATTACAAAATATAAAATTTACGTAACTTTAAAAAATAACTTACTAATTAATATATATTTTTTACAAACCAAACATATATTAATTAAAAATTTACTAATTAATTAATATATAATATATTTAATACAATATAAAAATAAAAATATTAATTATAATACATTGATATATTATTTATATATTATTCAATTATTTTTTTCAATACTTTTCCATGTTAAATCACAATGCAATAATTTAATTTAGATTAATATAATAATATATTAATATTTGTCATATAAATATTACACTATAATAAAATATTAATTACAAAATAGATAATTAATTTAGTAATTTATTTTACACAATTAAATAATATATATATATATAGCCCAAATAAATACAAACCAAAATATTTAAATTAAAATATGGCTTTATTTTAAAAAAAATATTAAATTTATTATCAAATAGCAAATTAAATTATTTGATCTATTGTTTTTATCAGTTAAAATTAATTAAAAAATCATAATTTAAGCATCTTAAAATTTTAACTTATTAAATAATATAATTTTTTTAATGCAAACATAAATTAATTGGGAAATTTATAATTAATTAAAAAATAATATATATAATACAATGAAATAATATAAATAATAGTTATAATATATTGATATATTAATTATATATTATTCAAATTTTTTAATTATTTTTCTCGTTAAATAAAAATTCTATAATATATATATATATTACACTATAATAAAATAGTAATTACAAAACCACTAATTAATTTAGTAATGTATTAGATACATTCAAATAATATGTATACACACACACATATAAATATCTATTGCTAATAAATCAGATAAAGAAAAAAATATGTCTTGATAGATTGTTTATATAACAATTAAATAAAATGCATTAAAATTTTATGCTACCAAATATTAAAAAAATATTACAACATAATTTTTATATAATTTATAATTTTAAAAAAGGCACAAAACATGATATATTAAAAAACATATACATAACACATAATATAAAGGATTAACAAAGAAAAAAATAACACATATATTATTTCATTAAAAAATAAACAACGCATGATATATTTAGAAAATAAATAAAATATATGATTTGTTATAAATAAAATGAATATAGAACACATGATATTTTAAAAAATAAATAAAATACACATTTTCTGTTGAAAAATATAGGTAACAAGATATATTCAACAATAATTATAAGAAAATATTATTACAAAATATTAATATTTTCAATAGGAAATATAATAACATAAAAATTACAAAACTAATGTTTTTATAGAAAAAACATATTATTGGTGAGTTATTTTATTTAAAAAAACATAACATAGGTTCTATACATGGATTTATTTTGTAAATTCTAATTAAAATTAGTATAACTAAAGTGAAAAATGAGAAAGTTATAATGTTCATTTCCAAGAACAATTAAGAGTTATAATTAATATAAATAAAAACAAACCACGCGATACAAATGTGATATGTGATAATATATCACAAAAAAAATTAATATAATATTATATTCAAAGTATAATATTTATTAAAACAACGAAATAAATTAAAAAATAAAATAAATTTGAAATGATGTTTTAGAAAAACTAGATTTTAGATTCACCAAGTACAGATATCGATTCCCAGAAGTTGGATCTCGATTTGTCAAAGATGAAGCACAAGATGGATTCAAGGTTGACTGGATCTACAATAATTGGGTTATATATCTAGGATCAATGATGGAAATGGTCTATAGGGAGGTATATTGGGTTTTGACGAGAGGGCCAATCGGGTGTCTGAGGTCTACGGGAGGGAAGGAGAGATCTCCTAAGAGGGATCATGGTACTGTGTCGAGGGAAGACTAGGTCTTCCAAGGTTGGGACAAAGGATATCTGGGGAGGGAGGGAAACAAAACTTTGATCTTTAAAAATGGTAGAGGATGAAGGCTATTTCACAAAAAGTGCCTTCATTGTATTTTTTTTTTGAAGAATATGATTTGAGAGACAGTGCTTTTTTGGAGTAAAATTTTTGGAATGATATTTCTTAAAAAGGGCCTTCAAAATAAAATTTAATAATAAGGCATGTTATTTAAAAGAGAATTATGTTCAGTATTGACCAAAAAGTCTCCCATATATCGAGATTTATTTTGGCCAAAATTTATTTTCTAATTTTGTATATTAAATTTTTATTAGTTACAAAAAAAATCCATATTAATCTAACTAAATTAATTATTCATATTTAGTTAAAATAAAAATTTATTTAGACTCTCCAACCGAAAAATTTATCATTTAAAAGCATTTATTTGAAAATTATTTGAAAATTAATTTACCATTCATCATGAATTATCTCAATATTTTTTAAATTTTAGATAAATTTCCACTGGTAAAATTTTATATAGAATATATTAAATTTTATTCATGTAGATATATTCCATTTTTCATTATTAAAAAGTCGTATGTGTTTTTAAAATATGATAAAACAAAAAATCCCATATATTTTTTTTTACCTTGGATCATCTATCTAATTTGATAATTATGGATTCTAAATTCATAAATTTTAATTTATTGTGAATCTAGATTATTTGTTATGATAATTTTCAATGAGCATAAAAATTTCAATCCATTGGTAGTCGTGGCCAATGACCACACAATTTGGAATTCTTCACTACCTATTCCCAATACAAAAAAAATTACAATGAGTGAATTGGGATACTATTATTTAGGGGTTACTAGATTTTTTAGGGGAGTTTCTATTGGTTAAAATAGTGACAATCAAATGGTGATACATTCACTCTCAAAATTCACAACATCATTTTCCTCCATTGCACCTTGATTTCACCCCATCACACACTCAAATTCAACTCTCTAACCCTTGATTCTTCCATTTTTCCCTTGAATTATCTCCCACATCGCAATCTAGACCCGACCCCCAAAATTCATTGTTCAATTGAATAATTTATTGGTAGTTTTGTATTTTTTGGTGATTTGGAATTAATGATTTGATCTAATTTTCTAATTATGGTTTCTAGAATTCCTAGAAATTCATTGATTGAATTTGGTGCTTAATTTTTGAAATATTATAGGAAACATGTTTGAACATATAATTATTTCAGTGTACGAATTGATAAATTTAAAATAATTTATTTTTTTATGTTTCTTATATTTTATGTATAACTATTTCAATTTATATATTATTTTTTAACCTATTATATATATATTACATAATTAAAAAATTAAAATAACCATTTATTTTGGAAATTAATAAAAAATACATATGTGTATAATGAATATTTTAAATACTGTGTTTTTATTGTACATATATGTAGGATTTATTATTTTAGTTATTTTTATTTATTTTTATTTGGAAAATAAATAATTTCTGTAATAATATTATAAAATCTTATGTGTGTGTGTAATAAATTGTATTAATTATAAAAATAACCTAAATATATAAAAATTATACTTAGGTTATATATATTTTATTTAAGGTTTCATTAAATAAATTTTTCTATTATTTTTTTAATATTCTAATAATAACTATTTATGAATTTTGAGAGAATAACATAGTTTTTAATTTTTAAATATATCATAAATATTAAAATTTATGGCCTCTTTTTTTCAAAAATTTCTTTTTTATATTGATACACATATGAACAAAAGTTATATCATCCTACCAAATATATTAACTGTTGATTATTTTGAGAATGATATTTTTTTTATTTCACTGGTGGATATAAAATTAATTTTGGTAGGTTTCCATATATAAAATATGAGAAAATATCTTTTAAAATGAGATACCATTGTGGAATATTATTTTCTGAATGGATTTTTGAAAAACTATAAGATATGGACATGTCACAGGGAAGAGTATGTTCCCTATCACCATTAAGAATGTATTCAGATCGATGTTGATATGATAATAATTGAATTATTTATCAAAATGATCAATTATGTGATATGATATGTTAGTTTTAACCATAAGAGAGTAACATCAACAAAGATGACATTGGAGGGAGAAATCCATGTTCTATTATATAGTGTGATGAATTGAAAATATTTGAAGTTTTTGACTATTCACACACTGAATTATATATCAAAAGAACCAGATTTAGTAAATTTTCATTTATCATTGATCTATTAAACTTGAAGGCATTTAATTAGTGCATAAACACCACCATAGATATTTTTTTTGGTATTTTAGTAAAAAATACTCGAAACACCCCAAGAATTTACTATACATTTCCTTTAAATAAACATTGTATTAAAAACTTTTCTAATACACAACATTGATAAAAATAAACCATGACACATTACTGAAATAAAATATTTTATTAAGAACATTATAATAGTTAAATTAATCGTTATATATGACCACATTATGAAAACTATATAGAATGTATAAGTAATGAAATATATGAGTAATATTCTTCCTTATGAAGCTCATTTGTTTGGGCATGGAAAGGTGGTAGTTTAACTAGGGTTTTCCCCTGAACATGCCAAAGATAAACTCCAACATATTTTGATTGAGAAAAATCATTTTTGGGAGAATTTAAAACTCATAAAAATTACTATAATACCCATGTTGTCTGAATCACCACCCATTATTATCACCATGAAATATCTTATCCTTAGTCCTTACACAAAAATCAAGAGTGTTTATGTATGTATATGCTAGGATTATGTAATTACCATTATATTAGATTATTTATATGTGTGACTAAATGGACCAAAACACCATATAATCCAAAATGTACTCACGCCATGTCATTTTAGCATCATCCAAACCCAAACTTCACTTCCCAAGCACATTTACATAACATAAAACCCTGCCATTATTCCCCATACATGGATCTTATTCACCAACATTATGCTTCCAAACCAGGGGGATTAAATACCCAAACCCCTACATCAATTGTCAATGTCTTCCTAGCCTCAAATGAGCCCTAACGACTCATTTCATGGAAAAAATCACAAGCGGATAGATGTATGCACATAATCAATGCATGGATTCCATTTATCAATCCTATGGTACATTAATCAGACTACCCCTTTAATGAGATTAATACATCAATAAAAACCGAGGTCTCATAGGGCTACATCAAGCACCCGCATGAAAATCATAGAATACCATTTTATATGAATGTTGTAAAATGTTATGGAATTCCTACCTTAAGATTGTCCTAGCTTATCTACAAAGAATTATTGTCTGATTCATGATAAACACATTTATTCTATCAAAAAAAACATAAATTCATTACCTTAGTTTTCAGGAAATAATTATAAATGAGAAACAAAAATCTAGATCTATTATAGGGTTATAATTTCCAAGAGGATTCAATCCCAATAGTTGAATCTTCACATGACAAAATAATATAAGTAGGGGAGCCAAAATCATCATTGGAGGATCCCTATAGCTGCATGGATTATGTGGAGGTTAGGGAAGAAGATGGGGGGGATAATATGGGGGTCCTCAGTGTAAAAATATAACCCCACCCCTTAAAATATCCAATGATTATTTCATAAAATGAACATATATTTCACACTATTAACTATCAGTGGAAGAACCCTTGGAGGCCTAATCAACTTTTTTATAGCATAAAGGATTACTTCATGTCGTGAATCACTACTTGCAAGACCTAAACAAATTCATGTGTATCTTGGTCATCCTGACCCCACTCTCGAGTCCTCCCACCATAAAAAACAATCAAAAACACCCTACATACTCATGTCTAGGACCAAAGAAAACCATAATCGTCATCAAAAATCAAGGGGTGTTACAAACATCTATTTAATAAATTCTCATTATTGATTTAATACTCCAAACCATTTCGATATTACACATCACCTATGATGTCACCCCATAAGGGGGAGATTAAAACATAAAGAAAACATATATAATGATTGAAAATAAAGAGACAAATAATTTTTTTTAAACATGAAATAAATTGTAGGAAAATTTTGAGATATATAACAACAAGCCAGAAAGAAAAAAATATAGAAACAAAACAGAACAAGGGAAAAAACTATCACTATGTGACCTACCATTACCCCAAACCATATCACTAAGAAGAAGACAACATCTATGAGAATATTATGAACTAAATGACACACTTCCCTTTACCCGAGTCTAGAAAACACAGATCTGTAATTTCTCAAAGTAAAAAAGTAAGATGTGAGCACTATGACTAGTTTGATACCACCAAAAACTTTTTACAGTGTCTACCACCATTCATTTATTAGTTAGAGATTTAAAATTATATTAATTTATAAAAAAATTCAAATGAAATAATTTCATAAAATATCAGTTGGTTTTTTGTTAGAATTTGATATTCACATAAACCAAGAAGATGATAGATACATGCTTGATAGTAAAAAAGAATAAACCTAATTATTGAAGTAAATAAAAGAACATAAAAATGTGATAAATGAAACATGAAATCATAACATTTCTTGTCAATACATGCTCAAGTGGTCTCTAGCCTATGATAATATATACCCATACATGTGAAGAAACCCTTATCTAGACATAACCTGAATCATACCAATATTGAGACTTTCCATAGTCTATCGATATCACATGAATAACTCATAGTGGTTTCATAGTCACTAAGGTCTTCATATGTCTATACACAATGTTACCATGGTTTTTAATGGTCTATGTTTTCCAAAAAAATTAAATAAACTATGATCACATTTTTAAAAACAATTAGATAGTGAATCATCACCACAATTTTTCTTGAAAATCTATTTTTGAGTGTAATCCATCACTGTGACATTTAATTGAACACATAAAGTTCATAAAATAATTTTAAAATAAATACTCCATTTTATATTCCATTTTATGCCAATATGTATCCAATCAATCAATTTCGAAAATTAGACAAAATAATTTTACAATAAAATTGATTACATCATGAGTTAAAACCACTGTATAGAGACCCAACATCACCAATAAAGAAACACTAGCAGCCTTTGAAAATATATATTGGAAATGGGGACATACAGTCCTCACATGTCTAGATACAATTGAATCAAAATAAATTACTCATTAAACCCTTGAGATCTGGATATCTCAATCCAAGAAAGTTTGAACAAAACAATGTGAAAAGATATTAAGCAGATATGATGAGAGGACAGGGAATATTGGATAAAAAATGGTACATACCATGAATAGATTCAACAAGAACAAATGGAATTGACTAATGATCCAAAGAGTGAACTTAATTTTGTTCTGGGTAGAGGTTATTTTGAGACTAAGAGGGATATATATGAGATTATATTTAAAAAAAATTAAGGTCATTAGTGTAAATTTCACATTTTAAGTCATTTATATTAGGATGCATGATTTGGTCGCATGATTTGACAAACTATGTTCCAACCATGCAGTGAACTCTATCCATTGAAAATAATAGTGTACTATTATCTATGGAAGATCCATATGGTTTGAGAAACCATATTAAAGCTTTGAGACATCATTTTAATAATATCCATACAGTAGTACCGTTTAATTAGAGGGTCACATAGTTTAAGAAACCATTCTCTAATAGTGAAAATAATCCACATGATATCAGAGTTCCATACAACATGGTTACCAAACGGTTAGTAATAACCAAGAACCTATCCTATCTTATCTAAAATTATATATTTTAAATCCCTTATTCATGGAATCATATAGACTGTCACAAGGGATGAACAATGTTCAAACTAAAGTATACCTGTGACACAAAGGGTGTTAAAATTCTCCCAACCATAAAATTGTTATTCCCCTAAAAATCACATGATATTATGGACTCATGAAAAAATAATTTCACTTCCACAACCTAAAAAATTCATACTCTCATGTATCACGGCTATCACATCTATACTACCATAGTACATGGAACAAAGGTATTTTTTACACTGATGCACCTTATCTTGATGATCCATAATCTAAACTGAACGGTCAACCACATTGGTGTCATGATCAAGATAAAAATACTATAATTCAATTAAATGGGAATGGTTTTACACATCCTAAAATTAGAAACATGAAAAAAAACTCATGAATCAATGTGAAGCAAGATGAAATTTCCAAGGGATATTCCACCTTTCTGAGACATTCAACGATATGAAAAGGGACCACAAACCTTGATACCCACTTAACCTAATGACCCAATTGACAATATCCTAGGAATGGTAAAACCTTAGGAAGACCCAATCACTAAACTCAAACAGTATCAGGTGATGATAATGCTCAAAAAGGGATTTTTGATGACTCTGAGTAATGGATTACCTTTTATAGATGATTTTTACCATTTATGTCATCTAATTGAAAATGATTAGTATAACTAAAGACTTGTAACATCCCGAACCAGGTGCTACACACGGATTCCCCAAGATAGTTGGTTACATGACCTCAAGCATGACTCCCCATATACCAGGGGATGCCGACTAGTAGCAAGGTACTAATATCATAATGGGGATACTATACCCTCTTTATCAAAGTAGTACAACAGTGTATGTAATAAAAAATAACCGGTCTATAAATGTGTGTGAAGATGTATAAATGATAAGATAAAAGTAATAAAGTAAATTTTTTACATTTATTCAATTATCTTTATTTAACCATATAAACCCATGGTTTCTAGAAGACATCTAAAACCTCAATACCTACTTTATCCATAACCAGAGTCTGAACCAGATCAAAATAACATTATTTTCATTTATTATTTCATTTCACATTTTACCATAGCTAATTGGAAACATAGACCAATGCCAACTCATGGTCATAAAATTTCATTTCTATCACCCTGTGATGATTTAGATCCCCAATCCTTGTCCCATTCTCATTATCTCACATGTGTATAGGTATCCTAAGTCCTAATCTCAGTCATAGTTATCACACATGGGTATTTGGAGCCTCAATCCCTATCCCAGACATAGTTATTATACATTGGTATATGGATTCTCTATCCCTATCCCACACACAGTTATCACATACAATACAATATCAAAATATCAAATATTTCACATCAATTAGTATTATTCAACGTTAACACTTTCATAAACATTTCAAAAAATAGTACCATCATAACTTATCACAACATGGTTCTTCCTGTTTTTCAGATGGAATTATTTGAACCAGTCACTTTTGAACCATTTCACCACATTCAACCATAAATCACTTTAATCAATTAATTAATTATCCAATTAATTATTCTAAATTCACAATACAAATATTCCATTAAATAATTTCGAAATTAAATAATCCAAATTCACAACCCTAATATTACATTAATCAATTCACTAATTAATTAATCAAATTTCACAATATTCATATCTCAATAATTAAAAAATCACATATTCCATTAATTAATTCACCAATTAAGTATTAAAATATCACAATATATTAAAAAATTATATTCAAGAACTTCTTTTTCTAAACATTCAATAGCAATTATGAAATTATATAGACTTAATTCAAATCAATATTTTTGGAATTGAATTATATACCACCTACCCAAACATTTTGATGAGAGATTGCCTAGTGGAAATTTCTCATTGAAGCATAACAATAAAGAATATGAAAAAGAATGAGATGTATATCCCAAAACTGGATCCAAAATAAAATGAATTATGATCCAGAAATCCTAGATATATATCCAACAATACTAGAGCTAGGTAACACCCCACTCCATCTCATTATCTTGAGAATTTGGTGAGGCGTTACTTGGCCACAAGTGACATACCAAAGACACCAAAGAATGGAAATAAATGTTGAAGGGTTTCAATACATTTGGAGGATGATTTACCCTTTAATAATAAGACCAAAAAACCAATGAAACCAAAGCAAACAAGCCAATATATGATGCATGATAAAAATAATGAAAAGTTAACCAATTATTTTATATCAAAACCAACAAAATCATACTACAATGGAATCCAAACTAACATAAAATTAAATACTTTAAGATGGATAATAAAACTCAAATATGACCAAAAGTCTCCATGATCCAAAAGATCCATGCTCCAACAACCCTAAATAACCCAAGTATCCTGAAGTAGTGCTAAACACGTTTGATACTTTACCTTTTCCCAAGTACCGGTAGATGAAATCTACAAAAGAAAAAAAGTTCCAAAGAATGGTTGAGTACTAAAATCCATATGTTTTCCTCAATATATTCCCTAATCAATACACTAGGATAGAAAGGTAAGAAAAAATTATATAAAACTTTTTATATGATGAAATTACCAAAACATATAATAAAAAAATATAAACAACTTATATAAACAATTTATAAACAAATATGAACAAGTTCCATGTCACCACATATTAAAAAATGATATTTTCCTTGAAAAATCATACAAAAGATTGGAATCCATTTCTCAATATCCATTTTTCATAACTATTCAATTCAACCAATCCTCACACCCAACCATGCATGTAACCTGGAGCTCCCTATACTCGTGAGTGGTGATTCATCATTTCACTAAGCCATCAACTAGTGACGAATTTTAAAAGGGGGGATCACTAACAATTATCCATCAACTAATGATGTGTGAAACTCCTTACCCTTATCCATATTGAATTAACATGAACACACTCAATCATTATGTTATGAAATTGTGCCAAAAACAACCATTTCATACATTTCAATAAAACCAATATTTTATTAAAATCATCTAAACAAACTAATTCAACTAACCCTCTAAATTTAATTTAAACAAATTTAACCATTTTATTGAAAAAAATTGGTGAATCTAGTTTCCATAATTATTGAAAAAACCTCAATTTTAGATTAATATTTTAAAACCAATAACCAAAGCACTTTTGTATGAACACACAATTACCATGATTCACCAAATCGTCATAGATGAGGGCTTTCAGAAATAATCAAAAAAATACAATTAAAAATCAATTGAACAAAAAATTATCAATTTAAAATCATGTCAATCAGTTCTAGAAATATGATTCAAGAGTGAAGCCTCCTACCTTGAGGGATTTGGCATAAATGATAAAAGGACGAAGAAAGACAACGAAACTTGGTTAAATCTACATGAAGCTTCATTAGATCTCATCCCATATAACAAAAAATTAAAAAACTACACTTATTCAAAATATGAAATATTAGATCTACTTATAAAAGGTGTATATCTACAAAACCGAAAAGAGGTGTGAAGTTGATTTTAAAAAATGTCATGAATGGTGAAGAATGAACAATTACTGTGAATAATTACCATTTAATCACCAAGTGAAGTTGATAGATCGCATCCAGATCGATGTGAGAACCATAAATTACCTTTGGGGAAGAAAATCTTGAGTTAGGGCCCCATCAGAAGGAAGATGAGACACTTATAGGCAGAAATGATTTAGATCCTTTTTTAGGATCAGGATTTGAACTGGCACTTGGTTTTGTCACACAATTAGGAAAATCATGTGCTAACCGTGTATTAGGCATTTCCTTATGGATGATCCTTCACACATTGTCAAATCACGGTCTCTATAACTGTGCACCAATCATGCTGAATCATATGCCTCAAAAGACCCAATCCATTTTCAAAGCGTAGTGTTTCTTCTAGGACATCTCATGGTTTAGAAAAACCATGCATAGCCTGTGTGCTTTCCTTTTAGACCCAAAAACACTTATAAAGTTCTCTTAAATCTTCCAAACATCACCCATACACATTATGTGCATAAATAAATAAATAAAGGGTTACATATTAGAAACTGGGGATGATTCATTCTACAAACCATTGATCTTTCTATCTCGGCAAAGTATAAAACCAATGGTGTCTTGAATGAGTTCCAACCATTAGTATTTAATTTCATTCTTTCATTCCCAATACAATTCATTAATCTTACCATGTTTCAAAAAAAACAATTAGTAGACTAATACTTTTTCCAGACAATAATTTTTCATACCTATCCACAATCCACACCGGGATATATACCGATGAAACATCCAAATCAAGGATAGAATGATCCCATTTGATCCCATGGAAAGGATTAGGTTGATAATTTCTCATATGAAATACATGGAAAAAATTATACCCCACACTAAACCATTGTTGTCAATCCAACTGATATTCCACCTCTATAACCAATTATATTATCTAGAAACAACCTATGTATTGAGGAAATAAATTTCTCTACTTCCCAAAATGTTTATGTCCAAGCCTTTAGAGAACTACTTAAGAACAAATTATCAGTAACCAAAAATGAAAAAACCTGTTGACAATGATCTACAAAAGATTTATAATGACTCTAAGCCATCTCCATTATCTTTCGAATCAAATGAATCTTCTCTATTGTTTCCTGGACAAGGATCATCCCAACAAGTGAAGCCACACCAATTTCCACCAAACATAGTGGAGAACGAAAAGGAAACCAACTTTTTTTAAAAGAATCCATATGTATCAAGGGCTCATAAAAATTATTATACAAGAACTCCACAAATGGAACATGATATCCACACAAGACACAAAAATCTTTTAGGAATCCCATATCATATCTTCTAAAATTTTTATCAATCTTTTGGATTTCCCATCTGTCTGAGGATGATACACAATACTCATAGTCAATAGAGTCCCCAGTTCTTTCTATAAGAATTTCATGAAATGAGATGCGAACCTTAGATCCCTATCTATCACTATTGAAACTGGTATTCCATTTCTCTTTAACACTTCATGGATATTTAAAAAAACCACTTCTTGTATATTTATTTTAGATAGATCCTCCGCCATATGTGTTTCATGAATATGGATGAAATTAGTTGTCTTGGTGAGTCAATACACTATCAACCATATGAATCATGTTTTAAAACTACTCTTGGGAGACCTATCAATAAATCCGTCACTAGTTTCTCCCATTTTTACATAGGGATAGGTAAAAACTATAACATAGCTACTGGTCACGGATGATCTCCCTTCACTTGCTGACAATTTAAGAACATTGAAAAAACTCGGCCACAATCCATTTCATACTATTCCAATAGAACTATTCTTTCAAATACTTATACTTCTTTTTTATTACTATACTAATAACCAATCTTGAATGGTCCTAATATTAAATGTGTTGTTCCTGAAAAGAAATAGTTACAACCATCTGATTCTTGAACTATAACACTGAATTCCCATCTAGCCTTTAGCCCTCAATAGTCTCCCCAACATTGAGTTTTGGACACATTTTAACACATTAAACATTAGACGTCAATGCATATATTACCATATTCATCAAATTTGGAACTATTGCATCTGAGAAGAAAACTACAACATTTCTTCGGTCTTTACATTACACATACATGTCGACTAGGAATGACATAAATTACCACTCATATGAAGCTTCTTTTTCCAAATGACCATATGAATTTATACTTAATACATAAGACACCAAATTTAATTTACCCAATGTATACACCAAGTCAATGTCAAACATATTGAGATACTCCATCCGTCTTCTTTACCTCATATTAAAATTTCTTTGTGAGAAAATATGTTTCAAAATATAATTTTCCATGAACATAAAAAATTTCTCACCAATGAGGAAATGATGCCAATCCTTTAAGGCATGTACAAATATAGTTAATTCCAATTCATCTGTTGGTTAATTATTCTCATCCATTTTTAATTTCCTTGATCCCTAAGCAATAACATGGACTCCTTACATGGGAATTCATCTCATCCTCGATCATGATGTACCAAAACATACCACAAACCCCTATCCTGATTCTAAATAAACCAATATAGGTTCTAATGTAAGAAGAAATTTTATATCTTGAAATGATATTTGTAATTTTTGATTCTATTGAAATTGGATGTTTTTCTATTTTCAAAGCTATTATAGGTTAAGCTAGACATGAGAATTTACACAAAAATTTATATTAATAACTAGCTAGACCAAGTAACTTATGTATTTCAAAGATGTTATTATATGGTTTCGAAGAGATAACAAATTCTATCTTATCTAGATCAATATAAACACCTTTTTTAGAAATTACATGACCAATAATGTGTACTTCATGTATCCACAAATCACACATTGATAATTTTTCATACAAATGAAGGTCTGTTATGATTTCCAACATTTTTTCCTTTTATTTATCATGATGAACCCTTGTACTTGAATCCCACGATATACAATATAAAAAAATTGAAAATAATCTAAATATTTTTGAAATTTATAATTAATCAATTCCATAAATATTGCTGGTCCATTTGTTAGATCGAAAGACATTACCACATATTCACAATGTCCATATCTTCTTGTAAAAGATGTTTTCATAACATCCTCCTTCCAAACACACAATTGGTGATATTCTAACCACAATTCAATTTTATAGAACCATGATGATACCATAAATTGATAAAATAGGCCATCAATTCATGGATGTGGATATTGATTCTTGATCGTAACTTGGTTAAGAATACAATAATATATTCATATCGGAATTGTTCAATATTCTTTCCTTTCTTAACAAGATTGT
The DNA here is from genome assembly GCA_963277665.1 of Viscum album. Classification (NCBI taxonomy): domain Eukaryota; kingdom Viridiplantae; phylum Streptophyta; class Magnoliopsida; order Santalales; family Viscaceae; genus Viscum; species Viscum album. The sequence continues at coordinate 1,976,070,853 of OY728133.1, forward strand.
TTCTGACCATGAATATGTTATCATGTGAATGAAACCCTTTCTTTCTAGCTCTTCCAACTACACTTTTAACTCCCTTAATTTTTTTGGTTCAATCCTATTAAATGGAAGGTAAATAGGGCTGGTCCGCATAAGGAGATAAATCATAAAAACAAATTACCTTATAGGTGGTAACCCTGATAAATTATTGGAAAAAACATCTATAAATTGATCCAAAACTTCTATAAAACTATTACCCTTGATATCTTCCATAAATACCAAGGTTAAGACCTCCAACTGATAAGATACAACTTCCACTTCTTATGCCAAAAAAATCTATTGAACCTATCTCTACAACCCTTTCTCCACTAACTAGATGCTTGATGCAGTGCTTACTCATGAAACTAACTATTATGATATAACATTTGATGTGACCCTTGAAAAATATCAATAAATCCATACCCCATAATACACCATAGACAGCTATTTCCAACACCTAGAAGTCCCATTTCAGTTTAGTTCCATTAATATTTATTGAACATTCATTACAAAGAAATGCTTGATAATCACTTTGAACAACAAGAGCTTGAATTTTTATAAGAGAACGAATAATAAAAATTTTCACACTTATAAATTAAATATAATGAGAACCTATGAAAAATGTGATGCATCAATATCAAACAAAACATTCATAAGAGTATAATTTTAAATAATTGCAGCTCTCACTATATATGGTCCTACCTGATCATCCACAATCACTTTCTAGCTCAATATAATTGGGTTGTCACTATACTTTGTTTTCTTTTTCCTCCCTAATATTTCCATTGAGAAGGATTCATGGTATTCCTAGAATTACCATGAATATATTTGTTCTTCTAATGAGTTTTATTCTTCTATACTCACCCCATCGATGCATATGATTCTTATGAGACATTAGAAGTGTCTAATGCACCTACACTCAGATAATTATTATAATAGTATTGTAGATTTCCCATATGGTTGAATTCGTGGCATGATATAGGTGGTTTTTTATATTGTTTCTTCATTTGGTTAAATGAACCACATTGAAAACAACTCGCATGGCTCTTTGGGCATGGATGAAGGTTTACTGATCCACCTACTCGATACTAATTTTCACTCCCACCCTAAAAGTAGGTGTACCTCTTCCACTTTCTCCCAGTATTAGAGATCCTGCCATTTCCTATAGGTATCATGATACCTCATACCCCCATAGCTCCTCAGATGTTCTATTCAACCACTATCACTCTATTCAACATCTCTATAATACTTGTAATACATAGCACAATTATCTTCGAGAAATTTTTTTGGCCTAATTTGGATTCAATGGTGCATAGATTCAAGATCTCACTTTCTAGGACCTATAGTGAAAATGACACTAAATTCATAAATTTATCTGCATACTCTGTGATAGAGAGCTTTTTCTACTTCATTATGAAGATGGTCGTCATCCGTTTAATCTTGAATATGTGAGGATAGAATTTTTTGTTGAAAAATTACTAAAAATACCCACAAATAAGTCCTTGATATACTCGATCACACATTGATAGTTCCCACCACTCGCTATAAAGATCCTCAAGAATATACATTGCCAGCTTGACTTTAAGATACGTTGTTGTCTCGATGAAAGTTAACATATAATTCATCTTGTTCTGCCACACCTCTGCCTTTTCTATTTTCGAGTCACCCAAGATGTTGGGTGGATTCTATTTCTGAAACTCGATGTAATGATCCACTTGTATTGTATCATCAATTCGATTCCCTTTTTTTATAGCCTGAAACTATTGAACAATTCTCTAAACCAAATTTTGGTTCACTTGTTTCTTAGGTGAAACCAAACATTCTACAAATTCCTCTAGTTGGTTTTGAAGAAGCTTTAAAGGTTCCATTTTCTAAGAAAAAACACCATAAGTCTCACTCTCTAGAATTTGAATGATTATAATTTCACATTATATCACATCATACACCACGACATGGTTTTACAAAATCAACCTTTTACACCGTCAAATATATTTGAAAAAAAATTATACATGATTTTGAAAATCAAAACATTTTAAAAATACACAAACTATTCTCTTTTCAAATTCTTTCATTTGAAAACAAATATATAATTTTTCAAAAAACAACAAAATGCATCAAATAATTTATCATTAATAAAAATGAAATATTCAAATCTAGTGGGATGTATTTCCTTTAAAGCATGTCCTTATCATATCATTTGATAAACCCATGATAATGAGATTCCAATATCATATAAGTGTATGCAAAAAAATATGTACACAACTCCTTGGTAACTTGAAGTTCATCATAAAAATGTTAGCTATGTTTTTTATGATCTACATTTCAAGTACAAACAATCCTACTCCTTTTTGTGACCCAACACAAGGAATGGATAAGGATGCAATTCAACTCTAAACTAATGAATACTTGTTCAACAATGAATGTAACAAGATAATACCATTTATGTCAAAAATACGTTTGGACAAAACAGAACTGATACTATTTGTATCGTATCTTCTCTTCTCAATGTCATGAGAATGCAGTGAGGTGTTAATAGGCCTTAAAAGACACCCCCAAGATGCCAATGTCTAGAAATAAATGCGGAAGGGTTTAAATACATTTGGGGATGAATTACCCTTCAGGAATAAAACAAAAAAACCAATCCTACCAATAAAAAACACTATATAATGAATGATAAAAATAAAGACAACTCAACCAATTCTTTTATATCAAAACCAACCAATTTATAATACAACGGATTCCAAAAAATAAATAATTTAAATAGATAAATATGACTAATAAAACTCCAAGAATACCAAAAATATCCATGCCCCACTAGTTCTATGCGCCAAAATCACAAAAAAAACCCCAAGTATCAATAAGTAGTGATAAAGACATGTGATACTTTACCTTTTACTCTGAACCAGTAGATGACATATGTAAAAGAACCAATGTTCCAAAGTAGGGGTGAGTACTAAAACTCAATAGATTTTCCCCAATGAAATCCCTACCCATTCCACTAGGATAGAAAGATTATTGACATTTATATAAAACAATTTATATCAAACAATTACCAAAAGAGTATATAAAAAATCAAAAATATTTATAAATATAGTTTATAACCAAATATTAACAAGTTCCATGTAACCAATTTTTCTAGAAAAAATTATTTTCCATGAAAACAACCAATAAAATATTTGAATCCTTTTTTCAAAATTTTTTTGGAATAACCATTCCATCCAACCTATCCACACATCCAACCATGCATGTAACATGGAACTTCCTATACTGGTGAGTGGTGATTTATCCGTTCACCATGTCGTCACCTAGTGATCCATTTTTAGAGGGGAGAGTACTAACCCTTATCCAACCCACTAATGATTGGGGATACTCCTTACCATTATCCATTCCAAATACATATCAATAGACACAACCATTATGACAAAACAATCATTTCATACTTTTCAATAAAATCATTCTTTTATTGAAAATATTTATACAAAATTATTCAAATAAACCATCACCGTTTCATTTAAGTAAAGTGATAACTTTTATTTAATTTTTTTTTATGAATCCAGTAACCAAAATTCTCAAAAAAATCATCATTTTAAAATAAATATCTTAGAACCAAGAACCAAATAACTTTTGTAAGAACAACCAATTCCCATATTTCCAAAAATATTTAAATTAAAGGGTTTTAGAAAATCATTAAAAACAAATTCACAATCAATTTCACAAAAAAAAATATTTTTTTTAAATCAATCCAGTTAGTTATAGAAATACGAGTCAAGAGTGAAGCCAGCTAACCTAAGAGTTTTGGTGAAAATGATAAATGGTTAAAGAAATTTAATGAAATAAAGTTAAATATTCACAAACCTACCATAGTTCTCTTCTCCTATCACAAAAAAAGACAAAACAAAACTTATTCAGAATTCAAACCCTTAGAAAAACCCACATTAGGTGTAGATATAAGAAACCAAAAATCGCGGAGTAATAGATCTAATAAAAATGTCAATGAATAGTTACCATGAAGAATCAACTTGTAATCATGAACGGAAGCCTTCTGATCACCTTCAGATTGATTGGAGAACCCTACATGAAATTTGGGGAATGAAAGTCCCATTTTTGGGGCACATAGTAGGGAAAAGAGACATCTAAAAGAAAAAAAATATTATATCCAATTTTGATTTGAATCTAACATTGACTATTTGCATGGTTTAGTCGCAATGTTAAGAAATTTGTGAGATAACTGTGCGTTAGCCGCTACCTTAAGGTTGAACCTTCACATGATATCCTTACATGGTATCCAAAACTATGTTCCAACCTTTTAGAATCCATATCCAAAAAAGATCCTTGCTTTTTTGAAAGTGCACAGTTCTTCCTAGGCCCTTTCATGGTTTAGAAGAACTATACGTAGCCCTTTCACCTTACCTTTAGCCCCAAAAACACATTTAAAGTTCCCAAAAATATTCAAAACATCACAAATATACATTATATATTTAATATCATAAATAAATGGTTACATACAATAAATCGGGGGAGAAAAAATCTAGATCCAATAAAATATTGGATAAAATACCATAACATTATAAGGGAGATATGGGAGAGAAGAAAAAAAACACATGAGATAGTATCCTCTTATCGAGAGGGGTGAAGAGATTCAATATAGGCTTTAAATTTATATGAATGGAGATTAGAATCCATATTAATTTATTTGGGAGCCTTAAAAATTATAGGAAACAATTTGGGTTGAGTTAGTTAAAATTGGGGTGACGTATAAGGGTCTCGGGATTTTGAAATATAATTTTTAGGTTTATTATAAACCCATTCATGATTTTCCAGGTAGGGGAGCACAAATTTACAAACCGTACAACTGAATTTTTCACCTATTCATGTGGGGGGGGGGTACATTGTTTCCCCTAAAAAGGTTCATGGTGTGAAAAATCATGGGCCATCTATTAAAATCTCCTCTATTTGAGTTTGCACAGTTTTCTAGGCTGGGGCACACGGTTTGACACAACCATGAACAACCTATCATCCATAGAAACTTCTCAAATTTCAAAAAAACAATTACCAAGAAAAACTAAAAAAACATACTAAATACAAGGAAAATGAATACCTATAAACATGCTTGAGACATCTCTAAGAAATTTCAAATTCTTAAAATATCCCCCTTTTTGATAATTCATCCATGATCTGCACTCCCAAGAATCTCTAAGATTTAGAGTCAAAAATATTGTGCCACTGAGACCACATATTTTCATACCTCTCCCATGTTTCCTCCTGAACACGCCCATGTTTCCATAATACACTAAATATTAGCACAATATTTCCCTAAAACACATTCTCACTATGATCCAACACACTTATCAGATGCTCCTCAAAGGATGCATCAATATCAAGTTCAACATCATCCACATCGATCACATGATATCAGATGGGACGATACCAGCAATGTTTTGTCACATTTAAGACATCATGCATAACATTATACCTCTATTTAAGAGAAAACTGGTATGCCGCCAGACCTGTTCTCTCAGCAACCTCAAATTGTCCAACAAATCCAAGTACCCTCTTACCTTGTCATTGAATTCTATGATGACCCAATCTAGGAGAAACCTAAAGGAAAACACGATCACCCTATACAAACTCTAGGGGTCATCATAGTCTATAAATATACTACTTCGGTCTATTCTATGTTGTATCCAAACACTTTGAAATCAAATGAAACTTCTTTAATTCCTCATACACAAGATTCAGTCCCAATATCTTTGAATCACCTATCTCCATCAATCATAGCAGTGATCTACATGACCTACCATAAAAAACCTTATATGGTTCCATCTATATAGTTTACTAACAACTATTTTTTTATTTTTGAGCTCCACCAAATCTAGGTGCTTCTCCCAAGATCCACTAAAGTAAATAATATGTTCTCATAGCATATCTTCAATCACTAGTATAGTACACTCTGACTACCTATATGTTTATGGGTGGAATCCGTAACTAGTAAAAATTATGTTCCAAGTGCCTTCAATAAGACATAACCTAAGTGATAAGTAAAGCATGAGTCATAGTATAAAACTATACACCATGGAACTCCATATAGATGGACTATATTTTGAACATACATGTCTCCTAATGAATCCACTGAGAAATTTTCCCATCTTAGTAAGAAATGTGATACCTTGGTCAAATTTTAAAAAAAACTCCAAAATAACATCATTCATCTATGAAATCCTAGAAATACCCACCAAAACATCAATAGTAAACTTATCCTAGTTCTATTCTATAATGGGAAATGGTTGTAGTAATTCACCGGGCCATTGATGCTCAGTCTTCACCTATTGACTGTTGTTGCATCATGTCACAAACCCTATTATCTCCTCCTTAAAGATTGAAAACCATAACTATAATCATATTTCATGGTAAATTTTGGTCACCCCTGGATGTATCATGTACTTAAAGGCATGATATTCTTGCATCAACTCCTCCCACATGCTTGTAGTAAATAAAAGGATTCCTATCGCAGTTGATCTCAGCCTCATGTATTCTCTAATTGGAAGGTGTCTCCCCACCTTAAAGGCTTTCCCTCATTGTTAAAAATTCCAAATCCGTATACTATCTATTTCTAATTTGGCTCAAAAGTGATTAATCTAATAAAAATGATATGATAGTCATCTGATCCTATCTCTCTAGAACTACATCTTGCATCTCAGCAAGTAATGTTGCCATCTTCCACTGATCAATTGTCTCTTAAATTGTCAAGGTCTATGTTTTCTTACTCAATGGATCATCTACACTATTTCCCTTACCATGTGTATATGTTATCTCAAAGTAAAACAACTGCATATATTCTACCTACCTTTATTATTGGAGATTAAATGATAAATTCAAAATGAATAACTTTAATATCTTGTGATCAATATACACAATAAAATTCTATCCCAATATATAATTCCGACAACATTTTAAATCATAAACCACTGCAGCCAACTCGAGGTCATGCATAGGGTAATTCTATTCATGGGGAATGAACTGATGAGATCTATATACCACAACTTGATCTCTATATGTAAACAGTAATCCAAGAACAATCCAAAAATCCTCACAAAAAACCATATACTACTCACCTATCTTAGACAGGATAAGTATTAGGTCCCATGTAAAATTATTCTTTAGTTCCAAGAATTAATTCTCACAAGATGTTGAACTGTAAAACTTTACCCATTCTTGGTAAAGCTAAAAAGTGGTCCTGCCAATCAAAAAAGTCTGGAAAAAACATCCTATAGTAACCTTCTAACCGTAGAAAGATACACATTTCAAAAGAATTCTATGGATTCTTCCAAGGAATAACTTCTTGAACATTCTATAAGTCCACTAACATGCCTTCCTCAAAGATTATGTGACCTAATATGTGTACCTAGTCAATCCAAAAATCACCCTTAGATAGCTTGGTGCATAGAAGATTCTCACTTAGTGTACATAGTATGTTTTAAAGATGTTTGTAATAATTTTCATGAGTCTTGGAGTAATCCAAGATGTCATCAACAATCTCAATAACGAACTGATCTAGGCATGGGTAGAATATTCTATTCATCAAGGCCATAAACATTGTTGGAGAATTCTTTGACAGAAAAACATCATGAAGACCTCATAAAGGCCATAATTTCATCTGAAAGTTGTTTTTGTAATTTCAGGTGATCTAACTCTCAAATTATGATACCCAAATCTGAAGTTGATATTGGATAAATCAAAATATCCTCTCATATAGTCAAAAATATTTCCAAAATGAAGAAGTGGATATTAGTTCTTTTTATCCATCTAGTTGAAAATCTGATAATCAACACAATGTTGTACAATAATATACTTCTTATTTAAAAAAAACTAACTAACCCTAAGGAGACATACTCATATGGATAAAGCCTATATCCATAAAATTTTTAAGTTGATTCATTAACTTTTGAAGATCCATCGGTTCCATTCTGTATAGTGTAATAGAAACTAGACCAGCCCTAGGCATGAGCTCAATGGTAAATTCCACATCTCTCTCAGGTGATAGACCTAAGAAGTATTCAATAATCACATCCTAAAACCTCTCTACCCTGGGAGGAAATACATCTTCATTCACACCACATCACCCAACATTATACATGAAACCAAGGGAGTGAGTTCCCCATATTGATGATGAACTGACCCAACATGAACCAATTCGATATATCATTCTACAAGATGTACATAATTTTCACTCTCTAGAGATGTAATGTTCAAAATAATGCAGTAACAATCAATGTTAGATCAGAATACTAATTTAATTTCTATATCTATAATTATGTCAAAACTCAACATGTCAAGGATATAAAGATTCCCAATAAACCTATACTCACCAAACTAGAGAGAACACCCCCTCCACATATGAATTTCCCTCAATCTCAATCAAAAGGCAGTATTAATCATCCTCATCCCCCTCATGAACTCTATCTCCAGGCTCAAAATATTCAAAAGATGTGAATATAAATAAATTGAATGGAAATAGTATCAAATAAGGCACTAGATACTATTGAAGCTACAATAATAGTACCTCTAATAGTAGAAGGTACATAATTGACACCCACTAGTATAGGATTAAAAATATGAAATTTTCTTATACCTCTTCCCAATGATATAGTATGACACCCCTATGCTTCACCACTATGTTGATACAAGTGATCTTTTCCTGGAGTACCCAATCCATTGTCTCTATTTCCACGACCAATAGAACTCTAGCTTCCAAACAGATATGGTGTAAAATTCCCCCTTCCCACAATCTAATTCTTTTTATATTCTCTATCACTAATCATATATCACAGGATCCTAAAGAACCTCTGTAGATTCCCTATCCTGCTGTAAGATTGAAAATCTACTAGTGATTAGTGAAAATTACTATGAAATGCACCACCCTACTACACTGGTGAAAAAAGAGTCTTGAAAGATCCTATGTTACTAACACTTCCCCTATACACACATCTTTCCAAAGATATTGTAAAAATTATCATAGCATAGATTCCCACCCTGAGAATATGTTCCTCCTAATCATCCAGCAATAACCACATGTCATCCACTAGAAACCTACATCGGGTTCCTCTATGTCACGAGCTCCTAGTACACAACATTAGAATACTTAATTTACCAAAATATTTTAACCTAGTACATAATCTCACATTTAATTCAATCTTGGAAATGCCTTGTCATTGTTGTATCATCCCCTTCTATCACAACAGAAAATCACTTAATGTTAGTAAAGAATCTTGTATAGTCCATCGAATACATACTCCCCAAATTCAACCACATAAAGTCAACTACAATTTCCTACCTTAGTGTATTTGGATAAAAGTTCTCTAGGAACATATCCAAAAAGTCCTTCCATAACATTCCATATTCATTCTTGACCTGAGCCTGAACATCCCACCAACACTTCACTGATCCTCTTAACATATAAGCATCAAAATTTACCCTCTTCTTAGAATGAGTATCTTAATGGTTGCGTATCATCTGTATGGACATGATCCATAACTGATCTGTTTCATGTCCACCCTCTCTAGTAAATATTGAAGGGTGTGGTAAATGAAACTCCCATGTCAGACATGACATTCTCTTCAACACCCACTATAGGACTCTCTCCATAAACTACATGAAGAGATAAAAATTATCTCAGAACATCTCTCCAGCCCTTTCACCCGGTACTATCAGTGCATCAGGTTCTACTGCTGGTTGATCATTTCCAACCATAACCTCTTGTCATACTATCAACAATATTCAACATGGTGGCATATATCTTTAATTCCAAACACACATATTAGGAAAAATATCCCAAAATTAGAAGATTTAACTAGAGGGAGTCACCTTATACGTAATAAGACATTCCTCCAATCCCCACCACATGGTCAAAACTAAGGCACTATCCCAACCCTATACCATCTCACATCGATGTCGTGGTTAAAAAAGGGTAAAATCATTCTCATTATTCATGTTTTGCATTAGAACCCCATTTATTTCCATTTTTTCACCAAATAAATTTCTCAATTTTTAACATGGAACCATTTTCCATTTAATTCACATAAGAAAAGAAAATCATTTTAATTTAACCACTCACCCAAAATACACATTTCCATGCATGCCAAAAATGATGCATGTCAAATAATAATCCAGAGTGGGTAGAATGATGAATGCATACTCAAATTATCTGACATATTGGTCTAAAAGTTAAATCTCAACAATATTAAAAAATATCACATCACATAAAAACTGTGTCACTTGAGTTTAAATAACATCGAATTGTAGAATCAAATATCAATAAAAACAATCCCACCATTGGAACATGGATTTTAACATTGTACATGGGTTAGATACACTAATAATTTATCACTTAACCAAGACCTGAATCATCCTATTCACTTGTTTAAATTTTCCAAATAGTAATATAAAAGAAAAGGAAATAAACCACATTAGATATCACTTTTTAAATTCTTGACCCAGGTTCTACACACTGCCCCCCCCCCTGAGCCAGTCAGTTACATGCCCTCAGGCATACATCCCTTTATGTTAGAGGCTAATAACTATTAGAAAGGGTCTAATATCGATAAGGGGTAGACTATACCCTCTTTATTAATGTTGCACAATAGGAGTAATAAACAATATCCAGTTAAAAAAAGTTATTACAGTTGTATAAAGAATACAATATAAGAAATAAAGTAAACTGTTTACATTAATACAATTACACTTTAATTAACTACATAAACACCCAAGATCCTGAGCAAACCTGAAAAATTAATACATTCTCCATATCACACCAGAGTTAGAACCATATTACAATACCACTGTTATCATTTATTACTTCACATCAAATTATATTATGACCAATTTGAACCAAAGTCCAATGCCAACTCATGGGTGTAGAACACTGTGTCTAACACTCCATGTGTATTTAAAGCCTTAGTCCCTATCCCACACCTAAATGTCACATGGGTATTTGGAGCATCAGTACCTATCCCATACTCATTATCTCACATGGGTATTTGGAGTCTCAGTCCCTATCCCACACACAATTATCACACATGGGTATTTGGAGCCTCATTCCCCATCCCACACATAATTATATCACATGTGTATTTGGAGCCACAATCCAAATCCCACACACAATTATCACATACATCAAAATATCACATATATCACATTAATCATGATTAATTCACAATAACCCTTTACCAATATTTCACATAATGGAACCATCAGAATTTATCCAGACATGGCTCATTAGGTTCATCATATGTAATACAATGAACTAATAAATTTTGAAACATTAAACCACTTTCAATCAAATAACCCATTAACACATTTATTAATTCATCAATTAATTATTATAACATTCCAATCCTAATATTATATTAATTAATTAACCAATTAATTAATCCAGATTCACTATCCCAGTATTCAATTAATTAATTACCCAATTAATTAAAAAAATTACAATCCCTATATATCAACTATTCCAAAATCACATATTCGATTAATTAAATCACAAATTAATTAATTATGTTTCATAATATATTAATTAATTAAATTAAAAAATAAAATTGCTAAATGTTAAATAGAAATTATAAAATTACATACACATAACTCAAATCAAGGCTTTGTGAAATGAATTATAAACCACCTTCTTCAAACACTTTAACAAGTGTTCTACCAAATGAAATTCCCAATTGAAGCAGAATGACCAAGAATGCGATGATGAATGAGATATATATCTAAAACCAAGATCCAAAATCAAATTAATTTAGATCCAACATAGATCTAGATCCAACAAATACTAGATCAAAATCCTGTAAAATTATATCTAGATCCAACAAAATTGAGGATAACATCCCTCAAAAAGATTTTGTAGGGATGAGAGAGAATAAAGAAACCACAGAGGATAATATCCTTTAATTGGGAGGGATTATGATCATCAATTTAGGTATCAAATTTCCAATAACAAAGGTCATATATCTTTCTAATTTGTCTAGGAGCCTCAAAAAATGAGAGTAAATAATTAGGGTTGAGAAGGGTCAATTTGGGTTGAAGTATGAGGGGTTTGGTATTTTAAAATCTAATTTTAGTTTTAATTTAATATTCATGCATAGTTTCCTAGGTAGGGGTGCATGTTTTTCCAAACCATTCACCTTAACCATGGGCCTATCCTTGGGGAGATTCACAGTTCTCCTAGTGGGGAACCTAGTTTGAAAAATTGGGTTCCAACTATGTGAATCCCCTAGGTTTGGTTACACATAGTTTGTTGTGCTAGGGAACACAGTATAGGAAAACCAAGTACCAATCATGCACTTCCTGTCATCCTTCTAAATTTCTAAATCTTTAACCAAAAATCTCCCCAAGAAAGATCCCAGTAAGATATAATCATATTAAAGCAAAAGAATACATGAATATGTGATAGATACATATCCAAAAAATATTAGGTTCATTTAGGACTACTCTCCCAACTACACCTAGAAAAAGGGAGTTATATATAGATTCCCATAAAATTATTTTAAATAATCTATTTTAATGGAATCATAGTGACCACTATTATAGAAATATTCTACCAATAGAAGATTATTTTACCATCAACCTCCAAAATCAAGCACACATACCCAGAGTACATCCATAATAATATGAAAATATCAAATTGTTTTCCCATTTGTTTGGTGGTGATATATCAGGATTAAATTTAGCTGGGTACCCATAATATCTTACAACCATATCACAAACCTATAAATAATACATGGGTCCCTATAAAAAATTTATAGAATAAAATCTATGAATATTTATGACCTATGAAATGTATATGTTCCTAATATATTCTACCATAATCATCTTTTTAATATTGGGAGTTAATAACTATTTCCTTAAGAAATTCAATGATCACCTAGATCACATTATTCTCACTAGGATTACATGGTAGACCAATGATGATTTGCATAGATATCTCATCCCACCTATACACCTGAATGGGAAAAGGTTGTAACAAACCAATAGGTATCTGGTGCTGTTATTTAATCTTATGGAAGGGAAGGCATCGTGACACTAATTCCTTGATTAATCACCTCATTCCTAGACACTAATACCAACATCATAGATCAATATACATATCGGTATTAATAGAGTGTACATGCCAGCTTGATCTATGTCTACTATCCAAAAACTCTTTCATCAAAGATACCAAAATCAACAAACTTCCTAAAAAACATAAAGCATGAATGGGAGGCTGAGACCAATCACCCAAGGTCTCCCCACAATTATGGTTTCCTCTTAAAGTGTTGGAAAATAGTATTTGTAAAATACTCAACCTAAAACCAATCATCATATAATGAGTTAGCCTTCAGAAATACTAAAACACTTGTCCAATAGACTCTTTCACTCCTAATATCATCTCAGAAAATAGATCCATTATAAACCACACCTCTAATAATTCCTTTAAGGACTAGATTAGAAAATTCATTGTCAATTCTCTATCAACTAAATTCCCATTTACATGTGTATAAGAAATAAAAAAACAAGATTATAGTGATACATAATTTAGTGTCACTATAAAAAGTAGAGATCCCTCTGAGTAAAAGAATACATCATGAATTTATGAAATTAATAAACTATAAAATATTCCCCAAAGAGATAGTAGTACCATGTTTTGAATGTTTACATAAAATCTACCAAAATTAGGGTCATTGTTAGGGTATTTCTTCTAATGAGGTCATAATCATTGAGTGTCATATGCCTTCACCTATTTTCCCTATATCAAGACACAACCAAGTCATACACCCAAGGAATTATAGCTAAAATAATAGCCTAAACTAGGTTCTATAAGACTTACAACCAGAGATAATGTTGACCTCACCTTTAGTTCCTCATAATATCATTGAAAATTATCATGCCACTCAAACATGAAACTTCTATGGGTTAATTATATCATCATATATGCAAGTTAGAATAAATTATAAAAAAAACACGTATAAAAAAATTATAATTCTATGAATATCCAATTTTCAAACACATTTATATGTTTCTTTCATGACATAAAAATCCAATTCTTTTCAGGATCCATTGAGATTCACCTCTCAGATAACATGGTCCATGAATTTTACTTCCTAGATTAAAAATTATCATTTGGAAATATTATTGTAAAAGTGATGTTCTTTAATAATTATAATGATTATATCCAAATAGTATATAGGTTCCTCATATAACATGGAGTAAAAAAAAATATCATCCACAAAAATGACAAGAAAATATTCCAAGAACTAATGAAATATCTAATTCATCAATTTCATAAATATTCCTGGTGTACTTGTGGGATTGAATAGAATATTCAAAAACTCAAAATTCCCAAATTTTCTATAAAACATAATTTCACTACATCATATTCTCAAAATCTAAATTGGTGGTACCCCGATCATAGGTCAATTTTAGAAAACCATCTAAATCCTTTGAGTTAAAAAAATGGATCATAAATCAAGGACAAGGGGAATTTTTAATTAACCATCATCAGATTAAGCTATTGATAATCAATAAAATGATCAAGGATTTCATCTTCCTTGTAGTAAAAGTAAATAGAAAAATCCGAAGGTTACGCACTATGATTTATAAATCTCTTGGTCAAAATATGTGCATTATAGACATTAAGTGAATATATCTTCACATGTTTCATATGAAAAGATGGAATTGAAATGGAAATCATTAAATGGTGTAGGTTAATAGTGAACATGACCTATCTATGAGTTAGTAACCCATAAAAATTAATAGTAAAGACCTTAGGGTGTGCACTCACCACAACAGGAAGATGACCATGAAGGTTTCTAGAATAGTGGATGGAACTAATTTTTGAATAAACCTATTTTTTAATCAGATTTAATGGATCAATATAAAATTATAGAATATGTAAACATCCTGATAATGAAATTAAAAAAATGGTTTGAACTTTAGTTTGATAATTGACCACTTAAATTTAAAAACTAATGTTGGAAGTACCTTTGGAAAAATAATTATAGAGACAATGATGTGATTGTGTCTTTGGGGGGGATGGGATTGGGTAAGATTTACCTCAGTTATTCCATTAGAAAATGTGCATTGTCACATGTCAGGGCAGTTACTGTGCTATTTACATTTGAAATGATTCAAGGTGGATTTGATGTTTAGAAATGCAATGTGGCAGTTTGAGTGAATATTTATAAACCCAATAGGTCGGGTGATGAGTAAAATGTTCCTAAAGGCTTCTCGATGATGATAAGTTATAAGGTGGAATGGTAGTAATGATCCACATTTTGAACCAGGCTAAAATTCAATGGAATGGGAACCTTTTAATATACTGAATGAGTAATTTTTAGAACTGATCCTTGGAGCAAAACTCCAAGAGTGGGGCCACCAAAAAGTGATTTTTTGGACTTGGAAAACTATTAATTAAATCTTCCTAGGTGGCATGAAATGCTTTGGGAGTGTCAGACCCAAAAGGCATCAAGTTTTGAAGTACACCCGAGGGCGTAATATTAGAACCCAGTCTGCTAAACCTTGTATCCCAATGCAGGTAACCATCCATCATTAATTAAAGGGGAAGAGGTGTTTCACATGGGCTTCACATAGTTTCCAAAGCCATGTGTCTATCCCATGTGAGGGGATTTTCTTAAATAGGTATTTTCAATTCATGGTTTTCCAAACATTGTTGGTCAAAACATGGAAACTAGTCTATTGAATGAAATTAATTAACTTAATATAAAAATAAAATTGAAATCCTAATTATGCTAATGCCTCACCCAACATTTCATAACCACACGACACACACCAATGGTGGTTACCCTCTCGATGAACATGACACCCACCTACAACCTCCTCTACTTCACCGAATCTATCTGAATTTATATCTAAATTTCATCCAAACCTCCAAGGTGAGTCCCCTCCTCCCGGTTTCCATCTATTTTTAACATAATTTTCACCCGCTGTGAATCAGCCTAACCTTCTGTCTTTGGATACCCATATTTCCCTATTTTCTCTTATTCTATTTTTTTTGAATGGTCTCTCTTAACCCTTGGGTGCGTGTTCTGAAAACCACCGCTAATGGTGAGGTAGTTCGGGTGTTTTTGGTCTGTCAGATTTTTTCTGAGGTAATGTATTGTTGTTGTTTCTTGTATTTCACCTATTAAATTAGGGTCTTTGGTTGTTTTAAGATTTTTAGTACGTTTTTTAAAGTGAATTGGTCTATTTGGTGTGGTTTTGGGTTGCCGGGTCGAGGGAAACTCGCCTATGTGTTCATAGGTAAGTAAATATATGTATGTGGGTTCCCCCGTTATGTGTACTTCCATCAATGGAAGTGATTATGCATGTATGGTAATTGGTGTTCCTCGGTATATATATAAAAATGAAAGCACTGGTGAGTGACAACTGATTTATACATATTAGCACATATGTAAGAACCCCCTTACACAAGATCATGGCCATACAAGTGTGTGCATAGTGGCTAGGTTCCCCTGCATGTGTGTGAAGTTCCATATGTTTAGTGTGGAAGCATCAAATTTTAGTTATAAAGATCCATGATCCAAAGTGGATGACTTGTTTCCACATTGAATTAGGATCCTTGTCCCCTGCCTTTTTAATGTTATAATGCACTAATTAATTGAGTTTCTTATTTCATAGTTCTTAGTTAAAATTTATTTAGTGTGGATTCCTCATTTAAATTATTTCCTTGATATGGTTAATGAATTGAATAAAAGTGATTGCCAATTGTTGATTAATTATGTCATCTTTTTATAATAAAACCCCTCTAACACAGGTGTGCTGCCTTCAAGCTAAAAATATATAATTATAATTTTATACTTTCCTGGTTCATTGCATTAATTCCTTCTTACGCTTCCAACATTGTTATAATGATCTGTATGGGGATTTGGCATGTTGAGTGAATTGAATGAACTACCTTTCCTATGGAAGTCATCATGTAATAATCTACCCTTATTTAAAGGACACATATTCTTACCTTTGGGACCTTGTAATGTGGTTCTCATGTTATAATTGGATAAATTAGATGTTTTAGTTATATGGAAATCGGTATAATGTCTTAAGAAATGTAGTAGTATTCTTTAAAGGAAATGAACATGAACCCTTTATCGGAATGTGTGCCTTATGTAAATTATCAATGCTTGAGAAAATTTGTTAAGATGATTAGAAGTGGCAATGACTTGTGTTAAAAGATATGATTTTTATTAAATTAATTAAATTGAATTGTTTATGTATTCTAACATGCATGAGAGGCTTGCCTCATGATTTAAAATGGATATGTAACCATTTATTTATAAACACTTAAGAAGTGATGCCTTATGTACACATGGGATGAACATATATAATCTATTTGTTAATGTTATGATTGAAATACTTAAGATGAGTTTCCTTATGTATAAATGTCAATATGTTTGGTTGTTTGTAATTGAAATGGGCTAATGAAATTCATGAGAGTTTTATACATCATGAACTATATATGGTGAATTACTACTCCTTATATAAGAAGGGGATCCAAGAGACCGTGAGATCCATTGGGGAGGAAGACCATGTCTGCTTCTGTGATGTGTTCCAATAGACCGTGTGAGCCTTTCGGTAAGAATGATCATGTGAGATTACATGTCAATTCAATAATGATTATGGTAGTTTTTAGAGCTAGTCCCTGGGTTAGACCATGTGTGCTTCCCCTGGTGATGGATGTCAGTGAGTTATGACCCAGTCTATCCAGCACATGTATCCTATGAGACTATGAGAGCTCTTAGAGTTGGGTTAGGAATTAGACCATGAGGGCTTTTCCCTGGTATTGAATGCCTATGAGTTACATCCCTGTCCAACCTAACCTATCTAATTATATATATAATTATACTATATATATATATATTATTCTATATCTATAATGATATCTTCATATAAACTGGCAATGGGTGGAAGAAGGTATCATCGTCAGGTTTCCCATAGGAACCTGGACGGGTGTTAATTATATATTAAATTCTATCATTAATGATTCATACCTGCACACTATCAAATTTATACTACACTATGTCAATAGGGCATGACACCAGTGGTGCTGGACTACTATGATTTATATCTCACACCTTACAAGTTTCACCATTGTATTAAGGAACCCATATAGACTATTCTTTTTCATTGGAATGTGGACCTTGGTTAATTTATTATGGCTATGATTGTATGTGGAGTAAGGAGTAAAAGAATGAGATGAATCTTAGGATGATCTTGCCGATATCTTTCACACTTTTAGTTATTTTTCCTTAGTTGAGTCCTGTACTATAAATCATGCTATTTCATTTACTATTTTCCATCATGTATCTAAACCATGTCATTCATTCATTTTTTGTTAAAACAGGAAGTGTCCTCTTTTAGTAAACTGATATTATCTCTCTTCTTCTACTTATTCAAATATTTATATATTGATTCCACTATTTCTATTGTTCATTCTCTAATAATACCACTATGCATCTCTTATATATGGGTATAGTCTCCCTAATATCTTCTCTTGGGGCCCTCACTGCTAGTTGACAGCATCTAGCATACCAGGAGTCGTGCATGAGGCCATGTGACCTACTGATCTGGCTACCTGTTCAGTGGTATGATGGGTCGGGACATTATAAAGAGGTATCATAGGTGGGTCATTTCCATTGTTTTACTATTTTTGTTTGGTATATGGAAGACTATGAATGATTTGGTTCTTGGTTTATAACCATGATTTGGACTGACCACCCCACGTACAGGAAAAAACTCGGTGACCAGGGATGGGATTGTTGTTTATGCTATTCTCTCTTACATTGGATATGATTTAACCTTGACTGATTGTTTTATATAATTCTACTTAATGTTTAATGGATTTTTGGTATTTCTACCCTTGTCCTTATGTGATAAACAAGCTGCATTACATGCATCATTATTAGGCACATATGAATTAACAGGCCATGTAGAGTGCTATGAAATTTAGTTTCACATGCAGGCTTCTTGTTGATTTGGAATTTGTTGCATGAGTGTTATTCCCATTTAGGTGTTGTAATTACATGCTTATATTTTTACCTCCTTAGGTAATTTTTATGAGTGATTTACTTCTAGTATAACATTCCTAGTTTATTTGTATTTTGTTATTTTGATTCATTAGCATGAATTCTTTGTTCACATTCCATGCTCTATGTTATAACATGCACCTATGTTAGCAGCCTGCTATGTCATGATTTTACCCTATTTGGCATGCCTTCTGTGTTTACTATTTGTTATAACATTTTTTCCTTTTTTATATATGGGTTGTGAATGAATGGGAACCCGTTATTTATTATAATGTGCATGGGTGCCTTATAATCTGGAAAGGGTAACCCGTAGACTCAAACCATTTTTAGAAGAAAACAAATACATTTTAAGGCTATAAAAAAACTAATCATTGATAAATTTTCAATACAACAGTGAATTTTGCTTGATTAAAAGGGATCCAAATACCAAACTATAAAGTGTATGGATTTTTTATAGTTTGGTAGATGGCCACCCATATGTTTGCACTGTTATATATAAATGTGAGAATGATAAAATTCTAAAGTGATTTTGTTCTGGAAAAATGGGATCCAATTTTATATCCATGAAGTTCATGGGTGCTTCATGAATTGGGAAATTAAAACCCTTGTCAATTTTAATGACATGATGATGTCCGAAATGAATGCTTATTTATGCGAAAATTGTTAAATTTTGATCTGAAATGAATGGAGAAACAACGATTGGGTTTTGTGATAATGGACTCGGTTGGCTTATCATAGCCATTATAGGTATCCTTGATTGTTAATAAGTAGTTTCTTATGATAATTTATTGCTTATTAGGGGATTCCATTGAATTTTTAAATTCTTAAAAGGATGTGGAGGAACTTTCCTATTTTTCTCTTAGGGTATTGTTTGGAAATCAATTACCTTGAGTGTTGTTTTGAAAAATGGTTCTTGATGATTTAAACTAAATAGTTCAATTCATAATGATGAAATGTGAATAAATATAAACAGGTTTAAGAAATGGTACCTGTAGTGGTTTTCTCTATGTAATACCCTCTTGTGGTGGTAGTTTTCATTTACTCATTGAGTTTCCTTGAAATAGAAAAGGTAGTGTTTTTCGTAGTCATTATTAACTTCTAGTGATGGGTTTGATTGTTGGCTTTGAGTTGATGATTTTTTTTCATGACCAAATGCTTGGTTCAACATGTGTTCTTAATGAGGGGCTATCCCATGGTAGTTATCTCCTTTTGAAATATAAATTCCTTGATAGTTCTATTTTTTCTAACATTAGGTACCGTTCTGGAGTCGTTGTACGTTGAATGAATTTTGGATCCTAGTGAGACCCATGTTCATATGTGTTTTCATGCTTTCATGACCTTGTTATAGGCTTGAGAAATGGGTAGTGCCCATTTTTAAATAGATTGACATGCCTCTAGAATGGTCGGTTTTTTCTTTGGTCATTTGACCCCTTCTATTTTCCTCAGGTTGTCTGTGTTGACATACGTAGAACCATCGTGTGTTAAATGAAATCTTGAAACATTTATGTTCAGATAAATTAGTGAGTTTTGTGCCTTTGAGTGTGGTCTAGGGGCATATCTTGGTGAAGTGACCTTAACGTTAAATGAATAGGTTCTTCTTAATTATCAACATGAGTTTATAAAGACTCAGGGGTTATAACACATTTCTCATTTTGGTTATGGTATTAGTTTGGGTTGTGAAATTACTTTTATGCCAAATGTTGTGATGGTAGCTTAGAGGAGCACTACACATTTTATTCTGTTTTTTGGTACTAGTGTTCTTTTGAGTTTATAATTTATGTAATTTTCTTTTGATGACTAGAAAAATCCTAGGTGGGGAGTATCGTTTTAGTTTTGGTAATTGTGTATCATTCCATGTAGAACAAACACCAAAGACCATCGAGGAATGGTTAGTTTATGCTTGAATGCTTTCAATGATTGTTAGTTTTAGACACATTTCAGTGATTACATTGAAAAATGAATTTGATCTGGTTTTCCCTTTATGAAACCCATATAAAACACCATTATTCTTGAGGGAATTTGTGGTAAATTTTGGATGATCATGAAATTTACTTAAGTGGTAAAGGAATTGTGATCGTTTTGAATGTATGTTCATCTTCAAGAGAAGATGAGTCCCTTCCTTTTAGTCAACTAATGGTGGTTCAACATTTATTCATTCTAGTAGTTGCATTTGATTGATTGGAAATCATTAAAACTCCCCTTAGTGTACTTTGTTCTGTGAATATCATTTCCTCCATCTTTTCATCGTATCGGATGCACTAATAGAGCATCGGTATTATTCCACAATGAAAAAATTAAATTTTTTTGGCTAGTTTGGGTGGTTCTCTTAAGTTGTTTCAAGTGGGATGTATTTTTTTTCTTGTGGTTTGATCATAGAAACATCATCAGAAGTAGAGTGTCCGCTTTGTTTAGCATGTCTATTGTAAATATGAGAAGCCTTTGGATAAGGTACCACAGTTCATCTTATAAAACGTTGTCCTTCTAAGATGGTCATCTTAAAAAAATTAAGTTGTAGTGCCTTGACTCTTTCTACTATTGTTTAATGAATTTGGTTAATGAATAACCAATTTATGGAACGTAATCGGGTAAAGATCAGTTTGGTTAGTGGTTCCCAATGATTTTCATTAAAGGCCAGTTTGTTTTGGGCTTTGAGGTCGATGAATAATCGATCATTTGTTTCATTTCAAATTACAAAATGAGTGTAGTTAAAATGCTCAGTGGCTTGCTCATAATGAAATTCCAATGGTTTTCTGAACTGTATTTTGATAATTGGATGCGTAATGTTAGAACCTAAGGTGGCATGTACCATTGTCAAAATACTTTAAGGGATGATGAAATGATCATGCCTCTAGGTGGATGTGCTTTGGTAAGATCCACCTTGGTCATTTGGTTGTAAAAAAAGAACTGGAATGAGTCTTGGCAGTTTAAGATCCATTTAATATTGAAATGATTCAAGGTGATTTGGATTTTTGGAAACGAAACATGACTACTTGAGGGAAGATTCCCACACCTAGTAGGTTGGGTGTTGTGAAAATTGTTCTTGAAGGATTCTCAGTGGTGAGAAGTTATTATTTTTTAAGGTTGTAATGATATTCATTTTGAACCAAGATAAAATAAGAAGTTTTTGGAACTTTTTCATTTACTAAAAGGGTGGTTTTTTGAAAAGACAAAAAAGGAATTTTGATAGTAGGGTTTCATCAAAGTGATGTTTTTAGACTTGGGGGAAGCTTCAATAAGTATCCCTGGGTGACTCAAAAAGTATTAAGAGTTACAGATGGAAAATTCATATATTTTTTATGTAAAGAAGAGGGCACAATGTTGGTTCATGGTCTACTTAACCGCGAGACCCACTGTAGGTAACCATGTGACCATAATTAAGAGGGGTACATATGTTTCTTTTAGGCTGGGCATGGTTTCCAAAACTATGTTCCTAGACCATGGGATGAGAGTTTTATAAATATATAGGGCTACATGGTTGACCCATAGTTACCCAAACCATGTGGGGAAAACCATAGAGACTGATCATTTTAATGAAATTAATTAACATAAAATAAAAGTAAAATTAAAAACCGAATTAAACTAAAGCATCATACTTCCTCATAGAACCACACGATGGACCCCTAATGTTGTTCCCCACTCGATGCATGTGACCCCTCAACTATGAAATCCACTCCTTCATTGAATCCATCATGATTTTCCATTGAATTTCATCTAAACCGCCCAGGTGAGTCCCCCCCTGTATTCTCCTCCTGGTTTCCAGCTATTTTCCAACTTAATTCTATCCTTTTGAGAAGCATACGAACCCTATGTGTTTGGGAAACCATATTTCCCAAATTTATCTTGTTCTAAGTTGTTCTAAAATGTCTCTTAAGACCCTTGGGTGCATGTTCCTAAAATCACCACCAAATGGGAGGTTGTTCAGGTGATTTTGGTCAGCCAACATTGTTATTAGGTAATGTTTTGTTTTTTTGTCCTTCACTAGTTTAATTAGGGTCTTTGGTTGTTTTAAGTTTCATAGTATGTTGTCGTACTGTGTTTTGCTATTTGGTGCAGTTTCGGGTCACAGGGACCAAGATGACTCACCTGCGTGTGCATAGGTAAGTAAATATATGCATATGGGTGCCCCGATTACATTTATAGTCATCCATGGTTGTGATTATGCATTTATTGGGCTAGGTTTCCACATGTATATATATAAAAATTCATGCATAGGTGAGCGTCGATTGGTATTAGTATATAAGAACATGTGTAAGGATCCTCATTCACATTCTAATGGCATTCAATGTGTGTTCATAGAGGATAGGTTTCCTTTCGTGTGTGTGATGTTTCATATGCATAGTGGGGGAGTAACAACTTTTAGTTGAAATCTCGATGAGTTGAAGTGGATAGCTTGGTTCTACTATGAGGTAGGATCCCTATCCCCTAACCTTTTATGTTTATTAATGCATTAAATAATTGAGTTTCTTATTTCATATTTCATAGTTGTAATTAAAACAGTGTGTATTACTGGTTT
This sequence comes from Viscum album, assembly GCA_963277665.1. Taxonomy (NCBI): domain Eukaryota; kingdom Viridiplantae; phylum Streptophyta; class Magnoliopsida; order Santalales; family Viscaceae; genus Viscum; species Viscum album. The sequence goes on from OY728133.1 coordinate 1,976,094,451, forward strand.
AATCACTTTCCATAACACGGTTAATGAAAGTCATAAATGTGATGGTCAAATGTTGATTAATAAAGTCATTTTATTTAAATAAAACACCTCAACTACAGGTGCACTACCTTCATGAAAAAATATAGAAATAGTCATTTATGCTTTCTTGGGTCATTTTACTAATGAATTCTTTTGATTCCTCCTTGGTCAAAATGTTCTGTTTAGGGATTTGGCCTTTTGTGTGAATTGAATGAACTAACATTCCAATGGAAGTTATCATGCAGGAATCCGCCCTTATTATAATCACACCTCTCATTGCCTTGGGGCCATTGTAATGTGGTTTCCATGTAATAATATGTTAAATTATTTCGATTAGGTAAATGGAATGTTGTAGAATGCATTAATAAATCTATTAGAATTATTTAATGTAAATGAACATTACTCCTTTACCGGCAGATTTTCTTTAAGTAAATTTTCAATATTTAGGAATGTTGGTAAAGATGACCAGAAGTGACTATAAACCATGTTCAAAGGCATCCATTCTATTAAATGGAATAAATGGAATTGTGTATGTCTTGTGACAAGAATGAGAGGCTTTCCCCATGCTTGGAAATGAATATGTAACCATGTGTTTATAAAAACTTAATATATTATGCCTTAAGTACACTTGGGGTGAACAAATGTGATCTGTATGTTAATGTAATGATTGAGATACTTAAGATGGGTTTCCTTAAGTAGAAATGTAAATATGTTTTATAGTTTGTAATAGAAATAATATAATGAAATGAATAAGAGTTTAATTAATTATTCACTATATGTAGTGAACATTTAGGCCTTAAATAAGAATGGTAGAAAAGGGAATGTGGGAGCCCTTGAGGAGGAAGACTGTGTCAGCTTCCAATTTGATTTCCAAAGGAAAGTGTGAGCCTTTGGGTATGAATGATCATGAAATATTTCTTGTCAATTTACAAGATACAGTGGGATCTCTTGGAGAAGGGAAAAGTTTTAGACCATGTGCGCTTCCCTTGTTGATGGATGTCTATGAGTTACGTACCAGTCCTTAGAGTGCATGTATCCCAAGAGACACTGAGAGATCTTGGAGTTGTATTAGGTATTATATCGTGAGAGCTTTTCCCTGGTATTTGATGACTATGAGTTATATCCTGGTCCAACCCAACCTATCTAATTATATGTATAATTGTACTATATATATGTATATTCTACTATATAAATATATAGTGATAGGTTCAGAATACCAAGCTTGTGTTAAAGTAGGTATCGTCATCAGGTGTCGTGTAAGAACCTAGATGGGTGTTAATTATTTATCCAAGTGTTTTCTTGGGTGGGTTCCATGCTAAAACTGCCTGAAATATAGCCATGCCCACTACTACTCCATCTTATAAGATGAAATGTATCTGAAAGTGGACCTCCTTTATTTAGAACTGACACTTTTAGATATTCCCATAAAGATGGAGTTCTCAGAGTATGTCCAAAACATACCTCAATTATCACGCATGATTCTCCATAGATGCTAAGTGAACAATGATATCATTGATGAAGAATACACTAAACGGATCTAAGAATTTCTGAAAGATTCAGTTAATCAGTCCCATGTACACTGCCGGTGTGTTCTTTATGTCAGAGGGAATCAACAAGTATTCATAACGACTATGGTGACATCTGAATTCCATCTTCTGTATATCCTTATCCCATAATCATAGCTGGTGATATCTTGATATTAGATCAACCTTAGAGAACAATTGATCACCTATCATCTATTCAAATATTCCATTGATCCTCATTAGTGAATAAATGTTCTTCATAATCCTATGGTTCAAGCATTGGTAGTCCACACACAACCTCATGCTCTCATCTATCTTATTGGTGTACAAGACTGAGGCTTTCTCGGGTGAAACATTGGGATCCATTAGATATGTTGGTTCATAAATTAGTTCTATATCGGGGTGTAGATAAAGTCATAAGTATATCTACCAATGGGGCAGTTATCCTACATCATTCTTAGGTAATATGTCCTCATACATTTCCACCACTATTGGAAACTGTAAACTTATAATATCCACCTCACCAAGGGTCATGATGTTAAACTATTGAGTAATCAGAAGCACCATCATATGTATTAGTCCATCCAACACTTCCTGGGTTTCTTTTTCACCCAAATAGGAAAACATGGTCACAGTATTGTAGACACACTGCATCCTCCACATAAAACAGTCGATATAGACACGAATTGTAGAGAAATTTTCCGTACTTAAGATCAAGTCATAAGTATTCATCACTAATATAAAGAGTTACCAACATAAAATTTCACCTCCATGATTTTGTTCATTCTTTTAGAACAAGTGTGTGATCGTTGAGTTATCTCCCATAGGATTCTCCAAGTGAAAGGGTCATGCCAAGGGCTTAACTGAAATTTCTAGGTCTCGAACAAGATAGGTTGAAATAATGAAATAAATAAAACCTATGTCTATTATTACTACAGATAAGGCTGAAAAGATACATATCAAACCTTATATCATTCCCAGATCCTCTTGGTTGTAATGTTCAAGAACCTGTTGCTTCCCCCACCCCTTTCCTTTAGCTCATTGATTCTAGTACAGACCACCAAGGGGTGGTGGTGGTAACAACTCAATGTGAATAAAACCTCCATATTCTCTCCCATATAATCTTCCATGTCCAATATATTGAAAACCTACCTTATTATTCCACTAACTCTACCTCAATTTCCATTCATGATCTTCTTGTCATCCATACAATGGGTTGGACAATATCGTGAAAGATGCCCCCTACCATCACATGAGTAGCACCACCTATACCAGGGATGACTGAACCCATGATGTGAGTCATAAACCACAAAAAATATATCTACGTACCTCCTCTTAAAATTTAACACATGTCTAGGTCACTGAATCTAAAATTTAATTTCATCTGCAAAATTCTTTTCTTCCGTGTTCCTAATTCCAGCAACCAAAATCTGTATCATATCAGCCATGAAACATTCAACCACCAAAGCTTTATCTAGAACCCCAACATAATTAGGAATTTATAAAGGTATAAATATGGATCAAATATATCTATCCAGTCCTCATTCAAAGGTTTGGACTCAAAATATTATATCTTGAATCTCATCCACCGAGTACAAAGAGAGGTTGATAAACCTCAATGAATAATCATCTTTTGTCACACTACCCTACTGGAGCAGTAGAATCTCATGAATATGTATATACATTAGAATATATGGAGAGAACAAATATTGAAAAAGGTGATCAAACATGGATCCTTATGTATTCACCTCATCGTAATAATAGGACACTAAGCCCCACCATCGTTTAGTGGAGCTATGAAGAAGGCTCGCCCCATGATAACAATCTAATCTGTTAGTGTCCTAGTTATATGGAAAACTCATTCCAATACCTAAATAAAATCCTCATTATCATATGGTTCATTCTCACCACAGAACCTAAGGGTTATATATCCTTAAAAATCATGATGTTTACTCAACCTACGCACCTCATATGCTGGTTCTGTGGCTACCATTTGATGCTCTACTCCTAGTTGTATATATAATACACCATATAGAGGTAACATCATTACAACTGGTCCCTGTATTGATTACTCATCCCAGAAGGGATCATCCTCATGATACAGATGATAAACCCAAGCTGGAATACATCAAGAATAAATCTTGAAATAGAAAAGTTATACCGCGATCAATGTGTATTTCTTTTGAACTAACTCAAGAAGGACATGAAAACCACAACCCATACCTATATTATGCATGTATCATTATTTTCCATGGAAATAATGATCTCATTTAAAAAGAAAAAAAATATTATATGAGCCTTAGTGTATGGATATGTTGGCCGCCACACCAACACTGGAGTCCCAGGCCTAAAAGCCGATCTCACAACACTTAACCATTATTTCTCCGAATCGACCTCATAGAATCTAGTACTAATGTTTAATTGACTCCTATGATACAACTCTATCGCAACCAATCCCAATGGGGCCCATGTCACGACTCCTTAAGCCCACCTCAAATAGGTCTGTGGCTGGAGACTAGCACTGAGTAGGTATATCATTGACATGGGAGGCCTTAGCTAAAGTACCTATACACATTCACACTCATCAAAGCCCATAAAATGATGAAATATAAAAAAACTGAACAAACATGCATGCATAAATCTATATCCTATAATCATAGCATGAAAAGAAGTAAATGGAAATAAATAGAACCAAATAGAAGACCACAAAACAGTGTCTGAAAACAATCTAACCTAAAAGTAAACAGTGGACTACTGTCATGATAGTAAAGGAACACACCATGGTTCATCTGATCTCACTAAGGAACACATGGACCTAGTCCATCTAGGACTCTATCAAAGTGTTTGATCATATGAAAAATACATGACACATGTGGGAAAATCCAATGTATGGGTATGTATAACAATACCCTGTAGGAAACCCTTAAACCATAAATCATACAAAAAACTTTAACATTCAGCTATACATATCTATATTTATACAACAAATATAACAATAATATCAAGATATACTCAAAAAAGAATCAAAATGTCAATGGTAAGGTATAAAATGTAATGCCATTCTAGGATTCTAGCTCGAAAGTCCCACATAGTACTCATTTGAGAGAACACAATCAATGATTATGAAAGCACTAATTAGGTTTATCTGAGGGGTAGGGCTCTTTGGGTCTCATCATTAGATGTATACACTAGAACTATGAAGAGATGTAATACAAAAATTAAGATCGCACCCAATACCTAGGGTTATACCAAAAACTCAACCAAGAATAAACAATAGATTAGAGGTTAGATGCCTACATAGTGATGGTGAAGAAAATTCCAAGAACTTTACAATGGAAATAATATGATAGGGGATATCAATATTGGCCTCATAGAAGGATACCAAAAACACTATCCATGAATTTTTACAGAAGTGATAATTGTCCTATCTATAGGGTGTGATTTCATACTAACACATAGGGAAAATAATTTAGGGAATACTCCCTAAATGAATATTTTACAAGAAATAGTGGAAAGTGTCTCCAATCCAACATTTATGGATTACATAGTGTGTACTGGGGATAAACACCATGTCCCTTTGACCATGAGTCATACTCTTGTAAATGGACAATTTTTGTGTCCAATTAATTTCAATAGTACATAGCATACAACTACTTGTGAACATCTGCCCATGTACTGGTACATGGATTAGAAAATTTATCCTTGACCTAGCCATGACCTTGTAGGTGAAAACGACATGGATGTGGCTGTGTACCTCAAATCATGTCCATGTACTCTGTGAGGTACACACTGATCCATTGAGGAGGAGTAACAAGCCATCGGTCAGGGTCACATTCCATGTGATCCTAAAATTATTTTGAACCTTGGATTACACTAAGGAGATACCAACAATGTATTTCTCTAGAACACATATCGTTTATCACAAAATTTCATAGATCCCATCAGTTTCCCTGCCTTTTTTCCATCCCATCTTCCAATGCCCAGATCCACCATAGTCATCACCTATCACTCTTTTGGAACTTTGAAATGTGTTAACTAAGGCTTATCATTACTAGAGATATGATTTCCATCACCCTAATTCATTCTAGAATCGTAACAATCCTCTACCATTTCCATGCATCCAGGAACTACACCTGTGTGTGAAAATCCTGTCCCAATACATTTTCCTCTCTTATCGTTATCATAATCACCATGCCATACTATGTTTGAATTTACAATATCAAATCATTTATCCAATAAATAGGTGCATAATGTTTTATTCATCTGCATTTAGGTCGAATAATAGGGAAAACAGAACCCTTATGATGAATGAACATAGAAAAATTAGTGAAAACCATGAAACATGAAAAATAGGCACAAACCTTGGCAATTTAAAGTTTATTTTGATTCATTTTCATTTGGAAAATGAATGGAGATCCATAATAAATAAATAAAACTCCCAATAGAATTATCATAGAATAAAACTATCCAAAAAAAACAACTAATCTGCGAATCAATCTGTTGGTCAATTGATTCACATTCATCATAGAAATTGAAAATATGGAATGAATCAAATAAAAAAACATCCAACCTTGATTTGGATTTATCGATGATGATGAATGGTGTTGTATCAGGATCGTTGGTGAGACCCTCTAATTCCATCTCACATTGTTCATTGATCATTGACCCAATCATCATCCATCAACAAAATATCCTTATATTCTCTCAAATGGTCCAATGGATCTCTTGGTTTTAGCTTCTAAACCTAAGGATTCACCATAACCATGTACTTATAGAAAATATTAGGTTTTAACATATAAAAAATAATAATTAGCTTATTCCTTTTATTCCTATGATGAATTTTCCACCAACACCCAACACTAAAAAAAATCATGTTATGCCTAGGGTAAAAACAATAAAATAAAATAACTAGTTCAATTAGATTTTGGACCCGAGACCCCTTTTAGATGTTTTTCAACTTTTTTAACAAAATTTCATACTTGTGAAAATAAATTTATTTAATATACATTAAATATTTATTCTGGGAACACCAAGCCTCCATAATCACACACCGTCTCAAAGTATGGTTAAAAAATAATCCATAAAATATAAAAAAATAATATATAGAAAAACTAAGTGATTACATACATAAGTTAAATCCAATTATTATTAAATTATTGAAAACACTTAATTTATATTCAATCCATTTAATCTATTCCCAATGGATTATTATTGACAAAATAGAATGGAAGATAAATTCACTAAAAATTGAATATTAAATTAATTATTTTAGTTCATATTCAACAGCATACATGCCGATGTTGACTGGTTCAAGAGCGTTGAATTATTCTTCTTACAACCTGAGATAGAGTCACCAATGACTATGAATTCATGGGGAGTGTCTCTTAGAGCTCCAATGACCCTAATTTAGAAATTTATAAAGTGCTCACTGTCTCCATTCATTACAGTAAAATTGAATTACTAATTTATGTTTTGGTAAAGTGTAAATATATGTAATGTTTTTGATACCATAGATAACATTAAAAAGGTTATAATTATATTTTTAAAAATAATAAATGTTAATATTTTTGTGTCATGTTTATAAGTAATTTATTTTTTTTATCAATTTTAATTTTTTAATTTATTTATATTTTTTACTAATAAATATATTTTCTATTAGAGTTCAATATTGTACATCGCCAAAATAAAATGGAAATAATTGTAAATATCTTTGAAAATAATACACTTCTATAAAATCAAGTATTATTTATTACTTTTCATTGAAAGGGTATTGAAAATTAATTTAGGTCTGCTCATGTATTATCACTCTCCACAAAGTTGATCAAATATATAAAATCTCATGTGTATTTATTTTAATTCTATATAAATTTAAATATGAAACTAGATAAATTAAAATTTTTAATATAGAATATATTAGATTTAATTCATATAAAGATATATTATTTTTAAATATTATAAATAATTTATTTATTTAATGAATGATAAAATCAGAAATCTAGTTAATATTTTTACCCTGGATTACCATACCAGTTTCGTAACCATTTAACTAAAAATCATAAAATTCCAAATGTAGTGAATGAATTTTATTTTTAATTAAAAAATTCAATGAAATAAAAAAATTTTAAAAATTTATTGGCTTGTCTATTGACTAGAATTGTTTTTGAAGATCATTATGTAAATTCATTTAAATAAATATGATATAGGCAGAGGATATTTAAAAATTTATTAAATCCCTTTTTATCATTAACTGATGGTATATATTGAATTAAAATGATATCAAAATCAAGCCTTATCTTTCAACACACTAAAATTATTGTATATAAAATCACATAATGATTTCAAATAATATATAAATATCGGTCACTAATATAAACCAAAAATTTTAATATAAAATATATTAAATATCAATTTTTTGATATATTTTATTCTTTTTATTTATAAATTTGAATTACCTATATTAGTGAAAATAGAAAAAAAATCAAGTCAATTTTATTTTTATACCATGTACCATCTAACTGATTTGATAATTATGCATGAAAAATCCATAAATTTAAAATATTCATTAGTCAAAATTATTAATAAATTATTTTGATTGTATCAATTTTTTAACTCTTTGTTATGTTGGATATTGATTATAAAATTAAATGGACTTCATCATTTCATTTTTTTGAAATAAATTCAACATAGGTGGAATCTTCTTATAGACTGAGTCTGTCTATCTTAAATTTTTATTATTTTTATATTTAATTTCAATAGGATATGGATATTAATTTAGGATTCATCTAGTATTATCTTTCAACACAAAAGGTTCAGGTAAATAAATCTATTTTTTTCTTGTTTAAGATAAATTTATCAAAATATTCCTTCTCCATAAAACATTTATATAAAATATATTAAATTTTTTCACATAGAGTTACTAATTTATTAATAATTACAATTCATAATTGTAAATTTATATAATGGTAAAAAATATTCTCAATGTTATTATCTACCATGGAGCACATACCAAATTAAAATTATTTATGTAATATTCATTAATTTTAAAATGTTGAATCATGATTATAATTATTGGTGACTTCCAATGAACATGAATTTTTCAGACTATTAGTGGTGTTTGGAAGTAGCTTTAATATACAATCGGGTTTATAATTGAATTTCACATAACTAAATTTGATATTGTTATAGAATAAATAAAAATGTAGTACCTCCAGTTATAGGATTGAATATTTTTGGATTTATCTCTCAACTAAAATGATTTCACCCAAATATAATATCAATTTTTTTTCTAATTCTATAAAAAGTTGATAAAACTGGATAAAAATAAAAAAATTATATAAGATATATTATATTTTGATCACATAAATATATGCATTTAATCATTATTATAAAAGTGAATTATTATTTTAAATTAAGTTACAATAAATTTTTTATTTATTTCCATTTATATAATTATTAATTAGACAATTATTCTTGTAAAAATTATAAATTTCAAAATGTTGTGAGTTAGTATATTTGGTATAACAAAATATCAAAAAAGTAATTTTTTTAATTATTGATAGTGTTTTCTAATGAATAAAAAATTCAGTAAATTTTATCATAAAATTTCATGGAACTGAATTCATTGAGAAAAAATAATTATAAATCAATTCCCTCCAACGATGTCATTTATTAATTTAAAAATGATTTGTAATTTTATTTAAGATTGATCATGAATTATCTCACAAAATATAGAGTGAAAAGTCTATATTTGTTAGTACGTGATGTATGAAAACTCACCTCTACTTTGCCTGAGACTAGAAACATGGAACGAGGCATATCCACACATAATAAAAGACATTAATAGTATATAAAACACATAATTTATTATAAATTCAACTCATATATAATATAAAAAATAAAAAAAATCTAATATTAATGTAAACATGCATGAATTCAATGTATATTCATATTTTAACATAATATAAAAAACCCAATACAAAAACTCTAAGGTAAAATAATTCATCATGCATAGTATAGATGAAAAAAATACAATAAAAGTGATACCAAGGTCCCACTTAGACGTAACTATAACCAACCATCCCTAAGTTCTTGTAATCAGAAGGAATATCCCAAATACTTTAACCGATCTGCATGACCAAAATATAAAAAACACACATTAATGTATATAGTGATAACCAATAATAATCTGTGAAGTAATCACAAGTAAAGAAAAAATATCTATATAAAATTATTAAATAAATACATGATAAATACATATTTTTTAAACCAAACTAACAACATAAACCAATAATTCATAACACTTATTCTAGAAAAACAAAAATACACATTCATAGGTTGTATCCTTATTATGATTCCCATAGTTCACCATAATCACAATCAAAAAATAAAAATTTAAAAATACATAAAAAATAAATAAAAACCACAATGAGAGGGACCTCATGAATTGCCTCCATCTCATGAGATAATAAAAATATTTTTTTCAACTATTAACACTCAATAAATGTTAATAATCTAATACATTCATTGAATGTTCATGAAAATTTATGATAGGAATGAACTCTACCAAAAATACAAATTAGAATGAATCACTTATTTAATAATGAAATTATAGTAATACATATGTTTTTTAGACCCTTTATTAATTCTTTATGCACCATCAATGTTGACAGTATTATGAGAATATGTTTTCACACATCAATAAACAACAATTTCTTAATAAATACACTTCTTTAATGGGAACCAAATAACCCAATGGATGAAACTATTTACTATAATTAGTAAAACATACATTAACATTCTTATAAAATTATATTAAAATGATATGTAATGAATAACTTAATCCAACCCACCGCATCAGAAGAAATGGATCGCTAGTAGAACCAAAGTGAAATAACAATACCTATGTGTTGGAAACCAGTTGTTGGGTTTCAATAATACACACTTTGGAATGGTTTTTTATATTCCCTTGACTCACACACATGGGACCAATTTAAAAAATACATACCTTCAAATATTACATCGATACCGAGTGAAATAAACTCAATCTAAACATTTATATTTTAAACATAATTTTTAGAGTTTAAACATCAAATCTCACAATAAATTCACATTCCTAAAAAAACATTTATTGGCTTAGAGTATTATTTTTAAAATAAACTTATTTTATAATACTTTCAAACATTTCTCCACATTCTAACCACAATTGATCTCCTTTTAGAAGTGTCACAAGTTATACACATCATTATAACCTGAGAAGTGGAAGAATAAGTAAGGGTTTAGATTAAATGATGAGTAATATTAAATATTATCAAAATTCAATAAATGGTTATAATCCCACAAGAAAACATTAACATGAGAAAAATATATAATTAAAATGGTAATGGATTCGTAAGATTTTTCCATAAGTCCTTATTAAATAACATGAACATATAATGATTTAACATCTACCACTTAATAATTTTTTGGAATCATGAAATAATAAAAATTATCTATGGATGATAACATCATAATACACAATAACAATGAAATCGTTCCCAAATAAAATAAATCATAATATTTTAAATTAATAAAAATTCAATGATTTCTTCAAAAAATCATTTGAACAATGATAAACATGATCATGTTCATACAAAATCATGTGAAAAAAGATAAACATGATAATGCCCATTAAAAATCATATGAATAAATATAAATGTGATCACGTCTATAAAAAAATCACTTGAAACAGATAAACATGATTATATACACAGAAAATCATATAATTAATGTTAAATGTGATCACATCCATGCACAATCAAATAAAAAAAAATCTAAACATGATCATGTCCTTGCACAATCAGGTAGAGAACGATAAAAATGATTTTATTTTTGTGAAATATAGTAAAAAATTTAAAACTTTATCATGTCCATGCACAATATTGTGAATAAATCTAAACCCAACAATGACCATGCACAATAATGTAAACAAATCTATAAACTATCAGGTTGACACACAATTATGTACAAAAAGATGAATTCAATTATGTCCATGCACAATATTCTGAAAAATTCTAAACATGATCATGATAATACAAAATATTATGAACAATGATGAACATGATCATGTCCACACATAATCTTTTTAACAATGTCAAACAAGATCGTATCTATGAAAAATCTTATATACAAAGGAAAACATGATGATGTTTATGAAAAATCCTGTAAAAATCTCAAAATGATCTTCAATATGAAAAATATTGTGATAAAAGATAATCCCAATCATGTCAACACATAATATTATTGAAAAAAATATAAACACGATCATTTCCATGCATAATATGGTGGGTTGTGTTTCTTGGATGATAGAACAAAGTTTTTTTCATTCCTTTTGGTTAATGGAAATGAGGGAATTCTTAGAGATTCATTTCATTAGATAGTGGTTGCTATAATGGGTTTTATTCTATGATTCACTATTTTTTATGAACTATTAATGGTGGGTAGGACTATCCTTGGTATCCATATCCCTTTTTCAATGATGCTTTTAATTGTGATTTTAGTTGTTATTGCGTAGTTTATATTGGCATGTGGTGGTATTGATTTTTTAGTTTTGATTGATTAGTGGGTATTTTAAGGTTATCATTTTCAAAATTTGAAACCCTCTATAGTTTTTTCCAACTCACCGACTTCATGAGGACAGGTTTCATATAGTCTTAATTACCATTCCTTCTATTTTTACCATGGAATTTCTAGTGGTAGAATGTGGCCTAGTGGGTAGAATTACTCCTCCCTCCTACATAGTGATGTTTAATATTATTTAATGCTGTATCATCTTGATATTTCATCATTTTTCTTTTGTTTTTGGGTGGTTTTAGAGGTTTTATATGGTAACACTATAATCTACAATATGTATGTTGTAGCTGGATAGAGGATGACACCATATGATAGGTTCTACATTGTGTAGGTCATGATTTAGAAAGGAACTCAATATGGATAAAAATGAAACACCATAGAGGTTATTAGGTAGGGGATAATCACATTCTATGGTCAAAATAAATTCATTGTGGACCATAGACCATGTTCCAAAGCATTGGGGGGAGGGTCCAAACCAATTCAACCAGTTTCAGTATTTCTATTCAACTGTCCTTGGAACACTCTAAAGAGGGATAGGGCTAGGTTTTGAGACCTATATTAAATATTTAGGTATACTGTATATTCATACACGAAACATGCCAAAAACAACTCATTTATAAATCCCTATAATATTGGTTCATATGATGCATTATGGATGTCACTTGAGGGTATTTCTATGCCGCGGTGTCAAGGCTATGCAAAATCCCCCTATTTTTCAAATCTAAATAAATGGGTGAAATAAACCATTTATACTATTGTGATTTAATATATTTCAAACCTATCAGTTATTTCCTAATTGAATAACCTAGCAGCATGATATGGGAGATCTCCCCTCACATATTCTCCGAATTTGTATCCTCCTCTCTTGAATTCATGTAGTTTTCTCTAAGGAAAAACCTCCTCACCTTTTTTTCCCTTACTCATCCTTATTCAATTTACTTTTTGGTCTGGATGTCTCATATGCAACCTAATATATTTCCTAATTTATATTAGAGTTTAGTTTGATCTAACCTTGGTAGGTTTAGGATCATGGTCCTATAGAGGGTATTCTTAAGAATGGTTGGTCATTCATTTTTGAAGGAATTGCGATATGGCTTGTTGTGTTTTCATTCCAACATAATTGAGGTAGGTTCTTTTGTAGTATTAAATTAAATAAAATTTCATCATGTTATTGATTATTATAATTTTTTTAATTGTATGATTAAATGGATATGTGATAACTATATTGAGTCTCTAAATTGTTCTAAAGAGGTGTTAACTGGGTATAAATGTTTCAAAATAGTTATAAAGGGGTTCATCTAGATTTAATGGATTGTTTGAGTTCAACGTGTAAATAAAATGTTTCAATGGGTCACTTTTAATTAAAATTGGTTTTCAAAAAGTATTTTAATTTATTGGGGTCACAAATTTGGTCAAGTATCAAATTCTATAATAATGGTGTGAGAAATTATATTAAATGTTATTTAAAATTATTTTGAGTTCAAAATATGTTTTGTTAATTAATTTCAAAAGTTGGGAAAATGATTTCGCATTCAGAGTTGAGTTTTTGGTAAGGATTATCTTCCACCTTCATATTAGATCTCAAGGTGCATGTGAGACCCTCTTAGGATACCCATTATTCATATATGTATTTGAAATAGGTGGTAGCCTAAGGTGCTTTATTTACACTTCATTGGATATGATTAATTAAAAAAGGGGCTATTTCTTGTGATGGCATAATAGGTGATATGATATTTATAATTATTTTATTATCCATGATTAATATGATCATTTTTTGGCCTGTTGGTTACTCACCTCCATTGAGTTTTTTTATGGGACACAAGGAAGCTATGTAGAAGTTCTATCTATATTTTATGCTAACTCAGTCTGTGATAACTTCCTAGTGACTTAGGAGATTTGTTCCTTCAAATAGGTTCTGTAATACTTGGCGACACTTGTGAGGGCTCAGGATAGAAATTGTATTACTTTCCCTAAGGGGCCCCATGATAGTGTATTTATAATAATAGCACATCCAATGTCATTCATGTTAGAGAGTATTCTATTTCACATGATATTGGTTAATATTAGAGAGGGGATGACCTTCCCTATATAACCTACTTTAATTTATCAATTTTAGAACCATGATTTGTTTGGTTCATGGATTCAATATTTTATATTATCATTTCCATGATGATTTTTTTGTTAGTTTTTTATTATTCATTGTCATTCTAGGTTGATTAAAATAAATAATTTTCAAAGGTTTTGGGAAATAATATTTATTAATGGTTATGAAAGGATGATTTGAAATGGTTGTTTTCAAATAAAGGTAAAATATTCGAATAAATATTTGAAAAATTTAGATTTTATAATATTGGTGAGTGGTTTATTAAAAAAAATTGTATTGACATATATTTTAAATGTATTATTATTTAAAAAATATATTTTAATTTTGATTCACACTAGAATAAAATTAAATTTATTTTTAATGAAGTGAAAAAAAATACTTGGTCAAATCCTAATGGTATTTTTTCTCTCAATTCTTATATACACTTAAATTTATACAGCACGTATGGTTTCCTTTTAGGAACATCATCTCTAGTGACCCATGTTTTGTGTGTTTATGATTTTTAGTAGTGGTTTTATTGGGGAATGTGGACTTGTCAAGGGTTTAGGAGGAGATGGTTGGTTGTGATTTGGTTTTTTTATTTTGGCATATTCTCGAATATATTATGAAAACTCGTAACTTATTCTATTTATTTATTTCTGAGATATTATTTATCATTTAGATCTATTATGTAATGTTTTTATATTCATGTTCATACTGTGTACTCTGTTTGGATATTGCTTTTATATTTTCTGATATTTAATTATATGCTTATATGTCAAATATTTGAATAGTTCATGCCAAATCATTATTTAAAATTCATGTTGTGGTTTTTATTCTATGGTGGAAAAATAGTTCCCAAAGTGAGTCTTGGGATGCACATACACTAGTTTCCAGCTAGGGGGATTGCAAACACCCTTCAGGATATTGGTATATTATGTCGTGTGCTAGTTTAAGTAGAATCATGGGACTATTTTAAAGATCAAGACCCGTTGATATGGTACACAATTTTTAAATTTCTGATAAAATCTACTTAAATGGTTTGTATAATGTTTAATTGGAGTTGGGAAGGTCTTGGATGTTTTTGGGGGATGGAACAGGGGTTTCGGGGAAAGAAAGGGGGTGGGAGGGGGAAGAAGATACATACTATTCATAGAGCACAATATGAATATGGATATTAGTATCCATGTTCCATGAAATGAACCCTTAATAAAAAGGAATCATAGTTTTTAAAACAATCATAGGTGACCTAGAAGCCATGAAGTCATAAAAAGAGCCATCAGTATGGCTTCCCAATAGTTTTTGAAACCATGTGGGTGCCTTAGAAAATGGTGTGGCTCAGTTTCCTCCTAGAAAAAGGAGTCTTCACAGTTGTCTTATAGTTTTGTGAACCTTTCATATCATTTAATTTCAATTTAAATTTTCCATGACAACTGTAGATGATTTCTTATGATTCCCCCCATTTCTTCTCTAATAGTAGGTGTACAAATCGAACCCTCCTTACTCCTCCAACAATCATTATTATTTGATTTTATGTAGTTTGACGTTTCTTTTATTAAAATATGATTCCTTAAGTATGTATCTAATTCCATTACTTAAATTTTTATACAAGGATCACACCGTGGCTGTTTCTATTCTTCTAAATATTGTTAGCTGAATTTCATGGGAGTTATTCACATTGGTTATTAAGGTCATTTTAGCTTGAATAAAGGGACATGATTGGGAGTGTGTTCATATATGAGTACAAGGTTGGTGGTATACATTCTTTCTCTAATAGTCTTGACGTTGTTATTATGTATGTGGTAATTATATTATACCTTCATTCTTCATATTAGTGTTAGTAACTATGAAAAGTAAACTGATCTTTAAAGTGTTACGTGAGAACTTTCATAGACCCCATTCAGACCATTAATACTTATGATACGAGGTATATGACACCAAATGAGGTGTGAAAATAACATAAAAATGGTATATATGGGTTATAATTATTAGGAAAGAGGGTTTAAGATCTTAACTAGTTGAATATGTTTTATGGATTTTTAACATGGCATAAAGGACTATTTGGATTTCTACTAGGATTAAATGGTAAAAGACATGATCAAATGAATAAGGGATAAATTGGAAAAGGGGTTTGTAAAAATTTATGCATGGATTTAAATAACCTTAATGGTTTCATTATTTAAATAAATGGTTAAATTTTTTTTATAAATGGTCAATGATGTAAAATGTAATAGACCATGTAAATAGTGATAAATGAATGAGGTATACCCTTGATATTTTAATGTGGTGAAAAGGTCATGTATGTTGATTTTGAAAATAAAATGTTGATGAAATGGTTATAGGTTTTGTTCATGTATTTCCACACCTATAGAAATGGATGTAGTCCATGGAGGTCCACATCATTGATTGGGTAACTTGTCATGGTGGCTCATAACTATAGATTATGATTTCAGTCATAACAGTCTGTATCAATTACTTGGATTTCTAGGAATGGAATTCCATATCCCCATTTATGTTCATAGATTGATCCTACATGTTTTGAAATTTGTGACCCCAATGGTATATGTTCATATGACTATACTGGGTTGAGGCAAGACTGATTAGATTGGGTTTTAGTCATATCCCATGGGAAAACGATGTTAATTAAATACTATAAAATTATTTAACATGTATACATTTATTGTAATATTTATTATTCCTTTGTACAATGACATTATAACTTTTAGACTGGGAATTTATTTATACATAATTGGTGGTGGACTCTTGAGTTGTACTCACTCCATGCTCGGGCCACCATTGGTACCTAAGAATATTTTTATGGCTATAGGTATGGATGATGGAAAGTGATAAATGATATATGCATGAGTAATATTTGGGATGGATCATGGATGATGGGGCTATTCTTGATTTCGAGACCCATTTTGGGGATTGTCATTATGTCTTTATTTTTCAGTTTACATTAACACCTGACACTATAATGACTTGTCATGTCATACTAAATTGGTTTGCGAGAATTGAAAAAAAATTGGGCTCTTGATATGATATTTATGGTTATTTATTTCTTATTGGTCATTATTACTTTAATTATTTTTCATTTAATTTATTATGTTTTTGTACACTATAAAATATCTTATGTTATCCCCACATTTTTATTTTATATCATCACTACTAGTTGTTAGCATTTAATGTATGGGGATGTTCACCTGAGGTCATATGGAAAACCAACTTCAGGTAGTAATTTAGTGCAAATTAGGATGGGACGTTATAAAGTGGTATAATAATAGGGTTATATTATGCTTCTTTAATATTTAGGGATGGTATAAATGGAAATAGGATGAGTTATAACGTGGTATTGAGCTCATGCATATGAGTAGCTGACACATGTTCATGGGAAAACCCAAGTACCCTTGGTGAGATTGGTTTTCCTAATATGTAATGGATATGGCTTGATGTTACTTCTCCATGTGTGATATATTTTTTTGTGATGTTATTCTTTGTGATGTTTTACTCATGGGCCGATATGGCTTGGTATTGTGTATTCCAAAATCATTCTAGGAACATAGGGGTGTATGTGACATCCAACATGTTAGGAACACATAAGAAATCATAACATTTTTATGTTTTGGGAAATAAAATTATTTTCTATTCCTTTATTATTTTTCAAGAAATAGAACATAATAAAGAGGTTATATTTTTTAAATTTAAATGTTTGAATTGAAATGATTAAAATTGTGTCAAATTAAAATATTGTAATTCTGTAAACCTATGTTACTGTGAGTTATCCAGAGGCCCTTGATGGGGATGGTTGAGTGTAAAGATGGTGTTGTGGTTATTATTTTATGGATAAGACATGTGGAGTATCTTAATATTTCAAGTTATGAATCCCTTTTTTCATTTTTCTTGTATTTTACGGTGATATGTTATGTGTCCTAAGATATGTGTTTGGAATTGAATAGGGATTCCACATGATGATGATTATCGGTAGGGAGATATGAGGAACATGCTAAAAATGATCCACTTATTATGAAAATAGGACCCCATTAGTTCCAGGTGATATGTTGGAAAGTAAGTTCCATGATATTTTTTATTTTTTGTGTAGTTCTTGGAGACAGACTTGCGGTGGGATATACTGTGTTTGTTTGATTTCAACATGGAGTTCCAGCTGCGACATCCTTTAAAGTTATTTGGGGAGTGTGGACATGAGGTAACTAACTTGTGGATTGAATATATCTAGATTAATTTATATCAACTTCTATGAATAGGTCCAAGTTATTATCTTAAATGTTATGTGGACCATTGAAGAACTAGTGGGATACTTAGTCTTGATATGATTAGTTAGAGGGCATGGTATAGAAGGAATTCCATGATATATTCCTTGAACACCTTTATCCATAGACTTTAAGGAAATATATTTCTTTTATTCTTATGAATTTATCCTAGTAGAGTTTGTCAGTGAAGTATTATGATGGTGTCTTCACCGTCTTGTAATATTTTGTTCTTAGATTTATAGTAGATGAGAATGCTATAGGAAAATGTTTTCATAAAGGTCTTAGATGTGAGATCATTACCTAAGTGAATATATTTTATTTTAAGATGTATTATAAGGTAGTGAATTTGGCATTCATATCTGAGGGAAAACATAAATATTCCTATATTGGTGAGAAATCCATTTCAGTTGGGTTGTCACGTAGTACATCATAATATAGTAAGAAGGGTTTTTATGAGAACTTTCAATAGGTCAGTGGTGGACATGGAAGTCGTGAGAGAGGACCGAACCCTAATGAGAGCGACCATGTGGTCTGCTATGAGTGTGGTAGACATGGTCACATGCATGGTCAGTGTCTTCAACCACCAATGGATTTATGATCTTATGGAATGATGAGAAACATACATAGGTTCTAAGGGAACCCTCAACATATGGGTATCAGTGGAGAAACGAGGTTGATGTATTGCACTAGATGTAGATTTCTACCCTATATCAGTCTGGTTTCAGAAGCACTACAATCCTCACTAGATGGGGTGGGGGGATGAGGTCTTCTAAGATAGGATTAGTCATATTAGTAAAATAGTGAAACAAAAAGGACTCAAATAAGATATCATAGATGAGGGATATGTCAACTTCATATAGTTCAACATTAAACTTTTAGTATAAAGGTTGTTCCATTGAACATCTAATTTTTTATTTTAATATATTATGCGATTCCAAGTGTTTTATATGATATATTAGACTCAATGTATTTTTTTCTCTTCTCAAATTTTGAATGCTATAAGTCTGGGGCTAGAATTGTTTTATGGGATCATATTAATCTGCATGCCATTAGGGGTGAGATAAGAGGGAATATATATTTTCAAGGACTTTACCCTCAAGTATTATGAGTTAAATCATCATTAGGACATTAGAATACTTTATATGTTAGGTTTAGACATTATATTGAGTATGGAGTAGTTGGTATAGTATTTATTCCACATCAATTCTTACCATAGTATAGACACCTTTATGTCTCCTAAGGGTAACATCTATGTTCATCAGGGGTAATGGGATATCTAGGTAGGTTGTGCAGGGGTAGCTATTCCACAAATGGGTGTAATAACTATCTGGGTTGTGAGTCTTTTTCTAAATGATGGGGGATTAAAACATGATTTCCTTGCTCCTATAATAGATTAGTTTTATTATTTATTTTTTAAGAAATTATCAGTGCTACCACATGAGAGATAGGTTGATTTCATGATTGAGTTAATCCCAAGAGATAAGCCTATTTATATTCTACCTTATAGGATGTTACTAATGATTATTAAAGATCATAAGACTTGTATATAATAATTTTACGATAAAGGATCCATCCATCTGAGTATGTCTCATTAGGGAACTCTAATTATATTTTCCAAGAAGGATGATGGAACAATACCCTTGTGTGTTGATTAATTAATGTTAAAGTAGATGATGATTAAGAACTGGTATCAACCTTAATGTATTAGTGAATTTTCCAAATAGAAGAGAGGTGCCTATGTGGTATCTATGATTTATTTTAGATAAGTGTATCATTAGTTGATGGTGAGACCTTATATTATACCAAAAATATATTTTATAAGAATTTAATATTTTTATGATTTCTTCATGATGCTTCTTTGGATGGAGAATTTACATTCTAGGTTTATTTCATTGATAAGCTAAATCCTTCACCAGTACATAGACTAGTTTTTGGTCATATTTTTTGATGATATCTTTTTTTACTCAAAGATTTGAGATGACCGTACCCAAAACTGTGACATCATCTGGAGTATAATAAGAGATACTAGGATATACACCAAGTTATATTTGTGTAATTTCAAAATTGATTGGGTATATTTATTGGGCCACATAATCTATAAATCATGTGTGTCATTCGATCTTGAGAAGGTTCAAGTAGTTGTTTCATGGGAGAATCCTTAAAATATTTTTGACAATGGAATATTTTTCTGTTTGGTGGTTTATTATAAAAGGTTCATGAAATAATTTTCTCACTTGGATTCATAGATATGAGGGATGAATAGAAATTGAATAATGTTTGAGTGGTCTAGAGCATGTAGGAATTCATTCCAAGAGTCATAGAAGTATTTGAACTCCACACCAATTCTGATCTTATCCAATTCATGTAAGGAATATACAATATTTTGTGATGCATATAAGATCACATTTCGGGCAATTTTTATGTAGTTAGATAGGGTCATGTATTATGGATCATGATAGCTGAGGACCCATGATTGTAACTATCTAATGCATGATCTAATGTTCTCCATAACAGTCTGTGCCTTAAAATGATGGCGATATTATATTCTAGGTGAGATGATTAAAGTGTATATTGACCATAAAACCGGCAATTATATATTTTTTGGTGATATTTTAATATATGGGAGAATAGATCGGTTGAATTTATGATTTTCTTTGAGATAGCCTATATGTTGGGGAATGAACATTTTGTTGCTAATTCCATGAGTTATATGATACAAAATCATGTGGTTAAGAAGTCTAGTTCCAAGTGAAAGATAATGGCCATGATTGCTAAAATTCATATAGGTGTCCCGGAGGAATTATAATAAATAATACCCATGTATTTATATATTATTTCCTCTCTTATGAGCATGATCAAGATGAGGAAGTGTGATAATTTAGAGTGTCTATATTTGGGGGATAACATTGTTCGTAGGGAGCTACCTTCAACTAGGACCATTAATGAGAATGATATTATTCACATTAATGGTCATGTTTATAAGCTTACTTATATAATAGAGAATCTAATGAATGATTTTAAAACTTCAAAGTGGGTGGTGCATCATGGTTTGAACATAATGTACCATGATTTTCTTATATAGTATTGGTATCTTGGAATAAATAATGGTATTGTTGGTTTTGTGAAATGATGATACAAATTTTAGTAGGTGAAGGATGAGCATTAGAATGCTATTGGTCCTTTTTATCCATGATCAATTAAATAATGTAAATAGAGTGATGCACCCATGGATTTTGTTGTAGGTTTTTTGAGGACTAGTTGGAAGAATCATTAGATATAGGTGGTTGTGGATTAGTTGAAAATGGTAAACCATTTCATTCTGATTTGGGAGACTATCACCATCAATCAGTTAGGTGAATATATTTGAGAGATTTTATATTCACATGGTATACTTCAGGGTATCATTTTATTCTTCAACCCATGTTTTATACCCTTCTTCTAGAAATGGTTGAGGAACGGACATGTCAGTCATGTGTTTATATATATATATGGATTATCATCCCAAGAAATACAGACTTTGGAGAAGACTATCATGGTGTTAGAGTATATTTTTAGGGAATTCATCTTAGATTTTAGTGGGATATGGGATAATCAATTAACTCTTGTTTAGTTCACCTATAAAAATAGTTACGAGGAAAATATTTATATGAATATATATGATGTGATATATGGTAGGCCATGTAGATCAGTATTATGCTATATGGAAGTGGGAGGGTTGGAGTTATTGGGACTATGTATTGTGAATGAGATGTTAGGGTAGGTAAAACTGATTTGGAGGTGAATGGTTACAATATAGATTAGAAAAAATTCATAAACTGATCAGAATCATTGAAAAATTGGTTTTATAATGGTGACCATGTGTCCCTTTGAGTTTCACCGAGATTTGGTCACCACCAGATTAGAAAGTAATGTATGTTGGTTCCCTAATATATCAGGCCATTTGAGATTATGGAGAGGATTGGTATGATGGAATATAAATTACATATTTGAAACTGGTATGGTGAAATGAACAGGTTTTTTCATGTTTCATATCTTGATCAATATCACCATAACCCTTCTCATGTGATTGATGTTACTGATGTTAAGATAGATGTTGATGTGTCCTTTAAGGAAAATTTGCATCAATTTTTTTGAATTTTAGGGAGAAAACTAATTTGTGTAATAAAGTGCCTTTGGTATTAGTTTTTTGGAAACATAGCTATGTTTAGGAGGAAACATTGGATATGGATGTTGATAAAAGATCTTAGTGGATTGAAAATTTAACATAGAGGCCTAGTGATGCTGGGGAGTTAAACTCAAGGACACCATGTTATATGGTATGGATCTGCTACGATCCCATTCTTTTGATGAGGTACATTCTATTTCATGTTTTATTAAAATCCTTTTAAATAGTATTTATAATGTTTGACAGGAGTTAGAAATGTCTCAAGAGTATTCGGAGGATTTGGGGATGAAAAAATGGGGGTAAAGGATACATAATTTAAATGGGGTGTAGTTGGAACATGATTAGTACTAACCATGATCCATGACCATACACCTAAATAAGTGGAAAGCATGGTTTTCAAACCCTTCAAGTGTACCCTAAACACCATGTGGTCTTGGAAAGATCCATCCATAATGCTTCTATATGGTTTTTCATACAATGAATGTGCCCCAGAAAACCATGTGTCTTGGTTTCATCACAGATCGAGGGACCGTACGTTTAGTACATGGGTTGGAAAACCATGTAGATAAACCATGTGCCTCATTTTAAGTAGAAAAGTTACCTTTTTTACATCAATTTTTTTTTATGATATCCTTTTATTTTCATCCCCATTTCTTCTCCAGGAGAAAGGGGTGAGAATTAAACCCTCTTAATTCCTCCATGGACTATTATCCATTAATTTAAAGGAATTTTTGGTTCCATTTATTGATATTTGAATCCCTCAGAATGCCTAATATTTAATTAATTCTATTTATAAGGATATCTCACACCTTGGTTGTTTCTCTTCTTCAAAATCTCACAAGATATATTTCCATGGAGTTATTCTCTTTGTTGTTTGAGGCTATTTTAGCAAGAATCAAGGGCTGATGTTGTGTTAGTGTTCATCAATGATAATAATTCAGGTGGTACACAATATTTATCCCATATTCTTGATGTTATTATAGTGTATTTGGTCATGATATTTCCCATATATGTTGAAAAAAAATTTATGACTAAGAAAGTAAATTGAGCCTTAATGTGTTCTTTGAGATCAATCATGGACCCTGTATGGTCCATTAATTCTTTTGCTACGAGGACTATATCCATCCATGTGGTTTTATAATCATCTAAAAATTGTACAAATTGGTTTTAGGTATATTAATAGAGTGTTTTTATTAGAATTTGTTGAATTTAGTATCATAACATGTTAACATGGAATAAAGGGTTATATGGTTTAATATAGGGGATTAAATGGTTTAAGACTTGATACAAGGAAGAAGTGGTAAACGGAAAAAGGGGTTTGTTTTTATTTGTGAATGGATTTAAAGAACTATAATGGTTTCATTATTTTGTAAATGGTTACTTTCTCTTATTATTAGAAATGGTAAAATATGTCGAATATAATAGACCATGAATTAGTGGTAAATGAATGTGGTGAAAAATTGATCATTAAATGTAGTGAAAATGTCAATTATGTTGAACCTTGAAAAGTTATTATTGATGAAATGGTTAAAGTTGTTGGTCACGGAATTTCACACGTATGGAAATGTATTTTAGACATGTATGTACACATAATTGATTGGGATGTTGGTGGAGGTGGTCTACACTTGTGGTTTAGTATGTTGTTTATGGAGGTCCACATCATTGATTTGGACTATCGTACCTTGAATTTTGTATCCTTGGTTTGGGTTTTAAGAGGATTATCCTTATTTTAACATGTTTAACCCATACAGTTTATGTTTAGATGACCGAAAAGAGATAAGGTAGGGTTTTTTGGGATCTAGTGTCACTCAAAACTCAAGGGACAATTTGGTTAATTAAATACTATTTAATTATGAATATTGTTTACATTTATTATCATATATAGTATTCATTTGTATAGTATAATGTACATTTGATTTGACTATATATTAATTGAGGAATTTTTAGGGGTGTCCTCTTGCGTTTACACACACACTTCTCGGACCACCATTGGAACTTGAGAAGATTTCATGGATACAGGGATGGATAATGGAAAGGGACCAATGTTATATGGTTAATTCAGGATTTGGGATAGAGTATAGAATATGTGACTAGACATGATGTCATGTCTTATTTTAATGATTACTAGTGTGCCTTAATTTTTGGGTTTACCTTGATACATGACACTATCGTGATATGGAATTTTATACTGATTTGGTTTATGGTCATTTAACCTTTTTTCAGATCTTGATATGAGATTTATTGTTATTTTTGGTTATTGTTAAATATTACATTGGTTTTTATTTATTTATTTGTATTATGTTTTCTTAATTTGGTAAAGAGGTTATCATCTCCCCACATTTTTATATTAGACTCTCTCTGCTAGTCGGAAGCCTCTAGAATATGGGATGCATGCATGAGGTAAATTTGTGAACAATCTCTAGGCATCAATTTTGTGGAATAGAAACAACGATGTTACAATTATGTTAGAAATGGTATCAGATACATGATCATCAAAAAGTGTCCTGGGTTATTATATATCTCCATTGTTATTTTCGGTGTGTTTTGGTTGATCAATGACTAGAATTGACATTACTAATTTAGATGTATCCCTTGAAAAAGTTTTCGATCAACAATTTTCCTAATAAAACACAAGTTACTGGGGTTTTATGGGATTTGAATTTTTATTTTGAGTTAATTAGTGGTTATGTTAATTATATTTGGATTCTTGTTGGGAAAGTTGGTGATTTTGGTTCCATTTTGTGTTTTATAGGTGTAAGTGGTGAACAAAGAAAAGTTGCAAAAAAAATTCACATTGTATAGAAACCATGCATTTACATTATTAATAGTTATGTAACAATAACAATTATAATAACATATTTAGTTTATGGTTTACCATACCATGTTTCAAAACCAGGAATAGTTCTATTTCTCCTCTAAAATATTATTCTTTCATTCTTTTCTTCTGAAAATGAACCCTACACTGTTTAACATTGGTGTTGTGGGAACTAAGGAAGTTTTTGTATCAACTAAAGCTTTTTGATGTGGTTTCTGGGTTATTTTTTTTTTTTATTCTGAGGACATTAATTTATATTTTAAAAAATAGGTTTTTAGATTTTAAAATTAATTCTATAATGTGTTTTTTGAAATATTTTTTAAACATCTATGAATGGTTTTTTATGCAATGTATTTTTGTAGGTTAATGGTTATAAAATGGGTTTGGAGAAATGATTTTATGGTAAAATGGAATTTTGAGTTGATTTTTAGTTTGGTAGTGAACTTGTGATATATTTTGATTTTAAATCCATAATTTCTAGATTAAAATTTCATAATCAATTTTATTTTGGGTAAAATGTTTAAAGTGGGATATTTTAACCGGGGATTGAGAATGAATTTTTGAAACAAGTCCCTTTGTAAATTTTGAATGAAATTTTGTGTCACAAAATGACTCATTTTCAAGGATTATGTGAATTTTGGAAAAATATGTTTTATGTGTGTTAGGTTATGTGAAGTGGGTTATAGAGATATTGGGTCAATATTAGTGTAATGTGATTTGATTTGAGAAACATTCATGATTTTGAGTACAAGTTTCATTTCATATAATCTTTTCCACTTATAGAAGATTATAGTTGGAAGTGGAATGTAAATTTTTCATGAAGGAATTATAGATATATATTTTTAATGTTTATGATTCATTCCTTTGTTGGATCTACACAGACTCAAGATATATTGGTAGATAAAACTATTTCTTATATTTAAAAAATATTGTAGTTATTTTGAGTGGATTTTTTAGAGTTTCATGTTCTTTATGTGAAATTTTGATTATAGTGGATTAGATTAGTTGTGTCCTCTTTATAGATTTTTGAGTGCTTCTAGTGTATATCTCCTGGGAATTCTAAGCCATATTTTTTGAATGTTATAAGATACAACTTTTACTACAACTAGTTTGGTACTTCCCATATGTTTTATAAGTTATGTTTGTTAAATTTAAGATATTGGGAATATATTGGGTTCTAGTCGATATTTTTTGGTATTTTTTATTACTATTTTATATTTTTTTTATTTGTTCCTTATAAATCATTAATGATTATGTCCTGATATGTGTTTTATTTATCGGGATGTATTTTTTTGGAATGTGTGTTGATCTATCGATGTTTTTATAATTTGATTCAATATTAATGATAATTAAATAGATTAGGTTGGTTCATGGTGAACTTGTAATATAATTACCATTGTAAATTTGAGAAATTAGAGTTGTTATTTTGTATTCTTGGGTTCTTTATGAGATGGTGTTAAAATGTTGAGGTCCTAATTCACCCATTGATTTTTGTGACCTGGGTTGGGACCCAATGTTGTGGATTTTTGGTGATTTAGTTCTAATATCATCTCATGAGATTTCATTTTTGAGATATGTGATGGTTTTTGGTTTTAAATTTTTTGTTATTTTGGGTTTTAATTATTTAGATATTAAATTTTAGGTTATTGTAATTAATTGTCATTAAAGGAAATGTTGGAATTATAAGAGACATGTTTTCTTTGATAAAATTTGAAGTAGTGATGTTTTTTCCTTACTTAACCATTTTATATGAAGTCTAATGATATGGAGATATATTCTAGGTATCAATGTCCCCTTAATTGAAGTTGTTTGTAATTTTCTTTTATGGTTTTGGTTGATATGTTCTTCAAGACCTGCGGTTGTTTTGATAGATTAAAATTTTATCTTAATGGGTTTAATTAAATTAGTGGTATATTTTTAGGATCCTTTATGGTTTTTTACACACCCATAAAACTCTTGAAGTTTGGAATCATAGAGGATTCCATTACATTTTTTCTTTTTTTGATGACATTCCTGTGGTAGAAAGTGGCAAGGTTGTGAGGATTGTGACACCGTCATGTCACTACGGTGTTTAATATTCCTTAATTTTGTGTTATGTTGATGACATAGATTATTTTAATTATTTTCAACTGGATATAGAATTTTTGGGTGGAAACACTATATTATTCAAGCTCTATACCATAGGCTAGGTACTATAGAGTGAAGGTCATGAGCCAGAAAGGTACTATAGTGTGTATGAAAACTCTATGATGTAGGGGGTTCTTAGGAAAAGGGAATGTCCCCATAAATTATAAAAACACTTTAAATTTGGCCATAGGATTGTGCCTTAGAGTGTTCGAGTAGGGGACTAGGGCCCCTATACTGGTTTTATTCTTGTTACACCCTGATCCCTAGGCCATTTAATATAGAGATGGGTTGAGGGGTGAATCCCCCACTACTGGCCTCATGTAGGTTGCAACTTGGTCCCTATAAAACATTATGAAAAGGCCTCCATGGGTATTCTACATTATGTTTGTCCCTATAATTCATCGTGGAGGGTCCCTAGAAGAAATTATTACTATGGTGTACATGAAATAACACACCCACTTTTCTGCCTATATTTTTTAAAATAAAAGAGTGAAAAGAACCTCTTTGATCTTGAGATTTAAGTGGATTCACCCATCTTACACAAAAAAAATTCGACTGAGCCAATATAAATTAAGGGTATCTCTCACCATCCCTTCTCCTCCAAATGTATACTCTAATGTCTTTATTATACGTGGTTTTCTCTAAGGTATGACAACTTCTCCCTTTTTTATCTCTCATTCTTCTTCCATAACCCATTTATCATTGGTCTAAATCTTTCTCAAACTCTAGTTGGTTACCTAATTGAGAATATAGTTCAAGGTGACATAACCTTATGTGTTTTGGACTCTATGGCCAATAGAGTGAATTAAATATCTTGTTTGGCCATTCCCTATCGAAGGCACTATGTTATGACTTGTTACAACTTGATTATACCATTCTTGATGTATGCGTGTTTGTTAACATTATTTAAATGGAATTCCATTAGGTTCACAATGATATAAAAATTATTAATTTCTAGATTAAATTTATAAGTGACAATTACATTAGGTCTCCAATGTGTTTTAAAGGGGTGTTCACTTAACACGAATGTTTCCAAATGAGTTTCCAGGGGTTTTTAGATTTTAAACATGTCTTTGGGATCCAACTGAATATAAAATTTTCCATTTTTTATGTAATCATTGTTCCAAGATTATTTGACATCATTTGGGTCAAAAATTATGTAAAGTGTCAGATTTTATAGGAATTATATTCAAATTTGTTTTTAATATAATTTATAAATTTTTAGAGATAAAAGTCATTTTTGGAAATGAATTTAGAATAGGGGAAATGGATTGGAATTATGATCCATGTTTTTAATAAGGATCATTCGGAAAATTTATATAATATTTCATGGCATGCGTGAGAATGTATTATAAGACCATTTATTCCTCTACGTGTCTGATATAAATGGTATTCTGAGGGGTATGATTTACACATCATTGGATATTATTGATTAAAATATGGGCTATTTCTTATGAGGTTACATGTGGTGAGATGATTTTTTTTGGTTATTTTATTATCTTTAATTTATGTGATGATTTATTGGATTTTTGGTCACTATCCTCCAATTAGAATTATATGAGGGACCTATGTAGATAAGTAGTTTTGGATGTATGTTATTATTCATTTATTTTTTCTCACCAACTAGATCCCTAGCAGAGTTGAACCCTCCTTGAGGTTATAATTTGCCTGGTGATCCTTGGAAGGTGTTGGATAGATTTTGTATGACCTTCATTAGGGGGTCACTCGATAGAGTGTTTCCAATTATACCATGTTGTGTATCATTCATTTTAGAGAATTTTGTTTACCATAATACTAGTTTATATTTGATCGGTAATTAACTTCTCTGTATCACCTATTTCAATTGACCCATGTTACCTCCGTGATTGAATTGGTTGTTTATTTCTCCATTTAATATTATTGTTGGAGTGCTGATTTTCTCATTTTTCAATAAGAATCATTTTAATTATAACTTGTTTAGATGAAATGGTATTCCATGTATTTATGAAATGGAGGCGTTATGGGTTTCTCTTTAACCATGCTTCATGTTTCCACATAAATACTACAACACAATAGTACCCCTGATTTTCTCCAATGAGACATCCTTAAAGAGTTGATTACTATTATGTTTTTAAAACATTTTGTAATATTTAATGGGAAAATACAATGAATTAAGAAAACTATTAAAAACATATTAAACATATAATGAATGAAATAAAAATATTTACACAATATAAATGAGAGAAATTGAAAAAAAAATAGTGGTTGATTCACGTTATTCTCATGGATCTTTCCTTCTTCAATCAATAAATAGATTATGACACTTCTAACTCATTCAAAGAAAAAACAATGATATAATGAAATTAATACTATCCAATTTATATTATTAAGTTCATATATTAATATCATAATTATTTATATTTTCTCATTAAGAGACTATCATTGTACTTGATGACCACTAAGCACATTAACACAGATGGCCTCTTACTATGATCAAAATCCCTGATTGATTATCAATTAATTTAAAAATAAATAATCATATTTCTACACACACTCTTCCTAAATCAATAATCCATAATATAAGATCAAAATATTCTTATCAATGATATATTGGTCATATAATGGTATAAATAAGATAAAAAAATTAAAATAGAATAAACATTAAAACTTGATAAAATTTCAATGAATGAAAAACCCATAGGGAGTTATAGTTTGAAATTATAGAAATAAAAGATCAAAAATAAATCAGAATTTTAATATTCTATTAATATTACACAAAATAGAAATCATATCATAATAATTGTACATGAGAAGATTCCACACTTCATCCTCATCGATGAAGTCTACAATAAGAGATCCTTACTACAATATTGAGAATTGTTTTTCTCCTTCAATCATGCCTACCTCTTTGTGTTTTATCTAATCATATCTTGTTAGATTGATTGTTTTCAGGATTAATTCCCCTATCTCACAAACTCTCCACATGTATATCTATGTGGAATCATCTTTCATGTCTTTTATCTCCATCAATTCTAACCATCATGTGATAAAAATATCCCATTTACCAACTGCCATGACAAACCCACACATATCTTACTTACTCTATGATTCAATTGAACATGGTCATGATACATGTATGATTCAATATTTATCATTCATCAGTAGTATACCCCATAATATTTACAACAACTCTTCACAATGGTTGATATGAGGCATCAACAATGATCTTCGAGGGAATTAGAAATTCTGAAAAAATGAAATCCCATTTGGAAGCATCCTCATGAAAAATACCTTATATATATTAAATCCACACAACCATTTTTGCATGTGATTTATATTACATGGAATTACTATATGTGGAAATCAAGATATGTATTAATTCATCTATTTGATTATGTTGTATCTATAATTTTACTATGTTAGATTTACCTACATAAAAATGGGCTATGTGAAAGTTTGATTATGTGGGTGGGTAGATTAATAATTTTCATATGTAGCCACATGTAATTGAAAATTTTTCTACATGACCATCTTCTAAATTTGGATACATCTAAAATAAGAAATTTATATTTCAAATACATGATATTTTGGATCCAAAGATTCAATTATATAGTAACGTCAGGTCTATGAATTTGACTACATAGAAACATCAACTAGATGAATTTGGATAAGAGGATCCCATTTATAAAATTTTATACATCATTCATTAAAACATTTTCCTTTAAAAAGTTTTGTAACATTTAAATTTAGCTACATATATCTACTAATGTAAAGATAAAATCAAAAAATGTTAAAACAAATGATCAAAATTGAAAAAGAATACTTTAAAAAAATTATCTATAATATTTATTTCAATTTGAATTCCAATAAAAAATAAAAAATTAAAACTATAGAATATGAAAGAATTTTATCCCAAACTGAGACTACCTCAATAATAAAACACATAAATTAACATCTTTATTAAAATATTCATTGAATTGTATTTTTAACAACAAAACAATCAATATTAAAAAACAACTATTATAAGAAAAATTTATCCTTAGATATGAAATTAAATAAAAAGAGATATGGGAAAATAGTGATATAGATGAATAAAAAATACTCCCACAAAATGTATTTTATTTTCCTTATGTAAACAATTAGTTAAATCCAGTTGAAGAAAAGAGATATCGAAAATAAAAAAACAGAAATTCTACTTTGAAATGATATTCATAATTATTTTACAGATTGATTATCTTATGTTCTAAAAGAGATTGTCTTCTTAAATCATAGTGGTTTTAGTACAAAGTCTATTAGAATTTTATATAAATAATTAAAATTGAAATTTTTTTAGTGACTTTAAAAAAATATCAATTTTACCTTACTAAAATTCCAAATTTATCTTTACCTCTAGGATAATAGGTTTAAATAATTAAACAAACATAATAATCATATACACCATTGTATGGGGTGAAATGAATATTTTTTTACTGGAATAAACAACCCATCCAATATTTAGTGAATAAGTAAGAATGAATAAAAGAATAAAAAGTTCAACCTAGATAATAATTTTAATTTCATATTATATTTATGTGTATATATTATGAGTTAAAGTAAAATTTAGAATTTATAGTCAATTATTTTGTAAAAAAATCCCAATTTTTTTATGTGGTAAATAAAAAAGTTTACCTAATTAATTCTAATAGTAAATAAAGATTAAACATCTCATTGTGGAATCATAATCTTCAATGTTATGAAATAATTTAACATTGTGAAATGTCTTATGTGGGGATTGAAAATATGAATATTTGAATAAATTTTGGGGTTCCTTGTCCATAACATAATGGCATAATTTAACACATTTCAATACCCCTCCCCTCGCTAAAACAAAAAATTATACGAAATATTGAATCCCAAAATGAGAGAATAATAAAAAAATTTATGTCCATAAAGGTTTCAAAATTTAATAGTTAGAAATATTGATTTAGGGTCCCAATAATGGTTAAACAGTATGTTTCAACAAATTCTAGTGATTTCAATATAATAGGTTCTGATAGGCACATTATTTATCTCCTTATAAATTCATAAAAAGTTGAAAAAAAAATTCAATCAATTAGTATGTTGAGTATTATTTATAATTATTTGAAATATAATTTCAATGCTATTATAGTGGGTAAATATTAGTAAAATTATTTTTAAATCTTGTAAATTGTGTATAATCACAAAAATTAACTGCCTAGATATAGAAGCTCTATTTGATTTTTAATACACTCAAATACACACCCTCTCCCCTATAAATAAAGTCCCTCTAGTTGGATAGATTAAATTTCCTAAAAATGGAAATATATTTTCATTAAATTCCTAGATAAACTAATACATGTTAAATATGACTAGTTTTTAAATATTAGTGTGGTGATCTATGTTTCTCATGTATATAACATCTTTTCATCCTCTAAGATTATAAAGGCTAGGAACCACTTAGTCTGAAACAAAAAAATTGATTATTTATGTATTCTTCATGGTGTGAATAAAGAATAATAGCTTTATTAAAACAATACTAATTTATTCGATGAGAAAAAAAACTATTAACACTAAAAGTGGTTATTCACCCACACCAAAATTATTCTGTACGTGAAAAGAATCAAGGAATGATAAAACCTCAATTAAAGTTTGGTATTTAGATTCCATCATAAAGAACTCCTACTCCAAATATTCCTTAATTTATTCCCTACAAAAATTAAGAATATAAACATTAACAGTAAATGGAGCATCCTTCCCTGGATATCTAATCTGTATAACACCAAAAGGGAATACATGGGTCACAATAAATAGACTATCCCATCTGAAATAAAATTTACTAGGGAAGGTATTAATATCATAGCAGTATGATAACAATTTATCTCTAATCTGAAAAAAAAATTCAAAAAAAATTATTATTTGAAAACATTTTTTTCCATTTAATAATACATTAATTTTCATATTAATTTAGTTTTATTTATTGAAATTCCTAAAAACAAAACTATCTTACTTTTCCACATTCAAAATGATTAATATTTTATGAATTATTATCCCAAAAAACTCTATGTTCTAAATCCACTGATATATAATAGATAAAACAAAATATTATCCTAGAGGGTGACATATTTGTTGGTGTTTTATTAGAAGTTCTATATTCCTATAAAACCTCATAATTCCATAAACAATAATGCATAAAATTTAGGTTAATTTGTTTCTCAAAAATATTCTTGATATATCTATTTAACACTTTATGTATCCTTTTTTTATGATGTTAGGGTGTATACACTTTAGGACTATCCCCATATCTTTTCAGCAAAGCTTCAAATTTTTTATTATAGAAATGAGTGTATTGGTACATAAGAATAAACCTCGTCATCCTAAATATTTAAAGTAGATTACTGTTGAAAAATTCACATACCAATTTAGAATTATTGGTACTATTTGGTATAGATTCAATATACATAGAAACATAGTATAAAATAAATAAATATTTAATAATATCCAAAATAATTAGGAAAGGGTCCCATAAATTATATCCCCCAAACATCAAAGGCATTATGAAAAAAATTGGTTGTGGTGACATATCATTCAATTAAGAATTGTTTTCTTGGAATTGATATTACTTACAAGTCCTATAAAATTCATGAGAGTATTTGAATATGGTAGGAAAAAATAACTCATAATCTAACACCCTCATAGCTATTCAATGGGGACCAAAGTGGCCTATACAACTCAAACAATGGAAAAATTTCTATCATGATGAAATTTAACAATTTGGAAAACATCCCCTAATAATAAGATAAACACCAAAATTCTATAAGTAAGGATCATCATAGGAAAATTTTATAGTGTCACCAATCAATGTTGAAATCAGTTTCATTGAAAATTAATGGAGAAAAACACGAACAATTATGTAATTAACTATGTTCAAAAACCATGGTATCTTGTCAAAAATATCATAATACATTATCTCCCCCTGGAAATCTCTCTAACTGGTTATAAAAATGAATTATCTTGATAGAATTTTTCATCTATCCTACTCAAACAATTGGGCATAATTTCCTCAATTTCTTTCATATATTGAATATCTTTGTCAAATTCTTAATGTAAAAAAATCCACCTAAAAACCATGGTTTTTAATCTTTCTTATTTATAATATATATATTAGTTGAATGGATAGTGAAAATAATAAAATTAAACAAAGAAATATAACATCTAAATTTTGTAGGGGAAACCAAGTTTTTATAAATTTTATATCTATTTTTGTGTAATTCTATTGGGTAACATCTACATTAATAGAATCATACACAATGAAATGATATTTAAATTCCACTATTTTATGACTGAAAACACCTTAGAAAAGTACAGATCTTAAATAATAAACTCATAAGGTATATCCCAATTTAATGATTAATCTATTGTGGTGACAAAAGCTTCTATTTTAGCACATTAAAATATACATTACACAACATATCAATGATAAAAGAATCATCTTTATATATAATTCTAGTCAAAGAAAGGTCAATTTGAATAAAATATTTTCTTAATCTTATATATAATATATACTTTCAAAGAAAATATAAAATATCCTTAACCATTTTTGAAAATGGAAATGAATATACAATTTCAACCTTATTATTACAAAGATATATTCCATTTCTAGACACTTCATGAATAATAATTACTCTACTATAAAACATAAACAATTATTTCTCAAAGTTACAAATAAGGATATTTTCAATTTACACTAAAATAAAAAAACCTAACCTTCTCATACATCACTCAAATTATTGAACATAATCTAAACAATTGTCTATAAACATCTCTATACATTCCCTAAGAAATTCAAATAAAATACTAAGTATACATCTTTAGAAGGTGGAAGGGGCATTACATTGTGAAAATTATTTTTTTTATAATTAAAATTATCAAAAGGATATGTAAAACTTATTTTATCCAGTTATTCTAGAGAAATACTAATCAATAAATATATTGAAATACTATATAAGAATCAATAATTGGATTCCTTGAGAAATATTTCAAGAATTTTATCAAGAAAAGACAATGGAAAGTGAGCCTTCATAGTCCGTATGATCATATTGTTATATTTTAGGAATACCACAGACTTATTAGGAAACCTATAGGACACTAATTTTATAAATTTACTCATGAATATAGTTAACCCAACATTTTTAGGGATAACATGGACTAGACATACCCATTCGCTAGTGAAATTTGGTAAATTATACCAATAACCAACAATGTAGTCACCTATTTTTTAATAACTTCAATAAAGATAGGTTTCAACCACTTTTATAATTTTTTTACATTTTATAATTATCATCTTGATGTACCAAGTTCTTATACACTGAATGAAGATTCCCTAAAAATTCATTCCAAGAAAAGACTATGGCCTTCCTATTCTCCCTAAGGACCTCTAGGAGGTGGTTTTCTTGTCCATGGGATGACTAACTAGAAATTATGGCAAGAAATTTATATTTATATTCTATGTAAGAATATAATAAATTTTGTGGTCAATTTATAGTATCATGTCTTTGTGGTATTTCTTTTTCATAAAAAATGGATTTTATGAGTTCTTTAATAGCTTTTTCAGCATCTATATCATTCTCCAGAATAAATGATTTAAAAAACTCTAAATAAGAAATGAAACTATTTCCGAAAAAACTAGTGTCATCTTATAATTAAATTTCAGAATCTATAAAATAATCATTATGTGTCCCATTTACATATAAATGGAAAATTATAATTTTTAAAACAGTGGAATAACATGGAACATTAAATGTTGGAACCACTATTTCACATGATAATTTTGTGAATAATTCTAATTCTTCTGAAAAAATTTCAAGTGTAGAATATTCAAAATAAGTATTAACTAGTTAGAAATAATTTCTAAACAAAGTTTTATAATATTTGGAAAAAAATATTTTTAAAAAATTTTAAGAAAATACTCATACATTTATAAATTAGTTTTACCATAAAATGATATTTTTCACCATTTTGATTTATTAGAAACTCAAAACAACCTCTTGTTTTTTCAAAAATTTATTCAGACACCAAATAATTATAGTAAGGTTCCAGATTTTCCTTTTGAGTATATTCTTTATCAAAAAACAAGATAATTTTAAAATTAATTTAGAGGTTATTTATCTGGAATAAAATTATGAAACAACACTATAGAAAACCAATCAATTATGTTAACTTGTTGTGAGGAATGATTTTCTACTTGTTTTTCATTTATCAATGATCTTAATGTTATCCATTTGGCCTTAGAACAATAAAGATCATATTCCTTTATAATCTTTAATTATAGACATAATAATTTCCAGAAATGAACTACCTATCATTTTTGGTGCATCTGTGATAAATATTACATCTTCCATGTCAAACACATAAAAATTAGAAGAGAAAACAAGATACTTTACCCTTAATAAAACAACCACTATGTATCTAGTTTTCAAAGCTATAATTATATTATCAAATTTGATAATATTTATAGATATAGTGATATATCTAATATAAATAGATGATAAAATAGAATAATTCTTAAAATTTAACGTGTCTTATTAATCTATGATTGCATCCAAAAATTAATATCACAAGGAATATCTAATTTACCTAGATCCTTGAATTTAATAGGGAGAGAGAATTGGAACGTGGAAGAAACATTCCACCATAAGTTGAATTTTACACCTCCATTAAACATCATTTTGAGGGTACACATTTCTTTGATTAATTTATTAAATCTATGTATTTTTGTAATAATATATAAAAACGGAATATTAATCTGGACTTTCCTAAATGTCTCATGAACATCCTAATCTATTTCAATTTCAACATTGTCTTTTACAGGAGGGATAACTTGAGCAAAAGGTAGTGTATATTTATATATTTTTAGGTCATCATTATCTTTTTTATTTCGTTTTTAATATACCATAATATGTATGAAATACCTATAGGTTTTTTTAATAATTATTTCAATTAATTTTACTTTTTTTTTCTACCCAATACACATGTGAATAGAAGGGTCATGAACATCTTCTGTAGGTTTCTTTGCGACTATTTCATATTATTTCTGATTTATTACAAGATTAGTACTCTAATTATTGTAGTAACCAAATATATTACCATATTTTAATTTTATAATAAAATTAATTTTCTCGATAGATTGCAAAACATGAAATACAGAGCTAGTTTTCAGTGCACGCAACAACCATCTCAAACAGAACATTATTTAGTCACATTTTACACAATCAATTAAATTATAAAAATCAAAGTGAATTTATATATTAAATTTATATGTTATATATATATATAATATTTCATTTATTTATCCAATAGGTTTTATAGTAATATAATAAGAACAAGCCAAATATTAAACATAAAAACTTATATTTTAATAAAGTTAGTTTACCACCTTTTAATGGTGAACCTATTTTAAATAAATTTTTTGAATATTTTATAAATTTAATATTTCTAAATAAACTTAATATTATAAATAGAAACAAAAATATTATCATAGGATGAATTTTTGGTATTTTTATATTGAGTTTCATTTTTTAATAAATAGTGAAAATATTGACTTTTAATTCAAAACATATTTCTAATATAATTTATTTATAGTAAAAAATTATATTTTTAATTAGTTTTAAAGTAAAATTATATTAGTTATAATAAATTAATACAATTTACGATATTTTAGTCAATTTAACTTTGAAATTGGATATAAATACATATCAAACTTTCGAACATTTTTACTTTAAGAACAAACATTGTCTTTCTGAATGTAGTGTTAATTTTAAAATATTTTCTACCATTTACATGATTTGGATTTGGATAAATGAATTACATATTAGTTATAATAATAATTTATAATTTATAATAATTTAATATGTGTTTTTGACCAAAACTATTATTTAATGTAATTAAAATTAATTACAATGATAAAGTTGAAAGTTAACCTAACAAAGGATTAAAGTATAGTCTTATGGTCAAAAATGGAATTGAAAATTGTCCAAAATAAATTGGTTGCCTATATTTTCAGAATATAATCCAATTTATTTAATCTTTACTATTATTGGTTCCACTTTCCACGGGAAACATGTCTATGGAAATCCATTTCCAAACATTTACAAGAGTGTCACTCCCCTCCACAATAAAAATATTTTCAACCCTCTTACTTCATCACACCAATCATGCAATTTTGGATCAGAAAATAAATTCCAAAATACATACTAAACATACCTAATATCATCTTATAAGAATTCCATTTGTCAAATATCCATCCAATTAATACCTTTGGTGCAAACTGAAAAAAGGTTCCCAAATAAGAGGTAACATTCATCCTCAAGCTCTTTTTTTTATTTTC
This sequence comes from Viscum album, assembly GCA_963277665.1. NCBI lineage: Eukaryota > Viridiplantae > Streptophyta > Magnoliopsida > Santalales > Viscaceae > Viscum > Viscum album. The sequence goes on from OY728133.1 coordinate 1,976,133,420, forward strand.
ATTATCCATTCCATAAATTATTAAAATATCATTACCATATAATAAAATAATTAAAATAATTATATTATAATATTTAGTTCTATGGTTTTGAACTACACATACACACACTTTCAACTAGTGCATAACGAACTTACCATTTATGTGTACTGTGAACTACCACCTAACGAAATGATGATTGTCCTTTTTTCTATAACCATTTTTAATGGTTGTGAATTATGATTAAAATTTTAATTATATATGATATATATGATAATTATTATGTATTTATTAATTATTAATTATTTTATAACACATACCTTTTTACTTTTTAGTCTATGTAAATACAAAAACATCGTTTGTGGAAGTGTGGACTACCGCCTCCCCATACTGATTTGATTCATTAACACTATTAATGGAAGACATTAAGGAATAAATTTAATTAAAATATGTGATATATATGAAATAAATATGGTAATTTAATTTTAATTTACATATATATAATATATAATTTATTCTTTTATTATGAAAAATAATTGATAGTAGCATTCATGTGTACGTACGACCTACCATCTCCATAAACAGTGCATTTAAATTATCATCTCCAAAAAATATGAAACTTTATAAATAAATATGTAATAAATATATATGATAATCAAATATTTTTTTCACTTTTGGGATGATTAAATATTAAATAGTAAAAATAAATAAAATGTCAAAACATACTCGAGAAACTATGAAATTAACATGCAGAATTGTTAATATAAAAATAATAATAAAAAGTTAATGAGATATTATAATATGATAATATATTTTATCAAAAATATTAATAATTTTATATAATAATTTATAAACAATTTCAAAACCATTATACATGATGTTAAAAGAAGATTACCCAAAAGGATACACAAGATTAGAGATTTCATCTCAATTTACATTCCATTAACACTTATTTGTTATTATGAACCAATTAACATTTATATGATGTATATAATTCCATTTGAAAAGTTATATCATTAATCTAATTATTCCCATGATATTATATTTATTATTTAACATTATTTCATTATGAGTATTATGATTAAAATTTATCAAAGTGGTAGGGGACACTTTGTAATGTTTAAATATTATTTTCCTCAAGAATATTTTATATAATATTTCAATGGTATTTCTAGTAATCCAAATACAAAAACTCTAGTTTTACTTATCCTCCAATATGAATTATTGATAAATTCATATATTTTATTCAAAATGGGTAGTCTATAAGGTATATTGTTTAATTATTGGCGACTCGATATGAGGAACTTTTTGGACATGAAATGATGGGTGGGGCCTAACATTATATATCCCCTCGATTCATCAATAGGTTCTCATTAAAAAATAATTTGGACAAATTAAATGTCTTTCATTACAAAATTTAAAATCATCTTGTGAAAGGTATTGACGTTATATGTGTTCATGTGGCTCAATAATAATGTCCAATAATTAATAATTTCCATGAAAAATATTTCAGTTATAATTGTTATTATTTATGAGGTTTTCATAAGAAAAAAATCTCTGGATTTGTTTTAGTTTATTGATTATATGGAACATTTTTTTAGTTTCATACATTTATATATAGATTTTTCCTTAAATAATTATTTAAATGGTATGTGTTATAAGTTATTTAACCTGTATGTTGATTTATTCTCAATGAGTCATTATTGATTTTTCATTAAAAAAACTTACTGAAAATTTGACATAACACTTATTATGTTTCCTTTCCCTAGATTTTGAAGAGGAATCATATGAATGTGTTCCAAGGATACATTTTATTTCAATGTGTTATTTTATGTTTGAATTTTCTAATCCTTAATGTATTATGGGAATCATGTTTGTATTATGGATTTCCAAAGATACTAAACTAATTAGTGTATTGGGATTTGATTCCTTTGAAATCATGCTAATGTAATAAAATAATGATCCAAATATAGGCTTTTGGGGAAAAGTAATTACACTTTGTTGGTTCTAGTTTATTAAATTTATCATGTCGGATTTGAATTTTATTTCTACATATTTAGATTATGGCCTTAATATTTTATATTCCCCTTGGGTTCCCTTAACCTTGTGTTTGAAAATTACCATTACTATAAATTTTTAATCTAAAAAATTTAGTTTCTATAAGAATCACTTTTGTAAACATGATTTTTTTTAAATCACATGTTATTATTGAGAAATATCATTTTGTATCATAACCATATCATCATAATATGAATCATTATTTTTGTAATTTTGTTTTGTTTGAGTATTTAAAAATTACATGTTTTATTGATTTTCAAATGATGTGAAATTACATCCATTTTGACTACCAAATTGATACTGATGATAAAAATATTTTTTTTTGATGTTTTGGGTTTTTAAATACTTATATGGTTGGACAGGTTTATGGTAACTATTTTTCTAATGGTAATTCTAGATGAGGTTGAGATTTTGGTTGAAAAATTGAATTTTTGATGTTATTCTAATAAGTATTAATAAGGAATATTCGATTAAATGATTCAAAATACTCATGAAAATTAGGTAATTGATCATTGAAATGATATTCAACTAAACATATGTCATAGATCATTTGGATTGGAAAAACTAGTTTTGGATGATTTTATGAAAGGAAAAAGTTATATAAAATATGTCTCATAATATTGATGAGATCAATCATGTCACTCTTGATTAAAAAATTCCATTATATGGAATAAAATGATTCCATGGTGGGTTTAACATTTATCAATCACTTATTTCCTACCTTTTGTGAATTCTGGGCCATATTTTCTATTATATTCCTAGAATTACTAAGAGTATTATCAACTAAATCTCCTCCCATAGAATTATCTATCATAATCGTATCCTTCAAGACTAAACCCTCATATAAATATTGAAATATATGACAATAGGAAATTTGGTGATAATCGTAACTACAAAAAAAATTTAAATTTCTCCAAATAATTTTTAAAATCTCCCATTTTAGCTACCTAATGTAATATATGTTTTTCTAAGTGAGTCTATCCTTGTGGATGGGAAATGTTTTTGTAATAAAATTTTATAGTTAATTAAAATTAATTATTTAAGTAAACTAGGATTATTAAAACCACTCTATAGCTAACAAATATAAGGAAAAATGAGATTCAATCATATTTATTTGGTCCTTAATAAAGTTTTATAGATTAATTTTTATGCAACACATTTGAAATTATTGAATATGTTTCTGGGGGTCTTCACTATAGAATCTATGAAACATAGGTAAGATATGAATTAATCATAATCATTGATAACTTTAATGGGATATGTTATGGGTTTCTATAACTTCCTAGTTAATGTACACCCTCTTAATATTTAAAATGTTTTATTTGGGTTTGTAGGGAGTTATAGATGATCATGTTGATTCTTAAAAATGATTTGTGTTGAGAGTAGTTGTATGAGCTAGTTAAGAGGATTAATAGTGTATTCATGGTGTGAATTATCCTTTGGAAAAATACATGAACATTTATTTTATGTTGTGAATACCATTTAGTACTTCAGTCATATTAATTTCATCAAATTCTCACTTATATTTTTAGTCTGAGATGCTGCCTTTTTTAGAATACATATATCCATATAGAAAAATTTCAGGAGTTAATGATTCATGTTGATAATGGTTTCAATCTAGTTGATTTATTATGATTTACCAATAATTAATTTAATATTATCCTCTTCTATCATCCACTTGAATTGTGGGGATTCTCTAGTAATTATTTTGATTGATTAAACTCTTCTAGAATTCTAATTTGGGTAATTTTATCTTCAACTTTGTTGGTTGGTTTTACCTTGGTATGTGTGATCATTATCATTACACATTTTTCATTTTTATGGGAGTTGGAAGAGGTTTTGGGATTAATTTATGGGATCTTTTATAATGAAATGATTCATTATTGATCCCTTCAAGATCTAGTTTGTGGTCATCTTTTGATGGTTGAATATTGTGTGGGTTGTGGTGCGGTGCATGGTAATATCCCGATATGTGTTTATCTATCTAATAATCTAAAACTTTTATTCATGGAACATGATTCTTTTGTGTGAGAATAAATTTCAAGACCTTCATTCAATTTCCTTTCATCCCTTTCTGAACGATGTATGTGGATGTCATCGTCTCTGGTGAGAGACCCGATATTGAGGAAGTTGGTTCATTCTCTAGACTGTGGGGGTGGAAATTGAACTATATTTATTTATTAAATTGTTTTATAAATGAATTGGCATGATTTTCTATTTTTTCTATTTAAATAATTTTTTAGAAAAGATAATTTCCCCCTCAATTTATTAAAAGTATGTTGTTTTTTAAAGAATTGTAAAATTTATTGTTAACTGGTTTTCAAGGATTTTTTTTGATGGAAAATGGTTTTTTTGAAATGATTGGTAAAATTTTTAAATTCGTTTTAAAATTAAATGATGTATGATGCACATTGGATCATTTATAACTAAGGTGGAATGATCCCTTGTCATGGTTATTATATAAAGACTTGATATGGAATACCTGGATAGGATACAAGTAAGTTTATCTAGATCACACCCCACACAATCCCTTGGGGGGGTGGGGGTCATGATCTTGTATTTTACATTCACAAAGGAAAATGAAATACACTATAGTGAGGTAGGTAGTATTTTGTTAGAAGTGTTTATATATCTAGTGGTGGAATTTTTATACAATTCTCAAATATCACATGGAGTATTTCTTCCAAGATTTAGTAGCCCCTTATGGCTTTCTTTGAATTGTTCTTGTAATTTTTTATACAATTGTTACTATTTTTTATGGAATATTTTTTTGTGGTTGTTTTGTTCACATGACTATATACATATATTCAATTTATCTTGTTTCATGAAGGGTGAAATATTCCCTTCAGATGGTCATACAATGCCTATGGTCTAGTCGCTAGCCCAAGGGGATCAAGAATTCATGTAATGTATTTTGGCAGTCCAATTGGGACACTGTTATATGGATTTTTTCTATAGGGATGTGATAATTTACCATTAGAGCATGGTTCTAATTAATATTGTGAATTTGGTATATAAGAGATAGGATTTTTGGGACATTAGAGGTTGGATTTGGTGAGTGCATGGTCAGAGCTTATTGTGATTGTTCTTAAGTCACTATGGGATGTTGGGATGTGTGTCTCCTGTATTGGATTTTGACTTTTTTCTTATATTTTCATTTGTTATTACTGTTCAAAATGACTTTGTTTGGTTTTTTGGTGCTTTATTTCTTACTTTTGGCATTTAGTAACAGGCATATGAGATTTCTACCATTGGTTCCACTAGAGGGTGTAGTGATAGATTCTACTCAGTGAAACCATCCTTTGTATGATAGTCTTTTAGAGGCTATCATGCAGGCAATTTGTGTCGTGGTCATGAATGCAATGGGAGTTAAAAACTGTGATATTGAGATGAATCCTAGAGCATATTGAGGAATGGATCATGATGAATTGTTCCTACATGAAATCCCCATCATTTATGGGTACGAATTAATCCCAAGAGGTGGAGGATGAGATATAGAATATCAATCAGGTCTTCAACTTGTAGGATACACATGGGAATATCAAGGTGAAGTAAATGATGTTTAAACTCTAGGGTATTAATTAGAGGTGGTGGGATTCTATTTTACTGGGAATCTGACATGTGTTATTATATATGAAGGGTCTGTAGTCCCTTTTCTTTCAATATTATTTCTCGGATTCTCCAATTAAAAAAATATTTTTGGAGTTTCTCTCTTCATAGTAGGGTGATATCTCAGTGTTAGAATACACCAATTTACATGTGGAGGTGTTTTTTTATTCCAAATGTGGTGGTGAATTATTATTTGAATGCTCTTAAAAACATGCAGGGTTTTTGACTAGTCATCTGATCAAAAATATATATTATGAATCATTCCAATTAAGAAGAGAATGTTGATAGGGCTATGATGGAGAAAATAAATATGACTGGTAAGATTGGATACTCTTACTCTTCCCTCCCTCCTAGTGGTAGTTTCAATTATATCAATGTAAGAAAATGAAGTCGTTAGAGAATCACAAGAGTGGTAGGGGTGGCTCTCAATAGAGGGTCTGTATGCACTACCAACAACAACCAATAGTTCCCCTTTATTTTTTTATTTTTTTGGAATGGAATGGAACACATGAAATTATTATCCAAAACCCATTATGGATTTAAATATTTTTGGATTCCTATAGAAGTTTCAAAAAGATATTTATGTTCCCTATTTTATTCATGGTTCTTTTGTTTCAAAGGCCACTTGGGTCCTTTTAGATGAACCCATGTTCACTGTACTTTACACATAGGCCTCAATAGTAATGCACCTTTATGAAGTGGATCATTTTATGGTAGTGGTTGATGTTGGCCTAACTACAGTGAGAGGTACCATTTTATTACATGTTCTTTAAAAAATAATAAATATATAAGTGTCTCATGGTATTTTATATATTCCAATTTTATAGATGATTTAAAACATACAATGAAGCTCATGTTGTTTTTTAATGGAGATGGGGATGCCTCTTGGAAGGATGATGTAGATGAGGTTTCATTATCCTACATGTTCTCCATCGATAGCTGGTGGTGAATTGGTATTGGATTTCTTGTTTCATGATCTAGATACATTTTTCATCGTTATTGGGATGAAATGGATAGCTTCATGTCATGTGGAGATTTATTGTTATCATCGATGGGTTTTGTTCTATATTACTAATGAGAGCTATTGGTTTTTTTAGAGTGGGATCTGAGGTTCATCCATATGAGGCTTTCCAATATAAAGATCATGTGTTTCATTCATTATTTTACAATTGACCATGATGATGTTTCTTCCCTTGGTGATATTCCCTTAGTTGTTGGGGAATTCCCAAATGTCTTCCCAGGTAAATTTTATAGTGTTTATCTAGAGAGTGTAGTAGAGTTATCAGTTTATACGGTTCTAGTTATGTAGCTGGTTTCTTTTCCCTCTTATTATATTGAACATGTGGAGATGATGGATCTCATGATCTAGTTGTATGATTAAATGGATAAAAGGTTTGTTCTCCCCAATTTAAATCTAGGGGAATCCCCTATTATTTTTTCAAGAAGGTGGATGGTTCACTATTTCTTTTTATGGAAAATAAAACTTGAACCTAGTGACTTCTTAGGATTAGTACTATTTTCCTCATGTGTATGACTTATTTAATCATTTAATTGGGGTGAAGTGGTTTTATAATATTGATCTTTAGTCAGGTTATCAATAGATCAGGGTATGGGAGTCTGATATCTTGAATAACACATTATAGAGTAATAATGGACAATATGAATATATTTTAATTCCTTTTTATTTCATTTTTATGGTTTTTATATACTGGATATTCCATTATTATCCTGTCACATTTTTCGTTATAATTGTGGATGATATCGTGGTATATTTGAGATCCGAATGTGAGCATTATTCCCATCTAAATTTATTATTGGGAATTTCATGGATTCATTATTTTTATGGGAATATTTTTAAATGAAATTTATATATCTAATAAGTTATGTTATTAGGTAATGTGATTTTAGAACAGGGTATTTTAATCAATTCTAAAATGGTAAAGGCTATCTTGTCAAAGGAATAACTATGAAATGTCTTTGATAAATTGATATTCCCTCGTCTAGATAGATATTACTGATAATTTTTCCAGTAACTCTATCAATTGATCTTACTAAGTGGTGAAGATCACAGGGGATGACAAATTTCAGACTTATTTTTATGAATTTATATAAATTATGACATCAACTTGTATTTTTATCATTCATGAGACTGATAAAGGGTATGTGGTGTATTGTCATGGTTTTGGAATTTGTATGAGATGTGTGCATATATAGGAGGAACATATCTTGTACTACAAATATCATCAACTTTATCCATATATGATAAATTACCCCATCATTATATAGAGATTTCAACATCTATGCATGCACTTATATGCTAGCGAGACCATATTTTTTGGGAAAAGATCATGGTGTTTTATGATTATAAGATTCCATGTTATATAATTTATCATAATTACTTGAATCTCAAAAAGAGGTGGAGGGTGGAATATATTCAGATGCTTGAATTTGGCATCACCTATACCCCAAAAAAGTGGAAAGTCATTGTTGATTCTCTTTGTAGAAAATTCCCCCCTCAGGATATCCTGGTATTGAATTTGGTGTGGAACCATATATTGCTTTTTTCCTAGTTTCATCTAGATTATCAAAGGATAATTTAGGTATTGTTCTAATTAGTGTTCAATTATGATTATCACTATTTGAGTCTATTATATAGGCTCAATAGTATGATGATGAGTTTAGAGGAATTAGGGAAACATTTTATAGTACGGAGACAATTTCTAGTTTCTCTCTCCCCTCCGATGGAATTTTTCTCCTGGAGTTCACTTTGTTATATTGTCATCGATGAAGAATTATATTTTGTATTATTTTCACAGTTCCTCATGGGAAATTCAACCTGGATCAATGAAGATATATTATGAAATTAGATTATATTTTTGTTATCCAAGTACGAAGTGAAAACTTTATAATTATGTTTCCCATTATTACCATTTGCATTAGATAAATACAGATCACCTAAATCCTTTTGGTTTGTTCCTTCTTCATTTATTGCAAGTTTGAAAATGGGATGTGGTGTCCATGATGTTCATTATTGAATTTACATTGAATCCCTAAGGGAAGAATTATATTTGGGTAGTGAACAATCGATTGATTGAATTATATTAATTTATTCTGATAAGATACACCACCAAAGATAAATATATGGGTAGTATTTTCATTCAAGATATTGTGAGGTATCATGGGTTGCACACTTCCATTGTTTTGAAAAAGGATACCTGGTTTACTTATATATTCTACAAGTGTATCTTATAGGAAATGAGGTTTCATGTGATATTTTTTATTTCATATCATCTAAATATGGATGGTTATATTGACCATTATATTCAGATGAAAGAGGATATTCATCATTCTTAAATCTTGGATTTCAGTGGATAGTGGGACAAACATCTAGGACTGGTTGAGATTACATATAATAATAGTTACCAGCCCTTGATTAAATGGCTCCCTTCAAGGCCTCGTATAGTCTCCCATTTATACCACCTATTTTATTGGTAAATGTAGGAGAGAAAATATTATCGGGACAAAGTATTATTCAGGATACATTAGTGATGAATAATTTTATGAATAGATTCATTGTTACATCTCTGTGTTAGCAGAAATCATATACCGATCATCAACATTGTCCTTCAGAGTTTTGTTGTTAGTGACCGTGTTTTCTAAATATTTTATCATTAGATAGGTCACCACCATCTTGGTAAATATGGAAATATAACCTTGATATATGATAGAATGTTTCATATTATAGAGTATCCTATGTAGGTTGCATAATTATTAGTGTTTCCATATTAGTTGATTAGTATACATGATATTCTCCAAATTTACAAACTCAAGAGGTACAATCATGACCCATCCCATGTTCTGAGATGGGAGGAGATTCAGTTGGAGCCAAATATTTTTGTTATGAAATAACCAGTGGAGATTATTAAATATAAAATGAATGTCTTTAATGTGAAGTCTCTTTTTTTGTCCAATGTGTTGTGGTTTAATGGATTAGATTATCACGAGACATGGGGGACTGAATCAAATGTGAGGGAGAAATAACCTCACCAATTTCTGGATCATCCTTATTTTGTATGATTTTATAGGGATGGAAAATACTATGGGGGGGATAATTGTAACATCTTGGTTATGTAATTATAATATTTTAATGTATAAAATGATATTTTTATGTTCATATTGTGTTAAAAGAAGTCTTGTGGTTTTATAAAAATTAAGCAGGATACGAAATATTACAATAGCTAGTTCTCACCATGAATAGTGTATTAATGATGTGAATTATCGCTAGGAAGAATCTGTGAATGTCTATTTCATGGAATCAAGCCCATTTAATAAGTGAATCATATTCCCATCATGAAAGGCTTTCTTGGGATTTTTTAATCTGTGGTGATGCATTTTTTGCATACATGAAAACATAGAGACTCATGCCAAGAATTGATGATTTAAGACATTAAATGTTTCGTTACAACAATTTTATTACTATTAACACCCGAATCATTTCATATTTTACAATTTTCACTTCCTCTGAAACTGTAGTTTTTCTCTAGGAATATTTGTGTGCATCCAATGCTTTCAGTATTTTCCTTTTAGCACTTTGATGTCCAACATGGCTGGTTGATTCTCCCTTGATAAGTGGGAATTTTCTCTTTCCAAATTATTTATATTTCCAGAAATTATAAGTGGTTTTGAGATTCATTTCTATGATTTTTTATCATGTGAAGTTAATTATTTGACACCTTCTTGATCTTTTGTGTGATGACTTTCTAGAGGTTAGATCTCATGTTGGTTGTGGTGCGATATCTGAGACTCTTGAGGTATGCATTGATATATCTTCTCCACTAAATATTTTGTTAATGGAGCTCAATTCAAATGTTTGAAAAAAAAATTACAAACCTTGTTTTACTTTCCACTTATTCCTTTATATCCATTTATTGTGTATCCCATCTTGTCTGGTGTGGGACCTGAGTTTATGGTCGGTGTTTCTATCTCTATCCTTTGTTGGGTTAACCTTGAATTTTCTTTACTTGGAAAATACATTTATAATTGAAATAAAATTATTATTTACTTTTTTGTGTAAATGGGTTTTTAACAAATATTGGTTTCCCCTAATATTGGTAAAATAATTTTTTTTAATGATTTTTGAAATGAATTAATAACGAGTTATTAGATAATTTTTATATAAATGGATTTATTTAGAACAATTTTTGAAATATATAAATCCATTTAGAAATTATTTTATGTACTCCACACATGGGAGACTTTGTTACATAGGTGGAATTTGTATTTTTTTTTTTGAAATAATCCATTTCTATTGTAAGGGGGTTCAAATCCTATGATGTTTTTACATTCCGAGATTGATATGCATTTGGTTCTACGATATGATTTTACATTGTAAGGGGGTTCAATTTAGGGGGTATTCTTTTTTTACTTGGACCTTGATTCATGGGTAATATGGAATTCTAGTGTGCACTAGTTGTTGATTTATGTATGAATGACCAAGATAGTATGACTATATGATATCATTAATGTGTCTTACCATTATTATTTATCATGAACTATTTTGTATTTTATGTGACACGGTCCATAATGAAATTAATTTTATGGAAATTATGCATTGAAACTATTTTACGAAGAAATATTTTTAGAAGTTTGGAAAATGGGAACCTTTTTAATACAATTTTTATATAAAATTGACCAATTTATATCATTCCTTAATTTCTTTTGATTTGATAATATATGTATAAATTTATATAGACTTGATAAGAAAGGCCTAGGTGTGATCATATTGAGCCTATTTTTCTAAAACCTACAGACACCCTTAAGGGTGTGTTAAAATTGTATTTTATTTTGATTCAAGAAATTTAAACACACTACGTTGTTGAGATGAGGTTTTGTTTAGTTGAGATTTGAGTATCTGGTTGTGACATGGTGGGACATTTCTCACAAATCAGATTAAGTAGTTCTTCTCAGTTTTAGATTTCCTTTGGAGTTATTATTGTATATATACTCAAGGTTTTTTCCACTACAGTTGTTACTCTTGTTAATGTAGTATTTTTTTATAGTTGTTCTTTCCACATGATTTTATATATATTATAGTTATATTGCTTTATGTTGAGTGAAATCATTCCATATGATTGTTTTATGATTCCTAGGATCTAGTTTCCAACTCCTGGGAATCGATAATGCCTTTTTTGTTTATTCACATTCCAGTTTGGAACATAGTTATATGGGGTTTTGGGATTTCTAATTGATAGTTTCTATTTAACCATGTTTTAATTTTCCTATTAAATAATATAGTATAATAATTCCCAAATTTTTCTCTAATGAGTATTACTATAAAGTTTTGTTTTCTATCATGAGTTTTATTTTTTTTTCTTAATATCCAGAGGGAAAACAATGAATAAGAAAATAATCTAAAATTTCTAAAGAAATAGATTATTAAGAAGTATTATTGACAATTATAAAATGAGATAAATTGAAAATAAATTGAAACAAGAAATTGAAAAAATGGAAATAATGTCCAATTCTAGGGATTCTTGTGGATTTTTACCTCTTCATTTCACAAACAATTTTTATACTTATAATTCCCTCGATGAATAACTCATGATCATAAGGAATGTATCCCATCATGTTAGAAAGATAGAGGCCATTAACTAAGATACTATATACTAATCTTTATCCAGTAAGAGTGTGTCGGTGAATATAGAGATCACCGAGCCCATTTACACAGATGATCACTCGTAGTACTCATAATTCTCGATCTAGAATTTATAAATGAAAATTGAGATAATCATATTCTAACTCCTACAAATCCTAATTTAATTAGAATCATACTATTATATAAATGATTTTATTAGAGATATATTGGTCATAGAATGAAATAAAATAGGTAAAATAAATAATAGAAATATTAAAAAACAAAAGTCAATCAGATTTCAATGAATCAAAAATCTATAAGGAATTACAGTTTTAAATTTAACAAATAAACGGTAAAAAATAAATGACTATCTGAATCCTTTAATTTAGTCTACAAACAGTTATCCAATCTTGTTCAATGCGTATCAGGATAATTCACTCTCCATCATTATCTAAGGAGGCACAATATGTGTCCCTCACTAGAATCTCTTGAATATATTCTCTTTCTCCTCTCTAGTCTCCCTCTATTTGTGTTCTCTCCCAATATATTCCTAATTCTATGGTTTTCAGGATTAAATATTCCAAATCACCTAATATCTACAAATATTAAAAGGTGGAAGAATTATTCCTTACATTAAGTTCCTTCAATACTAACACTCAAATAACAATAATCTTTCTCTACTAACTGACATGATAAACCCACATGAAACCAAAATCAAGAATGAGTTTGTTGAACCTATCCATGATCCATATATTATTCAATTCATAATCCTTCATATGTAAATTTGATAATATTCATATCATCTACTCATATCAGTTGATATTGGGGGTTAAGCTCTGTCTCAGATGGAATTTGACATTCTCAAAAAGCTAAATCCCATTCATAGTTTCCTCAGGAACAATCCCTTATGTGGATTAAATCAATGAAAACCATCATGAATTTAAATTAGGTTAAAATAAATTACTATATGTTTAAATATATTATCATATCAAATTTCTTATTTGAATCCACTACCACTATATTTTGGTTATGTTAGAATTTCCTACATAGAAAAATGGGCTACGTAAAAATTCATTTAAGTGGCGGGTCAGCTTGAGAAATTTCTAATCTATCATGTTGCGATTGAAAATTCAGCTACATTGTCATTATGAACATTTGTAAACATCACTAACATAATTTTTAGATAACATATATATTAAATTTATGCTCTAAATATTCATTTTCATGGAGACATGGGGTATTTGAATTTGACTAAGTAGCAATGTTGGGTACATGAATTTACCAATTCAGATCTCCATCAGAAAAATTCCTATGACAACCATTAAATAACATGACCTAAAAATATTCAGTTGTGTATAAATTCATCTACATGGAATTTCTCATATAAATCTAATTCAAGGAATATTTGAAAATAAATGATTTAAAATGAAAAATAACACTTTAAAATGAATTTATCAACAATTCATATATCAAATTTAATTCCAATAATTAATAAAAATTGATAACCATGGAGTATAAAATAATTTGATCCCAAAATAAGAAAAAACATCAAACACATAAAATCATAATAATTATAAAATTATTGATTTAATTATATTTTTTACAATCAAATAATAAAAATTAAAAAAATGAATTATAAGAACAATTTATCCATAAATATATGATTAAATAATAGAAAAGAAGAGGAAAAAACAATGAAATAGAAAAACAAAATTTTAGAAAATTGTATTTCTAAAATTTATTTGAAAGGAGGATTTGATATGGTAGTTTTAAAAGAAAGGTAATATATTTAAAACATTTTTTGTAAATATTTTTTTATAAACGAGTGAGTGGTTTATTAAAACATATATATATTTATATTTTTTTTGGAATTATCATATGTATAAAAGTTTTTACTAACATTAATTCAAACTATTATAAAATAAAATATCTTTTTATTGAACGGCATAAACTATTTGGTGAAATCAACTTGATCTTGGTTCCACTCACACCTTGCATAAAACATTCCGTGTATGTTTCTCTTATGGTTACATTTTAGGTGCCTTGTCTCTCGTCATCCTCACATTGAGTGTTTCAGTTATTTTGTATTGTTATTATTGGTAATTCAGTGACCTGGGGTTATAAAGAAATGGTTGGTTACAGTTTTATTTTATTTTTTATTTTGGTATATTTTAATATCATCCAATATAGCTTAGTACTTGTGTAATTTATTTCTTTATGTGATTCTTTATATTTTGGTTTAGTTATGTTATGATTTTATATTATCGATTATAATGTGAAATTAGTTTGGATATTATTTATTTTTTTGTTATATATATTTATATTAAAATATGTTTGATATATGGACCAATAATGTTGGATAACCAGGTGAAATCCATGTTGTGATTTTTATTCCGCAAGAAAAAAAGCATTCCCCAAGGGGGTTTTGTGATACCCAAGAACTAGTTTCCAACCCAGGGGATTTGGAATTCCCATTAGACTAATGTCAGACTAGATCAAGTGTATATTCACATGGATGCTTGGGATGGTTCATAACATGTTTTATATATATGAAAATAAAAATCATAAACATCATCATGATTCGACCTAGAATTATTTTTAATGAGAAATTTCAATGAACTCTAAAATTTATAACCATTGGAGGTCTTATCCATTAACTAGAACATTTAGTGAAGTTCATTCTCTAATTTCATTTAAATAAATTTGATGAAGGTAGAGGCTATTTATAAGTTATGATATTCCCGTTATACCATTGATTATTGGTATATTTTATAGTAAAAAGATTACAAATCATGTTTTATATCTCCACACACTTCAATTCATGTAGATATAATGAAGAATTTATTTCTAATTCTGTAAAAATATTGATCACACACAAAAACATAAAAATATTATATAAAATAATATGAATCTCAGTTTTGTAGATATAATTCACTCTTCATCATTATAAATATAAACTACCTATTTAAATAATGGTAAAATAAAAAATATAATCAATTTTATTTTTCTACCAGGAATCACCTTACTAATTGGACAATTATTCAGGAAAATTCAGAAAATTTAAAATGTTATGAGTCATGATTATTGGTAAAGGATTTTAATGATCCCAAAATGTTATAACTATTGGTTATGTCTGCTAATGATTAAATGATTCATTAAATGTCATCAACAAATTTAATTGCAATAAATCTTACATAGGTGTAATATTCTTATATATTGAGTTAATATATCATTATCATTGATTATTGATAGATTTCATTTAAATGGTATTTGAAAAAGAATTTGTGATTATATTTTCATTATCTTTTGACCCATGTGGGTTATGTAAATAAATATATATATTTTTTCTAATTCTATATAAATTTATTAGAATATTCTTTATTTTGAAAAAATTTATATAAAATATATTAAACTATGATCACATATATTTAAATCATTCTATATTATTATAATTCTGAATTATTAATTTAAATAACGATAAAAATTTTATGGATTTTATTTTATTACCTCGGACCACCATACTAATTTGAATATTGCATGTGTAAAATTCATAAATTTAAAGATATTGAGTCAAGATTATTATAAATGGTGAATTCCAATGAAATCGATTATTTCTAACTATTAGTGGTTTTTTGCAATGGATATAAAATTTAGTGGAGTTTATCAAGGAATTTCACTTAACTAATTTTCCATAGTTGGAAACTAACTAAAAAATTTAGTCCCTCCCTTTATAATATTGATTATCTGTGGCTTCATATCTCAACTACAATTTATTGACATATAATTTCTTTTTCAAATAATAGAAATTATACATCAGACTATATAAATATAGAAAAATTTAATACTATATATTGAAATTTTATAACATAATTATACATATTTAATCATTATTATAAATGGAACAATTCATTAAAATGAAGTTAAAATAAAAAAATTATTTAATTTTATTTATCTTCCATGGGAAACCTTACTAATATGATAATTATTGTCTAAAAATCATAAATTTTAATATGTGTCGAGTCAAGATTATTGGTAATTAAAAAATATCAATAATGTCATTTTGTATGTATCTATGGTGTTATCCAATGAATAAAAAATTTATATAATTTCATCATCAAATGTCACAAAACTAAATCCATTGGGAAAAAATACTTATAAATCAAGTCCTTATATCTATTTTATTAATTATTCATAACTTGTGTATAAAAAATATTTGAAAATTAATTCAGTATTCATCATGAATTATATCTCAACATATTAGGTGATGTGTCCCAATATTTCAACATTTTATCTCTTTAAACATAGCACCACTGGGATGGAAACTAGAAGATAATATTTATGTATATATGAAAACAATGATAGACATTACATCAATATGTAACCTCTCATTTGTTAGGAATGAAACAAATCCATAATATGAAATATTAACACCATCAACCATTTATGTAATAATGAATGAATTCTACATATCTTTATATTGTAATAAGATATAATAAAACCAATAAAAAACATATATGATTGAATAATTCACTAAGAAAAATATAAATGAACAAAAATCCCATCATGAGAAATACCTAAGTAACACTTGATTGTAACCACAACTGACTATCGCTATGTTCAAATCATAACAAGGAGTCTCCCAATAACTCTTATTAATTTGTACGAACATAAGATAAAAAATGAACATGCTGGCATTCGTGGGTGAAAAATAATAATCATTGATGACATCTCATGCAATGAATATATCTCTATATAAAACTATTAAATTAGTACATTATAAATAAAATATATGTAAACCAAACCGACAACCTAAACAGGCAATGTGTCAATACTTTTTCTACCAAAAACAATATCCTCATTCATAGTTTGAATCATATTTAAGCTAGCACTAGTTCACCAAAACAACAATCACCAACTAAAAATGTTAATATATATATATATATATCAAAATCCATATAAAACTATAATGCATGGACCCATATGAATAGTGTATATATCAAAAGTTTATAAAAATATTTTTTTTAATTTATAACACTCAATAAATGTTCATAACCTCATAAATTAATTGAATGTTCATCACCATCCATAATAGCAATGAACGATTCCAAAAATACTAACTATATTGAATAACTTGTCCTAGAAACTAATTATTTTCATACACAAGGCCTTGAATCCCATAAGGAACTCCTCATGCAACATCAATGCTTGCAAATATTTCTGAGTTATGTTTTCACACATCCAAATAAATCATATTATTCTAATAAAACTGTTATCTAAATAGAACAAAATAATCCTTTTAATGAAACTATTTACTCAAGAAAACATTTATAATGGTACATACAAAATTTTATTGAGTTGATATATAATGAACCATCCCAGGATAACCTTCCATATCTCCCAAACCTACTTTCCACTAGGCTCAAAGAGCATTGTAGATCCCTAAAGGATGATAACCACTTCCTGAGTATCAAGGATATGCACTTGGGAATGGATTTTGAGACACCTCAGACCCACACTCTCATGTCTGGTTCTAAAAAAAATCTCTTCAATCTAACTACAATACTAAGTGAAATTTTCAAATTTATAATTTCATATTTTATACATTAGATTCAATGTTTAAATATTACATTTCAAAAATAATTTCATAATACCAATACTAAAAATTTTTATTCAATGATCAACTATTTAAGAGACTTATTTAATAAAACTTATGGAAATTTATTTATTATCAAACCCCTCTATAATCCTCTCAAGACTTATCATAAGTTAGTGTAATCATCAATGCCATGGAAATAGAAACATAATAAAGTGGTGAGAACAAATTATCAGTAATAGGAAAAATTATCAAGATTTCATCAAGGGTTATAATAATATGGGAAAACATGATAATTATAGAAATATTTAATTGAAAATGTCATTGATCAATAAGAGTTATCATTTTATTCTGATAGAATAACATGTACCTATAGTGATTAAAAATATACCTTGGAATAAGAGTGTGGAATAATCAGATAATAAACCTGATCCATGGATAAAAATGATGGATATTCACTAAAATTAGTAAGCTCTGCACTTTAGTAGAGTTTATAGAAAACATGGATGGTATTGAATGCTCATTTTTTCAGGAATGTGCTATATGAGTATTACACATCCCTCCCCACATGTTTTTCATTAGACAATATTTATTTTTTAATGGATTATAATCATTTCATATTATCATTGAATTATTTTAATTAAATAATATTATGGTGCATATGAAGGGTAATATATGATAATACTCAAGTATAGTTCTTAATTTATGAAGAATCATTGGATATCACCTATAAAATGGAGAAATGGTTCATCATTTATATGTGGATTGATTGGATTCCTACATAGATGATGATGATGATAAATAATTATATATAAATATTTTTACAATATATTTATTTTCAAAGCATTGTTTATCTCTCCCTAGAAGGTGAGAGAATCCCTTTTAGTGCTTTGGGTATCCTATGATAGATATCATGATCTATTGGTCAATTTATTCCATCAAAGGTAGTATGAAAAGATATGTTTCTCATGTGATCATTATTTAATGTTATCACTACAAAAAGTAATAATAATCTCTTTATAAATCAATAACATGTATTATAGAGACCCTAGAAATTAACACATAATTTTACATGATTTTTAGCATAATTAAACCTCAAATAACAAGCCAATGATCATTAACTCTAGTGTATTTTGAAGAAGAGGTATATAAATCTGTAAAATTGGGACTAATTTTTTTATTTATTTAGTATCCATTTTGATCTCCTAACATACATTAATACCTTACATTATCATAGGATACCTTGGATAAAAAATGAATAAAGGGATGGTCTTAAAAGCACAGTAAGGGAATAAAAATAAGAATAAATCATAGAACTTGGTTTAGAAGGCATAACATAGGGATATAAAAATGCATGGAACCTAAGGAATCATAACATATAGAACATGTGATATTATAATCATGGATTCATAGTGATTTGGCAGGAATACAAATAATTACTTTAGAATGATTCATTGCTCGTTGAATATATAGGAGCATGAGTCAAGGATCGTTCCATGTAGAGGATCACAATTAAAGGATTACCAGCAAGACTATTTCACATAGAGGATGACTCAAGGATAACCATGAAGACCATTGCACATAAAATATAATTTGACTAAAAATTACCCAGTTCATTTGAACACTATCAAGGTTCACCAATCATAACATGTTCATGATTATGCTTTCAACAAAAAGAATCATACATAATTAATCAAACATAAACTTAAGGGTTACCCATAAGGAGAAATGGATATCCTAATCATGTTAAAAGCATAATAAACGGAGTATCCTTAAAGTGTCCATGAAAAAAATCAATTTAATCATATATGGACTTTTATAAAGGAATATATACATATATCATTATAAGTGATATCAAAATAAAGTTAAAAGAGTGTTTAAGAAGATTTAGAAATAATACATTTTAGTGCGGTTTTATGGAAAATACTAAGATCATTTAAAAAATTCAAAAATATTTTATACAAAATCATAAGTGAACCAATAATATTTTCATTATAAAAATGATTGATTTTATAAAAAATAATTGTCTCTTAAAAAAATATTATCGAGTGCCATTGGAAATGGGTATGAATTTGGGATGTTCCTTTAAAACGGCTTACAAACAGGGCTGTATTGAGAAAGAACATGTATATCCCTAAAGAAGGAGGAATAAAGTATATTTATAAATTATTTTTTAACATTTACTTAGTATATGATTTTAATTAATAGAAAATAAAATTTCATTTGGGTAAAATGAGAGGAATAGAACCTAAAGGAATAATGGAGGTTTTCAAAGAACCCCTTACCTTATCTTCCAAATAGTTCCCCACTTGATCTTAAGGTCCTTAATATTAAAATTTTATTCATAAAAAATAATCAAAAAACCTTTAATACATTAAATTTATTTATTATAATTTATTTTACTTCTTTTTTACCCTTTTCATGAGTTATAATCTTCATTTTTATCGTTCATGAGGGCTTGTTTTCTTAATTTTCATGATCAGATTACTTATATAAGTTTATCGATGTTCAATTAAAATGGATATTGAAGTACATAATTGAATTTTAAAGTAATTAATGATCATAAAAAATGTTTAAATATTATATAATTCATTATTTTTTTCGGTGAGGATGAATCATTAGATATAATTTTAATAATAAACGTTTAGATTATTTTGAACGGTTTTAATCACAATGATCTTGTTTTGTTTTATTATTTCAAATAATGCATGTACTATGACTTCAGAACATTAAATACATATACTAAGATCTGGTTCAACCATGAAAATGGATTCATGAATATCCATGACGATGGTAATAGAAATTGAAAACCCGTCATCCTTGAACGCAATAAATTAACACATCTCAGACGATACTTCATTTTTAGCATAAAAGGAGGGAAAAAGAGAGATTATGATGAATTATTATATAATCATGAAAACATTATAGAAAATTTATGGTACTGTAGTTATCATAATATATGGATGAGGGTAGGTGTGGAGAAGATAGAAATTAAAGGAACATGAAATGAAATTGAATGAAAATTTAAGAGAGTTAAACCTCTTTATTCATTCATTTCAAGAACCACCATTAGAGAAATTTTTTGGTGTTTTGTTAAGAATAAATTCTCTTATTAGTTGGGAAGGATCTTGGGATTATATTTGAGATGAATTTGGAGAAGGATCAATGCTTGATAGGTGTGAGGAGAAGAGGTGGCAAGGGGTTCTATTTATAGTGGGGGAGATGGGTGAATTTTTAGTATGTAATTCATTAGTTTATAATTTTTCCCAAGAAAACAAATAATGATAATTATTTAGAGTCATTATAGTAACATGAGAATATAATTTTGAAGAAATTTTGATTACATATGTAGAATATCATCCATGATTCAAAAATTCATGTTTTTTGATAATATTTTAAATTATCATATTTTACTACTCACAAAACAATTCATATATTTTAGAAAAATACAAAAAACAATTCACCCTATACATTTTTTGGTATGTATAATTTAAAAATAAACTCTATTTTTTGAATATAATTTTATATGTTTGATAAATTCAATTTTTAATTACAATAATAATTTAGGTGAAAATACATATTTTTATAATTATAGTAGATTTTATAACCCTTTGATAAACTAACTAAGGTATCAAAAAATCATTCTACAATCATAATATATCAATATATTAATTTATAAATACATTTTATGAAAATAAATTTTATTTTAAATAATTAAATTAATCAAAAAAAGTGTAATTAAATATTTATGACTTACAAATAAACCAACACTTAATTAATAATTTTTAAAATATTTATTTACTAATACATTCATATAAATAAATCATATTTTCCCTTATAAGATGGATAAATCTTATTTATAATTTTATTGGTGAGGTTACTATTTATTTGTTGGGTTTACTATTCATTAGGGTCACATTACTATTCAAAATTTCAAGTTACTATTTCATTGGTATATATTCCTTAACATCTAGAAATCAATTTTATTTCATTATTTCATCATTTATAAGGTCCTTATTGTGTTCATAATATGATTTTGTGTGATTATACTATAAGAATTAATTATAAGAAATGAATTTCCATTGATAAAACTTTGGGTCGTTACGTTCTTACCCCTTAAGAAATTTCTCAATTAATATTTTCCATTAAATTATATGATAGAAATCAGTTTTAGTACTTCTCCATTATTTCTACTTCAGGTTCCCATGTTTTCTTTTCATTCTTATGGTTCCACCATATTACATTGACCAGGATAGTAGTCTTATTGAATAGTACTTTATCAATATAATCCAAGATCCTCACTAGCTAATCCTTATAAGAATGATCATTCTCCAACCATACCACCTCTGATGTTTGTACATGTGATGGATTTGGCATGTAATTTTTTAAGTGAGATTCAAAGAAGAAATCTTGTACTTTAGACATGGTAGGTGGAAGTGCTAGTCGATAGGCAACAACATCGACATGATCAAGGATCTCAAAAGGGATGATGTACCTATGACTTAACTCCCCTTTATTCCTAAATCTCATGAATATATTCAATAGAGATATGTAGAGGAATACCATGTATCCATCTTTGAACTCAAGGCCTCATTAATGACTGTCTACATAACTCTTATATTGAATTTGGGCTACCATGATGTGCTGTTTAATAGTTTTTACCATTCCACCATTTCTTCAACCATTTTAGGATCTACCATCTTACGCTCACAAACTTCATCCCTACATACTATCATTCTACACCTTTTCCCATAATGAGCATCATATGGAGTTATTTCGATGCTTGAGTGGAAGCTATTGTTGCAATAGAACTCAACTATAGGTAGATGTTGGTCTCATCCTCCTTTAGATTTTATATAACATGCTATCAACATTTCTTATAGGTTATAAATAGTTCACTCAGATTATCCATTAGTTTGAGGTTTATTGGATATACATAAGTTCAACTAAGTGCTTAGAGCATGCTGGTGACTATTCTAGAACATCGAGGTGAATGTTAGATCACAATCAGATATAATTGATAGTTGTACTCCATGAAACCTTTCCACTTATTTGATGTATATCTATAGATGTTGATCCAAAGTTAATTCCTCTCAAATTATTATAATGTGATATATCTCTGAAAAATGAACCACAATAATCCATATATAATTGTTTCCTCTAGATGTATTTGGAAGTCCGATGACAAAGTCTATGGTGATGTTTTCCCATTTCCATGCATGAATTGGTAATGGTTGAATCAACCCTTTTGAATTTTTCCTTTCAGCCTTCACCTACTGACATATTAGGCCATCTAATGTATATTCAACAATATCCTTCTTCATATTTTCCATCCAATAGTTCTCTTAGAGGCATGGATACATCTTTGTGCTCCCTGGGTGAATAGAGAAGGTTGTGCTATGGGAATCATTCAAAAGATACTTCTTTATATATCGATTATATGGTACACAAAATTGTGAACCAAATATTATGATTCCCTCCTCATTCATTTATAACTATGATGACTTCCCATTTTTCATATCATTCACTCTTTTTGAAGTTTCACGTCATTTCTTTGAGAATAATTTATTTTCTACATGAGGGATGGTTGAGTAGTGATTTAAGAAATGTTTGATGATGTTCCTTCCATAATGATTATCATTTACATCTTTTTAAGGTCTATGAATATTGGATCCTTCTCAATTATCATCATTTATAAAGATGCATGATGCTTTCTATTAAAATCATTTTCCACCTTATTTTCCTTAGAAGAATGATAGTGCATTAAGATATCATAATACTTGATGAGATATAACCATATTCTCTAGTAAATATTAAGATCATTCTATTTGAATATATTTTTAAGACTGTAGTGGCTAGTATATATCTCACACTTCTCCCCATATAGATAGTGCCACTGGATTTTCAATGAAAAATATCAGAGATTCTAGCTCCATATCATTCATGGGATATTTTTGTTTAATAATTTTCAACTTCTGAGAGGCGTAGGATACAAATTTAACAATTTTTATGTATACACAACCTAATAATTTCATTGAATCATCACTATAAACCCCACGAAGTTCTCTAATTTTTCGGAGAGTGAGTATTAGCACAGTGATAAGCCTATTTTTGATATCCTTAAATATTTCCTTGCATTCAAGAGTCCAAAAAAACATTAATCCCATACATGTATACTTGGTTTTTGGGTTTGAAAATCATGATAAATTATTCACTAATCATCAGTAATACATATCTAGATAGTGGAAACAACGGATCTCCATTATAGATGTGGGTATGGGCCACTCTTTAATTATATTTTTCATAGAAGGGTCCACAAATATCCATTTATTGGCGATCACATTCCCTAAGAATGATATTTTATTCATCCATAACTCATATTTAATGTAATTTGAATAAATATTTTCCTATCATAAAGTCTATAGAAGAGTATTCAACTTCTTCTCGTATTCCTTCATTCTCTTAGAATATATTAGAATATCATCGATAATAACTACCAAAACTTATCGATCTAAATACTCTATTCATTAAATTCACGAATAATGATGGAGCATTAGTGAGTCTAAAAGGCATAACTATGAACTCAAAGTGTCTATACATTTTTTTAATGGTTGTCATGGGAATATCTTTCTTCCTCAACATTAATTGGTGATAACCCAATCGAAGGTCCACTATAGAGAAATAACTGACCCCACTTAGCTGATCAATCAATTCATCTATCTAATACAAGGGATACTTGTTCCTTATCATTATTTTATTAAGTCAATGATAATCGATGCATATGGCCACTGATCAATACTTCTTCTTGATGAAGAGGACTGACACACCCAATAGTGAATCACTCAAGTGTATGAAACCCTTGTAAAGATTCTCATATAAATGCTTCTTTAGCTCTTCTAGATCTACGTTGAACATTATATATGCATTATTTGATATAGTCAAATATCAATAAAAAAGTCCAATTGAGATCTCAATATCTCGGTCAGGCAGAAGAATAAAGAATTTTTCACGGAATACATCAGTGTATACCCTTAAATGGGAATGTCTTTTATGAAGATTATCCCCGTTATATCAATCATTTAAGGTATATATGTTTTCTCATATGGAATTAATATCCACACTTGAGGAAAAGATTCTAATGGAGATTCATCCTCCTATATTCATTTCTACAGAATTGGAGGATGCTTCATGATGAGAAATGTGATCTCCCTTCCCCAAAAGATAATGTTGGATTTGTATAATTTTAGTAAATCCATTCCCAATATATCATCCAACTCCACCAAAGAGAGTATGACAATATTCGTTGGGAGATTTAGTCTACATACTTTAACCGAGGAGGAGTAGTATACTTTAGATATAATAATTACCCCATATTCTATTATCATTGATAACTAAACATTGAAATTTTTATGTGGTGATTGAATAGTTATACTTAAAATAAAAGATGTGAGATAATTCATAGAACCAAAATAAAATAGTACATTATCTATTCTTGAGGTAATAAATATTGTACCTTTCAAAACATCATGGTCTAACTCCACCTCTACAGTAGGGATAACATATTCCCTTCCTTTATTCCTTGGAGGATGGGGTAGATTCTCTTCGGTAACCCTGGTCTTATGGAATTGGTTTAATAAATTCTCATCTTACATGTAGTCGAAACACTGCACTAATGGTTGAGTGTTGACTTAATTATTCTTTTCTTCTTTCATATTTGTTGAATTATTCAAATCCCTTTGGCCGTTCTTATCCACATACCCCATTATTCAACATTTGATGCATTTCATAGTTCCCCTCAGATAGTTACAAGGATTATTCTTCCCAAAAAAATTTCACATGGGATATTTGGGATACATTACATCCATGGATTTATTTTCTAATCCACCCATATTAGACTCAATTTTCTAATTTTTTGTCACTAGGACCATAAGACTATTGAGGGTCTTTGACTTCTATTTCAAACATGATGGAACAACATAAAATCACTTCATCACATTAAAAGTTTGAATCCCAACATATTCTTGTAGACACATATTTAGTATTCTAAAGAAGTTATCCACCTTAATTTTGTAATTCATGATAATTCTAGAGGTGTATATTTCAATCCTTGTAATTTTTTATTCATACACCCCAATAGAATCATCTTACTTCTACTCAAGTATGAGGAAATCTCTCTCTAATTTGAGATGAAGGGTTCATGGAAAATATTTATTGAAAAATAATTTCACAAATTCCTCCAAATTTGTGGAATCAATTACCTCATTAGACTTTGTATTTTTCATTAGCGTCCACTACTAATCAGCTTCCTCAACCAAACGACGGACCTCCAGTACAAATTTCACTTCCTCTGAGCTCCTGATGACATATAATATCCTTTAAAGGGAGTTAATACATTATTTCATGAAGAGGGTATCAAAATATTCAATAATCATGGGAAATATTTTCTGGAGGAATGACTCAATGAAATCATTCCCATTTTTAGAGACGTAGGGAGTTCCAAATGATTCATGTTATTAATCATAACTAGATATATTTGAGTGAGAACTATCATATAGTTTTTAGAAGTCATTATCATCATATAGATAATTTCATTAGTGAAATCATCACATTTACCATCACATTTATTATTACAATGTGTTCTTATATTTCCCACAATTAACTATGAAATATAAAGTTCAATTCGGGGTCTTCAATACTTAGCAAATAGGCATATAAAATGTGAACTATAAATATAAATGGATAAACTTGTTAAATAAATTTATATCTTAACATGTTATTCCCTAGGTTTCAATATAGGTTATCCTTTATTTTTTTCTTAACATATATTCTTATGGGATTTTTTTTCCTTTAATAAGGTTCATAATGAGGTTATATATTTACCAAATCATATCCCTTGTGAATGTCAAACTAGGTGCCCAGTAAGGCCCAATGTCATGTACCAGGTCACACTGAGTCAAGCCCAAAACACCTTGTCAGAGTTGTTACTCCTATGTATATCTAGGCCAAAATGACATCCACTTGTAGTATCTAGACATTGATTCATTTTCATGTCAAGCCAATTATTCTTTACATTACAAAATTTTGGGATGTTTTCTTGTACTTATTCATATCCCTAAGGTTCTAACAATAGTTATCTATTCCTAATCACTAAAAATAACAAAACCTTCCTATAATAACAATTATAGTGACCCTAGCCTTTATCACATAATGTTAGATGATTTTAAGCATAAATAAACCACAAATTAGAATCCAGGTATTGTAAAGTCTAGTGTCTTTGTAAGACTCGGTAAAAAATCTAAAAACATGGGACAAATTTTATTATTTATTTTTCAACCATTATGATATCCTAACATCATTTGAACTCATACATTAGGATATGATAATA
This sequence comes from Viscum album, assembly GCA_963277665.1. Taxonomy (NCBI): domain Eukaryota; kingdom Viridiplantae; phylum Streptophyta; class Magnoliopsida; order Santalales; family Viscaceae; genus Viscum; species Viscum album. The sequence goes on from OY728133.1 coordinate 1,976,160,675, forward strand.
TGGGGAAAACATGAGGAAAGGGATGATAAAAAATCCCAGTAAGGGAATAAACACAAGAATAAATCTTAAAACATTGGTTAGAAGGCATACCATAAGGATAAAAAAAGCATGGAACATAAAGAATCATAAAAAACAGAACATGAGATCCTTTAATAATGGATTCATATTAATCTATAATAAACATAAAACATGATGTAATCAATATTCATAGATCATTTGATATATAGGATCATGAGTCAAGGCTCATTGTACCTATAGGAGCACAAGTCTAGGCTAGCCTTCAAGACTGTTTCACAAAGAGAAAAATTCGAGGATAACCACCAAGACTATCACACATAATGTCTCATGATACAATAAATTAACTAAATAATTGGAGTGATATCTGATCACACCTATCGTAACATGTTCCTAAATATTCTTCCCATATAAGGAATCATACATAATTAATCAAACTTAAACGTAAGGGTTTCCTATTGAGAGAATTGGGTATCATATTCATGTCAAAAGAATAATAAATGGAACATCGTAAACATTTCCATATTAAATAATACATGAAAATTCAAAAAATAATATAGCCATACATCATGATATGTGATGTCAAAATAAAGTAAAATGTTGGTTAAGAAATTTTAGACATAAAACATTTCAGTGCGGTTTTAATGAAAATACTAAGAGCATTTAAGGTGGAAATTGAATAATATTATATTTGAAACAAGAAGTGAAAATGGAAAGTTTTCATAATAAAAATGAGTGATTTTATAATAATAATGGTGGGTTAATATTGATTATTGAGTTTACTTTAAAATGGTTATGAATTCAGGAAGTTACCTTTAAACGGCTTTCTTATCAGGATGTATCGAGAAGGAAACATTTATATCCTAGAAGAAGGAGGATGAAAGGATATTGATACATGCTTTTGGATCATTTACATAGTATTAGAACGATTTAAATAAAAATAAAATATAATTTCATTTTGGTAAAAAGAGTGGTAGAGAACCTGAATGAATATTTGAGGCTCAGGAAGAATCCCTTTCCTTGTCATCGACACAGTTGCACACTATATCTTAATATCTTGAATAATAAAATTAGATTCATTAATAAATAATTCAAGAACATTTTATTCTTGTTATTTAGTTGTTATAATTTTGTTTAGTTATTTTATTTTCTTTTGATGAGTAATAATGATCAATTTTAAAGATCTTGAGTGTTTTTTTCTTAATTTTTTGGATTGAATTGCTTAAATAAGAGTATGAATGTTCATGTAAAATTAAAATTGAACTCCAAAATTGATTTTATAAGTTATTAATGAAAATGAAAAAAATTTAGTGATCATATAAATAATTTGGTTATTTTTTGTGAGGATGAATCATTAGATAAAACTTTAATGATAAATACTTGGATTAGTTTGAGCGATTTTGATCATAATGAAGTTCTATTGTTTTATTATTGTACATCATGAGTGTATAATGATTCTAGAACCATAAATAAATATATTTTCATTTATATCAACTATAAAAATGGTGTCATGTCCCACCTTGAAGATGGAATATATATTTAAAACCTACCATCCTTGATTGCAATAAATTAACACATCTCAGATGATATTTTATTTTTAGTATAAATGGAGGAGGAAAATAGAGATGATGAAGAATTATTAAATTAGCATGATAAAATTGAATTATATTTTAGCTACTGGATTTACCAAACCATTTTGATTAGGGTGGGTGATTATTGAAAAGAAAATAAAGGAACTAGCAAAAAAATTAAAAGCAATCGGAAGAGGAATTTACCTCATCATTACTTCTTCTTAAAAGCCTCATTTGGAGAATGATTTTAGTATTTTGTTATGAAAAAAATATCATAAACATGAGGGAGGGGCTTGGGAGGATTTTTGAGCAGTATTTGGATTATTATGAAGGCTTGATATGTGTGAGGAGAAGAAGTAGTGAGAGGTTGTATTTAATGTGGGGGAGAGGGGTGATCTGTCAATATTTAATTCATTAGTTTATTATTTTGCTGAAGACAAGAAATAGTGGGGATTATTGAGAATAAATACAGTGACATAAGCATGTTAATTATAAGTAATTCTTCGTACATCAATATTACATCATCAATGACTCAATAATTCACATTTTTAGACAATATCGTAAATTATCATATTTCACTATTAAAAAAAATCTAGTATTTCAAAAAAAAATACTACATATTCACCCTAACAATTTTTCAACATTTATAATTGAAAAATGAAATCCATTTTTTAAAGAATGTTTTATAATGACGAGAAATATAATTTTTAATTAAAATCATAATTTACTCAATAATACATATTTTTAAATTGTAACTGATTTTATAACCCTTTGCTAAATTAACTAAGGTCTCATAAAATTATCCTATAATCATAAGAAAAAAAATATATTAATTTATCAAAACATTTTATGAAAATAAATTTTCTTTTGAATTATTAAATAATTAATAAAATTGTAATTAAATATTTTTTGACTTACAAGAATACCAACACATAATTAATAACATTTAAAATAGTTAGTTACTTATACTATGATGTAATTACATGTCATGACCGGTCCTCAGGGCCCGTGCCGTGACTACCCCAAGCCCTCCTTCCATAGGCCAGGGGCTGGCGACTAGCACCGAAGGTGTAAATCCCGATAACTGGGAAGGCATTGCCTTTATAAAAGTAAACAAAATACCATAGAGTACAAGCGGAAGCAAAACAATAAGTACAAAAGAAATGCTGAGAAGTAAATGGGACAGAATATAATCCCAAAAGAAATTACAACTACAACTGAACAAGGTACAACAGCAAAAAGACAAACAGCTGGAAGAAGAAACCAGCTCCTGGGTCGTCCTCCTCGGATCCTACCTGAAGGGTAGGTACAGATAGCCTCCTCCACACTCTCGTCCGTCAACCTCCTCTCTGTGTAGTCTCTTCATGTAGTCCACCTCTGGGTACTGGCTCGTCGTGTAGTCCACCTCCGGGTACTAACTCGTCATGTAGTCCACCTCCGGGTACCGACCAGTCCTCGAACACTCGGCCTCCGTCAGCACTGCCCGTCGTCTGCAACCAACACAACGAGGTGCGGGCATAGCCCGTGCAGGGGTGAGTATAAAGATACTCAGTAGTGACCCCGAGACCCTCAAGGTCTCACTAAACCAACAAGGATAACCACAACAAGATCTCAACAGATAACCTCTACATAGATATATGCCCATACATATACCTAAGTTATCAAATAACCCATCTCAATCATGAGGAAACACAAGGATTGTGAAATCAACGGATAACCACTACCCAGGTATATGACCATACATATACCTAAGTTATAAAGCGACCCATCACAATCATGAGGAAACACAGATATCATTGACTCAGCTCAAACCAGGATTTTCATTATCGAAACCGTAACTGCTGAAGAGCTCCGTATCTGTAGTGTACAGTGGACCTGTCACGACTCCGAGGTACTGCTCTCTAACCTAGGACTGCTGAGGTACTCCTCCTGTCGAGTACCGCTGGTCTGCGGCCAACTACCGGGTGCTCCGTCCGCTGTGGGTATGTCGCCAAATATCGGGCGCTCCCCCTAATAGCCTACAGAGGTACTCCTCCTGTCGAGTACCGCGGGTCTCCGTCCAACTACCGGGCGCTCTGTCCACCGTGGGTCGGTCGCCAAATACCGGGTGCTCCGTCCACTGGGCTAGTCGACTCACTCCAAGTCGAGTCGGTCAAGCAGTCGTCATGTCTCAGCCGGCTACACGATCTCCGTACTCCGTACACTCATCTCCAGGAGGGTCTGCTCCACGAGCTACAGGTTGATAATACAAGTATCACAAAGTCCCACAAAGAAGTATTTCAAAGGATCGCCCCATCATAGGGGTCTTAACGCAACAGACGGCACGTCAATCGGACGCCCGGTCTGTGAGTTATTAGCCTTTTCGTCCCTGGGGCCCGGTTCGTTTCGTGTACGAACCAGTCTGGCCATAACTCAACTATACCCCGAACACTCATAGGGTATTCTCATAGGGACTATTTCTCAACATGATCACCAACGCCGCTGACGGTTCGTCAAACGGACGTCTGGTCTGAAAGATATCAACTTTCTCCGTTCCAGGGGCCTGGTTGGACTTCGGGCACAATCCAACCCAGCTATAACCCAACTGCATCCAAAACTCGGGCTAAAGATGCCAAAAGTTCCGTATCGTCAACAGGAACGCAACGCAACAGACGGCTCGTCAATCGGACGCCCGGTCTGGAAGTTATTGGGTTTTTCGTACCGGGGGCCCGGTTGGTTTTTAAGTTAAAACCAACCCGACCGTACTCCGACTGCATCCAAACCTCGAGCGGAGTAAGCCAAAAGATCCGTCTCTTTTAGAGGAATCCATCAAAGTCGACGGCACGTCAATCGGACGTCCGGAGCTCAAGATATGAGTGTTTCCGCTCCGAGGGCCCGGTTGGTTTCGTGGATGAACCAACCCGGCCGAACCCAAAGTATTCCGAAACCTTGAGTGCGATATACCAAAACGACCGTCTCGATCCAAGGATCGCATTTCCGCTGACAGAGCGTCGTTCGGAGGCATGTAGCTCATGTTACTGGAAAAAGACCGAAAATGGTCCGAAGACGGGGGGTCTGGGCCCTGGCCGACCCGGCCCGACCCCCCCCCCCCCCCCCGGGGGTCGGCCGAACCGGGTCGATCCGAACCAGGTCGACCCGACCCGGTCTGACCCAGCTGGACCCAGTCCGGCCTGGCCAAGGCGCGGCCCGGCCGGTCGGACCGGCCTGGCTCGGCTCGGCCGCGAGGCCGAGCGCGGCAGCCGCAGGGCGCTGCCCCCGCGGGTTGAAAGAAGCCGCGAACATCGAAGGGCAGCGCTGGATTCAACAGACACGGAATAGCTGTGTCTCGTGCTTGAGGGATGGACCCGCGCGGCCGAAGCCGCGACGGCCCTGTCTGGCGGCGCGACGGGGCGCCGCCGGCAGCTTCTGTGGGCCACCGGAGTTGCTCCGGTGGTCGGTTTTCCTTCCCGTCTGCGCCGTTGTCCCTCCCGGGTTCCGTTCTTCACTTCGGGATCATCAAATTTCCCTTGCGTCACGTTTTTTCATCGCCCGCCAAATCCGCACAACCACGAAGAACGGCGGAGGGTTTTCGGGCCGTGTTCGTTTGGTCCGCACCCTCCACGTTAGTAAATAACAACGGGAGAAATATTCAACACATGAAACAACAATTTTAATAAATTAAAATTGTTCACATGAAATCGGTTCTTTAATTTTAAAGAAACGTTAATGGGAATATAAAATATTCGCAACAACCCCTACATTGTCATGTCGTCTCACGCGCGTTCTTCGCAGATTTGATCGTCGCGGAAGGAGGCGATCGTGGTGTCGCGAAAAGGTATCGCGTCGTCGCGGAAGGTCGTCGTGTCGTCGCGGAAGGGCGTCGCGTCGTCGCGGAAAGGCGTCGCATCGTCGCGGGAGGTGACGCGTCGACGAACTCCGAGGTTCAAGAACATTAAGATTTAATTATATCGATTAAATCCATGTGTTGTTATAAACCACAAAAAAGATTTAAAAGAAACCCGAAATCTCCTACCTCAAGCAGTTGGTGATCGGAGATCGTTGCGGGGAAGAACGTCTCGGAAGAAGCGTCGTAAATCTCTGAGGGTGACGGTGTTCTTTTCATTCTTCACGTTCTTCGCGTTCTTCGCGAAGGAGGATGAAGGCACAAAGTTTTCAAAACCTCTCAACGAGCATTTTTCCAGAAGTCGTGCGTTGGTCTTATTTTATTATTACACCAATGGATTGAAAACAGGTTAAGAAACGATTAAATTAATTCATCGAATTAATTCAACGAATAAAACCACCCAATTAATTCAACAAATAAAACCACCCAATTAATTGGTGTGTTAAGAAATTTAGAAAACGCATCTGTTGACTTTCATAATGACGGGTTTTCGCGGGTGCGTTACTTAGCAAAAAGAAACGGTGGGGATCGTGCGGGCCCCACCTCACAAATATCCTACCAAGAGGGTAGGATATTTCTGGATAGCACCCTATCCGCATCGACTCAGCTTAAGCTACTTTAAGTGGCTTCAAGTGGCTTCCAAGCGGCTTAAGTTAAATAAAATAAAGTTTGTCGTACAATTTATTTTATTTCTTAACTTTAAGCCCAAAAACTAAAAACCACACCCGAGCAAATGCAACTACGGAAGAGGCGTTTCTAAGAAATTACCGGCGCTACGATTCCATCGGTGCCCTCAGAATTCGATTCCGAGCACCGGTTCAAAAGTTAGAAAAACCCGCTCATCCGTTCACTGAACGTACCCAATCCAAACTTCGGAAAATGATTCTGGGCACACCGGGCCTCGGAATCAGGTGCCGTCAGAAACTGTGTTCTTGTAAAATTCCAAATATAATTAAGAAAAAAAAATCCTTGGAATTTACGGGTCTTTACATCACTCCCACCACAGGGCTTTACGTCCCCGTAAAGCTTCACCACAAACTTAGGGATACAAAGGCGGTACTGAGCACGCATCTGAGCCTTCCGCTCCCATGTGCTCACCTGGAGGTTCCTGTACTGCCAAAGAAAGTGCACCAGAGGAATCGATCGTCCCCGTAGGATCCGCTCCTGTGGATCCTTGATCCTCACTAGAACCTCTATGGAAGTAACCCCATCGCCATTGTCCTGCTTCTCATGGTCGATGATATGCAAATGGTCGAGCATGTATCTCCTCAGTTATGATACCTGGAAAATTTTGTGCACCTACTGCAACTGAGGTGGATGGGTCAAGCGGTAAACCACCTCGCCTACCCTGATGAGGAGCTAGAAAGGTCTGTTGATCCTCGAATATAACTTGCCTCCATGGCCACATCTCCGTAAACCTCATCGAGGTGAGACTCGTATAAGGACGTGATGGTCATCCTCGAACTCTAGAGGCCTCCAAGTCATGTCAGCATAAGGATTCTGTCGGCCCTGTGCCGTCCTCATCCACTCTTGGATAACCTGGACCTTCTCTAGTCTCACAAGAGCTGCTATGATTTCTTCTTTGCCAATAAGAGAAATACGGTCTCATCCCCTGGATGAACCACATTCGTTGCCTAATACAGTCGATCCTGACATGAATGATGCATTCATGTCATGGATGACATCGTAAGGCCTCGACATAACTACCAAGAGATCCAACTGTCACTCTCGCCTCCAAGGGTCGAGTCACACTGTCGGCATCAGTGTGTGGTCACTAGGTCTCCTTCAGTAGAAAACTCGAAAGTGAGGGTCAAGTCAACAGTCTTAACCGGGACCACTCAGTATCAACCAAACAAAAAGGACAGGAAAGAAAACATTACAAATATAAGTGTCTTTTCATTATTGCAGCTCATAGTACAAAGACACAAAAAAACTACAGAAAAACATCAACAAAACTAGAAGCAACAGGATCAATAGCCTCCAGGTCGGAAGCTAGTACCGCTCCTGTCCATCTGCTTCTGGAGCTCCATGACCATAGGCCTCAGCTGCCTGAAGCTGAGCTCTCCCATGTCCTCTTGTCCCCTACGGTTGGGGTGGGCCTCCTGGTGGTGGGTGTGGTAACACCCCGAAGCGTTGTCCACCTCCAGCTGCACGGCCAGCTCCTCTGCCATGGTCGCCTACTCCTAGCGGTCCGCCCAGATGAAACCTCTGCCTATGCCTCAGAGGTTCTTCATTTAACTGCTGGTCATCTGCCTGGAGGGTCGGACAGTCACGTGCCATGTGACCAATTCCGCCGCAGGAGTAACACTATCCACTCTCGGCACGTCTGGCTCTGACTCCACCCCGGTTTCCCCGCACAACTGAACCTGAGTCGTGCAGTCGGCCACCGGTAGGTCTGGTCCTCTTGGACCTCTGCGTTTTCTGTCTACTGCCTGCTGTAGAAGACTCTGCCGCAAGCCGGCTAGTGGTGGGTCCTGCTGCTGGAGACTACTCAGCAAGGAAACTCTCCACTAAGAGGGATCTCTCCAACACCCGTGTCTGCGTCGGAATGCTGTGAGAAACAACAAAAGCTCTAATCTCTGGCCTGAGCCCCTGGTCGAAGGTTCCGGCCCTGAAGAACGGGTCCCGTACCATATCTGTGGAGTAGCACGAGAGGTCTGTGAATCTCACTGAGTACTGCGCCACTGAAATGCTGCCCTTCCGCAGCTGAAGTAGCTCCTGTATACGCACCGCTCGAAGGGTGGCTGGTACAAACTCTGCCCGGAATAGGCTCTCGAAGTCATCCCATAGAAGTGTCGCCTCGTCATGCATCTGAAGCATCAGGCTCCACCATCTGCCTGCTGCTACCTGAAGAAGGCTGACAGCAAGGATCACCATGAAATCTGTTGGCATCCCCACTAGCCTGAAGACTCTCACCACAGCCTCCTTCCAATCCTCAGCCGCCTGCGGGTCCGTCCCTCCCTGGAACCTGGGTGGCCTCTAGCGCTGAAACTCATGCAGTGCGCTCAAGCGACATGTATCCTCTACTGCTGGGGCTGGTGGCATCGGTGGCCCAACGGGTAGTAGTACTACTGGTGCCTCCGCTGGTGCCTCCACTGGTGCCTCAACTGGGATAAGGCCTTGTACTGAGGACTCGTCGCTCGGCGGGCTATTAGTACGTACCACTCTCGGGGCTCTAGATGGTCGTCCACGGGGAGGCATCCTGAAAGAAACAACGTGACACGGTCAAAAGATTATCCCTAGTGAGCTGACCTGGTTTGAGCTGACATTTAAATAAAACTTCTGGAAAACACACACGCAATCAGTGTTTTTGTGCACAAAGTCGGAAATCAGTTGTCAGGGTCCTGGTATATGGATACGTCGGCCGCCCACACCAACACTGGACTCCCTGAACTAAAAACCACACTCGGTACTCTTAACACTATTGCTTCATAGAAAGAAACATCAGAGTTATAAGTTCTGTAGTAGAACTGAACTCCTTTGATACCAATTGTCACGACCCGTCCTCAGGGTCCGTGCCGTGACTACCCCAAGCCCGCCTTCCATAGGCCAGGGGCTGGTGACTATCATCGAAGGCGTAAATCCCGATAACTGGGAAGGCATTGCCTTTATAAAAGTAAACAAAACACCATAGAGTACAAGCGGAAGCAAAACACTAAGTACAAAAGAAATGTTGAAAAGTAAATGGGCCAGAATACAAACCCAAAAGAAAGTAGAACTACAACTGAACAAGGTACAACAGCAAAAAGACAAACAGCTGGAAGAAGGAAGCAGCTCCTGGGTCGTCCTCCTCGGATCCTACCTGAAGGGTAGGTACAGATAGCCTCCTCCACGCTCTCATCTGTCAACCTCCTCTGTGTGTCGTCTCGTCGTGTAGTCCACCTCCGGGTACTGACTCGTCGTGTAGTCCACCTCTGGGTACTCACTCGTCGTGTAGTCCACCTCCAGGTACCGACCAGTCCTCGAACACTCGGCCTCCGTCAACACTGCCAGTTGTCTGCAACCAACACAACAAGGTGCGGGCACAACCCGTACAGGGGTGAGTATAACGATACTCAGTAGGGACCCCGAGACCCTCAAGGTCTCACTAAACCAATAAGGATAACCACAAGAAGATCTCAACAGATAACCTCTACTTAGATATATGCCCATACATATACCTAAGTTATCAAGTAACCCATCTCAATCATGAGGAAACACAAGGATTGTGAAATCATCGGATAACCACTACCCAGGTATATGCCCATAGATATACCTAAGTTATCAAGCGACCCATCAAAATCATGAGGAAACACATAGATCATTGACTCAGCTCAAACCAGGATTTTCATTATCGAAACCGTAACTAAAAAAGAGCTCCGTCTCTGGAGTGTCCATTGGACCTGTCACGACTCCGAGGTACTGCTCACTAACCTAGGACTGCAGAGTTACTCCTCCTGTCGAGTACCGCGGGTCTGCGGCCAACTACCGGGCGCTCCGTCCGCTGTGGGTCTGTCTCCAAATACCAGACGCTCCCCCTAATAGCCTATAGAGGTACTCCTCCTGTCGAGTACCGTGGGTCTGCGGCCAACTACCGGGCGCTCCGTCTACCGTGGATCTGTCGCTAAATACTGGGCACCCCATCCACTAGGCTAGTCGACTCACTTCAAGTCAAGTCGGTCAAGCAGTCGTTAGGTCTCAGCCGGCTACACGGTCTCCGTACTCCATACGCTCGTCTCCGGGAGGGTCTTCTCCACGAGCTACAGGTCAATACTCCAAGTATCACAAAGTCCCATAAAGAAGTATCTCAAAGGACCGCCTCATCATAGCGGTATTAATGCAAAAGACGGCACGTCAATCGGACGCTCGGTCTGTGAGTTATTAGCCTTTTCGTCCCTGAGGCCCAGTTGGTTTCGTGTGCAAACCATTCCTGCTGTAACTCAACTATACCCACGAACACTCATAGGGTATACTCATAGGGACCGTTTCTCAACGTGATCACCAACTCCGCTGACGGTTCGTCAAACGGACGTCCGGTCTGAAAGATATCAACTTTCTCCGTTCTAGTGGCCCGGTTGGACTTCGGGCACAATCCAACCCGGCTATAACCCGACTGCATCCAAAAATCGGGCGGAGGATGCCAAAAGTTCCGTATCGTCAACAGGAACGCAACGCAACAGACGACACGTCAATCAGACGCCCGGACTGGAAGTTATTGGCTTTTTCGTCCCGGGGGCCTGGTTGGTTTTTAAGTTAAAACCAACCCGACCGTACTCCAACTACGTCCAAACCTCGAGAGGAGTAAGCCAAAAGATCCGTCTCCCATAGAGGAATCCATCAAAGTCGACGGCACATCAATCGGACGTCCGGAGCTCAGGATATGAGTGTTTCCCCTCCGAGGGCCTGGTTGGTTTCGTGGATGAACCAACCCGGCCGAACCCAATGTATTCCGAAACATTGAGTGCGATATACCGAAACGACCGTCTTGATCCAAGGATCTCATTGCCGCTGACGGCGCATCGTTCGGAGGCTCGCAGCTCATGTTACGGGCAAAAGACCAAAAATGGTCCGAAAACAGGGGATCTCGGCCCGGGCCGACCCCCCCTGGGTCGGCCGAACCGGGGCGACCCGACCCGGTCCGACCCAGCTGGACCCGGTTCGGCCCGGCTAGGGCACGGCCCGGCTGGTCGGACCAGCCTGGCTCAGCTCGGCCGAGCGGCCGAGCACGGCAGCCGCGGGGCGCTGCCCCCGCGGGTTGGAAGAAGCTGCGGCCCTCGAAGGGCCGCGCTGGAGTCAAAGGACGTGGCATAGCCGCATCCCGTGCGTGAGGGCCGGACCCGCGCGGCCGCCGGTCCGCTGGCCGCCGCTGCCGCGGCTTCAGCCACGGCCGCCCAGTCCGGCAGCGCGATGGGGCACCGCCGCCTCCGGCCGCCGGCAGCTTCCGCGGGCCACCGGAGTTTCTCTGGTGGTCCGTTTTCCTTCTCGTCTGTGTCGTTGTCCCTCTCGGGTTCCGTTCTTCACTGCGGGATCATCAAATTTCCCTTGCGTCATGTTTTGTCGTCATCCGCCAAATCCGCACAACCACGAAGAACGGCGGAGGGTTGTCGGGCAGTGTTCGTTTGGCCCGCACCCTCCGCGTTAGTTAATAACAACGGGAGAAATATTCAACACATGAAACAACAATTTTAATAAATTAAAATTGTTCATATGAAACCGGTTCTTTAATTTTAAAGAAACTTTCACGGGAATATAAAATATTCACAACAACCCCTACCTCGTCAAGTCGTCGCACGCGCGTTCTTCGCGGATTTGATCGCTGAGGAAGGAGGCGATCGTCGCGTCGCCGAAAGGCATCGCGTCGTCGCGGAAGGGCGCCGCGTCGTCGTGGAAGGGCGTCGCGTTGTGGCGGAAAGGCGTCGTGTCGTCGTGGGAGGTGACGCGTCGATGAACTCCGAGGTTCAAGAACATTAAGATTTAATTATATCGATTAAATCCATGTGTTGTTATAAACCACAAAGAAGATTTAAAAGAAACCCAAAATCTCCTACCTCAAGCAGTTGGTGATCGGAGATCATTGCGGGGAAGAACGTCTCAGAAGAAGCGTCGTCAATCTCCGAGGGTGACGGCGTTCTTCGCGTTCTTCGCGTTCTTCGTGTTCTTCGCGAAGGAGGATGAAGGCACAATGTTGTCAAAACCTCTCAACGAGCATTTTTCCAGAAGTCATGCGTTGGTCTTATTTTATTATTACGCCAACGGATTGAAAACAGGTTAAGAAACGATTAAATTAATTCATCGAATTAATTCAACGAATAAAACCTCCCAATTAATTCAACGAATAAAACCGCCGAATTAATTCAACGAATAAAACCTCCCAATCAATTGGTGCATTAAGAAATTTAGAAAACGTGTAAGTTGACTTTCATAATGACGGGTTTTCGCGGGTGCGTTACTTAGCAGAAAGAAACGGTGGGGCTTATGCGGGCCCCACCTCATAAATATACTACCAAGAGGGTAGGATATTTTTGGAGAACACCCTATCCGCATCGACTCAGCTTAAGATGCTTTAAGTGGCTTCAAGTGGCTTCCAAGAGGCTTAAGTGAAATAAAATAAATTTTGTCGTACAATTTATTTTATTTCTTAACTTTAAGCCCGAAAATTAAAAACCACACTCGAGCAAACGCAACTCCGGAAGAGGCGTTTCTAAGCAATTACCAGCGCTGCGATTCCATCGGTGGCCTCAAAATTCGATTCCGAGCACCGGTTCAAAAGTTAGAAAAAACCCGCTCATCCGTTCACTGAACGTACCCGAGCCAAACTTCGGAAAATGATTCCGGGCACACCGGGCCTCAGAATCAGGTGTCGTCAGAAACTGCGTTCTTGTAAATTCCAAAAAAAATTAAGAAAAAACATTCCTTGGAATTTACGGGTCTTTACATTACATCATTATATCAATTATAGTATGGATAAATTTTATTTATAATTTCATTGGTGATGTTAATATTTACTTTTCCATTTTACTATTCATAAGGGTCTCATTAATATTAAAATGATCAAGGTAATATTTCATCAATATAGGTTCTTCAACTTCTATAAATACCTTTTATATCGTTAATTTATCATTTATATGATTCATATTGTGTTATTTATGTGATTATTATATATGAAATAATTATAAGAAGGGAATTTCAATTGATAAAACTTTTGGTTGTTGCAGGTATGCTCTATTTTTATCAGTTTTTTATATATCATGAACATTACTTCTCTTAATAGATATTTTAAACTAGTTTGGGTATTATTACACTAACAAAGGATCATACTATGATCCAAGAACTCACAACCATAGTATCATAGCATGTTACACCAAATAATAAATTCACATTTCTATCTATTTATAAAAACCAAAATATATACTATTTTACTGATTTGGATTTTGTCAATATTTTTTTTGTTTGATATGAATTTAAAATAAATAATTTAATTCATAAAAACTATTTAGTTAATCTTCTTACTTGATCAATAGAAATTTATCCTCATGTTTGGTCGTGTTTAAATCATTGATTATCAAAACTATAAATCTTTTTATAGAAATAACTACCCTAAAATGAGATCTTATTGTAAAAGTAACCAATAACTTACCCTTATGTGAGTGGTTTAGATAAATGTAAATTATATTTACCCTTAATGAGATGATTCTATGTAATGGTACACATGGAATAACCACACACAACTGATTTTACTTGAGGTATTTTAGGTCTACCCTTACACATATTTACATACATAAGGGTGTTGGGGTCCTACCCTTATATAGAATATTTGTGAAATTGTCTGGGGATATTACCCTTAACAAAAGTGTTTATGTAAGGGTAATGGAAAATTTCCATTATGATAAAAAGATTTTGTGTAAGGATACATGAAAATTTTCAAAACCAAAAGCATTGAAATTCTCTTCTAATTTATAAATTTTTTATAATTAAAAAAAATGGTATATTGGTAAATTTTTAATTAATAAAAGGTTTATAAATTAATCAAATACATTTTTTATAAATAATCATGTATATGTTTTTAAAAATATTTATCAACCTAATATTTCAAGTATTAAATGTTAATATTTAAACATCCATTTACCATATTATGGTGAATTCCTTTTTTATTTATAAATACATAGTTTGTTTACAAATCACGAGGGATTAATTTATTAATGGTTATAAATTATAAATAATTCTGAAATATAAATAATTTTATATTTAATTTATAAATTGTTTGTAAATAATTAAATTGAAGTTTTTCATATTAAAATAATCATTATTTCAATAAATTTTCAAAAACAAATTGATAAATAAAAATAATTATTCATTTATAAATAATATTAAATTTTAAATTAAACTTTACTAATTAAATAAACACTTTATTTTGAAACATTTTTTAAAAATATTACCTTAATATAAAATAGTTAATATTAGAAATATCTTTTTTACATTAATATTATTTATAAAAGTTACAAATCACAATAAAGTGGATTGAAACATTTTTACCTGAAATTACATGTTATCGTCATTAAAAAAAATAATGGTTTATTTAAAAATTATTAGAATATGATTTATAAAAGGGATTATAAATCTCATAAATAAAGAAAAAATATAATAGTGTTTATATTTATAATTATGAATTGTTAATAATTAATTAATTTTAAATTATTTAAATTAAAATGAACCTTTTCTAAAGATATTATTTTAACCACATCAAAAGTGGTTTTGAGGATTAATATGAATAATGATTTAGAAAATAAATTGATATGAAATAAATTAAATAATATGAAGTGTTCATATTTAATTAGGTATATATGAGTTTATATTCAAAACTATAGAACTTCCATGATGTTAGATAAATTATAAAATAGATTAGAGTTATCGTTAACTATATATTATTCATAAATTGTCATATCATATCTAAATATTTGAATTTTTTATTTATTTTAATATTATTTCCTACTTTAGATTCATTTTTAATATCAGATATTATGAATTTTTATGCCTCATTTTAATTGATAAATTGCTTTTAGAAGATTCAATATTGAATTTCATGCTAGGAATGAGTCCATAAAATTTTGTTCTCATATAAATTATAACAAACCGGTTTGGGCCAACCTATTTCATCATTTGTTGAGACATACCTTATGTCCTCAAGAGTGCCTCCCCAATTACTAGAGGCTACTGACTACTAGTGAGGTTTTAACAGATGTAGTGGGGAAACTATACCTACTAGTCATATTTTAATAACAGAGTAAAATAACTAAAACTCATACATTGGGGTAGAAATTAGATTAGTAATAATAAATAATCTAACATAATGAAATGATATAATGAATAAACATTTGCATTCATTCATATAGAATAAAAGCATGTAAAACATAAAAAGATGATCTCCAACTACACTGACCATATATAAATAATAATAAAACATAAATTAAATACATCAAGCTATACTACCGAAACTGATCAGAACCACATACTCAGTATCCACGATGCCAGATCTATGCCAGACCAATCCAGATACTTCACAAGAGTGGATCTACTTGATCAAGATGCATTGGAACTCAACCCCATCTACCATAAAACCTATTCGCTGACATGAAAGTAGACATATATCCTATGATCACATTGAGGTGCATATATATGGGGTTAGAAATAAATATAAGAAGGCCACCTCACTGGTGAACCTATATTCTGATGTCGAAAAAATCCATTTCACAAACTATACCTGTAGGATAGTGTAAAACTAATAATAGGTAAAATAAAAAGAAAAAATTCATAAAATTTATAGGGAATCAAAAAATAAACAAAAATATACTACCATAGGTTATAGCTTGATACCTAAGGTGAATTTACCCTAACTATAACCCATTCTAGAGGATTTAAAACATATAACATGGCCAACCAAATGACATCTAGTGCGTCCTCAAAATTTAATCAAGACCACTATGAATTAAAATCAAAAAGGTCATGAATGTTGGACCTTTGTGTGTAACCATAAACATCAACATGATTAAGTACATCTACCAAGATCTAGGACTCCAATGTATTATTTGAATTGGTGACGTGATAATTTAGGTCAACATAACAACAGAAACTCTTACTCTCAAAATTCATATAGAATAAGATTTACAGTAACTATATTATCAACAAATACAAACTCATGGGCTCCATACAAAAAATATTGATTGCACTCCATCCATAGCACAGAGATAGGTCAATATTTTCAATGGAAAAAACCTAATCCATGAGGGCCTTAACACCCCATGGACCCAAATACCCTTTAGACATGTCCTATACTCAGATATAAGGGGGGTGGGGTGGGGTAAAATCATTGTGATCAACCATTATCTACTTACTTGTATCACACCATATCTCTCTTTCCTAGGACAGAACAGGATAAAAAATTAGGCCCAACATCCAATCCATGATATCCCAAGACTCTCATACTCCATTCAAATTCCTTCAGAGAAACTGCGTCAAACATCACATCCAAAAGCCAACCGAATGTGGGATGATCGAAATCTACCAAAACAATCCAAAAATCTCATACAAGTGTCGGTCAACTCTCAACCAACAAAGATCAGTGCTCTATCAATCCCCAAAATTTCAACATCTATAAAAATAACCACCATGGGATCTCACTAAACCTCTTCAGGGAAAAAAACATATGGATCCCCTGATCCCCAATGTCACGACATAAAGTGACATCCAATTAGGGACTCTACAATGTAACCGGAACTCTTAGTTCACACCCATAATAATATGCACAACTAACCCAAAGGACACAATAAGAGCAGGACACCCTATAATGGTTTACTCAAGATCCTCTAGGTAATAGGTGAAAAAGTGCATAAACATCCTAAATAGCCCTCAGTGGCCTCTAATTGATCCTAGAAAAAAAAATTCAAAGTGGAATCCAAAATAAAATCATTCATAAATGGTCATTCCCAGTGTTTCAAATGAACACCTCCAAGTCCTGAAACCCCATAAGGGATCTTCCTCAAAAATGAAACCTTGGGGAAAATAGCATGAAAGAAAACCTCAGTCATCCTTCCCAACAAATAAAAAAAACTATCGGTAACCATTCTATCATAAGGGTATCCAAAGAAACGCCGATCCACATGGTCATTATCAAAAGTTGACCATGACATATAGTGATCAGTTGTTGAGTAACCATACCATAATCTCACTATATAGACTCTCTTAGACTCATCCCAGCACCACAATGATAACCAACAATAACTATTATCCCAAGGAATCCACCCAGCCCAAAGGATTATGTAGATATAATTCTCAAACAGAAGATATAAATCCTCAACTTCTCTAAAAAAGAGAAACCAGTACCAATTCATTGGGGAAAACCAAGATCTCATCACATGCACTGCATGATTTTTTCCTTCCATGAACTTTTCCAAAGAGCATCAAACATATGACTATGTAACATTCAATCTAGGACGATCTCGAAGCATTACACCCTCACCTAGGCCTCACAACTTAGAATCCCACCCACTAGATGATTCTAAAAAAAACAGGAATAAATCCTCCCACCAAAATATAATAGCCTAGAAAACCATTCAAAAAGACTCTAAGTGATGAACGAATTCCACAGTCATGATCTATACAAAAAAACACTTAGAATGGACTATTCACAGGTCCAATTAAAAATTCAAGATGAAAGATAAGAAAAAAATACATGGAAGGAAAGATTACCCATTTTATACTTTGGTAACATAGTGTGTAACCCCATGGTTCCTCCAGCGACATGTGCACCCTATACATGGAGTGTACCCTATACATGGTACCTTCCCATGCACCTCAACCCAACATGATGTGTAAAACACAATAATATATGCATTGTACCAAAAAATATTGTGTGTGTTTCATGTGATGTACTTGGTCATGTAAACTATACAGAGTCTATCCAAGTATCCTACACAACCACTGGCTATGTTCGTCACATGGGATTTAGCTGTGTACCCCACACAACCATGTTCCCTTGATATGGGGGTGTCTAGATTTTCCCCAACCATACCTTGAGTCACCCTTCATGGTGTATAATTTAAATTATATGGTTTGTAATATGAAAAAACCATACTTCCAAAATAATAAGAACACACGAAATTCATTCTCTAAACCACACATCATGTACATGAGTTTCATGATGGAAAAAACAAAAACATGGCCCAGAAACCCCATTTATCCAAGATTAATCCTAGATCGACCCCCAGGGCTGCCCAAAATTATAAAAAAGAATTTATAAACATTAAAAAAATAATTAAAAGTTTATTTATGGGTGCAATATAAAAAAATACTACCTCTAAGTGAGAACTTTTGATGGTTTAGTTTTGGATCTGCACCACGCAACTCCTTACACATGATCCATCTACAGACGATCTCCCCAGGTGGAACCACCTTCTTCCTCTCCCATCTCTCTAAATCTCACTATATTGGCTAAATACCCCAAAGGGGAGTTCCCCATGAGTGTTCATGAAAATCAAAATGGAAATAAGGAAAATAAAAATGAAGAAAATTTAAAATAAAAATATAAGAAAAGATGACTTCTCCAAGTTCCCGTGATGGGTTTATACCAAACATAAGTAAATCCCACATTTATGGACTCAACAATGAACATGTAATCTCAATATTATTCTCCAATTAAAACTTATCAACAAGAAAAAATACATGAATATAAAAATATTTAATTAAAAACTATTCCATAATAATTTTAGTGGCTCTGAGTTCCACCAAAATCACATCCTAGGGTAAAAAATATATTCTAGGACAAACAATGTTGTTAGAAAAAGTACATGAGAAGTTTCCAGATGATGAATTACTATTATAACCTAATAGAAATTTTGAGAAAAATTAATGTAAAAAATATCATCAGATTTTTCCAACCTATGACAATACAGTCCTCGCAAACTATCAACTATAAATGAATCTCATCCAAGAGAATAATTGGTGGTTAACTAATATCCTTGATATAACAAAAAAATGGCTCAACCGAAACTATCGTGGCCATCCAAGAACTAGTATTAAAACACTTAAAAATATCTCCTAATATGAGAGAAACTAAACCATTATTGATTTGATTCTCCACATAATAGGATTATCCTTATCATCAACTCAATGCTAAAAAAGAACACTAGAAACACAGTGGATAGATATAGCAATCTACTCACACGTGAGTGCCAACATGAAAAACACAAAAATGAGTGACCATTCATTTAACACCAAAACAATTAGCCTCCATACTCAATAAACCATGATGAAAAGTTTCATGACCTCCAAATATGACACCCCATGATTTCATAATATGCTATCTCTTCAAAGCAATTCAATAACATGCGTTATGCGGAACACTGAGTTTGAGTGCACCATGACTAACCAAACTAGCCTTTCAAAAGGCAGTTAAGAATAGTATTAACTAAATATTAAATTTGATATTATCAATATAATTTTATAATCCATATTATGTATTTCTTAGACATAATATAAGATCAAATTCATTTTTTAGATAAAAAAGAAATTTTTATAAAATGTAATTTTACAGCTTTTTAATGGAGAACCTTTTTTAAAACCAAAATTTGACACTTTTATATATATAATTTAATTTAATTAAATTATTCTATTGAATTGGGTCATGAAAATTTTGTTTGGATAAATTTATGGTACATTTCGGATAACTTTCATATTTTGATGAATAAAGAAAAATACTAAATTTTAATTAAAAACAACATTTTTAATCCAAATAATTTATAGTGTAAAATTATAAATATGAGTAGTTTTTGTGGGAACCATGGTATTGTATGCGTGATTTGGTGTATGATTTGTGTTTTTTGTCAATCCTCAGTGGATGTTTAGAATGTGTACCAGTAAAGAGATCATACAGTTCAAGCAGAAAACAGTAAATGGAGAAAAGTGTTTTTGGAAAAGAGACTTGTGCGTTGTGTACTTGATTTAGAGTAAACTAGCGCGCCATATGTTTTTCAAGATCAGAACATGGGAAAATGGATAAGGGATAAGGGCCGCACAATTTTTGGGCTAGTCGCGCAAGTCACCTGCGTGCTGTGAAGAGACATGTGTGTCGATGCCTAGGAGACTGAAAATTTGTGTACCTATTTTTTTCAAGTTCATAACTTCAAAATATGGCAATGGAATGAAGGTCGTGCAAGTATTAGTGTGGTCGTGCAAGTGAGTAGCATTACAGAGGCTAGGTCGGATGAGTTGCACGCCGGAACCTGCGCGTCGAGGGAAGACTTGCGCGCCACCGCACAGGGGGTCCAGTTTTCCTATAAATAGAGGACCACCCTCCTCATTTGTGATGAAGTTCGAGACATAGAGTTTTTTCGAACTCTCTTTGTGCAAGTGTTTGAGTCACGCAAGTGGTTGTTGGGTCACGCAAGTAGAGGCTGCGCGCTGATAGTTGGCTGTGCGACCAATGATGTTGGGGAGTTAAAGGCGCAACGTTGCGCAAGTTTGGTGTGGAAGGAGGAAGTGTTGTGCAAGTATTTTGGTGTCACCTACGTGCCGAATTTGTGCCACACAAGTGACGTGCACGTCGGGATTTAAACTTGCGCACAAGGCATGGAGAAGCACACCAGGGTTGTTAAAGTACATCTGTCCTTTTGAAGCTGCACGAAAGATGGAAGATCACCCAGTACCCTCAGCGCAAAGTGAGATTCATCTTCTGGTGAGATTTGGACTTCAATAGAGCATCTACATACAGTAGAGGATGCATTCTTATGAAATGATGAGAAGACGTCCATGTCTATAAACTGAGCGTGACTTCACCAAGGGCAGTGAGCCAGGGGGAGTCATCGGGAGTGTCCCAAGGTAAGCAGTGAGCTATCCCTGAACCTTTGTCAAGGTAGTGAGCCTGGGATAGAGTGACTGTGCCCGAACCTTTGTAATCCACATCTATTGAAGATTATTGAAATTAGGTATGACCGATAACTTGTCACCGTATGCTCCTTAGACATATCCCTTAGTGGTGAACCAAGTAAAAGGTGTTGTGTTTCTATGTACATGTGAATGTTTTCTCTCTAATGATATTTATAATAAAAATCTAACAAGTTCCTACTAATGTGGGAACAAGATCCATGAGATTAAAAGAAAAATGTGTCTCCCTGATTCACCTCTCCCCTATCAGGGTGTCCAGGTGTCCTTCAGTTTTAATGTATCATAAATTATATTTTTATAATTTAATATAATTTATGTCATTGAATGTAATTTAACATTGAAACCAGACATGAACACATGTCAATCTTTTGATAGTGATTATTTCTTAAAAACACGATTTTTTTGTTTTGACAATGAGAATTACTTTTTAATTAATTTCTGCCACTAATGTGTTTTGAATTTAGAAAATTTTATTCCATATATGTAATGATCATTTCCAAATAGTGTAAATAGTTATCTTTTATTTTTAGACATTATGAATTTTAACATCAGTAAATATTTTATTTTTCCATGGTTAACGAGTAAATCTAGTAAATAAGGGTAAAAAAACATTATAATAATAATACTAAATTACCCTAATAAGTGTCAAATTCTAATTGGATGATATATATCCAACCATGGGAATCCTTGGGATGATTTGGGGACCCCATGGAACCACTTGAGAGTGATAATGACACTTCATATCAATTAATTTAAAGTAATGACAAAAAGGACTTAATGATATATCTTTTAGTAAAACAATTTCTAAATAAAGATATATAATTTATCATTTCGACTATAAATTTTAATTAGAAAGAAAAAAATATTCGTATATCATGGTATTTTATTTATATGTTTTAGGAATTAAATAATTATATTTAATTATCACACAATGATGATGCAATAATTATCTTATTAATGAATGATTAAAGTAAATGATATTATAAATATAATAATAAATTTAAATTGGGGATTTTGAGGACATAAACAAATTTTATAGACGAATAAGATATGATAGGTTTGATTTAATGTATATTTTCTAAGTAATAATGTTGTGATGACTTAAAAAAACCATGTACTAAATAGTGCCAAAATTAAAATATATGTGTTTTAATATAATACTATTTTATTAAATTATATAATTGTCCTAAAAATATAAGGTTCATAGAAAGGACTTATATAATAATATATATTTCATTAATGAACCTCGTGGGGTTTTCATGAAATTTTATAGTATGTTTATTAACCATATCATATAAAAATACAAGGAGACAAGGTAAATGTTAAACTATTTAAGTAAGAGTTAAATCTAAAAGATAACGATAACATGGTAACCTAAAATTGACTAAAACATATTGGGTGAGCTTATTTAGACTCTTAAATACCTAGTTCATGAAATAAATTTATTTTTAGCAATTATAAACATAATATGATTGTATAATAAAATAATATTTCAAGTTTTCCTAAGGTTCCCCTCACCTCTCTTACAAAAGGGAACTTCCCCTTATCTCCAATTCTCACTCCAAATCCATTTGGATCAGCCAAAACCTACCCAAATCACCTCTGAACATCACTCACTTCAACCTAGAGGCCATACCTTGATATTAAAACCAACCTATTGAGCCCTTTTGTTCCAATCAAAAGGAAACACCCAAATAAAAGGTAATTATTTTATCACCTCTATCAATGTTCGTTTTCTCCACCCACGTTGTCATTCATTGGGATTTTCATAAATAAATTATAAATCCAGTACCTTCTACATACTTTTATGTTATTTTAAATATGGTACAACCATATTAATTAATCTATCCATCTTATTAAGGATAACGTCACCATGCGTGCATACGTACAATTTACCATCTCCACACCATGGTGTAATTTGTTATCCAACATTATGTTATTTGGTTGGATTTAATAATGAGTAAAATGTATATAAATAATGAAAATAACATGATAATTTCTCTGTAAAATTAATATAACATCCAATTCCATGCATTTTAATCATTAAGGAAATGATTTCTTCGCTCTTGTGTACGTACGACTTACCGTCTCTATGACGCGAAGAGATTAATTTCCACCCTCACCATTCAACTATGATTATAAATATATATATTACTATTAAGTATGTAATATATGACATTATAAATCTATTGGTTATATATATATATATATATATATTTACTTACATATATCTTATTCACTTACTTTCCTTCAATACGATATGAAAACGGAAACAACATTTAGGCGTATGTACGACCTACTGTCTCCAATATTGGTGTTTTCCATTTCATATATCTATCTATTATAAATATTTATATTCTAAATATATATATGACATATAAAGCTTGTTTTGTAATCTTGATGATTTTAAATAATTATCTAAGTGATATGATCAAGAATAAAAAGTTAAAACACTAATGATAAAGAAAGTGATTATTACCTGAAATGTTGATTTTACATGTGAATTATTATGAAATGGTTAGTATAAATTCATATATGAATTATGTATGATATCATATATATTAATATGGATCTTGTATAATCTAATAACATACTTTGGTTATTATACAGGAGGTTAAACGTACCCTTGACTAATAGAATGTACAATGTAAGGGTTATTTCCTTAATCTCATTATTATCCAAGATTTTTTATGTGTAAGTATTTACTGGGACATTTTTATCATCAATACCAGTATTTACTAAAAAACATTCAAAAGGAATCATTTAATGTTATATGTGAGGGTCAATTTAAATAAATCATCATTTTAACTGTTTTAATGATTTATCTTTCTAAATCCTTTTAATAAATGTCCATGTTGTCAAAATGGTTTTAAGGATTTATTTATTTAGAAATGATTGTTTAAGAATTTTTATTACATTCAAATATTTCAATATGGTATGGGACACTTTGATTCAAAAATATATTTTAATTAACATCCTGTATAAATATGTGACTTTTAAATTATTTCACAAAAAGGGATATTTAGCTCAAAAATTCTTATTGATTATTTTGAACTATGTCAACATCCATTATTGGATATTTTATTTGATTAATCTTGATTTATTATAATACAATATTTTTATATAGTATTGAATGAGTTATGATATGTTTGAAAGTGGGTGTGCTATATTTATACCCTTCATTTTTTATAGTTGATGTATTGACATTTTTTATGCTAGTTTTAATATGAATGTATATATTATGTTTCAACATATTCATATGAGGAATGCAGTGGCCTTATTATGTAATGGGTGGAGCCTGCTATTTCTCCTTGATTCATAAGTAGGTCTCATGAGAAAAACTAGTTTCAAGGAACAAGGCCTTGACAAAATATTTACATGTAGTCTTGGCATGAGTCCTTGAGAATGTGGTTATGATTTCATGTGTTAGGCATTCCCTCATTATGAAAGTAGTTATTTCATGTGATTATTGGACTAGTAGAATATCCATGTGCATGTTTATATGGTTATGTTTGATTTTATTTTTTCCATATTTTATTCATGTTTTCTTTTTAAAAGACTGATGATTTTATTATACATCATTCCTTAAAAGTTTATAGCTTCCACTAAATTATTTATCTTTACTGATCATCTGAGATCACCCCATTATTTTGTTTTGTTTTCCTAAGATTCCAAGAAGTGTATTATATTTGATATTCCGGGTTAATCTTGGGTAATAATGTAATTCTCAACGGATTATTTATGTATTGTTTTATGTTAGAAAGTGTAATGTGACATTCATGTATGTAATCAATTTTCCATGACTACTAAACCAATCAGTCCTTGGGGACTTGGATCATTATAATAATTCCAATGTAATAAAATAATGCATTGACTCTTGGTTACTGGGGTTATGGTTTTACAGTTGGTATCAAAGGAAGTTTAGCAATAACCATGGAAACTAGATTTAGAAAAACTGTGATTGGAGAACATTACCCTAAGATCAAATTTGAGTATTATTATATAAGAACATCCAATAATTTGGTTAATATAGATATATTGTGAATTTTTTAAGAAATACATCCTAGTTTGGATATGAGAATGTAGAGGTGGCTCCAGCACAGATGTACCTAGGAGGAAAAACTCTAATAAGGAATTTTTGGCATGAATCAGGGTATCCTAGTACATGACAACATGACTTTCTACACTCTTGGTTATGACACTCCTGGGTGATATGCTTAGGATAATTCAAATTTTCATTAGAAGCCATTATGATTTGTTTATGAGTAAATAAATCCTAAAAAACATTTTTATATGATTCTAGATTATATTCATAATATTTTCAATTTACATTAGGTATTTTATAAGTTTTGAATTATGAATTGTGTTTCATAAACTAACCTAGTGTAGGCCATTTTTTAGAAATGATTCTAAGTAGATGGAATGAGAACTCCAGCAATACGCATGATCAAAAGAGTAATAATGATTATATATTACATTATATTAAGATAAAATTTAGATGGGAAATAGTATCCCACATATTATCATTATCTAAATAAATAATATCATGTGTTAATAAGATAAGTAAATAATTCTATGAGTCCTATGGATTTGAAGGGAGTACATAGAAGAAAAGGATGGTAGAGAGAAAGATGGATAAATGAAATAAGGGAAGAAGGATATTCCCATATGTGATAACTATGGAAAGAATAACCTTGGTAAATTCATGAAGGGAATGAGAGTTTGTTATAAGTGTGGAGAAAAAAGACACCAAGTACGTGATTGAAAGGGCAATAAAAAAGTTTCAAATTTAAATTTCTCTATCTACAAGGGTTTGGGACACAACGTGAATCAATGTCCCAATCATCAGAGTATACTACAAATGATGTTGTTGGATAGTAATGAAGTAATGATATTACCAGAGATGAAGAGTAATGACTAGTGTTCTTATGTTGATATTAAAGAATTATGTCATTTATTTGTTGTATCAATGATGTACTGGTTATATTAATTATAGAGTATATAAGGATTATACTGTCGTAATATTTCATGAAGGATTTGAGATTGTGTGGTACTATGAAAATTGACTCAATATCAATTTATTTTTTAGAAAATATATATTTAATGGAAAGATAAACTTTAATATGGTCCTGATACTGTGGTATTTATTTTGTAATAATATATCATTGATTTAGATATATTATATTTGATATTATTGACTTTTTTAAAAAAATGTTGTGGCTAGGTCCCAATTATTGAATGGAAAAAATAAAAAATTCAAAGGAGGATCGGAACATAAAAAAGTTTTACAACCAAAAATAATTCACTTATCGGTCAAGTTTCTTCCTTAAACTATGACATATTTTATTCTATTATTATTGAATTGAATTCCAGTCAATTCATCCTTGACCTTGTCCACGACCTCTGCCTCTTAGATTACGGTCAAACTTCTTTGGAAGGTCTTCCAACCTTTCAATTAATGTCTCAGCATCATTTCAATCTGATTCATCTTCATCATGTGACACCCAAAATGTATCTGAAGTGGGATCCTTTGTTATCATGAATTTTGATTATTTAGGATGTTCCACTCCCCCACATGCATCTTTCATCCCACTAGCATATTTGATCAGATTAGAAGTAGTAGTACCTTCATTTGATTGAGCATCATCCACATGATGGTATATTTTATTTCCTGCTTTTTTGTAAGTAACAAGTTTAAATCCATCTAGATCAACTAAAGCTTTAGAGGTTGTAGAGACCCGTATCTTGACGTACATTGACATTACATTACTTTTGCGGAATACTTAGTACATAACAAAAACACACACACAAGGATCGTAATAGTTTAGTGTCTTTGGAAACTCGAAATATAATCTTCTAATCGTGGTGAAAGATCTTCAAAATCTCCCATAAAGATCTTCTTTTTTTTTCTTTTTACCTAAAACCTTTCTTTATATCCTGGGGAAAAGAGAACATAAAAGGGTGAGCTCAAATGCTCAGTAAGGGTAAACAAAATAAATATCAATCACATCATATACATAAGCACATAACTTTTGAAATCTTAACCTGCAAAAGAGATCATAATTTCATAACATGGGGTAAATCATGGCAGTGAAATGTAATCACAATAATCATAACTTAAAACATGAAACTTTGTGGCATTCACACATAATCATAGAGAATCATTTCTTGTTAGTCAAGACTCATTGCCAAGACTATCTTAGTGGACAAAGTCCCTTTCTGAATCGAGTAACCCTCGTTTCAGTCCTGTTTCACTGAACCGGTATAACCTACCATTCCAGCCATGTCTATCTCATGAGATATAAAATCTTTACCCAATGCATTGGAGGGAGATATAGGTCTCACCCATCTCATAATGATACCATTCTTATGTGTGCCACAAAATCATAAATCATACATCATTTCATAACCCATGTAATAAAAATGGTATTCTTAAACAACATAACATCATAAAACCATTCATATAAGATAAAGGAATTCATAAACATAATTCCATCACAGCATAGTCAAATCAATGTAAAAATATGGATAGAAACAGAACCCTTTATTATCTTAGATGGAAAATAATTTTGATAAAACACCTGAAATGAATTCTTGAGGAAAATATCCTTTCTTCTTCAAAATCAATTTCTTTTCACAAAACATCATGAAATTTTAAAAGAAAGAGATTTTATTAAAAATAATCATGAAATCTTTTGTAGGAAGCTTCATGAAAATAAGGCTTTATAAAACTGTAAAAATTCGTTCGTGCCGTTTAAGTTAAAAAAAACATTCTTCGTACTTTTGTCGGAAAAGTCAAAAAGTACCTCGTACGAAAAATGACAAAAGATTCCTTTCATACATATTACTAAAAACTCACCGAAGGGTAAAAATGGATTTAAACAATTTTAGGTGGATGGAAATAATATTACATATTGATGAAACATGGATGTGGATGATAAAATACACCCCAGTAAATACTTACGAATAAACAATCTCGGATAAAAATGAGATTGTGATATTTCCCTTACCTTATGTCCGACTTGCTTTGTAAGTGTCCGAACCTCCTCTTCTTTGAAGCACCTCTTTGAGACCTCCTCTTAGGGCACTAAAATTGGTCTTTGAGGAAGACCAGAACCTCTAGGATGTTTCTAGGGAAGTGGAGAAGAGATTTTGGCAGGGGTTGGCCGAGCTTGAGTGCTCAAATTGGTGTGAGGAGGAGGGGGAGGAGGTTTCCTTTTATAAGGGAGGAGAGGGGCACCTTAGGAATACCTCAAAATATTATTTTATATTAATGTCAAAATCGGTTTATAATGGTTCCAAATGGTCTTATTTCGAAGCTAAAGTGGGGATGGGTCGAAATCCTATCAACCAATAGGATTTAGACAAGTTTAGGTTATTATTTTAACCTTATCAATTAGATTTAACTCTAAGTTAAATAATTTAACTTTTACCGTGTCTTTTTGTTTTCTTTCACTATATGGTTAATACACTTACTATAACATGCCAAACGAACCCCAAATTGTTTATTATTAATATATATATCGTTATCTAAGTCATTTGGCCTAACCTTAGATTTTTAGGAATAAAATAACAATTAATAATATAATATTTGATTTAAAAACTATTTTGTGTCAATTTTGACACTATTTGATATATGATTTTTTTGAAAGTCATAACAGAATTATATGTTCGAACCAAGTTGATTAAAGCAACACTAATACATCATAGTAACCTAAAAATTAGTTTAATTCATAAAAAGTATTAAATTACATTCATTTGAGCATTTATAACATCAATTATGTTAATATTTCCTTAAAAGGGTAATTACTGCATCATCGTTGTGTCAAAAATAAATTAATTTATTTAAAGTATAAAAATTATAAATAAAATATCATTATGTAGGAAATCTTTTTATCTTTCTAATAAATATTTATAGTCGAATTTATCTTATGTATAACCCCATATTAAAAATGTTTTAGTAAATAAACTTTGATTTTAACTCTTTTAACTCTTCTTTGAATTAAATAATAATAAATGTCCTAATCTAATCCAAGTGGGCCTAAATGGTCATATTATATTCATAAGGTTGTTTTTGGCCGAATTACACTTATCCAATAGAATTAGGACATGTGTTAGGGTAATAGTAATATCGTATTTACCCTTAGTTACCCTATTTACTATTAACCGTGGTAAAAAAAAAGTTACTATTCACCAAAAATTATTTTCATCTCATTGAACCACATTTTAGTCCTTGATATTAACCGTGTCTGTCGGATTTTCGAAATTCCATTCACAGAAGTGGTAAAATTAAGTTTTATGCAAAATTCAGTTTTTAACCTACCACTTAGTAGTTTCACTATTCATCAAAAATTGATGTTTTTCAGAACAATGCCAAAATTTCATCCTAAGCTATATTTTATAATCCGAATTTAAAAATGAAGTCTATTTTACCAAATTCATATCATAGAAGTTGCATTAATTAATTTTATAATTAAATCCCGTTGTTAAAACAAAGAGCGTGTTTTTAAGAAACAATATCTATCAAAAGATTGACACTTGTTTATGTCTAGTTTAAATGTGAAATTATATCCAATGACCAACATTGTATTAAATTGTAAAAATATATTCTAAATATACTTTAAAACCACTCAAATTAATAATTTATCAATATTAATTATTTCGATTGAAAAAGTTGTTTTTAACTAAAATTTAGTAATTTTCACTATTCATCAAAATATGAAAGTTATCCGAAAATCACCAAAATTTCACCTTAGGCTAAATTTGATACTCCGAATCCAAAAATAAAGTCCATTTTGAGAGCTAAAATTTCTAAAATTTTAAAAGGTGGTTATTACTATTCATAACTGCTAGTTATAATAATATTTTAATAGCATATCGTTGTTTAGTGAAACTCGGTATTGCGTACTACACACGCTATGGAGGAAGGTCGCGATTGCGTGTAATGCAAGGAAAGTCAAGGATGCATGTTGTGCAAGCTCCTTTTGGTGTAGCATACAACACAAGACATTAATAAAATTAAAAAGAATATTTTTTTATAAAATCTTGGGCTGTCACATTCTACCCCCCTTAAAATGAATTTCGCCCTCGAAATTCGTCGGGGTTATAAACGGTTTACTATTCGAAAGTTTCTTTAATAGAAACCCACATCGTAAAAAGGAATATCAAAACCAATCTTTAAAAACAAAATTATGAAACTTAACGGTTACCCAAATAAACTAATCACTGGGTTTCCACATAGGTGAAAATATGGATATGAATGAAAAATCTAACCATCAGGTTCTGATGGAGAGTGGTAGAGAACATGGCTATGGAAAATCCAGTAATCACAAATCCATAGATTTGTGATGATATAAGGTACCATCTGATTCATCAGGTATAAGATCACTCGGACAACATTTTTTGTTTTCAAGATCATTTCCCTAAAGATGAAAATTTACATTAGAATAAATACTTACTTTATTTTGGTACAATCTCACTGTTGTTCATGTCTTGAACAATTTCCACATCATCTCATAAATAAATGAAGTTGAATTTGTTATTCGTGAAGTGTTAGAAGATTATGTGATAGAATGACGGGTCATTCCATCTGTCTCAAACAAAAGGTTAGAAAAATTTATTAAATATACATAAGTCATTCTATAGTGAGATTAATCATATATGGTTCCTAATATGGACTTATACTTCATATATCATACTGCTTAATATAATAAAACTAGTTTCTACTAAACAGGGACTTCCTGTAGGCCAGTGGTAGGCGATAAAGGCCAGTCGCACTTTGGTTGTGTGTTCGATTCCTACAGCCTTGTCCGACGTGATGGGCTGTCGCCCATCCTGCAGGTTGTCCTTTTTCTAAAACTATATTACTATAACATCCCATCAATAATATCGAAAAAACTTCTATACTAACTTATGTCCAACATAATCCATTCCAATCTTTAGGCTTATCCATAATACTGCAGTCCACTCTCATAACATAGTGAAAACGATTACCAGAGATTTAACACCATCGTCGAACCCCATATATCATAAGATATGTTTTGTTGGTCACATTCCAAACATTCAAAGTCCTTAATCGTGTATTCTATTGAATACCTTAGTGAAAACATGAATTCAGTTAAAAGTTAACACTTTCCACATACCAAAATCCTCAAAATTCTATATACTCAAACAATGATATCACTTAGTCCTTATATCAATCATGATCTCATGCATACAATCAAACATCTCATTATCGTTTTATCCCTTCATTATGCGCATATCATCTACTTTCCAAAAATACTGATACCATTCATCACATACTTTCAAAACTTAAGGAAAGACAACAATGTAACAATCCATAGATGTCTCTTTATTCCATAGTAGCATGAGATTACTTATACAAAATTACACATGATAAACATGTAATCATTCCACTACATTCTTAAACCATTGATCGAGCTTCAACATTTCTTTCATCTCACATATCATTTGTAGTTTCTACATCATCATCAACATAAATACTTCCCATACGACCATACTGATTCTCTTCATGAGACTTTCCCTTAGGGCATTGGTTTGCATAATGCCCGTACATTCCACATTTAAAGCATTTAACCATTGTTGATGTCATAGCAATACCATTATCCTCATCCATGGTGTTAACTGAACCTTTTCCTTTGCACTTACTTGCTTTGTGTCCTTCTTTTCCACACCCAAAGCATCTTCCAGTTCCTTTGAAACATTCTCCTTGATGCCTCTTCCCACATGAATTACATAGGGGAAATTGAACTTTCTTTCCTCTATGATCATCATGAAACTCCATCTTTCTCTTATTAGCCGAGTCAGGAAACATACCAAATTTTACTTTATTGATCATATTATGAGATTGCTGATTCGGCATAATAATGATGATTGGACTTCCAAATACCATTTCATTATGAAGAATATCATTCCATTGTCCATCATATCCTCCATTATCGTGAATCATCTTGTTTCAATCCATTTTCTAAAACCCAAAAAAAATAGTGTGAGAGGCAGAAATCATGCTAGGGAAAACAACATAATAAAGGGGGAGTACCTTCAATATCTAACATCTTAGGTTTAATTATATGATCGTTAGCGTAGTTCTAGTACTATAACCTATACGTATACTTATCCTTAGGGACATCCCTAGACATACCTTAGAAATATCTCTAGGGATCTCACTAAAGTTCTCGCATCCTAGTTTCCAAAGGTTGACTAAACCTTTCCTCTGATACCAACTGTAGAGACCCGTATCTTGACGTACATTGACATTACAATACTTTTGCGGAATACTTAGTACATAACAAAAACACACACACAAGGATCGTAATAGTTTAGTGTCTTTGGAAACTCGAAATATAATCTTCTAATCGTGGTGAAAGATCTTCAAAATCTCCCATAAAGATCTTCTTTTTTTTCTTTTTACCTAAAACCTTTCTTTATATCCTTGGGAAAAGAGAACATAAAAGGGTGAGCTCAAATGCTCAGTAAGGGTAAACAAAATAAATATCAATCACATCATATACATAAGCACATAACTTTTGGAAATCTTAACCTGCAAAAGAGATCATAATTTCATAACATGGGGTAAATCATGGCAGTGAAATGTAATCACAATAATCATAACTTAAAACATGAAACTTTGTGGTATTCACACATAATCATAGAGAATCATTTCTTGTTAGTCAAGACTCATTGCCAAGACTATCTTAGTGGACAAAGTCCCTTTCTGAATCGAGTAACCCTCGTTTCAGTCCTGTTTCACTGAACCGGTATAACCTACCATTCCAGCCATGTCTATCTCATGAGATATAAAATCTTTACCCAATGCATTGGAGGGAGATATAGGTCCCACCCATCTCATAATGATACCATTCTTATGTGTGCCACAAAATCATAAATCATACATCATTTCATAACCCATGTAATAAAAATGGGATTCTTAAACAACATAACATCATAAAACCATTCATATAAGATAAAGGAATTCATAAACATAATTCCATCACAGCATAGTCAAATCAATGTAAAAATATGGATAGAAACAGAACCCTTTATTATCATAGATGGAAAATAATTTTGATAAAACACCTGAAATGAATTCTTGAGGAAAATATCCTTTCTTTTTCAAAATCAATTTCTTTTCACAAAACATCATGAAATTTTAAAAGAAAGAGATTTTATTAAAAATAGTCATGAAATCTTTTGTTGGAAGCTTCATGAAAATAAGGCTTTATAAAACCATAAAAATCCGTTCGTGCTGTTTAAGTTAAAAAAACATTCTTCATACTTTTGTCGGAAAAGTCAAAAAGTACCTCGTACGAAAAACGACAAAAGATTCCTTTCATACATATTACTAAAAACTCACCGAAGGGTAAAAATGGATTTAAACAATTGTAGGTGGATGGAAATAATATTACATATTGATGAAACATGGATGTGGATGATAAAATACACCCCAGTAAATACTTACGAATAAACAATCTCGGATAAAAATGAGATTGTGATATTTCCCTTACCTTATGTCCGACTTGCTTTGTAAGTGTTCGAACCTCCTCTTCTATGAAGCACCTCTTTGAGACCTCCTCTTAGGGTACTAAAATTGGTCTTTGAGGAAGACCAGAACCTCTAGGATGTTTCTAGGGAAGTGGAGAAGAGATTTTGGCAGGGTTTGGCCGAGCTTGAGTGCTCAAATTGGTGTGAGGAGGAGGGGGAGGAGGTGTCCTTTTATAAGGGAGGAGAGGGGCACCTTAGAAATACCTCAAAATATTATTTTATATTAATGTCAAAATCGGTTTATAATGGTTCCAAATGGTCTTATATCAAAGCTAAAGTGGGGATGGGTCGAAATCCTATCAACCAATAGGATTTAAACAAGTTTAGGTTATTATTTTAACCTTATCAATTAGATTTAACTCTAAGTTAAATAATTTAACTTTTACCGTGTCTTTTTGTTTTCTTTCACTATATGGTTAATACACTTACTATAACATGCCAAACGAACCCCAAATTGTTTATTATTAATATATATATCCTTATCTAAGTCATTTGGCCTAACCTTAGATTTTTAGGAATAAAATAACAATTAATAATATAATATTTGATTTAAAAACTAATTTGTGTCAATTTTGACACTATTTGATATATGATTTTTTTGAAAGTCATAACAGAATTATATGTTCGAACCAAGTTGATTAAATCAACACTAATACATCATAGTAACCTATAAAATTAGTTTAATTCATAAAAAGTCTTAAATTACATTCATTTGAGCATTTATAACATCAATTATGTTAATATTTCCTTAAAAGGGTAATTACTGCATCATCGTTGTGTCAAAAATAAATTAATTTATTTAAAGTATAAAAATTATAAATAAAATATCATTATGTAGGAAATCTTTTTATCTTTCTAATAAATATTTATAGTCGAATTTATCTTATGTATAACCCCATATTAAAAATGTTTTAGTAAATAAACTTTGATTTTAACTCTTTTAACTCTTCTTTGAATTAAATAATAATAAATGTCCTAATCTAATCCAAGTGGGCCTAAATGGTCATATTATATTCATAAGATTGTTTTTGGCCGAATTACACTTATCCAATATAATTAGGACATGTGTTAGGGTAATAGTAATATCGTATTTACCCTTAGTTACCCTATTTACTATTAACCGTGGTAAAAAAAAATAAAAAGTTACTATTCACCAAAAATTATTTTCATCTCATTGAACCACATTTTAGTCCTTGATATTAACCGTGTCTGTCGGATTTTCGAAATTCCATTCACAAAAGTGGTAAAATTAAGTTTTATGCAAAATTCAGTTTTTAACCTACCACTTAGTAGTTTCACTATTCATCAAAAATTGATGTTTTTCAGAACAATGCCAAAATTTTATCCTAAGCTATATTTCATATTCTGAATTCAAAAATGAAGTCTATTTTACCAAATTCATATCATAGAAGTTGCATTAATTAATTTTATAATTAAATCTCGTTGTTAAAACAAAGAGCGTGTTTTTAAGAAACAATATCTATCAAAAGATTGACACTTGTTTATGTCTAGTTTAAATGTGAAATTATATCCAATGACCAACATTGTATTAAATTGTAAAAATATATTCTAAATATACTTTAAAACCACTCAAATTAATAATTTATCAATATTAATTATTTCGATTGAAAAAGTTGTTTTTAACTAAAATTTAGTAATTTTCACTATTCATCAAAATATGAAAGTTATCCGAAAATCACCAAAATTTCACCTTAGGCTAAATTTGATACTCCGAATCCAAAAATAAAGTCCATTTTGAGAGCTAAAATTTCTAAAATTTTAAAAGGTGGTTATTACTATTCATAACTGCTAGTTATAATAATATTTTAATAGCATATCGTTGTTTAGTGAAACTCGGTATTGCGTACTACACACGCTATCGAGGAAGGTCGTGATTGCGTGTAATGCAAGGCAAGTCAAGGATGCGTGTTGTGCAAGCTCCTTTTGGTGTAGCATACAACACAAGACATTAATAAAATTAAAAAGAATATTTTTTTATAAAATCTTGGGCTGTCACAGAGGTGCTGCCTATCATCAAATTCCCACTACAATTGGAAATTTTAGTAGAGTTATAGACTATAATTTTCTTACCTTTCCAAACCCCGGAGTCTTGCCCATAATTTTGAAAATTATTTTTCAGCAGTTTCCCTATTATAATATCAGCATTATTGCCACTAACTTCATTAGAAAAAAATTCATCCCAAGTCCTTGAATTATTTAACTCATTAGGTGACACAAAGGCATTGATCCCCCCATCTTATGTTAGCTTAGCTATGTCCACATTGTAATTTCTCTAGTCATAAGGATTTAGTTTTCTAGGCGGATCCGAATTAGGTGCATCCTTGTAATCATCCTGCATATTAAAACCACCTGGATTTTGTGGAGCAATTCTTTTCAACTTTCTAAATCAATTGTTCAAGTCATTCCCTGTCATGTCACACAAGGAACAATTAAGGTGTCATCTACAAGAAGATCATTCACGGCCAATAATCCTGAAAGTATAAATGAATTTTGGGATTTTCTCATACCTAATTATCAAGTCAATAACATCATCATCAGTGGCTAAAAGAACATTATGTACCAGTTCAGAACCCAGATCAACCTCAACTAAAATTCTGGCGAAGTGACCAATCATGAAATTTTCCATTTACTTGACAATTTTTATCAGAATTCCAATTGAAGATGCAATATCATATAGAATATTTTGATTTTATAGGATACAGTTCAAGCCATATACCCTTACCCAAATTTGGGCAGTCGAGTTACAAACATGAAATGGATTAAATGTCTTATCCAATTCATGAAGGTGAATAATACATAGTTTGAGCACAATTGACCCAAAACACCATGCGCGAACATTGAGTTCGTCATATGGGAACTGAAAATGAATGTATCCATTTCCTATTGAAACACACTTTTAGTTGGTAAATCCCCATATGTCTGATATCTTCTCAACCAACAATTCCAGATTCATTGGTTGTGATTTTTTAAGAAGAAAAAGGCTTGAAATGATGGAAAATTTACTCAATCTAAGTCTCTCTGAAATCTCCTGTGGGTCTGCTCGGATATGAGAAACACTTCTCTTTTTGTAGATTGTGGAATCCTTCAAGCCTTTAAAATTGGTGAAGGATCTGGTCGTATGAAATTGAGGCAGTATATAATCATAGGGATTAGCCTCCTTGATTCCATAAACAGTCTTCATCTCCCCAACAGTACAGTTTGAGTTAAGATTAGGGGGAGACACATCATACAGATCATTCACCACCTTGATGCCACTTGCAGGAATCCCCGTCGTCTACAGTGGATTAAAAATGTGATACGAATCAAATCTACTTGGGGAAAGAAATATTTCCTCCATGGATTACCTGAGATCAGTGTGCTCTGATGTCCGGCCAGGATAAACAAGCATCAAGTCAAGAACCGGATGGAAAAAACCTTAGAATACTGAAGAAATCTTCTGTGAAGGCGGCTATATCAAAAGACTAACTGAGGAAGAGAGTCGAATGAAGATACGGTGGGATTATAATTTGATGCAAGCCATCCATGAAGGTGGAGAGGTCTAGAGTCAAATCGAGGCAGCATGACAGAGCTTTGAATCCTTCCGTGAAGTGAACCGGAACCTCAGCAGGCCAAATCCTACATCTAGAGATAAGTGAGAAGCAGGAACTTCTCTCTCATCTCATCCCCCCTCCAGGTATCTAATATTATTGTCTACCTTGGAACTAATTAAGGGTTTTTTATTCCATCATTTTTTGTGATTACAATATTTTGGGATTTAAGGAGTATATCTAGTATTATATGATTTACATAAGTAATACGTATGAACATACCTATTCAAATATGGTTTTAGGGAAATTTATATACTTTACAACATTTAGAGATAATACACAATGAAGTTATAAACATGTATATTATGTGACCTTCCTTATAAATTTTGACCTATGAATTCAGAAAAAAAGAATTATGGACAAGTATAATGGTTGGAATATATTAAGTTTGACATTAGTTACTATTGTTAAGGTCAAAACATTTCCTAATATATTTCATGGATTTTCATAAAAAGGATAACTCTGAGGTCAGGAGACAACCCGTCGCATCCGACAAGGTCGTGAGACATTAACCTGCAATTGAAGGGTGACAAGTGTACATCATCTATCAATGGCCTACATGATTTCATATTTTGTATAATGTAGTTTTTTTAAATATCCTGACAATTGAATTAAAAATTCATTATTTCTGGAACCCTATACAATTAAGATAAATAGAATATTTTTTAATTCTATTATCTTTTGGAGTGAAAGATGAGTTTGTGGAAGGAATACGTTGAAGGATAAAAATCTACATGTAAAGTATATTTTTTCCGCTTATTATATGAATAAATTATGTATTAAAATTTAGTGAAGGGTTCTTAAAACTGAAAATGTTTTATCCTAATACGTTATGCTTTTTTGAACAGATGATATTTAAAATCATCACCAATTGATGGATTTGAGGCCCTGAATTTTACACCTGTTTGTGATTGATGACCTTAATTACACCCTATAAATATTTTGATTTTTATTCCAATAAAGTGTCTCTAATTTACACCAATTTTCTCCTAATCTAGATCATAATTTAGTGGGGTAATTTTTCATTTCTCTTTCCCTCTTATTAAGTCTATATTTCAGGAACTCAATTTAAGATGTTGGTTTTCCACAAAGTTATTTTTCTATTTTTAACATTTTATTTTAAAATATAAATTTTTAATTTTGAGGATGCAATTTATTGAAATAGGGGAGAATGTAACACCCCATTATTTCATAGTATGTTATCTCTTCAACGAAATTCAACAACCTGCGCTACACGCAACACTGAGTTTGAGCACACCATGACTTACCAAACTCGCCGTTCAAAAAGCAGTTATGAATAGTATTAACTGAATTTTAAATTTTATATACTCCATATAATTTTAAAATCCATATTATGTGATTATCAGACATAATATAATAAAAAATTTATTATTTAGATAAAGGAAGTATTTTTTCAAAAAATGAAATTTTACCGCCTTTTAATGTAGATCTTTTTTTAAAACTAATGTTTGATAATTTTTTATATTAAATTTAATGAAATTAAATTATTCCTTTGATTAAGTACATAAAAATTTAGTTTTGATAAATTTTTGGTAGTTTTCAAATAACAATAATATTTTGATGAATACTGAAAAATACAAAATTTTAATTAAAAAACTATTTTTAATCGAAATAATTAATTGTGATAAATTATTTATTTAAGTGGTTTAAAAGTTTTATTAAATTATATATTAATCATTGAATATATTTTAGGTCATTGGATGTAATTTCACATTTAAACTAGACAAAAACCAGATTCAATCTTTTGATAGTTATTATTTCTTAAACACACGCTTTTTTTACACTGAGAATTAATTTTAAATTAATTTTATCTACTTCTATGTTTTTAATGTG
The DNA here is from genome assembly GCA_963277665.1 of Viscum album. NCBI lineage: Eukaryota > Viridiplantae > Streptophyta > Magnoliopsida > Santalales > Viscaceae > Viscum > Viscum album. Next base: position 1,976,199,581 of record OY728133.1, read on the forward strand.
GAAAAATGGATTCCATATGTTGAAATTAGGATGTCAAAATTTTTTAAATAGGCAACTTTTATTATTAGTCATTATGACTATTTACTTCAGTAAATATTTTATTTACCATGCTTAAAGGGTAAATCTAGTAAATAAGGGTAAACATATATTATTAAAGTAAATTACCATAATATGTTTAATAATATTATTGGTTGATACATTTCAGACCCTGGACATCTTTGAGAATATTTTAGGTCCCCATAGAGCCACTTGAGAGTGATAATGACACTTTATATTAATTAATTTAATGTAATGAAAAAAATTACATAAACATCATCTTTTATTAAAGCAATTTTTACATGGGGATATATAAGATATCATTTCAACAATAAATTTTAATCATAAAGACAAAAATATTTCCTAAATTATGTTATTTTATTTATAATTTTTTTATATTAAATATTTAAATTTCACTATGACAAAAATACGATGCCATAATTACCTTATTAACAAAAGATTAAAATAATTGATATTATAAATATATAAATAAATGTAAATTGAGGCTTATGATGGCATACACGAATTTTAATGATGAATATGAAATGATAGGGTTGATTAAATTTATTTCTTTGGAGTAATAATGGTGTGATGACATTCACAAAAACCAAAAACTAAATACTGTAAATATTGACAAAAATGAGTTTTTTTAAAAAAATACCATTTTATTAAATTATATAATAGTCTTAAAAATATATGGTTCCGTAATAGGACTTATATAATAATATATATGTCATTAATGAACAACATAAAGTTTTATTGGAATTTTATCGTTTTTTATTAACCATACAACAAAAAAATATAAGGAGAAATGGTAAATTTTAAACTATTTAACTATGAATTAAATCTAAAAGATAAGGTTAATATTCTAAACTAAACATGTCTATAACCTATTGGTTGAGATTATTTAGACCCATAACCACATAAGGCTCTAAATAAATTCAGTTGGAGCCATTAAAAACCGAATATGATTTTATAATAAAACAATATTTTACATTTTTTCTATGGTTCCCCTCAACCCTCTTATAATAGGGCACTTCCTCATCTCTCAAATTAACACCTCCAAAGCCATTTCTCTCTATTGAAACCTGCCAAAATAAGCTTACATCTTCCCTAAATTCATCATTAAGGCCTTACCATGAGCATAAATCAAACCTAATTATCCCTTTTGTTTAAATCAAAAGAAAATACCTGAAAAATGGAAATTATTTTATCACCTCTTTCAATGTTCTTTTCTTATTCCACATTATCTTTCTTTGTTATTTACATACCAAAAATAATAACTTCAGTACCTTATACATAATTTTATGTTTTTATAAATATGTTACAAACATAGTCATTATTCTATCAATCCTATGAATGATAATGTCACTATGCGTGCGTACGCACGGTTTACTATTTCCATGATGTGGTGTAATTTGTTATTCAACTCTATGTTATTTGTATTGATATAATGATGAGTAATATATATATATATAATGAAAATAACATGATAATTTCTCTATACAATTAATATACCTTATAATTTCACACCTTTTAATCAATAAAGAAATGATATTGTCGCTCGTGTGTATGTACGGCTTACCGTCTCCAAGATGCGATGAGATTCATTTCCATGTTCACCATTAAATGATGATTATAAAAATATATATAATTAATAATTATGTATTATATGAAATAAAAATTATATTATATTTATATGTACTTACATATATTTTATTCAATTATTTTCTTTCAAAATGATATGAAAATGGAAATGACATTTATGCGTACGTACGACCGACCGTCTCCATAAATGTTTTTTTCAATTTCATATATATATATCAATTATAAATATTTATATTCTTGATATATATGATAAATAAATAATGTTTTATATTCTAGATTTATTTAAATCATGGTCAAAGTGATACAATCATGAATAGCAATTTAAAACATGTATGATAATGAAAGTGATTATTACCCGAAACATTAATTTAATATGGAAATTATTATTAAATGTTTAGTATAAATTCATAAATGAAGCATGGAGGATATCATAAATATTAATATGGTGATTTTAATATTTAATAACATACTATGGTCATTATATATGAGGTTAAATTTACCTTGATTAATGGAATGTATGTGGTAAGGGTTATTTAGTCAATCTCAATATTATCCAATATTTTTTATGTGTAAGAATTTTCCAGGAAAAATTTATCACCAAAAAAATAATTCATAAAAATGTTTCCAAAATAAATCTTTTAAGGTTGTTTGGGAGGGACTTTTTAATGAGATCATTGTATTAAATATTTTAAATACTTTTCATTCTAAAACTTTTTAAAAAATGTTCATATTTTCAAAATGGTTTTAAGTATTTCTTTATATGGACATGATGGTTTTATATTGTTAATTCATTTCAAAATATTTAAGGTGGTATGTGACACTTTGATTCAAAAATATTTTTTAAATTACTTCATTAATGTGTGACTATTAAATTATTTTACAAAAATGGATATTTCTCTAAAAAAGTTTTACTAGTTATTTTGAACTATGTCAACATCCTTTAGAAGATATTATTCTTGATTAAGGATTATTTATTATAATACAATCTTTTATATTTTATTGAATGAGTTATGATATGTTTGAAAGTGGATGTGCTATTTTTATACCCTTAAAGGTTTATTGTTGAAGTACTGACATTTTGTATGCTAGTTTTAATTCAAATGTTTTTGTTATATTTAAAACTTTTCATATGAGGAATGTAGTAGACTTAGTAAGTGATGGGTGGATCTTTCTATAGATACTCGATGCATTGGTAGGTCTCAGATGGAAAACTAGTGACTTTGAACAAGGCCTTGACAAAATTTATATTTGTAGTCTCAGCACGAGGCCTTGACTAAGTGGTTATGAGGTCCGATGTTAGGAATTCTCCCATTATGAAATTAGTTATTACATGTGATTATTTGACTATTAGAATATACATGTTCATGTTTTTATGGTAAAGATTTATTTATTTTTTCCAAATTATGTTCAACTTTTTGTTTAAAAGATTTATGTTCTTATTATACTTATTGCCTTAAAAGTTTATAGCTTTAGCTAAATTATTTACCCTAACTGAGCATCTGGGCTCACCGATTTCATATGGTTGGTTTTCCCAAGATTCAAAGAAGTGTATTATGTTTGATAAGATGGGTTATGATCGGGGAATAACGATGTTATAAATAGATTATTTATGATGTCTTTTATATTATAAATTGTAATGTCACATTCATGTAAGTAATCTATTTTCCAAGACTGCTAAACTGATCAGTCCTTCGGGACATTATTCCTTGTAATCATGTCAATGTATTAAAATAATGCACCGAATCTGGGTAATAGGGGTCTAGGCATTACACCAAAATCCATTGGTGAGATTCCCACTACAAGGAATCCCTTACCCATCACATCATCCATGAAATGGGGCTCATGATCACATGGGCCAAGTCCTAAAAAAGATAAGGTAATTTACCTAAAACTACTGACCAAGATCCTCATGTATTTTAGTTCCAAAAAAATGATCACTTTGTACACTCCTCCATAAAATGGAGGAAGCTTCCTCATTCCTAGATAAAAAAAATTAGAACTATCCACTCAGGCATTGATATGAATCCCAAAGAATCTAATCATGCTCCTGGCGTGCGGCCCATTGAAAATCTACAAATAGGGAGGGATAAGTATCCAATTAAACCTTCTCTCTCAAGTTCTCCATTATACTAGAATCACTCCCATTGGCACAATTCTAAAACACTATACATCCTCATACAGAAGCACACCCTTGTGATAAAAGATCTCAATAACCTCACCAAGGAAGAACAACCACACCATCCCAATCCATTGGTGATATCAGGAACACAGACCTCACCACAAGACCTGATAGACAACACATTGCATGGATATATCACTCACAAGAAACACAAACTTTTTAATTTAGGGAAAAAAACTCATGGAAACTTTATCCCAATCCAAGGATCTCTTAGGCATTCTTTCCCTCATCAATGCACCAACACAAACTTCGGATTCCCTTGCTGATGAACAAGGGTCTCTATGCATCCCTTGACTAAGGGATTACCACTCCATTACTATAAAACATCTCAACCCATGATTAATATAGAGTTTATCAAATGGAAATATATATACATGTATCTCATTTGATTGTAATTCCACCAAGGAGCTATATATTATAAATCATATAGGTCGTTGGAGGCCATTTCAATAACTAAACATCAATTGTATGTAAAAACACAATAGAAAAACAAATGTCATGTGAATCATATGATCCTAGAATAATGCATGAAAACGGATCACTTTCCAATGTGCCATGATATAAAAACAACAATAAATAGTAAATGCAAAAACTCAAGTGCATCACACTAGGTGAAATCACACAACCATAAAAATATAAACAATAAATAATAGTACAATGCCCAGGATACTTGGAATAATTACTAGAAATGTTGTTCAAGACACATTGTTCCAATATTTATCGCATGATCGGACAAATTAATAGAAAACATATCTTAAATCTCCCAAAAATCATAGAAAAATCCCCATTTAACACCATTTTTGAAAAAAATGACATGAGTAATCCTAACACATCACAAGATCCAGATCACCACAAGGCCTCAAGTGTGAATCCCTATATTCTAGAGGCTTTCAACTAGAATCATGGGTATAAAAGATTTGGTATAGAGACAATAACCTATGGACAGATTGAAATAATAATGAAAAATAACCAAAAATATTATTCAAGGGTAATCATCAGAGTATGCATAATAAAAAAACCAGAACAATGGATATAATAAATTAAAACCTTCATACATTCATATAGACTTAATGAATGATAATATTCAACATTTAGTTTCTCAATTTTCCAACCACATATAAAAAATTAAAAAAATAAAAATAAATACATCAGGATATAATACCAACATGAAGACAAACCACATACCCAGACTCCACAGTGGTCAAGATGCCCCGACCCTATCCTGGGACTGCACCCGAGTAGCTCTACTCGATTAAGAAACAATGGGCCTCAACCCCATCCACCATGAAATCTATGCTTCGACCTCAAAGAGGACATCAAAACTACATGGTCACCTAGGTGGACATACAAGGGGTGTGAAATAAGTCACAATAGTATACCCCTAATTGTGATCCTATAATCAATTTTTATAATAAATTAATGAACATGTTATATTACCATTCTAGTTAAAAACTAATTATAGAAGGCATAAAAAAGAACAATTACATAATATATATGGTGGAAAACAAATAATACAACCAAATATGGTTTCTATTATAAACATTGAGGTGAATCTACCCCCACTCTAGACCACATAATAGGATTTATAACACATGGATAACTCCACCACATGAAATCAAGTGCATCCTCCAGATCTACACAGGATATCAACGAAGTATAAAGAAAAAGGGAATGAATGTAACAACCAAGGGTTTAACCATAGGTGCACACATGATTAAGGGATTATACAATGATCCAAATATATAATATAATGCTCATAAATGGTAATAGGAACATCTAGGTCGATATAACTAGATAACTGATCAGTCCACAATGTTCTGTAGAACATGTCAAACCCCAACTATGGACCCGAACAATACATTCTCATGGGATCTTTATAGAAAACTAGGATCACACAACATCCATGGAACTAGAAATTAAAAGTATCCCAGGAAAACAAAACCCACTCTGTGAGTACCTCAAAACCTCATGTAAGAACATGAAAATCTATAAATCAAATTCTATTTGTTGAATTAATGTCTTATTTTGTAATTTAGTTATAGAAAAAACATGCTCTACATTGGAATATTATAACTTGTTAGTTTTAAAAATACCATTAAATTTCATATACATTGAGAATATATCTTTTGTATAGTGACCATTAAGGTTAGTATATATTAAGGATTATGATAATGTAAAGTAGATATAGAAAAATGAAGTGATGACCTCAATAGGTAGGATCATACCATTTGACGCCCATATATAAAAGCTTTAGATGGTGATAGAATAACTGGACTTTGACTATGACCAAACTCAATATGATATTCAACAAATAATTATTTATACAATCCATTTATGGGGGAAGATAATGCTCACCAAGATCACAACCCAAATCATGTATGACAAACCACCCTAGTAAAATATCACTATCAAACACCATACCCTTAGAGAGTTCACTAGTGTAATAAAGGGTTATGTATCTAGACCATAGCATTATGAATTTTCACATTTCATTATAGAAATTAATAAAAGTATTCATTTATTATTATTATTTTAATTTTATTAATGAATATTTTTTATAAAATTTATATTTTTATATAATGAAACACAAATTTTATTTTTAAGAGATATATTGTTTTGGTGTAGACACTCTATGAATTTAATAATTTATGAAATAAATCATGTTTTTCTATAATATGAATAATAAAAATTATTTATTAAATATAAATTATTATATAATTTTTCTATGAAAAATATTATTTTAAAAAGGGTAAAAAACTACTATAAAAAAGAGCATTTTTTTCATTAAATTGGAATTTTAGATTTAAATGTGTAAAATAATGTATTTTGACAATTATTTTTACAAAACAAATATTATTTTTGAAATCCTGAAGTTGAAATTATCCAATGGTGAGTTTTTCATAATTTTCTCATACTTTCTAATTTTTTGGTAAACATTTAAAAAGGTATAAATATATAGTATGTATTATGACATTGTAAAATAATAAATGTTTTTTAATAAATTCAATAAATATTTTCCTCCACCAAATATATTTATCCTCTTAATTATATTTTATTTTTTAGATTAATTGATTAATTTTTTTAAATCTTAAATGTATCCGCCAAAGAATATATTATATTTTTTGGTTTTAAAATCATTTATTTTTAAAAACGAGTCACATCCCCAAAATGAAGTGTATTATTATAATATTATCAGTTCATAATTTTATAAAATAATTAAAACTACTCCACTTTGTATGAAAAATGAAAAAAACATGGTATGGCTGGTGGTTTGGATTACATTATCAAATAGATTCCAGAACATATGTTTGTAAATTAACAAAGAATTCTCTCCTGTTTTTTCAATTTAATCCCGCCCAAACTCCCTTTACTCATCAATAAAAAAACTTATCACTAAATTACACTGTCATTCCTTTACTGGATCTCTCTCAAGGATCTCCAAAATCTCTCATGTATCTCATCCCAAGCTTTTGGAAGTCCCCTCTCATGGTAATAAAGTATCTCCTTCCCCTATTTTTTCACACACTTCCTCTATATTATGCCTTATGACATCAAATTATTCTTGTTGGAATATGTTTTAACACATCCCTATTAATTTCCTTATTATTAATTTGTGATTATACACCTCTTACAGTCTCAATAAACTCCTCCCATTAACCTCTATGTACTCCTGTTATGAAGAAAAATATTACCCAACTGTTTTCCATGAATAACTTTTTTTTAGTAAATACTCATCCCAATTTCAACTCAAGGGTATTAACCAAGATGTTTCTATCCTTTATTAATTTGTAAATTCCATGTATGTAACCCACAATAATTTATCATTGTATTTAAATTGTTGAAATACAACATTATTTGGTTTGATTCATGCGGCAAGCATAGGTATCTACATGATATAAAATGGATGGGTGCACCCAGATAGTGCTCTAATTCATTTTTTAATGTTTTTATATCATGAGACATCATGAATGTGATTAAGGATTAAACGTAATCCATTATGGGACTTTTTTCCAAAATTATATGATGTCTTGGAATATATCCTTGACCTATGATTATAATGACATGACAAATGTAATTTTCACATTCCCATGTTACCATTATGTTATCATGTTATATCATTCCATGTTGTTCGTAATTATGTTTCTCACATAATATAGTTCCTTTATATTACTCTTGTATCAAATGTAATTCCATGAATATTTTAATTCTTAATTTATTTACTTATTGGTATTTATATCTATCCCCTTTCTTATGTACATCCCAAGGTTATCCTGTGCAATTTTTAAAGATCCATGGAATATAATTGCATATTTTAGAGGTTTTTATATAATTTTGTTATTTCCGATGATTAATTTTTTATTATATATACATAATAACCTAATAAAATTTGGATCCATTTCTTTATGTGTTTCAATATGTGTTAGTTTATGTAATACATCATGAATTAAAGTGTATTAAAGGAAAGGGTTGTCATAGTTGGTATGAGAGGAAAAAATAATTATTTTCAGATTATTAATATAAAAGTCTTGTGAAATCCTTAGGGACAATACCAAACAAATTAAAAAATACTTGTATTTTGGTAAATTATATATTAATTTGTTTCTATGAAAATACATCATTGTATGGATTCTACAAGCAGAAGTGGATCTAACATAGAGGTACCTAAAATTAATGACCCTGAAAATAGTGAATTGAGCCGAACTCGATCATTACCAGGTGCAAGTCAAGAGGTATAGCTACACACCTGGTTTAAAACTACCATAGGATATTACTTGGATAATTTTCATGCTACTTGTGAACCATTATTAAATGATCAAAAGTTCCCATAGCATTTCATGTTACAAAATATATCTTGGATAACATAGATTGATACCTAGAAATTCATAGGTTAAAAAATATATGTCATTTATGAGTTATACCTTTAATGTTTATGGTTTCATATTTATGTGTTTAATTTTATAGAGATACTCATCGCTAGAATTACCTTTATTATAGTTAATGGTTGGAAATATGTGAAAATTAAACAACAAATAATGTGAGGGAAAGTACAATGAATGGCCAAATGAAATTCGCTACTCGATTACTGAAGGAATCACAAACCTCATGACAAAAATTTCTCAATTGATTAATGTTTCAAATAGAAACAAGAATACTAGGGAATAGGCAAATCCCCATATGAAATTAAAATTTTCAATTGATACATTTATGTAATAAAGAACACTAACCTTTAGCAGATCATTTGATCCTTTAATCATGGAATAATGGATAGACTCTATTGAGAAAATATTCTCTATCCTTAAATTCTATAATTAAAGGAATGCCATGATGTTTTATTACCCTATAGAATAAGATAATGATAAATGGATTATCTGGGTCAAAAATTTGATGACTAGGGAGGAGATCAAAGTGATGGAGTGGAAGGAATTCCAGAAAAAAAAATTCAAAACTATTTTCCTTGAACACTCACTACTAAAATGGAAATGGATTTCCTTTCCTTGAAGATAAAGGATGGTGAATCATTTGGGGAGTATGAATAAAAATTCAGAAGACATTCATCATTTGCATCTAAATTGTTTACCTCCATGAAAATTAATGTTGATCATTTCTTTTGTTGGTTATATCCAAGTCTATAAAAATCATTGAAATTTTGATTATTTTGAATCTATGATGAAACTGTATGACATACCCTAATGTTTAGATGAATATTAGTGAATCTCAAGTTTCTCAATTGTTGGGAACAATAATTAGAGGATCAACTTCTATTATGGTGGTGCAATGGTAAAATCTCACGGGGGAATGAAATTCCATCACCCCAATTTTCATAATTTCGGGAATAAGTATCCAAGAATTTTCTTGAAAGTAAAAATGGAATGCTTTAGGTGTGGAATGAAATGGAACTTAGATAATGAATACCCAAGGGATAAAACCACCCATGGGATGAAATAAAGTAATTCCATGGAAAACCCCCGTCCTTCTATCCAATATTTCAAATAAATGTTATAGGGAATCTCTGTGAATCTATGGACTAAGATAATGGTTTTCGATGATAGATAATGATATTAACCTCTAAGGACTAGAGATCAAGGGAGGTCTTATGAAATCCGATATACATAGGTTGATCCCAGAAATAAATTGGTGATTGGTATGCTAGTTAATAATTAAAGGATAATGAATGTAACATTTGATTCTAGTATTACACATTCATTCATGTCATGTAAGATTACTATATATATACAAACCCCACCACAAAACATGGATGTCATGTTGTAATTGTAGATGAAAAAGGGGTAATTATTTCATCCCCTGTATAAAAATGATCCATTATAAAATGTTTTGATATGAACTAGATAGAAGAACATATGATACCCCATTTATAAAAATTTAATTCCATTTTTGGCATGGATTGTCTTTCATTATATTAATCCAACATAAACTTCCGAGAGTTGGAAATCACCCTCCGTATCAAGAATCACCCTCCAATTCTATATGAGTGCAAGGTGGCAGATGAATCTTATTTTGTATCATCAACTCTAGATTGTATATTGTTTACTTATGAGAAATCATATCATTTTCAAACTATTCACAATAAAAAAATATCATCCTTGATGATATGCTTATTATGAAATAATTTACTAATGTGTTTCCTAATGAATTTCTTGGCCTTAATCCAAGATATGAGGATAAATTTTTGATCAAGACTATACTAAAATATTTTTCTATATCCCTGAATCAATGTAGAATGGATATTTTTGAATATGATTTTATGAAGAAGAAACTACAAGAGAATATTTATAAAGGGTTTATACACCCATGTTCTTCACCATGGGGTGCAGTAGTCCTCTTATTCAGGAAAAAGGATGGGTCAATGCTCCTCTGTACTGATTATTCTAAGACAAAAATATCATGATAAAGAAAATGTATCCTCTTACATATATTTCTTAATTATTCAATCAACTATTTGGAGCCTATTATTTATTGAAAATAGATCTCCATTTGGGATATTAAGTATGGGTGAAGAAGGAAGATAGTCCAAATATTACTTTTCTTACATTGTAAAGGAACTATGAGTTCATATTAATTCTATTTGGACTCACTAATTCACTAAATATATTGATTTATTTAAGAAATAGGGACTTTATTTATCACCTCAAAAACATTGTGGTTGTCTTTATAGATGAAATTTTTATACACCTCACGAGAAATAAAAAACATGAGAATTACATCAACAATTTAAGGAAGACATTATGGAGAGAAATGATGTATGTAAAGTGTAGTAAATGTGTGTTTTGGATGGAGAAAGTGTCATTCATGGGGAATTTTTTATCCCTATAAAATTTATATTTGTGAACCCTTTAATAATAGAGGTAATAAATGGATATCCCTTATCAATTTTTTATAATGAAAATTCATATTTTACCAACATTATTAGGGTAATTTGCAATATATTTATGAAATATCACCTAATTTTCAAGATCAAAAACTAATATTACTCATATGGTAGTCATGATTTTAATTACTGATGAATAAAAATATTTATTTAAGGATAAAATGAAGAGGTTAATCCCAACAGTTGTTCTAAAATTACAGACCAGTGGGGATGGATCTGTGATTTATAGTGATGCATCTAAAAAAGGATTAGGTTGTGTAATCATTAAATATGAAAAAGTGATATACAATGCCTCCTTGAAATTAAATACCCTTGAGAAGAACTTCCAAAACATGATCTTGAATTGGATACAGTAATATTCAAATTAAATATATGTTAGCATTATCTCTACAGGGAGAATTTTGAAATATATACGGATAAAAAAATCAAGTATATATTCACAAAAAATGATCTTAATTTATACAAACAATGTCCTTTAGATATGATCAAGTATTATTATTTTTTAATTTACTTATATCTGGTGAAGGGAAACAATGTGAATGATGTTGTAAGCCTTAAGGGCCCCTCAACCATATTCATTTCATGGATAGAAAGGTATTAAATATTAGTTTACTTGAAAAGGATAGACATGGGAATGATTATAAGATATCCATCCTACCATACTCAAATAACTTCTCAATTATAAATTCTTGAATGAATTAAGAAGCCCAAAAAAATTATGAGGTTCTAAAGAAGAATGAAGCAAATATTAGGGGGTTAACATTGTAAATATAGAGTTATATAGTATGAATCATATATAATAAACCATGAAAACATAAATAAGAGGAATCTTTTGGATGATACATATAGATCATCCTTCTCCATTCATCCGTGAAGCACTTATAGGTATAGGTATTTAAAGAAAAATACATGGTGTATATAATAAAGTAGGAGATTACAGAGTTTGTATCTCGATTCATAGTATGAAAAAAATTAAAATATGAATGAAAAAAGTATAAGGTTATGATGAAACCATTTCTTATACCAGTGTGGATATTGGAAATTATAAACATGGATATTTTCATACAACTCCCAAAAAACAACTGGATTTAATTCTATTTTGATGGAATTCAATAACATTATATATTCAGTTCATTTCTCTAAAATCAAGGAACATGTATCTTCAAAAAAACTCCCCATGATATACATAAGGGAAATGGTAAGACTTCATGATTTGAAACTTTCAATTATTTTTTATTTAGATATAAGGTTTACATTAATGTTTTAGAGAATCCTTCAATAAACGATGAATATAGTGTTGAGTTTCAGTACTTCATATCACTCTCAGATGGATGAACAGTTTGAAAGTACAATTCAAACTCTAGAGTATATGATGGGATCATGTTAAATGGATTTACAATGATTTTGGGATCAACACATTCCCCTAGAAGAGTTCTCATATAACAATAGTTGTAAATCTATAATTAAAATTTATTCATATAAATCACTATTAGGGAAGTGGTTTCAGGCTCAAATATGATGGGATGGTGTTGGGGTGAGGAAGCTTATGGGGCATGATATTGTCCATGAGATGAAAAAAAGGTTCAAACAATTCAATTGCATATGAAATTCTCACAATTGCGTTAGAAAAACTATATATACAATCATCGATAAGATATAGAGTTTACGGTCAGCGAAATTTTTTTCCTTCATATATCATCATGGAATGAATTCATGAGATTTTAAAAGAAGAGAAAACTTTGTACAAGATAAATATTCTCCTTCTTGATCATCAATCACATCAGAGCTATGACATAACAACTAGCACTACCAACTATCATATCTCAAGTACATATTTTGTTTCATGTATTCCTCTTGAAGAAGTACACACCATACCCATCATATGTATTGAATGCCAAGGTTGTTCCTTTGGAGAATGATATTTAATATGAGGTAAGCCTTGTGAAAATATTTTTTTATAGAGACACAATTATATGAATCATGACAACTCACCCACTCAAAGTGTGGTTTTTGAACAACATGTTTTAGGAAGTGACATGGGAAATAGAAGATGTGATGAAACAACAGTAATGTAATTTGTTTTAATATATGAAATTAATATTTCAGTGTAGAAATTTTTAAATAATTCAATAATGAAATTACCTGTAAATTTATAAATAAAAATCCTTCATTTAATAAATTTATTACTTAATAAATGTAGTTATAGAAAAAATATGCTCTATGTGATACAGTTATAACCTATCAGATTATAAAATAATCTTAAATATCATATCCACTGATAATACAACAATTATAATGTGATCATTAATTTTTTTTATTTACTAAATATTATGATACTGTTTAATTGACGTAGATAAAGGATATTATGGCATTGTCTAGTATGATAATACCTTAAAAACCCATTTATTTGATCTTCTAAGTGAGATAAATTCCCTATGTTTACCCTCAACCAATACGAAGCTGAGATTCAATGAATATGTTAAGAATGATATGAATTTTTTGATAATTCTATACTTATCAATATCATGGTCCAATCCATATATGCTGAACCATCCAAAAAAAATATCACAATCACACACCTTACCCTTATGTCATTCAATTGTGAAATAATGGGTTATGAATCTAGACCAAAAATGTATTATTTTTTATTTATATTTGAAAAAATTAATAATTATCTTTATTGTTTATTTTTATTTTGTAGTGACTGTTGAATAAGATTGATAAAATTTTAATTCTGATACAATGAAAGACAAATTGTATTTTGGAGAGATACATAGTTTTGATGACACACATTTTATAAATTTAATAATATTACAAATAAAATATATTTTTATAAAATAATATTATAAGATAATATTTATTAAATAAAATTGATATTATAATTTTTAAAATAAAAAATAATAATTTTTATAAGATCCATAAAAATGAAATTGTCAAAAGGCCGATTTTTCATAAAATGGGGATTTTCATTTAAAAGTGTAAAATATCATTTATATAGAATTATTTTTATAAAATAAATATTATTTGCAGAATAATTATGTTGAATATATCCAATGGTTATTTTTTCATAATTTTTTGAGACAATAGATTTTCCAAGTAAAAAATTAAATATAGTATAACTATATGGTATATATAATCACATCATAAAATCTAAAAAATATTGTAATAAATTCTAGAAAAATTACCTAACAAAATATATGTTTATACATTATGAAAATTTATTTTTTATGTAAATTTATAATTTTTATAAATACTTATTGAATCCTCAGAAACCTGTATAATATTTCAAGGTTTTTAAAATAAATTATTTATAAACATAACTCGCTCCCACTATGACAAGAGTTTTATTAGAAACATATTGGGTATTAGGCATTTAAAATAATTTACACCACTCCAATTTGGTATGAATCATGGTAAAAACCAATTTTATGGTTTTCGGTTTGGATTAATTTTATATATAGAGTCCAAAACCTATATTTGTAAATAAATAACCCCCCCCCCCTCTTTTTCTATATAAACTTCCCAAATACACAATCCTCATTACTAAAAAACATATATAAGAAAATTTATCTTCTATTACTTCTCTATAAACCTATAAAGGTGCCCCAAATATCTCAAGAAGCTCCACAAAAGCTTTTAGAATCACTCTCTCAAGGTAAGAGATCGTCTCCTTCTTTTCCTTATTCTAGATCATCTATAGTATGATAAATTATTATTTAAATTATTTATATTGGAAGATGTTTTTAAAAACCCGTATTAAAATAAATTTTATTTATAAGTGATTAGATACCCCTTCCACTCTTACTATCCTCTTCCCATGAACCGCTATATACCACCTATTGTGCTACAAAAATTACCCTATAATTTCCAAAAAAACATTTATTTTGTGAATACCCATCCCTATTTACACTCAAGGGTATTAAACTGAATGTAACATCACAAAAGTTACTGGGTACACGAATATATTTTGTAAAGACCAATAAATTTCAAGGAAATTTTTTTCTTAATTTTCTTTGGAATTTTACAAGAACGCAGTTTCTGACGACACGTGATTCCGAGGCCCGGTGTGCCCGGAATCATTTTCCAAAGTTTCGCTTAGGTACGTTCAGGGAAAAAACGAGCGGGTTTTTCAAATTTTGAACCGGTGCTCGGAATCGAATATTAATTGGGCAGTTAATTCGTTGAAATTAATTCTATGAATTAATTTTTTCATTTCTTAACCTGTTTTCAAACCATTGGCAAATCAATAAAATAAGACCAACACACCTTTCTTCTGGGGTGCGATTTGTTGAGAGGATATGGAGATTCTGTTCCTCCATCCTCCTTCGCGAAGAACGCAAAGAACGCGAAGAATGCCAGCCTCCGATGAAGGGCGACGAAGAACGCCCGGCCCCCGGAGATCGACGTGACGCCGACGCTTCTTCTGTGACGTTCTTTCCCCGTGACAAATCTTCGATCAACTGCTTGAGATCGTTGACGCGACGCCCTTCCGCGACGACACGACGCCCTTCCGCGATGCGACGATCACCTCCTACTGCGACGGTCAATTCCTTGACGTACTCGCACTCGTCCGACGACAGCTACGAGGTAGGGGTCATTTTGAAAATGTTATTACCCATGTTTGTTTTCCTCCAAGGCAAGAACGCGGACCAGCCAATTAACAAGTTGGTCCGCGGATTATTATTGTGGGTCGTGGTTCATCAATTGTTGGGATTTTATTGTGTTGTTTCAAACTGCTAACGCGGTGGGTGCGGACCAACGAACAAGTCCGAACCCACCGCCCTTTTTTTCCTGGTGTGCGGAACAGCGGACGACGACAAAACGTGTTGCAGAGTCGATTTGTTGATTCCGCAGTGAAGAACGGGACCCGGGAGGATCTAAGGCGTAGAGGGAAATGGAATCGGACCACCGGAGCAACTCTGGTGGCCCGCGGACTCCACCGGCGGCGCGGGTCGCCGGCGAGGCAGTGTCAGCAGCCGGAGGCGGTGGCGCCCCGGCGCGCCGCCGGATGGAGCCGTCGCGGCAGCGGAGGCCGACCAGACCTGTGACCGCGCAGGTTTGGTGACACATGGGATGCGGCTCTGCCGCGTCCGCTGACTAAGCGCGGCCCCACGCGGGGCCGCGACTCCTCTTCCTGCGGGGACAGCATGCCCCGCGGCTTCCCTTTCTCGGCCGCTTGGTCGAGCCTAGCCAAGCCGACCCGCCGGCCGGGTCCTGCCCATGCTGGGCCGAGCCACCCTGGCAAGGCCGGGTCGTGCCCAACCGGGTCGGACCCGGACCCGGGTCAGTGCGGGCCCAGACCCCCCGTTTGCAGACCTTTTCAGTCTTTTGCTCATAACATGAGCTACGAGCCTCCAAACGATGCGACGTCAGCGGAAATGCGATCCTTGGATCGAGATGGTCGCTGCGGTATATCACACTCAAGGTTTCAGAATACTTTGTGTTCGGTGGGGTTGGTTCGTACACGAAACCAACCGGGCCCTTGGAGCGAAAACGCTCATATTTTGAGCATCGGACATCCGATTGATGTGTCGTCGACTTTTTTGAATTCCTCTAAGTGAGACGGATATTTAGGTTTACTCCGCCCGAGGGTTGGACGCATGTGGAGTACAGTCGGGTTGGTTTTTCCTTTAAAACCAACCGGGCCCCTAGGATGAAAAAAGCCAATATCTCTCTGACCAGGCGTTCGATTGACGCGCCGTCTGTTGCGTTGAGTTCCTGTTGACGATACAGAACTTTTGGATACATCAACTATGGACTAGGTGTCATTTGTTGTATAAGCCCCTCGGCTCATGGAGCGGACCCTCCCGAACGAGCTTACTGTGTGCGGGAATGCCAGAGCTGGTTGCGACTGCTACTGTGACGATGACTATGCAGAGATCCTCAGTCGATTTGACGGCGACTACTACAGCACTCAACGATCCTTTTTGGGTCAGTTCTACCGATCCTGTGTGGGTTCGATCCTGTGTGGGTCAGCGATCAGCAGTTCTGTGTGGGCCAGTGCCTACAGATCCTGTGTGGGTCCGATCCTGTGTGGGTCTTTGCGGGGGTTAGTTACCTATCGATCCTGTGTGAGTCCTATCTTGTGTGGGTCATTGCGGGGGTTAGTACCTATCGATCCTTTGTGGGTCAGATAATTTGTGGGTCATTGCAGGGGTTAGTTACCTATCGATCCTTTGTGGGTCAGATCCATTGTGGGTCATTGCGGGGGTTAGTACCTATCGATCCTGTGTGGGTCCTATGGCTTAGATGAATCAGTGGCAATATATGGTCATCTTTATTGTCATATGAAGAAGTATACCTGTGTGAGCTGAATCCTGTTTACATTCATTGTGGATTGTGTTGTGCTATCCTGTGTGGATTTACCTTTTTCTTTCATGTGTGGACTGAGCTATACTTGAGCTCGGATGTTGGAGCCGATCTAGAATTGATGACTTAGGTATATGTATGGGCATATACCTAAGCCGTGTCGGATGTTACATCATGATTGTATCTTCCCATTGTGGTTTATCCTTTGTGGATTCGGGGAGACCTTTGGGGGTCTCGGGGTCTCTACTAAGTAGCTTATACTCACCCATGTATGGGCTATTCCCACACTACGTTGTGTTGGTTGCAGACGACGGACAGCGCTGATCGTGGTGGAGGCTTGCGGAGCAGGACGGTACCTGGAGGTGGACCACTGGGCGGGACGTACTCGGAGTGGTCGGCTGGACATGAGGAGCAGTGGAGGCTTTCTGTACCCACCCTTCAGGTGGGACTTCCAGTGCACGACTCGACGTTGCGGCTTTATTTTTCAGTTTTTGTTTTCCCTTTTGAGTTGTACTTAACTTTCAGTTTGGGTTTGTATTCTAGCCCACTTACTTTTTCCGCACTTACTGTTGTACCAGTTTTTACTTAGTGTTTACTTCTGCCTGCTTACTCTGTGGTGTTTGTTGTTTACTTTACAAAGGAAATGCCTTCCCTTTTCTGGGATTTACGCCTTGGTGCTAGTCGCTAGCCCCTGGCCTAAAGAAGGCGGGCTTGGGGAAGTCACGGCATGGGCCTCGAGGATGGGTCGTGACAAATTGGTATCAAAGGAGTTCAGTTCTACCGCAGAACATAGGAATCTGATCTTTTTTTCTATGTGAAGAAATATTTTTTAGCATATTGGGTGTGATTATCAGTCCAGGGAGTCCAGTGTTGGTGCGGCGGACGACGTATCCGTACACCAGGACCCTGACTTCTGATTTCCGACTTAATGCACGAAAACATTGATTGCATGTGTGTTACAAGTTTTCTTTGTGATTAATTTATGTCATCTCACCAAGTATACTATTATGACCGCGGTACACCTGTTTCTTTTTTAGGATGACCCCATGACAGCAGCCAACTATGGTTCCGAGAGTTGAGTGTGACGACAGCCAGTCGAGCGACGAGGCCTCCGTATAGGGCCCTTTGACAGCAGAGGCACTGGTGGTACTTCTACCCACCGAGACACTGATGATTCCAGCCCCAGCTGATGACGATGCACGTCGGCTTAGTGCACTGCATGAGTTCCTGCGCCAGCGACCGCCTAGGTTCCATGGGGAGATGGACCCCCAGGCATCCGAGGACTGGCTGGAGGCAGTTGTATGAGTTTTCAGGCTAGTGAGGACACCAGCAGACCTCATGGGGATCCTCGCAGTGAGCCTACTGCACGCAGCAGCGGGACGATGGTGGATCTTTATGCTCCAGGTTCACGATGAGGCATCTCTCCTTTGTACAGACTTTGAGGGCCTCTTCCGCTTAGATTTTGTCCAGGACACCCTGCGTGTGGTGTGCATCCAGGAGATTCTTCACCTGCGGAAGGGCAGCTTGACGGTCACCTAGTACTCGGTGAGATTTACTGATCTCTCGCACTACTCGACAGACATGGTACGAGACACATTCTTCCGGGCCCGGACCATTGATAAGGGTTTGAGAGACAAGATCAGGGCATCGCTGATCTCCCTCAGCATTCCGATTCAGGCAGGAGTACTGGAGCGAGCCCTTTTGATCGAGAGCTTTCTTGCTGAGACTTCTCTAGCGGCGAGACCTACTGCAGGGCGGCACGTGGCAGAGTCTTCCGCAGAAGGCAGTCGACGGATGACTCAGGGGTCCAGGAAGACCAGACCCTCACATAGACGGCCTCAAAACACTAGCTCAGCAGTGCGGGGCACACAGCATAGATCCAGTCTTTCGAGAGGCAGGCAGTGCAACACATGGAGTGGACAGGGTCACGTGGCTCGTGACTGTCCGACCCACTGTGCCGAAGAGCAGCAGACGGTTGAGGGGCCACCCAGGAAGAGGTAGAGGGTCGACCATGGCGGTCCGTAGGGTGGAGGGAGATGAGGCAGAGGAGCTGGCCGAGCAGCAGGTGGTGGGTGATGCTTTGAGGCTCTACCACAACCACCACCAGGAGGTCCACCCCGACCACATGGAGCTGCTGGGAAGAGACAGGCACAGCTTCAGGCAGCGGAGGCCTACGACCATGGCGTGCCCGAGATGATTCAAGGTACTATTTGTGTCT
Organism: Viscum album; assembly: GCA_963277665.1. Lineage (NCBI taxonomy): Eukaryota > Viridiplantae > Streptophyta > Magnoliopsida > Santalales > Viscaceae > Viscum > Viscum album. The sequence continues at coordinate 1,976,219,318 of OY728133.1, forward strand.
ATTACTCCCTTGTTGCAGTTCTTATAGACACATGGTCGAGTCACTCTTTCATACCTGCTGCCCTTGTTTGGAGCTTAGAGATTCTGACAGAGCTGTTGGCTTGATCCTTATGGCTAGAGACTCCTACAGGAGCAGACTCGACGATTATGAACTGGTGCCGACAGTGTGAGGTTACTCTAGGAGGCAAGAGCTTCGTCTGGGATCTTCTTGTAGCAGCGTCGAGGCCTTACGACGTCATCTTGGGCATGGATTGGTTTTCTATAGTCCATGCACAGATTGACTGTATTAGGCGCAAGGTGCGATGTGTACGCACCGACGGGAGCATGTTCACCTTCACCGACGAGAAGGGAGCCTTCGCAGCACAGGATGGACTTCTGTAGAGGAGAGGAGAGCCCATCACTCATCAGTTGGCTAGCCTCATCCTAGGATCAGTTGACGTACAGAGTCCTAGTTTTCCTGCAGTGGTGGATCAGTATGCGGACGTCTTTCCCAACGACGTTCCAGGACTACCTCCTCGTAGAGAGGTAGACTTTTATATTGATCAGTACCCCGGGATAGCCCCGATATCCACTCCAGCATATCGGATGGCCCCCACTGAGCTTCGAGAGATACGGGTATAGTTGGAGGACTTGCAGGGAAAGGGATTCATGCGACCCAGTGTTTCACCCTGGGATTTCCCGATATTTTCCACCAAGAAGGGTGACGGGAGCTTGCGACTGTGTGTCGACTATCGTCGCCTGAACCAGGTGACAGTGAGGAACAAGTATCCACTATCGAGGATTGATGACCTCTTCGATCAGCTCAAGGGATCATGGTGGTTCTCAAAGATAGACCTCAGGTCAAGCTATCATTAACACATAGTTCGGGACGAGGATGTGTAGAAGACTGACATCAGATGTCGGTATGTCCACTATGAGTTATTGGTTATGACTTTCGGCGTAACCAATGCTCCAGTGGTGATCATGGGCCTCATGAACAGGATCTTTAATCCATACCTTGATCGATTTGTCGTAGTCTTCATCGATGACATTTTGATTTACTCGACGACTGAGGAGGAGCACGCCTACCACTTGCGGGTTGTACTAGACACACTCCGAGAGCACCAGCTTTATGGAAAGCTCTTGAAGTGTCAGTTCTGGATAAGCGAGGTCCACTTCATGGGACACCTCATCTCTAAGGCGGGAGTTGCAGTGGATCCTGTGAAGATCGAGGCAGTGCTAGCTTGGGATCCACCCAAGAGCGTGATAGAGGTTCGGAGTTTCTTGGGACTAGCTGAATACTATCAAAGATTTGTGCCAGACTTCTCCAGAGTCGCGACACCACTCTCAGCTTTGATGAAGAAGTGGAAACCCTTTGTGTGGTCAGACAGATGTCAGCAGAGCTTCCGAGAGCTGAGACAGAGATTGACCAACGCCCCTATCATGAGGTTTCCTGAGGAGAGAGTAGGGTACGTAGTCAACTATGATGCATTAGGGACCAGACTCAGATGTGTCCTGATGTAGTTTCGGGCTGTGATCGCCTATGGATTATGTCGGTTGAGGCCGCATGAGCTGAACTACACTACCCATGACCTGGAGTTAGCAGCAGTGGTCTTCGCTCTGAAGACATGACGACACTATCTGATGGGCGAGCACTTTACAGTCTTTTCTCACCATCAGAGTCTCAGGTACATCTTCTCGCAGTAGGACCTGAACCTGAGACAGTGGCGATGGCTTGAGTTCCTCCAGGACTATGACTTTGAGATAGTGTATAATCCTGGGAAGGGGAACGTGGTAGATGATGCTCTTAGCAGGAGGACGGGCATTCAGCTACTTGAGGAGGCGATAGAGTAGCTTGCCGCTTTGTAGATATCCTTCATGTTTAGAGATGGAGCAGCTTTCCTTCAATCTCTCACAGTCACCCCTCCACTACTACAGCGGGTTAGAGAGGCACAGCATGGGGACGCTGACTGTGAGACGCGGCGTGCACAGATATCCTCAGGACAGGCACCTGATGGTTTCTTCTTTGGAGAAGAGCACGACATCCTTTTCAGAGGACGTACCTTAGTACCAGTAGCTTTACGAGAGGAGGTGTTGAGAGAGTTTCACACTTCTCCTTTGGTGGTACATCCTGGATTGGCGAAGATGTATCAGGACCTCAGACAACAGCACTGGTGGCCGGGCATGAAGAAGGTTGTGGCAGAGTTCATTTCTCGATTCCTCACCTGCCAGCAGGTGAAGGCAGAGCACCAGGTACCAGTAGTCTTGGTACAGCCCTTGGAGGTCCTGGAGTGGAAGTGGGATGGGATATCTATGGACTTCGTGACTGGACTTCCACGCACTTCCAGAGGTCATGACTACTTTTGGGTGATTTTGGACCGACTCACCAAGTCGGCTCACTTCTTACCCATCAGAGAGCAGGGCCCAGTGGAGAGCGTGGGGAGTCCCTACATTCAAGAGATTGTACGGCTTCACGGTGTTCCATCATCTATCATCTCTGATCGAGATGCTCGCTTTACTTCCCGTCTTTGGAAGGGGTTGCAGGAGGCGTTCGGGATGCAGCTACGTCTGAGAACTGCCTTTCACCCTCAGAGGGATGGTCAAACAGAGAGGACCATTCAGTCTCTCGAGGACATGCTCTGCGCATGTGTCCTCGACTTGGGTCCCAGCTGGGAGAACCACCTACCCTTGGTGGAGTTCGCGTACAACAACAAATACCACTCCACCATCGGGATGGCACCATTTGAGGCGTTGTACGACAGACCTTGCAGATCTCCTTTGTGCTGGACAGACTCTAGGGAGTCAGCAATTGTGGGACTAGAGATGGTTCGGGCCACGACAGAGAAGGTCCAGGTCTTCCAGGAGAGGATGAGGACATCTCACAGCCGGCAGAAGTCTTATGCTGACAGAAGGTGGAGGCCACTAGAGTTCGAGGAGGGCGATCACGTCTTCTTGCATGCCTCACCTCGACGTAGATTACGGATATTTGGCTGAGGCTGTAAGTTGTCTCCACACTTTATCGGACCATTACAGGTCCTCAGCAGGATCGGCGAGGTGGCTTATCACCTGGCTCTACCACCTCAGTTGCACCGGGTGCACGATGTCTTCCACGTATCTCAGCTGAGGAGATACGTGCATGACCCGACGCACATCATTGACCATGGGGAGCTAGACGTTGATGATGGGGCGACATTTGTGGAGGTCCCGATGGAGATCAAGGATCGACAGGAGCGGGTCCTATGTGGACGGTCGATTCCTCTAGTGCGCATCAGATGGCATCACGTGAACCTCCAGGAGAGCACTTGGGAGCGGGAGGCTCAGATGCGTGCTCAGTACCCACATTTGTTTCCTTAGCTTATGTTGTATCTTTACGGGGACGTAAATCCATGAGGTGCTAGTGATGTAAAGACCCATAAATTTCAAGGAAATTTTTTTCTTAATTTTTTTTGGAATTTTAGAAGAACGCAGTTTATGACGACACATGATTCTGAGGCCCGGTGTGCCTGGAATCATTTTCCGAAGTTTGGCTCGGGTATGTTCAGTGAACGAATTAGAGGGTTTTTCTAACTTTTGAACCGGTGCTCGGAATCGAATATTAATTGGGCGGTTAATTCATTGAAATTAATTCTATAAAATAATTTGTTCATTTCTTAACCTGTTTTCAAACCGTTGGAATTTTAATAAAATAAGACCAACACACCTTTCTTCTGGGGTGTGATTTGTTGAGAGGATTTGGAGATTCTGTTCCTTCATCCTCCTTCACGAAGAATGCGAAGAATGCGAAGAATGCGAATAATGTGAATAACGTTGGCCTCCGACGAAGGGCGACGAAGAATGCTCGACCCCCAGAGATCGACGCGACGTCGACGCTTCTTCCGCGACGTTCTTTCCCCACGACAAATCTTCTATCAACTTCTTGAGATCGTCGACGCGACGCCCTTCCGCGACAATGTGACGCCCTTCCGCGACACGACGATCACCTCCTATCGCGACGGTCAATTCCACGACATACTCGTACTCTTCCGAAGACAGCTATGAGGTAGGGGTCATTTTGAGAATTTTATTACCCATGTTTGTTTTCCTCCAAGGAAAGAACGGAAACCAACCAATTAACAAGTTGGTCCGCGGATTATTATTGCGGGTCGTGGTTCATCAATTGCTAGGATTTTATGGTTTTGTTTCAAACTGCTAACGTGGTGGGTGTGGACCAACGAACAAGTCCGAACCCACCACCCTTTTTTCTTGGTGTTCGGAACGTCGGACGACGACAAAACGTGTCGTAGAGACGATTTTTTGATTCCGCATTGAAGAACGGGACCCGAGAGGAGCTACGGAACAAAAAGAAAAGGAATCGGACCACCAGAGCAACTCTGGTGGCCCGCGGACTCCACTGGTGGCGCCGCGGAGCACTGCCAGATGGAGCCGCCGCAGCTGAAGCCGCGGCGGCGGCTGCCGACCAGACCCACGACCGCGCGGGTCTGGCGAGACACGGGACGCGGCTCTTCCGCGTCCGCTGACCCAGCGCGGCCCCACGCGGGGCCGCGGCTCCTCTTCTCACTGGGATAGAACGCCCCGTGGCTTCCCTTGCTTGGCCACTCGACTGAGCCAAGCTGAGCCGACCCACCAGCCGGGGCGCTCCCAACAGGGTCGGACTCAGACCCGGGTCGGTCCGGTCACAGACGCCTCATTTCCGGACCTTTTTGGTCTTTTGCTCATAACGTGAGCTACGGGTCTTCGAACGAAATGCCGTCAGCGTCGATGCGATCCTTGGATCGAGATGGTCGTTTCGGTATATCACACTCAAGGTTTCAGAATACTTTTGGTTCGGTCAGGTTGGTTCGTACACGAAACCAACCGGGCCCTCAGAGCGAAAACGCTCATATCTTGAGCTTCGGACGTCTGATTGACGTGCCGTCGACTTTGTTGAATTTCTCTAAGTGAGACAGATCTTTTGTCTTACTCAGCCCGAGGTTTAGACGCATGTGGAGTACGGTCGAGTTGGTTTTTCCTTAAAAACCAACCGGGCCCCTAGGACGAAAAGGCCAATATCTCTCAGACCGGGCGTCTGATTGATGCGTTGTCTGTTGCCTTGAGTTCTCATTGACGATACGAAACTTTTGGATACATCAACTCTGGACTAGGTTTCAGTTGATGTATCAGCCTCTCGGCTCTTGGAGCGGACCCTCTCGAACGAGATTGCTGTGTGCGGGAACCCTAGAGCTGGCTGCGACTGCTACTGTGACGACGACTGTGCAGAGATCCTCAGGGGATTCGATGGTGACTACTACAGCACTCAGCGACCCTTTGTGGGTCAGTGTTACCGATCCTGTCTAGGTCCAATCCTATGTGGGTCAGCGCTCTGCGGTCCTGTGTGGGCCAGCGCCTACAGATCCTGTGTGGGTCAAATCCTGTCTGGGTCTTTATGGGGGTTAGTTACCTATCGATCCTCTGTGGGTCTGATCATTAGTGGGTCATTACGGGGGTTAGTACCTATCGGTCCTTTGTGGGTCAGATCCTTTGTGGGTCTGTGCAGGGGTTAGTTACCTATCAATCCTTTGTGGGTCAGATCATTTGTGGGTCATTACGGGGGTTAGTACCTATCGATCCTTTGTGGGTATAACGTCTTAGATGAATCAGTGGCAATATCTTGTCATCTTTATCGTCATATGAAGATGTATACCTATGTGAGATGAATCCTGTTTACATTCCTTGTGGATTGTGTTGTGCTATCCTATGTGGATTTATGTTTTTCTTTCCTGTGTGGACTGGGTTGTACTTGAGCATGGATGTTGGAGCTGAGCGAGAATTTATGACTTAGGTATATGAATGGGCATATAACTAAGCCGTGTCGGATGTTACTTCGTGATTGTATCTTTCATTTGTGGTTTATCCTTTGTGGATTCTGGGAGACCTTCGGGGGTCTCAGGGTCCCTACTGAGTAGCTTAAACTCACCCCTGCATGGGCTATGCCTGCACTACGTTGTGTTGGTTGCAGACGACGGACAGCGCTGATCGTGGTGGAGGATTGCGGAGCAGGACGGTACCTAGAGGTGGATCACTGGGCGGGACGTACCCGGAGCAGTCGCCTGGACCCGAGGAGCAGTGGAGGCTTTCTGTACCCACCCTTCAGGTGGGACTTCCATTGGACGGCTCGACGTTGCGGCTTTACTTTTCAGTGGCTGTTTTCCCTTTCGAGTTGTACTTTACTTTCAGTTAGGGTTTGTATTCTGGCCCACTTACTTTTTCCGCACTTACTGTTGTACCAGTTTTTACTTAGTGTTTACTTCTACCTGCTTACACTGTGGTGTTTGTTGTTTACTTTAAAAAGGCAATGCCTTCCCTTTTTCCGGGATTTACGCCTTGGTGCTAGTTGCCAGCCCCTGGCCTATGGAAGGCGGGCTTGGTGTAGTCACGGCACGGGCCCCGAGGATAGGTCGTGACATATTTTACCTAAATTCTTTTATAATTAGATTAAAATGATTAAAGTCATATTTATATTGTATAATTCCCATGGTTAACTTATGCATGTACATGATATTAACGTGATGGGTGTGCCCAGATAGTGATCCAATAAATTGAGTAATTTTTTAGCTTCATGAGAAGTCATTTAAGAGATTAAGTAGTACAAATAATCCATTATGGGAATTTTTAAACAATGTTATGATGTATTGTAAGTCATTCTTGACCTGTGATTATTATTTCAATACTTAATATTGTTTCAACATTCAGATATTGCCTTTAGTATATCATGTTATTTCATGCCTCATTACTCATAATTATGTTCTCACCCCTATGAACCCTTTATATTCATCTTGGATCACAAGTAATACATTACCATTTTCTAAACATTGTTTATTCCCTTACTAGGATATATTGATCACCCTTTATTATGTACATCACTAGGTTATCATGTGCTGTTTTCAAAGATAAAAGGAATATATGTACATGTTATGAAGTTTTTATTATAATTTTTTCATTTAACATGTTTAATTTGTTATTATTTTAACCTATGAAACCAAATATATAAGGCTTAATGATCTTATTGGTTGTATAAAGTGTAATTTTATGTAATAAATTGTGAATTAACTTGTATTAAAGGAAAGTGTTTTCATGCCTCATGATCCCAAATCTCCTCTAGTTAGGTTGTACACTTAACTAGACGGGGGGGGGGGGGGGCAGTAATCTAGATCTACCATTAGCTCCCCAATCCCATTGAACCATAGAAATCCGATATAGTATAGAAACTGATCAAAAATAAGATCCAATGTTCGATCCACAATATCATTAAGGTTTTTCTACTCAAACGAAAGTCCTATGAAGAAACTTCCTCAAACACCATGGGTAAAGGAAATTGAACTTTAGAGGATCTAACTCTTGCACTCACTATCAAAACTTATGAAATAATTGTGATAATAAATTGTTGGATAATAAATAATTAGGATCTCTTCATCTATTGGATCTCAATATCTATTTAAAATGCCTTCCCGGGCTCTCACAAACCCACCTCAGGTCCAACCAAATATCATGGTCCCATTTTCCCAATGTCCACAACATAATGCAACATTTAGAAAGCGACACCCCTTCTACTTTGAAACTCTCATTACACAACCATGAAAAGATACATAACCATACCAATTGACACAATTAGAGTAGGACACCATATAAAGGGTTACTCTAGATCCACTAATTCATAGGACACACCCAGTGTAGAAACATCCAAAATGGCCCTCAGGGGATTTAAACTAATCTTAAATCAACAATGCACCCAAACGGCCATCCAAAATCCTTATATTCCTATAATGTAATTCCAAATGATCCTCATATATACTCCAAATTTGAAAACCCAAGGGGGCTTGTCAGCCAAAATGAAACATCAGGTGAAATACAATGAAAAATACCTCAGATGTCCCGATGATTCCTTGAACTACAAAAGATTTCTTTGGTGGGAGATATATAAAAATTTATTTGAATTAAAATTTCTTAAAACCCATCTTGAGGATATATAATGATAAATTTATTATTAATGTACTTTTATCTGATAAAAATTAATACATTTACATAGGATCCTTTCTTTTTTGACGTTCTTGATATTTCGAAATATCCTTTTTTGGATTTCTGTCATTACAATATGATTTTCAAAGGGTATAATCCTTATAATGGTGATACATGTTGTCTCCTTTGATATCTAAGAAACACCAATAAATTTATAGGTGCTAGCTCAGTGAATCATTTGTATCATGGTGTTCTTATTGATCCATCATCCATTAGTATTGAAGGAATATCTCTCGTGTATCTCATTTTTTGAGAGAGATAGAGGGAACAAGGAGTCAAAAGTGATTTTTTCTACGGGTAATGATTGTCTATTTTTATACCACCCCACCCAATATTCATGACAATATATTTATATATCTAGGGTTTAGGTTATGAAATATTTTTTAATTCCCTACCATCACTTAAAATAATAATGTATTCTAAAAAAATTCTATGCCCCGTAATAATAATAATAATGTTATTATTTTCTGTGATTCATGACATCATGAACTGAAACAAATAATAGTAACCATATTTATAATAAATATTTATCAATAGATGTAGTTTGGGACAATTCATCCTCCTAATAATTTATTGAATACATAAATTTTTATTTAATTTTAAAATTTCACTCATCAAAGAATATTTTTGACCAATAAAACATGAATAAAATTATTCCTCACTCTTGAGAATAATATTTATTGTATTAACATAAAAATATAATCTAATCTTCAACAACAAGAAAACTATGTGACTAAACCTCTAAGATTATTTCCAACGGGAATTAGATAGACTTTCCTAAAGTGTAATATTACTATCTAGAAATGTCTAACATCCCCAAATAGAACTAACATAATGTCACAATGGTAATAACCAGATAAAAATCTCCACTATGTAATATAATATCTTGGCCACGATATTTCATCATGCAGGTTTCACATCCTTGTCATCAACCTATGTGATCGATACATATTTCTTTGGTTATCTAAAATGGACATGTTGGAACCCCAAGGTAATGGATCATAATGTGATGGTTCTATTACATTGAAAGGGATGAGATATCAAATTCCATAAGGATGGAATAGAAAAATATTTCCTTGACTTATCCATTAAAAACATGTCAATAATGACACACAAAACTTACCCTACCTTACCATGATCATATTTGGTCACAATATTCATTAAAAAAACCTAATTACACAAGTCATGACATTAAATAATAATAATATTAGTTATTAAAGACCATTACACATGATAATATATATTTATATTTCCTTACAAAAAAATGAGGAATTCCTTTTGGTGGGACTATTATCATAATCTACCATCTTGGATATTACTATGTGTGAAATTCATCAGAAGAAGACTCGTCTTCTTATGAGTACTCATGCTAAATAGTCACATTATACGTTTCCCATCATATTACATTACCCAACCATATAAATATATTTAAGAATATTGTCATAGAACTTCAAGGTTCTGATAATTTAGTGTAACATTTATAAACGTATCTATCTGATGAATACCATATGATATTATTTCATTAAAGTCTTGTAGAACAGTGAACCATATGTAATAATTTATTTTTTTAATACTCAAATCTTCAAATACACATGTAATAAAAGAAAAAATAGTTGTTCCTATGAAAAAAAACTAAAAATAACCCATGTAGACAATTGATAACTCCCAAATATTTTTAGTGTGCTACACCTCACATAACAATCTTGTTTATGTTGAGTTAAGGTCATTTTAAAGGGGTGTTCCATGTTTTATTCTATGGAAATACTTCTCCCTATAAACTCAACTTTCTAAGAAAAACCCATCAAGTAATGATACATCCAAATTATGTTCCTAACTTACTAATGTGAACAAGGATATTTTGTGAGATCCACCATTACAATATTATCAAAATAGTGAAGGATATAATATTTATAGCTAAGTACCATTTAAATATCATGGATGAAGTTATAAATCCATAATGATTATTTAGCTACCATATAAGACACAATATGCTATTATTCTGTATAATGTGTGACCACAACCATCTTGGAGCTCTTCCAGCTCAAAACACCGAAATTCAACATGAATATGTATCCCATTTGTGATTTTATAACATCTTGATCTATTTAGAAACTTGAATATACATATCCAATTATGAATTTTCCATAATATCCTCTATAAAATTGGAATATATACATAGTGTCCCTCACATATTTAAGGATATTCTTCACTACCATCTAGTGGAGGTCACTAAGGTCAGCGTGATATCTTTCATCTCCAATTAATGAACTCATGAAATATAGCCTAGAACATAACATATCATACAAGACTAACCCAATCAGTGACATGTATCTAATCCCTACCATTCCATTTATTTCCTCATATATCTGGGGAAACATTTTCTCAGAAAGATGATTGTCATGTGATTCATGTAATAATCCCCTCTGAGATTGTAATATAGTAAACATATTTAGTATCTTGTTAATATATGTATGTTGACTGAGTCTATGTAGTCTATTTTATCAATAATTATCTATCTTTATCCCAATAATATATGTTTCTTTACCTATATCCTTCACTGATTATCATTTATACAACCAAGTCTTAACAGAATGTAACATTGGAGTTTCATTTCCAATGAGTAATATCAAACCAACATATACTCTTATGAAAATAACCACACCACCATTAAATATTTTCTAGACACAGGGCTCATGTTTATCCTTTATGAAACCAAAATCAATTATAGATTTATCAAAACTAATGTTCCATGACCTTTTTGATTGATTAAATATGTAAATCATTTTTTACAATTTTCATAACTTCTTGGAATACTTTGGAGTCACAAAACATTTAGGTTGTGTCATATAGATATCTTTATGAAGGTTTCATTTAATAATGGTTGTTTTAAAATCTATTTTCCAAATCTCATAATCATGGTAAAACACAAAGGAATGTAAAATTCTTGATGGATTTTACAATTTCAACAGTTGAAAAAGCTATATTGTAGTCAATGACTTGAAACTATATAAACCCTTTTGAAAATAGTCAAGAATTATAGTTACTAGATTGTCCTTCAATGTCAAATTTCTTCTTCAATACCAACTAACAACCAATGTGTAAAGACCCAACCCCAGTTTCCCAAAGACATTGCATTATTACAATACATTTGTATGAATACAAGAATGTTTAATCTATAAGGAATGATTCAATTAGTTGATTTGGAAACCAGATAAAAATATAAGTTCAACATTACATATTGAAAGAAGAAACAACACTAAATTATTCCATTAGTAAAATTCAAGATTCATAGATTATGTCGGAAGGTCACTCATAATTTACTTCTTCATATCATGTGAAAATGAAACATGATAAAGGGGTGAGCTGAAATGCTTAGTAAGAGTAATCAATACTGTGGAAGATATCATAATCATGAAAATTTGGAATGGTGAATATTTGAATACGCATGGCATTAAAATAAAAAACATGAACACATTATGGCAGGAATATGAGCTATGTAAATAATGCCACAATAAAATATAATCATGGGTATTCTACAAATTAATTAACCAAATGAAATTTAAATTACTAGATTCTTAATGAGGGAAGTGCATACACCAGACATTTTGAAATATACCATTAAGGCCTCGGCCAAGATGTATAAAATGATTAAGGCCTTATCCAAAAACATAACTCTAAATGGGAAAGGCCTTAGCCAAGTCCACATCTATTTCTCACGAGACCTATTAATGCATCGAGGGGCTATAACGGGAACCACACATCACATAATAAGTCCAACGAATTCCTTATATGATTACGGACCCAAATAAACAACATAAACATTCATATTTAAACTAATATATGAAATGTAAATAACTTTCCCTAAACATTAAGCTTAAACACTAACCATTCAGATAAAATTGGTGAATGGATTTAGGATATCACATACAAAGTCATAATAGTCATAAACATTAAAATTAAATATAGTAGATTATATCATAAAATATTAATCCCAATAATACTTGAGAATAAACAAGAGTGTTGATACAGAATAAAATACTCTTATAAAATCTTTGAGTAATTCTAGAGATAAAAATACATTTATTTTGAAAAGACGAGTTCTTTTGGGAAAGTCTTTGCATAAAAAAATCATTGATGTAAGATGGTATTTCCATAATAAAATGAATTATTTTAGAAATATAATGGCTTCTAAAAATATATTATAGTTTTCCCCTAAAAACATGTATTAATTTTATAAATTCCCTTGAATCAGTTTGGTATTTTAGAAATTATTTTCAAAGATACCCTTTTAAATCATATCACTTCCCATAAAATCAGGAAGGATTATGGTTTTTAAAAATATATAGAAAACTCACACATAATTTATGACTAGTAAATAAAATTACATAATAATTTCATTAAGGTAATTAGATAATAAAAGTAACTTGAATGAAAATTGATGTTTGGGTGGAATAACCCTTACCTTATGTATTAATGTGTTCTGCTATTGAACTTATGGTCCTAGAATTTCAAAATTGACATATTAATAACTTAATTAAGAACCTATTAGAAATTTATTAAGTTTATCATGACATTATTATTCCCATTATGTCCTTATTTATTAGTTATAAGATTGATTTCTGTCGTTCTAAAGTGTTCATTTTCTTGATTTTCATAAACGGTTCACATGCTTTTCTGTAATAGAGTTCATGTGGAAGCGATGTAAATATCTAGAATTGAATTTAAATATTATTTATTAATGTAAATAGGATCTAATTCTCATTTAAATCATTTGTTTACATGGCATGGGGATGAATTATTAGATGAAATATTAATGATAATCATTGCGATTATTTTAGCGGTGTTTGATTATTAGGAACTATTTTGGTCATATGATTTAATATTATGTACATATAATTGTTATTGAATATTAAATAGGTTAATATGTATATATATATATATATATATTCTATTCTATGTCAACCATAAAATTGGTTTCATGACTAGTAATTAATGATAAATTTAAGAATGAAATTTTGTCATCCTTGAAGGTTGTAATTGGAACCTCACAGAAGATAATATAATTAATAAAATAAAAGAGAGGGTGTGTATGAATATTGATGATGGTTACTCCATTAAAAATATATAATTCCACAATATATATTATACTTGAGTTATCATGGTCATTTGGATAGATGACGTGAGTAGAGGAAAATAATAGGAAGGAACTTCAAGTGAAAATGAAAGAAATAAAATGTGATTTTACCTCTTGAATGTACCACCTTGAGAATATTTGGAAGCGAAGGGATTTTGGTGTTTTGGAAAGACCAAGATCATCTTGGACGTAGGAAATGACTGGGTAAGGGTATTTGGGTAGAACATTTAGGAGCATCATTGTAGATTGTAGTGAAGAGATAATGAACTGAGGGGGGTTATAGTGGAGGAGAAAAGTGAATTTTGAATATTTTATTCATTATTTTATTATTTCCCTCAAGACAACCAATAGTGTCATTTCATGTGACCCCTAATAGTAATATGAGCATGTTATTTCTAAATAAGTGGGCTTAAATCACTCATGATATCATAAATTGTGTATTTAAATGATAATTTTTGTATAAGGTATTTTACCGTATTCCACAGTTCATAAAAAATTGAAGACTTTCTAGAAAAATCTCAAAAAATTTCCAAACAATTTTTCAATGTTTCGAATTCAAAAATGAATTAAATTTTTCAGAAATAATTTTTTAATATTACTATTTTATTTTTTTAATATAATCATTGTTAATTTAAAAAATATATATTTTAATGGTATAACTAGTTTTATATCACATTAAAAAATAAATTGAGATCTCATGATATTATTACATAATGAAAATAAAATAAAATAATTATTTACTATTCATAAGAGTCATATTAATTTTCATATTACTATTCATATATTTATGTAAAAAATCACCAAAAATCATATTGGTTCTATCAGACTCCAAATAACTTATTGATCACAACTCTAGATAACCGTTTTTTGAAATTAAAAACCTGGTATAAGAAAATTTGTGTTTAAAGGATAAATTATAAGATGTGTTTTTTTGTAGTGAATTATTGTTTCATGCATTCAATATTAATTTTCAATACCTTGGGGTTTTCATTCTCCCCTCCTTACAAAAATTTACTCCTCTAAATTCACAGAACGTTGCCTCAAATTTTTTTGGTATGCATTCATCAAAATCTCCTCAGGTTCCCATGTTTCCTCTTTGATTGTATGATACCTTTGAAGTATCATTACCAGATGAATCTTTAAATTATTCCACACTAGATATTTATTTTCTAGAATCCATATAGGCTTTTCACAGTTAGATAAGTCATGTTTAATCTCTGTACATTCAGAAGTGAGGATATGCGTTGTCTTTGACATGTACTTTCTCAGTAATGAGACATAGAACAAATTCAGTACTTTGGAAAGGCTTGGAGGCATAGCCATATGATATTCAACAACTTCAATTCTCCCCATAATTGAAAAATGTCCCATATACTAAGGGAACTGTTTTCTTTTCTTCCCAATTCTTATAACACCCTTCCATAGAGATATATTCAAGAAAACTTTGTCTCCCACATGAAATTCTAGATCCCTCCATCAATTATTGACATAGATCTTCTATATTTTTTGAGATACTTTGATATGACCTGAATAGTCTATACCTCAGCTGTTGTTTCCTCCAAAAGATCTGGGCTAAATGAATCATTTCACTAACTTCATCCAAACAAGTTGGTGTACGACATCTAATTCTATACAATGCTTCATATGGCGCCATTTGAATACTTTAATGGAAACAACTATTGTATGATAACTCCACCAATGGTAAAAAATGATCCCACATAGCTTGAAAATAATTTGAGCATGATCTCAGCATGTCATCTAAAGTTTATATCATCTTTTTTGATTTCCTGTTAGTTTGTGGGTGATAAGCATTACTTAATCGATGTTCTATATCCAAAAATTTATGAAGAACTTTCTAGAATTTTGGTGTAAAACACATATCACTATAATACAAAATTGAGAGATGTGCTGCAATAAATCTCACAACTTCATTAATATATAGTTTTTCTTGGCGCTATAGTTGTAAATCCTCCCTTATAGAGTGGAAATGTGTAGATTTTGTAATTTGATCCACAATTACTTATATTGCATCATTATTCCTTGGAGTTTTGCATATTCTATTGAAAAAATCCTTGGTGATGTCATCCCATTTCCATTTAGGAATAGGTAGAGGCCACATGAATCCTTTCAGATGTTTTCTTTCATCCTTCAATTGTTGGAATACTAATTATATTGATATTTAATCCACAATTTCCCTCTTCATGTTGTCCCAACAGAAATGTTCCTTCAAATATCTATAAATTTTAGTGATTCATATATTTATATAGAAATTAGAACTATAGAAATCATCCAATAACTTCCTTTTTAGCCTGGGTATAGTCGGAACACAAAGCCTCTTCCCAAATTTTTTAACCCCATCATAAAACACAAAGTCAACCATCATCCCATATTTCCCAACACTGATTTTCTTTTGAAGGATCTCATCATCAGGATGTGGAGATTTAATTATTTATAATCAATATGTTCGGGGAACCATTTGAAAAAGTACTGATGTTTCACTATCTTTGATAATTCCCACATCCATCTTCACTAGATCCATGGACAAAGGATCCTTTTCAATACTCATTTTGTTGAGAACTCTATGATCCTTAATTATCAATGCATTAGCTACCATGGTTTCCTTTTCTAGGTTATAGTGACCCAGCCTTTCCATATATTACTATTACATCATTTCAATGATAAAAAATAATAATAGTATTACAGATAGAGGACCCAATGTTTTAGTGTCTTGGGAAAACTACGACCGTACATAACAAATACACTACAAGAATGAACATTTATTTAATTTCTTCATCTCATTCTTCTTATTAGAACTTGTTCTCTCCTTATTACATGTATCTACATGAGGATATACATCAAAAGTGGTGAGATAGTAGCCCAGTAAGAGTGTAGATAAGAACAATATATCATGGGCTGTGCATAATCCGAACATAGGCAAAATATCATGAACATGAGAGGAGCATAAATAAAATAATTGAAATATGGAAAAGAATAAAAATGAAACATCATGTATTGGTGGTTAACTACCACACATACATGTGAACCGAGATAGAATCTTCTTCACACATCATTTCTCATTTATTCATGAGATTTATCACTTTACCCAATGAATTGGAGCACTGTATAATTTTGGGCGCACCCGTCACATCATAACATTATCATCACCATGCTTGCCACATAGAACACATATAAAAAATTTAAATAACTAACCCATGGAATGTAATGGGTTTCATCTCATAATAACACAATCATAACATTTGTGTTCCCAAAAGAAAGAGAGAATAACATATATGTTACAAGAATAGTCCACTTTGAGTGAGGAGTAAAAGGGGTGTTCTTAAAAGAGGAGTTCTTTTGGAAAACATTTGGTTTGACATAAAAACTAGTAAAAAACATGTATATACTAGAAAAGTAATGAAAATGATGAACAAATTTTCTTTATGTATTAACCTTATCAAAAAAAATGTTGTGAAAGAGGGAGAACCTGAAGGAAGAAAATTGGGTTCGATATTTCCCCTTACATTGTACCCGAATGCTTCCTTCTCCTTAATGTCCTTTATAATGACATTATATTAATTAAGTAGAAATACATAACCATAGGTACATTAATAGGGTTAATTATGGTTTCATTATGTAATATTATGTTCCTTTGGATGACTTATAGAGTTTAAATACATTGTTCGGGGATGTTCGTTTTTACAGGTTTTCTTTGGTGGTTCACTTGTATTCTTAAATTGAAGTTTGGGTAGAACATGAGTAAACAGACAAAAATGATAGTAAATGTCATTAATGATATTACAGGAGTTTTAATTATTTTATAATGAATTATATTATATACATGTGGATGAATAATTAGATAATAATGAAATGATGGTTCTTTGGGTCAATTTGGGCGGTTTTTGGATCACAACGAACTTGTTTTAAATTATCACTTAGTAATATGGCCATAGGTAATTTACATAACATTAAATAGAACATAATACATATAAAAAATTATGGTTAAACAATACTAATGGTTTCATGACCATATCTTAAGGTAGAAATGGAAAAAGAAGTCATGTTGTTCTTAAAGGTGAATAATTAACACTTCACGGACATCATTTTCATTAAAAAAATAAAAGGAAGAGGAGATGGAGCATGGATGATATAATATCCCATTAGCATCATAAAAATCCATTAGATGTATAATAATGGAGTTTCAATACAATTAAGATGATGATGGGTGGGGAGAGATCAAGAAATGAACTTGAACTTGAAACGAAATTTAAGGAGAAGAGGGAGAGAAATTACATCTTGAATCCTCCTTATGGGCCTAAGCTTGGTCTTTTGATGGGACCAGAAGCTCTTGGACGTGGGGGAGGGGCTAGGGAAGGGGTTTGGGAATATTCTAGTGAAGTATTGGAGCTTGAGAGGTGTGAGGAAATGAGGGAGTGAAAGGTGGATTTTATAATGGAGTGGAGAGGGGTTTCCTTAATATAAAATTCATTAGTTAATTATTTCCCAAAAATACAAGGATTAGTGATTCATGAACGACCAAGAATATTAATTTTATAATTTAATCCCAAACAAAGTGGGATTAAATCAGCAGAACATCACACATGACCCTATAATTAGCTTATTTATCTTATATTGTAAATTACGGTATTTCACATATTTATCAAAAATTCATGTATCTCAGAAAAATACCAAAAACTTACCACAACCATTTTTCAATGTGTAGAATCCAAAAATGGATTACATTTTTCAAAAATAATTTTCTATATATTATTAATTTAAAATTTAATTAAAATCATAATTTACATAAAAACTATTTTTAAGATTAAAACCGATTTATAGTGCTTTCAAAATATTACATAGGGTATTATAAAATTATCTAAAAACTGTAAGACATTGATTAAATAATTTATTAATATATTTAAGGAAATAAATATTCTGTTAAATTATTTAATTAATTATACTTACATATTTATGACTTATAAAATACCAAAATGTTTACTAAGGTCAAATTGTCACTTTCTAAGATGTCTACATTTTATTTTATTATTCATAGGTAATTTTACTCTTATGTTGAATGATTTACTATTCATATGGGTCATATTACTATTCATAATGGTATGTCACTATTCTGAAGGGTACGTTACAATTCATCAAAAAATTATTTTTGTTTCATTAGACTCCAAAAATAATATTGAACAAAACCGTGTATACCAAATATTCAAAATTACAAACACAGGAGTGAAAAACCTTTTTTAAAGGTCACTTATCACATAGTAGTTCATTATGTTGTGTTTTCATGTTATTTTATGGTAGACATATTAGAAGTGAATTTTCATTGAAAAACATTGGGTCGTTACATTCTTACCCCTTAAGAAATTTCACCCCGAAATTTCACATTACACAAATAGATGAGGGTACTTCTCCATCATTACCTCTTATGGTTCCCAAGTTACTTCTTCAAACTTATGGTTCCTCCAAAACACATTGACAAGATTCGTTTTCTTATTGTGTAGAACTTTATCTCTCTGATGCAGAATCTTTACTGGTTTCTACTCATAGGAGAGATCATCTTCAAGCTGCACCACCTATGAGTTTAGTACATGTGAGGGGTCTGGAATGTAATTTCTCAGTAGTGATACATGAAACACATCATGAACATGATCCATATTCGGTGGAAGTTCCAGTCGATAGGCCAAGGATCCTATGCGGTCAAGGATCTCAAAGGGGCCAATATACCATGGGGATAGCTTCCATTTCTTCCTGAATCGCATGAATCTCTTACATAGAGATATTTGAAGGAAAGCATTATCTCCAATTCCAAACTCCTAGTCCCTTCAACGGTTGTTAGAATACCTCTATTATAGACTTTGTGCAGCTTTTATGTGTTTTTGGATGACTTAAACCTTCTCTGTCTTCTCTTGAACAAGATCGGGTCCAAGGAGAATTCCTTCTCCAAATTAATCCCAATAGGTTGGAGTTCTACATCGCTTTCCATACAGAGCTTCATATGGAGACATCTGAATACTCGAGTAGAATCTATTGTTATATGAGAACTCAACCAATGTGAGATGCTGATCCCAACCACCATTGAATTCAAGAGAGCAGGATCTTATCATATCTTCAAGCTCTGAATAGTTCTTTCAGACTGGCCATCGGTTTGGGGGTGACAGGTCGTGCTGAAATTTAATTCAGTACCCAAAGCATGTTGAAGACTCCTCCAGAGTTTAGTTGTGAACCTTGGATCACGGTCAGCGAAAATTGAGAGTGGAACACCGTGGTGTCTCACCACTTCCTTCACATATATCTTTGAAAGTTTTTTAAGAGAGAGGTCTTCCTGAATAGCGATAAAATGGGCAGTCTTGGTGAGTCGGTCAACCACAACCCATATTGCATTATTTCCCTTTAACGTCTGCGGGAGACCTGTGGCAAAGTCTATAGTTACATTTTTTCATTTCCACATGGGTATAGGATATGGATGCATCATACCTTTGGACTTTTTTCACTTATCTTTAACTTTCTGACATTCCAAGCACCTTGATATATATTCCTCAATATCCTTCTTCATGTTATCCCACCAGAAGTGTTCTCAGAGATCACAATATATCTTGGTACTCCCAATATGGATAGAGAAATTTGAGCCATGTGCATTGTCCAATATCTCCTTCTTTATCTCATGTGATGAAGGCACACAAAGCTTCATTCCAAACTGAATCACACCATCATCATCGATATGGAACTCTATCAGCTTCCCTCCATTTACTGCATTCACCCTCTTTTGTATCTCCACATCATCCCTCTGTGCTTCCTTAATCATCTCTTGGATGGATGGTTGTGAAATAATTTGGTCATGTTAGGATCTATCCCCTTCCATTATGATTTCCAAGTCCATTCTTTGAATATCCATGATGATAGGACCTTTCTCAATCTGCAACATGGATAGTGTAGCGGGTTCTTTTCAGCTTAGAGAATCAGCTACCTTGTTCGCCTTTGCAGGATGACAGTGAATGGAGAAATCGTAATCCTTGATTATCTCTAACCATCTCTTTTGACACATGTTGATCTCTTTTTGTGTTAATATATACTTTAGGCTCTTGTGGTCAGTGTATATGTCACACTTCTCACCATAAAGGTAGTGCCGCTAGATTTTTAAGGAAACAATCATGGCTTCAAGCTCTAGATCATGTATCGGGTTGTTCTATTCATGGATCTTCAACTATCGTGAGTCGTATGCTATCACATTATCATTTTCCACAAGTACACAACCAACGACTTTCTTTAAAGCATCACTATATATCACAAAACATTATCCACTTTTCGGTAGTGTGATTACAGGTGTAGTGATCAGCCTTCTCTTTAGCTCTTTGAAGCATCCCTCACATTCTTCCGTCCAGACATATTTTACCCCTTTCCTTGTTAACTTAGTTAGAGGGCTTGAAAATCGTGATAAGTTTCTCATAGAACGTCAGTAGTACCTAGATAATCAAAGAAAACTATGGATTTATGTGACACTAGAGGGCCTGGGCCATTCTTTTACAACCTTTGTCTTTGATGGATCCATGGAAATTCCCTCACTTGTGATCACATGTCCCAAGAACGTGTCTTGATTCATCCAAAAGTCACACTTTCTGAACTTGGTGTACAACTTCTCCTTTCTCAATGTCGCCAACACAAGTCCTAGATGTTCTTCATATTCCTACTAGCTATTGGAATAGAAAAGAATATCATCGATAAACACTACCAAAAAAATTTCAAGGTAATGTCTAAAGACTCTATTCATCAAATCCATGATGATTTCAGGGGAATTAGTAAGTCTAAAGGGAATCACCAAAAACTCATAGTTCCCATACCATGAATGGAAGGCAGTCTTCTGAATATCATCCTTCTTCAGTTTTACCTGATGATATGTAGAACGGCGATCCACCTTTGAGAAGTATTGAGCTCCTTCTAACTAGTTGAACAAGTCATCAATACTTGGGAGAGGATACTTGTTCTTTATGGTGATCTTGTTGAGTTCCCGATAATTGATACACAGTCACATGGTTCCATCCTTCTTCTTTACAAAGAGCACTGGCACACCCCAAGGTGATGCACTAGGGAATATGAAACCTTTTTCCAGATGCTCTTGCAACTACTTCTTTAACTCCTCCAGTTCAATACGAGCCATCCTATAGGTGCACTTTGATATTGGAGTAACTCTGGGTATGAGTTCAATTGAGAACTCTACCTCTCGATTCGGGGTAATTTTGGGTAGCTCTTCGTGAAATACATCGACATATTCCCTCACGATGGTCATTTACTCATGGTTGGAACTTTCCTTTGACTCAATCATTTGGGCGAGGTATGTTTCTTCATAGGGAATCAACACCCACTGCATTGAAGGATTTTTCAAAAGATATTATTGATCTTCCTTGCATTTGTAGAGGAATATGGGATGGTTCAGAATATGAAAAGATATTTCCTTTTCCCAACAGTTGATATGTGCTCTATATAATGAGAGCCAGTCCATTCCCATTATAGTGTCTTATTCCATAAAGGGAAGTATTACGAGATTTTCTGGAAGAATCTTCCCACATACACCAACAAGAGAAGAGTCAAACACTTGGGTTGCAATGATTTCACCACTTGGTTCCTTAATAGATATCTCTACTTCAAGGTTTTGGGTCTTTTATTCTATAGTTCTAGAAAACTTGAAAGATATAAAGGAATGCGTAGAACCAAAATCAAATAAGTCTTTTGAAATTCATTAGTGAATAGAAAGTGCACCTTGTAGGACTTCATTATCATGATCCACCTCCACAGTGGTGATGGAATAACCCTTCCCTAGTTTGATTGGCTTTGGTGGTTTCTAACATTGATTACCCTCAAGAACTCGAGGTTTAGTTCATAGGTTTTCATAGTGCCCTAGATCCTTACAGTTATAGCATTGAACCATGAGTGTTTCTCTCCATTCATCAGCTACATTCTCCTTCCTTTTTGTGTCTTTTCAACACTCTTGAGCATGGTCTCCTTCTTTCCCACACGTGAAGCATTTCCCCATCCCTTTGAGTTAGTTCCAATGGTGCAACTTCAAACATTTTTGGCATGGGGATTGTTGAGATTTCTTCCCACCTTTATCACTAGATCCACCGGCTTGAAACTCCATATTATGTTTCATATCCCCATAGCCATGGGACCATTCTAAAAACTCCATCTCCACTTTTAGAGCACTCTTAACAACATCTTCATAACTCCCAAAGTCTCGAATTGAAAGATACTTTAGAAGGTGTGGGTTTAATCCACTAAATAATCTATTAATTTTTCAATCATTGTTGATAGAAAAACCCAAAGAATACCTTACAAGCCTTGTGAAATTCGCTTCATAGGTTGTGATAGATTATCCTTCTTTATTCTTGAGATCTATCAATTCTCTCTCCATCTTCGTGCGAAGAGTTATTGGGAAATAATTATTAAGAAACATTATCTTAATGTCTTCCCATTCCATCTCTTCAATTTCCTCCCTTGGCTTGGTGTTCTTAATCAAAGCACTCCATTGATTATCTCCTCCATCAAGACAATAAACAGCTAGAGTAACCTTCTCCATCTCAGAACAGCAAAGCACAGAAATGATCTTTTCCATGGAGTTGACCCACTGTTCCGCAACTAGTGGATCTGAAGATCCACAAAATGTCGGTGGTCAGTGTCGCATAAAACATTCAATATCCAGTTACTCCCTCTTTGGTGAAGGAGGATGTTCCCCATTATTATGGTTATTATTCATAACCTGAGATAATTGGGTAATCATTTCCATGAAGATTTGAACTCCGCCTCCCAAATCATTGGGGATGTCGTTCGGTCAACTGTTGCATTGGCCCTCGCACGAGTTGTTGGCCTGATTTCTCCTATTTCCCACCATTTTATAAAATATAAAAGGATAGAACAAAAAATAACTAAACAAGTCATGAATAACTTATTCATTTAAACAATTATACCAAAAACATAAAATATGGGATCCCCAGGTATATATTCTTATTGTGCATATTATTACATAGTCTCATACTAGAGGTTTTTTTCTAGGGTTCACTAATCCTAATTCCCAAATTAACTAAAACTTACCTATAATACCAACTATAGAGACCCAGAATTTTCTTATATTACTACTAAATCATTTCAAAGATAAAAAACATAATAGTATTACACATATAAGATCCAAAGGTTTAGGGTTTTGGGCAAACTAGGACCATACAGAACAAATACACAACAAGCATGAAAATTTATTTAATTTCTTCTTCTCTATATTCTTATTGGCACTTGTCCTCTATTTATTACATGTATCCAACTGAGGATATACATCAAAATGGGTCATCTAAAATCCTATTAATAGGATAGATAATAAAAATATATAATGGTCTGAGCATAATCATAACATAGACCAAATATCATGAACATGAGAGGAGCATAAATAAAATAATTGAAATGTGGGAAAGCATAAAAATAAAACATCATGTGTTGGTGGTTAACTACCACACATACTTGTGAACCAAGATAGAATCTTGTTCACACATCATTTCAAATTTACTCATGAGATTCATCACCTTACCCAAAGCATTGGAGCGCTGTATAATTTTGGGCGCACCCATCACATTTAATCATTCATATTGCGTTATATAATTCTAGGCAAACCCGTCACATCATAACATTATCATCATCATGCTTTCCACATAGAACACATATAAAAAATGTACATAACTAACCCATGGAATGGAATGGTTTTAATATCATAATAACACATTCATAATCTATGGGTTCCAAAAAAAGAGGGAATAACATATATGTTACAATAACCGTCCACTTTGAGTTAGAAGTAAAAGGGGTGTTCTTAAAAGAGGAGTTCTTTTGGAAAAAATTTGGTTTCACATAGAAACCAGTGACATAAATGTATATCCCAGAAATGTATAGAAAATGATGAACAAATGATCTTTAAGGAGTAACCATATCAAAAAAATGGAGTGAAAGAGGGAGAACTGGAAGAAGAAAATTGTGTTCGAGATTTCCCCTTACCTTGTACACAAATGCTTCCTTCTCTTTAATGTCATGTATAATGACATTATATTCATTAATTAGAAATAAAGAACCATGTGTACATTAATAAGGTTCATTATACTTTCATTATGTCATATTATGTTACTTTTGATGACTTATAGAGTTTAAAAGCACTATTAGAGGATGTTCTTTTTTATGGGTTTTCTTGGGTGGTTCACTTGTATTCATAAATTGATGTTTGGGTAGAACATGAGTAAACATAAAGAAATTATATTACATGTCATTAATTATATAACAGGATTTTTAATGATATTATAATGAATTATATAAGATCCAAGTGGATGGATCATTATATAATAATTAAATGATGGTTATTTGGGTCAATTTCGGTGGTTTTTGGATCACAACGAACTTTTTTTAACTTATAAAATAGTAATTTGGACACATGTTATTTCCAGAACATTAGATAGAACATAATACATATAACATATTCTGGTTCAACCATAAAAATGGTTTTGTTACCAGATCTGAAGGTAGAAATGGAAGAAGAAAGCATGTTGTTCTTGAAGGTGAAAAATTAACACCTCACGAACAACATTCTCTTTAATAAAATAAATGGATGATGGAATGGGGGATGTATGAAATAATATCCCATTAGCATCATAAAATTCCATTAGATGTATAATACCGGAGTAAAAATTCAATTTAGATGACGATATGTGGGGATAGATTAATAAATGAACTTGAACATGAAAGGAAATTAAATGATAAGAGGGAGAGAAATTACCTCTTGAATCCACCTCTTGAGATCCTCCTTAAGGGCATAAGCATGGTATTTTCATGAGACCATAAGCTTTTGGACGTGGGGGAAGGTCTAGGAATGGTGTTTGGGAAGAGTTTAGAGAAGTCTTGGAGCTAAAGAGGTGTGAGGAAATTAGGGAGTGAAGTGTGACTTTTATAGTGGAGGGGAGAGGGGTTTCCTTAATATGAAATTAATTTGTTAATTATTTCCCCACAAGACAAGGAATAGTGAGTCTTGAACAAAAAATAAAAGTAATTTTATAATGTAATACCTAACCCGGTGGGATTACATTATCATAACATCACACATGACCCTAAAATTAGCTTATTTAGCTTATCTTGTAAATTACTATATTTCATTATTCACAAAAAATTCAAGTATCTAAGGAAAATCCGAAAAATTTAACCCAACCATTATTCGATGTTTAGAATCCAAAAATGAAGTCCAATTTTTAAAAAATACTTTTCAATATATTATTAATTTAATATTTAATTAAAATCATAATTTACATAAAAGATAGTTTTAAAGATTAAAACTGATTTATAGTGATGTCAAACAATTACGTAGGGTCTTATAAAATTATCTAAAAACGATAATACATTGATTCAATAATTTATGAATACATTTTAGGGAAATAAATATTCTTTTAAATTAATTAATTATGTATAATTAATTATTTATGACTTATAAAATACCAAAATGTCTACTAAGGTAAAATTGCCACTTTCTAAGATGTCGAAATTTTATTTTATTATTCATAGGTAATGTTATTCTTATGTTGGATGATTTACTATTCATAAGAGTCATATTAATACACATAAGGGTATCTTACTATTGCTAAGTGTACATTACTATTCACCAAAAATTATTTTTGTTTCATTAGACTCCAAAAATCATCTTGAACATAACCGTGTATGTCGGATTTTCAAAATTCCAAACATAGGAGTGATAAACTTTTGTTTAAAGGTCACTTATCACTTAGTTGTTCATTATGTAGTGTTTTCATGTTATTTTATGACAGAAATATAAGAAAAGAATTTTCATTGAAAAACATTGGGTCGTTACATAGGTAGTAGTGTATTATAGAATCATAATCCTTGGGTAGTTCAAGCCATCAACTTTGCCCCATGTTTATCTATTTCTATGAGAAGATATACTTCAGACTCTTGTGATCATTATATATCTCACATTTTTCACCATAGAGATAATTTCTCCATATATTGAGAGAAAAGATTTCCATTTCTAACAAAATCTCATGTGTGGGATAGTTTTGTTCAAGAATTTTTAACTTCTTTGATGCAGAAACAATAACTCTATCATTCGGCATAAGGAAACAACCATGTCCATTTATTAATGAATCACTATTGACCACAAACCGATAATTCCATGATGGTAGGATTAGGAATATAGGATTCAATAATATCCTCTTCAACTCTTCGAAGCAGTCCTCACATTCCTTTTTCCATATGAACATAACCCCTTTACATGTATGTTTTGTCATTGGGTTGGCTAAATTGGTGAAGATCTGAACAAAACACTTACAATAACTAGGTAAACCAATAAAACTACATACCTCTGTTATGTTTGTTGTATTAGGTCATTCTTGCACAACCTTTATCTTTGTAGGATCAACAGATATACCATCATTAGAGATAATGTGGCCTTGAAAAGAAAGTGATTGAAGCCTAAATTCACACTTGATGAACTTCCCATATAATTCAATTCTTCTAGGTCTCTTCAGAATAATGTGCAATTGATTTTCATGATCTTCAAAGATTTTAGAGTATACAATTATATCATAAATAATTACCACCATAATGACATAAAGATATTATTTTAAAACACTATTCATTAGATCCATGAAAAAAGAGGTTTCATTAGTTATTCCAAAAGTCATTCCTATAAACTTGTAGTGCCTATACCTGGTTCGAATTGCTGTTTTTGGAATGCCTTCCTTCCTCACAATGAAACTGATGATATCCATATCGAAGATCACTCTTCAAAAAATATTGATGTTCCTAAATTTGGTCAAATAAATATTCAATGTGATGTAGGGGATACTTTGTCATTATTGTTATAGAATTGATCTCCCTATAGTCAACGCGCAACCTCATGCATCCATATTTCTTCATAACGAAAAGAACATGGGATCCCTATAGAGAAACCCTAGGGAGAATAATTCTTTTAATACTCAATTCCCCTAGTTATTTCATTAGATCATCTAGTTCCATATTATCCATTCTATAAGTGGTATTTGATATGGGCATTGAACCAGGAATTAATTCAATGGGAAACAAAATTTCTCACTCTAGAGGATGTCCAGGAAAGTCCTCTAAAAATACATCAACATATTCTTGCTCCATTGGTACGTCATGTATCTGAACATTCATCTCCTCACCAATATTTATTGCATTTAATTTTTCAAAAGTAATTAAATTCAACAGAGCTACTAGGGGTGGATATAAATGAGAATTAGTGGGTGATTTTTCGGTCTAAAATATTTATAATTCTACATCGTCTTCAAAAATCACAACCTCCTTCCTCTTGCAATTCATATTTGTATCACGGTTCGAAATACAATACATACCAAGGATTATATCGAATTAAATCATGGGTATGAAGATAAAATAGGAATATAAAGCACATTTATATGCCATAATGGGGACATCCTGACACAACATGGTTGTAATGATACATCCCTTAGGATTTTTGACTGACCACTCCCTTATTAATTCAAATTGAAAATATCCAATTTTCTTGAAAAAATAGGAAGATATGAAAGAATGTGATGACCCAGAATCAAATAAAGCATTGGATATGTTTGAGGAAATAGTTAAATTACCTACCACCACATCATTAGGATCTTCAATATCAGCATTTCTGGCTGCATAAGCTTGTCCCTGCAACATTGTCCTTCTTTGTGGCATGTTTCCATGATGGTTTGGAAAATTATTATCAGAGTGTCCCATATATTTAGATTTATAGAATATAATATTAATAGATTATTTATTCCACTTGATATCACTACCATGATGGAATTTCTATCCACATTTGTAGCATACACCTTTTCCCTTTAAGTGGGCAGAAAGGTGTTTCCTTCCACAGTTATCACATGGTGGAAATTAAACTCTTCCCTTATTACCAATTTACTTATTTCATTTCATAGAGTTTTTAGTAGCCCTCTTGTTCTCTTACATTCCCTTAAAGTCATAATACTTGGATAATTCATTTTCTGTATTGATAACACATTCTATTATATCCTCATATGATGAAAAACATTGGGAGACCAATGCACATCGGAGGAATGACATTAGGCCATCGAATAATCGATCATTCTTGCTCCTTAGATTTCTTATGTAGTTCACAACATGCCTTTCTATCCTTGTAAAGATAACGTCGTACTTTGAAACATTATCTTATTCATTTTTCCACAAAATTAGAAACTTCCTTTTCATATCCAGTCCATGTTCACAAGGAAATTATTTCTATACTAATATTTCCTTAAAGCCCCTCCATTATAATACTTATATCTCTTTATCCTTTTTTAAGTTTTAAATTAACCAGCACCACTGATCCGCATATCCAGATAGATGATAAACATCCATGACAACATTATATCTTTCGTTACATCCCGAAAAGAGGAATATATTTTATAGGTAACATATGCACTACTCAGATACAAATGGGTTCATAGTCTCATTAAATTATGGAGGTGGTTTTCATATAAAAAGTATAACAATGCTCCCCAATTTAGTGGATCCATATGCTCCTTACGGCTATGGTTATTGTTCATAACCTGGGTATTTTTTCCCAGTATAGTTAAAATATGCTATACCCTAGTTGCAGAACCAGATCCAACATCATTATCTTCTATCAGAATTCAATACCTAAATGGGATATGCATGTTCATTTAGATTCCATTTCTTCAACTAGGCAACATTTTAGAATAATGAAATACACTAGATTATGTTATTAATCATAATGTGTAATCTTATCATAACAAA
This sequence comes from Viscum album, assembly GCA_963277665.1. Lineage (NCBI taxonomy): Eukaryota > Viridiplantae > Streptophyta > Magnoliopsida > Santalales > Viscaceae > Viscum > Viscum album. The sequence goes on from OY728133.1 coordinate 1,976,248,304, forward strand.
ATACTTAGCATAAATTAAAATCGTATGCCTTGCTAACACCATAATCAAAAAAATGGTTTGAGAAAAAATTTACATTTAAATACTATATAATGGATTGTAAATAAAATGTTAATTATCCTAAGAATATCCCACGAGAGTGTCAAACCAGGTGCACGGTAAGGCCCATTGTCATGTACAATGATACCCAGAGTCATGCTTGGAATGCCTTTTAAGTGTTTTCACTCATAGGTATATCTGTTCCAAAAACATGTCAACCTGTAGTATATAGATAGGGATGAATTTTATAGAAAGATCATCCTAATCTATTCCTTACCAAAATACCAAGATTTTCTTGTATATATATCCTCAAAGAATACCCTAGGTACTTGTTCAATAATCTACATTTTCTAAATCTAGTATACAAATATTTCTATTAAAAATCCTTTGATACCAATTGTAATGACCCAACCCCAGTTGCTCGGAGACTGTGACTTATTACATTAGATTATCATGAATACAATAAAGTAAAATCCTGAAGCAATGACTAATATAGTAGATTTGGAAAAAATATACACATATAAGTTAAACATTTCATATTCAAAGGAAAAAAGAACACTAATTTATTCCATTAGTAACATCCAAGCCTCCAAGATTATGCATGTACGTCACTCATAACCTACTTCTACATATCCTTAGAAATTGAAACATATGAAAGGGGTGAGCTCAAATTCTCATTAAGGGAAAGTAATACAATGAAAGATAACATAGAAATAAACATTATGCATGGTGAATAATTGAAAACACATTCCATTACAAATAATAAACATGATCACATTATGGAAGGAATATGAGTTGAGTAAATAATTCCATAATAATACATAATCATGGGTATTCTACTAATCGAATAACATAATGAACATTAAATTATTATCTTTGTAAATATGGATGTTCCTATTCTAGACATTCTAAAATGTACCATCACATAATCATCTTAGGAGTCAAATAAGATTAAGACCTCGGCCAGAACCATAACTCTAAATGGACAAGGCCTCAGACATGTCCACGTCTATTTGTCTCATGAGACCTACCGATGCATAAAGGGTATATATCATGCCCCACCAGTCATATAATAAGTCAAATTCATATCTCATTTGTGTGTGTATAAACATAATAAACATATACATTTATATTTAAAAGAACATATGAAATGTAAATAACTATCCCCGAATATTAAACTAAAACACTAACCATTCAGAGTAAATTTGTGAATGGTTTTAGGATAGAACATCCACAATAATAATCGTAATAAAAAATAAAATAAAATTGTAACACCCCATGTTTCCACGGTACTCTTCACTTTGAATAATACAGTAGCATGTGTTGTATGCAACTTCGAGTTATAACACACCACAACAAATCAAACTAGCCATTATGAATATTAATACCCAATTTTTGAAATTTTATAAATTTTATCTTTCAAAATAGACTTCATTTTTGTATTTAGAAAATTGAAATTCTCTTAGGGTGAAATTTTGGTGCTTTTCAGATAACATTCATATTTTGATTAATAGTGAAAATTACTAAATTTTAATTTAATACATCTTTTTTAATAGAAATAATTAACAGTGATAAATTATGAATTTGAGTGGTTTTAAGGTATATTTATAATATATTTTTACCATTTAATACAATTTTGGTCATTGGACGTAATTTCACATTTAAACCAAACATAAACAAGTGTGAATCTTTTGATAGTTATTATTTCATAAAAACAAGCTATTTGTTTTGATAATGGAAATTAATTTATAAATTAATTAATGAAACTTATATGTTTTGATTTTGGTAAAATATACATCATTTTTTGAATTCATAATATAAAAAATAGATTAGGCTGAATTTATAGTATTTTTCTGAGAAACATCAATTTTTCATTAATAGTGAAAAACACTGAGTTATTGGTCAAAACAGATTTTTTATTTAAATAATTATTTATTATATTTAAATTAATTTATGTCAAAATAGATACATAATACTTATATAAGTTCATTATAATTCATTGGAGTCAGTTTATAATAATTTAAGACATATAAAAATTTTATTGAACTTTTCACTGTCTTTTACCCACCTCCTAGGAGAATTTGAAAATTCACAGAAAAAATAATTTTACCGCTTATGTGAGTGGAATTTCAAACATCTGAGAGATATAGTTAATATTAAGGGGTAAAATGTGATTCAATGAGATGAAAATAGTTTTTTATGAATAGTAAATTTTTACTTTTATTTACCACAGTTAAAAGTAAATAGAGTAATTAAGGGTAAAATGATATTAATATTACCCTAACACATGTACTAATTCTATTGGACATGTATATATCGACCAAAAACAACCTTTGGAATAAAATATTATCATTTAGGTCCACTTGTATTTGATTAGGACATTTATTATTATTTAATTCAAAAAAGAGTTCAAAGAGTTAAAATCAAGGTTTAATTACTAAAACATTTTTAATATAGGGTTATACATAAGATAAATTCAATTGTAAATATTAAGTAGAAATATAAAATTATTTCCTACATAATGGTATTTTATTTATTATTTTTAGACATTAAATAATTTAATTTATTTATGACCCAATGCTGATGTAGTAATTACCTAATTAATGAAATATTAAAATAATTGATATTATAAATATAAAAATAAATTTAGTTTGATACTTTTTATGAATTACAATACATTTCTAGGTTAATGTGATTTATTATTATTGGTTATATAAATTGTTTTTTGAAATAATAATAGTTTTATGAAATTATCAATAACAAAATACCAAATAGTGTCAAAATTGACATAAACGAGTTTTTAAAACAAATATTATATTATTAATTTATAGTCTATTCCTAAAAATCTAAAGATCGTCCAAAGGACTTATATAATTATAGGTGTGTCATTAATGGACCACTTTTGGGTCACTTGGATGTATATAGTATTTTTATTAACAATATAATATAAAAATATAAAGTGACATGGTAAATGTCAAACTAATTAACTAAGAGTTAAATCCAAAATATAAGTTTAATATAATGACACAAAACTCTATAAAATATATTGGTTCAATGGATTTAGAACCATACCCACCTTAAAATTTAAATAGTCCACTTTCAAGCCATTATAAATCGAATATGAATTAATTATAAAATAATATTACTATCTTTTCCAAAGGTGCACCTCACCCCACTTATAAAAGGGTACTCCCCCTTATCACTAATTCACATAATCAAAGCCTTTTGGATCGAAAAAAACCTTCCCAAATACTCTCTCAACTTTTATCACTTCATCCTAGAGGAATTATTTTTATCAAAAAGCCAACTTATGGACCCCTTTTGATCAAATCAAAAGAAAGAACCCGATTAAGAGATAATGTTTTCACCACCCACTTTCAAGTTCCTTTCTTCATCAACTTATTCTTTCTTCGCTATTACCATTCTAAAATAATAAATCCAGAATCATATATATAATGTGATTTTATTATAAATATGGTACAACCATATAGAGTATTCTATCCATAATTTGAATGACATGTCACCATACGTTCGTACGTATGGATTACCGTCTCCACATCGTGGTGTAATTGTCATTCAAAATAATATAATTTGGATGGGTATAATAATGATGTGTAATTTATATAAATAATAAATATAAAATGATAATGATTCTGTATATATGATATACCATCCAATTATATATTATTTTAATATTGGAAGAATTATATTGTCGCTCGTGCGTACGTACGGACTACTGTCTCCACGAACGTGATGAGATTCATTCCCCATCGTATACATTAGAGACTAATTCTCATTTGATGACTAAATGTAATGTTTAAGAACATTATAAAATTCTTTATATTAATAATATACATCCTATCCATAATAAAAACGACTTATGTAACAAAACATATAAAATAAAATGAGTAAGTTAACATTCGAAACTGCGATAATACTAAGATATTATTAACAAAGCAATGTTAAAAGGTCATATATGATATAATATTAATGTATATGATTCTTTAATAATTTAATAACTATTATTTCAGCATTATACAGGAGGTTAACCTACCCTCGACCAAGGAAAAGTATAAGTTAAGGGTCTATTTCACAATCTTTTCATTATCTGAGGTTGTTTATACATAAATATCTACTGGGACCTCTTTATAATCCACATAAATGTTTCTTAAAAATTCATTTCAAAACATTCTTACTATTTTAAAGAATATGGGTTAATGTAATTTATATCATTATGTGACTTTTTATAAGATGTTTATAATGGTATCATTCGGTCGTTTTCCAAATAAGGTCATTTTTAACCTTTTTGAGAGAATTAACGTTAGAATGTCCTTTTTAACTTATACAGTGGGTGCAGCTATTTTTCACCATTATAAAATCTTCAAAGCTTCCCTTAAAAGCTTATAAGAATATTTTCAAATTAATAGTCTAATTTTATAATTATGTGACTTTTAAATGATTTCAAAAAAGAGATATTTGTCTCAAATAGATTTGATTTCATCTATGTGAACATCCTTTGATGGATTTTAAGCTTATTTGATGTTTATTTATTATGATACGAAACTTCCATATTGTATTGAAGGTTTTGTGATATTTTTTTCTGTGGATGTGTTATTTTTATACCATTCATGATTTATGGAGAAAGTGTTGACATTTCATATGCTAGTTTTAATACGAATTTTTATGTTATGTTTAAACCTATTCATATGAGGAATGCATTGGACTTAATATGTGATGGGTGGAGCCCGCTATATCTCCTAGATGCATTGGTAGGTATCATAAGACAAACTAGAGTCTTGGCATGAGGCCTTGTAAAAATCTTATTTGTAGTCTTGGAACGAGGCCTTGGATACCTTGTTATGATAGTCGACATTATGCATTCCATCATTATCAAAGTGGTTATTGATATTGCATGTGATTATTTGACTAGTAGAATTTCCATGTGAATAAGGAAATGGAATTATTTCATTTTATTTTTTCCACATTATGTTGTTGTTCATGTTTAAAAGGGTTTTGTTTTAGTTATACATTTCCTTAAATGTTTATGCTTATTTATGAATGTTTCCGCTATATTATTATCCTTACTGAGCATCTGAGCTCACCTCATTCTATGTTTTATTTTTCCCAGGATTCCAAGAAGTGTATTGTGATTGATATGCAGGGTTAAGACAAGGGAATAATGGTGTTAATAAAGGATTATTTATGTTGTTTTGTATGTTATGAAGTGTAATATTACATTCATGTATGTAATCTATTTTCCAAGACTGCTAAATTGATCGGTCCTTCGGGAAAAGATTCCTTGTAATCATTGCAATTTATTAAAATAATGCACCGAATCTGGGTTACTGGGGTCGGGGCATTATTGTTTGTATCATAGGAAGTTTAGCAATAACCTTGTAAACTAGATTTAGATAAACCTTGATTAGATCACATTACCCTAGGATAGACATTGCGGATTATTAAAGAAGAACTTCCTAGAATTTTGGTATTGTAGATATTTTGTGAGTTTTCTAAGCAATAATTTCATGTCTGGATACGAGCAGGTAGAGGCGGCTCTGGTATAGATGTACCTAGGGGTAGAACCTAAAAAACCTCTTTGAGATAGACTCGAATGAGAACTGGTGCACGACAACAGGCCTTGCTACACTCTTGGTTACGACACTCCTAGGGGATATGCTTAGGATAATTCTCGTTTTCTTTAAAAAATGCTATGAAGGGTTTATGAGTATATACCTCCTCAAAGAAATCATTTCTGTGATTATGGATTATATCCATAAACTATTCAAATTATTTTAGGTATTCTACAAGTTTGAAATTATGAATTGTGATTCATAAACTAACTTAGTGTATGCCATTGTTTAGAAACGGCGCCCAGTAGAAGGAATGATAACTCCATCAATACGTATGATCCAAAGAGTAAGAAGGGTCATATCATTCATGGTATTAAGACAAAATTTATAAAGGAAATATTCTCCCACGTATTATCATTATATGAATAAATAGGATCATATGATCAGTAAATAAGTCTCTAAATCCTATGGCTTTGAAGGGAATCCAGAGAAGAAAAGGACGGTAGAATAAAATATGGATAAAGGGAATAAGGTAAATAAGGATTTAACAATATGTGATAAATGTGGAATGAATCACTCTGATAAATTCTTGAAGGGAATGGGAGTTTGTTATAAGTGTGGAGAAAAAGGACACCATGTACGTGATTGCAAGGGTAAGAAAATGTTTTCAAATGTACAATGCTTCATCTACAAGGAGTTGGGACACTACGCAAACTACTGTCCAAATCATCAGAGTACGCACCAAATGATGCTATTAGATAATAATAAAGTTATGATACTACCACAGATGAAGAGGAATGACTAGTGTTCTTATGTTGTTATTAAAGAATTATTTCATTTAAGTGTTGTATCAATGATGTACTAGTTATATGAATTATAGAGATAAATAAGGATTGTACTGCAATACTATTTCATTGAGGAGTAGAGATTATATGGTACTATGAAAAGTGACTCAACAGTATGTTAAACTTTTTTTTTTGAAAATACATGGTTGATGGAATGGTAATCCTTAATATGTTCTTGATACTAAGGTAGTTATTTTGGAATAAGATATGGTTGATTTGGATGAATTATATTGGATATTCTTGACTACCTTGGAACTTAGTAGTGGTTTGTTTATTTCATAATTGTTGGAATATTCAATGTTTTTGGATATAAGGAATATATCTAATATTCTATAAGGAATAAGGGAGCAGGAATATAATCAATAATGTTTTATGGTAATTCAGGGTGTTACCATATTTTAGAATAATACATGATAAAGGTGTTCACATGATATTACGTGAAAAAAGGATCTTCATTGTGTTTACCTACCTTGTAAATTTTGGACTGTGAATTTGGGAAGAAGAATTTTGGATATGTCTAGTTTCAGATTATTTTTGGATTTCCATAAAAATGACAACCCGAAGGTCGGGCAGTAATCTGTCGCGTCTGGTAAGGCCAGAATACTTGAACCCACAACTGAATGGAGACAAGGGTGTATCACCTACCACTATACCACGTGATGTCCTGGATTGAATAATGTAGTTTTTAAAGGGTTTGATATGTGAATTATAAATTCATTATTTTTGGAAGCCTATATGATTAGGATAAATAATATATATATATTAAATCTTTTAGAGTGAAAGACGAGTTTGTAGTAGGAATTAGTTGAAGGATGAAACTCTACTTGTCAAGTATATATATATATATATATATATTTTTCCTTTTATTTTATGGTTAATTAATTATTAAACTTTAGAGAAGGGATCTTGAAACAAAAAATGAGTTATATTAATACCTTACATTTTGTTGAACAGATGGTATTTTAAATCATCATAGATTGGTGGCTTTGAGGCCCACAATTATATAATTGATTGTGATTGATGACATAAATCACTCCCTATAAATATTTACATTTTTTATCCAATTATGTGTCTCTAATTTCCACCAATGCTCTCCTAATAGAGATCATAATTTTATAGTGACCCTTTCATTTCTCTTCTCCTCTTATTAAGACAAAATTTTATTATCCCAATTTCTGATGTGGATTTTCCCATAAAGATATTTTCTATTTTAAAAATTTAATTTTCAAAGAACAATTTAAAATTTTGAGGACACAATTTATTGAAGGTGGGGAGAATGTGACACCCCACTCTTCACTTTGAATAATACAGTAGCGTGTGATGTACGCAACTTCGAGTTACAACACACCACAACCAATCAAACTAGCCATTATGAATAGTAATACCCACTTTTTGAAATTTTATAAATTTTATCATTCAAAATGGACTTCATTTTTGGATTTGGAATATCAAAATTAGCTTAGGGTGAAATTTTGGTGCTTTTCGGATAACTTTCATAATTTGATGAATAGTGAAAATTACTATATTTTTATTAACCAAAACTTTTTTAATAGAAATAATTAATAGTGATAAATTATGAATTTGAGTGGTTTTAAGGTATATTTATAATATAGTTTTACCACTTAATACAATTTTGGTCATTGGACGTAATTTTACATTTAAACCAGACATAAACAAGTGACAATCTTTTGATAGTTATTATTTATGAAAAACACGCTATTTATTTTGACAACGGGAATTAATTATTAAATTAATTAATGCAACATATATGTTTTGAATTTGGTAAAATAGACATCATTTTTGAATTCATAATATCATATATAGCTTAGGCCAATTTTTTTTATTTTTCTGAGAAACCTCAATTTTTCATTAATAGTGAAAAACACCGAGTTATTGGTTAAAACCGATTTTTTTATTTAAATAATTATTTATTTTATTTAAATATATTTATGTCAAAATAGATACATATTACTTATATAAGTACATTTTAATTCATTGGAGTCAGTTTATAATAATTTTAGACATATAAAAATTTTATTTAACTTTTCACTATCTTTTACCCACCTACTAGGAAAATTTGAAAATTCACAGAAAAATTTATTTTACCTCTTCTGTGTGTGGAATTTCAAAAATATGAGAGACACAGTTAATATAGAGGAGTAAAATGTGGTTCAATGAGATGAAAATAATTTTTGGTGAATAGTAACCTTTTACATTTATTTTCCACGGTTAAAAGTAAATGGGGTAATTAAGGGTAAAAATGATATTAATATTACCCTAACACGTGTGATAATTCTATTGGACAGGTGTATCTAGACCAAAAAAAACCTTAAGAATGAAATATTATCATTTAGGTCCACTTGGATTAGATTAGAACATTTATTATTATTTAATTCAAAAAAAGAGTTAAAAGAGTTAAAATCAAGGTTTAATTACTAAAACATTTTTAATATAGTGTAGTACATAAGATAAATTTGATTTTAACTATTCAGTAGAAAGATAAAAGTATTTATTACATAATGATATTTTATTTATAATTTTTAGACATTAAATTATTAATTTATTTATGACCCAATGTTGATGTTGTAATTACCAAATTAATGAAATATTAAAATAATTGATAATATAAATATCAAAATAAATGTATTTTGAGACTTTTTGTGAATTAATGTAATTTTATAGGTTAATATGACATATTATTATTGGTTTTATAAATTGTTTTTGAAGTAATAATGCTGTTATGAAATTATCAAAAACAAAATACCCAATAGTTTTAAAATCGACATAAAAGAGTTTTTAAAACAAATATTATATTATTAATTGATATTCTATTCCTAAAAATATAAGGATCATCCAAAGGACTTATATAATGACATGTGTATCATTAATTGACCACCTGGGGGTCTCTGGGATATATATAGTATGTTTATTGACTGTATAATATAAAAATACAAAGTTACATGGTAAATGGCAAACTAATTAACAAAGAGTTAAAAGTAAAAGATAAGGTTAATATAATTACACAAACCTGTCTAAAATCTATTGGTTGAAAGTATTTAGACCCATACCCACCTTAAAATTTAAATAATCCAGTTTGGAGTCATTATAAACTGAATATGAATTTATTATAAAATTATATTTCTAGCTCTTCCAATGGTGCCCCTCACCCCTCTTATAAAAGGGTACTCCCCTTTCTCACTAATTCACACATTCAAAGACTTTTGTCTCGGCCAAACCCTGCCCAAATACACATTAAACTTCAATCACTTCAACCTAGTGGCCTTATTTTGATCAGAAATCCAACTTATGGAGTCCTTTTGATCAAATCAAAAGGAAGAACCCGATTAAGAGGTAATGTTTTCACCACCCACTTTCAAGTTCCTTCGTTCTTCAAAATCTTCTTTATTTTCTATTCCCATTCTAAAATAATAACTCCATTATCTTATATATACTGTGATTTTATTATAAATATGGTACAACCTTATTCAGTATTCTATCCATCCTTTGAATGACATGTCACCATATGTGCGTACGTACGGCTTACCGTCTCCACGTCGTGGTGTAATTATCATTCAAAACATTATTATTTGGATGGGTATAATAATGATGTGTAATATATGTAAATAATAAATATAATATGATAATGAATCTTTTTATATGATATACCATCCAATTATACATTATTTTAATATCTAAATAATTATATTGTCGCTTGTGCATACGGACAGACTACCGTCTCCATGAACACAATGAGATTCATTCCCCATCGTATCCATTAGAGAATAATTCTCATTTGATGATTAAAAGTAATGTTTAGGAACATTATAAAATTATGTATATGAATATGATACAACCTATCCATAATAAATATGACTTATGTAACAAAACATATAAAAGAAAATGAGTAAGTTAACACCCGAAACGACGATAATACTAAGATATTATTAACAAAGAAATGTTAAAACATCATATATGATATAATATTAATGTATACGATTCTTGAATAATTTATTAATAATTATTTCACCATTATATAAGAGGTTAACCTAGCCTCCACCAAGTAAATGTACAAGGTAAGGGTTTATTTCACAATCTCTTCATTATCTGAGGTTGTTTATACAAAAATATCTACTTGGACCTCTGTATCATCCACATCCATGTTTCTTAAAAAGGTATTTACAAAAATTCTTATTATTTTAAAGAATATGTGTTAAAGTCATTTATGCCCTTGTTTGACCTTTTATGAGATGTTTATAATGGAATCATTCCGTCATTTTCCAAACAAGGTCCTTTTTAACCTTTTTGACAGAATTAAGGTAAGAATGTCTTTTTTATCTTATATGGTGGGTGTGGCTATTTTCCACCATTATAAAATCTTCTAAGCTTCCCTTAAAATATTATAAGAATATTTTCTTAGTAAAAGTATTATTTTATAATTATGTTCCTTTTAAATGATTTCAAAAAAGAGATATTTCTTTCAAATAGTTTTGATTTCATCTACGTGAAAATCCTTTGATGGATTTTATGCTTATTTGAAGTTTATTTATTATGATACAAAACTTCCATATTGTATTGAAGGTTTTGTGATATTTTTATACTGTGGATGTGTTATTTTTATACCATTCATGGTTTATGGAGAATGTATTGACATTTCATATGCTAGTTTTAATACGAATGTTTATGTTATGTTTAAACCTGTTCAAATGAGGAATGCATTGGAATTAATATGTGATGGGTGGGCCCCGATATAGCTCCTCAATGCATCGGTAGGTATCAAGAGAAAAACTAGTGTCTTGATGTGGCCTTGGAAAAATCTTACTTGTAGTCTTGGCACAAGGCCTTGGCTACCTGGTTATGATACTCTAGCATTATGCATTTGATCATTATGAAATATGTTATTGATATTGCATGTGATTATTCGACATGTAGAATATCAATGTGAATAAGTAAATGGAATTATTTGATTTTATTTTTTCCATATTATGTTTAAGTTCTTTTTTTTAGTTATACGTTTCCTTAAATGATTATGCTTATTTATGAAAGTTTCTACTGCATTATTATCCTTACATAGCATCTGGGCTCACCCTTTAATTGTTTTATTTTTCACAGGATTCCAAGAAGTGTATTTTGATTGATATGAAGGGTTAAGACAACGGAATAATGGTGTTAATAGAAGATTATTTATGTTTTTTTTCTATTTTATAATGTGTAATTTAACATTCATGTATGTATTCTATTTTCTAAGACTGCTAAACTGATCAGTTCTTCAGGACTTGATTCCTTGTAATCATGCAAATGTATTAAAATAATGCACCGACTCTAGGTAACTGGGGTCAGGGTGTTACATAAATAATGTATATGATATCATAAAATATTAATCCAAATAATACAATGTAATCAAAAAGAGTTTTAAAATAGATGAAAATACTCTTATACAATCATTGAGTAATTCTGGTGATAAATACTCTTGTATTTTGAAAAGAAGAGTTCTTTTGGAAAAGACTTTTCATAAAACCAGAACTGAAGTAATCTGTAATTTCCCTAATAAAATGATTAATTTTAGAATTTTAATGGTTTCTTAAAATAGATTACAGATTTCCCTTTAAAATAGGCAATAATTTTTAAAATAACCTTCAATCGGGGCAGTATTTTAGAAATAATTTTGAATGTTCCCTTTTAAAACGTGTTACTCCCCATAAAATATGAAGGATTATTATTGGTAAACATATATAGAACACTAAAAATAAACATATTATTTTTAAATAATAATAAATTATAATTTAATTGTGGTAATTTGACAATAAAAGTAATCTAAATGAAAATGGAGGTTCGGGTAAGAAAACCCTTACCTAAAGTCTAAATGTGTTCCTCTCTTGAACATAAGGTACTAGAATATGAAATTATACTTATTAATAACTTAATTAAAAACATATTAGACTTGTATTTAGATTTTTATGACTTTATTATTTCCATTATGTTATTATTTATCAGTTATAATATTGAATTTTTTCGTTCCGCAGTGTTTGTTTTCTGGATTTTCATAAATAGATCACTTGATTATTTGTAATGGAGTTCATTTGGAATGGATAAAAATATAAAACATTGAATTTACATATTAATTATGAACATAAATATTTGTTAATGGATATTTATGTCATTTGGTTTCATGGAATGGGGATGATTTATTAGATGAAATATTAATTATAATCACATATATTATTTTATCTGTATTAGATTATTAGGAACTAGTTTGGTCATATGATTTAATATTATGTACAAATTCTGGTTACAGAATCTTAAATAGGTTATAATAAATATTATCTATTTTTTCATCCATATAAATGGTTTCATGACAAGTAGTGAAGGAGAAATTTATGAATGAAACTTTGTCATCCAAGAAGGTTGTAAATTGGAACCTCATGTACTATAATTTCGTTTATAAAATAAAAGAGAGATAGAGAGTAAGAATATTGGTAGTGGTTCATCAATTAAAATTATATAATTAAATTATAAATATGATAATGTAGTTATCATGGTCATTTTGTTGTATGAGGTGATGAGAAGATAACAATTGGAAGGAACTTGAAATGAAAATTCAAGAAATAAAATGTGAATTTACCTCTTGAATCAACCTACTTGAGAATCTATTTAATGGAAGGTGTTTTGGTCTTCTGGATAGAACAATAGATTCTTGTATGTGGGGAGTTTCTAGTTAAGGGTATTTGGGAAGAAATTTTAGGAGATCAAAAGCTTTGTGAAGTTAAGATAATAGGGAGTGAGGGGGGTTTTATAGTAGAGGAGAGGTGTGAATTTTGAATATTTTATTTATTATTTTTTTATTTCCCTCAAGACAACAAATAATGTTGTTTAGTGATACACATAATAGTAATAAATTCATGTGAGTTCGAACCGAGCATCCTTACATCACTAATGATGAAATAAATACTTTATTTAACTGATAATTTGTATATACAATAACTTATAATATTTCGTTATTCATCAAAAATTCAAGAATTTCCAAAAATAAATAAATAATTTACCCTAAACATTTTTCAACGTTTAGAATTAAAAAATGACTTCCATTTTTCAATAATATTTTTCTATATATTTTTAATTTTATTTTTAAATAAAATAATTGTTAATTTGAAAAATAACTATTTTAAAGGTATAACTAGTTTTATATCACGTTGATAAGTTAATTAAGATCTCATCATCTTCTTACCTTATGGAAGTAAAATAATACAATTATTTACTTTTGATAAGGTCCATATTACAATTCATATTACTATTCATATTACTATTCATATTACTATTCATAAGGGTATGTTACTATTCACCAAAAATCAGTTGGTTCTACCAAAATCCAAATGATTTGTTGATCAATGTTCTAGATAAACATTTTTCGAAATTCAAAACATTGTGGAGGTGATGTTATGTTTAACAGATATATTATAAAATGTGTTGTTTTTAGAGACTCAGTGTTTCATGCATCCAATAATTTATTTCAAAACATTGGGGTGTTACACTAGGATTTTCATCCATAGTATGATCTAAAAAATCCAGACATGGTTTTGGTACGTGGAATCGATTTCAAAATTAAGGGTTTTGTGACACTTGGAAACATATGTTCCTCTTAATGATTCATTTTATTTTAGAGGATCATTATTATCAATTAATAATGAGTCACTATCCTTGATGACATGAATATAATACCATTCTATTTCCATAACCACTCTTGAAATCCTATGCAGTACTGGTGTCTCCAAAATAACTTATTCTTCCATGGGGATATATGGAATCTTTTCTCATGAAAAATCTTTTGTATCTTGAGACTCAACTAAATTGAAATATGTCACTATCACAGTATCTATTATGGAGATTTCCTCCCTCTCAAAGAATATGGAACATCTATCCACTACAATCTTCTTATCTAAAGGATTTTATTAGTAGTATCCCTTCATTTCATTGGGATATCCAATAAATATACACCTTGTTCTCTGATGTAAAAATTTGTCACCTAAAGAGGCCATAAATAATTCCTCAAAACCCCTTTTACTGGAAAACATGTCTGTAACCACGAAAATTTTCCAATGGATTTCAAAATCTATTGGTATAGGGGGCCTTATCCTAATGGTTAAATACAACTGTTGGGATAAGAAGTTAATCAGAAGCCTATCTCAACAGTTAAAAAACCTTTGGAATAAATATCTCCTTACCAAAGGCTCTTAAAACTACTATTATAGATCCAACTATACCAAAATTTTCAAAAACCCTTTGGTATATGATTTCTATACAAATACATCCCTTTCAGTCACCCATCCTCCTATATCATTCTCATATAGAACTCCCTAATAGCATTTGGCATTCTAGTTTCTTCCCCACCCATAGTGATAGATCATTTGTTATGGTTATTATTCTATTTATCTTAATTATTAAATTCGTGAATTAATAATAATTAATCTATCCTATCAACCATCAATTTGAATTTTATGTGAGGTCTAAAATCCTATAGTAGATTCTTTTTTCCCTCATTTACTTTCTATTGATATGTCTAATCCTGATGTGAGCTATTGAAATAAGGTTTGTGCTTACATATATTAAATAAAAATTTCAATTTTTTTCATTATTTATTTATCTAATTTTATTTGTGTACCACAATGATATGTATGATTTTAGTTTTCAATGGATTATTTTATTATCTCAATCCCTCTAGGAGACTAGTTTAGTGATGTGTTGCTCATTATAATTATAAGCCATTAATTTTTTATATATGGATACTAATTTTCCTATATAAGGATGTTTTCTCACTTCTGATTTTAGTATTTGATGTTTTAAACTAACATGTGATGTGTGAGAATTATATACTTTAGATTATCTATATGTTTCGTTATTATGTAATAAATTGGAAAGATGAACGACAATGCACTAGTGAGTCAAACTACAATAATTTCAAGTGAAATTTTAAAATTATGTTGTAAATTTATAATGAATTAAATTAGTTTTAAAATATGGTACGATTTTTTAGATTAGTGTTTGAATTGTTTGTGATTTGTTGATGACTCTATAGAGATCCCTAAAAGCTTATACGAGGATAGATTATCCTATAGTAAATACCTATGTCCATAAAGAAAATTTCAAGAAAACCAAATCAAATATACCCCCTTAGAATAAGTTCATTTTTTAAATAATGTTTTTATTATTTCCTTCACTTTATTACAATTTTATTTTATAAAACCATTTTCACAGTTTCCCATTTCTTCCCATGAATTGCATCACAAATAGTTCTTATCTTATTTTCCACCATTTTGTACTTTTCATCTATTTTCTCACCTATAGGGAAATTTCACTCATTGTCATGCACACATATTCAAATATTTTATGTCACTATAATTATCCAAAATCCCACTTCAACTTGATATTTTTCAATATATGTTATATAGAATCTTGCGATATTTCATAATAAAACATCATTATAAATCTAAAAAATATTCCTAATAAAAATTAAAAATTCTACTAATTTTATACTATAATGAATAATTCATATTGAAAATATATATTCAAACTAAATATCATTTCAATTGAACTATAACATAATAGTATGCATGAAAATTCATTTTTTACAATAATTGGTTGTTGAACATACAATATAACATTTTAAAATCATAAAAAAGTATACTAAATTCAACACAAAGGGAATCTATACCAAATTACAGATATCCAGAACTACAGTCATGGGGGATGATTTGTAAATCCCAAAATAATTCACTTTAACATCCCTATATATGAGAAAAATAAAAATTATGTTTTTACTCAATCTAGATTCATAATTTATGTGTGATGTAAATGATTCTATTAAAGATATAATAATCTTTTCTAAATGAATATATAAAATAATAATATCATATATTCAAAAATTAATAGAATAATAGAAGAAAATTATAATAGCAATTAGAACAACGATTTTGTGTAGTATCATGTACAATTATTGATAATTAATATAAAGGAATATTATATAATAGTTTTTTATTTCTAGTATTTTTTATATATATTGTATTTTTTTTCCTTTATATTATTATTCTCATATAGACCAATGTGTTAGTTATGGATTAATATAAAGTAAAACATTCTCATCTTCATAAATATATTTTTGATTTATCTTCAATCTTATTTTATTGTTTTTATGACATGACATATCACATTTTTTAAATAATATAAATAAGTCTGATGTATGAAATATATGGTAACTCAAGTAATATCATAATAAGTTATACATATAATTAGATTTTTCATATAAAAATGTGTCAGATATTGGTTATATACACTTAACATGTTATAATAGTGTTGGAAGACCTTGGTTACATTGGGAAGAAATTAGATACCATATAACCAAATATGGTTTTCAAATAAAATGAAATGTTGGTATAACAATGGGGGAGAAAATGAAATAAAAAAATGATAGTGACTTGAATGAGAGTACATGATTGAAGAATTTTTTTGATGAACAATTTCCATTTTTCCTCATCATTATAAATAAATGATGCTTACCCAATAAAATTTTACACAATAACACATAATGCATGTGATGAAAATGATGATATTGAAAAAGAAAAAAAATGAATGATGATGCCCCCACTTCTGTATATTAATAATGTGGTAAAATGAAAAATAGAGAATTTTAATTCTTACTGTTTCATAGGAAAACCTTATAATGTATTTATAATACTTCCATTGATGATATTATTTTATTTTTGAAGAAATTAAATACTTATTATGCAGATATTTACTCAAACCATTATATGGACTGGAAATTAGTTGATGAACATGGATTTCAAAAAACAAAATTCATGCTTCTCCAAAATATTGCAGCTTATTCTAGGAGGAATCTACTGAGAAAAATTATTGTATATAATGTGGTATATCATAATGGAATGAAAATGTTTATGGAACTCAAGAACATGTTCAATTTATAGTATTTTAAAACTTTCCATTGATTCCCAAACTCGTAAATATTTTCATGTCTTGTGAACTTTCAATAAATATTTAATAAAATGATACCTTGATAACTAGGTACAATGATAGGTTTATTCATAAAAAAAGGATTATCATGGTGAACATTTGATGTTTGATGTCCTAATTTTGTAGCTGACATGAGTAATGTGAGGATGGGTCTATCATTTAATGGTTTTAACCCATTTGGGAAGATTCTTATTTCTCCTAGATCATGGAAACTTTTCATATATATATATATATATAACATTCCTCCCTGATTTTTTATGAAAAAACCATTCACTTTTATGACTATACTCATATCTAGACATTATGATCATGGAAATAATTTTGATGTATATATGAAAAAATTAATAAAATAGATGAAACATATTTGAAATATTGGTGTGTATAATTATGATTTTTATTCTAATGAAATTATTTACATGAATTATATGATTATGCGGATGATAAATGATTATCGTACTTATGATGTGATGTATGGTTGTAGTATGAACCAAAAACATTCAGGTCTTGTTTCTATGAAGATTACACGATCCATTAGAATTTAATATTTCTATAGTTCGAATTTTATGGGACATCTACGATTCTTTCCAATTGATCATACATATATTAATAATAAATGAAGGTTTGACAATACAATAATAATTAGAAATAAACCTCATAATTTTACTCGAATTGATGTGCTTAATGAATTTCAAGATGTTATTTTTTCATTGGGATGTGTATGATAAAATCTAAATAGAGGAAGAATTTTTCCACAAAAACCAATTACAATTGGAAGAATAAAATACTATTTTCAATTTCCTTATTTGTTAACCGTTTTTACATAATTTATTATTTGAAATGAACATTGAAAAAAATATAATTTTAATCAAGTTTTAAATTATTCTAAATATCATGTTATAGAAAAAATATGATCTATAATCTCAACATGACATGGAGGTTTGGTGTATCAGACAAAAATTGAATCCTATGTTTATTAGTGAAAATAAATGGAATGTTCTATGTGATTCTAAAGATATGAAACCTACAAAAAAATATATTTTTAAAAGTACTAGAGAGTATTAATGTTCTTGAAGTATATTCAATAAATATATCAATATGGGTCAATATAAGAAAGTTGAAGTTGGAAAAATTTTAAGACACATGATTACCCCATCCTTCTGCATGAGTTGATTCCAACAGTAATCCGCCAACTATTGTACAATAATATAAAGGTTGAATTTATTTGGATCTAACATTTTTATAGAGATAATCATGCTAAAAATATTTTATTTCTGTATTGAAAAATATATTTCAAGATGAACCAATAGTTTATCACGTGTTAGACAAAATGATTCCTCCATAAATTTTCACATGCATGATGTATCTAACTGTGCATTTTACAACTGAAATACTTCTTGGAGGACATGTTTATTTTAGTAAGTTGTATTCTACTGAAACAAATATATAAACATTAATGTTTTATGATTATAAAATTAATCATCCCAATGTTCCTATCATGAAATTTTACTTGGATCAAGAATGTATATATTTATGTTCAATGTATTTGTATAATGTGATACGATAATTAATAGGCCAATGATAAATAACGAAGATTAAAATGATCTCATTTATCCAAGTTTTCCATCACATCCCCTAAAAGGGTGATTTGTGAGATCATATACATTGACTACTTTAATCCATGAAGAGTATGAGATAGCACATCACATTGTTTTTTAATTGTTATTTGTTCAATGACTACATCAAGTAAATTGAACATTTATATGTTATCTCTTTTCATGTAATTGTACATATTTGTTAAAATATTTCTATTTCTTTCTACTGTGAACATAAAAAAATTATAAATAGAAATAATCATTCTTTATATTTGAAAAATATTTAAAATGCTCATAGAAATCAATTTTCTCCTAGGATGAAATTTAAGGTAAACTTATCACTATAAGGAAATAATATAATTAATATTTAGTTGATTTAAATATTCAATTATATTTTAACTATTGAGTTTTTCTGCTAACTCTGACAATAAGGAAGTAAGATCTTTGGATTGTGGTCCTAATTCCATCATTCCTATATGAAACTCATGTATGATCAATGGTTACAAATTTTTTATTACTAAATTAGAATAGAACATGAAGAAAACACAATGGTTTTATGTTAACTACCATAATAGACTATTATGCCATTAGTTCAGATATCATAACTTGATTTGGAAATGTATCTTATTGTACAGTCTTTGAGAAAATACTAATATTGGATTATTACTCCAATGTTTGAGTCACTATAATGAAATAAAGTGGTTTTACTCTATGACGGGGCATGAAAAATTTATTAATGATTTTTTATTTCTTGTTATTAAATTTTCTCAAAATATTACTAATGGTGATCCATATATATTGACATTAATTGAGGAAAATGTTTTTTTGTGAAATATCATGCATGAAATGAATTTTATTTCATTAATGAAGTAATTTAGGATTTATTTTTGAGGATGTTGATGTTGAAATTGAATCCATTAGTACCATCAGTAGACCTAATCAATTTATTACTTCTGATAACTCCAATAGTTCATTTTTCAGATTATATTGTATACCTAAATTTGTGGTGGAAAATATATAGAATAAATAATTATTGTTCTCATTATTTTATATTTTCTCTAATTGTGTTTTTCATGTAGGTTATATTAAAATTTATATATTATCGATTAAAATTATTTTTTTCTGAATTGAAATTCATATGAATTTTTAATTTATACTGTATAAATTTTTTCTGTGAGTTTCATTTTCTAATATTGAATTGATCTTTATTATAACCTTACAAAATAAAAAAAAATATTATAAAATTAAATTATAATAAAAAACAAGATAAGTTTAATGAAATATATTTAACTAATTAGAAGGAAAATCATATGTAATGAAAATAATGAACTAACTGAAAATATTAACCAAATTACATAACCCAAAAAATGAAAAATGGACCTAATAAATATAAATAAATGAACCAAATTACCTAACCATAATATAATTGGATTGAATTTAAAATAGGAAAAACTATATCATACCCACTATAAAGATGCTAATTTGAACGTATTGATTTTTCTATGATATGTATTTTATGTTTTTATATTATTCCCACTAAATGTAAACTGATTTTGTTATGTCAGTAATTATCCTTTATTTGGTTTGAGAATTGTTATTATTTGATGAATTCATGTCACATATTCTTTTTATTCTAGATCACACATTCCTTATGAATTTATAATTAATTTCATATGATTTTTTCATATGTTGGAAATGAAAAACCTTGAAGAGATATGAGGGAAAAGGTTGATATAAAATATTTGTCACATGAGAGAGATGATCATTCCTCTTCTGGTGTATGTTGTGATAATTTTGGTTAAAAAATATATATATATCAAAAACATATAATTTCATGTTATTAATTTTTTTGTTAAATTTTAATTAGTATCCAACACCCTAGATATAATGTTTCTCCAACAATCCTAGTGGTAGCAGTGCTTTGACAAATGATGGGGGGTACTAGATCCACTCAACCCACTTGTTCTACCAAATCACACAGTGTCCCTTCAATGGAAATAAAATCTAGAACACTTTCTTGTACGACATTATCGTTAGAGGCACTCGAGTTATTTATGTTGACTATAATTTAACACTATTTACATTTAATATTCCTTATATTTCTTTCCCTTATCCGATGATATCTCATACTCACCATCAATATGTTTTTAAAAATATATCTATAACAACTTCTTTTCCTCATACTTATTCTTTTTAATCTTCTGTGTAACTTCACTAGCATAGTGAACACCATATCCAGTTCCCTGAGATGGGTTTCCACATGACCCTAGACATGGTTCCCCATACACCAGAGGCTACTAACTGGTAGCGAGGTTTTAATAGATCATGTGGGTAGACTATAACTTATTTATTATACTATGTTAGAATAAATAATTATGAAATAAAGGAAACAAGTGAATAATAATCATCCATAAACCATCCATTTCCCAAAACAATGTAAAATCCCACAACCAAATAGTAAATATGCTATGTTATGTTAAACAATGTCGTATTTCCGAAAAACAAAACATGTAGACTAGATAAAGAATTCAATGAATAGGTAATAAATTCAAGTCTGGATCCCTCATCCATGCACATCCTACACCCATATCAACCATCTAGAATAGGTCCCTTACCCTTATCCTGAACTACAACCATGAAGTCTACCAGGGTACCCAATGGCACCCTAAGCAGTGTTAGAGTAAAAGCCAGTAGGCCATAAGCAATGGTGTCCACTAAATATCCAGTCTAAATAGATAGTGTAAACCTATAAAAAATGAATATCAAGATATAAATAAAGTAAACTAGGTACGATTATTTAACATTAACCCCATTAACCATTTTCACCATTTGTTCTGCATGTTAGGTATTTTCATCAATTACACATTGACTTATGCCAGACATATATACTCTATATTAGGAGGACTATAATTTTCTCTATATCACTTAGGAAAACATTTTATAGAACAAATTTATATTACCTTAACCTAGAACCTCAGTCTAGGTGCATAAACATATTTGGATCCTTATTTTAGGTAATCATTTCATATGGATTAATTAGGGGCATAGAGCTTCAGTCTAGAAACCAAGCCCATGAATTATAGGGATGGGTTTTAGAGCCTTAGTCATTACCCACATACCACCTATCCATGGGAAAATGATTCTATAATAATCTAACACATATACCATATAAAACAATAGTTCTTTCAATACATACAATAACTTTTTTTATTAATATATTATCGAACACATTCCCTATTTACATATCTTAATATATATATAACATTTATCTTTTATATGCCTTGGACCATCCACACAACTATTTATTACCAATCATTTATTAACCCATTTACCACTGTAACGAATCCCCCCTTATACCATGTCAATAACTAAAACAATTTCCCTTAGTTATGCTTCATAACTATTGTAAACAAGTTAATATATTTATCATGGGCTCTATCAAATAAATATACAATTTTATTCTTAAAAACTCAATTCCATGTTCAATAAAGTAGCTCAACCTATGGGTGGCCCATAACCTAGTCTATCCAACCTCAATGCATCCCAAAGGGATCATGAGGGGTTCAATTCATCAATTAACTAATTTATTCTTGATTTATATCATGGAAAAGTAAATATTAAGTACAAAAACATAAGCGCCCAACTACATATATATAAATTAAACCACAACACTACGGGATATATCTTGTAGAACACCAACCTTAATTTCATAAATGATTGGTTGCTTAACCTTGGCCTTTAGTTTGGAAGGATAACACATTTAAAGCCCCTACCCATACACCATTGTAAAAAAATTGGGATTTAGAGCTTTGTAAGGAGAATAAGAACTAAAAATCTCTAATTTTGAAAAAGGAGTAAATGAAAGTGTTATACCGACTAGAAGCTTTGATTCACATTAAATGATGATCCAAATGACTTAAAAACGAGAGAGATAAATCCTTAGGAAGATTGGGAGGAAGGGTACATTACCCTTGTCTACTATAGGAGAATCGGGTTGGGAATCCAAGTAAAAAACATAAGTCCCCATAGGGGAATTGTAATTTCCCCCATCATTAATTAGTAACATTGTTTAGAAAAGTGGTTGGACAAAAAGTGTACCAACTATGGAAAACCCACAATCCAAGTGGGGGCTGGTTGCATGGATTCCTGGGAAGCCAACATAGTTTATAAAATAGTTTTGTAATCATGTGGGCTGGATATGTCCATGTTCACATAGTTTTAGCTCCACCCTTTTATAGATTCACCACCCATGTCCCCTCTTCAATGAAAATATGATAATGGTTCATAGTTACACCTAACCATGTTCCAATCATGAAACATACAATATATGAACACTTTTACTTCTCTTTCATATCACAAACCCCTAAAACATCCTTTATCCTACTCATATACTCAAGAATATTTAATTTTGCAACTTATATAAGTTTAACCCAAAACTAAAATAAGAATATACCTCATTAAAATCTTGTGATCTTATAACCTACCCAAATTATAACAAAGCGTCCTCAAGATGCACTCCCAAACATCACTGAGTCTCCATGGTGGGAATATTTAGCCACTAGGCATGTATATCCTTCTCCCTCTCACAAGTCTCTTCATTAATGTCACAATGATTCCATAACACTCGAACTAAATGCAAAAATATTCATCACAATACATTATCACTATGATCCACAATAGAAACCAAATTTCTCCCCAATTGTTGCATCAACTTCATGCTCTATAACATCATCATCTATGAGATGGGTGGGGTTGGGGTGATTTAACCAATGTTGTGACACATGAAAAAAATCATGCATACCACTATACCTCTATAGGATTTTCAATCAGTATTACCCTGCTCTGATCACCAGCCCAATTTCAAATGGACCTATTGAATGTGCCAAGTTGGAATATTGTATCACATAGAGGGGGAGTGGTTGAATTAGTGACACTATTTTTCTTTTATGTTTATTTTAATTGAAACATGATTTTCTTCTTGTTATATATATCAATTCTGCATTGAAAACCAAATCAACACACATCCATAAGAATATAAAGATTTACAATGTTCACTATTCAATAAGAATAGCTACCTCCTTTGTATGGTTTGGAAATGATTCAATACCATACAATCCACTAATAAAACAATCCTTGGATTAAAACAAGTTGAATTTATCATTTCACTCATGTAGTACTATGAAACAATCCCACTTGTGCATGTGAACCCTCTTTACCCAATTGAGTAATATAATTGTTTTGTAACAACTCATGTTAGTTGTGCTTCTTTTTAATTCAACAAATTTATTGAAATTGTATAACAATTCTTCAATTATATACTCAGAATAAATGTATGAACCAACAAGACTTTGTTATTAATCATTGAGTCTGATGTTCTCTGAATACGATTCTTTCAAAACAATGCTCCCATTCCGATTCTTTCAATACAAAGATTCCATTCTGGTTTTCTGATAGAAAAATAATATAGTAGAATCGACAAAACTTAAATTCCCGAATACAATTGTTGAGTCAAATAGGATACAAATGAGTCATCACCATCCAATACAATTTTCAATTCGAACGGAATTGATCTATTCTTCTCTCCATAAACTCGGAGCTTCTCTCTCTTCTGTAATTCTCAAAAGTACAATATACTTAAACCTTTTATAGGTGACCCAAAACATGTTTATGTAGAAATCTTAGAAAACTTTCCCTGTCAATTAAATTCATCTAAATCTGAATTTCTCTTGTAATCTTGGAGCAATTTTGAATTTGTCAACCGTTCTCGATTCTTCTTGATTCTTCTTCAATCATCATCTCTTCTATTCTAGATTCACTTTTCAATTGTCAACACAATTATAATTTATGAACAATACATGAGTCTGAATCTGATTCTCTCATAACAATTTCTTCAAAACAATGTTTGATACAATTCCAATTGAATTTTTTTAAAGAAATTCACTTCTCCACATGAGATACAATCAATCTTTTAAAATAATGGACCCCCCTATGACAATTCATTCATCAGTCACCTTCTATTTAATTTTCTCTTTATCCACATGTTAAATCACAGTTCATTCACCATCATGTGTTTGTATAATGACTACATTCAATACATTGAAATCATTGAGGATTAGAGTTAGTATCGTATGAATTAACATGGATAATATTGTAACATTCCATCCATTCATGATTCATTCCTTTCATCTCAACCCAAGAATGATATTTTTAAAATAAAAATGGTCTAGATACTATTATCTTGAATACAATAATATCTAACTACGATCATTCTAGTAATGATACAAAACAATATGAATTTGGTTCATTCTCAATCAGCATCATCTCTTCCAAGGGCACCACTTTCCATTGGTACAACTTCTTTTTTTCTACTACCTGGTTAGGATACATTTGGGTATGATCCTTTACCAATAGGAATCATCTCTTACTCTTCATTCGACATCATGTTTTCAATTTTCACCCCCTGATATAGAGATATCATTACCACACTACTATATTGAAATCGTAAGCACACTACTACGGTGAAATAATGACTAGCTTTTACACTAAAATCATAACCAGATTTTACACTAAAATCATACTGAGATTTTTCTTTGAAATAATAACCAACGTTTAAATTGAAATTGTAACCATATTTTACATTGAAATCATAAAAATCTTTTAATCAATAATCATAACTAACTTTTACTCTTAAATAATAACTATCTTTTACAATGAAATCGTAACCAACTTTTATTCTGAAATCATAACTAGATTTTACACTAAAATTATAACCATAATTTACTCTAAAATTGTAACCAGGTTTTACTCAAAAATCATAACCATTTTTCACATTGAAATCATAACCAGCTTTTACACTAAAATTGTAACCATCTACATTGTAAACAACACAACTTCTTTTACTTCCACCACTATATTTTATGACTATTTTGGAAAACAATTTTAATAAAATACATTTTTGATTAAAAAAAATCTTTCAATATCCATTTATTATATCAAGCTTGCATCACAAGTTCTCAATGTAACACATGATTTATAGGAAATAAAAACTAGCAAACCATCATCATAATTAACATGGGTCTGATTCTTTTCAAAATAAACCCAAAACAATTGTATCAACAAAACAAATTGAAGTGATTTATTTTCTTAAAAACATAGCTTGAAAACAAAACACAACACTTGAAACGTTCATCACCTTGGTCATCAGATTGGTCCCAACACCCATGTACCTAGGTTCTAACCATCCTTGTTTCCAAATCCGATGGTGAACTAAATATGGAGACATGAAAAGTAATGCATGATCACACATCATAAAATCAATTGGTTGAAGATTTAAATCAGCATATTACATATTACTACTCTGAGACATACCAATACATTTTAGAATAAACCAAACCTACTCTAATGTCTCCCACAAGAGACTCGTCACCAAAAAGTCTAATTCCCAAACCTACAACCAACACAATGGATAACTACATAAAAAACCACAGATCACCTCATATGTTTCCATCAGAATATTTTTCTAGTAATTATTGTTATTAGTGAACTCAAAAAGTGCCAATTTAATTTCCTAAGATACACCAAATTCTAGGACACAAACACTCAAAATTTCCTCTAGCACTTGATTTGTACACTCTAATAACCGATCTATATGCGAGTGAAAATTCATACTAAAAACACATAGTTACCCAGATCATTCTATAACTCTTTCAGAACCACGTATTAAAACATTAATCACAATTTGAAACTATATCCCATTAAATCTCGGGAAACTGCACTATCTCCCAAACATACAACTCACCCAGATAGTCAATGTGGAAATTATCTCATATGAGCAATAAATGCACCACATTGATTAACTGATCCACAACTACACATATCAAATAATTATTTCAAGGATTCCTTGTGATACCTGCCAAAATTTCCATTTTGAAACCAACCCACTTCCATTCTAGAATCAGAAATGGATATAAAAACAACCTTATTTCTGATGCTCTACCTTCACCTATTGATAGGTGTAGCATTTTATGTAAAAATATGAAACCTATTTCATTATCCCTAGCCACTAGTATTGTCCACATTGGTTCATGTACATCTAGATGAAACCAGGGTGCAATAAAAATTTTGGGGTATTGAACTCCTGCATCATCTCTTACAGCATACAATTAGGCATAAAAACATGTCCTTCAAGATAAATGATCTCATCCTCATAGATTAACCAATTATAATGTGACCTCCCACCTTCAATGTAACGACCCAATGTTTCATTAATGGAAATCCCACTTGATATAATTAAATATCTCTCTATGTTTATATAAAATGTCAACTTCTTTGGTTTTATGCTAATAATTTTGACCATTTCTAATATAGTTTTTGAACAGTGATCCCATTTTTAGTATAAATATAGGGCTTTAACAAATCCAATTTACTCAGACAAAATAAGTGATGGCCTCATCCAGTAGAATTTCTCCATACAAAGCCCATTTGTCAGAGCTCGGAAAAGAGGTGGCGTCCCTAGGCTTCGCTCTTTACCATACCCAAGCTGAGCTTCATCATGTCAAGCTCGAACGGGACTGTCTACGGGAAAAGTGGATGTTTATAGAGATTACCACATGAGGAATGTTATCTGAGCCACCCCAAGAGCCTGTCACCATCTCACACCTTACCCTTAATTCTTATACGATTGTTTTAAGGGTTTATTTAACAAATCATTAGTACTATGTTCATGTACATTATTTTTTGTATATAAAAATTTATATACATTCTTGTCATCATTGACACATTGTAAATAGTTTTTAAAGTACTAATAGTGTT
Organism: Viscum album; assembly: GCA_963277665.1. Taxonomy (NCBI): domain Eukaryota; kingdom Viridiplantae; phylum Streptophyta; class Magnoliopsida; order Santalales; family Viscaceae; genus Viscum; species Viscum album. The sequence goes on from OY728133.1 coordinate 1,976,276,174, forward strand.
TTTAGTTATTATTTAATTAAGAATTCTATTTTATTAAATTAAGGGATTTTGAGTTAAATAATATTTTAATGAAATATTATTATTAAACTAATTTTTATTTAATATAAATTATCTTATAATTTTATTAATGCAATTATAATTTTTTATTATGATTTGAAATCCATTTTTGTCAAAACCCATGAATTTTCGATAAATATCGGTTTTTATTTTAAAAGTGAAAATTAACATATTTATAAAATTATTTAGATAACATAAATGTTATTTCTGGGATCAGGACATCGAAATTATCCATTGGTGAATTTTTCCTAATTTTCTGAGAGTCAAATATTCCGGTAAAAATTAAATACAGTTTAAATATATAATGTGTTTTATGACATCATAAGGACCCCATAGTGATGTAATAAAATACTATAAGCTTCATGTTCGGCCAATATGTGTTTTACCATTAAAATAATGTGGTTTTGGGTTTGTTTGACTTACTTTTCAAAGTAGTAATGGACCCCTCAAGACTTATTAAAAATATTGTCTTTTTAAATGATTTTCTAGGGGAGTGTGACTCGCATCCACCTAAACAACCCTTTTATTTTAAGAAGTTCAGACTTTGGACTTATAAAATATTTTTTTCCTCTTCCATTTTCCAAAAACGATGGACAAAAATCATGGGATGGTTTGTGGTTTGGATTAATTTAATATAAGGGGTCCCAAACCTAAATAATAAAGAATTGCCTCACCTTTCCTATATAAACCCACCCAAGCTCCCACTTCCTCCTCAATCAAATCCTTTGAAGTTCTTCCATCCTCTGCCCTACTCTATCTTGAATCCTCCCATGGTTCCCCAAGCTCCCAAGAATCCTCTCACAAGCCTCTCTCCATCCTTTGGTAGCACACTTCCAAGTAAGGGTTTTTTCTTCCTTTCTCATTTTGTCCAATTTTCATTAAGTTGTTTTTCCATTTTAATTTAAATTATGAATGTTTGGGTATGGTTTTAAACCCCCCTCATACTCCACTATTTATGTTTGAATTATGGGATACCCCTTTGTCTTTCATTCAATTCCTCCCATTTACATTCATTACTATGCTGAAATTCCGAAAGGAACTTCTCTCTCCTCTTTTACATTCAAGCAATACTTTTGTATCATGAATCTAAATTCCATTAAAATTGTTGGGAAATGTATCTACATAACCTAATTACATTCCATTACATGTAAATATGATGATTAATCCCTTTCTTTCTCATCAACCATTTGTTTTTTTAATTCTTATGTCACACCGTTACGCTGCAGAAATCGCACCGATTTTCTAAGCCAATGTCATTGTGTAGTGAATACCATGCCAATTTTTCATCAGGTGTATTAACCTTTTTTCCCATTTACTTATTTATTATAATGATTCATGTATTAATTTCACATTTCTTGATCGTGGGATAAATGATTGTGTTTTATGAATCCATTTTTTATGATCCATGTGGCACACTTATGCATGAAATAAAATGATTAAGAAGGGTGCACCCTTATAGCGCTCCAATGCATTGGGTAAAGTATTGTATCATGATACATCATGTTCAATGATTGTTGACTGATGCTAATTCAAGTGGAACTATGGTTTACTCGTGCTTCATGTGAAATGAGGATTCAATCGTGCTCCATGTGCAATGGGCCTTAGCTCATTCTAAATTCCATGTTAAGTGTTATTGCCACATTTCCATGTTATGATTATCATGCATTATCATGCCTTTTTGTTCATGTTTCTCTTTTGCTTGATTGATATTCCTATTTTCTAACATGTATTTTACTCCTCGTGTATTCTGTGTTTATTCCCTTACTGGACTTTATAGCTCACCCTTTTTTTATGCATGTCCTCAGGTTATCCCATGCAATGCTATGTATGAGAAAATGTAGTGGTCATGTAAAAATGTTTTCAATAAAGATGTTGTATTTCATTTTTTAAGTTGTTATTTAATGATCATAAGCCCCAAAGACACTAGAACTATCTATATTCTTTGTTCTATCAAGTGAATTATTTATGTAATAAATCATGTTTATGATTGTATTAAAAATTTGGGTTGTTATAGTTGGTATCAGAGGATAGGTTTAGTTATTTTTGGGATTAGGATTAGAAACCCCTATTAAATCCTTAGAGGAAATAATAATTATAATAAAAACATCACTATGTTTTGGTAAGTACTAATTAAGTGTTTTATCAAGCAAATACATCCCTGTCTGTATACGATCAGGTAGAGGCGGCTCTGGCATAGATGTATCCTAGGGGTAAAACCCGAAAACACCACTTTGAACTCGACTCAAAAAGGAACTGGTGCATGACAATGGGCCTTGCTTAACTCTTGGTTACGACACTCTTGGGGGATATGTTTTGATAAATGCACAAGCATAGTATGAACCCTTATTAAGGGAATTAAAAAAATTCCCCTAAGAATTAATGTTAGAAAGTAGATCATGAAAAAGCCTCGATTGAAGCCTATAGACTCATGAGTTAAGGAAATAAAAGTTTATTTATATGTCATCAACATTTTTGATTGGATTACCCTTTATGTGTTACCCCTAAATTTCCTTTTATACCAGCCAATGGCTTGTAATAGGAGGACTCTGTCTAACAACTAATATGAAGATCAGTGTGATGATTGTACTAATGAGATGCCCAATCCAATGTGAGAGGGAATCGCGAACTTTTTCATGCTTCTCTATCAAATAAATCATGTTTTTGATAGAAACATTGGTCAAGTGGAACGTTCAACCCCCCTAATAAAGAACAAGTCGTTAGCGAGAGCTTAATGAGTCAAAGGCCTCCAACTTTTAGTGGATCATCTGATCCCACAATCGCTGAACAATGGATCAACTCCATTGAAATGATATTCTCCATCATTCAATTTCATGAACAAGAGAAGGTTCCCCTGGTGGCTTATTGTATGGAGGGTGAAGTTGATTAATGGTGGGCGTTGATCAAAAATACAAAGCCTAAGGAGGAGATCAAGGTGTTGGAATGGAAGGATTTCCAGAAGATGTTTTTTGATAAATATTTTTCGTGCACCCTCCAGCTTAAGATAGAAAGGTACTTCCTTTCCCTCATGCAAAACGATGAAGAATCTGTTGGAGCATACAAGGAAAACATCACAAGGCTTGAATGATACGCTTCATACTTTTTTGTTACCCCCCAAATGAAAAGTTGAAAACTTCTTTGGTGGGATGAATCCTAGCCTGCGGAAAGCATTGGAGATCCATGACTCCGACAGCTATGAGGAAATTATCTGATGTGTCCTCAATGTCGAAATGGAGATCAAAGAATCACAGGGGTATCATGGGGATAAGAAGCATAAGGTGGAATTCAATATTGGTGGTCCGATGGATAAATCCAATGGTGCTAAGAAGATCCAGCACCCCACTTGCCAAAAGTTTGAAATAATAACCCTGGAAATTCACTTAAGGGGATGAGTAAATGCTTCAGGTGTGGAAGAGAAGGGCACCTAGCTGTTAACTGTCGGTAAGAAAGACACGCGGCTGCGATAGAGGAGAGGAACGCTCTGTTTGAACCTCAACATGCTATTCAATGCTAAAAATGCAAGGAACTGTGGCATTTTTCAAATTAGTTCCCCAATCCATGTGTTTTCAGAGGCATACAACAACCTCCAAGGCTGCAAGGAAGAGCTTTTTCTATCACGTATACAAAAGTGAACCCCAACAAAGAAGTGGTGATAGGTACACTAGTTATTCATTCATGAATAGAAAATGTACTTTTTGATTTAGGTTCTACGCATTCTTTAATATCTCCTATGTTTTGTATAACAATCCGAGCACCACCACAATTCAGGGAAGTGAAGATGTCAGTGAGTACGGAAAATGGGGAAATCATTGCATCCCATGAATATAAGTCCTCCCCTGTTATAATATGTGGATTGAATTTCCCGGTGAACATCATCATACTCTCTCTGGTAGAATTTGATTCAATTCTTGGAATGGATTGGATTTTCTTATATAGATCCAACATTAATTTTCGGGAGAGGGAAATCACACTACATATGGAGAATCGACCCCCGATTCATTACAAGTGTAAGGAGGAAGATGAATCTACTTTAGCTCTATCATCTCAAGAATGGATATTACTGCCCTATGAGCACGCGTATCTAGCTCAGATGATTGAGTCCAAAAAAGAAACCATCCATGAATAAATGACTATTTTGAGGGAATTCGTAGAAGTGTTTCCAAGGAACTGCCCTGTCTTCCTCCTAGAAGAGATGTTGAATTCTCAATAGAACTTATACCTGTTGCATTACCATTATCTAAGACTCCATATATAATGGTTGTTGTAGAGCTTGAAGAGATAAATAAACAACTACAAAAGAATCTGGATAAAGGGTTTAGATGACCAAGTGCTTGACTGTGGGGTGCACCAGTCCTCTTCGTCCAGAACAAGGATGGGTCAATGCCGCTTCGCATTGATTATCGTGAACATAAGAAAATCACGATAACGAACAAGTATCCTCTCTCAAGAATTGATGACTTATTCGATTATCCTAGTTGAGAAAAATAATTCTCCAAGGTGGAATTTCGGTTAGGATATTATCAAGTAAGGGTGAAGAAAGAAGATATACCGAAGACTACTTTTCGCACAAGATACGGGCACTATGAATTCATAGTAATGCCTTTCAGACTAACTAATGCTTCAAAAATAATCATGGAATTAATGAATAGAGTCTTTAGATATTACCTTGACAAATTTTTGGTAGTCTTTATAGATGATATTATAATATACTCGCAAACCAAAGAGGATCGTGAGGAGAATTTAAGAACTATACAAGAAAATTTGTGCAAGGAGAAACTCTATGCAAAGTACAGCATGTGTGAGTTCTGTTTGAAGGAGGTCTCATTCTTGGGATATATCATCACAACCAATGGGATATATGTGGATAACTCCAAGAAATATTCAATTGAGGGATGGACGAGGCCAACATCGGAAACAGATATCCGTAACTTCTTGGGGTTAGCTGGATATTATCGATGATTTGTGAGAAATTTCTCATGATTTTCCAAACCTCTTACCAAGCTAACTCGAAAGGGAGTAATGTTCGCCTGGAGTCATCAATGCAAAGAAATCTTCAAGGAGTTAAATAGGAGGGATATAACTGCTCTTGTGCTCAGTTTACCCTTAACTGGGGAAATTTATGTGGTATTCAGTGATGCTTTGAAGAAGGGCTTAGGTTGTGTGCTGATGCAGAATGATAAAGTGATATCCTATACTTTAAGGTAGTTGAAAATCCATGAGCGAAACTATCCAACGCCTGATTTGGAGATAGCAACGGTGGTATTTTCCTTGAAAATATAGTGGCATTATCTCTACGGGTAGAAATATGAGATATATACTGACTACAAGAGTCTTAAATATATATTGACACAGAAATAGCTTAATATGTTTCGGAGAAGATGGATAGTGCTCATCAAGGATTACGACTCTTCAATACATAAACACCCTGGGAAAGAAAAACAAGGTGGCATATGCCCTATGTAAAATGGACCCAGTGATTCTATCAATGATGAGAGTTGAGAAGGATCCAATCCTCTTAGACTTGATGAATATGGAAATGGGAATCATAAAGAAGGGATCATAATCAATCCTTTCACAAATGATTTCACAACCGTCTCTTTTGGAATGGTTAAAGGATGCTCCAAAGGGTGATGTGGCAATTCAGGAAAAAGTGGAAGCTATCAGAAAAGGGAAATCCTAGGAGTTTAATGTTAATGAAGAAGGAATTGTGCGATTTGGGAAATGTCTATAGGTTCCATTACGTCCGGAGCTGAAGAATAAACTTTTGGATGATGCACATAGTTCAATTTTCTCTTTTTACCCAAGGAGCACAATGATGTATTGAGATCTCTGAGAAAAATTTTGGTGGGATAGTATGAAAAAGGAGATCGCTGAATATACATCAAATTGATTGGTGTGCCAGCAAGTGATGGCAGAGAGGCATAAGTCTAAGGGGATGATGCAACAATTTCTCATAACAGAATGGAAATGGGAGAACATCACCATGGACTTTGTCACTGGACTTCCCAGGACATCCAAAGGCAATAATGCAATCTGGGACTGTGACTCAGATCCACATATTTAGAAAATTATTTATATAAAATAAATGACATCTCTTGAATAAGGGCGTCAAAATTATCCAACGATGAATTTTTCATAATTTTTTGAGACAGTCAAATTTTTGGTTAAATATTTAATACCGTTTAAATATATAATGTGTTTCATGACATCATAATGACCTAATAGTGATGTAATAAAATACAATAAGATTTATTTTTGGCCAATATATGTTATACCATTAAAATAATGTGATTTTTCATTTTTTTGACCTAGTTTTCAAAGCATTAATGGACCCCTCAAGACATATTAAGCATATTGTCTTTTTAAATAATTTTCCACGGGACTGTGACTCAGATCCACATAAGAAAACCTATTATATTAATAATTTCAGACTTTGGCCTTATAAAATGTTTTTTCCCTCTTCCCTTTTCCAAAAACCAAGGGAAAACAATGGGATGGTTTGTGGTTTGGATTAATTTAATATAAGGGGTCCCAAACCTAAATAATAAAGAATTCCCTCACCTTTCCTATATAAACCACCCCAATCTCCTACTTACTCCTAACTAAAAGCCTTTTGAGTACGTCCAACCTTTTCCCTACACTCTCTGGAATCCTCTCATGGTTCCCCAAGCTCCCAAGAATCCTCTCACAAGCCTTTCTCCAGCCTTTGGAAGCACACTTCTAAGTAAGGGTTTTTTCTTCCTTTCTCATTTTTGTCCAATTTTATTTAAGATGTTTTGCCCTTTTAATATAAATTATGAATGTTGGGGTATGGTTTTTCACCTCCATAATTCTGACTTTTTTATATTTGAATGATGGGAGACCCATTTCACTCTCATTAAATGCCTCCCATGTACACACGTTACTATACCGAAATTCTGAAAGGAACATCTCTCTCCTCTTTTACATTCAAGAAATACTTTTGTATCATGAATCTAAATTCCATTACAATTGTTGGGACATGTATCTATATGACATAATTACTTTCCATTAAATGTAAATATTATGAGGAACCCCTTTCTCTCTCATCAACCATTTTTATGAATTCTTATGCCACGCCGTTATGCTGCCGAAATCGCACCGATTTTCTAAGCCAATGTCATTGTGTAGTGAATACCATGCCGATTTTTTCTATCAAGGGAATTCAACTTTATGCACATTTACTTATTGATTATAAAGTTTCATGTATGAATTCCACATTCCATTAACGTGGAATAAATTATTATGTTTTATGAATCCATGTTTTATGATCCATGTGGCACACTTATGCATGAAATGAAATGTTTAAGAAGGGTGCGCCCTTATAGCCCTCCAATGCATTGAGTAATGTATAGTATCATGATACGACATATGTAATGAGTGTTGAACCATTATAATTCAAGTTTAATGATGGTTTACTCATGCTTCATGTGAAATGGGGATTTAATCATGCTCCATGTGCAATGGGCCTTGGCTCATGCTAAATTCCTTGTTAAGTGTTGTTGCCACATAACCATGTTATGATTATCATGATTTATCATGACTTTATGTTCATGTTTCTATTGTCCTCTATTAATATTCCTATTTTCTAACATGTATTTTAATCCTCATGTATTCCATGTTTATTCCCTTACTGGGCTTTATAGCTCACCCTTTTCTTATGCATGTCCTCAGGTTATCCCATGCAATGCTATGTATGAGAGAATGAAGTGGTCATGTAAAAGATGTTTTCAATAAAGATGTTGTATTTCATGTTTTAAGTTGTTATGTAATGATTATAAGCCCCAAAGACACTAGACCTATTGATCTTACTTGTTGTATAATGTGAATAGTTTATGTAATAAATCTTGATTAAGTTGGTATTAAAAAGCAGGGTTTTTATATTCAAGACATCCCCTTATGATCAAATACTCTAGAACCTTATACTGAATCTCCATTATCTAGATTATAAGTGTGTAATCAACCATAATCAATGAAAGGGTCATATTCCATTTATTATATCGAACCTCATGATGCATCTTAGTAAATAACACAATCATTCTCCACATGGAAGTAAATGTGTAAACCACATAATTTTGAGTTTTCTAACTCAATGACTGAAACAATATTTCTTATTCCTAGCATATAAACTAGATAAAAAACAAAATACTACATGCACTAAACCCAAATTATTTTTTGTTGATTAAAATAATTCTATGAGAAGATTTATTTGTTGAATTTATGATAAGTATAAACAATAAAGCATTATCCCTATATGTAATTCAACAAAAAATTGAAAGAATAAACCATCATGACCAACTCATGATCATGAATAGGGTAATTTAATAAATGAGATGAACCATATTCTATATTCTAATCATCATGTATCAGTACTTCCCCAAGACTAACACTAGACAAATTAAAAAACAAGGTATACTCTTCTACCTGTTCATATAGGATCAAAATCATTGCCATTTAAATCATTTCCTTAACTCCTGGAAATCATCCTCACAATCCCTAGACCATTCAAACATGATACCCTTCATGTTCTAGCCTGAGAGTGGTGCATCAATATGGGAAATTTCTATGATCAATAGTTGGAAATTGCGTACTAAACCTAGAAATCTTTAGAAATCTAAAACATTCTTGAGATTCTTCCAAGACACAACTTCCTTCACATTATATTGTTCAACTGAAAAACCTTCCTCAAAGATGATGTGACCTAAGAAATATACAATGTTAATCTTGAAATGAAATTTATATTGATCACTCATCCATTGATCATGAAGGAATCTCACTTATGTTTCTCTTTATTTAGAGGGTTAGAGATAATAGGAATTCAAGAGAGAGTTATTTGTGCAATAAAATTTTTTATTTCTTGATTTTACTAATATATATATGCATCAATTTATAGATCTTGAGTTTATATTACAATTTAATGATCCCAGGTTTTGAGCCTATAAGAATTTTAAATTTTCATGATGTTATTCCAGAGTAGGGTGCTCAGACGGCGTGTGATTTTGAGCCCCGGTGCTGCCGAAATTAAATGTTAAGTGCCTTCACACTCGGCATGCCAAATAAAAACAATAAATCCTAAACGGTTGCTTGGATGGGAAATAATAGAGAATCGTTGTGTCTAGAGTGTGTTTCTTAACCTAGGAGGGGTATATCTTTCACGGGCGTGGTCCTTCAGTGGAAAATGCCACCAGGGGCATTTTCATAATTTAGCAGCTCCTAGCGTGATCATTAAAACTTTTTAACAGAGTCTCAGATTAATGTTTTGAGATCGTCGTTGTGCTCAGAACATGGATTTTACCCTAGGGGCGGCTTAACCCTGACCCCGCCGAAAATTCAAAAACGGGGCCGACTGGCGTGGGTTTAAGTGTTTTTCTATTTAAACACATCGACGCCTCCACCTTCTTCCCCCTTACTCCTCTCCCTGGCAGATTCCTCTCAACTAGATTCATGCTCCTCTCCTCCACCTCTCCAAGGTGCAGTGGATCCAGCGGATCGTTGGCGAAGCGACGTGCTATGCCCAGCGAGGTAGGAGTTGCGTTTTCATATTTTTATTTATACATCTTCCCTAAATTGAATTTCATGCATCAAAATGTTTTCCAATCATCGAGAAAAGACCACTGATGTGTATGGATGAATCTGAGCTTTCTGACTCCTTTTCCAAATCAAATATTCAAGTCTCGAGGCATCCAAGGAGGCCCTAGGAAGTTTTACGGCCATTTTCCTTGGTTTCCAATGGTTACAGGGAGGTCCGGTGGGTGACGGCGGTGGTGTGGGGTGTTCCAAGCAGTGACACGACAGCTTCCTAGGAGGTGGAGTGGCAGACCCAGGTGGTGCGGTAGATCCAGGAAACCCGGGGTGTCCCATGTGGCGGCGGTGGGCGAGCCCGCCGGTGCGGGGCGCGATGGGGTGGGGGGGGGGGGGGACGACGTGTGACCCCATGCGGAGACCGAATCCTGCCATTAGCAGGTATCCACGCACGACAACTACTATCCATGAGGGCCAGCCGGTATATAGTGGACCGCGGGTCCGTGGCCGGGCCGGCTGTGTGGACCGGCAGGACCGGGTCGGTCCGGCCCAAGGGGGTTCGTCCCCTGACATCGAACACCCGAAACATCCACTACAGGTGTCCTTTTTGGGTTTCGTCTGTAGTAGTGCAATACTTAGCTCGAGACAAATCTTTTCTGATGGTCATGGAAAATTTTGGTTTGTGAGACGGGGGCTTGGTGGCGGGCCACGCTCGTTAAGTACTACACCAGGGTTCTTCCCTCGGATGGCACGAACACATCGAGAGTCCGTTTAGGTTGATGTCAACAGTGTTGTGAAAATGGAGTCGAGACGAAGTGGTTTAGGTTGGTTTCAAGCATTGAATTCAGAGTTGAGGCGTGGGCCCCACGGGCAGTCTTTTTAGGTATGAGCAGCATTTTGAGACTTTTTCATCAGATGCCCATTACGGGCGAATGAGTGTCCGTTTTGGCTTGTTTTTTTGAGGGCATCGCGATGGTGCATTTTGCCCGACCTCTTTCGTGATAGAGGTGCGGGACCCATGATACATCGTATGGTAATAAAGCAATGTTGAATAACTTTTTCGTCATGAGTCTATTACCAATAAGTAAGTAGTCTATCTCACTTCTTTTTGCGCAAGGATTACAACTGTGTAATTTTTTTGGGCATATGGAGCCCCTCTAGAGATCTCATTAAATGTGGAAACCTGAAAGGGCATTGGTCGGAGGTTCCTTTGATGCACTCCGGCCCAACGCATGGTCACAATGTTAGCAACACCCAGTGATGGAGCGGGCAACGCGGTGTTATTAGACCAATTCAGTATTTACACTCTAGTGGGGCTTGGCAGTGGGTTACCCACCGGCATATCAGGGTTTACACTCTTGCAAGGCTGGGCAGTGGGTTACCCATTGACTGTAGGGTTTACCCTCTAGTATGGCTGGGCAGTGGGTCACCTGATGACCTTTTTAGGGTTTACCCACCAGTAGGTCTAGGTAGTAGGTCACCCGACAACCTTTTTATGGTTTTCCCCCAGTTAGGCTGGGTAGTGGGTTACCCGAAGACTCCTTTCAGACTTAGCCCTTTTTATGAGTCTAGTGAGTTTTTTTCTACGTGATTACCGGAGTGGGAATTTTGGTGGTATGGCTTAGCGATGTGGCAACTTTGATGTGTGAGACTATTTGGAATCCTTGATGGATATCCTTAGAAATATTGACGTCATTCCCTGGTCTATTCATGGAGATAGAGATCCCCTTACACACTCGTTTGGGTTTCTTGTTGAGCATATATTTATATATATACAACCTAATTTTGTTCCCACTCCTGAGTTTCAGTCACTCTCCTTCTAGGAGGGGAGAATACATGCAGGGTAATCCATGTGCTTTCCTTTTTTAGTTCTTCTAGGTTGGACGAGTCTACTCTCTTTCTTATGTTGGGTTGAGCATCATTCTATTTATTTTACTCTTTCTATATTCCTTGTTTTGTCTACTGCTCACCATTTTTCTATCTACTTTGTTGCTTCCCCAAGCTTTTGGGGCATCCTACTAAGTATCCTTATACTCACCCCTGCTTGGGCTTTGCCCGTACTTGGTGTGCCCTTGCAGACAACAGACAAGTCGATGGATACTACAAAGAAGTGTAGAGGACACAGAAGCTTGGGATGCGTTAAGTGGATGTAGTAGGACTTTCAGGTGTGAGACAACAGCTGTTTAATTTTATTTACCTATTGCCGTGTTGTGGAACCATTCAGGATGGGTTCATGTTTTTCCCCTTTTTATGTTCAGTATATGTCAGTAATTTTTAGCACTTTACTTTTTTCTATTTATAGGATGATGCATTACTGTGGTTGGGTTATAGTTGTTTGTACTTTGGTTTCCTTTTTACTCTAGACATCTTCATTGAGTGGGATATATATATGTGTGTGTGTGTATGTACGTAGTCAAAGGCCTCCCTAGATTGTTACTCCTTTGGAGCTTGTCACCAACCCCAGGCCTATGGGGGTAGGCTTGGGGTAGTTGCGGCATGAGACTAGTAGGTTCGGGTCATGACAAAAATATTATTTAAATTCATTCCATACAATAAATAATGTAATAACCATAATAAATAACCATAAATTAAAATATTATTATTATTATTATTATTTTATATTGTTCACTAACATGCTTAGTGATGAATATTCTTTAATGGACTCTAAATAAATATTTATTTTTTAGTGCATACTTCATTCATTTTAAAGCCTTGAAATTAATTTCAAACCCCTATAAATGTTTTAGCCTCTGAAATAAAAATATTATTCACAAAATAGTAAATGAGTATTTATTTAATATTAAATGAAATAAATAAATATATTTTATTCACAATCCAGTGAATACATATTTATTTAATTTATCTAATCAATGAATCTTGAATAAAATTATTACCCAGTATTTAGAATCATATTTATTTTTTTTAATTAAATGAACGACGTGTGATAATGGAATCCGAAGATGCGGGTCGTGATGACGACGATCTCAATGAAAAGAATGGCGGTATGAATCTTCTTCGATCTGCGGTTGAGCAAAATATTGTGGCGGTGTCTGTTGATGCTTTTGCTGGAACAGCGGTCTCAAAGGATGTGTTTGCAACACAGCGTCAGGTGTCTATTAGGCCAGCGGCGGTGAGCGAGCAATGTGCAACTTCGAGACGAGATGGGGAAGTTTTGTTGGAAGTTGGAGCTATGGCCTCTTTATAGAAGACCTTGGCTGCTATTTGTATTGATGCATGTCAAATGAAGATGGACTTTGGTACCGCATCAGGGCTTGAGAACCAGAAGCAGTTGGGGCATGTCCCTTGTGAGGGGATTTCTATGAATCACTCCTTGCTTCCTTCAAAGGTGTAGCTGACTCTTCAATCGGAAGAAAGGGGATCATTGCTCACATCAAAGCGGATCCTAAAACTATTTCTGAGCGGAATAAAATGGGTGTGTTCTCAATTTTTGCTTGATTATTTCTACCCAAAGGCTCTCATCCCTTAAAAATTTATGAACTGAAGAAGAATATTTTGTTGATTTGGGGACTTTCATCCTGGAAAGTTTTCTCACCTGGATAGGGATATTTCCATATACTCTTCCCCATGGAAGAAAAGAATGTCCGAGCTTGGAGTTTTGGTTCCATCTCCCTCAAACCAGGGATTGTTCTCCATTGTGAATGGGATAAAAAATTCAATTCTTTTTAGGTTGGTAACACCACCACACAATCATGGGTTAGAGTGTATGGGTTGAATTGGATTCTTTGGCACCCAAAAATTTTATATGAAATTGCTCTGTCAATTGGAATTACCAACAAAATTTACAATGAAACAGAAGTTTCTCGATTTGGGCACTACGCCCGGTTTTTTGTTGAGGTTGAATTGGGATTAACCCTAGTTGATAAGGTTATGCTTGCAACTGATGATGACATTATTGAGTTGAAGATCATTTAGGAAAAAATACCGAAATTCTGAAAATACTGTAACATTATAGGTCATCACATGTCTACATGTCGGTTATCAGCAGTTTTCACCTATTTCTCTTCACGTGGATATGACATGAGCAACTGCTCTAAAATGAATAAAGGTACATAGGTTCGGAAGACTGATTGTAAGGGTGAGAATGGACCTGCAATTTATGGTGATAAGAAAAAATCCCAGGGGGCTATTCCTGAGGTTGTTTTCAATCCTTCTGTTGATGAGAAGGGTGATTGGTCAGGTACCACACCTAATATCTATGCCTCTACTTCTGAGAATAAGTCAATGTCTTGGGCTTTCATCTTTTCTGAAGAGGCGAACTTGCAAAATGTTGATACTATGAATCAAGGTGAATGTACTGATCTGCAAAAAGTTCAAAGAGCTGACCAAGTGACTAAAGATAACATTCAAGAAGAAGTTGATCATCAATTTAATGACTGGATGGTTGCTACGAGTGTACAAAAGGGTAATAAAATTTTAGAATATAACTCTCCAGTCATTTCTAAACCTTTGCATGCTTCTTCAAAACCCGTTGTGGATAATGAAGGCTTTCAGCTTGTTTCTTACAAGAAGGAAAATTATGCATCTATGATTATTATAGGTAAGCACAATCCATCCTTTGGTCAACATATTGACGATTCCACTGAGTTTTAGGTTACCACACAGGGCTCTCCTGATGAGACTTAGGAGATCCTCACCCTGACTACTGCATCAAAGGGAGATGCTTCTCCAGGTAATGGAAAAGAGTGAGATGACATCTCTTAATCTGACAGCACTAATGCTGAGACACTTTTAGAAAGACTTCAAGCCCTTACTTCATGTCGAGGAAGATCAAGTGGTCGGGTTCAGGGTCACGGAAGAGCCGAATGGCATGAAGTTGAAGAATAAGAGAGAAAGCTAAGTGCTAGATTGATGAAAATGATAGGTAAATAGTCTTCTTCCATGGGTTTTTCCTTATTTCCTATTCTCTTTTTTTTACTCTCTTTTGATTGATTTATAATAAAAGAGGCACAACCTCCACCTTCTTTAAAAAAATGTTAATTAAATTATTATAAAAATTAATTTAGATCATTATAAAAACATAGTTTGTGGTCCTTTAGGATTATTATCTAGAAACTTGTCATGTAACCCAACATAATGAACTTAATACCTCAAACATGACAACCATATATGAATTCTCATTGGGTAATATAATATATTTAGAATAATATATCATCAAACATGTTTCACATTCGAGTTATCAACCTATGTTATTGATACATATTTCTTTGTCTATCTAAAATTAAAGTCATTATCCCATGACCTTTGAATTTATAATGAATGCTATATTCAAATAAAATTCAAGATATATTGACATTTAAAAATATGGAAGGGACAAATAAATCCATTACCTTTTCATTAATAAAATTTGAATCATGACACACCCAATGTACCTTAATTCCTACCAACATATTAATGAATTTTATTGTTAGTAAATCTAAGTGAGTGTGTCATTGAATTCACCAATGATAATATTAAATTATGAGGACCATTACAAATTCCTATAGATAAGAATATTTGATGACATAGAAAAATTTAAAATTCCAAAAAGAGGGTATGTTCCCAACAAATCCCATCTTGGATATTACCAGATGAAAACATCATGAGAAGAAGCCTTATAAGCTTATGAGTACTCGCACATGACATTCTATGTCATATGGTCCATATTATAATATGTTATTCGGTTGTAAATCTATATTTAAGAGATATCATCATACCATCTAGAGGGTATAATAATAACATGAAACTGATATGACCATATCAATCAAATGTATACTCTAGGACATTATCATATCAATGTTATGTAGTTTTTTAGCCTCCCTCCTTGGTACATAAGAAACAATTAAAATCCCATTAAATTAACATCCCATTGATCTTTCTATTATTGGAAGGACATGAAGAATATTTGGTCATACATATCATTTCATAACAATTTCTTTTATTCAGAATAAGGATGTATTTATTTTCACCCTTCATTTACTTATCCACTTGGAAACGAAGAGTGATAAAATTGGTAGATAATTATCAATACTATTCACATTATAAATCAAAATAAAAAATAATGAAACTACATCGGAGTGATTAAATAATGATATTGGTGCAAAAAAAATTCAGAGACATTAAACTATTGAACTTCTAGGTGCTCAATACAGCCAATGAGATTTACGATGCATGGACCAACATGAACACCCACCATAATCATAATCTAAAAAATTGATTTTAAAATATCAAATTAATTGTTTCTAGATCTCTCTTAGTATAATACTTGGTGGTTAGCAAGAAATCTATACACATATATATTTTAATGGTGATTATTATAAAAACATTTGTAAAAAGATAAACATTGGAAAAAATTTATTTAAAAAATAATTGAATTATAGTAAATCATTTTTTAAATCCTTTTAAGAAATCATGATTTTGGTTGAAAATAGATTTCTAATCAAAGAGGGAAATAAAGATGGAATTTATTAAATTTTGTTATCAATTATTTTAAATAGAATATAGTGAATAATGGAAATATTACATGACAATATCAGAAATAACTATATTATATGACAATAAATTAGTTTTTGTAGTTATATTTCATATTATTTCATCATTGGAAGCATAATTATGAGCAATCTTGATAAATGAATAGATTGTAACATAATACCCCTACCACATTGGTAAATTGGAATCGTATGCCAGATTAAAAAATATTACTATATGAAACTCATATTTCCTTGTGAGAAACATAACTCATGATATTACATGTCAAAGTATCTATATATAAACCTCATAAAATAAGCTCATAATATAACATATCTCTTAATGTAAGAAGATTGAGATAAAAAATCTGTTATCACTTTGGTGAATTTTGAACCGTATATCCAATGAAAGTGGGTTACATAAAATGGGTATATAAATGCATACAATATTTAGAAGATTAATCATAAAATAAAATCATGGCTAGTATATACACCACAAAAAAAATCGGTGTTGAATAAGGCATACGGCTCATAGAAAAATAAATGTGAGATGTAATTCCAATACCGCTTTGGTGTTATTTTGAATCATAAGGCCTCGGAATAAATAAAATAAAACCAAAAATTAAATAGAATTTTAATAATTAGATTGATTATATAACATTTCAAAGGGACATTATATGCACCAAAAAAATCTAAAGTGTCTAATTTTCATATGTATCCCAAAAATAAAAGAGAGACTAGAAACCCCTTAACTTATGTGTCGACTTCCTTCATACAGATTTGATCCTTCTTTATAACAAATATATGTATCTTATAAATATATTATAGAACCATACAGATATATACCATAAAATATATAATTTATTATGAAATTTTGTTACCCTATTATTAAAAACTCTTTATTGAAATTACGTTTCAGGTAATGACTACATTGTTTCTTGTGCATGTTTTGATTTGTTATTTATGTGGTCCTATTAATTTTATAATGGTTATATAATATCAATAATATTAAAAATGATATAAATAAAACATATATTTATTATATATGTAATTAGGGTGATCCTTAAAATCTATATATAGAAAATGAAATACATCATTCATAGAGATGACATACCATACATACGCATGAACATTACTTCCATTTTCTCAATAGAAAGAAAGAGAGAAAGGTATATACTATATTAACATTCTAGAATAATTTTTATCATATATATCAAATATTTTCATTAAAACCACCCTTATTGCCTTCAATGTAAATTGTGAATGAATCACATCACTTCACAATGTAGTAGTCTCCTTTACACATGAGAAATGTTATCATATTCTCAAGGAATAAAATCTATAATGGTGTGTGATATAATAATTTAAGAAATATAATAATATAATAATTATTATTTATAAATTTTTAATCCATTATTATGACTATTCATGAGAGGTGGAAGTAGAAAAACGAATGACATAAATGTGTGACGTAGTAGTCTTCTATACACATGAATGATGATTTTTTAACCTATTTGATTTGAGTAGAGAAAGTTATTGGTCATTATCACAACAAAAAAACATATAAATATATGAAATATAATTTTGTTGTTATAACATATTGTTTTAATAATAATTTTATGTGTTTGAAGGAGAAATAAACTAAAAATGCTCATAGAAA
Source organism: Viscum album (assembly GCA_963277665.1). Lineage (NCBI taxonomy): Eukaryota > Viridiplantae > Streptophyta > Magnoliopsida > Santalales > Viscaceae > Viscum > Viscum album. The sequence goes on from OY728133.1 coordinate 1,976,293,892, forward strand.
AATATTACCTTTGATTTGGGTAACCTCCATATGATTAGAGAAAATCCATCGTAGGTGGGATTTATTTAAAAAAATAAGTAATCTAGGATTATATGAGGAATTTTGGGTAGTTATTTGAGTCGGTATTCAAGGAAAAAGGGATTTTAGATTTTAACATGTTGGGAGAGTGGTGATCTTTTAAAAGTGAGGCTGGTGGAACATTTGTATTATTTTGAAAATAATAATGTGTAACCATGTTTTTATCATGAAAAAAGAATCCAAAATAGATAATTATAGAAATATAGATATTATAGAGTCAATATATGCCCAAAAAATATATTTTTGACAGGTTTTTAGGTCATTTTGACCTCTCTATTTTTAATTTAACCCACAGTAAACCCATTTTTACTTTAACTACAATATTTTTTCCATATTTTAACTATTTATTTTGGTAAAAAATTAATTTAAACTTATTAGAAAATATAAATTAATATTATAGAAATAATTTAATACATTATTACAAATTCCAATAATGTAATTGAAAATATTAATTTAAAATTATCCATGCGTAAATAACGAGAAAGCATGTTTTCAAAGAGACAATGTTCAAAGGTTTACACAATATTTATATCCAAATTAAATATAAAATTGATTAAAAGGAAATAAATTAGATTAATAGATATATAATTTAAATTATTTTACCTAAAACTGATTTAAAATATAATTTAACTTTATAAATACTTTTATCAAAAACTAGTCTTCAATTAAAATTCAATATTTTCACAATTCATTATGAAATTAATTTTTTTTTAAATTATAAATATTACACTACATGATAATATTTATATAATAATTTAAAAAATGATATTTATTTTATGAAATTTTTTTTTTTAAATTCCCAAAGATAATTTTCAAAATAGGTATGCAAAAAATCGATAAAACTACTATATGAAATAAAATACAGTTTTAAGCATAAAAATGGATTTATTAATTTTTATTATGAATAAAATACATAATAATATTCTTAATAATTTTATTTAATATATATTAAATTCATTTAATTAAAATAGTTGACGAAAATTAGTTTTCATAATTTATTGAGGTAAAAAAAATTTGTACCATCAAAATAGTTTATCAAAACAAAATATTTCTTATATGTTCAAATAGTTTTTTTCATTTAAAATTAATTGGTCACCAAATAATTCATTACATATTTATTTTTAAAAAATATTTTAACAATTAATCTAATCATATTTATACTTTCATTTCTAATTTATCGGTGATTACTATCACAATAAAATGTTTTTTGTAATATGACACATTTTTTTAAACTCATTGTTGTGTATAAATTATGATAAAATCACTATTATATATGATGTAAATTATCAAAAAGATTAAATTTAATAAAACATGTTACAAAATATTTTGTTGTAACATTCAACCCCCATTAAAATTAATTTGACCATTGAAATTCATATTTTGAATCAAATGCATAAAATTATAAAATTATTTTATAGAAACCCACTTCGTAATAAGGGTAAATAATAAATATTATTTAGAAAGAGAAAGTTTTGTTTGAATGTCATCTACAATAACTCATACTCAGTTTCCATGCAGAAGAAATTGCGTGGGAAGTAAAAACTAGGGCATAAAAGAAGAAACTAACACCCAAATATAGATATAGAGTTATAGAAAACATGTAGAGGAAAAATTTAATGACTAAAAACCCATAAACCAAAGAGGCATGGAAAAGGAAATTGATATAAAAAATGACAATAATAGGGAAATTTTTTATTTCAAAATCTTTTACCAAATGTTTAGGAATTCTTATTTCTTATAGACTTAGAATATTTTAAAATTTACTTAATATATTATTATTTCATAAACCCAATTCCATCCTTTGGTTATTCCTAGATCAAATTCTATATTATCTATTAACCCCAGAAATAAATGTGATTTTATTTATGCTTCAATCCCTAATAGATTACAAGCCCCATTTTATAATGATATGTTATTCATTATATATATAGTACAAAGAGTTAGCACTAGTTATCCAATATGGATAAATCATTATATGGTGAATTAATAGGTTATTCCCTAAATCTTCATAAAAAATTCGACTCAAACCATACAATAAATGGTAAATCTTATGACCCAAACAAATTAAAAAAATAATAAATAAGGTCCCAAAATTTCTAAAAATAAACTAAATGATAATCCCCAATTTATCATAAAGTATTTATTGACTTGTAGATAATGAATTTGTCAATACATTAGTCATATAAGAAATTTTAACAATGTATCAACTAGATTTTACATAAAACCACAATAAAAACATACATACTTCCTCTTTCCCTATATACAACCCAATATTATTGAATTTATACAATAAATACAATAATTTTGTAAACATAATCAATGATAGCATAAAAACGTTTGTAAAAAATTCATTAATCATTTACAAAGGCAAAAATATTGTCCAATACATATCAATCATTTCCTTATCTAAACTAAACACCATTTTGTAAACACATGATCATATTTAGGATTAGCTTCCCATTATAACTTGTTTTACCTAAAATATCACCTTGTAGGTAATTCAATTTTATATACCATTTGTATCATTCAACGCTTTCAAAAAAATCAATAATGAAAAATTTATAAAATCTTTATATATATTATAATTAATATATCATCATTATGAAATTTCAATACATAATCACTTCAATTATTCCACCTCATTCTTAAGCCATTATATAGGCTTTATCTTCTTATTCTGTATTACATATTTCCTCCCATATGTCATTCACAGTCTCTTCATCATCCATATAAAAAGCATTAATCATAAAACCTTGATAATTATCTTCATGATACTTACCCTTAAAGAAATGATTTTGATAATGGCTATAATTTCATCATTTAAAACATTCAATAGTTGCTGATACCCTAAGGATTACATTATTCAATTCCATTGTGTTCATTGAATCATAATTACTTCATGGTCGCCACTACATTAACTCTCAGTGAACACTATCCTTATATTATTTATCTATCCTAATAGTTTGTTAAGTGTTATGTTTTTAATGATGATTTATGATAACTAATGACTAAAAATAACAATATCTGCTACTATAGTTATCATACCATTAAAATACTCCCCAAAAAATGTCACTTGCAATCAATGATAACATAGTTCCTTTTGGTTCTGTATATTGAATAAACCAAATATAATTTTGTGAGAAATTCTAATCATAATGTAAAACCACGTAGTTTTAAAAAAAATATAGGAGATATACATATAGGAATGTTCTTTTAAATCTATGAGATCATTGGTTTAACCCATATCATCTATGATAATCATTTACTTAAATCCTTCACAATGGTTTGTGAAGTGTTTTGAGATTTCTTAATAATATTCCAGAGGAGTTTCAAACATGGTTTGTACCAAGTCTCATTATATTTAACTTATAGTTATCAATTAGAGATTATTTAATCATTTGTGTAGTTTTTAACCCTATGCATATTTTTTCAGATCCACATCCACTTGTAGTATCTAGATAGGGGTAATATTTCCATAGAAACAAATTGCCCCATCCTTTACCAAAATTATAGTACATATTCCAAAAATTAAACTCATACATTGAATTATCCTTAGAAAAGTACCAAGAGATATCCTTATAAATATCCCTGGTGATCTCACTAATGTTTTCCCATATTTTTTTTAATGTTTAACAAAAACATTCCTTTGATACTAACTATAAAGACCCATCCCTTTTATACATAGTTATTACATATTTTTAATTGAATATTCATTAAATTTCCAAAAAAAATTAAATGACGGCACAAATGGTTTAGTACCTTTAGATACCAGATACACTATATTATCATTTAATAAAAGATCTTTAATGCCACCCAGAAAGATATTCCCTTAATATACTCTTCACATACATAACCTACTTGAAACTATTCTTCATAACTTAGGGAAATGAATCATAATAATGCATAATCTTAGACTCTCAGTAATGGTAAAACAGGGAGATACTTAATAATAACATGATAATAAGGGTGTGATAATGTGACCATAATTATTTAAAAACATACCCCATACATAAAATATCATAATATTGAGTCATGAAAAAATTATTGGTCATTTATAAGACATGAATCATATATATAAGATCCTAGGAATATGAAATATATTTCTTTTTAAATAAATATTATATATTCTATATATTTTAATGCATGAAACTCTAAGTTAACTTACATTACACTCAATAGAAAAATTACTTGATAGCTTTTGTGAACCACAATACCAAATTTTATTGAATAATAGTTCATTTTTGTAATGTAATAAGATAAAATCATTCTGTCAAATTAGTGGTAATGAATATTATTAACTCACATATGAAAATATACTGTTTATAATATAAAATTGTTTGTTACCAATTAATTATAATTGAAAATATATACACATTGATTGTGAATGAAATAGTTTTATTTTTATTTTCCCAAAGTAGTATTGTATTCGAATGTTAAATTAAATACAATTAGAAAATGATATTAATGAAATTTATATGTTACATATTCAATAAAATATTTATTATACTCATCCAATCGATTTTATTAGCTTAAAATAAGAACTATCCCAATTTATTGGATAAAGCACCATATTTTTCAAAATAGTAATATTATAGCCTTTTAATGGAGAATGCTTTTGGAATCAAAATTCTGGGAGTTTTATAATTTTTATTTGACAAAAAAAACTTCTTACTTGAAATAGGGATATAAAAACAAACTTAGGGTTTGTTTTTATTATTGTTATGTGATGTTTCATTTTTTGGTGAATAGTAAAAAATACAACATTATACTTAAAAACACAATTATTCATTAAAATAATTATTATAAATTAAATTCATTTTAAATATCAAAATAGATCAAAAATATATATATTAATACAATTTAAGTGATCAGAATAATATTTATATTGAACTTAGATATAAAATCATAATTAACATTTGAATGTCTCTTTTACCTTCCTTCTCACAACATCTGCAGGATTACTGTTAAACATAATTTATACAATTTTTTGAATTGATTTCGGAAAAAAAATGTTTGTAATATATATGAAATTTAAATTTTAATAGGATCAAATTAATTTTCTTGATATTGTGAATAAAAACATTATTAAATTATTATTTACAAAGATTAAAGGTAAATTATCTAATTAAAGGTAACAATAATATTATAAAACTATAATGATACCCTATAAATTGCCTTTATTTTATTGGATTTCATCATTTCAACTAAAAAAACACAGTCTAAAATAATTAACTTTTTATCCACTGGGGTATGAATATGACATTTACAATATTTTATTTAAAGATAAGCTAAAAGTGTCATAAACAAATTTTTACTAAATATATTATTTTTATTAAAGTATTATAAAAAATATAAATTAGAAAATAAATATTCATTTAAAAGAAAAAATGTTTATATACGTCATGATGATTTATTTATAATATTTAATGATAAAATAACCAACTTAAATGATGACACAATGATGATGCAATAATACTTTAAATAATGGAAGAATAAAATAAAATGGTAATAAAAAAATAATATAAATATAATTTGAGTGAGTTGATGTCATAAAAGATTATTTTTGATTTATTGGACATACTATTAATGTTTTAGATGTCTTGGTTTGAATTTATATTTTTGGTTTGATTTTTGTATAAGATAAAATTTTAAATAGTGTCAAAATTGACATTTAAGAAATTTTAAAAGAAATAATAGTTTATTGAATGATATAATATATAAATAAATAAAATTCATCCCAATAATTGGAATAAGTCTTAAAATGTCATGGATGACTCATTTAGTGCCTTTTTTGGCATTTTTAGTAATTATATTAACTTATAATGTATAAATTATATGATATGAGGGAATTAATTAAGGAGGTTAAGTAAGGGTTAAAAAATGATAAGAATTAAAAATAATAATAAGAACTTTTCCCAAAATTATTAAAGGAAGAATATTATACCCTTGTCAAATAATGGTATATTTTTATTTTTTAAGGGACACTTGTCCATGAAAATAAATTAAATATTTTTTAAATCAATAATTGTTACAAAATATCAATCTCATTATTTTTCATATCTGGTATATGTCGGAATGTGGAAAAATTGACATATAAACAAAAAAATGTATATTTTATCATAATGATATTATATTCATTATATAATTATATATTTATGTTTTAGAAATTATACATTTACCTTAAATTCTTCTTCAATGATAAAAAAATATTTATTTAATTAATAGAAAAACTAAATAATTTAAATTAAAAATAAGAATTCTGATATATTTTGATGATTTAATGAGTATAACTAATTTCCTAGATCAATAAAATATTTTATAGATGGTTTAAATAAATATATTAGAATTCCTACATTGTATAAATGAATTTGATGTCAAATTAAATGAATATTAATAAATTTGAAAATTATGACATATTATTGAATTAATTTATTATTAAATTATTGAAAAATCATAAAATTGTTAAATAATCACAAGGGGATATTATATTTTCTATAATTTCTTCTACATTTATTTTTTTATGTATTTGGATCTTGAAAAGTCAAATATTATTTAAAATTTGGGAGGATTTGAAAATCAACCCCTCAACTCAATTATAAAAGAGCACATTATCCCTCAATTACTGACACTATTTTTCCTTATATATTGAATAAAAATCATTTATCCTCCCTATATTCCTAGTTTTGTTCTAGATTTCTTGTTAATCCAAGAATACTGACCCTAGAACCCCAAAGAAGAGATCCAATGGAAATCCACCGAAGAAGAGGTAATTGTTTAACCCATTCCTTTAAGTTATTTTTCGTGTTCTACTTCCTCTTAATATTATTTTTTCATTATAAAAGAAAAAAATATTGTATCATATATATGATGATATTTTATTATGATAATGGTAAAACAATATTCCTCCTTTTATTCATCATTTGAAAAACCTTTATCATCATGTTTGTGTACTTATGACTAATCGTCTCTATAGTGTGGTGTAATTTTTTATTCATTACCAATTTATTTGGATGGTTATAATGATTAATATAATGGATATAAAGAATAAAAATTACATGAAATTGTTTATATACAATTCATATACCATATAATATCTTACCAATATACCATTAAGGGAATGATACATGTGCTCATGCACACTTATAACCTACCGTCTCCATGGCATGACGAGATTATTTTATCATATTAACCATTAAATAATTATTATAAAAATATATATGATGAGTTAATATATTATTTTTGAACATATTTTAATTCTGGATATTAATAAAATATATCTTATTCATAAGAAATAAGACTTACACGATAAAATAAACATAAGAAAATAAAGATGTTAACACCTAAAAGAATAGTAATAATTAGATATTGTTAACAAAATTATATAATAGGATATAATATGAGATCATAAATATGGATATAGTTCTATTATAATATTATAACATATTTTATCCACTATACCAGAGGTTAACACACAGTAAACTAAATTAATCTAGAAGGTAATAGTTAATTTTGCAATCTCATTTTTATTCAGGATTATTTATATGTAAGTATATACTAGGGAATATTTATCCCCCATGTCCATGTTTCATAAAATGATTTATAAAATATTTTTTTTATTATACAATAATCATTTAATTTCGGTTTTACCCATGTTTGACTTTTTATAAAATTGTTTGAAAGGAATATTTTGTTGTTTTCCAAATGAGGTACTTTGTTACTTTTTCGACTGAATGAATGTTTTTTAAATTATATTATTTTATTGAATTTTATCACCGTTGTGAAGTGTAAATGATTTTATGATTCCCTTAAAATATTATAAGGTTACTTTTACTGGGAATTTTTTCCTTTATAACTATATGGATTTTAAATTATTTGAATTTAAAATATGGAAATTTCACTAAAGAAAATTTTAATGACTTTACTAGATTTTTTTTATCTATTTAAAAATCATTTTTTGGGATTTATGCATATTTTAGGTTGATTTGTTATGATACAAATTACCACATATTTTTGAAATGATTATGATATGTATGAATGTGGATGTGTTATTTTTACACCATTCATGGTTTATGGTTAATGTATTAAAATTTCATATTCTATTTCTAATAAGAATGTTAATGTTGGATATTGTTGATACTACATACGAAAACAAAAATAAAATAAAAGGAACTCCAAATATTTCAGATCCCAAGGCCATGTTCCAAAAGTTCATAAGGGAATTCAAAACACTCCCAAAGAACTTCACAATGGAAAAGCTGCATAGGCCTATATGGTAGAACTGTGTGACTGCACTCCATGAAAGAGCTGGGTGATTGACCTTCGTGGTCGAGCTATGTAGTAGAATACATTATTCCACCTATGAAGAGCACCTATGAGACAGAGTTGCGTCGTATAACTACACAAGAAACATTTCTTCTACTGAGCCTCATCTGTTCCTATAAAGAGTGAACTTGGGCTCCCCATTTAAGGATTGAAAAAACCAGAAATTACTCTCTGAGGATCCCATTATAGAGATATTTCGCTTAGATACCTGAAATTTTCATAGGTAGATCTCTAAACAATGAAAGAATAGATAAATAAACAGGATAAGATTGTTTTGAATGTATTTTTACAAATTTTTCATTGGTTTGGTTCTCCTATGTATAACATATTCTTCAATAGTAATTCATACTTCTGTGGCATACCTACGCGCCATAACTACACGGTATACATGTCTGCCATAGCTGTATGGTATACCTACGTTGTACATAAATTCAAGGTACCTACGCGCCATACTTGCATGAGGGACCTATGTGACCAACTAAAGTACCATTTTTTAAGAAAACAATTCATGGTAGGGTATATTTTTACTTTGTTACCCAATCTGAGAGGGACATAGTTAAAACCAAATCCAAAACATCCCAACATATCAAACCTTTGAGAAAGGAACGTCAATGTTTCTCCTATTTGGGATTGTATTTCCTTAGTTACTGGTTCCAAAAATTTGTTTCACAATGGAGATTGGATTCATGGAATGTCTATGGGTTTGTATACCCACAGTCATATGGACCTTTCTCCTAGAAACAATGTTTCTAATTTCCCGTTTCAGTGGAGGGTTGGGTCTTGGCCTCTTCTTTCTAAACAAGGTGACCCTGAACCTCAGGTCTCTGGTAGGGAAGGTACAATTCAAACTTACTTTTCTATATTCCTACCAGGATCAAATTTAGGGCAGACATCCTATTGTAACCCCCTAACCTTAATCTCTTCCTCTTTTAATTGTAACCTTGTCCAATGTAAAGAAAATAAAGTGATGGATCATCGCCTAACCCTCTTCAAAGGTCAATAGTCCCTCTTCGAATAGCGGATGAGGAAATGTGTGAAGTATCATTATTTAATCATTCACATACTATTGTTTATCACACCTAGGATGACTCACATGTTCTTAGTGATACATGATGGTTGATAAATGTGCACAAACACTCATTAGATAGAACTATGAGAACTCTTATTCCCACCATAACCAAGTTTCATAGGAAGTCGTCTCATGGCCTAAGCTCAATGGGTATCCTCCATTGGAAGAAGCCCCAAATTAAACCCCAAATCATCAATGCATCCTTTTAAGGATATAAGCCCAAACTCATCTCTCTCGAAGGACCATACTCTCCTATGAGACATATCAAACTACATGGGCTGTGGTTCCCATCTATATGTGATATGTAGGAATCCTCTTTGAGTTTTAAAACTAACACTTCATATCAACCCTGTTCTCCTTGGTCCATATTCACAATAGGGAATGATTTTCCTTGGTAACCCATAACCATTCCATGTTCCACGTGCTACTTCATCATAAGTCCCACACTAAGTTTCAACCAAGAATCTTCCTTGTAGAGGCCCTTATCACATGTCCTTAAAAGTTATGATGTTTCTTATTTAGTGGAATCAAACTATGCGGTCTCTGATTCCATTCACAATGAGCATATGTATCTAATTTTATGGGCACGATCCCAATATCAAAACAAAACATCGTCTCCCTCGATGAAAATAAATTCCAGAGTGCCCCATTGAGTGGATTAAAAACAAGTATCATCAAAATTATCATTAAACTAATATCTAATCAGTATATTATATGATACCATTGATGGAAAACCTTTAACTCAAATGGATGTTTCCATTAATTAAGAACCATGAATGTATACCGATGATTCTAAATTTTACTCATGATAATAAGTGATTGCAAATTTCAATGGATAATTATGATATACTTTGTGAATTAATAAGGATTCATGAAAATATCATAGATTTATAAAGAGAGTCCTGGAGAAGAAAATAATTTCCCCCAAAATTTTGTGATGAGTCTAGTCGTCGATCCTCTCCAACAATTCACATTCATTAGTATTGTAATGTTCAAAAATAACGAGCGCATGCCTTTGGAAGGAAGGCCCCCTTTGGATAATGAAATGTTGGATGTTTCTAGTTCTATAAATATAATTAATGTAAACCGCCTGAAATAATGTTTCTTAAAAGTAGAACACATGTTTCAAGGAACTACGAATCAAAAATGGTGAACCTGATGTGAATCCTTAACCCAGTTAATAATGGTACCCACCTTTTAGGCCCCTATCAATTAATAATGGAATTCCAGAAAAAGGAATTATTCATGCATTTATCCATATAAAAATATTTTGTTTTAATAGATCTTGTTGTTGTATTCGGTTTTCCATAGAATTCCCTTCGATCAATAGAATGGCTTTCTCAAATACAGCATTTTTGAACATCACAACCACTTCTCAAGTTGGATCTCTATATACGGGAAGGAAATCATCACCAACCCAGTGTCTTCAATGATGGGTCACTAATTTTTTGGTAAAGGAATATTGCCAGCATGATATAATCCCTACTTTGAAGGCTGATCGACTGGACCTCCAGGTGAACAAAAATCATTGATCATTTCTCCAACGATGACCAATGATCAAGAAGAAAGTAGTGCCAACCACGGTCTCTAACAATTTTGGGTCTTTATCCCCAGAACGCAATAATCAATTACTCCAGCACTATAGGGTGGTGGATCAAGAGGTCACTCAAGGCCTCAATTCAAGAATACAAGATTCCTTTATAAAGACTCCTAGCAACAATCACCACCAGAATAACACAGTAGTGTACGCCCAACATGATGGGGGTTATGCCTCTGGATGTTTGGACCAGTTCTCTCAGAACCACGCATGCAAGATGAACTTCCAAGGACAAAGTCCAATCAATAGAGAGCATGTTCTCACCTCTACCTCCTCCGGAGAAGTCCATCAATTTATCTTGATGGAAAACAAGGAGTGGGAACAAACACCCATCCATCCGAATTTTGATTCTTGGCTGACTCATCTAACAGAAACCCCCAATCCCACTAGATAATCCAAGTGGAGCATTGTTAACTGGAACATACACCTTTTTAAAAGTTATCATCCAGTCATCAGGCTCGTCTCAGTACATTTAAATAATTTCGTCATTCTAATGTGGTGGTAACTGTTATGAAAGAACATATAGTTGTTTACAATCATCAATCTGTAAGTAGTCTCGTCTTCCAGTACTGAATGATTTCCATCAACCGTAATTGACGTAAAAAATAAAGTAGACACTTATACCATCCAATGTTCATCTAGCCTACCAAGATTCCCGTTTGGTTGTACTCAGAGAAGTTAGTAAGAAATCTTCGACGACATTCCTGGGGCAGACCCAACTCTCTTCCCCCATGCAGGAGTACTATAAATATCCATTGATAGGAAAAGGAGTACAAAAGTAGGAACATAAACCTACTCTAGATAAAGAATGGACATATATTCCTATTCCGGCAGTAGAAGTCACCAAACCCATCTTATCAATGGTGAAAGTGAAGATGTATATCCTTGCCCATATTCTAGAAGCATGCTAAGATATTTTATCAGCTACTTCAGTAGTATCAGTGAATAAAATCATAAATCGAACCCCACACATGGGATCCCACATCAGCATGCCATCCCATAGAAGATACACTCTTTTTCTCTTGTCCAGGAGGTTCATGGGGGTATTCTCCCCATTATCATATGGACAACAGGATGGGGAACATAAACCCTTTTAAATTGGAGGTAATCAGTACGTTCTAGTAACCAATTCAAGGTAGGCACATATACCTACCAATGATAACCACTTTTACCAGCATGTGGAGCCAACAAAGTATAATAGAAAATCCAAGAAAAATTATCGCCAAAAATTGTTGGAAAATTAAGAGTTATGCTACGATGAGGCTCCTATTAATGCAAGTGTTCTTGAATCCCGTAGACATTTACCTGTTAATACTCAAGATCCAATCATCTCATAACCAAATTATGGGTATAGTAGTTGTAATTATGAAGTTCCTTGTTGGAAACTTTATCATGAAGGAATTCTTCATAAAAATTCAGTCAATCCACAGTGCCTATCTCTAGATGAGAGCCATGACAACCCTCCGTGTGGCCAGAAGACCAAGGAGCAAGAAGATTTATCTGTTGAAAAAATACATCATGGTGATTCTGCCCATTATGGCATTCGCTTTGGAACTTTTGTCTATAGTAGTATTTCACATTGTCATGAGAATTTGATAATTGATGATATAGCGATGAGAAATCTCTCCATTCTTGAGGCACATGAAAACAAATTTCCAGTCATGTATGATGCCTTTTCATTTATGGGTGAAACACTTACTCAACCAAAAAACATCATAATCTAATGGTCATTCTCCAAACCTCCATTAAGTAATTTTTCTTATAATACATAACATCCACTCTAGTTATATCAAGATGAGAAACATCATGTGAAAGATGAAGAAGATGTGTTAAACATGAGGAAACAATTGGATAAAGGGTAAATACCAGTCATGTTCTAGAATTTGGATGATTATCAGTATAATATTCTAGAATTGATAACAGAATATTCAATTCCTTCCCTTCACCTCATCTTATGTAAAACTATTCATCATTTGAAAACCAAAGTATTAATATATGATGAATATAAAAATCATGTAATGTTAATAAAAGGGTTACATAACAAAATTGACATGGCATCTCTCTTTGTTTCCAAACATCCAATGGATGAAAAACAGCAGAGAACCCTTCATCGTTCATGTCTTAATGCTCAAAAGAGGCTATACTAGTTAATTTATGATTCCCCATCTAATGTTTGTATTAGAGGATGGTTTACATATGGAGAATTTCATTTCATTTCACTCAAAAATCAACAAATACCAGCAAAAGTGGTTTCAAGAAATGTTATTTCCCACAGTTGACCATAATCAATAGGTTTTGTATGTAATCAAATATACGCTCATGAACATGCCTCAATCAGTTCTCATCAGAGTCAGACCCATTGAAAAGAAGTTATTGAGCTAATTTTATATCAATCAACTGAGAATCTTGAACATGCATGATGTTTAGAGGATTTCAGGCATGAGAGGATGTAAATGTAAGAAATAACAGAAAAATCTTCTGAAACAGGCAATTTTAGTGATTGTTGGATGATGCACCCAACTAATGTCCAAACCAAAATGCATAAAATCAGAAGATTAGTTGCACTAATTTCAGCCATAGTAGTTCAAGAATCATCCCAGCTTTCAAGTTTGGGGGCTCATTTAATTCAAACATCAAATTCGTTAAACAATGTCCAATGATTTCAAGAAGAATAACAGGAACATCCCCAAACTACAGGGATGTGGGATTTTTCCCATCTGAAATACCCTCCTCAACGGAAGTATGTTTTTTCAAGATTATGGAAGAAGCCACAAGGAATGCATACAACTGAACTTCCTAAGGATTCCCTTTTTGTTACTATCTGCCAAACTATACCAGGGAATTATTCATATAAGGGAACTGATTCTCGTGGAAGACAAAAAGGGAGATGATCTATCAGAAGCACTGAAAAAATTCCATTAATAAAATATGCGTTAGTGAATGTTATTAACAGGATTGTAGAAAATCATCTTAAAAATAAGTCCAGTTTAGGGTAATCAGAGGATGAAGTTCTTTTCTATAATATGGTACACACCGAGGCAAATGAATAAGGTGTCCATACCCAAAATTAGAGGCTTACCCAAAATCTGGGTATGCCTTCAAATAACCAACTCCCCCTCTCTGAAAGGCATATTACTTGGGGAAATGAAAATGTGATATTACTTCTCAAATTTCCACTAGGTAAGGTTAATCACTTTCACTTGAATATATATTTTCACAATAAGAAGAATAAATGAACGATTTGAGAAGACTCAAAAAAAGTTACGTCAACACTAGATTTCTACTAGATGATATCCCCAGGAATGTCCTTAACTTGAAAATCGTTTAATAGCTCCTCAGAAAATGGGATTTTTTGTAAATACATATGTGGATTTTGAATTCGATGAATTGGGTATACAACTAAGGGAGGTATCAGCACCACCATCAGTGGTTTTACCTGTTGCTACACCAGTTGAAGCTGTAGTTGCTATACCTGCATAAGTTCCAGCACATTCGTATGTTCCCCAAATTATTATGAAAATAATTGAGGCATTAATAGATTGATTTGTTTCTATGGAGGAATTACATGCACCGGTTTAGCAAGAAAAGTGATCTTACCCTGAATGTGTGGATGTAATTCCTCCCCCACATAATTTGGTGAATAACACATTCCAAATAATTAATGGTTTGGGAGATCCGAAACAACACCTAACACATTTTTTTTATTGTTGTGATCCCATGATGGAAAATTATCATCAAAAAAGCAGTTAAGCTTAGGTTTTTTCAGCAATCAATACAAGGACCATCTTTTTTCTGGTATAAAAGTTTTCAATATCGATCAATTACAATATCGGAAGATCTCTGTCCTAAATTTCTTATCCAATTTTTCTCAATGTTACCAAAGAAGAAATTTTTTTATCTTACTAATTGTAAAAAAAGGGAAAAATAAAGAGTTTCACATTTCATTTCATGATGTAAATGATTAACATATTCCTTAAGTCTATCACTCCCAAAAACAATTTTCTACCATTATATGTGGAAAATCCGCATGACGAATTATGCACACCACTGATCCCTGCGAAATAAAAAATAAGGTTTCATGACCTTACTCCAAAAACTAAATAGATAGAAGACACTATTATAGAATCTATAGCTAAAACTCATGTAATTACATCAGCTCTAGGGAGGAGGATATGAAAAGCAGAAGCTGCTATAATCACCCTAAAAAGGCACCTAAACCTGCTTCTACTAAAAGACCCTCATCATACCGAAGTGATCAGCCTCCTAAGCATCAGTAGAAATGACTGCCTCATCAAGATTATCAAAGATATCAAATTCATAAATAGTTTTTGGAATTAAATAATTATGTTTATTCATTCAGGAATAAACCAGTTCGTGGTTACTTCTTCTTAGCCTTAGCAAATAATTTGGCTCAGTTGCTAAGGTAGAAAAAGCCAAATAAATATGGAGATAAAGATCATCTGAATTATTGAACCTTTCATCTGATGTTGGGACACCCCATTTAAGAGTGCTTTGATTTTAGAGACCTTCTGCAAAAGATTGTAGACTCTCGAAAAGTGAAATTGAAATGATCATTATCTCATGTAGCATGTGTTACTGCTACCAATCCAGAGGAAGAGGGAGAATGGAAAGAGGTTAGAAGTGATAATGTGCAAAAATATGATGTTTGGATGATTAGGAAAAAAATCAACCAAAATCCTGCTATTTTACAAACTCAGTTGAAACAACTTATTCTGTCGTCTGCTGATCCTATAACAGCAAAACCATCAATATCAAACGACCATTCCACAACGAAGAAATGTGATCATAAGAACAAAATGCCGTTAGAAGAAGACAAGATTGTGTCAAGGCCAATGCTGTCCTTGAGCCTGGCAGAATTTATTCCATATGTTTCAAAAGCATGGGCACCTACCCGCCAAACTGTATAACCATAATTAACCTATCAAGAAGAATCTTCATCATATGAAGAATTGATCATTGGTTTTGTTAGTGTTATCCATTTAACAAAACATTATTCCAATGGTGACTCTGATTATAGTGAGCTGAAATTCCTTGTACCTAATTGAGGAACAAGAGGAAGGGGCTAAAGTTGATGATACAAGGGAAGACATGGGAATTCTTGAAGCCACCATTTTAACTCTACGCCTACATGAACTATATATGAGGCCTAATCTCATGGAATATATCTTCATAGAGCTCAACAAGAACAAGGAGTTTCTTCCATGAAAGAGTGGTTCGGTTATAACAGAAATATTTTTGACGGCCGATTATAAGACACACTATCTTCTTCTAAAAAAATTAATAGACTTTTTTAGTCTAATTTGCCAAATCCATCAGTATTTCTAGATTCTCTTCTGACATATGTTTCATCTACATCTAAATTATCAAATTCCAAAGGAATTGAAAAGCCACATCTCCATGCTGGGAAAAAAAGACCTTTGGACCCAAAATATTATGTCTTGAAATAATTGGTCCATAAACCAGCCATGTTATCAATTTTGGATGCTTGGAGTCAGTAAAAAGTTCTTCGACAGGTACTCATTGAGGAATTGTTAAGTCCTAAAGAATTTGAAAATGAATTTGTTGGTGATGAGGTTTACCATATAGAGAATTATCATGCTGGATGTAATACAGTCATATCTTTTATGGATGAAGATTAAGATGATTTTGTGCTTGGGAATATTTGACCTTTGTATTTGTCTTGAATGGTCAATAAAATAAATATCCAGCGAGCCTTAATAGATAATGGCTCTGGGGTCAACCTCATTCTTGTTTGTACAATTCGTCGATTGGGCGTGACTGAATCTGACTTATCTCCATCAAATTTAATATTGAATGGATATGACAAGAATGAACAAGAACCTCTAGGAGAGATTACACTCAGCACTTAGTTTGGAGATCTTGTGTCTAATTCAGATTTAATAGTTTTTTGTTCGGACATAGCCATCAATATTCTGATTGGAAGGCCTTGGTTGCATCAAGATACATCCATAAATTCATCATACCACCAATGTCTAAAATACTGCTTCAATGGACAAATCAGATCACTTTATGGTGAAAAGTCTTAATTCAAAACATATGAATCTCAATACATTGAGGCAGAGTTCTATCACATAAATGGAAGGAAGTGCATGACAAAAGAGATAACTAGAGTTAATACTCTAAAAGGACTAGAAAATATCCCATAAAATCAATTCATACATTTGAGTATAGATAATTTGTCACCCGTCAATCAAATTGAAATGGTAAAACCAAACCTAAAGACACATCTAGTAACATCCATAATGTAAATTATGGAAATTCAAACTGAAAACAAATAATAAATTATTGATACACCAAGTAATGATAGATTCATGAAAAGAGATGTTTTCATCCTATCTTCTGAATTACTAGAAGCTTATACTTCTTCGACCAGTGTAGAAGAGATAGTGTCAATGCTAGAGGAAGAAAAAGATGTTGATTCTAAATCTATAAATCCTACTTTATAACCATAGGAATACCCTTCATCATCATTAGGATTATATATGGTGGCCTCTTCTTTAAGATGTTCAAATACTAATTTCTCCCTTAACAATAGATTTTTTGCATAGTCAGACACAATGAAAGTGGAAACAGAAGAGGCAATACATAATGAAGAAGACAAGGAAGATCTCAGGGATTCTCCTCTAGCATTTGAAGAAGGTGTCTCCACCACCATTGATGAAATCATAGAAATAAATCTGGGTACCAAAGAAGATCCACGCCTCACTCTAATTATTGTGGCCATGACCACTGATGAATGAGAGGTCTATACTTCATTTATAAAGAAATATTGAGATATATTTTCATGTAATTATATAGAAATTTCATTTCATAATCATGATATATTCATCTATTATTTGGGTTTTCCATAAGAAAATCATGGATTTAAGCTAGTAGTAAGGATAACACACCCAAATCATGCCACACAAATTGAAGCGAATATTTATAAGATTTATAAAGATAAATTCATCATGGAAGTTCAGTATCCCAAAGGGATGGACAATATTTTCCCAGTGAAAAAGAAGAATGGGAAAATTAGAGTTTGCATTGATTTCAGAGATCATAAACAGCATTGTCCTAAAGATAATTTTCCAGTCTCGATTACATATCATCTAATTGATTCAACAACTGTATATAAATTTCTTTCCTTCATGGATGGATATTCTGGGTATAATCAAATTCGTATGGCCTTAGAGGATGAATAATCTATAGCCTTTAGAGCCCCTCAAGGTTTGTTTTGCTATTGGGTAATGCCATTTGTCTCATATAATGCAGGTGAAAAATACCAACATGCCATACACCATATCTTCAAGAATTTCATAGTGAAATTTGATGACTGTTATTTGGATGATTTGGTGGTCAAATCCAGATAATGTTCCAATCACTTGGTTGATTTGGAAATAATATTCAATAAACGTCATCAATATAATTTAAAGATGATCCCCTTGAAATGTGCTTTCGGGGTAACCTCAAGAAAATTTCATGGCTTTGTTGTATGCGATATTTGTATGTAAGTTGATCATGAGAAAATCAATCAATCCTTGGTATGTCACATCCTCGAAATTTGAAAGAATTACGAGGACTCCAATGAAACATGGCCTATATTCGGTTCTTTATTGCCAATTTGACATACGATTGTTTACCCTCCACCAGATTAATGAAGAAGGGAGTCACTTAACAATGGACTAAAAATTTCCAAGAAGAATATAATACCCTCATAAAACATCACTCCAGTTCATCAGTGTTATTTCCACCTCTGGAAGGAAGAATACATATTCTCTATGTGATAGCTTAAGAGCAATCACTAGGTTACTTCCTCACCCAAAAGAATGATGCTGGAAATAGAAATTGTAACACCCTGACCCCAGTTACCCAGAGTTGGTGCATTATTTCTTAACATTGTCATGATCACAAAACTTCAAGTCCTGAAAGACCGATTAGTTTATTAGGATTGGAAACAGTAGATACATTCATAAACTTTACATTATATCATAAAGTGAAAAACTACAATAACATGGTACCATATTCCACACTCATATCCCCTTCCAACTATCCCAGTAGGTCATTCATAAAATACTTCTTCACATCCTAGAAAAAATAAAACATTGAAAGGGGTGAGCTCAGATGCTCAGTAAGGATAAAAATATTGTAGAAGCTTTCATAAATAAACATAAACATTTAAGGCAATGTATAACTAAAACAAAATCCTTTTAAACATTAACATAAACATAATATGGAAAAATTAAAATTAGATAATGCCATTTACTTATTCACATGGATATTCTACTGGTCGAATAATCAAATGCAATATCAATAACCACTTTTATAATGATGGAATATATAATTCCAGACTATCATAACCACGTAGACAAGGCCTCCTGCCAAGACTACAAATAATATTTTCTCCAGTCCTCGTGCCAAGACACTAGTTTATCTCATGAGTCCTGCCGATGCATCGAGGAGCTATAGCGGCCTCCACCCGTCACTTATTAGGTCCAATTCATTCCTCATATGAATAGGTTTAAAAATATCATAAACCATAACATATTCATATCACATAAAACATGCATAAAGGAAACATAAAATTTACACATTTCAATCAAAAGGTATCAATACAACACATTGATATAATAAAAAAACATTCAAAACCATTTTCAATACCAAAATAAAAGGAAATTAAAACTTGGTATTTATTTTACATTTTAAAAAAATGGTATGGCTTGTAGAGGAAGCCAAAACTCAAATAATGGTCACGGCGGTGGAGAAGTCATTGTCATCACATACGTAAGACAAATAATTCCTTTTGTCATTTTTTCAAACGCTTCGTATAAAAAAAAGATTCCTTTTTAATAAACGTAAAAGTGAAAGGGTTTTATAAACCATATAAAAGAAAGTTGTGTATAAAATAGAATATGCCTCAATGAAAGGAGATTGAGACTAAGTCCCTTACAAAGATCATTTTTTTAAATAAAATATATCTATTATGTGTATTCACTATAACTACATATAAAGAAATTACAAATACAATATAGGACATAATAATATCATGACATAATTTGAATGTAGGATATTAACCCAAAGAATGGAAATTGGGTTAAGAAGTTCCCTTACCTCGTGTCCAACTTGACTCGACCATTTCTTTAAACTCCTGAATAATAAACTAGAGTTAATTTCTACTTTAATAAGAAAATTTTCATTTTCATTATTCCTTTTATATCACTTATTACCATTTTATAAACATTATGTAATTATTTAAGTTAATAACGGCCATTTTGTCGATCTTTGGTACTTGAGTCAAAAATAAACTTCTTATAATTACAAGTTGTTCATGTGGTAAAATATCCATTATATACAGAATTATATTCATCAGTTAGATATCATATATATCATATAAATCTAGTATATACATTCATATATAATATTACATAACATTTAGAGGTAATAAATGAAATGCACTATTCATGGAGACGGTAATCCGTACGTGCGCATGAACGCTACTTTCATTTCTATTTCATATTTAATGGAATGAAATCAAAATGATATAATGTTATATTATAATTCCAGTATAATAAAATATATAATATCATTTACCCCATCCTTTATACGTCCCACATATGGAGTTAACGATTCAAATCACTTTGAGGGGGCGGTAATACGCATTTCCTAAAATGAAATTATCACGATTACCCATAATGGAAGTCATAAAGGTATGCCATAAATGAGAAATAAAGAATCATAAGGAAAACATAAACATAATATATATAATATATGAAAATAGTGTCATCAAAATGGCCACAATTGGAGGTGTTAAAAGAATATTGAACAATCATCGTTTCGTGAGGCAGTATTTCGCCACCCACAGAAACAGTATGTTCTTTAACCATTAGACGAAGGTGTGTGTAAGTGTAAATAAAATCATTCTCATAAAATCATACAATTATATTTAAGATAATGGTTTTTTACAAAATAATATAATTAAAAGAGTTTAGGGGGTTGGAGAATCAAAATAATACAAAATAACATAAGAGAAGACATTACCTTAAAATCGGGTAACTCTTTTTGATTTGAGCCAAAGGTTTCCTTGGGAAGACTTCTGCCCAAAGTGGGGCTTCTATGAGTAATATAGGGAATTTGGGAGAGTATTTGGGAAGAGTATGGCCAAGCCAAATGGCTTTTATGGTGTGAATAAAGTGGTAGAGGTGGGGGCTTATTATAAGAGGAGAGGAGGGGCACTCTTGGAAAGATTGAAATGTTACTTTATTATGAAATGATTTTCGGATTATAAAGGTCCCAAAATTATATATTTCGAGTCTAAGGTGATAATGGTTCGAAATATACCCATCCAATATGTTTTTTACAAGTGTAAGCCTTCTATTTTACATTATCTTTTCATTTTATTTAAGTCGTTAACTAATGAGGTAATCGCTGCATTATCATGGTGTCATAAATAATTTAATTTATTTAATGCCTAAAAATTATAAAAAAAATTATCATGATGTATTAAATCTCTTTATATTTCAAATTAATATTTATAGTCTAAAATATGACTTCTATAACCCCTTATAAAAATTGTTTTAGTAAACCAACACATGTTTGTGACAATTTTATTTTTACTTTAAATAAAAAGTTATTAATGTCATTTTCTTACCCATGTGGCTCCATGGGGTCCCCAAGTTGACCCATGGATTGTCGTGGTCAGCCATGTCCCATACAATAAGGGTAGGAAAAGTGTAAGGGTATTTTCATATTTTTATAATTTCATTTTTACCTTAAATTTCACTAATTACCTTTAATCGCGATTAATTAAACTTAAATGTTACTCTTCACCCAAAAATTATTTTAATCCCATTGAACCACATTTTACTTCCTAATGACAACCATGTATGTCGGATTTTTGAAAATCAAATCACAGAAGTGGTAGTGTTTTATTTAAATGAAAAATTAGTTTTTTAACTACCACTTAGTGGTTTCACTATTCATCAAAAATTGATGTTTTTCAAAACAATACCAAAATTTCACCCTAAGCTAAAATTGATATTCCGAATTAAAAAATGATGTCTATTTTAAAAAATTCTAAACATATAAGTTGCATTAATTAAATTTATAATTAATTCCCATTGTCCCAACAAATAGCATGTTTTTAAGAAACAATATATATCAAAAGATTGACAATTATTTATGTCCAATTTCAAAGTGAAATTAATTCTAATGAACACCATTGGATTAAATGGTAAGAATATATTCTAATTATACTTTAAAACCACTCAATAGTATAATTTATCTCTATAAATTATTTTGATTAAAAAAGTTTTTTTTAAGTATTTGTCACTATTCATAAAAAATTGGATGTTCTCAGAAAATTTCAAAAAATTCAACATAGGATAATTTTGATATTATGAATACAAAAATGAAGTCCATTTTGAAATATACAATTTATATAATTTCAAAATGTGTGTATTACTATTCATAACAGCTACTTTGATTGGTCGCGGTGTGTTAGAACTCGAGGTTGCGTACAACACACGCAGCTCTATTATTCAAAGAGAAGCGTACCATAGAATCTTGGGGTGTTACATTCTCCCCTCCTTCAATAAATTGCATCCTCGCAATTTGAAATTTTTCTCTGAATAGAAAAGTTTGAAAATAGAAAATACCTTTGTGAAAAACCCCACATCGGAAATAGGGTTAATAAAAATATAACTTTAAAAGAAAGAAAGAGAAGTAGAAAGGTCACCCGAGTTAGCCCATCCTAGTATTCTATGAAAGTATTTATATGGAGGAGAAACAAACCATCAAGGTCTAATGGAGAGTTGTAGAAAACAGGATTAGAATAAAGATAACTATAAGAAAATCATAAACTTGTGATTGTTTAAACGATCATTGATTCCCCAGTAGGAAAATTTAACCGACAATGTTTTTATTTTATGTTACTTTTTATAAAGATGAAGAATTTATTTAGGAGATTTACTAAGAACATAAGGAAATATACATGCTTTTCATGTATACTTTCATTCTTTAATAAATTTTTTACCACAAAACCATCTTTCACTCCAAAAGGTAATAGAACTCAAAAATATTATATTTATCCTAATCGTACAAGGTTCAAAATATTAACACATACCATTTAGATTAGGAAAAATATTTTTTATTAACCAGGGACTTCCTGTAGGCTAGTGGTAGGTAATAAAGGCATGTCGCACTATGGTTGTGGGTTCGATTCCTGCAGCTTTGTCGGACACGACAGGTTATCCCCCAACCTGAAGGTTGTCCTTTTCCTAAAACTATAGTATTATAATATTCCAAAAATAATCTTCATAAATGTTTTAACCTTAAAAAATACTATCCAAGGTTCAACTTAATCCATTATAACCGATATAGTTGTCCAAAATACCTCTGTCCAGACTTTCTCTAAAAGGTCTCTAAATTCCAAAATCAATTGTAACATCAGATTCCCCAAACAAAGTAAAGTTTCTCTTATTGTCACATACTAAAAATATGATTACCTTCATCATATTAAAATATTAATGAAAAAAACAAGTACTGCTGTACAATCCTTATATATATCACATTATTATTATAACCAGAATATAATCCTTGTAAAGACCCGTAAATTCCAAGGAATTTTTTTTCTTAATTTTCTTTGGAATTTTACAAGAACGCAGTTTCTGACGGCGCCTGATTCCGAGGCCCGGTGTGCCCGGAATCAATTTCTGAAGTTTGGCTCGAGTACGTTCAGTGAACGGACGAGTGGGTTTTTCTAACTTTTGAACCGGTGATCGAAATCGAATTTTGAGGGCACCGATGGAATCGCAGTGCCGGTATTTTCTTAGAAACGCCTCTTCCGGAGTTGCGTTTGCTCGGGTGTGGTTTTTAATTTTCAGGCTTAAAGTTAAGAAATAAAATAATTTTACGACAACTTTATTTTATTTCACTTAAGCCACTTGGAAGCCACTTGAAGCCACTTAAAAGCGGCTTAAACTGAGTTGAACCGGATAGGGTACTATCCAGAAATATCTTACCCTCTTAGTAGGATATTTGTGAGGTGGTGCCCGCACGAGCCCCGCTGTTTCTTTCCGCTAAGTAACGCACCCGTGAAAACCCGTCTTTATGAAAGACAACTGACGCGTTTTCTTAAATTCTTAACAGACCATTTAATTGGGCGGTTTATTTCGTAAATTAAATGAGTTGTTTCTTTCGTTGAATTAATTCTACGAATTAATGGTTCGTTTCTTATCTTTTGAAATTCAAATGTTTAGTTGTGTAAATAAAATAAGGCATAAGATTATTTTATTTTGGGTTGAAACTTGTCGCGTGGAGAGGATTTGGAGGAAAGCGTTCTTCTTCGGCGAAAAACGCGAAGAACGCGAAGAACGCGAAGAACGCGAAGAACGCGGAGAACGCCAAACCTGCGGAGATCGACGACGCGAAGCCTTGTACCGCGACGCCAACGGATCTCCCTTCGCGACGCTTCTTCCACGACGATCCAACCCCGCGACAGCCTTCGATCGACAACAACCAAGGTAGGGTTTTGCGCTTCTTTTTATTTTCTTTTTGGATTTCAACAACAACATGGATTTAATTATTATTAATTAAATACATATGTTCTTGGTCCTCGGAGATCGTCGACGCGATGCCCTTCCGCGGTGTGACGATCACCTCCTTCTGCGACGGTCAATTCCGCGACGACCTCGCATCCGACAGCGACGGCGAGGTAGGGATTTATTTTGGGAATTACCCCCCTTTTTCTTTTTATATTCACGTAATAGTTTCTTAAAAAAGTTAAAGAACTGGATTTGTGAACAATTTTAAAATTATTAACATTGTTGTTTCCGTTCAAATAAGGAACCCGTTTTTATGAAACAATTTTATTTCATTAAAAATTGTTTCGGATATGCGTTCATGTGTTGAACTTTAATTTCTCCCGTTGTTTATATCTAACGCGGAGGGTGCGGGCCAAACGAACACGGCCCGACAACCCTCTGTCGTTCTTCGTTCTTGTGCGGATTTGACGGGCAACGACGGAACGTGCCGCAACGGATGTTTGATGATCCCGCAGTAAAGAACGGAACCCGGGAGGAACAACGGCGCAGACAAGAAGGAAAACAGGCCACCGGAGCAACTCCGGCGGCCCGCGGAAGCCGGTGGCGGCGCCGGCGGCCGGAGGCGGCGGCACCCCGCGGGTGTCCAGCGCGACACCCCACGGGTGTCGCGGGGTTGTCAGGCGGCACCCCGCGGGTGTCCAGCGCGACACCCCGCGGGTGCCACGGGGTTGTCACGCGGCACCCCGCGGGTGTCCAGGGTGGCACCCCGCGGGTGCCGCAGGGTTGTCATGCGGCACGTCCGGCTGTCTGGCCGACACCCCGCGGGTGCCGCGGGGGGGGGGGGGGTGTCACGCGTGGCGGCGGCTTTCCCCCGCGTCGGTCGCTCGGCCGAGCCGAGCCGGACCAGCCCTGGTCAGGCCGGGCCAGGCCAACCGGGTCGGACCCGACCCGGTTTGGGCCAACCAGGGGGGGTCGGGCCAGGTCGGCCCGGGCCCGGACCCCCCGTCTTCAGACGACTTTCGTTCAAACGCCCGTAACTTGAGCTACGGGCCTCCAAACGACTCGCCGTCAGCGGCAACGCAATCCATGGAGCGAGTCGGACGTTTCGTTTTATCGCACTTAAAGTTTCAGAATACTTTGGGTTCGGCCGGGTTGGTTCGTACACGAAACCAATCGGGCCCTCTGAGCGGAAATGCTCATATCTTGAGCTACGGACGTCCGATTGACGTACCGTCAGCTTTGTTAGTTTCCTCTTAGTGAGACGGATCTTTTGGCTCACTCCGCCCGGGGTTTGGGCGCAGTTGGAGTACGGTCGGGTTGGTTTTGCCTTAAAAACCAACCGGGCCCCTGGGACGAAAAAGCCAATAACTCTCAGACCGGGCGTCCGATTGACGCGTCGTCTGTTGCGTTGAGTTCCTGTTGACGATACGGAACTTTTGGCATCCTTCGCCCGAGTTTTGGATACAGTTGGTAGTGGCTGAGTTGGATCGCACCCGAAATCCAACCGGTCCCCTGGAACGGAAAAGCTGATAACTTTCAGACAGGACGTCCGTTTGACGAACCATCAGCGGCGTTGACGATCACGTTGAGAAACGGTCCCTATGAGTATACCCTATGAGATATCGGGGTACAGTTGAGATACGGCTGGGTTTGGTTCGCTCACGAAACCAACCGGGCCCCTGGGACGAAAAGGCTAATAACTCACAGACCGGGCGTCCGATCGACGCACCGTCTGTTGCGTTGAGACCCCTGTGACGAGGTGGTACTTTGAGATACTTCTTCGTGGGACCTTGAGATACTTGGAGTATCGACTTGCAGCTCGTGGAGAGGACCCTCCCAGAGACGAGCGTGCGGAGTACGGAGACCGTGTAGCCGACTGAGACCTGACGACTGCTTGACCGACTCGACCTGGAGTGAGTCGACTAGCCTAGTGGACGGAGCACTACTTTGTTTGGGTGCAGACCCAAGGCGGACGGAGCACTACCTGTGTGATAGTGCAGACCCGCGGTACTCATCCGGAGAGTACCTCTGCAGGCTACTAGGGGGTGTGCACTACTGTGTTTGAGTGACATACCTCGGCGGGAAGCACTACTGTGTTTGGGTGGCTGGCCCGCGGTACTCGACAGGAGGAGTACCTCAGCAGTCTTAGGTTAGTGAGTAGTACCTCAGAGTCGTGACCGGACCACTGTACACTCTAGAGACGGAGCTCTTCAGTAGTTACGGTTTTGATAATGAAAATCCTGGTTTGAGCTGAGACTTTTGACCTTTGTGTTTCTTCATGATTGAGATGGGTTACTTGATAACTTAGGTATATGTATGGGCATATACCTGGGTAGTGGTTATCCGTTGATCTCATGATCCTTGTGTTTCCTCATGATTGAGATGGGTTACTTGATAACTTAGGTATATGTATGGGCATATACCTAAGTAGAGTTTATCTGTTGAGATCTTCTTGTGGTTATCCTTGTTGGATTTAGTGAGACCTTGAGGGTCTCGAGGTCCCTACTGATTATCGTTATACTCACCCCTGCACGGGCTATGCCCGCACCTCGTTGTGTTGGTTGCAGACGACGGGCAGTGCTGATGGAGGCTGAGTGTTCGAGGACTGGACGGTACCCGGAGGTGGACTACATGACAAGTCAGTGTCCGGAGGTGGACTTCATGGCGAGACGACACTCGGAGGAGGTTGACGGACGAGAGCACTGTGCAGGCTATCTGTACCTACCCTTCAGGTAGGATTCGTGGTGGGCGATCCAGGAGCTGCGCCATATGTACCTACCCTTCAGGTAGGATCCGAGGAGGACGAACCAGGAGCTGCTTCCGTCCCTCCAGCTATTGTCTTTTTCTGTTGTACTTCGTTCAGTTGTAGTTGTACTTTCTTTTGTGTTTGTATTCTGGCCCATTTACTTTTCAGCACTTCTTTTTGTACTTAGTGTTTTACTTCCTCTTGTACTCTGTGGTGTTTTGTTACTTTTATAATGGCAATGCCTTCCCAGTTATCGGGATTTACGCCTTTGGTGCTAGTCGCCAGCCCCTGGCCTATGGAAGGCGGGCTTGGGGTAGTCACGACACGGGCCCCGAGGATGGGTCGTGACAAATTGGTATCAGAGGTGGTCGGTTCTACCGCAGACTCTGATCTTTCTTTCTGTGAAGCAATAGTGTTAAGGGTACCAAGTGTGGTTTTCAGTTCAGGGAGTCCAGTGTTGGTGCGGGCGGCCGACGTATCCATACACCAGGACCCTGGCAACTGATTTCCGACTTTGTGCACGAAAACACTGATTGCGTGTGTGTTTTCAAAGGTTTCCCACCTTAAAACAGCTCAAACCAGGTTAGCTCACCAGGTATAATCGTTTGATCGTGTTACGTTGTTTCTTTCAGTATGCCTTTTCTCGGACGACCAACTAGAGCCCAGAGGGATGTGCGTGCTGACAGCCTGTCGAGTGACGAGGCTTCGGTACAGGGCCCTCTTGCAGTTGTGGCACCAGCGGAGGCGCCAGTGGTACTACCATACGTTGGGCCACCGATGCCACCAGCCCCAGCAGTAGGCGATGCCCGCTACTTGAGCGCACTGCATGAGTTCCAGCGCCATAGGCCACCCAGGTTCCAGGGAGAGACGGACCCGCAGGGGGCTGGGGATTGGCTGGAGGCTGTGGTGGGAGTCTTCAGGCTAGTGGGGACGCCATCAGACTTCATGGTGACCTTTGCTTCCAGCCTTCTTCAGGCAGCAGCAGGCAGGTGGTGGAGCCACTTGTTCCAGTTTTGCGATGGGATGGCTTTCACATGGGAAGACTTCGAGACCATCTTCAGGGTGGAGTTTGTGCCAGTAGCTCTACAACCCGAGCGTGTTCAGGAGATGCTGCCTTTGCCGCGTGTTTTTCGATCAGAAGCCGAGTCATCTGTGGGTAGTAGACAGATGATGCAGAGGTCTAGGAGGACCAGACCAGCAGTTGGGCAATCTCGGGTTTTAGGACCGGTGGTGTGGGGCACCCGGGGTGGGGTCAGAGCCAGGCGTGCCAGAAGCAGACTGTGTTACTCGTGCGGTGGAAAGGGGAACCTGGCACGTGACTGTCCGACTCCTCGTACAGTTGATCCATAGGCTTTTGAGGAGCCACCGAGGCAGAGGCAGCGACGAATGCTTGAGCAACAGTAGAGCAGTGGACAAGGCAGTAGAGCTCCTGGAGCAGGTGGATAGGAGCGGAACTAGTGGATACGTCTCTTGTACTTCTAGTTCCATATTGATGTTGTTTTTGTGTCTTTGTACCATGAGATGCAATAAAAATAAAGACACTTATCTTGTGATGTTACTAAGTGGTCCTGGTTAAGACTGTTGACTTGACCCTCACTTTCGAAATTCCTACTGGAGGAGACCCAGTGACCTCACACTGATGCTCACAGTGTGACTCGACCCTTGGAGGCGAGAGTGACAGTTGGATCTATTAGTAGTTGCGTCGAGGCCTTACGACGTCATCCATGGCATGAATGCATCATTTATGTCAGGATTGACTGTATTAGGCAACGAATGTGGTTCATCCAGGGGATGAGACCAGATTTCTCTTATCGGCAAAGAAGAAATCATAGTAGCTCTTGTGAGGCTAAAGGAGGTGCAGTTCATCCAAGAGCGGATGAAGACTGCACAGTGCAGTAAGAAACAAGGAACCGGTGCCAGTCTTAGAGACTCGCGCGTGATAAATGTTTCAAGAAGAGGTAGCTTTAAATAGAGATGAGTCTGCGAAGCGGCAGACGTGGAGGCAAAGCTAGGAGAGCAGCATGAGGTGGTGTACATCTTAACATGCTACAACCACCCGCCTTAGTTATTCCCGCCAGGCTCAGGGAGCTGGAGGGCGGAGGAAGAGTGCGGCTGTATGCGGTCAAGGAGTGTGACCCAATGGCTCTAGAAATGATTCAAGGGACAGTCTATGTCCACTACTAGCTGTTGTAGTAACAGACGTCGATATGAATCATTCCTCGATTCCACAAATCTTGTTCCAGACCTAGAGTTTCCGGTAAGCCGTGGACTTGACCCTCACGTCTAGAGATACCTTGGGAGAAGACTCAATAATCACACTTACGCCGACGGTGTGGTCAGACCCTCGAGGCGAGAGTTCTAGTTGGAATCTCTTGGTGGCAGCGTCAAGGCCTTACGACGTTAGTTTGAGTATGGAATGGGCAATAACTGTTCATACTCAAATTGATGGTTTTAGGCAAACGTTGGGATGGGTTTTCCTTGGTCGGTGGAAAAGGAAACCCCAGGCAGTGCAGGGTAACTCTTGCACAGGAGGGTGCGACCGATCACTCTTGAGTCGGTCAACCTTACCCTCATAGCAGCAGTCGTTTTGAGTTTCAGTTCTAACAGAAATGGAGACCTCTGGAGTTCGAGGATGACGACCACGTCTTCTTACGGGTCTCACCTCGACGAGGTTTACGGAGATGTGGCCTGGGAGGCAAGTTATCTCCGAGGTTCAACGGACCTTTCTAGGTCCTCAGCTGGGTAGGCGAGGTAGTTTACCGCTTGGCTCATCCACTTCAGTTTCACTAGGTGCACGACGTTTTCCACGTATCCCAACTGAGGAGATACGTGCTCGACCCCTTCGCATATCATCGACCATGAGGAGCTAGACTGTGGCGATGAGTATCTTATACGGAGGTTCCTGTGGGGATCGAGGATCGACTGGAGCGGATCCTAGGAGGATGGTCGATTCCTCTTGTGCACTTTCTTTGGCAGTGCGGGAACCTCCAGGTGAGCACATGGGAGCGGAAGGATCGGATGTGTGCTCAGTACCGCTTTGTTTCCCTAAGTTTGTGGTGAAGCTTTATGGGGACGTAAAGCCCTGTGGTGGGAGTAATGTAAAGACCCGTAAATTCCATGGAATTTTTTTTCTTAATTTTCTTTAGAATTTTACAAGAATGCAGTTTCTGACGGCGCCTGATTCCGAGGCCCGGTGTGCCCGGAATCAATTTCTGAAGTTTGGCTCGGGTACATTCAGTGAACGGACGAGCGGGTTTTTCTAACATTTGAACCGGTGCTCGGAATCGAATTCTGAGGGCACCGATGGAATCGCAGCGCTAGTATTTACTTAGAAACGCCTCTTCCGGAGTTGCGTTTTCTCGGGTGTGGTTTTTAATTTTCGGGCTTAAAGTTAAGAAATAAAATAATTTTACGACAACTTTATTTTATTTCACTTAAGCCACATGGAAGCCACTTGAAGCCACTTAAAATCGGCTTAAACTGAGTTGAACCGGATAGGGTACTATCCAGAAATATCTTACCCTCTTAGTAGGATATTTGTGAGGTGGTGCCCGCACGAGCCCCGCTGTTTCTTTCCGCTAAGTAACGCACCTGTGAAAACCCATCTTTATGAAAGTCAACTGACGTGTTTTCTTAAATTCTTAACAGACCATTTAATTGGGCGGTTTATTTCGTAAATTAAATGAGCTGTTTCTTTCGTTGAATTAATTCTACGAATTAATGGTTCGTTTCTTATCTTTTGAAATTCAAATGTTTAGTTGTGTAAATAAAATAAGGCTTAAGCTTATTTTATTTTGGGTTGAAACTTGTGGCGTGGAGAGGATTTGGAGGAAAGCGTTCTTATTCGGCGAAGAACGCGAAGAACGCGAAGAACGCGAAGAACGCCAAACCTGCCGAGATCGACGACGTGAAGCCTTGTACCGCGACGCCAACGGATCTCCCTTCGCGACGCTTCTTCCACGACGATCCAACCCCGCGACAACCTTCGATCGACAACAACCAAGGTAGGGGGTTGCACTTCTTTTTATTTTCTTTTTGGATTTCAACAACAACATGGATTTAATTATTATTAATTAAATCCATATGTTCTTGGTCCTCAGAGATCGTCGACGCGACGCCCTTCCACGGTGTGACGATCACCTCCTTCCGCGACGGTCAATTCCGCGACGACCTCGCATCCGACAGCGACGGCGAGGTAGGGATTTATTTTGGGAATTACCCCCCTTTTTCTTTTTATATTCCCGTAATTGTTTCTTAAAAAAGTTAAAGAACTGGATTTGTGAACAATTTTAAAATTATTAAAATTGTTGTTTCCGTTCAAATAAGGAACCCGTTTTTATGAAACAATTTTATTTCATTAAAAATTGTTTCGGATATGCGTTCATGTGTTGAACTTTAATTTCTCCCGTTGTTTATATCTAACACGGAGGGTGCGGGCCAAACGAACACGGCCCGACAACCCTCCGTCGTTCTTCGTTCTTGTGCGGATTTGACGGGCAACGACGGAACGTGCCGCAACGGATGTTTGATGATCCCGCAGAAAAGAACGGAACCCGGGAGGAACAACGGCGCAGACGGGAAGGAAAACAGGCCACCGGAGCGACTCCGGCGGCCCGCGGAAGCCGGTGGCGGCGCGGGTCGCCGGCGGCCGGAGGCGGCGGCACCCCGCGGGTGCCGCGGGTGTCCAGCGCGACACCCCGCGGGTGTCCAGGGCGGCACCCCGCGGGTGTCGCGGGGTTGTCACGCTGCACGTCCGGCTGTCTGGCCGACACCCCGCGGGTGCCGCGGGGGGGGGGGGGGGGTGTCACGCGTGGCGGCGACTTTCCCCCGCATCGGCCGCTCGGCCGAGCCGAGACGGACCGGCCCTGGCCGGGCCGGGCCGGGCCAACCGGGTCGGCCCGGGCCCGGACCCCCCGTCTTCGGACGACTTTCGTTTAAACGCCCGTAGCTTGAGCTACGGGCCTCCAAACGACTCGCCGTCAGCGGCAACGCAATCCTTGGAGCGAGTCGGACGTTTCGGTTTATCGCACTCAAAGTTTCGGAATACTTTGGGTTCGGCCAGGTTGGTTCGTACACGAAACCAACCGGGCCCTCGGAGCGGAAACGCTCATATCTTGAGCTACGGACGTCCGATTGACGTATCGTCAGCTTTGTTAGTTTCCTCTTAGTGAGACGGATCTTTTGGCTCACTCTGCCCGGGGTTTGGGCGCAGGTGGAGTACGGTCGGGTTGGTTTTGCCTTAAAAACCAACCGGGCCCCTGGGACGAAAAAGGCAATAACTCTCAGACCGGGCGTCCGATTGACGCGCCGTCTGTTGCGTTGAGTTCCTGTTGACGATACGGAACTTTTGGCATCCTTCGCCCGAGTTTTGGATACAGTTGGTAGTGGCCGGGTTGGATCGCACCCGAAATCCAACCGGGCCCCTGGAATGGAAAAGCTGATAACTTTCAGACAGGACGTCCGTTTGACGAACCGTCAGCGGCGTTGACGATCACGTTGAGAAACGATCCCTATGAGTATACCCTATGAGATATCGGGGTACAGTTGAGATACGGCTGGGTTTGGTTCGCTCACGAAACCAACCGGGCCCCTGGGACGAAAAGGCTAATAACTCACAGACAGGGCGTCCGATCGACGCATCGTCTGTTGCGTTGAGACCCCTGTGACGAGGTGGTCCTTTGAGATACTTTTCGTGGGACCTTGAGATACTTGGAGTATCGACTTGCAGCTCGTGGAGAGGACCCTCCCAGAGACGAGCGTGCGGAGTACGGAGATCATGTAGCCGACTGAGACCTGACGACTGCTTGACCGACTTGACTTGGAGTGAGTCGACTAGCCCAGTGGACGGAGCACTACTTTGTTTGGGTGCAGACCCATGGCGGACGGAGCACTACCTGTGTGATAGTGCAGACCCGCGGTACTCGTCCGGAGAGTACCTCTGCAGGCTACTAGGGGGTGTGCACTACTGTGTTTGAGTGACATACCTCGACGGGAAGCACTACTGTGTTTGGGTGGCTGGCCCGCGGTACTCGAAAGGAGGAATACCTCAGCAGTCTTAGGTTAGTGAGTAGTACCTCAGAGTCGTGACAGGACCACTGTACACTCTAGAGACGGATCTCTTCAGTAGTTACGGTTTCGATAATGAAAATCCTGGTTTGAGCTGAGACTTTTGACCTTTGTGTTTCCTCATGATTGAGATGGGTTACTTGATAACTTAGGTATATGTATGGGCATATACCTGGGTAGTGGTTATCCGTTGATCTCATGATCCTTGTGTTTCCTCATGATTGAGATGGGTTACTTGATAACTTAGGTATATGTATGGGCATATACCTAAGTAGAGTTTATCTATTGAGATCTTCTTGTGGTTATCCTTGTTGGATTTAGTGAGACCTTGAGGGTCTCGGGGTCCCTACTGAGTATCGTTATACTCACCCCTGCACGGGCTATGCCCGCACCTCGTTGTGTTGGTTGCAGACGACGGGCAGTGCTGACAGAGGCCGAGTGTTCGAGGACTGGACGGTACCCGGAGGTGGACTACACGACAAGTCAGTGTCCGGAGGTGGACTTCACGGCGAGACGACACTCGGAGGAGGTTGACTGACGAGAGCACTGTAGAGTCTATATGTACCTACCCTTCAGGTAGGATTCTTGGTGGACGATCCAGGAGCTTTGCCATCTGTACCTACCCTTCAGGTAGGATCCGAGGAGGACGACCCAGGAGCCGCTTCCATCCCTCCAGCTGTTGTCTTTTTATGTTGTACTTTGTTCAGTTGTAGTTGTACTTTCTTTTGGGTTTGTATTCTGTCCCATTTACTTTTCAACACTTCTTTTTGTACTTAGTGTTTTACTTCCGCTTGTACTCTGTGGTGTTTTGTTACTTTTATAAAGGCAATGTCTTCCCAGTTATCGGGATTTACGCCTTTGGTGCTAGTCGCCAGCCCCTGGCCTATGGAAGGCGGGCTTGGGGTAGTCACGGCACGGGCCCCGAGGACGGGTCGTGACAATCCTTGAGTCCAAAAGCACCACTACATTAATTATTCCACTTCAACTGTAGTAACAACATAAGATTGTACTTGATCCCTTGGCCTTTTCTGAGGTAAGTTTCCCTAACTCTTAGGAAATTCATTTGCAGAATGCCCCATTTCCCTACAATTGTAGTATTCAACATTGATAGCCTCTTTCATTCCCTTGAAATCACGAGCCTAGTGACCTTTTTCTCCACATTTAAAACAAACTCCCATTCCTTTTAGGCAATCACCGGGGTGATTCTTCCCAAAATTATCACATAATGGAAAATCCTTCTTTCCCTTTTTCCCTTTATTTGTCTCTTGTTCCACCGTTCTCTTCATCTCTTGCTTTACTTTGTTGTCATAAGACATAGAGAATTCCTTTTCTGTCTTGATAGCACATGAGACAATATCTTCATACGATGAGAAGGATTGTGACACTAAAGCTCGACAGAGAAATGTTTTTAACCCATAAAAGAAACGATCAATCTTACTTCTTGGGTTACATATATAATCTGCAGAATACCTCGCTAACCATTTAATGTTGGCCTCATTCTTTGCGACATTCTCATCCTCCGTTTGTCTCAGACTCATAAATTGCCTTTACATATCTGCTCGATGGTCACGAGGAAAGTATTTTTCTAAGAAATGAACTTTGAACTCTCTCCATTCCATAATTAATACTTCTCCATATTCCTTTGTATTTTGAATCAATGACCACCATTGATCAGCATCTCCAGTAAGGCGGTAAACTGCCATGATAACCTTTTCCCTTTCACTACTCCCCAAGGCATGGAATATTTTTTCTAAGGAATTTATCAATTACTCAGCTACTAAGGGATTTGTAATTCCATTGAATGTTGGCGGTTGTTGCCTCATGAAGCGGTCTAACATTGATCCTCCATGTTGCGGATCAGGGTTCTCCATACGAGTAAGGTTATTATTTATAACATAATTGAGTTGTCCCAGTATGGTGATAAGCTGACCAGCACCAGTTGTATCTCCATCTCCGTTATAATTTTCTTGAGCAGGAGGGAAATCCCTACATGGAGTGCGTGCATTGATACAGTTTCCATTCCTTCCACTAGGTTTCATTTCTAAACAATGTCATAAACTAGATTTGTTTATGAATCTAAATACATAACAAAAAAATTAAAAAACACTTATCATAAATTGAACTATTTGTGGATATAACCCATAATCATAAAATTGTTTTCTTTGAGGATGTATATATTCATAAACCCTTCATAATGATTTGTAAAGAAAATGAGAATTATCCTAAGCTTATCCCCCGGGAGTGTCGTAACCAAGAGTGCATCAAGGCCCATTGTCGTGCACCAGTTATCATTCGAGTCAAGCTCAAAGCGATGTTTTCGGGTTTTAACCTTAGGTACATCTGTGCCAGAGCCGCCTCTACCTGCTCGTATCCAGACATAAATGTACTGCTCAGAAAACTCACAAAATCTCTACAACAACAAAATTCTAAGAAGTTATTCTATACTAATCCTCAAAGTCTATCTTTGGGCTATGTGCTCTAATCAGAGTATATATAAATCTAGCTTCCAAGGTTACTACTAAACTGCATCTCTTACCAACTATTACACCTCGACCCTAGTTACCCAGAGTCAGTGCATTATTGTGTAACATTATCATGATCACAAAAGATCAAGTTTCGAAAGACCGATTAGTTTAGTAGCCTTGGAATCACTAGATACATTCATAAACGTTACATTATATCATAAAGTGAAAAACTACAATAACATAGTCTCCATAGTCCACACTCATATCCCCTTCCACCTATCCCTATAGGTACATCATAAAATACTTCTTCACATTCTAGTAAAAATAAAACATTGAAAGGGGTGAGCTCAGATGCTCAGTAAGGATAACAATATACCAAAAGCTTTCATAAATAAACATAATCATTTAAGGCAATGTATAACTAAAACAAAAGCCTTTTAAACTTGATCTCCAACATAATATGGAAAAATTAAAATGAGATAATTCCATTTACTTATTCACATGGATATTCTACTAGTCGAATAATCACATTCAATATCAATAACCACTTTCATAATGATGGATTCATAATACCAGACTATCATAACCACGTAGCCAAGGCCTCGTGCCAAGACTACAAACAATATTTTTTATAGGCCTCATGCCAAGACACTATTTTACCTCAAGAGACCTGCCGATGCATCGAGTAACTATAGCGGGCTCCACCCGTCATTTATTAAGTCCAATGCATTTCTCATATGAATAGGTTTAAACATATCATAAACCATAACATATTCGTATCACATAAAACATGCATAAAGGAAACATAAAATTTCCACATTTCAATCACAAGGTATCAATACAACACATTGATATAATAAAAAAACATTCAAAACCATTTTCAATACCAAAATAAAAGGAAATTAGAACTTGGTATTTATTTTTCATTTTAAAAAAAAGTTATGGCTTGTAGAGGAAGTCGAAACTCAAATAATGGTCACGGTGGCAGAGAATTCGTTGTCACCGCATAAAAAAGACAAAACATTCCTTTTTTCGTTTAGTAAAACGCTTCATATAAAAAAATATTCCTTTTAAATAAACGTAAATGTCAAAGGGGTTTATACACCTTATAAAAGAAAGTTCTGTATAAAACAAAATATGCCTCAATGAAAGGAGATTGAGACGAAGTCCCTTACAATGATCATTTTTTTAAATAAAATATATCTATTATGTGTATTCACTATAACTAAACATAAATAATGTACAAATACATGATAGGACATAATAATATCATGACATAATTTGAAAGTAGGAGATTAACCCAAAGAATGTAAATTGGGTTAAGAAGTTCCCTTACCTCATGTCCAACTTGACTCGACCATTCTTTAACCTCCAGAATAAGAAAATATAGTTAATTTCTACATTATTAAGAACATTTTCATGTTCATTATTCCTTTTATATCACTTATTACCATTTTATGAACATTATGTAATTATTTAAGTTAATAATGCTCATTTTGTCGATCTTTGGTACTTGAGTCAAAAATAAACTTCTTATAATTACAAGTTGTTCATGTGGTAAAATATCCATTATATACAAAATTATAATCATGATTTAGATATCATATATGTCATATATATCCATTATATACATTCATTTTTAATATTACATAACATTTAGAGGTAAGAAATGAAATGTGTCGTTCATGGAGACGGTAATCCGTACGTACGCATGAATGCTACTTTCATTTCTATTTCATATTTAATGGAATGAAATCATAATGATATAATGTTATATTATAATTCCAGTATAATATAATATATAATATCATTTACTCCACCCTTTATACGTCCCACATATGGCCTTAACGATTCAAATCACTTTGAGGGGGCGGTAGTCCGCACTTCCTAAAATGAAATTATCGCGTTTACCCATAATGGAAATCATAAAGGTATGCCATAAATGAGAAATACAGAAGCACAAGGAAGACATAAACATAATATATATATCATATATGAAAATAGTTTCATAATAATGGCCACCATTAGAGGTGTTAAAAGAATATTGAACAATCATCGTTTTGTGAGCCACTATTTCGCCACCCACAGAAACAGAATGTTCTTTAACCATTAGACGAAGGTGTGTGTAAGTGTAAATAAAATCATTCTCATAAAATCTTAAAAGTATATTTAAGATACTGTTTTTGTTACAAAATAAAAAAAATTAAAATTGTTTAGGGGGTTGGAGAATCAAAATAAAACAAAATAACATAAGAGAAGACATTACCTTAAAACCGGGTAACTCATTTTGATTTGAGCCAAAGGCTTCCTTGGGAAGACTTCTGCCCAAAGTGAGGCTTCTAGGAGTAATAGAGGGAATTTGGGAGAGTATATGGGAAGATTTTGTCCGAGAAAAATGGTTTTGATGGTGTGAATAAGGTGGTAGAGGTGGGGGCCTTTTATAAGTGTAGAGGAGGGGCACTCTTGGAAAGATTGAAATGTTACTTTATTATGAACTGCTTTTCGGATTCTAAAGGTCCCACAATGATATATTTAGAGGATAAGGTGATAAGGGTTCGAAATATACTCATCCAATAGGTTTTTGACAAGTTTAAGCCTTAGATTTTACATTATCATTTCATTTTATTTAAATCGTTAATTAATGAGGTAATCGCTGCATCATCATGGTGTCATAAATAATTTAATTTATTTAAAGTCTAAAAATTATAAAAAAAACTATCATGATGTAGGAAATATTTTTAGCTTTCCAATTAATATTTATAGTCTAAAATATGACTTCTATAACCCCTTATAAAAATTGTTTTAGTAAAACAACACATGTTTGTGACAATTTTATTTTTACTTTAAATAAAAAGTTATTAATGTCATTTTCTTACCCATGTGGCTCCATGGGGTCCCCATGTTGACCAATGGATTGTATTGGTCAGCCATGACCCATCCAATAAGGGTAGGAAAAGTTTAAGGGTATTTTCATATTTTAATAATTTCATTTTTACCTTAAATTTCACTAATTACCTTTAATCACGATTAATTAAACTTAAAAGTTACTATTCACGAAAAAATTATTTTAATCCCATTTATCCAAATTTTACTTCCTAATGACAACCATGTGTGTCGGATTTTTGAAAATAAAATCACAGAAGTGGTAATGTTTCATTTAAATGAAAAATTAGTTTTTTAACTACCACTTAGTGGTTTCACTATTCATCAAAAATTGATGTTTTTCAGAACAATGCCAAAATTTCACCCTAAGATATAATTGATATTACGAATTAAAAAATGATGTCTATTTTACAAAATTAAAAAAATATAAGTTGCATTAATTAATTTTATAATTAATCCCCTCTGTCACAACAAATAGCATGTTTTTAAGAAACAATATATATCAAAAGATTGACAATTGTTTATGTCAAATTTCAAAGTGAAGTTAATTATAATGAAAACCATTGGATAAATTGGTAAAAATATATTCTAATTATACTTTAAAACCACTCAATAGTATAATTTATCACTATAAATTATTTTGATTAAAAAAGTTGTATTTAAGTATTTTTCTATATTCAATAAAAATTGGAAGTTCTCAGAAAATTACAAAAAATTTAACTTAGGATAATTTTGATATTCCGAATACAAAAATGATGTCCATTTTGAAATATAAAATTAATATAATTTCAAAAAGTGAGTATTACTATTCATAACATCTACTTTGATTGGTCGCGGTGTGTTAGAAATTGAGGATGCGTACGACACACGCTGGTCTATTATTCAAAGGGAAGCGTACCATGGAAGCTTGGGGTGTTACAGAAATGGCCATTATTATCTTAGTCGAACAATTATTGATACAGAAACTCAGTATTCAAGGATTTAAAAGTGCTACCTGGCATTAATCATGGTAGTTCAGATGTTGAGGCACTACCTGCCACATAACAAGGTCCAATTGATGTCTCATAATAATCCACTCATATTTATCATCAGTCATACTATAATTAATGGACGTCTGGCACGAAGGGTAGTTATTTTGCAACAGTTTGATATCCATTTTGTACCTCAAAAGGAAATAAAAGGAAAATCTCTTGTCGACTTCCTTACTGAGCATCCTTCAAGGATGATACATCATTTAATACTGAGTATCCTGATGAAGAGGTACTCCCTATTCATGATAAATTCCAATAATGGGAAATGTATTATGATGGTGCTTCCAGAAGTCCAACCGGAAAGAGAATGGAAAACCCTAAACTCAATAAGATT
Organism: Viscum album; assembly: GCA_963277665.1. Classification (NCBI taxonomy): domain Eukaryota; kingdom Viridiplantae; phylum Streptophyta; class Magnoliopsida; order Santalales; family Viscaceae; genus Viscum; species Viscum album. Next base: position 1,976,334,045 of record OY728133.1, read on the forward strand.
GGATGAGGAATTGTTCTTATTTCCTCAAAAAAGAGAATATTTCCTTATTCATTCCTATTATCGGAAGGTGATACCAACAATGAAGAAAAATATCAAGCTCTCATTGTAGGTTTGGAATTGGCACTTTAGGTGAAAATGGATCATTTAATAATAAATGGTGATTCATAATTGGTAATCAAACTAATTAAAGGGGAATAGTCTGTCAGAATATAAGATTTAATTATTTTGTGTGATTACATCAGAGGGTTAATGACTAAATTTCCATCATAGAGGAAATTTTCTTATGTTCTTCTATAACAAAATGCTCAACAATATGCATTGGGTAACGCAGCTACAGCCCTTGAAGATCCAAACCTAGGTGAGACAGTTATCAGTAAAACCCATTTCTGTGTGGTCTCACCTTTTGTTCAAACTAGAATTGAGGAAAATAATGAAAATTTTTCTATTTCTGAACCATATTGTCATACCATGGTATGGAGAAAATGCATCAAGGAATATCTTCAAAATTGGGTACTTCAACCAGATAGGGCTATGAAACAACAGATCCAGTGATGAGCAGCCAATTTTACTCTTTACAATAGTCTAGACCACCAAATGTCCTTTACAAGCGTGGCATTGGTGGAATTCACTTCAGATTTATTGATGGAGAAGAGACCGCTACGACCATGAATTATGTATATTTCAGAGCTTGTGGTACCCACCAATATAGGCACATACTCTATGATCAGATCTGAAGGCTTAGATACTATTGGCCTTCATTGATGCTGGATTTAACAGATTTCACTAAAAAAATTCATCCATGTCAAGTGAATTCCAACTTCATTCATCAACCCCCTGAGTTTCTACAAACATCTAAATACTATTGGCCATTTTCCACATGGGTAATGGATGTAGGAGGGCCTTATCCATTGTCCATGTCTAAGAAGTTCAAGTATATTCTCACTGATACTAACTTCTTATCTAAATGGGGTGGGGAAATTCCTCTCAAGGATGTTAGACCCAAGAGCATTGTTAGTTTTTTCAATGTAAACATCATCACCAGATTTGGATTCCCTCATACTATTTTGATAGACAAAGGCACCATTTTTTTATTCTGAAGTAAAAAAGATATATCAGGAACATAATATCAAGTCCAACCATTAATCTCGCTATCATGTTGAAGAAAATTGATAGATAGAGGCCTTATGTAAGACCCAATAGGATATACTAGAGAAGATGGTGAATAATGATAAGAAATCAGGGCCTGATAAACCTTTGAATGCATTATGGGATTATCAGACAACTCCATGAACTTGTACCCAAGTAACTCCTTAGTCATTGGTATATAGAACTAAAGTAGATTTTCCAATTCAAATACAATTCCCTTCACATAGAGTTGCAATATGTGATCTGTTTTCTACAGATGAAAGATCTAAGAAATAGTTCAATGAGTAGGAAAGAATATATGGGTAGAGATTTCATACATTGCATCATTTAGAAGTCTATCAGAATATAATATCATGAGCATTTAATAAGGAAGGTCACCTTCATTGATTCCTTCATGTAGAATAGGTTTTGGTCGTTAGGACTCTAATGATACCATAATAGATACCTCCAAAACATATACCAAATTGGGAAGGACATTATTACATACATAAGGTCTATTCAAATGGATCATATGACTTAATCTCAATGGATAGAGAGCCTATCACAACTCTCACCAATGTCAGATTTTTAAATAAATAATTTTTATAGTTTTTTAAAAATAGTTCTCACTACTAGACTTTAAACTACACAGTACCATGTGCTTGCTGTAAGACATAAAACAACACAAACCCCCCATGTACTAGTAACAATACATTAAACTGCATAACAACTGTCAGTGTCCATGATCCATGATGTTAAAATGTGTATCATTATTTTCCTTTCCCCATGTCAGTAAACTGCATGTCATCATTTTTACATCTATCATTATATCTATTTGGCGTTAGGAGCTTCCTTAAGAAAATATCATTGACATCATCACTACTCCTTAGTATTACATGAGAACCACTCATTCCTTGGTCTAAGTCTTATATAAATAGAGACCATGTTTCGAGAACAATGTTTGGATTGATTATCATTTTCAATATGATATGTAGAGATGCCTAAATCACAAATTTTGGGCCCAATAACAATAAAAAAATCATCTATTTTCTTTTCTCCTCTTTTATATGAATCAGATTTATACCGAGTGTTTTATAATGATATATGATTTAGTCCTTATACCATTTTATGTCTTATGATTTACAGTTCTCTCAGAACATGCAAAAATCCCCCATTCTTCTTGTCAAACACTCTTTTCATGAGGAATGATTGTTTAAATTACTATGTACGGCTTGATTTTCATTTATTTATAGATATGTAGAGCTACCTCGATCTCTAATCTTGGGCCTAGTGGTGATAATAAAACACCCTTATTTCTTGTATAAGAATCATATCTACGTAGAGAATGTTTTAAGAACCATGTATGACTTAATTCTTTCGCCAACAAGTCATATTGTGAAACTTCTGTTTATCCCTTAATCCAATTACAATAAGTCTTTCCTTTCATATTGATTCATTTTCATACTTAGCTAAAGATTTTAAACTATATGGAATTCTAATACCCCAATCCTTTATCTATGTCACCTTTTTATTACAGAAAAACCCATACTACTCCTTGTTTCTCACACTGATCATAGATCAAGTGAGCTTATGAATTTGGTAAATGGATTCTTTATAGAAATAAGGTGTCTCAATATATTATGGGATTATTAATGTCTTCACTACATGACTTAAAACTGCACAGTATAATGTTATTATTGCATGACTTTAAACTAAATATCGTAATATTCATTCAGAGGAAACAAAGAATGTCCTGATTTTAAATATGAGTCAGATCTATGTAAATGACATAAAACTCATCGTCAATATTCTTCCAAATCTTTCTGATATGAATTAGGAATACCCCCATGCATATTTCACACTCTTTATCTTGAATATTTACTGACCCTCATCACCTTTCTTATGGTTTTTGGTGACAGAGTTTCTAATACTAAGAGAACTTTTTCCTGACTATGCACCACGTGCCCTTAGGCGACCTTGCATAATTTGCCTACATAACAGGCATGTCAGTCCAAATATGCCACTTTGTGGCTATGCAGCATATTACCATGTTGGATCTGCATAATAAAACCCCCATAACAGGTTTTCCAAAATATGGTAACATAATTCCTGGTTATAGTATCATTATCCCTTTTAATCATTGATGAAAATAGATAAGAATTTGTATTTTAAAAAATTCATTCAATTATACTTGTATAATTATCTTTCTCACAATCTAAAAGTCTTCAAGACCATGGTTTACGCATTTCCCTCACCATGTGTTCTACGAACTACTAAATAACCTTGAAATCACGTGGACACATGTTATATATTGTTACCATTTCTGGTCCAAATTGTATGATATAAATTATCATACACCCTACCACTTATGTTTGGGTCAAACCATTGTAAAAGTATCATTCCTGCAATTCTTTGGGCACACTTGGTTGGAAATAATCCGTCCATATTAGGTACATTTATCCATAAATCAAACTATGTGCTTTAGAAAATCTGAAACCCCATTAACATTAATCAACTTTTAGAAATGAAATGTTAGACTTCTAAGAGATATTTTGCTTCAATATACAGCACGTTCCCTTAGGCGGCCTTGCATAAGTTTCCTACATAAAATGCCTATCAGTAAAAAGATGCCACTATATGGCTATGCAACATATTCCCATGTTGGCCCTGCATAATACAACCCCCATAATGGGTTTTTCAAATAATGGTAACCTTGTTCTGGTAAATGACTTACTCTTATGATTTTATCTCTTTTCCCATATCGTTCCTCAGTTTCAAAAAAAATCCAAAATCCTAGTTTACAAATTTTCCTTCTATACCTAAATATGATAGTATGTGTCCAAAAAAATATCAATAAATTTGTTGAGTTTTCTCTAACCTTTGGTCAATGATAAAGACCTTAAATTAATTCCACACAACTTCCTCACAACTGGTATTTAAACTATATTTCACAATGTCCTCACTACAAGAATGTAAACTGCACAACACAACATCCTCACTACAAAACATAAAACTGCACAATGGCCATTTTTCTCACTACATGACTTAAAAATGCAAAATATGATATAAAAAATTCCCCTTTATGAAAAATTTTAACGATTACTCATACAGCACATTTGTATAGAGATAGTTTTTCTATTGATGAATTAAGTCATTCCAAAATATCCATTTCATTCATTAAAATCCTTTCCTTGAAAAAAACACCCATTGTGGTCATGAGTCTCCCAAATCATATTTTCCCCTATCTATCAACAATGAAATGTTAAAACATCAATGTTCTCTTTTGTTTGATTATGGATTACATTCCCTTAGGTAGCCTTGAATAACTTCCCTACAAAATAGGTCTGTCAGTCTAATTAAGACACTATATTTCTATGTAGAAAATGCCTACTTATCCCTACATAACCTTGCCCCCAAAATGGGTTTATCAAGTAATGGTAACATTGTTCTTGGAAAAGACTCACCTTATGTTGATACATATTTTAGATTTGGTGACCATAAAAATAATAGCTCAAGATTCCACTAGAAAATATTTAAAGAATAGTTAAGCAATTCTTAGAAACAAATTTTTTTTGGGATCTAATTATGAAATTTATGGTTAAAGTAATTCAGCATTAAATACTAGCCCTTTATAGACCATCATGCATGACAATAAACTACCAATAAAAAAATTCTTGATGCTCAATAGATTAGGAACACGTAAAGGGAACATTAAACAAAAGTCGAGTCCCAGATCACTAAACATACATTTTTGTATGATTTAGGTAATATTGAGAAATACAAAAGTCAAAAGATATGAAATTTTTGGGGTTATAAATTTAACCATAGAAAATATCTAATTATGCTCATTAGGGATATCATATTAATAAGAAAATTTTAGGTACCCCATTCTTGCCAGTATAATAATTATTGTCTATCATAAAAGAGTCATTATCATCATTTACCTTTAATATTACAATCATAGAAAATAGGAATGAAGAAAAATATGATTGAATACAATAGATTTATTATTCATATAAAACTAGAGGGATGTAAGCAAACCGGAGCATCTCGATCATGTTTTAGAATAAATTTTCAACATGAATTTCTATTTGATGGACCACTTCATAAGCTTTATCAGCTACTTGTTGAGGTTGAGACAATATAACAACTCTAAACACCTCTGCTTGATGAAGAGATTCCTTACCAGTTGAAATGGAAGTTATCCACTCTAGTTGGGATTCTCCCAATGTTTGATTCAACTACTCATGTTTGTTATGAACAACTTCCAGCTGCGCTTGACGATATAGAGACTCCTTCGTAGATTCGTTAATTTTTTGGATAATTTCTATTGATTTGTTGTTACGATTTTCCTCTACCTCAAATACAATATCTTGAAACCCTTAAATATTGATAAGTCCTCTAGAGGTTTCAAAAGTTTGTCACAACACATGCTCCTTCTTCTTCTGGTGGTTGTCCCCTTTCATAGAATCATTGTTTGGATGATAATTAAATCCAAAAAATACCAATACAAAAAACAATGCTGGGAGTTTGGAAAACAGGGACAATAATTCATCTAAAGGACTATAATCAATTATGATCTAGATAAGTCTCCATGTCTTCATATGTGCCATGTCAATAGCATATTGTATCTCTAAGTCTGAATCTGAGTCACTACTATGAGGTAAAATGTACTCTGGAAACAGGTCATTTAAAGAGCTTCCAAGTTCTACTTCTCATGGAAAATTAGAAGCTTCTCCTTATGATATAGGAGCTTCCAAACCTAAATGATAAATCAAGTTCATTTCCAATTTCAAATAGAAGAAACAGATATGATTCAGACAGTTGATTATATTTACCCAACAATAAGTCACCTACTTGATTGGATTCATCTCCCGTATTCTCAACATTAATGATATGAATAGATGGTTCTTGAGAAGGGACATTTTATTGAGTTTTATCATTTGTTATATTTGAAGGCACTAGAGATTCTCTTGATGGAGGTTCCTCTAGATGTATTTGTCCAGTTCAAATAGAATTATAGAGTCGGATACCCCATTCCTAAAGAGCCTTTGCAAAACTTTCTACAGATAAAGCTGCATAATGTTAACTTTTGATGTAAAGAATCAAATAAAGTCGAATAAATATGTATGGAAAATGGAATAATAAGGACTTAAGTATTTGGAATTACTCATGAAAATCCCCAAATTCTTTGATGATACCTTGAAAATCAATATTTGGTTTAAGGGATTTCACCATTTCAGTATATACAACTTCGAATGTTATGGCATTCACACCATTTAAGGAATACAAAAAATTTTGGCTGATGCATAAATTGTCTCCGATGATGCTGTATTCAATTGATTATTCATTTGGTATAGTATCCTCATGTCTTTCCATGTGTTGGTCAACATCTGTATTTGTCTCGGATTGCACTGGGTCTTTATTCATTTCTTCTAAAGCTATAATAATTTCAGTGTTGATTATTTTGGATCCATTGAGAAACGAAACTGTGGAATGTATTTATTCTTAACATGGATTTCCTCTCACTTAGTAGATCCAGGAGCAGGTATAGTTGAATATTTTGGAAAATTTTCTACTGAAATTGAAGATTCGTCAACATGAACTAGGGTTTCCCCTGGGGTTTCTTTTTCTTGCCTCAAAGAATCAGCTCATAATCCTTTGAGAGAGGATAGAGACATAGATTTTACAATAAGATAAAAACATGGTTACTAGGTTGTATTGTGAAAATTATGTTCCCTAAGAATAATAAAAATACATACTCCTTCGGTGAACACTTCAGATCAATCTCATTTTTCTCTTGAATTTTTTATCAAAATCTTGGGTAGAGATTGAAACACTCATTTTAGTAGGAGAAACATGAGTTAATGGTTTGGGATTATCCATAACCATTACACAAGTCATAATTCATTCTCCTGGAGAATGTTCTAGTGACCTTGTAGGATCATTCATTGCGTCAACAGGAGAGCCTGCAGGGCCAAAATTAGTTGATTTGAAAATGGGTCTAGAAATTACTTCCCTAAATTCATGTTGCACAAATATATATTCATCAATACTAATGATGATAAATGAAAAAGAAGAGTTGTGAAAAAATAAAATGGGAAATGAATTCTCAGTATTAACATAAATATCTCACTCTTCCTTAGAGTCCATAATTACCACTTCAAGTACTCCTAAGTCCAACATATAAGATACTTATTTAGAGGCTGGTATTTGTTCATAAGTTTCATATATAATAGCATCCGGCTATGTAATATAATTCTATACTTCATCCAAGTTATTTTCCAGATTACAATTAGAAGGTTCATTGATGTCACCAATTTCTGGTATTCGAATACCATGCTGGATAAATTCCCATGCATCCTTAAGATCATGAGTTACACCCTTCCAATGATGAATGGATGAAATTCAAACATAATTCAATCCGGGTATGGTTGATTTTGGTTGAGATTCAATGGCTTCTAAATGGTGAACTTCTTCATGACTCCTTTCTTCCAGACTCTCTATTGATGGAATAAGAATCTCTGTTTGATGGTGATGACTAGACCGCCTTGACGTTGGAGGTATTGCTTCTGTAACATTGGTATTCTTATTATACTCCTACAAAGATGTTATGAGGGCTCTGAAACCTACAAAACATCTCTATTATCCCAGGACGTGGATTTCATACCACGATTTCCATGTGCAACAGTCATTTTAGGCACCACTTGATATATTCTTTTTGTCAAAGCCCCTTGAAGATATGAAGAGGCCTATGCTTTGGCATACCTTTCTTCCAATAAAATAGATGCATCTGATGGAGGTAGCGTAATTGACAGTTTGGATACCTCTAAAGCCATTAGGATCTATAATTGTCAGGATAACATTAGGTGTATCTCCTATTTGACACACATGGGTGGGAAAGTGTTTGATTGTTGAAGGCATATCAACTAGTGAGAAAAACTATAGGGGATGTAAGCCTCACAGATAATTTTACCACCAATCCTGGTAGATAATACGCCATCCCTGAATTCCATTATATAAGATCTTAGCTAATAATTCTTTTCATTACCATCATCAATAAATGCTCCAACTAGTGGGTTACTAAAAAGAAAGAAGTTGATTTCTCCTAATACATTCAGTTCCATTAGGACCATATCAAGTCACTTGTTTAGACGAAGAATACCATAAACATTCTGTAATAATGTGTTGAATCGACCATTGAGAACTCTAACTGAATTCAACACTAATAATGATGAAAAATGTGCTGCAATCTCACCCCAAAACACTTGGAATGGGCCAGTAATTCTAATTGGTGCCTTTCTATTATGTAAATGCAGCAGAAGATGGTAAATTCTTTCTAATACATGGGTTGCATACCCAATATACATCCCTTCTACCAATATAGCCGCAATAATAGAAGTCACTGATCTCACCCCACCCCAGATTCACATACTAGATGCAAATAAATGATTATCCACATAGCAAGGAAGGTAGTTATGAGTACTTCTTCATCTGTATCGGGTATCACTTTATAGCCCTAGTGCTTATAGTCACCCCTTTCCAGCATAGGCCAATATGTTCCTACACATCCCCAGTGATCTGTAGAAGGAAAAATAACAGGGCGTCCATATGTTGGACCTTTCTCTATTGTTGGTTCAATGAAAGCTTCCATCAACACATTGGCAGGGATATGTTTCTTGTCTTTGGGTAAATTATTCACTATCATAAATAATTCATGGGAAAATAGTGCTGTTCTAGTAGCATCACCCCATGTTGTTGCAGGTGGAATGAATCCATCATAAATTTCCCCATGAAAATTAATCCCAAACATTTTGGAAAATATCTAAAAGACTAATACGAACTTCCTCATGCTTCAAATGAAAGGAATTCGTTTGTGTACTGCAATGGCTCAGTAATTCAGGATTGAAATCGTTTTTATAAACCTATGTTTTCCCGATCCAACCAGCTTCGTAGATATGAACATCTAAAAACTCCTTCCTGAATTCTACACATGCTGATGTACCTAGAATGCCCACATCCACTTGGGTTTGATGCCCCCTCCATAGTGAAGATCCTAGTCTTCCTTCCAACCGTTATATCGATCTATTTGAGAAGCCTGAAAAGTGGAATCATAGCAATGTAGTCTTGGATCTACAACATGATCCTTCATATTTGGAGTGCAACCACTATGATGAAGGATGAAACTAATAGTGAATTTTTTTTCTTATACTGGAACTCCCCTTGCACTAATATTCATGCAGTTGTAGTTGGATTATTGAAGAAACCAATTCATTGGAAACTATTTCATAACAGATAAAACATGGGAGTCTTGAAAAAGCTCATGCCTGTACCAGTGTAAGTACGGACTTTGTGGATAATCAAGCTGCTACAATTTTGCCATAACCCTGGAAGATTACATTCAACAACATCATAGTGGTCTGGTCTGATGATCTTCATCATTTAATTTTAACATGCCTTAGCTTCATCAGCATGGGTCATCAAATATGTCATTTTTTCTTGCAAAATAGTTACAAAACTTCCACTATTTAGGATTTATTTTTTAAAGAGATAAATCAAAAATATGGTTTGAACCAATGATGGTTTATGCCGCTCTCGCTACGGTGTATCCCTTTCCTGCTCGAGATTTCTTCAACAGGCTTTGATCGGCTCTCGATAATGGTAGGATTTGATCCTGAATGGGAGATCTCCCCTGAAGCTGCAAAGCCCGGGCCGAATCAAGACAAATTTACCCAGGATGAAATACCCATGGGGATGTGCTTTCTAGAAGTGCTTAAAGGAGTCGAATGTTGCAACCCTATCGCGACGAAGCTTCCTCTCTTCAGAAAGATTGATGATGGAATATTTTCGGTCGATGCTGATCCTGATCCTCTTCAGCAACACATGCAGCTCTACAAATTTTCGCTCATGGGTCTAATCTAATAACTCAAGGGAGACATGTCATATTCGAACCCGGATCTCAAAATGAGAATCTCTCATATTTTGGGGATAAATGATTGGAAATTGGTCCCACTCGGAAAATTTTATTTTCACAGGCTTCTGAAATCCCAATCTGACCTCGATCGAGTACGGAGATATGGAAATCTGCATCTCAAGCCGGGTGTTCTTTGCATATTGGACTGGTATTATGCCTTCAACTTGAACACTGAAAAGAACAACATAGTCCAGATATGGGTGCAACTTCATGGCCTCAACTGGTATTTCTGTCACCTAAAAATCCTCAATGACATCGCCTTTGTATTGGTGCGCCACTAAAAATTGACCCTCGTACATTTAATGCTGAGATGAGACTCTATGTGAGCATGATGGTCGAGGACGACATAGAATCTAAGCTCCCAGAAATAATCGTCTTCAGTGGAAACGAATTCAAGACGGAGGTTCAGGTTGAATGGAAAGGAATGCCACCCTATTGCGAATACTGTAAAATTGTGGGACACTCGCTTCTGAAATTCCGGGTAGTCAAGATCCAGGTCGCTCCTAAAAATAATATGGATGGAATGTTGGGAAACAAGAGAAGAAAATCAAAGACACTACCTCTAGCAAACCTGAACCAGTGAAAAAAACTTCGGAAGTCTGGGTGAAGGGTTTGAGCTTTCCGGGTGAGAACTCGGGTATCACCTAGGCTGATCAAGTGGTGGAAAAGGAAAATGAGATTATTGATCTAATAATTTTTGAAGACATTAAGAATTTAGTCCTGGATGTCTCGTACCATCCTTTCCATGAAGAACCTCAGACTGAACCAATGGTCCCTGACGTCTAGCTGCATCCTACTCCTGCAGATATCTCTGAATAGGATCCCACACCAATGGCCTCGGTGGCAACAGATGCTCCTCCTGCACATCAGGTTGAGATTATTAATGTTGCTTCTGACCACCAAGAGGCTCCTTCTCCTTATCGATAAGTCCAGGTGGGGAAATCTGGTTTGATTTCATCCAATGCTTCAATTTCACCAATTAATACACACATGGCAGTGTTCACACAACAAAATATTGCTTTACCCACTGTCATCACTTTGAGCCAAAAATTGAACGTAATAAACTCAAAAATCTCTCCCAATGAATTTTCTATGGAAATTGGAAAACATGTGTCTCTTGTTCGGTCTATTTTACCCCAGAACATGGGATGTTTATTGGAAGATACGGGTGATTCTTTGAACAAATCCTTGTCCCATGAACCCCCTAAAATTTTAAAACCATGCTTATTTCCAAATCCTTCTAACACCTTGTCTGATCCTTTTATGAGTAATCAGGTACACAAGACTCCACTGGCCTACTATTCAAATAATAGAAGGTCAAAGAGGAATAAAGGCTCTAGTGGATCTAAGAAGAAAAAGGGTAACTACTAATCAAAACACAAGTATTAATGGATTTTGTATTCGGGATTTGTCAATGAATAGCTAACGCTGAAACGCTATCTGTCTTGAAAAGGATTTTGATGAAACATAAACCAAATTTTTTTCTATTCCTAAACCTAAGATTAATTTCTCCTTGAATTTTATGCATTTATTTTATATTGGTTATAATTTCCTTGATGCTTGCAAGAATGACAATGATATTGACTCCCTTTGGGTTTTTTCCACTCCTCTCTTAGAGATGTTTCTGTTTACAATATTTCTAATCAAATTCTTACATTACATTTTTATTACAACAATCTACACTACTTTTGCACCATGGTTTATACCGAGAATAGATACCAGGATCGTCGACCCCTCTGCAAGACCACTCAAACTTTGCTGGCTCTATCCAGGAGACCTGGCTAATTATTGGTGACTTTAATTCCATTATCTCTCAGGGTGAGAAAATTGGTCCTCACTCCCCAATTTGAACTAGAGAATTTAGAACCCCAGTTGAAATCTGTAGCCTTATTGAAATCAACCTCTCATGGGACAAATTCACATGGTACCGAAGACACTACTACAAAATGGTTTCTAGTAAACTTGATAGGGACTTTGATAACATGTCAACCTTGGATTTCTGAGACATAATTTCCGGCACCACTTTCACGAAAATGAACTCGCACCACCACCCCCTCCTTGTTAGTCTCTTATCCATAAATGAAAAACACATTATTCCATTCAAATTTAATAATGCTTGGTCTGAGAATTTGGAATTCTCTAATCTCATTAAAAATGGTTTGATGTCTATGAATAATCACTCTGATGATTTTTCATGTGTCACTATAGAAAAAACTCCTCAAGCACTATCATAAGGGTTGGTGTAAATCTAAATTTAACCAAATGTACATTGAGATAGCCTCTCTTGAAAATGAACTAAATCGAATCCAATACGTCTCGAATCATGATGATTTTTCCTCTGATCCCCTGAGTGAGCTGAACATTTCCTTGAAACTCAAATCTCTTCTAATCCACAAGAAAAATGTGCGTTAACAGAATTTCAAAACCAAATGGATCTCTGATTGTGATAGGAACACTAAATTTTACAATGCTCTTCAAAGAAATAGGAAAACATGCTGCCCATTTTCTTTTCTTAAAGATAATGACACACTTTTTGAATCTAATGAAGCCATTTCCTACCACGTGGTCTCCTACTTTCATAACACTTTTAATGGACCTAATATCAATAAAGATCTCATTCCTCATATAATTCAGAATTTTATCAATGAGCATGATATCCTCTTCCATTTAGGCACCCCGATGGACCATGAAATAAAATATACTATCTTCATCTTTAACTCTCATTATTCCCCTGGGCCTAATGGCTTCAATAATGGTTTCATTCAACATCATTTTGAGATAGATCACATGGATGTTTGCAAGCTGGTTTGACACTTCTTCACTAATGGAGTTCTTCCATACGACCTTAATGCTCAATTCCTGACTCTCATCGCAAAAGTGGATAATGATGCTAAGCTACACCACTTTTGCCCCATTTTTCTCTTCAACTCTCTCTATAAAATAATTACAAAACTCATTGCTAATAAGCTTTCACCATTATGTAAAAATATCCTTTATTGGAATCAATTTGGGTTCATCAAGGGTAGATCCATTCAAGATCGCATTTGCACTGCCTTAGAATGCATTACCTATCTAAATAAAAAGTCCAGAGGAGGGAATATGACAATTCAATATGATATTAAAAAATCCTTTGACACCATTGATTGTAACATTATATTCAACATCATTAAGGATTTTGGATTCAATTAAACCTTTATTAGAAGAATAGATTACCTCTTCAACTCGGATTTTATTTCCAACCTTGTTAATGGGTCTCCTAAGGGATACATAAAATGATCAAAAAGAGTGTGGCAAGGTGATCCCCTTTCTGCGATCCTCTTTTCCATCACAGATGATTACTTCAGTAGGTATATTTCCTCTCTTGTACACCAAAGCAAGCTCAAACCCATTCAAGCTGTAAAAAATCCTTCTTTTCTGACCCAACTCCTATATTATGATTACATCATTCTGTTCCTTAATGGGGGTAGAAAAAATATCCTTAATCTTAAAAAATACATGTCCCACAATGAAGAGGTCTCTGGACAATCATTTAGCTAGAATAAATCCTCTATATATTTCAGAAAAGCTTTTCCCCTTTCTAGAAAAGGTTTTATCATTGAATGTATTGGCATCCAGGAGGGATCCATCCCTTTTACCTATCTTGGAGTTCCTCTATTCTAGGGTAGGACTGAGCCTATATACATTAATACAGTCATGGACCAAGTGACTAAACAACTTACCTCATGGAAAGGGAAATCCCTTTCCATGGCTGGCAGGATCTACCTCGTGAAATCCACTATTATATCCAAAATGGTTTACCCCCTATTGATTTACAAATGGCCCAATAGTCTTATTAAAAAATAAATGGCTAGATAATTTTTTTTGGATTAGTAGCATTCTTGAAAGAAAGCTTGTTACTCTCCCTTGGTCGACATGTTCCAAACCCCTTGAAAACGGTTGTCTTAGCATTACAAATATTTAATTTTTTAATGAGTCTCTCCAAGATATGCTCACTTAGAGGTTGATAAAAAACAAATATGACTCCATAACCTTCCATCGTAATAAGATCCTGCAAAAACTCAAAATGGGTCAATCTAGTTACCTCAATTCTTCCCTCTGGCCATCCATTCGAAATGTCTTTACTGAAATCACACATTACTCAAGATGGATGACTAGTTCAGATTCCACTATAAATTTATTACTTGATAACTGGACTGGTACCTCGCTCATCTCCATGCATTCTCCAGATAACTCTCTAGATAACACCAATCACACCATAAATTAGGTTATGTACTCTAGTACAACCAATCTCCCTGGTCACATTAAGCATGTTGTGGACAATTATCCCCTTATAAATGGGGATGATCTCCTTACTTAGAAGACATCTCATAATGTTATTTTAGACTCCAAAAACTTCTACCATTATTGTTTCAGTAATTCTTACCCCATTTTCTCAAGCTTGATGTTTTTTGACAAACCCTGGATTAATCCTTCAATGCTTAACCTTGTCTGGCGCATTTCCCAAAATCGCATTCCTATAGAGGTTTGTCTTTAGATTTTTGGTGTTCAGTTATGCTCTAAACGTAAATTATGCCACCAAAATAGGGAGGAAACTAATCACCTTTTCTTATTTTGTGCTACAGCCTCTGCTCTTTGGAATTATTTTACTGACATTTTTGATTGTAGATGGTTATTCGATGACTCTATTTACTCTAAACTAATACATTGTGTGGAACTTGAATCCTATCAGAAAATCAAGAACCTCTTCCTATCCATGATTGTTGAGATTCTACATGTGATATGGTATGATAGAAACACAATAATTTAAAATAATTACTCATTTAATCGTAATGCTGGTTGGATAAGGATCCTTATTTTCATTTGGGAAACTGCCCTGCTTCAGAAAGGACACTGCGAAAACTCGGTTGGGGACTTTATAATTCTCCGACAGCTCACCCTTGATTGCATTTTAACCAAGCCGAATCACTATCATGAGGTGTTCTACCATGCTCTAACTTAGGGATGGAACAAGATCAATGTAGATGGAGCTTCCAAAGGAATCCCGAGTCCTACAGGATGTGGGGCCATTTTTAAAGATTACATTGGTCGATGTCACAGATGCTTCTTTGGAAGCTATGGAATTGCCTCTACCCTAGAAGCAAGAATGATGGCGGAGATTCAAGCCATTGTTTTTGTTAATAAAAAAATATGGAACAAAATCCGGATAGAGAGTGACTCCACCACAATTCTGCATGTTATATGGAATGGGGTGATTCACCTTTCCAGGCCTCTCACTTCCCGATGGATGAACTACCTCAATTCTCTTCTTGAAATTAGATACATTTCAACCCATATGTATCGTGAAAAAAATGGTTGTGGATGTCCTTGCCAACAATGGAGTCAACAAATCCATGACATGGAGTGATACTCTACCGATTAATCTTCTCCCCCACTTCGTAAGAGATTGTAATAAGATACCATCTTTCTAATTCATGTAACCATTCTCTCTCTTATCTTTATTAATAAAAAAATTTCTTGTCCTTTAAAAAAATATTGCAAAGGACACTGATATTTTAGGTCATTCGACGTGGTCTATCATGTAGGTCCTAAAACAAGAAGTCTAGTGTAACCCAATTGATGAACTCCTTTAAGCGAGATCCATCACTTAAATAATATACCTAGATAAAATTTCAAGGAAATTACACGAGAGCACAACATTATGGGGTTGAGTGAACGAGATACTCAATGAGAGACATAAAAATCTGAAATGTAAAGGTGAATAAATTTACAAAGGAAGAGGCCTATTTATAGACAAATGAGGACCTACACACCAGAACTACGCATAAAATCTACACGGGATATCTGCATGGGGTACCTACGCGGCAAGCCTACACTGTTCAACAATTGATCCATAGTCATTATCCACACAAGTTCAACATAGGACCCGACCCTCTTTTTATTTTTGGATCCAATCATGAGGGGGGGGGGGCTTTTGATGATACTACATAAGAAAAAAAAACTATGAAGAGATATCCAGATATTTCAGATCCCTAGGCCAGGTTCCAAAAGATAAAAATGGAAATCAAAACACTCTTAATGAACATCACAATGTACAAGCTTTATAGGCCTATGCAGTAGAACTGCGTGACTGCACTCCACGACAGAGCTGGGCGACTGACCTCTGAGGCAGAGTTGTGTGGTGGAATATGTTTTTGCACCTACTTGGAGCACCTACGTGCAGAGCTAGATCGTACACCTACGCGAGCAACATTTCTTCAACCATGCTTCATCTATTTCTATAAATAGATCCCTTGGGATCCCCATTTCAGTACTGAAAAAATTGAAAAGACCCTCTGAAGCTCCAATTGCATATCTTTTTCTCGTAGATCCCTCAAATTGCCTCAGGTAGCTCTCTAAACCACGAGAGAAGAGATAAATAAATGGTATAATCATGGTTTGATAGTATTTTTCCAAATTTTACATAGGTTTGGTTATCCTGTGTAAAACATATTCTTCAATCATCATTCATACCGATGCGGTATACCTGTACTCCATACCTGCGTGATATACATGCGTGTCATACCTGTGTGGTATGCCTACCCGGTACATCAATGTAGGGTAACTACGCGGCATACATGAGCGAGGGATCTACACGACCATCTCAAGTACCTTTTTTTTATAAATCCATTCATGGAAAGATATACCTTTCCTTGGTTCCTTATCTAAAAGGGATGATGTTGAAACCTCCACCAAAACCTCCTGACATATCAATCCATTGGGAAAGGCACATCAACGAGTCTCCTATTTCGGTTTGTTTTTCTGCAGTAAGAGGTTTCCCACATTTTTTAGAAAATGGGTTTAGGATTCATTGGATGTATGTGGGTTTTTATATCCATAGACACATGGAAATTTCTCCTAGAAATAGTTTTGGGATGTTCCTAGTTTGGATGAGGGTTGGGTCATGTCCTCTCATTTCTCAAAGAGGTGACTCGGAACCTCAATCTCCGGTAGGGAAGGTACAGTTCTTGCTTACTTTTCCTTTTTCCTACTAGGATCAATTTTAGGGAAGCCATCCTAGTGTAAGCCCCCTCAGCTTTATCCCTTCCTCCTTACATTGGACACTGGCCCATTGTTAATTGAAGAGATGGAATGATCGTCACCTCACACTCATCCATGGTCGACGATCCCTCTTCCATCAGAAGAGGAGGAAAAGTGTGAAGTTCTATTATTGAATCATTCACAACCTTTGGTTCTTACACCTAGCAGGACTCATGTGGCCTTAGAGATACATGATGGTTACAACAAGTTCACAAACACTCATTGGAAGGAAGAATTAGAACATTGATTCCCACCATAACTGGGATATGTAGGAAGTTGTCTCAAGGACCAAACTCATTGGGAATTATCCTTATTAATATGCCCCAAATTAAATCAGAAATAATCAAGGTATCCTTTTTAGAAAGTAATTCAATAATCGTCTCTTTGAAATGATTATATTCTCCTATGAGACTTATCTAACTACTTGGGAATTGATTCCCAGCTATATGGGTTATGTTGCAAGCCTCCTTGAGGTTAAAGCCTAACACTTAAAATCAACCCTGTTCTCCTTGGTCTATATTCCAAATATGGTTTGATTTTACTTGGAAATGCATACCCATTCCATGTTCCTCAGTCTGCTTCAGCACAAGTCCCCTAATATGTTTCAACTAAGCATGTTTTTCTTAGAGGTCCTTATCACATGACCTCAAAAGTTATGATGTGTCCTCTTAAGAGACATTGAACAATGAGGGTTCAGATTCCTTTCACAAGGATACATAGGAAGCTCATTTTATGGGCATGATCCCAAGATCAAAGCAAGACTTAATCTCCATAGATGAAAATAAATTCTATAGTGCCCCACCAAGTGGCTTAAAAGCCATTATCATCACGACGATGATTAAAAGAATATCTAATAGGTATATTTGAGGATACCATTGATGGAAAACCTCAAATACACATGGATGTTTCCATTTCATTTATAAACATGAATTCAAATTGATAATTTTAAATTTCAGACATGTTAATAAATGATTGTAAATTCTAAGGGTTACTTATGATATACCGGGTGAATTAATAAGGATTCATGAAGATATCTTAAATTTATAAAGAGATTCTCGAAGTAGAAACTAATTCCCCCCAAAACAGTGTGATGAGTCCGACATACCATCCTCTAGACCAATGCACGTTATAATGTATCATAATGTTCATAATTAATGAACGCCTCTCTTTGGAAGGTAGGCCCCCATTAGATAAAGAATAGTTGGATGTTTCTAGTTCCATAAATAAATCCAATGGAGACTGCCTAGAAATAGTGTTTCTTAAAACAAGAACACATGTTTCATGTAACTAAGAAGTATATATGTTTCACCCTTTTCATATCAGAAATTCATTAGACATAGTAAGTGATGGGTGTGACCTGAAATATCCCCTCGATGTTGTGGTAGGTCTCATGAGACAATCTAGTTTGCGTATTACTCTTCTATTTTTGCTGTCTTTTTTGACGCCTTGATGGTATGTTTAAGATGACCTTCATTATGAACTCCCACATCATAAGATTTTTTAATGATATTCCATGTTATTATTCAAAAAGTGTAATATAAATGTTTATTAATTATATCTCGTGGGATTATTTTATATGGTACTTTTTAATCATTCCATATTATGATCAAAATTATGTTTAAAGAGATTTTGTTATAGTTATACACATTTCCTTACGTTTTTGTCTTATTTACTCATAATATCTTATAATGTATGTTTAACCTTAATGACTATCCGAGATCACCCATTTATTATGTATTATTGTGCCATGATTCCATGATTTTTTAACTAATATTCATGGTTATGTTCTGAGATAAATGTAATTATCAAAGGATTTTCTATATTTTATTTTAGGTGTTGAATTTTAATGTTCTTTTTATGTATGTAATATGTTTTATAATAATGCTAAACTAATCAGTCCTTTGGAACTATAATCTTTTATATATGACAATGTAGTGATGTAATGGTCTAGATCTAGGCTTCTGGGGTTAGTGTTGTTATAGATGGTATTTGGGGAAGAATAAAAACAACGATAGAAACTGGCTTTAGGAATTATATATTATAGAACATAACTAGAAGATAGACATTGAGGGTATGTATAGAAGAATGTCCATTAATTTTGGGAAGGTATATATTATGAGGGTAATTATAGCATTAAATTCCATTATGGATACTATAAGTTGATTTGGTTCTGGAATAGATTTACCAAGGGGTAACAACTCCGACCCGGTGTGTCGGTCCAGACTCGACATGACCTAGTAGATGGAAATAGGCCTTACTATACACATGGTTTGACACTATTGAGGTATATGCTATGGATAATTCATATTTTCATTAGAAACCATTGTGAATGATTTAAAGGTAAATATGTATCCAAATAAACCATTTTAATAATTATGAGATTATCTATGAATACTTTTTTCAATTAATGTTATGTATTTTTCTATTTTTATGATTATACATTATTATGTGATCTGACATAGTGCATTTTTTTTAATTTAGTTATTCCACCTATTAGAAGGAATGTGAACATCACCAATGCATGCAATCAAAATAGTAAAAAGGATCATATCATTTATGGTCTTAATATAATATGTCAATGGAAAACAGTCTCGTAAGGATTCTCATCATATAAGGATATAGTATCATGTGATAACATGACAGGTAAAGAGTACTCAATGTATTATTGATTCAAAGGGAATCCTAAGAATAAAAGTATATCTGGGAAAAATATGGATAAAATGAATAAGGATAATATGTATTTTACCACATGTAATAATTATGGAATGAAACAACCTATTACTTGGTTAAAATGAATGGAAGTTTTAAAAAATTGTGGAGGGAATGGAAAAATTTCATGGGATTGTAAAGATAATAAAATTGTTTCTAATGTAAAATTATTCAACTATATGGAGATGGGACACAACACAAAAAAAGTCCCAATCATCAAGGGAACATACCCCAAAGAAGTCAAGGGATCATGGAGAAGCCTATATTATTGATACCAATGAAGTTGAATGATTAATGTATATATGTTTGGATTCATGAATTATGTTATTTGAGTATTTTATCAATAATTTTCTAGTTTAAATAAATATTTAATATACAAGGATTATAATACTATACTATTTCATTACAGATTTTAGATTGTATGGTACCAAGAAAAGTGACATAGTGAAAATCTAATATTTTTGGAAAATAGATTGTTGATGGAAAAAATGCTTAATATGTTCTTGATATAAAGATAATGATGTCAGAATAAAGAGATGATATATTTTGATAATGTAAATTGGATATACAACCTTCAAAATAATAAATGGTTTTTTAAAAATTTGGATTATTCCATCCTTGATGGAGTTTATAAAAATATTGGATTTATGAATTATATAAATTAACTTATTTTATATATAAGTAACAATGAATAATTCGTGTTTTCAAAAAAAAATTATAATTAAATTTATTACCATGTTTCATGAGAATACACAATGAAGGTACTAATATTTTTGTAATGTGATAAATAGTAACTGCAACATGTTTTGAAAGGATTAATTATAAGTTCATTTTGGAAACAACAACCATTTATGAAACTCTTTAAGTAGATTTTTGGAAATTATTTTAGAGGTTAATGTTTTAGTTCACCCTATAATAGAACTTGTGGTGAGAAATTAAGTAGAAATAGTTAAATACAGAACCAATGTATATGATTTTGTTTATATAAATGTATCAAGTAATTACATTTTTTTATATTCTAATATAGTTAAATAATTCCTCAACTTTTGAAAATTGATATGAAGAATTTTTTTTTAACTAATGTTATTTTAAATCATCACCGATTTATGTCTTTGAGGCCCTAAATATTCCATTGATTAATCATTTGTTTGTGATTGATGACCTCATTAACTCCTAATAAATATTTACCTTTTTCCTCCATGATCATATAACTACTTGCAATAAACATTCCCTTATTCAAAATCCTAGTCTGTATTGTGACCTTAACGTTAACATTTTCTAATTATTAATAATATGTTCTATCAACCATATTTATGATGGGGGTTCTTCAAAAATTTATTTTAAAATTTGAAACTCTTGATTGCTATGATCAAGTATAAATTTCGAGGACAAAATTTATTTAAGGTGGCGAAAATGTATCCTCTTAAGAATTTATAATATTTTTCCTTCAAAATGAACTTAATATGTTATATATATTTTAATTCACACAACACAGAGTTAGATTGTGTTACATGCAAAATAAAATTTCCTCGGTATCTTGTGTGACACACAATACTGATTTTTACATAACAATAGTATATAAAATAATATAATAAATAAAACCTAGATATTATGTTAGATATTATGAATAGTATTAACTGAAATATGAAAATATAATGTTTAGAATGTCAAATTATTAGTTACCAATTTATTAGAATATAAAACATATACCAACTGATTTTAAAGGAAATGATTTATTTTTGTTTCCCCAAAGTAGTTTTATCATAAAAAATAAAATTAAATAAAATTAAAGAATTATATTAATGAAATATATATATTAAAAATTAAATTTTTTTCATATTCATCCAATAGATTTTATAGTCATGTTGTAATGACTAACCCAATTTAATGTATAAATCCTATATTTTTTAAAAGAGTAATCTTGTCACCAATTAATGGAAAACACATTTTGAAACAAACTTTTGACACTTTTATTATTTTTATATGACATAATAAACTTCTTCATTAAATTGAGGATATAAAAAACATACATCGGTTGAATTTTTAGTATA
This sequence comes from Viscum album, assembly GCA_963277665.1. Classification (NCBI taxonomy): domain Eukaryota; kingdom Viridiplantae; phylum Streptophyta; class Magnoliopsida; order Santalales; family Viscaceae; genus Viscum; species Viscum album. The sequence continues at coordinate 1,976,355,981 of OY728133.1, forward strand.
TTTCTATGAAGTTTATTTTTTTTATGAATGGTGAAAAATAATGCATTCTAGTTAAATACTGCATTTTTCTTTTAAAAATTTATTATAATTTAAATTGATTTTCAATGTCACAAAAGATCAATAATATATAAATTAATCCAAATTAGTTCATTTGAATAATTTATATATTCAAATTATATATACAAACTTATTGATCTTTTGAAAATATTTTTTAACCACCTTCTTGCCACATCTACGAGGATAGTGTTAAACTTAATTTAGATACTCATGTGTATTAAATTTAATAAAGCAAACTTAATTTTTTTTAATAAATATGATATAAGATGTATAATAGTATCAACTCCATTTTTTGATATTTTTAATAATGAATTTAGTAAATGTTTATTTACCACGGTTAAGGGATAATTTGGTAAATAAAGGCAAAAATAAAATTATAATATTATAATGTTACCCTAAAACTTGTCCTAGTTTTATGGGAAGATTGTGTTTTGACCAAAATAATCCTTAGGATGAATTTATATTTTTTTTAATACATTCAATAATGAATTTGAAATTTATAATATTTTTTTAATGATTATTTAAAAATGTAGTACTCACATATTTAATAGGTATAAATTTTTTATATAATTATAAAAAATAAAAATTCAAATATAAAGATTAATTTTAATGATAATATTATTATATAAATAATGATAATTTATTTATAATATTTAATTATAATAAAATTAACTTAAATAGAGAGACATTGATGAGCCACAAATTATTTAAATAAACTAATAATCAAATAAATGAAATTAAAAATATTAATTTAATTGTAATTTGAGTGATTTAATGTCATCCATGATTTTTATTGATGTACTGGACAAGATATTAAGGTTTTAGATGTTTTTTTTTGAATTTATGATATTGTTTTCAGTTTTGTATAAGACAAAATAATGAATAGTGTAAAAATTTACAATTAAGATATTTTAAAATAAATAATATTATATTAATTGATATAAGATATCTAAAAAACTAAAATTCAAAGAAATGATTTTAATGTGAATTAAAATGCCATCAATGACTCATTTATTAGTCATTAGTCATTTTTTATTTATTATATTAACCCATAACTTATAAATTATATGATATCATGATAATTGTAAAAGTGGTTAAACAAGTGTTATAATAAAAATATAAAGATTAAGAAAATAATGAAAACTTATCAAAAACATATGGATGAATAATATATGACCCTTATCAAATTATGATCTATTTTATTATGTTTAAGGAATACTTTTCATTGAATATAAATTATATATTATTTAAAGCAATGATAGTTTTAAAATATCACTCTCTTTATATTTAATATCATTTATCTGTCTACATAAGGTAAAAATCAATATATGAACAAAAATGAATGTTTATTTTAAAAATAATCACATTAGCATCGTTATATAATTTTTTTTTTATTTTTAGTAAATATAAAATAACCTTAAATTATTCTCTAATGATAAAATTATATCTCTTTAATTAATATAATTTTTTTTGATAATAATCATGTTTATTTTTAGATACTTTGATGATTCAATTTTTATAACGAATTTAAGAGGTCAATAAGATATATTATAGATGTGTGAAATATTTATATTCGAATTACCACTTTGGATTAATGTATTTTAAGTCAAATTAAATGAATAGTATTAATTTTGATACTAATGATATCGTATTGAATTAATTTATTTTTAATTTTTTTACAAGTCACAAAAATGTTAAATAATTAAAAAGGGATTTTATATGGTTTAAAATTTCATATAATATTCATTTATGGGTTATTTTATGTATTTAAGTATTTAATATTCTTATTATATTTTAATATTTTGAGGATTTCCAAAATTTCCCCTGACCCCTTTAATAAAAGGGAACCTCCTCCCTCACTTCATCACACCACACTGAACCTACTAGAAAGATCAAAACCTGCCTCCTATACAATAAAAATTCTTAGTTATATTATAGAGGTCCTGGTATTCCAAAAATACCAACCCTAGTGTCCCTAAAATGATATCCAAAGGAAGTCCACTTAAGAAGAGGTAATTATTTTAATTATTCATTTTAGTTATTTAATTCTTCTAATTCCAATTCTTTTTTGTTTATATTATAAAATAATAATTCTAATAATATCTATATTTTGATATGATGTAATTATTATGATACAACCATATTCCTCCTTTTAACCATCCTATGAAAAATATATCAATATGCATGTGTACGTACGACATTATGTCACCTTATTATGGGGCAATTCTTCATTCATCAACACATTTTTTGGATGGGTATAATGCTGAATATTATGGATATAAATAATAAATATGAAATTATATTAATTCTATATAATTAATAAACCATCCAATTTCTTACCACATCATCATTAAGAGAATGACACCATCACTCTTGCGTACGTATGATCTACCATCTCCATGATGTGATGCGATTCATTCTTCACAATAAACAGTAAAGAATGATTATGAAAATATATATGATGAGTGAATATAATATTTATGTAAATAATATTATTCATTATGTGAATAAAATATATCCTATGAATAATAAACAATACATAGATGGTTGAACAAAAATAATAAAATCAAGCAGTTAGAACCCGAAACAATGGTAATAAGAAATTCTTATAAAAAATGATATAAAAGGAACATATATGTTATTATAAATATGTATATAGTCTTGGAATAATTTTATATCATATTTTAACCATTATAAATGATTTCAACTTTCCCTCAACTAAGGAAAAGTACAAGTTAAGGGTTAATTACAATGTTTCTTTTTTATTCCATATTTTTTATATACTTGTATCTACTTGGGAGTATTTATCATCCATGTCAGTTTTTCTTAAATGTTTTCCAAAATATTATTATTATTACCCTAATGATTTTTAATGTCTTATTTACATGTGTTGATTTTTAATAATGTGGTTTGAATTGAATATTTTATTTTTTCCGAATGTGATACATAACGAATTGTTCAACGAAAATGGATGTTTTTTTAACTAATACAGCATGAGAGGATTTTCCCAAGATCATGAAACCACCACATTTTAAAGATGCACTTACCAAATTACATGTTTATCTTCAAAGGAGATGATTTATTTTATAAATGGGGGGATTTTAGATGATTTCAACATAAAAAAATATGAATTCTCTAATGAAAATTTTAATTATTTTATTAGATTATATCCATCTATGTCAACATTATTTGATGAATTTATCGTTTTTTAGGTTTATTTCATATGATATAATCTACTGTAATGTATTTAAGGGTTTATATTATGATTTAATTTGGATGTTATATTTTTATTTCATTTATAGTTTATGGTTAATGTATAATCATATAAAATGCAATTTTTTAAATGAATGTTTATGTAGGGTATGTTTCACCCATTTCACATGAGGAATAAATCGGACTTATGATGTGATGCGTGGTGACCACTATAGCCCGTTTATGCATTAGAAGGTATTATGAGACAAACTAGTTTTGTTTTTACATATTTATATATAGTGTCTTGGGTAAATCCTTGAAAATATGTTTATGATGTCTGACATTATGCATTCTTTCATTTTGAGAGGTTTTATTGATATTCCATGTGATCATTTTACTAGTAGAATATCCTTGGTTATGCTTTCTAGATCATGTGATAATTTTATGTTTTATGATTTATTCATTCCATATTATCCTCAAGATTATGTTTAAAGGGATTGTGTTTCAATTATACAACTTTCCTTATGGTTTATTCTTATTTATTCATAATAAGATCCATTGTACTGTTACCCTTAATGAGCATCTGAGATCAACCATTTCATATGTTTTATTTTCCCAGGATTCTATGATATTTATTATGAGTGATATTTTGGGTAAATCTATTAGATTAATTCAATTATAAAATTATTATCTACATTGAATTTTTTGTTTTGAATTGTAATATTTTGTTCATGTATGTAATATATTTTCCAACACTACTAAACTGATAGGTTCTTTGGGATTCGACACTTGTATCTATTATAATGTAATAAATTAATGTACCATCACTAGGATTATAGGGTCTGGGCCATTAGATATGTAATTATAGATAGTTTAGAAGCAACCTTGGTAATGTGATTCAGAAAACATTGATTAGAAAACATATCCCTAGTATTGAATTTGAGGATAATTATAGAAGAGAAAAATATAATTTTGGTAAATTAGAGATTTTGTGGGTATTTGTAGAAAAAAATTCATGTCTAGACACTACAAGTGTACTTGGTTCTAGGATAGATGTACATAGGGGTAACGACTCTGATAGGGTACATCAATATTGACTCAACGTATCCTAGAACGAAATAACGGACCCTACTAAAAATATGGTTTGACACCCTCGGGGGATATTCTTAGGATAATTTAAATTTAAACTTCAGACAATTATGAAGAATTTCAAAGTAAATATGTACCCAAAGAAACCATTTTTATGATTACGAGACTATCTATGCATACATTTTTCAATATATGATAAGAATATTTCTAGTTTTAAGATTATAAATTATGATATAATCTATCATAGTGTATATTTTCATTTAGATATGTCACATAGTATATGGAATGTAAACTACTCTATTTCACGTGATCCAAAGAGTAAGAAGGATCAAATCATTCATGGTTTGATGATAATATTTCAGTGGGAAAAAATATCCCTAGAATTTTCATCATATGTGGGAAAAATATCATGTGATAAAATGAAATGTAAGGAGTAGTAAAAGTAATATAGATTTATATGGAAGCATGATAATAAAAGTATAGAATAGAAAAATATGGATCAAAGGAAGAAATGAAATATGTATTTTCCTACATATAATAATTCTGGAAAGAAACACCCTATACATTCATAAAAGGAAAGGAAGTTTCCTATATGTTTGGAGAGAATGGCCACCCTTGTTGAGAATATAAGGTTAAGAAAAAGGATACTAATGTAAAATGATCCATCTAAAAGGATATGTGACACTACAAAAATGAATGTCCCAAGAATCATGGGAATATTCTTTTGAAGAAGTCAAGGGAACATGGAAAAGGATATATTACTGATACAACTAAAGATAAATGATTAATGTGCTTATATTCAGATTTAATAATTATTTTATTAGATTTTTTTTATCATGGATTTATAGGTTATATGAATTATAGAATATAACGGTATTGTACAATTTTACTATTTCATTATGGATATGAGATTGTATGGTACTATGAAAAGTGACTTAGTAGTAAGTTAATGTTATTTGGAAAATAAATTTTGATAGAAAGACAACCCTTAAAATGATCCTGATTCAGAGACAATTATGTCAAAATAAAGAAAGGATTTATTGGGATAATGTAAATTGGATAGAAGTTAAAACCTTCAAACTGAAAAATGGTTTGTTGAAAAAGTGGTTTATACAATCATTGACTGATTTTATAACATAATTGGATTTTACATTTCATTAGATTCTTATAGAGTGAAATAATTCCTCAACACTAGTAAAAGTATGTGAAGACAAAAAAAATATTAATTTTTTTAGAACTAATGGTATTTTAAATAATCATAGATCTATAGAACTGAGGCCACCAATTTTTCATCGATCTTTCACTTTTTTGTGATTGATGACCTCAATTACTCCCTATAAATATTTAAATTTTTCTTCCATGTATGTATCCATTCCTTCCACTAATGATATCCTATTAGAAATATTATTTTTTTTGGTGACCATCACATTTATTTTTCCTAATTATTATGAATTTGTGTTGTTAAACCTATTTACTATTTGGGTTCACCACTAATATTATTTTCAAATCTAAAACTCTTGATTTCTGAAATCAAGGATAAATTGTGAGAATAATTTTTAAACATAGTGGGTAGAATATGACACCCAAATGATTTCAAAAAAATTATTCCAAAAAAAAATTAGTAAATTTTATATGTTTTAATGAATGAAATACTAAGATATCTTGCGTAACATGCAAGTGAAAATTTCCTCGTTACCTATCATGACACAAAATACAGAGTTTTAGTTAATAATTATATATTATTGCATATAATAAGATAAAACATAGCCATTAAATTAGAGATTTTCAGAATTATTAACTATGATATGAAAGTATAATGCTGATAATATGAAATCATTTGTTACCAGTTAATTAGAAATAAAAATATATACCAATTGATTATAAAAAAATATTTTTATTATCAATTTTCTTAAAGTAGATTTGTCTTAATACATTAAATTAATTACAATTAGTGAGTGAAATTAATGAAATTTATATGTTAAATAGTCAATTGATTATTTTCAGTATTCATCTAATAGATTTTATAGATATACTATAAGAAATAACCAAATATTATGCATAAAAAATATTATTTTTTAAAAGTGTAATTTTATAACCTCTTAATGGAGGAAACATTTTTAATCTAAAATTTGGAACTTATATAATTTTTATATAAAAAAATAGATTTATTATTTTAATGTCAAATATAAAAATTTCATTGGGGTTAATTTTTATTATTTTCAATGAGGAAACATTTTTTTGATGAAGAGTGATAAAATAACATTGAAATTTAAAACTAATTTTTTCATTAATATAATTATAACAAATTAAATTGAATTTAAAAATTATTATATATAAATAATATATATATTAATCCAATTTTTTTCATTTTAATCCTTTTTATATTTAAATTACATATAAAAACTTATTGAACATTTGAACATCTCTTTTACCCACTTCCTTGCCATATCAGCCGAATTAGTGTTAAACTTAATTTAGTCACTTCATTGAATTGAATTTTAAAAAATTTAAATAAAAAGTAGTAATTAGTTTTAAATTTAGATTCAAATTGGATCAACCAAATAGTATGGATATTTTTAATAGTAATATTAGTAAATAATTATTTACCATGGTTAAGGGTTAATCCTGTAATAAAAGGTTTAAAAAATATTTAATTACTATTTAGATACAATAAATTATCTGGTAAGTTCATTGATTGAGTGGTTTTAAAACAAAATAATAATTAGGTTAATATTATAACCATTATAATATATATGTTCAAGAATATTATAATTATAACATTTTCTTTAAAAATAAATTTAAAAAGTCCTATAAAAATTTAAAACAACTATACAATTTTTATTTTAGTATTATGAAAAGATAAATTAGAATATAAAAAATAGAAATATAATATGTTTATATACATCATAATAATTAATTTATAATTTTTTATTATAAATTAATTAACTTAAACGGTGACAAAATTTTGATGTAGTAATTACTTAACTAATTGTAGAATCAAATAAATGATATTAAAATTTATAATGTAAATATAATTTCAGTGAGTTAATACCATAATATATTTTTATTTTTAAATTGAACTTTTTTTTAATGTTTTAGATGTATTTTTTTGAATTTATCATCCAGTTTTTATTTTTCTATAAGATAATATAATGAATAGTGTCAAAATTGACCTTTAAGATATATTGAAATAAATAACATTATATTAAATGTTATAAAAAATTGGAAAACCTAAAATTACTCCAAATAATTGTAATATGTATTAAAATGTCATCAAAGACTAATTTTGTGGTATTTTTTAATTTTAATGTTTTTATATTAACCCATAATGTATAAATTATATGATATCATAGTAATAGTTAAAGGGGTTAAATGTGGGTTAAAACAAAAAGACAAGGATTTAAAAAACAATAAAAACTTATCATAAAATTATTAGATGAAAAATATTAGAACATTATTACATTAGAATCTATTTTCAATTGTTCAATGGACTCTTTCCACTAAAAATAAATTATAAATTATTTAAATAAAATATAGTTGCAATATATCACTCTCTTTGTTTTTGATATATTTTATGAGTCCACATATATTCAAAATCTAGAATTGAAAGAAATTAAATATCTATTTTTATCATAATGTTATTACTTTCCTTATATAATTTTATTTTTAATTTTTTAAAATTATACAATTACCTTAAATTCTTCTTCAATGAAAAATAGTATCTATTTAAATTATTTAAAAATAAAATAAGTTATATTAAAAATAATATGTATGGTGTGTTTTGATCTGTTAATGTGTGTATATAATTTTATTTATTTATAATATTTAATATATATGTGTGAAAGACATATATTTAATTTCCCAATTTATATTAATATATTTGATGTCAAATTAAATGAATAGTATTCAATTTCACAATAATGAAATCTTATCAAATTAATTTATTATTAATTTTTTTAAAAATAAAATATTGTTAAATAATCAAATGGGTAAATAATATGATCAAAGATGAATTCTAATTTTAATTAAAATTTCATATTCAAGTGTTTGGATCTATAATAGTATTTTATATATTAATATTTTGAAGATTTCCAAAAGTGCCCCTCACCTCAATTATAAATCGTCACCTCCTCCCTCACTCTCTCACACAACATTGATCTATATATATCAACCAAAACATGCCCATTTCAACTCCCAACATTCTTAGTTACGTTGTGGAGGTCCAGATATTTTATAAATACCAACCGAAGTGTCTCTATGAGGAGATCTAAAGGAAGACCGCCAAATAATAGGTGATTGTTTTACCGACTCATTTATGTTTTTTTCTTCGTATACATATTATTATTCTTTTTTTCCAGTTATTAAATAATAACTCCAATATAATATATATGTATTGATGCTATTATGATTATCAGAAAACAATATTCCTCTCTTTATCCATCTCATGATAAAACAATATCATATTTCATGCGTATGTATGACTTACTGTCTCCACGCTGGGGTGTAATCTGTTTTTCGTCACCACTTTATTTGGATGGGTATAATTAGGAATGAGATGGATTTATATAATAAATATTAAATTATATTTATTCTATATAATTAATATAACATCCAATTATTTACCACTATATCATTAAAAGAATGATACTGTCATTCATGGCAACATACGACCTACTATTTCTTCAATGTGATGATAATAATTCTCCGCATAAATATTTCATGAACGATTATAAAAATCAATATTATGAGTGAATAAAATATTTTTGAACTCAATATATTTAGGTTTTTTAATAAAATATATCCTTTCCATATGAAACAACATTTACATGATAAAAAAAATATAAGAAATGGAAGTAGTTAACACCCAAAACATTTCAAATAATGATATATTATAAACAAAGCATTATAAGAGGAACATATATGATATTAAAAATATTGAAATATATTTGGTATAATTTAATAACATATTTTAACCATCATACAAGAGGTTATAATACTCTCAACTTATGGAATGTACAAGGTATGTGTTAATTTTGTAATCTCATTTTTATTTGGGATTGTTTATACATAAGTATATACTAGGAAATAATTATCATCCATGTTCATGTTTCCTAAAAATGAATGCCCAAATATTTTTATTGTTATCCTACAATGGTTTAACCAATTATTTAACCATTTTTTAGTATTTATAAAATGGTTTGAGAAGAATGTTTTTACATATTCCAAATGAGGCACTTTATGACTTTTTCAATGGAGGGAAAGTTTCCAAACTTATATGGTGTGAGTGGATTTTCCAACCAGCGTGATAGCTTAACATTTTGATAAATCCCTTAAATTATTACTAGTTTATTTTAAAAGGAAATGTTTTCTTTAATAGTTTCATAATTTTTAATTGATTTCAATGTGTGAAGGGAAATTTCCTATAATTTTTTAATGATTTAAATAGATATTTTTCATCCTTGTCATTATCCTTTGTTTTATTTTTTTCTTATCTGTGGTTGATTACATATGATAAAATATACCATATTTTATTTAAGGGTTTTTGATATGTTTTAATGTTGATGTACTATTTTGATACCATTCATGGTTTATGGGTGAGGTATTAACATTTCCTATGCTAGTTTTAATACAATTTTTTATGGTGGATAGGTTTCACCCTTTTAATATGATGAATGAATTGTACCTATTAAGAGATGGGTTGGGATTTCTATAGCCTCTCGGGGAATCAAAAGTTCTCATTATGGATATTACTTTGGGTTATTACCCATTTAGGAATTGTATATAGGGATATGATTTAAAAGTATGTTTATGATGTCCGATATTATGAATTCACTCATAATGAGATTTATAATTGATATTCCATGAGATTATTCGACTAGTAGAATATCCATGGTTGTTATTTTTAGTTCATGTGATTATTTTATGTGGTATTATTTATTATTACCATAATATGATCAAGATTATTTTTAAGGGGATTTTTTTTGATTTATACATCATGCCTTAAGGTTTATATTTATTTACACATAATAGATTCCACTATACTCTTACCTTCAATGAGCATATGATTTGACACATTTATTATGTTTTATTTACCTTAGATGCCAAGATGAATATTATGACTAATACAAGATTTTATACTCGGAGATTAATAATCTTATCAAAGGATTATCTATGTTGAATTTTATGTTTTGAATTGTACTGTATGGTTTATATAGGTAACGTTTTTACAAGGATTCTAAACAAATCACTCTTTTAGGATTTGAAACATTTATCTATACCAATGTAATAAAGTAATGCTCCTACTCCGGGATTCTAGGGTTAGGGTAGATATATCAATGTAATCATAGAAACTTATCTAGGAGTGTATAAAATTTTCATAATACATAAAAATAATGGTATAAAAGAAGCATAGAAAATAATTTTGATAGAATTCAAGGATATCTTAAAATGTTATCTTAGTTGAATGGGGTTACTACCTGGACTATCATAGTTGTCAACGTTCACTCCTAATACCATCATAGAGAATAAATACCCTTACCAAACTAGGTTCACTCCCCGTTACAGTATTGTCCATCTGATGAAATATAAATATTTTCCCAATTCATTAGAGGGATATATAGATCCCACCCATATCATAAAGAAAATCATAATACTACGTGTCATATGATCATAAAATATTCATTATATCATAAACCATGAATTGAAATGGGTTTAGTTATTTTTTTCTCATTATTTCCTATGGAAAAGTGATAGGTTTCATAATTATTTCATCATTTTATAATATGATGACTTGTGAAAAGAATCATTTTTCATAATCATTTCATTATGGCATGTCCTGTAGAAGAGAAACTAGTTTCATAAACATCATCTCATAACAAACATAAAACATTAAGGGAAATAATAATAATTGTTTCCTTAGATAATATATAAAATAAATATTATTTAATATCAAATTTTGTTATATTATATGGAATTTTTTTTAAATATCACTTGTAACATTTGATGGGGAAAATAACTTTTATTTGAAAATAATATTTTAAACTAAATATCCATCAAATATTTTTAAAAATATTAATAATTAAAAATAAAATCGGAAACTATGAATGTTATATTTAAAAATATGTTAAATCATTTCTTAAATAAAATAAAATTTTCACTTCGAAAAAAAACTTTTTAAAACATAAATAATTTTTAAAGTCCTTTTCTTTGAATATAACCTCGAAAATATATAAAAGAAGCTTTAAAATCATTTAAAAATATTATTAAGGAGAATAATATTTTATGTTTAAAAAAATTGAAAAAATAATACATATTGAAGTTTTTTCCTTAATTCAATATTTAAATCTTTAGTGGAATAATAAAAGAAAAATAATAATCTTAATAGTGGGAAATTCTGTTTCATATGTACATATTAAAATAATAATTATATTCAATTTTATGGTGAAATACAAATGAGAATTGTTTGGAAAAAGACATGATGTTTCATTTAAATTTTTTTAAAAATAATAAATGGGTATCAATTTATTTTAAAAATCAAAGGAGAATTCATGGTTTTTGAAGAAAATAGATATCCAACCAATTAGTGAAATAAATTCAAATTTCATTAAAAACATTTTCCCAATTATTTTATCTAACAAATAGTATAGAAATTTTACTAATAAGTTGAAAATATAACTAAAAGCTAAGGAATAAGAATGTACATGATTTATAGAGATGTAGATCATAAAATTTCCTCCTTCTATCATTAATTATGAACAATCTTGATAAATCATAACAATGTATCACAACACCCTTCCACATTAGTATAATTAAATTGTAAGACAAATTAAAAAATAATATTAAATGAAACATATAATATCATGATAAAAAATGAATTAATGATATTAACTTTCAATGTGTCTATATATACAATCATAAAATTAGATATATGAATAAAATAAAAAATGTCTCAAAGAAGTCAATTTGAGATAAAAATCCCAAACCGCTTTTGTATCTTTTGAACTGTATACCCCATTAAAGTGATATACTATAATAGATATGTAAATCCCATAATTTTCATTATAATAATAATACAAGACATTAATGGGTATTATATACACCATATTAAATAATTAGGTGGTGAATATTTCATATGTATCACAAAAAAATAAAAGTGAGACATAAATCCATTTCTGCTTTAGTATTATTTTAATCATAATCGAAAATAAGGTAAAACGTAGCGCAAAAAATGAATGATCAGGAAAATAATGAAATTCATTATTAAATATGTCAATGTAATAATAAATATGCCACACCAAATAAGCACTTTGTGAATTTTCATATGTCTCCCAGAAATAAATGATAGAATTGAAATATTACACCATATGTCTCGACTTCCATCATACATGTTAGAACCCCCTGTATGATAAATATATTATAGAAACCTGATTATATTTTATTATTTTTACATTTATCATTTACCTATGACATTTTATTACCCATTTATTAACAATTCCTTGTTAAAATTATTTTTGGGTAATAATTGCTTATTTAGTGTTCATTTTGATTTGTTATTTTTCTTCTACTAAAATTTTATAATGGTTTAATAATATCAAAAATTTTATCCATGATATTAATATAATTTATATTCATTATATATGTATTTATAGTTATCCAAACTAATATTGGGAATGAAAATGAAACACACCGTTCATGGAGGTGTTATGCTATATGTATATATGATCATTGTTTCCATTTATCCAATGGAATGAATGAAAGGAAGGTAAATAATAAATAATACATATATAAATATTTTTATGTCCTATATATGACGTATTTTCATTAATCTCATCACTATTACCTTCAACGCAATGAATGAATGAATCACATCGTTGTGTGTGATGGTAGTCCTCCACACACACGAGCGATATTAACGTATTACCATAAAAAGAAAAGTAAGAATGATAACTCAATATGTATAATAGTTTTATAAATACTATACATAATCAATTATTACATCATTATGACCTTCCATGATAGGTGGTAGTAGAAAAAAACATGGCATAAGTTCGTGTGCTGGGAGTCCACCGTACACATGAATGATGATTTCATAACGCATTTTTTGGAAGTGGAGATGGTTGTAGGTAATTAAATTAACATAAAAACTTATAATTATATGTACCATAATTATTTAATTATATAAAAGTGATTTAATAATATTTTATGGGGGTGGAGGGATAAATAAATCAAAATATGCTCATTGAAGAATGTAACCTCCTCTTTAGGTAACATCCTATGGATTGCACCAAAAGGATTCATTGATTGGATATCTGAACAAAATAAGGACTGTAGGATGTGATGAAAAAAGGTGGGAAGTTATTTTTTTAGGTATTGGGTGAACCAGAAAGGTTCTACGGTTTGATGAAGATATGAGATGGGGTGTCCTTTTATAAGTGAGGTGAGTAACACACATGATGTTTCTTTAAAATAAAAAGGTGTCCTATAATTTTCTCATAAAAAAGTCTAAAAAATGGATTTTTATAAATAAAAATACATTATATGGTATAAATATTTCTATAAAATATATTTTTTATAAGACATTCAAAGATCTCAAATGGGCCAGCAACTGTTCAAAAGCACACTAGAACTTCTCAACCTTCTAAAACTTGCCCCTTTTATTGTCAAAGACAACAAAGGAGAATATATAATAGAAAAGTGTAAAAAATATCAATAATATCTAGCCAATCCCAAAAATATATGGATCTAGACCACATTATTTTGATGCTCCCAAGACAATACTACTTGATCCTTATCTAGATCCACTGAAACTCTAACTGTGGAAATCATGTGGACCCAAATCTCTACATCCCGAATCCGATAAATGGAACATTGAAAACATGAAATATAGACATTTATATCTCAAGAAACGGAAACACCCCACAAAATATCGACATGATCATCCTATAATTTTAAATAATCCATGATATCATAAAAAACACAAATAAAAATGATTCCAAAAAGAGGGGTAAGATGAAGTTCATTAACTCCATGAATACTATAGGAGAATTAGTAAGCCCAAATGGTATAACCAAATAATCAAAATGTTTATAATGGATTAAAAATGTGGTCATTGAAACAAACTCTTCTTGAATCCTCTATTGGTGGTACTATATCTCATGTATATTTTGAAAACCAATAATATCCCTTAATATTGTTGGGAAGATATTCAATTATAAGAAACATATATTTATTTATTATAGTCACATGGTAAAATTTAAGATAGTATAAGAAAATTAAGAAGTTTACATATTCCTTCCATGATAATAGAACAATAAAATACAATAGTGATATACTGGGATGGATAATCCCCTTTCCCTCTGGGCGAAAAAGGGTTTATTTATTTTACTTTATAATTTTTAGAGGAATAAAATAAAACAAAAAGTAAATAATGATCATCCTGAGGAGTAGATCAATTGTAAACTCAGTCTATTGATTTGGAAGTTATTCTAAAAAATACTTCAGAAACAGATCTTCATACCTATCCATAAGCACTTGAGGGTTTCTCACTAAACTCTACTCAATGTTATTTAGAAACAACTAGAATTATCGTGACCCGATCCACCAGTGCCCACTTTTCTTGAAGAAAGAAAGTTGTGAAAGCTCTAATCAGTATAGAGGGGCCTACTCCTCACTATTAAGATCCATTGTTAAGCGAGCCAGAACTCCAATAAAGGAAACAAATTCTATCAGAGTTCAAAGAGAGTAGAGCTGGACATTATAGATATAGGAACCACATCCTACTATAGAATAGGGGAGTATCAATATACCTATGAAAATATTCTTGGGGTCCCCCTCCCTAAATTGATATAGCGGTACCATCCCCACTATCACTCTAATGATCTTTCCTTAATCACTTCCATTTTCAAGTATCACCTAAAGACACATCACGCTTGGAACAAATAAAATCTTATCACATATTCTAAAAATAATGATACCATCACATTATACATAAAGAAAACTCAGGATAGGTTAATCACATGAAAAAATATGAGTTCTGAAGAAGGAGATATAGAAGGTAGAAGTTATTGATAGAAGTACACAATGTGTACATGGGGTCACATCGAATATGACCTCACCTCATTTCCTGGGTTTTTTTCTCCCCATGACATGGATTAAGAATCCATTTTATACTACATTCCTTGTACAGTAGGTACATGTAGTGTCTCATCCACCCAAGGCCTACTCGTGTCTCGTTAGCCCATTCCCATTAACGGTGGTAATGCCTATGTACAAGGACATGCATTTGTGACCGTTTACCCTAGTAATGTCCATGTACACACTCATGTAATTCAATAGTACATGACACGATTTTATCATTTGGTAACATGACATGTATATTCCATACATGTCATTAAATTTTTATCTCCACCTGAAAACCAAATCACCCCATCTAGGGGAATACATGTCATATGTTCTTCGGACTACATACTGAATAGTCATGTTTTTCATAGAAACCCAATTTCATCACATTGATGATAGATCCACTATTTCCTCCTCAATTTAAATATATTTATACTATGAAATATTCTATACTTGTATGAATCACAACATTCCATCAATTCCTTACATCTGATAGCTAGAAATTTGGAATATTATTTCCATCATAGGAACCCACCACACAAAATCTTCCTTTATATATCTCAAAGCCCATATCTATCACCTATAAATCATTTTTCCATCATTATCGGACCCAAAATATCAAATCATACCATTATTCACACAATAACCATGAATATGGGGGTTTAATATTTCTCAAAACCCCCCAAAAATGTTTAACTACAACCTATGGGCCAATGATGAAGAATGTGAAGAATAAAAGATGAAAAATATAAAAAATGTTGAGGAATATAATTGGTCTATGCGATCTAGGAAAATGATCATGAACTATGTTATAATGGGGTAGAATCATGGAATAAAAAATTAAATTGGATCCAACAGTTTTACTTACTAAACGTGCTAATGAAAAGAGAGGTTAGTCATAGATCAATAAAAATGGATATAAAAATCCATTTCCATCAATAATATAGGTCGAAATCTAAAAATAACAACTGATACATCAATTAGGGATTGATAGTTTGTGAGGATCGTGTTCATGTGTGATGAAAATGGTTCACTCTGTTCACTATATTCCCCTATATTCACCAATATATATTTTTCATCTTTCTCATGTTTTCCAATGCAATTGTAGATCCCCACCAACCTCAAAAATCAGGGTGTTATAAAAAAATCCATAGAAGTAAATAATGTTTTTATGTACGTTTTGGATAGGTTAGGACATTTAATTAAAATATATGAATTATTTTTTATTTTTTTAAATTCACCCATCAATGGTCACCTCCCACATAACATCCAATGCTTACCAACCCTAGTTCATTCCTACTGTAAAGTTAACGTCCCAGAATCAACAGGGTCTCTAATTTTTCATCCAAGGTCTCTTATTAGGGTAAATCCATTTAATCCAACAATATGAATTTAAATTCACAAATATATATTTATATTCATAATATATTTATATTGAGGTCTTAGAACACTCAATTACTATACTGACTCAAAGGATTAATCTATTTATGCACATATTTATATTCAAAGGAAAAATCCATAAAAATAATATTCATTAATTCTCCCCTCCTTCAAGTATCTATCCCCAAAAATAACATGAAAAACTAAAAGGTGGTGGTACTAAATCTACATCAGACTCTCACACTCACATAATCTCTCTTACATAATACAATGATTCTAAAACACTCAATACAAATTGATTGTCCAAACATGTAGGATCTTCTCCTGTCGATCCTTGATTTCCACTGGGTACTCAATGAAGGAGGATCTATCCTCAATGTTTGGATCTTAGCAATCAATAATGTACATAGGATCATGAGCATATCTTCGTCACCTTTTACACATGAATGATTTCATGCACTGGATCTAACTATGGGGAATTTTTATCTTTTATTAGACCTCAACTACTTTATATAG
The DNA here is from genome assembly GCA_963277665.1 of Viscum album. Lineage (NCBI taxonomy): Eukaryota > Viridiplantae > Streptophyta > Magnoliopsida > Santalales > Viscaceae > Viscum > Viscum album. The sequence continues at coordinate 1,976,373,333 of OY728133.1, forward strand.
GATATTGAATGTCCTAATAAACCTTGGGGATAACATTACTCCCAAAAAAACCTCTAGAAACCTTAACGTGGGGAGACACTTAGGAAAACATGCCCCCATTCTCAAATATCAGTAGAGTATAACATCGATCACTTCTAGATTTATGTCTTATAAGGGCCGTCCTCATACACTTTTGGATCACCTGAAACTTCTCCATCATCATCTGCACCATCTTTGTATAAACAAAAGATGCCTCAACAATATTTATCTAGCATAAGGGTGACCTATAAGGTATCCCATACATGGCCTCAAAAGGCACAATTTATATATTATAGTGGTAATGATTATTATAAGAAAATTATACCAATGAAAATTTAACCTCCAATATTTTTATAATGTCCAATATATAAAAACATAGTATATTCTCCATCATTTATATAGTCCACCCTGTCTTCCCATCTGTATAGTGGTGAAAACACAATTCTCATCACTAAATGGTTCCAAAAACCACTTTTAGGCCCCTCCCCAGCCATTATTTTCACAAAGAAACAAATTTTTAAAAGGTTATCCTAGGTACCCCATGAATCTGGACAATATCACATCAGTATAGATGCCCTAGGAACTCAACCATACTCTCCACATTGATGGAAATGAAGTGAACCATATTTATAAGTCGGTCAAAAAACACATAGATTGCAGCATGTCCTCCCACTATCCAAAAATCCCCTTAAAAATACCATTTATATTTCATCCCATTACCAATATGACATCTAAAGAGGTAGATTAAAACCTACAAAAAACGGGTGTTCATCTTTTAACTATTGGCATGTGCAACAACAATAGATGAGGTCGACAATGATCCACACCATAGAATCCCACTGATTACTGTACTTGTACATAATTTCCACACAATGATATATAACATAGGGGGATGGGTTGAAATTCCACATCACCTCCTTATAAAACATTAATGGAACCACCATCCATCATTAAAAATGGATTTCATCTCCCCTCCTTCAAAAAACCAATCTAGTGTAACTTTTAAGGATATATGGTAATGTTGAACAACCCAATTGATGCCTACCAGCAAAGCCTCTCTCACAAATAAAAAATATAATGAGTGACCACCATTAAATAAAGAAAAACTGTACCCCTATAATATACTTCATAGATCTACAATGAATTCAATTACTGAGACATCTCATTAATTTCGTGATTACATGATTTCATACTATGTGGATTTTCCACCATGTTTCACATTCCAAAAGTATAAAATATTTTTAATACTTAGTTATATAAAAACATTAAAAAACTATATGGAAAGATCATATCTATCAAAATACAAATGTACCTAAGACACTGGGGTATTTACTAAACAAAAAAATGTTCACCTAGGAGTTAATTCCTACTCATCATTAAAAAAAATACAACCATTACCAACTCGTGTTCATGAGTGATGTAGTTACAATCAAGGGTCCCCAACTGACTCGACCCATATGCAATCTCTACCTATCTTCTACATCAATACAAAATTTAACCTAGATCACATGAAATATCAAGACACTACATACTCCATGGCCACTATTGAAGTCTCAACATAGACGAACTAGTCAATCTGATCCTCGAATCCTCAAAGGCTCTACAAAACTACTCAGTGAGGTTAAAATTATTAAATTTCATTTCCAAGGTGGTATAAGGGGCTATACTACTAGATAATTTCACTGTAAACCTCTTGTAGTACCTTATCATGGAAAGAATACTTCATATCTCTAATAAGATTTTGGGTGGATGCGAATAAGGCACCAACATCAATCTTCATTGATTCCATTGGTAAACCATGCTCATAGATTACGTTACCAAAAAAATATAATATCATGGATGAAAAACTAGAACATATGATGTTTACTATAATTTATGTTTTTCTATAATATGTCTATGACCATCTTCAGATGATTTATACACATCTCCATTAATTTAGACAAAATAAGTATGTCATAAATGAAGGCAACCAAAAATCCGTCAAAATATGGACAAAATATTTATTTTATTAGATTTGTAAATATCATATGGTAATTAATCAAACAAAAAATAATAACCTAGAACTCATAGTGTCTGTAGCGACATTATAAATTTTCCATTGGAATATAAACCTCATAAAACCTAAATTTATGGTAGCTTGGATTGATATTAATCATTGAGAACCAACTCCCACATTACAAAATATCAACTAATTTATCAATAAATAGAAATGTGAAAATTATATTTATAGTTAGGTAGTTAAGGGGTTGAAAATCAACACATAGACTCAATATCCCATCCATTATTTTTATAATCAATAATGGAGCTACCTAGGTGGACACAATGGTTCTTATGAAAAAATTATCCCAGAGGACCTTCAACTACAGCCTCAGCTTCAGAAGAATAGCATGGACCATTAGATATATTGGAGAAGACTTTAGAATGGTCCCCCAAGTGTATGTAAATATATTATTTCATATCCCTCAAAGAAGGTAGTCCCAAAACGTCATTAAGTAATATATCCATATAGTCTTCAAATACTGAAGGAATATAAATTCTTTAAGTAAAAACTTTACCAAGGGATAAATTGGCCAACTGATGGATGATAGGATGCATATTCCTACACACAAGGCCCACTCACTCATCCATGAGATCATTGTAGATTGAAAAGGAGAGTCTCACACCATCTTTTGAAAGGAATCTATGTCATATATGATAATAATAGTTGTGGATATTTTCCTAGAAAACCAATCTATATCCATGATTATGTTATAAGGTTTCATCATGTTAACCAAGAGGTCCAATGAGAAACATTCTCCAACATGTTCCATCTTGCACAAAAGGTAGATATGATATTAAAAGCCTCCCTCCTGGTATGAACCTCTATCCATCATTGTTTGATTATAGTCTTTTAAAGAATCTATAGCTCTTGAATAAGGAATAAGGTGTTGAAGGAATAACATAATCATGGGTATACAGTTACTGGTGAAAGAGGATAAAACACATGGATCATTCCTAAAATATTCTCATGGTCTACCAACCCATAGCCATTCATAGTATGTAGCTTCCCATGACAGCAACTGCAAGTTTTTTGATCATAGCATGGGACACATAGTGGTAGTGGTGGATGTAGATCATAACCTCACAATCAAATAGAAGTTATTACCTTCATAGATCCACATAATACTCTTCTATAACTTCATCCGTGGATCAACCCTCACTATGCCAGGGAGATCCATGAACACGGTGCTACCTTTTCTATGGTGATCAATCCATTATCTTCCTATTAAAATAAGAACAACAAGTCGGAAAATCACATGCCATGTGACCCCACCAATAAAAAAATATAGTATTCCCTAAAATAGTTAGTTGTATCATTTATGAAATCCCTAAGCTATATATCTAAAATATTGAGTCCATGAATGAGTATACATCCTATTACAAAACCTCAACAACTAATTACTTCTTGTTACTAAGAAAGACTCATCCACATGATGTCCACCACTGATCCAAACATCCCAACATCCCTATAATAAGAATTTATCAATCATCAAGTCTTTATCAATCAGTAAAAAATAGGATATAACGAAAAGAAACTACCCTAACTCATATGTCTCATTAAAGCCCCCGGTTAGTGATCCATGCGAAGAAGAGATCATCTCGAATAATATCTAGGGAGTAATGATTGAGTTTAGTGAACATCACTGTGTAATCTACAACTTCAATGTTTTTAAACTATAGATCTAGATTCACCAAAATATTAATGACTCATATTCATAGGGGTAATAATAATTGTAAAATAGATTCTAGAAGTATGATCATGGGAGAATAATCTCATCATGATTCCATATCACCAGACTCCACTAGTGCCTTGCTACCCCATGAAGATGTTTGACCACAAGAAAAACCATATTATTTTTCAGTGTCAAAAAAACATGAATAATTAGTAGACTGACTCAAGAAAATCCTTTATTTCTTGTATGCATAGATTATAACAAAATCTATGTGGTCTCTATGTTGATACTCCTATAGCTTGATAATCCTACACGCATCACTATCTTGCCCTTCTGGGACTATCCACTACTCAATTAGAGGGGGAACACTCCCTACCTACTTAAAGGAAACACCTCATGATATATCCGCTAAAATGAGGCCTTCCCCCTTAATGTATCCTCATAATAATCCTATATCAGTAACCAGGATTCATGTAATCATGGAGGAATCCTGGAAGATATCAAGATGTACCAATTTTAAATGATCATTTGTATATGGAGTGATAACTCTTGAAGGGAAATCAAAGGACATAATCAAATATGATTCAAGTACCAATCGATCCTTATTACCTATGTATTAGTATGTTGAGTAGACAAGATGTTATTTGGAGCCCTAATGAATGGATACATCAGCCATTATACCAGCACTATATCACCTAGCATGAAATCCAATATCGAGATATTCTGACATTGTTTCCATATGTTTCCAAAGCTATCCTTACCATGTGTCCCACTCCACCACCAACTCAAGGATTAATTTTTTTGATACCACTCTATAGTTTCCTGAACTACTGTTTCCTATATTGTTACATAAATTCATGTCTAAAAAGACCAATCCAACCATTAATAAACTAGGGTATAGTGAAAATAAATGTGAAGGAATAAATTGAAATGGGATAAATTATCCTAATGTACCTATATAAAAACACATTTACATCTATATAAAAAAATGAAGTGAAACAATAAAATACTATAACATCTATAGTATAACCTAGAATGAAACAACCACATGGATATTACATTATAGTATTAATAAATAAGACAACGCGTAGGGGAAAAAATATACCCCCTATCTGAAATAAAGTCCCAACAGAAAAAAATCTACAAAAATGAAAAGGTGAAGAGAGGAAAGCTCATGGTATCCAAGTATGAATCCCAAACGAAAAAATGTACCCATGTATCACTAAGAACCATTGATATCAGCATTGATCAACTCATTTTTTCATAACAAGTCATGACACATATGTGAAAATTCAATGAATGGGTGAGTATACACATAATTAGTAGGATTCCTTGAAACCCAAATTTATAAAAATAGAAATATAAAATAGAAATAATATCAACCCATAGCAAGAGGAAAATGAAAACTCGATAGATATATTCATAAATTATCCCTGATGAGAGTGAAATTTGATATACATCACCTAGCCCAGATAAGTATAGTGATTACCCATTCAACTGTAAAGGTCCACATATGATGTCTGTAATCACACACATCCTCACATGAATCTATGTTGAGGGTCCTATACCTCATTGTTGGGTTCCATAGAAAAGGGATCCACAACTCCAGTAGAGGACGCAATGCACAATGTATGTCAAGGAAGGTGGAGTACAAGTCTGTATATTGAGGACCATTCCAATATAAGATTTGGGATTGCCGAATATACTTATATAAAGAGAATGGGGACCCACACCCTAGTTTGATTGGTTAGTAATGAACTTGAAATCACTATTATGATCCTACCCTAAACACTACCACCGTCAAGCATTGCCTGAAGAAGAAAATTGTTCGAGACACCTCTCATAGTATATTGTATTATAGAATAATGGATACCATATTTTTCAACATGAGAAAAAAAACATGATGGGAAACTCGTATGCCATAATTTGAGTCTTGATGAAAAAGATTGAGTAGGTAAAACTTTCTGGTAGAATTACGCAACATGTACGTGGGGTAACATGATGTAGAGACCCGGAGCTTGACGTACATGGACATTACATTACATTTGTGTAATACTTAGTACATAACAAAAACACACACACAAGGACCGTAATAGTTTAGTGTCTTTGGAAACTCGGAATATAATATTCTAATCCTGGTGAAAGATCTTCAAAATCTCCCATAAAGATCTTCCTTCTTTTTTTTACCTAAACCTTTCTTTATATCCTGGGGAAAAGAAAACATAAAAGGGTGAGCTCAAATGCTCAGTAAGGGTAAACAAAATAAATATCAATCACATCATATACATAAGCACATAACTTTTGGAAATCTTAACCTGCAAAAGAGATCATAATATCTTAACATGGAATAAATCATAGAAGTGAAAATGAGATCCCCATAATCATAACATGAAACTTGAAACTTTGTGGCATGCACACATAATCATGGAAAATCATTTCTTGTTAGTCATGACTCATTTCCAAGACTATCTTAGTGGACAAAGTCCCTTTTTGAACCGAGTCACCCTCGTTCCAGTCCTGTTTCACTGAACCGGTATAACCTACCGTTCCAGCCAAGTCTATCTCATAAGATATAAAATCTTTACCCAATGTATTGGAGGGAGATATAGGTCCCACCCATCTTATAATGAATCCTTTCTTATGTGTACCACATAATCATAAATCATACATCATCGCATAACACATATAACAAAAAATGGGATTCTAGAAACATCATCACATCATAAAACAAATCATATATGGTAAATGACTTCATAAAAATAATTACCTCAAAACATAATCAAATCAATGTAATAATAGGGATAAAAACAGAACCCTATATTATCTTAGATGGAAAATAATTTTGATAAAACATTTGAACTCCATTCTTGAGGAAAATATCCTTTCTACTTCAAAAAAACACTTTTCTTTTCTTAACATGTCATACAATTATAAACTAAAAGAAGTTTATTAAAAATAAACTTGAAAACTTGTAAAGTAAGAATATTGGAAATAAAGTTTTAAAAATCCATTCATGCCGTATAAGTTAAAAAATACATTCTTCGTACTTTTGTTGGAAAAGTCAAATAGTACCTCGTACGAAAAACGACAAAAGATTCCTTTCATATTCTTTACTAAAAACTCACCGAAGGGTAAAATTTGATTTAAACTATTGTAAGTGGATGGAAAAAATATTACATATTTATGGAACATGGATGTGGATGATAAAATACAACCCAGTAAATGCCAAAGTAAAAACAATCTCGGATAAAAATGAGATTGTGATATTTTCCTTACCTTAGGTCCGATTTTCTTCGTAGGTGTCCGAACCTCCTGTATAATGATTTAAATAATGTCATTAACTTATTAAAGAATCATATTCATTGTTATGATATCATATATGGTTCACTTATGACTTTATATTACCCGTTCTTTTGTAAATTCCACGTTAAAGAAGCGTTTTGGGTAAAATCGTTTCATTTATCGTTGGTGTTTGGACTTGTTGTTCTTGACATTATTATTACTTATATCATGATTTACTTACTTCCAGAATATAAAATATGATTTATATATCATATATATTCAGTATATATATATATATAATAGATAGATAAATGAAATGAAACACACAGTTCATGGAGACGGTAGTCCGTACGTACGCATGAACGCGGTTTTCCTTTCCTTATTGTCTTGAATGGAAGTAAGTAGATGACATTCATATATACATAAATCCAGTAGCTTTATAATGTCATATATTTCATTATTATTTCTTATATATACTTTATAATCATTCTTAAATGGTTAACATGGAGAATAAATCTCATCGCGTCGTGGAGACGGTAGTCCGTACGTACGCACGAGCGATGATATCATTTCCATAATTATTGAATTGAATTAGAGTGGATGATACAATATATCAGAATCAATATCACTTTATAATAGTCATATATGGTCATTATTTACACCATTATACCCATCCAATAAAGGTGGTGGTGGAAAATAGATTTCACCACAGCGTGGAGACGGTATTCCGTACGTACGCACGCGCGGTGATTTCGTTTTCTGTAGGATGGATAGATGGTGAAATAGCGTTGTTTCATACTTATAATAACATATCCATATATTATTGATACTTATGTTATTACTTCATAATGAAACAACCTAATAAGAAGAAGTGGAAGAAGAAATAAAGATGAAAGAATCGGTAACAGAAATTACCTCTTCTTTGAAACGCCTCTTTGAGACCTTCTTTTAGGGAACTAAAATTGGTCTTTGAGGAATACCAGAACCTCTAGTATGTTTTTAGGAAAGTGGAGAGGAGAATTTGGCATGGGTTGGCCGAGATTGAAGGCTCAAAGTTGTGTGAGGAAGAGAGGGAGGAGAGGGGCACCTTTGGAATAACTAAACATATTATTTTATTATAAAGTCAATTTCGGTTTTAAATAGCTCAAAATTTATTTATTTAGAGGATAAGGTGGGGATGGGTCGCAATACTCTCATCCAATAGAATTTAGACAATTTTAGGTTCCTATTTTAACCTTATCATTTAGATTTGACATTAAGTTAAATAATTTTACTTTTACCGTGTCTTCTTGTGTTTTTACACTATAAGGTTAATAAACTTACTATAAGAAGCCAAAAAAATCCCAAATTGTTTATTATTAATATATATAACCTTATCTAAGTTATTTGACCAAACCTAATATTTTTATGAATAAAATAACAATTAATAATATAATATTTGTTTTAAAAACTATTTTATGTCAATTTTGACACTATTTGGTACATGATTTTTATGAAATTCATAACAGAATGATAAGTTCTAACCAAGTTACTTAAATCCACAATAACATGTCACATTAACCGAGAAAATTAGTGTAAGTCATAAGAAGTCTCAAATTACATTTATTTGGGCATTTATAACATCAATTATGTCAATATTTCATTAATAAGACAATTACAGCATCATCGTTGTGTCATAATAAATGATAAATATTTAATCCCTAAAAATTCTAAATAAATTCCTATGATGTAGATAATTGTATTATCTTTCTGGAGACTATTCAGTTTCTAAGTTTCATGAAGTTTATCACTAGATTAAAATTATTATACTTATAAGATTTAAGAAAGTGACATGTTGTCACATTCTTTGGTTTTAATAATAATTAAATTATTTTCATTGAAACAATTTAATTAAATGAATATAATCCGACCCTTAGGTGATATGGGTCGAATTTTAGTCATCCAATATGATTTTAACATTTGTTAGGGTAATTTTAAAATATTATATTTACCCTTAATTACCCGATTTACCTTTAATTATGGTAAATAAAATTTACCGTAGTTACTATTCATAATTCCCAAAAATAAAAGGTAGCTTATTAACATAATTTGGATCCACTGATTCCAAATATGGAATCCATTTTTCAAAATTCAATACACAAAAGTTTCAGAAATTAAATTAAAATTAATCCCGTTGTCGAAAGAAAACAGGTTTTCATTAAAACATTGCAAAAGATTGAATTGATTTAACCTATGAATTCAAGGTAAAATCAATGCTAATGACATACATTATATTGAATGGTAAAAATATATTATATTTATACTTTAAAACCATTCAATATTATAATTTAACCACATAAGATATTATGATGAAAAAAGTTGTTTTTAATTAAAATATAGCGTGTTTTTACTATTCATTAAAATATGAAAGTTATCGGAAAATTATCAAAAATTTATCTAATGTAAATTTTTACATCCTGATTAAAAAGAAGAATTTTATTTTGTCAAATTGAACTTATAAACACGTCAAAAACTAGATTTAAAGTGGGTGCACAATCAAAAGGCGACAAAACTGCATTTTTTTAAAAAATACTTATTTTACCTGAAAAATTTATTTTGTTCTTATACCTTGTTCTAGAAATGTGTAAGATGAATAATAATGTTATAAAATTCAAATTTTAGTTAACGATATTCATAACGGCTAGTTAATGACAATATTATAATAATATATCATTGTTTATTAAAACCTAGTATTGCGTACAACACACGCTATCGAGGAAGGTCGCGATTGCGTGTAATGCAAGCCAAGTCGGGGTTGCGTGTTGTGAAAGAATCCTTCGTTGTTTCTTATAACATAATCCAACCATATTTCATTTATACATTGAATATATATATATATACTCAATGTTGCATAGAATAACTATTATCAAAATTGTGTGTAACACGATCCAAGAATGGTGTTGCGTATACTGCAAGCTAATACGGTGTTGCGTATAGTGCAATGTAATCTTGGTGTAGAATAAAACACAAGACATTGATGAAATTAAAAATATATTTTTCATAAAATCTCGGGGTGTTACATTCTACCCCCCTTAAAATGAATTTCGCCCTCAAAATTCGTCGGGGTTATAAATGGTTTACTACTCGAAAGTTCGTTTAATAGAAACCTACATCGTAAAAAGGAATACCAAAACCAATATTTAAAAACAAAATTATGAAACGTAACGATTACCCAAATAAACTAATCACTGGGTTTCCACATAGGTGAAAATATGGATATGGAAGAGAAATCTAACCATCATGTTCTGATGGATAGTGGTAGAGAACATGGCTATGGAAAAGCCAACAATCACAAATCCATAAATTTGTGACGATCTAAGGTACCATATGATTAATCAGATATAAGATCACTAGGACAACATTTTTGGTTTTCAAGATCGTTTCCCTAAAGTTGAAGAATTAGAATAAATACTTTATTTTGGTACAATATCACTGTTGTTCATGCCTTGAACAATTTCCACTTCATCTCTTAAATAAATGAAGTTGAATTTGTTATTCGTGAAGTGTTAGCAGATCATGTGATAGAATGACGGGTCATTTCATCTGTCTCAAACAAAAGGTTAGCAAAAGTTATTAAATATACATAATTCATTCTATAGTGAGATTAATCATATATGGTTCCTAAAATGGACTTATACTTCATATATCATACTGCTTAATATAATAAAACTAGTTTCTACTAAACAGGGACTTCCTGTAGGCCAGTGGTAGGCGATAAAGGCCAGTCGCACTTCGGTTGCGGGTTCGATTCCCACAGCCTTGTCCGACGCGATGGGCTGTCGCCCATCCTGTAGGTTGTCCTTTTTCTAAATCTATATTACAATAACATCCCATTAATAATATCAAAAAACGTTTTATCCTAACTTATGTACAACATAATGCATTCTAATATTTAGGCCTATCTAAAATACTTTGGTCCAAACTCATAGTATAAAGAAAATGATTACTTGAAATGTCACAGAACAATCACGTGAATTCCATCATTTATCCCCCATATATCACAAGATATATCTTTTTGGTCAAATTACAAACATGTGAATACCTTAATCATGTATTCTCTTGAAAAATGAATACCCATTAAACCGTAGTGAAAACATGAATGCTGTCAAAAGTTAACTCTACATACCAAAATCCAAAAAAATTCTATATACTCAAACCATGATATAACCTTCTCCTTATATCAGTCATGAGCTCATGAATATTATCAAACATTTAATTTTCTCCTTATCCCTTCATTATGTGCATATCATCTACATTCCAAAAATATCTGAATAACCTTTCATGGACACTGGTAACATTAATCATACACTTTCAAAACTCAAGGAAAGACAACAGTGTAATAATCCATAGATGTCTCTTTATTCCATAGTACCATGGGATTACTTATACAACATTACACATGATAAACATGTAATCATTCCACTACATTATTAAACCATTGACCGAGCTTAAACAATTCTTTCATCTCACATATCATTTGTAGTCTCTTCATCATCATCAACATAAATACTACCCATACGACCATACAGATTCTCTTCATGAGACATTACCTTAAGGCATTGGTTTGTATAATGCCCGTACATTCCACATTTAAAACATTTAACCATTGTTGATGTCGTAGCAATACCATTATCCTCATCCCTGGTGTTAACTGAACCTTTTCCTTTGCACTTAATGGCTTTGTGTCCTTCTTTTCCACACCCAAAGCATCTTCCAGTTCCTTTGAAACATTCTCCTTGATGCCTCTTCCCACATGATTTACAAAGGGGAAATTGAACTTTCTTTCCTCTATGATCATCATGAAACTCCATCTTTCTCTTATTAGCCGAGTCAGGAAACATACCAAATTTTACTTTATTGATCATATTATGAGATTGATGATTCGACATAATAATGATGTTTCGACTTACAAATCCAATTTCATTTGGTTTCTCATGAATAATATCATTCCATTGTCCATCATATCCTCCATTATCGTGAATCATCTTGTTTCCAGCCATTTTCTAAAACCCAAAACGAATAGTGTGAGAGGCAAAAATCATAATAAAGGGGGAGTAACTTCAATATCTAACATCTTTGGTTTAATCTAATATCGTTACCATAGTTCTAGGACTACATCCTATACGTATACTTATCCTTAGGGACATCCCTAGACATACCTTAGAAATGTCTCTAGGGATCTCACTAACGTTTTCACATCCTAGTTTCCAAAGGTTGACTAAACCTTTCCTATGATACCAACTGTAGAGACCCGAAGCTTGACGTACATGGACATTACATTACATTTGTGTAATACTTAGTACATAACAAAAACACACACACAAGGACCGTAATAGTTTAGTGTCTTTGGAAACTCGGAATATAATCTTCTAATCCTGGTGAAAGATCTTCAAAATCTCCCATAAAGATCTTCCTTCTTTTTTTTACCTAAAGCCTTTTTTATATACTGGGGAAAAGAAAACATAAAAGGGTGAGCTCAAATGCTCAGTAAGGGTAAACAAAATAAATATCAATCACATCATATACATAAGCACATAACATTTGGAAATCTTAACCTGCAAAAGAGATCATCATATCTTAACATGGAATAAATCATAGAAGTGAAAACGAGATCCCCATAATCATAACATGAAACTTGAAACTTTGTGGAATGCATACATAATCATGTAAAATCATTTCTTTTTAGTCATGACTCATTTCCAAGACTATCTTAGTGGACAAAGTCCCTTTCTGAACCGAGTCACCCTCGTTCCAGTCCTGTTTCACTAAACCAGTATAACCTACCGTTCCAGCCATGTCTATCTCATGAGATATAAAATCTTTACCCAATGCATTGGAGGGAGATATAGGTCACACCCATCTTATAATGAATCCTTTCTTATGTGTTCCACATAATCATAAATCATACATCATCGCATAACACATATAACAAAAAATGGGATTCTTGAAACATCATGACATCATAAAACAAATCATATAAGGTAAATGACTTCATAAAAATAATTCCCTCAAAACATAATCAAATCAATGTAATAATAGGGATAAAAACAGAACCCTATATTATCTTAGATGGAAAATAATTTTTATAAAACATTTGAACTCCATTCTTGAGGAAAATATCCTTTCTACATCAAAAAAACACTTTTCTTTTCTTAACATGTCATACAATTATAAACTAAAAGAAGTTGATTAAAAATAAACTTGAAAACTTGTAAAGGAAGCTTCTTGGAAATAAAGTTTTAAAAATCCATTCATGCCGTATAAGTTAAAAAAACATTCTTCGTACTTTTGTTGGAAAAGTCAAATAGTACCTCGTACGAAAAACGACAAAAGATTCCTTTCATATTCTTTACTAAAAACTCACCTAAGGGTAAAATTGGATTTAAACTATTGTAATTGGATGGAAACAATATTACATATTGATGGAACATGTATGTGGATGATAAAATACACCCCAGTAAATGCCAAAGTAAAAACAATCTCAGATAAAAATGAGATTGTGATATTTTCCTTACCTTAGGTCCGATTTTCTTCGTAGGTGTCCGAACCTCCTGTATAATGATTTAAATAATGTCATTAACTTATTACAGAATCATATTCATTGTTATGATATGATATATGGTTCACTTATGACTTTATATTACCCGTTCTTTTGTAAATTCCATGTTAAAGAAGCGTTTTGGGTAAAATCGTTTCATTTATCTTTGGTGTTTGGACTTGTTGTTCTTGACATTATTATTACTTATATCATGATTTACTTACTTCCAGAATATAAAACATGATTTATATATCATATATATTTAGTATATATATATATATAATAGATAGATAAATGAAATGAAACACACTGTTCATGGAGACGGTAGTCCGTACGTACGCATGAACGCGGTTTTCCTTTCCTTATTGTCGTGAATGGAAGTAAGTAGATGAAATTCATATATACATAAATCAAGTAGCTTTATAATGTCATATATTTCATTATTATTGATTATATATACTTTATAATCATTCTTAAATGGTTAACATGGAGAATGAATCTCATCGCGTCGTGGAGATGGTAGTCCGTACGTACGCACGAGCGATGATATCATTTCCATAATTATTGAATTGAATTATTGTGGATGATACAATATATCAGAATAAATATCACTTTATAATAGTCATATATGGTCATTATTTACACCATTATACCCATCCAAGTAAGGTGGTGGTGGAAAATAGATTTCACCACGGCGTGGAGACGGTATTCCGTACGTACGCACGCGCGGTGATTTCGTTTTCCGTAGGATGGATAGATGGTGAAATAGGGTTGTTTCATACTTATAATAACATATTAGTATATGAGTGATACTGATGTTATTACTTTATAATGAAACAACCTAAGAAGAAGAAGTGGAAGAAGAAATAAAGATGAAAGAATCGGTAACGGAAATTACCTCTTCTTTGAAACGCCTCTTTGAGACCTTCTTTTAGGGCACTAAAATTGGTCTTTGAGGAAGACCATACCCTCTAGGATGTTTCTAGGAAAGTGGAGAGGAGAATTTGGAAGGGGTTGTCCGAGCTTGAAGGCTCAATGTTGTGTGAGGAAGAGAGGGAGGAGATGCCCTTTTATATGGGAGGAGAGGGGCACCTTTGGAATAACTAAACATATTATTTTATTATAAAGTCAATTTCGGTTTTAAATAGCTCCAAATTGATTTATTTATAGGATAAGGTGTGGATGGGTCGAAAGCCTCTCATCCAATAGAATTTAGACAATTTTAGGTTCCTATTTTAACCTTATCATTTAGATTTAACATTAAGCTAAATAATTTTACTTTTACCGTGTCTTCTTGTGTTTTTACACTATAAGGTTAATAAACTTACTATAAGAATCCAAAAGAACCCCAAATTGTTTATTATTAATATATATAACCTTATCTAAGTCATTTGACCAAACCATAGATTTTTAGAAATAAAATAACAATTAATAATATAATATTTGTTTTAAAAACTATTTTATGTCAATTTTGACACTATTTGGTACATGATTTTTATGAAATTCATAACAGAATGATAAGTTCTAACCAAGTTACTTAAATCCAAAATAACATGTCACATTAACCGAGAAAATTAGTGTTAGTCATAAGAAGTCTCAAATTACATTTATTTGGGCATTTATAACATCAATTATGTCAATATTTTATTAATAAGACAATTACTGCATCATCTTTGTGTCATAATAAATGATTATTATATAATCCCTAAAAATTCTAAATAAATTCCTATGATGTAGATAATTGTATTATATTTCTGGAGACTATTCATGTTCGAAGTTTGATGAAGTTTATCACTAGATTAAAATTATTATACTTATAATATTTAAGAAAGTGACATGTTGTCACATTCTCCGGTTTTAATAATAATTAAATTATTTTCATTGAAAAAATTTAATTAAATGAATATAATCCGACCCTTAGGTGATATGGGTCGACTTTTAGTCATCCAATATGATTTTAACATTTGTTAGGGTAATTGTAAAATATTATATCTACCCTCAATTACCCGATTTACCTTTAACTATGGTAAATAAAATTTACCATAGTTACTATTCATAATTCCCAAAAATAAAAAGTATCTTATTAACATAATTTGGATCCACTGATTCCAAATATGGAATCCATTTTTCCAAATTTAATACACAAAAGTTTCAGAAATTAAATTAAAATTAATCCCGTTGTCGAAAGAAAACAGGTTTTCTTTAAAGCATTGCAAAAGATTGAATTGATTTAACCTATGAATTCAATGTAAAATCAATGCTAATGACATAAATTATATTAAATGGTAATAATATATTCTATTTATACTTTAAAACCATTCAATATTATAATTTAACCACATAAGATATTACGATGAAAAATGTTGTTTTTAATTAAAATATAGCGTGTTTTTACTATTCATTAAAATATGAAAGTTATCGGAAAATTATCAAAACTTTATCTAATGTAAATTTTTACATCCTGATTCAAAAGAAGAATTTTATTTTGTCAAATTAAACTTATAAACATGTCAAAAACTAGATTTAATGTGGGTGCACAATCAAAAGGCGGCAAAACTGCATTTTTTTTAAAAAATACTTATTTTACCCGAAAAATTTATTTTGTTCTTATACCTTGTTCTAGAAATGTGTAAGATGAATAATAATGTTATAAAATTCAAATTTTAGTTAACACTATTCATAACGGCTAGTTCATGACAATATTATAATAATATATCATTGTTTATTAAAACCTAGTATTGTGTACAACAAAAGCTATCGAGGAAGGTCGCGATTGCGTGTAATGCAAGCCAAGTCGGGGTTGCGTGTTGTGAAAGAATCCTTCGTTGTTTCGTATAACATAATCCAACCATATTTAATTTATACATTGAATATATATATATATATATTCAATGTTGCGTAGAATAACTATTATCAAAATTGTGTGTAACACGATCCAAGAATAGTGTTGCGTATACTCCAAGCTAATACGGTGTTGCGTATAGTGCAAGGTAATCTTGGTGTAGAATACAACACCAGACATTAATGAAATTAAAAGTATATTTTTCATTAAATCTCGGGGTGTTACACATGACATGTAAACTAACCTCTTCACCTGGGAGTGTCATCCCCTAAACATGGATTTGGAATACATGTCATACTACAAAGCATGTAAAAGTGGTACACAAAATATATCAGCCTACCAAGGCCTTCCTGTGTCTTCATAGACAATTCCAATGTATAGTATCCATGACCATGTACCCAAGGAATGTTTGAGTACATGACCATGCCCGTGTACTATACTTGTGCCAATGTGTCTTTCCATATACATACTTATTTACTCTTGAAGTAAACATTAATATAGAAATAATGGTTCATATCGTGTGTATGGGTAACACATGATGGGTAAAGTTTAGCTCCACCAAAAACCCTAGTTTCCACAGCTAAGAGTCTCCATGGACAATGTTCTTCATATTGAAAACTATGTAGTCATTTTTTTTGAACAAAACCTATTTCTTCATAGGAATACCAAATCAATTATTTTCACCACCATTCATTCCTTGATAACTTCTAGGATATGATAAAATCATAGCAATCACGTCTATCTATTGATTCCAAATATCTGATGGTCATAAATTGGGATTCTAATTTCCCATACAAGAATCCACCACACATCCACCACCACTCAAATTCCCAAAAACCCATATCCATCACCTGTAAAATATGATCCCATCAGGATCCATCCCCAAATAACAAATACATTAATAATTTTAAAACATTGCACGAATCCAGGGGTTTGATCACTCTTGAACCCACCACGACAATGTAAAAACACACCCATATGGGCCAATTATGGATAAAATAAAAAATAATTGGTTAAATGACACCAAAAAATGTGAAGAATATTTTCGGACAAGGTGATACCTTCTGATATTCAATATGTTTCGTATCATAAGGTGATATCATGCAATAAAAAAATAGATTTTATTCAATAATTTAATTACCAAATCAATTATTCTGAAGGATGGGTAGTCCATGATCAATAAATAATATATAAATTTCTACACCCCTTAATGAAATATTGTTCAATCTAAAAATAATGAACCTATTATGAATAGGAATCAATCATTTAGGGAATAGTTCATTATCCATCAATGAAAAATGTCATTTTCATTCACTAACTGCCACTCTAATCACATATATCCATTTATTGTTATTCTCTAGATTTCTAATGTGAACGAAGAATACTCTCCTCCTCTTATCCTCTAGAGGATAAGTTACTATCAATGAAAAAACGTCATAATGATTTATTTATAGAGTATTATGCCAGTTTGGATTATTTGATGAAAATAAATAAATAAATTATATATTTATTTAAATGCACCTACCAAGGATCACCTCCCATAGAAATCCGAAGCAAAACGACCTTAGGTTCTACTCTATTTAAAACCAAAATTCCATAATCATCCATGGATTTTGATATTCCATCTGAGGTTTCAAACAATTTGAAAACATTTATACTTAAAGGATGCAAGCACGCACATCAGAATATAGTAATATTTTACTTTATTAATTGTGGGGTCCGAGACACCCAAAAACCATGCAATCACCCTCAATAAACCATGACCTACACATAGATATATTGAAATTACTAGTCCAAAAAATCCAAAGTCTATACATGGATATCTATAATGAGGTCAACCTAAGGTATGAAGAAAGTAGTCCTACCCTCCCTAATAATGGATCCCACTCACCCTAAGACATGTGTGTACTATCATCAAGAGTATGGAAAATGAAACTAAAATGATAGCAGTCAACTAGCACCATTAATTTGTTTAAAAAATACATTATGAAAATAAGGTTGAAAACATATAGGACCAAAATAAGGATATCTCTGATCAATTCCACATCTTCTATCAAAACACGACAATATGGGCTCTTAATCCTTACTCATTATTATCCAATGGGGATATAAATTCTAGAACATATGGAATACAATCATATCACATACCCAAATCATCAATAAATTTCAAAAAATTGAATGACTGGGTTTTGCTAACGTCAAAGAAAAATAATTCCATTGAAGATGAAATACACACTATAAAAATCATATTGGTGGGACTATAATTTGATATTTTTGGCATAACCTATACAAAATAGATATGCCTCAAATTAATTCAACTCTTAATCTTATTCCCATGTTGGGAACCCCATTAATCCTAGTGTCAAATCCTCCACCATGGAATCCCCTAACTACACCTGACATCCTTTCAATAAAGTATACCCCACATCACTCCCCCCAAGACATCCAAAATAAGCATTAGAGATATCATGTATTTCCACACTGGTTTCACACTCTCAGTGTATTTAATAAATTAGTAGTAGCTTGTATAACATTACCGCATTATTAATAGAAAATAGTCATAAAAAATTATAAATTTGTAGGATATAAACATGATAACTACTAGACTCTCTTTCCCCTACCCTGATGAGACTCCCCCCACTTTCACTTCTACCTCAATGAAGATATCTGATTTATTCCCTTTGAATGAAAACTACTAAGACCTATCTTACTAGTAAAAATTAACTATTCGATATTATGGTTGTCCAAAAACTGTATATTTGTTAGTATATATATATATAAATAATTATATACGATATATTTGGCCTTAGTCCCATCTTGAAACTCCAACCAATGAGGTAATAACTCACCTAGATATCTAAAGAAACATGTACCATATCAGAAAATTTGGTGGAATACTCCATCAACATATGATCTCATTTATCCAATGTCAAGAATTCATAGGAAATTTCCACCATCATGGTATTTGGGTAGAACTTATTGTTAAAAGACTCCTTTATTGTGGCCCATGTGAGATCATCATGCATCCTCGAAAGAATGATTAACTCCCTCCACTTCCTACATGGTCCTTGTATCATGTACAATTGAGATGCCAATTTATAAGTATAAATGGTTTCGAAGAACACAACAAACCACACAATATGATCCAACCACTTCTCATGATCATTTGGTCGCGTATCTCTATGGAATACATTTGAATTATTCCTCATAAACTCATGATCATGGTACACTATTTGTGTCTTCTCCCAACAACCCAATTTTTCAATGGATTTGATAATAAGAATCATAAAGTCAACTAAATCTACATCAAGAGGAGGATTCAATTTTTGGGTATTCCCTATTGTACCCTATCTAAGCCTATATGAGTTTATTCTTGGAGGAATTCACAATAAGAGATAAAACAGAAGGTTTATCAAGAAATATCCCATATCAAATCACATTAAAATGACAAAAAGAAACTGTCATCATGGGTACCAATATGAATCACTAGTAAAATGAGAAAGTCCAATTGAAATCGGGGAAAAATAATATCAATAATTTTCAATTGTTCTTTTCTCACACAATTTTACTAACTATGATTTAACTATGTGGGTTTTATTGGAGTTAGTAGACAAGGAGACACAGACAGAAGAAGATTACTATTAACCATGTGACCTAACCATGAACCTCCTCCATACATCATCATTTCAACCCAATAATAATATTAACCCCATTAAAAACCCCATAACTCAATACTAACTGTGAAATACATCAAAACACCATAAACCCATGACATAAATGGGATAAAAATTTAAACACAATCCCAGAACTCTAATAAAAACTCAAGGTTCAAAATAAAGATGTGCAAGTACTGCACTCCCATATGACCACCTCTGAAATCCTGAGGATCCTAGATTCAATATACAACTGACTAACCAATAAAATCCTCACCTGGATACCATTTTCAAATGAAATTACCCAGGTCAACCTAACCAATCACCCGAGTCGTATTTACATATGACCTAAAGCGTGTTCCAAATAACAAAGGGCTAGTTACTAGAAACATTAAAAACCAACAATATCTTATGAATAAGTTCAACCATGGTAAAACAATATGACCTATCCATGAAATGATATCGACACAAAAATATCATCAGAGTCAAAAATATATAATTTAACATCCAATGTTTTGATATAAGGAAAGATGATACAATAATCATAAATACACAACATGAGAACAGAATAACATTGCATGACATATATACTTTTTATCTCAAGTGACAACCTATAACTCAAAATAATGGGAACAATTACAAAAAATGAACCATTGTACAAATAAATGCATCCACAAAGTCACAAAATAAATCCCCATGGACCAACTCCTTGTTATCACATCTCCTCCATAAAACAATGGATATAAGTAATCAATAAGATCCACCTGGGTACATAGTGGACGTTCTTTATCCTTTTCCTATAAAAAAAATATACCTAATGGAATATTTTGGCCATGAGGCACAAATCCCAGCTGGATACTAACATGAATATATTTATGGATTTTATACATGAACAATAATACGTTAGTTTGAAAATAATTTTCAAATGTAGACAACATTGAAAACGATTCAAAATCAATGAATCTATTGAACGCACCCATTTCTGTTGCACGACACCAAGGAAATACAAACATGATCCAAAAGGTAAATAAAGATCAAAATTAGAGATACTAGTGACTGAACGGGGGCCACACATCAATCTATACATACATACATACATACATACCCAAATACATATATCCTTCTATCCATATGTATTTATATACATTCATTCATTCATTCATACATACATCCATATTTTCACACTTATATCCATTCATATATATTTGAAAACACAAAATCATAAAAAAACATACAAAGATACATTCCTGAAAGGATATATTGATATAGGAATGCTTACATGCGAGCATACATATGTACATATACACATAGATACATACATACAAACATACATACATGAAAACATACATACACTCATATACAAAGACATACACACACACACACACACATACATATATAAAAACATTCATAGATACATACATACATACATAGATACATACATACCTATATACATACATACATACATACATACATACATACATACATACATACATACATACATACATACATACATACATACATACATACATACATACATACATACATACATACATACATACATACATACATACATACATACATACATACATACATACATACATACATACATACATACATACATACATACATACATACATACATACATACATACATACATACATACATACATACATACATACATACATACATACATACATACATACATACATACATACATACATACATACATACATACATACATACATACATACATACATACATACATACATACATACATACATACATACATACATACATACATGCATGCATGCATACATACATACATACATAAATAATACATACATAAATAATACATACATACATACCTACGTACGTATGTATATACATACATACATACATACATACATACATACATACATACATACATACATACATATATACGTACATATGAACGTACCTATATTTATTCATACATACATAACTAAATAAATAAGTACACACTCACAAGCATATATACATACATGCATACATACATATACACATATATGCATTCATTCAAAAGGGAACTATCCCAATGAAGATCATAGTCCATACAAAGGGCCACAATCAATAGTGAAATCCTAAGATAGTGAAATAATCATTCACTAAGGATCTACTAGCTATGCCAGGTTCCGATTTCAGGACTAAGATAGGGGAGATCGAACCAATTCCAAACAAGAAACCAATCACATGCACAAACATCACACAAAAGAAACACACACAACAAGTCACCCCTCGAGTCACCCCAAGAGAAAATCCATTATATTTCATCAATTTGATCTCATGGGATTCCTATAAAGAGGACCAGCGAAACCACTGAACATTACCAAGTATTGGTAACCATTAAAGGATATGTTTTAGGAGAACTAATTTTATAGCAATGTAAAATGTGCATCACATAACCTTAACATGTCAAACCATTTCTCAAGAATACAGAACACAATGCTTTGAAATCCAAAAACCTCATAGAAATACATTTAAGAAACCAAAACCATCACTTTATTATCAAAACTCATTTAAAAATCAAAACTATTCATTAACAACCATAATGCACATGAAAATCCCAACTATAAAATCTACCAAACACTAGTTGTGCAGAGATCAATAAAACAATACCATATACATTAGAACAATCAATAAAACCACATCATTTCTCATCAAAAAATTATTATTAAAATATTATATCCTTAATTAACATCCATGGAAGGTATGAATGTTAACAAATCAATGATTATACTATTTAAAGGACACATTGAAATTGAAACCTATAACAATCTCATGCTGATTAAAAAATGACCACCTGAAACAAACTTTCAATTTTCCAAAAAGGTATAATCATCCAAGGGGAACCTTAACAACAAAAAATACCCAATTTTATGGTAATGAAAATGAAAAACCTAGATCCAAGAATCTATGATTTAATTGGAACCATCCTAAAAATGGAAGGATAAATAAGAGGAAGAAGAAAAGTTAGAGATTACCACGATGATTTAACAACTAAACCTGAATAAATTATTTTATAATCTCCAAGGAGGTGTGTGGTGTGAAAAAGGAGGGATAATCCTCCTAGGGTCATATAAAAAAAATGGGGGGGGGGGATATTCTATTTTAGGTTTAAATACTAAAGAGGGTAAAATGGTAAAATTAAAATTTTAATAAACTTTTTTTTTGTGCATGGTTAGGCCACATAGTTTCCAAATTAATGAGATAATGGTGAACCATTTACTCAGAAACAAAGGCACCCACCCTAGTTTTCTATATAGTTTGGGAAACCATGTTCCAACCGTGGGTCAAGGTTCTATAAAAAATTATAGAACCCGGAAAATTCCTCTTACATAGTTTTCCTAATTATGCTATGGACAGGCGCCCTTAACCAGAGACACAGAATGGACCCACATGATTTCTACTACAAGTCAAATTGTTTGCACAAAACCTTGAAATTTTCAGGCAACTCAAACCATTAATGTTTGAAATTAAATAAAATGATACATGGAATAAAGAGGCTGCAAAATTTCCCCAAAACTGTGAAACTAAATAAAAAGAACCTGAAACACAAAATATAAATAAAGAAAACTCATAACTCAAGAGAGAAAACAAGAAAAAAACATTAAACTTGAAAAATAAGAAAATAAAAGATTTGGGTGTGATGATTCTCCCCACCATTACTCTTTCTTCCCATAAAAAGTTAGAAAATCTTCAGTTTATTGATTCAAAAGGACAAGGTTCACATACTCAAAAAAATCCAAATGCCCAAAATCAACTCTCATTTAGGGTGAAATATAATGATTTATGTTTTTTTTGTGTTCACATACTCAAAAAAATAACATATTACCCACACAAAAAAAAACACCTGCTTACCAAAAAAATCCAAAAACCCCAAACTAATCTTGAAAAAAAAATGGAAAACTCAAACATTAAACCATATTACTTTTCCACAATTAAAACTGTTGGTTATAATCCAAATGCCCAAAATCAACTCAGAATAAAAATGACTCAGAATCAGAGAAAACAATATAAAACCACCTGTTTACATTAAAAAAATAGGGAGTAAAATAGATAACTATAATGAGATGAAAAAATAGACTCCCCACTATTTTGGAGTTCTAGTCAGTTCCTAACTGACATGAGTCACAAGACGCATATCATCCAGACCAATGAAAAAACACACAACCTCATATATAACTAGATGAACACAAACCACCCTATGAATAAATTCACCCAAAAGATGAACTTCCACTAGAAAAGTTATTTATAAGATACACATAAATCATTATATTTCACCCTAAATGAGAGTTGGAAGAAACAAAAAACATAGTGGAACAAACCTCCAACTAAAATGAAAAATTCATAATTTATTAAAGACAACACTTCATGAAAAAAATGGTTCTCAATGGATCAAAAAATTTCATACATTAAAAACAAAAATATAACACCATGAAAATAACTATTACAAAACTATTGAAATTTACAACAAAAGAAATTTTAATATGGACCCAGAGTAGCTTACTACTCATACAAATAGTATAGAGTGTCTTCTGAATGGGTGGACCTAACTCAATTCTACTTTCTATAAAAAACCCAATAAATTAATTTCAAATGACCTATGAGTCTACATTATTGATTGGTCTTTGAAGAATTATAACATGGAAACTTATTATCACCCAAAATACCACACTAATTATACACCATGATCCCATCCATAGAAGAAGATAAAGAAAGGAAATGATGAATTTTAATTCCTTAACCAGCACTAATAATTTTAGGCTGACTCCCCATCTCCTTACAAGAATTAAATTCCCCATTTATATAGATTGGGGAATGGATGGCTCCCTCAAGAACATCAATGAAAACAACATTAACCTAGACAACTTTCCTCACCACATCAACGAAAGGGGTCATATCAAAATCTAAAACCGTCAATTGTAGGTCAGGATGAATCCCATTCTAATAATACCATGCCATTAAGTAATAATCCTCATCCCGCTCCATAATATAAAGAACTCGATCTTAAAAATGATAAATGAACTCTAACACCATTCTATCACCTTGTAAAAGGAAATGAATATCCATCACCTTCCTCACCTCACAACTTTAGAGAAAGACAACCACATGTACTGAGCCTTGATGAATTATGAGGTATGATCATTTCAAGGATTGGACCAAATTTCTGACATCTACCTATTCCAAACATGAACATGAAGTATGAAGGTTGATATATTAACCTTTATAGAGATAATATATGAAACTAATGTTTCCCTCAATTTTACACATCCACTCTTTAGCTTGAGAGGATACACATGACCATAAAATAGTAGAGTATTCATCTTCTGAAACTCGAGAAGGATGTTTTTTGGTTGATCAACTATAAGGTCAACTAATAGCGAACCACGCATATATGAACATAAAATATCCATCAAATAATTGGTGGGGTTATCCAATAAACATAAAACAACCATGAGATCAATCAAAAACTAACTCACAGTTAAGATCTTAAACTCAATATGCCAATTAAAATACATTCCAAAATAAAAATAAAGGACACCACACTACCAATGATTATTAAAACACATCAATTTATTTTCCATTCCAAATCAATTTTGAAAATAATTAAAAGACTAATAAGTTTAAAACTCACTGATAGTATTCTATGGGTTCTAACAAATGTACATTCCCCTACCAATCTAGAACCCATTCACTCATTCCATCAACCATACACTTCCTCACATTCACTCCCCCAAGATAGTTATCATACGAATAAAAAAGGAAAAACAAAACATCTCCATTATCAAAACCAAAATGTCCAAAAAAACATTCATATTCTCAATGTACATCGCATTTCAGATTTCCAAAAAAAATTCTCAAAAGACAACAAACTGCTAATTCAAAAACCATTTTCAAACAAAAAATTTGATCCATTTTATTCCATTCAGTAATAAAAATCCCTTGAATTCCATAAAAATCCCAAATTAATCCCAAAAAAAATTCATCAACCCAACTAATCTCATTTCATTAAAAATCATTTGATTAAAAACAACTTCTATAAAAGATTCATATTTTATAAAAAATCATTTTCCATATTCCATAAATAATAAAAATACCACATAAAATCCAAGTTACATATTTTATAAAAAACAACTTCTATACAATTCTGATCATCATGAAGACACCAATCAACTCAAAATGGAAAACTAGTGTCGTTGTCTTACTGTTATTTATTATTGGAATCCAAATTCTAATCATTACACCCTCAAAGATATCATTTAAGGACTATATATTAATATTCACATGGCTTTATAAGGCCCATTATCTAACTAAGACCTTTATACGATCTCTAGTTTCATTTTCCAAAACATAAATCATCCCATAATAACCAGACATAAAAAACATGACTTCCCATGCAAACCCACATTTGACATAGAATGTGTTATCTAGTCACCCCTTGAAACCTACACCCCATGCTATGAAAATACTACCTCATCTACCTTGACATCCCAAATAACAAGGGAACTTCTAAAATCATGGAACTATAAATAACCTATAATGATAATATAAAATTTTTTCCTGTTCCAAATCGTGTCGACCCAAAACCAGTCACCTGAGTCGCCCCATTACATGACCCGATAGGTAATTCAATTATTCTCAGGGAAGATATGTAATTCCCCGAACCTAGTTACCCATTGATGGTGCATTATTACATAACATTGGCCTGATCACAAGAAAGATGAAGTCTCGAAAGACCGATTAGTTTAGTAGCCTTAGAATAACTAGATACATTCTTAAAGTTTACATTACATAATAAAGTGAAAACTACTACAACAACATCTTGTCTTCATATCCACTCATACTATCCCTGAAGGTCATTCATAAATTAAATCTTCACGTCCTGGACAGAACATGACATTGAAAGGGGTGAGCTCAGATGCTCAGTAAGGATAACAATATAGCGAAAACTTTAATAAATAAGCATAATCATTTAAGGTAATGTATAACTAAAACAAAAGATTTTTAGACTTGAACTCCAGAATTATATGGCAAATATTAAATGAAATAATGCCATTTACATATTCACATAGATATTATACTAGTCAAATAACCACATGCAATATCAATAATCACATTCATAATGATGGAATGCATAATGCGAGACTATCATAACAACATAGCCAAGGCCTCATGCCAAGAATACAAATAATATTTTTTCGATGCCTTGTGCCAAGACACTAGTTTTTCTCATGATACCAACCGATTCAATTTTTTTAGAAGATACTTACGTTTAAAATTTCTCAAATATACTCCAGTGTTTTTCTGAAAACATTATGCAAGCTTCTAAAAACAAAATAACTAATTCTGACACTGCTTGACTATTTACAGGCCATGATGGGTCCACGACCAATCCTTTCCTATCTACCACACTCGAGAGTCAGGTTTTCTGAAAACATTATTAAGCATGCGTTAAATACGTATAAAGTTTCACTAGATTTTCATATATTTGAGAGAAATATCTCTTTTTTGAAATCATTTAAAAATCACATAATTATAAAAGAAAACCTTTATTTTGAAAATATCCTTATAACAGTGTAAGTTAAGATTCAAAGGAGTGATAACGGTAGATAATAACAGCACCTGACGTATAAGTTAAAAAGACATTTTACCTTAATTTTGTCGAAAAGGTTAAAAAGGACCTTGTTTGAAAACGACGGAAATATTCCATTCAAACAATTCTATAAAAGCCTAACAATGGTATAAATGACATTAAACCATAGTCTAGTAAATAGTAAAAATGTTTTGAATTACATTTTTAAGAATCATGTATGTGTATGATAAAGAAATACCAGTAGATAATTACGTATAAACAACCTTAGATAATGAAGAGATTGTGAAATAAACCCTTACAAATTTGGTAACTTACGAAAGATACACCCCATGAAAGAGGTATCATACAATGAATATGTAGATAAACATAAATTAAAGTGTATTACACAAGTAATACAATTATGGGCTGTACATACACCACACAAAAGGTAATAGTGGCAATATGTGATGATTCTCACGGGAATAAGGAGTGAGATGAAAACCGCTTACATTGTACTTTTCCCTTGTTTGAGGGTAGGTTATCCTTTTGTATAACGGTCAAATAATTGTTATTGAATTATAAAATGATCATATACATTAATATGATGTCATTTATGATCTTTTAACATTTCTTTGTTAATGATATCTTAGTATTATCGTCGTTTCGGGTGTTAACTTACTCGTGTTATTTTATGTGTTTGTTACATAAGTAGTGTTTGTTATGGGTAGGTTGTATATTATTCATATACAAAATGCTTTCAAGTCCTTAAAACTTATTTTTTAATCATCAAATGAGAATTAAACTAGAATGGATACGATGGGGAATGAATCTCATCGCGTTCGTGGAGACGGTAGTCCGTACGTACGCACGAGCGACAATATCATTCTTTTGATACTAAAATAATATATAATTTTATGGTATATCATTTATACAGAATCATTATAATGGTATATTTATTATTTAAATAAATTAAACATCATTATTATACCAATCCAAATAATAATGTTTTGAATAACAATTACACCACAATGTGGAGGCGGTAAGCCGTACATACGCATGCATGGTGACACATCATTCAAAGGATGGATAGAATACTGAATATGGTTGTACCATATTTATAATAACATCATAGTATATATAATATACTGGATTTATTATTTTAGAACGATAATAACAAAGAAATAAGAAGTTGATGATGAAAGGAACTTGAAAGAGGGTGGTGAAAAAAATTACCTATTCTTAGGGTTCTTCCTTTTGATTTGATCAAAAGGGCTCCTTAGGTTGGGTTTTTATCAAACTAAGGAATCTAAATTTAATTGAGGAAGTTGATAGAGTATTTGGGCAGGGGTTGGTCGATCTAAAAGGCATTTAATGTGTGAATTAGTGAGAAGGGGGAGTTCCTTTTTATAAGAGGGTTGAGGGGCACCTTTGGAAAAGCTAGAAATATTAATTTATAATAAATTCATATTCGGTTTATAATGGATCCAATGTGTATTATTTAATTTTTAAGTTAGTGATAAGTCTAAATACACTCAACCTATAGGTTTTAGATAGGTTTGGGTCACTAAATTAACCTTATCCTTTAGTTTTATCTCTTAGTTAATTAGTTTAACATTTACCATGTCACTTTGCATTTTTATATTATATAGTTAATAAACATACTATATACATCCAAAAGACCCCCAAGTGGTCTATTAATGATACACCTATCATGATATAAGTTTATTTGACTATCCTTATATTTTTAGGAATTTAATATCAATTAATAATATAATATTTGTTCTAAAAACTATTCTATGTCAGTTTTGACACTATTCAATAATTGATTTTTTTTAAAGTCTTAACAACATTATTAATTCAAAAAAAATTCATTTACGCAATACCATAATGTAATATTAAGAAATAATATTCATGGATTTCATCAAAACTTTCAAATTATATTAATTTTAACATTTATAATACCAATTATTTGATTCGTTCATTAATAAGGAAAATACTTCATCATTATGGTTTCATAAATAATATTAATTATTAAAATTATAAAAATTATAAAAATTATAAATAAACTACCATTATGTAGGATATCTTTATAGATTTCAAATGAATATTTATGATCTAAAATCCAACATACATAACCTTATGTAAAAATTGTTTTTCGAAAAGATATAGGCTTATGTCATTTTTGTATTTATTTTATCTTAATTAATATAAAGTGTCATTATCACTTACAAGTGGATCCATGGGGTCCCAAAATCGACTCAAAGATGACCATGGTCAGAAATGTATCAACAAATAAGGTTATGACACGTTTTAGGGCAATTTATTATTATTATAATATTATTTTTTACCCATATTTAACGGATTTACCCTTTAACCATGGTAAATAAAATATTTATCGAAGTAATTATTCAAAATGTCTAAAATTAATGGTTTCTTATTTACACAATTTGGACATCATAATTCTAAATTTGGAATCCATTTTTACATACTCAAAACACATATGTTGAAGAAATTAATTTAAAATTAATTCCCGTTGTTAAAACAAAAAGCGTGTTTTTAAGAGATAATAAATATCAAAAGATTGGCACTTGTTTATGTCCGGTTTGATAGTGAAATTAGGTACAATGAACAAAATTATATTAAATGGTAAAAATATATTCAAGATATACTTTAAAACCACTCAAATTCATAATTTGTCACTGTTAATTGTTTCGATTAAAAAAGTTGTTTTTAATTAAAATTTAATAATGTTCACTATTCATCAAAATATAAAAGTTATCCAAAAAGTACCAAAATTTCACCCTTGGCTAATTTTGATATTACAAATCCAAAAATGAAGTCCATTTTGAGAGATAAAATTTATAAAATTTTAAAAAGTGGGTATTACTATTCATAACGGCTACTTTGATTGGTCGAGGAGTGTTAGAACTCGAAGTTGCATACAACACACAATATTGTTTTAATCAATGTGAAGCATACCATGGAAGCTTGGGGTGTTACATTCTCCCCTACTTCAATAAGTTGCATCCTCACAATTTTTAAAATTGTGCTTTGGAGTATAATGGATAGTCCCACATTGGGAAAAGATTTAATAAAAAATCACATTAAATGAAATAAAGAGACGTACAAAGGTCACCAAAGATAACCTATACTAGGATTCCATGTAGAAAAACATGGATATGGATGATAAAATAAGTTTCATGTTCTGATGGAGAGGGATATAAAACATGAATAGGAGAAAGCTAACAACAATAAAACCACAAACTAGTGATGGGA
Source organism: Viscum album (assembly GCA_963277665.1). Classification (NCBI taxonomy): domain Eukaryota; kingdom Viridiplantae; phylum Streptophyta; class Magnoliopsida; order Santalales; family Viscaceae; genus Viscum; species Viscum album. The sequence continues at coordinate 1,976,404,306 of OY728133.1, forward strand.
CACATGGTCATTAGTTTCCCAGTAGGAAAAGTAAACGGACAAAATTTTTTTGTGTCTTAAGATACATTACATAAAGATGAGGAATTAATTTTGGAGATTGACTACGAAAATAAAGAGATATACTTACTTTTTATATAGAGTTTCATTCTTTAAAAAAAATCCACCACTAACTCATTTTTTTTAAACGATGAGTATTCAAGAAGACTTGGTCACACAGGAAGACCTAGAATAATCTTCTATAGAATCACATGACCCACGACAGATAAACTATATATTTATATTGTATTTATAGATTAATCAAAACAAAACTGGTTAGTAAAATATCTGATGATCCCCCAAAAAGATATTTCCTTAGAGAAATAAACACTAATCTTAATTTCTAAAATCAATACCCCAAAGTAAAATAAATACCATTCAATAAACAATTGTCCTTAAAATCATTCAATATAATCCGAACTAAGATTGAAACCCAAAACATATAAGAATTTGGTTATGTAGTCTTCCATGTTATATTGTATCTCCAAATGACATCAAATACTCTTAATGTCACATACATAAAAGTAATTAACCTAATCACATATTCTCTATTATAGGTTAATCATTTCTATAAATAACCCAAATCACTATAAATCCACAATAAAAACGTAGATAAAACTCCACCATTACTCTTCAAATGAAACCCCATAGTATTCTATTTTCCTTGTGCATATAGTGTTCCCAAAAAAGATAATATCTTCCCAAACAACATTTATCACTTAATCACAAAATAATTTTCTTATACTAAGGGTATTCATTTGATAAGACATAAGAAACCAAATCAACTTATCATTGATTAATAAAATCATTTAACTAAAAATAATTAGCCATAATAACCAGGGACTTCACGTAGTCCTGTGGTAGGCGATAAATCACAATCACACATTGGTTGTGGGTTCAATTCCCACAGCTTTGTCTAATGCGATGGGTTGTCACACGGTCTGCATGTTTTCCTTCTTCAAAAACTATATTTTATAACATTACCAAAATGAGATAAATTCCTCAAAATAACCATATCATAATTTTAACTAGAAATGTTATCTCATACCTTTCATTTTCATCCCAAAATATAATAACTTGTAATTCCTCAAACCCAATGATCATATAAACCCAAATGGTTATTTTTAACTATATACACAAGGAGGAAGATAATACTTCCTCAAATATCATTCTCACATGGAAAACAATGGGGTTACAAATAAAAGAGAAAATTATTCCAATGTAATCCCATCAACAAGGAGCACAAATACATTTAAACATTTCTCCAACCGTTTATTTCCACATAGCTTATTCATTGACCAAGAAAATATCCTATAGAAGTCTTCATTCACTCGGGTAATGTCCAGGTCCCCTAAATTTGTGGAAAATGACTGTAAATGGATTCTTGGGACCATTTTTATTTTCTTTCCATGGTACTCTTCATTTTCCTTAGAAATTCTTCACTTTATGCCCTTCTTTCTTGCACGTAAATCATTTCATTGTTCTATTGAGACACTTTCCCGGGTGTATCCTTCCACATTTCCTGCATGATGGAAATTTAGGATTCTTTTCTCCATGTTCTCCACTACTAGAGCTCTTATCATTCATAACATTTATCTTCTTTGTTGAGTCCGAGAATTGGTTAATATATATGTTGTTGATCATTTTTTGAAAAAGTAATTTGGCATTTACACGATATATTTTACTCCTATCAACATTCCATTTTGTTTCTCATTTCCACCACTGTTCCCACCTTGTACGTCATTCTCAACGTTACTATGACTTCCTTGGACTCTAGCCATTGACTAAAACCAGAAGGCATTGTGTGAGTAACAGTAGAGATAAAATCATTTAGAGAATATCATGACACCATATTCTCAATTTGAAACTCCTTAGGATTATCCAAGGTCATTTATTCTCATATCATATTAAAATAAATCCAATTGGATTGTAAAGAAAATGTAAATTATCCTAATAATATCCCCCGGGAGTGTCGTAACCAAGAGTGCAGCAAGGCCTGTTTTCATGCACAAGTTCTCGTTCGAGTCTAGCTCAAAGCAGTGTTTTCGGGTTTTACCCCTAGGTACATCTGTGCCAGATCCACCTCTACCTTCTTGTATCTAGAAGGGATGTATTTCTTGGAAAACTCACAAAATCTCTACAATACCAAAATTCTTGGAAGTTCTTCTATACTAATCCTCAATGTCTATCTTAAATCTATGTTCTCTAATCAGACTTTATCTAAATCTATCTTCAAAGGTTTGTACTAAACTTCCTCTGATACCAACTGTAACGCCCCAACCCTAGTTACCCAGAGTCGGGGCATTATTACATAACATTGGCATGATCACATGAAAGATCAAGTCTCCAAAGACCGATTAGTTTAGTATCCTTGGAATAACTAGATACATTATTAAAGTTTACATTACATCATAAAGTGAAAACTACTACTACAACATCTTGTATTCATATCCCCTCATACTATCCAAGCAGGTCATTCATAAAATACTACTTCACATCTTGGAAAAAATAAGACATTGAAAGGGGTGAGCTCAGATGCCCAGTAAGGATAACAATATAGCGGAAACTTTAATAAATAAGCATAAATATTTGAGGTAATGTATAAATAAAACAAAATCCTTTTAAACATGAACATCAGCATAATATGGCATAGATTAAATAAAATAATGTCATTTACATATTCACATAAATATTCTACAAGTCGAATAACCACATGTAATATCAATAACCACTTTCATAATGATGGAATGCATAATTCTAGAATATCATAACCACGCATCCAAGGCCTCGTGCCGAGACTACAAATAATATTTTTTCAATGCATCGTGCCAATACACTAGTTTGTCTCATGAGACCTACTGATGAATTGAGAAGCTATAGTGGGCTCCACTTGTCACTTACTATGTCTAATTCATTTCTCATATGAACAGGTATCAAAATGACATAAAATTTCTTATTAAAACATGCATATGAAATGTCAATACTTTATCCACAAACCATGAATGGTATAAAAATAGCACATACATAGTCCAACATAACTCATTCAATACAATATTGAAGATTGTATTGTATTATATTAAACTCAATCAATAATAATGAAGGATATTGGCATAGATTAAAATAATCATCAAATTATTGAGAGAAATATCCCACTTTTTTCTTGAAAACATTTAAAAGTCACACTATTTTTCAAGAAGATATTTAAAATAGATTTTTGAATCAAAGTGTCCCATACCACTTTGAAAATTTTAAAATGAATTTTGATTTGAAAAATTTAATGTCCATAGAAATAAATCCATAAAACCATTTTTAAAACATGGACATTAATTAGAAATCTTTAAAACATTTAAAAAGATATTTTAGTTAGAGTTCCGAACCAAAAGAGAGACACTTGAATACAAATAATTAAGGTAATAAAAACATTGTAATAACATTATAATAAATGGATTCATGATATACTATGTCAAAGTACATTATATAAACCATATAAAAGTGATTTGGTGTATAAAAATCAAAGAAGTATCAATGGAATGTAAATTGAGATGAAATCTCTTATAAAGACCATATCCTTAGGGTAAAAATAAATTAATGACATAATTATGTGTCAAAAATATAAATACACTCAATATGATTGGATATTCAGTGTAAAACAATCAAATTATATTCACACATATTCTTGTAAAAACAACACCAATGAATTTGATGTTTAACTCAACAAATCGAGATTGAGTAAAAATTAATCTTATCAAGTTTGTATCAATGAATTGATAATTTATCAATTGAGTGATTATGTGTATCAAAATTTCATCCATATAAATTAGAGTGGAAATTATGACATAATCAAATGAATAGTTATTCCACACATAATCTTGGAGTAAAATAATCAATGAGGTATGCGTAAAGCCGGATGAGTGGAAATTGAAATTTCAAAATCCCTTATCGATCTTGTAACATATGAAACATACAACCATGAATGAAGGATCATACAATGATGATGTATATATCCATGAATTAAAGTATATTACACAATAAATACAAACATGGGTAGTACACACACCACATGCAATAAATAAATGGCGAACAATAGAAATCTCATGGAATTAAAAGTGAGATAAGAAACCCATTACTTTGTACTCTTTCCATGGTTGAGGGTAAGTTAGACTCATGTATAATGGTAAAATAATTGTTATTTAATTATAAAAGGATCATATAAATTAATATGATGTCATATATGATATTTTAGCATTTCTTTGTTAATGATATCGTAGCATTATCATTTTTCGGGTGTTAACTTACTCGTTTTATTTTATATGTTTGTTACATAAGTCGTGTTTGTTATGGTTAGGTTGTATATTATTCATGTACAGAATGATTTCAAGTCCTTAAACATTATTTTTAATCATAAAACGATAATTAGACTTGAATGGATGCGATGGAGAATGAATCTCATCGCGTTCGTGGAGACAGTAGTCCGTACGTACGCACGGGAGACAATATCATTCTTTTAATATTAAAATAATATATAATTGGATGGTATATCATTTATACCAAATCATCATCATGTTATATTTATTATTTACATGAATTATACATCATTATTATACACATCCAAATAATAATGTTTTGAATAACAATTACACCACAACAGGGTGATGGTAAGTCGTACGTACGCACGTATGGTGACATGTCATTCAAAGGATGGATAGAATACTGAATATGGTTGTACCATATTTATAATAACATAAAAGTATATATAATATATTTTATTTTATATTTTATAATGAGAATAACAATGAAAGAAGATTTTGGAGATGAAAGGAACATGAAAGAAGGTGGTGAAAAACATTACCTCTTCTTCGGGTTCTTCCTTTTGATTTGATCAAAAGGGCTCCATAGGTTGGATTTTTGATCAAACTAAGTCCTCTAGGTTAAAGCGAGGGATGATGAGAGAGTATTAGCGTAGGGCTTGGCCGAACTAAAAGGCTTTGAATGTAATAATTAGTGAGAAGGGGGAGTGCCTTTTTATAAGATGGGTGAGGGGCACCTTTGGAAAAGCTAGAAATATTATTTTATAATAAATTCATATTCGGTTTCTAATGGATGAAAAGTGGATTATAAAAAGTTTAATGTGGGGATTGGTCGAAAACCACTCATCCAATAGGTTTTAGACAGTTTTTGGTCACTAAATTAACCTTATCTTTTAGTTTTAACTCTTAGTTAATTAGTTTAACATTTACCATGTCACTTTGTATTTTAATATTATATAGTTAATAAACATACTATATACATACAAGAGACCCCCCAAGTGGTCTATTAATGATACACATATCATAATATAAGTCTCTGGGCTGAAACTTAGATTTTTAGGAATTTAATATCAATTAATAATATAATATTTGTTTTAAAACTCTTTTATGTCAATTTTGACACTATTCAACAATTTACTTTTTTGTTAAAGTCTTAAAAACATTATTAATTCGAACCAAATTCATTTAAGCAGTATCATAATGTCATATTAAGCAATAAAATTCATTTATTTCATCCAAACTTTCAAATTATTTTAATTTTAACATTTATAACACCAATTATTTGATTCTTTCATTAATAAGGAATATAGTTCATCATTATTATGTCATAAATAATATTAATTATTAAATGTCTAAAAATTATAAATAAAATACAATTATGTAGGAAATATTTTTATATTTTTAATAAATATTTATAGTTGAAAATTAAACATATATAACCCTATGTAAAAATAGTTTTTCTAAAAGATATATGCTTATGTCATTTTTGTATTTATTTTAGCATAATTAATATAATGTGTCATTATCACTAACAAGTGGATCCATGGGGTCTCGAAATCTACCCAAAGATGCCCATGGTCGGACATGTATCAACCAAAAATGTTAGGACACATTTTAGGGTAATTTATTATTATTATAATATTATTTGTTTACCCTTATTTACAGGATTTACCCTTTAACCATGGTAAATAAAATATTTACCGAAGTAATTATTCAAAATGTCTAAAAATAAAAGTTACCTATTTACACAATTTGGAAATCCTGATTCCCAATATGGAATCCATTTTTCCAAATTCAAAATCCAGAAGTGGTAGAAATTAATTTGAAATTAATTCCCGTTGTTAAAACAAAAAGCGTGTTTTTAATAGATAATAACTATCAAAAGAATGACACTTGTTTATGTCCGGTTTAATTGTAAAATTATGTCCAATGACCAAAATTGTATTAAATGGTAAAAGTATATTCTAGATATACTTTAAAAGCACTAAAATTCATAATTTATCACTGTTAATTATTTCGATTAAAAAAGTTGTTTTTAATTAAAATTTTGTACTTTTCACTATTCATCAAAATATAAAAGTTATCCGAAAAGTAAGAAAATTTCACCCTAGGATAATTTCAATATTACGAATCCAAAAATGAAGTCCATTTTGAGAGATAAAATTTATAAAATTTTAAAATGTGGGTAATACTATATATAACGACTACTTTGATTGGTCGAGGTGTGTTAGAACTCGAAGTTGTGTACAAAACATGCTACTCTTTTAATCAAAGAGAAGTGTATCGTGGAAGATTGGGGTGTTACAAGAAACTTATGTGAAAGGAATAAAAAAACCAATTGGAATTATTTCTACCAATATAAATAAACTAATTCAGAGGAAATAAACAAATCATCAAAATATAAATATAATTTCAAACTGAATATCATTTATACATAAAATGAAAATATAATAAGATAAACAACAAAATAAAAAATAAACATGACTACCAGTAAACCTTAAGGTGAACCCATGGGTCACTCTCCAATTTGAAAATCGAACTTCACTCATAGTGAATGAAACAAATATAGAACCTATACGAGAAACTAAAAATAAAATAAATATATACATAACTATTAAAAATTAGTAGGTGTTCCCGAAAAATCAATACCCCAGGAATTTCTTTTAACTAAATGTTGTACCAATTTCATGTTTGAAATTAAATACATTAAAAAAATACTTCACCCATTTTCAATTAAAAAAATAACACAATACATTACCATTATTACTTTAAACCCATATTCTATTTCAAGAAGGAGACATTAGGATTTTAGTTGAGAATGGTGATGTTTTTACATTTTTTAAAGGTTGGGGCTGAAGACACATTTTAATATTAATGAAAATCAAATACCTATTTCAAATGGGTAGAGGGAGACCCATTACATTGCCCGAAGTACAAGTGGGCTTGTAGCCCATTACATAGCCCATGGTTATGTTTTCACCTAAAAATGGAGAAGGGAGAATCAAATACTTTCAAAGCATTTTTTATAAAACATTAAAAACAGACACATCACTTTTAACAAGTCATTAAGCCATGAACATAAGTATTTGAAATGATCACATAATAAGGGATATGAAATCTAGAATTTATGAGTAACCATCCAAAAAATACATATCAATAATACACCATAGAAAACATGACATAATGAAAAACTACAAAACCAAGGAGTTGAGTAGAATAATCTGGAACATACTTTCATCAAACTCATTCTAATTTCTTTCCAAACCCAATGTCATTAACTTTCCCACACAATTGGTCAGACCATAACTAGCCTGACTGAGGGGCACAATCCCAATATAAGGGAATGTCCATACTAAGGGATGCTATCCATAGAAAAATTCTAATCTAATTTGGAAACTATTAACTGAATATCCTCTCTCTATGCTAGGTTCTCAAATCATGACTAAACTAGGGGTGATCCAACCAATTACAAACAAGTATCCAATCACATGAAAATACATGCCACCTAAGAAACATAACCAACAAGTCACCCCTTATTCACCCAAAGGAAAACTCCATTTCCTTTCAAATATATGATATCAAGGGATTCCTACACAGAGGGACTCCCACACCATTTAACATAACTAAGGAAATATGACCATCCATGGAGAGTTTTGAAGAGAACTGGTTCCATAAAAATGCCAATCGGGCCTCACATAACCTTCACACATCAAATCATTTCTCAATGACAAAACACACAATACATTAAAATAAAAAACCAATTAGAAAACCATATAAGAAACAAAAAAATCACTTTCTAATCCCAACAGATTTACAATGATAATAAATTATTTAAAAACCATTATCCACTTGTTAAGGTGAACTAGAAAATTTATCAAATTGTCAGTGTACATAGATCATAAAAAAGTATTCCATATAATTCAAAATAATAATTCAAACCAACTCATTTTTCATCAAATAGTTATTATGAAAATCATATATTGAAAATTAAAATCCATAGAAGGTGAGAAAATTATGAAATTAATGATTTGAAAATTTAAATTACAGGTACAAAGGGAAATCTAATTCAATCTAATGGTTCATCACTAATGACTACATAAAAAAACATCAAAATTCTACAATAACGAAATAATATTCAAATAGAACCATAAAAAATAGTAATTTAAAATAAAATAAAAAATAAGACAAGATCCATGATAGAAGTGAGAATATGAAAAACTGTGAAAATGGTTGTAGAAGGATGGGAAGAAGAAAGGATGAGGTTAACATTAATATTTATGGGGAAAATTTGAAGGGATAATAATAAAATAAAAATTTAAGGAGGTGGGTGGAATTTGGAAGGAGGGAGGATCCTCTTGGGGTCGTACCATCTAATTAGGGGAGGAATGTGGTGTTTTAGGTTAAAATCCCATAGAGGGTTTAAATGTAAAATCACAAATTTTTTACATTTTTTAACAATGAAAGGGTTCTAATACCTGATTTTCAAAACCATACGCCCATTACTGGTCGTCCTAGGAATCCTCACAATTTAGCTGCACGGTTTGGAAAACCTTGATCCAACCGCGTAACATGGTTCTGTAGAAACTTTTAGAACCTTATGCACACCTTCCGCACAGTTTTCTTAACCGTGAATAGGTTGTGCACCCACAGTGAGAGGAACCCAAATATCCCACACATTATCTCCCAAGAGACACATATTTTGGACCAAACCATGCAAAACCCATAAAATGATGACCATGCATGTTCAAAATGAACTGAAATCAAACTCAATATCAATAGGTTGTACTATTACTCATAAACCATGCATCCAACCTGTAAAATTGATGAAATTAATCCTCCAATGCCTATAGAACACCCTAAAAATGAAAATCAACAAATTAAATGATGTGTAATATTATACACGTAGATATTTTTTTTTAATTTTATGTTATGTTGAAAAATATATTTCCTAAGATTAGATACTATACTATTAAAATTACATGATGTGTAACCCTTAGATGACATGAAAAATTATCATGGTGTGTAATACAGTTCAAAACATATGTCTAGTGGCCATTACAAGTCATGTAGTCCAATTACATGTCATGAAACCACCCAGTGAAAAATATGTATTTCTAGGAAAGAGATGAAAATCCAGCAAATCATTGACATCTCCTTTACAAGTATCACCCAAATTCAAGGTCAAATATAATCACCAAATGAATAAGGTAAACCAAAAATAGAGTTCCGAACCTATCAGATCAAATGTAAACGGGGAATTATAACAAAACAACCATAAAATATTTTTCCCCCCAAAAGAGCCCATGATCTTGACTTCACCAAAATAAAATTCCATTGAAGCTTAATAAAAAAATCCTACTCCCTCAACTTATAGTGATCCAGTACTTATTGCCACAGTACCCGAAGCAAGGGAATAGTTTTACCACACAATACCTTGTCTTAGAAAAATGAAATTTGAACTAGATACTCAACCAATGTGGTATCGAGCTCCAGAAGAACATCTTTCCATATAATCACATGGGAAGGATTTGTTGTATACCAACTAAATTGGAAAACATAAAAAAGATGTGTAAACAATTCAAGCCAGACGGTAATATCAACTGATATGATACCCTACCATTTATCTCAATGATATAAAATCATTCTATAAACCTTAGGTAAAACATAAATTGAATCCCTAACTGATGATGTCCCAAATGAGGTGAAACCCTTTGAAATACCTAATCACCAACCTCAGAATCATGTGGCCATTGCTGATGGTCCACATAAGATTTATGATGACTATGTGCCATGATAAAATGCCAAAAGATCAATTTCACCACCTATTTATTCTCTTAAAAAATAGTCTTCCTGACTATGGAACACTCTCACAACACTTCCCAGAACATAGAAGATAGACATGGCCTCCAATTAAAATTTTCAAAAGGAACTATTTTATCAATTCGTGAAACAATTTTTGTAGGATAAATCAACCAAAGGAAAATGTTCATACTAAGATCTACCAAAATACACCAAAAAATTATAGATCACTTCCTATAAAACATGGATACCATTTTCTTTATATCCATCCAAAAATGAATTATAATCCTTGATCATTTTCAACTAGGAACCCACTGAATTATACAAGCCATTGCAAAACCTAGATATGAAACTGAAGTCCCTATTAGAAAAAACTACTGTGGGAACCCCATGAATCCTCACAATACTTCATACAAACTAGTACCCATTTAATTCCATATACATCATCTAATGTTTTGGTATAAAATTTTCTGATTTGGAGTGTCTATTGAAAATTAAAGAATATCATCCTTCTTAGTAGGATTCTTTGGTAAACCGACATTGAAATACATTGATATCTCATATCACTTCCATATAAGAGTGGGTAATGGCTACACCCAACCTAAATGTCATTGGTGTTCCACTTTAATTCATTGAAAATAAATACACCAAGATAAAAAATCCAAAACTATCATCGTCATCCTCATCCACCATTACCAACATCTCAAATCAGGGTACATCTTTGTATCCCCAAGGTGTATGGACCAATAAGACCAATGTACTCTATAGAGTAGCTCATGTATTAAGGAAAGTAGAACAACCAACATACTAAATAAGCATAATGCTCCACTGGGAGATTGAGACATCATACACAGGGTGTCCCAACATGTTAGAATTTCTACTAAGCATCTACATTATTTTTCTTTAGTCTGATTATGTTTTAGTTTCCCCTAAAAATATGATTCATCATTTTTCAAATCCAATAACCATTTTCCACCAACCTCATCCCCTCCCTAGATTACATCAGAATGAAAATCTCATTAGAGATCACTTCTCAACATACACTTTCACTCCTTGTGACTGAAATTTTATGCTCAACACATTGACTTACACATTTCCATTCCTAGGGGTATATATGATTTGAATATAAAAGTTGTAATGATACGAATTCTAGTGTCTATATTGAATTTTTTAATCCCTTTGGGTGAAAATAAACTTCACAATTTTATGATAAGTGTATACCTTAAACCAATCTATAATGAGATAATGATAATACATTTTGAGCCCATTCATAACTGATGTCGACTCATGATCATGAGTAGTGTAGTTCATTAATGAGGACAAAACTAGAGATAGCCATAATCCACAACCTATTTCCTATGAAATAATACAAAACCCAAATCTATACCAGAAGCATAGAAAAAACATCATAACATGTCAATGGTTCTAGAAGAATCAATAGTTTTGATGATGTTAAACTTGACATCCACTCTTAAAAAGATATGTGACACCTTTCATTCCATTAAAAATATATATAGTTGAGGGTTAAATCTTTCATCAAAGATGCATGATTGGATAATTCTTGAACAAAATGTCTATAGTAGCCTACCAAAATTGAGATTCCTCTAATCTCAAACACATTACTAAGCTGATCGTATGGCATAACCGCCTTTACCAATTAATGATCCTATGAAATTCCTGTATTTGAAATCTCATCCTAAAGAAACAACACATCTGGGATCCAAAACACAAAAATGGAAATCTTAAAATACAAATTATTTTCACTCATGGTTTAAAGAATGATTTTATAATGTTCTCTATGCTCCTCATCAATCTTGGAGTACACACGGATATAATTAATGAACACCAAAACAAAAGTATCTGAGAAAAAATAAATTATTGGGTTAATCAAATCCATAAAAAACAAGAGAATTATTGAGTTAAAATGGATAACAAGAAACTAAAAATTCCCATATCGACATAGGTACACTATTTTAATTCTATACTCTTCTTGAAACCACAACTATTTTTACCCTGACCTTAGGTAAACCTTTGAAATCCAACGAACTCCCCTAATATGATCAAATATATCTTCAATTATCAGTAAAGGATTCAAGTTCTTAATAGTCAACCAATTTAGCTTTTGATAGAACTTATAATGTCTATGACTTCGGTTTGCCTTCTTATCAAAGACTACACGAACCACCCAAGGTGACATGCTATGATAAATAAATATTTTCAACTCCATATTCATTCATTGGATATTATTTACCACCAACACATTAGGTTCAAATTATAGGATGTCATATAAATGTGCATACTTGCATGTAATCGGAAAATAGTAAATTTGAACTCTCTCTATATAGGAACTCTTGAAAAGGTCATCCTGAAATTTCTTAGAGTATACACACACAACAATTGGTAACTGGAACCCCATGAACAAGTTAACTACGTCATGAAAAAAGTATGAAAACTAGCAAGATATTAATCTAGAATTAGGAACAACTGGTCTCGCCCTTCCCGATCTAGACTCCCACTCTCTGTGAAAAACAAGATATACCCCATCAATAGATAATAAATGTACGCGATACAGAATATTTTATATCTGGTTATTTAAATAAATATAGTCCATACTTATAATAAATTCAAATATGTCAATATCATTTACAATGAAATCCCAAACCACATACAAGTCTCCAATCACCACTCAACACATGGGACATTTGAAACCTTGATCATCCCTCTTTCCAAATGGAATGAAAATCCCAAAAGAAAATTAAATGATATAAAACTGAACAGAAATAACATCAAATGACATTCATGATATTAAATAATGATTAACACATGTACCAAACAAATATAAGACCCTAAATGTTGTAATTCACACCATAACTCCTATAGTATCTAGTCCTAAATTACATTCAACTCAAAATATACTACAACAATATGTCCACAATTAGCCACCTAAACACACATTAGCCTCATAATCAGACCCATCACCATTGGAAGCATGAAAATTATTCAGGGACACCATGTTGAAAGTGGATACCACATTACAACCTTGGCGCATCATATCAAAAATACACATCAGATGTCCATATTCTCATAGTGATGGTGAGTTTGAGGAACCTTAGTAAAATGAGGACTGGTATGACCATGCCACATACACTATCATAAAATGACACATTTCTTCTATATAGAAGCCCATAAAATTGGTCTTATTTATAAAATACCACCCTTACACTTCCATTCCTAAAAGGAGGAAGCACCCTTGCTAACTTTTCCACCCCCTGAAGCTCCACCCAAACCTGTGCTTTGATAAATATATACCTCAACCAAATATTTATTATCCTATAAAACTAGAAATGGATGAAATAAAAACTAGCATCAATTGAACATCATCCCTCAGGCCCATATCAAACCTCCAAGAGTTCGGGTAATGTAATGTCACATGTTTTTTAACCATGTTTAAATTATGAAGGTTTTCAAACTTTTTCAGTTTATCAATGGGTTTGTTTTTAAACTGAACTCTAGAACGTAATTTCGAGTGTTGTAAGAGTTAAGGATTTCATTTTTGCACTTGGGCAGATAACCGATAATTTTCAAGGCTATTCCAAAAAGTCTTAGGAGAAACGAATCAAGAAATATCTACTTTAATGGATATGCATGGGAGTGCATGTTTTTGGTCCAACCTATATAACTTACCCAATTTAAAATTTTATTTTTTAATTAAATAATATTAAATGAGGGATTTTTGTTTAAATTGAATAATATGTGAGTAATAATAATGTTACTATTATTATTATTATGGCATTATAAATTATTTGGATGTTAAAGATTTTAATTTCATGATTAATGGTCTGTTATATTTATGTTAAAATATTTTAATTTCACGATTAACGGGGTGTAACATTTAAGTGAACTTAATTTGGATATTGGTATCTCCAAGAAACATGAAATTAATTGATATGATTCTTATTTAATAGTGATGCATTTAATTAAATAAGGAGTTTCATAATTTAAAAGGATGATTTTTTTTATAGAGGTGTTAGTTTTAATGTAAGGTTGGACAATAATAATAATGTTATTATTTATATTTTTATTGTTTTACAAGTATACTAATTATTATTATTTGTGGTTGATATCATTATTATGAGGATTAATAATAATGTGTTTTGGGTTTTTTAATTGAATCCAAGAAAAGGTGGATTTTATTAATTGTTGTGAAATTGTGGTTTAATTTAATTATATTTAGTTAATCGGAATTTAATTAAATTTTGTGTAGTGTGGATTTTTATGTTTTATAAATAAATTGTTTTATTGGATGATAATAATAATGATGGTTAATATTATGGAAGTTTCATTTGTTTAATTTGAGGTTTAAATGAGTTTAAATAAATTAGTTCATTGGTGTTTAATTTAATTTATTTCAATGTCAAAAAAAATTATTTAATCATTGTAAGGAATTGATTTTATTTAATTAATACATATTGAGAGAAATAATTTAATAATGATGAGTTGGAGTTTTTAATTTAATTAAATTATATGAAGAGAATTTAATTAAATAACATGATGTGGGGAATTTATTTAATAAATTTTGTTGAATGAATTTAAATTTTTATTTTTCAATGAGGATTTATTGGTTATCAATGAAGGGTAATATTAAAAGTCATGTAAATGAGGAGTTGGGTTTTATTGAAAAAGGGTAAAAATAAATGGTAATGTTAAATGGGGAATAAATGTGGGGTTGGGTTTAATTTAATAAAAATAAATGTAATGAGGTATTTAATTAATTGATAACAAATGGATGTTTTTTTAAATTCATTGTTATGTTGAATTTTAAATGCGCATTGGGACCATTTGAAATGTAGATATCGGGTTGTGCATGGTTAGTCAAACCATATGGGTCATCTGTGCAATTACCCAGTTTTAAATAATGTATTTTTATATAATTTAAATAAAATTAACATTTAATTGTATTAGTAGTAAAGATATTATTATTATTATTATTATTTTGATTTAATTAATTAAATGTTTTAAGAATTTTATTGGATGACTAATGGGGGATTTCCAAATTAATTATGAAACATTTATTTAAAGTTTAAATAATTAATAAACATTATATTAAATGAGAATAATAAATGATATTATTATTGTTTTATATCTACTATTTTATTTGGGTGTTAACTAGTTGATTGAGATATAATGAAGGAGGAGGTGAACTGTAGGACCAAATACACACAATAGGCACCCACCCCCTATGAGGCGTTCCACCCCCCCTTGTCGGATCCACATCATGCACCTAGATCCATTTAGTGTCTTCATGAGTCTTGTGTACCTCTTCAAGTTGAGTATGTCTGCATATTTTTTGTGATTCGCATCGACTGTTAGGCTCCTCCTTCACCTTGTTTTCTCGGTCGAAAACCTAAAGTCCGGGTTTAATTGGGTTTCCCTATTTCTTTGATTCTATGGTTGGGAATGGGGTTCTTAAAGACCCGTTGGTCTATATTACAACAACATCTACCAAGGGTGATGCGTTTTGGATAAATTCAAGTACATCACAACTATATTCAGATGTGATGATAAATTTTGGATACATGTGCATTTTTTAGATGTATGTTTACATGAGAAGATCACAGTTTAGCAGTGAAGATTTTTCTCAGCCAAATTCATTAAGGTAGGGTCCCTTTTCCAAGACCTCAATTTTATAAATGCATTAATAAATTTCATATAGTAAATTTATTAGAAATTTAATCCATGCAATGAAGTATTTATATTGAGTGCCTCTTAATGTGAATATAGCATATTTAATGATTTAAAATGGTAAATATCATAAGTTTTTTGTGTGTTAAGTAATATCAATAATTTTTAATAAAACCCATCAATATAGGTGCACTGCCCTCAAACCAAAAAGTAGTGGTAGTGTTATATCAAGTTTTCTCATGGATTGATTTTTCAATATATCTTTCATTTAGTACTAATATATGATGGGTTGATACCATAGAAGGTATATTTGATTTTTGAATTAATCATGGAATTATGAGGTACGTGAATAGTTTTAATTATTTATTGAATTAATTAAGGTATTGTAACCATGTTGAAAAATGTTTTATAATTGTGTGTAAATTAAATAAAAATGACGTGATAAATTATTTTTTTAAAATTAACTAATGTGATAAGTCATTTAGTCTAAATTTACAAAATTATTGGTGAATTAATTATGTTGTATTGAAGTAATTTATTTAGATATTTTATTTTGGAAATTAATTATGGAAATATGAGATTTAGATTGAGATACTTAATTTTTCTTGGAAAATTAATTATGGGATGTGAAATTTTTTTTGTTGATTAATTATTTGAAGGATTAATTTCTGGTAATGTTTTCTTAGTTAATTTTTGATTTTTATACTAGTTTTTGTATATTTAACTAATCAATTTGATTAGTAACCGAATAAGGATAATTTATTTGTAAATTAATTATCATGTTTTTGGTTATGGAATGGGGATAATTGAAAGTTAATTAAATTTTCAGGTTTACTTTCGTGCGGTAAAGAATAACTAATTGTTAATTAATTATTGACTATTGAAATATTGAGTGGTTAATTAATTGTATAATTATTTTATTATAGTTATATTTTGTTAACTAGTTGTTGAATTAATGAACATATTTGATTAATTAATTTATGAATTAATTAATGGATGATTTTAGAGTGATATATTCTGAGTTCTACACCAATAGAAAATATAATCGTATGATTGATAAACGCGTTGTGAGATAGGTTCTGATATTACAAATTCTCATGGGGTTCATGACATGGAGTTCTACAAACATCTTTCATGAAAATAATATTTCATGGGATAGGGACCAATGCTCCAAATACCCATGGGTTGTGAGATAATGAATAATGCACTAAATACTCACAGGGGTCCTAGACAAGACGTTTTACTCCCATTAATTGACATTAGACTCGGGGTCCAATTGGTCATAAATGAACATAATTAAAAGATTATTGAAATCTAGTGTGATGTAATGATTGGTGATTGATTATAGAAAATAGTTTAGACCCTGACACGACCAATGCTAGTATTGATGTATAGGTGTCTAGGGGAACCAAGAGATTTATGAGGTTAAATAAAGAATATCCATTAATGAGCCTTATATAATTTATCGAGGATTGAATAATTGATAGTTTAAATTGAATGTGTGATGAATAATGTGTATACATGATCAATGAATAATGTAGGTTCAGACACTGGCTAAAGGATGAAGCTGGTACATGGGTATATAGTTACATTATATTGCTTACATTATTAACGTATGCATTAACACTATTTAAATTATTTATTGACTGTCTGGATTTGGGGTAGAAATCGGTGGTCTCGACCTACTTATATTTATATTTCACACCCTAATTTGTCATCCATTGCACAAGGGTACCCGAAAAGATTATATTTGGTTGCAGGATTGTGATATTTGCATATTCTTGGGAGATAGGGTAAGAGGAATGAGTGAAAGCTCGGGATGCTGAAAGAGATCACCCACAAGGCTTGATTCCTAATTTATTATTTTATTTATTCATATGTAAAGAATTATATTTTATTTAACTCTTTCAGTGTTGTACCATCATAACATGAATTCATTGTATAACATTGGCATTGGAAATATTTTATATGAGATTTAAAATATTATGTCTTATACTACTTTATCATTATTCACACTATTTCCTTAATTTATTTATATAGTTCACTATTTTTTACTCTGATATGAGCATATTTTTTCTATGATGAATACCCTTAGATCCTCGCAGTGATTTGGTAGCCTCTAGAATATGGGGAGATGCACTTTAGGTCATGTGGAAACCTGTCTAGACACCGTTTCTGTGGCGAGCTAGGTCGGGACATTAAAAAGTGATATTAGAGGAAAGTTTCTTTTCCTTGGTCTTACTATTTTAGGGTTGGTGGTAAGGATAATAGGAATGTTTCGACGATAGGGTTAATATTTGTGATTTTTAATTATCACTTCATGTATTGGAAATGACAAAGTGTCTAGGGTTTGGATTGATGATCATGTTGTTCACTGTTACAATTGATATGATTTCAACTTGATTGATTGGTGTATTTTCCACTTATTATTGATTATGAAAATTTTAAAAAATTTACCTTGGCTTGATATTTCAAGGTTGTTTCATTACTTGAATCATATTAGGCACTTAGAGATTAACATTCCATGCATATATGCCCTGTCATGTAGTTGCATTAGTAAGATGCTTGCTAATATGGATGGTGTTCCATGAATATATGCCACATATTCTATAAATTTATCATTCCTTTTAGATAACATGTTTTGGTGATATAATTAATATGATTTAGTGATAATATGTAGAAATTGTGTGATATGATTCCGTTTTATAGCATGTTTTAGTAATTTTCAGAAAGTTGACCTGTGTTAGCTACTTGTAGTGACATGATATCATTCTGATAAATGACTGGTTTCTTTTGATAAATTTATTTGGTTTCAATTACGAGTGAACCAATTTTCATCTGTAAGGTTTATCGGTGCCTTATAACTACAAAAAGATAACCCATTTTATGAAAAAATTTAAAAGGGATGATAAAGTTTAAATGATAAATGAATTTAGATATCTTAAATAGGATCTAAATGTCGATGGTAAGGTGTATGGGTTGCTTATAACTAAAAAAGATTAACCCATGATATCAAACAATTAAAAATGGATGATTAAGTTAAAATGTTAAATGAAATTCGACATCTTAAATGGGATCCAAATTCTAGTGGTTAGGTGTATGGGCACCTTATCCACTGGTAGATGGGCATCCCTGTGACTGAACCATATAACCTTAGTAGGTTTGAAAATGGTTATGAATGTAAAACTGATGTGCCTTGATTATAATAAACTAATGGGGGGTTGATTTCTAAAGAACCCGAATTGAATTAATCAGACCTTTGGAGGTTGTCTTTTTTGTAAAAGGAATTTTTATTCTAAATTTCCAATTTATATTTTAGTAAAACTGAATGTTAAATGATTAAAGAAGATGTTTGTGATAGCATGCCTATTTTACCATAGGGCATTGTTTTGAAACACAAGTGACTTCTTATGAAAAATTATTTGTGTTTTTTAAAAATTAATTCAAATGTTAGAAGGTTTAAATTATGTAATTAAAATTTATAAAATGAAATGGGTGATTTCGAACATTGTGATTATTGTTTTTCATGACCATGTGAGAGGGTCGACATTTCTTGTTTGTAAGATACCAACCGGGTGAACTGAAGTGTTTTGACACAAAAGCTAGTTTATATTTTGGCTTTCAGGCGAGAATGGTTGACATGGTGATCACAGTTTGAGTAATGTTTCATGTGTGTTTAAGGTGTTTAAGAAATAGTACACTAGTAATTGGATATTTTTTTTGACATCCAAGACAATCCTTAGGTGGGTAGTGTCGCATCGATTTCAGTAAACATATTAGAAGGTGATGTGATTCTTTTTGAAATGATTCATCTGGTAGTAGTTCGACTGGTCTTTTTATTGAACTTAGTTTTATCTTAGTTCACTCTTCTAAATATGAAAAGTGTTTCCCCTATCATGACCTCTTCTTGGATACACAAATTTATCATTATTCTTACACTATGCTAAAGTTTTAAATAATGTTGTGATTGATGAGTGGTTGTTTTTTGTTTTGAATGTGGGATGTATGGTTACTTTTTTCTATGCCCTCATTTATGTCGGGGAACAAAAATTTGAAATAGAATAATTGTTTAATGACTCAGGATTGATATCAGAGGTCATGTAGGGTATTTTATGTACATGCCATTGTTGCTGGAATCATTTTAAAAGGTATATTTGTAGGTTAACACTGAGTGTGGGTTTTGGGACGGTAATGTCTTTCTAGGAAATCTAGTACAACCAGTTTCTATTATTCAATCAGGATTCGACCTTTTTATTTAATAAGGCCCCTCAAATGGCTTTGGATGTATGCTCCATTTTTTGTGATCGTTGTCCTGGGTTTTAAAAAATTAAGTGGTTTGAATTACTTTTTGGTTAGTAGTGCATTTATCATTTAAATACATAACATGCCCTTCAAAAAAAATTAGACCATGGTAGCTCAGATGCAATTGTAGTAGTTCCCAATGTATTCTCAGGGATGAGAAAATTTTAAGGTGGCTATATTTTAGTTTTCAGTGTTTTTGAACTAGGTTTAAATTATGAAGGTTTTCGATATTTTTCATTTATTGATGGTTCGGTTCTTAAACTGAGCTCTCGAACATAATTGTCAGGTTTGGAACTCTTAAATATTTCATTTTTGTACTTCATAAAATACCATATAATTTTCAAGGTTGTGTTTAAGAGTCTCATGAGCATCGAATCGATAAAAGTATACTATAATGGATCTTCCTTAGCAGTGCCCAATTGCGGTGCATCTCATACAACTTACCCAGTTTAACATTTTATTTTTTTAGTTAAATAATATTTAATGAGGTATTTGTGTTTAAATATAAGTATGTGTAAATAATAATAATGTTATTATTTTTATTATGGTGTCATATAAAATTTTTATGTTAAAATATTTTAATTGCATGATTAATGGGGTGTACCATTTTTGTTAAAATATTTTAATTACATTATTAATGAGGTGTAAAATTTATGTAATAATAATGTGGCTTTTTGCTATCTCAATGAAACGTGACATTAAATGAGGACTTTCATATTTAATGACCTAAAATTAAATAAATAACGAGTTTATGAAATAATAAATAAGAGTCATTATTTAATAGAGGTGTTGGGATTTATCTATTCTTGAACAATAATAAAATTTTTATTATTATTATTATGGTTTTAATAGTATAATAATAATTAATTATGTTGGATAATATTATTATGAAGAATAATAATAATGGATTTTTTGTTTTTTAATTAAATCCAAGGAAAAGGGGGATTTAATTAATTGTTTCCAAAGAGTGGTTTAATTTAATTAAATTGATTTAATCAGAATTTACTTAAATGATGTGTAGCATTGATTTTTTTTTGTTTTATCAAAGATGTTTTTTATTGGATGATAATAATAATGGTTGTTATTATGGCGATTTCATTTATTTATTTTGATGTTGAAATGAATTTAATAAAATATGTTTTTGGGGGTATAATTTAATTAAATTAAAGGTCAATATGAATTTTATTAATCACTATGAAGTGGATGTTTTATTTAATTAATCCATGTTGATAAAATCAATTAAACAAAGACAAGTATGATTTTTTAATTTAATTAAATTTTTCTGAGAGAATTTAATTAAATAAAACGAAGTGGTAAATTTATTTAATTAATTTTTTTTAATGAATTTAATAAAATAATGTGTTAGTTAAGATTTAGTGGTTATCCATAAAAGGAAATATTAAAATACATGTAAATGGGGAGTTGGGTGTTATAAAAAAAGGGTCATAATAAATGGTAATATTAAATGAGGAATAAATGTCGAGTTGGGATTAATTTAATTAATTTCAATGTAATGTGGAATTTAATTAATTGATATTAAATGAAGGTTTTATATAATTAAATTCATGGTTTTTTTAATTTGAAATGTGCATTAGGACCATTTTAAATGTAGATATTTGGCCATTCATGGTTATTCAAATAGTGCGGGTCATCTGCATAGTAACCCTGTTTTAAAAAATGTATTTTTATTTAATTTAAATAAATCAAGCATTTAATAATAATAATTATTAGGTTGTTATTATTATTATTGTATTTATTTATTTAAATTAATGTTATAAGAATTTATTAGAATGATTAATGGAGGATTTCAGAATTAATTATGAAACATTTATGTAAAGGTTAATTAATGAAGAAACACTATATTAAATGAAAATAACCAATTTTATTAATATATAATTTTATCTACTAGTATATTAAGGAGTTAACTACATGGTTGAGAGAGAATGAATGAGGAGGCACACTACAGGATCAATGAAACACAGTAGGCCCCCACCCACTATGAGGATTGCTACACCCTCTTTATTATATCCTCATCACACGCTCAGATCTTTTTAGTGTCTTCACAAGTCTTGTCTTCCTCGTCAAGGTGAGTTTGTATTCATATTTTTTTGTGATGTTCATCGACCATTTGGATCCACCCTCACAATGATTTCTCAGTCAATACCATAAGGTTCAGGTTTAATTGGGTTTCTTTATTTCTTTGATTCTAGGGTTGTGCAAGGGGATCTACAAGACCTGTTGGTCCATATTCAAAAAAACCACTGCCCAGCATAAAGCGTTTCAGCTAAATTTTGGTTCATCCCTTCGATAATCAAATTCGATGATACATTCCAAATACAGGTGAATTTTGTTTTGGTACATGTACATGATTATATAACAGTTGAGTTTTGAACCTTTGGATAATCCAAATTCATTAAGGCAGGGTCCCTTTTTCAAGTCCTCAATTTAATAAATGCATTACTAAATTTCATAATGTACTTTTATTAAAAATTTAATCCATGCAGTGATGTATTTATATTTAATTCCTCCTAATGTAAAGTTATCATGTTTAATTATTTAAAATGGTAAATGTCATAAGTGTTTTGTATGATAAGTAATATCATGATTTTGTAATAAAACCCCTCAATCGAGGTGTGCCGCATTGAAACCAAAAAGTAGTGGTAGTGTTATATCATGTTAACATGTGGTTTGAATTTTCCATATATCATTATGATAGTTCATATATATGACATATTGATTCCAAGGAATGAATATTTGATTGATGAGTTAATCATAGGATGATGAGGCTCTTGAATAGTATAAATTGTTGAATTAATTAAATGATGCTCACCTTGTTAAAACATTATTATTAATTATGAATTAATTAAATTGAAATGATGTGATAAATTATATTTTTGAAATTAATTAATTTGATAAGTCATTTTGTCTAAATTGAAGTAATTAATGGATAATTAATTATGTGCTTTAGTAATAATGGATTTAAATAATTAATTGTGAATATTAATTATGGAGAGATAAGATTTATATTGAGATAATTAATTTCTTTGTAAAATAGATTATGGGAGGTGATTTGTATTATAATTTAATCAATTGAAGGATTTATGAATAGTAATGTGTAAATATTTAATTGGTTCATTAACTAATAGTTTTGGTATATTTATCTACATTATTGTATTAGTAATGGAATAAGGAAAATTGATTTTTAAATTAATTATCATACTTTCAGTTAAGGAATTGGGATAATTAAATGTTGAGTTAATTATATTACTGACTTGCATGTGGTTATGAATAATTTATTATTAACTATTGATTAGATGAATGGTTAATTAATATAATAATAATTTGATGGGAGTATAATTTTTTAATGTAGTTATGGAATTTATTAATGAATTTGATTAATTAATTAATTAATTAAGTATTGGATGGTTTTGGGGTGTTAGACAAGCAGTTATACACAATTGGTAAATATATATGTATGATTGATAAATAAGTTGTGGAATATGGAATGATTCTACAAATAATCATGGGGTGCATGACATGGGGTTCTACACCCATCTTGAATTAAACTATTCTTTTATATGATAGAGACTGATCCTCAAAATATCCATCGGTTGTGAGATAAGGACGAATGCTCCAAATACTCACAAGGGTTCTAGACATGATGTTTTACACCCATTTATTGACATTGGAATGTGGGTGAAATTTTACGTACATGAACTGATTTTAATGGTTAGTGAAAGCTGATGTGATGTAATGATTTTTGATTGGATATTGAAAGTGGTCCAGACCCCGTCATGACAAAGACAGGTATTTACATGCTGGTGTGTAGTGGAACCCAGGGATTATTGCAGATAAATAAAGAATATCAATTAATGAGGATTATTTAATTTCACGAGTCACTAATATTTGATAATTGAAAATTATTGTGTTATGGATGTTATGTATTCATGAAAAATGTAAAATGCCAGTTCAAACACCAACTGAGGGCTGAAGTAGGTACCTGGGTATACTGTTACACTACATTACATACTTTATTTATGCATACCTTAACACTGTTTAAATTATTTATTGGTTGTCTAGTTTTGGGGTAGACACTGGTGGTCCTATACTACTGTGATTTATATCTCAAACCCTACATGGGTCAGAATTTAAGTAGGGTATCTGAGTAGATTCTATGTGGTTACAGGATTGTGTTTTTTGCATTTACTTGGGATGTAGGAGCAAAGGACTGAGTGGAATCTTGGGATAAACTTGGATATCTCCCCGAGGGATTGATTCATAATTTATTTATTTAATTATTTATATGTAAAATTTAATTTTTTTTCTTTCATAGTTGTACCATCATATCATGAATTCATTTTATAACATTGGAGTTTGAAATTCTATTTTGTACAATATTTATAAAATTATGTCTTTTATTGCTTAATCGTTATTCACATTGTTTCCTCTATTTGTTGATATTTTCCACAATTTTATCACATATATAAGAGGGTATAGTATCCCCAATGACTATCTTTAGACACTTTCTGCTAGTCAGCATCCTATGGCATACATGGAGGTGCACATGAGGTCATGTGTTGACCGGTCAGGCCACCGATTCAGTGGTGAGCCAAGTAGGTATGTTACATGTAATAATTGGTTACAAGATCTGATGTCAGATGCACCAACATAGAAAATTTAGAGGAGTACTCTAGAAGAGAAATCTCGCCTTTCTACAACATCAGAAACTCCAAAATCATTGAAGCACATAGTATATTAGGATGAAAATACTTTTTAAATATTTTATTGAAGGAAAACCATATGATATATTCATGCAACATAGCTTAAACTATTGAGCTCCAATATTTTAATCATAGTCCCATTGGAATGTAAATTGAATAACCCACCTAAGTATCATTAGGATTTGACAAAAAGATGAAGGTCCCCTTAATTTTTTTAATCCACTCTTATGAGTATTGAGGTCCTTTGTCACTATGAAATACAAGTGGATGTTTCTTGGTATATTACACTCCATGATCCAGTGTTCATCCCAAGTTCATTATACCCACTCACCTCAAAGATTGAATGTTATGGATCACATCCACGACAAAGGAATGGTTTACTGGAGGACCCTTCTGAGAAACCAGCCTCATGAATTCCCCTCATTGATTTGGAAGATCCCTTTATGGAGGAATTTTTTTTGAACATGATATAATTACCATCTAGTAATGAAATAATTCCAAAACCATGAAACGAAAACATGATTCCAAAACATTGATTTAGAGCAATATGAATTTAAATTATTTGTGAAACATATCATAAAAAGGAAACAACTTTTAAATAGAATAGTACCATTAAAAGAAATACTCCCTAAATTGTTTATTCAATTGATTACACACACAAAAAAGACCTCAGACATTGTAGATTGTCGGATTTAGATAAAATTCCCAAATAATTTATTCAAATAAAATTAAATATGTGGTCTTGGAAATAGTAAATATATTATGAACACCCATGTAAAGTAAGATTTAGTTACATGAGTGAGTTGGGAATACCCCTTTTCCTCCCATAATATCTAAACTCTGGAAATTCTACCCCAGTATAGCAAAGACAGAAAAAAAACATAGTTAGTTTAAAAAAACATCATGTTTAGTATCCCCATAAATAATTTTTTTATAAAACAACCTGGTTAAATCGGACGGTCACCTATGTCATCCCATCATGGGGTGAAAAAAAAATATCTAAAAAAACTACTATTCTATATAATAGAAAAACAAGACATACAAGCATTGTATGAAGTGGAAGCAATGTGAGATAAAACTAATCTAATAAGAAAATCCAGAATGTATGAAAATTCTACCGATCAAGTCTATGTGACCTAACAACACCTCAAAACAATACCAAAAAAATATCATTATAATGATAATCCAACATGTTGTACAGTGCTCTTCCATTTACCTATATCATACAAAAATGTTTACACCTTCCTATAGGAAGAAGTATGGTGTGAGAATTAGAGTCATGTTGGATGCAACCATATAATATGTACAAGTTATAAAAACAATAATGCACAAGCTAAAGATTAAAAATAGTTTTAAAATAATTTTTAAAAGTCAAATGTTTTAATGTATTTTTCCAACAATCCATGAGTTTTAAAAAATTTAAATCTAAATTTCTAAAGTATAAATGAAGTTGGTAAAGATACCGAATATAAATATACTTATGATCCAACATCCATGAAATATACTATGATGTACTAAATAACTAGAAACAACAATGCACAATCTAATGGAGCTGAAGCATATGATATAATACATACTAGACAATCACAATCCTAACAAGGCATACGGTTGGATCCAGATAACCACTATGCCATCCATAGACCATCGAAATACAAGATGTTACCACCAAGTAGTTTCACACACACTAATTCTAACTGTGTCTCTTTCTCGACGTGCCCACGGTACCTTATTAGAAATGCTTATAAATTTATATCTTAAAACCAATGCTCACAATTTTAAAAAACAATTTCGAAATCATGAAAACATGATTCAGTGTCTAAAAATGAATTTTATATTTCACATCACGGTAATTCGATTTTAAAATAACTGACACTTTTCAAATGTGAACCCATATCATTTTAAATTTCAATATATGTAATTCCATTTTAAATATCAAGAAAATAATATGAATAAAATTAAATTTCTAGAAATTATTATAATTGAATAGATCAAACGACCTTAATAGAATAGAAACGCTAGCTTCTTTTGGAAATGGTTATTTTAAACCACAATAATTCCACTCATAAGACAAATATTAACTAAATCTTGAAATTGATTTATAGAAATTTCCATCCAATTAAAAATCCCTATAAAAACTGTTCTAAAATAATAATAATGAGATAGAAATTGAGTGGAAGGCTTATCTGTAGAGAAAAATCACATAACCTGGCCGATCAATCATGGGATGAATCAATCCGAATGGAAGGAAGATGCCTAAAATTGCTTAGAATTAGTGTTATGACCATGAAGAGATAGATTCCAAATGTAACAAATCCTCAAACACCGACATGAAACTCTAAAAACTAAAACATAGGGAATTACATGATGGGATTTAGTTTACTAATCGTGAATCCATTTTATTTTATGTTATGCTAAAAATGTGTCACCTCATATTAAAAACGTGTTTTTTTACATTACAAGATATGTATCCTTTACACGACATTTAAGAAAATAACACTATGTGATCCATTTCAAAAAAACTATATAATATACATTACAAATTAATTAATCCAATTATTTTTCATGTATCTACCCCACGAACTATAGAAAAGTCCAGGTAAAATGTGAAAATCTAATAAATCCATGACTTCACCGTTACGGGATTCCTCCCAATTTAAGGTTGAAGACACATGAACAATGAAAAAGGGAAACTAAAAATAGATATCATGACAGACATGGAATAATGGTATCCTAGAATTACAATACATACCTAAATAAATACATCTATCAATCCTTTCATGCATGCATTCTTGTATCCATCCATCCATATATTTATACCTACAAACAAACAAATATACATACATATATACATAAATTCGTTAATACATGCATGCATAAATTCATGTATGAATGTATATGTATATACATACAAACATAATGTCAAAAGTGTAACATACCAAGTAAGTAATGAAAAATAGATATTTTTATCTATGTATATTAATGATTAAGATAGTGTTTTAGAGGCTTAAAATGAAAATAAATCCAATCTTAAGCATGGAATACAGTAATATTCTTAAAAGATTGTTTTACAGCCTTATGATGGAAAACCTTTTTTAAATCTATCTTTTGACAATTTTATAAACTATGTTTGTAAAAATAAACTTATTCTTTATGATTGGGACATCAAAATTTTCTTTGTGTGAATTTTTGGTATTTTTCTGACAATGTTCATTTTTTAATGAATAGTGAAAAATACTGCATTTTACATCATAAATGATTTTTAATCTAATTTATTTATATGATTATATTATCTTTTGAATTGGTCTTAATGTGTAATATGAATATATTTTTACCATTTAATCCAATGGTGGTCATTGGAATCAATTTCACTTTGAAATTGGACTTAAACTAGTGTCAATCTTTTGATACTTATTGTTTTATAAAAACACGCTATTTGCTCTGACAGTGGGAATTAATTATTAAATTAATTAATGTGACTTATATGTTTTGAATATTGTAAAATAGACATCATTTTTGAATTTGTAATATCAAATATAGCTTAGGGTGAATTTTTGGTAATTTTTTGAAAAACTTCAATTTTTGATGAATAGTGAAACCACTAAGTGGTACTTATAAAGACTGATTTTCCATTTAAATGAAATTTTCCATCATTGTGTTTTGAATTTCAAAAATCCGACATACATGGTTGTCATTAAGAATTAAAATGTGGTTCAATGAGATTATAATAATTTTTTGGTGAATAGTAACTTATTAAGTGTTTAATCGCGATTAGTGGTAATTAGGGTAGTTTAAGGTATAAATAATGCTTTAATAATATGAAATAACCTAGACACATGTCCCAACCTTATTGGTTGTGTCATGGCCGACCAAGACAAGCCATGGGTCAACTTGGGGACCCCATGAAGACACTTTGGTTGGGAAATGACATAAATAACGTTTTATTAAATGTTAAAGTAAAGATGACACAGACAAGAGATGTCTTACTAAAACAATTTTTACATGGGGTTATAAAGATCAGATTTTCAATTATAAATAGTCATTGGAAAGATAAAACGATTTCCTACATCATAGTATTTTTTTATAATTTTTAGACATTAAATAAATTATATTATTTATGACATAATAATGATGCAGCGATGACATCATTATTTGACGATTTAAATAAAATGGAAAGATAATGAAAAATCTAAAACCTACACATCTCCAAAACCAATTGGATGCGTGGATTTCGAACCCTTATCACCTTATCCACGAATTATATCAATGTGGGACCTTTTAAAACCGAAACACATTTTCAAATAATGTAATATTTCTTTACTTTCCAAAAGTGCCCCTCCTCTCCTCTTATAAAAGGCCCCCACCTCTAACTCATTTCACACACTCCTCAAGCCTTTGGCTCGGCCAACCCCTGACCATTTACTCTCTCCACATCCCTCTACTCATCCTAGAGGATTCCCTTTGGGCATAAGCCTTTCAAAGGAACCCTTTAGGCTCAAATCAAAAGGAGTTACACTTTTAAAGGTAATTCATTCTCTCATGTTCATTTGTTTTATTTTGCTTCTCCAACCCCCTATAATATTTTTATTTACTTCTTTTGTAACAACACCAGTATCTTCAATATACTAGGATGTTTTTATAAGATTTATTTGAGCTAAACTCTCACACAACTACATCAAATGGTTAAAGAACATACGGTTTCCGTGGATGGCGAAATTCTGCCTCCCGAAACGATGATTGTTCAATACTCATTTAACACCTTCAAAGGTGGCCATTATGATGTCACTATTTTTATATATGATATATAATATGTTTATGTTTTCCTTAAGCTTCTATTCTTTTCATTTTGGTCATACCTTTATGGTTTCCATTATGGGTAAACACAATATCTTCATTTTAGGAAGTGTGGACTACCGCCCCCTGAAAGTGATTTGATTCGTTAATACCATATGTGGGATGTGTAAAGGATAAAGTTAATGATATTATATATGTTATTATACTGGAATTATTATATACTCTTATATGATTATGATTCCATTCCAGAAATACGAAATAGAAATGGAAGTAGCGTTCATACGTACGTACGACTTACCGTCTCCATGAACGGTGCATTTCATTTCTTACCTCTGAATGTGATGTAATATTATAAATACATGTATATGATGAATATATATGATATATATGTTATCCAAATAATTAATATCATTCTGGATATAACGAACCTTTGACCAAATTAACAACATGTAAGTGTAAGAAGTCTATTTTTGACTTAAGAACCAAATACCGACAAAATGAACACTATTAACTTAAATGATTACATGATGTTCATAACATGGTATAAAAGGAATAATGAACTTGAAAAAGGGTCATAAGCAAGTAGAGATTAACTCAAGTTTATTATTCAGGATATTAAAGAACGGTCGGGTCAAGTCGGATACGAGGTAAGGGAACTTCTTAACCCAATTTCCATTCTTTGGGTTAATCTCCTATTTTAAAATTATGTCATGATAATTTTATGTCCTATATTGTATTTGTACTTTATTTATGTGTACATATAGTGAATACACATAATATATCTATTTTATTTTAAAAATGATCTTTGTATGGGACTTCGTCTCAATCTCCTTTCATTGAGGCATATTTTATTTTATACACAACTTTCTTTTATACGGTGTATAAACCCCTTTGACTTTTACGTTTATTCAAAAGGAATATTTTTTATACAAAGCGTTTACTAAACGACAAAAGGGAATGTTTTTGTCGTACGTATGCAGTGACAATGACTTCTCCGCCGTCGTGACCGTTATTTGAGTTTCAGCTTCCTCTACAAGCCATACCTTCTTTTTAAAAGAAAAATAAATACCATGTTTTACTTTTCTTTTATTTTGGTATCGAAAATGGTTTTCATAATGTTTTATATATCAATGTGTTGTATTTATATCTTGTGATTGAAAGGTGGGAATGTTATGTTGCCTTTATGCATGTTTTATGTGATATGATTATGTTGAGGTTCTTGGGCATTATTATGAAAACGGGTGGTTCCGTGACAATCTAAGGGCGGGTGAGCCTGATATAGCTCTCCAATGCATTGGGTAATGCGAAGGAGTGAAACGTTAAGGTTTCTCCGAAGAGATTTTAGGGAATATACTGTGATGGGTATTCCAAACGTAACCAAGAGGGTTACACCCTACGTAATAATGTTATGAATGCCTCAAGTTACCTTTATTTCTTATGATTTCTATGATTTATTCATGATTTGATGAGGTATGTTAAAGTGCTTATGTTTTATGGGTAAAGTATGATCTCGTCCTTATGTATATATGTAAACATGTTTCCTTTCCATATTTTTATATCCCTTACTGAGCTTTTTATGCTCATCCCAAGTTTTTTTGAAATGTTTTTCATAGGTCAAGGGAAAGGTACATGATATGATGATAATGTCAAGTTAGTGTCAAGAAAGAATCCATGTTTTATTTAAAATATGTTTCCATTGATGGGAATTAATAATACTATCTTTATGTAACCACTTTGTTTATATGTGGAATGTAATGCAAGTTTTATGATCTAATTCTCTAAAACTCTAAACCCGAAAAGATCCTCAAGGTGTAATCTTGTAATAACTCAAGATTATGTAAGGTTTAAGGCTGGGGCCTTATAGTTGGTATCCGAGGTCGGTTTAGATAACTTTAGGAGTTAGAATTATTTTAAATGATTATCCAAAAATATTTTTTTATGGTCAAATTGAAATGATATAGCATTTATAGATTACCATGTTGCTTCATCAAAGATATGTCTGTGTTAAGAATTGTTTTTCATAATGGAAATAGAGCAGCTTTTCTATGAAGGCATACAGAGTTGAATGAATTTCCGAATCAGCAACCAGAGATGGTCAGAATCAGAATTGATCAGTTTACTGCAGTGGTGACTCAGTTGAATCAGGTGATAAATGGTGGTTGTGTTTATTGATGATATTTTGGTGTTTTCTAAAAGTAAAGAGGAGAATGAAAGACATTTAAGGGTTATCTTGAAAACCTTAAAAGAAAAGAAACTGTATGGGAAATTCAGAAAGTGTGCGTTTTGGATGCAACAAATTTCTTTCCTTGGTCACATTGTTTCTAAAGATGGAATAACTATTGATCCTGAAAAAACAAAAGTTGTGGAAGAATGGCCAAGACCCACAAATTTAACCGAGATTCGTAGCTTCCTTGGTTTGGTGGGCTATTACCGAAGGTTTGTTAGAAATTTTTCACGGTTATCTAGTCCAATGACTAAGCTAACTCAGAAGGGTGTTAAGTTTATCTGGACAAAAGAATGTGATGATTGTTTTCAGGAATTGAAAAGAGGATTGGTGAATGCTACAGTTTTGGAACTACCTTCCAGGAATGGTGAGTTTGTTATATATGGTGATGCTTCATTGAAAGGACTTGGTTGCGTCCAAATGCAGAATGATCAGGTAATTGCTTATGCTTCAAGACAGTTGAAAACTCATGAGGTAAATTACCCTACACATGATTTGGAATTAGCTGCTGTTGTTTTTGCTTTAAAAATTTGGAGGCATCATTTGTATGGAGTAAAGTGTGAAATATATACCGATCACAAAAGTTTAAAGTATATATTCACTCAGAAAGAGTTAAAAATGAGACAGAGGAGATGTCTATAATTAATCAAGGATTATGATTGTACAATTCATTACCATCCGGGAAAATAAAATAAAGTGGCTGATGCTTTGAGTCGAAAAGGTAATGCTTCATTAACAATGTTGCGTTTGGAACGTGATCCTTTGGTTAAGGATTTGATGAACTTTGGCATAGAAGTTGTTGGTGCAGGAAGTCCTTCTGTTTTTTTTCAGGTATCAGTGAGATCTTCTCTATCAGATAGAATCAATAAAGCACAGAAGCAAGACAGTGAGTTGCAGAAAAAGGTAGAGCTGGTTCAGAAAGGTAAGTTTCCTGAATTCAACATTGATAATGATTGTGTTTTGAGATTTGGGAAGAGATTGTGTGTGCCTTGTGATTCACAGTTGAAGAGAGAGTTGTTATGTGAAGCTCAAATTTCTCCGTTTTCAGTTCATCCGGGCAGTACTAAGATGTATAGAGATCTGCGGGAGTATTACTGGTGGGATGATGCTTCAGCCTTTACCAGTGCCAGAGTGGAAATGAGAGGATATATCCATGGACTTTGTTGTTGGATTACCGAAGACATCTCGAGGTAATAATGCAATCTGGGTTATTGTTGATCGCTTGACCAAATATGCTAATTTCCTTTCTATACGAGATACTTTCTCTCTTGATCAACGTTCCCGTTTGTATCTTAAAGAGATAGTCAGGTTACATGGAGTTCCTCTCTCCAATGTATCAGATCGTGATCCCAGGTTTACTTCTAACTTTTGGAAATGCCTTCAGAAGTCGTTGGGTACTGAATTAAATTTTAGTATAGCTTTTCATCCTCAATCAGATGGGAAGTCAGAACGAATAATTCAGAAATTGGAGGATATGCTACGAGCTTGTTCTATGGATTATCAGGGAAGTTGGGACCAACATCATTCTTTGGTTGAATTTTCATATAATAACAGTTTTCATTCCAGTATACAGATGGCACCGTTTCAGGCATTATATGGGAAGCGGTGTTGAACTCCAGCTTTCTAGGATGAAGTGGGTGAAAGGAAGTTGATGGGACCAGAATTGGTAGAAGAGATGGCAGAAAAAGTTCAGCTGATTCAGAAACACATGAGAATAGCTCAGAGTAGGCAGAAGAGTTATGCGGATAATCGGAGGAAGGATCTATCTTTCGAGGTAGGTGATCATGTTTTTCTCAAAGTATCACCATGGAAAAGTGTGATGAGATTTGGTAAGAAAGGAAAGTTGAGTCCAAGGTTCGTTGGACCATACGAAATTCTGGAGAGAGTTGGGTTAGTTTCATACCGAGTGGCTTTACCTCCGAGTTTATCTTAGGTACACAATGTTTTTCACGTTTCGATGTTGAGAAAGTATATGCCAGATCCATCTCATGTTTTGAGCCTAGAGGTAGTTCAGCTGGAAGAGAACCTATCTTATGAGGAACAACCGGTCCTTATTCTTGACCATAGGGAGCAAGTGTTACGGAATAAAGTGATTCACTAGGTAAAAGTTTTGTGGAAAAACCACATGATTGAAGAGGCAACATGGGAATCTGAAAATACAATGAGGGATAAGTACCCCCATTTATTCGATAAGTAAATAAATTGTGGGGACGCAATTTTCTAAAGGGGGGAAGGATGTAACATCCCAAGTAAGTAATGAATAATAGATATTTTTATCTATGTATATTAATGATTAAGATAGTGTTTTAGAGGCTTAAAATGAAAATAAATCCAATCTTAAGCATGGAATACACTAATATTCTTAAAAGACTGTTTTACTGCCTTATGATGGAAAAACTTTTTTAAATCTATCTTTTGACAATTTTATAAACTATGTTTGTCAAAATAAACTTATTCTTTATGATTGGGACATCAAAATTTACTTTGTGTGAATTTTTGGTATTTTTCTGACAATGTTCATTTTTTAATAAATAGTGAAAAATACTGCATTTTACATCAAAACTGCTTTTTAATCTAATTTATTTATATGATTAGATTATCTTTTGAATTGGTCTTAATGTGTAATATGAATATATTTTTACCATTTAATCCAATGGTGGTCATTGGAATCAATTTCACTTTGAAATTGGACTTAAACTAGTGTCAATCTTTTGATACTTATTGTTTCATAAAAACACGTTATTTGCTCTGACAGCGGGAATTAATTATTAAATTAATTAATGTGACTTATATGTTTTGAATTTTGTAAAATAGAATTCATTTTTGAATTCGTAATATCAAATATATCTTAGGGTGAATTTTTGGTAATTTTCTGAAAAACATCAATTTTTGATGAATAGTGAAACCACTAAGTGGTACTTATAAAGACTGATTTTCCGTTTAAATGAAATTTTGCCATCATTGTGTTTTGAATTTCAAAAATCCTACATACATGGTTGTCATTAAGAAGTAAAATGTGGTTCAATGAGATTATAATTATTTTTTGGTGAAAAGTAATTTATTAAGTTTTTAATCGCGATTAGTGGTAATTAGGGTAGTTTAAGGTATAAATAATGCTTTAATAATATGAAATGACCTAGAAAAACTGTCCCAACCTTATTGGTTGTGTCATGGAAGACCCAGAAAATACATGGATCAACTTGGGGACCCCATGGAGACACTTTGGTTGGGAAATGACATAAATAATGTTTTATTAAATGTTAAAGTAAAAATGACACAAACAAGAGATGTCTTACTAAAACAATTTTTACATGGGGATATAAAGATCAAATTTTCGATTATAAATAGTCATTGGAAAGATAAAAATCTTTCCTACATCATAGTAGTTTTTTTATAATTTTTAGACATTAAATAAATTAAATTATTTATGACATAATAATGATGCAGCGATGACATCATTATTTGACGATTTAAATAAAATGGAACAATAATGAAAAATATAAAACCTACACATGTCCAAAACTAATTGGATGAGTGTATTTCGAACCCTTATCACCTTATCCACGAATTATATCAATGTGGGACCTTTTAAAACCGAAACACATTTTCAAATAAAGTAATATTTATTTACTTTCCAAAAGTGCCCCTCCTCTCCTCTTATAAAAGGCCCCCACCTCTACCTCATTTCACACACTCCTCAAGACTTTGGATCGGCCAACCCCTGCCCATTTAATCTCTCAACATCCCTCAACTCATCCTAGAGGATTCTCTTTGGGCATAATCCTTTCAAAGGAAGCCTTTAGGCTGAAATCAAAAGGAGTTACACTTTTAAAGGTAATTCATTCTCTCATGTTCATTTGTTTTATTTTGCTTCTCCAGCCCCCTAAACTCTTTTTATTTACTTCTTTTGTAACAACACCAGTATCTTCAATATACTAGGATTTTGTTATAAGATTTATTTGAGCTACACTCTCACACAACTACATCAAATGGTTAAATAACATACGGTTTCCGTGGATGGCGAAATTCTGCCTCCCGAAACGATGATTGTTCAATACTCATTTAACACCTTCAAAGGTGGCCATTATGATGTCACTATTTTTATATATGATATATAATATTTTTATTTTTTCCTTAAGCTTCTGTTTTTTTCATTTTGGGCATACCTTTATGGTTTCCATTATGGGTAAATACGATATCTTCATTTTAGGAAGTGTGGACTACCGCCCCCTGAAAGTGATTTGATTCGTTAATACCATATGTGGGATGTGTAAAGGATAACGTTCATGATATTATATATGTTATTATATTGGAATTATAATATACTCTTATATAATTATGATTCCATTCCAGAAATATGAAATAGAAATGGAAGTAGCGTTCATGCGTACGTACGGCTTACCGTCTCCATGAACGGTGCATTTCATTTCTTACCTCTGAATGTGATGTAATATTATAAATACATGTATATGATGAATATATATGATATATATGTTATCCAAATAATTAATATCATTATGGATATAACGAACCTTTGACCAAATTAACAACATGTAAGTTTAAGAAGTCTATTTTTGACTTAAGAACCAAATACCGACAAAATGAACACTATTAACTTAAATGATTAAATGATGTTCATAACATGGTATAAAATGAATATTGAACTTGAAAAAGGTTCATAAGAATGTAGAGATTAACTCAAGTTTTTTATTCAGTAGATTAAAGAACGGTCGGGTCAAGTCGGATACGAGGTAAGGGAACTTCTTAACCCAATTTCCATTCTTTGGGTTAATCTCTTATTTTAAAATTATTTCATGATATTATTATGTCCTATATTGTATTTGTACTTTATTTATGTGTACTTATAGTGAATACACATAATATATCTATTTTATTTTAAAAATGATCGTTGTATGGGACTTCGTCTCAATCTCCTTTCATTAAGGCATATTTTATTTTATACACAACTTTCTTTTATATGGTGTATAAACCCCTTTGACTTTTACGTTTATTCAAAAGGAATATTTTTTATACGAAGCGTTTACTAAACGACAAAAGGGAATGTTTTTGTCGTATGTATGCGGCGACAACGACTTCTCCACCGTCGTGACCGTTATTTGAGTTTTGGCTTCCTCTACAAGCCATACCTTCTTTTTAAAAGAAAAATAAATACCATGTTTTACTTTTCTTTTATTTTGGTATCGAAAATGGTTTTCATAATGTTTTATATATCAATGTGCTTTATTGATATATTGTTATTGAAAGTTGGGAATGTTATGTTTCCTTTATGCATGTTTTATGTGATATGATTATGTTGAGGTTCTTGGGAATTATTATGAAAACGGGTGGTTCCGTGATAAACTAAGGGCGGGTGAGCCTGATATTGCTCCCCAATGCATTGGGTAACGCGAAGGAGTGAAACGTTAAGGTTTCTCCGAAGAGATTTTAGGGAATATACTATGATGGGTATTCCAAACGTAACCAAGAGGGTTACTCCCTACGTAAGAATGTTATGAATGCCTTAAGTTACCTTTATGTCTTATGATTTCTATGATTTATTCATGATTTGATGTGGTATGTTAAAGTGCTTATGTTTTATGGGTAAAGTATGATCTCATCCTTATGTATATATGTACCCCTATTTCCTTTCCATATTTTTATATTCCTTACTGAGCTTTTTATGCTCATCCCAAGTTTTATTGAAATGTTTTTCACAGGTCAAGGGAAAGGTACATGATATGATGATAGTGTCAAGGAAGTGTCAAGAAAGAATCCATGTTTTATTTAAAATATGTTTCCATTGATGGGAATGAATAATACTATATTTATGTAACCACTTTGTTTATATGTGGAATGTAATGATAGTTTTATGATCTAATTCTCTAAAAATCTAAACCCGAATAGATCCTCAAGGTGCAATCTTGTAATAACTCAAGATTATGTTAGGTTTAAGGCTGGGGCCTTATAAAAAGTTAGTCTAGGTTGTCCATCTAACAGATGCCTGAATCATTTCATCACTATCAAAAATGGAATTATTGATTCCCGTGGGATGACAACTAGTTAATGGGTATAATATGAATATTGTTTGAATGGTTACTCCAAATAATTAGAGTAGAAGTGACATCATGAATATAATAAATAAGCAACATGACCTGACCGTACAATAGACACATGATCTATTGAAAAATACACAAAATCAATAAATTTTAGATAACTCAGAGGGAATTAAATAACATCATGAACCAAAAAACTCCCCCACCCTCCGGTTTCCCTCTCCTATAAGGAAAATATGCCCTATAATGTTTTTTAGTCACACAAAATCAAATATAGGTAACCTTAATCTATATAAAAAAATAAAAACCATGTTTGAAAATGTTAATCATATAGAGGGAAACTAGCATTCATTCTATTAATGGAAAATGGAGGTCCTAATATAATCTGGAAAAGTGATAATTCATAATGATTCTAGTAATGTAATGGAAGTTCCACCAAAATAAAATAATGAAAACTCTTTTAAAATAATAAATTATAACCATAAAGGATCAAGGCTATCAAGATTTTCCATGGAACAAATCCAATAACCTTAAAATGAGATAATAATATAGTTATGATCACATAATCGCACAGTATGACAGCAATATCTTCTAAATAATTTTATATCCATTAGTAAAATAGTTTATAAAATGAATTTTTGAACATAATTTATAAGATATATTTTTCAAAATCATTACAAAACCAAATTATGAACATACTTTCAAAAAAAATCTTTTTACAAAACAAAAACATGGATATTTATACATTTTTAATGAAACATTTAAAACATGGAAAAATAATCAAAAAATCCATAACCTTTTATAACATCTCATGAAAATATAATTTTAAAAAACAATTATAAAAGAAAACTTATTTATTTTATTCATTATAAGGAAAACCCTAAACCATTCCATGTTTTCAAGTATTACATTCATACCATTTATAAAATGAATCCTATGGAAGTAATACAAAATAAACAGAATTGGATTCCATAAAAGTGATAAGGGGAATCAATACTATTGTAAAGAAAACCACATATTGTTAATGGTGAATCATAAAATTACCAACATTTCAACACATTCTTAATATAATAAGCAATAAACCAAAATTATTAACTTACCATAAAGAATAACATACCATCATTATCATGATAAAACACCAAAGGTACTAATGGGAAAAGTATGAGGACTCCCAAGGTGGATGAAAACCCAATTGGTTAATAGTCACACATCCCATTAGCCTAATCACACATACCCTTGTCTCATAGATGACCCTACCCCTAGAAAGGTATTATTTACAACTAGGAAAAACTAACCAATTCCTAATCTCAATTAGCCTAGAAATATCCAACGACTTCCCACTTAGTATCTTTTAGTATCTCATGGAATAACTGAAATAGGTGGGACACGATCATAATAAATGCCATCCCATGAAAATAACAAAGATCAAAGGATAAATACATAATCATGTTCTTCCCACATCATATATTGTTGTATAGAATGATCCCCAACTCATAAACACACCCAAAATCATAGTCAAACATCTATCACATGGGTATAGATTGACATAATCATAAATATAATGGACCTCAAAAGTAAAAATCAATCAAATAAATCCAACACCACTATTCAAATTACTAACCACTCTTTTTACATGTTTTTTAGATTATATAACTCTGAAAAACAATTTTCAATCCACATCATTACTAGTTCTGTGTCTTCTTGGACACTTATACACATATATAATCCAATATAAACAATTATCTCATACATCAATGCACATATTAAAAAACCTAGAAATAATATATACAAATAAGATACCCATATATATATATATATGTAAGTCATATTTATATGTGAATACGATTTGGAAACTAAACATGATTCCAAAAAAAGTCACAATCAACCCCAAAACACAAACAAAATCACTCAAATGAGTCATCATATAAATTTTCAATGAAACTCCACCCTTTCAAAAAATGGAATCCCTTTAAAAACAAATCACACTAATTTCCCAAAAAATATTCAAAAATATGTTTAAAATGATGAAATTCCCATATAAAAACGAAACGGACTCTAATGAACACTTAGAATGTGACCAATGCATGTACCTACTGTTTTAAAATATTTGAAATCCCTTTAAACAACTATTTGTTAAGGTGGAAAAAGTTACTATGAAAATAAAATATTACAAGAAACACTAAATTCTTTTAAAGGGGTCATACATATGTTTTCAAAATCTCTTGGAATGTGGAAAAATCCCTTTCCATGATTTAATGAATATAAAAAATAACATATTACAACTAAGTACTAAAAAATATGTACAATTACATATATTTTTTTTATAAAACACCAATAAATTTATAAAATGTAATGCAAGGGTGTTCCATAGATTCACCCACCATAAATTTGTGATATGTGATTTAAAAGGGTCCCAATAACATCCCCTTAAATATAGGATGCCAAAGCACATAATATTCCACCCAGAGAGACTAATAAAATTCCTAAAAATGAATAAGTTACAAAAAAATGGAGAAAAAATTTGACTTATGGTTCAACCAAAATGTAGGGGTGCTGATGGAATGATAAAATTCACAATAAGGGTGGGGAGTAGAGACCATACATCAATGGATCAACAATGAATCCTTAGGAAATCATGGATAAATAACATGGAGAGGGGAGATTGGTAGACGAGTTGGAGTAAAGCATAGAAGAAGATGGTATTGTGTTTTGTGTAGCGTAATGGGGGAGGGATAAGAGTATTAAGTAATAAATGATAAGGGAAAAGTAAATACAAAAGAATAAAAATAAAATTTAAAATTTAAAAGTTTAAAATAATGTGTGTCATACACAGTTTCGTTTCACTGTATACCAAACCATGTTTCAACCCTTCGGCCCCTACTTGACAGCAGTAATGCACACAAATTATTTTATCTAGGAATGTTAAATTGTTGAGTTAACCTTGCAGTAACCATGATATTAAACTCTACTAAGTAAATACCTCTCATGTATAGTTGTTGTATGGTTATTCTTAACAATGCACAATAAAAAATACCTACTTTTTAAAGTCTCTATATTTTCTTGTAATATGTTTTATGTATATGGAATTATTTCTAGACCACATAATTTGACAAAACGTTATTTTGAGGTTTGTAGATCCCAGAACGGAATTTTGACCTTTTTTGTGGTACGTTCAATAAACAAGCGAGCAAAAATTTCTATCTTTTGAACCATTTCTCAGATCAGAAATCTAAGCGCATTGTGGAATTAAAAACCTGGGATTATCCTAGAAATGACTTAAGATTTTCTAGAATGGGCTGACCAGACAACTTATTTTTTAAACTTTTTGTGAAAATAATAAATTAATTTAAGTGCATTATTTTATTTTAATTCCTCACTATGTAGTGGAGGATGGAGATGATGTGGGGTAGTGACAGGACAGAGACAATGAAAATCATTGAGACTTATCAATGTATGGTTAACATGCAGTGTAACGATGGTTTTAATGGTGTATAAAAACAACAGTGTTTCCTAAATGAAACAACATAACAACACAACATCACATCATAATGTGAACACTACAACATGATCCTATTTATAGTTCAATGTGTGTGGGAAATATGGATTAGAAATTTGGATGAATATCTAGAGAACCTCTGATGGACTTCCACCCCAATGAAGAATGAATAATGCTAGTGGATCCTCACCACTTTTGACTCCTTTTGAAGATCAGTGTCGGGAAGTGATGTCGACGTCTTAACCCCTCAAGGATGATCGTTATGTCATCAGACATCGTAAGAGGCAGTTGTTTTTTATATTAACATTTTACTATTCATATTTCAAAATGAAAATTGTGAATTAACCCACGAACAGGTTAGTCCATAGACAACGTGTTATTGAGGGAGGGTGACTTCTTTGGGGTTTCTTTATCTGGGGTTTAATTATATTTGTTGTTCAAATTAAAATCCCCAAATATACCTTGTTTTTGTAAAATTGTAATATAGAAGGCCCGAGTTGACACGAACAAATACTGTGCCACTCCATTGTTGGTGTTATTCCTGGAAAAACAATAAAATTGACCAAAGGGTAGTTTTTGGACCACCGCATGGGAGAGGACGATCCCTATATGAAGCAGGTGCAAGCGAAACGATGAACGGACCACCAGTGCGGATCCAGTGGTTCACGGAAGAATCTACAACTATGCCAACACCGACAGAGGTCCATGGTGGTGGCCACAATTGTGAGGTGGTGCATCACAATATCATACCAGAGGAAAGGCCATGGTTAGACTTGGTCGCGGCACAGTAGGAAAAGCCACCAGTTGGAGGTGGCAGACACCGTCACCCAACAACGTTTAGGACTCACAGACGTGGCACCGAGCCATGTCTTGTGAGACGGGATTTGGTCGCTTGACCGCAGTAGATGAGGAACCATGGGGTGACCCGTGAGGATATGGAGGGGGAATATGTGTCTCCCCACCGCATCTAGTGAGGCAGACCAGGCATGGAACGAAACGCCTAGCGGGCTGGGATGGTTACAATTCCCAGTAGTCCAGACCCTATCCTAGTTTGCCAGACCATGCTAGCAAGCCCAACCCGCACACAACTGAACATAACCGCACCGAAGGGTCAGACCCATTCCCTCTTCGTGTCGGGCCATACTAGACATGGTCGTCGGGTGACATAGTGGGTTGGACCCTCTACAAAATAGGCCGGGTCTAGGGATGCTTGTTCATCCCGGTGCACTAGCTAGGTTGGACCATCTCGACCCCGACCTAGACTACATCGGGTCGGGTCTGTCAGACTGAACTGAGGTATGTGGTACCTCAGTGCCGGGTGGGTCAGGTCGGTCTGATCAGGTCGGTCCAGGCTCCATCACAACTGACCCTATGTCTACTAGAACACCTGTATATTTAAAATCTCACATACAATTAAAGGGTCGTTTGCGATGTTGATACCCTCTCGAAGAGGAAGATCATTCAGAATGCTTTCTGGTGACTTTAATGGACGTTGAGTAGTGACGAATGGATTGAGTAGCAATTCTCAAAAATGTACTATGTACAAAACCCTACGATTGGGTGAGAAATGAAGAATGCTCAATGATGGCATAGTGGGAAGTGACTCTGTGTAACCCAGAAATCC
This sequence comes from Viscum album, assembly GCA_963277665.1. Taxonomy (NCBI): domain Eukaryota; kingdom Viridiplantae; phylum Streptophyta; class Magnoliopsida; order Santalales; family Viscaceae; genus Viscum; species Viscum album. The sequence goes on from OY728133.1 coordinate 1,976,447,341, forward strand.
CACGATGGGGTTCAGGTCTGTATGACTCAGAATACCCACAATACTCGATAGAAGGAGTACCTTCATTTGACTAAGGAGAGAAGTATCTCTATGTGAACCTAAAGTCCCACGGTGTGGAGCTACTCTATGTGACCCAACATACCCACAGTACACATCCGGGATGAGGACAACAATAGTTAAATGTTAGTGGGATGTATCTTTGTGTGACCAGGAAGACGCACTATACTCGATATAGGAGGAGTTCCTTAGCGGCCAAGGAGTATGACGTTTGTGCCTGATGATACTACAGTTACAACCTTATAATATACCTGGTCTGAGCTGTCTTGTGTTTCATGATTTACATTGAAGAACTGTTTTGTGTTATTTTCATCTTGATTTGGGGCTCTTACTGAGTACTATGTTAATCACCCTTGCACGAGCTTCACCCTCACATGATGTGTATGGCGCAGATGACCGGAATTATTTCATGGGTTCTCTAGGAGACAAGACTGATAGATGTTATGAAGGTGGTCTTTGTGACCTTGGACCAGGTGGGGCCAAGTAGGAACATGCCGATATGATGTAATTCTTAGGCTTCCAGTAGCATCAATATTCTCCTGATCAGGTGGGGTTTTCTGTAGATGGCCACCAGAGTTTTCTTTTTGAACTTTTTGTTTTCAGTTCTTCTTTTGTTTGTATTCTGGTCCACATACTTTCAGTTGTACATGCACTCAACTTGTTTCAATGGTAATGGTTTCCACATTTCTGTGTGTTGGGATGTGGCTAGTTGTGTGTGTCTGTGTATAGGTACTCAAGAAAATGCCTCTCACTTGCAGGTTGATGCCTTCGGTGCTAGTCTCCAGCCCTTGGCCTTTAGGAGGTGCGATAGGGGTAGTCACAACACGATCCCCGGGTGACAGGTTGTGATAATATGGAATCTGAGGTCAGTTGGTTCCCCCTCAAAGGCTAGTTGTCTTTGTTTTGATTTGGGGAAATAGTGTTATGTGTTGCAAGATCACCTTTCAGATTTGAGGAGTCCAGTTTTGGTGTAGTGGCCGACATATCCATACACTAGGACCATTAATTCTACATTCGTATCAATATGTGAAAACAGTGGTTTCATAAGTGTCTCCTTATTTTGAATAAGTGTCAGATCACCCGGTATAGCCTTATAACCGAGGTATATCATGATCTATTTCAAGATTCCACCATATAGATAACTAGCTAGGATCCTGATACAAGGATGTGAGGATAGCTCGTCCAATGAAAATGCATCTGTTCATGGACCAATGGTTGAGATGGCCCCACTGGATGGTGTAATAGGGCTTCCACCACCAGATAGTCAGTATCTACTACCGGTGGTTCTAGCAGAGGAAGTTTTTAGGCTCAGATCCCTACATGAGTTTCAAAAAAAAATACCTCCTAGGTTTAAGGGAGAGACTGATCCTCCGGTCGCTGAGGAATGGATGGTGGCTGTGACATGGGTCTTCCACTTAGTGTGGACACGACCTTACCAGATGGAGATCATGGATGTGAATCTTCTTCAGGGATCATCAGGGTGGTAGTGGAGTTTGACTATTCCTATGTTAGATTAGATTACACCAAATATACACAAGAGGGGGTGAATTGTGACTTTTCAAAAATCATTGCATGATTGTGTTCTACCTTTTAACATTAATCAGATAAAATGATGCAGCAGAAATTTAAATAGAAGAAACACAATATGTATAGTGGTTCGGGCAATAAAAGGACCCTAGTCTACTCTACCAATGCTCTACTCCATGAGCTTTGTGATTTTCACAGTCTGGTCTTTGTTTCAATAGACTGGTTCCCAACTGAGTACAGGAAGTTGACACCTTTACAATCCAAGTCAAAACAAAGCCTTATAGTTAACTTCCAAGTACTACACTGCTTAGTACGAGAATCCGATCACTCAATAATAAAATGAAATTATTTTTGTAGTTTGAAAATACTTTCCAGATGTTCTTTAGAATTGCAACAACATGCAATTGATTGTAGATAGATCGTCACCTTCAGAAATAATAATCTTCACATACGAAACGTTCTGAGTCGATCCTGTTGATGAAGATATTGAAATATAATTCACAACATGAGTAGTAGCAAATTTACAGTAGATCATCCTTGTAGAACAAGTGAATCTTCTATCACGTTCCTTCCTCTTTTAACAAATAGATCTTTGATGCATATTTTGAATCAGCAGATCAGTGTGTTTCAGTAGTCTCTATTTTTCATTATTTTTTAGAATAATGAAAAGATCACTCATGATCAATAATCTTCAATGCATATAAACAAATGAACGATAAGAACTTCTCCTGTAAAATTAGATCCACAAAAGTCGCCTTTTTTACTCACTATATCCAAACATTTGAATTTACAGAGAAGTCGTAACTTCCATGAAGACTCAGCATAAAAAAAGAACTTTTTAATTATATGATCAAATCATTGTTGAAATGGTTTTGAATCGGTCAAAGTCATATTTTACAATCGACATTAAATCCATCTTGAAATCCTCCTAATAATCAGCGTATTGACCATCACATAAAAATATCGACTTTAAATTCTCTGATGCCAAACGTATGGTTAAGTAGAACTATATGCGTCCTTTGAACATAAGGCTAATGACATTGTCTTCAAAATTATTGTTCACAACGTAAGGTTGACAATGTAAACTTGACAAAAAATGTAATCTTCATTCCAAATGTAGGGTTGGTCATCCCTACATTTCTCTTCAACCTTCAAACATACGGTAAAAGATCTATACTTTTACTTGATCCATACTATTCCAAGAACGTATTGTTGTTTACAAAAGTAAGGTCGATGAACCATAATTTTGAGAAACAAACTTAACGTTTAATATTTACATACGGTTCTCCATCCATACTTTTCTGATATCCCAAACTTATGGTTCCTTCCTAACATGGGGTTCTTCTTCCATACTTTTCTGATAACGTATGGTTGATTAACAATACTTTTTCCTTATATCAAAAAGTATACAAAGATTCTATCCTTACTCCATGTTTATCCATGTAGGGTATGAACAAAGTTTCTTGAACATGCTCATGGAGATTCTGAATAAGTAGCGCATGAACAATGTTTCCAGAACCCTCTAAATAAGAATACATTAATAATAAATTCCCATAATTTCAAGAGTAATATAATATGATAAATTCCTGAAAAATGCTTAACAAATAAAATCATTAGAAAATAATTAAGGGTATTTTTGAGCATCAAAATTAACATAAAGAGATAGATTATTAATATAAACTCCCCCTTTAAATAACAATATTATGTATTGTTGAAAACAATACTTCGCTCAACAATCTACCCCTTTTTGGTGATCACAAAACCCATAAAATAATAATATTAATTAAATAAAATTAACGTTTAAAGTTAGTTACATAATGTTTTAGAATTTTGAGAGGATAATAAAATATTTAATTTTAACAAAATCATTTCAATAAATAAAAAATTCTCCCCCTTTATGAAAATAAAATATTTTTTCTTGAAAACTAAAAGTTTCAAGTTTTATCCAAATTTATCCCTCTAAATAAAAAGTGACAGAAAATTTCCCTTTATAATAAACGACTATTAATAACATAAAATAGGTATCTGTATAAGTATAAATCTGTATAAATCCAAATCATTAAATATATAGGAAATCATTTAACTATGGTTTTTTTAAAATAAAATCTTGTGTTTATCCAATTTCTCCCCCTTCTTGTGATATCAAAAAGAATGATAAATAATAGATATTAACACATTTAATGTTGTACTGAACTGTAGGTAAATGATATTATTAACTATTTATCAATAATTAAATTTGGAGTACTAGAATATGAAAATAAATACAGTAAACCAAATAGAAATAAAGAAAGCAATTTTTATTAATTATCATAAATAGATACAAGTATGATAAACACATGAATCATGATTTTTTTTGGAGTGAACAGGTAGTCAATAGGTTATATCTCCTCTGGATTGTAGACATGATTTCTGTAAACTGTTCCCTAAGTCTCTTCATTATCACATCCCCATGTTTGATAATGAGCTCTCTGTTCTTCAGAGTCATATGAATATCCTCGATTAAATTGACCCTGAAAAAATCATGCATCCTTTCCTGTTTTTCTATAAAAACTGACATCTTCTTTGACATCTTATTTTATAGTGTTATGACTAGTGGATCACTAGATTTTAGCAGATCCACAAAAAATTTATGATTGTCCAGCAACACTGATAATGGATCACTGTTACATTGATGATATTTCAACCTTCCATTCATGTTTCTCATCATGGTTGTGATAGCATGGAATCTTCTGATTAAATCAGTGAAGTACCTAATCCACTAACAGTACCATTTTTAACTGATTCAAATTGGTTCTCCATAAACAATTTTAGATTTGATAAATATGTCTTCATAACCATTTCAAATTTCAACTTGACAACTGCATTCAACATATCCTCTTTAAACATTTCAACTTCTTGTATTGAAACTGTACTCTCCTTCATATTTTGAAATTTCAATTGTTCTATGTCTACGACATTTCTCAGAGTGATATTCTCATATTCCAACTGAGAAACCTTTTTTGTACAGTTCTTAAACTTTTTTCCTCTTTGAATCAGAGGCACCCTATTCGTGATTCACATTCTCAGGTTCTGGATGATGTAGCAGTACCAAAGGTAATGAGTTAGCATCATATTTTGCTTTATCTTTGTCCTGATTGGGTTAGTCCACAGATTATTCCATAGAGTCCTCAGACTCCTCCACAGAAACATCCTCTTGAAGTACCTTTATTGGATCATTAGGGAGATGTTCATCACAAACATCAGCATCTTTGTCTTCCAATGGAATTTTGAGAACAATATTTTCAGGATTTTCCTGAGGTCTGGCCAGTTCCACACGAGGCCCTGCATCCTTATCTTGTTCTTGTTGAAGTGTAACATCAACATTAGCTACAATCTGTTCTTGAGTCTCCCTTTGAGATTCTTCTTGAACTCTGGATCCCTATACTGCTGTTGTCCTTTCACTAACATCTTCTAGGGTCGTATCAATATCATCTTCTCTTACAAAAGTATAAGAAACAAAAATTCTATTTTTTCCAATGTAGGGGAAGTAATTTCCTCATTAATAGGTCTAGTTCTTAGAGATTGAAGTACCTCTAGAATTCATTCTTCCTCATCATCTTCCACTTCAAATCAAATCCTTATTGTTATATTGTTGACTCTTGATTCCGCTTTTCCCTCCTAGGACTTAGCAGGTTGAGCCTGAGTACTCTCTGTTTCATCATCTACTCCTACTTGAAAAAGTTTTCCTTTGATAGTACTCCATAAATATCCAATATTCCTTAATGTTATAGCATTAAACACATTATTGTGATGACAGTGTACTCGGGCATCCACTAATCTCACCATGCCATTCTTACGCAACAGCATGGAAATGTATCAACCAAAAGGATAAAAGTTTATTCAGGCATCACTTTGACAACAATATCTTAGGTATCAAACCATATACCTAGGAAAATTGAGTCTAAAATCACTCAGAAAAAGATACATTATATACATATTGGGATATAAAATTTTTTCCATCTCAGACATCCTCAGTGCAATCCTTATTTGCACAAATTTGACAAAAATTTTCTGATCAGGCTCCATATACTTGATAAAAATTTTCTTTAGAGTCGTAGTACCAAAAAGAAATGACATAATGTCCTCATATTTATGCACAGAACCTATAATTTTTTTCAAATCTAAATGAAAAACTCCCTCATGAGGGCAGTTGATAATCATACCAATTTTTACTGACGAGATTGAGAAATCACTATTCTCTATCTTAACCATCATACTATCGTCAGTATCTCCTAGACTAAACAATAAATATTTGAAGAATTTTCTATGTTCTATATCATATAGAAATTATGTATTTTCACTATTGAACGTCTATTCAATGTTCTAAAATGACATCACTTGTTTCAATAGTATATTTTTCTGAAATAACTAGTCGAGATCGATTACCTTGCCCTGAAATATTTTTCTTCCTTCAGAGCATTCTCTCTTGGCATTGCATGTCTTACCATCACTAGTTCTATTATTCCTTACCATCTATGCGTGAATCTCTGAAGGTTTGAAGGTTAGGGTTTCAGAGGTTCGATGATTTGGGTTCACGAGTAGAGGTTCGTTTTGCGGGTTCAAAAAGGTTTCGACAGAGATGAAACAGTTTAGAAGTCGAAAGGGTTTATGACAACCTTGATTCCCGTGTTTTTAATAATCATGACATATATTTAAAAATAAATAAAATAGATTATGTGGGGAAAAGAAACTTGTTCTGTTGAAAAAAAATAGAAAAATTATTTTAAGAAGAATTAAAATAATGAACTAGCATTGTAAAATAAAATATTATTTAAAATCAAATTAACCTAGCTCCCCCTTAATAAAATCAATCCTTTTTGTGGAATTGGTTTACTAAAAATATCAGCTAATTGAATTTTTGTGCTTACAAATTCCAATGATATATCCTTTTTAAGAACATGATCTCTTAGGAAATGATGTTTGATATCAATATGCTTAGTTCTAGAATGATTAATATGTTTTTTGAAATATTTATAGCACTAGTATTATCACATAAAATATGAGTATTATTAAAATTTAGTCCAAAGCCCATAAGAGTGTTTTTCATCCACAAAACCTATGCACAACAACTGCTAGTAGAAACATATTCTGCCTCAGCTATTGACAGGGCAACTAAATGTTATTTTTACTTGACCATGACACTAATGATTTTCCTAAAAATTGACAAGTTTCTGAATTTATTTTCCTATCTAATATATAACTCCCAAATTCCATATCTGAATATAAAATCAAATTGAAATCAGAAGTTTTGGGATAAAAAAGATATTGAAAAAATAGTTCCTTTTAAATATCTAAAAATTCTTTTAACAGTAGTTAGATGAGATTCTATAGGATTTGATTGAAATCTTGCACAAAGACATACTGAATACATTATATCTGGCCTTCTAGTAGTATGATATAATAAAATACCAGTCATACCTCTATATTAGTTGTTGTCAACTGATTTTCCAGTTTCATCCAAATCAATTTTTGTATTAGTACACATAGGAGTTGTATATGTCTTGATGTTTTCAATTCCAAATTTCCTCAACAAATCAGTAATGTATTTTCTTTGATTCAAAACATTTCCAAAATCATTTTGATAATTTTGAAGTCCTAAATAAAATTTAGTTCTCCCATCATACTCATTTCAAATTCTTTTTGCATTAACTTTTAAAACTCATGAAAAAGAGTTTTATTCATTGATCCAAAAATAACAACATCAACATAAATTTGAACCAATAAAATATTAGAATTCACAGTTTTCTTAAACAGTTTTGGTTCTGAAATTCCAACAGTAAAATCATTTTTCAAAAGAAAAGAGCTTAATCATTCATACCATGCTCTAGGTTCTTGTTTAAGTCCATATAGAGATTTAGTATGTTAAAAATAGAATATCGTTTTTGAGAATTTTCAAAACCATGAGGTTGCTCAACTTAAAAATCCACCATTAAATGACCATTTAAAAAGGAAGAATTAACATCCATCTAAAATAATATAAATTTCATATGAGATGCATAGGCTAAGAGTATTCTAATGGATTCCAATCTAGATACAGTTGAAAGGGTCTTGTCATAATCTATACCTTCATCCTGATTATATATTTTAGGTACAAGTATATATATTTTTTTCTAGTTATTATTCCTTGATCATATTGATTATTTCTAAACACCCATTTGGTTCCTATTAATGGATAGTTCTGTGGTCTTTCAATTAATTACTAGACTTCATTTCTATTGAACTAGATTAATTATTCTTGTAATGCTATCATCCAACATTCATCTTATAATGCTTCTTCTCTAGTATTGGGTTATAATTGGGATAGAAAGGAAGATAATTCTATATGATTTCCTATATTTCATCTTGTTTTTATTCCTGTATCTAAGTCACCTATTATAATTTATAAAGGGTGAATCTTTAGGCTTCTAGTCTATCTAGTAAACACACTTATAGGTTCATCAGTAAAATTTTCTTCTGAACTGGACAGAATTTTATTTATATCTTTTTCAAAATCATTTTTTATGTTCATAAGCCTCATGTTATAATTAGAGTTAGATTCATCCATTTGATCTATCCTTTTCTCAAAAGGATCAGATTCATCAAATTTCACATTAATTGATTCTTAAACAATCCTTGACTTCTTATAATATATTCTATAAGCTTTGGAAGTGACTAAATATCCTAAGAAAATTCATTCATCATATTTTTGATCGAACATACTAAGATTATCCTTGGTGTTTAAGATGTAAACCTTGAATCCAAAAACATTAAAGTATTTAAATTTAGGTTTTCTGTTATACCAATGTTAATAGGGTGTCTTTTTCAAAAGAGGTCTAATTAAAACACTATTCATTATATAGTAGACTGTGCTTATAGCTTCTGCCCAAAAGTAGGTAAGAAGGTTGTATTCATTTAGCATAGTCCTAGCCATTTCCCGAATAGTCCAATTTTCCTTTTCAACAATTCCATTTTGTTGATGTGTTCTTGGTGTAGAGAAGGTGTGTTTAATACCCATAATTGAGAATAATGAATTAAATTCCGAATTCTCAAATTCTCCACCATGATCACTTCTTAATGAAATTATTTTAAAACCTTTTTCATTATGAAAAGATTTACAAAAACTTTCAAATAATTTAAAAGCTTCATATTTAAATTTTAAAAAGAAAATCCATGTAAATAAAGAACAATCATCAACTAAAACATATACATATAATTTACCATCCATGCTTGATACTCTAAAAGGTCCAAATAAATCCATATGAATATGTTATGGAGGTTTAGATGTAGCAATTTTGTTAACAGATTTGAAGGATGATTTTTGTTTCTTTCCAAGTTGAGATGCATCACAGAATCTGTCACATTCAAATTTGAGACAAGGAAAATTAGAAACAAAATGTTTCATAGAGAACTTATTTAAAACATATATATTACAATGTCCAAGTCTCCTATTCTAGATCCAATATTCATCATTTTATAAGATAATCAATTTACTTGTTCTTTACAAAAGGAATTTAAATCCAGGGTATATATATTATCAGTTCTTGGTGCTCTAAATTTAAATAGTTTATCTTTAGAAATAGTACAACAATTGTTAGTAAAATTAGCAGTATATCCATCATCACATAGTTGAGAGATAGTTATCAGATTGTTTTTTAATCCTTGTACATAAAGAAATTTATTAATTGAGACAGCTTTTGTATAAGGCCCCAACATTAAAACTTACTTAATCTTGAGTTATTACAAGATTACACATTGAGGATCTTTTTGGGTTTAGAGTTTTAGAGAATTAGATCATAAAACTTGCATTACATTCCACATATAAACAAAGTGGTTACATAAAGATAGTATTCTTCATTCCCATAAATGGAAACGTATTTAAAATAAAACATGGATTCTTTCTTGACACTTCCTTGACACTATCATCATATCATGTACCTTTACCTTGACCTGTGAAAAACATTTCAAAAAACTTGGGATGAGCATAAAAAGATCAGTAAGGGATATTAAAATATGGAATGGAAACATGGGTACATATATACATAAGGATGAGATCATAATTTACCCATAAAACATAAGCACTTTAACATACCTCATCTAATCATGAATAAATCATAGAAATCATAAGACATAAAGGTAACTTGAGGCATTCATAACATTCTTACGTAGGGAGTAACCCTCTTGGTTACGTTTGGAATACCCATCACAGTATATTCCCCAAATCTCTTCAGAGAAACCTTAAGGTTTCACTCCTTCGTGTTACCCAATGCATTGGAGAGCTATATCGGGCTCACCTGCCCTTAGTTTATCACAGAACCACTCGTCTTCATAATAATGCCCAAGAACCTCAACATAATCATATCACATAAAACACGCGTAAAGGAAACATAACATTCCAACCTTTCAATCACAAGATATCAATACAACACATTTATATAAAAACATTATGAAAACCATTTTCTATACCAAAATAAAAGAAAAGTAAAACATGGTATTTTTTTTTCTTTTAAAAAGAAGGTATGGCTTGTAGAGGAAGCCGAAACTCAAATAACGGTCACGACGGCAGAGAAGATGTTGTCACCACATACGTATGACAAAAACATTCCATTTTGTCATTTAGTAAACGCTTCATATAAAAAAGATTCCTTTTGAATAAACGTAAAAGTCAAAGGGGTTTGTACATCGTATAAAAGAATGTTATGTATAAAATAAAATATGCCTCAATGAATGGAGATTGAGACGAAGTCCCATACCTCGGGTCCGACTTGACTCGGTCTTTATTTAATCTCCTGAATAATAAACTTGAGTTAATTTATAATTTTTTAAGAACCTTTTTCAAGTTCATTATTCCATTTATATCACTTATTTCCAGGTCATGAAAACTATGTAATTGTTTAAGTTAATAACGGTCGTTTTAACGATCATTGGTACTTGAGTCAAAATAAACCCTTTATAATTACATGTTGTTCATGTATACATTATATCCAGGATTATAATAATGATTTATATATCATATATATCATATATATCCAGTATATACGTGAATTTATAATATTACATAATCATTTAGAGGTAAGAAATGAAATGCACCGTTCATGGAGACGGTAAGCCGTACGTACGCATGAACGCTACTTTAATTTCTATTTCATATTTTATAGAATGGAATCATAATGATATAAAGGTATATTATAATTCCAGTGAAATATCATATATAATATCATAGTTCCATCCTTTATACGTCCCACATATGGTATTTAACGAATCAACTCACTTTGAGGGGGTGGTAGTCCGCACTTCCTTAAATGAAGATATCATGTTTACCCATAATGGAAACCATAAAGGTATACCCAAAATGAAAATTACATAAGCTTAAGGAAAACATAAACATATTATATATCATATATAAATATAGTGACATCTTAATGGCCACCTTTGAAGGAGTTAAAGGAATGTTGAACAATCATCGTTTCGGGAGGCATAAATTCACCATCCACAGAAACCGCATGTTCGTTAACCATTAGATGTAGGTGTGTGTACATGTAGCTAGAATCCTTCTTATAAAAACATCCTAGTATATTTGAGATACTGGAGATGTTACAAAAGAAATGAATAAAAAGTTTTTAGGGGGTTGGAGAAGCAAAATAAAACAAACGGACTCAAGTGAAGACTTTACCTTAAAATCGGGTAACTCCCTTTGGTTTGAGCTCAAAGGCTTCCTTGGGAAGTCTTATGCCCAAAGTGAGGCTTCAAGGAGTAAGAGAGGGATGTGGAGAGACAAAATGGGCAGGGTTTGGCCGAGCCAAAGGCTTTGGGAGTGTGGGAAAAGAGGTAGAGGTGGGGGCCTTTTATAAGAGGAGAGGAGGGGCACTCTTGGAATGTAAAGAAATATTACTTTATTTGAAAATGAGTTTCGGATTTAAATGGCCCCACATTGATGTAATTATAGGATAAGGTGATAAGGGTTCGAAATCAACTCATAAAATAGGTTTTGGACATGTGTAGGTCTTATATATTACATTATCCTTCCATTTTATTTAAATCATTAAATAATGAGGTCATCGCTGCATCATCATGATGTCATAAATAATTTAAATAATTTAAAGTCTAAAAATTATAAAAAAAATACTATGATGTTGGAAATCTTTTTCTATTTCCAATTAATATTTATAACCAAAAATCTTATCTTTATAACCCCACGTAAAAAGTGTTTTAGTTAAATAACTCATTTTTGTGTCATTTTTACTTTAATATTAAATAAAACGTTATTTATGTCATTTACCAACCAAAGTGGATCCCTGGGGTCCCCAAGTTGACCCATGGATTTTATTGGTCGGACATGACACATCCAATGAGGATAGGACATGTGTCAAGCTCATTTCATATTATTAAAGCATTATTTTTACCTTAAACTACACTAATTACCACTAATCGCGATTAAAAACATAATAAGTTACTATTCAAAAAAAATTATTTTAATCTCATTGAACCACATTTTACTTCTCAATTACAACCATGTATGTCGGGTTTCTAAAATTAAAAAGAAAAAAGTGGCAAAATTTCATTTAAACGAAACATCAGTTTCTTTAACTACCACTTAGTGATTCCACTATTCAGCAAAAATTGAAGTTTTTCAGAAAAATACCAAAACATCACCCTAAGATATATTTTATATTCCTAAATCAAAAATGAAGTCTATTTTACAAAATTCAAAACATATAAGTCACATTAATTAATTTAATAATTAATTCCCGCTGTCATGACAAATAGCGTGTTTTTATGAAACAATAAGTATCAAAAGATTGACACAAGTTTAAGTCCAATTTCAAAGTGAAATTGATTCCAATGACCACCATTGGAATAAATGCTAAAAATATATTCTAATTTCACTTCAAAACCAATTCAAAAGGTAATATAATCATGTAAATAAATTAGATTAAAAATCAGTTTTGATATAAAATGCAGTATTTTTCACTATTCATTAAAAAAAATGAACATTGTCTGAAAAATACCAAAAATTCACACAAAGTAAATTTTGATGTCCCAATCATAAAGAATAAGTTTATTTTGACAAACATAGTTTATCAAATTGTCAAAATATTGATTCAAAAATGGTTGTCCATCAAAAGGTAGTAAAACAATCTTTTAAAAATATAAGTGTATTCCATGCTTAAGATTGGATTTATTTTCATTTTAAGCCTCTAAAACACTATCTAATTCATTAATAGGAATAGATAAAAATATCTATTATTCATTACTTACTTGGGATGTTACATCCTTCCCCCCTTTAGAAAATTGCGTCCCCACAATTTATTTACTTATCGAATAAATGGGGGTACTTATCCCTCATTGCATTTTCAGATTCCCATGTTGCCTCTTCCATCATGTGGTTTTTCAACAAAACCTTTACCAGATTAATCACCTTATTCCGTAACAATTGTTCCCTGTGGTCAAGAATCTGGACCGGTTGTTCCTCATAACATAGGTTCTCTTCCAGCTGAACTACCTCTAGACTCAAAACATGAGATGGATCTGGCATATACTTTCTCAACATCGAAAGGTGAAAAACATTGTGTACCTGAGATAAAATCGGAGGTAAAGCCACCCGGTATGCAACTGATCCTACTCTCTCCAGAATTTCATATGGTCCAATGAACCTTGGACTCGGCTTTCCTTTCTTACCAAATCGCATCACACTTTTCCATGGTGATACTTTGAGAAAAACATGATCACCTACCTCAAAAGATAGATCCTTCCTCCTGTTGTCTGCATAACTCTTCTGCCTACTCTGAGCTGTTCTCATGTGTTTCTGAATCAGCTGAACTTTTTCTGCCATCTCTTCTACCAATTCTGGTCCCATCAACTTCCTTTCACCCATTTCATTCCAGAAAGCTGGAGATCGACACCGCTTCCCATATAATGCCTGAAATGGTTCCATCTGTATACTGGAATGAAAAGTATTATTATACGAAAATTCAACCAAAGAATGATGTTGGTTCCAACTTCCCTGATAATCCATAGATCAAGAACATATCATATCCTCCAATGTCTGAATTGTTCGTTCTGACTGCCCATCTGATTGAGGATTAAAAGCTGTACTAAAATTTAATTTAGTACCCAACGACTTCTAAAGGCCTTTACAAAAGTTAGAAGTGAACCTATAATCATGATCAGATACAATGGAGAGAGGAAATCCATGTAACCTGACTATCTCTTTAAGATACAAATGGGAAAGTTGATCAAGAGAGAAAGTATTTCGTATAGCAAGGAAATGAGCAGACTTGGTCAAGCGATCAATAATAACCCAGATTGCATTATTACCTCGAGATGTCTTCGGTAATCCCACAACAAAGTCCATGGATATATTCTCCCATTTCCACTCTGGCACTGGTAAAGGCTGAAGCATCCCTTTCGGTAACTGCCGCTCTGCTTTAACCTGCTGACAATTCAAACACTTCACAGTAAAATCAGCAATATCTCTTTTCATTCCATCGCACCAGTAATACTCCCGCAGATCTCTGTACATCTTAGTACTGCCTGGATGAACTGAAAACGGAGAACTATGAGCTTCACATAACAACTATCTCTTCAAATGTGAATCACAAGGCACACACAATCTCTTCCCAAATCTCAAAACACAATCATTATCAATGTTGAATTCAGGCAACTTACCTTTCTGAACCAGCTCTACCCTTTTCTGCAACTCACTGTCTTGCTTCTGTGCTTGATTGATTATATCTAATAGAGATGATATCACTGATACCTGAAACAAAACAGAAGAACATGCTGCACCAACAACTTCAATGCCAAATTTCATCAAATCCTTAACCAAAGGATCACGTTCCAAACGCAACATTGTTAATGAAGCATTACTTTTTCAACTCAAAGCATCACCCACTCTATTTGCTTTTCTCGGATGGTAATGAATTGTACAATCATAATCCTTGATTAATTCCAGTCATCTCCTCTGTCTCATGTTTAACTCCTTCTAAGTGAATATATACTTTAAACTTTTGTGATCAGTATATATGTCACACTTTACTCCATACAAATGATGCGTCCAAATTTATAAAGCAAAAACAACAGAAGGTAATTCCAAATCATGTGTAGGGTAATTTACCTCATGAGTTTTCAACTGTCGTGTAGCATAAGAAATTACCTGATCATTCTGCATTAGGATGCAACCAAGTCCTTTCAATGAAGCATCACTGTATATAACAAACTCACCATTCCTAGAAGGTAGTGCCAAAACTAGAGCATTCACCAATCTTCTTTTCAGTTCCTGAAAACAATCATCACATTCTTTTGTCCAGATAAACTTAACACCCTTCTGAGTTAGCTTAGTCATTGGACTAGATAACCGTGAAAAATTTCTAACAAACCTTCGGTAATAGCCTGCCAAACCAAGGAAGCTACGAATCTCAGTAACATTTGTGGGTCTGGGCCAGTCTTCCACAACTTTTTTTTTGCAGGATCAATAGTTATCCCATCTTTAGAAACAATATGACCAAGGAATGAAATTTGTTGCAACCAAAACTCACACTTGCTGAATTTTCCATACAATTTCTTTTCTTTTAAGGTTTTCAAGATAACCCTTAAATGTTTTTCATGCTCCTCTTTACTTTTTGAAAACACCAAAATATTATCAATGAAAACCACCACAAAATTATCCAAGAACTCATGGAAAATGCTATTAATTAAGTCCATGAATACATTAGGTGCATTGGTTAGCCCAAAAGGCATTACTACAAATTCATAATGGCCATATCTCGTACGGAACGCGGTCTTCGGAATATCTTCCTCCTTTACCTTCAGCTGATGGTACCCCGATATCAAGTCAATCTTTGAAAAAAAACTGAGCTCCCTGGAGATGATAAAAAAAATCATTGATATGAGGCAAAGGATATTTGGTCTTAACAATGATATTATTCAAGGCCCTATAATCAATGCAAAGTCTCATTGAACCATCTTTTTTATAACAAATAAAACAAGAGCACCCCAAGGTGATGTGCTAGGTCGAATGAAAACTTTCTCTAATAAATCATGCAATTGCTCCTTCAACTCTAAAAGTTCAATTTGAGCCATTCGATAAGGGGGTTTTGAAATTGGATTAGCATCAGGAACTAAGTCAACAGTAAACTCAACTTCTGGAACTAGTATTATTCCAGGGAACTCATCAGAAAAAACATCAAGATACTCATTTACCACTAGTACATCATTAATCTGAACAGTTCCTTTATTTTCAACGATGTGTGCAAGGTAACATTCATTTCCATCTTTTACAAGTTTCTTGGAATCTTGATAAGTTATCAACAGTAAGGGTTCATTCTTTTACACAAACTGAAAGTCCTTCTGAAAATAAACTTCTTTAGATCTACAGTCAATCTTAGCATGGTAAATAGAGAGCCAATCCATACCCAGGATAACATCAAACTCTACTAGAGGTAAAAAAATAAGGTTTGCAAGTAGGTTCTTTCCACAGATAAATATAGGAAGATTCTTATAAATTTTTTTTGCCTCAACATTTCCCCCAGGTGTTTTTACCACAAGTTCAGAAGTCACTTCTTGAGATTGTATTCCCATTTTACTAGAAATGTTTTCAGAGATGAAAGAATGTGTAGACCACGAATCAAACAACACACTAGCATAATATGAAAAAACAAACAAAGTACCTGATACAACTTCATTTGATGGCCCGACATCTGCTGAAGTAGTTGCAAAAGATTTCACCACCCCTTTCTTCTTGTATACTAACTGCTTCCCATCACTGAAGCTCTTTGTCGGACACTCTTTTGCATAGTGACCCATCTCATTGCACTTATAACATTTCACTAACTGTAAATCAAATTTGGTCTTAACATCATCCTGATCTTTTTCAGTGCAATCACGAGCCTTATGTCCCATCTTACCACATCGGTAGCACTTTCCAGAATTCAGAAGAAATTCCCCCGCATGCGTTTTTTCACATTTATCGCAAATTGGAAACTTAGTTTTCTTACCATCAGACTTTTTTGATGAATTCTTACCTTTATCTTGCCACCTCGGTCTCTTCTTCTGTTTGTTGTTATAGAACACTTGGTCATCGGCAAACTCCATTTCCACTTTCTCAGCACATCGAACAAGATTTTCATAACTTTTAAACTCACGAGAAGCTAATGCCATTCGATATTTTGGCTTTAATCCTGAGTAAAAACGATTGATTTTACTATCAAGGTCTCGGATAAAATTTGGAGCATACCTTGCCAATCGAGTGAACCTTTCTTCATAGGCAGCCACTGAGTCTTCCTCTTGCCTCAATTCCAAGAATTGTTTTTCCATCCTAAGTCGAATAGCCTTAGGAAAATACTTCTCAAGAAACATACCTTTGAATTCATACCAGTCGAGAGCATCAATCTCATCAGCGTCCCTGATATTTTTAACCATCGACCACCATTGATCTGCTTCACCCTCCAAAAGGTAAATAGAAAGACTAACCATTTGATTGTCTAAACACCACATGACGTCGAAAATATTCTCCAGTGCTTTAATCCACCCTTCAGCTATCATAGGGTCAGATGATCCGCTGAATGATGGGGGATGTTGCCTCATGAAATGTTCCACCACTGACATATTCCTCTGCGGTTGATCTGGCTGATCTCATGCATGGATACCACCACCATTTATAGCCTGAGTCAACTGTGCCATCACTACAACAAACTGTTCAGTTCCAATTCCTACCATCTCGGGATGCTGATTCGGAAGGTTATTTCCTTATGTATGCCTTCCTAGCACTGCTTCCCTGTTTTCTTTCCGGAAAACCATTCTGAACAAACATGTCTTAGATGAAGGAACATGGTAATCTTCAAATGCTATATTATTTCAAAAAGAATTTGTTAATAATTTAATAGAATTATGACTCCTAAAGTTATCTAAACCGACCTCTGATACCAACTATAAGGCCCCAACATTAAACCATACTTAATCTTGAGTTATTACAAGATTACACATTGAGGATCTTTTTGGGTTTTGAGTTTTAGAGAACTAGATCATAAAACATGCATTACATTCCACATATAAACAAAGTGGTTACATAAAGATAGTATTCTTCATTCCCATCAATGGAAACATATTTAAAATAAAACATGGATTCTTTCTTGACAGTTCCTTGAAACTATCATCATATCATGTACCTTTCCCTTGACCTGTGATAAACATGTCAAAAACATGGGATGAGCATAAAAAGCTCAGTAAGGGATATAAAAATATGTAAATGAAACATGGGTACATATATACATAAGTATGAGATCATACTTTACCCATAAAACATAAGCACTTTAACATACCTCATCAAATCATGAATAAATCATAGAAATCATAAGACATAAAGGTAACTTGAGGCATTCATAACATTCTTACGTAGGGAGTAACCCTCTTGGTTACGTTTGGAATACCCATCACAGTATATTCCCTAAATCTCTTCGGAGAAACCTTAACGTTTCACTCCTTCGCGTTACCCAATGCATTGGATATCTATATCGGGATCAACCGCCCTTAGTTTATCACGGAACCACCTGTCTTCATAATAATGCCCAAGAACCTCAACATAATCATATCACATAAAACATGCATAAAGTAAACATAACATTCCCACCTTTCAATCACAAGATATCAATACAACACATTGATATAAAAACATTATGAAAACCATTTTCGATACCAAAATAAAAGAAAAGTAAAACATGGTATTTATTTTTCTTTTAAAAAGAAGGTATGGCTTGTAGAGGAAGCCGAAACTCAAATAACGGTCACGACGGCGGGGAAGTCGTCGTCGCCGAATACATACGAAAAAAACATTCCCTTTTATCGTTTAGTAAACGCTTCTTATAAAAAATATTCCTTTTGAATAAATTTAAAAGTCAAAGGGGTTTGTACACCGTATAAAATAATGTTGTGTATAAAATAAAATATGCCTCAATGAAAGGAGATTGAGACGAAGTCCCATACCGCGGGTCAGACTTGACTCGGTCGTTCTTGAATCTCTTGAATATTAAACTTGAGTTAATTTCTACATTTTTAATAACCTTTTTCAAGTTCATTATTCCTTTTATATCACTTATTGCCATGTCATGAACACTATGTAATTATTTAAGTTAATAACAGTCGTTTTAACGATCATTGGTACTTGAGTCAAAATAAACCCCTTATAATTACAAGTTGTTCATGTATCCATTATATCAAGGATTATAATCATGATTTATATATCATATATATCATATATATCCAGTATATACGTGCATTTATAATATTACATAATCATTTAGAGGTAAGAAATGAAATGCACCGTTCATGGAGATGGTAAGCCGTACGTACGCATGAATGCTACTTTCATTTCTATTTCATATTTTATAAAATGGAATCATAATGATATAAAGGTATATTTTAATTCCAGTATAATATCAATATAATATCATATTTCCATCCTTTATACATCCCACATATGGTATTTAACGAATCTACTCACTTTGAGGGGGCGGTAGTCCGCACTTCCTTAAATGATGATATCGTGTTTACCCATAATGGAAACCATAAAGGTATACCAAAAATGAAAATTACAGAAGCATAAGGAAAACATAAACATATTATATATCATATATAAATATAGTGACATATTAATGGCCACCTTTGAAGGTGTTAAAGGAATGTTGAACAATCATCGTTTCGGGAGGCATAAATTCACCATCTACGGAAAACGTATGTTCATTAACCATTAGATGTAGGTGTGTGTAAGTGTAGCTCTAATACTTCTTATAACAACATCCTAGTATATTGAAGATATTGGAGTTGTTACAAAAGAAATGAATAAAAAGGGTTTAGGGGGTTGGAGAAGCAAAATAAAACAAACGGGCTCAAGTGAAGACTTTACCTTAAAATCGGGTAACTCCCTTTGGTTTGAGCTCAAAGGCTTCCTTGGGAAGACTTATGCCCAAAGTGATGCTTCAAGGAGTAATATAGGTATGTGGAGAGACAAAATGGGCAGGGTTTGGACGAGCCAAATGCTTTGGGAGTGTGGGAAAAGAGGTAGAGGTGGCTGCCTTTTATAAGAGGAGAGGAGGGGCACTCTTGGAAAGTAAAGAAATATTACTTTATTTGAAAATGTGTTTCGTTTTTAAATGGTACCAAATTGATATAATTAGAGTATAAGGTGATAAGGGTTAGAACTCCACTCATAAAATAGGTTTTGGACGTGTGTAGGTCTTAGATATTACATTATCTTTCCATTTTATTTAAATCGTTAAATAATGAGGTCATCGCTGCATCATCATGATGTCATATATAATTAAATTTAATTAAAGTGTAAATATTATAAAAAAAATACTATGATGTATGAAATCTTTTTAGCTTTCCAAAGAATATTTATAATCAAAAATCTTATCTTTATAACCCCATGTAAAAATTGTTTTAGTAAAATAACTCATGTTTGTGTCATTTTTACTTTAACATTAAATAAAAAGTTATTTATGTCATTTCCCAACCAAAGTGGATCCATGGGGTCCCCAAGTTGACCCATGGATTTTCTTGGTCGGTCATGACACATCCAATGAGGGTAGGACATGTGTCAAGCTCATTTCATATTATTAAAGCATTATTTTTACCTTAAACTACACTAATTACAACTAATCGCGATTAAAAACTTAATAAGTTACTATTCACCAAAAAATTAATTTAATCTCATTGAACCACATTTTACTTCTTAATGAAAACCATGTATGTCGGATTTTTGAAATTCAAAACACAAAAGTGGCAAAATTTCATTTAAACGAAACATCAGTTTCTTTAACTACAACTTAGTGATTTCACTATTCATCAAAAATTGAAGTTTTTCAGAAAAATACCAAAACATCACCCTAAGCTATATTTGATATTCAGAAATCAAAAATGAAGTCTATTTTACAAAATTCAAATCATATAAGTCACATTAATTAATTTAATAATTAATTCCCGCTGTCATGACAAAGAGCGTGTTTTTATGAAACAATAAGTATCAAAATATTGACACCAATTTAAGTCCAATTTCAAAGTGAAATTGATTCCAATGACCACCGTTGGATTAAATGGTAAAAATATATTCTAATTTCACTTCAAAACCAATTCAAAAGGTAATATAATCATGTAAATAAATTATATTAAAAAGCAGTTTTCATGTAAAATGCAGTATTTTTCACTATTCATTAAAAAAAAGAACATTGTCTTAAAAATACCAAAAATTCACACAAAGTAAATTTTGATGTCCCAATAATAAAGAATAAGTTTATTTTGACAAACATAGTTTATAAAATTGTCAAAATATAGATTAAAAAATGGTTTGCCATCAGAAGGCAGTAAAACAATTTTTTAAAAATATTAGTGTATTCCATGCTTAAGATTAGATTTATTTTCATTTTAAGCCTCTAAAACACTATCTAATTCATTAATAGGCATAGATAAAAATATCTATTATTCATTACTTACTTGGGTTGTTACATTTTGGATCTCCAACTGTTCCAATACCAATGATTTTTCGTTTGACATTGTCACCAAAAGTGACAAGTCCACCATATTTTTGAGTGAGTGTAGAGAATTTCAATGAGTTTCCACTCATATGTTTTGAGTAGCCACTGTCTATGTACCATATATCTTTTCTACTCTGGTGGCATGCTACCTGCAAAGAAATTCAAACAAATTTCTTTGGTACCCATATTATGTTGGGTCCAGGGGTGTTAGCTAGCAATGATCAGGGTATCCATATTTTCTTTGTTCTTTTTTAAATCAGCTGAATCATATATGTCTTTTCAGACATAGGCTTTCTTAATACCACAAATTTGAGGCTGTCTTAAGAAATGGTTTTTAGCTATATGTCCCTTTTTCCCACAAAAGTTACAAATAACCCTTTTAGAGCTAGGAACAACATAATTTTTATATGGAATAGGTTTTTCTCCTTTACTTCCAATTCCAAATATATCATTTTTAATGACAATTTTTCCAGGATTTTCATTTAATGAATTCTATCCTTTTGTAAAAATGAATGTAGCTTGTTTGTAAGATTCTACTTCATCTGGCTGTGTTTTTATTCATGATTCAAAATTAATATAGTTAGTGTCAACAGAATTGAATTTATCAGTTAATTCCTTTTGTTGTTTCATCATTGTATCTCTTTCATCTGAAATAGCTTTATGTATATATTTTAGTGACTCATATTTCTTAAATATTGAGTCATATCTTTATTCAAGAATATTGTAGTAGGCTGTATGTTTTTTATTTGTGTAGTTTGATTCAGAAGTTGATACATTATTTGAGTCAGAGGAGTAATATGAGTGTACCTCATCGGTTTCTACCGTGAAACACATGTTTTATTTTAGATTGAATTATTTCTTTCTCTGAGATTGATTTAGGAGAGCTACAGGAGTCTTTAGATACAATCAATGAGGCTTTCATAACATTCTTTCCTTTATGCTCATATTCATTTCTTTTGAATAATTTATTCTTCTTTACAGCTTTCAATTGTGGGCAATCTGGTCTGATATGCCCCATCTTCATGAATTCATATCATCTTACTTTTTTATCATCTCTCCTAAAGTATATATTGATGTCTCTTTTCTTACTGTAGAAATTTCTAAATTTTCTGGCTAGCTAAGCCAGTTCTTCATCTGAGTTTGATGAGTCAGAGCTCTCTGATTTAGCTTTGACTTCACTATTATTCATCTTTTTTCTTAAACACTATGATGATGCTTTCAGGGCAGTGTCATATTTTTTGATAAGCACTTTATTGTCATTAGATTCATCTTCCATCTCAGCATCATACATCATTAATGTTCCAATCAGTTCTCTCATGGTTAAATCTTTGACAGGTGTTGATTGTCTGATTACTACAAAGATTCCATTCCACTTTTTAGGCAATAATCTCAAAACTTTTAAAGCTTGATCAGATTTCTTAATGGCATCTCCCAAGGTAGTTATGTTATTGAAAATCTCTTTCAATCTTCCATTCATTTGAGTAATAATCTCACTTTCAACCATTATGAATGTATCAAATTTATGATTAGAATATGTATATCTCATTTACCTGATATTTTTAGTTCATTCATAAGAAACAAAAATAGTTTTCCACATTTCATATGATGTTGGGCATTGAGATACTCTATTAAACTCATCAGGTCCTATAACACAAATAATTGCATTCATTTCCTTCAAATTCATATCATATTCTACTTTAGTAGCTACATTCCATGTTTCATGTTTTTCTGGTATTTCATATGGAGTTAGAATCATAGAATAGACTCTGTATCCATGATTTTTCAAATAGATAATCATTCGAGACTTCCAGCATTCATAGTTCACTCCATTGAAGAACGATGCTCTGACCATAGACATTCCCTCTCTTGTATCAGTCATCTTGCTCTGTGTATAATCACTTTCATCTTGTTAAAGATTTTTCAGAAAGCTCAACCTTTGATACCAATTGTTGGATATGATTACACAAAATATACAAAGGGGGGGGGGGGGGGGGTTGAATTGTGTCTTTTCAAAAATCATTGAGTGATTGTGTTTTGACTTTTATCTTTAATCAGATAAAATGATGCAGCGGAAATTTAAATAGCAGAAACACAAGATGTATGGTTTGGGGAATAGAAGGCCCTATTACACTCCACCAATTCTCTACTCCACGAGCATGGTGATTTTCACTATCTGGTCCTCATTTCAACAGACCGGTTCACAACTGAGTATAGGCAGTTCACACCTTTATATTACAAGGAAAAACAAAGCCTTATGGTTCACATACAAAACCTACACAGCTTAGTACAAGAAGCCGATCACTCAAGAATAAAAATAAAAGATTTTAGTATTTTGAAAATACTTTCTAGAAGATCTTCACAATTGCAACAACATGAAATTGACAATAGATAGATCGTCACATTCAGAAATAATAATCTTCACATAAGAAACGTTCTGATTTGATCTCGTTGTAGTAGATATATAAATATAATTCACAACTTCAATAGTAGCTAATTCATAGTAGATCTTCATTATAGAACAAGTGAATATTATATCACGTTCCTTCCCCTTTTAAAAAACATAGATTTGATGCATCTTTTGAATCAGCAGATCGGTGTGTTTCAGTAGTCTCTATTTTTCTTTCTTTTCGTAGAATAATAAAAATATCACTCATGATCAATAATCTTCAATGCATAAAAATAAAAAAATGATAAAACCTTCTCCTGTAAAATAAGATCCACAAAAGTCGCCTTTTTACTCGCGATATTCAAACATTTGAATTTACAAAGCAGTCGTAAATTCCCTGAAGACTCGGCATAAAAAGCTCCGTCTAAAACGATTATCAAATCATTGATGAAATGTTTTTGAATCGGTCAAAGTCATATTTAAAAATCGACTTTAAATCCTACTTGAAATCCGCCTAATAATCACCGTATTGACCATTGCATAAAAATATCGACTTTAAATTCTCCGACACCAAACGTAATGTTAAGTTGAAATGTATGCATCCTTTGAACGTAATGTTGATGACATAGTCTTCAAACGTAAGATTCAAAACGTATGGTTGACAACGTAAACTTGACAACAAACATAATTTTCATTCCAAATGTAGGGTTGGCCATCCATACTTTTCTCTTCAACTTTAAAACGTACTACAAAAGATCAATACTTTTACTTGATCCATACTTTTACAAGAACTTATGGTAGTTTACAAAAGTATGGTTGATGAACCAGAATTTTGAGAAACAAACATAACGTTTAATATTTATGTACCATTCTCCTTCCATACTTTTTTGATATCCCAAACGTAGGGTTCCTTCCTAACGTGGGGTTCTTCTTCCATACTTTGCCGATAATGTATGGTTGATTAACGATACATTTTCCTTATTTCAAATTAGTAGTGCATGAACAGAATTTCCAGAACACGCTAAATACGAATACTTTAATAATAAATTCCTGTAATTTCAATAGTAAAATAAAATAATAAATTCCTACAAAATGCTTAACAAATAAAATCATTCGAAAATAATTATGGTTATTTGTGACCATAAAAATTAACATAAAGAGATAGAGTATTAATATAAACTCCCCCTTTAAATAAAAATATTATGTATTGTTGAAAACAATACTTTCCTTAACACCATACTCAATATCAGATGACAGTCACTTGGGTTGACATTAAGAGAATTTTCCCAGAAGTGGTTTTTCCAAAAACCTTATACTCTGTGCACATCCAAGAGATACTTCACCTACATAATGGAAACATGATTATGGATGAGTTCTCGGCAAGGTTCACATAGCTTTCCCTCTAATGCACATATATGGTGTAAGGAACGTTCCATAGGGCTCAATCCTTTGAGAATGGACTCAGGAAAGAGATCAAGGATTCGATGGTATCTCTCAGCATCCTTTCCTTGGCTAGGGTTCTAGAACAAGTACTTCAGATTGAGAGCTTCTTGGTGGAGTATGCACCCATAGTTGGAGTCGCTAGCAGACCCCAAGTGGCTAAGTCTTCATCAAGAAGCAGACAGAAAATGCACAGGCACATGCGAGCCATGTCTTCCTAGGGGCCATCCCTATAACTCAAGGTCGAAAGTGCGAGGATCCTATGCCACAGGGAGTCAGACGGGGGTGGGGGGGTCATGCTTTGATTTTTGTGTGGTGGCTCGGGACACATGGAACAAGACAGCCCAAAACGCTATACAAATGAACAAAAATTAGTGAAGGGTCTACTGAGATAGCAGTGACAGATTGAGCGGGGAGGTCCATAGGGCGATAGATGTGGCATGGGAGCTGGATGAGCAGCAGGTGGTGAGAGACGATTCAATGTGTTACCTCCACCACCCCCAGGTTGTACACCTCGACCTCAGGGAGCTGGCAGATAAGGGTGAGATCAACATCATGTAGCAAAGGCAAATTATCACAATTCTCAAGAGATTATCCAAGGTATGATTTGTGTCTTATCCACCCTAGCTACAGTATTTATAGACACAAGTTCAAACAATCCTTCCTGGCCACGACACTCATTTAGAGCTTAGAGATTCTGCTAGATCCATTGGCTTGATCCTTATGGATAGAGACTCTTATGGGATGGAATTAGATGATTACACACTAGTGAAAGCAGTGGGAACCCACTCTAGATGCCGAGAGCTTCAACTCGGATATCTTAGTAGTGGCGTTGAGGTCTTACAATGTTATCTTGGGAATGTAATGGTTATCCACAGTCCATGTTCAAATGGATTGTTTTAGGAATATAGTGTGGTGTGTCTATGATGATGAGACAAGGTTTTACTTCACTAGAGAGAGGGATACCATTGCAGCGCATGATGAACTCTCTCAGAAGAGGGTGCTTCCAATCACTCAGTAGTTGGATACCCTATATCTTATTGTAGTGGAGAAGAGGTTTCCAAACATCCCTTTAGTGGTGAAAAATTATTAGGATGTATTTCCTGATGGGGATCCAAGGATACCTTCTCTTAGAGGGTTATACTTCTTTTCCAACCTATACCCTGAGATGAAATCGATATCCACACCGGAATATCGAATGGATCCCTTAAAGATTCACTAAATGATGGTACAACTGGAGGACTTGCAGGAGAAGGGGTTTTATGGGCCAATGTTTCACTATGGATAGCCCTAGGGATTTTTGACAAGAAGGTTTATGGGAGTTTGAGGTTGTGTGTGGACTTCTAGTTCCTGAACCTATCAATTGTGAAGAACATGTACCCACTTCCAAGAATTGATAACCTCTTTGACTAGATAAAGGGTGCAAAGTGGTTCTCTAAGATAGACCTTAGTTCAGACTAATACTATCATTGGGTACAGAATGAGAAAGTACCGAAAAAGGCCTTTTGGTTCCGTTACGGCCACAATGAGTTAATGGTGATACCATTCAGCATGAAAACTTCCCCATCAGTGTTCATGGGATTCATGAACAGGATCTTCCAGGCCCACCTCAACCGGTTCTTCGTGGTCTTCATCGATGACATCATGGTGTATTTAACATCAGAGGAGCAACACACTATACACCCGTGGATAGTCCAAGATACACTCTGAGATAACCATCATTATGGTAATCTCATGATATGTTAGTTCGGTATACATGAGGTGCAATTTATGGGACACATCATCTTGGAGGATGGAGTTGGAGTTGATCCAGAAAAGACAGAGATGAGGCTTTTTTTTGGGATCCATCCAAGAGCATGACTGAGGTGCAGAGCTTCTAGGGGATTTTTGGTTACTATCGAATATTTGTTCATGACATATCTAGTTTGAAGAACCCTTATCAGCTTTGAAACAGAAGGGGTAGACCATCTTGTGGATGGAGAAGTGCCATCGGAGTTTCCAGGAGAAGTGGTGGAGACTGACTAGTTCCCCCATCATGAGACTACAAGAGGAGGGAATTGGGTATTTAGTTTACTATGATGCATTAGGGAATGATCATAGTTGTTACCTAATGAACGAGAAAGTGGTGATAATCTATGGATCATGAAAATTGAGGCATCATGATTAGATCTATGTGACCCATGACCTGGAGTTGGTACTAGTGGTCTTTGCATTGAAAATGTGGTGACACTACTTTATCGGTGAGTGGTTAACCGTTTACTCCAACAACAATAGTATCTGGTATATATTCTTCCATAAAAACCAAAGCATATGATATCAGCGATGGATAGAGTTCCTCTAGGACTATTATTTTGAGATTTTCCTTACTCTTGGGAAGAGGAACGTTTTGGCAAACATGATCAACGATAATACCGGGTTGAAACAACAGAGTGGTGGGACCGAGTAGTTAGCTGCGATGCATATATCCTTTGTGGATGATAGTGAAGTTGTTTACCTCTAGTTGATGGTTGTTACTCCCCGAATCATATAGCGAGTTAATGAGGCATAACTAGAGGATGTTTAGCGTGAGTCCTGACGAGATTAGATAACCTCAGGACGAGATCCTAATGAATTTTTGATAGGTGGGGAGCATTTCATCATTTTAAATGGGAGAAGCTTAGTACCAGTGGAGTGGAGAGAGAAGGTGTTGAGTGAGTTAAATACTTCTGCTCTAGTTGTACATCTTGTACTGTAAAAGATGTACTAAGACCTCCAATGTCAGTATCAATGGCTAGGAATGAAGAACACATTGGCCGAGTTAATTTCACGATGCCTCACTTGTCAGCAAGTGAAGACGAAGCACCATATTACAGTTGGCATGACTCATCCACTCTATGTACGAGAGTGGAAATGGGATGGTATCTCAATTGACTTCTTTATAGGGTAGCCATAATATTCTAGAGGTCATGACTCTATTTGGGTGATCATTTACTGACTCACTAAGTCATCTCACTTCCAACCCATTAGGGAGTATAGGCCAACAGAGGGCACGAGATTCCTCTACTTTTAGTAGATAGTGAAGCTTCATGGGGTGCCTTCGATGATCATCTTAGGTCGCGATGTCCAATTTACATTCAAGTTGTGGATATGATTATATGATGAATTTGGGATGCAACTTCATTTGAGAACATCCTCTCATCCTTAGACGGATGGTCAAATGAATCAAACTATACAAACCATGTAGGGAATTATTTGGGCTTGCATCCTTGACATTACTCATGTATGGGAGGACACCTACTACTGGTGGAGTTTTCATAAAACAAAATCTATCACTCTACCATTGCCATTAAACCATTTTAGGCCTTGTATAAGTGACCTTGTACATCACCCATAAGTTAGATACACCGAGAAGAGTCAGCACTCATTGGTCCACTGTTGGTACATGCTACCACTAAGAAAGTGAAGATCATATCAGATTGGATGAGGTCTTTGTAGAGAAGTATTAAGTTTTAAACTGATAGGAGAGGAAGACCCATGGAGTTTGATGAGGGAGATCATGTGTTCCTTTGGGTATCACCCCAATGAGGATTTCAGTGATTTGACCGGGGTGGTAGGCAATATCTGAGGTTCATTGGATTTTTTGTTCAGATCATGAGCAGAGTTAGCAAGGTGTTGTACCGCCTAGATCTTCCCCCACAGATGCACCAGGTGTTTGATTTTTTCAATGTGTTGTTGCTGAGGTGGTACGTGCATAATCCATCATACGTCATCAACTAGGGTGAGATAGTAATTGATGATTGGGAGATGTTTGTGAAGTCCCACTTGAGATAGAGGATAAATATATTTGGTTCCTACACTGATGGACAATTCCCTTAGTGCACGTCCAATGGAAGTACGAGAATCTCCAGGAGAGCACATGGGTGTTGGAGGCTCAGATTCATTATCAATACCCCAATAATTTGTTTAGTTGTTGTTTTTTTAGGGATGTAAATCCATAAGGTGTAGAGAATGTAACATATCAGAATTTCAATGTAATTTTTTTATTTATATGGAATTATTTCAAGATCATGAAATACAATGGCATGTGATTATGAGGTCTGGAGATCCCTAAATAGAATTTGGAACTTTTTTTAAGGTACATTCAATAAATGTGCGAGAAAGATTTTATATAATTTGAACCATTTCTCGAATAAAAAATTTGAGTGAAACATTTAATTCAAAACAGTAGGATGCTCCTAGAAATGACTTCACTTCGGCCAGAAAGGTCTGATAATAAACGTCATTTTTTGGAATTATTGAGAAAAATAATAAAATAATTTGAATGAATAATTTAATTTTTATTTCACACTTCGGAGTGGAGGGTGAAGATTCTGTGGGGAAGTGGCAGGGTGGTGATGATGTGCATCAATGAGACAAATGAATGGCTCATTAACTCGTAGTGTAACAATCCTTTTAATGGTTTGTAACAATGACGTTGTTCAATAAATGAAACAACATAACAACGTGGAGTCACATCATAATGGGAACACTTCTACATGGTCCTATTTATATTTCAACGTTTTGGGGAAATATGGATAATAAATTTTGAGGATTCTCTAGTGAGCCTTTGATGGACTTCCACCCCTTTGAAGAATGACAAATGCTGGCAGATCCTCACCACCTTCAAATCCTTTCTATGATCAGGTCCAAGAAGCGGTGTCAATTTCTTAACCCCTTGAGGTTGAATTCCTTGACAGTAGACATCTTAAGAGGTAGCGGTTGTTTAATATTATAGTTTACTCATTATTATTTCAAAAAAACATGTGCAGTTTAACCAAT
This sequence comes from Viscum album, assembly GCA_963277665.1. Classification (NCBI taxonomy): domain Eukaryota; kingdom Viridiplantae; phylum Streptophyta; class Magnoliopsida; order Santalales; family Viscaceae; genus Viscum; species Viscum album. The sequence goes on from OY728133.1 coordinate 1,976,477,089, forward strand.
AAAGAGGATAATCCACAGACTATGAATTCTTATAGGAGGGTGACTTCTTTGGTGTTTCTTTATCCATGTTTTTTTATCATTGTTTTTTAAATTTAAATACCTAGACCTCCATTGTTGTATAAACATATAAAATAGATCTTCCAAGACAAAATGAACAAGGCCCGAGACCCTTTTTCAGGGGTGTTCTTTATGGCCTATTCATTCAAATCAATGACAATGTAGATTTAAGACCATAACATTGGAGAGGATGATCCCTAGATAATGGATATGTAAGTGGATCAATGAAAATACCACCAGTAAAAACCTGGTGGTCTATAGAAGAATCTGCTGGCATGTCTGCACTGGTGGGAGTAGCGGTGACGGGTGAGGGTGGCTCGTGGTAGTGACTGGGTGTGAGAGGTGGTAGGCCATTATGGTCGCTAGGGGAAATGCAGTGGCTGGACCGGGCCACAATGCATTAAGAGAGGCCACTAGCTGTGCCAGTAGCTAGAGGCGACATACACAGTCACACGACTATGTCGGGGACACATAGACGTGGCACGGAGCCACATCCCGCATGATATGTTTTGGTCGATTGACCTTAGTAGAGGAGGTGCCCCGTGGAGACACATGGGACAATGGAGGCAGACAGATACGACTCCCGACCTCATTTAGTTTCATGGACTGGTCCACATCTTGTGGCCCGGGTGGGGCACAAAACACCCAGTGGGCCAGACCCGAGACAAGTGGGTCAGAACGTGCTGGTGGGCTAGACCCACACTCAGTGGGTCTAACCAACATCGGTGGTCCGGTCATTCTACCACTTTAGGACGAGCCGTAGTAGACTGGGTCACCAGGCGACGTGACGGGATGGACCCTCTTCCAACCGAGATAGGTCCAACATGACATATTGGTCCTGAACCACTTGCTAGGACAGACCAGGTTGATCCCGACCTATACCATGTCACATTAGATCCTTCAGAATGAACCAGGATATATGGAACCCCTGAGCCAGGATGGTCAGGTATGTCTGATCGGGTAGGATCGGCCCCCATCACAATCGGAACTCTAGTAACAAAAATGCATGTTTCATGGAAATCATGTGTCAGATTTATTGGCCATTGGGGGGGGGGGTTGGGACCATCAAGAGGAGGGAGATCATTTGGATTGATTTTTGTTTAATTTCATGAATGCCAAGAAGCAATGAATGGATTAAGGAGAAGTTATCCAAAGTGCGCTATATACGAAACCCTATAGTTGGTCAGGACCTAAAGACTACTCAATGATGGCCTAGTGGGAAGAGACTCTGTGTGACCTAGTAGGCCCATGGGGGGGAGCATCTCTGTGGGACCTAGCAGACCCATAATACTCGGCAGGAGGAATACCTCAGTTTGACCAAGGTGTGAAGTCACTTTGTGGGACATGACATGCCCACGTTGGGGAGTGGCTCTGTGTGACCCCCCATTCCCATGGGACTCATTAGGGATTAGTACCCCAGTAGTTCATGGTTAGTGGGAAGAGGCTATGTGTGACCCGAAGAGCCCATTATTCTCAATAGAAGAGGATTTATCCTGTGGAAAAGGAGATCGACTTTTATTACCGATGATACTTCTATTACTACCTTATAATATACCTGATGTAATCTACCTTGTTTTTTGTGCTTTACTTTAAGGAATTGTTGTGCCTTCATTGTTTTTTGGAGGTCTCTACTGAGTACTGTGTCACTCACCCCTACATGGGATGTTCCCGCATGTGTTGTGTCTGGTGTAGATGGCCGACGATACGACATGGGTGCTCTGGGATACAGGGAAAACATACACTACGATGGTGGATATTGTGGCCTAGGACCATGCGGGGACAAGTAGGACCAGGCAGATTGGACATACTAATTCTTCTTCCGACAGCTTCACTATGCTCCCTGTCATGAGGGGTTTTCTGCTGATGTCCATCATAGTTTCTTTTTTGTACTTTCATTTTTCGATTCTTGTTGGGTTTGTATTATAGCCCAATTAATTTTAGTTTTACTTACACTCAACATTTTTCTGCGGTACTTATTTTCATATATTTAGTATGACGATATTTGTGTGTGTTGTGTGTGTGTGGATGCATGTACTTCAGAAAATTCCTCCCACTTACAGGTTGATGCCTTCGGTGCTAGTCACCCGCCCCTGGCCTTCAAGAGGCAGGCTTGGTGTTGTCATGACGCGGGCCCCAAAGGACAGGTTGTGACATTATTATTTTTAAACATATGTATGATAACACTTGAGAGCATATAATAGTTGAAAATTAATTAAATGAAATAATTCATATAGCATAATGAAAATGAGGGATTTACAAAAAAACCACTATACAAATTATTTCCCACAAAACGTATAAGGTATATGAAATGTTAACAAGGGGAAAGAATTTAAATTCAACTCTTTGAAGAAAAAAATCCTAATCTAAAAACCAATCCCAAAATAATCAAAAAATGGATTTGAGGTAAAAGATATAGAACATCAGTCTAAATACCATTTAAAACGTAAATAAAATGGTGGAGAACATGGAATAATATTACCATGAATCACAAGAATTTCATTGAAAAACCAAATTATGAAAATATTAAAAGTGAATTTTCAATATCCATTAGTCAAATACAACCGCATTAGGGAAGTACACAAAACAACAACCCCAAAGGATCATAAAACTAGATCATCAAAACTCATGGTTTTGAAAAACAAAAAGACTAAGAATAAGAGACCCGAATTGTAAAGAAATGATATAGATCTAAACAAAGAGCCAACAAAGGAATATTTGGCTGTTTAGATATAATTTCTCAGAATACCTTCCCATGAGACTTGGGATAGAAAACACAAACCAATGTCATCCACAGACTGACCTGAAAAAAGTAACTCATAATTTTCCATGAATTAACCCCAATTTAAACCCATGTTCAACGAAACAACAAAAAACACCCCATAACATAGACTAATGATTTTTAGTTTTAAACATAATTATTGAATGAGGCACTAGAATCTACCAAAAAGAATAGAAACCTTCAAAACAAAATACAGGGGTCTAAACCACAGGAACCAAAAATTTCCAAAGAGCCACTAAGAGTAACTGGCTAAGAGAAACCAAAAGAAAAACTATCTAAAAAGGAGAAAACACATACCTCTCTAATCTGATCCTAGGAAATATTAAATAGGAGGAAGAAAACCTAAGACTAACACTATACTTTCACAATAGACCTTTCCAGGGAGGAGGGGGAATTCAAAAAAAGTTAAGATGTCCTTAAATAATAATGGAAAAAAGAAACATGTTATTTATGTAAGGAAGAAAATATTTCACAAAAATACTATTTGGAAACCACAATCCATTAAACACGAACCTTATTTAACTAAAAACAAAATGAAATGCAATTTATAAATATAAACCTTGAAGTCCTAACATGACATGGTAAATTTTAAAATACATCATGAAATGTTATCAAAACAACAACAACTAAGTTTAAAACTCAAATTGTTTTACTAGGATTCAAATGAAAACACACACATTACATTTAAAAGTGTTTCCAAATCCATTACCCCATTAAAATACACTCACTATCGGTACATTTAAAATTTTAAAAATACTGGTTTCCCATATAATAGAAAACTCATCCATTAAAACATCATCCACTTGAACTATAATAATTGTACACACATGAAACAGTTTAAAAACTATGAATGAAATAAAATATTTAAAACAATACGCAAGGAAAAATTTAAAATAATAAAAAAATCGTTGAAATAAATTTTTCACAAGAACAAGTGAATTTCACATTACATTCCCAATTTCTTAAAAAGAGGAAGTAAATAATATTGATACCAGTATTGCAACATATCACAATACTAACAAAGACAGACGTCCCATTTACCTCACACACAATAAGATATCTAAGGGTCAATCAATCTAAATAAAAATAATAAACTAGGATGTGGAGCCATCTATGGAATATCCACAAGGTTTAAGACCACATGAGTACTGTGTAATGGTCCGAATAAAGTATCATGAATTATTAATTTGGCTATCATATGTTTTTTAAAGACATATAAGCCATCCTCATGCTTCATTGACCTTTTCAATTTTCATCCCAACATCAAATATTATAACCAAGGAAAGTAAAAATATATTGTTGAGTATCATACACTACTTCTATAGGAATCGATGCAGAATCTAACTATTCCATGAAATGGTAAACCAAAAAATCTCAAATAAAAAATTCAAAATCACACATCCCATGGAAATATAAGTCTTAGGGAAGTAATGAGTTTTCTAGAGTCACCCAAAACCTCCCTCCCATATTCCAATGAAAATTCATACTCGATATTACCAAGACACACCAAAAAACTCGATGTCAAGAAAATTATTTTTCTACGGATAAAAAGAAACCAAACCTATGATACAATTTGAAACTAACTCATAGAGGACATCTATCTGATAAATTCTTGAAATGGTTTATCACAAGAAAAAATGGAATACCTAATATTTACAGGATATAAAAAAGTTCATGGGAATCACATGAACATTCATCAAAATAGATTTTAAAAATAATACGATTAAATGAGACAGCATGACTATAATGAAAACATGACATGAACCATCTATACATTAGATATCAACACTACTGAAAAATAAAAAAATATCAATAACATAATATCAAACTAGGAATGTAGTAAACAACATATGTAACTAAAAACCTACCTCACCCTATTTTTTACCTCTCTATAAATACTAAGACTTCCCACCCATGGATTTTATTCAGCCAGAAGTAGATATAGTTATCATATATCAAATAATATTAATAAAATTCTAATTAGATGATGTAAAGAAGGTAAAGGGGAACTTGTTGGGAATACTATGAAAAGTAAATATAGCTACTATTAACATCAATCATGGGGAATGTTTCTAGGAATTATAGGAAAGTAAGGGACAATCCAACTAAATAATGTAATTAGAAAACAATATGAATTAATGAAATAAATAAAAACCTAAAAGGGTCAATGCTATTAGTATTAGCTAGGAATCTATGCTAAGAACCTTCAAATGATTTAATAATTTAGATATGAGCACATAATCACTGAGTAGGATGTCACTAACTCTGAAATATATGATAATCCTTCATTAAAATAGTTTAGAAAAATTTAGTTTGAATATAAATTACAATGTTGGTTTTTTAATTGATTTATAAAACAAAATCACCAACATACATTCAAATGAAAATATATATTACCAGAAAAGGATAGATATACATTTTTAATGAATCCATTAAAATGAGGAAAATAATAAAAATGTTTCCTCATTTTTAGACCCTCATGGAAATATTATTCTCATAAAAAATTAATGAAAATATAGTTTCTTTATAACTATTAAATAAATAACCCAAACTACTACCTTTTTTTAAATGATAATTTCAAACTATTTATAAAACTACAAATTTTAATGTAATTTAAAACTCATAAAAGGTGATGGTACACGAGTCATAAAGAGAAAGAATATCATCATAAGGAAAACCAAAAATGGTCAAAGATTCATTTATTAAAGAACCATCATAAAAACATACATAATATAAAAAGTAATAATCACATATTAATAATATACAATAAAACATAAAACACCATGCATATCATGAGGAAACAAAAGATGGAATAATCAGACAAGTAAGAGGACATATAAGGTTGACCAATTTTTGAGAGGATAATAGTCACACATCACGTAAACTGAATCATTCTTACACTAGTATCATTGGGGACCCTCCCACTAGTAGGGTATTACATAAAACTATGGAAAACTAGTTATTTCATAATCCCAAGTATCCTAGAATCATTATATTTTTTCCCACTTGGTATCCGAGGATCCCTCATTGAATATAATGAGGTGGGCCATAATAAAAACAAATTTCATCACATGATAATAATAAACCACAATAGAAAACACCATAGTCATGTGAAGACCTACAATATTTCTCATATAAATATCCAAAACAATAACATTTAATTTCTTTCATTTAGTTATTTTTACCCATTCATTTGAAAATACATTCATTGAATTCCATAATGTGTCGTTTCTGGTGTTCGTTTGAGTTTTCAAAAGTTTTTCGTTCCCAAGCACGATTGGAATATGATTTGATAAAGCATGCATTTAAACATAGAAACCATTCTACTATCCTAGGAAGCGGTTCATGGTTGGAAAAATGGTAGAAAAAAGTTTATCCAAATGTTGAAACATTTTCAGAAAGGGTAAAATAGTTTTCTCATGGTTAAACAGACCATGAATCCAAACCATGAAGCTTTTCCTAGGGTTTATTTTTTCGTGTATGGTTAGGATCATAGTTAATACTAATTAGTTAAACTAACCCATCAACAATGTGATGGGTTTTTAATGACCAAAAATCTTATTTCAAACCCAAAAACACATTTTTCCCAAAAATTATCCTACTCAAACCTAATTTAATCTATTCAAATATAGAATCCCACTAGAGGTGTTTTGTCCCTCACAACCTCATATATTGGTGGAATGAAGTTTAGTTCAATGTGATGATTCTCTTCTAGTAATTTTTCTCCTCCACATCGTCGATCTCTATTATTATTTGGATGTTTTCTTATTAAAGATTATTTTGGACTAGAGTTCTATTTGATCATGGTTTATTAACCAGAAATTTTGGATATAAGGACTTTTCCATATTTTATCAAGATCTCTCTTCCAATATTTAGCGATCGATATTAGAGGTCAAACATCACATATCCATTGTAGTTAGATTTCATATTTACCAACTAGCTGTTTCTAAGATTTCCCATTATTATATAATTTATTTTTATGAAGAAGTCATAGACTGATATTTATTAATTTTTAATACATGTTGCATGAATGTTTTCCTAGAAATTCCTTATGAATTCACCATTGACACTCTTTTTTAAAAATTTAACATGGAATTATTTAAATTTATATGATCTTGGTATATCTTACATTTTTTTGAAATAATTAATTCCATGATTATTTGAATTCATTTTAAAACCACATTTAGATAGCTTTTTGGTGGAAGTGAGTAATTTATCCCGATTTTTTCATAATTTTAAATACCTATATTTGAATGAAATGAGTTGAAATATTAGATGTTTTCTAAGTATTTTCAAATGTTTGAATGTGTGAAATAACCGATATACATCTATATATGATGTTACCCTTAATATAAAATGGGTGTTCGTAGGTAACATGAAATTTTTGATTTATTAACATGGAAAGTGGGTGTAAATCCATGTTTTTTAATTGACCAAAATCCTTTTTAAAATCGGAAAATAAGATAATTCATTTGAGTTATTTTGAAAGAAATTATTGTCTTAAATGACCATTTGGTATGATCATATCGTGCTGTGATAAGAATTTGGTTCAAATACCATTTTTGAATTTTCAATTGAAGGAAATATTTTGAATTGAAATTTATGATACATGATGTCCTAGTTGGAACATTCTGATGATCCTATATTGTAATTAACCACTAATGTTATTTTATTTATTCATGTAAACCTGATAATGGGTGTTGAAAAAAGTTATTATTTACATTGAGGGAATTATTATGTGGGAGTGAGATGTGAACTTAGGGAATGATTCCATTTTTGAAATATTGAGTGATTGAGACCATGATTGACTTTGATAAGGATCCCCATTGTGATCCTCATAACATGATTATCTCACTTAAAAATTTTAAATGTTCATGGGAACCATGTTTTTAATAGGAGATAAAATTGTATTTTTCTTTTCTAGTGGACTCACACCCCATTTAGTGGCTCCATAGAGAAAAAAAATAGTTCAGAATATAGACATTGTGCAATAAAATGGTAGACTCACAATCACACATAGGTTATACACATGGAAGAAATATAAATGATATTAAATATATTATGGTGTTCATTGTCACTACATAGAACTCAAGATACCTTAATTTATTAAATAATGTTCTTGAATGATCTATTTATTTTTATTATAATCCTTAACACTTTTGTATTCAATCCTGTACAGATTTTGGTATTGGTTTTATATTATCATCTATCATGATTATATTAATTTATCTTGTGAAATATAGTTAAAATATTTTGAATAAAATTTATAGTTTTTATATCGTGAAATTGGATGTTTTATAATCCTAGATTGATAAATGGTTTTTGAAATTTTTAAATAATATTTTCAAACTAAAAATTTTACATTATTTATTTAAAACCTACCTTATAATATTTTAATTAACTTATTATTTAATAAAATAGAATATTTATTATAATAATACTATGAACTATATCTCAAACTGTGATTTCACTATTTTTTGATTGAAACACTCCACTTCTTATAGAAGGTGACAAGGTGATCATAAAATTCACTCATGGATTTAGGTTTGGTTGAATGAGGATGGGTGACTTGGGACATGGTGTGTGGTATTGGACCACCAATAGATACATTTTTATTATATTTGTTAATTATAGTTTTGTATCGTCTTCTTAAACTTGAAATTATTGTTCTGACGTATGTATATGATGGTTTTTCCATAGTCTAATATTTTTATTATTATCTTTTTTGGGTGAAGTTGTTAACATGAGTATGTTCTTTAAGACAATGTGGTTATAGCCAGACCATGGAGGCTAAGAAGGATTTTTGGTTTAGTAGAGAGTCGACTCGTTCCTCTGTATAGATGGAAGATAAGGTTGGCCTATTAAAAATGGTACCAGATGAGTTCATTCCATGAAAAGAATCAATTCTCACTAAAGGACCATATGTTTTTTGGGATGAGTGACAGTAAAAAAGAGATTAACAATGTTTCAGGACTCAAGGGTAGTTTATGAATGGTTTCGTGATCAATACATCTTCATGATGAGATTTTATTTACTAAAGAAATTTGGGAATTATCTATGCTATTTTGAGTAATTTGTTTCTTGATGATGAATAAATTGTTGAATCCTAATGATATTATATATTATTTACTAAATATATTATTATCTATGGGTTCGTATAGTGATATTATGAAATCTGAACTATACCTTCATGGTACGATAAAATGTAAAGAATCAGTGTGATTAATTTGGATGTTAATATAGGAACTATTGTGGGGTTTGTGTGTTGTTTACCCTCACATTTAACCAAGATATGCATAGTTTTACTATTAAAAAAACATGGAAATGAGTTCACTTGTTTAAAAAATGAAATCCCACATGTGAGGAATGATGGAGAGTAATGGATTTTGTATATTTCAGGATCTTATATAGTCACTTAAAAATTAATCCTTTATTATTTATTTTAAATCCCTTATAAAAACTTATAGTTTGGATTAAAAAATGTGTTGATGAGTTCTTTCAAAAGAGTTTTTAATTACGAAGAGGTGTATTTCAATGTAATGTTTCATCATGAAATATAATTTTAAAATACTTTTATGGGTTTTTTGAATATTTTTTTAGAATAATGTTTTGATTTTAATGGATTTAAAATGAGAATCATTTTTGTAATTGGAGTATGGGTTTAACGTTTATAAAACCATAGAAAACATTCCCTAAGATGGAATTTGTTTTTTACAAATAGAATATAATTTTATCATTATTTCTTCTTTTGAAGAAATGTATAATTTCTTACAAATTGAAAAATTTATGTGCTTTGAAATCTATGATACTTTCATAAAAGTGGGTTGTAACATTATATTAAAGAATTCGTTCCATTTTTGAGTGTTATTTGATGCACGATTTAATATTAATATGTTTTTATGACAAAAAATGAAGCCCAAGATATTTTTCTTGAATGATTGAATGGTTATTCATTGGTCTAGTTTCCTGAGGGATCCTTTTGATTTTCTAGAACTAACATCTCTTATTGATATCTCTTCCCAAACTCTATATTGAATGATAAATCTGAAGAACATACATACTTGGGTACCCATACATGAATTATTTGATTTTTAAAGACCATATTTTTGAGATAAATAATGATCTATTGAGTTAGTATAATTTATTTAAGTAGATAAATATAAATATTTATTCTCTAAAGAATCCTTATACATTAAATGTTCAGTATGTCAAATCATTATTTGATAGACGAGGACTAGAGTGGTGGGAATTTGTGATTCCATCACATTTTTATTAAAAAAACTTTTTGATTTATTCCTTTTAGTATTTATTTAGTGGTATTATCAAGAGATAGTGTTGAAGGACAATGTTTATGAGTTCATGGGTTTTAATCAAGTTGTATTATCGATTGTGGAGCGTGCCATGAAATTCCCTTGTTTGATATTTTGACTACTCGATATTATTTATAATGACTTTCAAAAGGAAATATATTTTATAAAATATCCCCACCCATGTATTTTAACTACCATTCCAGCAACCTAGTTGATCTCTTAGAGAGTTATTATCTATAGGGATCTTTTAGTTGAAATGGTGCAAGTGAAATGGTCTAAAAGGAATATTTACCCATTATGGTTCATGAAGGGAAATATACACTATGGAAGAAAAGTTATGTAATGTTATAGCAATGTGGATCACCCATACATTCTATGATGTTGGGTTGAAATGTTATTGGATATTGTTAATGGTGTGGCTGTTTGGGTGACCTTATGAGGTTTTGTATATTGGTAGATAAAAAAGTGATGTTTTTCCTAGGGTTTATCAGCTCCTGATTATGGGGAAGTAGATTATTCAAGATAGTATGGCTCGATCCATTAGACTTGTAGTGATTCTTTTCACATGGTGGAGGAGCTACCAATTTCCAATGGTTGTTTTTTTATCCCAACATAATCTTTTCAACCAATAGAGTGAAAACATCATGATTTTTCCCTTTTGTGGATTATAAGTTTTTAGAATCCTTTTTTTGGGATCTTTGTGGATGATCACTTATGGAACTCGAAAGTGATGTTATATTGGTTTCATTTAATTTATATCTATTTGGTTGTGACTTGGGAATGTTCAACCTTGAATGTTTAGTCTTATTATCAAATCATTTTATTTCCATGAAGCTTGTTGTGCTCTATGGGATATTGTAGAATCATGTGGTTGTAAACTTGAGATGCTTTAGGGGTCTTTAAAAATCAATTTTTTCCATCCATATGTGTCTTCATGTAGTTGGTGTTGGATACTATTATTATTTTTTATTATTATTTGGCACTCTTGTTTTTACCTTGGTTATGAGAGATCAATATTAATTATATTCATGACATCCTTCGTTAGAGTGTAGTTCTATATTGTGAACATAACTTGATATTTGAGTAATTTATTGATGGAATTTTATAGACATGGGAAATTAATTTGAGTAAATTAGATGATGTGATTTCTTAATGGATTATGAACTTATAGGCATTGTCATTTGGTTTTATGATCTCATTGAGGGGTGAGTCGTAGTGTTGAAAATCTTATGTTACCATCCAATACATACTTGGGATAGAAATAATATTTAATTATGTGTAATTATTGTGAATTTTATATAACTGATGGTATATAAAGTTGTTTTTTCTTATGTAAATATTGATCTATTTGGATGTTCTATTACTTTATGTTTTTTTGGTGTTGGCCCTTAAATGTTTCATTATAGAGGGTGGTTGAAGAATATTATTTGGATTGAAGGGACATGTTTGTATTATGTTAAACCATTTTAAAATATCTTTAAATAGTGGGGAGACCTATTCAAGATCTCTAGTGTGTGTTTGGTTTTGGTACATGTGATGATATTAGTGTGTTGATAATGGAGTTATGTTTTTGTTGTTAGACATTGGGTGAGTCTCTCATTGGGACTGCATAACACACACATCAAAGGATGAATAAGTGGGATCTTATTTTTAATCTTTTTCAATAATAATTACTAGAATATTTATAGTGATATAATTTCATATTATTGGGAGGTTGTAAAATCATGTGACTTTCTTTTAACTATTTTCACCCATTGATTTGATTATAAATTTATTAGATCTATCTACATGATGTTTGTGGTGTTTTATTTGTATTTCATTGGTTTCTGGGCACGTTTATAGTTGGATCATGGGTAGACAAGCAATGAATTTTTTTTGAATCATTTCCCTTAGACTAGGTAGGGGTTTATGGTTAGCACATAGTTAGAAAAAACATATATCCATACCATGGAACCATGACTGAAAGGGTCACACTATTTTTACACGATTAAAAAATCATGTTTTGAAACCCTATTGTTATTAAAGTGGTATAATTTGGGGGCCAACAATAGGTAAATATTTTGTATTAACCTTTTCATGTTACCCAGGAAACCGTATGATGAGATTTCAATGGCTGAAAATCATAATCAAAATCATGAGACTAACTTTTATCCCCAAAATTATGCCATAGAAACATAATTTGATCCTTCTAATTTTGGTAGCCCTCTTGAAGAATTTTGGACCTCACAACTCATCACATGGAGGATTGAAGTTCCAATCAAATAGATAATCCTATTCTTTTGGGTTATTATCATACCAGCCTTCAATTTCCCTTCTACTTTTAGTTTATTATTCCTAAATGTTATGATGACATTTTGTTCCATTGGATCATTGTTTATTAATATGAAATTGTAGATATTGGGTATTTTATCTATTATATCAGGATGCATATTCTTAGATTCTATGATTTCAATCAGATATGAAGAATATCTGATCTATTTCAGTTGGATTCAAGATTTTCCTTGTAGGGTTTCAATGATTTTACTTCACCATGTAAATATTTTTTTTGAGAACTCAGTGATACATGTTTATTAATTTATATCCCATTGTATATGAATGTTTTCCTTCAAATATATTATTAAATAATCATATACCATATTGTATTTGAATTAAACATTGAATTAATTGAGAATCTAAGATCATTATCACTCACATTTTTGTGAATTTCTGAATTCCATGATTGTTTGGATATATTTATAAAGAATTTTTAATGGATTTTTTGTTTTAAGTGATGGATTTGGCCTGGGTTTTTTTCATAATGGAAAATTAATTGTTTGAATTAAATGATTTGAATTATTTGACATTTAAGATATATTTTGAAACTCTTGAATTGTTTAAATGACTAAGAACCCTATTTGAATGATGTTTCCCCTGTTTTGAAATGGGAATTCTTGTGTAATTTAAAATGATTTATTTATTCACATGGAAGAAGTGTGTAAACCCATGTTTTCAATTTAACATCTACTTTTTTAAATTTTAAAACATACTTGAATTCCATTGGGTTATTTTAAAATAAATTATTCCATTTAAGAGGATTTTGGTTATTACCAAGCTGGGTTTTGATAGGAAGTGGGCACAATTACTGTTTTTTGAATGCTTAATTAAAGAAAAGGTTTTCAAATGAAATTGATTATACATGATGGCATACTTGATAAATTATGATGTGCCTCTATTGTAATAATCCTTTAATGTGTCTTTTTGGATTATTATACTTCCCCTGATCAGTGTTAAAAAGGGATTATTTATTTTGAAGGAATTAAAGGGTGGGAGTGAGATGTGACCAAATAGAATGAGAACATGATTGAAATATTGAGTGTTAGATCTTCTGATTTATTATGATAAGCATCGAAATTGTGGTCCATGTTAATTGATTATCCCAATAAACAATTTTGAATGATCATGGGATCCTTATTAGAAGGATGAGATAACCAAGAAATATTATTTACTATAATACTCAGAACCCTTATAGCAGATATATAGTGAACATGAAAGGTTCGGGATATATATGTGGGGCCAGCAAATACGGTGTGCATTGAACTAGTTTTCTAGAGACCTGTGAGACTATATGTAATCTTGGTGACCTATCATGATGTATTTTTATTATTTTTTACTATGGTGGAATAACTAGCGTATCTAGGTTGTACCACTAGAATCCATATACTTTTTACTGCATACATGAAAGCATTCATTATCAAAACACGGCACTAGAGTTTTCTTTCATGATTATTTACCGGTATTTATTGAGCTATTTAATTTTATTATGTACCTATACTCTATTTCATCAACTCATATCTAACTTTTGATATCATGGACACATTCTAATATTTTCTTGATTATCTAACATTATATTATAAAATGTTTTTAAAATATTTTCATGAAAATTTTAGTATTTAAATAGTGAAATGGAGTGTTTGTTATAATTGCCTTGATAAATTATTCTTAAATACTATAAAAAATATTTTAAAACTATTATTTTTACCCTATTTATTGTACACCTCTCATAGAATATTTTATATACCTTATGAAGTAACTGCATAGAATCATTGGTGTAATCTTACATGGATCTATATATCACACACTACTTTTGTAGTTTGGGTTATGTAATCCACTTGTTCTTATAAAAGGTGTTTATGTGATTTTAGACATCATTAATGACTTCAAATCTAATTGAATAAGGATGTGTAACATTAGATATGGTGGGTGGTCATGGGCCACTAAAAGATAGGTTTTTTGATTAATTTTTATTTCTAGTTTTGTATAATCTATATGTTCCTGATTTTATTACACAGATGTCTATATCTGATGATGTTTTTACAATGTACTATATTTATTTTTAATATTAGTTTGAGAAATCATTTTCAATAATTATGTATGGATTCCTAGGTTCTTTTCACAATCCCATGTAGATCAATAACACTAATTATGTTAGGTGTCAATCAAATTAGTTAGCTATTTAGATGGAACTTCATGCGGGTTTTTTACACCAGCTCATATGAATATAATTAATTACAAACAAAAATTTATCACAAGGATATATATAAACATAAAAAAAATACAATTTGTACCAATAATGTCACAATCCATCAAATCAATCAAACGCTACTTTATGATGTTTCATTAAGTCCAATCACATGAATAATATAGTATATACTATAGAAATACAATTTTCAATCCAAATATTGACATGTTTCAAGTAACATTGCATACTTATGAACATATAAACTTCAATGTATATAATATTACACCTTGATTCAATGTATATATGAACAAAACCTATTGCAGTCATGTAAAAAGAGAATACCAATATAAATTCATACATGTAAATTTATATAATTCTTGTATACAAGTGAAGAAAATTTTGAATCCAAAAAACAACACAAGGTAGTCACAATTAGCACCAAAATGAAACCAAATCACTCAAAGGATTCACTGTTTAATTTTAAATTGAAAAACCATCCTTCCAAAACATGGAATCCCTTTTCAAACAAATAACACCTATTACCAAAAAAATACCAGATTCAACAATATTTTTTTAAAAAATAATTTATTTTTGAAAATAAAAATGATTACTAAAAACCCCATATAATGTGACTGAAGTACATTAAAATTCATTGAAAATATATTACTTCCATTGAAATCCAACTTGGTTATTCCTGCTAAATTTATAAGTCATGGAAAAATTACAAGTTTCTTTAAACAAAATTAAATTTCCCATATGAGTGTTTGTAAATTCCCTTGGCATGTTGACTATGATCATCCAGAGATCAAAAATACAATCAAAAATTTATTATACATACAATGGAATAAAAATAATTTTAATTTCACTAAATTTATTTGAAAAACCATGAATATTTGAAAATATAATGGAAGGGGGTTCTATAAGGACACCTACCTCAAGTCGGTGGTAGGTGAGATGAAATTGTATGAATCTATTAACCATCAGCGGAGTATAATGAACCAGTCAATAAGATAACCCAAGAGACCAATTAAATACTATATAAATGTTTAAATTAAAAAAAATCTGGTCAACCCCATTTACCATGGGTTCGACCAATCATAGAAGGGTGACTAGAAAAGGAAATATTATTGAAAAATGGATGTGGATGTAAGTGAAGGCTTTACCTTATTGGATAAATCATGAATCCCCATGAAATCATAGAGAAATGGCATGAAGATGGGATATTGGGAGAGGGGGTGGAAAATGAAAAGGATAGAGAAGGGATGGGGTTGTCACATAAATAAAAGGGGGTTGGAACGAGAGGCTTAAGGGGGGGAATGAGGGGAAAATAAATATATTTAAAATAAAATACAAAAAAAAAATAACATTTTTTACACACTGGGTGGCATGCACTGTTTAGGTGAACAGTTTACCAAACTGTGTGCCAGCCATGTTGTCCCTTCAAGACAAGCTTAAGGAACCCACACAGTTACTTCTAGTAAAGTAATATAGTTGTGATAACCATTACCAACCAAGAAAATCATATCCATCAATGAGAGACCCCTCACGCACGGTCATAACATAGTAACTCCTAAATACATATAAACAGTGTGCAACACCACTTTCCTTAAGAACTTTTTAAAAATCTAGCATAACACTTTTGGGAATCTGAAATTGTTCCAAATTAATTTAATTAGTAAATTATGTAACACCATTGAGACTTGGTAGGGGTCACACCTACTAAATTACATAAAAATAATAAAATCCCTTTTTCCTAGGTGGGTTTTTAATTTAATTTTTATTTTTTATAGAAAATGTAATAGGTCAATGAATTGGTTATGGAGAACTGTGTGAGTATTAATGGAGACTATGGATGGTACCTTCACATGGAAGTTGTTTATTGCATGGATTAAACAGTGTTCGGTGAACCATGTGACATGTATGTAATGAGTTCTATCATAAGAAAAAATATTTTTCATATTTGGACCACGGTTTTTCGAACCTTGATTCCCAAAAGTGTGAGTTTCCAATGTATCACTAAAAGTTCTTGTTTCTCATTTCCCATTGCTCCAAAATTATATTTTGGAATCCCTTTATCCTCACCACACTATAATGAAAAAAGGGATGATGAAGGGGAGACCCTCCTCAACTCCTATTTTTTTCGTGGATTCATACCCTTGATTTAAAAAGGTTTCTATCTAATAATCCCCATAATCACTTATCTTCCCATTTCCTTCTTCCTATCCCATTCTCCATTGGTTTAGATAAAACATATTAAACCAAAAACGATTTTCAACTACGAAAATGGTACATGTTGTGTTTTAATATGACATTTTTTAATAGTTCTTATTGAGGGAGAGAAATTTATTGAATTAGTTTTTTCCATCATATCTTTTTTGTTCTGGATTGTCAAGACTTGATTATATAATGATTTAGGTATGTGTTTTTTTTATCCTTATTTATATGTTTTTAATTAGATGATTAGTAGTTTCAATTTACATTTTTATTTGATTGAAAGATTTTATGATAATTATATGAAATTTTATTATGTGTCATGGAATGATTTTATACCTATTAAAAAAAGTTAAATGTGATTTCAAGGTTTTTCCCTATTTTAAAAAGAGGTTTTAGATTCTAATTTTTTTGGGAAATATTCTAGTGGATTGTTATAAATAGAATTTTAATTTTAATAGTGATTGACATTATTTTTTTGGTAAATTGGAAAATTTCATCAACTATATGATGAGATTCCCTTGGAATATTCCTGATTTACTAGGGATATTAAGTAGTTATATAGTCCCAGAATACTATCAAAGTAAACTATTTCCCCTTTCGAATATATTATATTAAATATGATAATAATCTCATTGGAGTACCCAAAATAAACGATGATACATGATTGAAATTGATGATAAATGAATAAAAACATCATAAATATGATGAATAAATAAATATTCAAATAATAAAAAGGCCATAAGTAGTTACATAAGTCTAAAACCCCTTTAAAAGTGAGACTTAATAGACTAAATGTTACTACACATATCAAAATAGTAGACTTTTATTTTTGGGATCCAAGCATATTAGACGTCCACAATTTATAATTCTTGTCATGAATTAGTAGAAGGATGGGTAAACTCATAGGATTTTCATATGGTGTGTGAGTGAGTAATGAATACAATAAAACAACATGTTATTTATTTTGGGGAAATTCATTAGTATGATATGTGACCCTAGTAGGTAGTGACTGGTGGTGTGTCTAGATGGAATAAAAGTTATTATAGGAGAAACGTGGGGATTAATGATTGGGTTCATGGACTAGGCTATCTAGGTAATCGAAAATGGTATCAAATCCAATACCTTTCCAAAAGTAAAGATTCTATACTTGGTTTTGAGTCTTGGGTTTCAAAATGATATCATTATTCATTAAATCGATGGATAGTGTATATAATGACCCATTCCATCATGGGTTTTGAATTTTTGAGGATCTATGAATTTTATATATGGTTGGGGAATTATTTAGAGAACTAGGGGATTAAGTGGGATTATTGCATCATAATATCCTTTAAAAGGTGATTTTGGACTATAATCTAAGCACAAAGGGTGACTCATTGCATGATATTTCAATAGATGAGACCTGGAGTAGTTATTACTACTGTAGTAGCCACTAGAAATATGGTATACCAAATTAGCTACATAATGAGGTGGGGAGAAGACTTTCTACCCAATAAGACTCATCTTCTATCCAATAAGCCTATATTGGGAGGATGAGGGGCCACCAACTAGTCGGTGGACCCCGACTAACATGTTTGTGGGGTGCACTGTGTTGTTTTTAATAGGTGTTTTTTGGTATGTTCATCCATTGAGACCCCATAAGTTTTTATTCCCATTTATCTACTTTTTGAGAGAAAATCATCGAATCCCCTATCTCTTCTTCCCCCCTAAGAGACTCTATTGATCGATGAAAAAAATAGATGCACTGTTTTGTGAACCATGGTGCGATACTTTGATTCTTTTTTGACCTTTCCATCCTTCATCCACATCTTGTGGAATATCATTATACCATTCACCATATATGATTCTCACGATATTTTTTTTCCTTTATGAACAATTTATGTATTAATTCTCCTTAGTTCATTTTTCCTTTTATCATATTGTTCATTGATTAATCATTGGATGGATACTGGTTTAAGAACCAGATGATAATTCCATTAGATATTGAAAAAATTATTTGAGAATGATGGGGATTTGTATCAACATGGATAGAGGATGTCCCATGATGATGAAAAAGTTTCATTTTTGGTGATTTTAATAATAGAATGTACCTTTTAATACATCTTCTATGATTTTTGGTCAATATGAATAGAATCATCCATTATAACATATAATTTATTTGGAGATTTTTATTGTCTTAGAATCGGTTGTGCTCTTTTAATTGATCAAACTCCATTAGATAATGTCATGGATAAGAAACATCACTTTGTGGAATTACTCTATAGGTTCCATTTTTGTTAATTTTAATTTCTACTTGATTCATTACTATTATATAATGATTTTTCAAGAATAATGTAAAAAAAATGTGTTATGACAACCATGGGTGGTTGGCCTTAGTTCTATCTCTATGGTGTTAACCGGTATGTACTTTCTCATGTATGCATTTAAAATTTGAATTTTATTTTCCTTATATATATTTAATTAAATATAATAAACTTATATTTCATTAATATGTAAGGCTTGTTATTATGATAGATCACTTGGTGATTGATGGATGTTAATGGACATGGAAAAATTATAAAATGATTTTACTCTTTTATTGCTTAGAGATGATTTGGATTGTGGTAGGTGGTTCTATATAAACAACTCTATAATATTGTTTCTCATTTATTGTCATGTTATACTGGGTCCCTAATTTTGGGGGAATGATCCTTAATTCATAGACGTGATATTAAAAAAATTTAATACATTTCAATAGATTAATATATTTAATTAAAAAAAGTTACCTTCCATATATATTTTATTTTGAAAAGGTCGATGGTCAAACCCTATTTATTAAACAAGGACCACGAGAAATACAATTCCCAATACTGGAAAAACAGAAAAATAATTCAATCACCCAGATGAAAAAAATTATGAAAAAACATGACCCAAGGCCCTTTTATTGTACAAAAATCCCAATAAGAAAGACAAATAATAACAAGAACAAGAAATAAGTCTAATTTCCCCCTATCAGAAAATGAAATAATTATTCTTGTCAAAATTATACATCAACCATACATAGAATTTCACCATGCCGGTGAAAGAACATCGATGTGATCTCCTCCGTCCCTCACTAACATGTGTCATGATGAATGAATGATGGGTTATGTCACACCTATATCAATATTGAGTTTCTCAAATTTCTATTCTTAAAAGTTACATAAATAAACTATCAACCTGATGCACTAAAAAATTATTAAGAAAATATCATGAAGATATAAAATATAGAGGTCCCATCCATTCATAAATAAAGAGGAAAGATATATGTCATACCCATGTGTTTTTTATTGAATGTTATCCTCCTATGGTAAAATCTTAATCACTTATGTGTCCCATAGACTACCTAGACCCTCTTTGTGTGTGTCTGTGTATAATGTGAGACCCATGATTGATACTGATCATGTTGGATTTGGTGTTCAATATCATACTGTTTATACTCAAGATTAAATGTACATTCTAATATTTGAATATTAATAAAAAAATTATAATATAAGGTTCATTTTTCTACATGAATATAATGTAATAATATCATAGAGTATCTATCAAATTGATAGAGAAATAGATGTTCCCATATATGATGAGAACTATTAAATTTCATGAAAATATTCTTGATCCTGGTCAAATGGTTAAATTAAATTCAATGGTGGGTCACATAGAATATAAGATATTGGGGTAGACTAATTATAATGAGATGATACTTTATCTTATGATGTTCTCACATGGTAATCTTCATGATGGGATATTCTGTGAATAGGCTTTCCAGATTGAATTCTGCATGTTTATGTGTCATGGGTATTCCTATTTTGAGTTTCTGTAAAAATACATAGAGTTTTGGAATATTATTAATGAATTTCATTATCCACACACTTATATTTACTTCCAAAATGGTGACACCATATGTTATCGAAATGTTGGGTATATTGGGAGTTTCATTAATGACACAATATTAGTGAATAATTTAAGAATTAATCTTCCCTTCCAAATTTATGGAATTTTATATTTTGACCGTTTTATTGTTTTGGAACCATAATAATAAATTTGACACCCATGGTTTGATGAAATGTTTAATTTTTATATTAAAATAATGAGAAGTAAAAAATTTGTGGATGATGACACAGATGTGAAACCTACATAGACATATATTATGCCAAAAAAATTATATTACATAGGGATCACTCATATGTGGTTGTTGACATTGTTGTATTAAATTCAACCTCTTGGGTTCCTTGACCTATTACTAGAAATTAATTTTGGAATTAAATATATCTTGTTTAATTCTAATGAGAATGATACATGTAAGATCACAGACAATGTTTTTACATTGATCTTGATTAAATTCTATTTTGAATTTAGTTTTTAGTAGAAGTATTATTTCCAATATCGAGAAATAATATAATTCATTTTTTGTCAATAAAAAATATTTAAAAAATAAATATTCTCAAGAATATCAATAGAATATTTAATTTATTTATTGATTTTTTAATTAAGTATTTATTTTCTAGAATGTGAATATAAAATTATTTTAATTTTTTTAATAAATATTTATTCATTTATTCGATAATTTTAAAGGTCGATGAGTGGAATAATATCATGTCCCCCAATAAAAATTAATATTTAATATGGTAAACTAATATTTGTCATCATTCCTATTATCACAAGTTTTGAAGTTAAAATAATATTATTTCAACATATGTAATGGGGTAAGATACAATTTATCATATTATTTAAAGGTTGTCAAGAAATTAAATAATATTTTATCTCAATCCCTAACTCTATAAATATAGTAATTTTTATCTTGTGGAGAGTTAATCTAGAATTGACGATCATTTAATATAATTAAATTGCCTCTAGATTCCTTAAAATGTATACATTTCTGGAATGAGAATAATAATAGAAAATCCTTCAAGCCCAAAGGAAATATATTTGATCAATATTAACAACACAGAATGACCGAACCACCACACTATCACCCATTGTATCATTGGAATTATTCATAGATCATAAGAGGATGCGTGGATCACCAATAGAGGGTAGAAACTTTGGGTACTCATTATACTTGAATAGTTATTAGAAAATCATTTCAAAATATTTGGAACATCATCTATGAATGATAATAATAAGAGGCATGCCTTTATTTAGATTTAATATATATTAATTATATATTTACCATGGAAAAGATTTTCTCTGGCTTATGAGATTTTATATGTCAATTTTCTACAGAAAATTTCATTATTCATGGTGTTTACTTGTTGAAATATTATTGAATGATCTATAAAATCTGAAAAAACCATAATAGCTATTCTACCACTAGGTTATTCCCCCATACCTAAAACCATCAAGTGGTATCAGAGTGGTCACCTTTTAAATTAATAATTATTAGTTTTTTTGATTGATTATGCAGAATTTTGGTTTGATATTTCATTTCTAGATTATTATTACTTTAATACACAGATTAATTAAAAATCCTTTGACATAAATGTTTCATTATTCATGATTTATATTTTGTTAATCGACATAGAAAAAATATAAAATGATCAAATATTCCATCGAGATGTACCAATGTTTTCTTCCCAGTAGATTGGGTAAGACCTCATGTTTTCAGAATACACACTATGTAACCATGTTCATTACACCTATACGTATCGTAAGATACTTTATGATCTGGAAATATATTACATGTTGTACTTTTTTGTACACCATCTATAGACCATTCCATCCAGGAACATAGTTTGATGGATTACACAGTATGTAGCTAGAGTGCACATCTTGTATTCCATATGGTTTAGTAGACAAATTTTCACTAACCATGTGGTAAAATACCTAGTTCATACTATGTTAGACTGAAATCCTAGAACAATAACGTGTCATTCAATATCTATCCATACTTCAAATCATGAAAGCCATTAATTCCCACAAATGATTTATTATCAAGATATAAAAAAATAATAACTCATGGCATGTAGTTGGGGAACGTAATGTGTGGTTCCCCATATCATGAACTTGATGGGTCATTCAACAAGTAACTTGAGAAAAAAACAAGCATAACACATTACATGTTTCTGGTTAGTACACACTGTATTTTTTATCCTAGATATGCAATGAAACACTATGTAATTATCCTTATCACAGAGTCATCGGGGAATAAACAGTGTATCTTTTATCTAAACGTTATGCAGTCTCTGAAGAAAGGATATAATTAAATTATATTAAATATAATTAATTATAATGGGAAAACCAAATGACACCATTAGAAATAGATCTGTTTAACTATGTTGTAATGGTTTTAAATAATTAATTTTTTAATAAATTCACTATAATTATACCTAATTTATGGTCATTCCCTTTATTTATGATTAATTCAAAAATAATGGTTATCTCCAAGAGACATCTGATGTTAATGACGATTATTATATTTAATTAATTAATTAACTAATTAATAAAGTAATATTTATCTTAATAATAATGAAAAAATTGATTTGAATTATAGAAAATATACATTTTCATATTTCTTTCATGTGTAGGTCCGACCATGTACATTGTCCAAACAATTTTATGAGTTGGTTTGAATTAATTTATTTTTCCCCTAGTTATGAAATGATTTATTATTAAATTACGTGTTTTCATCAATGATATCCTCACCAATTTTATTGTATACAACCTACAAGTCTATAGTTTTTTATGAAATTCCATTAAACCTATAATTTAGTACCCTTTAACTACATTTTATTTATAAATACATGTAGTGAAAGGATTATCCAAAGGAGCATATAGGTGTTTCAAGATAAAACTGAGATGATACAATCCAAGGTGATATATTTCTGTATAGGTGGAATAATGTAACTCATGTGGGGACTGACATGTTGAATTTGACTAGAGGGTTATATTTTGATTTACTATACCCTAAAAAATTAATTGTAAAATAAGATCATTTTTAGGTAATTAATTAATTTATTTATGAATTATTTATTATTTATTTTATAGATATAAAACCATGGTGACCTAAATAAATAGACTAATATAAAAAGATAGAATTTAAATAAATGGATTACATGTAAATTATTTAGAAAAACATGGTAAGTCACTTAAATAAAATCAATCAACAATAAATAGACATGTAAAATATATAATAAGAAATAGTTATGAATAAAAAACAAAATACCTCAACTAATTATAAAATTAGACATAGAAATCAATTATTTCAATGGAAATTAAATCCAGAAAACCATGTGTTTGTCAAACCCACACTATGAAATAGACATTATCATGGAATTATTATGAAATTTTTGTATTGAATTATCCATCATACATCAAATGAAGTAACCAATGAAATTCATGATGTAATTTGGAGGCAAGTGATGAGTACATCCATATGATGATTTTTGGAATGGGGAGTCCGGTCAATAGATCATGGAATATCAAGCATGTAGTTTGAAAATATCTTCCTATCAAAATTTATTCAAGTAATTGATCAATTTAATGCTTTGTATATGAGTAGGGTTGTATGGATCCTTTCCACTTAAATGTATCTGAAATAAGACATTCTATGTCCAGTGGTGCATGTTGTTGGGACTTGATATAATATAGGGAGAGTTAATAAAATTGAATTCAATATAGATCACATAAATTGTTATAAATTAAAATAATAATAATAAATTCATCTATAACTATAATAAAAATGGAATGTTCATCATCAAGATTATCCTAATAATCACTTGTTGGAAAAACCTTCTCTTTACTAGAAGTAACTTCTCGGAGTAATTTTCATAGCTATGGGCTGTGTTCTTCCATTATTTTAGAGAATACATTCTAGAATTCTAAAATCCTAATATTTCGTCTATAGAAGTGAGTGATTAAGAGTTTTATTTATATGATAAACATATTACCTATGTAGTCAAAATTAAGTGTCTAATTATTTTTTCAATGTCTAATGTACATATGTAGTCACATGAAGATATGAATTCTTATATCATGCTCTATCATCTTTATATCTTTTATTCAATGTGGGATAAATAAGAAAGATTTGAGATATCCAAGGAGATATTTTAGTGTAATCATGGATTGTTTGTACTGACTAGGAATCACATTTTCAAAATAATTGGATACATTGAGTTCCTAGAGGTTCTAGGTTTTAATATTCCTGATGAACATTACACCAACTTTATTCTTTTTTAACTCCCTCAAAGCTTATCCATATTTTTTGTTAATTTTAATGATTAAAAAAAATAAATCACCCCCATATCTTATCACCCTAATTTTTAGTGACTAAAAGGTTATAAAGTGAAAAATGACTCCATCAATTTTGGTGATTAAAATTAATGGACAAAATATGGTATTTATGTCTAATTCTTTTTTAAAATAACATTCTAAGAATATATTTTTCAAGGGGAAAGAATGGGAATGTGGTGATTTCTATTTCCCATGCGGAAAGAAGGGCTAATAGAAGAAAAACTATATCCATGAAAAATGAATGAAGAAGCTACAAGTATGTTTTTTTATCAAGATAAATTTATCTTTTTTCTATAAATTGGGTATTAGATACCACACGTGGTTATCAAATATATATAAAAATACATAAACCATCTAGTTGATAGATTATTTCAATGGGTGAGGAACATATACATCTATCCATTAGAGAAAGACTAGCTGATATGGGTATTGGGGACTCTCATCTTGCATTGTAAAAGAAATGATATTTATTCTAAAATATTGTTATCATGTTCCATCTATTTCAAAAAAACATATTTTTATATTAGAACATGAAGCTGGTGGATTTATATTTTATTTTGGGAATAAATGTTTCTCCTATCATAAAGATAACATTATTTATGGGGATAAATATTTGAATAATGGATTTTCTGGGTTTTTTATAGAAACCAATTAACGTAATGTCATAAATAAACTACTTTACATGATTCATACCACACAAAACTATGGAATAAACAACTATGATATGTATACGAAAAATTCTTGACTAAATCACAATAATGTGTATATTAAATTTATTTTAAATAGCTCCATTGCAGTATTACATAAATTTTGACAAGGAAAAATAACCAAATCACCATTTAATGGAAAATGTAAAAGGGTCAAAGTGCTCCTTGATTTTTTTTGGATTTCAGGATTCTATCTTAAATCACTCCTCTTTATAAACCTCATTGTAATGGTCTAATTGAAATGATTATTAATACCTTATTATATATAGTGAGATCAATAATTATTCTTATGAATCTTACATTATCAAATTTGGTATATACCTTAGAAACAACAGTATACATTCTAAACCAAGTTTTGGATAATCAGAAAACAATACTCTAGACCCATTATGGAATAGAATGAAACTACTATTTTCATACATACATGTGTTGGGTTTTGAATAATTTTTAATGCCTCTTGAGGAATCAAAGTCCCACTATGAGGTATAAAGTGTAAATTGATAGGGTTCCCTAAAGAAATTGTTAATATATTAACTATAAACCCCCTCATAAAAATGTAATAGTTACATGAAACCCCATATTCTTAGAGAGGGATAACTTCTCTTAAATTTATATTGGGAGTGAGATAAACATTTATTATGTATAGGATAATGGTACAAAAGAGTTAGAAGAAGAAAAAAAATCCTTAATTACCCTATGGAAGAAGATGTTTTAGAGACCCAAGTACTACATAGAAGTATAAGTGTGGTTAGATAACAAGAATGATATTATTTTATTGTAACTGAGGATGGGGAATCATTACTAGTTGATAACAATGATCCATTAACCTATAAATAAGTTGTATATGGGATATATGATTCTAATTGGAAAGAATCTATAAATTTATAAATGAATTACATGTACCTAAACCATGTATGGATTTTGGTTGACCCTTTAATATATTTCATGTCAGTTGTTGTAAATGGATATTTAAGAAGAAACTATACATCGATGTAAAAGTCAGTAATTATAAGTCATAAATACTGAAAAAAGGATTAAACAATTACATGACATGGACTACGATGACACCATTTAAAAAGTTTCAATGACGAAATCTATTATAATTCTAATTTTTAATGTATCTTATCATGACTATGGGGTTTGATAAATAGATTTAAGACCAACCATTTTTAGTGGGAACCTTCATGATGATGTGTATATGACACACCTAAAGGGTTTGAGACTCCATAAATTTCTATCATTTTATTAAAATTGAAAAGATAAAAGTATTTATTAAAAAAATAATCAAGTTCATGGAACATTAAATTTTTTGAATCCATAATAGAATTTGGTTTCATAAAGAATAAATTCGATACATTTTTCTATAAGTGGAGTGAGATTGTGGTATTTTTTTAATAGCATTTATAAATGACATAAAACATATTTGATATGACATATAAGCCTTATATTATATTAAATCATTGTTATATAAATTGTTTTCCATGAAGGACATATGTGAAACAATATATATTTTTGGGATCAAGATCCAATGGAATAGATCCAAGTTGATTTTATGTCTATGTAAGGTACATATATTGAACAAACACTGAATGAATTAAGTATATAATAATCCATTATTGGATTAATTCCAATGTAACATGAAATTAATATTTCTATTAAAATGTGTCCTCAATCCCATTAAGAAATAAAAAATATGAAAAAGATTCCATATTCATCGATGATTTTGTTAGTCAAGTATAATATGGTAAATATATATATATATATATGTCAATATGTCACCTATTCCTTGAGTGTGGTTGGAGGAAATCAAGCTAACCAAGGTGGCATTCATTGGATATAATTCATGATTATCCCTGAGTATCAGATCCGTAATACTGATATGTTCCTTGTACATATAAAAATAAAGTAACTAGTCATTATAGGATATGAAATTGGTTGTTTCAAAATATAATAACAATTATTAAATATCATATAGGATACATATTCACTCCCAATTAAGGAGCTGTGTGTAGGAAGAGCTCAAAGAAATCAGTTTTGCTAGAATTTTTAGGAATGACCGAGTATATTTATAACTCTAAGGTAGCTAATGAATAATTTTAGATATCAATATTTTTTTAATATCTTGATGTGGTCCCTAGAATTAAATATCCTATCACACTCTATTGTGGTAATACGATGGAAGTGGTTGTAATAAATGAGCCAAGGTGACATTAGTGGGTGAAGCATGTACTTTGGAAGTACCATCTCTAAATGGATTTTTATTAGAGAGACGAAGTTACATTGAGAATAATATAAATGGAATAAACTATGTTAGACCCTTTACTAAAGCCTTATCATAAAATAATCATGAACAAATTGTGTTCTATAGTGGAATGAGTGTGATATGAATTTGGAAGTAGTCCATGTTGGATTCTATTGGAGTTACGGTTCTATAATCAATTTTCTGTAATTGAGATTACATATATATTCTAAATTTTATATATTAATTAACATATTATTTGGTATTATTTATTTTTATGATTTAATTTAATATAATAATTTCATTGAGTGTCTATTGATTGATAGTAATATAATAATTCCTTGATATTATGAGAACCTGAAAAAGGCATGACAATATTCATCATACTAGTTCTACATTTAGATAACATTCTATGATGGGTACCATAGAATGTGGAGTGTAATGTGAGAGTAATCATAAGTATACAAGGCTTTATCACATGATGTTATAACTTGATATAATCCATTATGGGAGATAATGCGAATAGACCCTCTAGAAGAAATTTAGAGAAATTATTTTTCATCAGATATTCTAATTTCTGTTTGTTTAAAATGGTCCTCAGACTTTAATATTATTATTAATTCATTTTAGGACTCACAAATATAAATTTACTAAACCAATCCATGAAATGAAACATCTTTTAACTAGGGTGGGTTGGGTGTGTCATGAATTCCATATTATTAATGAATAGGTCAAGGAAGGAATTTTCCCTTCTATATTTTTATAAGTATATATCTCATCATTATGATTGGAATGGAACCATTGAAATAAATTCAATTTACATGGTTTAATAACTTTTCAATTTTTTTATGGTGAAAGAAATATTTATCAAGAATATTGGTTGATAATAATGATGCACCACCTGATTTATGAGATATTAGGCCAAAGGGTTTATATTATATAGTGAGTTCCCATATGTGGTTTTTGACTTTGCAAAATTAACTTTTTTACCATAGATACAATGACCTATTGTGTGATGATATTGATGGAATTTATGAAATAATTTATAATAAAAATGAGAAATAATCATAGAGGGAAACCCACTATGTGTTTCAATTGATATTGATTAAATTATATTTACTGCTAATTAGTAGAATAAATATTAATCTAAATATTCGGAATGATTTTATTCATTTTTTAATGATAAAAAATATTAAAAAATTAATTTTTCTATATAATGTGAAGAAAAAATATCATTTATATCATTTATATATTTTATAAATATTTAATTTTCATATTATAAATAGAATATTTATTTATGAAAAAATATTTAAAAAATATATTTTTATGCATATGATAAATGTTGAGGAGAATGAGAATACCAAGATCATGTACATTGACAAATTTAACACCCCAAGGTTTTGAAAATAAATATAGAATGATATTTTATAATCTATCTATTAAACACAACTTTTCATCTTCCATGTTTTGAATTTTAAAAAAATGGTCATCGAGAGTTGTGTTCAGTAGGTCATTTGAAGTCTGATAGAAAAAACATGATTTTTTTAATAGTAAAATACCCTTACGAATAGTATTATGAATGGTAATATGAATAGTAATATGACCATTGATTAGTAAATAATGATATGATTTTATTTTCTTAAGTAAATATGATAATGTGATCTTAATTAATTTTTCAATGTCACATAAAACTAACTGCACTTCAAGATTGTTATTTTTTGAATTAACTATGACCTTCTTTAAAAATTAAATTATTAATATTTAGAAAATAATTTTTGATAAATGGATTTCACTTTTGAATTATACATTTTGAAAAATGGTAGGGGTGAATTTTTGGGATTTTTCTAAAATACATGAAATTTTCATGAATAGTAAAAATACAGTTTTGAGTTTTCGTTAGTTTAATGACATCATAATGATGTAATAATTAAATATAAAAGTCTGGTAGACATGTGTATAGTACCCTATAACTTGAGGTGTCCCAAGTGGCTTAAACCATGGGAAAATACCATGGTAAAGCCCATGGTTTGGCAAAATCCACTAATGAGGTGTCCCTTTGAAATTTTTAAAAAATTAACTCTATTTTTCTATAAATACCCACTCATCCATTGGTTTTCATTCATTACAAATCCCTCATCCTCGAAGATCTGGTGGTTTTACATATATAGAAGTCCTCCAAAGGTGTCCCTAAGCCCTAAGGTCCCATCCTTCATGATCTAGGAGTTATTCTACAAGGTAAGGGAATCCATCTTTCTCTTCTTTATGTCGACACTTATTTTATGTTATCTATTTCAAATTCCTTTAAAATATGTTGAGTATTGATTTTATTCATTATTCTTACTGTCCTTTTTATTTCAATATTATTAGAAACCCTTGTTTCTCATCATTTGGTTTTATGAAATTTTATGTGACGCTGTTAGGCTGCCAAATTTTCATAAGGGATCTCTTAACTTTTCTTTTATTTTCATGTCCATATCTTTTATTTTTCACTTCTCACCTCCTCTGTCCAGATGATCATTATTACTCCATTATCATCTATATACTGTAATTATATCATTTTAGTGGAATATCTATCATAAATATTCTTAGTCCCTCCTTTTTATTTTTTCTAAATGAAATCAATTTCCATGAGGTTCCAATTTATATCCTTCGTGCACGACAAAGTTTCATTCTTCAATTTCATCATCATTACTGGTCATGAAACCATATTTATGGTTGAAACAGAATATAAAATATGTATTATAACATAATTAATATTCAGGTACCAGAATATGTACAAATAATTATGTTATATGACAAAACTAGTTCATAATAATCCAAATACCGCCGAATAATCGAAGTGGTTGTCATCTAAGGATTCTTCCTCATTCCATGTAAACAACTGATATAAATGACCATTTACAATTCTTTATAATAATAATTTATATATAATCCCAATCCTAGAGATTTATAATCATTCCACATGAACTCCATTACTTAAAAACAAGTGAACCGAATATGAAAATAAAGGAAATGAACATTCTAGAACGATGAAATTCAATACAATAACTTATCAATAAATACATATTTTAACTACCCATGATTCTATTAAATTAAATAAATATACAATAGGTTCTTAAATAAGTTATTAAAAAGTATAATTTCATATTCCAGGAGCTTAAGTACAAGAGCAGAAAACGTTTGGAGTTAGGTGAAGGGCTTTTCACCTGAACTTCCATTAGAATTCGGGTAACATTTATTGTCTAATTTCCTCTATGAAATTATTATGTATTGTTATTTACTCCCCATAAACAATGTATGAGTATTCTATATATGTATACCAACCGTAATAATTTTCTACTTTCTGGATGGCTATATGTTTTAAAAGAATATCTCAAAAGTGGTTCCAAAAATATGAGCCCAATACAAGTGAATTTCTCAAATTCATATCTACTTTCAAGGGTAAGATATAATCTATATTTGTAAACCAATATCCTTATAAAAACACTAATTTTATCATGAAATAATATCTTACTTTACTTGTGGATTTATAAAAATATATTTCCAAAATTACACTTCTTTTCAAAATAAAAGATTATTTATCTCTAGAATTGCTTTATGATTTTATAAGAGTGTTTTCATCTAATTTGAAAATCTTGTTGATTCCATTGTATTATTGGGTTTAGTAATTTATTAAGTCATCTACCATATTTTATTTAATTTTTTTATGACTATGTATATTGTGGATGATCTATCATAAAACCATTAACCATATTATTCTGAATGGTTAGTGTTTTATGTTTGAAGATTGGAGAAAGATAATTTCATTTCGTATGATAGTTTCAGTATGAATATATATGTTGTTTATGTTTATCCCAGTTCATATGAGGAATGAATTGTACTTATAATGTGTTGGGTGGGGCCTGCTATATCTCCTCGATGCATTGATAGGTCTCATGAGACAAACTATGGTCTTGGCACAAGGCCTTGAAAAAATGATTTATTTTATGGTCCTAGAATGAGGCTTGGAAGGTACGGTTATGATGTCTGGCATATCAACTTCCTTCATTATGATTCTAGTATTTGAAGCTCAAGTGGGTATTAAACTAGTATAATACCCATGATTATGTTTTCTTATGGAATTACTTATTCAGTGCATATTTATGCCATAATGTGTTCAGGTTCATTACTAAAGGCATGTGTTTTCAATTATTCACCATGTCTAATGTTTATATTAATTTCCACTGTAATACTTACTCTTAATGAGTGTTTGAGCTCACCCATTTCTTATGTTTCATTTTCTCAGGATATGAAGAAGTAATTTATGAATGACGTGCAAGCCTAATCGTGGAGACATGATGTTTCTAGTGGAATAAAATAGCGTTTTGATTACCTTCATATTGTAATAATAAACTTATGTATATAACTTGTTTCCAATAATAATAAACTACTCAGCCTTTTAGGATTCGTTTTCCTTGTATGTATGCCAATGTAATCAAATAAGGCACCGGCTCTGGGCAACTGGGGTTGGGTCCTTACAATTGGTATCGGGGGAAGTTTAATAGAAAATTTTGAAACTAGATTTAGAAAACGTATAATTAGAGAAGAGTCCCTAAGTTAGTATTTGTGGAAATACATACAATAACGTCCAGGTATTTTGGTAAGGAATAAATTTTGTGGATCTTTCAAGAAATACATCCCTGATTGGATACGAGCTGGTAAAGGCGGCTCTGGCACAGATGTATCTAAGGGTAAAACCCAAAAACACTACTTTGAGCTAGACTCGAACGAAAACTATTGCATGACAACGGGCCTTGATACACTCTTGGTTACAATACTCCAGTGGTATTTTCTTAGTATAATTCACATTTTTTTACAAGCCATTATTAAGGATTGAATTATAAAATATTTCTCAACGAAACCATATTTTTGTGAATATGGGAATACCCATCCGTAGGATCTCAATTTTTCTGAGTATTTTTAAGTTAATATTTTACATTATGACTCATAACATAATATAGTGTATGAAATTATATAGATATGGAACCTATTGGAAGGAATGGAAATTTCACGAATGCATGTGTCCCTTGAAGGGATTTTCCTCCGACCCAGTATAATGATGTTCGCTCATGTGATGTGACTAGTGTTGAGAAACTCATAACTATACTGGGACAACTTACTCAGGTTATGAATAATAAACTTACCCATATGGAGCTTCTAGATCCACCATTTGGAGGAGCCATGCTAGATCGCTTTATACGTCAACAACCTCCATCATTTAATGGGACTACAAACACGATTGTAGAGGAGTTATGGATATGGTACCTTGAGAAGATATTTCTCTCTTTGGGATGTAATGAAATATAGAAGGTTTTCAATGCAGTATATCGTCTATCGAGAGATGCAGATCAGTGGTTGTCATTAATCTAAAACACAAAGGATGAGGAAGAGATGGAAGAGATGGAATGGATGGATTTTAAGGAAATCTTCGTATAAAAATATTTCCCTCGTGGGAAGTGAGTAGATATGTAGAGAAAATACTTGATTATGAGGCAGAAGGAAGATAATAAAGTTTCAAGGTATGAAGCTAATTTTAGAGGATTACCAAGACATTCTATAGACTACATACATAATCCAAGGAGCAAAATTGATTGATTCTATGATGGCCTAAAACCATTCCTACAGCAGGAACTGGTCTCCCAATGTTTTTCAACATATGAGGATATAGTTTCATGTGCCAGGAAGACTGAAAAATAATTCTCTATATCGTATGACTTTAAGGGAAAGAAAGAAAAGGAGAGGGCTACAAAAATCATAGGAAAGGAAATAAGGAAATGGGGAAGAAAGGAAGAGTTGAATTTCCACCATGTGAAAATTGTGGAAAGAAACACCCCGATGCATGCTTGAAAGGAAAAGGATTATGCTAAAAATGTGGTCAGAAAGTTCGTCTTGCTGGTGATTGCAAAGCGAAGAATGAATCCAATGATGTTCAATGCTATAATGGTCGGATGTTGGGACACTATGCTAATGATTGCCCAAAACGTCAAAGAAATATGCTATAGAGAAGTCCAAGGGATTAGGGACAAGCTTATGAAATCACAACTGCAGAGGTTGAAGTTCCTAATGACATAGTGGACGCTACTTTAATTGTTTTCCCATGTTTAGGAAATTCCTTATTTGATTCTGGGTTATCACATTGTTTTATATCTTCCTAGTTTTCTATGAAAATTACATATTTCCAATTTGATTTAACAAGGGAGTTTTCAGTCAAACCTCTTATGGGAAATATCATTTCTACAAAGTTCGGTGAATCAATTCCCATTAGAGCATACAAATGTTTTTTATCTGCAGATCTCATCGCCATACCCATGATTGAATTTGATATAATCCTCGGTATAGATTGACATTCAGACTATGATGCAAAAACTTATTGTAAGAAGAAAAAGGATACAATTTTTGATGAGGATGATAAAGAACATCTTATCTTTAGAGAAGAATCGTCATCACCTGATTCTTATCTAGATCCACTACCAGTAGCTCAACTAAATTCAATTATTGTGGAGGAAGAGAATAAAATAACTGTGTGTGAGGAAAGCAATGTTCAAATAGAGGATATACCTATTGTGAGAGAATTGTTGATGTGTTTCAAGAATATATTCCTAGACATCCTATAGAATGAGAAAGTGAGTTTTCTATTGATTTAATTCCTAGTTCAAGGCCCATATCGAATTCCCCGTATAGAATGGACACTATAGAATTAGTGGAACTAAAGAAACAACTAGATGAATTGAGAAATAAGGGATTTATTCACCCTAGTGTTTCTCCATGGGGAGCCCCTATACTTTTTGATAATAAGAAAGATGAATCTATGAGGTTATGTATCGACTACAGGGAGATCAATGCTATAACAATAAAGAACAAGTATCCACTACCTTGCATTGATGAATTATTTGACCAACCCCATGGAGCTCAAAACTTTTCAAAGATTGAACTTCGATCTGGATATCATCATTTGAGTGTAAGGAAAGAATAAATTCCAAAAACAACATTTTGAACCAGTTACAGGCATTAAGAGTTTACAATAACGCATTTTGGATTGACTAATGCACCATCTGTCTTCATGGATCTAATGAAAAGACTTTTCAAGGAATATATTGGTGAATTTTTAGTGCTATTTATTGATGATATCTTGGTATACACCAAAATATATGAAGATCATGAAAATCACTTGCGCATTATCCTGAAGGCTCTTAGAAGACATGAATTATATGGGAAGTTTAGAAAGTGTGAATTCTGGCTTCATGATATTTATTTCTTGTCTATATTGTCTCTAAGATAGAATCCTAGTTAATCCTCCGATGAAAAAGGAAATCCAAGATTGGCCCATTCCAACAAACATAACTGAGGTACACAGTTGTTTTGGCTTAGCAGGTTATTATCTGCGTTTCGTGCAGAATTTTTCCCCACTAGCTAACCCGCTAATGAAGCTCACACGTAAAGGGGTTAAATTTGTTTGGACAAAATATTACAAAGAATTTTTCAAATAACTAAATAGAAGATTATTCAATGATCCTATATTGAATCTACCATCAGGTAATGAAGGGTTAGTTATTTATGGTGATGCTTCAAAGAAATGACTTGGTTGTGTCCTTTTGAAAAATTATCAGGTTATTGCTTATGCATCACGACAGCTAAAAATTCATGAGAAAGACTATCATACTCATGATCACGAGTTAGATGCTGTAATCTTTGCATTAAAAATATAGAGACATTTTATATATAGTAAAAAATGTGTGATTTATACTGATCACAAGAGTTTGAAATATATTTTCTCACAGAAAGAACACAAAATGAGGCAAAAGAGATGGATTGAACTACTCAAGGATTATTATTTCACAATATCGTACCACACGTGGAAGGAAAATAAGGTGGAAAATTCTTTGAGCAGAAATGATCACAGATTTTTGAACAAGATGAGAGTTGAAAGAGATAATATTTTCAGGTATCTAGTAAATATGGACATGGGAATAACCATTGAAGGTGAAACATCAATTCTTTTTCAAATGGTTGCCAAACCACTTTACTAGAAAGGACAAGAATTTCTCAAGGTGATGATGATGAGTTTCAAAAGATGATTACTGTTATGAATGATGGGACATTGAGCGAATTAGTATATGAAAATGGAATTTTGAAATTTGGGAAGAGACTTTGTGTTCCTGATATACCTGATCCAAAAAGGGAATTTTTGGATGATTCTCAAAGTTCCCATTTCTCTATAGACCCTGGTAGAACTAAGATGTATAGATATTTGATGGAACATTTTTGGTGGGACAACATGAAGAGTGAGATTGCTGAATTTGTGTCAAGATGTATGGTGTGTACATAAGTGAAAGCTGGAAGGAAATAGCCTATATGAGTATTGCAACCTCTTCCCATATTTGTGTGGAAATTTGATAATATGGTGATGGACTTTGTCATGGAACTACCAAAGACTCATATAAGGAACGATGAAATATTGGCCATTGTTGATCGTCTTACCAAGTCAACAAATTTTTATACAATAAGAGAAGATATACCACTTGAACATACAGAAAAACTATATATTAATGAAGTTGTGATACTTCATGGAGTACCCCTATCGATTGTTTCTGATCGTGATCCACGTTTACATCATGATTCTGGAAAAGTCCTCAGAAGGCCCTAGATACTGATCTTCGTTTGAGCACTGCCTACCACCCATAAACTGATGGAAAATCAGAATGGACCATTCAATCCTTGGAAGACATGTTGAGGTATTTTTCACTTGATTTTCAAGGCATATGGGATCAGTATTTTCCTCTTGTATAATTTTCCTACAACAATAGCTTCCATTCAAGCATTCAGATGTCACCATATGAAGCATTATATGGGAGGAGATGTCGTACACCAACTTATTGGGATGATTTTGGTCAAAGAAAGCTCATGGGCTTAGAACATGTTGAAGAAACAATGGAGAAAGTGAATATTATCCAGAACAATATCAAAATAGCTCAATGTAGGCAAAAGAGCTATCATGATAATCGAAGGAAGGATTCAGATTTTCAAGAAGGTGATCATGTTTTCTTAAAGTTAACTCAATGTAATGGTATTATATGATTCATTAAGAAGGGAAATTATGTCCCAGGTACATCAGAACATTTGAAATTCTGGACCGAATTGGAGTTGTAGCTTACTGTTTGGCAATGCCTCCGTGTCTCTCCAAGGTTCACAATGTGTTCCACTTGTCAATGTTGTGAAAGTACATGCCAGACCCAACACACGTACAGACTTATGAAGAAGTGTAACTTGAGCCCGATCTATCATACTGTGAAGAGCCAATCAAGATTCTTGATACTAGAGAACATGTATTTAGAAATTGGACGAATCGTCTGGTAAAGGTTCTATTGAGGATCCATAAGATGGAGGAATCAAATTGGGAGCCTGAGGTGCTTTTGTTAAAGACATACCCAAATATTTTTAGGAAATATTCTATGAATTTTGAGGATGAAATTTTTGTAATCAAGGGAGAATGTAACACCCCAAGGTTTTGAAAGTAATTATAGAATGCGATTTTATAATCTATCCATTAAACACAACTTTTCCTCTTTTATGTTTTGAATTTCAAGAAATTTTCATCAGGAGTTGTGTTCAGCAAGTCATTTGGAGTCTAATAGAACAATGTTCATTTTTGGTGAATAGTAACATACCCTTATGAATATTAATATGAATAGTAATACGACCCTTGAATAGTAAATAATGATATTATTTTATTTTCTTAAGGAAATATGATAATGGGATCTTAATTAATTTTTCAATGTCACATAAAACTAACAACACTTCATGATTGTTATTTTTTTAATTAACTATGACCTTATTTAAAAATTAAATTAATAATATTTAGACAAATACATTTGAAAAATGGATTTCACTTTTGAATTATACACATCGAAAAATAGTAGGGGTGAATTTTTGGGATTTCTCTAAAATACATGAATTTTTCATGAATAGTAAAAATACAGTTTTGAGTTTTCAGTAGTTTAATGACATCATAATGATGTAATAATTAAATATAAAAGTATGGTATAATTTTTTATTGTAACTTATTATATGAGGTGTCCCAAGTGGTTTAAGCCATGGTAAAATACCATGGGCAAGCCCATGGTTCACCAATAACCACTAATGAGGTGTCCCTTTGAAATTATTAAACAATTACCTCTCTTTTTCTATAAATACCCACTCATCCATTCGTTTTATTTCATTCTAAATCCCTCATCCTCGAAGATCTGGTGGTTTTACCTTTCTAGGAGTCCTCCCAAGGTGTCCCTAAGCCCCATGGTCCCATCCTTCATGATTTAGGAGTTATTCTACAAGGTAAGGGAATCCTTCATTCTCTTCTTTTAGTCGACACTTCTATTATGTTATCTATTTGAAATTACATTCTCATATGTTTATGTTTGATTATATTAATTCCTCTTACTGTCATTTTGATTTAAATATGATGAGATACCCTTTTGTTCTCATCATTTGATTTAATGAAATTTTAAGTGACGCCATTAGGCTGCTGATTTTTCATAAGGGATCTCTTAACTTTTCTTTTATCATCAAGTTCATGTCTTTAATTTTTCTCTGATCAACTCCTATGTCCAAATTATCATGATAAATCTAGAATAATCTATATACTCGAATTATATCATGTGAATTGAAGATCCATAATAAATATTCCTACTCCCTCCCTTTTTTGTTTTCTAAACGAAATCAACGTCCATGAGGTTCCAATTTATAGCGTTCGTGGATGACGAAGTTTCGTTCTTCAATTTATTCTTCATTAATAGTCATGAAACCATATTTATGGTTGAACTAGAATATAACAAATGTATTATAACATAATTAATATTTAGGAACCAGAATATGTACATAAAATTTAGTTATATGTCAAAACTAGTTCATAATATTCCACATACCGGTGAATAATCGAAGTGGTTGACATCTATGGATTCTTCCTCATGCCTTGTAACCAAATGATATAAATGACCATTACAAATTATTTATGTTCATAAATAATATATAATCCAAATCCTGGAGATTTATAACCATTCCACATGAACTCCATTACTTAAAAACAAATTAATCAAATACGAAAATAAAGGAAATGAAAATTCCAGAATGATGAAATTCAATACAATAACTTATCAATAAAGTCATAAATGAACTAACCAGAATTATGGTAAACTAAATAAATGCCTAATAGGTTCTGAAATAAGTTATTAAAAGTATAATTTTATATTCTAGGATCTTAATTACAAGAGCGGAATACGTTTGGAGTTAACGTAAAGGTTTTCACCCAAACTTCCATTTTCATTCGGGTTACTTTTATTGTCTAATTTCCTCAATGAAATTCAAATGTATTGTTATGTACTCTTCATAAATTCTGTGTGAGTATTCTATATATCTACACCTACTAGAATCCTTCCCAATTTTCTAGATGGTCACATGTTTTAAAAGAAGCTCTCAAAAGTGTTTCCAAAAAAATGAGCCAGATACAAGGGAATTTCTCAAATTTATATCTATTTTCAAGGGAAAGATATAATCTATTTTTGGAAAAAAAAATTATCCCTATAAAAACAATAAATTTATCATGAAATATTATCTTACTTTACTTCTGGTTTTATACAAAGATTTTTCCAAAATAACTCTTATTTTCAAAATAAAAGAGTATTTATCTCCAGAATTTCTTAATGTTTTTATAAGAGTGTTTTCATATAATTCATCACACATGTTGATTAAATGGTATTATTGGGTTTAATAATTTATGATTCCATATAAAATATTTTATTTAATGGTTTATTACTAACTCTATTGTGGATTATTTATCCTAAAATCATTCACCATATTATTCTGAATGGTTAGTGTTTTATGTTTGATTATTGGGGAAAGATAGTTACATTTAATATGATAGTTTCAATATGAATATATATGTTGTTTATGTTTATCTTTCTCATATTAGGAATTAATTGGACTTATTATGTGATGGGTGGGGCCCACTATTTCCCCTCGATGCATCGGGAGGTCTCGTGAGACAAACTATGGTCTTGGCACGAGGCCTTGACAAAATGATTTATTTTATGGTCCTAGCACGAGGCTTGGATGAAATTGTTATGATGTTTGGAATATGAAATTCCCTCATTATGATGCTATAATTTTATTTTCATGTGTTTATTCGACTACTAGAATACCCATGATTATGTTTTGTTATGGCATTACTTATTCAACTCATATTTCTTCCATAATGTGTTCAAGTTCATTATTAAAGGCACGTGTTTTGAATTATTCACCATTTCTAATGTTTATATTAACTTATGATCTATTGAATACTCTTACTGAGCATTTGAGCCCACCCCTTTCTTATGTTTCATTTTCTCAGGACATTAAGAAGTAATTTATGAATGACGTGCAAGCATAATCTAGGAGACACGATGTTTCTAGTGGAATAAAATAGTTTTTTGATTCCCTTAATGTTGTAATGATAAACTTATGTATGTAAATTGTTTCTAATAATAGAAAACTACTCGGTCATTCAGGATTCGTACTCCTTGTATGTATTCCAATGTAATCAAATTATTCACCATTTCTGGGCAACTAGGGTTGGGTCCTTACACAAATGTTAATTTCTAGTAAATTAAAAAAGTATTTGTCATTCCACCAAATAAAAAAACAATGGAATTATGTAATATTATTCAATACATGTCATGGGTTAGAATAATTTTTGTAATATTATTCTAGAACTATTTTTAAATTAAATAATATTTTAAAATAAATATTATCTCTATTAATAGATTTATATGTCTTCTTTAGAGGGTTAACCCAGAATGGAGATTATTAGTACAAAATATAATCCCATATTGATTCATCGTCTTATCATCATCGCATGGATGGAAAAAATAAGATAGCAACATTCAAGCCTGAAGGAACTAAAAGTGATCAATATGAACAACACAAGATGATTTATCTAGTATTGTAGTACCTAAAGTCACACCAGTGTTGTTTGAAGATAAAATGACCGAGTGTGAGTCGTCACATGAGGGGATATATTTTGGGCCATCCTTACAAAATGATGGTAATACAAATGAATCTAATATTATCAAAAAAATCATCAAGTAAATATATTAATATGAGATAATCCATTATTAAATTCAAATGTAAATTAATTATAAATTTAAAATGAAAAAAGGTTTTCTCTAGGTTATATGTTTTCTATGCCAATATTTAAAGGAAAATTAAATTGGTCATGATGTTTACATATTGGTATTTTTTATCTAATCCATCGAATAAGAAAAATGAATTAACAGTTATTTTCCCACAAGGTGATTTTTTTCTCCAGGAACCTTCAGATTACCTATGTGTGTGTAGCCGATGAAACCTAGGTTTTATGTTTTCTCATATGTGGTTATATTATTTATATTACTCTTGTTTTATATGACTTTTTTTGATCTATCATACTATATACACATGTTCATGTGTTGTTATATATATATATATATATGTATATATATATTATAGTTGATACTAGTTGACCTACATAGACATCCCCCCTTTAGAGAGATGCGATAGATATTGATTGATATGGACATGGGAAATATCTTCCAATGGGATGTGTCAAACATGTTTTGTGAAA
This sequence comes from Viscum album, assembly GCA_963277665.1. Classification (NCBI taxonomy): domain Eukaryota; kingdom Viridiplantae; phylum Streptophyta; class Magnoliopsida; order Santalales; family Viscaceae; genus Viscum; species Viscum album. The sequence continues at coordinate 1,976,518,807 of OY728133.1, forward strand.
TATCTCACTACGGAAGGGGGTGTGTCTGAAAATGATAGTGCATATTCTTTCTAATATGGATCCAAGCTAGATATATATTGGATTAATTGTGTATTATTGTGTACATGAAGACTCTATATATGGATATTACTCCTTATTTATCTGTTTTTGATTTTATTTTATAGTAAAATGTTTAGGTATTTCTTGTTAAATTCCTACCAATCTTATCATGTGTATGTACACATCATTTATTGGTTAGGTAATGTACAAAATCGGTGGATTCCTAAAGATTTATACTCTCACCATTATTGAGTAATCGTGGAGATTGGATACCAGAGAAACCCTCACAAATTAAAATTATATGTTAGGATATGTTTTGGGTTGATCATCTAGCAGGGTAGATCATTATGAGTTTGTTGATCAAGAGGATTAATGGTATGGGGATGGTTTCATTTCCTCTTTGTACTCATGTTCATTTATTTATTTTTATATGGGATTAACCTAGTGGGATATCCTTTTCATAACTTTGAGATATTATTGTTGAGTTTTTTATTTCTAAATTCATTTCATACAGATGGTATGTTATTGGTTACTTGCACTCTGATAGTATATTTTTACATGTTTTTTTTATTTTTTTATTAATTCATTATTTTGTACTCTAATTGAGGGTATAGTCTAGCATGATCCACTATATACCCACTCAACTAGTTAGAACCCTCTAAAATACATGGAGGTGTGACTGAGGTCCTGTGGAACTCTAGCATGGACATAATGACTCAGGTCAAGGTTTTAAAAAATGGTATTAAACATGACATATTTGCCTATTTCATGGAGTTGGTAGATAGTTTGCATATGAAAGTGTCAGAGATTTTGATGATAATTGGTTGAGTGCACCATGAACACCATTTTAATGGGAATTCTAGATTACTAGGGCCTAGGGTGGGTGCTAATGGTTTTCACTACTATGGTTATATATTTTCACCACTTATAAAATATATTGATTTTGAGGTTTTGAATTAATATGGATCTGTCAAATGGATGTTTCAGAAAGATGAATATCTTGAATCATATTCAACATATTGGTTTTCACATGAAATTTTTACTACATCAGGGTGATTATACTAATGATGGATGATTTTGTTTCCTTGGCATCAACAACTAGTGCTGTATTTGAATATATGTTTTCAAAGAGATGTTTTTTTATTTTTAAATACTACTAATGAGTACTTATTATCGAATTCAATGTGATAAAATGCTATGATGAACATGGGTATTGATTATGATGATGGTGGTGGTTGTGGTTACGAATATGTGGTACCTCTATGCACAGTTGTGGCAATGTCCCATTTTAGGTTATCGTCGGGTGTTAATGGCCTTCGTAATAGGCCATGTTCAAGTATCCATTAGTTAATTCTATTTAATCATATTTCTTATTGAATAATATGTGGATTTATCAATCTAGTAGTCAAGAATTTTTTTACCCAGAAAATGCATATGTGGCCTCGTGACAATTCCTATCTAAGGAAAATTCATTTGAAATATCTAATGATATCTATCTTGATGAAATTCCACATGATGTGACCCTAGTGACACCTTATGGATGGTTTTGTAAAAGTCCTTGTGGTCCTAATACAATGAATGTATTTACTAGTTTTATAGTATATTATATAGTGTTGGGGTAACTAAGTGAGATATTACTTATGAATGTATAGTCTACGATAATTCCTTAGTTTCTTTATTCATTGAATAATATTAAATATTCAAGTGAATAATTTGGAACAGCTTAAAGGAAAGTCATTGAAGATTCCTTGCAACCAATAACTCTAGATCACCATGAGTTCAAGTAATCATGACACAAGGTTGGGTATTAGATCACTTAAATTTTTATGTAATCGTGGATATGGCTAAGGGTTTCCTAGACTTTTAGTATATAATATAATTTACATAGAATTTAAAGAGAATGTTATAGGTTGTCAAGAACTAGGAACATTATAGTGTGGGAAGTTGATCCACATATTGAACTATCATATTTATAATGAGTTGTGCAATGAGAATCTTCGAAGGGAGAAATTATAGGGCTCAAGATAAATGTAACATGTTATTTTTCAAGCGTATATAGCTAAAAAGAAATGTGAGTCCCACATGGAGTCCAGTGACTCATGTTTGATAAATCTTTTGGAGAATAGATTTATTTTTTCATACATTACTATAATTTCTTGGTGCTTGAGTGTTAATGTATGGGTATAAATAAAAGGTTATTTGAATTTATGAAGCAAGGTGGTGTGTTAATAGTCAATAATGTTTTTAGTTTTTTTGATGAACCTATAAGAGGGAGTGTGTGACGACCCACTTCATCAACATTTGTAAAAATTATGGGAATTTTGAACCTTTTATTCCCATGTTTTTCTAGAAAAATGATAATTTAACCAATAATATGGTCATGGATATTTTTTTGCCAAAATTATTGGTCCCTGATTATTATGTTTACACTAGTAAAACAATTCTGGTGGAAACTCAAGCCATTTGAATTTTCATGGAATATATAATATTTAATTAAATAAATATTAATTAATTCATCTGTGTTCATTTAGTCATATTTTTTAAATAGAGATCAAAATGATATTCTATCTATGAATTTGATTCTACAATAGGAATATTTTTCTAAGTTGTCATAACCCTGTGTCTGGCATTATGGCCAAGGAAGTTTTTATTTTTATTTTTTCTTTATGTTTCTTTTTTTCATTTTATTTATTTTCCCATGGAATTACACATACTCCCATGGGTATCCTCCCCCCTTCCGGGTCTTCGAATAAGAATGTTATGTGGATAGAATAGATTGAGTGGGGGAAGTAGAGGAACATCACTGGAGATAATGTCTCTCTAGATCATCATGCAGCTACTACAGACCGCAGATCAGATCTATGTGTTGATGGTTTCTATTAAAAGTTAGATAAATTTTATATTTTCACCATAAATTATTGAAGGTTTTTTAGTTTTTTTAACATATTTTACTATTTTTCTAGGACACCTTGGGGATTGGTCCTAGAGATTCAGGTATAAATACTGATTTTCAGTCCGGTTGGATGGTTTTCTCTTAAAAACAACCCATGTACATGACACGTGTGTTCTTCAAATTCAAGGAAGATTATGTTTCTGGGAATACATTCCATTTTCCAGGGGTTCAAAACATATATTTGGTTTCGTGGGTGTGGGTGAGTACATGTATACACACACAATGCGATGTTACATGGTCATGTTGGGTTCATGACCATTACCTTTGTGGGTTTCACTACATGTGGGCACCTATTCCCAGATTCGGTACATGGTTTGTAATGAGAGTGGGAGAACCGTTTTGGGGTACATGTTGTGTACCAACAGTACATGCAGTGTGCATGTGAATTTCACACACCATGTTGGAATGAGGTACATGGGAAGGTACCAATGTTTGGGTACATACTGTGTATTTTGGGAAATTAAAAGCCGAGTGGATTGAGGAACATGACAAGGGAGTACATATGGGGTTAAATGTTATGTCCCCATGTTCACACCCCATTCTTTTTTCTTCCTTTATCTATTTTTCCTATTCCCCCCCCCCATTATCCAAATTTTATTTGTCAGTATTATATTCAGATATTTTTTCACATAGATCTCAATTATGAAATCATTTTAGTGTTTGGATTATGTGTAGATGGTTTTTTGGAATATTAGTGTTCAATAATAATATTTCGTGGATGTTTTTTTAGATTCTTATGGGGGGGGGGTGTTATCATAGTGATCGTCCAAGCTAAAGTATTACATGGAGATCCATTTTAGGTTCTATGGATAGATTAACGTATATAGTATCGTTTCTTTATCTCTGAGGAGAAAATGGTTTAATCTAGTGTGTTTAGACCAGTTGCTAAAATTTAGTTCAATTTAGGTATATCTACTATGTTTGGAGACTAGATCTATTGGATCCTTTTGGATGGGTTGACATCATGGGATGAAGATTATGGTTGGGTATTTTTGAGCATTTCATAACAGTCAGAGGGAATCTTGGGGAATTAATTTTTTGATAACTTCTAATATCGTGATATGTGGTTTCCATATTCATCTATAGATAATTATCATATATAATGTATTTTTATCTTGTGGTGAGGATACGTTATGGAAGTTACTACTTTTATATTTTCCATGAGGAATTTTTTGAATGAATCTTTTGGCGGTCTTGTGCAGTTGGTTTCCCCATTGGGTGTGTTATTGATCAAGGATATTCTTGTATCATTCTCTACTGGGCATGTCCAAGGAATTTGGATATGCACTAGGAACCCCTTATAGGGTGGCCTACACATATAGAGGACTTTGGACCAATTGAAGTTATTTCTATGGGTGAAGACTGATTTCTTAGGTGCAGTAGGGGAGTCCCATGGTGGACGTCACTATATTCTATATCCCTAGTGACTATGTGATCCCAGAGATTGGATTAACCATGATGTGGGTTGAAGAGCGACAATGTTGGGTTTTTTAGATAGTGAGATCCATGGGACTATCAGATCCACATACTTTCTGGATGAGAGGTGATCATCATTTCTAGATTAGCTGCATGGATGGTGGAATTTATGTTAGATCATCATTAGTTTGGTTGGCAGTTGGCCGTGACATATGAGATAGTATTTACTTAGGAATGTGGGTTTAGGGGGAGATCCTGGCGTTGTATTGGATTGTGAGTTTTCCTTTAGTTGTGACCAAGTTTTATTTTCCAATATATGTCTATTGTTAGATGGGATTAGAGAGTTAATGGATGATTTGGATGAGTGAAACCCCCATCTAGTTGAGTGTTATCCTTTAAAAGTATTGATTTGTGATTGTGAGGTACCAAGACACTCAAAAAATGGGTTTTTAAAATCATGGATTCTTTATGATCATATGGAAATGGTTACTGTGATATACCATCATTATATGAAGCACATGAGACTTATTATTGATTCAATAGTAGGTGCCTAATTTGTTTTTCTAGACATTCAAAACTAAGGGTTTCTCTCATTGTGTCAACCTAAATGTTTCAATCTATATTTCATATCATGATAATGGAGTCCTAGAGACAAGTAGACACACATGTTTTCTATGGATTTTGATATTTACACCAATGGAATCTATCATTCATTCAATTTACATTTTAAATTATTTTAGATTCTTTATATATATGGAAGACCGAGCAGTTTTCAATTGGTTGAGTGAGCCGTGTTCTATAAATTCACCATTATGCGATAGAGTGAGTGTATATTTTCGACATGTGTTAGGCTTTAATCTAATTTTTATCTATTTTCATCATGTTTATTTTCCCTTTATTATAAATTTGTTTTTTTATACAAACAATAACTATTATTTGGCTTGGTTGTGGATATCAAGTGTTAATTCACCTGTTATGATAAAAAATTATATTTCAACCATCAGGGTTGGAATACATAGATTTATTTCTCAGCTCTAGTATATAGATCATGACGTCCATATAGAATTAAAGTATTCATTCATGTCAGATCAATGGTTTCATGTTGGATGTGGCCAAGAACCAGTGTTGTTTGATTAAGAGAAGCTTCTCATGTGGAGTATATTTATCAAGACTCTGTATAACGAGCATCATGGTGAATGGTTATGTGGATTGGATTAGTGTTGTAAGTAGAGTTAGGTGTAATAATTTTTTTTATTTTCTATATGTGGTTGGCCAAATGGGTGATTGAATTTTGTATGATTTCTAGGATTTGAGTTCCTATGATTATATTTTTCAATTTATTTACTATACCCTTATTTGTATCCATTTATTTTCTATGATTACCCTGATATTGAACCTTTTGTATGAGTTTGGTTATTTTCCCCTATTATTACACATTTAATAGAAGTTATAGTGTCCCCATAGTACCTTGTTGACCCGCGTCGGAGGCCAATAGCCTGTTTCATTTTCAGAGGAACACATGAGTCCTTATGTGAAGCAAGATGACGTCATCTTCCAAGTCAACCTATGTTGGTATGTATGAAAATGTTATCAAATGGTGTGGTTTTATGATTTGGGGTGTGGGTGGATAGGTGGTCTATGAATGTGCTGGAACATACGACGTATATTGGACTACTGTGTTGTGAATGCAATTTCATATAAGAAGCCCATGTTATGAGGGCATGCTATTTCTATTCTTGGTATTCATTTTTATAAATTCATTGTATCACCTAGCGTGATTCCAACGAGTATGTGGATTTATGGTTTATTCTGGTTTCTGGATCTTGATACAAGGGATAAGGGCTAGTGTTGTGAAATCATTCTTGGAATATATGACTCACATTAAACATATCTATATATGGGGTTTATATATATATTTTCATCAGTTGATAGGTTATAAAGATCTTCTGGAAGGTGGTTCAATAGAGGTGGTGATGAAGTCCCTTTATCGGGGGAATCATGGAGGCCCGTGTGGGTCAAAATTGGGATATATGTTACGTGTTGGTGGACAGATGAGGGTTAGGATTCCTGGTAGATATTTTTTTTGGTATTCAGTTAGCAAAATTAGTTGGTTACCCTAAAGTACAAGGTTTATGTTCCTTTGGACAAATATGTTCTTTCCATGTAATGTTTTCTGGGTCTTGTGGTGGGTCTTGTGTGCTTAATATCATTGAGGTATTGGGTGGGCATGTTGGTTCTCCCTTTGTGTGTCAATTGAGGTCTACTATCACTAGGGCGTGGCTAGTAATGCGGATTCCTTGTGTTTGGGAAGTTGATTTCTTAGAGTTCTCAATGTATCATGGATGGATTTATATTTAAGGTTTGGATATAGGCCTATCACTATTAATTTAGGTTATGATTTGGTTAGTGTACTGGAAGTGTGGTTTGATTCTTATGGATTTTTATCAACACCCATTTGGGTGGTGGATGATGATTCTAGGTGTTCTAGCCTAGTTTCATTTGGGATTATCCAATGTGAGTTTATGGCTTGTTGTGAACTCGAGTATAAGAGTAATGGTATCATTATGGAGGGTATTTCACTATATGATATTGTTTGAAGTGATCATCATTTAAGTGGTGTGAGGAGTGGGGGGTTTGTTTCTATTCATACTCTTTCTTAGGTGTCAGTGTTTTTTCTTCAAATATCTATTATGTTCGGTGATTGATATTACATGAATCAAGTGGTTTGTTTATGGGAAGTGGGGTGATGATAAGCGTTATCCAATGGTGCACAATATCAAACCATTAAATGTTTAATGTCTATCATATTTGGAGAGGGATACAAAAACAATACCAACAGTCATTAGGAAATCAAGATATCACTGGTTGTGCATGTTCATTGGAGAGAGCATGGCTGGTGGATATCAACCAAGGCTTATTGGAGCATGAAACATTTTTGGTTGGGATTTTGTGATAACCACTCATCATGGGTTGTGAAAATTATGGGGAATTTAATAGATTTTCTATTGAATGTTCTGGATAAGAAAATTGGTAACTTCTCTTATACGATGATGTTGGATAATTTTTGGGCCACTATATTGGTATATGAATAGGGTATTTACCCTAAAAAATGAGTTTGTTCGAAATCTTAGACGTTTGAATTTTCAAAAAATTATTAATATTCAATTAATTAAATATTAATTTATTCATGCATTTTTATTCAGTTGTATGTTTTAGATGAATTTTTTTATTGAGATTCCATCTCCAAATCTGAGTCAATAATGGTGGTTTATCCTTAGAAAGACAAATCCTTGTGTCGAATGCTGGGCCTTGGACTATGAACCATTTCATTTATTTCTCTTTTTATTTTCCCCCTTTCCCATGTGTCTTTGTTCTTTATTTTCCCATGCATCTTCATATACAACAAATTGGATCCTCCCCTATTTTGGATCTTCCACCAAGAGATGTATAAGGAGATAATTTAGGGGGAGGGAGAAGAGGATGTCCTGCCATTAAGCACAGGTTGCGCTAGATAATCATCTAAAACTTACTGATTGCAGGTCAGAATGAATCGTTAACAATTTGTTCTATAAGTTAGTCAATTTTTTATTATTCATTTTAAATACCCATATATTAAGTTTTTTTCATTTAAAATACTTTTATTTGTTTTCTGAGATCCATTAGGGATGATCTGGGAGTTTAGGGGAGCAGTTGGGTGTTTCGATTCAGTTGGAGGGTTTTCCATTTAGAAAAACCCATGTACACAGTGTGTTTTTTTTGTGAACACATGATTTGTGTTTTAATTTTTTGGGTAAGGTGATGTTTTTGGGAATACATGTCATGTACCAGTAGTACATTCTATGTAGTGGGATTTCATGTCGTGACTAAGTACTTAACTAGACACCCCATACGAGGACACTTGGACATGTATGGTACATGAATAATGCCCATGTAGATCTCATGTAAGTTAGGAATACATTCCTTGTAATGAAACATATCTAGGTATATGGGTGGTGACCCTTTGTGGGGGTACACTCCATGTCCTGGGGGTAAACACCCTATAATTACTTGTTTTATATGCCGATTTAGGCCGAGGAACACAAACATGTTTCCATATTTGGGTACACGCTATGTACATGGTCAAAAAGCTAGCAAAAATGGGAATTTACACATCATGATCTCTACGGAACATGGATATGGATTCCATATAGGGATAAAAAATGTGTACACCAAGTTCACTCCATTTACTTTTCCTACATTGGCATTTTTATCTTTTTTTATTCCTAGAGTTATAATTTGATGTGTGAAAAGTCTGTTCCATGAATTTTTCCACATAGATAATGGAGGAGATATAATTTAATTTTTATAGCCTGTATAGATGATTTTTTATATTGTGAGAGTTCAGTAGATGGATTTCAATGTGCTTTTTTTAGAATCTTCTGGAGGGTTTGGGTTGTGATTCATATGATCATACAAATGCATGTTTTACATAATGATCTATTTGAGGTTCATTGAAATGATTCTAACAAGAGGGTTCATATTATATCCCTACTGAAATATTTGTTTCTACCTTTATTTTTGGACCAATTTTCATGGATAGTGAATTTTAGATTTAGAATCATTTTTGGTAGACTTTAACTGTTTGAGCCACTGAGATCAGTTGATACCACGTGACAGTGATTATAGATGGTTTCTATTGAGTATAAAATATAGGTTAAAGGAAATCTTTGGGATGATATTATGAAATAGATTCTAATCATGTTATCAGTTGTTTCCTTAGTCCTCTATTGAGAATAAATATATGTAATTTTGTTTGGATTGTGCTGGGAAACCCTTTTCGAGGTTTCTACATTTGAGGTGTCAATGAGGAACATTGTGAATACCTCTACTGGAAGGCCTATGATTTTTTATTCCCTTTAAGGTTTACTGTTTATCAAGGATAATTAGGAGGCCACTGATGTTTTTTTGGGTTTTTTCGGCACTTGGTGTGTCACGTGACATTGGAATATCTTTAGAAACCCCCATAAGGCAACCTAATACTTTTTTCTACTTTGGGAAATTTGAAGTTATCTCCATGTGAATTTCCCAAGAAAAAATGGGGAATCAAGGCTTTCATATGGTAGAAATCAAATTATTCTATACCCTTTGGGTCTAAGTGAGCGTCGAGTTTGGTTTGACCATAAGGAAGGTCATAAAGAGCCCTTGGAGGCTATTTTTTCATGTTGAGATCTAGGAGATAGTGTGATCTAAGATCTAGTTATTAGAGTGTTGATCGGTGCTGCGCTGCTAGATTATTTTCTTTGTTTGTGGGTTCATGTTCAAAACATCCCACATTGTAAAACCATTCGTTGTTTCTTCACAGGACCATGGCTTGATGGCGATACCCTTAAGATATATTAGATTGAGAATTTTCTATAACTTTTGATATGGTTCTCTCATCCATTGGTATGTTACATGAGATTAAATTATGGGTCTAATGGAGTATCCAGACATGTTGAACACCCAATATATATGATTGTTATCCCTGACTTGTGTGGCTTCAGACTCATGAGGTACATAAGAACTCATGGAGTTGGTTTTGGATATTATGGATATATAGCGCTCCAATGGTTGTGGATGTTTTGTTCTCAAAAATATTTATAGAACCATTGGTAATTTTGATCTGGTTCATATTAGTTACCCATTAATCTTGTAGGACCATTCACACTAACAGTATAACTTTTTGTGTTGACCTATACGTTCCTTTCACCTATTCAGATTGATTTTTTTGGAGTCCTAGAGCCTAGTGGATGTGCTATGTTCATGATGGTTCTTATGGATACACCCTAGGGATAGAAATTAGAGCATAGTTCATTTAGATATATTGTAGATACAATATATATCCATGGGATAAACCTATTGTGGTGTGGCTGGTGATCCATGGGATGTAAACCTTCTGGCGTGTTCTAATGTGGAGGTAGATTTACAACATGTTTCAAACTAGAACCAATTGGTTGAATGTTTTACTAATTATTATTTCCTTTTTTAATAATGTTTTTTATTTATTCCAATTGTTATTTGTTTTTTATATAGGTGGGTCATATGAAATGTGCATTAAATTTTTATGACCACTAGTTATAGGTCCACTGTTTGGGTTGGACTAGTATGATTTATTTCTCACCCAATATATATATTCCTAGGTGTGTTTACAAATTTGATGTATTCATTCAAGTTGGAGCATAGGCTTAAATGTGTATGGGTTCAAGGACCAGTGTTGCTGGATCAACCATATATACTAATTTAGAGACTCATGGATAGGATGGTACAACTCGAGCATCGTGGAGACTAGGTATGTTCTTTGGATCAACATTGGAAGTTGAGATAGTTGTTTTTATTTTAATGTTTTTTATTTTTTATGCATATTTGGAATAGTTACCGATTGGATATTACATGTTTTCCATGATTTGAGTTTATATTACTCCACACTACATTTCATTTTTAATAGGATTCTTTGTTTTAGTTTATTTACTCTGCATACAAGGTTGTTGATCCCTATGTATGTAATTGGTTATTTTATACTGTTATTGATCTTTGACTATATAGTATTGACTTCTCACTTCACCAGTTAGACACTCACCACTGGTCGATAGCCTTTGGAATTTACGTAGTAATTATTGAGGCCTTTTGGGGGATAGATTTGGAGATCTGTTTGGTTGACATGGGTTGATTCATTACGTAGAGGTAGTAATTCAAAGAATAAATTATTTTAGTGTCACCCCTGGAGTTGGAAGCTGGTGGATTTGGCATGATATACATATGGATTGGAAACCTAAGGTGGATGCTTAGATAGATGTCTTTTTGGTAGAAGATGACATCAATAAATAATTAGGATATAATTGTGTGGTTAAAATGTGTTTTCCATTGTTAAAAATACAATGGTTTAAAATAGTTGGGTTTGTTAGGCGAAGAGACACATTAGGGTTATAGGTCATAACCCATGCCAAATCTACTAGATGATGTTATGAACATTAAGAATGGATCATTGAATATGGTGGAAAAGGTTTTGTGAAATCCATCTGTGTGAAGTTCTAGAGGTATTTCTGGGAAATACAGTTTCAATTAAAGTAACCATAGCTTAAGAGACATGGATATTAAATCATTTTAGGTGAATATTCAACACATATTTAATGTACATTACCATGGATGGTAAGAGTTCAGTTTATTAGGAAACCTGGGAATAAAATATTCTAACTTGGTGAAATATATTCAATATTTCCACAATAATATCCCCCATTAGTACTTTTAGTTAAAACCATTCTTCATAAACTAGTACACTGAAAACATAAGACTTTGGTGAGCTCAAATTCACAGTAATGAAAATTAAATAATTACTTAAGCATAACATGAATATAAGGGTGTTAGAAGATGATCATAAAATTTTAAGATCAAACCCCAAATATAAAATATCACAATCATGAGATATGATATTAATAATGGGTGTTCATAAGATGTGAATAATATTATAATCCAGAACATGATCATTGTGATTATATCATAGGCATACGACATAATTTTTTTTTGGTAGACATATTAACATGTAATATCATTCACTATAAGTCAAGGCTAATTTACAAAAACTCACTAGGTCACATCATGGGGACTAAACCTACATGGTTGGACACACCACCACCCAAATTTGTAGTTTTTCCTTGCAATGAATTGGTTTTCCCTATCATCTCATGGTGTATTGGGTTTCCCAATCTTCCCATAGTGGATCTAGATTGACCATTTTCCCACAGTGGATCAGAAATTATCTTCATCCAATAATAGATCAAGACCATTAACTATTTTCCCCTCATTATCTCAAGATAAATAAAAATTTACCCAATGTATTGGATGGAGATATAGGTCCCACCAATCACATAATAAAATCCTACAAGCACCTTCTACAAAATAAATAAATTTTTACCATATCATTACCCATTAAAAGGAATGGGTTTCATAAAACATCATATATCAACCCATAAAATGAAATGGGTATCATAAACATGGAATCAAAATCATTACAAATGGAAAATATATAGGTATGATAATAATTTAATCAATGAAAAACAAAGAAAAGAGTAATGTTTCAAAGGAAAATAACCCAGAAAAAACAAATGGGTATCATATACACCATTCCATAAAAAAATAAACCATTAAAAAAAGAATATAAATGGGTTTCCAGGATAATTTTTCTACAAGAGAAGAAAATATGAAAAATTATTCTATCTTAGATAGAAAATAACACGGGAAGATCTTTAAAAAAATTTCATTGAAAAAAATATCATTTTTTCTTTGAAAATAAATTTGAAAATATGAAACCTTTTGAATTTTGTTTAATAAATAATAAAATTTAATAATTATGAAGGATTAATTGAAAAAAAATGTTTATTTTTTTTGTCTTAATCACATTAAATAATATTTAAAATATTTTGAAAACATTTTCTGTTAAAATAATTTGAGAGCATATAAAAAAATAATCAGAAACATTGAAATTATTATGATTGAAATTAATCATTTAAAAACATATAAAATAATATATAAAAATAATAAAAATAATTTTTTCATGAAAATGAGCTCAATAAATCATTTTAAAAACATTTTTTAAAACATTTTGAAACCTTATTTTTTTGAATAAAAATGATTCCCAACTGAAGAGAGATACAATGTCAGATTTTATTAAAAAAACTTCACAACAATATAAAGTATCAAAGAGTAGAAAATGGTACTAATACATGAATATAAATTGAATAAATAGATTAGAATAAATTTCTCATGTTTTCTTGGGAGATGGATAATAATATTTCATCAGTCGGCACATAATCATAAATAATCCTAATAAATAATGATATTATTACAATAAGCTCTTACCAATTGATAACAGTGAATCATAAAATACCATAAAATAGACCGCATAAAATCGGTATGTATATGAAAAAAATTTCTTTTATAATAATCATATAATACATCCATTTATAGTATACACACCTCATATTATAAAAACGTTTAACAGTAATTGTATCTAATGGAAAATAAAATCGAAAGGAGAAAACCCTTACCTTAAGTCTTGAAATTATTTATACACGTTAAAAACAACTATATAATAAATATAATACTATTATAAATCTAAAAAATACCCATATAATTATATCAAATATTATATATGATTTATATATGACTTTGCGTTAACATTTTATTAACAACACTATGTTGATGTTGTGTTCCATGTAAAATCCTCTTTGTTTTTTCGTATATGATTTAGATTTTAATTCTTGATAATCATACATAGATACTAATTTAATTATTTCATTATTTTTAAAATGATATAAATATTATATATATTCTGTATATTTTTATTTATAATAATATATAAAATATAGAAATATGAAATGAAATACACAGTTCATGGAGATGGTAGGTCGTAAAAATATGTGGATGTTGTCTCCATTTAATTTTCATATTGAATGAAAATAATTAAATGAGATATATTTTTATATATATTATCATTAATTTATAATTATTATTTCATATATGTCATATAATTTCACTAAACCCATACATAACACACTCTATTTAATGTTGGAAAGAATCACAATGCTTCGAAGAGGTGGTAGCCCAGACGACCACAAAAGAAGTTATTATATTTAAAAAAAATTAAAGGAATGAAGACATGTCTTATATAGTAATTATAGAAGCAAGAATAAATCATAAATATAATATATATCACATATAAATAGACATTATAATATAATTCTTATCCATGAGAGTTGGTAAAGGAAAAACAAACAACCTCATTTTATGAGGTGGTAGTTCTCAGTACACAAGAATGGTATGTTCGTTTCATATTATATGGAATTGTGTTTATGTGTGGGTTTTACCCTTATAATTAAAAAATATAAGTATATTGAGGATAACTATTTTATTATATAATTCAGGAATAATAAAAATTGAGGTGGTGGATAAAGAAAATAAAATAAAGACATTTGCACCAAAGGGATTCCTCGGATGGTTTTATGAAAAAAGAGAGAATTTTAGGATGATGGTAGTGATGTTGGTAACTTATTTGAAAATAATTTGGGTGATCTAAATGCCTTTAGATGTGTGAATAAGTGGGAGGGTTGAGTGCCTTTTTATAGTGGATGAGGGGCTCCATTCTTGTAAAATGTGGAAATAGAAATTCCACCCCCACGTTTCCAATGTCATATAGCTACAATAATGGAAAAATACTATAAAAGTGACTACATGGTTGATAGAGGAATATAAAATGAATTTAGGATAAATTTCTAGGTCATTTTTGTATATATGTTTAAAGTTTAGTCCATTCTTTACCTAATATTTTCAATTTAGTCACTATAGTGAATATTAATAAAATTTACTAATATTTTTGGTCATAAACTAAGTTTTCCCAAATATAAATTACAATTTTATCATATTAGAAATATAGATTTTTTATTAAAAATTATAATAACTGAAGCGGTAGAAATAAATTTAATTTAATCATGTAAAAGTGACGTGATGACGATTTTTTAAATAAAAAATGTCCCAAAAATTATAAATGTTTTTATATATCAATTCAATGTAAAATTGGTTATATTTTCCAAAATTGGATTAATTTATGTCTTCTTTATATATTTATACATTAATACTAAATTAAAACAAATATTATCTATATAAATAAATTAAATGAAAAAGTAGTTTTGAATTAAAATTCATTGTTTTTCACTATTTATCAAAAAATCATAGTTTTCAGAAAAATAACATAAATTTTCTGAATTTAATATTTTATATTAATATTTAAATAATGTTGTTTATTTCATCAAATAAAAAATATGAAAATGTCATAAATGTGATTTAAAATTGGTTTTCCATTAAAAGGTTGTAAAAATACCCTTTAGAATAATATATTATTGTATTCAAAAAATCAGATTTGTTTTTATCTTATACCTATAATATATATTAGAATAGTATAAAAAATATTTTTTTAATATATAAATTTTATTTCATACATTAATCAAAAGTGGTTTTTTATTGATATAATATTGTTTATAAATATAGAAAAATAGTTTTTTTAAAAGTAACGTCTTTATTTTCAAATAGTTCTTAAATACACCTATA
Organism: Viscum album; assembly: GCA_963277665.1. Lineage (NCBI taxonomy): Eukaryota > Viridiplantae > Streptophyta > Magnoliopsida > Santalales > Viscaceae > Viscum > Viscum album. Next base: position 1,976,534,330 of record OY728133.1, read on the forward strand.
CAAATTGATTACAAAAAGATTCATTTTACATACATTTGTAAATCATATTTTCACTATTTATATAATATTATTTACTAATTCAATTCTAATGGACATGTCGTAGCTATGATAATATTTTAATAAAAATATTAATTGTATATTTATTTAAGTAAAAATCAGACATGAAAATAACAAAAGCTATTATAGGGACTACATTTTTTGTGTAATATATGAAAAAATTATCCTTCGTATACCATAAGATAACATAAGTGTCATGTGTTATGAAATATTAAATATTTATTTTTTATAACAAAATTATAATATATTTATTTTTGTTACAAAAGATATATTCTGTATTTTATGAAATGAAAAATATAAAAAATATTTATGTAATTCAAAAAAATAATTCTGAAAACATCACAGTTTTACATTCTACCCTAATAAAAATGAATTTTTGCCGCAAAATTCATTGTGGTTATTAAGGATTAATACTAGAATGTTCTTTTAAATGAAACCCACATCAAAAAAATGATTACTATAACTTATATTAAAATGTAATTTTGGAACTATAATGTTTATCCAATGTAACCTATGCCTAGGTGTCCCTATAAAAGAACATGGGTTGGGAGTGAATATTGGAATTGAAGGAAATTTGTAAATAATTACGGTCTGTCACCGTGATCATTAAACACCAAAAAGAAAACTATATATGGAATGTTATGGTCCTCAAATCAATAAATCATTAATGATTTATAGGACCATCAGTTCAATAGAAACAAAGGTATTAGGATAAAACATTTTAAATATTATTTTCCTATATCTTCAAAAATTATTTTCTATCTAAGATCATATATAAATATATAGACTTCATTTTATTTCATTTCATATGCACATTCTCACCCATTGGTTGTGCCTTTCTCAACATACTCTTCACATATTACTAGAATTAATGATGTAGAATTTTTCATTCATGAATTACTAAGAGTTCATAAGATCCATAATAATAAATGTTATGAATCTTTAGTTATCATCAAAATAAAGTGGACAGAATAGGTTATCCAATATTCTTAAATCCTAATATGGTGATATAATAATTTTATCTCACATACAACATATGATGTTTATTGTAATCTTTCCATAAATTGATTACCTTATAACCCTTCCGGAAATGGATGTCCAAAACATTAGAAATAAGGTCAATAAATTACTAAAAATCAAATTATAATTTATATCATATATCTCATAAAATAGATCATGGATTTTACATACCAAACCAGTTATTACCACCATCATAAATTCTCTTGAAACATAGTAATAACTTGCATTACCACAAATCCTTCTGGAAAACATGCATGCTTTTTTATTTAAAAAATTATTGGATATATTCCTCAAATTTCATACTCCCCATACATGATGACACAAATAACTTATTCAAAAAGTCATTTATCTTTTATGAAATCATAAATAAAATCCAATTTACATATTCTTGATAATTATATTTTTTTCCATACTAAATTTTATTTTACCATCCCCACGAACACATTAAGGGTTACGTTCCCCTAATAAGAATATCAAAAATCCATTCAATTGCTTTTTTAAATTTATTCACAAGTGAATATATCCTTTTTAATCATTAATTAAAAACATATATTAAAAATACATATATATTTCATGATTTGTATAAATTATTATTTGAGTTCCAAAATATATACAGTTCAATCATCCAAATTATTTCTAAAACCATACTCTAGTTTCATCAAATTATTCCTTAACACCTCTATCCTATTATGTGATATATGAATCTTATATTAAGGTTAATAAAACTCAATATAATCATGCTTCTTACGTTTAATGTAAACAATACTGGAAGAACATCCCATCCCTTTCACATGTCGCATATAGTATCCGTATCTTCAACAAAATAACAGATACTTATACGACATTCCTAATTCTATTAATGAGATTCCTACTTCGGATAACATTTTATATAACTCCCAAACATTCCACATATAATACATTCAATTTTTTTCCATATCCTTTTAGTTACTACTATTTCATAAATCCTGAATGCAGGTATTGAGAAACACATATCATAGTATAAAACCACATAATTATAAAAACTGTTTTATAGGATGTCTAAATCATGGAAGATTATTTTTTCATCTAATATAACATATGTTTATCTTAGTTAATTCATATTTATAATCTATTTTAATCATTCATGCTGGTTCATGATTTTTTTTGAATTCCCAAATTATATCCCTCTGGAGTGTAAAACTAGTTATGCAACATTTCTAGTTGTCTTGTATTAGTTCCAGATCAAGTATATCTCAATACAATGTTTTCGAGGTTGTTACACTATTGTACATCTATTCTAGTGCCAAAAACACTTGTAGTATCAATTAACGGACATATTAATATAATGAACTCTATCTGTACTTTAACAAAAATATATGACATTTTCTTATACATTGTTTAATCCGTAGAAATATCCTTGGAGACAGAACTATATATATATATAGAAAAATAACTAAGGATATCAATAATTGTTTCTCATTAATGATTCCATAGGCAGAATAAACATTTTATTTTAAACCAACAATAATTACCAAAGATCAACATATATAGATATTACGTTAATTTAGGTGAATATTCTGCACATTACAGTAGGATATTATTGATGACCATAATTGTTTAGTGACTTTATGAACATGGAACAAAATATTTTATCTTGGTAAATGATATCCAATGAATCCCACAATGATATCCCCATTTAATAATTTAACATAAAACATTTTTCATTATGTGGGGGAAGAGAAACATAAGAAAGGGGTGAGCTCAAATACTCAATATGAGCGAATAAATGAAATATGTAATTGTGGCATGAACATAAGGGTTTGAAAATATGATAATAACATTTTCAGATCATACCATATATATATAATATTATAATCATGGGTTATGGAATATATATTTTCAATTAAAATGAATTGAATAAAAAGAAAATAAATAACATTAACCATGTAATCATATTTAGGCATAAGACATAGAATTTTTTGTAGATAAATTTACATGTAATATTATTCTATAGATGCCAATTTTCATTTCCAGAAACATATTAGAAACATCATAGGGATTACACCTACTATGAATGATACATCACCATCCTGAGTCATAGTCTATTCTATATAAGGGATAGAGTTTACTCATATTCACATAGTGGAATGGGTTTTCCCATCTTCTCGTAGTGTATCGGGTTTCCACATCTTCTCATAGTAGATAGAGTTTCTCCATTATCCAATAGTGGATCATGTTTCCCCATATTCCCATAGTGTATTATGTTTTCCCCTATTATCATAGTGGTTAATTCTCATGGACTTGTTTACCATAATTACCTCATGGTATATAAAGATTTACAAAATTTATTAGAGCAATACATTGGTACCAAAGATCACATAATAAAATCATACATATATGTTCCACAAGATAATAATCCTTTTACAAATCATGACATATAAAAAGATATGTATTTGTATAAACTTTTAATAATAACCCCTGAAATGAAATGGGTACCAAAAATATTTCATCGTATAATTACATATATAAAATATATAGGGTTCATAATAATTTCATCAAAGTATAACGCATGAAAAGAAGTAGTTTTCGAAATCATATTACCTATTGAAAAGAAATTGGTTTCATAAAAATAAATCCAAAATAACATAAACCCATAATGAAAAAATATGACCATTATTCTTGGATAATATCCCATGCATAGAATAAATTTTAATTATTATGTCATCTAATATGGAAAAAACATGGAAATATATTTTAAATTTTTTTTATTGAGTTCAAAATCCTTTCATGTTTGAAAAAAAATTTAAAACATGAATCATTTGGAAAAAAAATTTCAATTAAAATAAAATAAGATATTTATAATGTATTCTTTGAAAATTAATTGAAAACATTTTTCCTTTAAAACATAAAAAATAATAGTTACAATATTTTTAAAACATTTACTTTGAAAATACTTTGAAAACATATAAAATTGCATGGAAACATTAAAATTATTCTCTTTATAAATATACATTTTAAAACATATAATAGAACCATTGAAAACTATAATACATTAAATATATAATTTTTAATTGATAATTATCTTAAAATATCATTTTAAAATAGTGTTTTAAAACATTTGGAGGACATGGGTTTTTGAATAAAATAGATTTTTGACCGAAGAAAGAGATAATTTCCAATTTTGTTAAATACATTCTATTAAGTATATGAAGTGAAAAATCGTGGGAAAATAGTAATAATACATAAATATTACATGAATAATCAATGGATAATAAAATTAATGAGTGTTCTTCAGATATAAATCATATAATTTCATGAATATATGCATAATCATAAATAATCCCGATTAATGATAAGATTGTTTCAATAAACTCTTACCACATGGTAGATATGAATCATAAAACCGCTTCACATATAGAACATAAAATTGGTTTGTAAATATACATAAATTTAAGAATATTAATCATAAAAAACATACATGGGTATTATACCCACCACATATAAGAAATAAGTTGTGAACATTACTCATGACTCATAGAAAATAATGGTGGGATGAGAAAACCCTCGCCCGATGTTTTGAATTTATTTGAACAGTTTTAAAACTCGTATATAGTATATATTAGTTTATTATAAATATAGAGAATAATAATATTTTTATTTTTAATACCATATATTATTTGTTTATGACTTTATATTACCTATTCATTAAGAACTAGTTTTTTATGTTGCATTTTTTGTAACATCCGCTTTGTTTTTTTATTGTATGATTTGGATTGATATTATTTATCCTTGAACATATATCACGATTTAAATATTTATTAAATGTAAAAAAATATCTAAATATCATATATATATATTGTTTATTTATAATAATATAAAAAATATATAAATATGAAATTGAATACACCATTAATGGAGACGGTAGGTAGTATGTATGCATGGATACTATTTCCATTTTTTTATTGTATTAAAAGAAATAAATTATATGAAATATTTGTACATGAATATATATAAATATATTTAATATAATAAAATAATTATTATTATTTAATATATATAATATATTTTCACAAAAACTATCTTTATTACATTCAATTTAATATTTTAGTGAAGCAAAATGCTTTGATGAGGTGTTACCCACACTTCCACAAATGATGTCATTGTATAAACAAAAATATAAATCTTGAAGGCATGATTTATATTATAATTACCTAAGAAAAAATAAATCATAAATATTATAAATTTAATATATAAATTAATTTTACATCATAATTTTGTTCCATGATTGTTTGTTAAACACAAATAAAGAGCATCATTTCATGTGGTGGTAGTTATACGCATACAAGAATGGTATGTTTGTTAATCGTTTAATGGAATTATGTGTATGTGTAGGTTGAACACGTATACAAAATAAATTTCACTATACTTCTTATAATAATATTATTATATAATCTTTTAATTGGAATAATATAGGTGGTGTAGAATGAAAATAAAAAAAAAGAGTTCGAGGAATGATGTTACCACATATCTGGGTAACTCTTTTTATTTTACAAAAAAGCTCTAATTTGAATGCATGTATTACAAAATCAAGGATTATATAATTAATTGAGGGATATTGGTAGGTTATTTATAGTATAAAAAGGTTTATTTAATTATATTTATTAGATTGAATCAGTGGTATGGTTGATGGATTTTTTATAATGGGGAGGGAGTGGCATTTTAACTAATTTTTTAAAACGAAATTAAAACAACATTATCCCCATGTAATGTGGATCAATTAGTGGTAAATATATTTTAAGGGTATTATATAATATAAATATGAACATAAAATGTATTTTTGAAAATTTTACTGGTCATTACGAGACTTGTGATTACGATTTAGTCTTTTGTTAATTTAATTTTTATCTTAATAAATGTAATTACATAAAATTAATTTCAATAATATTTTATAAAAATTAATATGATCTTATTATAGATTATAAATTATTATTAATATTATAAATATTGATTTTTTTTCAAATTCTAATAAATGGACTCTCATAAACAAATTTAATGTTAATCCCACAAATGGGACAAGACGACGAGTTTTTAATGCAAAAAGGTCAAAATGTTTGATACGTTTTTATATATAATTTCTATGTGAAAATTCTAGAAATGACCTATATTTGATTAAAATATTAAGAATTGATCTAATTATAATTTAAAACAAAATTAAAAAATAAGTTATCTATATAAATATGTTAGATGAAAAAGTTGTTTTGAATTAAAATTCAGTAATTTTCACTATTCAACAATAAATGAATCTTCTCAAAAAAATAACAAAAATTTACCCAAATTATATTTTGATATTCCTATTTCAAAAATTATGTTTATTATTTTCTATAAAAATTATAAAAGTGAAAAATCAGGAATTAAAATGGGTTCTCGATTAAAATGATGCAAAATTACCCTTGGAAAAATAAACATCATTTTATTTGTAAAATAGGATTTATTATTACCATAAAACTATAAAAAATTTAATGAGTATACAAAATTTTATTGGATATATAATTTTTTTTGAAAACATAAATCAAATTATTTTTTTTGGTAAAATTGTGTTTGTACATAGAAAATAGTTAATATAGAAAAGTAATTTTTCTATTCTCAAATATTTCATACATTCACTTATACAAATTTATAACCAAAGGATTCATTTTATCGAAATTTTTACATAATATTTTCACAATTTATTAAATCTGATTAATTACTCTGATTCCAAAAACTTGTTAGTAGATCTTATAATATTTTAAAAATAATATTAATAGTATATTGTTCTTCAGTAATACTTGATCGTGTGTGCAACACAATATATCAATGGGACTTGATATTGTGTGTAATTAATGAAAAAATAGTGTTTTGAGTACCTAAATATTATATATATGTTTCATTTAGTTTACAATTCACTTGGTTTTTAATATAATTTAACCCAAACATAATGATTTCAAATAACAAAATATATATTCAGTATTTTTTGAAATGCCCAACATCAAAATGTAATTTGAAAAAAAATTCACAAAATATTATGGTGTTATATGAATGGATGGTCATAATTTGTTATAAAATTATTGGATAAAATAGTCCTTTTAGGTAGAAAAATAAAATCACTTTGAGTTAGAGACAAGGATACTCCTATTGTGGGGAGCCTTGACATAGTTGAATATGAAATGAACACTTCTGTGAGAAGGGTTGTGGGATTGTGTAATACATTCCATTTAATGATCATGGATAATATTTAAGACCATTGTGTGGTGTAACTGATATACATTGGTTTCATGTTTAATTAATAATGCTTATTTGACATAGTGATGGATAGAGACCAAATCAAGGCTTTAGGCTCAGGAAAAAATCGGTGTGTTTTGAGAGGGAGTCGAATAATGGGAACATTGGTAGTTGGTTTAAGGAATTTTCATGGTGATTTTAGTTATTTAATAAACAAGATAAATTTATTCAATGTCAGTACACACTTCGGTAAGGATTACTAATCAATTTAAAGATTTTTATAAGGCCTAAGTTATCATAATCGGTGGTTCCTTGCAAAATTCTATGCTTAGGCCATCTACCTTTTTAGGTAGTCAGATGGAAATGTACCAATTAGAGTATCTATATGATCCTAAATTAATTATATTTTAATCACAACAATCTAATAATTTTGAATAAGAAAGTGGTGTTTAAAAATTTTCCAAAGCTTTCTGTAAAAGTTAGTGTGATGGGGTTAAGTATAGCTGTGAAAGAATTTTTGGTTCATCATAGAACTAGGAACATTGATTTGGTATTGAATTTTATCCCATGTATAGAGTTGATCAATAATGATGGTACTAAACCAAACTAAGCATGTAATTTTATTTATTGAATCTTTTTTTGAATGTAGATTCTCATATTTGGGAACACTAAAGTGCTTTAGGAATAATCAGTTGCAGACACCATGAAATGTTGAGTTAGAATGATTTGATGATACTGGCATCGTTTTTCCAATAATACTGAAATTTTGGTTTACCTCTTAATATACTTTCATAATGATACATATTAGAAGTGTTATGGTTGTTAATGAACGAGAATGAAATTGTGGGAATGATTTGGTTCTCTAGGACAGAATGTACAGAACTCTCTGTATGTGATGATCAATTAAGTTTGAGAGTCAGGACGTTGTTGCAACCAAAACATCTTAAGGATGAGAATTTATGTTGTGGATAGATTATAATTTCCCTTGAAGTCAGTGCTTTTTAATATTAGTAGATGTATTAACATTTAATATAATGGATGGAACATTAAGAATACTTATTGTTAAGTTGATTTGCTTCTTGTTTAGGAACCTTTAAGATGTAATTTTGGACTTTAACGGTTTCATGGGGGGATACTCAGAGCATATAATTTTAGTAGAATAGACCTAAACCTACCAAGTAATCTTCAGTGTGCATCGACTAGTTAATCGGGTGGTCAATAAAGCCACAATAGGGAAGGACCTGTCAGGTGGTTGATGGGCCACCAGTTAGCCGATGGGGAATACACGGAGGATGTTTATGAGTGGTGTTTTAATATTTTGGTCACTGTGTCCCCATCAGTATCAACTACCCTTTTCATATTTTTTAGGTCAAATTAACTATTTACTCCTCTCTATATCCCTACAAGAGTATCCATTGATCCAAGAAGTATGTAGATTCAAAAAGAGTTGTGAATATAGATGAGATCCCTTAATTCTACATCAATCTTTCCATTTTTCATCCTCTAGCGTTGGTAGATTTCTATGATATTTTCCATGTATATATGATCCCTTATTTATTTTGTTTCCTTCACAATCCCTTAATTCATAAATTCAACTTGGATTCCATTTCTATTGACGATATCCTTCAATGATTAATCATTTTATATATCCATATTTAAGAATTAGAATAAAATTCCAATGGATCTTCATAGAATTGATTTAGAATTACATGGATTTGGATTAAAATATTAAAAAGATATTCCATGATAGTGAATGAAATATTTTTATGATGGTTTTATTGGATTTATTTCCCCATTTTGAACTCTTCTATGTTTTTTGGTCATTTTGAATTGAATCAAACATTGAAACATGGTATTTAGTTTGGAGTTTACTCAACTCAAAACTAGGAGTGTGTTAGGTGTGGCTAAAACTCATTTGGATGATTCTCTTACTATAATACATATCATGGTTCTATTAATATATATTTTTTAATTTAATGCTATTAAATTTTCCATTGACTCATTTCAATAATATTTGAATGTTTTACCAAAATTCTGTTAGAGGTTTTATACAACCCACCAGGGGTGGTTGGTCATGGTTATTGCCAAGAAGTGTTTTCAAATAATTACTTTATCATTTATTCCTATCTCATGTGAATATGTGTCTCCTTATAAGAATTTTTTTAAATATAATTAATTTATAATTAACTTGTTTGTAATTCTAAGGATTGAGAATGAATCTCTTGGTGATCGATGTAGGATGAATGGAATTGTATGACTTATAAAATGCAACTATTCTTTTCTTTGTTGGGTATTGAATCTGTTTGGAGGTAGGCAGTGCACTGTACATGACACTATGATATTTGGTATTGTTTACTGGACCATGATATGAGGTTCAACACATTGTGTGAATAACCCTTACGTCATGACAATGATGTGAATAAAATGTAAGACATTTTAATTGATTGATATAATCATATAAAATGTGTGACCTAGATCCATGTTAAATTAGTTAATGAATTAATTCTCACTTGTAATAAAATTAACATACCTAGTAAACATACATTTTTCTAAGGGACATGTTAGACAATTGTGTGATGGTTTTTTATTAGATAATGGATACGTCTTGATCACAAATTTCTTCCTTTGACAATATGGACCCATTTCTATGTGTTTGTACATGTCCCATTTGAATAATATTTCATATTGATCAAATTTGGTTGTGTATCCTATAAAACTATTTTTTATATTTACTCATTAAAAATTATATTATGTTTGTGATAATTTCTTACTATGTTTTTGTATTGATATGTCATATTGTATATATGTTTTCATGTTTTTTATCCCTTTCTTCAATAGTTATTACAAGTTGTTCCATATAGACTATCCCCATATGTGTAGTATGTGTGATTTATTAATGGGAAGGTATAAAATCTATCTCTTCTAGTAGGACATGTCATAAATTATTTGTGAACTATACCATTGATTAAGGGGATCTGTCAGACATGGATAGTGAAAATTATTTCTAGCATGTAGGTGAAGAAGGTAGAAATAGGGTTTATAGTGGCTCATTAGAAGTCAAACCACTTGATATATTGGTGTTATTATTTATTTGTACATCAATTACTATATATTATACTTCTAGAGTTTATTTATTTCATGTTTACTTTATAATAATCTTATAACATACACATACACATCATTTACCATTTACGTACTGGACCACATTAGTGGTTCCCAACTGAGTTGTACTCTCAACTTGCTATGGTGGACATGAAGCATAGCTACTCGAGTATCCCTAACTTATTAAACATACAAGTTGGGATTAGGATCATGATTTATTATATACTGGGAAAAATCAAAATGATTCCAATTTTAAGGATGTAACATGGTTTGGAGTTTGGTGAAGAGTGTAACAACCCAGTGTTTTATCAATGGAATTACCTAATTATAATTATGACTTATTGTATAATAACATTCAGAAACACAATGAAATATCCTCATACTAAATAATATGGTACCTTTAAATATAATTTTCCACTTCTATGTCTTGAATTTCAATAATATGACACGCACGGTTTTGATCAGTAAGATGTTTGTAGTCTGATAAGACAAACTTAATTTTGGGTGAATAGTAACCAACCCTTATTAATAGTAAAACGAACCATATGAATAGTAAATCGAGCCAACTTATATTAACATCACCCTTCAATTTATAAACAAAATTAAGGCATATTTTATGTGATAATATGACTATAGTAAAAGTATTGGTATTTTTTTAAGTCATTAATAATTAATGAAAACTAATTAATTAATTTAAAATGAATTGTTTTTTCCTAAAAGGATTTCATATATTAACAATTTTATGTCTGTTGGATTTATGATAAACATTATATGGACTTCTGAAATCATTGAAAGAATTATAAAATCAATTATAGTTTTAAAATCTATAATTTTCAAATAAATTTTTATTTTAATTAAAAATTAAATGATTCATAATATTTAAATTATTTTTGAAAATTTGATTTCATTTTTTTGGATTCTATACATTAACAAATGGGTACGTGAATTTTTTGTTCATTTCTAGAATACATCAATTTTTGCTGAATAGTGAAACACAGCAATTTGATGTATGTATTTATTAAGGGTTGAACATACTATTATTGGAATCACTGCTAATGTAAGAACCATTGGTTTTAACTAACATGCACATATTAATATTTTTTTATTGAATAGAAACTATTTCTTATTTTAGGTAATAATAATAAATGAATGATTAATATATTATAAAAACCCTCTCTCCCTCCAATATAAAAACCACCCAAACTCCCCTCTTATCTTCACTATATCAATCCTTATTCCTTGCAAAAATTATGCTCAAATATCTCCCCAAGATCCACCCAAATCCATCATCTATTTGACTTATCAAAATTCCAATTCCTCTCCTCTTAAGAGGCTCTCAAGGAAGATTAATTCAAGTGGTAAATTTCCCATTTCAATTATTTTACTTTATTTTCATGTTCCATTCTTTTACATTCTATAATTACCAATTATCTTCCAACTGTTATGAAAAATATAATACCATAAATATACTAGAATATTTTTATGATAAGGGAATAAGTTATTATTATCTCTCCTTTACCCCTCTTTTATAATAGTAGTAAAAACGCCATTAAATAAGTATTAATCAACCACTTTTAAGGATTATTGGTTTTACATTTCTATTACCATATTAAAATATGATAATGAAACAATTATTACTGTTGAATAAAACATTAAAATGTTTATTATTTCTCAGCTGTTCTTCTAGAATATATTTGTACGCTTGGTTTTGATTTTTAAAATAATATTTATTTTTTGTGAAAAAACCATCCATTTAACACAAAAGGTTATCACCAATGTTTTATATAATGATTTATTTTCCCTAAAAGTAACAAAATGTAATTTAAAATCATGTAATATTATTGATAATCATTATTAAAATACACCAAAAATTCTATAAAACCATTATCATTTTATGTGATTATCTGTTCATGTATATTAGTAAAATGATCATGAAACAAATGCACCCAAATAATGAAATTGAGCCTCTCAACACATCAAAAAGGCCATAAATAAACCTAGTAAGGATATAATAAATAAATTACGTGAATAAGAGGTTCTATAAATATTAATTACTAAATTTAATATGGTTATCCTTGACATTAAGATCAAGTGAACGACAGCATCAGACTTAAGGTAATGGATTCTACCAGAACCTCTATTATTCTTTCGGGTTATTCAAACTCTCTCTTTACCCAAATGAAATTTCAATTTATTTTTATGTACATATTTTGAATTTTGTTTCCATATTCCATACTAATTTATCAATATACTATTATCCATATCTTTTGGTTATATACACATTTTTAAATGATGCCTCACTAAATTCTTCCTGATAAACAATTCAAATTTAAATTAAATTCCTGAATTCTAACTCAATATCAAGAGAACTATATAATATATTTTAATAATTAGTTATTTTTATAAATCCACTAATTTTATTAGGAAAAAATTATTGGTTCCCTTCTAATTTTATAAAAAATATTATTCCTTTTTCTATTTTAATGGCTCTTACATATTTTCCATAAAAGCTCATTAACACGGTTTAATGCTAAAATTTATTAAATAATCATCTTATATTTTGTAACTTATATTTTAAAAAACAAAACATGATATATGAATATTTTAGCTTATGAATGTCCACATATTATTTAATTAATTTCTTTCAGGGACACTTGTTTGGTACACCCATTTATTATTCTTTATGACATGTTTATGTTACCCATTTCATTTTATGGATACCCATATATTTATGTATGACTAATAATGCATGGATATTTATGTGGAAATAATATTTATGAAAAAATTAATATGGGTGAACCCAAATAGAATTCAAATTCATTGTGTAATTTTGAGTTTCATGAGACGTTTTGTGCAATATTCTTGGTGGTTAGCCTTGAGTCAAGCTACAATGTGCAACGATGTTGGTAGTTAATGTTGACTTGTAATCTTCTATGCGCAATGAGACTTATCTCATGCTAAAGGAATTTTTATGTTACATATACATTAATATGACTCCATTTTTATATTATTCAATGTTTATATGTTAAGATTATATATATTCAATTATTATTTTTATATCATTATGTCATGCTTCCTAACAAATGTGCTAAATATTACTTCTTATGATTATTCACATACTAGGATTTTTATCACACACCTTTTTTCATGTTATCCCCTGGTTATCCTACGACGATGTATGAGCACAATTTTAGTTAGCAACTCTATATGATTATTAAATAAACTATTGTTTTATGTTTACATTTTTACATACATTGTCTTCAAAGACACTACACTACATGATCCTTAGAATTTTTTCTGATTTATAATTATACCTAAAATCATGTAATGATTTTTTTGAAATGCTTGGGTCACTATATTTATTATTAGAGGAAATGTATTTTTATTTTTTGTGATTAGGAGTAGAGGAATTTAGTTGGAACCTTAATGATGAGACTAAGTATAAGAAAGAATCCTTAGATTTTGGTAAGTATAGATTATGTGGTTTATCAAGAAAATAAATCCATTTCTTGTGAAAAACATTCAGAGGTGGCTCTTACATAGATGTAACTACAATTAATAATCCAAAATACTACTTTGAGCTTGACTTGAATGAGAACTAGTGAACAACAATGAGCCTTATTTCACTCTTGGTTTGAACATCTCGATTGAAATGCATTGGTAAATTCATAAGCTTGGTACATACCATTATTATGGTATAGAATCTGATAAGAAAAAATATTATGAAAAAAGAGCATGGATAACAAAGATTTAATCCTAAGTAATCACATGTTAGGATATATATATTTCATTTAAGAGTTTATCCTTTTATGTTTAATGATTTTTTTTCTTATTAGTTTATTATTCAAGCCCCCAAATTGTATGTTCTGTTTCCATGTTAATAGAGGAAAAAAGATAAACAGATCCCAACAATAAATGTGATATGGAATGTGATTATTTTTCAAATTATATGCAAAATATGATGAGAAAAGGTGATCAAAATGTCCGGATAGTAATTTATCAGTGAGCTAAAGTTATGAATAATAACATGAAATATGTGTAATGACCTAATCATTCAAGGAAAGAGGAATTTGAAATTGAGTCCTTCACGTAGAAAAGGTCTTTCATATTTAGTGGGTCATCTAATCCCATCCTCATGGAATAGTGTATTAACTACTTTGAAAAGATATTTATTGTCCTCCAATTCATAGCTGAAGATAAAGTATTTCTGGAAATCTACCATTTTTATGGGGAAGTGGATGACTGTAGGACACTGATCAAGAATACAATGTCGCAAGAGGAAATTGATTCTATTGATTGGGAGGAATTCTAGAAAATTATTTTCAATAAATATTTTCCCCAAACCCTCCAACTCAAGATGTAAAGGGAGTTCCCTGAACTCAAGAAGAAGGAAGTTGAGTCCATTATAACATATAAATAAAACACCACTAGGATGGAAGAAATACTCCATCAACTTTGTCAAGAACATTGAAATTAAGTTGGATTGCTTCCTTAGTGAAATAAATATGAGTCTATGAAAATAATTGGTGATTAGAGACTTCGGTGATTATGAAGAGATTTTCTATTATTCCCTCAAGGTTGAACTGGAGATCAGAGACTCCCAGTGGTCTTGTAGACCAGATGAAAATAAGAGTAAAATAGAGTCTAATATGGGTGGTTCTGAAGATAAATCTCATCATGTATAGAATATAAAAAACCCCATGTGTTAAAATTGTGAGAAGAACCATCTTGAGGACTATCTAGTGGGAACCATAAATTGCATCAAATGTGGAATGATGGGAAATCTAAAAAATAACTCTTGAAGGTATATGAAGGGGAATATACATAACAACACTCAACCTATAGTGTAGTGTTACAACTATATGGATCATGGGCATCATGTGAAAAATTACCTTAAGCCTAGGGTTGTCCAAGGTAATCAATAACAACCTTTGTGGAAACAAGGATGGACTTATCTTATCACTACTACTAAGTTGGAGTAGAAAAAAAATGTGGTGATAGGTATGCTAGTTATTCATTCAATAATTAAAAATGTACTATTTGATTATGGTTCATCCTATTCATTCATTTCTTGAATGTTTAGTCGATCAATTCAAACACCACCTTAAAAATATGGATGATAATTTATATAAGAGAACAGAAAATGGGGAAATTATTGTGTCCAATGTTTTTAACACCAACCTTGTAAATATTGGTGGACTTAACCTCCCATCAAATAATTTCATACATCCTTTAGTGGATTTCAGTGTTATCTTGGGAATGGATTGGCTATATGTAATTCCACAAACATAATTATAACTGTACTAATAATATTTTTAGTTATTGTTTTTATTATTATTGTTTAAATATAAATTATTTTGTTTTATTTTAAACACACTAAGGACAAATATAGGTATTTTATTCAATGAAACAAAAATTTATTACATTTTTACAAGAGATTAAATATTATCAATAAAAAACATCACATGACATAGTATAAAAAACAAAATACTACTAATCATGACAATAAGGCCGACAATGTAAATGAAATACCTTGGATCGGTTGTAATAAAAAATGTTTGGAAAGTCATATATCAAAAATTTTAATAATAAAATAAATATAATTCACCAATGTTTTAAAGCGAGAAATGAGATTTTCTCTTTTTAATACCTAGAAAAAGTATAATTTTTTGACCATTGGATGTTTTAAAAAACATAAAATGAATTTAAAATCATGTTTGATAATAATGTAATTAATGACATGCGGTGTTGTATTTATTATTTGGCAAAATTAAATTTTGTCTTAAGATAATATACTAGATGAAAGAAGTAGTTTTATTCATTATTATATATATATATATGTATGTATATATTTTTCATGAATTTTAAATTCTCAAAATCATGATAATGATTTAATTAATTTCTAATACTTTTAGAAATAACAAATATGAATATATATATATATATATGAAATTATAAATTATTAGATTTAAATATAATGTTATAAAATTATTACTATTTTAGATATAGGAATTATATTTTAAAATTATACATGATAGTTGATATTATTATTTTAAAAATTATATGTTTAAATATTAAAAAAAGGAATTATTTTGTAAAAAAAGAATTATTAATACTTATATAATATTAATTTTAATATATATAATATTCATAATAAGGTTTATTTTTTATATTTTTAATAATTTTATTAATAAAATGAATATTATTTTTATAATGATTGATATTAAAATTATTTTCATTAAGATATTAAAATTACATTTTGTTTTAAAATTAATCTTATTATACAAATATAATGTAAACCGCGGTATAGTTTATATGAAATAAATTATTAATATAATCATATTGATTTAGTAATAATTAAAAATTGAATTAAAAAAAGAAAATAAACTTTGCAGGAGGGTGGAGGTCTGTGAAATTGCAGAAGAGGAGAGGTTCATGCTAGGGTTTCAAGGGAGGTAGGAACGTCCACATAAGAGCATGAAACATTGGTATGGGGAGCACCATCACCAAAGAAGAGAAGGTCGACCGTTGAGGGACTATTGGCATTCAACCTCAAGAGTCATGCCAGAGGGATTCAAAGCTGATAAGATCATAGTGGTGGGATTCATTAATGACTAGATGGTTCGGGTTGTTTTAGTTTGAATAGATGTTTGACCATCAGACTGAGAAATAATAAATAAGATAAGTGTCATGTTGTCAATGAGGTTTAATTACGATTAGGGTAGTGGTAATTCACCTTCGAGTAAGGCATTATTCTATTACAATGTTTTAGTGTCGAACCTATTTTCTTTGATGGTTGTTGTGTTTTATATTTTATATTTTGATCATTGTAATGTTATATTCATCATTCAAAAGCTATCTATTTTTATTCTTTGTTGAATTAAACTATTATTTACTTTTGGATTGTAAACATAAATCCATCTTATTTTTTTCATCTAGTTGAGATTTTTTCAAATAAAATACTATGTTACTTTTTTTATTTTTTGTATTGTACCATTTTGTGGTGGTTTAAATTTTCTTCTCTAGAATGTCTATATTTTGTTAATCATCTTTCTCAGTAAGCTATTTGGTGCCACTATATGCACAGTGGTGGCCGTTGATATAATATACATCATTCCGTATCTGAAATAATAGTTCCAAATTAGGGGTTTAGACAAAGTATCTTTTACACTATCATTCTCATTTATTCATCTGAACTCAAACCTGTGCAAAGTTCATTTAGAGTAATTGGAGATTTTATATTTTATTAATCATATTTTATTTATTTTTATGTTTTAATTTTATTTTTTGAGGAATATTATGACATTAATGTGTTTTTCAAGCTATAGTTTCTCAATTTAAAAAGATATTACCTATCTATTTGTTATTATATTAAAAATTATTTTCGGTAATTGAGGTTTATATTATTTAAAACATGTCATTTTTTATATAATATAATATTTTCATGGATACACAATTTATATACATGTATGCAGGTAATTTTTATGTTTATATGTCTATGTTATACTTTATACATTTTACGTTTAAATCATGTAAGATTTTTTTTAGATTATTATCTAATATGTTGAACAAGTTATGGTAACCAAACAAGTAAACTTATATTATTTTATCCAAAATATAGGCAATATAATTTTCAGGTTTTATTTTTTCATGTTTAAATATATAAAAATATATATATCTTCATGTTTTATGTACTTCAACACTTATTTACTAGTGTTGTTTAATTGTAAGCTAGTTCATTTAAATTGCAGAGGTAATTACTATTTAAAAAACATATAATGGGATTTCATTGATGATGTAACCCACTTAATCCCATTATATATTTATGTTTTATCATATATTGATGTACACATATGAGAAAATGATGATTATCTATCTTAAAATGTTGTCATGATAGTTTTGTGTGTGATATATAAATAATTAATGTACTATAATATTATATAATGTGAATGATAAATTATTGTTTCTATGCAAAAAGGTTATATTTTAATGTCATCAACTTATGAATATAATTAATTACGAAATTTTATGATCAATGTATTTACTTAACATACACTTTTTACAAAATATATTACAAGAATTAATAAATGGGATTTTGTTGTACAAGGAATTTAAATGTTATTAACAGTTCATGTAATGTAAACTGACATGAGTTATGGTAATATCAAAACTCACTATTTATTTTCAAGAAAAAATCATATGTATACGTACACACATGTGTCATCCTCACACCAAGGTTTAATCATTTATATGTAAGTTTGTTTATATTTTTATATAATATAATGTAACATGTAGTTTCATTAAACCTCTAATTATTTACTAAGGATGCCGAAATCCACGTATGATTTCTAAACCCTTATTCCCCTCATGTATATATATATATATATATATATTAAATTTGACTATATATTAACTCTAAAAATGGATATTTTCATTTATACGTTTTTCAAAAACATGAATTTATTCCACAATGATGAATTCAGTGACACGTGTAATTGTATATTCATATATGTAATGTTTTTTATTTATTATATATATATATACAACAAGGGTTTGGAATTATATAGTAATTTCCAATACTAATGGTTTCTAAAGAATATCTATTTATAATCTATAGAAATTTTTTAAAAATATATATACAAATTTATGCATATGTATATATACATAAATTTTACTATCTATTTGTTGAATTATTATATATTTAGAAATATAAGAGATTGAGTTTACCAAATAACTTTATGCCACAAATATATACACAAATATGAATATATATATATATATTTTATATAAGGATGAAATGTTCATGTTTATATTTTATATTTTAATTTATTCTCCAGGTTTTAGAAAAATGTGAAAAACATGTTTTCATGTTATTTTAATATTAATGATGTCTCATATGGGAAATATATTTTCTATATTTGAAGCCCAACATCAAAACAAATCCAGTTATATTGATCTCGTGGTTTAAAATTAATTTTATGTTATACTTCTAATATTATCAAGAACAAGGATTCCTTCAAGAATTTAAATAATAATTTTATGTGAAAATATATATTGAGAGAAGGTATGAATTTATTTCAGTATACTATTTTTTACAAAAAAGGAAATTATTTCAAGTATGGGATAATCTTCTTATGAGATTTTATGGATAATGAATTAAAATTTTCAAAGTAGTAGAGGACACATTAGATTTTTTAAAGATTATGTACCTCAAGAATTCATCAATTAATTTATATTCATCTATTATTAAGACTTAAATAAATCAAAGTAGTTTGGGAAAATATGATACAGAGAAATATTTTTATTATAAATATGAGGAATGCATTGGAATTATTATGTGATGGGGGGGCCTTCTATAGCCTCTCAATGCATTGGTTTTTCTCACGAACCAAAATATCGTCTTGGTACAAAGCCTTGAAAAAATAGTAATTTATGATCATGGCATGGTTCCTTGAAAGTATGATAATTTATGGTAATCTAATGAGGCCTTTATGGTATGTTCATGAGGTCCCAAATTATGCATTCCATCTTTATGAATCTATTATGTAAAATTCCATGTTGTTATTTGACCAGAAGAATATAATTGGTTACTGATCATTCCCTTATGAACATGTATTAATCTATTTCAAAATTTCAAATTCACATGGTAACATATTTTATATTTAATTATATACTTATATAAATAAAAATATATTTGAAAGGATTAATAAATGGTTTGTAAAATATCTATTATTTCATGGATTTTATTTACGGATTGAATTTTAAATGAAATCATTGTTTATGAAAATCCTGAAAAAATAATATTTCATGTGTAAATTAGTATCTACTACCCAAGAATGTGATATATAATTATATATGTACATTATCTAGATTATAAGTGAAATCTCATGAATTTTTGATCAACTGTGGGCATATTTTATAATGGATTTTGTTTGTAACTTTTAAAAACTAATAGAAATTCTTGAGCCTGAGTTCCATAAAAATGATTTTTGTATCTATCAAAAAATGATGATGACATGCTATGATAGACATTATTTTATTTTAAATAATGTGTTTTAATAATGTTTTTTTTATTTTAAAGGAATTTATTTATTAGTTTTTAGAACCCCTTACTGGGCATTTTAAATAAAGATCCGACGAACTGTAATTAATTATACAGGTTTAGAAAACATGTTGTGTTAAAACTCTATTGTAGAATCCATATTATGAAGAATATTGGTTTTCAATTTTTTTTTGAAATGTATGTCAGGTATCTAATTTTCCAGAACCTAGACTAGTAAAGGACTTATGTTGTTTTTAATACAGTTTATTTATTCAAGATACTTTTTATTAAAAAAATTAGATAGCATTTTTAAGGGTTGTGTTTGGTTTCTCATGCTCGGTTCCATACAGTTGGTATCACATGAATGGTTTAGTTAATATTAGAAAATTAGAATGAAACTACAGACTTCAGTATGTATTCCTAGACAAAATACCTTTGTTAATTATTTTTAGATAGATAGAGATAATTCACCAAACAACCCATTAGCATATTCTCAAAATCTAAATGAGGCTATAGTTTTCAAATCCTACTCAAAAGAATACAACCCTTTTACAAACCTACATTTATCATGTAAACATGTCTACCACCTCAAACAACCATCATATTTTTATAGGGACCCCATTATGTTAATTTCTTCATGTAAAGTGGCCCAATTTCCATCTACAAATGTAATTGGAAATATTACGAAGTCATCCTTAAATGCATTACGTTTTTTTGAGAGCTACCAATACCTATGGGATTTCCTTGATTTTGTAAAAGGGGGTGACCATCATATAACACAAATGTTCTAGATCATAAACTATAGTATGTATGTGAGAATTTAGGATATCAGTCCTTTTAAAAATGATGTTGTGAGACTGGTTTATAGGGATTGTGTCCACTACAATAAATCCTGTTGAGTCAATAAGGTTTTCCTTATGAAATTTTCATTCCATCTTGTTTTGAAAATCACAAATACCCTATACCTAAGTAAATCTATGTTTTTCTTCTATAAAGAAAACTTCCTTCCTTATGGAAATTTACCCTAACCTAAATTTTTTTTATATATAGCAATATTTTTTCTTACGTATGAATATCGGATTCATACCCAATACCTCAGAATCATATAATGCAAAGGTATGAAGCATTTTGTTTTTAGGATCCGAATTGGGGATACGAACTCTAATAAAGTTCCCCTATAAATTCTGGATGTTAACACTAATAAAGTTTCACTCCGAATTCTGGATGAGAACTGTAGTGAAGTTCCACTCCGAATTCTGGAGGCGAACTCTAACAAAGCTCAACTCCAAATTCTGGACTCCAAACTTTTATAAGTTCGAATCCGAAATTTTATAAGTTCGACTCTGAACTTTTATAAGTTCGACTTCGAACATTTATAAGTTCGAATTAGAACTTTTATAAGTTCAACTTTGATATTTTACATGTTCTACTCTGATATTTTACAAGTTCGACTCCGAACATTCATGAGTTTGACTCCAAACCTTTATAAGTTTGACTCTGAACATTATATGTTCAGATTCTGAATCCTGATGAAACCAAACACCAAATTTCCTTCGAAATTTTGACTCCAGATTCCCATAGAATTCAGGATCCAAATTCCTAAAATAGAATCCAAATATTCTTTTTATTATAGACTCCGAAATCCATTTTAGGTAGACTCAGGTCTTTTATTTGTTTACATTCCAAATTCTATTTTTTTGCATATTCTTACACTTGTTTCATTATAAAACGATGTCATGCATTCAGTTATACACGTTTTCTTATAAAATTAAGTTTTCCATTCTGTTTCTAACTAACTGTTGCTTGACTGACACATGTTCTGGTCCCTCTGAATTTTAAGGAAAATATGACCATTGGAGGAGGGAGTCGATCATTCCAACCGATCCTATAAATAGGATCTCATTTGAAGGAGCTCGATATTAAAAAAACAAGTTGATAACTCTTGAGACCACATTTTGTTAAGGTGATTTCTAGTGAGAGAAGCTTTTCATGCTTTGTGCGTACTGAACTGATCATTCAGATTTCATCGTGCGACTCGGAATGTTGGTGATTACATTCGAGGGATTCTGGGGATAGGAAGACAGAGGTGCCGACTACCTTGAAGATCAAGGACTTCTTTTTTGAGGAAGAAAGAGGTCCCAACTACCATGAAGTTGAGGGCTTCTGGGGGATAGCAAGACAGAGACATTGATCTTCGTATCGAGGGCTTACCCTGGTGTGGGTAAGACAGACTTGCTTGAAAGTATAAATCAGGGGACCTTTAACCAAGGTTGTTGGATACCCTTCTCTTTGGGTTAAAAGACTTATATCTTGTAACTAGAAGTTTTACAACTTGTTTTCCACTGCATTTCATATTGTAAGGAAGGAATAAAATTCTTGTATTTCCATACAGTTGTACTATAATTCATTTAGATTATATACACTTTAAGGTAGAATCTCATATTGTAAACTTTAGTTAAGTTTCAATTTCTGGATACATATTTCAGGAACCTGTTTTCAGAATCACTTTCAAAATTCAAGCAAGTACATAGAACTAGAAGTTTCTAAATTCATACCTTGTTCCAATTCTCCAATTGGTGTTAGATGTGTTATGAATTTGATTATTTTATATTTATTAAACATAGATCTTTCCTTGTCTAAGGAAATAATTAAAAGTGTACAATTCACCCCCTCTTATATATTGAGCATCTACATAATTATTTCAATCCTACAATTGGTTTTAGTGGAGGTATCTGAAATACTTATACTCACATATAAGTTTTTCATGCTCACTTTTTTATTGTTCTTCATCCTTTCTTAGAATGTTAGTTTCATTCTGAATTTTTTAATTCTGAACTTGTTCATTCCGAACATGTTCACTCCAAACTTTGTGATTACGAACTTTTCCTACTAACATGTTTGGTTGCCAAAGCATTTCTTAGAGATGGCAGGTTTAACTGTTGGATCCATAGACAATCTAAATCCTACAAGACCACCAATCATTGATGGTAATGACTATGAGTATTGGAGAGATCGAATGAAGACATTTGTTATCAATACTGGAGTATAAAATTTCGTTATGCTTACCGGCGGATATAATATTCTTGATAAGGAAGTAAGTGATTTCACAAACCAAGAGAAGCATGATTATCAATTAAACTATAAGGTACGTAAAACTCTACTATGTTCAATTACTAGGAACATATATAGTCAAATTTCTTCATGGTAAACAGCTAACTGTATATGGAAGAAACTTGAGGTTACACATTTTGGTACATCCAATGTGATTGAGACAATAAGAGATATGCTGAGAGTATGATATAATGGTTTCAATTTTCTTTATGGATAACCCATTTCAAAAGTGAAATAGAGGTTTATGACAATCGTAAACAATCTATAATCTATGGGAGAGAAAGGTCTAGAAGATGAAACTCTTGTGGAAAAGATCATTGATATTATTCCCAATGAGTGGGAATCAAAGAGAATAATTATTGATGAGAATAGGAAGGAAACTCAAATTTCCTTAGATGAAATATTTGGAACTCTTCTCCAACATTAAACAAGAATGAAGAGAGATGATGACAACATCAAAGAAGACAAATGGAAACGGTACTGTCGCTTTTACGACAACATCAAATCATTTGAAAGCTAAGACTCTTGAGACAGTAACTAGATCCAAGTCTAAGATGGTTGTTATCCAATAAGAATCTAGTGATAGTGAGGTCTCAGAGAATGAGTTAGCAAATCTTTCTCGAAGGATGAACAAGACTGCTGTTCAGATAAATTTCCAATCCAAGTATAAGAAAAAGGAAAGGAAAGATAAGAAAGATGGAGAGGTTACTTGTTATGAATGCAAGAGAGTTGGACATATTAGACCGTATTGCCCTTTTCTCAAAAAGAAAGAAAGAAAAGAGAGACATTCTGAAAGGAACATGAAGAATTATAATAAACCCAAATCTAAGAAAGTTCTGAAAGCTAATGAAACCTGGAGTTCCAGTGGTGGTGAATCTTCAGATAAATCTTCTGATTGTGAATATTATGGACAGAAGAATCTTGGTCTTATAGCTAGATTACCTATTAACAATCATTGCTTCATGGGTATGGTACACAATTCTGAATCATTGACTAATTTTTCTTTTAAATTCTAATGATAGTAAATATTATAAGTCTTCAGATGAAGAATCCACTTCTGATGAATAAAATACCTTAACTAACTATGAATATGTTTCTAGGTTTGATGATCTTCTTGATATTGAGATTTCTAAACTCAATAAAAAACATGATAAGGAAAACTCTAGGAATACTATTCTTACTACGGAAATATTATATTTTCTTAAAGATCTTGATAAGAAAAATTCTGATTTTGAAATTATTTCAAAAATTCTTGAGGAAGTAAATTCTGAGAAGAATAAACATTTAAAATATCTAGAAAAATTAATTTCCAAGAGAAGTGTTTTCGAACCTAGCTCTATTTCTAAACCTAATGTTTTTGAAGACAAAAACATGGTTATAAAACTCATGTCTGATATTTTTTCATTAAAGAAGTGTTTATCGAACTTTACTCATGGCAAGGAAAATTTTGATAAGATATATTCACAAATACGACCTTTAAGAAAAAAATATGGATTTGGTTATACCCATTCAAAACCTACTTTTAGTAACAACTACTTTGTTCCAAAATGTACCCCATTTTGTACCAAGTTTCAATGTGGCAGTCACTGGGCAACGAATTTCTATATAAACAAAACATAATCTCTAGTTTTTTATAAAGATTACTTTTCTAAGAAGATATGGGTACCCAAAATTTTGTTATCTAAAAACCTCGGATCCAAACATGTTTGGATTCCAAAACCCTAATTATTTTCTTATTTTTAGGAAAATAAAGGATGTACCAACAAAAATACTTGGTACATGGATAGTGGATGTTCTCCGTACATGACTGGTAAGAAAACATATTTCGAAAATATTATCAAGACAAAAGGAGGAAAAGAAACTTTTAGAGATAATGCTCAGGGACAAATTTTTGGTATAGGTAATATTGTTCTTCTTGGTAAAACATTGATTTCAAATGTTTTATTTATTAAGGGTCTTAAGCACAACCTCATTAGCATAAGTCAATTATGTGATGAAGGTTACCTTGTAAATTTTATGAATGATAAATGCTTAGTAGACAATTTCAAGGAAGAGTTTAATCTCAGCCAATAGGCAAGAGAATGTTTACACACTATACTTAGAAGACCTTAGGAGCCAAAATTTGCCTTTCCTAAGTGAAATGGAAGATCATTCTTGATTATGGAATAGAAGATTAGGTCACTGTAATCTTAGGAACTTATGTAAACTCTCTAAGAAGAAACTAGATAAGGATCTACCAGATCTTAGATTCGATTCTTATAAAGTTTGTGATCCTTTTCAATATGGAAAGAAACATAAATCTAGTTTTAAATAAATCATTGAAGTCTCAACAACTAATGCATTACAGTTTGTACACATGGATCTTTTTGGTCCAACACAAACTATAAGCATTGTAGGAAAATACTATGTGTTTGTTCTAGTTGATGATTTCACTAGATTTACATGGGTCTAAATTCTAGAAAATAAATCTGAAGCTTTTTATTATTTCAAAAGTTTTAGATCCAATGATAAAAATGAGACAAATATTCCACTGAAAACTTTTCATAGTGATCATGGAGGAGAATTTCAAAATTCTATTTTTGAAACTTTTTGTAGTAGAAAAGGTATTACTCACAACTTTTCAGCACCTAGAACTCCTCATCAAAATGGTCTAGTTAAAATAAGAAATAGAATTCTTCAAGCGATAACTAGAACCATTTTGAGTGAATATTCTATATCTAGGCATTTTTGGGCTAAATCTATAAGTACTTCTTGTTATACTACAAATCGAGTTTTGATTAAAACATTTCTTAATAAAACTCCTTATGAGTTATGGAATGGTAGAATACCTAGACTTTTTTAATTCACAGTTTTTGGTTGCAAGGTATTTATCATGAATACTAAAAAAAAACTATACAAATTTGCACCAAAATATGATGAAGGGATTTTCATAGGCTACTCCACAACATCTAAGTCTTATAGAGGATTCAATGAAAACACTTGTACTGTTGAGGAAACAGTGCATGTAAAATTTGATGAATCTGATCATTTTGTTTTTAAACTATCCCAACCTACAACCTCAGATGTGTTTTCAAAAACTGATTATCAACCATTGATAGATGATCTTTCTGATAAGGAAAATGTTCAAGAAGATTCTTCTGAAACATTTACCATATAAGGATTTCTACCCTATATTGATGAACATGTTTTACAAAACCCAAACCATGTATTCCTTAAGAATAATCCTAGTGATAGTATCATTGGTGATGGAAATCAACCTGTAAGGACTAGAATTTCCTTAAGAAATGAAGTAGAACATCTAGCATTCCTTTCCCAATTAGAACCAAAAAGCATCGATGAAGCTTTAGGTGATGATGATTGGATCAAAGCCATGCAAGAAGAACTAAATGAATTTGAAAGGAATAAAGTCTAGACCTTGGTTGAAGAACAAAGGAAACTTTTGTTATTGGAGTAAAGTGGGTCTTCATAAACATGTGTGTTGAATATGGAGTCATTATAAGAAATAATGCTAGACTTGTTGCTAAAGACTATAATCAAAAAGAGCTAATAGACTATGAAGAAACCTATGATCCAGTAGCTAGACTTGAATCTATTCATATTTTACTTGCCTTTGCAACATTATTCAATTTAAAACATTATCAAATGGATGTGAAATGTGCATTCCTTAATGGTTATGTTCAAGAGGATGTTTTTGTTGAAAAAACTCTCGGCTTTGAAGATACAAAGCATCCTGATCATGTTTTTAGACTTACTAAATCTTTGTATGGCCTTAAAAAATCCCCATGAGCTTTGTATGATTGACTAACAGGATTTTTGATTCAAAAGAACTATATTAAAGGAAATTCAGATCCAACCCTTTTTATAAATAAAGATAAGAAAAATGTTTTGATTGTATAAATTTATGTTGATGACATCATATTTGGTTCAACACAGAAATCTTTAACTGATTCTTTTGCATGTTTAATGAAATCTGATTTTGAAATGAGTAAGATCAGTGAGATAAATTTTTTCCTTGGTTTTCAAATTTATCAAAAACTAGAAGGAACCTATATATCCCAACATACATATATTAAATATCTTCCTAAAAAATATGGATATGAAAATACTAAGAGTATAAGTACTTCCATCGGTACCTCAAAATCTTTAGATTTTGATGAAGCTGGGAAACCTGTAGATCAAACATATTTTAGAGGTATGATAGAAGTCTAATTTACTTAATAGCTAGTCGACCAGTCTTAATGTATTCAGTATGCTTATGTGCAAGATATCTATCCAATCTTATGAAATCTCAATTAAAGGAGGTAAAATGATTTTTTCTCTACATAAAGGGAACAATGGATCTAGGATTATTTTATACCACTAGAAATTATTTTGTTTTAAAAAGTTTTTCGGATACTGAATTGGGTGGTTGTAGAATAGATAGAAGAAATACTATCAGAACCTTTCATTTCTTATGAGATTCATTAGTTTCTTGGTCATGCACGAAGCGACAATCAGTAGCACTCTCCACTGCTGAAGTTGAATATATAGCAGCTGTAAGTAGTTGTGCTCAAGTGTTTTGGATGCAACACACACTCACAGACTATGTCTTGAGTTTTACATATACTAAAATTTTGTGATATACACAAGTTCCATTGCCCTTAGTAAAAACCCTTCACATCACTCTCGTGTAAAGCACATAGATATTAGGCACCACATTATTAGGGATCACACACTTAAAAGAGATATCATTCTTTGGTTTATCGGAACGCAAGATCAAGTTGCTGATATTTTCACCAAATCATTACAGTTCGATAGATTTGAATACATTAAACAGAAGTTAGGAATCATAACCGTAAGGTAATATTTCTTCATTAATTTCTTATTAACAATTCTCCTTACAGTAATAAACTCCTTTTCATAGAGGGAGTATATTTTTGTGCTAGTTTAACCAAAATATTCATTGACAGATATTTTTTCTTCTTTTGTAACTAAAATTTTTCGTAACAAGTTTTTGGATGTTCCTGGAATGGATATTCCCGGAATGGAAATTCTCTTAATGGAAATTTCAGAATGGAAACTCACATAATGATATTTTCACACTGGATATTTCATAATGATATTTTCGTACTGGAACTTCCGTAATGGGATTTTTGTACTGGAACTTTCATAATGATATTTGTGTACTAGGACTTTCGTATTGAGATTCTCGTAATTAATTTTCCGTAATGTTAATTTTCGTAATGAACCTTCGTAATGAAAATTTTCCATAATGTTTTTGAAGAAGAATATTACCAATTACAAACAATCTTTCTAACCAATCAGAAAGGTATTATTTCCTTACATAAAGTTTCTTAATCATATCTTGCATGCTGGTATTTTCCTGAGTTTTAAAATAATTCGGATTCTAGTTTTCCATGAATCTGAATGTTTTTCTTAAAACCTCAAAAGATGAAAGTCATGTTTTCCTTGCGGGATTTTTCTCAACCGTCAGATCAGATCAAAAAAAATTTCAACTGTTAGATGGATTTTGGATGACCAAAGGTCCCATCCATTTCCTATATAAAGGGGACCCCAAGACTCTTCCAACATTGGTTTTTCAAAGAATCCTCATCTCGGAGCCCTGCTGCTCATCTTATGACCGGTTCCGATCTTTGCAAAGCTGTTCTGAATCCTTCAGATCACTCTATTTCGAATGACTACTGAAGAAACATCTCAAGATATGTCAACTACAAATCCAATCTCAAAGTTGTTAGTCTTCAGGGAATGGATAGTGCATCTGGATTTCTACAAGTTCGATTCTTATATAACTAAGAATATCAAATTGAATGGCTGAGAAGTTGTTTGCTTGTATAAGTCAGAAAAATAGGATCCGGTTTTTATAGATTTACTGGTTGAGTTCTACGAGTCTATTTCCTTCCAGTAGGAATATGGAAGATATTTATTTTCCTTTAAGTCTTATGGTAAGACATATAAGTTATCCTACACCAAGGATTCATGCTTGGTGGGTTTATCTTACAAAGGGGAAGCTGAATTTTTCTCTCATAAGCTTCCGGATGAGCAAGGACGTTTCAACAAGGTAAAGTCATTGAAATGTCATCGACTTAAAGACACCAAGACAACTATGATTTCCCATCTCACTCGGAATAATCGTATTTTACCGTTGTGGGTGAAAGGTTTTCTCGTACCAAGAAGAGGTGACAAGGATAATCTGAAGAAGAGTGACATCTATGTCCTATATTTTCTGGTAAATCTAAGGAAGATAAATTTGATGAGTCATGTCTTGATTAAAATCAAGAATATAAAACAAGGGAACTTGAGAGCTCAAATCATTATGTACTCTGCTCTACTATCAAAGCTGATAGTTCAGTGATTAGAGTCTTTTAAAGTTGCATGCAAGTAAAAAGTTCTGAATTGTAAGCTTATGCTGGTTAGTGATAATACTTTTAAGAGGATGAAGATAGTTTTTTCTAGTGAATCCAAAGAATTCTATCCTCTATCTATGGAAGAGTCTGAGGCAGCTTAGAAAGATTCAAAAACTCCGGAACCATCTAAAAAGGCAAGGAAGAATAGAAGGCTTAAGAAAGTGGATACTAATGATGTAACTCTCAAAGCTAAGGTAACTCTATCTTCTCCCCCCAAGCCGAAGAAGCAGAAAACTTATACAGATGATGTGGCAGCCAAGTGGAGGAAGAGAAGTAAAAGAGAAAAGAAGGGGATCCACAGTTCGGATTGGACCCTACAGAGGAAAAGGACTTAAAAGAGAGAGCTGAAAATGAATTTGAATAGCAGTAAAAGGAAAAGATGTTGAAAAAGAAGTTTTATGAAGCTGATGTGGTGCAATATCTGTTAAGAGATACTGAAATAGCTTCTGAGCAAATTCCTATTCTGGAATATTTCAATGTCCAACCATCTTAACTAGAAACTCCAGGTAAGAAATATGTCACTCTGGAAAAATCCATGGAAAAAGAGGTAGTTAAAGAAGTAGAAAGACAAGCTGGTGAAGAAATAGAATAAGTGGTTGTTGAAGAAGAAGAAGAAGAAGAAGAAAGTGATGATCTTGATGAACTGATCAATCAAGTAGAAGAGTATAAATAAAGGGCTGAATCGGCAAAATTACCCACTCTGGAAAAGGAATTTGAGAAAGAATGTTGGAAGAATAATGCTGATCAAGAAGAAGAGAAGAAAATGTTCTGTATGATGAGGAATAATCTTATTAGAATAATTTTCTTGAAGAAGGGGATGAAAAGGAAAAACCAGATGATGATCTGATTGTTCAGTTGTCAGAATGTGAGAAAGTGTCTCCAGAAGAACAACCCATTCCGAAAGCTAATAAGGGGAAGAAAGATCTCATGGAGACACCTATAAAAGACGTCATCAGGAAGAAATAGGTTGGTGGTACTTATAAAAGAATGCTAGTGTAGGTTGAGGAAGAGCTATCTCCAAGAAAATTATTTGATTTAGAGTTATTTGCTCAGGGTCACGATTTTGTGGTTGAATCTCTGAAAAAGTTGGTGGACACCTTTCCGATTTTTCCAACTATATATTACAGATGAAAGATGTTGCAACAAAGTTTGAATCAAATGTTAGAATCCCTATCCATGGTAATGGATAAGTGTATAAATATTGAGGCCGACCATACAAATTTCCTTATCAACAATGATGTTCACATGAAATCTTGTAGCAAAATTACTTTATGTACAAAGAAAGTTGAAGAAGACATTGCTAACATTGAACGTTTTCAGAATGAGGTGAAAGATGCCTTTGAAATCCAGGATGCAAAGATTAAAAATCTTCAAGATGAACTGATTATTGAGCAAAGTACTCAGAATTAACAGGTCAGAGATCTGAGTGGGAAGCTTAACTCCGTAGCTCAGAACTGGAAAGGGGAAAGAGACTTTCAGATTGAGTTTGAAGTGAAGATAAAAAAGCAAGAGGAGTTAATAAAAACGCATGAATTGGCCCTGAAGTCTTAGGATGAAGCTTTGAATGTTCAAGATGAAAGGTTAAAATCCTTGGAGAGGCAAGCTGAAGAAGACAAAAGAGACGTGAAGAAGCTCAAAACTTTGTTGAGGAAGTTAATCCCAAATGAAAAGGAGGACAAATGAACTCACTCCGATATTTTGTTGAATTTTTTGTTCCTTGTAATATTTTCTAAACTATAATGAAAATTTGGTTGGTTGTATCTTGTTATGTAATAATGTTTAATGTACTTTATTTTTTTCCATTCCCTTCAATTCTTTTTGAATTTCACAAAGGGGGAGAAGGAAAGATAACTAATCCTATGGGGGAGAAGGAAAAAGAATCACTAAAATGAGGAGAAGGAAAAATTTGAAATAAAGAAGAAAAATTTCTATGTGAAGATATCCTTAAAGTAAGGGGGAGTTTTTCGCTACAATGTTTTTAATTCCCTTGATAATTAAAACTCCACTCAGGAAAATCAAAATACAATCCTTAATGTTTCAATGCCTAACGGGGAGTTATTTTTATTCACTATCATCATGAACAAAGGGAGAAAAGTTTTATTTTCAAAGTCTAATGAAATTTTTCAAAGAACTTATATTCTTTTTCGTAAGGATGTTTGTGATTTCCAAAAAGGGGATATTGTTGAGCCAATAAGGATTTCCTTATGACTTTTCCATTCCTTCTTATTTTGAAAATCACAAAAACCCTATACCTAAGTAAATCTATGTTTTAGTTCTATAAGGAAAATTTCCTTCCATAAAGAAATTTTCCATAACCTATATTTTGATTATACAGAGCAATATATTTTCTTAAGTATAAAAATCAGATTCATACCCAAAACCTCGGAATCATATAATGCTAATGTATGAAGAATTCTGTTTTTAGAATCATAAATCTGCATACAAACTCTAATAAAGTTCCACTTTGAATTTTGGATGTGAACACTAATAAAGTTTCACTCCAAATTCTGGATGAGAACATTAATGAAGTTCCACTCCGAATTATAGATACGAACTTTAACAGAGTTCAACTCCGAATTCTGGACTCCGAACTTTTATAAGATCGACTCCGAACTTTTATAAGTTCGACTCCGAACTTTTACAAGTTCGACTCCGAACATTAACATGTTCGACTCCGAACTTTTACAAGTTTGACTCCGAATATTTACAAGTTCGACTCTGAACTTTTACAAGTTAGACTCCAAACTTTCATGAGTTCGAATCTGAACCCTTATAATTTCGACTCCGAACTGTATAAGTTCAGATTCTGAATCCTGATGAAACCAGTCTCTGAATTTCATTAGAAATTTAGACTCTGGATTCCCACAGAATTCAGGTTCCTAATTTTTAAAACAGAATCCGAATATTCTTTTTATTATAGTCTCCGAATTCCTTTTTGGTTAGACTCCAAACAATTATTTTCTTATATTCTCAATTATATTTTTTCTTAGGCTTACACTTGTTTCATTATAAAACGATGTCGTGCGTTTATTTATACATGTTTTTTTATAAAATGATGTCATCCATTCTATTTCTAACTAACCATTGGTTGAGTGGCACGTGTAGAGGTCCCCCCTAATTTTATGGAATGTATGACCTTTGCACGAGGGAGCCGACCGTTCCAACCGAGCCTATACATAGGAGCTCATTTGAAAGATCTTGATAATGAAAAAAACAAGTTGATCACTCTTGAGACCACATGTTGTTAAGGATATTTCTAGAGAGATAATCTTTTCATGCTTTGTGCGTACTGAACTGCTTTCCTAGATTGCTTCGTGCGACTCCGAATGTTGGTGATTAGAATTCGAGGGCTTCCGAGGATATAAAGACAGAGGTAATGACTACCTTAATGTTCAAGGACTTCCTTACGGAGGAAGACAGAGGTTCCAAATAACTTGAAGTTGAGGGCTTGCGGGGATAAAAAGATAGAGACACTGATCACTCGTATCGAGGGATTAACCTGGTGTGGGTAAGATAGACTTTCTTGAAAGTATAAATCAAGGTACCTTTATCCATGGTTGTTGGATACCCTTCTATTTCGGTTAAAAGACTATATCATGTAACTAGTAGTTTTACTACATGTTATCCTCTACATTTCATATTGAAAGGAAGGCATAACATTATTGTATTTCCTTACACTTGTACTCTAATTCATTTAGATTCTATATGCTTTAAGGTATAATTTCATATTGTAAACTTTAGTTAAGTTTCAATTTCTAGATCCATATTTCTAGAACCTATTTTCAGATTCACTTTTCAGATTCAAGCAAGTACATAGAACTAGAAGTTTGTAACTTCATACCTTGTTCAAATTCTCCAATTGGTGTTAGATGTGTTGTGAATTTTTTTAGTTTAACTTTGTTAAAATTAGATCTTTACTTGTCAAATGAAATCATTAAAATTTTACAATTCACCCCCTCTTGTATATTGATCATATATGTCATTATTTTGATCCTACAACTCTAATATTTAATCCGCCATGCATCTCATTGGGAAAAATAATTCTATAGCTATGAGTTTAAACCTACCTGCACTATGTTTATTTGAGCCAAAGAAATTAATCTTTAAAAAAACGTGGGAATCATGTTGACTGGGAGGAATTGTCCACAATGGTGGAATTAGAGAAGGCATAAATTAATTTCCCCTAAAATTTTGTAAATTATTAATAAGTAAGATTTGATTTTGTAGGACATCATGGATGATGTTAGGAAGTCATTTTCAGGTGGGTTTGTGCGAGTACATGAATTTTGAGAGCGTAATTTTATTAAGGGGGTATAATGTAAATCCCCAAATATTATTATAACTACCATAATAATATTTTTTGGTATTGTTATTATTTTTATTTTTTGAATAGAAATTTGTGTCATTTATTTCAAATACACTAAATTCAAAGAGAATTATTTTATTCAAAGAATCCCTAATTTATTACATTGTTACAAGAGAATACAATTACTCAAGAAAACTAATCTCAAGACCTAGTACCATCAATTAATGACTACCCCTCATGAAAATAAGGTCAATGATATAATTGACATCCATTGGACCAACTGTAACAAAAATTTCATATGGAAAGCAGTATAGACAAAATTCAAAGAGTCAATGAAATATCGAGCACCATTATTTTGAGGAGAGAAATGATATTTGTTCTTTTGAATACCAGGAATGAGTATTTATATGACCTATAACACCATTGTAAAAAGGGATGTTGGACTAGTGACCGTTATGTTTTGACCTTTGGATGTATTAAGAAAACATAAGATGAATTTAAAATCATGTTTGAAATCAATGGAATTAATGACACGTGGTGCTGCAATTATTATTTTGAAAATGTAAATTTTTTAAAGAATATAATAGATGAGATAAATATTTTTATCTAATATTTAGAATACATATATATATATATATATATATATATTTTATGAATTTTCAATTCTCAAATGTATGATAATGATAAAATTATTTTATAATAATATTCAAAGTAACACACACATATATATATATATATATATATATTTATGAAATTATAAATTATTAGTTTCAAATATAATGTTATTAAATTATTACTATTTTTGCTCTATGAATTATATATTAAAAATATATATGAAAACTAATATTAAAATTTTAAAATATTGAATTTTGAAATACTAAAAATAGTCATTATTTTGAAAAAAAAAACATTTTTAAAAGATATATGCTATAATTTTTTATTTATAGAATTTTGATAATAAGGTATTTTGTTTGAATATTTTTACAAGTGTATTAATAAGAATGAATATTATTATTATAAAGTATGATATTAAAATTAATTTGTTTAAGAATTTATAATTAAATTTAGTTTTGAAATTAAATTTATTAAAAATATATAATGTTAAACCTTTTATAAAGTATATTAAAAAAATATTTTTATAATAATTATTATATGATGATAATAATAATAATAAATAAAACAAGAAAATAAATCATGATAAATGGGAGAGGTATGTGAAATCATAAAAGGGGGGAGGTCTGCCCTAAGGCTTCAAGAGAGGTAGGTGCATTAACCTAGGGGTGTACAGGTTTTGTTTGGGAAGCACTATGGTTGAGGGAGAGATGGTCGAGCCTAGAGGCACGGTTGGGGATCGACCTCAGAAGTCATGCAAGACGAATTTTAAGCCTAGTAGAACAGTGTGTTGGGGTCCATCCACGAGTGATTGTTTTAGGCTATTAAGGTTCAAGTGGAGGTTAGACCACTAGACAATGAACGAGAGAAGAAGATCAGTGTCCTTTTGTCAATGCAGTTAAATCGAGTTAAGGGTAGCATAATTTCAACATCAAGTTATGAATTTTGGTTTTTCAAATTTAAAATACCAAAACTATTAGATGTAATGTTTGTTGTGTCCTTTTATTTTATCTTTCAATCATTGTCGCATTCTATTCATCGTTGAAATGATATCTATTTCTGTTCATTGTTTTAAGAAACTATTATTTACTTTTGGAATATAAATATAACTCCCTCATATTATAGTCCTCTAATTGAGATTTTATCAAATAAAATACTCTTTTAGTTTTTTTAAATTGTTTTTCTTGTGGCGTTTTGTGGTAGTTTGACTTTTCTCTTTCCTAGCAGTCTATATCATGTTAACCATCTTGCTATACAAGATGGTTGGTGCAACTATATGCACAAAGGTGACTATAGATATAAAATACATCATTCCATATCTAAAATAAAAATTCTAAATTGGGGGTTTATAACAAGTCTCTTTTACACTGTCATTTTCAATTATTCACCATAACTGAAACACATTTAGAGTTTATTTAGAGGTAAAAAAGATTTTATAAATTATAATTAAATTTTTTATTATTTTTTTATTTTAATTTTATGTTTTTGTAAGGAATATTCTGTTGTTCATGTGTCTTTTAATGTATAATTTATGAAATTAAAAATAGATTATCTATCTATTAATTTATATATAAAAAATATAGTTTTAGTAAGGGGAATTTAATTTATTTAAAACATGTTACAAGCATTATGACTTAATATTTTAAAGGATACACAATTTATATATGTGTAGGTAAGTAATTTTATTATTTATTTGTAATTATTTTACTATATAATTTATACACCTAAATCATGTAGAAAATTTTATAGTATTATTGTCATATATATTGCACAAGTTAAAGAAATCAAACAAGTAAACGTATATTATTTTCTCAACATTCCGGATCATAAAATTTTTATGTTTTGTAGTTTCATGTATATATATATATAATCATATTTTATGATCATCAATTATTATGTGAAAAAATTATCAATTATAAGATAATTAATTTAAATTATAGTCGTATTTCCTATTTTAAAAATTTGTAAGAGGATTTAATTCCTAATGAAACCCACTTAAAACCCTTTTATATTTAAGAATTATCATACTATGATATAGACGTATGTGAAAATTTTTATTATCTCTCTTAAAATGTTTTCTAGATAATTCATTGGGTGACATATAAATAATTACTACTTAAGAAAATTATATAATGAAAAAAATAAATTACTATTTCTATAAAAAGAGTTTGTATTTTCATTTTATCAAATTATGCATAAAATTAATTAAGAAATTGTATGATCAATGTATTTACATAATACACATTTTTTATAAAATGTATTACATGAATTAATAAATGAGATTTTGTTGTACATAGATGTTTAATGTTATTAACAATATTTTTATGTTAAATTACATGAGATTGGGTGATATAAAAACTCTCAATATATATTTTTTTAATAATTCATATATATATATATGTATACACAATTATTACATTCAAACACATGGATATTTATTTTTTATGAAGGATGCTTAAATTTTTTTTGAATTTAATATAATGGGTTTTCTTTTTAAACTTCTAATTATTTTTTAAGGATCAGTAACTCCATGTATGATTTCAAAACCATTATTATATATATATATATAATAATATGTTTTAAATATGATTTAATATTTACTATCTAAATTAATATTTTCATTTGTTGAAGTTTTTCTAAAACATGAATTTATTACTCAATGATGAAATCAAGGTCACATGTATTTATATATTTATACAAGTATGAAATGGTCATTTCTCAGGTATATATATATATATTATAAGGGTTCATAACTAAATATTAATTTCCAAGGAAATTTGTTTCTAATAAAAAACTATTTACAATCCATATAAATATAATACAAAAATATATATACTAATTAATGAATATGTAGATATACACAAATGTTCCAATATATTTTATGAATTTTTCTAGAATTAAAAATATAAGAGATTGAGTTTACTAAATTATTTTTTTCCACAATGATTTATACACAGGTATATATATATATATCATGTATATATATAAGGATGAAATGTTCAAGTTAATATTTTATATTTTCATTTGATCACCATGTTTTAAATAAATGTGTATAACATGTTGTAAAGTTATTTTAAAATTAAGGATGTCACATATGCATAAAATATTGGCCATATGTTATACACCACATCAACACACCTTCTCTTCATAATAAAATTGTGGTTTCAAATTAATTATAATTTTTACATGCGATATTATCAAGCACATAGATTACTTATTGAATTGATATATTTAATTTTATGTGAAAATTTATTTAGGGAGAGTGTTTTCATTTGTTTCATTATACTATTTATTAAAAATAGATATAATAATTTCAAGAATGGGATTAATATTATTATGATATTCTATTGATTAAAAATTAAAAATTTCAAAGAGGTATTAAAAACATTGTATTGTTTATTGAATATGTACCTTAAGAATTCATCAATTAATTTATCATCATATATGATTATAATTAAAATAAGTTAAAGTGTTATGGGAAACTTTTATTTAAATACATATTTTTATTAGAAAAACAAGTAATGTTTTGGAATTCTTATGTGACGGGTGAGGCCCGTTATTTCCTCTATATGCATCAGTAATTCTCATGAGAGAATCTACCGTATTTTCATGAGGACTTGAAAAAAATAGTCATTTATGGTCATAGAATTATTCCTTGTCCATATGGTTATTTATAGTCGTGAAAAGAGGCCTTGGAGGTATGGTTTTTATGTCCCACATTATTCATTACCTCATTATGAAACTTGTAAGTGAAATTATATGTGATTTTTTGACTAGAAGAATATCTATTGTTAATGAAAATTCTCGTATTAACCTATTCTAATCGGTTTCAATTTTTCAGCTGCACATGAAAAAATGTTTTATATATAAGTATATTATTATATATAAAATAATATATTCAAATGGATAAATAATAAGGTTAGAAAATTTTATATCATTCCATGGTCTTCATTTATGTGTTGAATGATAAATTACATCATTTTCTATGTAAATTACGAATAAAAATATTTTAGGTGTAAATTAGTATTCTTATCCCCAATATGTCATACATAATTATGTATTGTCATTTTCAAGATTATAGGTGAAATTTTAGGCATTTTGGTTCATGTGCATGCATATTTTATAAGGAATTTGATTTGTAACTTCTAAATAAGAAAAAAAATTGAGCAAGATTTCCTTAAAAAAGATTTACAGTAACTCTGAATAATTAATGATAAAATTATATGAGAGAGTTTATATTATTTTTTAAAAATTGATTTATTTTTATTTATTTATTTTAATGAATTTTTTTTACTAGAATTTATTAATTGTTATTTTTAAGACACCTTATTGGGTATTTTAAATACTCACCATACAAACTGTAATCACTTTTACAAGTTTATAAAAATATAAGCATTGAAACATTGTCGAGGAAGAAATACACAGACGATTATTTGTTTTCAATTTCTGTATTTTTTTGAAATGCATGTCATGTATCTAATTTTATAAAACCTAGATAAAAAAAGTTATCTTGTTTTTTAATGCATTGATTTTATTTATGTTTATTTTTAGAAAATAAAATTACATAGCATTGTATGGACTATGTCTTTATGCTTGGGCTTGGGTCCTTAAAGTTGGTATTAGAGGAATAGTTTAGTTAATTTTATAAAATTATTATGAAACTACTGACATATTAATATATTCGTAATCTAAATCCCCTTATTAATTATTTATGAAATAGAAGAGAGGGTTCACCAACTAACCTATTATCTATTTCTACTGAGATAATTGAGGCTATAGTTAATAAGTCTTGGTAATAATAACATCATCATTTAACAATCATATGTTTGTCCTTTAAAAACCCCTACCAGGTGTCTACCACCTCAAACATCAATCATCTCTTCCAAGGACCCTGTTAGGTTTATTTTTTCATGACGTGAGCATAGATTTTCTTCTACTAACATAAAAGAAAATATTAGTAAGTCCCCTCTAAATATTTTTCAATTTTTAGATCTACCTATCCCTATGGTATTTATGGAGGCTGTAGAAGGGGGAGACCACAATGGAGCATATTCGTTCTAGAACATGAATTATAGTATGTACAAGATAATTTATGACATCATGACTCGTAGAAATTAGGTAATACAACCGATCTATAAGTAATGTGTGCACTCTTATATCTTCTATCTTTACACCACCCATGCATCTCTTTGGGGAAACAAATGATATATGCATGAGTTTTAACTTTCTGACATGAATTATATTTATGTCAAGGAAATTAAATATTTAAAAACTAACATGGGAATCTCATTGAATAGGAGGAATAGTCCACCATGGAGAACGTGGTAAAGGAGGTAATTAATTTCCATTAAAATTTTTTTAATTAATAATAATTATGATTTTTTTGCAAGAAAGTAAAAAGGGTCTTAGATGGCCTTTTTCTTGTGGGTTTGTGCAAGTAAGTGAATTGTGAGGGCAGAGTTTTGAAAAGGGTGTAGAATGAGATTCCACAACATTAATTATAACTATAATAATAATATTTTATGTATTATTATTATTATTCTTATTTAAATGAAAATTGGTGTATTTTATTTCAAATACACTAAAGACAAAGATTAAAAATTTATTCAAAGAAACACTAATTTCTGGAATTGTTATAAGTGATGAAAACTACTCAAGAAAAATCATCGAAAGACATCATTGAATAAAATCAAGACATGAAAGCATGAAAATAATGATGATAGTTTTTCTAAAATCCCATGGATCACATGTAACAAAAAAAGTATGGAATGAAATATAGAAAAAATTCTAAGAGTCAATTAAATATAGAGCACCATAATTTCTAAGAATGAAATAATCTATGATATTTTTTCTACCATGAATGAGTATTTATAAATCTTACATGATTGTTAAAAAAATGGACGTTGGATTAGTGACAATTATGTTTTAGAAATATATAAACTGAATTTAAAATCATGTTTGAAATTAATGGAATTAATGACTTGCGATATTGAAACTATTATTTTGATAATGTAATTTTTTAAGAGAATATAATAGATGATATAATTATATTTATCTAAGATTATTAATATATATATATATATATATTATAATTGATCAATACTCAACAGTATGATAATAATTAAATTATTTTATAATAATTATTTAAATAACATATATGAATATATATATATATATGATAATATAAATTTTTTTAAAATAGAATGTTATAAAATTTTAAAACTTTTCCACTATTATTTTTATATTGAAATTATACATGAAAATTAATATGATTATTTTGAAATATTATGTGTTGAAATATTAAAAAAATTCGTTATTTTGTAAAAAAAAAATATTAATACTTATATGATATTGATAGAAAAAAATATTATTTTTATAATGATTGATAATTAAATTATTTTGTTTAATCATTTATAATTACATTTAGTTTGGAAATTAAACTCATTAGACATATATAATGTAAACCCTTGTATAAAATATATTAAAAAATTAATTATATTATAATAATATTATTAATAAAAAATGAATAATAAATGCAATTAGGTCATGAGGGAGGGGGGACCATGAAATCATTGAAGGGGGAGGTTTGTTATTGGGTTTGAATGGATGTAGGGGAATCAAACTAGGGGCGTGATTGTTTTTTTCAGGGAGCACCATCACCAAGGGAGAGAAGGCCAATCCTAGAGGTGTTTTTGGGGGTTTACCTCAGGGGTTTCAGAGGAGGAATTAGAAGCCATAAAGATCAGAGTGGTGGGGTTCATCTGCGACCAATGGTTTGGGGTTATTTAAATTAGAGTAGAGGATTTACCACCAGACTAGGCACCAATGATGAAGATAGGGGATGTGTTGGCGATATGGTTAAATTGAGGTTTGGGTAGCAGTACTTCGCCTTCCTGTTATTAATTTTTCTATTTCAAATTTTAGGTTCTAAACCTATTAATTGTGATTTTTTTGTGTTCTTTTGTTTTATATATCAATTATTGTTGCATTCTACTCATCAATGACATGCTGTCTATTTTTGTTCATTATTGTTTGAAACCATTATTTACTTTTGGACTATAAATAGAACTCCCAGTTATTTTTATCCACTAGTTAAGACTTTATCAAATAAAATACTATGTGAAATTTTTTTAAATTGTTTTTATTATGATTTTTTGAATGTTTAAATTTTCTCCTCTCAGCTGTCTGTATAGTGTTACTCAGCCTAATCTAAAAGCTAGTTTAACCTACTATATGCGCAATGGTGGAAATAACTCTGAAAATCATCATTCACTCTGTAAAATACTGTTCTAAATTAGGGGTTTAGAGAGTGTATCATTTGTACTGTCATTACCATTTCTTTATCTGAACTCAAACCTGTGTGGATTATATTTAGAGGTAAGGGATATTGTATATTTTATTTTAATGATTTTAAATATTTTCTTATTATAATTTTAAGTTTGTTTAAGGAATATTATTTTTTTAGGTTTTTTTCAAGATATAATTTCTCAAATTATAAAAAGGTTATCTATCTAGTTATTTTTATATCAAATTTGATTATTCATTAAGGGGAATTTATTATATTTGAAACAAGTCATAAATTTAAGGAGTAAAAATTTACATCGATTCAGAATTTATATACTAGTGTATATGTAATTTTTATGAATATAAGTGAGTATTATACTATATACTTCATACATCTAAATCATGTGAAAGTTTTTATGGAATTATTTTATTATACAGTATACATGTTATGGTAAACAAATATGATTTTCTCAACATTCAAGATCATATAAATTTTATGTTTTATTTTTTCATGTTTAAATATATATATATATATATATATCTTTATGTTTTTTGTACATCCAAACTTGTGTGGAAGAATATTTACATTTTATGCTTATTTATTTAAATTTTAAAGGTAATTATAATTTTAAATAAATGTAAGAGGATTTCATTCATGATGGAACCCCCTTAAAACTATTTTATATTTAAGGTTTTTCATATATTGATGTATACATATATGAAAATAATGATTGATTATTTTATGATGTTGTCCTAATAATATTTTGTGAGATATGTAAATAATTAATTCTTAAGAGTATTATATAATGAGAAAGAAAAATTACCATTTCTATGTTTAGAGTTTATATTTTCATTTCATCTATTTATGCATATAATTAATTAATTAATACAATAAAAAATGTATTTACATAAGGTACCCTTTTTATAAAATGTATTACATCAATAAATGAATGAGTATTTTGTACATTGTTGTTTAATGATATTAACTGTTCTTGTAAATTAAAATGAAATGTGTTTTGGTGATTTAAAAACTCAAAAGAATTGATTATCATGATCTAAACAAGATCACAATAAAGAAAAAGTATCCTTTTCCGTGAATTTATGATTATTTTGATCAGTTATCTGGAGCACAATAATTCTCTAAGGTGGCTATGTGGATATGATATAACCAATTTAGGGTGAAGAATGGGGATATCCCCAAGATTACAATTCGTGAAAAGTATGTGCACAATGTGTTCATTATGATTACATTAAAACTCACTAATTGTTCATTAATATTCATGGACATAATGAATAGAGTCATATAAATTACCTCGACATGTTTTTGGAAGTCTTTACAGATGATATAGTAATATACACAAAAAATCCTCGAGGACCATGATGTGCATCTGAGCACTTTTCTAAAGACATCGCGAGAGGATAAGCTCTAGGAAAAGTACATAAATTGTGAATTCTGGTTAATTTATGTATCATTCTTTGGGAATATCTTCACAAGAAATGGGATATTGTGGATCCTTTATTGAAAAATATAATTGATGGATGGATGAGGACAATATATGTGAATGACATCTGTAGATTCCTTGATTTAGATAGATATTATTGATGATTTTTAATAAATTTATCATGATTGTCAAAACCATTTACCAAGTTAATTCAAAAGGGAGTAAAATTTTCATGGAATGATGAATATGAAGAAAGATTCCTAGAGTGGAAAATTTGTCTTATCACTCCTGCATGTGGGGATCTTTTCATAATTTTAAGTGAATCATTGAATAAGGTATTTGTAATTATGTTGATGAAAAATGAAAATTCCATATCCTGTGATTCAAGGTAGTTGAAAATTCATGAGATAAACTATCCCATATATGATCTGGAGTTGGATGTGGTGATCCTTTATTTGAAAATTATGTGGAATTAACTCATTGGTGAAAAGTGTCAACAATATACGGATTATAAAAGTATTAAATATATATTCACATAGAACGAGATAAATATGAAAAAAATGATTCTTAGAGCTGATCAAGGATTACTATTGCTCAATCCATTACTGTCCTTGAAAACTGAACTATGTGGAATAAGTTCTTCTTAGAAAGGATTCGAAAATTCAATCATCAATGAGAATTGAGAATGATATAATCTTATTAGATTTGAAGAGTAAGGACGAGGGAATCAGAAAGGAAGGAACATCATCACTCATTTCAATAAATCTTTCTCAAGCATATCTTCTTGAAAGGATCAAGGATGATCAAAAGGATGATGTAAAAATTCAAAATAAAATTCAATATATAATAAAAAAAATCCTCATAGGATTGTGTCAATGAAAAAGGAATTGTGATATTTTTTTTGAAGACTATGTTTTACATAAAATACTGAGTTAATGATAGAAAATTGGAGTGGTACACATAGTTCGACATTATCCATTCACCTAGTAAAAAACAAAGATGTATTGAGATCTCTAAGAGCCCTATTGGCGGGATTAAATGAGGAACAAGATTTAAAAATGTACATCAATGTTCCTGGTAAGTTATAAAGTGAAGGGTGAACGAAAGAAGTCGAAGGGGATGATTGAACCATTACCCATAACAACATATAAATGGTAAAAACCTTCATGGAATTTGCCACTGAACTACTAAATATATGAAAATTAAACATTTCTAGTTGGGTTTTTGTGGATCATCATACAAATACTGCACA
The DNA here is from genome assembly GCA_963277665.1 of Viscum album. Lineage (NCBI taxonomy): Eukaryota > Viridiplantae > Streptophyta > Magnoliopsida > Santalales > Viscaceae > Viscum > Viscum album. The sequence goes on from OY728133.1 coordinate 1,976,579,199, forward strand.
CTTCATAGCAATTCAAGAATATTTCCCCCTAGAACTATTATAATGTATATAAATCAGAGAAGTGTTAAGGCTACATGATGTACCACTATAGATTGTATCTGTTCGAGACATAATATTTACTTTAATGTTTTAGAATTGTCTCTAGCATGCTCTAAGCACGGAGCTGAACTTCTGTATGTCTTATCACCATCAAATTGATGTCCAGTCTAAGCATAATATACAAACACATAAGTAAAAGTATTTAGAAATCTCCATTGAGTTTAATGTTGGATGTGACCAATATTTCCCTGTGGTGGAGTTATCATACAATAATAGTTTTCACTCAAGAATCCAAATTGATATCTATGAGTCCCTTTATAGAAATATTTGATGACCACTATAATGTTGGGATGGATTTGGGGGAAAAGAACCTATAGTTCATCAAATGGTCAATGAAATGGTGTAGATAGTTAAGACTATTCAACAGAAAATCAAAATATGATATGAGTCAACCAAAGATATGTGCCAAAAATATTTGACAAGACCTAGAGTCTGATATATGATACATTCTATTTTTTCATATCTTCATTGAATAAAGTGATGAGTTTTGTGAAGAAGGGAAATCTTAGTCTAAGGTTCATCAACCCTTTTGAGATTCTTGATAACATCAGAGTAGGGGCCTATTGAATATAACTCCCACCAATCCTATATCATGTACATGATGTATTCCAAGTATCCCTCATAAGAAAGTACATACCAAACCCATCACATGTACTCAACCAAGAGGTGGTACCATTGGAGAATGACCTTTCTTATGAGGTGCATCTTTTGAAGATCCTAGATCGTAGATAAAACATCCTACGAAATAAAATAATACCCCTTGTTAAAGTGTTTTGGTGAAACCATATGTTTTAAGAATCAATGTAGGAACCAGAGGAGGTCATGAAGCAGAATAACCATCATCACATTGTGTGGGAAAATAAATGTTCGAGTAAGAAATTTCTATAGGGGGAAAATTTATAATGACCAGAAATACTATAAATTAAATTACCCCTTTTGATTTTATTAAATGACTTATAGTTATAGAAAACACATGTATGTTTTTATTAAATAAAATTCTATTGAAATTTCCCTTATTATCTAAACCATTATTAATATATCCATTTAACAGTGATCACATTACTAGAATAACCATAAGGTTTTAACAAATCCTTATGGAAAAGTCGAATGAAGTGATGTCCTCAACCTATAGAATCATATCGAGTGAAGCCCATTTATTGGAGAATCCAATAGAGATAGCATTCCTAGGATTCACATTAGACAATAAACATGATTATATACAACAAAGTAAGCATCATTGAACTCATTTACGGGATAAGGTCAAGCTCATCGTGATCACAACTTAAACCATATTCACCGAACAACACCATGAAAGTCTCACTATCACGCACCTTATTCATAAGGTTTATGATAGTATACTAAAAGCATATGTATCAATTCACTAGAAAAAACAATATATACATTATGATTTATATAATAATTTATTTATTTTAATCCAATTAATGATACTTTATATATGATTTTAATATTTGATTCCATAAAGTAAAAAATTTTATTTTTTTGTCAAATTTCTAATTCAATTAATGTATTAATAAATTAAAGGATTATTGAAATAAAAATATATCTTAATATTATTATTAAATAACATTTATTAAAAATAAATTATCATATAATTTTTATGTAGTGAAATGTAATTTTTTATTTGGTTTTAAAAATAGTTATTATAAAAATACACATCAATTTCAATAAATTTAGGGTATTAGTTTAAAATTTAAAATACACATATAATGAAAACTAGATAGATAAAATAAATATTATTTTATATATCATGATTTTTAAATTATTGAATGTTTATTTTTTCATAATTTTCTTAGACAACCCAATTTTCAGGTACAAATTTAATACTGTATAAAAATACATTGTGTTTTATGACTTTATAATGGCCAAATAGTGGTGTAAGAAATCCTATAAAATATATCCATGGAAAAATATATATTTGTCCTTTTAAAATAATATAATTTTAATGTAATTTTATTTAATTTATAAATCATTAATGAATCCTTCTTAACTTATAATATATTTTATGAATTTAAAATAATTTATTTTTCGAGTGTCGTCACCTCAACATATGGAATATAATTATTTTATTATCCTTGTACCTTATCCATATAAAATAATTTAAACCAATCCTAGATAAAGAAAACTATGGGTAAAAAACATAGGATTTTTGGTTTTTTTGAGTATTTTATCATGTAAAGTCCAAAACTATAATAATAAATAAACCCACTAATTTATTATACAAAAAATCAAAAATACCATTTCTATTCACTAAAAATCATTAAATCAGGAATAAAATATTCTCTCTACTCCCTATATACCTCCGAAGGTGCCCCAAGCTGTTAAGAATCACCTCCCTAGAATATGGGGTTACACATTCAAGTTACAGATCCTCACCTTCATTTCATTATTTCAATTCAAGAATCTTCCTTGAAATTTTCCTTTATATATTCAATTGGTTACATTTTAGTTTATTTAAAAATGGTTTCCATACTATAAAATTTGACTTATTTTAATGTGATAATATTTATCCTCTCTCATTTTGACATTAATTTATGTTGTTAGTAGGAAATTTTTTTAATAGATCTTCCACTCTCCTCTTTTATCAAGCACTCCTTTTAATGATATGTCTTATAATATCCATTTTATTTTTTTGGGATATGTTAATGAATATACCCAATAATTTCCATTTTATTTATAAATTATGAAACCCCCTTTCACCTACTTTAAACCTCTTAATAGCTTTTATGTACACTAGTTACCATGCCTAGTTTTTAAGGGTTCTTTCATTTATCCTTAATCTTCATGTTTCATTTTTGTGCTATGACTTATATTTCCAATTGAAAATGTTGGGGAATGTATTTCCATGTCTATATTACTATCTATTTAAAATATAAATGATGACCTACTCATTTCACTCTCGTCAACCCATTTTATGAATTTATATATGATTCTATTATGCTTTTGAGATTACATAATGATTTTCCACACCAAAGTAACCGTGTAGTGAATATCATAACGATTTATCGATCAATGGTATTTAACTTTATGCACATATACTTATTGGTTTGGTACATACATGTACATTTTATAAATTCCTTGATCATGGAATAAATTATTCAGCTGATTGAAACCATGTTACATATAATATGTGTAACACATAAGCATGAGAATGAAATGATTATGTAGGGTGCACCCTGATAGATTTTCCAGATATTGTGTAATGTTTGGTATCAAGATAAATCATGTGAAACAATAATATAATTTATCCTTGTCTCATGATCCACCATGATCAATGATCATTATTTCATTCTCCACTATGTGTGATGATCCTTTTCTTATGACCCTCCGTGTGTAATGAGACTTGACTCATGATTATATCATGTTGTATGTTGTTGACACATTTTCCATGTTATAATTATCATTCTATATATTGCAATATCATTCATATTCATTTTATTATTTATTGATATACCTATTTTATAACATGTATTACCTTATTCATGTCATCCCATATTTATTTCCCTTATTGAGATTTATAGATCACCCATTTCATTTGTTGCCCCTATAATATCCCATGCAGTTTTGAGGTTGTCGGAATATTAGGATAATGTAAAATTGGCCTTAATTTTTTTATCCAATGATGAAGATTTTATGTTTTGAAACTATTTTTAAAATACAGTAGATCTCCCTATATTCTATGTTTTATTACATGTAATTTTATGTAATAAATCTTGTTTAAATGGTAAATAAATTGTATGTTTGTAATAAAGGCTAGTTTCCCCAAGTCATAGGATGAGTGGGAGAGATATGTGGTGGAAATATCAATCCATTTGAATTCTTGGGCTACTGAAAATATAGTGACATAAATGGTAAAAGTGTTGTTGGTTAAGACACCCACCCTGACAAATTTCTCCAAATGAACTAGTTCTTCACGATCCTTGGCCGGATGGGTCAGGCGAGTCCTTGGAAAGCAATTAATATTGAGGCTCTTCTATAAGAGGAAGATTTTCTAATGAATAGGTAATAATATAGAATATATTTACATAGGATATTAATGCACCTATTAAAATCCCCTAACTCACATTTTACTAATGCATGAATCAAGAACGAAAAAGGGTGAGGTCCATGATAGACCTAGAAAAAAGGGTGACAAGATCTCTGCCCCTGAGGTTTTGCATTTGGGGTCCCATACTAGTGTCATAGATATGCATAGCCAAGCATCATTGACAGAAAATAATGAAGTAGTTTTAGGGATGAATTCCATAACATACTATCAATGATCTATCATGTTCCTCTCACTAGAGTTTACAACTAACATTATTTCTATCCTCATCCACAACATTGATTCATAGATTTTCTATTAAATGCCATACTGACATATTTTAAAATGGAAGTTAAAACAATACTCACAACTCAACCATAAGCACTAACACATTCGTTATCAATACCTAAGGTTGAGGTGGTGAGAGAAGGTGTTTCAATTCTACCAGAAAGGGCAGGAGTGGCTATGGTGTGTGGGCTAATTATAGAAGATTAATTTGAGGGGACTACTAAGATCGAACCCTCAATGGAGAGAGTTGAGGTAGGGCCATACAATAGGGTTGGATAAAAGATTAATGGTGGTCGAGCTTGTGGTAGGGGTGCTACCATAATTGGATTCCAAAAATGAAATAGTCAAGGTATGTGAATACAATATCAGCAGCTACGGTGACTGTGCAGAACACATTAAATCCACTTGTAGAAGAATTCCCACCGGTGGTAGTTACAACAGGTGAGGATGTGGTTTCACCACCAGAATGAGTAGAGAAGGGATATGAGACTATCTTCTTCAACTCCATGATTACAAAAGGAGTCAAAAAGGATTTTTCCACCTGGGGAGATGCTGATGAGGAAATTTTCCCTAGGATAGTCATTCATCCACTTGCATTTTTAGATAGAATTATTTTCCAGGAAATGAATTTTGAAGACCAACAATTGGATGACCAGGTCAAAAATATATTGGAGATATTTCATTATAAAAAAACAAAACCACATTGATATCTTTATTATTCTATCCTAGATTTCATAGAGGATAATTGTTCTATCCATCACAGGGTCTAGTGGAATCTGCAGATCAACATCACTTGCATCTAGATTGATAAACATTGGAAATGGGTGGGATATCACTTCTGATTTTTAGTTAGTATGGGACAAGTGGGGTGAATTCCATCACTCTTAACGTGTTTTCCAAATATTTCCTCTTTTATAGGGCACACAAAATATTGTAGGAAATTGATATGGCATGGAGGAAAAACATGTATTAGGACTCCTAGGAACTTTATAATGTGAAGAAATTAATTTCCCATCTGAAGTTGATATAATAATAGTAAAAAATAGTTGTTCCACACAACCTTAGATCACTAGAAATAATAGTGTTCAATAGGACGTATTCAAGACCAATGAGGATGAGATCATAAAAGCATAGGCTGAGTGCTCGGTGGAATATGAACAACAGTGGATTAGGCCTGATCATGGTCACTCTATGGATGATGATCAGAAGAAGACCCTGGGAGCGTAAGACCTTGTCTTTAAGCCCACTCAATGAATATTATAAAATATCGATTTCTTGATCACTTAGGTGGACCTGTAGAGGAACATTTTATGGAAGGGATGATACAATATGTTGATGAAACTCTAATTCTATTGATTTATTTTTAATGTTTAAGCATATTTACTTAATCTATTATCATACATTGATCATGTTTTCCTATACAATCAACAACAAATCCTTAATCTCATGTTCTTCATGCCTGATGTGATAAAAAGTGGATGCCCATGTGATTTATCTTTATTTGAAAGTGGTAGAAAATCATTTATCACATTGGGTATGGTATTTTTGACTAACCAAAAAGAGTTTCTAGTTAGAGGGAGAAGATTTGGTTATAGAACAAGGATCATAGAAAAGCCAAATTTCATTTGCAACATTCTCTAGTTTGTGGATAGGAAAAAAACCAAGGGTGTTGAATTCGATTGAAACAAAAAGGAATGTGGAGTGTGAATCAGAGTGACGAAAATATATAACATAAGGAGGGTGGTATTATGACGTAGGATTTATTTGGAACATATTAGAAACATAACATCCACCTATCTTAGATAGATATGGGGACAAAAAAATGAGGGTTGATCGCAGAACTTATTCAAAACATGGAAACTGTGTCAGATTTTCATCCAAAATATTTTGGGGAATTGGTCCAGGATGTTAGGTGAGATATTATGACAGGATAACATTCCATTAGGGTTTTTCATATTACATGGAGGAGGATGAGGATCCAAATAAGGGTAAAATAAAGCATCGAAATGGACAGATGGAATCATAAAATGGATTCTAACACTCTTCTAATTAGACCACTGTGTCGTAGAGAACATTGGTCTATGATTATTGGTTTGAAAAAAGTTCAAACATTTCCTCTATGGGAGCATCATCTCAAATGTTTTGAAATAAATAATAATGTGATAAATAGTGCGGTGTACCTCCCAGGTGAGGGCTAAGGATTCCTTGATGTTTTTAATTTTTCTATACAGAGGTTTGATAAAGAGTTTGACATCATATGCTGAGGATGATTCATGGTACAATTGAACAATGTATGTTCAGAATGTATCTCATAGTTTAATACCATGTGATCATAAAGTTTCACAAAATTTGCCGCAATATGGAATAGAACATGGAAGCAGTTTAGAGTCATGCAGCATAGAATAAAAAATGATATGTTCATCGCAATGGTACAAAAAAGAAAAAATAGGAAACCCAAAACATGAAAGGACCTTGAGGCACATGTACCAAATACACACCCAATGGAAAACTACATACAATATATGGTAATAATGCCTGGACGGTAATAAGGTCCATGAGGACACAGGGTTTATGAATTCATTGGTAGAAAGTGATCCTCTCTTAAAAGGGCATCTGAGGAATCTCATGGCTATCATATAGAATATGATGTACCTTACAAGGGGTATGAGTCATATACTATTAAGAAGATTATTGAATTTTTATGGGGTAGAATCATAGTTGAACATGGTATGTTGATGATGTTAGGCTATGGAGTTTAATGTTGTAAACACAAACTATGGGGGATGCACGTAGTTTATGGTCATAATGTTCAGACTTGGTGAAAATATTTTCTGTCAAATTTCAAATACGAGAGGATGGTTAATAGATTAGGGTCTTGAATTTCATACCCAAGGTGGGTTTCTATGAGTATTTGTGTGTCTGTGTGGAGTGAAACCCCCAACGTGAGTAAAGACCATGATGACCTTCTCTGGGCCCCATATTTTAGAGGAGAGCCTTGAATATTGTTTTATGAGGTGATTCTTGTCATTTCTATAAATATTTTAAATTTAGGTTTTCATTACCATGAGATCAATGATTAATTTCATGTAGTTCAAACCATATGTGGGGCCAAGGGGCCAATGGTTTTTTTAATTTCCAGCTGGGAGTAATGTCAAAATGTATAGAAATCACTGCATAACCCATATGTATGGGAATCAAGAAACACATAGTTATTGGTGTACATGAGCATATTTTAAGATCATATAGTCTAGAAATGAAAAAATGGACATTAAAGGATGTCTGTCTTCGGTTATAGTAAATAACCATAGTTAATTATTCAAGGAGTCTCCTCACCAAGTGAACAGATCCTGATGATTTTTGAGAGTAGGTAAAAATCATACATTCTAGACTAATTGAGACATCAGTTTAATATCAGGATATAATGATTGGTAATGGTCAATATATAGGGCATTCATTTGACACAAGATATGTATAACCTATTGTGAATGGAGCCGAAGAGGCTCATGTAACACATACACACATTCAAATATATTGAAGATAATTTAATGTCATAATCCCTAGATCGATAATGATGAAAAATGGATGACTGTTTGATGAAATTGACACTAGGCCCAAAGAAAAAAATCCGATGCAATCATAATTATCCCATACTGATGGTAAAGAATCCAAAAAGTGTTCTCGAAACACAACGTGGGGAAAAATATACACTTTCGGGGGAAATACTCTCTAATGAGGGAACTGAGGTATCAAACAATTATCTTGAGGCATCCCATGCTCAATGTGTGGGTTATTAATCATCTCTCCTACTCTTAAGAGGAATATCTATCTTCATTAGGGTGAGATCATAAGTTTAACAACTTGTGATGAGGATGATAACTCATTGTCTAAGGTTATATTGTTCCGACCATAATAGGGTAATATCTCAAATGTGTATGTGTTGTAGGGAGTGATAAAAAACCAATGTGAATGAGGGAAAATGAAGACCAAGATCACACAAAACATCAAATTGAAAACCAAAATATAGTTTTAATCCCTGATTCTTGGATTTGGTCTCTTAATTAAAGGTCATTGATTTCATATTCTTTATGAACATTTTTATATTATTTTTTCATAGAGAAAGTGAGTGGTTTAACATCATGTCCCTAGGACATGGGCACATCATTTAATTTATTATTACTAGTATGATGGTAGTTAAAAAATTTAATGTCTTTAAAATAGGACATGGATACATAGTTTAATTTCATATTGTGAGGCTGATGGTTGTTACACAATTTAATGTCATGCAACAAGGATGTTGGTGATATGTATATTATCATCGTGCATCTAGAATTTAGGGTTTCCTTATGGAATATAAATTTTGAGAAACATGGTATTGGTTGGAGGGGAAAAACACTCTCAACCTATATTGATCACAGATTACCCACCATTAGAATAGGCTTTGTGAATAATATAAGGTCCTTCCGTCTTAGGATCCAAATTGGGGGGCATTATTTCAGGTGCCATTGGCATTCTACGATTCAGAAGCATGTCACTCCAGAGAAATGTGTTGAGGTGAACCATCTTGTTGAATATCCATTCTATCTTATTCTAGTAATTATCTAGATTTTGTGAGGCCTGGAGCCTATTATCTTTGGGAGATTATAACTCATAAAGATATAATTAATCCTTATTTTCTAGAATATTATATTCATAGATACATTTTTTGAGTAATGGAAACCGAATATCAAAGGAATGGACTGTATCTGTTTTATTACACAAGATAATATGGAGTAACCCATGTGGAATTTTGATTCCTATTCTGATAAGACAATATAGAATTGGGTAGATTGTCCATCCAATATTTTTATCCCACCATATTATGTAGAATATTTGAGAGGCTTTTGATAAGAATATTTAAATGTCCACTCTCTAATGCGTGATAGAAGGAAGTATGGTTGAACTATATACTATACCTGGAATTTTATTTTTATTATCAACAACTCAAATATTTATGTCATTTTCGGTGATAATTTCATCATGGAATTCGAATTTTTGCATGATATGGGATCTTCTTAATTCATGCATAGATCAATAATTGAATTTCTTTAAGAGGAATTGATTCTGTCCATATGGGGAATAAATCTATCATGGTCATAATGAACCTGTATTGACGAGTTGATTTTGGTGGATAGTATCCCATAACATCGACTATCCACACTAAAATAGGATTGGAATACATTGTACAATAGAGTGTATTTTATGTTCGATGTATAAAATTGGCATGATTTTCATAGGCATGTAACCTCTTGGAAAACTCAATGTATTCATGACCATAGTGAGATAGAAATTTCACAAAATTAGAATTTTATGGGAGAGCTTCAACCATGCTTGATGACCATCACATGACCCAAAATTAACATTCTACATAACATAGGGAATCTAGTATCCTTTTAGTTAACATACGATAATTCCTTAATACCCATTCATCGAGAGAATATTCTGGAGGTCAGTCCCACTTTGGGGGGAAAACTATACATTGCACCAACAAAATATTTTGTTTTCAGAATGATCTGGTGGGAGAGCATCATGCTAGAGATATTCGATAAATAGAGTTGTGTAATAGAAGATTTCTTCTAATGTGAGGAGATATTATGACACTGATGTTGAATCACTGGTAGTTATATAGATTTCCTATTATCTACCATCATTATCTAGGTTGATAATAGAAATGACTCTCTGATGCACCCCATGGATAAATGGGTATTCCTAGCCAGGCACAATAATAGATTTTGATTGACTCTCTATGGAATATGATCAACCATTTAGTAACTAATGAACATGAGTAACTTCTATATGAGACGGAAACTTGACCATTAAATGGATAGTTCTCCCATAAAATGGAATGATCCTTATCTTTTTATGGTATAATCACCATTGGTTTTTTTGATTTCTAACTCGAAGTATCCCTCCACATGAATGTGGGGGACATAAATCATGAGGTCCTTCCCAAGAATAGTGATCAGTGTCTGATAATCTACCTCATTATTGGTGTAGCCTTTTGATAAAAGCAATGTGTAGGGTAAAACATCTTGTTTAAGAGTAATTAAAAAGACACCTAGGACTACTCCATTGATCTTAGGATCATTTAGAATTATACCGGTTAAGATCCAAGAGGAACCATAAAAATTAATATTTCAAAATTTCATAACATGATCTACTAAGAGTATAAAATCATTTGGGAATTATACATATATTTCAACTCTTTGGGTTTTGGACCAACAGTTAGGAAGCCTGCCAATGCATGACCCTTGGCTACTTTTTGTTGATTGAAACTGATGTCGAACTACTAAAGGATCATCTTACAATGTACCACTCATCCTGTCAACATGGGGTGATTCAAGATATACATTACAGTTTACACATGGGACACCTGGTTTATCTCATGATGATGTAGGTTGTTCCAAAAAGGCTACATCATGAAAACCAGTGCAAGGAAACTCTTCTCAATTGGTGTGTATTTGGTCTCCATTTTGAGGATCATTTGACTAGGATAATACATACTGGTCTCTCTACAATATTTTTTATTTTTGAATAGAAGATAAATTATGGATCATTTTAGGGTAGTCATATAAAGTAAAAAAGCATTCCATGATATGGGGGACTTAGTAGCAAAAGTTTTAGAAAATACAACAAGATTTCCTCAAATGAATTCTACTACTCTTCATCCCACTAGTAGAAGGTAACATAATCCAAGAGTCTGGTAAAAGGATTATAGATTGATTCCAAATTCCAAATGTATTTGATTATGTAGGATATGTGGCCTTGGATACATCATATTTCTAGGAGGTTTCTCATTGGATGCATATTGCCAATGGACTTGATCTTATTCGGGAAGAACTCGATTACTCTATATTGGACAGTGAATCCAAGAATTTTCCTAGAGGTAACCCCAAATGAACACATCAAGATATTCATATTCAATGGATAGTAAATGAGGAAGTCAACCAAAATCTAAATCTCATTGACGAGGTCTTGGCGTAGATGGTATTTAACCACCATGTCATCAATGTAGCATTCCACTAATGTCGTAAGGAATGGTTTGAATATGTGGTGCATAGACCGCTGATAAGTGGATTATACATTCATGAGACAAAAGGGAATCACATGATATGAAAAGGTCCCTTATTGTTCAATGAAGGAGGTAGAATTATGATCATTAAGGGCATATAGATCTAGTTGAATCCGGATTATACATACAAGAAGATGATATCCTAGAACCCTACTTTTGCATTGATCAAGAAATCTTTTGCAGGAAGGGTAAAATCATTCTTTAGAAAATGGGGGATAAGGTACTCAAAGATGATACATACTCTGATATTCTTATTTTTTTCTCATAATAAAGATGATGTTGGATAGCCACATGGGATACTGAACTTCCATTAGGAATTTTTATTTGATAATTTTATCAACCTTGACATCAACATTCACTCCATGAGAAGGGTTCATTTTTATAGGTGGATGATTTAATCAATGATGTCTCACTGGTAGACAAAGGTATTGGAAATAGACACGAGGTTATAGTCCTTGAATCATTTCATAGCTCTTGGAAAATACATCATGGAAGCTACATAATAATGATGCTAATTTAAGGGAAAGGATCCACTAATAAACACCAGTCATAGATAATCATTAGTACCCTAGTTAACCTCAATTAACTCATCAATAATATTGGATATTACCTATTAAAATACTGGGGGAGGATCTTCCAAATTCTATCCATATTTTAATGTAGGGGATTTAGTGGGATGAGATGGTTCGTCTGACCTGACTGATTCTAGGGGAGTAGTGCTGCATGATTGAGAAGATGTATAATTCCCATCGGGGGACTTTGAATCCAATAAAACAATAGTGACAAAATATGGTGAGGCAATTCCATTAATCCTTCAACCGTAGGGCTTATCCTTGATGTGAAAGTGGTGGTGGAAGGTCTCTTTCTAGCAGTCCAGTCTGAATCTATGGAATAGATGGGAATGTCATGGAATGGTGTTAATAGGGTAAGCATCTCAATATTTCATATTGGTTGGGATTTTTGGTATCACCTAGTCTTAGACAATATAGGATCATGAGGTAATATTTTGAAAATCCATTTATTATGGGTAACGCTTCCCCTAACATCATGAAACAATGAAGCAATATCCCAGGTCTGGCATCATGGATTCCAGCTGATTTATCAGGAGGATGAAAGTATCATCTAGGTCTTCACATGGAAAAGATGTAATGATTGTGTGTTACAAATCATTGGTATGATCCAGCTTTTCCTTTCTCTTGAAATAAACAACATCCATAAATTGGGATTCATAGGAGTCGAAAGAAGATGCTTCATCCTAAAGCCTGCCTACTCGACTGTTGATGGAGTACAGAAATCATTGGTGATTTGCGGACTGAACATCTATATGGAGATGATGCTAAGGAAACCCCATCATACTATATCAGGTGAAATCATATGAGACAACCATGAATTCATCACTTTCTACAAAACCAAAAAAAAATTCTTCATATGAATCCTGCCACACAATCTCTACACAGTCATGTTATATTTAGGAATATTTACGCTATAGGGAATAAAGTATTATTCAATGATCCAAAACATGCGGATCATCCAAGTTCTGAGTAGATTGATCATGTAACTTGTGTCCACAATGTTGCAGAGGATATCCATAACATTACATATAATGTGATTTAGAAGGGAAGAATGGGTCCCAAAAAGAAGGATATTTCATATTCTCTAGAGAGTGAGATGATAAAATTGTCTTCTTCTTTCTTGAACTCTCCAACATAGTAGGATTCCATGATATCTACTTCTTCTTAATACAAGATGTTGATTTTCAAGGCCTTTATGAGAGCATCAAGAATCTCTTTAAAACATAATAGGTCATGGAGGATCAAGAGACATGTAGTTTTCCAGGTGATGTGCATAAACTAATCCTAAATCCATGGAAAACAGTCATTCATTCCCACTGGGGGTCTTTCATTAGAAGGATCCACAACATGTGTTACTGTGTATACCACTGAATTCTAGATGGTGGTGGAAATTACATACTGCTCATCAGATAAGTAACCTAGAACCACTAACAAGTGTTTTATTGGATGTATGAGTCTTGGATTTAGCCGGATGTGGCTGATCATGGTGTGGCTTCCACTATTCGTCACGTCTAGATAGCACAGTCTTCTATGGTTGTTTGTTTGACTATGTGGGTTGGGAGGAATATTTAAATTGGACTATATAATATACTTACTGACATTTATAGATAGCTTGCATGACATGGATCAGAGTATTGGACTGAGAATTATAATATTTAACATGTTGTCAACTTTCTCTTAAACAGTGTCGACCTGAGGCACTCGATGGACATACATAATATTAATAATCATCAAGGACCATGAAGCGATCTAACAACTCAATAGTATTCATGGAGTAATAAAAATACTCGTAATCAAAGGTGACTTCCAATATTGGGTTGACCTTTTTTGTGATTACCAATTATAGAGTAATGAATTCACCTATTGTGTGGGACAAATTCATCAATCTATGGGAATTTTTTTCCCTTGTGAGGTTAGTGGATACACTTTTTAGACATCGAGTGTGGTGGATGAAGAAGAATTATCAGATATAGAACAACAACTCCAAGAGGATTAGGATGACATAAGCAAGCCTATATGACTCCATGGGTGCAACTTGTAAGGACCCAGCTAGAGTAATGAACCACTGAGAGGGGGGGGGGGGGGTGAATCAGTGGTACCACATTTTCTTCTTTTAAGTTCCCTTAATGTTGAGAACAACCTTTGTCTCTAGTTAAAGATATAATTCCCTGCTGAGTAACAAACAAGCACACATCCAAAATAACACAACATTTTACAAGGTTCACTATTCAATAATAATATCTATGTCCTTGGTATGGTTGGAAACAATCCATCACCTTAAAATCCACTAAGAAAACAATCCTTGGATTACGTAATGAGTAGGATATACACTAACACATGTGAAGCACTTTGAAATAGTCACTCCAGTGCATGTGCACCCTATTAGCACAATAGGGAAATGTCTCTTTTCTTGTAACAACTTATGTTACCTACACTTCCTTTCAAATACACAAGTGTAAGAAAGTTCAACACAAATCTTCACTTCTTTACCAAGAAGAAATTCAAGGACTCCTTGGTCTTGAGATAGATCAATTACAGTACCAACATCCCATTCTGAATCTCCACTCCGAATTTTACCAATATGATTCTTCAATACGAGTCTTCCACAGTTTGAGAAACTCAATACGGTGATAGCTAGTACTGATTCCCCAATCTGAATCTCCACTCAAAATTCTTCACTCTAAACATTCTTCTTCACTCTGATTATTCAATCCGAGTCCTCCTTAGTCTGATATACTCAATACGGTGACAACCAGTACTGATTCCCCTTTCCAAATATCCACTCCAAATTCTTCACTCCGAACATTCTTCTTCACTGCAATTCTTCAATCCAAGAAAATCAATACGGTGTCAACTAGTATCAAATTCTCATTATTATTGAAACGAAAATGAAACTCCATCGACCAAAAACTTCTACCCCTCTCTAGATTACCAGAGCTTCTCTCTATTATTTTTCATCACACCCTTAATTAGAACCTGGATCTCCTTTTATAGGTGCTCCAAAGTTTGGTTAGGCAGGAAACTAAAATATTTTCCCGCTCACTAAAATCCACAGAAATCATAATTTCTACTAAAATCTAGGAGTAATTATGACATTGTCAACACTTCTAAAATCATCTCAAATATAATTCCCCTTCACTTGATTTAGAACTTTGGCCTTATCCGGATCGGACCAAGTTTCTCGGTATCACATTCTGGGATCCACTCATCTGTCTTCTCGGCATCACTTTCTTGGATTCACCCTTCTTGATTCATCGACTTCACTTTCTCAGATCCACTATTCACGAGTCTTCAGCATCACTTCAAATTATTTGCATGAATCTTCATCAATTATTAGTATGGATTTTTTTATGACTTCACCAATTCTCGATACAAAATCTTGGATTCTCGGCATGACTCTGTAGTTCTGGCAACGAACATCAGGTTCAGGAAGTAGACTCTGAACTTCTCGCTACGAACTTCTTCTTCAGCAAGTCGACTCCAAACATTCCGCAATGAACATCTTCTTCAGCATGTCAACTCCGAACTTTCCACTATGAACATATTCTTTAACAAGTGGAACCCGAAATTCTGGTAACAAACTTCTGACTCTGGAAGTCAACTCAGAACTTCTGTTCAGGAATTAGACTGCGCAAATTCTGTTCCTCATTACGACTTCACTGGTTCTTGGATCAACTCTTCCTGATTCTCAGAATGACTTCTCGTACCAAATTTTTCTTTCATCGTGAGTACATGAATATAATCACAATTTAGAGTTACAGAACAGTAAAGCATAATCAAAATTAATGCCTTCACATCACCTAATAGCCACCTTTCACGAATATGCAATTTCTCGATTCCGAACTTCTCAATTTCTAGACTTCGAATTCCAGATTCTGAATTCTTCGAACACCAGGTTCGGAAAGTTAAATATTCTTTGTTCTGAATCTTCAAACTTCCAGCTTCGGAATTCTTAGAAATTCAAAGTGTCATTCCTTTATAAAAACGTCCTCAATATCAAAAAAAGATTCAAGGTGTCTTTCCTTTGTGAAAACATCATCAAGATCAACAAAAGACAATCCATGAAAACCATCTCTTCCTTCATCTTGGTCCTAACAATATCCCCCTTTAGATTTTTCTGTCAACCATGTTTTCATAAATCACCATACATAGTAACCTCAATCATTGGATTACTTATCAATAATTCTAATCCTACATGAGCTAACTCATTGTAGGAAATAAGAATCATTGACATCAAAACCATGCTGTCCATAGGTAGTGAAAATGACATCTTCAACATTATACATCTTCATCTTCATACATCTTATAAACAACTTCAAGTACTTTTCTAAAACCACTCCAACAAACAGTTAGAATTGTTCACAAACACAAAAAATGCTGAGTTCATAGCTTACCCACAACTATCTCTTTAAACAAATAGATTTATTATACAAACAACTTCTCCCACTTGACAAAACAATCCAATGGTAAGAAGAGAGAGGGGACAGAACAACATACCTTAGCCTTGAAGAGAAAGGGGTTGGACATCCATGCTCAACCGCAATCTTGAGAATGATTCCTCCAGCAAGGGTTTCATGAAAATATCAGAAACTTGTTCAGAAGATGAAACATATTCAACTTTCAGTTCATTGTTTTCCACATGCACTTTGATGAAATGATATTTGATGTCAATATGCCTCAATCATGAATGTTGGATTCGATTTTTCGTAATATTAATTTTGCTTTGATTATCACAGCCCAAGAGCAAGGGCAAATTCACTTCAACTAACAAATATTCCAACTGCGTTTTCATCCAGATAAAGTGAGTAGCAGCCATGGTTGTAGCAACATATTTATCTTCTACTGTACTGAGTGTCACATAATTCTGCTTCTTCGAGTGCCAGCCAATTAAATTTTTCCCATAAAGAACACTCCACCAAATGTGGATCTTCTATCATCGTCATTTCCTACCCAATCTACATCCGAATATCCAGATAAATCAATGTTATTTGAGACACTATACTTGATTCTGAATTCTGATGTGCCTTTTATGTATTTGGAAATTATTTTTCTAGCAAGAAAATTTGATTCTTTAGTAGAACACTGGAATCATGCATATAAGGTAACAAAAAAAAAACAATATCTGTTCTTGATGTAGTCAAGTATAATAAACTTCCAATCAGCTTTCGATATTCGTTCTAATCAACTTCTTTTCATTCATCATCATTGTTTAGCTTTGTTCCCGCTGAGATAGGAGTTGATACATGTTTTGAGTTCCCCATACCAAACTTCTTAAGAAGTTCCTTAACATACATTTCTTTGGAGAGAAAAATGAATTCTTTTTGATGAAAAATTTGTAGCCCAAGAAAGTATATCATCTCACCCAACATGAAAATCTCAAAGAGATTCCTCATTTCTTCAGCTAACCTTTCACAGATTATTTCATCATTTCTAGCAAAAATAACGTCGTCAACATAGAGAATCACACTGAGAGAAAGATGTTGGCTTTCCTCAATGCACAGATTGCTACGAACTCTTCATTTCAGGAAGTTCATCTATTTTAAGAAAGTATCCAATTTAGAGTACCATGCTCTTGGAGCTTGCTTTTTCCCATACAAGGTTTTCTTCAAACTACACACATAACTTTCAGTCTTCCCAACAACAAAGGCACATGGTTTCTCAATATAAACTTCTTCTTTTAGATCACCATTAAGAAATGCGGATTTAACATCCATTTAAAAGATGTTGTAGCCACGTTGGGCAGTAATAGCAAGAATGATTTGGATAGTTTCTAATTTGGCCACCGAAGCAAAATTTTATTCAAAGTCAATTCCTTCAATATGAGAGTAGCCTTAGCAAACCAATATTTCTTTTTATGATTACTTCACCTTATTCATTTAGCTTGTTCTGGAAGACCCATTTGATTCCAATAATGTTCTTAATTTCAGGCTTGGGTATGAGTTCCCATGTGTCATTCTTTTCAATCTGATGCAATTCTTCATTCATGGATTGAACCCATTCCGGATGCTCAAAGGCTTCTTTATCATAATTTGGTTCCACATTGGAATACAAGGAAGTATGTGATATAGAATTACTTGTTCTTCTTGTTTGAACCATGTGACGTTGATCACCAATAATATTCTAAGCATGCACTTGTTTCATCATCCTTGGATAGGTTTTTTGTGTACCTACATCATCACATGATATGGCTGAATTTGATTCTTCATTTTGATTAGGATTACAATTCATTGCATCCTTATCAGAATTGTTAACTTAATCTTCCTCATCTTCCTTGTATGTCTTGACATGCTTAACTTTTATCGATGTTTCAATGAATATTACATCAACTGCATCCACAATTCTTCATGTTTCTTTGTTAATGCATCTATGACCTCTTCTTTCTGGTGCATACCCAAGAAAAATTCCATCATCTCCTTTCTGCTTGAATTTTCCACTGCTTCCACCTTTCTTATTCCAAATTCATGGGCTCCCAAAAACTTTAGCATGCTTCATACATGGTGTAATGCCATATAAATTTTCATATGGACTCTTGTTTGATTGAGGCCTGTAGAAACATCAATTTTGAATATAAACAGCTGTACTTGTAGCTTGCCTCCAAAAGTAGTGAGTAAGGCCATATTCAAGCAACAAAGCTCTTCTCATTTCCAGTAAGGTTCTATTCTACCATTTATAAACCCAGTTTTGTTGAGGTGTATATGGAGAACTATATTCATGATTAATCCTATGATTCTAAAGATAGACTTCCAATTTTTCAATTCTATACTCACCACCATTATCTGTTCTCAACTTCTTCACAGTGTACTCACACTCTTTCTCATCTTTCCTTCTGATGCTTTTAAACATATTCAGGGAATCCGACTGGTGCTTCATAAACATAACACATGTAATGCGAGTAAAATCCTCAATGAAAGTGATGAAGTAATTGTCTCCATTTGTTGATTTTTTGCTCATAGGCCCACATAAATCATATTTTATTAGTTCAAGGGGTTGTTTAGAACAAATTTCAACCTTCTTATGCACAACACATGTAATATTTTCTTTCTAACAGGTGGTGCAACACCAATATCTTCTTCTTGGAAAATCTGGAATATCTCAAACATTGTCTCTTTGAGATAACAAGCTCATATTTCTCTAACACATGTGCCCATGTCTTCTGTACCACAACTGATTTTCTTCCACTAAGCTCATGTAACCAGAGTTTTGGGAATTTCCAACCTGATATAGGTTCCCTTTGGTTCAATATGTTCTTGTAACAATATCCCCATATTCTTCACTTTTCACAACAAATCCATCTTTCTTGAAGACAACTTTATTACCCTCGTCACAAAATTGTGATACAATCAGCAAGTTGTGCTTCAGACCATCAACATACAGAGTCTTCTTGGACTTTAATTTTTCCATCCCAATGATGGCTGATCCAACACCATTGATTTTTAAAGATTCATCATTGCCAAATGTTATAGTGCCTTCTTTATACTTTTTCAAATTCCTTAGAAAATTCAAGTCTCCTTTCATATGTGAAGAACACCCACTGTCAAGTATCCAAGTTTGTTCTTCCTTTGTAACTTTTAGAGAAGTTTCAATAACAAGAGCTTTTTCTTCTTTCACTTCATTCTCCTCCTTCAGCTACTAAGAGGTAAGAACTTTTTGTTGAGCTGGTAACAGAACAAGACATTCTTTTGTAAGATTTCCAAGTTGTTTACACCTTTTGCAAATAGTCTCCAGAGGCTAAAACATGTTTCCTATCTTGACTTCATTCTTCTCACATTTCTTCAAGAACACCTTTTCACTCTTCTTCCTTTGATGAGATTGACTCCCCCTCAATCTCTGCCTTTCAAAACTTGTGGGGTGGTGGTAATAATGTTTATTGAACCAACACATATTCGCTGTATGACCTAAACCACCACAATATCAATAGTAAACATAGAAAGAGTACCTTCCTCTAAAGCTTTAGTTATGATACTTCTTTGATGCTATTTCTTCAGCCCCAACTACCATTCTTTTTTTAGCAAGATTGCTCTATTGAAATTCTGGGTTCTCTGATTTTGGTTTTTTTCACCAGTGTTAGAATTAGGTTTCTTTGAAACATCAGAGTTCCCAGAAATGCTAGTCTTGACCACATATGTAACTTTCTCAACTTTCTTCTTCATAGCAATGAATTTATTCTTCTGTTGAATTTTCTCAAAATGTGCTTGTTGAGAGCCTTCACCAACATCAGTAGTTGAGTTTTGAAATCAAATGTTTTTTTATTCAACTTCTAAGAGCTTCTTTTTAACAATCTCTAATTCTTCCTCTTCTGCCTTCTGCATTACTCTCATGTGGTCAATTTTATTTTTCTCATCCTCAAGAGACTTATTCAAGTCTTAAAGATCATTCTCATGTTCCCGTTTATCATTGGATTGATTGGATGCTGAGGAATATTCATATTCCAACATTTTGGTATGATTCTCTATCCTTGTGATGTTTCTTTGACAATCCTTCAATACTTCTCTTAGATTCATCTCAAGCTGAGTTTCTTCTTCTTCCGGGCAACTTTTTCTAAAATATTCAACATTTACTATTGCAATGAAAGTATTTTCCACACCAAGATCAACATATGTTTCGGTTATAGCATCACATTCTTCATATTATTCATTTATGAATAGAAATATTTTTGTCTTGGATTTGAAGAACTTCTTTTCTCTTCCTAACTTTACTTTACCACCCTACTTCTTCTATAACATTCTTTGAATTCTTTATTCTTCAACACTGTCTTCTTCATTCTCCCTTCGAGGACAGTTAGCCACAAAGTGGCCAATGCCTCCAGATTCAAAACACTTCATGGGATGTTTTCCCTTGTATTTAAATGTTCTTTTTTTAACATTTTTTGAAAACAAGGATAAAATATCATTAAAATTTTTACATACCTTGATTTCAGAGTCAGGGTCACCACCATCTTCTTAAATCACTATTTTTTTTAGAATTTTCCTTATTCATGGCTTTGAAAGATATTTCTCTATCATCCATTGTCATGTTCTTCATAGCCTTTTCCTTTCTCATCTCATATGTAACGAGTGTGCTATGCAAATAATCAAGAGATAGAGTCTATGAGTCTCTATCTTCTAATAAACAAACCTTAGCATCGAATTTATCAGGATGAATCCTCAAGATCTTTTCAACCATGGTAGAGTCCTTCAGCTATTTTCTAAGACATCTGATGGTACTAACAATATCATTTACCCTAGTGAAGAAATCCCCAACAGATTCATGCTATCCCATCATCAACTCTTCATACATCAATCTCCAAATTTAGAGTTTTTCATTTTTTCATTTTTTATTGCCTTCGTATATGTATTTTAGTTTGTCCCATATAACTTTGGTTGTGTCCACTCCTTTTACTCTCAAGAATTGACTATCAGAAAGTGAAGAAAATATAGCATTCTTGGCTCTTACATCATTCTCAACAAACTTCTTTGTAGACGCCGGAAAAGTCCGTTTTTCCCAAACGAAGCTCCGGATGCCGAAAGCGAGGTCATATTTGGAGTCAGAAGTAGGTTTCGGAAGGCCCGGAGGCCTTGCGCGGAATTTTGGAGGCCCGCGTGCAAAGTTGAAGTGCGGCGCGCAATCCTCCCGGGATGCGCGCAAATGCGCCGGGCCGGCGTGCAATTTTGCGCGCCCGCGGCCCGCGCGACTCCCTTGCGCGCCGGGGCCCCGGTTCCGCGCCC
Source organism: Viscum album (assembly GCA_963277665.1). NCBI lineage: Eukaryota > Viridiplantae > Streptophyta > Magnoliopsida > Santalales > Viscaceae > Viscum > Viscum album. The sequence goes on from OY728133.1 coordinate 1,976,601,012, forward strand.
GCGAAGGAAATTCCATGCCCGCGCCATGAATTACACGCCGGCGGCGAGATTCCGCACCTGGGGTTGCCTATAAATACAAGGCGACCCCCGATGTTTTGAAGGTGGCCAGAATTCGAAGAGTCGCTTGTGCGCGCAATTCCACCCCCTCCGCGCGCAATGCCGATCTTCAGGTAACCTCCTTTATTTCGGGCAAGCAAGCCTCGGGGTTCGCCTTCTTGTGCAAACCCTTTGGCTTTTTTCCTTTTACCAATTCCTTACCTGAAGGCATTCGCGCGTAAAAGAAGCCTCTTGCGCGCAATTGCCCCCCCGGGTGCGCGCAATCCAGCCCGATTGCCTACACCCCCCCTTACTAAGTGGCCATTTGTTAATGAATGAGCCATTGCCCCTGCGCGCTATCAGAGGCCCGGTGTGCGCAATCTCCATCTTCCGCGCACAAAGCGCTGGCCAAAAATTGCGCGCCAGCCCGCCCAATTGCGCGCCGACCCGCGGTATTGCGCGCCAAGCTCCTCTTTTGCGCGCAAACCGCCAGGGTCGCCCCCTTTGACCCCCTGAGGGTACCCGCCTGCGTGGTGCCCGATGATCTTCATCCCGGGTGCCCGCACCGTGTGTTGTCTTCCCGTGCGGCCCTCCAAGATCGTGCGAAGTGACACAGACCCATCGGCGGCAACGTTCGTCCGCGCTGCAGGACGTTAAACTGCCAGACATCCCTCGTCCAACATGACGTTAAACTGCATTCGTCCAAGATGCACGACGTTAAACTGCCTAGCATATGGGCCTCCTCAAGGTGTAAGCCCCAAACTCCATCATCCTCAACACACGACGTTAAACTGTACTTCGTCCGGCAAGACGTTAAACCGTCCGCTTCGTCCTCAACACACGACGTTAAACTGTACTTCGTCCGGCAAGACGTTAAACCGTCCGCATCACCCGATCCTGTGCCTCGCACGCAGGGTCCCCCCCGGTTTGGATGTGGCCCCCACCCGCTCGTCTCTGCAGGGATGTCGGGATTGGAGTGGCCTTCGCCCACGGGGGTAGGGTATTAAAAACCCCTAGTTTCTTGTGGGGGACTGCACATGTGTATCTCCATTGTGCTTCCCCACTGCCGAAGCTAGTAGAGGGCGTGACATGGATCGAGGTGTCTCTTACTTTCGGCCCAAGTCCCTCTCCAACTGAGTTTTTCCGCACTCAGGTTGCCTCAGTGCGTAAGTCCTGACAGAATGAACTACATGGACTTTGATCCCTGTCTCCTAAGCAGGGTACGTAGGAAGCCTCCCTGAGGTTCAAGCCCACCACCTGGTCGTCCCGGTCGTATTCACATCGGTTCGTCCATCAGTGGACCCCTCCCGGGTTCACATTTGCGTTGATCCACCCAGCCGTTCCATCCCCCTCTGCGTGAGGTGGTTCGGTTCAATCCTCCGCCCGGCAGCCTCGACCTCTTCATGAGTCGGCTTGCCATCGTCCAGCATGACGTTAAACTGTATATCCGAACTATGTTGGCTTTGATCCGCGCTAACGCGCGGTACGTAGGAAGCCTCTACGGGGTCCAAGATCTTCACTCCATCATCCATCCTGATCCTTACCCGGGCTGCCACATCCTGGTGGGGTCATGCCATTTCATTCCACTCCACTTCACTCGGGAAGCCGCCCATGTGCTGGCCCCAGCTTCGGAGGTTCCCCGCAAGGGGTTCTGTCATCTGATCCACTCCTCGTGTTGATCAGTCCGATGCCGTCCCCACTGGACGTTAAACTCGCGGCATACCCCGTGTTAAACATGGGATGCTGAGGAAAACCTCAGGTAACGCAGTTCCTCGCACCCGGCGTGGGATGCCTAAGGCCATCACGCCTTTGAGAAGCCCTATTAGGGACGGAAGGCAGACATGCAGAGCCGCAATGTTAAGACACACCCCCAGCACCCAGAGCTACCCGGTCTCCTCACCGCAGGTTGCTGCCCCGACCAGACCCCTTGGAGCGTCTGGGCGGAAGCAGCGTAATTAACCGGTGTCCATGAAGATATGGCGCCGGGAACGAGATTCACGAACATTCTTAAATCTATGAGGGAGACCCAGATTAGGCGACGAGTTCCAAGGAGACGTCCACGGAAGGAGGAGCCGACATCCCATCATCCCAGTTTCGATCAAGGAGTAGACGTCCCTGAATAAGGGAAGGATGCTGCCCGCCTTTGGAAAGTGGGACTGCGGGGCCACAAGCCGCGCTCCCATCCCCTCGGGTCGACGGGAGCATGCGCGAACGCCTCCTGGCGGAACAGCGTCGGAACGAAAACCCGACGCACATCCGCACCGAAACAGAAAAATAGTGAACCCGACGTGAATCTCTTCTCCTCAATATGAAGACCGATAGCTTTCAAAGGTGTTTGAAGACTAGCATGTTGCCCGACCAAGCATTCAGCACCGGGGCGCGGAACCCGCCAGGGGCTGGGGAAGGGAAATCGGGCACTCCGTCTCACGACGTCGATGGCCTGGGTTCCCCCCACGGAAGGCGTCGTGGCACTAATGATCGGTTGTCGATTTCTTTTCCTGTCAGTATTAATGGGTTCTTCTCCCTGTCTTCAGTAATCAGGTCGCCCAATCCAGTGCCCGATCGCCGCCCGCCCGCTGGCGCAGGGGTAGGGGAAACACCGACGCGGCTACTCCGCGCGGTCCCGCCCGTTCCACAGCCATCCCAGCAACCGCAACTGCGGGAAAACCACGCCCTCTCTCCCCCTCGGAGGTCATCCAGAGAAAGGTGATCAACAACTTGGTGCGGAGATATGAGGAAGAGGGAGTCATCCCAACCAGGGACATGGCTCGCCTAGACCACGAGGAAGCTGCACCTCGCCACCAACGCCGCCCCAGAGGGCCGCGCAGGGAGGCACCACTGCCTACCTCGACGACCAACCGCTTCGGGAGTTTATCCCCGGAACGCTCTGACAGCTCCTTCCCCTATGCGGATGAGGTGGAGGATGTCCGGGACCACCCTATCCGAGATTCGCTCTAGGGATCCACGATAAGGGCTCCTGCTAGGCCACGTCGACACCACCAACAGGCCTCTCAAGTCGAAGAACGGGCTCTCCACCTACCTGCGCCGCTGATCCCGACTCGTCTATCCCGACACCAACGTCGGGCACGAGCGGAAGAGGATTCCCACCTTGGGGCCCTAGCAACAGCGGCCGCGTTGGCCCGAGCCACTGCTGGCTCCAGTCACCAGGCCCCTGCGCATCCTGAGTAGGGGCACTTCTATGCCCGACCTGGATCGAGGCCCCGACCGCCCCAAAGGCAGGTTGGGTTGACTCTCTCGGTTGCTGGTACAGGCAATAGCCACTGCAGACCACCTCGCGGTAGCGCTATTCACCAGCAGGGTCTACTCCGTGTGGCCGATCCAAGAGGCATGGGTGATCCCACCTTCTGATCCCGGCCCGGAGGCTTGCCTGGAAGCATCTCTCCCTGCGTCCCTTTTGATATCTGTCCCGGTGCTCCTCACACCTTGGTTTCCAGTCCTCTTGGCCCCAGCACCGGTGCGGCCAGAGGACGCCAGGACAGAGATCAGCCATGCCCCGAAGAACCACCCAGGGGCAGGAAGGCGAGGCATCGACGTAGAGAGAGGAATGTTACGGAATTCCGGATAGAGATCTGACCGGTTCGTTTCTATGATACAGCAGCGGAGTATGATTCGGCGACAGAGCCCTCCCCCCGATCCCGCCAGTCAGGGGCAGGGGTAGGAAAGCGGCACGTCATCCTCGTACTTCCCGAGAGCGAGATCGATATGATCCCCGCTTCTCTTCGAAGGTATATCCGGAGTAGCGAGGGCCTGGTATACCCCCAAGGATCAAGCTTGCGGTTGGTACCGGCCCCTCCGGAAGCACCTTCTGCCTCGATCGGAGAAGCCGGAGACCTTTTCTGGGGACTGACGGTCGAGCCACGATCTAGTGCACCCTCGGCGAGCACCGACGCTACGGCAGGATGTTCGCTCGCCGGCCCGTCCTATCGTGATGTGGTAGTTGGGGAACCACCACCCTCAGAGGGCGGCCCGGGATATGGAGGCCAATCGGCATGCTCACCATATTCACCGCCAGCCAGCCCGCCGGCCCAGCGGCCCGCCTCGGCACCACTGCCGGTTCCCCGTCCATTCCCAGTCGCTGAAGGGGACCAAGAAGACCTGGGTCCCGAGTTTGAGTCGTGGAGCTTCTGGACCGTCCTTGTAGAGGGCCATTTCCCTGAGATGTTTTGGCCAGTCGCAGGATCGGACTTGGATGCACCCGAATCGCTCACCCCGGATGAGTTCGAATGCTTCCGCCGAACTCTCCGGGAGACTCACTCCCGTCTTCACTGCCTACAAATTCCATATCCCGGGAGTCAAGCACACCTGGAGGATATTGGTGAGCAGTGCCACCAGATTGACCTAGCCACGCTCCCCGCGGTTCGGCACCCCGAGTCATTTGGGCACCACGAGGCCCTCCAACAACGATGCGTCGAGTGTTTTCAAATACTCCGCAAGGTTATCGAGGAAGCCACCCCCCCACGTGTATATCCGTGGATGGGGGCAGTACGCTGCCCTACGCTTCAGTGCGATTCGCCGACAGCCCGATTCACTGGGTGGCCCTGAGGGTACATCCCCAGGGACGGAAACGGTCAATATGGATGACCTGTCGGGAGAGGGGAACGACTTGGAACTTCTCAACGAGGGCTTCCCCCTGAAGACAAGACGTCGTTGGATCCATCGGTGAGAGTTACTCGTCACCAGAGGAGCCTCCTGGGTCTCCCCGCACCCACTGAAGCACTGACGTTGAGCCGAAACGTCATCTAAGGTAAAGAGCACGGCGGGGCTATAAAGCCCGCCGACCCATCTGCCTCCATGTAGAGGGCAGAAGAGGATCCCAAGAAGGCCACGCTACGTCAACAGCTCGCCGAGTAGAAGAATCTTGTTGACCAGCTCCTCGCCGAGCGCGCTGCAGAGCGGTGGCCTGACTACGGTGATCCTAGGACAGGACAGCAGGGACAGGAACAACCGCTCCTCGATGAGACTCTCCCGGGTAACTGTGATTATGCCGTGTTTGCCGACAGGGGAGAGGCCATTGCCTATGGCAAGAGGTCGCGGTATGTTTTACCACACCCTCCTGAGCGACGTGACTACCTAAGAGACCCCGCTCGGATTCCTCCTGCTGCCCCAAGGGCCGCTCCGCCCGCCATCCCACGAGCTGCCGAGTTCGACGACCCGGTCGACGACCCGATTGAAGGGCCATGCAATGCGCTCGTGGTTAGAGATCCTCGCCAGGACTGGAACCCATGTCCGGACGATCCGATGGCGGCACTCATCGCCCGCTTGGAAGCCTTGGAGACTCGGCAAGTGGCGATCCCACCGGATGGCAAGCCATACCCAGCATGGGTGGATGACATGTCGGCACCTCCGGGATTCGGGAACCCCACATTCTCCCCCTTCAACGGGACTGGAGATCCGCCACAGCATTTGGCCAATTTCAACTCGAGGTGCGGGCCTATGTTGGGAACTCCGGCGCAGCAGGAGACCGCTAAGCTTCACTGATTTGTCCAGACACTGGAAGGGCCAGCATTTGTCTGGTACAGCCAGCTCCCCGTCGGGTCAATAACTAGCTGGGAGGACCTTCGTAGACAGTTGCTCTACCAGTTCAGTTCCACGACCCGGAAGACGAGTATCGCAGACCTCTTCAAGTGCAAGCAAAGGCCTGATGAGCGAGTCGCGGATTTCGTCACCCGATGGAAGGGTCTCACGTATTCCCTTGACATTCCATTGACTCAGGAGCAGTTGCTGACAATGTGCTTCAGGAACATCAAGACCGAGCTGGTCCCTTCCTTGATCACTCAGAATTACCCCGGAGGGTTCAGGGACTTCTTAGACAAAGCTCAACGTCTTGAGGAAGCCCTGCAACAGGCCAGTCAGGCACACCCGCTGCCTCCTATGATCCCTGCAAGGAGAGTCAGCAGGGCTGAGCCCGCTGCTGTTGCCCAGATAGAGGCCCCCAGGCAGTTGGAGTTGCTGCCGGTGAGGCCAGCTCCATAGCCTCACAGGAATCTGCCTCCACGGGCTCAGTTCCCGGCCCAGCAGCGGCAGCCCCAGAACCGGCCGGCCCCTCCGCGTAGTGTACCGCCACAACCCAGGCGAGATAATCAGGGTCCACCTCCTCGGCAGGCCCCTCCAGCCCCTCGTCAAGACCATGCTCCCAGGGCCCTGCGATACCTGACTTACTCATTTCACGAGGATCAGGTCCTCGGTTATTTCCAGAGCGCCCTGGAGCAGAGGATTGTGTGACTGCCTGAGTGTTGGAGGCCAGAGGAGGCACATCTCACGGATAACCCCTGCTACTGCCCTTACCATCGGGCCCTGGGGCACACCATCCGGCGGTGCTACGTGTTTAAGGACTGGCTCCAAGACCAGATTAACAATAATGTAATCAGGTTGGGCCCAGCTCCAGCACAAGTGGCGGGTGTGTTCGTGGGATCAGATGATGATAGTGGCGACGAGGACGAATGGAAGCTGGTCTCCGACCGCGGATCCCAGAAGCATAATGACTGGATGGCCCGCAAGACGATCATTCGCGCCCATGGAATCATCCGTGCGCGCTTGAATCAGCCTGAGCCCCCAGAATCTGCGGGTGCTGCTCCGGAATCATCGTCCCAGCCTGCCTCTTCCGAGAAGAGAAAACGGCGGCGGTGCAAGAAGGAAGAGCGCGCCCCGCCAGTTCCGCCACTATCCCGAACTCTCGGCGATTTCATGCCCCCGGAGATGGGGGTCCCTCCTCCGGTCCTCCTGGTGATGAATGATTCGTCCGATGACAGTGTTGGGTACGCTTCGGTTAATACCGTCGAGCTGGTAAATCTCTTTTCGGTTCCCGACGTTGAAGAAAACCAGGTGGACCTCCCTAGTGTCCCCAGTCGTCGCCACCGTCGGAGGAACCGCAACAACAGGAGTCACTGGGGCACGACAGTTGGTTCCTCCAGCCAGGCCATGCACACCACTGAGACTAGGCAGCAGGCTCAAAACCAAGCTCAGCGTGCGCAGCCCCCCCATCCGGGGATGATGGATTCTCCTCCGCCACTGTTTGTGGTGTGGGACCAGGCAGAACCGCCTCAGCCGCGCCGCGACCTGCTGCGTCCTGCCACGAGTCCATCCCGTCCTCCTGACCCCAGTACGGTGACTAATTCCCGAGCTTCAACCAGTGAACAGCGAGATGCGCCAAGCACCAGTCGACCATCGGTCCAACCGGAAAGGCCCATCATGCCTCCAACCGCAGAGCAACCTCCTGCAACCAGGGGCTCGCGCTTGGAAAAATAGTATGATGTCCTGAAGCACTTGGCCGACATCCCAGCAAGGCTCTCCATCCTTGAGGCTCTGCGCATGTCACCTGAGATGCGCGAGGCGCTCGCTGAAGCCCTGAAGAGCCCCCTCCAGTTTGAGACGGAGGTTGCGGCTGCAGAGGCCTTTCACGCCGAAACGATTGAGGACGCCGAATGTCAGGCCGTTATCTCGTTCTCTGGTGAGGATGAAGACCCTCCTATACAGGGGCACATTCGTCCGCTGTATGTTACTGGCCAGTTCAATGGCCTTGAAGTCCGGCACTGTCTTGTCAACAAGGGGTCCGGGATTAACCTGATTCCAACTCGGACACTCCAGAGATTGGGGTTGTCTGAGGATGACTTGATTCCCTCCGACCTCAGGATCCAGGGGTACGACCGCACCGAGCAAACTCCGGTCGGCAAGATACGTTTGAAGACCCAGTTCGGTGACCTGGTTGCCAACAACGAATTCATGGTAGTCTCTTAGGACACTGCGTATAACGCATTGATGGGCAGGCCATGGCTCCACCTTCATGCGGCGGCTCCCTCGTCATACCACCAATGCCTTAAATACTCCCATAATGGTCGAGTAGGCGTGATTCAGGGAGATGCCTCTCCTTTTTCCTCATGTGAAGCCCGCTATCTGGATGCGGACTATTACAAGAGCAAGGATAAGCAGATCCTGGCAGGTGAGGTTGAGCCTGTCGCTGTTGGAGGTGATCCCTGGGCAAGTTTGGATGACGCTTACGTCCTCCCGATCCATCGGTTGGACGTGGCCATGGTCTCGATGGCCTGTGAGTCTCCTGATGAGATGACCGCGACCGACCATGCCAGCACCAGCGGCCCAGCAGGATCTGGTATCCCCAATGCAGTTTCCAACACAGTCTCTCCCGTGGACGATCCCTCCCCGAGTGGAGAGGACGTGGAAGATGCACCCCCAGCCTTTGAGGAGGGCGTCTCCGCCACGGTCGATGAGTTAGTACAGGTGAACCTTGGAACCGAAGCAGATCCAAGACCCACATTGGTCAGTGCCGCCATGCCCCTCTGAGGAGCGGCATCAGTACGTGGACTTCCTCATACAGCACCGTGATGTATTCGCTTGGGGCTATGATGAGATGCCGGGGCTAGATCCTCAGGTAGCCGTCCATCGCCTTGGTCTCCCGGCGAACCATCGCGGGTTCAAGGAGCCACCCAGGAAGATGCACCCACTCCACGGTGCTATGGTTGAGGCCGAGGTTGACAATATTATCAAAGCCAACTTTGTGAGGGAAGTTCAGTACCCCAGATGGCTGGCCAACATTGTGCCAGTCAGGAAGAAGAACGGGCAGATCAGAGTCTGTATCGACTTCCGCGATCTCAACCGCCACTGTCCGAAGGATGATTTTCCCCTTCCGGTGATAGAGCTATTGATTGATGCCATGGCAGGGTTCCAAGCCCTCTTTTTCATGGATGGATACTCTGGATACAACCAAATCCGGATGGCCCCTGAGGACGAGGAGTTCACTGCCTTCAGGGCCCCACAAGGTATCTTTTGTTACCAGGTCATGCCCTTCGGCCTGAAGAATGCAGGTGCCACCTATCAACGGGGCGATGCACTGCATATTCAAGCCAATCCTCGGCACACTGGTGGAATGCTACGTCGACGACTTGGTGGTCAAATCACGCCAGCGTCAGGACCATCTCAAAGATCTTGAGAAAGTGTTCGGCTTCCTCCGGTCTCGCTGCCTGAAGATGAACCCGTTGAAGTGTGCCTTCGGGGTCACCTATGGGAAGTTTCTTGGCTTTGTGGTAAGATACCGGGGTATTGAGATCGACCGAAAGAATATCAGGGAGATTAGCCAGATGCCTCCCCCAGGTAACATCCGGGAACTGCAAGGGTTCCAAGGCCACTTAGCCTATATACGCCAATTCATCACGAATCTGGCCAGCAAGTGTAAGCCCTTTTCTCGGCTCATGAAGAAAGGAGCCACCTATGTATGGGATAAGGAGTGTCAGACCGCTTTCGAGGAAATCAAGAAGTACTTGCTTCAACCTCCGGTTTTGATGCCACCTGTATCCGAGAAGCCGCTGGTCCTTTATGTGACCGCCCTGGAATGGTCCCTTGGTGCCCTTCTTGCCCAGAAGAACAATGAGGGAACAGAGAATAGCCTATGTTACCTCAGTCGCATGCTCCTAGATGCGGAATTTAGGTATTCCCCCATCGAGAAGAGCTGCATGGCCCTCGTATTTGCTGTACAGAAATTACGGCACTACTTGCAGCACCACGAGGTACAGTTGGTTTCTCGGGTAGACCTGTTGAAATATATCCTGAGCCGGCCTATGTTGACTGGCCGTCTAGCGCGGTGGGCTATGATTCTCCAGCAGTTCGACATTAGGTATGTGTCTCAGAAGGCCATCAAAGGGAAAGCATTGGTGGACTTTCTGGCTGCTCACCCAACCTCCGCGGATCAGCCGCTGGATCTAGGATTTCCTGATGAGGCCGTTCTCTCGGTCGATCGTGCCGATCCATGCTGGCAGATGCACGTTGACGGTGCTTCCCGGAGCCCCACCGGTAGAAGACTCGATGATCCTAAGCTCAACAAAGTGGTTTTGGGTATCGTCTTCATTACCCCGGAGCAAGCCGTGCTGCCATACTCTTTCCTGTTGTCAGAGGGTTGTACCAACAATGAGGCAGAATACCATGCCCTCATCACTAGCCTCGAGTTAGCTCTCGAGATCGAAGTGCCCCATCTGTGTGTGAAAGGGGACTCCGAGGTGGTCGTTAAGCAGATCAATGGCGACTATGTTGTCAGGAAGCCAGAACTTGTGCCATTGCTGGAGTGCAGCCTCCTCCTGATGGCCCAATTCCCTTCTCGGCCAGAAATTGTCCATATTCCCCGGTCGCAGAACGGTCGAGCAGATGCTTTGGCCGGCCTTGCTGCGTCACTCGCAGAGCCTGAACAGGACAACATGATCGTCCGCATGACGCACCGCAGGCTCATCGCTCCCGTTATCCCGGAGGGAGATCGCGGCCCGTCGGTAAGTAATCTCACCACGGTTTCCCCTGTGCCTGGAGCCCCGAGTACCACAGATATGGTAGTCGAACCAGCCCCTGATTGGAGGACGCCTTTGGTTGAGTACCTCCAACATGGCATTCTCCCGTCGGATCGGGCCGAGCGCGAGCGAGTTTGACACTGCGCATCGCAGTTTGTCCTCCAGAGCAGTCCCGGCCTGGAGCAGATCCTCTATAGACGCGGATCTGATGGTGTTCTCCTCCGCTGCCTTCAGGGAGTTGAGATCCCACGAGTCATGCAAGAGGTTCATGCTGGTTCATGCGGTGCCCACCAGACTGGGCCGAAGCTGTCCCACCAGATTCGGAGGTTGGGATTCATCTGGCCCTCCATGATCCATGACTGCATCGAGTATGCAAGGAAGTGCCATGCGTGCCAGGTTCACACGAACTTTGTGCATCGGCCGCCGGAGACTCTCCATACCACCAGGTATTCTTGGCCCTTTTCAGTCTGGGGGATGGACGTTGTGGGACCTTACCCGCCGGCGATGGCTCGCCAGTGCCGGTTCATTCTGACCGCCACAGACATCTTCTCCAAATGGGCAGAGGCAATTCCGCTCATAGAGGTCAAATCCTGTTCTATCGCTGAATTCGTGACCTCCAACATCATTTATCGATTTGGATTGCCTCACGCTATCCTCACGGATAACGGAGCCAATTTCCGAGCAGTCGAGTTGAAGAAGTTTTACGCCAAGTACAACATTCGCTCGAACCATACATCTCACTATCATGAGCAGGCAAATGGACAGATTGAGGCATTTAACAAAACCCTCTCTAACATTCTGCAAAAGATGGTTGGTCAGAACAAGAAGAGTTGGCCGGACAAGCTCCCCAACGCCCTATGGGCTTATCGGACGACGACTCGCAATTCCACCCAGATGACCCCTTATTCCCTGGTGTATGGAGCTGAGGTCGTCCTGCCCATCGAGATCCAGTTACCGTCCTTGCGCACTGCGGTCTACGACCAGCAAGCGCCGGACAGAGCTGCTGAAGCCCGTCTAGTCGAGTTGGAAGCACTGGATGAGAATAGGCTTCGCGCTTTGCACAACGTGGAGAGGCATCAAAGCAGAATGGCTCGAAATTTCAATAAGAAGGTTCGCCTCCGCTCTTTCCTGCAGGGTGACCTAGTACTGGCTCTAAGAGCACCAATGATCCCCGGCAGGAAGCCGCCCAAGTTGGAGCCCAAGTGGGAGGGACCTTTTGTCGTCCACAAGGTCTATCCCAATGGCGCGTACTCCCTAGCGACTATGGATGGTGAGCGTGTTACTCCTCCCACCAACGCTAGGTTCCTCAAGCAGTACTTTGCCTGAGTGAAAATCGTCCAAGCTAAAAGACGTTAAACTGTTCATCATTCGTCCCGCATGACGCTAAACTGCACCTCGTCCAAGCTACAAGATGTTAAACTGTTTAGCATTCGTCCCGCATGGCGCTAAACTGCACCACGTCTGAGCTACAAGACGTTAAACTGTTCAGCATTCGTCCTGCATGACGCTAAACTGCACCTCAAGAACTACGTGCGGCTTGATTCCCATCCTTATGGGATACGTAGGACCGCCTGAACATTCATGTTTCAGGCCCAGCCCCATCCTTCGGGAATTTCCATCCCATCTCGGGCCCTTGGCCCAAGTGCCTCTGGGTATACGGCGTATGGTGTGAACGCGGGGCTGTGCCCTCATTCACGTCGGTTTGCTCGCCACGCTGTATGCACCCCATGTTTGGGGATGCCTTCCGCTCCCCCCTTTCTTTATCGTCCTGCATGACGTTAAACTGCACTTCAAGAACTACGTGCGGCTTGATTCCCATCCTTATGGGATACGTAGGACCGCCTGAACATTCATGTTTCGGGCCCAGCCCCATATCCCGGGAATCTCTATCCCGCGTTGGGCCTCTGGCCCAAGTTCCCCTCCTTTTTGTGTGAGGCGTATGGCGTGAGCGGGGGATTGTGTCCTCATTCACGCCGGTCTACTGGCCGCGCCGTATGCCTCCCCCGTGTGCGGGACTACCTCACACCCCTCATCGTCCTGCATGACGTTAAACGGCCTCTCAAGAACTACGTGCGGCTTGATTCCCATACTTATGGGATACGTAGGACCGCCTGAACATTCATGTTTCGGGCCCAGCCCCATTTCCCGGGAATCTCTATCCCGCGTTGGGCCTCTGGCCCAAGTTCCCCTCCTTTTTGTGCGAGGCGTATGGCGTGAGCGGGGGATTGTGTCCTCATTCACGCCGGTCTACTGGCCGCGCCGTACGCCTCCACTGTGTGTGGGACTACCTCACACCCCTCATCGTCCTGCATGATGTTAAACTGCCTCTCAAGAACTACGTGTGGCTTTATTCCCATCCTTATAGGATACGTAGGACCGCCTGGACGTTTGTGTTTCAGGTCCAGCCCCGTCTTTTGGTTTCTCTCAGGGTGAGTCCTCCGACCCTTTCCGGTGATCTGTTAACATGTTTTGGGTACTCCAGTCTATGACCTGTAGTGTCGGATTCAATCCCGACAAGTCCTGTGTTACTTGTCAGGACTCACAATTCCTCTTGTTCGAGCCTTCACTCAAAGGGATCCTCGTTAGCGGTTTGGATACGATTCCTCAGTGCTCTCCTACCGCTCCGGGTCGATTTACCGGTGGGTCCTGGGCCACAAATCGATATGAATCCTGCGCTTGAGCGGTTGATGCTCGTTTGCTTGCCTCATCCTAGGCTGACGCGATCGGATGTTGCGTTGCGAATATGGTCAGCAACATCCTTGATCGCCATGTCGGCTCTTTCAGTCTTTGAACATTGGTTGTGCAGTCCCTATCACAATCCGCCTCTGTGCGTCGTAGCGGAATCCCGACACTCTCTCTCTTCATATTGACCTTCAGTACACCTCTACACGTTTGGCCGGCCAACTAGGGTAATGGTGTCTTTCGAGGCTCCCACGATCTGAGCACCAAGGATATGTGCTAATGTCCTCCCTAAGGGCCATGTGTAGCTAGACCCTCGTCCCCATGAGGATGAAGGAGTCGCCCGAACAATCGCGTTCTGGGCCCAGCATAGCTGGAGGCTAGCATCTCTGCCCCTTGGTTGATAGACATATGCAGGCCCCTATCCCAGGATCCTTCTCCTGGAATTGTGTGTGACCGCAGGGCTGGGATGTGTCCCCACCTCCGCTGTGTCCGCCGTACCGCAATATGCGGATTCCTCCATGGTCCGAGCCACACGACCTTAAACTGTGTTGCTTGGTCTAACCACACGACCGTAAACTGTGATCGTCTTGGCCGACCGATGAGAAACGGCACTGCATCGTGGTGTTCTCCTCAGGGGACACTCACGTTGGGCGCTGGTTAATAACCACGACATTTATCAATGCCTTTCATGGCTTGATTATTGTGGCGACGCCAGAGATTTCTTAATCACAGGCATGTCGCTGCACAAAGAAAAACCATCCACCTTTAAGGACAAACAAGAAATATCAAATACCACTTCTTTTGGGTGCGAGGGCCAGACCCGCACCCCTCCCCGCACTGGTGCCCAATTGTGTTGCACCGCGCTTCAAGAACTATGTGTGGCTTGACTCCCATCCTTATGGGATACGTAGTAATGCCCGAATGTTTGAAACATCGGGTCCAGCCCCCCACCTCTTAGAGATTCCCCCTTCTCTTGGGAATCCGCCGCCTTCGGGTCACCCTCAAGGCGTGTCCTTCGACCCCTTGCAGTGGTCCACCGGTGTCAAGAGTACTTTGGTCTATTGCCAAGAGGGTCAGGTTCAGCTTGGTCAGGTTCCTTCCACTTTTCACGCTTCATGTTCCCCTTCATTCAGACCCATCACCTACGCCCTGGGTGGAACCCCCGTGAGCGGTCTGGATACAATGCCTCAGTGCTCTCCCACTGATCCGGGCTGGTGCCCCCAAGGGCCTTGGGCAGCGAATAGATATGAATACTGCGTTTGAGCGGTTGATGCTCGTTTGCTGCCTCATTCCATCAACGGTCAGTGCGATATTGATGCTGCTTTTCCGCCACGGTCGGCATTACTCCCATATCGTTACGCTGGTGCCCCCAGTCCTTGAGTGAATGGCCGCATGATTCACATTACGTTTTCCACCTCCCATTCGGACCAGGCAAAATCTCGGCACTCTTGACACTATCCCTCAGTGCATCTTCGCATATCCAAGGGATAGGACCACGATGTGGCGTACTTTGAGGTTCCTATGGTCCGAGCTCTACGACCTTAAACTAAGATTTTCCCCTATGGTCCAAGCTCTATGACCTTAAACTAAGATCTCCCTGATCGGGGTTCTACGTCCCGCATGACGTTAAAACTGCACTTCCAGAACTATGTGTGGCTTGATCTCCAGCCTGATGGAGTACGTAGGAACGCCCGGGCATCTCGACTCGGGTCCAGCCTCAGGGATCGCTATGTCCCGCCCCTCCTCGTCGCCGGTCATTTGGCCTGGCTTCTGGTAGAGTGGTGAGGCTGTGATATTCTCCTTGATTCAGCTCGGGATGCCCCATTGCAATGATGGGAAGCGACAGTTTCCTCATTAAAGAGGTTCTGTCTGAGAATTGGGGTGATTCATGGCCAGATTAGTGAATCCGCCTAATACGCTTTCCCCACGGTGGCGCAATTTTGGGAGTGTTATATTCTGTCTGAACAAATCGTCACTTCGCCCCATGCTTCGCATGCCCTTTTGATCCGGATTTCCACCCTTGTGTCTGAAGGAACCCCCAAAGCGGTATTGATGATGACATGTGTTCCGCCTCCTGCAATATGAATGATGACCTTCGTTCCATCTATTGCAGTAGTATGGTCGATTGATCCATTGTCCGCTTGCCGTCTTGGGCATTTCCTGGAAGACTGACCGTCGTGGATTTCTAAATTCGGGACACGCGATTCACCCTTTCTCATTTCCCTATGTTCGGATAAAATCTCAACGCCCCTAGCGTTGTCCCGCTCGTGTGTCGGAACAAGTTGGGGGAATGGTGCATTGATTAGGTCTGAGGTCTCCCTTCCTAGGAATGACCTCCCTCTTTTCCTTAGAAATCCAGGCCCAATTGCGGATGCCTGAAGCTTGGTTAACGCTCCCGCAAGACAATGAATTGTGGTTGAACACGTTAAGCCAAAAGATGCAGATAAATATGTTGGTTCATACAAATGGATCAAAGTAGCGGAAGAAAAATGATCTGGGAATGGCAAAATCAAAGCCCCTAGGGATTAATGTGATGAATGAATCTTTCTAACGCCGCTACCCTTTGGCTGGCGGCCTCCAGGGCTGCTTCTCGCTCTCTGCATGCCCTCTCTTCGTCGGCAGTCGCAGCACGCAGTTCGTCAATCCTGGCTTGTGCACGCTCCCGCTCGACTTGAAGTGTGACCATCTGGTGGCCCGCCTCCGTCAGCTGTACCTGGGCGTCATCTAGCTGGTCCGTCAATTTCTCCACAAGCTCAGTGCACGTTTCTACGAAGGCCTCCTTCTCGGCCGACTGCCCTTCGAGGCGCCAGACTTCCTGCTCCGCCACAAGGAGCGCTCGCATGTTCTCTGACATGTCCTGACATTGTGCGACGTCGGCATGCTGGCGGCTCTCACGCATCTTTTCGGCCATGAAATCATGGACCGTCAGATGGAGGCATTGAGCATCAGCTCCCCCGGCACATAGGAAGCGCAGCCAGGTTTGAAGTGATCCCATGCGCCCCAGCCACTCCGATGGGGGTCGCTTGAGGAAGCGCTGGATGCACTTCCACCCCCTGCGGCGCGTTATTCGGCTCTCCTCGACCGCCTCCGCGTCCGAGTTGTCCATCTCCTCAGGGTCGGCAGGCCGGTAGTCAGGGAAGGCAGCCAGCAGGTCTGCTGCAGGGTCCACCCCTGGGATGTCCTCACAGGGGATAGGTTCCCCAGCATCTGGGCGACCTTCTCTCGCCCCAGCGGCATTGACACCCTCGTCAGCCCCTGACCTCTCTCCGATGGCAGCACCGCCGGCATCCGCTGCCCCCTGATCAGCAGTTGGTGGGGCCGGCTCAGTGTGAGAAGTCTGTTCTGGAGGAGGCGACATGTCTGCCACTGGTCCACTCGTGGATGGCCCGGGTTCGATAGCCCGACAAGCCTCCAGTATTGAGATCACTGCGCAAGGCATGCCATGGTTAGTCACGGATCGTCAACGGAAAGCACCAACAGTAAAGTAAGAAGACTTACGGGAATCCAGAGCGTCATCTTCCGCTGTCCCGGCCGCCGCAGGAGCAATTGCAGCAGGGTACCCCTCAGTGCTTATCAATTCAATGATGGGTGTCTGGCCCCCGCCTTGTCCTGCTGGCGCCTCTCCTACTCCTACTGTGGATGCCTGACCAACATCCGTGCACTCCTGAGGAAGGTGAAGAAATGGGTTAGAAGCTGCATAAGAGAATGGACGAAGCAGGTTGAGTAGGGATAGAAGCGGACCTCGAGGAGCTCGGTGATATCGATATTGTCGGAGCCGGCCACCTCGCCGCTCTCTCGCGGGCTCCCCGGATGGGACCTTCCCTCCGAGCCTTCATCCTCCCCCGTCTCCTCCTCTTCCTCGGAGTCAGCGTTACTATCACCTTCCTCCGGTGACATCTGTTCTGGAGGAGGCTCTAGACCGAGCATCACCTTCACCAGAAGGGAATGCTCCGCACGCTGACCACGTTGGCGCGCGTACTCGTCCATGGCCATCAGATACGCATAACGCCGGTGGAAGTTCACCCTGTCGGCGACCTGAAGGCGCCCGACCTCTGGCAGATGGATCCCTTCTCTGGTTATCTTCTGCCAGATGATTTCGGTCCCCAGCGAATGCCGCAGGGTCATCCAGGCTGACCACAACGCTGGGAAGACTGCATCGTGAGAGGGTTCGAGCAGACACCTTATCTGCTTCCCGGGACGCTCCCCGACCACCGCATGTGCCCCCTCTTTGGGCGCTGAAGTCGTGGCGGCAGCCTGCGATGTGCCCGCCGCCGAAGTCCCTGCCCGCGCCGGCTCCGTTGCTTGGCGCGCCTCCGCTCTCCCCCGTGTAACGGCGCCTCGCCTCCTTCCTTGACCCCCGGTCTCCGCACTGGTGACCTCGAGCCGCCGAACTGGCTTCCGTAGAAGCCCCTCGGGGTACGCGATGGCCCAGTGTTCGGCGTACTCGGTTGCCAAGCCGGCGTCGACCCCATTAAGAGGGAGAGTGATGACATCACCAGAGCCGAAAGCGACGAACATTAGCCATATCTGGCGAAGGACGCAAGGGCTCGTCTCCTCCCGGACAGCAGCGAATACCCTCTTCGGCATCCGTTGAAGGCACCCGAACTACCTGGCGAACCGGGTTGGCACGTAGGGCTCGCAGATCACCTTCTCGTCGATCCGAGCCACTAGAACCCCGCCCCGCATGCTCAGGAAGTATTCGTGCTGCTCCAGCGGACCCTGTCCGTTGTCGATCATCTGGCCAACGGGAGTGGGGAACAGGCCGAAGTTGAAATTGGCATGATTTCCAATCCGAATCCTCACGCCCTCCTTATTTAGGGTCATCGGAGCGACCCCCGCGATGTTCAGCAGGGAGGGTCGCAGGCCGTTGCCCAGAGGAATGACGACGTTTGGAAACGTGTACCCACCGAGGTGAGCAGCCACCCAGCCGTGGAAGAATTGAAAGGGCCCACAGATCTTTCATGGCGACCCCCTCGCGAGATGCGTCCCAGGATGGCGTACAGCTTAGCCAGCACTGGGACCCCGAGGTTGTATCTTTTGTTGGCGGCCATGGCGCCCGCCATCACCAGTGTCACCGGGCGGATGCCCATCCTCGCGTCCCGCACTGGAAGGAGCCACCCACTCAGAAACGCGGCCAGGAACTCCGCGTACCAGACATTTGGGTCCCAGGCCTCGATGACACGGTACCCCCATGAGCGGTAGTCACCCGTCTCCAGGACCCGCCAGTACGACCCGTTCCGGATCCTCTGAGCCGCGGTCGGGCACCGCTTCCCCCTGCCTGGCATCTTGACCGCTGGGTCATGCTCCAAGAACTGGCCGAACCACTCCTTGTAGGCTATGTCCTTGTGGAAGTCCTTGACCCCGAGCCGCTGCGTAGCCAGGTCCAGTAGATGCCATGTCAGAATGGGAGTCTGTGACCTGTCGCCCCAGGTGTTCTTCGGAGGCAGGAACTCATCGTATTGGTAACCCTCCAGCGGGATACCTCCGATGCAGTGGACGTCCCAGAGACCGATGCTGACCTCCCCATGATGAAGATGGAAGGTGTTGGTATCCGGGGACCAGCGGGTGAACAGCTCCGGCCCGAGCTCGGGCTGCTGATAGAAGTGGAACTGTGACGTCCACACCGCCTCAAACAGGCCGATGTACCGCAGCTCCTCTGCGAAGTGATCGTAGGTGTGGCGTACCCAGAACGCCCAGGCCCACTCACTGGTGAAATTTCCCCCAGACCGCAAGTCCCAGTCCTTTAGCCAGCCCTTGGTGTCGTCGGTGACACTCTGGTGATACGTGCTCGAGTAGAGGGCTGGAGAGTTCTCCGCAGTAGGCTCACTCCCGGTGATGGTTCGCGTCCTCGGGTTCAGGAAATAGACATCTATGTGCCTGGTCTCCCTGGCAGGATGCCCGTTGTTGGTGATGTTGTAGCGGAGAAGCTCGTCCTCCCGAGTCACCCAGGTCCGTGGCGCATCAACCTCGAACCCCGGCACCGGAACCTCATCCAGGATGTCGTAGTTCCAGAGTGGCAGGTTGTCCGACAGCGGATACGTCTTCTGGGCCGGCGTCAGCAAATCGAACAATGATTTATTGTTGGAAACAATCTTCTTGGCTCCGTAGACCTCCTCGTTCGCCGCCATTTCAGCTCTGCGAATGGCGGCATCCCCCTCATTCACTTGATTCGCGACCATCTCAGAAGCTCCGGGAGTCGTGTGGGTTAAGGGATGAGGCGTGCGGGATCGGAGGAGGCTGGTAGAGAAATTTGGGAGTTGGCGCGCAATCCTAGTGGATGGCGCGCAATTGGGAAGTCCGTCGCGCAAAACCCCGGGTGTTCGCGCAAAACAAGCCGAAATCCGGATGGGTTTGCGTGCCGAACGGGCGAATTTCACGCCGACAAAGGCAATTTCGCGCACGAGAGCTTGGAAGCTTGTCGCGCGGAAGGCCTGTGTACGGTACGGGGGGACCCAGGGCCCCTATTTATAGGCAAGTCCAGGTGTCCGCGCTGCGCGGAAAGCGCTTTGCGCGACCACGACAGCGAATTTCGCGCCCGACGCCCTTTTTGCGCGCCACAGTCCCGCGCCACCCACGATTTCGGCATTCCGGCGACTCCCTCGGAACCCGATCGTTGCGACCTCTCTCCGATCAGATTCCGAGGGGGGATTTTGTAGACGCCAGAAAAGTCCGTTGTTCCCAAATGAAGCTCCGGATGCCGAAAGCAAGGTCATATTTGGAGTCTGAAGCAGGTTTCGGAAGAACCGGAGGCCTTGTGCTGAATTCTGGAGGCCCGCGCGCAAAGTTGAAGTGCGGCGCGCAATTTTGCGCGCCCGCGGCCCGCGCGACTCCCTTGCGCGCCGGGGCCCCGGTTCCGCGCCCGCGAAGGAAATTCCGCGCCTGCGCCATGAATTGCGCACCGGCGGCAAGATTCCACCCCCGGGGTTGCCTATAAATACAAGGCGAGCCCCGACGTTTTGAAGGTGGCCAGAATTCGAAGAGTTGCTCGTGCGCGCAATTCCACCCCCTCCACACGCAATGTCGATCTTCAGGTAACCTTCTTTATTTCGCGCAAGAAAGCCTGGGGGTTCGCCTTTGCGCGCAAACCCTTTGGCTTCTTTCCTTTGACCAATTCCTTACCCGAAGGCATTCACATGTAAAAGAAGCCTCTTGCGCGCAATTGCCCCCGGGTGCGCGCAATCCAGCCCGATTGCGCGCACCCCCCCTTACTAAGTGGCCATTCGTTAAAGAATGAGCCATTGCCCCCGCACGCTATCAGAGGCCCGGTGCGCGCAATCTCCATCTTTCGCGCGCAAAGCGCTGGCCCAATTGCGCGCCAGCCCGCCCAATTGCGCGCCGACCCGCGGTATTGCGCACCAAGCTCCTCTTTTGCGCGCAATCCGCCAGGGTCGCCCCCTTTGACCCCCTGAGGGTACCCGCCTGCGTGGCGCCCGATGATCTTCATCCCGGGTTCCCGCACCGTGCGTTGTTTTCCCGTGCGGCCCTCCAGGCTCGCGCGAAGTGACACGGACCCATCGGCGGAAACGTTCGTCCACGCTGCAGGACGTTAAACTGCCAGGCATCCCTCATCCAACATGACGTTAAACTGCATTCGTCCAAGCTGCACGACGTTAAACTGCCTAGCATATGGGCCTCCTCAAGGTGTAAGCCCCAAACTCCATCGTCCTCAACACACGACGTTAAACTGTACTTCATCCGGCAAGACGTTAAACCGTCCGCTTCGTCCTCAACACACGACGTTAAACTGTACTTCGTCCGGCAAGACGTTAAACCGTCCGCATCACCCGATCCCATGCCTCGCACGCAGGGTCCCCCCCGGTTTGGATGTGGCCCCCACCCGCTCGTCTCTACAGGGATGTCGGGATTTGAGTGGCCTTCGCCCACGGGGGTAGGGTATTACAAACCCCTAGTTTCTTGTGGGGGACTGCACATGTGTATCTCCATTGTGCTTCCCCACTGCCGAAGACAGTAGAGGGCGTGGCATGGATCGAGGTGTCTCTTACTTTCGGCCCAAGTCCCTCTCCAACTGAGTTTTTCCGCACTCAGGTTGCCTCAGTGCGTAAGTCCTGACAGAATGAACTACGTGGACTTTGATCCCTATCTCCTAAACAGGGTACGTAGGAAGCCTCCCTGAGGTTCAAGCCCACCACCTGGTCGTCCCGGTCGTATTCATGTCGGTTCTTCCATCAGTGGACCCCTCCCGGGTTCACATTCGCGTTGATCCACCCGGCCGTTCCATCCCCCTCTGTGTGAGGTGGTTCGGTTCAATCCTCCGCCCGGCAGCCTCGACCTCTTCGTGAGTCGGCTTGCCATCGTCCAGCATGACGTTAAACTGTATATCCGAACTACGTTGACTTTGATCCGCGCTAACGCGCGGTACGTAGGAAGCTTCTACGGGGTCCAAGCTCTTCACTCCATCATCCATCCTGATCCTTACCCGGGCCGCCACATCCCGGTGGGGTCATGCCATTTCATTCCACTCCACTTCACTCGGGAAGCCGCCCATGTGCTGGCCCCAGCGTCGGAGGTTCCCCGCAAGGGGTTCTGTCATCTGATCCACTCCTCGTGTTGATCAGTCCGATGCCGTCCCCGCTGGACGTTAAACTCGTGGCATACCCCGTGTTAAACATGGGAAGCTGAGGAAAACATCAGGTAACGCAGTTCCCCACACCCGGCGCGGGATGCCAAAGGCCATCATGCCTTTGAGAAGCCCTATTATGGACGGAAGGCAGACATGCAGAGCCGCAGTGTTAAGACACGCCCCCAGCACCTAGAGCTACCCAGTCTCCTCACCGCAGGTTGCTGCCCCGACCAGACCCCTTGGAGCGTCTGGGCGGAAGCAGCGTAATTAACCGGTGTCCATGAAGATATGGCGCCGGGAACGAGATTCACCAACATTCTTAAATCTATGAGGGAGACCCGGATTAGGCGACGAGTTCCGAGGAGACGTCCACGGAAGGAGGAGCAGACATCCCATCATCCCGGTTTCGATCAAGGAGTAGACGTCACTGAATAAGGGACGGATGCCGCCCGCCTTTGGAAAGCGGGACTGCGGGGCCACAAGTCGCGCTCCCATCCCCTCGGGTCGACGGGAGCACGCACGAACGCGTCCTAGCGGAACAACGTCAGAACGGAAACCTGACGCACATCCGCACCGAAACATTCTTGTCAATAGGTGTAAGTGTAACATTGCTTTCAATTGGGGGAAACCCAACTATTGTAGCTTCAAGAACATAATAACTAATAGACATGAGAAACAATATCATTATATCCATCTAGATGTGATAGTTCTTCCCATAACGTACCTGAATGCCTTTACTGTTCACACATTTCAGATTCTCCATCAGCAAGGAAAACAAGGGCAACCTGCCTCTGATACCACTTGTAAGGACCCAGCATGAGTAATGAACCACTAAGAGGGGTGGTGAATCAGTGGTACCCCTTTTTAGTCTTTTATATTCCCTTAATATTGAGAACAGAATTTTTCTCCTATTAATTATATAATTCCCTACTGAGAAACAAAGAAGCACACATCCAAAGGAACACATAAATTTACAAGTTTCACTATTCAATAAGAATAGTTATGTCCTTGGTATGGTTGGAAACAATCCAGCACCATACAATCAACTATGAAAACAATACTTGGATTACAACGAGTAGGATATACCCTTACACTTGTGAAGCACTGTGAAATAGTCACTCCAGTGTGTGTGAATCATCTTAGCACAATAGGCAAATGTCTCTTTTCTTGTAACAACTTATTTTAACTGCACTTCCTTTCAAATACACTACTGTAAGCTAGTTCAGCACAAATCTTCACTTCCTTACCCAGAAGATAGAAAAGGACTCCTTGGAATTGAGATAGATCAATTACAGTCCGAACAACCCATTCCAAATATCAACTCTGAATTTTCCCAATCTGATTCTTCAATCCGAGTCTTCCTCGGTCTGAGAAACTCAATACAGTGACAGCCAATACTGATTCCCCTTTCCTAATCTCCACTCCAAATTCTTCACTCTGAACATTATTCTTCACACTGAATATTCAATACGAGTCTTCCTCAGTCTGAGAAACTCAATATGGTGACATCTAGTACTGATTCCCCATTTCGAATCTCCACTCCGAATTCTTCACTCCGAACTTTCTTCTTCACTCTGAATCTTCAATCCAAGAAAATCAATATGGTGTCAACCAGTATCAAATTCCCATTACTATTGAAACCACAATGAAACTCTGTTGACCAAACACTTCTTCATCAATCTATATTACCAGAGCATCTCTCTCTACATTTTCATTAAACCCTTACTTAGCACCTGGATCTCCTTTTATAGGTGCTCCAAAGTATGCTTAGGCGGGAAACCCAAATATTTTCCCGCTCACATAAATTCACCCAAATCTTGATTTCTCCTAAAATCTCGGAGTAATTAAGACTTATTGAACGCTTTTAGAATCTTCTTGAATCTCTTCCCCATAACATAATTTAGATCTTTGGCCTTATCCGGATCAGAACAAGATTCTCAGTATCACATTTTCGGATCCACTCATCTGTCTTCTCAGCATCACTTTCTTGGATTCTCCCTTCTTGATTCTTCAGCTTCGCTTTCTCGGATCCACTCTTCTTGAGTCTTCGGCATCACTTCCAATTCTTGTCATGACTCTTCATAACTTCTCAGTATGGATTTTCGTTATGACTTCACCAATTCTCGATACAACATCTTTGATTCTCGGCATGACTCTATAGTTCCGGCTACAAACTTCAGGTTAGGAAGTCGACTCCAAACTTCTCGCTATGAACTTCTTCTTTAGCAAGTCGACTCTGAACATTCTACTATGAACTTCTTCAGAAAGTCGACTCTGAACATTCCACAATGAACTTATTCTTCAGCAAGATGACTTCGAACAACTGGTAACGAACTTCTTACTCCAAAAGTTGACTCCAAACATCTGTTCAGGAAGTAAACTCCGCGAATTCTGTTCCTCATTATGACTTCATCGGATCTCAGAATAGCTCTTCCTGATTCTCGGAATGACTTCTCGTACCAAATTTTTCTTGTATAGTGAGTGCATGCATATACTCACAAATTAAAGTTACAAAACAGCAAATCATCATCACAATTAATGTCTTCACATCTCTTATCATCCATCTTTCAAGAATATGCAAATTCCCGGTACCGAACTTCTCAATTTCCAGACTTCGAAATCTAGATTCTGAATTAATAAAGCACCAGGTTACGAATGTTCAATATTCTTGGTTTCGAATCTTCAAACTTCCATCTTCCAAATTATTAGAAATTAAAGGTTTCTTTCCATTATGAAAACTTCCTCAAGATAAAAAATGTTTCAAGGTGTCTTTTCATTTTGAAAACTTCATCAAGATCAAAAAAGATAAACCATGCAAACCATCTCTTCCTTCAGCATGGTCCTAACACAACTGAATGCCATAAAATCCTACCAATCACTATACTTATAGTTCTCATGGATTAAGACTTGTTTCAATTCATCTAAACCCTCATTATTGCTATCAGGGTCGATAGAGATATGTACCACCTATGTCTGTACATTTTTCAATTTGAACAAACCATTATCCATATGGTCATGGATAAAATCTTGAGAAACATAAAAATTGTTTGTTAAAATGTACAAGAATTATATGGTAAGGTCATTGGTCAGGGTGATCAATATGGTTGAATTCATGTGGCATATTTCACTCTAGTATTTTTAGAATCCCTTATTCAAGGGTACTAATGGAAAAACCCAGAAACTGTGAATAAATAAATGAACATGTCTAGTTACTATTATCTGGGAATGGTACTATGAGATCATTATAATGGTTAGAGGATGGATCCTAATGAGGAATGATGCCACATTATATATCCGTGAAAACTATGTTTGTTGAGGATGTTCTTTCCGATTCTGCACTGGGCATGTCTTTGCTTGGCGAGGCCTCATAATGTAGAGAGGTTCTTTTATAAAAATGACAAAAATACTCTAGTGGCTATGAGAAATCTACTTGTATGATAGAGTTCGTCTATGCCATGGGGGCCCTTCTTGGTGGAACTATAGAATAAATCTGACTTTATTTACTATCATGCTCCAAATATTATTCCAGACACTAGTCATTATTAGAGAAATCACATAACCCTCCTAAGAGTTCAATGTTATGAGGGAAGGGAAAAATAAATCTTTTCAGTTCACACACACATTTTTAGCATCTTCTCATGAGTCAGTATCTTATAGAGTGATTAATATGGTTGGTCCATCAATTGGAAATGTTAGTGAAACACTAATCAAGAATTTGTTTTCACTTAAAGAGGTCAGAAATGCCTATCTAGTATGTGGTGGAGATGAAGTAGTAGAGAAACTACTTATTGAACTCTTACCAACATCTGATGGACCCTATGGGTTTCTAGTTGAACTAGAAAAATGAAAAAACATCCAATAACTAAATGAAACATATAATGTTGGATGCCTCTTACTACTCTAGGGTTCCCATCATTGACCTAAACCATAAGATGATGTCATAAAAACGTTTCATCGTGTCTTCCATTCCACTGAATGGGGGAATGATAGTGTTAAAAATGTGGGGGTGCACATATATTGTTACCCCTCCCAGATAAGAATTTATATCATGTGGGATCACCACTTGTCCCATCTACGGGGCTTCATGGTGAGTGGTGGGAGAAACTATCGAATACTCTTGTTGCAGATCCATATCCTGATGATTATTCTCACCCATGAATGAATTGATTGGTTTTTTGACAATGTAATCACGATCATCAGCTCATGGAGGGGCATGATATGGGTCTCGAGGATGATTATTAGGTAGATCAGGTGGATTTATTGGCTCATATCATGGTCTCCAACCATATCTGCCCCCTCTACTCTACCATTATGCATGGGATGGCTACATTAAACAAGAAGAAAATTGTCGAGGAGGAATTATGGATTCCACTGATTCCCCAGTGGAGGAGGAACAAGATCCTATCTATGAGAACCATAATCTAGGTAGTGTTGAGTAAGGAGATGATAAGGGATACTTTTTATATCTACAACATGCAAGAGAAAGGAAATTAATGTAGGATTAGGCTTGGTATTCAATGAAATATCAGACAGATCAGTGGGATTAGATGTGCCAATATTCTCTTTACACTTATTTATGATTCAATTGAAGGTTAAAGATGCTGAGGGATCCCGGAGGCTGAGTTTCTTCCTTTTTAAGAAAGTGTGGACACCTATATGTGGGGATACCTGGTGTTTTTTATCTCTTGTAGGCATGTTTTCCTTATTAGATCTTATGTTGAAGTCCCCATTTTTATGTTATTTGTTAATGATCATGTACACCGTAACTATACCCACAGTAAAATCCTAAATATTAATGGTTAGCTCTGGTTATCATAGAATAGGGTTGAAGTGAATCAAAATACAGTATCTCTATCCAAATTTATGAAAATGTGAAGATACATCTTTCATGATTCTACAGAGCACTAAAAACCTCTTATTACATCTCTATTGGAGTGTTCAGTGACATCTGTGCAACATATGATAACGATCCACTAAGAGTTCTACCAAATCAACCATTTGACACAACTGATCAATATCAATGAAGTGATCCTAACCTATGGGATAAAAAAACTCATAAACATAGGGGTGGTGAATCTAAATCGAGATACTCCAGAAGAATCATGAATCAAAAAACTCAGTAAAGGACCTTGAGATGTTTATGTTTGAAGTGAATATGGATAAAACACAATAGGCAATTGATCAATAGACAGAGTGTGAGAAATGAATTCTTAATTTCTGGGGGGCCTTACTCTTGATCATCTGAGTCATAGATCAACACTTTCCATGATATAAATAGTGGAACCAAAAAAGATCAATGTAGTTTCTAGTTGGATGGTAGAGGTTCCACTGCATGAGTTACCTATTTACTTCATTTTGGGTCTTCCCTTAATGGGGTAACAACCACATAATCACATCATTGTAGGATGGATTTTTAACCAAGATCCCATGTAAATAGGAATCGAGGTTCCTTATTGGACCAATGGATGATTGAAATCTATCCCATTCAAAAAAAATACTATTATCCTGGGTAGGTATGTTGAAGGATACTAGTGATGATTGAGATAGTTGTACCATGATCCCCTGGAAGGGATCAAAAACATCCACCACCGACATATACCTCTAGACTAATTTTGGATTCTATGGATCTCACCTTTCATGACAAAAATATTCAACTATCATGCTCCATCCAAAGACTCTTATTTTAAGACTATTGAGGGTTCCTTCATTGAGTCTCATTCACCCTTCATAATCTAAGAAGGTGTTGTGGTTGACGATGATTCACTACTTCCCATGATTTTTCGTTCTTCAGTGGTGGTTTTCCCTTTTTTACTCTGGACTATTCTTTAGGTCATGTTTGTTCTTCAGTATGGGGAGGAAAACCATGTTATTTGGTTATAGTGCATCAAAGAGCTTCTATTTGATTAGTTGTGATCTAGTTAGGGCCTCTGTATAGGTTTTTATTAGAGTGGGGATTACCGATTATTTGACTACTATAGGAGAGGTTAGGACCTCCACTCTTGTTGTTGATGAAGTAGAGAGGACCCGAACTTTTTCCTTATGGAACATGGCGAGGACCTCCAAATTTACTGGTAGTAATTTCATTTTTATGAACTCTAATATGGTTATTAGAAGTGCAAAGTGGCCCTTCACACTATTTGTAATGGGCACAAGTATGAACTCCATGTTGAGTTGTGGTAGTATGAAGACGACCTCTCCTCTAACTACTAAAAGTGTGGGGAGGAACTCCACATTAGATGATAAAATTATGGTGAGGGCCTCCATGTTGACTATTGAAGGAGTTGGGAGGACATCCACTCTAGTTGGATGTGTCATTGAGAGGGACACTATTTTTGGAAGAATATATATTGGGAGGACCTCTATACTAATTGCTAATAAAGCGAGGATGGCCTCTTCTTTGACTAGCAGGAACATGTGGAGGAGCTTCTTTTTTATTTTCTATGAAGTGGGAGGATCTTCTATTTGATCGGTGTTTGAGTGAGAAGAACCTCATCTTATGATGGTGGAATCATGAGGAGGACCTCCATGTTAGATGGTGGTGACATCATAAAAATACAATTGTACTAGTGGTCAAAGATGAGATTACATCTTATTGAAATGGGAACGACACAATGAGGACCTCCATGCAAAAGTTGATAATGGGGAGTACCTTCACATGGGTTGGTGACAAAATGGGGAGGACCTTCACCTTGAAACTCAACATCACATCCTGACTCGTAATGATTTTTGGTGGTTCCCGTTAGTGGTAGAGTAATCCCAACCATCTTGGGAGGCAGTTTAGTTCTAGATCCCAGCTGGTAATGGATGGATCCCTTCAAATCTATCAAAGGGATTGAAATGAATTCCCTGGTTATTGCAGGGTACACTAGACCTATAGAAGATTATTGTTTATGGGAAATATCTCGATATTGTACCTATAATTGGGATCAGGTGGTTAAAAATAAGGTCGGTGTAGTGTGGGTATAGTGGAATCTTTATTAACATGATGGACTGGACATTGTTGGCACTGATGTGGCCTAGTTGGAGACCTCCACGGTGGTTCCCTATATGTAGTCGTAGCTGGGGTGATTCAGGCATCCCCCACCTCATAGGTTTATGGGAACGAGTCATAAGACTGATAAGGGGAATGAATCCCGAAGTGATTTACTGTTGGGGAGTGGAGTGGTTTCTCCATGTACGACCTTTGGGGGTGGGTATTATTAATGAGGTACTAAATCACCTAGGAATTTTCAGACAATTTCTTTTGTGGGGATGAACACCTCCTACTTGTTCTGATATATAGAGGTGTCTATCATCCTCTTTTGGACATTCTATAAGGGTGAGATGGGGAATGAGTTCCTAATAGCAGTATTCATAGTTGATGTTGCAGTAGAGGTTTTTTTGTGTAGGATTTATGTCTAAAAAATTATCCTACAATTGTTTTTGAAGGCACTGCGTGATGGGTTTCTTTAATAAGGGGTCATATAATGTATGTTGATTTATATATCATCACAAGTATAATAAATGATATTCTGAATACCTCAAATTCATCCAATATTTCATGAACAAAGAGAGACATCCACACTGACATTGTCGCATACCATGAATTTCTAACATTTACCACCACAAATTCTAGAGGGTTCAATGCTAGGCCCACTATTTTCACAGTGGGTGATGTGCCTGATTTTTTAATATTTTCATGTATTTTATTTTATATGAAAACATATTCTCATTGAATATATGTTTTTAATGATTAAATGCATAATTTCTATGTTCATGGTATATATTCATTAGATTCCAACCAAATTAGCAAATCAAAATTGATAAGAATAAAATGTTATATATTCAATGTGTGTACTTTATAACTACAGATTGTGTACCATTTCACAGACACAATGCTACTAGCCCAAGCATAATACCTTATAAAAACCCAAGACCACACATTGTATACTACCTAATAAAACACTAAGTGTGCCCTTTAGTATATATTTGGTGGATGAATCAAACTCAACATGCCACGTGCAGTGGAAACTCATGCTATGTACACCACCAACCAACTTTCGACATATTAAAATCAAAGGGTCGGAATGGTAGAACACATATCTATGATAAAAACAATGAAAACGTAGTTGAGCTGACTACACAATGTGTAATTTTGGTTACACAATCTATAGTCATATTTTCTATAAATAGAGAAGAAAGAGACCATGTTCAAAGTTGGAAATGTAGGGGGGCTTCCACTTTTCATTTTGATCTCCCCCTTGTCTAATTTGAGTTTTCCTAAATTCATTAATTTTTATTTCTAGTGTAATTCCACTATCCCTTTTCATCACACTCATATCCATGGTAATGACTGATCTTCTTCTCATCTTGTACACCATGAACATCATTATAAGAGGGTAATGTTATTATGTTGTGTTTGAAATACGATTACAGGTTTGTGTAAATTTAAATTTAATTTTTTTTCTTATTATGAATGTTATATTATAATTTCATTAAGTAACTAAATTAAAAAATCACTGTTATCAGACCAAGAATGACATCATTAGAGAAAACTAATGGAGTTGTAATTGGAGAACCCATGATCATTGAGGGTTCTAATTTCTACTATTTTAGGGGTAAAAAAATTTAAAAAATTTTATGCGATTAATCAATGGACCAAGGGATAAATCATTTATCAACGTAGATGTCTATTATGAGGCATAAAAAATATTTCCTTTGATTTCACATTTTAAATAAATTTTATTAATAATTTTGTTTCTAAAAAAATAAAATATTCAATAAAACATAATTGAGTTACAACCCCAAAACTTTTAGTTTCTGTTTATTTTTGAATCTTCTTCTATTTAAATTTAATTTTCACAAATTTTTTCACTTCATAATATGTTCATTTATTTAATTCATTCTATCTAGACAATCAACTTATAAAATCCTTCTTTGAATGATTACTTCTTGTCCATTTTCCAATGGGATTTACCCTAACTACCACTAACTACCTGGTTAGTCAAACAAGAAGGGATCAATAGCATATAATTTTATGCACCATGTGAATAGAGTATTCAAATTATGGATTAGGTACTAGGGGAAAATAGAAAGTATCTGTGTGAGTTCATGTTATGGTAGGTTTACCTAGAATCTTAATTTTTCATTCTCCTGATTCCTTTTCATTGGACCCTTAACCCCACATTCTTCTGTACTTTTATTCAATATGGGATTTTTATGATTTACATGGGGAGAATATTAATCTTCATGACTTAGGAGTATTGTACTAGTACCAAGAAGAGTCTTATCCACACATGGATGATGTGTTAAAATATTAAGAATACCCATGTACATTTTTCACGTCAACTATATCATAATCCCTTTTAAAACCATCTTCGGGTAATATCGAAAGACTACTATCAATGATGGAATATTTCACCACACTTCATTTTGGACCAAACCAAAAGGTAAGGATGACATGGTACTATGGTGGAGCAACTTTCACATATAATTTCTCATATGGAAACTTAGATCGAATTTGAAGTCGCATGTTATAATTTGTTTTCAATTGAAGAATCTTGTCAGTTTTTGGGTGCAATATTTCATTCAATATAAATTTCCAAACATAATTGTTAAAACACAAACATTGAATCTAGTGACACATCATAGAATGTTAATATTGAAAGTAATTTTTTTTCTAACCCTCAAGTTGATCATTTACCTACTCCATGTGAATATTTTGATATTCTTATATTTTCGTCATGAAAAAGTATTATAGTAAGAAGGTATAGGACATAAATGATCACACCAATATACCTGTACACATTTTTATTATATGGCCATAGAGTAGGAATATTGAAAGATGCCACCCAGTCCACATGAAGTTCAATAAATTGGATACAATATGGGGGAACCCGAAATTTGTGGTGGTTCACATGATGAAATCCACATCCACCTTCATATTATGGGTATGTATCCTAACTCTGGTCAATCCAAATACATAAAAAAGTTACTTTCTTGGAGGAAACCTAGCCACTCAACTCTATCATTTTCATTTCTTTTTAATTTTTAATAATAACAAGATGTGTAATTCTCCCCCATAGGCATTATACAACCCTTTTCACTCATCCATAGTATAAAAGTGATTAAAATGACGTTACAAGACATGCATAGCTACTTACATGATATTTTATTTTCTAATTAATGTGTACATTAAAAGTAATTTTTTATAGATAAATATAAATTATTTTAATAAATATGAATAATGCTTGTTTTGATGGGAAGGTCCATAGAGTGTATTTGATCCATCACCAGTTCGAATCGCTCCACACCCTCCTTAGGTACAGGATATATAATTCTTCTTAGAATTTTTTACATAAGTATAATGTTAGATATTTTAAAATTTAGGTAAAATAATTTCTAAATAAAAGAAAAATGATTTTGGGGCTGAATTGGCTAGAAGGGTTGTAGTCCATGGGTCCAAAAGGCCCATGTTTGAGCCTTTATAGCTGATTTAGTTCCATCATATTCACTTATATTGAATAAAACATATATTATCTTAGAATATGTTTTTTGTCATTTAATCATAATAGTTAATTTTTTAAAAAAAAATAAGAAATCAATTACAGATGATTTGGGCTGATTGGAAGAGTCATAGCCTAGTGTTCAAAAGACACACATTTGAATTCAACCAATCTCTCCATTTGAACCCAATCCATCTCTAATTAAAACAAAATTTCCATGAACCCTTCCCTATAACTAGGTATTATAGCAAATTTATATTATATATTTAAAGATAGTAAAAAATTTCAATACTACAACATTTGATACAGTTTCTTAGTTTGTACATTTGGATCAGCCTGGTCTCTAGTTCGAATCATTCCTCATGCACTAGAGCCAACGATCTATTAATATTTTTCAAATTTTAGAAAACACGTTGTGTATTTATTTGATACACTACATTTATAGGTTTATTTTTGTGTGTAAATATATATATATTTATTTATGTAAAATTGTAACTAATAAATAAATATTTTATAATAAAATAATCATAAAATAAATTTTATAAATATATATATATATATATACTATTATAAGGTGTGTACACTTATAAACATGCCATGTGTCCCAGATTTATTAGATGAGAGCCCTAACTGCGATGATAAAATGTTCTACGACCCCATCTTTCACTGTTTTCCATCCCATTTTCTACCTCGATACACTATTCTACTGACCACCCTTAAAGCTTCCATTTTGGTTCATTTTACGATGCAATATCGACCTCATTCCATTCCTCCATCTTGGAATGTGATTCGTCACCCAATATTTCAGTTTTTTACAATCATTGTTGGAAATTTAGGAATTAGGTTATGTGGTAAACGAAAAACTGGTATACATGGGATCATTTAAAGAACACACACACTATTTACTATGTGTACCTGACAGAACACATATTATTCTAATTTTGAACAACACATGGAATGTTCATTTGGAACCCACAATGTACTATTGCCTCATCATAGTTCAATGAAAAACCTATGCCTTGTACCCTATACTTAAAAACATACAGTTTTCTACACAGGTCATATATGTTTGGTACACACGATGTATACTATTCATAATTACTTGTCCATGTAAATGGTTCATAGTGGTGGGATGTCCATGTTCTCGTACACAACATTTATCTCCAAAACATGGAGTGTACATTGTTTTATGACCACATAGGGGTGACTCTCTATCATGTACCCTTTATGGACATGACATAATGTTTACACACACAATGTGTACACCTCACAACACCCAATGTCCTATTTTCTTTTAGTGTTATCACCTTTTTAATATCTTTTTCATTTTATTTTCGTTGTTTATCTTCTTATAATTAAATTTCTTCTATAGAATATTGGGACAGAACAAGTGGGAAGTGGATTGTACCTTCCACTATTCGGGGGAATCCCACACATTACATCCTACTCAGGTAGCTGACATCACCTTTAACAACAGATCTCCCAGTGTCTCAACTGCATGGTTTTGTGATGTTGCCTCAAATCCCACCAAATCCCATATCGTCAACATCATACACTAGTACAACAAAACATGAAAACAATTATACATCCACCAAAGGATCCAGACCTGTATATCCAACCATGACCATGCACATTCCACTACTTCCAAAACATCAGATCTATCTATGATAGTTGATAATTGACTCCCGACCACACAAACAACACATTCTTCCTCTGGATCTATATTCCACAAAATTCAGCTTTATATTCCACTCAAACATAGCCACGCTACTTCCAAATATTTGATGAGAAACTCCCCATGGTAGACATGTTGTTATTACACTCACGATACATTATTCTGATGAGTGGTTGATTCTTGGACTTTACTATTAATTAGCATCAGGGTATCTGTTTGGATTTCGAGGAGATACTTAAGAACAGTCACATGATCTCCATGATCAAGGTGAGCACTCTATAATTAGAAATTTATTTATAGAGTTCGCAACTACATTTGAGTTCTATGGGCTCATGTTGATCGTTAAATACAGACACCGTATTCTGATTTTAGCTTAGCATCCACAATTTTTCACTAACCATGTATGATTTTGGATGAGGGTGTGACTTCAACCCCCATCCATCAAGCCGACTCCAAATTGAAGCCCTCACATTCCTTGCACACTTTGACATCTTTGTTATGTGGGTAGATCTTACTAGGGATTCAAAAAATTACACAAACAACTCATAGAAGATCACTTTCATCATTTCCCTTCCCCTCTGTTTCATCCATCAGATCTTCAATGCCATCCTATTTACCGAGCTTGAGGAGATGGGTGTCGTGGTTGGATGTGATATTGAACTCTTTACCAGAAGCATCTGAAAAGATGACCATGAACTGACCTACCCCACTCACTCCTACTTACATTACATGATTACTAGATATTAATGAGTCTTGATCAAAGGTTTATATGCCCCACAATTATTACACTGTTTGGGGATGTTTGATTAATCTATCCCTCATGATTTTAGAGGTTCCAACTAGTTGATGGACTAGGATATGCTTATTTAGATAACGAGGATAGAAAGGTGGGGAAAGGCCTTGGTGATCATGTAGGATTCCCCGACTCCATATAGGGAAAGAGATTACCCTCCATTCCCCATTGGTGCTACTAATTCAGTACCATATCATCTACTAGTTGATGTTTCGTTATCCACAATATCCCACTACTTCCTCCCTTCCATTCTCTTCCACCATTCCATCTTCTCCTAGACCATCCACAACATCACCTACACCCATACCATCAGCTGGTCCTCCAATTTCACTCTAATAGGCCACTATGGGCCACTACCAAGACTTCATGAAGTTCCAACATGATTTTATAGATTAGAGACACATCCAAATGAATGAAATTTCGGCCCTTATTCTTTATCATTTTGGTCTTTCATATTCCACAAACACCTACTTATCGATATTATCATAATACTTCTGCAGTGAAGAAACCATTTACATCCATTCCCACATATTTCATTCTTCACTCTATTACTAGACCAGATGATACTTATACTGCAATGGGATGGGATGTTCTAGCTGAACCCACCATACAAAGTATAGAACTAGTTCCTACAGCTTCCACTACCGCTACCCAAACTTTACCAAATACCCCTATTTTTTAAAATGCCTCTTCTATGTAGACAAGATGACTATTTTTACACACTTGTTCCATTATATATATATATATATATATATTTAGTTATTATTGTGATCTGTTGGTATGCAGGATTTCAAAAACTATCTTCCCACTTGTCAAGAGTCACATGTACATTAGATCATCTTTGGCCTCTCATTCTGACTTATTTAAATATTTTCTATCTCAACCCGAGGGGATAATATTTTTTGAAATAATTTTTCATTACCATTATTTTTATGCTTACTTATTTCACTAATCATCCCTACGAAGGCACAATTGTGTTTTCCCAATCTTCTTCTCTTCCATGGTGTTTCACTTTGAGGAATATGTGTAATATTATGTACTGAGGAGTATCTCTTGACTACACTAGCATTTTATCTTAAACTAATTTAGGATACATCATTAATAGAGCATATATTTTGAAATATTAATTTTTTTGATAGATTATAATTATAAAATATAAATACCTCAATGAGAATTCTAAAAGTTTCATTCTTACTTATATTTCAATGTATTCCAAAATTATTACTAATATTTTTTTATTTTTTATTTCAATTCATATCTATTTAAATTTATTAGAATGTAAATTTTTATTCACGTCATGACCAGATTGACCCTTTATTATCCTCATTACCAAGTTGTGTTGTGTTCCATTTTTCATATCCCTTCTGATACTAATATTATTGAGATTTTATTGGAATATTCATGACCATGATATCTTACAATATTTACTCTTCAAATCATGAATATTTTTTATCACATTAAAATTACTGACACATTTGATTGATTTTTCAACCATCTGACATGAGACTAAGCCTTCATATGACCTCATTTGAAAACCATAGATACCATATACTACCTTGATAAGAAGATATATTACAAGCCTATTTTTACATCCTACACTAATTCATAGATAATATTACATGATTAAGTAATTGATCATTGATGAGGGAGTCTTATAATTCATGATATATTCTTATGATCTACCATGAATTTAATTGTGGGAGAGTGAGCCTCGTTTCCATTTAGACATTGGGTTCCAAAAACACTATTCATTGTATGCCTAAGTGATCCATTTATTATTATTAAAATAAAATGTTAAAAATTTCAATAGTGGGACAAAATTCATTAGTTATAGTTATTGATGGATTATGGACCCATGTTGGTAAGGTAATACCATGGTGATGGTTACCTTTTGAGAGTTCTTGATAGGGATGTGTCTTCATTGATCTTTTTTAATGAATATCACACCTTTTTTAAATAATCCATCCTCTTTTTTTCAAGAATATGAGATTATTTTTCTCATCATTACCTACCCACACATAGCCCACGAACCAAATTATATTTTGAAAAAAATCGTGATTTTTTATTTTATTTTAATTTGTAGAATTATAATAATTGCAACCATATATATATAGTGTAAATAATTATGAATTAGTATAACTATGATTACTTGATCTTGAGTGATGAGTGTGACATTTTCTAGTGAGGTGAATCATCTTCTAGAATGTCTATTTATGAAATGTAAAAATAATAATAAAATAGGATTTATTTCATTAATTGAACTATAAACTATGTATGATTAGAATATATTTGGAATAAAAATATATTTTGTGCCTTTTTTAATTCTCCATTCAGGATATTATATCTATAACTGTAATTATTGATGGATTCAATTTTAGTGGATGAATTTCATTAATTAGATGTTGTGATTTTTTTATAGATATGAAATAACTGAGTGTGGAGGAGTTCGATGTGCCTGATTTGTGTTTATCTTTTCAGTCATTTTATTGAGTATAAAAACATATTTTTTCTATATTTATGTTTTTTATAGATCAAATGATTTATTTCAATTTTATTAGTGCATTGTCAGGTGATTACATCCAAATTTTCAAATCAAGAGTGATCAAAATAAAATGTTATATATGCATAGCGTGTACCATTTCCAAGACATGGTTTGGCCAACTTGAGTACACACCCATGTTGTATTCCATTCAAAATGAACTATGTACTTCCTAATAACACCCCATGTATTCCATTCAATAAGTGGTTAGTGGAAGAAATATACTCTAAATGATATGTGTGGCAATGCAACATTCTGTGCCCACCAAAAACCAAAACCCTAAATATTTAAATCATAGTGGAAATATAATAAATCACTAATTAGTTGAGAGAAAAAAGAAAAAGATGTTTAACAAACTAAATGAAATGCATTTTTGGGTTCATTCTATGTAGTATAATTCTATATAGATAGAGACTACCCTTTCAGTTCAAGGTGGGAAATCCATTGGTGAGGTCCTCTGGTATATCTTTTAATCTCCCTGAAGTACTATTTGTGATTTATTTATTGTTTTTATTTCTATATTTAGTGTAACCCCCCATTATGTCTTTATCCCTATCTTACCTGACATTATGTCTTCATCCCTATCTTATGCATGGAAGTGGATGAGTCTCTGCTCAAACCTCAAACTATCACCATGGTTATAGGTGGGTAATATTATTGTTTTGAGAATGTAATATTATTATGGGATTGTTGTAATTTAAATTATAATTTGTTGTTATTATTATTATTTTTAAATTACAATTCATTTAATGAATTGAATTCCATAATATATTTTGGTTTCATATCACACCAAAAATGAAATAAATGGAGAAACCTAAATGCATTTAAATAGGTAAATACATGAACATTGGATGATCTTGTCGAGACTGTTTTATTGGTAAAAAATTTTGAACAATTATATGCGATTAATCCCTGAACAATCCAATTAACCTTTTAACTATGTAAATTTTTATTATTAGAAAAGTAAACAACAGTTCAATTGAATCCCCTTGGTAAATATAATTCAATTATAATTGTTATTCTAAATATTTTAATTTTCAAAATACCATAATTGAGTTGAAACCGATTTTTTTTCTATTTTGTTTTATATGTTCTCTGATTTTAAATTAATTTAAAAAAAATTAATTATTCATCTGTTTCCTTATTTCAATTTTTCCAAGAAAATTACCATAAAATCACAAACATGAACTAATTATTACCAATCTACTTCCCATGGGATTGTTCATGACTGTTTGTAACTACATATTTAGGTAGATTAGAAGTGGACTATAACATTCAATTGTCTGCACCTCACAGCAATAATGGTCAGTGGCTCTAGGCACTAGATAGATGGATCCAGTGACAAGAAAATTTGATGATGTCTCAAAAAACAACTAGTCCCCATGTTGAGGGGAAGGGTTTGTTTCTATGGTTTATCATTTCTATTTATGATGCTTTAACCTGTCTACTTTCCTACGTGTTAATGACCATCATCCGGAATTTTCACCCAAAATTCATGATTTCAGATGGTGATCAAAATTCAAAAAATTCAGTTTTGATGTCTACTCCAGGAACAATGTTAGATGATGTGATATCCTCTCCTCCTCCCATGTATTCCTCCTTGGAACATCTCTCCAATTCATGGTCTATCTCATTGAGTTATGTCTTGTTTGTTGAACTCATTCCTAGTTCTATCTATTTGTGGACACCATTAAATTTTTCTACTTTTTTTGGACATTCATGTGGGTCCTCACAAGGATAGAACCATTGGCTAGTAGAGTAGTCATGTTCGGAATCACTGGCATGTCTCGACACTAGGAACAATGGTCACCTGTATTCTTCTTCATAAGAGGTAATCTCATGGAGTCTACATAGGCACAAAACCCAAGGGAACCCATGTCAATCACGTGGTATATAAAACCAAATGAATATATCATAAAATGATTTCATCTTAGGCATAACATGTTTTAATGTGGTATATATTTAGGGTAAATGGTTTAACATCTTGTGGATACAGATCAGAAATATTTTCATTAACAGATCAAACCATGAGTTTATTTTCTCATGTATATAGAGAATATTGATTAAAATGTGTCATGGAGGTGCAATAAGAAGGTGCATCCCATAAAGGTAATATATCATATCGTGAAGGTTGATCAGAACACACCAAGAGGTGGATCAAAAGGGTACCTCCCTAGGATGTTGAAACATTTTTTATAGATGGAAGTATTAGAACACCCAGTGGAGTTGGATCTAAGATTTTTGTCCCATAAAGGGGAGATGCCACACCATATAGGTTGATTTGAACACAAAATTAGGAGGATAATGGAGGTACATTTCTGGGTGGGAGAACCTAGGATTACTATTTATTGAGACTGAATATTAGAGAGGAATCCTATATACAATTTCCATAAATAATTGATCAAAATTCAAATAGTTATATTCCACTACATATGTTCTTGTAATATGTCTGGTCAATGGAGTTTAACATCATGCGGTAAGGATTATCGCATTATGAATTGAGTTTTTGTGAAGGATGTTGTGGGTCTTATACATGTAATATGTCATTATAAAGAGGATATATCATGGTTTTATGGTGTGGGACTTATCCATTGAGCTTTAAAAAGGACCTAGAGAATATGTAGTATCCCATATGAGGGGGATGATCTTGTAGAGGACGTTACCTGATGAAAATCAATATGTATGTGGATGATTCGTTTGAACCTCTGGGTGGTTCCCTAAAAATACCATTTGGGATGGAATAACATAGTACATAAATCATAATGGTTGGGTATTAAACCTAAAGAGGAGTCCCAATGGATCATGTGGTTGGGTATTATGCATGGAATATTACCAAGGATGATTAGTATGGTTATTGGGGATATCAATCATGGGGATGCAAATTGGGGTGAAGGTTGGGGAGTTATCTATTGAGAAAGACCTTATGTTTTATATAGGGAGAATTTCTTATTTGTAATTAACCTATATGTACACATGAGTCATGTTATATGTGAGAAAAAGAGGAAGTAGTCGACTTGACAATTGTATTGTGTGAGAAGAATCAATAAATGATAGTGTGGGGAATATTCATTGAAGTTGGCCAAGGATGATGCCATTAAATTCAATGAGTATCTCAATAAATGTGAGGAGGATATAATTTATTGCGAGGGTAGGGTATGTTAACAACATCCCATGACACTGACACATAGATAATCCTGTGTTAACTATATTGCTTTAGAGAATATTTTCATATCATTTGGTGAGGATATTGGGAATTTATTGTTTTATGTCATGTAGGTCAGATGTGGGGGAGTCATACCTTGCCATTTGTACATACATACATACCACTCATAAACCTCTAGGTGGGGGCATAGATATAGAAATGATATGGTGTAATTATAGTTTGTATTTGTTAATCATGAGGTCTATGTTATTGTGACTATACCATGTGGCAGCATACATTTGTTAATCTATTGTGAGAACAAAAATGAAATTTGTAGTCTTGGGAAATATTGAAGTAGAGTGGACCATAGAAATACACAAGAGAGGTCAAATAGGTACAAAAAGGAAATCTATGCTATTCATGGAAGTGTGTGTGGGATCTGGTCACTACACATTCATGAAGAGGTGTCAGTAGTGTAGAAAAAACTTGTATATTAAAAAGAGAAAGGTTTCATGAATCCTTGGGCCTTAGGGTGAGGTAATTAAAAAATATCAGGAATTTAAAGAGGTATGTGGCTTGAATAAGTAGTATTATTCATGAAACATGGTGACCCAACCTTAGGAAGAAGTC
Organism: Viscum album; assembly: GCA_963277665.1. NCBI lineage: Eukaryota > Viridiplantae > Streptophyta > Magnoliopsida > Santalales > Viscaceae > Viscum > Viscum album. Next base: position 1,976,641,875 of record OY728133.1, read on the forward strand.
CCAAATTTGGAAATAAGTTCTTCACAAAGGTTGAATTCTTTCTGAAGACTCAATTTCGTCTTATAGCCTTCTCCCTCCTCGATGGGAATAGGACTTCCAAAAATGCATATCGACGTGGGTTTGAGGCTTTTAATATCAAATTAAAATGTGTTTAGTGATGCCCATGTACCCACTATGATATATTTTTTCATTATTTTCAATTCTTAAGAGTTTCATGAATTGGGAGAAATTTTGCGGTTGAATGGTCAAGGTCACAATCCTCCAATAGTTGGAATGAGGGGGTATTAATAAAAAAAGTGGTTTTAGGAAGGTGGATAGTGGTTCAAAAAAAATCTATTCTAAATTTTTTGAGGCTATATCAGACATGAAAATGACACAATCAATGCTTCACGAGTTTATAAAGAATCGTTAGACTCATGAATGGATCCGTCAAAGCATTGCTTATTCAAAAGTGGATTTAAAACTCATGAATGATACCATAAAAGAATAACACATTCATTAGGTGTTTTATGTTAACAATGTATACCCTTAAGATGATTTTTGGGCTATTTTGGCTTTGATTTTCTCCAAACGAATTGTGTCTTCCTCGACTATTAGTTTGGAATATATTTCTGTTCCAATAGCGAAGTTATTGGTAAGTAGATTATTTCGTATTGGAATGGAATTAATGATATTATAGGTGATCTGTAACACCCCAATCATCCATAGTACGTTTCCCTTTGAATAATGTAATAGATTGCGTTGTATGTAACATGGACTTCTAACACACCACTACCAAGAAAACTACCTATTATGAATAGTAATACAAAATTTTTGAAAATTTAATTTTTTTTAAATGTAGGTCATTTTTGGACTCACATTATCAAAATTAGATTATGGTGAATTTTTGGTATTTTTCCAAAAACTTTTAATTTTTCCTTAATAGTGAAAAACACTACATTATTGTTTAGAACCGAATTTTTATTTAAATAATTAATTATTTTATTTAAATTTATTTTATGTAAATATAGATACAAATTACCAATATATGTTCAATGTAATTCATTGGAGTCATTTTAGAATAATAATAGTTATATAAAATTTTATTGAACTTTTTACATTTTTTACCCACCTTCTAGGCACCTTAGAAAATTTGCATAAAACAAAATTTTACCGCTTCTGTGAATTTAATTTTAGAAATAAAAGTGATAAAGTTGATATTAGTAATAAAAATTATGTTCAATAAGATGAAAATAATCCATGGTGAATAGTATCTATTGACTTTTATTTAACAAGTTTAAAAGTAAATAGGGAAATTAATGGTGAAAATGATATTATTAAAATGCAATAAAATTTCATAATTCTATTGGATAAGTTTATGTTGACCAAATTTTTTTTTTTAAATAAAATATGATCCTTTTGTTTCACTTGGATAAGATTAGTACTTTTATAAATAATTTATATAAAGAAGAGATAAACGTGTTACATTCAATGTTTAATAACTAAACCATTTTTGATATAGGGGTTATATATAAGATTAATTAGAAATAAATATTAATTATAACATTAAAAAGATTTAATACATAATATTATTTTATTTATAATTTTATACATTAAATAATTAAATTTATTAATGACACAATGATTATGCAGTAATTACCATATTAATGAAATATTAAAATAATTGATATTATAAATTTCAAAATAAATGTAAATAGATAATTTTGATGAATTAGAAGAATTACATAGATTAATTTGACATTTTAGGGTTGATTTAATGAATTTTTTTGAAGTAATCAAGTTGTAAAAACACTAACATAAAGAAATACTAAATAGTGTCAAAATTGACATAAATGAGTTTTAAAAAACCTATATTATTAATTGATTTAATATTCCTAAAAATATAAGGATTGGAAACAGGACATAGATATGGTTATATGTGTTAATAAATAACCAATTGGGGTTCAAATGTGTTTTTATAGTAATATTATTAACCATAAAATATAATAATACAAGAATACATGGTAAAAGATAAAAAATTAAACTAAGAGTTAAATATATAAGACAAGGTTAAAATCGTAATCTGAACCTATCAAAAACCTATTGGTTGATTTTTTTCCAACACATACCCACCTTATCCTCGAAATAAATCATTTTTGATCCTTTAAAAATCGAATATGATTGTATAATGATATAATATTTCAATCATTTCTTAATGTGACCCTCACCTCTCTTATAAAAGTGCAATCCCCTTATCTAAAAATTACACCTACAAATCCATTTGACTCAGCCATAACCTTATAAAATATCCACCCAACTACCCTCACAGTGATATATAGGCCTTAAATTGATCATAAATCCACCATATAGAGCCTTTTTGACCAACTCAAAAGGAAACACCCGAAGAAGAGGTAAAAATTTCACCACTTTTTCCAATGATCTTTTCTTCTTCCACTTCACCTTTTTTGGTTGTTTCGATACCAACATATAAAATCATGTAACTTTTACATACTGTGATGTTATTGAAAATATGGAACAACCATATTCATTATTTTATCCATCCAATGAATGAATGGTCACTATACGTGCGTACGTACAACTTACCGTATCCACATTGCGGTGTAGTTTGTTATTCAAACACTTCATTATTTGGATGGATTTAATAATGAATACAACTGATGTAAATAATTAATATAACATGTTTATGATTATCTAAATATTATATACCATCCAATTACATATGATTTCACCAACAATAAAATGATTTTTTCACTCTTTCATATGTACGGATTACCGTCTCCACGAACGCAATGAGATATAGATCCATCATAATAATTGAAGAATAATATTAATTTTATGATTAAAAATATTGTTTAGGAGATAAATATAATTATTTATGTGATCCAAATGCATCATATATATATAGAACATGACTTATGTAGAAAAACATATAACAAAAAATGAAGTAGATAACACATGAAATGACGGTACCACTGAAATATTATTAACAAAGAAATATTATAAGATCATAAATGATATCATATTTATGTATATGGTTCTTGATTTATTTAATAGTAATTATTTACCTATTATATAGGTGGTTAGAATACCCTCCATCAAATAAATTTACATGTTAATGGTTAATTCTACAATCTATTTACTTATCTGAGGTTGTTAATAATTATGTATCTACTAGGACCTATTTATCATGCACATCTGTGCTTCTTAAAAAATATGTTTGAATTTTTTTTTACTATTTTCTAGACTATGGGTTGATGTAATTTGAGAACTTTTTTGAATTTTAATAATATGTTTATAAAGGAATCATTCTATCATTCTCAAAAAAAGGTCTTTTATGACATTTTTGACAAAATTAAAGAAATAATGTTTTATTAATATATACCGAAGGTGCGGCTATTTTCCACTATTATAACACATTAGAAGCTTCCCTTACATGAATATAAGAATATTTCAAAAATAAATGTAATCTTTTATAATTATGTTACTTTTAAATGGATTCAAAATAGAAAGAGGAATTTATTTCAAAACGTTTTCATTTCATCTACATGAACATCCTTTGATTGATTTAAAACTTGTTTAATGTTGATTTATTATGATACAAGTCATCCATATTGTATTGAATGTTTTTTTATATTCTTGACTTTTTATGTGTTATTTTTATACCACTCATGGATTATGGATTATGTATTAACATTTCATATAGTAGTTTTAATACGAATTTTGATGTTATGTTTAAACATTTTCATATGGGGAACCCATTAGACTTAGTACGTGACTGGTGGAGCCTGCTGTAGCTCCTCGATACATCAGTAGGACTAATGATTCAAACTAGTGTCTTGGAACAAGTATTGTAGAAAATCATATTTGTAGACTTAGAACGAGGCCATGACTATGTGGTTAGGAGGTATGGTGTTATGCATTCTATCTTTATGAAATTGGCTATTGATATTACATGTCCTTATTCGAATAGTATAATATCCATGTGAATATGTAAATGGAATTATTTTTCTTATCATTTCCATATTATGATTAATTTTAAGTTAAAAAGGATTTTGTCTTAATCTTATACATTTCCTTAAATGTTTATGCTTATTTAAAAATTATTCTGTTCTAGTTTTATCCTTACTCAACATCTGAGATCACCCCTTTTTATGGATTATTTTTCCGAGGATGTGAAGAAGTATATAATTAATGACTTCTAGGGATAGTATAAGGGATATTAATGTGGTCAATTGAGAAAAAGTTGTTTTAGTTCTTCATTATATAATGTAATGTAAAATATATGAATGTAACTTGTACTTCTAAGGCTACTTAACTGATCGGTCATTTGGGATATGGTCCCTTGTGATCATGAAAATGTTATGCAATAATGCACTGACTCTGGGAAACTATGGTTGCAGTGTTACATGAACAATGGGGTAATATAAAAATGATAAATTCTCTAGGAAGCCGGGTTATGATAATAAAGATCAAAAAAGAAAAAAAATAAAATCCCAACCAAAATACTACCATCAGTCATTAAGTGACCCTTTGTCACTTAACACATCCAAATACAAACATCCTACAAAACCCAGAAATTCATAACCCTAAGGAAATATCTAGGGAACCTAATATGATGTTTTTAGAGTTGTATACATCAAATTATATATGCACAATGTGAGTGAAGTAAAACCCTATAAGTATGAAGCACATAGTTTGTGTAAATAATTACAAATAAAATGTTACTTAATGTCATTTTAAAATACAATATAAAATTAGTTTTTCATTAATGTAAATATGAAATCCAATATTACAGTCTACTGAACTTTTTTAATTCTCATGTATTTGGATTAAATTAAAATAATCACTTAACAAAGTCTTCAAATGCCACAAACCACTTAGTTAAAAAAAATTCTTATATTAAGTACACTTTTGAAATCACTTTATAATCACACACTTTTTGTGCTTTTAAAATTAAATAATAAAATAATACAAGAGAAAAAATTGAGAAATAAAACACCATAGAAACAGGATTAATGGTTCAAAGAGAGAGAGAGAGAAAAAATAATGTTGTGGAACGTTGTTCTCTAATCAATCAAGGACACATAAAGAAAAAAAGTTTCCTAAGGAGAACTATTAGCAATAAATGAGAATTTCTTACACTGATTTTGAGTAAATCCTGGTCATTTTGGGTTAAGAAACATTTTAATAACTATAGATTCATCCCCATGATTGTGACCAACTAACTACCATGAACCAACCTCACAAATGGAACTCCCATATGGGTTTTACTTACTAGAGTGGAAAATTTCTGTATAATCGAGACCAGGTAGTGAGAATCTCTCATCCCTTAATAAGATTCCAAGGATCCCAATGCTTTTCAATTAATTAGATATGAATAATAAGAAGTATCGATAAATTAAATTATGTAAATATAATATCACATCCCACACTCACTATAAAAAACCCCATTGGAATATCATATATATCATTAAAAAAAATATATTATGCCCATTCAAACACAATCCCCATCAAGCATAATAAGAAAGTATATCAAGTATATTTTACACACCGACAACATTTGGAAACCAATTAAAAGTGATAAAATTTCCTTTATTCAAAATAAACTTCATTTCCAACCTATTCATAGCCTTTTTAAATTTCATTCTAAATTAATTTTTAAAAATAAATTCATTGAAATAAAATTTCCAAAACATTCTAAAAAAGAATTGATCAAAACCATTTAAAATTATATTTTGAAAACAACTCAATTATAAATTTTAAAACTATTAAAACTCAAAAAACAACCTAATTATTATATTAAGACCCACATAGTGTAAAAAAGTCTAATAATAACATTTTATTAAAAAAATTTATAATTTTTATAAATCATATTCATATTATGCACCACATAAGATGTTAAGTAAGATTTTATAATAACTAAGAACTCATATAACTAATGAGAAGTCATTTTAAACATAATACATAAAATTAATTAGATAAATATATAATCTAGAATCAAAAAGCATTAATCAACATGAAATTTTAATAAAATTCACCAAAAACCTACCTCATTTCAATATGCCACGATCCGAAAGTCATCGCCTTTGATGAAGAAAAATCAAATAAGAGTTAGGGGGATCTCTATATACCATAAAAATGTAAAACCAAAATAATCAACATCATAAAACACTAATTCCATAAAAAACATGAACTAGGGTTTGTATGAAGAAGGGAAATGATGTTTAAAAGATCAAATGACAGAGGGGATGTAATAACTAGAGAAAAAAGCGATTTAATGATAGAAATCCTCTCCATGTAGAAGGAAGAAATATTCAAATCAATTGATAAGGAAGGAACAGGGATCCATCATATGTTCCAAGATTACCAAAAACTAAAAATTATGAATAAAATGAGTTGAATCCAATTATATTAATCCCATGGAAATATTGGAAATAAAAATTATATATCTGGATAAATTCCATGGATTCACCACATTGTTTGGAAAATAAAATTCTATCCATGAATGCTTCATTGGAAGGAAAATACCCCACCACATTATTTGGATGTTCAATTTACGAAAACTATTCCACCCATTGAAATAAACATTTCACCAATTGTAAATCCATATAAAATTATTTTTACATGGCTTGGCTAATTGTTTTAAATTCATGTTCCAGGAGTCACATGTTTAAAAGAGATGATATATGACTTCTATAGGGATTTTATCTGAACAAGGACCAATCATTTAGGTAAAACCATGTAATTTAAAAATGAATAGAAAAATCATTTTATTGGTGTAATTACATAGTTTCTCTTAAATTGTGTGAGGAAAATAATGTGCTAATGTTAGAACTCCAGAAAAGTAAAAACCCAAACAATAAACATAAAATAATAAAAAATTCCCTTAATTTTATTGAAATAATATAAACGATATATGCATACAATAATGAGGGTTGTGGAAGACACCCTACTATTACAATCCCTCTCAAAATGTACTTAATATGAATGAATTTACCTACGATTATGTCACAACCAAATACAATTGAACTAGGTGAGTTGGAATGCCAGACACCTAGATAGAACCTAATGCAAAAAAACATGGACAAAATATTCATCTAAAACAAAAGAACCATATCAAGAAATTGATAAGTTGTTTCTAAAACCTACAATATATAGTCATGTTGAAAGAGATTAATAATAACAAAGGCTGATGATATATCTCCCCAGAATTTTTAAAATCATTAAATATTGAGACAAAAAGATAACACAACATGAACAATACATTAACCACTATAGTGTATTGGATATAATTCCTAAGAATAACCCAGATCAATCAATCATGAACAAATTCCAATGTAACTGATCTAAAACAGAAAGTAAATAGGGATAAAAAAGGAATTACCTTCCATAAAATAAATTCTGTCACAATTCCCAAAAGACAATGAACGAATAAAAATAAAAAAACTAGAAATCAAGCCATAATAAGAAGAAACATGGATATAGTACCTAAATTAATAAACATAATGGTTGAATATGGATCATAAACATAGAACACCATCCCATGATGAACCCAACAATTCCATCACTTCTATGTTCGCAACACCCTGAAGGAAAAACAAATTTTAGTTACACAAGAATTGAACCGATGACCACCCATGCTCAACCCATTAAGATATTGTTATTAAAACATCTAAAACATTAAAAATACATAAATTACATATCGAGGGAATCCAAAAATAATATGCAGAAATAATAATAAATATTCATAAAATCGAAAAATAACAACACGATAATCCCTAATTCCTTACCATCCATTATAGAATAACTAAAAAAAATCTTCATTCTATAAAAAAATAAAATCTAAAAAAATAAGTAACCACCTTTATAAAACATAAAACCCCCTAAGAAACACTAACTAGACTTACTACCCATGGATCAATAAAATAAAATCCCAGTAATAAGAAGCTCTTCTCAATTCTAAAAAAACAACTTTAACAAAATTAATATTTCTGTAAGGAGAGAGAAAAATAATGATAAAATATAACTGAAAAAAATTATGGTCCATTACTCTACTCAGATTCTTGGAAGAGAATCTATGTTGGAGGACTATACATAGGAATGATGTTAACCCCTTATCTTTCCCTAAGTTATATCATTTATGCATATTGAAACAAAAGTCAAACATGAACCTAAATCCTCCTTATCCTCAATTAAATTAAACAATCACATAACTATAGGGAAAAAAATGAAAACACCCTATTAATAAATCCACCACATTAAAGATATTTATTTTTCCAAAACCCCATGTGCCTTAAAAAATCAATGGATTAATAAATTTATAAAAAATAAATTTCAAAAAGGAACCCATTTTAAAAACTAAAGAATCCAAAATTTTGATGTTTTTATAAAACTAGTACACATTCCAAACACCTTTTAAATTCACATAAAAACCTATTAGAACATTTCATAATCATCAACCCATTATCCATTTTAAATTAGATCCAAAATTTAATTTTGAAATTGATAACTTGGAATAAAGTCTAATTTTTTTAAACATATAAATTAAAATTTTTATCTTTCAGTATGCCATGAACTGACCAAGGTTACTCGCCTATGAAATACCCAAAAAAATTTGAAATTTCCCAAAGGGAATTCTTAATCCCCACATACTAGAAACTTGTTCCTCTAAGTCATGGTCTATGATGAGGGAACATTTTCGCCATAAGAAAAAACATGAAAATGAATGTAGTAGAAAAAACTATAATCAATTCATATACAAATTTTAATATAAAGAGTAAAACATCAACAAGATAAAAAAATAAAATCAACTAAAATAATTCTTCAAAATATTCTTCAATGATTAAAATCAATAAAAATTTACAATATCTCCTTTAAAATGTATATCACATGCCCAACCGACCACTACCAACTCTCAAGGACTTTCAAATCACAAACACCCACCACCTCCACGTAGTGACTTACCATTTCATGTACTAGATATAAGAAACACTGCACACCCCAAAAGGAAAAAGTTATGTGTGAGAAACAAATCCCCATAAAATATTACAAATCATTTCTTAATAAATCCATATCAAGTAAACCAAGTATGATCAATTTAATGTAAAATATGATGTAGTATTATTTTAACAATTAATATAAAAATATAAATTAAAAAATATTTTAATGGCCTCTAAAAAATAAGTAAAAAAGTTTGTTCCAATCCGATAGGAACACGTAAGCTTATTTTTCAAAATAGGCACGAAAAATCTGTTCCATCAAAACATGCATGAATAAATAATCTCAAAAATATTAGAATTAAGGAAATAATATCCATTATAAAACCATTTTTATAACACCCAATTTAGCTAGATAAAAGATTATGGATCCCTATACAATATTTTCAAATATAACCCCATATGTGAACGTGTTCTAAAATCATAGGACTATGGGGAATAAGACAACACCCCAATGAATGCACTTCATTACCTCTTCATGTTTGTATCATTTTTGCAATCAATACATGAATTTATAATAGTAATACTTGCCTATCATTCTTTCCTTAAGAGCCCACAAAACTACCTAAGCTACCATGTGCATCATATCAATCAATCAAACAAGGGGAAATAATTAATTTGAAATAATATATAATCTATATAATTATAATTTCAAATCTCCCCCTGGTTAAGTTTAAAAAAACAACTTATTTTTAAAAAACCAAAAAAATGGTTTTCATAAATAATAACAACATTAAAAGTAATTTAATTCATTTCAAAATCATAATCCATTTCATGAAATATTTTATCAAGGATCATCATCAAATAATTTCATTTATCCTTATTTTGTTTCAACACTATTTTCTAAAAATCATCAAATTATTCAAGAATATATAGAAAAATAGGTTCTACACACACAATGTGTTTTATAAAAATTCATAAATAAAATCAAATCATTCATGGGAAATAAAATGGAAATCTAATTAAAAAACAACCTTTAAATTATTCAATTAATAGATATTGGATTCTAAAAAATACTACCCCAATTCTTGTTCATGACAAATTCCCAACATGAAATCCACCAATATAGAGTCTATGGATAGAATAAATTAAGAAAGTATCCTATAAAACAATTCTAATATAATAATATTCTATTAAAAATTTCAAGAATAATTGGAGAGATTAAAACACATACCTCAATGATTACATAAGAACATATCAACCAAAAATGATCCAAGAAAAAATAATTAGATCAATAATAAAAATAATAAAAATATGAAAATCAATACCCAAGATCAATAATAAAAATAAATTTGTCAATTTATAAAATAAAAATATAAATTCAATAACCCTGATCTACTTTCAGTTCAAAAAAATAAGGGTGAATATAGAGTATATACGAGCAATGATAACAAACATGCACATACCATTGATAATATAGATATAAGATGATCTATCCATTGAAACCCAATTATAGGAGGCATGAGATCAAAAACTATCTATAACTATATCCCTCAATTGATATCCTAAAAAAATATAAGGTAAATGAGAAAAAATGGGATGTTTTCATGGTTTAAAAAATTTTGAATAATTTTTACGAATTTCATAGTCAATCCAAAATATTTGAAAAACCATGCACGAAGAATGCAACCCCTTATATTCTGTTAGAATAGATTCATATTTTAGACACAAGGTATGAAAATTCATTCTTGAGTGGTTCATGACCCCACTATCCCAAGAATCATTTTATGAAGGGTAGGTTGTACAGTTTGTACTAACCATGTGACTAACAACACTAAATACATGTGTAGTTATTTTATTTTTCAAGGGGTATTCATAAAATCACATAGAGGTTAGCTTCTTGGAATTAGTTTTCTTGGTCATAATAAGTATTGTGCTTCATGGTAGATGTTGGGAATGTTTTATGATTCAATAATGTTTTTATAATGGTCACAAGTAGTTTTTTACAATAAAAAAATTTAAATTGGTTTCACAAATTTGAATCTAAAAATGAAAAGCCTCATTTTATCTAGATGGTGATCATATGATCCATTGATGGATGGTTGATTAATTAGGAATTCAAAAGAATAACATGATAAGGGGTTATGATTAATCAAGAACATAATTGTTCTTCCATGAGGAGGATATGCATTTTATGGATGAATTCAAATAGCATAATGAGAATCATAACATGAAATTTTTATTCACATGGAAGCTAATGTAGTTTTCCGAATTCTCAGATCGTACTTTTCATTATAGGTCAAATTCAGTCTGTACCATCTTATAATTATGAATATGTGGTCATATAATCTACCACAAGACCACTTTATTGAATTTTTTTCATTTTACTCTTTTTAGAGTGGTTTCTTATAGTATAAGTGTGTTAATTGTACCCATTTTATATTTCATTCCTCTAAAACGACCTACATGTAGGGAAGACACATACACATTAATTTGAAAAATGAATAAAATTTAATTTTTTTAATTATTCAGTAACACAATAAATTAATTCCACAAAATATATTTATTAATTTAAAAATTAAACAAACTAATAATTATAATATAATCCATTTTAAAACATTACCACCAAATAAAACTGAAATTGAATAATAAAATTAAGTTTAAAATTCATTCATTAGTATGGATTTATTAATTAAATCATAAATATTTAAGAACCAATAAAAAATAATGTTTAATATAATCTTATAATGAAGTATATACATCACAAAGTGGAAAATAAATGTATCAATTACACGTGTTTTGAATTAATATTTCGAGTAATTTTAAATGATAAATAATTTAATTAATTGAATATTTTTTCTCAAATTTGGGGATCAAGAGGGTTTCACACACCCTCACCATTTGAAAGGGAACAAAGAACCAAATAGGAATTTATTTAAAATAAATCATTATTCCTTGTCATTTATAGTTGTATGAAATATCATTTCAAATGAATATTTAAAAAAATCATTGAAATGTAATTTTCAAATATTATCTAAAATCATTGATCAAAACCATATAAAAATACGTTTCAAACTGAATCTATTTTTCATGTAAAAAACCAAAAAATATAAAATAAAAATTATTTATTATTTAATGAACCATTCCTGGTCAAATAATTCAAATCATCACATTTTATTCTAAAAAATCAATCATTATTTTATAAATTGTAGTACATCCAAGCACCACTTGAGACTCCATGTATGTTATTTATTCCAACTGAAAAACCCATTAAAAAATTTATGATATTTTCTTTAGATATCATAAATTATTATAATTTGATAAATATATTATTGATAAAAATTAAGCATCAATTAACCTTCCAATTTAAAAAAATTCCAAAAATTTTACCTATTTTCTGAGAAAATCATTCGAGAATAGATCTTTAATGATTATGGAAATTAAAACAAGATTCGAGGTGCCCAACACATTCCATACACCTAAAAACCCTTGTAATAAAAATAACCTAAACTAAAATCTACACATGACCAACCCAAGGGGTTTATAGAGGAATGAAAATCAAGTGGAAAGGAGAGAAACAGGGAGGGGTAAAGAAGAACAAGTGGAACCTAGGGTTTTACATTCAGATATTGGGTAAAAATAAAAGGGATAAGGCATATATCTAAATGAGTTGGAAGGATAAGGGATCCCTCCAATGAATAAGGCTCAGAAATATAATCGAGGATAAAGAATGTTTTTGTATGCCTCTTCAAAATACACATGGATAATATTTTCAATAAAAAATAGAAATCTGGGTAACTCATACAATTTGGAAAAAAATTCCAGAGTTGTGTGAGACTCTTTATAAGGTCTAGAAACACTGACATTGTTTTACTATATTGATTAATAATGGTCTACCAAGTGTAAAAAATAGATCTATAAAATTGATGTTCCATATCACACACTTTTCATACGATTTTCTTAACTGTTTGCAAGCCATGTGCTAGAAATTTCTTGTCGAAATGGAAGCCCACACAGTTTATACCCAAACTCACAAAGACTATGTGCTAACATTTCATGTCAACATATGTATATTATAAGTAAAATGATAATGGTCATTCAATGGTGAAATTATATGGTATCTCAAAAACAATATAGAGAAAACCATGAACTAATAGAAAAGTTGAGAAAAGTCAAAACACAAAAATGAAACAGAAAAATATTTATACTTCCAAAAAATTTATAAAAATAAAATAACATTAATATACTGATAGTTAAATACAGTGTCATTAAGGAAGATTATATTTTTTAAGAGAGATTATATTTTTTAATGTGACTTAAAGAGATTTATATATGTATTAGTTTAAGAGTTGTTTTGAAATGAATTTCAAAAGTTGTAAAATGGATAGGTTTACCATGATATATCATTAGCAAACCATATATGAAAATTTTATTTTAGACTTCATGGAATGCGTCAAACCATAATAAGATATCATTTATTCTTTTATGTTTGATATGTATTGTATAATGAGGGTACTGATTTATGATTCATTTGTTATGAAATCCCTAAAAAGGTACTACTTCTAATGAGAGTTTTATAGATGGGAATTATGTTATTTTAAAAGCAATTTGTTGTTAATTATGATTTACTTTCTTGGTTTGTTTATTTTCCACTTCCATTGATTTCTATCTTGGGAACCATAGGTATCAAAGAATATTTTCTTGATGTGTGTTATGCCCGTACAACAAACACAAGATGACATGTTCCATAGGAGAGTCACATCCTCCTTGAGGTTGGTATTGGTTGGTTTTCTACACATCCTAAAATGAATTAAAATGAAACATTTTTTGGAGACTCATAGGTCTTTGTGAATATGAGAACTAGGTCTAGTATCATTTATGATTGATCCATGTGTGATTCCCATTATATTAGATGAAAATTGATAATATATGTCCTTACAATTATCCCCATGTTTTATTTAAATGTATTATCAGTAGTATTTTTTTGGTTGTTTGTATCATTGTTTATTATTATTAATGACATGATGATTTTTAATTAATTTTTCCACTCATATTTTTTATTTATTGATTAAAAATAAAAAAATTCATAGAGATTATAGGAAATTTATATATAAAATGATTTTTCATTTAAACATTTAAATTTTTAATTTTAATGGAAATTAGATAGTTCAAAATAAGTGTTCTTGATTTTATTAATTTCATTAAAAATGGGAAAATAATTTTAATTAGTTATTTTTTTCATGTATATATTGGTAACTAAATTTTTAAAGTAAATTTTTTAATTTGATTTCAATCTTTCATATATAAAGTCTGTTTTTGTAGAATTTCACTCACTTTGTAGAAATCCTACTCAACATGGATTAAAACACAACTAGTAAACACTATTCATTGGATATATGAAATAGTTAAATACTATGTTTCACGGATTTCGAAATCATTGAATAATGTTCAAGTAGGTTTATATATTTTATGGGATTGGGGGAGTGGTCGAAGAGACACAAAGATATACATTATAGTGGGGTTTGGTTTATTTTTTAGTTTGAGATATTATTTTATCATCCATTATGGACTAGAAGATGAAAAATTTAGTTATTCATGTATGAGATAATGGTAATTTTTTAGTTTAGTTTACAAGATTAAATTATATTTTATTATTTTATGGTACGCTACTAAATGATTATTTAATTGAGATGCTTCTGTTTATGCACGATTGTTCAACTAACATATAGGGGATACCATATTTCCAAGCATAGTTTTTTTGTATTAGGTTATTTTTTGTGGATATCATCCCCTAATATTTTTTTGTGATTCACATGAACTCATTTACATCCCCTAGGGACTTTTAATTCCTTTAGCAATAATGTAGGGAATGTTTGGGTATCGATTTAGATAGTATCATGATATAGTTTAATATAGATGGAATCGAATCTTATGTTCATAGAAAGGGACCAGGGTTCTTGATAACACATCTTTTTTATTTAGGGAATGCCTCTATATTTTAGATACTAGGTTTTTCATCGATACCCGAGTGGTAACACATAAGTAGGCACATGATCAAAACCTTTCATTATAAAAAACGAGTCACCATGGGCTGTAGAGGATTTGAGTCTTTCCTTTTAGTTTATTTTTAAATTTACATTTGAGTGTCAATAATTTATTTTTTCATGATTTGTTTGTAACTAGATCCCCATTCAGTATCTCAATGATTTTGAGGGACACATCAAGTATCATTCGTATAGTTGGTGAATAAACCAGGGCTCCATGGATTTCCCACAAAGATAGGTAAACCATGAAAAGTCCTCTTAGAAAGGTTATATAACTAATATAGATATAATCACATTTTTAGAACATGATTTAATAGACCATGCAACAAAAAATGTGCAATGTAATTTCTCCTATGAAATTAATATTTTGTATCTCTTGATTTTTTTTATAATCATAATGATGTTAACAATTTGTATGTTCGAATAGAAGTTAGTTTTTTTAATTATTAACGTTTACTAACATGGTTTTTGGGTGATGTATTTCATATTTTATTGATGTTGTCCTTTTGAGTCATTATTTTGTTTATTTAGAAAAGTTGGGTTTGACTGAAAAATTATGTTTTAAAGGGTGTATAATTTTTGAAACCTATTTTTATATGAATATGAAAGTATGTTGGTGCAATGAAGTGATTTTTGGATAAAAGGGTTTGAAGTGAAGTTAGTAATGTGATTTTATAAGGAAATAGTGTTTTGGGTTAATTTTTTTAATTCTATTAATGATTTGTTTTATATTTACCATCGGATTCATTGAATTAATTTTATAATTAATTTCATTATAAAAAAGTGATTTAACAGGGAATTTAAAATAGATTCCAATTTTTTTTTTGAAAATGTGATATTATTAGTAGTTTAAAATGAATTAAAATTATTAATTAATAGGGGTTTTTCAGAGATATGTATACATTTCTGCAAAGATTTAATTATATTAATGAATGGATTATTTGTTTGTCTAAAGGAATTTTGTTTTATATATATATATATATTGGTATTCAAGTTTTGTATGTTTATTTTAGATGCATGAACTGAACGATTCAATTTTTGGGATTTTATAATGTGTGCCACCTAGAGATAATGGTTTATTGAAATTTATTATGTTGCTTCATTGAGATGATATTTTTATAGAAATAATTTTCTCTTAAGAGTATTTGTCTATGAAAAATCCTTCCATACCAATGATAATGTGTTTTATTTGGTGTCCCTATCAAATTTAAAGTATATCCATGTTTCTCCAAATGAATATTTAATAGTCTATTATCTTTACACAAAACACATGTTCTCACTTATTGTGTATCTCTTAATAATTATAAGTTATATTTGGAAAAGATTCATGAATTTTTTTTATTATGTATGGTTGTTTCATTTATATGGATTTAATGGGTTGATCATTAGAAGAGGAAATATAATGTTTATCTTAGTATTTAGAATGTTTTATAATTTTTTTTAATATGAAGGATTTTTTATTATATTTAATATTTTTTTTAATTTTTCCTTCTTTATGGTTTTGAATTGTGGTTTTCATGTTCCAAATTTCTTATATTGATTCTTATTAAGGTTTCATACTATGGGTATTTATGAGAACTAGATCCTTAGTGGATGATAATGGGAAAACTTTGGGTGGATACATTAGTGACTTGGATGTAAATTTCCTTTTTGTTTTTGAGTGATCATAGGTGTTTTTTTAACTTTTTATCTTTTTGTGAGATAGTGTTCAACGATTGAGGTAATAGTTCACCCCATGATTTTTATGGCATGGGTTTTGAGCATGTGATATGAAAATTTAGTGATTTGATTTCATGATGTGAGATTTGTATTTTTTTGTGGGGGTTGGATTGAATCTTTGGAAAATGGTTGTAATATTTTCATTATAAATTGTGTTTCTTTAGGATTTGGATTCTGATATCAATGGTTTTTGGGATTGATGGTGTTATGTTATTATTTTTTATTTTTGGAGATATATACATGGAGATGGTTGTTGATGAGTGGGAATATGTCATATATCTATTTCAATATTGTCGATAATTTATAAATAGTGGGGATATTAATACAATGTGTCAAATTTTCATGGTGACATTAATTTAGGAATTATAAAAACACAATATTTAAATGACATAAAAACTAATTAATGGATTTACTTTTTTATATTAGAGTATTTAATAAGATTGATGGTTTTACATCTTAAAATTCTTCCCAATTATTTCCTTAATAAAAATCAACTTGATAAGAGGTGATGTTATTGCTAATTTTTCACATTAACTATATCTTTATTCAAGACATTTAAGGGGAAATGTGTCATGGTGAAAATAATTAAAACAACCACTATGTTACCTAAGTATTTATTTAGTAAAATATATTTTATTATATTCGGTTAGTTTAAATTTTCTCAGTTCTGATATTTTATATTTTAAAAAATAGATGTTTTGGTAATTTGAATTTTTTGAGTATGAAATGTGCATAGTTATTAAAATACAAAAAACTTAATATTATTTAGGATTTTCATAGAACGTGATTCAGTGACCATTGTTAATTAAAAAATGTGCTATTATCCTTATATATGTGGGGTTTTCATTTATTTTTTAACATCCATTATTGTGTAAATGAGAAATTCAAGGATAATAGGGAACCATGTGAGTCACAAAAATGATAATTTTATCCACCACTATATTGGATAGTTTTTCTTATATGGTTGGTTCATTTTTTATTAAGTTTCCTGAAAAAAAATTTGAGTTTCCCATGTTTTATTAAAAGTTAAAATTCCTCATTTTCCTTTGAATGAAACATTTTTTATCACATTTCTCTCCTAATCGTTCATCCAAACCAAGGGTTTATGCAAGGGAATCACTCATCACTTCCTCTTTTCATATTTTCCTTACGTTCCCCTTGTTTTCATTTGATTATTCAATTGTATGCTCCATTTTCTCTAGTTTGCTCTTTCTTCTTCTTGTTCACTCATTTTTTCTTGATTTGGATGCCTCTCATTAACCCCAATGTTTAGTCCAACTTTTTTTATCGTTCATGGTGTGTTAAAATTTGATACTTTTGTTTCTAGGGAACATTCATGCCACATTAATTTTTGGATATGCATTAACCATCATCAGTAATGTGATACAACTTATTTTCATCTTGATTACTAAATGATTCTAGTATATGTTTTTATTATTTTAAATTACATGGATTTTCATTATAAGATTTCTAGTTTAAAATTCTATTATTATCAAATTACAACATTATATGTTAATTTTGTGAAAATTTACATGACTTCTAGATTGAGTATCTACTTGGGATAAATAGCATCAAATTGGTATTCAATATTTTTGTTAATTTTAAAATTGTTTTTTTATAACAAGTGGACTGGGAAATATTTTGATTGTTTTCTATGTTTACATAGTGTACTAATGGTATTTCACCTCATTGCGGTCTAAATTTGGGTGATTTCATTTGGGTTTTATGAGATTTTATTAAAGAGTTTGATGGAGATTTCAAATTATTTTGGATTAATGGATATTTTGTATTTAATTTCCAATGGTGGGAAAATATCATTCCATATTTAGTTATATTTTTAACAAAGAACATTTTTGAAATTTATTATGTATTTCATGGAATGTGTAAGATCAATTTAGGATCCATTTTAAAATTTAGTTGGTGATATGTATGGTATCATGAGGTTCACACATTATGCTTTATTTGTTATGATTAATTAGAAATTGTGGGATTTCTTGCAAGGGTGTTGCAAGTGATATGATGTTTATCTAAAAAGTGATTTATTTTTTATTTACGGTATCATTTTTTGGTTTTTTGAATATGAAAATTTGTTGAGATCTAATATGAGAACCTTAGGTTGCAAAGACAAAATTATGGATCTATACTAGTATAGTGTGTGCATGCTAAATAGCTCCCTATGGAAGTTGATCCCTCGTTGGGGTTATAGTTGGTTAGTTCCTATCACTTCATGAGGGTAATTCTTGACGGGACATCATATTAGGACACAAATATGGACAATTGAATTTGAGGTGTCAGCCTATTATCATTAATGAATGATTATAGTGTTATTCCCATTATAATAGATGATTCTAAACAGGGGATTTCCTTACATACACCCCCTATTTTGATTAAGCTGTATTTTCACCATGATTTTATTTTATCATTTGAATCTTTGTTTTTTATCACTATTAACTTTGTGTTTGTTGAGTTATTTTTATTTTCATGTTTTTTTATTATTTAAAAATAAATTACATTTTTTTTTGTGGAGTGTTTATATCTAAAATTGTTCTAAAAAGAATATTCGAAATGCATTTTTCTAGTGGAATGTTACGAGATATAGTTATTGTTTTAGAAGTAGTTGATTTCTATAAAAAGGGGTGGGTGAATTATGGAAACAATTAATGTTTGAAGATTGTTTTATTAAATTCACTATCTGAAGTATTTTTTTATGTATTTCAATCTATAATAATTGAAATCTATTTTCAAATAAATTTCAAAATATCTAGAGAAATTCTAATGATATAAATTTCTATCACACCTTCCATACATGATTATGTGTATGAAACACTTATGGTATCCTTTTAGGATTCTTTTATATCATCATAGTTGGGTTATATTTATCTTGGTTTTTAGTTGTTTTTGTGTGAGGAGAGTGACAGAGGAGTCATATAGATATTGTTGATTAAAGGGTTCAATTGTTCTTTTAATGTTTGGTAGTTCTTGTATCAACTATGATGGTTATACCATTACCATTGTTATGATTTATGTATGAGATGGTGGTTATCATTTAGTTTAGTCTTTGTGATGTTATTTATTTACTCATGTTGTGAACTTCGTTTTTTTATTTCCTTTTGACCCTTGATTATATGAATGGATGTATGAGTTACAAATAGATCATGCCAGATTGTTGGGAGGAGATCGATGTTGTGGTTTTGGTTTTCCTTGGGTTAGATCATTCCCAATGAAAGTTCAGTGTTTCCCACACTATTATTGATACATATTTGTGGTCAAGAATTTCCTTCAAGATCGTTAGGGTATTGTTTCTGGTGTCATCCTTTTCCATTTTGTTACGTACATATATACATACATACATAACATCACATATACACAAACAGACGTGCATACACACATACACATAGACATACATACATACATACAGATTCACACACACAGACACTCACACATCGGTACATGATAGCTTGCACCCACTCACACATATAAAAACAAACCAAAAAACAAAAAACCCCAAATAAACAAATAAAAAAACACACACACATAAAAACATACATAAAGACATGCATTCATACATCCATTCACACATATAAAAACACACACACCCATAAACACATGCCTACATGCATACCCATAAACACAAAAAAAGATACATACTAATATAAATAGATACATACAGACATACATACATCCGTTGACACAAAAAATGTAACATCCTAGGTAAATGATGAATAACAGATGTTCATATTTATTAATATTTGTGTATTAAATATTAATTTTACTTTAAAATGGTTTCTATGTTCGATAGCGTACCCGATACGCAACAACATGATTCTTTGAAATCGTACGTTGTATAATAATAATTTGATGTTGTTATTTTAAATGGAAGTTAAATACTAGAAATTGTATTGGACGGAATGATCAAAAATTACTATAATATGATTATACATGGTTGTTAAATGTATTTACTTTTATCCAATTAAATTAAGAGGCTTAAAATATAAATGAATCTAATTTTAAGCATAATTTAACTTAAAAGGTTGATTTATCACCTTTTAATGGAGAACCATAATTAAATATAGTATTGGTAACTTTAATACATTATATTTGACCAAATATAATCCTTCTTTTAATGGGGACATCAAAATTTACCTTTTGTAAATTTTTGTAATTTTTTCGATAAAGATCATTTTTTATGAAAAGTGAAAAATATTGTATTTTAATTCAAAACATCATTTTAATATAATATATCTATATGGTTATATTATTTTTTTAATTAGTTTTAAAGTGTAATTAGAATATATTTTTACTATTTAATCCAATGTTGGTCATTGGAATAAATTTTACTTTGAATTTGGACATACACTAATATCAATCTTTTCAAAGTTATTGATTCTTAAAAACACACTGTTTGTTTTAACAATGGGAATTAATTTAAAATTAATTAATGCAACTTCTATGTTTATAATTTGTTAAAATATAAATCAGTTTGAATATGTAATATCAAATATATCTTAGGCTGAATGTTTGGTATTTTTCTGAAAAACATCAATTTTTAATTAATAGTGAAACCGCTCATTTAATTGAAATTTTACAATTTATGTGAATTTAAATGTGAATGTATGACATACATTTTTATTATTAGTAAGTAATATTTGGTTCAATATGATTAAAATAATTTGTGGTGAATAGTAACTTTTCACTTTTATTTACCATAGTAAAAGGTAAATAGAGTAATTCAAGATAAAAATAATTCTGTAATAATTCAAATTTACCTTAACACTTGTCCTAACCTTATAGAATAAGTAATAGAAAACCATGGGAATCTTTGGGTCCATTTGGGGTCACCATTGAGCCACTTATGAATGATAATGACACTTTACATTAATTAATTTAAAGTAATGAAAAAAATGACACAAAAAATATGTTTGTAAATTATTTATTACATGGTGTTATATAAGCTATAATTTAGACTATAAATATTCATTGGAAAGATAAAATGATTTAATAAATCATTTATCTTGTTTTATAATATTTATATATCATATAAATAAGATTATTTATGACCCAATAATGATGCAGTTTTTAGCACATTTATAAATCATTTAAATAAATAAGATTATAAATAGTAAAATAAAATCGAAAACCTATCCAATTATTACTAGATTATTTTACTTAGACCATGAGTCATCTTATATTTGACTCTAATAATTTATGGACCTATAGAAACCGAATATCATTATATAATAAAATAATATTTTCACAATTTCCTAAAGAGCCCCTCCTCCCCCTTATAAAAGGAGATCATATCTAATTAATTCCTCACAAATGTCAAGCCCATTGGATCGTCCAAAATCTTCCCAATTAAGCTCCTTATATCCCTATACTCCACCTAGAAGCCTTACATTAGGCTTAATGAACTTCAACAAACCATTTGGTTTCAAACCAAAGTGAGTTACCCAAATTAAAGGTAATGGTTTCTCTTAAATGGTTTTGTTTTATTTTGTATTATTTTACTTCTCCAAACCCAAAACACTATTTATTAAATTATTTTATTACAATATCAATATCCCTAATATACTAGGATGATTTTATGAGATGTATTTGAAATAAACTTACACACACCTCAATCTAATGGGTGAAGAACACACTGTTTCTATGGATGGAAAACTAACGCCTACCGAAACGATGATTGTTCGATTATCTCCTACTGCCACTCATTATGGAAATTAGGATGAAAAATTATTTATATATGTTATATATATTTTTTATTATTTCATTATTCTTCTGTATTTTTCTTTTATATCATACCTTCATGGTTTCCATTATCTGTAAACACGATAATTTCATTTGAGGAAGTGCGGACTACAGCCCCCTCAAAGTGATATGACCCATTAATTCCATATGTTGGACGTATAAAGGATGATTTGAATGATATTATATATTATATTATAATGGAATTATAACATATCTATGTATCATTATGTTTTAATTCAAATACGAAATAGAAATGAAAGTAGCGTTGATGCGTACGTACGACTTACCATCTCCATTAATGGTGCATTTCATTTCTTAACTCTAAATGTTATGTAATATTATAAATACATTTATATACTATATATATATATATATATATGATATTTATGATTTATAAATCGTGAATATCATTCTGGTTATAACTAACTTTTTACCATGTGAACAACTTGTAATTATAAGAAGTCCATTTATGACTCAAGTACCAAATATCGACAAAACGAATGTTATTAATGTAAATGAATACATAATGTTTATAACATGTTAATAAGTGATTTAAAAAGAATAATAAAATTGAAAAAGGTTATTTAGCCTATAGAAATTATCTATATTTTATTATTCCAGAGATTAACGAATGAATAGGTCCTATCAGACAAGAGGTAAGTGACTTTGTCTCAATATCCTTTCATTGAGGTATATTTTGTTTTAATACATGACTTTCTTTTATACGTTGTATAAAAACCCTTGACTTTTCAAAGGGATTACTTTTCTATGAATCATTTTACTAAATGAAAAAAGGAATGTTTCTTTTAATGTAAGCATTGACAATGACCTTTCCACCTCCACAAATATTATTTGTTCTATGACTTCCTTAACAAACTACAATGTATTTTTTCAAGGAAAATAAATACCATATACTCTTTTATGTATTTTGGTATTTAAAATCATTTTGATAATTGATTTGATATTTCAATATATTTAAGAGATATATTCTGATTGAAATGTGAAATTTTTTTCTTTTCATTATATATGTTTTATGTGTTATGATTTTATAATGGTACTTGGACATTTGATGGGTGGTTATGTGATAAACCAAATAACGGGTGGTGCCATGATAAACCAGGACGTGTGGTTACATTATAACCTCCAATTGTATTGGGTATAGAAGTTGGCCATATGGATATTCCATTTAGTGATATTTTTAAAAGTTGACCGTATGGTTATTTATATAACTCCCCGGCCCAAGTTACCCAGAGTCGGTGCATTATTACATAACTTTGGCATTATCACAAAAGATCAAGTCTCAAATGACCGATTATTTCAGTAGCTATGGAATCACAAGATACATTCATAAGTCTTACATTACATCATAAAATTAAAACTACAACAACATCTGGTCTCCACACTCATATCCCCTTATACTATCCCTATATGTCATTGAGAAAATACATCTTCATATCCAGGAAAAAATAAAACATAGAAATGGGTGAGCTAAAATGCCCAGTAAGGATAACAATATAGCTGAAACTTTCATAAATAAGCATAAACATTTAAGGAAATGTATAAATAAAACAAAATCCTTTTAAACATGAACATAAGCCTAATATGGCAGAAATAAAATGAAATAATTCCATTTTCTTATTCAGAGGGATATTATACTATTTTAACAATCACATGCAATATCAATAACCACATTCATAATGATGGAATGCATAATGCCAGACTATCATAACCACATAGTCAAGGAGTTATTCCAATTCAACAAATAGGATTTTATTGAGGCCTTGTTCCAAGACACTAGTTTGTCTCATGAGACCTACTGATGCATCGAGGAGATATATGGGGCTTCACCTGTCACTTATTAAGTCCAATGCATTCCCCATATGAGAAGGATTAAACATTATATAAACATTCGTATAAAAACTATCATACAAAATTTCAATACTTTCTCCATAAACCATGAATGATATACAAATAACACATCCACAATCAAACATATCACAAAACCATCAATACAATATTTAAGTTTTGTATCATAATAAGTCAACTTCAAATAAGATTAAAATCCATCAAAGGATGTTGACATAGATGAAATCAAAACTATTTGATAGAAATATTGCTTTATTTGAAATAATTTAAAAGTCACATAATTATAAAATAAAACATTTACTTTTAAAATATCATTATAAGTTTTTAAGGGATGTTTTGAATATTTTATAACGAGGAAAAATATCTGCACCCGCTGTATAAGTTAAAAAAACATTCTTACCTTAATTCTGTCGAAAAGGTTAAAAATGACATTGTTTGGAAAACGAAGAAAAGATTTATTTATAAACATATTATAAAAATTCAATAAGGGTATAAATCAACTGAAACTATAGTCTATAAAATATTATGAATGATTTGAAATACATATTTAAGAAACATGGATGTGGATGATAATGAGGTCCCATTAGATAATTACGTATAAACAATCTCAGATAAAGAAGAGATTATGAAATAAACCCTTACCTTGTACTTTTCCATGGTTAACGGTAGGTTAAAATCTTGTATAATGGTGAAATAATTATTTTTTAAATTATACAAGAATCATTTAAATTAATATGATATCATATACGATCTTTTAACATTTCATTGATAATAATAACTTAGTATTATCGTTGTTTCGGGTGTTAACTTACTCATTTTCTTTTATATGTTTTGATACATAAGAAATGTTTGTTATGGATAGGTTGTATATTATTCATAACCAAAATGATATACTTTCTTTAAAAATTATTTGTAATTATCAAATTATAATTATACTTGCATGGATATGATGGTGAATGAATCTAATCGTGTTCATGGAGACGGTAGTCCGTACGTACGAATGAGAGACAATATCATTATTTTGATATTAAAATAATATATAATTTGATGTTATATCATATATACAAAATAATTATGTTGTTATACTCATTATTTACATCAATTACACATCATTATTATACCCATCCAAACAATAATGTACTAAATTACAATTACACCACGACGTGGAGACGGTAAGCCGTACGTTCGCACGTATGGTGGCATATCATTCAAAGGATGGATAGAATAATGAATATGGTTGTACGATATTTATAATAATATCACATTATACAGATGATATTGGAGTTATTATTTTATAATGGAAATAACAAAGAATGAAAAAGTTAAAGAAGAAAGGAATTGAAAGAGGGTGGTGAAAACATTACCTCTTCTTCAGTTTCTTCCTATTGATTTGATCAAAAGGGCTCCTTAGTTTGTCGTTTAGATATAAATAAGGCCTCTAGGGTAAAGTGAGGGATGTTGAGAGAATATTTGGTGCAGGTTTGGACAAGCAAAATGTATTTGAAGGTGTGGATTAGTGAGATGCGGGAGCCCCCTTTTATAAGATGTGTGAGGGCCACCTTAGGAAAATATAGAAATATTATTTTATAATAAATTCATAAACTGATTATAATGGCTCAAATGTGGATTATTTAAAGTATAAGGTAGGGTAGGATCAAAAAAAAAAAATCAACCAATAGGTTTTATATAGGTGTGGGTCACTTTATTAAACATATATTTTATTTTTAACTCTTATTTAATTAGTTTGACATATAACAAGTCTCTTTGTATTTTTATATTATGTAGTTAATAAACTTATTATATACATCCAAGAGACCCCCAATTGGTCCATTAATGATACAACTATAATTATATAAGTTCTTCGGCCGATACATATATTTTTGGGAATAGAATATCAATTAATAATATAATATTTGTTTTAAAAATTCATTTATATCAATTTTGACACTATCAGGTTTTTTTGATAAATTCATAACATCATTATTACATAGAAAAAATCCATATAACTAGTCCAAATATTTCATATTAACCTATAAAATTAGTTGAATTCATAAAACGTATCATATTACATTTATTTGGATATTTATAATATCAATTATTTTAATATTTCATTAATTAGGTAATTACTCCATCACCATTGTGTCATAAATAAATTACATTATTTAATGTCAAAAAATTATAAATAAAAAACCATTATGTAATAAATCTTTTTAGATTTCTAATTAATATTTATAATTTAATTTATCTTATGTATAATTCTATATTAAAAATGTTTTATTTATTTAACATTGATTTTAACTCTTTTAACTCTTCTTTAAATTAAATAATAATAAATGTCCTAATCTTATCCAGGTAGAAATAAATGATAATTTTTTATTCCTAAGGTTGTATTTGGTCGAGATACACTTGTCCAAAAGAATTAGGACATGTGTTAGGGTAATATTAATATCATATTTACCATTAATTACTCTATTTACATTTAATCGTGGTAAATAGAAGTATAAAGTTACAATTCAACAAAAATTATTTTTATCTTATTGAACCAGATTTTATTCTTCGATATTAACCATATCACTCGGAATTTAGAAATTTCACTCATAGAAGTGGTAAAATTATGTTTTATGTGAATTTGCAAATTCTTCTAGGAGATGGGTAAAATACGGTGAAAAGTTCAATAAAATTTTTATATATCTAAAATTATTATAAACATAATCCAATGAATAACATTGAACTATTATAGGTATTATGTGTCTATTTTGACATAATATAAATTTAAATAAAATAAGTAATTATTTAAATCAAAATATGGTTTTAAACTATAACTCAATGTTTTTCAATATTAGTAAAAAATTGAATGTTTTCAAAAAAATACCAAAAGTTCACCCTAAGATAATTTCGATATTCTGAATCCAAATATGAAGTCCATTTTGAAAGATAAAATTTAAAATTTCAAAAATTGGTTATTAGTATTCATAATGGGTAGATTGATTGGTTGTGGTGTGTGATAGAACTCGAAGTTGGGTACAACACACACTACTGTATTATTCAAAGAGAAGAGTACCGTGGAAGCTTGGGGTGTTACATTCTCACATCCTTCAAATAATTTCGTCCTCAAAATTTCTAGAATACTTCTCCATATAAAGGCTTGGGTGGTTCTTCAATGTATGTTCCTCGGGTTCCCACGTTGCCACTTCCATCATATCGTTTTTCTATAGAACTTTTACCAAACGAGTCATTCGGTTTCTCAGAACTTGTTCTCTCATATCAAGAATCCTGACAAGCTCATCGCAATAAGGCAGATCGGGTTCCATTTCTAATATCTCATAGGTGAGTATATGCATTGGTTTAGGCATGTATTTTAACAACAGTGATACATGGAACACATTGTGAACTTTGGAGTGACTTGGCGGTATTCCAAACGGTAAGCTTCAGCCCCAATTCGTTCTAGAATTTCGAACGATCTGATGTACCTGGGACTCAATTTTCCCTTCTAACTAAACCAAATAACACCCTTTAATGGAGATACCTTCAAAAAAACATGATATCCTACCTGAAATTCCAAATCCTTCCTTCAGTTGTCAACATATCTCTTCTGCCTATACTAAGCTTCTTTGATGTGATTTTGGATTACCTTTACCTTTTCCATCGTATCCTCCACCATTTCTAAGCCTACAAGTTTTCTTTCACTAGCGTCATCCCAATAGGTTGGTGTGCGACATCTCCTTCCGTATAATGCTTTATATGGTGCCATCTAAATACTCAAAAAAAAAATATTGTTATAGGAACATTATACTATAGGTAAATATTCATCCCACATACCCAGAAGTTCATGTGAACATGATATCAACATGTCTTCTAAGGATGGAATAGTTCATTTTGATTTTCCAATAGTTTTTGGGTGGTAAGTAGTGCTCAAATAAAGTTTAGTATCCAGGGCTTTCTGAATACTTTTACAGAATCTTGAAGTAACACAGGGATCACGATCAGAAACAATCGATCGGGGTACTCTATGAAGTCTCACAACATCATTAATATATAGTCTTGCTAGATGTTCAAGGGGTAAATCTTCCCTTATAGCAAAAAAATGTGCTGACATGGTAAGACGATCAACAATGACACATATTTCATTGTTCCTTCTAGGAGTCTTTGCTAGTTCGATGACAAAGTCCATTGTGATATTATCCAATTTCCACTCAGGTATGGGAAGAGGTTGCAATACTCTACAAGGTTGTTGCCTTCCTGCTTTCACTTGTGGAAAAACCATTCATCTTGACACAAAATTATCAATCTCCCTCTTCATTTTGTCCCACCCAAAATGTTCCTTCAAATCTCTATAAATTTTGGTGCTCCTAGGGTGTTTATAGAAATTGGCACTATGAGCTTCGTCGAACAATTACCTTTTTAGATCAGGTATATCTGGAACACAAAGTCTCTTCCCAATTTTCAAAATTCCATCTTCATACAAAAAGTCACTAAATATCCCATCATTCACAACATTAATATTCTTTTGAAATTCATCATCATCGGTCTGATAACTCTGTATCCTTTATATTAAATATGGTTTGTCTACCATTTAAAATAGTATCAATGTTTCTCCTTCCATGGTTATTACCATATCCAACTTTACTAGATCCATTAAAAGGGAGGACTTTCCAAGGAAAAATCATATTCTGTCAAGTGGTGATTTTTGAAATTAATAAAAAATATTTTGATAGTAACATTATTTTTCAGTTGGACATGAACAAAAATTATGAGTAAGTTGAATGGGAATGTATAATTAGATCCCTATCAAGTATGTGGTTTTCCACTTGAGTTGCTATCCTTTTTTTCAATTTTTTAGCTCGGCTTGATTTTCTATAATGTTCATGGGGAAACAATATAATTTCTTCAAATATGTTTGGGGTTTCATAAAAGGGGAGACATTATCCCCATTATTATATATCAAGAACTATTATTTTGAAATATATTTTATTTATTATTGAATTGAACAGGGTATAATTTTACCTTACTAGAGTATAGACATGGCTGTAAGTATCTCTCTTGTAATGTTCACTTATAATACCATAATATATATTTGTGACATTATCAGATCAGTCCAATGTACCAATTTAGTTCTGAAGGAGTACAGGAAATGGAGTGAGAAAATTGTAAACCATGACAAGACTTCATTTTTCCAGGAATATAACAGTTTAGATAGGAGAGTCGGTAAAGTGGTGTGGGAGATGGGAATGAGAAAGGGGAATTTATGGTGGAATATTTTGGATATCTGGTTTCACCAAGGAAACTAAGAATACAACACATTGAAATTTTCATAGATTGAATTATGTCTCGCATGGTAAATTGGAAGAACTGATTTTTTAATTTGGAGGGTGAATAATTATCATCAACTATGTTCTTTCTTGAATTGTAATGCTTGTATTTTCTACCATTAAAGTTCCAAATAATTTCATATAAATATTGATATATTATTGAATTCTTCTGTGTGGGATATCTATCAAGAAGGAAAATAAACCTAGGAAACATAGAGTAGGAGGAAAAGATTATTATCTAAGGGGGAAGTAATTTTAGAAGCGTATCTGGGACCATTAAAGGTTTCCACTCCAGGCGTGCATGTGATATCATTGATGGTTGAACCCTATGTGGATGGTATATGAATTCTAAGTATAGGTATGATGTGAACAAGTATACATCCAAGGATTCTTGAATCTAGAAATTGATCTATCCCTTAACTCCCAATCTGCAGTAGCAGTCTAATTGGATTTTTGGGAATGGTGATCATATGTTTTTTGTACATAATTCGGTTGAGACTAAGCTGATATTTTCAGGACGTCCTGATCTTATCATCACTTTCAATGTTGTTAGAAAATAACACATATTTAACAATGATGTCTTTATGTAAGAGAGGCGGGAATTCATTGACATCATTTAAGTCAACTTTGATCCAGATAAACGTGTCTTTATGGGATCATATTTGAAAAATTTCACAATGAATGATTTTATCATGTTATTTTGGGATTAGTTCAGCCTCAATGTGTGGGGAGATTTTATATGGTGTAAATAAATACAATCGAAATACTATTTCTTATTCTGGCATTTATGGAATAGAGCCCTCAAGATGGAGGATAAGGTGCAATTCATGAGAGTGAGTCATGTCCCTAGGTACAATTGCTACATTGAAACAAATATTGAATCCATATAGAACATATTTTTATAAAGATAATTGGAAATGGTGATCTGAAACTGGTCTACTTCCATTATACGGTTAGGTCTTAAAGAAGATATTAGAGAGTTATTTTTAGAATGGTGGTCTCTGGGTTTGGAGAATCTTGAATCAGAATCGAAATCTGGAGCCATCATTATCATAAAAGGCTCTTAAAACATTTTTATATCTATAAATGAGGTTATAACCAATATATGTCATCCAACCACATATGTATTATATGTAAAACCCACAACTTACTCATGGATTTCACTAGGCGAAGAAAAAACTATATTTTTCTCCTTCACTTGGACAGTTTCGGGTTGTGAACTCTTCTTTGAATAATAGAATTAGTTCAGCCAAGGGATGGTGGTTTTGATGGAAGCCAACCTTCAATAGATTTAAAAATAACCCCAATGAAAATTGTCTCTTATATGTGAGGTGAGTTTGAGGGGTTATTCAGGAAAAGAAATGACGTGTCAACATAGAATATTTTAGTGACTTATGGAAGAGGTTATTCACTTTAAGAAGAAGTGTTGGCCAGGCTCTCACTTTTTATGGAATAAAACTAGAAGAATATTATATTAGATGCAGTTGGGACTGACTCTATGATTATTTATAAGGAATTATAGGACAGGAGAAACATCCCTTGGTCAATTGAGTAAATCATTTGTATGATTAATGGATTAGTGAATTAGCACGTGGAGATTATTCATACATGTCGTGAATGGAATATGGTTGTGGATTTTTTGGAATATTAGGGGACTCCATGTTATTGTTTTATATACTACTCATGAATTGGATCACTTATTTTAGAGGGGATTAATTTTTTGAGAGAAGATGCTTTGGGGATTCACTCATTTAGAACTCCATGATTGTATTACCTTTGTTTTCTCAGCTTGATTTTTTTATTATAATAAATTAATTTACATTAATGATGAATTTAATATAAAGGTCATTTCGAGATTTGTTTTTGCATAATGGTATTTATGGGATGTTATTTCTATTGTTTTGGTAGATGTGAACTCACAATAAGGTAAGGTAGAGGTATGGGGATATGTAAAGGTTAGATGGTTGTCATATAAGGGTAAAGCCACAAGTTTGAAGGTTAATAAAGTCATGGAATCAATTCTAATCTCACATTAATGTTAGACCATATGATCGATATTTGTAGACTTCATACAACCTCACATTTGTATGGTCATTCGTGAACTTCATGTAAATGTATCATAGCTGCTTCACAAATTGGTAAGGGTAAATCGAGTATCTTTATACTTGTATTATTTCAATCCTCACATTAAATTAAGGAATATAGATTATGGTATAAATTTCATAGAGTTATATTGGAACTTACATAAGGGTAACATAATGAAATGTAAAGGTATCTCATAGCCACATACAATTGTATCCATCAATTAAAACTTGTGTAAGGGTACACCGTTCATATCAATGTCCACATAAGCATATCATACTACATACATAAGGGTAAACACACTCCAGATAAGGGTAAAAAACACTTACATAAGATCAATTTATAGTATCAAATCATACACAAAGGAATGATTAAATAAACATAATGGTAAAAAATATCTCAAATTTATACATTCAACCTCATTATATTTATCATTATATTAATACTTTATATAAAATTGAAGAATATATATATATATTTAATATGTACTTATAATATCAACATACATGGATTTTATATTTTAAAAAAGGACAAGATTACAAAAACCAAATAAAAATATGAATGTAAACAATTATAAAACACTGTAATAGTTTCCACAATCCTCTGTAATCCAAACAAAATCAACAACAAAAGAATATTCAGGATTGTAGATTATAGAATATTTTATTAGAAAATTATAATATCAGCTGGGTATAATATTATCTCAATATTGGGAGTCTTATTTATGTATTATAAACTTTCGGATGAGTTTGGATTGGTGGTACACATATATTCTATTGAAAATGGAATATATATTTTATTATAAGATTTCTATGGGGAGATATTGTTATATAGACTTCAGATAAAACTTGTCTATATAAAGGAAACTTTTATTTAGGTTATGAACTATCTCAAGTGTCACAAATATTACTTTTGGTCATATCTTAATTGTTTCCAGTGTGAGAAGGAATGTGAGAAAGAAGGGGAGCTTAAACAGAAGACTATATTTTATGAAAAATGGATGTTATAGAAGATTCCAGGGGTTTTAGAGAAGTGATACTTAGGAATAAACAAATGGTAATAGAAAATGTTTTTATTAAACATATATTTTTTCAAATCCTTTCTTATGGGAAAATAGTATATCATTAAAAAATATATTTTAATATTATTTAAGCAAATATTCATATATATTGTTCATTTTAAAATATATTTTTAATGTTTTTAAATAAATTTATTTATTCTCAAATGAAAAGTCTATTTTTTAAAACTACTATGGAAAGGAATAGATTATTATTTTATATATGAAATTAATATTAAATTCTATGAATCTCAATCATGATTATATATAATATATAGAAATACACTATATTACACATTGATAATCTATATATGTTGTGAAAAGTATTTTATTATATTCAATTTTCATTATCCATTTTTAAGTGTTCCCTATGAATTTTTAGATTATTAATAATGATTAACTAGTATCAATAAATTATATTAATATATATTATTTTCGAAAATAATGTTTATCTTTTAATTGAAAATTAAGTATTTAATTCAAAAGATATTATATTTTAAAAATAAGTATGTTATAAAAATAACATGTATTTTAACAGTTTTGAAAAGCATCGAATATTTTGTATTTTAACAACCATAATATTTTTAGTGAAATTATATTTTATATTAAATATTATTCGAAAATATTTGATAAAAACGGAATAGTTTTGGAAATATGTTTTATAGAATTTTAAATGATAATGTATGTGACATCATATTTTAATACCCCGTATAATAAAATTTATTTATCATTCCATGTTTTAAAATTAATTTCATAGTTATAATGATTAATATATGATTATTGCAATGTTTTTGTTATGATGAGTCTATATTGAGTAATGTTGGAGGATAGTTCATATAATTTTATATGAACATTGATATGTATTATGGTTTCCCAATACTCTAAAATTGTAATCCTAAAATATCATCGGGTGTATAGGTGGACAAACATTTAAATTTGATGTTACATGTTTTAAAGGATTGAAAATAATTCATGTTTACTGGTATCAAGATATAAATTTAATTATTATGTTTTACGCACCATATATAGAAGTTTAGGTTCAGGGTTGTCACATTTTGTATTAGTGAAAAGTTTTAGAAAACGTTTGATGATAGAATATCCTTGATAGTTAGTTAGATGTATTATTTAGAGTTTTTTAGAGATTATATTTTAGAAAACTCTTAAAAATAGTAATCTATATATTTCAATGGATCTCATTATGGATATTCATTGGTTTCATTATTTTGGATTAGATTGTTTTTAGGTTATGGTGGAATTTTATGATCCTTGTTTTTCTTATTTTGACAAGTGTGTTTACATGATTATTTAAGTATGAAAAAGGAATTTTGAGGATACAGTTCTTTTTAGGGGGTAGAATTTAACAGTACATGATTTTTCATTAAATTTACATTGAATAAATGTCTTTTAAAAGTATTTTTTCACAAATAAAACATATGATGATTTATTTTATCATTATAGAACATTATAAATGTAAATACTTTTTTTATATACAATATAAATTTTAGAATATGTTATTTTAAATATTCATGTTATGAAACAATACTTTAAATATATTTTAATATATTTAAAAATAATGAATGGATTTTTAAAAATTAAAATTTAATATGTTAGTACCTTAAAATTTATACATTACCACAATTTTTTAGTTTCAAAATCAAAATATATTTATAAGGTTAATTAATTTCACTAGTATGGATATAATCTTTTTTTAATAGTAAAATAATATTTACTGAATAATATGATTACTATTGTCAAAAAAATATTAATTTGACATAAAATATGTAAAATATTTATATATTTTAATAATGATTAAGGAAAAAATACATTATATTAAATAAAATATTATCTGAATATAATAATAACAATATAGAAGTAAATATAAATTTTAAAATTTTATCACGGTTTAGAAATTATTAATTTGATATAAATGTAAATTTTGTTTAGCTAAATTAATAAATGGGATATATTAAAAATAATGGGTAATAAGAATTTTCATCGAAATATTATTAATGGAAATATAAATTTTTATTTTGTTAAAATATTATTTTGTATAAAAATGTATTCTAACCAACTGTATTTAGAATTTTGGAAGTTTAATATGGGTTATTAAAGATCTTTACAGAGTCTGTAAGGGTTAATGTGTACTCTTGTAATGGTAAGTAAATTATTTAGGTCTATGTAAGGATCATAAAGGTGTTTACATAAGGGTATAACGATAAATTTGAAGGGTGTTTAAGGGTATGAACTCAGTAATGTTCTTGATTAAAGGTATGAACCAATGATGTCTAATGGTAGCTCAGTCAAAGTATCACTTGTATGTGGGTATTCACAAGCCTCATGTAAATGTAGAATGGTCACTCAAATCTTGGGTAAGGGTAACCCAATGATAAATATACCTATATAAGGGTAGTGCACTCTATATATTTATGTATATAAGTTACTATATAAACTGAATATAGGTCAGATGTTATTTAAAAAGGGGTTACATAATGTCTTATAATGGAAGATCATCATTACATATGGGTAATATTCCTCAATCAATACATATATAGGGGTAACTAAAACATTCAAAAATCCATGTAATGGTATTATAATACATATATAGGGGTAAAATAACTTCATATAAGGGATGAAAACACATATATAAAGGTAATTTGATATTTCTAATTTTATGTAAAGATAATATTAAAACCACATAAATAGAATAATTCTACGAAATTAAATCCCGATAAATCCCTATCTTCATCCCCACATAAAACCATTAGTGAAAATAAAATAGTATATATATATATATATTTAATGTATCATTATCTTATCAGTATACATGCTATTTATTGAAAACAATGATAAATATTAAAAAAACCCAACACAATGATGAACATAATTTTTTTTAAAACCTTCTTATATCTTATATAATTATTTGTGTTATTTTAATTAAATGGACACCCAAAAAGTTTCATTTTTGGAGATTACCAATTATTTTTATTTTAAATTTAGAACATTATATGAGTAAAATTCTATCTCAATATTGGGATTCTTATTTAAATAAATATATAATTTTAGGTATGTGAGTGTATGGTCCATAAAAAAATTCATTTATCTATATAAGCTATATTTTATTAGTGGATTATTATATGGGTGATATTAAGAGTCTCATATAACCCACTAGTTGTTTCCTTTTTGTATCATGTCTGAGAGGGAATATGATAATGAATGAGTGTCTGAATAGGAGTCTGTAACAAATAAAAGAGACAATTTTAAAAATTTCTAGCAATATGGAGAGTTGATCCCTAGGATTTAATTCACTGAAAGGAAAATAGTTTTTGTTAATATCTACTTTATCAATTGTTTTGTAAAAAAAATATAATTTTATATAAAACATATATTTTTTATATTCATAAAAATATTTTCCATATAAGTGGATAATTTTAAAATATATAATATAATTTTTTTAAAAAATATTTTCATTCTTCTAAAAAGAAAAACCTTTTTTAAGACCCTTTTTTACAATATTTTTTTTAATAGTTATCCAATTTCATGTATTCATTTAATGTGTCAAAATTATATCTATTTATTAAAAATTATTATTCCTTTTGATTTGTTTTTTATGATTACATGTAATAAATTTTAATTAACTATATTTCTCATCGATGGTCCTTATATGTTATAGAAATTATTTTCTTAATTTTAATTTCCTTGACTAATTTTATAGGTTACCTATGATTTTTTGGATTACATCTAATATATATGGTAGAATAAATTTTCCATGAGGTTAGTATTTTTCATGTTTATTAAACATATAATTGTTTTCCACTATTAAAATAAAATATTTAAAAATATATTTTTTGAATGTTTTTTTAATTGAATTATATTGGGAAATGAATGATTTACAGAAAAGATTTACATAAAATTTGGCTCTTGGATACTGATTAAAAAGATGATTAATGGGGTGTGAACCCCATATATGAAGTGGGAATAATCCAAAAATATAATTTGTATACTGTTAATATTCCTACTGGCCCCATGTTTTTGTTAAAATTTTCCATGTATCATTAAATTTCATAAAAATTGATTATTTTAAAATTTAATGTTTTTTAAAGCATATATACAGATTTAATTCAATGGCTATTATATAATAATAATAAACCAATTTTTGAAATTATAAATTAGTTAAATGTAAGTAAATTTGTCTCTTATTGGGGATTTTGGAAGTCCGAAATGATTTTTTTGGAAAAAGTATTGTTTCATCAAATATTTATTCTACACAAAATATTTGATATAAAGGAAGGAATTTCAAAAAAAATTATTTTGAAAGAGAATGTATTTTTCTTCTTATTTTAAAACCCATTACTAAAAAATTTTATTCCCCGATGTGCAAAAATGATTTTCATTGGTATAGTGATGATTAAATGATTAAATATGAATCTTCATGGTTAATTGTATAAGTAGAGTGAGGATGGACATTAACTTATAGATAATTGTATATACTCTGATGTTTATTATGGTTTCCTAAGCCTATAAAACTCCAAGACTAAAGTATCATAGGGAATGTAAGTTATCCAATAATATTTTTTGATGTTATATGTTTTTAATGTTTAAAATTGGGGTACATTTGTAGGTATCATGCCAAAAATTTAATGTTTATGTTTGCTGCTTCGAATTCGGGTGTGCGAGTTTTAGGATGTCATAATTGGTAGTTAAAATTTATAATAATGAAAATTGATATATTTATATTTATTTAAATCAGGATAATTGATATTTCATATATTATATTAAAACAATGTTTACCTATGTGATAAATATTTATTTTCAATTATAAAATATTTTGTGACTGTCTACAAGAATCCTCATGTGATATGAGATAAGATGTGAATTTAAAATTTTTTTTCAAGAAAAAGATACCAATAATTAATTATACAAAGGGTTTCAATTATTTCTTGAATATAATCATCTCTATAATAATTATTTCAAAGAAATTAGATAATGAACTTTACCAAATTTTCCATTTAATGTTCAAGATCACTTATGAATCCACCAATACAACTTTAATTTGTATATTTATGATGTCAAATCCTTTGGTTCAGAGTGTTTTATTTTGTAATTTTATAATTTTTAATGCTTCTAATTGGATAAACACTTTTCCATACACTTTTATAAAACCTATTTTAGAAACCACATGTCATATTCAAATTATGATTGTGGATGTCACATAGTTACATCGTGGTTTGTGAAACTTTTGGATTAAATCATGTTGCCTCCTATGTTTTTGGTATTTTTTTATATCACCATTTATCAATTAGGGATCCTATAATTTTCAACACCATTTTTAACCTGAAAGACATGAGGACTTTTACAAAATATTTTATTACTTCTGAAACCCTATGGTGTGGAAATTTAGTGGTTTATTGGTGATTCCTTCATCAAATATCATGTCATGGGACTCTTCTATTTCATCCTTCAAATTATTATTCATTTATCAATGGTTACTTCCTCATCTATAACCATAGAGTGAATTTTGTTTATATCTCATATCTAGGGTTGTTTTAAATTCGTATCTTTGATTTTGAGGGGGTTTGAGCCTCCTCTTGTGAAATATTCTAGACTACTTTTTTGAATGAAATATTTTTCCAACACTTGAGTTAGGTGATTCAATTTAATTTTCATTTATTTTACGGTTCTTGGATTATTCTTTTATATTTTAAATGAGTAATTTTTATTCTTTATTTAATTGTTATTCGTGTTTTATCTCAAGATTCCATTGGTATAATGGTTAAATTTTCTGATTTAATAGAACCTACATATAAAATGATGTTTTATAAATTATAATTGTTCTATAAAATACCAATAATAATTTTATTCAAAATAATTAGTTGATCTATTCTGTTTAGGATTAAATACGATTTATAATGTGGAATATTTTTTATTTAGATTATTTACATATTTTAAGGGGTTTAGTTTAATTAATTAATTGGTTAAATTATTTTTTTATTGTTGAGTATGATTCTGTTTTGAAATCACATTTTTTTTAAAATTGCAGTGTTTTTAAGGGGAAATAAAAAAGTGAACAAAAGATTTATAGTTATTATGAATAATGTAAAGGCTTGGTTATCATCTTATGCACTATTATTTGGTTTCGAAATCACATCTTTCTCAATATGAAATCCTTTAGGATAATTTAACATCTTTTTATGATTTTTAATCATCACCCTATTATGTTTTTATCATTAAATAAATATGATTCATCATTATAGATTTATTATCTTTAATTTTAAATTTCATTCAATGTTTATATATTCTTTTCTAGATTATGAAATTTCATTAGATATTACTTTATCTCAATGTGATGTTTCTATTATTTCGTGATACATTTTTCATTATAATTTATCAGTTTTATTTTCTCCTCCCTATGTTTCATTTTTTTCCCAAGAGTAGCATCTCGATTACCATCTAAGTACCATTTTATCTTTGTTATCTATTAAAATTTCACACAAGATAATGTTTCATTATCTATTTTGGATTTTACAACATGGAAAACTTGATTTCTATAATATGGTTCATATTCTATCTCATTTCATGATTATGAGGATTTATCAATTTCCTCTCTCATTATATTTCTTCTTTTTTACTTTGAGTGCATTTTATTTTTCTTCTCTTAATAACCCATTATATATTTCTGATATTTTCTCTTTATGTTGTCTCCTTATTTATTCAACTTATTTACATAAGACTTATTATTTGGATATTCATATGGAAAATGTCCAAACCCATTACCTTTGAAACCCTTTTGTAGATACTTACGTTTTTCTACTTTCTATATTATATATCCTTATAAAAAAGTACCTGATATGATTATAGAACTCTTTATCTTTCTTATCATCCAAATCACTTGATTCTAGTTCATCATCATCACTTGGTTTACATTTTATCAAATAATTAAGGATAATACCTCCTTTTTTATTTTTAATAAAAGATGTTATTTTTCTCATTACATATTTTTTGAGAATACTATGGATTTCATGAAGTGACAGATCTTCTGGACTATATAATGTAAAATATTTTTAATCAAATCTCTCGGGAAAGTTTCTCATTAGTTTATTCACAATGTTTGATTCCTCCACCTTCTGACAAAAACCTTTCATACTACATAAAATATCAATTAATCATGAAATGTATTCATCAAAACATTCGTTATGACCCTTTTTTATATCTTTTATCATATTCTCTAGATTTATTGGTTACCTTTTTGCCTTTAAAATTTCCTTCACAACATCATCATTGTTTATCCTAGATTTACTTGGTGGTTTAAAGACCCAATAATTTAGTATATACCTTTTATGATAAGGATATAATAATTTTATTTTGAGGATTTACATTCATCTTCAACTTACTATTATATTTAATAGGCATAGGGTAACTCTCAAATTATGGTGGGTATTCCATTTTAAATGCATATCAAAGTTGTACCCCAAGTGATAAAAGATATGAGATCATTATTTTTCCCATTGATGATAGTTCCCTCCACTGAAAATGGGAATACCGTTATTGTTTACTGAACTCATATATACAAGTATTTGTAGTATGTTTTATCATTGCGAGGTAAAAATGGTTATTATATCTATTCACGTTCCCATATATGTGTAACGTCACTGAGAGGGAGATGGGATGAATCATTGATCCCTTTTATTTTTATGAATTATTTATTTCAACTCAACCCATGAAGTTGGTTAAAGCCTCAATACAATTTATTTTTATCTCTTATCCTCACCTTTAATAATTCAGTACATAAGAGAAACCTAACATAAATATTTACAAGGATCAGTACATGTAAATACTCCATGTTTTTTTACTGATTCCACTAAAAAAATATGCTACAATATAATCTTATTTCAAGGATAATAATGGTTGAATACAATTGACAATGTATATCTATGAAATCTCTACAT
This sequence comes from Viscum album, assembly GCA_963277665.1. Lineage (NCBI taxonomy): Eukaryota > Viridiplantae > Streptophyta > Magnoliopsida > Santalales > Viscaceae > Viscum > Viscum album. Next base: position 1,976,682,579 of record OY728133.1, read on the forward strand.
GAGGTTTTCTATATTGTATCCAATAGTGTAACCATTATATATACTATAATAATCCATAATTATCAATGAAGATATATGTGACTCAATCATACATGACACTTTCAACTTCAGATCGTAAGGAAGATATCCTCTGTTATTCGAGGCTTGATCCATATCAGAATGACTTGATAATCATCCCCTGAAATTTTACTGGAGCATGAATTCCAAATTACATGTACATGTACCTTTTTAATATTATGGCATTTCTCAATCATTTAGGATCACACATTCTTGATCATTTTACTTCGTAAAACAATGCTTGAGCTATTGATCATTTTGGGGAAGTACTAGCCTCACTTAAATTTATGAAAAGTGGGCACAAAAAATTATAAAATATTATATGAAAGAATTCAATTATAAAATATAAAATTAATTCCACCTCAGGAATGAGTTTCTTGGAATCGGATAGTCATGTTTCGGGTATCACAATGTTTATACGTATACATGTACATGAATCTGAAACATTCATCTTTTTTCACTCATTCTTCAAACACATCACCTATATTTCATAAAAGAATGTAATAATATTCATGTGTGTCATGAACCATGAATTTATGTTGTGTGTGGAGAAATGTATACACATTCATACTTGTTTCTCTAAACTCATACTGCGTTTCCACACACACACACACACACTTTCCACCTTCTCCTCAAAAAAACAAATATATAACTATATTTTCAAAAAACTTATAAATTAACACATTTTATACTTCAAACAAATGTTATTCAACATTAAAATATCATTTCACAAATATAAATTTATCCAAACCATGTATTTTGGATGCATGTGACAAACATCAAACAAATCATAGGATAACTGGTTCATATTATCTTTCCAACAAGAGAAAAAGATATGTTGTGTTGTCTGAAATGGATTCAAGGAACACTATTAAACTAAATACTCCTTTGAGAGTGATTTATCATTATAGAAGAAGATTGATATATTTAGTTTATCTCTTTTAAATCTTATTATGAAGAGTGTTTTGACTTAACATTCAAGGAGATTTTTGAGGTGCTCTATTTTTATTTGACAAAAAGAGCTCTCTCAAATATATTTAGCAAAATATCACAAGAAATGTAATCCACATTAAAAAGGAAATGATCAAAGTTTATTGTACCTCAATGATAGAAATTTAAATACACATTGTTGACTCTTTCATGGCCCTATAAATTATATATGATCTCGAATATTCTTTAGTCACCTAATATTTTGATGTTCTAGTAAAACATAAACTAAATTTTAGAATTACTTCACATATCTACATGTCTTGTCCTCACATTCATCAAATGTGGATCACATGCTCCTTAGGAAAACTCTCTAACCCTCTATTATCTGAAATGATTCCTTCATCTATTGTTTGTAGTTTGGTTGAATCTTGTTCCTTAATTTATTTTTATACGAACAGGAAGTTAGATTAAAAAATGAATTGTGTTTAGTTTAATGACCCTCATGACATCATTAATATTTTTAGTGATGTACGAAGATTGATAATAGTGGTTCTAATAGAGTTACAGTGAAGTAGAGATAATCAAGGAGGCCATAGGAGGAAGCCAATATGCTCTTCACGATCAATAAAATATTGTCCAATGATCAATAAGAGCATATTTTTATTGTCTTTTTAGTGATGAAGGAAAAATACCACTACCTAAACAACCAACATTAACTTATGCTTATGTTAGGGCCAAAATATAAAAATCAAGAACTACCATTAAGAAAAAAAAATCCAAATTATTCAAAATACATATATACTAAATATATATGATATTCATATCATGGATAAAAGTCTTTTGTTGTTGGAAATATGATTAATGTAAGATGAATGAAAATACAAAAAAAAAATGGAAAACAAATCTTATTTTTTTCAAAAAAATAATTTTAATATGGATTTATTATCAAAAGCGTTATAAAAGGACATTAAAATAATAATATATGGTATGCTATTTTTAATTCTATTTCAATGATTGAATTATTATAAGACTATGTTTCTTAATAAAGAGATTAAAATGTGTACAAATGATATAATGATATAAGGTAATATATTTTTATCAATATGTCTTCTTTGGTACATACATAATGTTACGAAGCAATCTTCTTTTATGTAATCCTAATTCTGTAAGAATTGTTATAAATTAAACAAAAACTATTTATCTTTTCATAAAAATTACTATTTCTTCATCCATATCCATGTCATTTATAAAGGTTTTCAAACAAGTTTTATAGTTCACATGCAATTGTTTAAAGATATATTTACACATGTTTCACATTTTAAAAAATTATTAAAAAATAATCCTCAAGTCATTTTCAAAATAAGGGCCTTCTTCATTTAATGATAATTTTAAGAGATTCATTATTTTGATGTGTAAGTCATTAACCACATTCATTAGCACTCAATGACTTAATGATTCATTTTTATGTATGGAATGTAATTTTCAAAGAAAATGATTTCAAAAATGTTTTAGGTTTTAAACTTATTTTCTTAATGTTTATATAATATATTACTAATGTATATTTTGAAATTATTTTTATAACTTCATTTATATTTTTTAATGTTATTTTCATTGAAAATTATTTTTAAAATATATTATTAATTTCTGATTTGAAAAAATATATATATTCAATGCAATGATATTTTTTTCCGAAATGATTGATGTGGGATATCTTTAAAAAAAAATTTCCTTCTAAGATTATACCCTTTGATGGTGAAAAATCTTTTTTCAGGATACAATAAAATGATACCATATTTGTTCATTATAGAGATAGATTATGTTCTTAACGATCATCAATTTCTGATTCCCATTTATTTTATCAGTGGTTATAACATGATGAAATGTTTTATGAAATCCATTTCATTTCAAGGTTATAATATGATGAATGTTTTATAGTCATGTGGCACATGTATATATAATTTTATTTATGTTATTTGTGGGTCCTATATCTATATCTAATTAATTGGGTTAATATTAGTGTTCTATGAGCTCATATGTTATATGGGAGATTAACCCAATCTCAAAATATGATACAAGGAAATTCATTTCAGACCAAAGTTAGTACATAGGTGGTTAGGAAAATCCTAACTTGTAACAAATGTCTTGTTGGGAGGCCTTGACATAAGGATTTCCATGATTATGTGTTTCCAAATCAATATATCATATTACAATTTTATTTAATCAATTCATATATTCTTGGATTTTTTTTATATTTCATCTCTTATAAACTGCCTAAATTTATTCCACGAGTCATGTTTATGGGTGTTATAATTAGGGTAGGGTTATTGAATGTTATTCTCAAATTCTCATACCTTAATACTTGGGATATATTTATTTATTCATTTTCACCAATAATTTACATATGATCTCACCCTTTCTTATGTTTCCCTTCACAAGGTAATGGTTAATGTTATTATGTATGATATATTTATGAAGGTTGGTAGTTATGATGAAATTGCTGGGAGATGACATCTCTCACCCAGAAAAAAGTTGTTTAGGTTACCATGTTTCCAAATGAACTAGAACTAAATGATTCCTGTGTAGAAAATTAGGTTATATAATGAATATTTTATCAATTAAATGAAATATTAATATAAGAGAATTTTGGGTCTCTAGAGTTGGTATCAGAGCAATGATTATTTGATCCTTTTGAAAATAGAAAGAATTTTTTTTTGGGAGAACCAGAAGGAAAAGTCTTAGTATATGAAAATATACTAGAATGCTATTTATGGTTAGAGTGCATTATAAGAAATTAAATGCCAATTTGGATAATAAAACAATGTTTAGCTCTTTAACAAATATTCATATGGTTAATAACAAAAAAATGGTCCATTGAACTGATCTTGATCTTCAACAGGTTCACAGTAATGGGACATTCTACACTCCATGATTGAAATTCCTTGAGTATATTCATATTAAGTTAAAAAATTTGTTGAAAACCCATAATAAAAGATTTAAATATATGATAATAGTAAATAGAATTAGTTAAACATTTTGGATTCACATATTGAAAAGGATCTGTCATTATTTAAATATCATGTAAATTATTTTTCATGATTATGTGGTTTTCCCACTCTATTTTGAGTTTCCAATAGTGTTTTGTTTTTTTAGTCTTCTAATGGAGACTAAAAGAACATTCTTAATGTTGAATGCTATAGGAAATAAAATTATGATACTCCCAACCCACTAAATATTATGGGAGTTAGAATAATAAATCAATTTTCTATGATCATATAACATTATCAGGATATGAATCATGATGAGTTTCTAAATGAAAAAGGATGGAACCTCTTTTTTTTGGTTCAGTAATGTGGAAACATCATCATTAAATTAGTGGTTATTCAAATCCAATGGTTTTTTATAAATTTATTTGTACCATTAAAATGTTATTTACTATTATCGAATATTTTGAGGAAGAATATTTCATTTTTACAAACTATTTTCTGAAATATGAAGATATTAAATGGTAGTTTCATACCTTGAATACGAGGCAAAAGATGAAATTTACTCCATGGATTGAGATTAGTTTATATTAAATGTTTTCAATAAGAACTCAAATTACATTAATATTATTAATATTGATAAGTAATTCATTGATCTAAAGAAAAAGCATAATGATTATTTTGGTTCATATGAGAATATTTTTTGATGAATTGTGAGATAAACTATTTGTATTATCATCCTACATTAATTTAAGGTTTACTGAAATTATATTGTCTTGAATCCAATTTTATGAAGGTTGTTATACATAAATGACTTCAGTAGAAGTGAAAAAATCATTTTTATCCTACCTATGTAGAAATAGATATTGGAGGGACACATGGTTCACATGGTTCTCATATGAAAAGAATGATATAATCCAACGGAAACTCCAAAAATAATGGAGGGAAGAAGAAGATATTTCTATTATGAATGTATTATTGAAGGAAACATGGGTGAAATTGTCTTAACTGGACTGATAAATGATTTAGGTGTTTAAATTAATTCTATCGCATGATAGAATATTAGGGTGATGGGAAGAAGTTATATTATGTTATGACTTATAAAAATATCCACATAATGAATGTACTACAGAAAAATGATTCAAATTAAATGATTTGAGTCATTATGATTCCAATTTACAAAATAATAGGTTAAATGAAAATGATCAACATTAATAGACTAGTATGATTATGGAAAACGATTAACCTCATCCTATCACTATTTTAGATGATGTGATTGATAATGATTTTTTGAAAGGTACACCTATTATCAACTCTAGCACTATAATTGTTTTATTTAAATATTTATAGACCTATTATTTTATATATGAATAATATTATAATGTTATAATATAAAACTTTAATGATTATATTTTGAATTAATAGTGAAAAACTCAACTAATACGATGGTGAAATAACAAGTATATGATTTATATATTGTAGAAGTTTGTGTGAATCTTCTTCCTGCAAATATTTCCATTATTCTATAAGTAGAATTTTATATTATCTGATGAATGTATTCTATTTATCTACATAAATCTCTGAAAAAATTTCGAGAAAGGGATGCCACATTTTTTATTCCTATCAAATAATGGATCATCTAGCAGTGAAAAGATTAATTTGATCCTTTAATCGAAATAAATTCCATTTTATGGTTTTTGATTCCAAGTAGAAGGGGAAATTTATATTATTTGATTGCGGTGAAAATAAATAGTTATTATATAGAAATTCTAATGTATTTTTTTATGCCTTTCTAGAATATTTTCCAACTCATCCACAAGATCGTGAAGTTGAGTTCTCAAATAAAAATCATACCTAGAATGATACATATTTTAATGAATCTCTATAGGATGGAAAAGATTGAGTTTTAAGGATTTAAGAGGATACATAAATAGATTCATGATAATGAATTAGTTAGAAAAAAATTTAAAACCATTTGGTACACCAATTTATTTCAATAAAAATTAGTGATTTTTGTGACTCTCCATTGATTATTGGGGGATGAACAAGGTCATGATTAATAAAAATTATCATTTAACCTGAATTTAGTGCATATATAATCAACATCATAGTGATCAATAATTTTATAAGAATCATATTCTTTTTTGACATAATCTACATAGGGTTAATAATTAGGTTATATTCAAGAAAAAATTCAATACAAGGTACAGACACTATTTGTATATAGTAATTTCATTCGGTTGAGCTAATTCCTATGATATGTTCATGGATTTAATCAATAGAGGCTTTATATATTGCATTATTATTTTTCGAAATAACATATTAATGTCATTATTATTTATTTAGTGAGAAATAAAAACATGGTGATCACTTTTGTATTGTCCTAAAGACCCGAAGAATGGAGAAATTAAATGAAAATTTTATAAAATGTGATTTTTTGAATCAAAAGTTTTCATTTTTGGGTCATACCATCTCAAGTGATTTTATATTAGTGGATCCATAAATGATAGAAGTTATTTACTATTTTTCCCTTCCATCCACTCTTAAAAAAATAAAAAAAAAATCATCGTTTGGATAGATATCGTCATGGCATTTGGTTATTTTTTGCGGAAATCTAATCCACACACCAATTAAACTCTTAAGGGAGCCAAGTTCCTTTGGACCAATGAATTGTGTAGAAAATTTCATGGAACTAAAGATAAGATTATTTAGTGAACTTGTGATTACATTACCATATAGTGGATAAGGGTTGAAATATACAATAATTAATCAATGAAGGGATTAAGATGCAATATTATGAAGAATTAAGATGTTATAGATTACGCCCCATGAAAATTTAATGTTCATGGGAAAAATTACCCAACTCATGATTTGGAGTTAGTTATAGGTTTTTTCATTAAATATATGGAGGCATTAATTTTATAAGGAAATCTATGTTTTTTATAAATAATAAGAACATTTAAAATTATATATTCATACATTAGGAGTTGATCATTTTCCATATAATATGGTTAGAGATTATTAAGGATTATTAATAATTAACACATTACCAACCTAGTAATGTGAACCATGTGGATAATGATGTGAGATAAAATGGTCATGAAAAATTAATCCTGATGAGGGTCACAAAAGATCCAATATATATGTATTTTTAATAGATGGTTCCTCCAATCCTAATAGAATATGAGAGTTATTATCTTTCTCAAATGAGTGTCTAATCGTTTATCATTGTGATTTTTAAAATGGAGAATAAGGAAGATATAATGATATATTTTAAGATTAAATTTTTTTCTATCATTAACATTGATTATGATGGAATGATATTGGTTAATAACCATGTATGTATTCCATCCATACTATATTTTTAGAAGTATTTGTTCTAGGGATCTCAATATTATTCATTATAAATTTATTTTTGATGAAAGATGATATATAGATATTTGAAAGATTATTTCCTGTTGTATAGAGTTAAGAGAAATATCATAGTGTTTTTATCTCGGTGTATGATGTGTTAGAATATTATGGATAAGGGAGAAATCCCAAGGGCGTGTTACAACCATTACCCAATACCATAATATATGTTAGAAAATGACAACATTTATTTTTTTCATTTGAATGAATAAAACATCAGAAATGTGTTATTTTTTCATTTTATTTCTAATTTGCCACCTTAGAAATTTAGGGAACTTCATAAAAATCATATTTTACATCATTCAAGATCAACTTACTAGAGTATACATTATAAATTTGTTATAGTAACATGGAGTACCACATTCCATTTTAATTTACTAGGATTGAAGGATTTCTATAATGTTCATGAAAATTATTCTACAAGATAATAATATAGAGTTTCATTTCAACAAATTGTATCATTTTAAGAAAGATGGTTAGTTTGAGAGAATAGTTTAACCCTAATATGATATTTTGATATCTTTTTTATATGGATTTCAATGTTATTTGGTATCAAAACCTCCATATAGTATATTTTTTTATAATAATTGTTTTCACTTGAGAATTCAGATGGATCCTTATGAATCTCTCTATTAATATTATTGTAAATCTACAATATTTTGAGATGTTGTTTGATAAAGAAATCAATTAGAAGCATAATTTTATACTCAAATGGATGATATGTTATGTTCAATTAATTAGCATATAGGGGAAACAAAAAAGTACACATAAAAGGTATACATATAATGATTGATTTGATGTAGAATTTGAAGTTGGTTTGATCAATTTCCACTGAATTTCTGCCCGAGAGAATGTAATGAGACACAGAATGAAGATAAAACTAACCTCTTGGTAGGGTGGTTCCAATGAAATTATCATAGGTTAATGATGTGTTCCATGTATGTATCCTGATGAAATATATAACTAATCCATTACGTAAACTAAACTCATAGATCATACCACTAGACCATGATCTTTTGTTATAAGGAAAAACCATTGTAAATTTTTCATTTTACCCATAATGTTATAAAAAACAATACCACATATCAGTTGAATTTTTTGTGAAGAAATCACCATCTTGAGGAATCTATGTGGGAACCTGAGGATGTAATTAGAGAAAAGTACCCTCCATTTTTTATCTCAAAGGGACTAATTCTAATAGGTGAATTCATTTTAATAAGGTATAATGTAACACCGTAATAATTTATGAAATTTTATTTTGAAAATAAAAATAATTTCTTTGATAGATTTTATTACATAAATAACATATTTTTAATGAACCACAAAATATATTAATATTAATATTTATTAATGGAAGTTTTCACCTAATAATAAAAATTCGTTGGTAGAACTAGAATAATAAATTTTAATTTTTAATAATATTGGGTTTATTTAAGATGTAATAATTATAAAAAATAATCAATTTTGTTAGTCAAATGTAATTTTTATAATACTATTTTCTCAAGAAAATATTTTCAACACATTAGTTAAAAATGTAATAAAATTAATATTTAAAACTATTAAAATATTTATTTCTCAAAATAAAAATAATTTTAAAAATATACATGTCATGTTTATCTTAGCATTATTTTTTGGATGTTTTTCAAGAAATTTCCTTTTTGACGAATACTGAAAAATATGTTTCTTTATTGAAATCAACTTTTTTCAATTAAAGAACGTATATATTTTAATTTAAAAAATAATAAAATGAATAATTAGTTCAATTATATATTTTTTTCCAAATTTATGTAATTTTAATGACTTTTATATTAAATTTGGATTTAAAAACATTTGTATGTTTTTAAACTTTTCTCATTGGAAATTTTTTTTCTCATCACATTTTCGAGAACAATTTAAATTATAATTATCTACATAAGTGAATGGAAATTAGATATTTTTATTTCATATTTATAATCATAATAATTTTTATTATATAATACGTTCAATATATGTTTTTTATAAAAATGAATAACTAAAATAGTAAAAATTAATTTTCAAGTGTAAGGTAAAACTAGTTTACCAGGGGTTAAAGTAAACACCTAATGTGATAAATAACCTTCAAACAAGTATAAAACCCATTTTATTGACTTATTTCATCATTATAACCTAAAATTTTATATAATTTTTTATTTTGGATATTTATTTATCTCGTGAAATTTTTTTTAAATCATTTGTATTTTAAAAAATATTTTTTAATCCTCTACCCCACTAATAAAAGGCCCCCCTTATCCTCATCACCTAACACTTATAAAATAATTTGGTTCAAATAATAATAACACTTATATATTACTTAATTACATATAAAATTCTTAGATGCATCATTTTTATTAGTAAACCCACATAATAAGTATATAGGTATATACCTGAATAGGTTCTCTGAACAAAATGTAAAATAATTAAACTTGTTTTTTATGTTATTTGTTCTTCCACATCGTCAAAATATTTTTAAAATAATAATATAGTTGATAAACATTATATATGATATATTTATATTTCATTATTTTCATGGAATAACCTATATCAATCATATCTTCCCAAAAATTGGTAACAAAACTATAACTTATGTGTATAGAAGACCATATCCTCATGAAAAGATTTTATTTGTTTTCAATCATAATCTCTAAAATCAATATATAATAGTGATTTAAGTTATTATATATTTTATATATGATAATTATAATCTTCTATAATTTTAATATCACAAAATATTTCATACCTTACAACACATTTTAAAACAATAACATCCGTCGAGTGTATAATAGACTTCCGCCCCACCAACCTATGTGATGCGTCTCTCATTTCTATTTTACATAGATGGTAATAAAGATACATTAAAATAAATTTATATGGTATTTTTAACATAATTATACTTATGTACTTATTATATCACATATACCTTGTGACATTCCATTCTATTGGGGACGTGATAACATCATTTTTGTGTATGGTAGATTGTCTCCTCGCAAAGCTATGTGATTTATATTTCATTAACACATTGTATGGAATGTAATTTGGCTATATTTAATGAATATATTTGATATATATACTAATAATGATTATATTACTATATTATAATATTTAATATTATTTCATTACATCTGTCATGAAAATAGAAATAACACTCATGAGTACATACGACGTACCATCTCCATGTATGATGTATTTAATTTTATCTATTAAACATTTGAGGTTTTCTATAAATACATATATAATAAATATATATTATATTTGTTTAATATGGATACTATTTTTTTTGAGATTATTGAACTATAATCAAATTAGGAGACCTAAAATATAACAAATCAAATCATTAATGAAAAACAATGCAGTTATTGTCTGAAATGTGAATTTAACATGGAATTGTTTATAAATGGGTAATAATATGTAATAAAAAATAATATATGTTATGATGTTTATAATCAATTATATATAATGTTTGTATAATAAAATATTTTTTATATAGGACATTTTAATGAGTATGAAAGAATATGAGATATAAGGTAAGATATTTTTAACTAAATTATTCTTATTTGAGACATATATTATGTTATGCACCTATCTTATATAATGAGGTGTACTTAAATTTACATTAAAATTTTACACCATCAATCTCCTTACATTAATAAACATTAATGTTACTTTTTATATTATTAATTAATTAGACTTACAGTTCAAAATTTACAAAAGTGGTAAGGGTTTGATTTTATGATATCATTGTTTATTGGGACGGTTTATGACACAAATTTTTATGATCAAATTATATGTTAAATATATCAAGAAACGAAAAAAATTTATTATACTCAAGTTATTTAAATTAATAAATTTTTTTACTTCCATTTTCCCTTATTTATGTGATCATCATTGATAAAGAATATTTTAATAGAAGACATACTTTCTTTCTCCCTTCAATCAAAAACCATTTTTCTTCTTCTTTAGTATCCTTGTTTTTGAAACCAAAATTTCCTTTTTTTAATGATCTTATGGGATTTTTCAAAATAAATTATAAAATTATTTGAATTTTTTATAATTTTTTCAAATTAATAATCATTTTATTTTTAAAACAAGTTTTACTTGGAATTTAATGAATATATTAAAGAAATATTTGTCTTATCTTTTATGAAATTTTTTAGTCGTTAGTAATTAATGTTTTTAAGATTCATTTATATGATTAAATGGTTTTTTATGAAAATAAATTTTATGACTTTTTATGTTTTAATAAAGTGTTTTTCCAATTGTATTTGATGTTTTCCAGAAGAAAAGATTTTATTGATTTTTAAAACATCATTTACATTTTTTAAATGTTTTAATGAAGGATAATTATTTCCCAATTATTTTTTGAATTTCCTATTTAGAGAGTTGTTTTCGGTGGAATTTTAATTTAATCTTGAAAAATTAGATGGGTTTCTTATTTACAACAAAATTTTACATCTATGAGGATGAAATTCATTGCTACATAATCTCTTCAGGTGAGATGATTTATTTATAAAAACATTATTCATTATATGGATGGTTAATGTTTATGATGAAAAGATGTTTATGATATCCATTTCATTTTCATTTCTTATTCTGTGATGAAATGTTTTATGAAAACCATTTCTTTTTTTGGATTTTTATTTGATGAATGTTTTATGATATTGTGGAACGCATACATATGATTTACATTTTATATGGGGTGATACCTATAACAATCAACAATTAATTGGGTAATGAATATAGTTCTATGAGATAATAGGGTACAATAGAAGTTATCTCATGTTGAAATATTGGATACCTAAGAGGTTATACCAAGGCTGAAGAAAGTTCTTATGTGGTTATCCTAATAATGATATATTATGAATGTATTAGAGGGTATACTTTACATAATTGTTTATATACTAATGTTTTTCCATAAATCTATGTTGTATTCTAATGTTATTCACTCTTGACCAATATTCTTGGTATATTTTATTATTTATGTCTTATGAGCTACCTATATTTTTTCAATGAATCATATTTATGACCTATGATATTAATGGTATTGTTGTCAAATGTTATTTTAATTATATTATACCCTTATGCTCTAGATATGTTGATATCTCAATTATTTTCCAATACTGGGTATATGAGATCACAAATTCATTTATTTAATAATCATAGCTTATGATGAATTGTATTATTTATGAAATGTCTAAGAATGGTAATATATATTTAAAAAATGGTTAATGATGATGTAGATCAAATATGAACAAGTTTTTTATGATTTTATGTTTCCAAATGTACTCTACCATATGATTATAGCATGAATTATTTTGTTCTGTAATGAATAATAATCAATTAAGTAGTAATATTAATATATAAAAAGAATGGATCTCTAAAATTAATATATTTAAAGGAGTAATAAAGTATAAGATGATTGGATAATGTCAAATAAATATATCTAGTGAGACATGATCTAGATAAAGAGATGACTGTGAATGTTACATCCATACAACAAAAAATAATAACATCTCAGACTCGATAAGAATGTTATACATAAAATAATTGGTGAGATCATGATTTAAAAGATGGTGAAAAGGTATTTCTATGATTATATTCTTAGAATATGATTATGATATTTGGAATGAAAGGAAAAATATTAAATTATATATTCTTATTTATTGTAAATTCGATCCCATTGGGATGATAAATTATCATTTGGAACATTCAACGAATATCACACAAATTTATGATATGTTACATGAATCACTCCTGAATATGTACATACCTAATCCATCACATGTATTGAATTAATAATTCTTACCAAAATAAATTGATCTTTGATATGTGGAAATATTAGTGGAAATTATGGATCATAAAGATAATTAATTACAAAATAAGAATTCTCACCTGGTTAATGTTTTTACGTGAAACCATAAATTAAAGGATGATATGTGGGAACCTTAGGAAGCGTTGAAGTAGAATTACCTTCATTAATTCATATAATGTTGAAATAAATTCAATGGTAATAAAATTTTATGGGGTTATAACATAACACTATAAGATTTTATATTATTTTCTCCCTCTATATATTTGAATTCAATAATAGCTTGGGATACACAAAATTGTATGTTTAAATGAACCATAATATGCTATATTATTATAAACATGACTTCAATTTTTTTGAATGATTGTAAATAATATTTTTTTTTAAAAATCATATGTATAATGGTTTTATTTTAAGGAAACATATTTTTGGTAAATTCATTATATGCTTTAAAATTATAGTTTTCCAAAAATGTGGTTTATAAATTTTTTTGTGAAAATAATTAAAATAATTTCTTCAAAATATATAAAAATTTTAGGATAATCATAATATAGTTTTTAAAACAACAGATTAAAAATTACCTATATGTGAATATTTTATATTTTTTAGAGAATAGTGTCTTTCAAGTGAGTAGTCAAAAATACCGATTTTGTTGAAATTATTGTTTACTATATGTTTTTAAAAAGTAACATTTTTTGTATAAGTGATTAAAATTAAAATTTGTTTTATTGTATTATTAATAATAAAATTATCATTATTTTTATCATCTTTATTATAAAATATTGTATAAAAAAATTTTATACTTAAAAGAATTTGTTTTTTGGAAACATTGTATCATTATTATTTTTATTTTTACCTAAAAATAATTTATTCAACTACTAGAAATAAAATACTGAATAATGGATTTCAAATTTCGAATAATTAAGTTTTAAAAAATAAAATATATCAACTATTATTGTTCAATGTTAATAGTAACCGAAATAAATTTTTATTACCATGGTAATGGTAAAATGAGTTAATTAATGTTAAAAACAATGTGTTAATGCAGAAAAATCATCCAAAAAATAATTTTTTTAAATTTAGGTGTTTATTTCATCCATAATCGTTATAGATTACAAATAAGGGGTTTTATTTTTATTTTACAATGATTTGGGTGTTTAAAATATTTAATTAAATGATTATGTAAAAAATTATTTTTCTTTCATTTAATATATGTATTATTTTATGACATGGATACAAAACATTAGTTTTGGATATTAATAGTTTTTTGAAATTTGAATCAACTATTTTATCATTATAAATTATTTTTAATTATTTATTATTAAATAATTAACGTAAATGATTACACAACACTGATAGAGTGCTCATATTTGTAGTAGAAAAAACCATATTAATTATTTTAAAACTCTAAAAGAAATATATTTTTTGGTGAGTCATTATTTCACATAAATATTATTGATAAAAATTAAATATTTGATAATAATAAATATTTTAAATTTAAATTATGTTGTGATAATTTATTTTTCGACACCATATTAAATGATTGCTTCCGAGGGTGATTTTTATGATTTTTTATAATAAATAAATTTTTTAATTGATTTCAGATTTATTAATATATTATATTTTAATAGGATAATTTCATATGGTTGAAAAAAATATGTTTTCCCTTTATGAGTCAAATATAATTTTTTAGTCACCTTTTAAACCCCTATAAATTTAAAATCCATTCATACCACTATAACATTGAAAAGGTTTAATGTGTTGTTAGAAAAATGATATGGGTGAAAACATAGCCAAAATAAGTCAAAATTTGATTATATGAGATTATTTATAAAAATATAATCAAAATATTTTACCAAATCAATCAATTTTACAAGAAAATTAATTTATAATAAAAAACCATTTCCCAACAAAAAAGATATTCAAACACATACTAAGTGAGATATGACATGTGATAAGGGATATGCATCTTAATCCAATTTTAATAACTATTTTTATGATTGATTTTATATTTAAGAAATAATATGATCCTTATGTAATAAACACAAATAATTTTTCTTCTAATATTGTTATTTATAGATAATTCAGGATTTCATTTTACTTTTTACACTCAAGAAATACAATAATGAATTTTATGGAAAAGTGATTGTGTTGTACTTTTTGGCAGGGAATATTTATCTTCCATGTCCATGATTTATATAATTATATTTTAAAAAATATTTAATTACACTACAAGGATTATTTAAAATCATTTTTACCCAGGTTTTTAATTTTGAAAAATGTTTTTAATGGAATATTTTTATCATTTTCAAAACGATGTACTTGTGACTTTTTTTAGAAAATGTCAATGTAATATTTTTTTTAATATAGATTTAATGAACATAATTACATTCCATTATGAAAACTAAATTCTTCAAAGAATATTCTAATTTATAAGATATTTCTTTTGAAGTAAAATGTTTGCATTACCATTTTTTAAATATTTGGATTTTTAAATTGTGATTACAAAACGAAAAATGTGTTTTAATCAATTAATATTATAATGATATATTAATGGAATTTTAATCTATAATAAAATCCACTGATTTTAATTTACCTAGGATATAATCTAATGATATCATCCTAATTATTTTTTCTAGATGGTTTATTATTATGATTATGACATTTTTACAAAACCCATTTATAAATAATATGTTATGTTATGATTATTCTTAGAATTGATTATAAAAAACAGCCTCTTTAATCGGATTATGATATGATGTCATGATGAATGTTTTCTAATCTTATAGAACTGATATGCATGGTTTTCATTATTTGATGGGTGGAATTTATATTATAAAACCCTTTAATGGAAATGGTTATTCATTTATATCATGTGAGATAACCATGGGAAACAATTTTGGATACCTGATATCCTATAAGAAAATAGTGGTGCTTCCTGATCGACTATTGGAAATAAGAGGTGATGTATGTTATAAAACATAAAAATGTTCTTATTCTTAATCCATTATGATGTAGGATTTTTTTCTTCCTTTCCCACATTGATTATATGGTCTTGGTTCTTATCCATTATATATTAAATGGTTTCCATTATGATGATAGTTCCACCGATTTATGACAAGATTATTATTTTATTTTTTGAATCATGATTTATTTATGATTATTAATCACACTAATGATTCATTTATTTTTAAAATATTACTTTTTACAAAGAATAATCAATTTGAAAAATGATATAATGTGTATGATCTTTTTACGTTATGATCATGATCTAATACACTTGCACTCATCTTATACTTAATTTTATAATTGATTCATATATACCACGATTAAAATTACTATGAATTTCAACTCACCATTATTATGATAACAATATTCATGTTATAATGAAAGGTTTGATGTAGTGTATATCTTCAATTGAAAAAAATTGGGAATAACATTATGAGGGAGATTTAATAATTTACCTAATTAAGATGTTCATTTATTTAATCTAGAATTATAATAAAGACTTAAAGTGTTGATGTGGATATTAATTGATATATATTAAATATTTAAAAAATTATTCTATATTTATGTAATAAAATCATGGGTTTTAATTATGGAAGATGGATATTGAAATTTTGGGACTCATGAGGTAGAAGATATAACATATTTATATTCTATTTCACATCATAAACCTCATGTTTCATAGTAGAGATATGTTTTTATTTTTCATTATTGAGTTTTCATATCTTATTTATTCCACTTATTAAGGATTTTTATATTTTGGGAAGGAAAATGGGAGTGAACAGGTGGTATTTTCAGAGCTCATAGGCCATGAAATCTATATTGAGCCTGATTTTATTATTTAAAATGAAACTTAGTGGTAGTTTTATTGTTGGCCCTTTTCCTCCATGTAATGTTAGCTTATCACAATTATACATTATCCCAATTTTTAAATTTAGTATTTTATATATTCTATTTTTTATTCATTTTATTATTATTACATGTTGTTTCTTTTAGTTAAAAATGAATTTTGTGTTTTTAAAATATTGGTTTTTAAATAATATGGTTATTGTTGAAAATTATATAAATTATTTTCTTTAAATTGATATAATTTAATTTTGTTTAATTTTAAATAAAATTGTTTTAAAATTAAAAGTGCAATATTTTGGAATCAATTTACGTTTTTTTAATTTATGATTGTTGGTTTCAAAATTAAATGAGTTATTTTTATTAAATGTTACTAATAAATAAATTATGATTTGAAATTATATTGCTATAACATTTGACATAATATATAATGTGGAATTTAATAATGTTCTGAAGTGACATGATTGAAATTTATTGGATTTTTTAAATGTAAACATGGTTTTATGTGTAAATGACATGCTTTAAAATTTAAAATAGTATTTACAAAATATTTTAATGTTAAGGTAATGATTTTGATTTAAATAATTATTTATATATAAGATTTGAAAATTTAAAAATTATATTAAAAAGTGTGGTTCATGAATTAATAAGGGATTATTTGATGTAAAAATATTAGTAATCTAATTTATTTTATCTCATTCTTGTATTTTAATAATAATTTTCCAAATTTTAAAATGATTTTGACATAGAAATTTCTATCCTAAAATATGACATAATGGTTTGAGAAATATTTTCTAAATTGCATTATGCATGTGTTTTGTTCTTTAGTTTTTTATTTGACCTAGGATATATATCTGGTTGTTAATAATTTTAGTTTTATATATATTTATGGGGCCTTGTACTCCTTATAAAATTTAACATATTTCCCCAAGAATGGATTGGATGACATATATGGGGGTTTTCATTACAGGATATCTTTCATAAACTTTTTTATGTGTGATTTAATTTTAGAATGGTGGTGGTTGACTTGTTTGGACACATGTTCTTGTGGATCCTATAGTAGTTGGAGTTGCTGGAGTGATACTTCTTTGATGAAACTCTTTATGTTTTTCAATCAATTATAAAGGGATATTAATTTATTTAGGGATATTCTTCTATTAGTGATTGGTTGATATCTTATGGAAATTGTTTGGAGTTATACCCTATTGGTTTGATCATATGCCTCTATCTCAGTGGTCCGTTGAGAAGTTCTTGGCTTCTATGTGATGTTATTATTATGACGAAGTTATTCCTATGAAGAGAATGTGTATATGATTATTTTGGTGACTGTTCATGTGAAAAGTATTAGTGCTATACATGATTGTTTCATGTATAATTCATTTATATTTAGTGTTTTTAATTACTTTTCACATGCTACTCAGTCTCCCAAAAAAAGTCTGTGGACATGATTTTGTTGTTGGGGATTGTTTTTTCAATTTTTCTAGAAGCTTGTTTTCCATGTCTGAAACTATTTATTTAGATATTATTTTTTGAATAATTTATTTAATTCTAGGATCCTTGAAATAGTATCTTATAATGGTATTTATTAATATTTTTGTATCCCATATAAATGCTCATTTCCTTTTGGTGATTTTTTCACACATTATTCTAGTAATAGGTAGCTACTATCAAGAAATTGTTAATCCATGGGGATCTGATAAAGTGGGGAGACCAACATTAATGGTTCATTTATGGGGTTATTGTTTCTTTTCATCATGCATGTTACATTACTCTTGTGTAGAAGATGTGATTGGTGATACTAAATTGACTTTCTATTTTTCATGAAACACATCTAGTCAGGTTAGAGTATATGAGGTAAATCACTATAAATTATGTAGTTGTTTCTTTTGGATTAGTTACAATGCCTCTTATAATACATTGTTATAGGGCCCTTATTTTAATAGAGACCATTATGGTTTCCTATGATGAAGGTATTAGAAAACTTTATATTGTATTTCTATATTTAGAATGATATCGTATGTCAATAGTAGTAATTATAGAAAGATATCATGTTTCTTAAGCAGCATTCCGATTATGATGTCCAAATACCACAATTATTAATCAACCATTTCATCACAAGCATTATAGTCAAGAAATGGTTATTGAGTTCAGAACTGTCACACCATAAAAAATTATTTCTTAACAAATATATTTACATGTTAACCATTATTTTTTAACATGAAATTTAATACCATTTTTTTGATATTTTATAAAATATACGGATTTTTCAAATTAAATTAGTTTCCCACACAATTAGGTATAACATGATATGAGTGTAGAGAAGCATCTGTAATTTTAAGAGACTCATTTTTCATGGTGAGTGAATATTTTATCTTAATGTATAACAGAAAAATTTTAATACCAAGGTAAAGTTAATGAAGGGATCGTTTTTTTACAATGGTTCTAAAAGCCATGTGATAAATGTACATTTTACCTAGTAACATAAAATTTGAAATTTATGAAATTACACCACCACTTATTTTCAACTAATAAAAAAGTCATTCCTAAAATAGTATCACAAGATATACTAAGAAGCCATAAAGACCCCCATATGATTAATCCTTATAGGCCCTCTCTTTCTTAGTGATTTTGAGGAACCATCCTCAAAATGTAGGATTGAATACCTACAGGTTGTCCTTTCTATTCTCTTCACCAACCTCTACCAACATTTTTTATTAATTTATCCCACCCTCTCACAATGTATCACCTAATAATAAAAAATAATTGTGTATTTTTATTTTAATTTTCCCTTGGATTTATTATGGCATGTGATATATTTTTCAGGTCTTATTCAACATGTATTCAAATCTTCAAACAAATATACACTCGATTTGAGGCAGGTATCCAGTAACATTTTTCATTAAATTCGATAATACAATATAATTTTGTTTTAAATTAATATATTAGTTCCTTATAATTATATTAAATATATTTAAGAAGTATTTAAAATTAATATTTAAATTCACATGATTTTTATTTTAATCAATATAATTTATTAAAATTCAAAACATGAAATCAAATATTTCCTTATACTATGCACCCTTAATGTTTAAATAATTTGTATTTTTTTTAAATTTATTTTGAAATAACATAATGTATTATCCATATATTAATATATGAAAGGAATACATGGCTTATAAATTCGGATTTTAAAATTTATTATTTTTTTGGGATATTTTCAAATAGTTATTTTTCTTGAAATTACACATATAATTTAAAATTATTAATTATTGTTAACGATTCATAACAAACACGTTTAAAATAGATGTGTTAAGTCTTAATTATAAATTATTGTAAAATCCATATATTTTTATTTTAATTTTTTTCATAATGGGGGTGTTTATGGTTTGTCCCTTCTCATATTTAGTTATTGATGTTATATGATTATGGTGTTTTTATAATCACTTGATGATTTTGTATGTCTTTAGGTGTTGTTGTTACTATAAACACATCCTTTTATGATTGGAGATATGGATTGGTAAACATAGGTATGATAATACCCCTTTCCTCTATCTATGAATGTGATGTATATATACAACACTCCCTCTAATAGAAAAATACGTGTTAAAATTTACACTAATTGATGGTACAACCCCATTTCATAAAATTATTCTTGGTTACCATATACATAATGACCTTAGGGTGTTATCCAATGATGATTTTTAATAATTAAATATATTTCTTTCTCTTTCTCATTATTTACATTATACTACCCGTGATTTAATACCTTTTAATTATTCCATGAGTAGTAATTATCATTAGTAAAATTCTAATATCAATGTGTATTAATGAGAATTATTTTAAATGTGGTTAAAAATATGTTTTCAAATTGTAGTATTTAATAATTGTGATTTTTCACAAAAATTCATTTAATGCGATGGTTATAATTTAATGAAAAAAATATCATGATTATAGATTGATATAAGATCTTATGTGATTATAAATGAGAATCATATTTTCCAAAACTGTATTATATAGTGGATCTTTTATTTAAATACTATACATGGGGTGTGGGTTCTATTGGTATTACTATTGGACCATTGTGGTCATGTCTATTAGTATTTCTAGTTCATCATTTTATTTCCCAAGGAGTAGTTTTTGATTCATGTTGGATGGTGAATATTATAGTCAAATAGAGGTGTATTAGATATTATTTTTTATTTATTTTATATTATAACATCATTCAAATATGAATATTCTTTATTTAATTAATTATATATATGGAATACTAAATATGGAGATACTGAGTGATAGATCTCATTCGCTGCATCAATGGTGGGAGGTTGATGTGAGATATGGTGTTGATTTTATTTAAATTGTTTATGTATTGTTTATTTCATGTGATCACATGGACTTTTGATGTGAAAATCCATTATTATCATTTTTATACTTATAAATTATTTTTCTTATGGTTAAATCATCACCAAGATTTTATTTCATGAAAATTATTCTTGTCATCAACCAAGGGGGATCTGGGATTCCCCTTGGATATATAATGTTTCAATTTGAGAATTTGATGGATGTAAATAGTAGGCTAGTCTGTGGTAGTTTTTTCAAGATTTATTTATTACAATGTGGAAAAATAATTGGGTCGTTTAATGAATTATTTAGATATTGGGGAGTATTTTATTTAAATTTAAAAATATGAAAAATTAAATTAAAATATAATTCATTCTAATTATTTTATGACATGGATTTTTATTTTATAATATAACATGAATGATATGGTAAAATTGTGGAACTAAACTAAATTTTTTCTCACATATCACAGAGTCGCATTATTTGGTACATAGTCTTAAATTCATCTAAAGGTTTCTCAGTATTCATCTTGCAGGTCGATTTGGTACAACCCCTATTTGGGGAGCCATTGGATATTAACTCATGGTGTTTAATTGAGTGTCATATGATGATAGTTTTATTGATCCATTAGTTGTTTTTGACAGAGTGGTTCATGTTGAGTATTATCACCTTGGGCCATATTATTTAGTTTTTTTGATGTTATTGATTGTAACAAATGTATAAAATACTTCATATATTTTTTGGCAATTCATTTTTAGATGATTTATATTATTATTTTTTGTTTTTCATCATTTGGTTAGGTTATATTAGTGATATATATTTATTTTTCATGAGTATCGAACAAATTGATGCCTCATTATAAAAACCTACTTGGAACCTATTATGTTTTCTAATTAATCTAAATGGATAAGTCATTCGAAAAACAATTATACCCGAAAATATTTTCACCATGTCAAGGGGATTTAGAATATGATTTAAGACATAAGGTAGAGAATTATCGACTACATGTATGGTATACCTTAGCTATTTCATTAAAAACACTATTATATTCTGATTTTTGTTTTGTGTTTGATGGTAGACTCGATTTAGGAAAATTAAATTTCAACAGGTAGGTAAGGAGAGTCCCTATCCATTCATTTTATAGATAAATCCCATTGTTATAATGAGTGATCAAGAATTTTGTTTTGAATTTTGGTTTTATATTGGGTTATTATTGAGATATTTTTATATTTTATTCTACTATTATTATATTTAGGGATATTCCAAGATGTGTTATAAAAAATACATATTATCATGGATCGATTATATGAATTTCATATAGAGCCTGATTTTTGTAAAAATTCTATAAAATCAGATACTGACCATGCATATACATTCTAAGAAACGTCATGTTATTTTTTATTTATTATTGCATTTTATGACAAACATTACGACCATACCTCTAGGTCGAATAGTGAGTTGAAGAAAACATTGATAATTTTATTATTTTCAGTCCTATGGTTATTTTAACCTATACTATGAATAATAATTCTTATTTTAGAGTAATTATGTGAATTTTTATGAATAAAATGATTTCAATGTTAATTTATGAAAAGAATAATTTAAATGGAATGGTGTTTTAACCTATTTTTAAAACCATTTTGTTATAGTATTTAGTTATGTCTATGAAACGTTTTTGATATATATCACAAATTATTTGAGAATGAATTGGATTTTTGTTACAAGAACTGGTTTTTGATTGTACCATTTTTAAATGTATGTATTGTATTATTTGAGAGTAACATGATTTTATCTTAATATAATATGGATTCTCCTTGATATTCTATTTTTTCATGGGTGATTTAATATTTTTACAAAGACCCTTTTTTGGGAAAAATTTAAGGGTGGTTTAGTGATATTCAATTTCTTGATTAAGGGTCTGGTGTCCATTATTCTAGGATTTGGGTTGGTTGATTACAAAATTTATTTTTATTAACTTTTGAATAAAACCCATCAAAATTCATTTATAAGTAAATGATGGACTATGTCATGTAAACATTATGATGAACTAGGAGTTTTTTACCAATCTCTATCATGGATATGAATCTCGATAGAGATGAAAAGGGAATCTCTTATTTGTTGGAAAGTCATGTTTCTGGTGCTTTCAATTAGTATCCTCCATCCTTTTGGAGATCAATTCCTTTATAGTGGATTAAGTGGATGATTATATTCTATAGGATAATTTACAGTTTAAAAACTCTAATTTTTCATAGGTTATGATCATTACGTTATTTCTTGAGGGTCTTGGTTTGAAATAGTGGGAGACCATAACTATTTAATGATAACATGAAGGAATTTCATGGTTCTATATGATGTGAAATTTCATCAAATGGTGTTAACATGGTGAAGTGAAGGTGTTATCAGGGTTTTTGTAGTTTAAATATTAACACGATGACTAGTTTTTGAAAGAGTATACTACATTTTTTTCAGGCTAGTTCACTTATCTCTTGAGTTAGATATAGCTGATTTGAATAATGATCAGTTCTCTGGAAGAGGACTTCATCCAAATATTTGATTAATTGTAAGTCACCATGAGAAAAAAACATACTGGGAAGTATTTAGTAGTGATATCATTATTGAAGAAATAATTTAGGTTTCATCAAAACATAATAGTAATTTGTCCTGATTGGTTGTCCTTATGACTGTGAATGTCATCAATGATAAAAGGTTAGAGGTACCAAGGTAGGAAGATAGTGACAATGTTGTATTTACCTCTTAACACAGTTTCACTAATTTAGTGAGGAAAAATTAATTAGAGTGATTAAAATATGGGGTGTTTGTAAAATATAAATCATCAGACTATGTGGATAAAAAAACTATTATATATGTTATTTCCATAGTAATCTTAATAGTGTTTTTAAACTAAAAATACATCAAAATAAGAACTCTTGGACAAATATTTGATCAATGTTGTAGTCATCTGGGTTACTAAAATTAATTATTTTAAAATTAAAAGTGTTTTTTTTGGAGAATCCTATTTTTGAATTTTTCATTTAGCTGTGATGTTTTCCACTTCATGTGTACACCACATTCCACTATGTATAATGGATGAATCTTTTTTCGGTTCTTTGTTCCTATCTAATCAAAATTACTCTTACGTATCTCTCAATATTCTTTATAGAATTGTATGATCTTATTGAATTTTTTTCATCATTAATTTATGTGTATATCTATAAATATTTTGGAGTCTTAAGATAGTTCTCCATGTGTTCCACAGATTCGTTTTGGAGTTATCTTATTTGGATTATTTTGTAGGGATGTTTTTTTTTATTTTAGTGATTGTGACTTCCAATGCTACGTAGGTGTTGGTTATTTTTTATCCAGTATACATGATTTTTATTCCTTAAGAACTTATATGTGGTGTTGTGTATGATGAAATTACTAAATTCATATAATATTAGAGAAATTTACCTCCCAAGTCCCTATTTTATTTATCTTCTCTAATTTATTTTTTGTGGAATCTCCATTAATAATTCATTATTCCTTATTGGTTTGTAAATATTTATTATTTTTGTATTAGACTATCCATGTATCATTTTCATGTTTTTAGATTAATTTTTTGATTTTGTGATTTGGTCTTTTTTAAAGGTGAGGTAATCATTGAAAAAACATTTATCCTATGTTGTTGATGATTCACTAGGTGTAGAAAGTTTATTGGTGGAGATAGTTTTGAATCCCCAATAAAAAATTCTTATGTATACTGAGGATGTTAAATGTTTGGGTTCAGAGTAGTTAAGGGGGGTATTTTTGAATTTTTGACACATTTTTTTGGTCATATGGTTTGATATACTATGAAAGTGAAACACTAAAACCTCTACTATTTTATTACCATGGAGCTCACAATTTTGGTCAAACCATGTTATTTATACATGTTATAAGATTTGTTTTAGGTATTTTTTTTATATTACTATATATTATTTTTTATTATTTTACAATTTTATTCCACATTTCAAACTCGATAGCATTTTTTACTCTTATAAGTGATTTCCTTCTACCGTACAGCCAAAATGGTGTGATTTTGGTGAATCCTTGGTGGATACCCATAAAATATAATGGTAACAGACTCAACCTCCCTTTATTTTTTTTATTGATCTCATTTTTATCAATATTTCCTTCTTACTATATAAACCTAGTGTCATTGTCGGTTGAGTTCTATATTTAAGGTAATTCTAAATTGGTGTTTTTGGTCCATATGGATTGTAATCTTCCTCTTATGACATATTATAATTTTTTTCATTGTATAAAACACAGTTTTAAAACATGAGGTATGTGTTTCTTTTTCACATTCATATATTTGATAATTACTTGGATTATTGGATTCATTATTACAAATTTAAATTATATAAATTATATATGTGTTATCTGGATTTGATTTTCAAACAATTTTACATGATTATTGTTAGATTTTCTTTGAAATAATGGCGGAATTTTATAGTTTAGTGAATCCACTATTTTACTTTATATTTTATATTTTATAAGTTATTTTTTAAAATAATAATGATGGTTCCCTAAAAAAGAAATAGTTCTTCCATTGTTTGTTTCCTTAAAAATTACATGTAAATTTATGAATGTTTTTTGGGTAAGATGATATAAATTTGTATGGGGTAATTATTTATTATGATATTTGTTAGATTATTATTCTACTATTGAATGTTATATATTTGAAAATACATTTGGGTTAGTTGGGAAAAGACTTTTTTTAAGAGGATTTTAAAAAAGTGTTTCCAAAATTTATTGTTATTATATATATTGTTAATTCCAAATTAGAAACGTATACACTACAATTTTGTTGGTTAATGATGACACTTGTGTTGAGGCACATTGTCATCTACTATTGATGCCTTAATGTTTTTATGGGTAGAATAATTATAAAGCATTATTGTGTTATACATATGAGTTTGGTCTATTAATAAATGGGTAATGGAGTGTAGAGGTATTTTTATTAGATTATGGGGACTTAGGAAATATTATATTCTGGGGACTGATGTCTTCTTATCAGTGGCCCACATCCTCTAGTTATATAATAGGGGACACTATGCTACATAGTTGTAAATTAAGGGACCATTAATGCACTAGTAGTGATTACACACTGGATAATATTAGAATGTTTTATTTTTATGATCATTCCTATGTTGTGTGTATAACATCCTAATATTTTTTGAAATATGTTTTTTAATTAAATTTTTATTTTTGATATTTTTCATTTCATAGAACATTGAATATAGATTGTGTTATAGGAATGAGCTATGTTTTCCTAAACGTTACTGAAACTCCATGTTAAGGTTTAAAAAGAAAAAAAAACAAGTAAATAGTTCACCAAATACATCAAAATGATTATCTTATGCTGCACGAAACACAGTCTTGGCCAATGTGACACGCAATATAACATTTATCATGAGTTATATAAAACCTTGAGTTTAAATAAGACATAAAATATTATTAAATTATAATTATATAAAATAATAAATTTCACCTATTAGATGAGATAAATTTTTAATAGGATTAATAAAATTAGGAAAATACTGTTTATACATGTATATTAGATGAATTCATTGGTGGCCAAATAACATGAAATTAAAATAAAACCCTTTTTAAAAATATAAGAAATCAATCCTTAGGATACAATGTATATAAATTTACTAAACATAATTTGGTGATTGATTTTAATTAAATAAATCTAATTTTTATTCAATTAGATATTTAAAATATATTCTATTTGTTTTATAAAAAGAGATAAGAATAAATATCACATTATTCTTAATAAAATATATTTTTTAATCAAAATCATTTTTGTCACCTTTTAATAGAAGGATGATTTTAAAAACATTTTTCTAAAACATTAAGTAGATTTATTTGATAAAATAAAGATATTATTTTAAATTTAAACATCATAATTATCTTCATTTGAAATATTTTTATTTGTATAAAAAGATTCAATTTTATGACGAATAGTAAAAAAATTAAAGATTTTAATTGAAATCTGTATTTTCATATAATTTATTTTATAGAAAAATTACATTTTAATATTTATATACATTGTAATAATTTAAAATATTCCTCAATAAATCTAATTTATTTAATTTTAATTAAATTTTCATTGAAATTGGATATAAAAAAATTTCAAACTTTTGAACATGCTTACTTTAAAATCTCATTATCTCATCTCATCTACGAGATTAAATTTAAATTAATATCTAAAAGAATGTCATTTTAATTTATAAAAATGTATTTAGTATTTTTATTCATCGTAATTTATCATTATTAATAATTCAAAATTAATTTTTTATAAAAAGTACTAGTTAAAGTAGTTAAAATTAATCACGATGATTAAGAGAAAAACAAGCTTACCATGGGAAAAAACATTATCCTTATGGCATAAGTGACCTAGAAACATGTCCAAAACAAATTATATGGACATATTTTGACTATATCACCCATTCTATTGAATTATTTGTTGGATTCACTTTATATAAGAAATACCTCCCAATAGTGTTTACCTGTTTGATATTTATAAGAATGAATCTCATTCCCTATTATAAAAGATCATTCACTCTCCATAATTATTGACACATATAATCGGATTTTTATTTATTGATTCATATCCAAATATCATTCCAAAATACGTAATCACAACCAAGATAACATTATTTTGGCATCAATACAACCAAGGATGTCCTTCTATGAAAACTAAAATAATTTCCCTTAAAAGGATGTAATATTTATCAAAATGAATTTTTATGTGGTTTAATCATACACTATACTCAACTACTATTATATAATGCTTATATAATAACCTAATAATATTAAATATACTGATATATAATTATGTCATATCAATATCATAAAACATTACACACTTCAATCAAATGGGATACACAATCAGCATTCTTGTGTATGGAATAATACCTCCCCACGAACCGCTCTCATTCATTATTTCATTACCTACTTTTAATGGTTGGGAATAATGATTAATTATTGGTTTATATGTGATATATATGATATTAATGGTATATATATATTATTTTTGAACTTTTATATAAGACATTTCATGATGATTTCAATTTTGTGAGAACACAATAACATTGTTTTTTTGTACGACGAACTACTGTCATGCAAAGTGGTGTGATTCAATCAATATTTTCATTGATTATACTAATGAAGGGTGTATTATACATATGTAATATATAAGAAGCAATAATTTTAATATAATTATAATATATATATATATATATCATTTTTTTATTTAATCGAATACTATATGAAATTAGAAACTATGTTCATGAATACATATGACTTACTGTATCTATAAAAAATAAAATTCCTATCCTATTTATATATTATATATATTATTATAAATTTATTTATATTTAATATAAATTATATTTATATTATAGTTTAAATTCTATAAATTATTAATTCTTGATTATTTTAAAGGGGAAAAAATAACAAGTAAAAACATATACGAAAAACAATGTGGTTATTACCATAAATGTTATTTTAATATGGAATTATTAATAAATGGTTATTATATGGTGATAATAAAAACATTTAAGGAATGATATATATTATTATTGTTCTATTATAGATTAAAAATAATATTATATCTTTTCAACCAATGTTTTTAACAATTAAAACAAGAGTCAAGACTCAAGGTAATGGGATTTTTAGTCTAACTTGTATATCTGCAAGACATATGGAATATTCACCACTCATTTAATTTTTGTGGAGATTAATTTCAATGAATTTATTTTATTATGATTATATTTATAGTTATGGTTATTTACATTTTCCTTTTAAAATATATATTTTATGGGGGATTCATTTTAAAAGATACTGAACCCATATTTGGTTTTTTGTCTCAGTTTCCTTCTTAGAGATATAAGTTATGTTATGATCCTATATTGTTTCACAAGGTCTATATAATACCCCATTGACAAGTAAAATATTTATGTTTTTTTCCTTTATTCAATTTTATAGTTCATTTAATTTATTTCATTATGGGGATAAGGATTCAATTGAATGAAGTGGTTTGAATTTTATGTTATAATATAATAGTTTATCAGGATTATTTATGATCAAATCATTAATGTTGAAATATCATAATCTACCTCTCATTATTTATTACAAGTTTTTTATACAATAATAATTAATTAAATATAAATGTAATTATAATATTTTAATACACTTTTTTACATAATATTATTTAGAATTTAATTTAGAAAATATGACATTATTTCTCTCTCTAGTCAAAAATCTATTTTCTTCACATTTTTTTAAAAATGTTTCCATTTTTCATTAAAATGGTTTTGAGGGTTATTCTATTTTAAATTTTATATTAAAATTATTTATGTTCTGAAAAGTGTTTAAAAATATTCTTTTATAAGTGTTATGGGATATTCTAAAAGAAAATGTATTTCAAAGATAATGGTTTTCAAAAATGAAATATGTTTTAAAAAGAGTTTATCAAAGATGAAAGGATATTTTTGATAGGGAAATCAATAAATGATTATTTAAAAATTATTTTCAATCTAAGAAGACATACTTTATTGTTACCTATAAGTTATATGGGATATTTTCTTATCATACAATTCATATTCTTTCTCAGAATAGTTTATGTTTTGATATCATGGTGTTTATGGAACCCATTTCTTTTTCACTGATGAATAATGTTCCAAATAGGTTGTTATAAAGTATACTTATTTTCCATGGAATAATTATAATTCAAATAAATTTATATAATACCCATTTATTTTTGATGGGTCAATAAGGCTATTAATGAATAATGATTATTATATCAATATTTTATTATTTTTTATAGATTATTATACCTTATTCTTGTTGTGGTTCATAAAAAATACTTATGAAATTGGGAAACCCCAATAGTTTTTGGTAAGCCTGTTATATATTATCATGGGGTTGCCCAGATAGCACCATGTAATACTTTTACAACTTGACATGGGGTGTCCAATATAATAATATGTAATCCCATTATAGAAATACATTGGAGAATGTATAGCACCAGGTAATACCATTATATATTAAAATCGAGTGAACCAAATAAAACCAAGTATTAACAAAATATCTTGTCATAGGATCGACCATCTATCCTCTAATACACTTGGAATGGATTTATCTCTCATGAGATATTGATGGAACATTAGTTGATGAGATTGATCCACTATGGAAGAAGGTGTATCCTAATCCACTATAAGGAAATGGATTCCATGTGGAATGGTGGTGTGTCCTGCTATGGAGATGAATCTAACTATGTTTGAACCTAATTACACGTTCAAAATTTTATTCATGAAACTCGTTTCTCATTAATAATGTTATGTGTGAAACTAATTACATGTTTTCAAAGTATATGTGAATCTAATTACAGTTTCACAATATTATTTTTGACCATGATTACATGTTCACAATGATTTGAATGAACATAATTACTTGATCAAAATGTTATGAATCGACCTGGTTTCATGTCTATATGTTTATGAGAGGGACTCATTTCATGTATTTAACATAATGAATGAACCTATACATATTTACGAAAATTCATATTTTTAAATGTTGATGTTTTTCCAATATGTGTACTTCTTATGCCAATGTTATTATTTCATGAATCATGTTATTTTATTACATTATGATTCATGTCTTATGATCTGCTGTATATTATCCAATGACCCAGTTATATGATCATTGATATGTGGGGTATGACTTTCAAATTATATTCTAGGGTTCTCATACCCTTGTGTTCATGTTATGATTATTCATATACATTATTTACCCTTATTGTCCATATGATACCAACTATTCCTATGTTTCATGTAACACCCCAATCTTCCACGGTGTGTTCCGCTTTGGATAATGTAATAGATAGCATTGTACGCAATTTTTAAATTTAAACACACCACGACCAATAAAACTAGACTTTATGAATAGTAATACCCCCTTTTTGAAATTTTATAAATTTTATCATTCAAAATGGAATTAATTTATGGATTCAAAATATGGAAATTATCTTCGGGTGAAGTTTTTGTATTTTTATGAACACTTTCAATTTTTGATGAATAGTGAAAAACAATGCGTTATTGTTTAAAACTGACTTTTTTATAAGTAATTAATTTTTTTAAAATTAAAATAGGTCAAAATAGATACATAATACCTATATATGTTCAATTTAATTCATTTGAGTCATTTTGTAATAATATTAGATATATAAAATTTTATTGAACTTTTAACTGTCTTTTACCGACCACCTAGGAGAATTTCCAAATTCACATAAAACATAATTGTAATGCTCCTGTGAGTTGAATTTCAAAAATTCGAGAGACAGAGATAATATAATTAAGTAAAAAGTGGTTCTATAAGATGAAAATAATTTTTGGTGATTAGTAACTGTTTACTTTTATTTATCACGGTTAAAATTAAATTGGGTAATTACGGGTAAAAATGATATATTCATTACCATAACACATGTCCAAATTCTATTGGATAAGTGTAATTATACCAAAAATACCTTAGGAATAAAATATTATTTTTTGGTACATTTGGATTAGATTTGGACACTTATTATTATTTTATTTAATGAAGTGTGAAAAGAGTTAAAATCAATGTTTAATATCTAACCCATTTTTAATATATGGTTATACATATGAAAAATTTGACTATAAATATTCATTAGAAAGATAAAATTATTTCCAACATAATGATATTTTATTTATAGTTTTTAGACTATAAATAATTAAATTTATTTGTTACATAATGATGATGCGGTAATTACATTATTCATTGAAGATTAAAATAATTGATATTATAAATATCCAAATTAACAATATTTGAGACTTTTAATGAATTAAATTAATTTTCTATGTTAATATGACTTGTTAGGGTTGATTAAATTATAATTTTTTGAATTAATAATGATTTTATGAATTTAACAAAAACAAAATTCCAAATAGTGTAAAAATTGACATAAAAGTGTTTTAAAAAAATATTATATTATTAATAGATATTCTATTTCTAAAAATCATTGTTTTAGAATAAGGGATTATATAATATTATATATGTCATTAATGAACCACTTGAGATTCTCATGGATGTTTATAGTATATTTATTAACCATATAATATAAAAATACAAAGAAAAATGGTAAATGTCAAACTATATAACTAAGAGTTAAATCTAAAATATATGATTAATATGATGATCTAAACCTGTCTAAAACCTATTGGATGAGAGTTTTTCAACCCATCCCCACATTATCCTTTAAATAATTCATTTTGGAGCCATTAGAAACTGAAAATTTTTTTATTATAAAATAATATTTCAAGCATTTACAAAATTTACCCCCACCTCTCTTATAAAAGGGAACATCCCCATCTCTAAAATTACCTCCTTCAATGTCATTTGGCTCGGCCGTCCCCTACCCTAAAATCCTCTCATCTATCCTCCCTTAATCATAGAGTCTTTCTATCAGTCATAAAGCCATCCTATGGAGCCCATTTGATCAAATCAAAAGGATGAACACAAAAGAGGAGGTTAACCTACCCTTGACCAAGGAAAAGTACAAGGTAAGAGTTAATTTCAAAATATTTTTATTTTCCAAGGTTTGTTTTTATGTAAGTATCTAGTGAGACCTATTTTTCATCCACATACTTGGTTCTTATAAATTTATTCCAAAACATTTTTACTACTTACATGACTATGGGTTAAAGGAATTTATACCGTTGATTGAAATTTTATAAAATTGTTTGATAGGAATCTTTCCATCATTTTCCAAACAAGTTTCCTTATGTGCTTTTCAAAAAAATTAAGGTAAGAATGTTTTTTACTTATAAAGTGGGTGCCGCTATTTTCATCCGTAATAACATCGTCGAATCTTCCGTTATAAGATTATAAGAATATTTTCAATATAAATTTTTTCTTTTATAATAATATGAATTTTAATTGATTTCAAAATAGAAAGGGATATTTTTATAAAAAATGAATTGATTTCATCTATGTCAACATCCTTTGATGGATTGTGATCTTATTTGAACTTTATTTATTATGATACAAAACTTCGATATTGTACTGACGATTTTGTGATATATTTGACTGTGGATGTGTTATTTTTGTACCATTCCTAATTTATGGATAATTTATTAACATTTCATATGATAGTTATAATATGTATGTTTATGTTATGTTTAATCCTTTTCGTATGAGGAATACATTGGATATAGTAAGTGACGAGTGGAGCCTGCTATAACTCCTCGATGCATCAGTATGACTAATGAGAAAAAATAGTGTCTTGGCATAAGGCCTTGAAAAAATCTTATTTTCAGTCTTGGTACAAGGCCTTGACTATGTGGTTATGATGTCTGGAATTATGCATTCCATTATTATGATTGTGGCTATTGATATTGCATTCGATTATTGAACTAGAATAATATCCATGTGAATCATTTAATGGAATTATTTGATTTTATATTTTCCATATGAAGCTGAAGTTCACGTTTAAAAGGCTTTTGTTTTTGTCATACATTGATTTATATGTTTATGCTTAAATACGAAATATTTGGCTATATTGTTATCCTTAATAAGCATATGATCTCACCCATTTGTATGTTTTACTTTTCCCAGGATGCGAAGAATTATATTATGACTAACCTCCATGGATAGTATAAGGGATATGAGTGTGGTCTATGGAGACTATTTTATTGTAGTTTTTCATTTTATAATGTAATGTAAAACATATGAATGTATCTATTGTTTCCAAGGATACTAAACATATTAGTCATTCAAGAAATGATCTTTGGTGATTTGGAAAGTGTTATATAATAATGCACCATCTCGAGGTATCTAGGGTTGGGGCGTTACAGTTGGTATCAGAAAATTTTTACTACTATCCTTGGAAGCTATATTTAGAAAAACACTAATTATATCACATTACCATAGGATAGACTTTGAGGATTAGTATCAAAGAATATCCGTGAATTTCGGTACTGTAGAGATTTTGTGTGTTTTCCCAGCAATACATCCCTATTTGGATATGAGCAGGTAAAGAAGGCTTTAGCACAGATGTTCTTAGGGGTAAAACCTGAAATACTACTTCGAGGTAGACTCAAATGGGAACTACGGCATGACAAAATGTCTTTCTTCACTCTTGGTTATGTCACTCCCAAGGGATATGTTTCAGTTAATTTTCATTCTCTTTACAAACCATTATGAAGGGGTAATGAGTATATACCTCTTCAAAGAAATATTTTTTATGATTATGGATTATATCCCTAAACTGTTTAATTTATGTTAAGTGTTTTACATGTTTGGAAATTTGTATTGTGATTCATAAAAAAATCTTTTGAATTCCATTGTTTATAAATAGCGCCAATTGGATGGAATGGAAACCTAATGCATGTAATCTCTATAGGTATTTCCATCATACTCAAGATATTTATAGTAATTCTAGTGAAGAAACTGGTGCTGATTATCTTATCAGCATACTGGGAAAAATAAGTCAGGTTATGAATAATAACCTTACCAGTATAGAGTACCCTAATCCACAACGTGGAGGATAAATGTAAAACCTCTTCATGTGGTTAAAACCACAAAAATTCAATGGGAGTAGAAATCCATTAGTAACTGAGAAATGGATAAATTCTTTAGAGAAAATATTTCATGCATTGGGGAGTAGCGAAAGGGAAAAAGTTCTCATTGAATTTTATCGCCAGACGATAGATACATATTAATGATGGTCATTAATCCAAAACAAAAATGAAGATGAAAATTATTGAACATTGAAAATAGGTAGTTTAAAGAGGGTTTCTGGGAAAAAATAGTATCTTTGTGACCCTCAACCAGATATGGATAGACAATTTATGAGTCTGACTAAAAAAACAGATGAGAATGTCACAATGTGTTGGGATAACATTACAAGGATAGTAAGGCATGTCGCAGATTATATAAATAACCCAATAGTTAAGATTTTTCATTTATTCTATGGGTTAAAACCATTTCTCCATCGAGAATAAGACTCACAATCCTTCTCGTCATACGAAGATATTATCTCATGTGTGCTATCAAGACAGAAAAGGAATTATCTAAGTCTTATGACTTTAAAGTAAAGCAATAGAAGAAAGGATGTGATGAACACTCTGTAAATAGAAATAAGGGGAAGAATGGAGAAGCTTAATATCCATCTTATAGTAAATGTGGGATGAAACACCCCAGTACTTTCATGAAGGTAATGAGAGTATGTTACAAGTGTGGAAAAAAAGGCCACTAAGCTCGTGATTGCAAGTGGAAGAAAGAGGATGTGAAATTTGAATGCAACAATTTCAGAGAATAGGGGCATAATACAAATGAATATCCTAATCTCCAAGTTAACTTACATCAAAAAAGGCAAAGGGAGCATGGATAAGCTTATGCAATCACTACTGTTGAGGTTGAAGCTTTGAAAGATGTTGTTGCAGGAAATTAAAGAGTTTCCTTAATTTTACCCAATGTATTATTTCATTCTGGATGATCACATTGTTTCATATCTTCTCAAATTTCTATTAAAATTTTATATTATCAATTTGACAAAATAAGGGAGGTTTTAGTCAAAACACCTAAGGGAAGTATCATCACAACAATGTTTTGTGAATTAGTTCCCATTTGGGCATATATATGTTCTTTATCTTCTGATCTCATCATCATACCCATGATTGTAGTATGGATTTTCTTTCAGACCATGATGCATAAATTTATTTTAAGAAGAACGAGGTTACAATTTTTGATGATGATAAGGATTTACCTATAATTAGAGAAGAAACATCACCATCTGATTCTTATCTAGATCCATCCCCAGTAGCTCAAATAAATTCAATTAAATGGGAGGATGAGGATGAAATAATTATGGGTGAGGAAAATAATGTTTGAATAGACTATGTACCTATTGTGAAAGAATATGATGATGTGTTTCCAAAGGATTTACCTAGACATCCTCCAGAATGATAGATTTAGTTTTCCATTGATTTAATTCCTTGTCAAGGCCCATATCAAAGACCCCTTATAGAATGGCCATAGTTGAATTTGTGGAACTAAATAAACAACTAGAGGAATTGAGAAATAAGGGATTTATTATCCCAAATTTTTTTCTATGGGGAGCCCTTGTCCTTTTTGATAAGGATAAAGACGGATCAATGACGTTGTGCATTGACAAAAGGGAGATCAATGCTATAACAATAATGATCAATTTTCCAATACCTTACAATGATGATTTATTCGACCAACTTCATGGAAATCAATATTATTAAAATATTAAAATTCGATCTGGATATCATCAGTTCTGTGTGACAAAGGAATAAATTCCGAAAACAGCGTTTCGAACCAGGTACGAGCATTGCGAGTTTATAGTAATTCTTTTTCAGATGATTAATGCACCCTTTGTTTTCCTATATCTAATGAACATAGATCTCATGGTATATCCTAATTAATTTGTAGAGGTACTTATTGATGATATCCTATTATAATTCAAAATCTATGATATTCCTGAAAATCTCTTGCGCACCATTATGAAAACCATCAGAAGAAATGAATTATACAAGATGTTTAGAAAGTGTGAATTCTAGATTCAAGAGATTTTATTTATAGGCCATATTGTCTCTAAGGATTGAATATATATTTATCCTTTAATGACCATGGGAATACAAGAATGGACCTCATCGACGAGTATAACTGAGGTATATAGTTTTATTGGTTTGACAGGTTATTATATGAATTTTGTCCCAAATTTTGACTAATTGGATAACCCATTAACCAAGATCACACGTAAAGGGGTTAAATTTGTTTGGACATGTAAATACCCGTAAATTTAAAGGAAAATTTTTTCTAAAATTATTTGGAATTTTACAAGTATGCAGTTTTTGACGGCACCTGATTCTGAGGATCGGTGAGCCCAGAATAGTTTTCTGTAGTTTAGAATGGGTACATTTAGTGAATGAATGAGTGGGGTTTTCTAAATTTTGATCTGGTGCTCATAATTTAAATCATAGGGCAACGATGAAACCACAACACTGGTTTTTTTCTTAAGAGGACCTTTTCCAAATGTGTGTTTGCTTGGGAGGAGTTTTTAAAAAAATTGGTTTAATTGAAGAGTGAAATAAAATATGTGTTACATTTTTTATTTATTTTTTAAGTGGTTATAACCTATGTGTGTAAGTTGGGATGAGACCCACTAGTTTGATAACTTCAATTGAGAGGATTAAGGAAACGTGAGGCCCACCCAATCCCCCATCTGTTCACTTTCCCCAAAACCCCTTAAACTCCCTTTAAACCTACCATGATTTTAATTATGTGTCTTAACCTCTTCCACATTATTTTTTTCCAACATAACACCCCATTTAATTTGACAACTCAATCTCATTTAAGTAAATGGTTTAGTTTTTTTTTTGAAATTTATGTTTTTGAAAAGGCATGGAAAACATAATAAAATAAAGGGGGAGGCCTTATTTTATTAGGTTGGATAGTTGTGTGAGGATATTGGGTGAAGGAGAGCTATTGTCCCTTGGAAGAACTTCATCTTCTTTGGTGAAGAATGTGCCCACTTCAACGAAGAACACTATTTCTTAGAAGGAGAGCATCGACTCGGCGACTCGGTTTCTTCTGTCATCTTCTTCCTCCATGACCAAGGAGGAGGAACTGACACAGATACTCTCCATCGACACCACTAAACAATCTTCTCTCCACGAAAAAGGAAGGGAGATGCCGCTTCCTCCTCTGACGCTCTCCGTCGACGTTTACAGAACCCCACCCTGCGACGCAGTTATTCTGCGACGCTCTTCGTTCGACAACTTGTGTTGAGGTAGGGGTTAATTACATTCATGATTAATTTAATGTTCTTCTTTAATTATATTGGACACTTCTAATCGACATAATGGGAGGAGATCAGATAGGAAAACATGGCTGATCCTAATCCCCTTTAATTTGTTGATCCTTGTTGAACTTGCAGCGAAGGCAGCGCGGTGCCATTGCACTACGCGGGAATGAAAAAGGAATGCGGCTAGAGCTGGCCACGGTGGAGGTGCTTGGAGCCTTAACGTCATGCTAGTGAGACCAAAGGATTCTACGGCATGGAGTGGGCCACTACGGAGGGGTGTGGTGTCGTCGCGCCGCGCTGGAGCACCAAGGGGTCGCAGCGGAGGGGCGCGGTGTCGTCGTGCCACGCCGGTTGGACAGAATCTACGGCCTAATTCCGTGATGGCTTCCCAAAGGGTAGGCTGGCAGAGCGGGACGCTAGCTCCACCTAAAGGCAGGACCCGTGGGGGTCCCTCAGTCCAAACAAAGGCAATCCATTTCAGCTGATCATTTCCCCAAACAGGGGTCAACGCCCCCTTTGAACCCCGCTCGGCTAGGGCCGAGCTGCCCACGATGGGCCGTACCACCCACGTTGGGCTGGACCGCCCGTGCTGGGCCAGACTGCCCATGCCGGGCTAGGCCCCCAGCACCGGCCTAGGCTATGCCCATGTGGGCTGGACCCGGACCCAGGACGGGTCACCCCGGTTCGGGCTGACCCAGGGGGTTATGGGCCGAGTCGGACCGGGCCCAAACCCCCTATTTTCGGACATATCTGTTCAAACGGCCATAACCAGAGCTACAGACCTCCGATCGATGCACCGTCAGTTGCGTTGGGATCCTTGGATTGCGATGGTCATATTGGTATATTAAACTCAAGGTTTTGGATAATGTGGGGTATGGCCAGGTTGGTTAGAACATGAAACTAACAGGGCCCTCAGAGCGGAAACACTTATAACTTGAGCTTCGGACATCCTATTGACATGTTGTCGACTTTGTTGGATTCCTATTAATGAGACTGTTCTTTTGGCTTACTCCACTAGAGTTTTTGACGAAGCTGGAGTATGGTTGGGTTGGTTTTAACTTAAAAACCAACCGGGCCCCTAGAACGAAAAAACCAATAACTCACAGACCGGGCGTCTGATTGACGCGCCTTCTGTCGCGTTGAGTTCATATTGATGAGATGCAAAAATTTTATACATAAACTCTATACTTTGTGACAATTGATGTATCGACCCCTTGGATCGTGGAGTGGACACTCCCAGAATCGAGCGTGTTGTATGCGGGAACCCTAGAGCTGGCTGCAACTGCGATGACGATGACAACATTACTTGGATCCTACGTGGTTTCGGCAACGAGGATGATAGTACATGGATCCTCCATGGGTTCGACAGCGATGACTACTGTACTAGGATCATACGTGCATTAGGAAACCCTGGTAACTTACTTGGATCCTATGTTGGTCTGGCAGCGATGACTTCTGTACTTGGATCCTACATGGGTTCGGTAGGGGAGATGGTTCAGATGCTACATCTATCATCGCCACCCCTCTTCATGAGTAGTATACATGTGTGTGAGATGAGTCTTGACATTCAATTATTATCGTAGATATGATTGACTTGATATCCTGTGTGTATTGGGTTGTGCTTTCCTGTGTAGATTGGGTTGTACTTTTCTATGTGGACTTGGATGAACTTGTACTCGTGAGATGAAGCAGTACTGGAATTGATGACTTAGATATATGTATGGGCATATACCTATATAGAGTTAGTTGATACTTTGTGATTGTATCTATCCTTTTTGGTTTATCCTTCGTGGATTCTGGGGGACCATTGGGGGTCTCGGGGTCCCTACGGAGTATCGTATAATCACCCCAACATGGGTTATGCCCACACTATGTTGTGTTGAATGCTGACGACGAACAACGCTGATCTAGTTGGAGGCTCGTGGAGCTTGATGGTACCTCGAGGTGGATCACTGGACGGGACGTACACGGAGCGGACGGTTGGACCCGAGGAGCTGATAAGACTATCTGTACCCACCCTTTAGGTGGGATTTCTAGAGGACGGCTCAGAGTTGCTGCTTTACTTTTCTGCTGTTGTACATTCTTTTCAGGTGTACTTTACTTTCAGTTGGGTTTGTATTCTGGGACATTTATTTTCTAGCACATACTTTTGTACTCAGTTTACTTAGTGTTTACTTTAGCTTGCGTACTCTGTGGTGTTTGTTTACTCTATAAAGGAAATGCCTTCCCATTTTTATCGGGATTTACGCCTTTTGTGCTAGTCGCCAGCCCCTGGCCTATTGAAGGAGGGCTTGGTGTAGTCACGACACGGGCCCTGAGGATGGGTCCGGACAAATTGGTATCAAAGGAGTCGATTCTACCATAGTGCTCAAGACTCTGATAGTTACTTCTTTGTGAAGCAATAGTTTTAAGTGTATTGAGTGTGGTTATCAGTCCAGGGAGTATAGTGTTGGTGTGGCGGCCGACGTATCCATACTCCAGGACCTTGATATCTGATTTCCGACTCAGTGCCCGAAAACATTGATTTTATGTGTGTTTCAAAAATTTTCATTGTGATTACATTGTGTCAGCTCACTCGGTATACTATATTAACCGTGGCACACCTGTTTCTTTTCAGGATGGCACCATGATGGCACCAGCTAGGGTTCTGAATTTTTTGGGAGACGACAGCCCACCGAGTGACGAGGCCTTGGTGCAAGGGCCATTTATAGCAGAGGCACTGGCATACCTCTACCCGCCGAGCCACCGATGCCACCAGCCCCAACAGTTGAGGGTGCACGTTGCCTGAGTGCACTACATGAGTTTTAGCGTCAGAGACTGCCCAGGTTCCATGAGGTGATGGAGACTCAGGCAGCCAAGGATTGGATGGAGGTTGTCGTTCGAGTCTTCAGGTTGGTAGGGACACTAGAAGACCTCATGGTGATCCTTGTGGCGAGTCTCCTACAAGCGAAAGCAGGTAGATGGTGGAGGCTAATTCTCTAGGTGCATGATAAGGCATCCCTCCTTTGGTTGGACTTCTAGAGCCTTTTCTGATCAGAGTTCGTTCCAGCCACCCTCTGTGTGGTGCGCATCCAGTAGTTACTACAACTGTGGCCGGGCAATATGTCAGTAGCTCAGTACTCGGCGAGATTTACTGATCTCTCACACTACTCCACAGACCTGGTACGAGACCCATTCTTCCAGGCCCGAACCATCAATCTG
This sequence comes from Viscum album, assembly GCA_963277665.1. Lineage (NCBI taxonomy): Eukaryota > Viridiplantae > Streptophyta > Magnoliopsida > Santalales > Viscaceae > Viscum > Viscum album. The sequence goes on from OY728133.1 coordinate 1,976,724,049, forward strand.
GGACTGAGGCATGTGATTAGGTCATTAATGATCTCCCTCAGCATTTCGACGCAGGTGGGAGTATTGGAGCGAGCCCTTCTTGTATAGATCTTTCTTGCTAAGCCTACACTAGCAGCGAGACCTACCGCATGGTGGCACATAATAGAGTCTTATAAAGCTGGATGTCAATAGATGTCACAGGGGTCCATGCAGACCAGACCATCACATGCATGAACATAGGACACTGGTTCAGATGTGCAGGGCACACACAGTAAGGCCAGTCATACAAGAGGCATACAGAGCTATGTATGCGGTGGACAGGGCCACATGGCATGGGACTGTCTGAACCGCCATGCAGAGGAGTAGGATAGGGTTGGGGGACCACCCAGGAAGAGGCAGAGGTTCGACCATGGTGGTCCGTAGGGATGTGGTAGATGAGGTAGAGGGGCTGACCGAGCAGCATGTGGTGGAGGATGCTTCAAGGCTCTACCACCACCACCACCTGGAGGTCTACCCCGACCACCAAGAGCTGGCGGAAAAAGTAGGCTAAGCTTCAGGCAGTGGAGGCCTATGACCACAGTGCAGCTGAGATGATTCAAGGTACTATATGTGTCTACTCCACCCTTTCAGTGGTTTTTATAGACACATGAGTGAGTCATTATTTCATTATCGCTACCCGTGTTCGAAGATCGGAGATTCAAACGAAGCTGTTGGCTCGATCCTTACGGCTAGAGACTCTTACGGGAGTAGACTCGACGATTACATAGTGGTTCCGACAGTGTGAGCTTACTCTTGGAGGCGAGAGCATCTGCTACAATCTTCTTGTAGTGGCGTAGAAGACTTATGACGTTATATTAGGCATGGATTGGTTATCTATGGTTCATGATCAGATCAATTGTATTAGACGCAAGTTGTGATGTGTTCACACCGATGGGAGCAGGTTCACCTTCACCTGCGAGAAGAGAGCCTTTACATCGTAGGATGGACTCACACAGAGGAGAAGACAGTCGATCACCCATCAGTTGTCTAGTCTCATCCTAGGAGCAATTGATGTTCAGAGTCTGAGATTTCCTGTTGTGGTGGATCAGTATGAAGATGTTTTTCCTGACAACATTTTCGGACTACCTCCTCGCAGAGAGGAAGACTCCTATATAGTCATGTACCCCGGAACAACCACAATATCTACTCCAACATATCAGATGTCTCCCGCTGATCTTTGAGAGATACATGTATAGATGGAGGCCTTGCAGGGCAAGGGATTCATCCGACCCGGTGTTTCACCCTGGGCATCCCTGATATTGTTCACCAAGAAGGCGGATGGGAGCTTGCCACTATGTGTCGATTACCGTCACCTGAAATCGGTGATCGTGAAGAACATGTATCCACTTCTGAGGATAGATGAACTCTTCGATCATCTCAAGGGAGCACGATGGTTCTCAAAGATAGAACTTAGTTCAGGCTATCCTCGGCTCATAGTTCGAGACTGGGATGTGCAGAAGACAGACTTCAGGTGTCTGTATGGCCATTATGAGTTCTTGGTAATAAATTTCGACATAAAAAATTCTCTAGAAGTGTTCATGAGTCTTATGAACATGATCTTATAGCCTTACATCGATTGATTTGTCGTAGTCTTCATTGGCGACATATTTTTATACTCAAATATTGAGGAGGAGTACGCCTACCACTTACGGGTTATTCTGGACACAGAGCGGGAGCACCAGCTTTATGGTAAGCTCTCAAAGTGTCAGTTATAGATTCAAGAGGTCCACTTATTGAGATATGTCATCTATGAGGTGGTAGTTGAGGTGTATCATGTGAAGATCCAGACATTGCTTTATTGGGAGCCACCTAAGAGTGTGACAGAGGTGCAAAGTTTCCTAGGTCTGGTAGGGTACTATCAGAGATTTGTGCCAGACTTCTCCAGAGTTTCAGCACCACTCTCAGCCTTCATGAAGAAGGGGAAACCCTTCATGTGGTCAGATTGATGTCAGCATAACTTTCAGGAGATGAGACAAAGAGTTAGCAGTGCACCCATCTTGAGGCTACTAGAAGAGGGGGTGTGGTACGTAGTTACTTCGATGCATTACGGACCAGACTCGGGTGTTTCGTGATGTAAGAGAGGGCAGTGATTGCCTATATATCATGATATTTGAGGTATCATGAGAATAACTATGCTACCCATGACCTGGAGTTAGAAGCGGTGGTCTTCGCCCTAATGATGTGGTGGAAGTATCTGATGGGCGGGTGTTTTACAATCTATTCTGACCACCAAAGTCTCAGGTACATCTTCTCGCAGAAGGACATGATCTTGAGACAATGGTGATGGCTTGATTTCCTCCAGGACTATGACTTTGAGATAGTCTATACTCCCGGGAAGGGGAACGTAGTAGCTGATGTTCTCAATAGAAGGACATGCATATAGCTACTTGAAGAGGTGACAGAGAAGCTAGCCGCGTTGTAGATATACTTTGTGGATAGAAATGGGGAAACCTTTCTACAGTCGCTCAAAGTCACTCCACCAAATCTTTAGCTGGTTAGAGAGGCACAGCGTGTGGACATTGACTATGAGATGTGATGTACACAAATATCCTCAGGACATGCACCTGATGGATTCTCTGTAGGAGGAGAGCACGTCGTCCTTTTCAGAGGACGTACTATGGTACCAGTTGCATTATAGAAGGAGGTGTTGAGAGTGTTTCACACCTCCCATTTAGTGGTACATCTAGGAGTGGTGAAGATGAACCAGGATCTCAGACGATAGCACTGGTGCCCAGGTATGAAGAAGGTTGTGGCAGAGTTCGTTTCACGATGCCTCACCTTCCAGCAAGTGATAGCGGGGCACCAGGTACCAATAGGTTTGGTACAACCCTTGGAGGATCCGGAGTAGAAGTGGGATGACATTTCCATGGATTTATTGACTGGGATTCAATGTATTTCTAGAGGTCATGACTCTATTTGGGTGATTGTCGACCGACTCACCAAGTCAGCCCACTTTCTACCTATCAGGGAGCAGGGCTCAGTGGAGAGCTTGGGACGCCTCTACGTTTATGAGATCGTACGGCTTCATGGTGTTCCATCGTCTATCATCTCCAATCAAGAAGCCCACTTTACATCCCGGCTTTGGAAGGGGTTGCATGAGGCATTTGGGACATAGCTACGCCTGAGCACCGCCATTCACCCTCAAACGGATGGCCAGATGGAGAGAAACTTCCAGACTCTCACGGAAATGCTCCGAGCATGTGTCCCCGACTTTGGTCGTATCTGGGATGATCAACTACCCTTGGTGGAGTTTGCGTACAACCATAGCTACCACTCCACCATCAGGATGTCACCATTCGAGGCATTGTACGACTGATCATGCAGATCACCCCTGTGATGGACAGACCCTGGGGTGTCAGCACTTGTAGGACCAGAGATGGTCTAGACCATGACAGAGAAGGTGCAGATCATCTAGGAGTGGATGAGGACTGCACAGAGCCGACAGAAGTCCTATGGTGGTAGGAGGTGGAGACCACTAGAGTTCAAGGATGGTGACCACATCTTCTTACGGGTCTCACATCAACGTTTATTATGGAGATTTGGCTGGGGCAGGAAGTTATCTCTGTGCTTCATCAGACCATTCCAGGTTCTCAGCAGGATAGGCAAGGTGGCTTATCTTCTGGATTTTCCACCTCAGTTGCACTGGGTTCACGATGTCTTCCACGTATCTCATTTGAGGAGGTACGTGCACGAACCGACACATATCATCGATCATAGGGAGCTAGAAGTCGATGACGGGGTAACGTTTTCGGAGGTTACAGTGGAGATCGAGGATCGACAGGTGCGAGTCCTACGTGGATGGTTGATTACTCTAGTGCGCATCATATGGAAGCACGAGAACCTCCAGGAGAGCACCTGGGAGTGGGAGGCTCATATTCATTCACAGTACCCCCATTTTTACCCTAGTTTATGATGTAGGTTTATGGGGATGTAAATCCCTGAGGTGGGAGTAATGTAAATACCTGTAAATTTCAACGAATTTTTTTTCATAAATTCTTTGGGATTTTATGTGTACGCAGTTACTGACGACACCTGATTATGAGGCCCGGTGTACTTGGAATAATTTTTCTAAGTTTACATTGGGTACGTTCAGTGAACGACCAAGTGGGTTTTCTAACTTTTGATCTGGTGCTCGGAATGGAAATCTGAGTGCACTGATGAATCCGTAGCACCAGTTTTTGCTTAAGAGGACGTTTTCCAAAGGTGTGTTTTCTAGGGAGGAGTTGTTAAAAAAATGTGGTTTAATTGAAGAGTGAAATAAAATATGTGTTAAATTTTTAATTTCTCTTCTAATTGGTTATAACATATGTGTGGAAGTTGCGATGGGACCAACTAGTTTTCTAACATCTCTTGAGAGGTTAAAGTAATGATGGGGACCACACGAGCCCCCATCTTTTCACTTTCCTAATAACCCCTTAAACTCCCTTTAAACCTCTCTTGTTTTTAATTATGTGGTTTCTCCTCTTCCACATTATTTTTTGCCATCATAAAACTCCATTTTATTTGAAGACTCAAGCTCATTTAATTAAATGATTTAGTTTTCTTGAAATTTGAGTTTTGGAAAAGGCATGGAAAACATAATAAAATAAGGGGGAGGCCTTATTTTATTAGGTTGGCTATTTATATGAGGATATAGGGTGAAGGAGAGCTCTTGTCACTTGGAAGACCTTCATCTTCTTCGGCAAAGACCATCCCCACTTCAACGAAGAACACTATTTCCCCGAGGGAGAGCATCGACTTAGCAACTCGATTTATTCCATCATCATATTCCTCCATGGCCAAGGAAGAGGAACCAAAGTGGAAACTCTCCATCGGCATCGCCATAAAATCTTCTCCACAACAAAGGAAGGGAGACGCCGCTTCCTCCTTTGATGCTCTCCATCGACGTTTACGAAACCCTACTCCGCGATGTCGTTATTCTGCGACGCTCTTCGATTGACAACTTGTGTTGAGGTAGGGGTTAATTAAATTCATTATTAATTTAACGATATTCGTTAAATTAATTGGCCCCTTGTTATCGACATAACAGGAGGATATCAGACTACACAAACACAACTGATCCTCCTCCCCTTTAATTTGTAGATCCTTGTTAAACTTGTGGAGAAGGCGGTGTGGTGCCATTGCACCGCGTGGGAACGAAGAATGACGGAGGCAATAGCGGGCCGCGGTGGAGGTGCGCGGCACCGTCGAACCGTGCCGGAGCACCAAGGGGTCGTGGCTGGGGCGGGCCATGACAAAGGGGTGCGGCACCATCGCGCCATGTCGGTCAGATAGAAGTCGCGGCCTAAGGCCGTGACGGCTTCTCAAATGGGCAGCCGACCGAGCCGGCCACTGGCCCCACCTAAAAGCGGGACCCGCAGGGGTCTCGCGGTTCGAACAATGGCCGGCCAGTTCAGCTGGTAGATTCTGCAAATAGGGGGCACCACCCCCTTTACGCCCCACTTGGCCATCACCGAGCCGCCTTGCTCGGCCCTCGTCGAGCCGCTCGCGCTGGGCCGGACTGCCCGCGTCGGGACGGACCGCTCCCACCGGGCCGGGCCTCCAGCGCCGGGCTGGGCCGCACCCATGTGGGCTGGAGCTGGACCGGGGACGGGTTGACTCGGTTCGGGCCGACCTAGGGGTTATTGGGCCGGGTCGGACCGGGCCCAAACCCCCTATTATCGGACAAATCCGTTCAAACGCCCATAACATGGGCTACTAACTCCCTATGGATTCACCATCAGTTGCGTTGGGATCCATGGATTGATATGGTCATTTCGGTATATTACACTGAAGTTTTTAGGGAACTTTGGGTATGTCCGAGTTGGTTCGAACACAAAACCAACCGGGCCCTCAGAGCGGAAACACTTATAACTTGAGCTCCGGACGTTTGATTGATGTGCCATCTACATTGTTGGATTCCTCTTAGTGATACTGTTCTTTTGGCTTACTCCTCTCAAGGTTTGGATGTAGCTAGAGTCTGGTCATGTTGGTTTTAACATAAAACAAACCAAGCCCCTAGAATGAAAAAGCCAATAACTCACAGATCGGGCATTCGATTGACGCGCCGTCTCTCGCTTTGAGTTCCTACTGATGAGGCGGAACACTGTGATACATAAAATCTGGACTTTGTGAAAATTGATGTATCGACCTCTTGGCTCGTGGAGCGGGCCCTCCCAGAATCAAGAATTCTGTCTGCGGGAACCCTAGAGCTAGCTGAAACTGCGACGACGATGACGACTACAATTGGATCCTACATGGGTTCGACATTGAGGATGAATATACATGGATCCTCCATGGGATCAGAAACGATGACAACTATACTTGGATCCTCCATGGGTTCGGCAGCGATGACAGCTGTACTAGGATCCTATGTGGGTTCGGCAATGATGGTTTCTGTACATGGATCCTACGTGGGTCCGCCAACGACGACTTCTGTACTTGGATCTTAAGTGGGTTCGGTAGTGGAGATGATTCAGAGGCTACATCTATCATCTCTACCCCTCTTCATGATTAGAATACCTATGTGTGAGCTGAGTCTTGACTTTCAATCATTATCTTCGATATTACGGAATTTCTATCCTGTGTGGATTGGGTTGTTCTTTCCTATGTGGTTTGGGTTGTACTTTCCTATATGGACTAGGTTGAACTTGGTCTCGTGAGTAGAAGCAGTACCAAATTGGTGACTTAGGTATATGTATGGGAATATACCTAAGTAGAGTTGGTTGATACTTCGTGATTTTATCTTCCTTTGTGGCTTATCCTTCGTGGATTCTGGGAGACCATTAGGGGTCATGGGATCCCTACTGAGTATCGTATACTCACCCCTGCACGGGCTATGCCCGCACTACGTTGTGTTGGATGCAGACGACGGACAGCACTGATTGAGGTGGAGGCTCATGGAGTTGGACGGTACCTGGAGGTGGTTCACTGGATGGGACATACACGAAGCCGACGACTGGACCCGAGGAGATGAGGATACTATATGTACCCACCCATTAGGTGGGATTTCTAGAGGACGGCTCGGTGTTTCCTGCTTTACTTTTCTTCTGCTGTACATTCTTTTCATTTTTACTTTAATTTTAGTTGGGTTTGTATTGTGGCCCATTTACTTTCTAGAACTTACTTTTTTACACAGTTTACTTAGTCTTTACTTCAACATGCAAACTCTATGGTGTTTGTTTACTCTATAAAGGCAATGCCTTCCCTTTTTATCATTATATACGCCTTTGGTTCTAGTCGCCAACCCCTGGCCTATGAAAGGCGGGATTGGGGTAGTCACAACACGGGCCCTGAGGATGGGTTGTGATAGGAAAAAGAGTGTAAATAATGATATAAATAATTTATGAGATGATTAGTCAATGCATATATATTGAATCTACCACCAGGGAATGATGGGTTTGTTATTTATAGTGATGCATCAATGAAAGGACTTGGTTGTGTCCTTTTGCAAAAAGATTAGAGTTATTTATTATGAATCACAATAGCTAAAAATTAATGAAGAAAACTATCCTAATCATGATATTGAATTAGTAACGGCAATATTTTCTTTGAATATATGGAGACATTTTCTCTATGGTAAAAGATGTGAGATATATACGTATCCCAAGAGTTTGAAGAATATTTTCTCACAAAATGAACTTCACATTAAGAAAAGGAGATGGCTTGAACTATTCAAAGATTATGATTGAACTATTAACTACCACTATGGGAAGGAAAATAAGGTGGTAGTTGCTTTGAGCAGAAATGATCATAGATTTTTGAACAATATGAGAGTTGAAAGGGATCCAGTTTTCTTGGATCTAGTGAAAATGGATATGGGAATAACCATTGAAGCTAAAAAATCAATTCTTTTTCAAATGATTTCCAATCCATCTTTACTAGATAGGTTAAAAAGTTCTCTGTCTGATGATTAGGAGTTCTAAAAGAAGAATAAAGCTGTGAATGAGGGAAATTTAGTGACTTCATATATAAAGATAAAATTTTGAAATTTTGGAAGAGTCTTTATGTTCCTGCTATACCCTATCTAAAAAGGGAATTATTGGATGATGATAATAGCTTTTAATTTCTCCATACACCCTGGTACCGCTAAAATGTATAGAGAATTAATGGATAATTTTTGGTGGGGACAAATGAAGAGGGAGATTGATGATTTTGTGTCATGATGTATGGATTTTTCAACAATTGAATGCATGAATGTAACAACCCGGAGGAGTCATGCATCCTCTTCCAATACCTGAGTGGGAATAGGATAATATTTTGATAGAATTTTTCATGGGACAACATAAGTCTCCTAGAAAGAATGATGCAATACATGTCATTGTTGATCGTCTTACCAATTCCTCACATTGGATTTAGTATAAGAGATGATTTACCACATAAAGGTTTTATAAGAGTGTATATTAATGATGTTGTAAGAATTCATGGAGTACACCTATTGATTGTTTCAGATCATGATCCTAGTTTTACATCAATATTCATGAAAAGTCTTCAGAAATCCCTGGATAATGAACATTTTTTTAGCACTGCCTACCACCCTCAAACAGATGGAAAATCAGAATAGGCTATTCAAACCCTAGAAGATTTGTTCTGATCTTGCTCACATAACATTCAAGGTATGTAGGATCAATATTTACCTTTGGTAGATTTTTCATATAACAATAGCTTCTATTCAAGTATTCAGACGGCAACATATAAAGTGTTATATGGAAAGAGATGTGGCACAGCAACTTGTTGGGATGATGTTAGTGGAAGAAAAATCGTTGTCCCAGAACTTGTTGAGGAAATAATGGAAAAGGTGAAGGTTATCAAAACCCACACCAAATAGTCCAATGTAGGAAAAAGAGCTATGGTGATAACCAAAGTAAGGATTTGGAATTTCAAGTTGGAGACCATGTTTTCATGAAGGTATCTCCATGGAAGGGTGTTATACATTTCACTAAGATGGGTAAAGTGAGTGCCATGTACATAAAACATTTCAAATTTTTGAAACGAATTGGGGTTGTAGATTACTGTTTGGAAATGAAACCAAGTCTCTCTAAAGTTCACAATGTGTTCCATGTATCACTATTGATAAAATGTATGCCTGACCCAACGCATGTACTCACCTATGAGGAAATTGAACCATAACCTGATTTTTCTTATAGTGAAGAGCCTATCAAAATTCATGATACCAGAGAACATGTTTTGAGATACCAGATGACTCGTCTGGTGAATGTTCTAGGGTGATACCATATGATGGAAGAGGCAACGTGAGAACCTGAGGAACTTATGATGGAGAACCAACTGAATTTTTTTTATGCAGTAATATTCTAGAAAATCAATGGTTGAATTTTTTTTAAGGGGGGAAGAATGTAACACCCCATGGTTCAACATTTCGTTTCCCATATAATAATGCAATAGCTTTCATTGTACACAACATCAAGATTCTAACACACCATGACCAATAAAACTATCAGTTATGAATACTAATACACAATTTTGGAAATTTTATAAACATTATCATTCAAAATGGTTTTAATTATTGGATTTAGAATATCAAAAATAGCTTACGGGGGATTTTTTTATTTTTCTAAAATATTTCAAATTTTGATGAAAATTTAAAAACACTACATTAATGTTTTTAATATAATTATTAATTTTATTTAATTTTATTTTAGGTCTAACTCACATTTCATTTAAATAATTAAAATTTTTTTTACATTTATTATCTCTTATGTTAGTTGAATTTCAAAAATCCTAGAGACAAGGTTAATATCAATAAGTAAATGTGGTTCAATAAGATGAAAATAATTTATGGTGAATTGTATCTTTTTTACTTTAATTTACTACAGTTAAAATTAAATAGTGCAATTGATGTTAAAAATGATATCATAATTAGACTAACACATGTCATAATTCTATTGGATAAGTGTAATTCGACATAAAACAACTTTAGGAATAGAATAATAGCCTTTAGGTCCACATGGATTAGATTAGGACAATTATTAATATTTTAATTAAAGATGAGTTAAAAGAGTTAAAATCAATGTTTAATAACTAAATAATTTTTTATATAAGGTAATACAAAAGAAAAATTCAACTATAAATGTTCATTAGAAATCAATGATTATTTAATACATAATGATATATTTTTTATATTTTTTATCCATCATATAAATAAATTTATTTATGACAGAACGATTATTCAGTAATTACATTATTATTGAATGAATAAAATAATTTATATTATAAATATAAAAATAAATCTAATTTGATACTTTTAATGAATTTTATTAATTATATAGGTTAATATGACATGTTAGGGTTTATTAAATGAATTTTTTATGAAGTAATAATGCGGTTATAATTTTATCAAAAACAAAATACCAAATAGTGTCAAAATTTACATAAAATAATTTTAAAAAAATATATTATATTACTAACTGATATTCTATTCCTAAAAATATAATGCTTGTACAAAGGGCATAAATAATATTATATATGTCATTAATGAACTACTAGATGTTCTCTTGGAAGTTTATAGTATGTTTATTAACCATATAATATAAAAATACAAAGAGACAAGGTAAATTTCAGCCTATTTAACTAAGAGTTAATTTTAAAAGATAAGGTTAGTATGATGACCTAATCATATCTAAAACATGTTGGTTGATATTTTTTCAACCCATCTCCAACATAGATTTTAAATAATTCCTTTTTAGCCATTATAAACCAAAAATGATTTTATTAAAATATAATATTTCATGATTTTCCTAAAGTGACCCTCACCTCTCTTATAAAAGGGCACCACAACTTTTTAAAATTCACACCTTCAAATCCATTTGGCTTGTACAACCCTTTCGCAAATATCCTCTCAACTGTCCTCCCTTCATCCTAGAGGCCTTCATTTATTTAGAAAGGCAATATATTCATCCATTTTGATCAAATCAAAATGAAGAAACCGAAGAAAACGAGGCTAACCTACCCTTGACCAAGGAAAAGTAAAAGGTGAGGGTTAATTTCATTATCTCTTTATTATACGAGATTGTTTTTACATAAGTATCTACTAGGACCTCATTATAATCCACATCCTTGGATCATAAAAATGTATTACAAAACTTTTTTATTATTTACTAAAATATGTTTTAATTTCATTTATACCCTTATTTTACTTTTTATAAAATGGTTTGAATCGAATCATTACATCATTTTCCAAACAAGGACCCTTATGAAATTTTTTACAAAATTAATGTACAAAGGTTTTTTTATCTTATATGACAGGTGAGGCTTTATTCCACCATTATAATATCGTCGATGCTCCCCTTACAAGATTATAAGAATATTTTCAAAATAAATTTTTTCTTTTATAATTATATGTAATTTAAATTATTTCAAATTAGAAAGAGATTATTCTCTTCAAAAAGATATATTTTATCTATGTCGTCATCCTTTGATGGATTGTGAGCTTATTTCAAGTTGATTTATTATCATTAAAAACATCCTTATTTTATTTAAGGTTTTGAGATGTGTTTGACTATGAATGTGTTATTGTTATACCATTCATAGTTTATGGATGAATTATTAACTTTTCATTTGATAGTTTTAATAAGAATTTTATTTTATTTTCAAACATTCTATAAGAGGAATGCATTGGACATTGTATGTGATGGGTGGATCCCTCTATAGCTCCTCGATGCATCGATAGATCTCATGAGACAAACTAGTGTCTTGGAACAAGGCATTGACTATGTGGTAATGAGGTCCGACATTATGCATTCGAACATTATGAATGTGTATATCGATATTTCATGTTATTATTTGACTTGTAGTATATCCCTGGGAATAAATAAATGACATTATTCTATTTTATCTTTTTAATATTACATTGAAGTTCAAGTTTAAAAGTCTTTTTATTTAAACATTCATTGCCTTAAATTTTTATTCATATTTATGAAATTTTCCTTTATATTGTATTCCCAACTAAGCATCTGAGCTCACCCATTTCTATGTTTTATTTTTTCGAAGAATTGAAGAAGTATATTGTAACATCCCAAATAAGTAATGAATAATAGATATTTTTATCTATGTCTATTAATGATTAATATAGTGTTATAGATGCTTAAAATGAAAATAAATACAATCTTATGCATGGAATACACTAATATTCTTAAAAGATTGTTTTACTGCCTTTTGATGGAAAACCATTTTTGAATCTATATTTTGACAATTTTATAAACTATGATTGTCAAAATAAACTTATTCTTTATGATTGGGACATCAAAATTTATTTTGTGTGAATTTTTGGTATTTTTCTGACAATGTTCATTTTTTAATGAATAGTGAAAAATACTGCATTTTACATCAAAACTGCTTTTTAATCTAATTTATTTATATGATTAGATTATCTTTTGAATTGGTCTTAATGTGTAATATGAATATATTTTTACCATTTTATCCAATGGTGGTCATTGGAATCAATTTCACTTTGAAATTAGACTTAAACTGGTGTCAATCATTTGATACTTATTGTTTTGTAAAAACGCGCTATTTGCTCTGGCAGCGGGAATTAATTATTAAATTAATTAATTTGACTTATATGTATTGAATTTTTTAAAATAGACTTCATTTTTGAATTCGGAATATCAAATATAGCTTAGGGTGATGTTTTGGTAATTTTCTGAAAAACTTCAATTTTTGATGAATAGTGAAACCACTAAGTGATAGTTAAAGAAACTGATTTTTCGTTTAAATGAAACTTTGCCACTTTTGTGTTATGAATTTCAAAAATCCGACATTCATGGTTGTCATTAAGAAGTAAAATGTGGTTCAATGGGATTAAAATAATTTTTTGGTGAATAGTAACTTATTAAGTTTTTAATCGCGATTAGTGGTAATTAGGGTAGTTTAAGGTATAAATAATGCTTTAATAATATGAAATGACCTAGACACATGTCCCAACCTTATTGGTTGTGTCATGGCAGACCAAGAAAAGCCATGGGTCAACTTGGGGACCCCATGGATCCACTTTTGTTGGGAAATGACAAAAATAACTTTTTATTTAATGTAAAAGTAAAAATGACACAAACATAATATTTTTTACGAAAACAATTTTTACATGGGATTATAAAGATCAGATTTTTGATTATAAATATTCATTGGAAATATAAAAATATTTCCTACATCATAGTTTTTTTTTAATTTTTAGACATTAAATAAATTAAATTATTTATGATATAATAATGATGCAGTGATGACATCATTATTTGACGATTTGTATAAAATGGAAAGATAATGTAAAATCTATGAACTACACATGTCCAAAACAAATTGGATGAGTTGATGTCGAACCCTTATCACTGTATCCACGAATTATATCAATGTGGGACCTTTTAAAACCGAAACACATTTTCAAATAAAGTAATATTTCTTTACTTTCCAAACGTGCCCCTCCTCTCCTCTTATAAAAGGCCCCCACCTCTACCTCATTTCACACACTCCTCAAGCCTTTGGCTCGGACAACCCCTGCCCATTTACTCTCTCCACATCCCTCTACTAATCCTAGAGGATTCCCTTTGGGAATAATCCTTTCAAAGGAAGCCTTTAGGCTCAAATCAAAAGGAGTTACACTTTTGAAGGTAATTCATTCTCTCATGTTCATTTGTTTTATTTTGCTTCTCCAACCCCCTAAACTCTTTTTATTTACTTCTTTTTTAACAACACCAGTATCTTCAATATACTATGATGTTGTTATAAGATTTAATTGATCTACACTATCACACAACTACATCAAATGGTTAATGAACATACGGTTTCCGTGGATGGCGAAATTCTGCCTCCCGAAACGATGATTGTTCAATACTCATTTAACACCTTAAAAGGTGGCCATTATGATGTCACTATTTTTATATATGATATATTATATGTTTATGTTTTCCTTAAGCTTCTATTTTTTTTTTAATTTTGGGCATACCTTTATGGTTTCCATTATGAGTAAACACGATATCTTCATTTTAGGAAGTGCGGACTACCGCCCCCTGAAAGTGATTTGATTCGTTAATACCATATGTGGGATGTGTAAAGGATAAAGTTAATGATATTATATATGTTATTATACTGGAATTATAATATACTCTTATATAATTATGATTCCATTCCAAAAAAAATACGAAATAGAAATGGAAGTAGCGTTCATGCGTACGTACGGCTTACCGTCTCCATGAACGGTGCATTTAATTTCTTACCTCTAAATGTGATGTACTATTATAAATACATGTATATGATGAATATATATGATGTATATGTTATCCAAATCATTAATATCATTCTGGATATAACGAACCTTTGACCAAATTAACAACATGTAAGTGTAAGAAGTCTATTTTTGACTTAAGAACCAAATACCAACAAAATGAACATTATTAACCTAAATGATTACATGATGTCCATAACATGGTATAAAAGGAATAGTGAACTTGAAAAAGGTTCTTAATCAAGTAGAGATTAACTCAAGTTTATTATTCAGGAGATTAAAGAACGGTCGGGTCATGTCAGATACGAGGTATGGGACTTCGTCTCAATCTCATTTCTTTGAGGCATATTTTATTTTATACACAACTTTCTTTTATACGGTGTATAAACCCCTTTTACTTTTACATTTATTCAAAAGGAATCTTTTTTTATACGAAGCGTTTACTAAACGACAAAAGGGAATGTTTTTGTTGTACGTATGCGCCGACAACGACTTATCCACCGTCGTGACCGTTATTTGAGTTTCGGCTTCCCCTACAAGCCATACCTTTTTTTAAAAGAAAAATAAATACCATGTTTTACCTTTCTTTTATTTTGGTATGGAAAATGGTTTTCACAATGTTTTTGTGTTGTATTGATATCTTGTGATTGAAATGTGGAAATGTTATGTTTCCTTTATGCATGTTTTATGTGATACGATTATGTTATGGTTCTTGGGCATTATTATGAAGACGGGTGGTTCCGTGATAAACTAAGGGCGGGTGAGCCCGATATAGCTCTCCAATGCATTGGGTAACGCGATGGAGTGAAACATTAAGGTTTCTCCGAAGCGTTTTTAGGGAATATATTGTGATGGGTATTCCAAACGTAACCAAGAGGGTTACTCTCTACGTAAGAATGTTATGAATGCCTCAAGTTACCTTTATGTCCTATGATTTCTATGATTTATTCATGATTTTATGAGGTATGTTAAAGTTCCTATGTTTTATGGGTAAAGTATGATTTCATTCTTATGTATATATGTACCCATGTTTCCTTTCCATGTTTTTATAACCCATACTGAGCTTTTTATGCTCATCCTAAGTTTTTTTGAAATGTTTTTCACAGGTCAAGGGAAAGGTACATGATATGATGATAGTGTCAAAGAAGTGTCAAGAAATAATCCATGTTTTATTTTAAATGTGTTTCCATTGATGGGAATGAAGAATACTATCTTTATGTAACCACTTTGTTTATATGTGGAATGTAATGCAAGTTTTGTGATCTAATTCTCTAAAACTCTAAACCCGAAAAGATCCTCAATGTGTAATCTTGTAATAACTCACGATTAAGTACGGTTTAAGGGTGGGGCCTTATAGTTGGTATCAAAGGCCGGTTTAGATAACTTTAGGAGTTAGAATTCTATTAAATGATTATCGAAAAATATATATTTTTTTGAAATGATATAGCATTTAATGATTACCATGTTGCTTTATCAAAGACATGTCTGTTCAGAATGGTTTTCCGCAGAGGAAACAGGGAAGCAGTGCTAGGAAGGCATACAGAAGGAAATAACCTTCCGAATCAGCATCCAGAAATGGTCGGAATTGGAACTGAACAGTTTGTTGTGGTAATAGCGCAGTTGACTCAAGCGATAAATGGCGGTGGTATCCATACACGAGATCAGCCAGACCAACCGCAGAGGAACATGTCAGTGGTGGAACATTTCATGAGGCAAAATCCACCATCATTCAGAGGATCATCTGACCCTGTGCTAGCTGAAGGGTGGATTAAAGAACTGGAGAAGATTTTTGATGTCATGGGGTTTTCATACAATCAAAAGGTTAGTCTTGCTATTTACCGTTTGGAGGGTGAATCAGATCAGTGGTGGTCTATGGTTAAAAATATCAGGGATGCCGATGAGATTGATGCTCTTGACTGGGATGAATTCAAAGGTATGTTTTTTGAGAAGTATTTTCCTAAGGCTGTTCGACTTAGGATGGAAAAGAAATTCATGGAATTGAGGCAAGAGGAAGACTCAGTAGCTGCCTATGAAGAAATGTTCACTCGATTGGCAAGGTATGCTCCAAATTTTATTCGAGACCTTGATAGTAAAATCAATCGTTTTTACTCAGGATTAAAGCCAAAATATCGAAGGGCATTAGCTTCTCGTGAGTTTAAATGTTATGAAAAGCTTGTTCGATGTGCTGAGAAGGTGTAAATGGAGTTTTCCGATGACCAAGTGTTCTATAACAACCAGCAGAAGAAGAGACCGGGGTGGCAGGAGAAAGGTAAGAATTATTCAAAAAAGTCTGATGGTAAGAGAACTAAGTTTCCCGTTTGTGATAAATGTGGAAAAAGGCATGCTGTGGAATGTCTTCTGAATTCTGGAAAGTGCTACCGATGTGGTAATATGGGACATAAGGCTCGTGATTGCACTGAAAAGGATCAAGGTGAAGGTAAGAACAAATTTGATTTACAGTTAGTGAAATGTTATAAGTGCAATGAGATGGGTCACTATGCAAACGAGTGTCCGACAAAGAGCATGAGTGATGGGAAGCAGTTAGACTACAAGCAGAAAGGGGTGGCGAAATTCTTTGCAACTACTTCAGCAGATGTCGGGCCATCAAATGAAGTTGTATCAGGTACTTTGTTTGTTTTTTCAGATTATGCCAGTGTGTTGTTTGATTTGGGGTCTACACATTCTTTCATCTCTGAAACCTTTTCTAGTAAAATGGGAATACCATCTCAAGAAATGACTCCTGAACTTTTGGTAAAAACACCTAGGGGAAATGTTGAGGCAAAAAGAATATATATGAATCTTCCTATCCTTATATGTGGAAAGAACCAACTTTCAAACCTTATTGTTCTACCTCTAGTAGAGTTTGATGTTATCCTGGGTATGGATTGGCTCTCTATTTACCATGCTAAGATTGACTGTAGAGCTAAAGAAGTTTCTTTTCAGAAAGACTTTCAGTTTGTTTACAGGAATGAACCCTTACTTTTGATAACATATCAAGAGGCTGATAAACTTGTAAAATATGGAAATGAATGTTACCTTTCACACGTCGTTGAAAATAAAGGAACTGTTCAGATTAATTATGTGCCCGTGGTAAATGAGTATCCTGATGTTTTTCCTGATGAGTTTCCTGGAATAATACCAGATCGGGAAGTTAAGTTTACTGTTGACTTAGTTCCTGATGCTAAGACAATTTCAAAACCCCCTTATCGAATGACATAAATTGAACTTTTAGAGTTGAAGGAGCAATTGCAAGATTTATTAGAGAAAGGTTTCATTAGACCTAGCACATCACCATATGGAGCTCCTGTTTTATTTGTTAAAAAGAAAGATGGTTCTATGAGACTTTGCATTGATTACAGAGCCTTGAATAATATCACTATTAAGAACAAATATCATTTGCCTCATATCGATGATTTGTTTTATCAGCTCCATGGAGCTCAGTTTTTTTCAAAGATTGACTTCAGATCGGGGTACCATCAGCTGAAGGTAAAGGAGGCAGATATTCCGAAGACCGCGTTCCGTACGAGATATGGCCATTATGAATTTGTAGTAATGCCTTTTGGGCTAACCAATGCACCTACTGTATTCATGGATTTAATGAACAGAATTTTCCATGAGTTCTTGGATAAGTTTGTGGTGGTTTTCATTGATGATATTTGGGTGTTTTCTAAAAGTAAAGAGGAGCATGAAAGACATTTTAGGGTTATCTTGCAAACCTTAAAAGAAAAGAAACTGTATGGGAAATTCATCAAGTGTGAGTTTTGGTTGCAACAAATTTCTTTCCTTGGTCACATTGTTTCTAAATATGGAATAACTGTTGATCCGGAAAAAACAAAAGTTGTGGAAGAATGGCCAAGACCCACAAATGTAACCGAGATTCGTAGCTTCCTTGGTTTGGTGGGCTATTACCTAAGGTTTGTTAGAAATTTTTCACGGTTATCTAGTCCAATGACTAAGCTAACTCGTAAGGGTGTTAAGTTTATCTGGACAAAATAATTTGATGATTGTTTTCAAGAATTGAAAAGAATATTGGTGAATGCTCCAGTTTTGGCACTACCTTCCAGGAATGGTGAGTTTGTTATATACAGTGATGCTTCATTGAAAGGACTTGGTTGCATCCTAATGCAGAATGATTAGGTAATTTCTTATGCTTCACGACAGTTGAAAACTCATGAGGTAAATTACCCTACACATGATTTGGAATTAGCTGCTGTTGTTTTTGCTTTAAAAATTTGGAGGCATCATTTGTATGGAGTAAAGTGTGAAATATATACCGATCACAAAAGTTTAAAGTATATATTCACTCAGAAAGAGTTAAACATGAGACAGAAGAGATGGCTATAATTAATCAAGGATTATGATTGTACAATTCATTACCATCCAGGAAAAGAAAATAAAGTGGCTGATGCTTTGAGTCGAAAAAGTAATACTTCATTAGCAATGTTGTGTTTGGAACGTGATCCTTTGGTCAAGGATTTGATGAACTTTGGCATAGAAGTTGTTGGTGCAAGAAGTCCTTCTGTTTTGTTTCAGGTATCAGTGAGATATTCTCTATCAGATAGAATCAAGCAAGCACAGAAGAAAGACAGTGAGTTGCAGAAAAAGGTAGAGCTGGTTCAGAAAGGTAAGTTGCCTGAATTTAACATTGATAATGATTGTGTTTTGAGATTTGGGAAGAGATTGTGTGTGCCTTGTGATTCACTGTTGAAGAGAGATTTGTTATTTGAAGCTCATAGTTCTCCGTTTTCAGTTCATCCGGGCAGTACTAAGATGTATAGAGATTTGCGGCAGTATTACTGGTGGGATGGAATGAAAAGAGACATTGTTGATTTTACTGTAATGTGTTTGAAATGTCAACAGGTTAAAGCAGAGCGGCAGTTACCGAAAGGGATGCTTCAGCCTTTACCAGTGCCAGAGTGGAAATGGGAGAATATATCCATGGACTTTGTTGTTGGATTACCGAAGATATCTCGAGGTAATAATGCAATCTGGGTTATTGTTGATCGCTTGAACAAATCTGCTCCTTTCCTTACTATACGAGATACTTTCTCTCTTGATCAACTTTCCCGTTTGTATCTTAAAGAAATAGTTAGGTTACATGGAGTTCCTCTCTCCATTGTATCGGATCGTGATCCCAGGTTTACTTCTAACTTTTGGAAAGGCCTTCAGAAGTCGTTGGGTACTGAATTAAATTTTAGTACAGCTTTTCATCCTCAATCAGATGGGCAGTCAGAACGAACAATTCAGACATTGGAGGATATGCTACGATCACGTTCTATGGATTATCAGGGAAGTTGGGACCAACATCCATCTTTGGTTGAGTTTTCTTATAATAACAGCTTTCATTCCAGTATACAGATGGCACCATTTCAGGCATTATATGGGAAGCGGTGTTGAACTCCAGCTTTCTGGGATGAAGTGGGTGAAAGGAAGTAGATGGGACCAGAATTGGTAGAAGAGATGGCAGAAAATGTTCGGCTGATTTAGAAACACATGAGAACATCTCAGAGTAGGCAGAAGAGTTATGCGGATAACCGGAGGAAGGATCTATCTTTCGAGGTAGGTGATCATGTTTTTCTCAAGGTTTCTCCTTGGAAAAGTGTGATGTGATTTGGTAAGAAAGGAAAGCTGAGTCCAAGGTTTATTAGACCATATGAAATTCTGGAAAGAGTTGGATCAGTTGCATACCGGGTGGCTTTACCTCCGAGTTTATCTCAGGTACACAATGTTTTTCATGTTTCAATGTTGAAGAAGTATATGCCAGATCCATCTCATGTTTTGAGTCCAGAGGTAGTTCAGCTGGAAGAGAACCTATCTTATGAGGAACAACCGGTCCAGATTCTTGACCACAGGGAGCAAGTGTTACGGAATAAGGTGATTCACCAGGTAAAGGTTTTGTGAAAAAACCACATGATTGAAGAGGCAACATGGGAATCTGAAAATGCAATGAGGGATAAGTACCCCCATTTATTCGATAAGTAAATAAATTGCAGGGACACAATTTTCTAAAGGGGGGAAGGATGTAACATCCCAAATAAGTAATGAATAATAGATATTTTTATCTATGTCTATTAATGATTAAGATAGTGTTATAGATGCTTAAAATGAAAATAAATACAATCTTATGCATGGAATACACTAATATTCTTAAAAGATTGTTTTACTGCCTTTTGATGGAAAACCATTTTTGAATCTATATTTTGACAATTTTATAAACTATTTTTGTCAAAATAAACTTATTATTTATGATTGGGACATCAAAATTTATTTTGTGTGAATTTTTGGTATTTTTCTGACAATGTTCATTTTCTAATGAATAGTAAAAAATACTACATTTTACATCAAAACTGCTTTTTAATCTAATTTATTTATATGATTAGATTATCTTTTGAATTGGTATTAATGTGTAATATGAATATATTTTTACCATTTTATCCAATGGTGGTCATTGGAATCAATTTCACTTCGAAATTAGACTTAAACTGGTGTCAATCTTTTGATACTTATTGTTTTGTAAAAACACGCTATTTGCTCTGGCAGCGGGAATTAATTATTAAATTAATTAATTTGACTTATATGTATTGAATTTTGTAAAATAGACTTCATTTTTTAATTCGGAATATCAAATATAGCTTAGGGTGAATTTTTGGTAATTTTCTGAAAAACTTCCATTTTTGATGAATAGTGAAACCACTAAGTGGTAGTTAAAGAAACTAATTTTTCGTTTAAATGAAACTTTTCCACTTTTGTGTTATGAATTTCAAAAATCCGACATTCATGGTTTTCATTAAGAAGTAAAATGTGGTTCAATGGGATTAAAATAATTTTTTGGTGAATAGTAACTTATTAAGTTTTTAATCACGATTAGTGGTAATTAGGGTAGTTTAAGGTATAAATAATGCTTTAATAATATGAAATGACCTAGACACATGTCTCAAACTTATTGGTTTTGTCATGGCCGACCAAGACAAGCCATGAGTCAACTTGGGGACCCCATGGATCCACTTTTGTTGTGAAATGACAAAAATAACTTTTTATTTAATATAAAAGTAAAAATGACACAAACATAATATGTTTTACGAAAACAATTTTTACATGGGCTTATAAAGATCAGAGTTTTGATTATAAATAGTCATTGGAAAGATAACAATATTTCCTATATCATAGTATTTTTTTAATAATTTTTAGACATTAAATAAACTAAATTATTTATGACATAATAATGATGCAGTGATGACATCATTATTTGACGATTTGAATAAAATGGAAAGATAATGTAAAATCTATGAACTACACATGTCCAAAACCAATTGGATGAGTGTATGTCGAACCCTTATCACCGTATCCACGAATTATATCAATGTGAGACCTTTTAAAACCGAAACACATTTTCAAATAATGTAATATTTCTTTACTTTCCAAAAGTGCCCCTCCTCTCCTCTTATAAAAGGCCCCCACCTCTACCTCATTTCACACACTACTCAAGCCTTTGGCTCGGCCAAACCCTACCCATTTACTCTCTCCACATCCCTCTACTCATCCTAGAGGATTCCCTTTGGGCAGAATCCTTTCAAAGGAAGCCTTTAGGCTCAAATCAAAAGGAGTTACACTTTTGAAGTTAATTCATTCTCTCATGTTCATTTGTTTTATTTTGCTTCTCCACCCCCCTAAACTCTTTTTATTTACATCTTTTGTAACAACACCAGTATCATAAATATACTAGGATGTTGTGATAAGATTTATTTGATCTACACTCTCACAAAACTACATCAAATGGTTAATGAACATACGGTTTCCGTGGATGGCGAAATTCTGCCTCCCGAAACGATGATTGTTCAATACTCATTTAACACCTTCAAAGGTGGCCATTATGATGCCACTATTTTTATATATGATATATTATATGTTTATGTTTTCCTTAAGCTTCTGTTTTTTTTTCATTTTGGGCATACCTTTATGGTTTCCATTATGAGTAAACACGATATCTTCATTTTAGGAAGTGCGGACTACCGCCCCCTAAAAGTGATTTTATTCGTTAATACCATATGTGGGATGTGTAAAGGATAAAGTTAATGATATTATATATGTTATTATACTGGAATTATAATATACTCTTATATAATTATGATTCCATTCCAAAAAAAAATACGAAATAGAAATGGAAGTAGCGTTCATGCGTACGTACGGCTTACCGTCTCCATGAACGATGCATTTCATTTCTTACCTCTAAATGTGATGTACTATTATAAATACATGTATATGCTGAATATATATGATGTATATGTTATCCAAATCATTAATATCATTCTGGATATAACGAAACTTTGACCAAATTAACAACATGTAAGTGTAAGAAGTCTATTTTTGACTTAAGAACCAAATACCGACAAAATGAACATTATTAACTTAAATGATTACATGATGTGCATAACAAGGTATAAAAGGAATAGTGAACTTGAAAAAGGTTCTTAAGCAAGTAGAGATTAACTCAAGTTTATTATTCAGGAGATTAAAGAACGGTCGGGTCAAGTCAGATACGATGTATGGGACTTCGTCTCAATCTCATTTCTTTGAGGCATATTTTATTTTATACACAACTTTCTTTTATACGGTGTATAAACCCCTTTGACTTTTACATTTATTCAAAAGGAATCTTTTTTATACGAAGCGTTTACTAAACGACAAAATGGAATGTTTTTGTCGTACGTATGCGGCGACAACGACTTCTCCGCCGTCGTGACCGTTATTTGAGTTTCGGCTTCCTCTACAAGCCTTACCTTTTTTTTAAAAGAAAAATAAATACCATGTTTTACCTTTCTTTTATTTTGGTATGGAAAATGGTTTTCACAATGTTTTTGTGTTGTATTGATATCTTGTGATTGAGATGTGGAAATGTTATGTTTCCTTTATGCATGTTTTATGTGATACGATTATGTTATGGTTCTTGGGCATTATTATGAAGACGGGTGGTTCCGTGATAAACTAAGGGCGGGTGAGCCCGATATAGCTCTGCAATGCATTGGGTAACGCGAAGGAGTGAAAAATTAAGGTTTCTCTGAAGAGATTTTAGGGAATATACTGTGATGGGTATTCCAAACGTAACCAAGAGGGTTACTCCCTACGTAAGAATGTTATGAATTCCTCAAGTTACCTTTATGTCCTATGATTTCTATGATTTATTCATGATTTTATGAGGTATGTTAAAGTGCCTATGTTTTATGGGTAAAGTATGATTTCATTCTTATGTATATATGTACCCATGTTTCTTTTCCATGTTTTTATAACCCATACTGATCTTTTTATGCTCATCCCAAGTTTTATTGAAATGTTTTTCACAGGTCAAGGGAAAGGTACATGATATGATGATAGCGTCAAGGAAGTGTCAAGAAATAATCCATGTTTTATTTTAAATGTGTTTCCATTGATGAGAATGAAGAATACTATCTTTATGTAACCACTTTGTTTATATGTGGAATGTAATGCAAGTTTTATGATCTAATTCTCTAAAACTCTAAACCCGAAAAGATCCTCAATGTGTAATATTGTAATAACTCAAGATTAAGTAAGGTTTAAGGCTGGGGCCTTATATATATTATGACTGACCTGTATGGATAGTGTAAGGGATATGTGTGTGGCCTTTGGAGACTATGTGGTTTCAGTTTTTCTTTTTAGAATTTAATGGTAAACTAATGAATGTATCTAGTATTTCCAAGGATACTAAACTAATTAGTCTTTCGAGACGCGATCTTTTTTGATCATGCCAATGTTATGTAATAATGCACAGACTCTTGGTAAACAGGGTCAATGGATTACATTATATATCCTAAGGTCAGGAGGAATGGTTTTAATTAGGGATACTAAATGGAAATAACATTACAGTAATCATTTACTATCTTTCACTAATAAAGAATAATATATACTAATTACCCAAGGACAGTACTCAATCATAGTTTTAAGGCATATACTTTGGTAATGTGATGAATATTCATCTCAAATGAAGTAATATCCCTGTGTTTGAAGAATGGGTATCCATAGGTGGTATCAAAGGATTATATTATTTATCTAATGAAAACTATGACGATAAAACATTAGTGATACCCAAAGGGATATTTCTAAGAAGAAATATAGTGATGTGTCTAAAGATAAGTCTAAGCACGAGTCAATTTTTAAGAAAATTTCATAACATTTTGGTGAATTATTGAGTGGGTATATTACACAATATAATTTATCTATATATATAAAACAAGGGGATGTGGATATGGAATAGATGTATATAGGTGATACAACCCAAAAAATACCATATGAAGATAGTCTCTATTGGGAAGTGGTGCATGACAACAGGGCGTCTGGCACACCTAGTTTTACATTCCTAGGGGATACTATTCATAAATTCACAAAATATTTATGAACCATCATTATGTACATATGTGTATGATGACTTATAATGACCTAAATCAAGCCTATGCATCAATTATTGAAAAGAAGGTGGCATTACCTTGACACCATAAACATTACACTTCCTGATTATGTGTTTTTACAATTTGATTAGGGTTTCCCATGACATGATTAAAGTGTTTTTTCAATTAATTGATCCTACAGAAATTATGTAAATGATGGATATAATGGATAATATGATTATTGTCCTTATATTGAACTAAATAACAAGTGAATTGAAAAGAAAATTAATTTCAATATGATGAAACAAATATCTCAAACTACGAATGAAGTTAAACATCCAAATGAGAAATGAAGGAAATAAAGTTTTGTTGAGACTTTAATGATGAAACGTAAAATTTATTTTAGTGGTTACAATGATCCCCTAGTTGTTGAAAAATGGATCAGTACCACTGAAATGAAATTTTCCTTTCTTCAGTTCTTGGATCATGAATAAGTGATTTTTGAAGCTTACATTTTGGAATATTAATAGGATCGATGGTGGAAAATTATTAAGAACATGAGTAAATAAAATGGAATCAAATATATAAAATGGGAATATTTTAACATTATATTTTTCAGTATGTACATCCCATGTATTTTATGAAAAATTATAGAGATGGAATAACATGGGATAAAGAAAAAGGATGATGAACCTATTGGTGTAATTAATTTAAATTTATAATTAATTTAATGTACTCTTCTAGTTTGTTCATTGACCTTGAATGAAAAATCACTAAATTCATTTCTGGTATGAATCAAGGTCTTTTAAAGGCCTTACTTATAATGTACATTAGTATTAATTAATAATTAATAACATCTTCAATATAGGTATAAATGGAAATTTTATATTTCTATCATTCCACTTGTTTCAATATTAATTAAATGATTGAGTCTCATGAAATCTCAAATGGTTGAATGAAATTCCATATATCTGTGTTCTAGAAGTGTGGAAAAAAGAATCATGGGAATATCTATAGTGGAACTTGGTAGTTCAGTAAATGTGGAAATTAAAAGTCATCAAATCCATGAAATCCAAAATATGATTAATTTGATGGTTAATTAAACGGTGGAGAAGTTAAATCATACTATTTGACCAACTACACAAAAGTGTTTCAACTTTAAGGATTTTGATAATTACCTTAATAAATTCCCCAATCCAAGAGATAATGTTAACTATAAGCCTCAAACACTAATAAGGAAAATAAAAAAGGTATATCTTATGCAATCAAAATTGAAATAGTGAATTCTGGTAATAATTTTACACTTATTCTCCACACAAAACAATGGAATTACATGTTATATTTTAAAAGAATAAGGCCTATGAAAATATTAATAGTCATACTTTAATGATAATTTATATGATTATCTCCCACTTCATAGTTTCCAAAATAAATAAAAAATAATATTATATCAACAAAAGGAAGGACACTTGCTTCCAATAAAAATTTATTGGGTATAAGATGATATATTATTTAATTAAAATAGGGTGAATTATATTATGGAAGGGTATTATGGTTAACCATTTGTGGAATGGTTTTAGTTAAACATTTTATATTGTTTTTTATATTAACAAATGATTTTTTTAATATTTGATAACTTGTAATAACCAATGTTCATTAATAATAACAATGTATATATGGAATGACTTGTGGATCAATCTATTGATCTTAGGTTTTATTATTTATTTAGGCATAACAGATTCACCATTATTTTTGGAGTAAGTGATAAAGTGTAAATTGGTCAACGAATAATCCAAGGGTGAGATAGTTCATATGAAATTGATTGAAATTAAGTAATAATAGCTCTGTTTAAAAATTCTTCAACATTACGAAAAGGTTCTTAAAATAATTATTCCCATGTTATAATCATTTTTGATGATATCAGGGAGTTATTTCAAGCCTATTTGGTTTCTAGATTTGTGATCATTAAAAATATTTGGAACATGTTTTATATCACTCTATATACATATTTTGGTGTTGTTCTATCTTTCATGTGGTTTTTTTACATCTAAACTATGTTCAAATTTGTGGAAACCTTGTAATTTGTTACTGTGTGGTATGGTTATGTTTCCAACCATAATTGTTTTTAAAGATGTTTTTTTATTAATTTTAATGATGTGGATTTAAATGAAGGGATTATTAATGTATTAATACATTTATTTACTAGATTAATGGCATGGGAGAAATTAAATTTAAAGATGTTATAATTTAATACCTTTATATTTTGTTTAATATATATTTTTTGAACTAATTTAATTTTTTTGATATTTTGGATTTCATGAGACATTGAATATAAGTTGTGTTATTATAAATCTATTAGAATGGAATTAATTACATAAAATACCACATTATTATTTTAATACAAGGAACACCATTTTAATCATTCATTAAATGAAGCACCATGATAATATTGTGGTCAATTAAACACTCTCTTAGACTAATATACATTTCACAGTAAGAGTAGATTGATTTAAAAAACCAATATATTTACATGAAACATGACATAATGATTAAAATTTATTATGTAATATGATTATTTTATCCATTCAAATGTAATAATATCTATTAAATTTATTAATTTAATTATGAAAATATGGTTTATACATGTATATATGTTTAATTAGTTGTTGACCAATGAACTAGAAATGAGAATATATCACTTTTGAAAATATAAGAAATAAATTGAAAGAATTTTTTTAAATTAAATTCAGTAATTTTCATGAACTATTTTAAATAAATGAATATATTATATGATATATTGGCTATTTAACATTCATTAGTAGTGTTTCATGGACAAGAGATAAGAATGAATATGACTTTACATGTAAATAAATTACTTTTCAAAAAATATGTTTTGTCATATTTTTTATCAAAGAATCAATTTAAAATTGATCAGTAATCATTTAAAAAATATATTTTTTAAAATAATCATCATTTTTGAAATTATAATATCAAAATTAACTTGGGGTTATTTTCTACTATTTTTTTGAGAAGTTTTATTTTTTTGATGAATAATGAAAAATACTAAATTTAAATTGAATTCTACCTTTCCATATAAATCATTCATAGAGTTAAATCATATTTAAACATGAATTTAAATATTAATTAGTTCAATAATATGTAAATAAATCAATGTTAGTAAATTTTTCTAATTTTAACAAGAAATTGTATATAAATCATTTCACGATTTTAACAATTTTCACTATAAAAATAAATTATATCATCTCATCCCTTAGATTAAATTTAAATTAATTTCTAAAAAATTTGTGATTAAAATCTTCAAAAATGGGTTTCAAATTTGTAATATGTATTATATATAATTTGTAATATGTCTAATTAATTTTTTTGGTAGTTTTTGTATTTGTAAAATCAATTAAAACTAATCACGATGATTAAAAGAAAAAAAAGCTTTCTATGTGACTAAACATTATCTTATGGGAAAAAATCTCATATAAACTTGTAAAAAAAATTTATTGAAATTTTATTACAATATACAGTATTAAATATAAATTTTTTCATTATTAGAGATAATTTATATTCTAGAGACCTTCTAATAGTGTTTAATTTTTTTTGTATTTATAGGAATGCACTCCTCGTCCATTGTAAAAGGGAATTCACTCTCCCCAATTCATAAAATCTATAATGTTATTAAGATTTAAAAATACCTATCAACACATCATTCCATATTAACTCGTATAAAAATATAAGGATCACATTGGGAAAAAATGAAACCAAATTAATCCATTAGTGAAATCCAATAGGAGTTACCCAAAGATGATGTAATGTTTATCTACATGTTTTTTTGTCTTTTTTCCTTATACATATTTTCAATTAATATAATATAATTATTATAATGAAAAAAAATTATATTAATGATAGTGGGATTTTCTTATGGTTAAAAGCTAAAACATTCCACAAATCCATCAAATTGGATGTGCAATCATCGTTCAAGTGTACGATGAACTACTACCCCACAAAATGATGTCATTCTTACTTCCATTAAAAACATTATTCATTAGAAAAAATGATGAATTGATATTTTATATCTGATATATATGATATTTTATTTTATACACAACTTTCTTTTATACGGTGTATAAACCCCTTTGACTTTTAAATTTATTCAAAAGGAATCTTTTTTATACGAAGCGTTTACTAAACGACAAAAGGGAATGTTTTTGTCGTACGTATGCGGCGACAACGACTTCTCCACTGTCGTGACCGTTATTTGAGTTTCAGCTTCCTCTACAAGCCATACCTTTTTTTAAAAGAAAAATAAATACCATGTTTTACCTTTCTTTTATTTTGGTATGGAAAATGGTTTTCACAATGTTTTTGTGTTGTATTGATATCTTGTGATTGAAATGTGGAAATGTTATGTATCCTTTATGCATGTTTTATGTGATACGATTATGTTATGGTTCTTGGGCATTATTATGAAGACGGGTGGTTCCGTGATAAACTAAGGGCGGGTGAGCCCGATATAGCTCTCCAATGCATTGGGTAACGCGAAGGAGTGAAACATTTAGGTTTCTCCGAAGAGATTTTAGGGAATATACTGTGATGGGTATTCCAAACGTAACCAAGAGGGTTACTCCCTACGTAAGAATGTTATGAATGCCTCAAGTTACCTTTATGTCCTATGATTTCTATGATTTATTCATGATTTTATGAGGTATGTTAAAGTGCCTATGTTTTATGGGTAAAGTATGATTTCATTCTTATGTATATATGTACCCATGTTTCCTTTCCATGTTTTTATAACCCATACTGATCTTTTTATGCTCATCCCAAGTTTTTTTGAAATGTTTTTCACAGGTCAAGGGAAAGGTACATGATATGATGATAGTGTCAAGGAAGTGTCAAGAAATAATCCATGTTTTATTTTAAATGTGTTTCCATTGATGGGAATGAAGAATACTATCTTTATGTAACCACTTTGTTTATATGTGGAATGTAATGCAAGTTTTATGATCTAATTATCTAAAACTCTAAGCCCGAAAAGATCCTCAATGTGTAATCTTGTAATAACTCAAGATTAAGTAAGGTTTAAGGCTGTGGCCTTATATATATTATGACTGACCTCTATGGATAGTGTAAGGGATATGTGTGTGGCCTTTGGAGACTATGTGGTTTCAGTTTTTCTTTTTAGAATTTAATGGTAAACTAATGAATGTATCTAGTATTTCCAAGGCTACTAAACTAATTAGTCTTTCGAGACGCGATCTTTTGTGATCATGCCAATGTTATGTAATAATGCACAGACTCTTGGTAAACAGGGTCGATAGATTACATTATATATCCTAAGGTCAAGAAGAATGGTTTTAATTAGGGATACTAAATGGAAAAAACATTACAGTAATCATTTACTATCTTTCACTAATAAAGAATAATATATACTAATTACCCAAGTACAATACTCTATCAAGGTTTTAAGGCATATACTTTGGTAATGTGATGAATATTCATCTCAAATGAAGTAATATTCCAGTGTTTGAAAAATGGGTATCCATAGGTGGTATCAAAGGATTATATTATTTATCTAATGGAAACTATGACGATAAAACATTAGTGATACCCAAAGGGATATTTCTAAGAAGAAATATAGTGATGTGTCTAAAGATAAGTCTAAGCACGAGTCAATTTTTAAGAAAATTTCATAAAATTTTGGTGAATTATTGAGTGGGTATATTCCACAATATAATTTATCTATATATATAAAACAAGGAGATGTGGATATGGAATAGATTTATATAGGTGATACAACCCAAAAAATACCATAAGGAGATAGTCTCTATTGGGAAGTGGTGCATGACAACAGGGCGTCTGGCACACCTAGTTTTACATTCCTAGGGGATACTATTCATAAATTCACAAAATATTTATGAACCATCATTATTTACATATGTGTATGATGACTTATAATGACCTAAATCAAGCCTATGCATCAATTATTGAAAGGAAGGTGGCATTACTTTGACACCCTAAACATTACACTTCCGGATTATGTGTTTTTACAATTTGATTAGGGTTTCCCATGACACGATTAAAGGGTTTCTTCAATTAATTAATCCTACAGAAATTATGTAAATGATGGATATAATGGATAATATGATTATTGTCCTTATAATGAACTAAATAACAAGTGAATTGAAAAGAAAATGAATTTCAATATGATGAAACAAATATCTCAAACTACGAATGAAGTTAAACATCCAAATGAGAAATGAAGGAAATACAGTTTTGTTGAAACTTTAATGATGAAACGTAAAATTTATTTTATTGGTTACAATGATCCCCTAGTCGTTGAAAAATGGATCAGTACCACTGAAATGAAATTTTCCTTTCTTCAGTTCTTGGATCATGAATAAGTGATTTTGGAAGCTTACATTTTGGAATATTAATTGGATCGATGGTGGAAAATTATTAAGAACATGAGTAAATAAAATGGAATCAAATATATAAAATGGGAATATTTTAACATTATATTTTTCAGTATGTACATCCCATGTATTTTATGAAAAATTATAGAGATGGAATAACATGGGATAAAGAAAAAGGATGATGAACCTATTGGTGTAATTAATTTAAATTTATAATTAATTTAATGTATTCTTCTAGTTTTTTCATAGACCTTGAATGAAAAATCACTAAATTCATTTCTGGTTTGAATCAAAGTCTTTTAAAGGCCTTACTTATAATGGACATTAGTATTAATTAATAATTAATAACATCTTCACTATAGGTATAAATGGAAATTTTATATTTCTAAAATTCCACTTGTTTCAATATTAATTGAATGATTGAGTCTCATGAAATCTCAAATGGTTGAATGAAATTACATATATCTGTGTTCTAGAAGTGTGAAAAAAGAATCAAGGGAATATCTATAGTGGAACTTGGTAGTTCAGTAAATGTGGAAATTAAAAGTCATCAAATCCATGAAATCCAAAATATGATTAATATGATGGTTAATTAAACGGTGGAGAAGATAAATCATACTATTTGACCAACTACACAAAAGTGTTTCAACTTTAAGGATTTTGATAATTACCTTAATAAATTCCCCAATCCAAGAGATAATGTTAACTATAAGCCTCAAACACTAATAAGGAAAATGAAAAAGGTATATCTTATGCAATCAAAATTGAAATAGTGAATTCTGGTAATAATTTTACACTTATTCTCCACACAAAAGAATGGAATTACATGTTATATTTTAAAAGAATAAGGCCTATGAAAAAATTTATAGTCATACTTTAATGATAATTTATATGATTATCTCCCACTTCATAGTTTCAAAAATAAATAAAAAATAATATTATATAAACAAAAGGAAGGAAACTTGCTTCCAATAAAAATTTATTAGGTATAAGATGATATATTATTTAATTAAAATAGGGTGAATTATATTATGGAAGGGTATTATGGTTAACCATTTGTGGAATGGTTTTAGTTAAACATTTTATATTATTTTTTATATTAACAAATGATTTTTTTAATATTTGATAACTTATAATAACCAATGTTCATTAATAATAACAATGTATATATGGAATGACTTGTGGATCAATCTATTGATCTTAAGTTTTGTTATTTATTTAGGCATAACAGATTCACCATTATTTTTGGAGTAAGTGATAATGTGTAAATTGGTCAATGAATAATCCAAAGGTGAGATAGTTCATATGAAATTGATTGAAGTTAAGTAATAATAGCTCTGTTTAAAAATTCTTCAACATTACAAAAAGGTTCTTAAAATAATTATTCCCATGTTATAATCATTTTTGATGATATCAGGGAGTTATTTCAAGCCTATTTGGTTTCTAGATTTGTGATCATTAAAAATATTGGGAACATGTTCTATATCACTCTATATACATATTTTGGTGTTGTTTTATCTTTCATGTTGTTTTTTTACATCTAAACTATGTTCAAATTTGTGGAAACCTTGTAATTTGTTACTGTGTGGTATGGTTATGTTTCCAACCATAATTGTTTTTAAAGATGTTTTTGTATTAATTTTAATGATGTGGATTTAAATGAATGGATCATTAATGTATTAATACATTTATTTACTAGATTAATTTCCTGGGAGAAATTAAATTTAAAGATGTTATAATTTAATACCTTTATATTTTGTTTAATATATATTTTTTGAACTAATTTAATTTTTTTGATATTTTGGATTTCATGAAACATTGAATATAGGTTGTGTTATTATAAATCTATTAGAATGGAATTAATTACATAAAATACCACCTTATTATTTTAATACAAGGAACACCATTTTAATCATTCATTAAATGAAGCACCATGATAATATTGTGGTCAATTAAACACTCTCTTAGACTAATATACATTTCACAGTAAGAGTAGATTGATTTAAAAAACCAATATATTTACATGAATCATGAAATAATGATTAAAAGTTATTATGTAATATGATTATTTTATCCGTTGAACTGTAATAATATCTACAAAATTTATTAATTTAATTATGAGAATATGGTTTATACATGTATATAAGTTTAATTAGTTGTTGGCCAATGAACTAGAAATGAAAATATATCACTTTTGAAAATATAAGAAATAAATTGAAAGAATTTTTTTAAATTAAATTCAGTAATTTTCATGAACTATTTTAAATAAATGAATATATTATATGATATATTGGCTATTTAACATTCATTAGTAGAGTTTCATGGACAAGAGAAAAGAATGAATCTGACTTTACATGTAAATAAATTACTTTTCAAAAAATATGTTTTGTCATATTTTTTATCAAAGAATCAATTTAAAATTGATCAGTAATCATTTAAAAAATATATTTTTTAAAATAATCATCATTTTTGAAATTATAATATCAAAATCAACTTGGGGTTATTTTCTACTATTTTTTTGAGAAGTTTTATTTTTTTGATGAATAATGAAAAATACTAAATTTAAATTGAATTCTACCTTTCCATATAAATCATTCATAGATTTAAATCATATTTAAACATGAATTGAAATATTAATTAGTTCAATAATATGTAAATAAATCAATGTTAGTAAATTTTTCTAATTTTAACAAGAAATTGTATATAAATCATTTCACGATTTTAACAATTTTCACTATAAAAATAAATTATATCATCTCATCCCTTAGATTAAATTTAAATTAATTTCTAAAACATTTGTGATTAAAATCTTCAAAAATGGGTTTCAAATTTGTAATATGTATTATATATAATTTATAATATGTCTAATTAATTTTTTTGGTAGTTTTTGTATTTGTGAAATCAATTAAAACTAATCACGATGATTAAAAGAAAAACAAGCTTACTATGTGAGTAAACATTATCTTATGGGAAAACTTCTCATATAAACTTGTAAAAAACAAATTTTATTGAAATTTTATTACAATATACAGTATTAAATATAAATTTTTTCATTATTAGAGATAATTTATATTCTAGAGACCTTCTAATAGTGTTTAATTTTTTTTGTATTTATAGGAATGCACTCCTCGTCCATTGTAAAAGGGAATTCACTCTCCCCAATTCATAAAATCTATAATGTTATTAAGATTTAAAAATACCTATCAACACATTATTCCATATTAACTCGTATAAAAATATAAGCATCACATTGGGAAAAAATGAAACCAAATTAATCCATTAGTGAAATCCAATAGGAGTTACCCAAAGATGATGTAATGTTTATCTACATGTTTTTTTGTCTTTTTTCCTTATACATATTTTCAATTAATATAATATAATTATTATAAGGAAAAAAAATTATATTAATGATAGTGGGATTTTCTTATAGTTAAAAGCTAAAACATTCCACAAATCCATCAAATTGGATGTGCAATCATCGTTCAAGTGTACGATGAACTACTACCCCACAAAATGATGTCATTCTTACTTCCATTAAAAACATTATTCATTAGAAAAAAATGATGAATTGATATTTTATATCTGATATATATGATATTTTATTTTATACACAACTTTCTTTTATACGGTGTATAAACCCCTTTGACTTTTACATTTATTCAAAAGGAATCTTTTTTATACGAAGCGTTTACTAAACGACAAAAGGGAATGTTTTTGTCGTACGTATGCGGCGACAACGACTTCTCCGCTGTCGTGACCGTTATTTGAGTTTCGGCTTCCTCTACAAGCCATACCTTTTTTTAAAAGAAAAATAAATACCATGTTTTACCTTTCTTTTATTTTGGTATGGAAAATGGTTTTCACAATGTTTTTGTGTTGTATTGATATCTTGTGATTGAAATGTGGAAATGTTATGTATCCTTTATGCATGTTTTATGTGATACGATT
This sequence comes from Viscum album, assembly GCA_963277665.1. Taxonomy (NCBI): domain Eukaryota; kingdom Viridiplantae; phylum Streptophyta; class Magnoliopsida; order Santalales; family Viscaceae; genus Viscum; species Viscum album. The sequence goes on from OY728133.1 coordinate 1,976,759,043, forward strand.
ATGTTATGGTTCTTGGGCATTATTATAAAGACGGGTGGTTCCGTGATAAACTAAGGGCGGGTGAGCCCGATATAGCTCTCCAATGCATTGGGTAACGCGAAGGAGTGAAACATTAAGGTTTCTCCGAAGAGATTTTAGGGAATATACTGTGATGGGTATTCCAAACGTAACCAAGAGGGTTACTCCCTACGTAAGAATGTTATGAATGCCTCAAGTTACCTTTATGTCCTATGATTTCTATGATTTATTCATGATTTTATGAGGTATGTTAAAGTGCCTATGTTTTATGGGTAAAGTATGATTTCATTCTTATGTATATATGTACCCATGTTTCCTTTCCATGTTTTTATAACCCATACTGATCTTTTTATGCTCATCCCAAGTTTTTTTGAAATGTTTTTCACAGGTCAAGGGAAAGGTACATGATATGATGATAGTGTCAAGGAAGTGTCAAGAAATAATCCATGTTTTATTTTAAATGTGTTTCCATTGATGGGAATGAAGAATACTATCTTTATGTAACCACTTTGTTTATATGTGGAATGTAATGCAAGTTTTATGATCTAATTCTCTAAAACTCTAAGCCCGAAAAGATCCTCAATGTGTAATCTTGTAATAACTCAAGATTAAGTAAGGTTTAAGGCTGTGGCCTTATATATATTATGACTGACCTCTATGGATAGTGTAAGGGATATGTGTGTGGCCTTTAAAGACTATGTGGTTTCAGTTTTTCTTTTTAGAATTTAATGGTAAACTAATGAATGTATCTAGTATTTCCAAGGCTACTAAACTAATTAGTCTTTCGAGACGCGATCTTTTGTGATCATGCCAATGTTATGTAATAATGCACAGACTCTTGGTAAACAGGGTCGATAGATTACATTATATATCCTAAGGTCAAGAAGAATGGTTTTAATTAGGGATACTGAATGGAAAAAACATTACAGTAATCATTTACTATATTTCACTAATAAAGAATAATATATACTAATTACCCAAGTACAATACTCTATCAAGGTTTTAAGGCATATACTTTGGTAATGTGATGAATATTCATCTCAAATGAAGTAATATTCCAGTGTTTGAAAAATGGGTATCCATAGGTGGTATCAAAGGATTATATTATTTATCTAATGGAAACTATGACGATAAAACATTAGTGATACCCAAAGGGATATTTCTAAGAAGAAATATAGTGATGTGTCTAAAGATAAGTCTAAGCACGAGTCAATTTTTATGAAAATTTCATAAAATATTGGTGAATTATTGAGTGGGTATATTCCACAATATAATTTATCTATATATATAAAACAAGGAGATGTGGATATGGAATAGATGTATATAGGTGATACAACCCAAAAAATACCATATGGAGATAGTCTCTATTGGGAAGTGGTGCATGACAACAGGGCGTCTGGCACACCTAGTTTTACATTCCTAGGGGATACTATTCATAAATTCACAAAATATTTATGAACCATCATTATTTACATATGTGTATGATGACTTATAATGACCTAAATCAAGCCTATGCATCAATTATTGAAAGGAAGGTGGCATTACTATGACACCCTAAACATTACACTTCCGGATTATGTGTTTTTACAATTTGATTAGGGTTTCCCATGACACGATTAAAGGGTTTCTTCAATTAATTAATCCTACAGAAATTATGTAAATGATGGATATAATGGATAATATGATTATTGTCCTTATAATGAACTAAATAACAAGTGAATTGAAAAGAAAATTAATTTCAATATGATGAAACAAATATCTCAAACTACGAATGAAGTTAAACATCCAAATGAGAAATGAAGGAAATAAAGTTTTGTTGAAACTTTAATGATGAAACGTAAAATTTATTTTAGTGGTTACAATGATCCCCTAGTTGTTGAAAAATGGATCAGTACCACTGAAATGAAATTTTCCTTTCTTCAGTTCTTGGATCATGAATAAGTGATTTTGGAAGCTTACATTTTGGAATATTAATTGGATCGATGGTGGAAAATTATTAAGAACATGAGTAAATAAAATGGAATCAAATATATAAAATGGGAATATTTTAACATTATATTTTTCAGTATGTACATCCCATGTATTTTATGAAAAATTATAGAGATGGAATAACATGGGATAAAGAAAAAGGATGATGAACCTATTGGTGTAATTAATTTAAATTTATAATTAATTTAATGTATTCTTCTAGTTTTTTCATAGACCTTGAATGAAAAATCACTAAATTCATTTCTGGTTTAAATCAAAGTCTTTTAAAGGCCTTACTTATAATGGACATTAATATTAATTAATAATTAATAACATCTTCACTATAGGTATAAATGGAAATTTTATATTTCTAAAATTACACTTGTTTCAATATTAATTGAATGATTGAGTCTCATGAAATCTCAAATGGTTGAATGAAATTCCATATATCTGTGTTCTAGAAGTGTGAAAAAAGAATCAAGGGAATATCTATAGTGGAACTTGGTAGTTCAGTAAATGTGGAAATTAAAAGTCATCAAATCCATGAAATCCAAAATATGATTAATATGATGGTTAATTAAATGGTGGAGAAGATAAATCATACTATTTGACCAACTACACAAAAGTGTTTCAACTTTAAGGATTTTGATAATTACCTTAATAAATTCCCCAATCCAAGAGATAATGTTAACTATAAGCCTCAAACACTAATAAGGAAAATGAAAAAGGTATATCTTATGCAATCAAAATTGAAATAGTGAATTCTGGTAATAATTTTACACTTATTCTCCACACAAAAGAATGGAATTACATGTTATATTTTAAAAGAATAAGGCCTATGAAAAAATTTATAGTCATACTTTAATGATAATTTATATGATTATCTCCCACTTCATAGTTTCAAAAATAAATAAAAAATAATATTATATAAACAAAAGGAAGGAAACTTGCTTCCAATAAAAATTTATTAGGTATAAGATGATATATTATTTAATTAAAATAGGGTGAATTATATTATGGAAGGGTATTATGGTTAACCATTTGTGGAATGGTTTTAGTTAAACATTTTATATTATTTTTTATATTAACAAATGATTTTTTTAATATTTGATAACTTATAATAACCAATGTTCATTAATAATAACAATGTATATATGGAATGACTTGTGGATCAATCTATTGATCTTAAGTTTTGTTATTTATTTAGGCATAACAGATTCACCGTTATTTTTGGAGTAAGTGATAAAGTGTAAATTGGTCAACGAATAATCCAAAGGTGAGATAGTTTATATGAAATTGATTGAAGTTAAGTAATAATAGCTCTGTTTAAAAATTCTTCAACATTACAAAAAGGTTCTTAAAATAATTATTCCCATGTTAAAATCATTTTTGATGATATCAGGGAGTTATTTCAAGCCTATTTGGTTTCTAGATTTGTGATCATTAAAAATATTGGGAACATGTTCTATATCACTCTATATACATATTTTGGTGTTGTTTTATCTTTCATGTTGTTTTTTTACATCTAAACTATGTTCAAATTTGTGGAAACCTTGTAATTTGTTACTGTGTGGTATGGTTATGTTTCCAACCATAATTGTTTTTAAAGATGTTTTTGTATTAATTTTAATGATGTGGATTTAAATGAAGGGATCATTAATGTATTAATACATTTATTTACTAGATTAATTGCCTGGGAGAAATTAAATTTAAAGATGTTATAATTTAATACCTTTATATTTTGTTTAATATATATTTTTTGAACTAATTTAATTTTTTTGATATTTTGGATTTCATGAAACATTGAATATAGGTTGTGTTATTATAAATCTATTAGAATGGAATTAATTACATAAAATACCACCTTATTATTTTAATACAAGGAACACCATTTTAATCATTCATTAAATGAAGCACCATGATAATATTGTGGTCAATTAAACACTCTCTTAGACTAATATACATTTCACAGTAAGAGTAGATTGATTTAAAAAACCAATATATTTACATGAATCATGAAATAATGATTAAAAGTTATTATGTAATATGATTATTTTATCCGTTAAATTGTAATAATATCTACAAAATTTATTAATTTAATTATGAGAATATGGTTTATACATGTATATAAGTTTAATTAGTTGTTGGCCAATGAACTAGAAATGAAAATATATCACTTTTGAAAATATAAGAAATAAATTGAAAGAATTTTTTTAAATTAAATTCAGTAATTTTCATGAACTATTTTAAATAAATGAATATATTATATGATATATTGGCTATTTAACATTCATTAGTAGAGTTTCATGGACAAGAGAAAAGAATGAATCTGACTTTACATGTAAATAAATTACTTTTCAAAAAATATGTTTTGTCATATTTTTTATCAAAGAATCAATTTAAAATTGATCAGTAATCATTTAAAAAATATATTTTTTAAAATAATCATCATTTTTGAAATTATAATATCAAAATCAACTTGGGGTTATTTTCTACTATTTTTTTGAGAAGTTTTATTTTTTTGATGAATAATGAAAAATACTAAATTTAAATTGAATTCTACCTTTCCATATAAATCATTCATAGATTTAAATCATATTTAAACATGAATTTAAATATTAATTAGTTCAATAATATGTAAATAAATCAATGTTAGTAAAGTTTTCTAATTTTAACAAGAAATTGTATATAAATCATTTCACGATTTTAACAATTTTCACTATAAAAATAAATTATATCATCTCATCCCTTAGATTAAATTTAAATTAATTTCTAAAACATTTGTGATTAAAATCTTCAAAAATGGGTTTCAAATTTGTAATATGTATTATATATAATTTATAATATGTCTAATTAATTTTTTTGGTAGTTTTTGTATTTGTGAAATCAATTAAAACTAATCACGATGATTAAAAGAAAAACAAGCTTACTATGTGAGTAAACATTATCTTATGGGAAAACTTCTCATATAAACTTGTAAAAAACAAATTTTATTGAAATTTTATTACAATATACAGTATTAAATATAAATTTTTTCATTATTAGAGATAATTTATATTCTAGAGACCTTCTAATAGTGTTTAATTTTTTTTGTATTTATAAGAATGCACTCCTCGTCCATTGTAAAAGGGAATTCACTCTCCCCAATTCATAAAATCTATAATGTTATTTAGATTTAAAAATACCTATCAATACATCATTCCATATTAACTCGTATAAAAATATAGGCATCACATTGGAAAAAAATGAAACCAAATTAATCCATTAGTGAAATCCAATAGGAGTTACCCAAAGATGATGTAATGTTTATCTACATGTATTTTTTTCTTTTTTCCTTATACATATTTTCAATTAATATAATATAATTATTATAAGGAAAAAAATTATATTAATGATAGTGGGATTTTCTTATGGTTAAAAGCTAAAACATTCCACAAATCCATCAAATTGGATGTGCAATCATCGTTAAAGTGTACGACGAACTACTACCCCACAAAATGATGTCATTCTTACTTCCATTAAAAACATTATTCATTAGAATAAAATGATGAATTGATATTTTATGTCTGATATATATGATATTTTTTAATTAATTTATTATTATTTAATTACTCTATAATATATAATATCGTGATTTGTATTTTTTGAGAAAAAGATTACATAATTCGCATCTTTGGAAGATTACAGCCTCACGAAATGATGTGATTCATTCTATATTTACATGGATTGAGTTATACATGAAAAAATATACCTATTTTATATATAAAACATAATAATTATTTTGTATATATATCATTTACTTTTTTCATTCAAAAATACAATTAAATGGAAACATCGTTCATATATACTTACAACCTACCATCTTCAGGAGTGAAATATTTAATTTAATATTTCTATATTTTATAGTTTATTTTATATAAATATATATTGAATTTATATGATATTTATATCATGTATTAAATTATTTTAATTTTCAAATAATGACCAATGATTGAGGACCAAAAGTAAGAAGTCAAAATATATATGAAAAACAAAAGTAGATATTTCCTAAAATGTAAAATTAATATGGAATTGTGAATAAATTGGTAATATAATGTATTAATTAACAAAATGCATGTTATGATTTTTATTAGGATGTTTCTTTTATAGATATATAATAATCATGGATTTATTATATAGTAAGATTGACTATGTATAATTAGAGTTGAGACTTAATGTATGTTGATTTCTATTATCCCTTTTGTTTCCATGAGTCATATTCCACCTTCAGCACATGATTATTTTATATGGTTTATAAACTTACCAATAATTTATTTTATTATATTTATAATACAATTTATTTTTATTTATGATTCCATTTTCTATATCCCTTTAACAAGGTTTAAGGTTCTAATTTTACCTAGTAGTTAAGAGATTTTAGACTCAATTTTCATTCATTAAGATATATGGTAGGCTATGAAACAATATTCTTTATGAAGTAATATATTCATCTAATTCTACATGATATATAATTTATTGATTAATCTTTATTATATTTTATGTTTTATTTATGTTATAACTTCACAGTAATTAGGATTCAATGTCACCATGAATTAATAGTTTTTTGTTACAATCTCATTGTCTATCGTGATTATTTATGACCAAGTCTCCAATGTCCAAATATCATGAACCAATTCCAAATAATTATCCTGAATTTTATTCTCCTTTAGTTATTCATGATATATTCAAATAATATTTCCATTTTTTCACTCATTCTACTGCATGACCTAGTTCATTTTAAATTTTCATCACATAAATTTTCGATTTTTGATAAAGACCCTCGTATTTTAGTTGGAAATTAAATTGTAGATGATTCATGGGATTCCAATTTTTTATGCCTTTTTTGTTGGATTTTGATAGAGGTAACTATATTTTTATTTTTAATAAATAACCATTGTATGGATTCTTATAAGAATTAAAACATGAATATGAAATCATTAAATTAATGCATACATAGATAAAAAAGAAAAAGTATTAAATACAAATAAAATGAGATAAAAAACTAATTCCCTATGCCGCATGAACAAATTAATATTCCACTATTTCAATTCTATTATATTTATGCTATTTGTTTAATCTTTATGAATAAATGATCTACAGAACAAACCTATAAGGATTACTAAAATATATTTAAATCTTATAATTATATGAAATTACCATCAAATTATAATAGTAACTAAAAATTCATGACCCAGTTATTTTATTGAATTTTCATTCCCATCCATAAAAGAAAATAACAATGTCAAAAAACATCAATGGAACTACAAAAATTAATGAAATAATCATATAATGATGGTTAAAAATATGGTATTAAATTTTCCTCATATAACTTGATACTTTCCTCACTAAAATGATGTGAGTTTAATTGATGATTAAAATATATTTCAATTTATAATGTAGAGGAAAATTCATTCTCAATGTACCACATGATTTCTCAAACACAGTTTAAGGAAACTAAATCATAACATATATAATTATTAAATCATTTTACATGGATATTGATTGCATCTCAAAAGTAAATCATACCCAAGATACAATTGGTAAAGTATCATTGGTGATTATATACAATGAAAATTGATTTTAAACCATTCATCAAAATCAAGAAAATAATTATTGAGACATGATACCCTTCTCAACATGTAATACAAAAGATGATTATTCAAAACATAGGGATTGGAAGCATAATAATTGGTGATCTCATATTTCAATTAATTGAATCATTAGTGATTATAATAAATGATTATAAATGAGAATAAGATAAGAATTTGGGTATGATGACATAATTAATGTTAAAAATCATAGCATAATATAATTAGACCTTATAAAAAATAGATTTTAAGTCATTAATCCTTAGTTAAAAAATTTTCACAATAGAAGAAATGTCTTATAAGAGTATAGAATCACGATTCAATAATCATTATATTGGAATAAATTATGAATAATATTTTCCATATATAAAAGCTAATAAAATAATCTCTTTGGAAAAGAATAATTACTAATAGAACATTCACCTAGTGTAAAATGTCCCAAAATTGATTGATTTTACTAACAAATCATTTAAATGAATGATTATTAGACATAAAAAATTATCATATATATTGGAGGAATTTATATTTCCAAATTCATGTTTTACATAGTGTACAACTATCCCTAGAGTTTGGGATCCCTCCCACTTCCTAGTCCTATCAGGAGATATAAAAAACCTAATAATTGGAGGGATATATAATTTTGGCCACACCAAACAAATAATGAAAAAAATACATATGTGCTCTATAAAAAACATTAAAAATTCATAATTATATTATAAAATAATTAATACCTACGAATAAAATACGTTTCCTAAATTTCCCTTAAATTATTATCATAAACCATCGAGAGAAAGAAGTTGGTTGGTATCATTAAGAAATTTTGATAATTGAGTGTAAAAATCATTAAATAATAATAATATATATGAATGAACAAATTATAAGATCATTATAACCAATCTGTGAAAAAGTAGAAGAAATATATATTACATTTTTATAAGATTTTTTTAAAAAGGCTAATTTTTATAAAATAACAAGGATTAAAATTACTTTTAAAAAAACATATATTCACGATGTGGAATCCTTATAATGAAAACCCAATATAATGGTAATAAAATTTGTTCACTAGGAAAGTGTTAAAAAATATTTTTTAAAAAAATAATTCAAAAAAATTCAAAGGTCGTGACATATTCCGACTCACTATGGTTGTACTTGGGGTAGTGTTAAGTAGGGTGTTAAACCCCCTGATCACATCCAATAGACCTAGGGCATGTTAATAAAATAGAATAGGAATATCATAAAGATGACACACTCTATGATAATGTACCTATATAAAACAAAAACCTCTATTCACACAATAACAATGTAATATAATTATTAATAAACTTATTGTAATGTAAAAAAACATGTATCAATATCCAAATATCATATAGTGCTAAAGAGTATATTCCAAAAAACTAAAAGATAGAACACAAAAATCCTAAAATAAGAAGAATATTTTACCAATCATATGAGATGAAATAAAGTCGTTCTTCAAACTCGAAACTGATCACTACCTCCAAGAATTTCATATGCCACCCACTACCAGTACCCGAAGATTTCTAGTAATCTATACATCATCATTAAAAGAAAATATCAATGTATGAATAATACCCACATATAGTAGAGTATATACATAACTAGTAGGATATATTTTAAAAATCCACAAATTATTAGGAATAGTAAGAAAAAAATAGAAATCGAGAGAGAAGGAAAAGATAAACCAATATATTCTCAGAAAATAAACCCGATGAATATAAAGAGATAACATATTTCATATCTATGAGTATATTATTTTTTATATTCATATCTTTGAATCTAAAAACCATCAAATTATTTCCAAAAAATATCCTATCTGAATTAGTATTTGGGAACATACAAAGTGTTGATGGTTGTAAGACAAATTGATAGTGTAACATACCTGGGTTGAAACAACCTAGTTAAATAATTCAATAATAAATTATCATTTGAATTACTATTTTATGAATTAAATATTAATTTTACCTTATTGGGGGTTTTATGTTCGGTGGTGTACTCTATACGCAAAAATGAGTTTCTTTGAAATCTTATATTGGAAAATAACAATATAATATTAATATTTTAAATGGTGGTCAACAGTTGGACATTGTATTGGGGGGAATGAACATAACTAATTACAATATTATTATATACGTCTGGTAATTTGTTTTACATTTATCAAGTAAATGATAGAGTATTAAAATGTGAATTAATCTAATTTTAAGCATAATTTACTTTAAGAGGTTGATTTACCACCTTTTGATGGAAAACGCTATTTAAATAAAGTTTTGTCCACTTTTATATGTTCCATTTTACCAAATAAAATTATTAATTTGAATAGGGACATCTTAATTTACTCTGGTTAAATGTTTTGTAATTTTTCAGGAAAAAATCACTTTTTAATGAAAAGTGAAAAATGTTGTATTTTAATTCAAAACTACATTTTAATTTTAATTTATTTAAATCGATATATTAACATTTTAATTTTCTTAAAAGTTTCATTAGATAATATTTCCACCATTTAATCCAAATTTGGTCATTTTAATTAATTTCACTTTGACATTGGACACAAAGAATTGTCAATCTTTTGATAGTTATTATTTCTTAAAAACATTCTTATTGTTTTAACAACAAAAAATAATTTTAAATTAATTTATTCCATTAATATGTGTTGAATTTGGAAAAATTTATTACATATTTATAATCTAGAGGTCCAAATTTTTAAAATAGGTAACTTTTATTTTGATACATTATGAATATTAACTTTAGTAAATATTTTATTTACCATGGCTAAAGGTAAAATATGGTAAATAAGGGTAAAAAATATTATTATAATAATATAAAATTACCCTACAAAGTGCCATAATCATTTTGGATGATACATATCTGATTATAGGAATCATTGGGTGGATTTTGGGTCCCCATGGAGGCACATGGGAGTGATAATGACACTTTATTTTAATTAACATAAAGTGAAGACAAAAACGACCTAAACCAATAACTTTTAGTGAAATAATTGTTACATGGGGTTCTATAAGTTATAGTTTAAACAATAATTATTATTTTGAAATATAAAAATATTTTATATATCATGGTATTTTTTTATGATTTTCTGAGATCAATTAAATTAAATTATTTATGACAAAATAATGACACAATGTTTAACGCATTAATAAAATATTTAAATAAGTTAGATTATAAAAACTAAAATAATATAAAAAACCAGTACAATTATTATTAGGTGATATTATTTTTACTATTAGTCATATTATATTCTTCTTTAATTAGATTTGGACCTTTATAAATTGAAAATTATTATGTAATAAAATAATATTTTAACAGTTTTTTGAAGAGCCCATCCTCCCCCATTTTGAAATCTGTCACATTTAACCCATTAATCACACATCTCATGTACCTCGAATCATCAAAAATAATACCAATTAACTTTTTAAATCCCTATCCTCCTCATTTAATCCTTGACATAGGATTAAGGCACTTCAACAAACCCTTTTGGTTCAAACCAAAGGGAGTTACCTGATTTAAAGGTAACATCTTCTCTTATGTTATTTTTCTTTTTTTACTTCTCCTACCCCCTAAAATAATTTTATTCATTTATTTGATGAAAAAATTGTATCCCCAATATACTGGGATGTAGTTATGATGAGTATTATAACTAAACCTACACACACCTCCACATAATGGGTAAAGAAGATACTGTTTCAGTGGATGGAAAACTAATGCCTCACAAAATAATGATTGTTCAATTATCTCCTTCCGCCAATCATGGTGGATATTAAGATGGAAATGTATATATATATGATATATATTATGTTTATGTTTTCTTTATCATTCTGTATTTTTCATTTATATCATTCCATTATGGTTTCCACTATGGGTAAGCATGCTAATTTCATTTGAGGAAATGACGACAACTACCCCCTCCAAGTTATATAACTCGGTAATTCCAAATGTAGGACATATAAATGAAGGAGTTAATGATATTATATATGATATTATACTGGAATTATAGTATACTTCTGTATCATTATCTTTTAATTCCATTGAAATAATAAATAGAAATGAAAGTAGCGTTCATTCATACGTATAACTTACTGTCTTCATAAATGGTGCATTTCATTTCGTGTATCTAAATATTATGTACTACTATAAATACATACATATACTATAAATATATGATATCTATGATATCTATGTCATTAATATCATTTTGGATATAATTTATATTTGACCACAAGAATAAATTGTAATTATAAGAAGTTCATTTTTTACTGAAGTACCAAATATTGAAAAACTGACCGTTATTAAATGAAATGATTACATAATGTTTATAAAATTATAATAATTGATATATAAGGAATGATAAACTTGAATATGGATCATAATCATGTATTTATTAACTTTAGTTTAATATTCTGGAGATTAAAAAATAAATGGTTCAAATTCAATGCGAGGTAAGGGACTTCGTTTCAATATCATTTCGTTGCAGAAAATTTTGTTTTAATACATGAATTTCGTTTATATGATGTATTAAAACTTTTTAATTTTCACTTCATTCAAAAAAATGTTTTTCTATAACGTATTTTACAAAATAAAAAAAAGAATGTATTTTTTTAACGTAAGCGGGGACAACGACCTTTCTGCTACTACATGTATTATTTTATGATTGAATTAATTATCAAGCCATAGTGTTTTCATAAAAATAAAATAAATACTATATACTCCATTTATATAAGTTGGGATTGAAAATAGTTTTGAGAATGAATTTATTATTTTAATATCTTGAAATTATATATTGTGATGGAAATGTGGAATTTTTATCTTTCCATTATGCTTGTTTTATTTGTTATGGTTCTTGGGAATTGTCCACATATATGGGTTTTTTCATGATAAACCTAGGGGGGGTGAGCCTGAGATACCTTTCCAATGCATTGGGTAATGTGACATAGGTAAACATGAATGTTTATCCTAAGAGATTTACTGAATAAACTGTGATGGGTATTCAAAATGTAACACCCTATATAGATGTGATAGCTACAATGTATGTATGATATGGATTTCACAAATTACCTTTATGATTTATGTTTTCAAATTTTTTTTCATAAATCTTATGATTTTAGTAAGTATCTTAAAGTTCTTATGTCATGCATGCAACAATGAACTAATGTTTTATTTATGTATTTTATAAACCTTACTACGTTTTTATGCTCCTCCCATGTTTTGAAATGTTTTATCACAAGACATAAAGATGAAAAGGGTCAAGGACGGGATCAATGAAAAGTAATGATATATAAAATATGGTACTAGACAAGACTCTTTTTTTCAAGAGTGTTTATTTTATGGAAAAATGGAAATAAAGTAGTAGTGTCTACCATGTAATTTTTGAGATGTAATATAATAGGTATGGCCTACTTTTCTAAAACTTAGAACCTAAAAGGATCCTCAATGTAAATTATTCATTTAATTCAAGATTACGTAATGTCTAAGACCGATTCCATATAGTTGGCATCAGAGGTATGTTTAAAAAAAATTTATGTTAGAATACTGTTATATTATTTTCCATAAATTAATTTATGGTAATATTGAAGTGATATACCATTTACAGATGACCATGTAACTTCGCCTAATATATTTTTGTTTTCAGAATGGTTTTTTGCATAGGAAACGGGGCATCTATGTTTGGAAAACATCAAGAAGAAGACAACCATCCAAATCAATAACCTGAGATGGTCAGAATTAGAACTGAATAGTTTGTTGTAGTGATGGAAAAATTGACTAAGTCCATAAATTGTGGTGGTATCCTTGCATGAAATCTGCCAGATAAACCATATAGATATATGTCATTAGTGGAGTATTTCATGAGGCAACATTCCCAATAATTTAGAGGATCATCTGATCATTGCTAGTAGAAGGGTGGATTAAAACAATGGAGATGATTCTTGATGTCTAAGGGTGTACGTAACATCGAAAGGTTAGTCTCACTATTTACCATTTTTAATGTGAAGCTGATCATTGGTGGTCAATGGTGAAAAACATAATGGATAGTGAGGTGATTGATGCTCTTGATGGAGATGATTTCAAATGAATGTTTCTTGAGAAATATTTTCCTAAGGTAGTTCATCTTAGGATGAAAATCAAATTCTGGAATTTAGGCAGGAGGATGACTGTGATTCTTCTTATGATGAAAAATTCACTCCAGTGGCAAGGTATTCTCCAAATTTAATTTGAGATCTTGATATTAAAGTATTCAATTTTTACTCAAGATTAAATCCAATGTAACTAATGGATTTAGCTACTCGTGAGTTCAAATGATATGAAAACCTTGTTTGATGTGTGGAGAAGGTGGAAATGGATTTTTTCTGCTGATTAGGTGTTCTCTAAAAAACAATAGAGTAAGAGGTCAAGGTGGAAGATAATAGAGAAGAACTCTTAAAAAAATGCTGATGGTAAAAAACAAAAGTATATAGTTTATGAAAATTTTGGGAAAAAACTTACCGGGGAATATCTATTGAATTCTGGTAAGTGCTACATATTTGGTAAAATGGGACATAAAGCAAGTAATAGCACTGAAAAATATCATGGTAATGGTACGACAAAATCTGTTTTACAATCTATAAAATGTTTTACATGTAATGAAATGGGTCATTATGAAAATGAGTTTCCAATGATGAACTCAATTGAGGGAATGCAACTAGACTAAAAGTAGAAATGGGTGGTGAAATCCATTGCAACTACATTAGGAGATGATGGGCCATCAAATGATGTAGTATCAGGTACATTGTTTGTTTGTTTAGATTATGACAATGTGCTGTTTGATTCGAGGTCTACACATTCATTAATTTATGAGAATCTTTCTAGTAAATTCAGCATTCCATCTGAAGATATGAATCCTGAAGTTATTATAAAAACACATGGAGGAAATGTTGAAATAAATAGGAATTATATGAACCTTATTGTACTTGTTTGCGGAAAGAAGCTACCTACAAAAAATATTGTTATTCCTCTAGTAGTGTTTGATTATATTTTTTGTATGGATTGCCTTTATTTTTATCATGATAATATTGATTTTAGAGATAAATATTTTTCATTTTAGAAATATTTTCAATTTTTGTAAAATAATGAACCCTTACTTTTGATAACATATCAGGAAGCTAGGAAACTAATAAAAGATGGAAATGAATGTTTCCTTGCACATATTGTTGAAAATTAAAGAACTATTCAGATTAATGATGTGATAGTTGTAAATGTGTACCATGATGTTTTTTCTGATGAGTTTTCTAGTATTATACCAGATCAGGAAGATGAATTTATTATTGAATTAGTGCCTAATGCTAAACCAATTCCACAAACACCTTATTGAATGGATAAAATTTAAATTTTAGAGGTAAAGAAGAAATTGAATGAGTCATTAGATAAATGAATCATTCAACCTAGCACATCAGTATGGGGTGATCCTATGTTATTAGTTAAAAAGAAAGATGGTTCAATGAGTCTTTTCATTGATTATAGATAATTGAATAACATCACTATTAAGAACATGTATCCTTTGACTCATATCGATAAATTGTTTGATCAACTCTAGGGAGCTTAATATTTTTTGATGATTAACATGCGATCATGGAACCGTCAGTTGAAAGGAAAGGAAGAAGACATTCCAAAGATAATGTTTCCAAGTAGATATATCTCTTATGAATATGTAGTTATGCCTTTCAGTTTAACCAATGCAACCATTGTATTGATGAATCTCATGAATAGAATTTTTCATGAGTTATTGGATATTTTTGTGGATGTGTTCATTGATGATATTTTATTTTATTATAAAATTAAAGAGGAACATGAAGTTAATTTAATTTTTGTATTTAAAACCTCAAAATAAAAGAATATATTTTGGAAATTCAGAAAGTTTGAGTTTCGGTTACTGATAATTTTCTTTCCATGGTCACATTTTTTAATAAAATGGCATAACTATTGATCCTACTAAATCAAAAGTTGTTGAAGAATGGGAAAGAACCCAAATTTAACCAATATCCGTAGTTTTCATGGTTTTACAAGGTATTAACGGAGGTTTGTTGAAAATTTTTCATGGCTATCTATTCCAATGACAATGTTAACTTGAGAAGGTGTTATGTTCATTTGGAAAAAATAATATGATTATTGTTTTCAAGAATTGAAAATAATATTGGTAAAAGCACTAATTTTGGAAATACCTACCAAAAATGGTGGGTTTGTTATTTAATGAGATGCTTCATTGGAAGGACATGGCAGTTTCCATATGTTGAATGATTAGGTAATTTCTTATAATTTATGTCCATCGATCCTCATGAGTTAAATTACCATACACATGATTTGGAATTAGCTGCTATTTTTTTGCTTTAAAAATTTGGAGGCTTCATCTCTGTGGTGTAATTGGAAAATATACACTAACAACAGAATTTTAATGTATATATTCACTTAGAATGAATTGAACATGATATTGATTAGATGTCTTGAATTAATAAAGGATTTCAATTGCATGAATATGTATCATCTTGGAAGGGAAAATAATGTGGCTAATGCTTTGAGTCGAAGAACTAATGCTTCATTAACCATGATATGTTTTGAATGAGATCATTTTGTATTTTATTTGATTAATATTTTCATTGAAGTTGTTGTTGAAGAATATTATTCTATTTTGTTTCAGGTTTCAGTCAAATCATCTCTATCAGACATGAATATATCATGCACATATGGAAGACAATGAGTTGTAGAAAAAGGTAATGTTGGTTCAAAAGTGTAAGTTTCCATAATTTAACATTGATAATGATTATATTTTTAGGTTTGGGAAAATATTATTCATGCCTTCTGAATCATAATGGCATAATGCGTTATTATGTGAAGCTCACAGTTACCCATTTTCAAATTTTCATGGTAGTACATAGATGTACAGAGATAATCAGTAGTATTACTGGAGGGATGGAATGAAATTAGATATGGCTGACTTTACTATGATGCGATTTAATTTCCAATTGGTTAAAGCAGAGTGGCAGTTACTGAAAGGGGTGCTTCAGAATTTACCGGTGCCAGAGTGTAAATGGGAAAATATATCCATGGAATTTTTTCTGCGGTAACCAAAAACATCTCAATGTAATAATGAAATATGTTTTATTGTTGATTGTTTGACTAAATCTACTAATTTCTTACCTATTAGAGATACATTTTATCTAGTTCAACTATCTCATTTGTATGTTAAAGAGATAGTAAGGTTTCATGGTCTTCCCCTATCCATTGAATGTGATCATGATCCCATGATTACTTCCAACTTTTGGAAATTCCTTCAAAAGACATTGGGTTTTGAATTATATTTTAGTACAACTTTTCATTCTCAATCAGATCGGAAGTCAGAACGAACAGTTAATACCTTACAGTATATGCTATGTGCTTGCTCGATTGATTACCAAGGAATATGGTACCAACATCTTTATTTAGTTGAATTTTATTATAATTACATTATTCATTCAAGTATAATGATGGCTACATTTGAGGCATTATTTTGGAAGTGGTGTTGAATTCTTCCTTTATGGGATGAATTAGGTGAAAGAAAGCTGATGGGACCAGAATTGGTAGAAGAGATGTCAGAAAAAATGTAGTTGCTTCAGAAGCACATGAGAACAGATCAATTTTTTCAGAAATGTTATGCAGATAACCGAAGGAAGTATCATTCTTTTGGGATAGGTGATCCTGTCTTTCTCAATGTTTCTCGAAGGAAAAGTGTGATTCATTTTGATAATAAGGGAATGTGGAGTTCGAGGCTCACTGGACCTTATGAAATCCTAGAGAATGTTGGATCAATTATGTACAGAATAGATTGACATCTATTTTTATCCCAGATACTCATTTTTTTCATTATTCAATGTTGAGAATTTATATTCCAGATCAATCACATGTTTTAAGCCCAGAGATAGTTCTGTTGGAAGAGAATCTCTCTTATGAGGAAAAACTAGTCCAGATTCCTGCCTAACGAGAGCATGTAGTGTGGAATAAGCTAATTCACCAAGTAATGTTTTTGTACAAAAAGACCATATAGTTGAAGTGGAAACATGGGAATCTGAAAATGCTATGATTAATAAATATCCACATTTATTTGATAAGTAAATAAAATTCCAAGGATGCAATTTCCAAAAGGGAGGAAGGATGTAACATCCCAGGAAAATAAAGAAATAATAAAATATCATTTTAATTAGTATTTTTTGAATTAAATATTAATTTTACCTTAAATGGGTCTCTATGTTCGATGTGGTATGTGACACGCAATAATGAGTTTCTTTGAAATCATATGTACCACAACTATAACATATTATTATTATTTAAAATAGTAGTTAATGCCTAGCCATTGTATTGTAAGGATTGAACAGAACTTACTACAATATTATTATACATGTTTGTTAATTTTTTTACATTTATCCAATAATATTTAGCAGCTTAAAATGTGAATGAATATAATTTGAAGAACAATTTACATTAAAAGGTTGATTTATCACCTTTTGATGGAGAAACCTCCTTAAATATAGTGTTGGTCACTTTTATATGTTTTATTTGATGAAATAAAATTATTCATTAGAATAGGGACATCAAAATTAACTTTCAGTATGTTTTTGGTATTTTTCAAATAAAAATCAATTTTTAATGAAAATTGAAAAATGTTGTATTTTAGTTCAAAAATTTCTTTTATTATAATTCATTTATATTGTTAGATTATCTTTTTCATTTATTTTAAGATTAATTAGATTATATTTTTACCATTTAATGAATTTTTGGTCATTCGAATTAATTTCCCTTTGAAATTGGACATAAATTAGTGTCAATATTTTAATAATTATTATATATTAGAAACACACTTTTTAAAAAAAATTGAGAATTATTTTAAAATTAATTTCTTCTACTTATGTGATTTGAATTTGGAAAAATAGATTCCATATTTGGAATCAGGGGGTACATGTTTTGTTAATATTTAACATTTATTTTTACACATTATGAATATTTACTTCAGTAAGTATTTTATTTAACATGGTTAAAGGGTAAAACATGAAAATAAGGGTAAAAAAATATTATTATAACAATATAAAATTTCCCAATAATGTTTTATTATCTTATATTTTGATAAATATATGAAAATAATGGTGAAAACACATTATTTTAATAAACATATAGTAACGGAAAAATTAACATAAAAATATGATTTAGTAAATTAATTATTAGATGGGGTTATATAAGTTATATTTTTTTACTATAAATTTTATTAGGAAATATAAAAATATTTTCTACATCATGGTATTTTTTTATATTTTTTAGAGATCATATAGATTAAATTATTTATGACACAATAAAGATGTTGTGTATACCTCATTATTAAAAGATTTAAATAAATATGATTATAAAGATTAAATTAATTTCACAAAACTATCCAATTTTATTTGGATGATTTTATTTCAACAATGAGTAAACTTCTAATATACTTTAATATGTTTTGGACCTTTATAAATAGAAAATGACTGTGTAATAAAATAATATTTTCACACTTTCCTAAAGTGCCCCTCCCCCCTTATAAAACGCCCTCACCACTAACCCATTCCTCACACCATTCAAAGCCCCATGGATCTTCCAACCTCTTCCTAATTAATCCCCCTACATCTCTATACTCCTCATGGAATCATTAACATAGTCATAAGGCACTTCAGCAAATCCTTTTGGTTCAAACCAAAGGCAGTTACCCGATTTAAAGGTAACATCTTCTGTTAAGTTATTTTGTTTTATTTTACATCTTAAACCCCCTAAAATATTTTTATTTCTTCCATTTATAACAACTAAATTATTCTCAATATACTGGGAGGTTTTTATGGTAATTATTAATACTACACTTACACAAACCTCAATCTAATTGGAAAAGAAAATACTTTTTCTGTGAATGGAAAACTAACAGCTCACAAAATGATGATTGTTCAATTATCTCCTACCTCCTCTCATGGTGGCCATAAATATTGAACTGTATTTATATATGATATATTTCATTTTTATGTATTCTTTATGGTTTTTTATATTTCATTTACATCATTCGTTAATGGTTTCCATTATAGGTAAATGCGATAATTTGATTTGAGGAAGTGCGGACTACTGCTCCCTCAAAGTGATATGACTCGTTAGTCCCATATGTGGGATGTATAATGGATGGATTTAATGATATTATATATGATATAATACTAGCATTATAATATAACTTCTTATTTTATGTTTTAATTATATTCAATTAATAAATAGAAATGAATGTAGAATTCATGCGTACGTACGGCTTACCGTCTCCTTGAACGGTGCATTTAATTTATTATATTTAAATGATATGTGCTATTATAAATACATGAATATAATGGATATATATGATATATATAATAATTACATCTTTAATATCATTTTGGATATAATGTATATTTGACCACATGAATAAATTGTAATTATAACAAGTTCATTTTTAACTCAAGTACCAAATACTGATAAAATGACAGTTATTAACTTAAATGATTACATAATGTTTATAACATTGTAATTAGTTATATAAATGGAATAATAAACTTGAAAAAGGATATTAAGAAATTAGAAATTATATTTAGTTTATTAATCTAGAGATTAAATAACTAATAAGTCAAATCAGAAGCGAGGTAAAGAACTTCATCTCAATCTCATTTCATTGAGCCATATTTTTTTTAATACACAATTTTCTTTTATATGATGTATAAATAGCTTTTACATTTCATTTCAATCATAGGGAATCATTTTCCACAAATTATTTCACTAAAAATCAAAAAATAATGTCTCTTTTCAACCTAAGAAGAGACAATGAAATTTCTGCCACCAAAAGTATTATTTGATCTTTGGATTCTTTATCATTCTATAGTGTTATTTTAAAGGAAAATAAATACTATATACTCTTTTTATATATTTTCTTACTGAAAATGGTTTTGAGAAAAAAATAATTATTTCAATATATTGAAATGATATATTGTGATTGAAATGTGGAAAGGTTAACTTTCAATTATGATTTATTTATGTGTTATGGTACTTTGGAATTTTTTACGTATACGGGTGCTTCCATGATATTCCTAGGGAGGGTGAGACCGAGATAAATCTCCAATGAATAGGGTAAAGTGACAGAGGTAAACCTGAATGTTTCTCTTAATAGATTCATTGAATATACTGTGATGGGTATTCCAAATTTATCTCTCTACAAATATGTGATAGCTACAATGTAAGGATTATATGAATGCCACATGTTACCTTTATGATTTATGTTTTCTATGCGTGATTCATAAATCTTAGGATTTCATGATGTATATTAAAGAGCTTACGTTATCTATGAAATGTTGAAATAATGATTTCGTTCGTTATTTTAAAACCCTTACAGTGATTTTTATGCCCATCCCATGTTTTGAAATGTTATTCATATGACTTAAATATGAATAGGGTAAAGGATTAGATCAAGGAAAAGTCATGTTGTCTAAAACATGGGACAAGCCATGGATATTTTTTTTCATGATTTTTTATTTTATGAAAAAATAATTAATATGAGTAGAAGTGTCTGCCTTTTAATATTTGAGATGTACTGTCATAGTAATGTCCTAATTCTCTAAAAATCTAAACTTGAAAATATCCTCAATTTGAATTATTCTTTTAGTTCAGTGTAACATAATGTTTAAGTCTAGGTCCTTATATTATTGGAGGATCATGACCCACCCGAGTTCCAAGATAGGTGAACACACACTTCACAGATAGATGAACACATACCTAGTGTAAATGGGTAGAGTAATCACTCAAAATTTAAATTGGTAATGGGGTACCATTCCCAAACACAAATTCACCCTTTAGGGGAGTACTTACCCCAACATCACTTAATATATTATGAGTAAACCCCTTATTATGATAATCACTGCTGCAGAGAACATACCACTCTTACCACCTCACATCAAATCACATATATAATTGAAATGTAATCCCACTAATTTTATAAAGATAATAACTAAAAAATTAATACACACATTTCCAATTATGAGTATCAAAATGAGATAAAATAAATAGGTGGTTCTGGAAGAATAATATGGTGTTTGATATAGAGTACATGACATTTAACCCTTAAAAATAATATTAGTAATACACTGATTTCTCATATAACTTGTATAGATCCATATACATGGTGTATTGGACATGGTACATGACATATTGCCCATGAATGGAACATGTTGTGTACAATTATTACACCTTGACCACTCACTCTGAGCTTAAGTGCCAAAAGACATCATGTGTAGCTCCATATATACTAGAGGCTACCAAATAGTAGTGATAATACAATCACTATTAGTAGGGTGACTATAACTTTAGTATCATGAACATATACAATATGATAAATAAAATAATCTGGATATGAAGAGTAAGTCGAAACATCATAATTAAATAATGAAATTGCACACAGTCATACATGTAAATAAATTGGGATACAAATGTGGAAAGGAAAACCAGAGTATGCAATTATAAGATGGTATGTAAGGAAAACACCATACATTCCACAAGAGTCACTCACGGTCTATTTCATCCTCCTTGTTCTATAGATAAATTTTCTATCATGGGGAACATATTATATTCTTGAACCCTATGAATGAATTCTGTATATGCATCGAGATATCCATACATGGTATATGTAACAAAACTCAGTAGGATGCCACTAATTCACATTTATCAACTGTTAACCTATATCACACGTGTATTTCTTGTTGAAAATAAAGTTTTTTGAAATAGAAACAAACAAACTGTTGATTGGTCATGTTCTAACCTATCCACAACAAACACTCGACCGTACCGACTAAAACTCCAAGATATCATATATTCATAGAGGATTTCATCTGGTAAGATCAACCATAAGGAATATTCCATGTTGAAAAAATTATTACTGTAATTGATCAAACAACATTAGTATATAATTCCCTATCTCTTTTAATGGAATTAAAATCCCTATTCCTCTAGTTCAGACTGCTCAAGGATATCATACCCAACTACCATATCTATGGTTTGATTATTTAAGACAATTATGCCTCACTATTTTTACATTGGTTTGATAACATATTTCTATAATTACACCAGGAAAGGACACAAATGTAATATCCTAATTCCCTCTATTAGATACATTTACCTATTTTTTTTGAATTTCATGTGTTTGATTCGATTAAAATGTTATTTTTTTGTCACTTATGGAAATTTTTGGTAGCTTATATACCTTTTATTATATAGATAACAGTTATAGAAACCTATTCCAGGATTCTCAAAAAATTTGTGCCTCATATGATTGTGTTCTAAAAGAGAGTTTTTAGTAGGCACAAGGTATGGAATACCATATGGTCTACCATAGATACTATTTAACATAAGACAATTAGGGTGAATGGTTTCCCAAATAGTGTATCTAATCCATGAAACATATTCTAGTATCCATAGTGGAGGCACACATTTGGTGCTTGATTTGTGAAAACAAGTGAAAAAAAATAATCTCTCTACATTATCCTAGTAAGAGTCGCATGATTGGAATAATGTTTATAGAAATTTACATCCAATATATTTGATGTGAATATATGTTTATAAATTTATTGTTTTACTTCCCAAGACCCCCATTTGAAATTCATAACTCTTTAATCGATCATTGTATGATCTGCTGGTCAATGGAAGCTCAATAGAATAAATTTTGTATCTTCTAACACCATTATTTCATAGATCAATATTCTGGTTGATGTGTTAGATTCCTTTTGGCAAGTGTAATCACATTTTTAGTGTGGATTCTTTTTTTTATTCTATATCTTCATTTGAGAATATTATATCATCATTTTAGTAATATATATAAATCGTTATTTGAAGAATTTTTATTCCTTGAATTTCCCTTAACATTCTTAGCCTCTAGATCCTTATTGAGGATCACATTATGGGGGGTTATTTAACATTAATTGAAGTATGTTTTTTCAGGAGAATTAATTGTTAATTAAAACATTTAATTATAATTTATATTGAATTATATTTTTATTTGAATTATAATTCTTTAATTGTGATACATTATAAATGTTTTTGATGTAGCATGGTGTGCATGTGTGGGATGAAATTACATTGAAAATGGATTTTGAAATAAAGTGTTGATTTCCAACTAATGATCTTGTTTTAGAATCAATTGTGGAAGCATGATTTATGTGATGTATTTTGAAATGAAAAACAATGAGTATTGATTAAATAAGTTGATTTCGGCTTCTAAATGAGAACAAATTGTTTTTAATAAATCCATTTGATATTTTTATTTTCTGAAAATGAAATTCAATGTTTTTAAAAATGATCTTTCTGTTGAATTAATGTACCAATTTATTTCTTTTATTTATTAAAGTTAATGATATCCCCATGTATATATGATTACATTGATGTACATGGGAGCATAAATTGTTAGGAGGATGATACAAATAATAGGTAAATGTAATTACCTTTGATTGTATTAGTGATGTAAACAATACTGGAAAAAATTAAGATAAAGGAGACTATTCTTTGGGATCACATCATATTCCCCTTATACTTGATCCATATAAATGTGCACACACAAAAGGATCATTATTTAATCAACATTATGTGTAACCTCATTAATTGTTCTAAATATATGATATGTATTATAACCATGGAGATGTGATTGAAATTGATTATTGCATTCCAAATATTTTTGTTATGATTATTCTACCCTATTGTGATAGAAATGACTACTATTTTTTATTTTTTACATGATGTTTATATATAACATTTTGTATAGAAATTAACTTTTATTCTTATTAAATGATTGTTATGGAATATTTCTATGAAATTTCAATACAATTGAATCATGAAAAGATTATAATATCATGTTTAATTTACAATTGTTAATATATGATTTATTTGATGTAGATGTGATTATGAGATGTTTGGATGGAACATACTAGGATTAATTCTCACACCCTACTATTTAATTTTGGAGTTTTGTATATTTTTTGATGTGAGGACAAGGGAATGATAAGGCACCAATTGGATTTAGTTATTGGTGTTGATCAATGTGACCAGAGCTATTGAAATAAAAAGGTAGAGCATGAGATCTAAAAGTAACATGTATATCTTATGTTGATGTCTTGATGTTGGGGAATGATTACATTGGTTGAACTAAAATTTTCATGATATGAATATATTTACATGTGGAAATTTTTCTCAAGAGGAGTGGTTGGTATACCAACTATTTATTGTTTTATATTTACTTCTTTACATGGATGAATTAGTCTTATGGTGAAATAATTCCCTCTTATTTATATTTGATTCCCATGTGATAGATGGAATCCCATGGGGATTGAGAATTTACATCAGACCATGTAAAAAAATAATTCATGTACCATTTAGGTATGTTATCTATCCAAGATCAACATTTGATAAATAAAAAGTTAATGAAGGGTATTAGAGTTCTGTCCCCTTCATTAACTCGGGAAAAATTTCAATCTCCATTACATATGGATTAAGATCCCTAGAATGATTCAATGATTTAACAATATGGTTTTAAAATTAGAAATTAGAGGAACTAATATAATATAAAATAGTCCCTAAGGATGAAGCAATAGTGATAGTACCTTTCACTATCACAAAACCTCCATCATCTACTGTAAGAGAATCATCCACTATTTGATGATGCTGAATTCCTACTACTTATGGATAGAAAAAATTATATCATAAAGAATGTGACTATCTAATAGATCATCCTCTCACTAATATGACCATACCACTATGTCTATTAGTAATGAAAATTAAATAACTTTTGATGAGTCTCGATAACCCACAAGAGAAATAGTTTATTGGTTTCACCATGATGACTTGATTTATATTATGATCTTGTCAAATATATAAAAATTAGTTGGTTCATTTGAAGATACTACACAATCATTAGGATAAGTCTTTTACTGATATCAACCATTATATTTTCCACCATATGGATCATCCTACTTCCTCTTCATATTAGAGGGACCTCTATAACTACCACTAGGAGTAGGAGGAGCTACCATCAACCATGAATTGCCAACTAATTCAAGAAAAAGTATCTATTTATCTAAATAGATGATTTGTTATCACTAAATAAATTGGGTGAAGATGTTATCAAATATTTTTTAGTCTGGTCATCACCAACATAGGATCACATATTAATATATATATATATAAGATTGTGTTCTTAAGATGGTACGACCATTATGATTACCGTATTATGAATTTTGGTTTGGACAATGTTCCTATAATGTTTATGGAATTGATTATAATGATATTCCAACAATTCCTAGATAATTTTGTAGTGGTATTTGTTTTAATGAAATCATGATCTATTCTAAGATGAGGAGGACCATTTGCAACACCAAAAAAAGTAATGTAAATTTTTAGAAATCATTGTTTTATTCAAAATATTCTAAATGAAACATTTTTATTGGTTACGTAAATTCCATTTGAAAAATGGTTATTGGACATGATATTTTATATTGACAATAAGAATGTGGATGTCTTTATATCTTGAGATGAACAAAAAAATTTCTAGATTAAAATATTTTTGGAATTTTCATGCTATTACAATAGATTTGAGAGGATTTATCAATGATGGATTGACAATTGAATTCTCTATAAATAACAGGAGTATATTTTATTTGTATTAAAAAAGGAAGGCTTCTTTTGATGAGCTGAATAGTCAGTTTACATTCTCACTTGTATTGAATCTTCTGAAAGCTATCTAGGGAAATGTAGCCATTTTCATTACATCAATATAATGGTTAGGTTTTGTTCTTATACGATATGATCATGTAGTTGATTGTTGTTCATGTTAGCTTCATATTCATGATAAGAACTATCACATTATTGATCTTGAGTATTTATTTATGATTCACCACCAAAATATCTGGTGTCATTAACATTTCATTGAATGGATTACCATATAATTCAATAATAAAATTTTGATTTATATATTCATATAAAAAGAAATGAATATTCACCATTGATAATGGGTGGATTATCTATAGAAAATTGACATTGGTATATTCTATTCTCATGGAATGGAAGATTTCATTACAAATACTTGGAGTACGAAACATTTATATCAAGATATGATAGAATTTTCTAGAGGAATGGAATATAATGGATATTTTTGTACATATTAATTTGGGATTTCTTAAGGATGAGATAGAGGTAATTAGGTCGAGTTTTGAATTGACATAATCACTTATCTATCTGAATCCTTTTTAATAGTTTCTTGATGATTGGTCATGAATAATTAGTGATTATTTCTATTTTTGAGGGACCATAGAATAATTTATTACATCATTTACTATTATACAATACTTCAGGAAATGGATTTTTTCACATTACCTATACTGAATGTTATGATGTAATTTTATCATAATTATCAATGGGTAGTATTCTAAGAAAATATTAATATGTTTTATGTTTTTTATGTGGTTTTTCTGACCATGTATGATATTGAAACATTGTGGATTTTGTTTGTCACTATAATAAAGTTAAACTGAAAATGGATAAAGAAGCATGATAATTTTTTTTGATTTCATCAATCCCACCTAGGGTATAATTAATGTGGTATAAGATATTTATAGAATTATTGTTTTTATTTCTGACACACAGAGAGAAAAAAATGTGATATGGTAGTATATTAATGATTGACCAAATGAGATCATTTTATTCCCATTCATGATTCCACTTATATTGAGGTCCTGAAAAATATGTTTTTTTAGAAATTATTAGATTATAAAGAGTTTAATATTTCATAGTTTCCAATAGGTATCTAGGTTAAATAGTTCTTTTTTGGGGATTCCATTTGGAGGTGAAGATATGCATGATTATGTATATCTGGACATACTATCATACTAATGATGCTTTGATGGAACATGTCGTACGTGTTACTGAGGAAATTCATCATACAAGGATTATTAAAATTTTTGGATATTGGGATTATTATTTTGGATTTTTCATTTTCTTCAATAATAATATCTACCAGTGATACATCTACATGAAACCATTTATGGCATAATATTTCTACACATTTTTCACTCCTCTTGATTGGTTTGAGATTGCTACAGCTTCTTTGGTTGAAACTAGTTTAGTTTAAGAGATTATGAAAAGATTTATTTTATTCATCATAGAATAGTAAAATTAAATAATTTACAAATCCATTGTTGATCACCATTAATTCCATTTAGTGTTCTCAATTGGTGAGCTTGTGTTTTTGAGATATTCACCTTGTTTTGGCCACCGATGACTTGGAAAAATGGAAATTCAGAACCATGAAACATGGGACTAATTGAGGATTTTGATAAGATTATAAATGTGTTTTATCATTCAGATATGTCACCATTAATGACATCGATCCACTCCTTGTTCCATGTGTCACAACATAAAAAGTATATTTTTAACCCATCTTATGTCATAAGATGCAAGGACCTTGATATGTATCCTGATTTATATGTGAGTGACTAGAGGGATATTAATGTTGATTAAAAAAAGGTTTATTATGGTATGGTAACAAAAATTATTAGGTGGTATCCAAGAATCATTCTGACTCAGAAAAGATGTAGGATCCTGAGGCAATAATGAGTAAGAAGTGACCTCATCTCTTTGGAATGGAGTATATTATTATTGGCCATCAAGGGTAGAATGTGTATATATAGGGTGTAATTGTAATATCTCGATTCACTCTTTTACATATATGTATCTATTTTTTTATCATATCACCATTAGTTCCATTTTTGGAGTTTTTTGGATGCTATTATAACTATTTGGTTGTTTATAGGACTATTTCAAATATTTCACACAGTTTAAGAAAATTGTTCATGTCTACCTAGAAAAACATTCACAATATGTTTTAGTTTCATAGGAGGGTGCCGAGTAGGAACATGGTTATTTAAAATAATGATGATTACCTATAAAAAAATGTGATGTGGGATATTTGGTGATTCCTTGATGTTTTATACCATTTCAAAAAAAATCATCCAAAATTTGAAACAACTTCCAATATCTTAGGACAGAGTGCATTCTTAGTGAATGAAATTCCAAATAGTGTAGAAAAAACTTGTTATTGTAATTTACTACACTAATTTTATAAATTTAATTCATGATACCCCAAAATCAAATTATAAAATAATTTAATCATACATAATATGATCATTTGGTATATAGCGGCTCTCAAAAAGGTGATTTTGGAACTTCTAACCCCATTTATTCATAGTTATATGTACCATTTGATGTCTTTAATTACTTAATGTAAGTGTAATATCATGTTTTTGTAGATAATTCATTCTGATTTCATATTTTCAAGTGAGATATGATTATTTTTATCTATTTTATGGATCTGGTTCTTGATTTTATGAAGTTGTTTTCTTATAATCTCCCATAATTGTCCAATTTGATGAATCTGTATTGAGGATCATTTTTTGTTGATTATTTTTCATGAATTGATCAATGTGGTTTTAAAAATAATTATTACTAACTAAAACATTTAATTCATTTTTAATTTAAATTTTATTTCTAATTGAGTTATAATTGTAATTTTGAGATACATTAAAAATGAGTTTGAAATTTAATGGTGTTTGTTTTAGTGAAAATATTAAATTTATAAAGAAATTTAAAATAATGTACTGATTTATGAAAAGTTATATTGTTTTGGAAGAAAAAATTATACGCTGATTTTGATAATAAATTTTCATTAAAAGGTATGAGTTATAGAAAATCATTTTGATGCTGGAATTAAAATTAAAATGCTTTGGTTTTGATAAAACCCTTTTATGTTGGTTTTGAAAATGAAATGGCTTTTTTAAAAACATTATAGTGCATCCTATTAAAAGTATAACATTAAATGATATGATATTTATTGAAATTAATAATATCCCAGTGTTTGTTTGATCACTATGAAGCACACAAGTTCTTGGTTAGTTAGGAGACAGATATGCATACTAGGTTAAACTAATTATCTAGGATTGAATTGTTGATTGAAATGATACTATAATTAATTAAGGAAATTTATTCTATTCCTTGGAATTTTCTCCCATTTCAAATAGGCCTAATCTCGATAAAAGTGTTTATAGATAAATATCTAAATTTCTGTGAGATTTGGAAGAATCTCGTTACTCGAGGTAACTAACGTGCAAGGCTTATAACAATTTTGATATGATTGAAAATGATTATAACATTCCAAATGTTTATGATATGATTATCCATTCAAAATTTTATACAAATAATTATTATTTTAGGATTTGGAAAAGATTCATATATAATCATATTTTAATGGAATGTTAATTTTATTTATATTGAATACTTTCAATTGAAATGTTGTATAATGTATACTTGGATTATAATTATGAAATTATTCCCTTGTTTAGTTTTAGAATAAATAGATTTTATTATGTTTATTTTATAAGGTTATTTTTATTTAATTCATGGTGGAATCATAAATTGAACTTTTCCTCACACTATTCATTTTATTTCCATTATTTTTAATATTTTCATATTTCGGTTCATGGAAAATTTAGGTTACATCTTAGAGGAAATAGATGATGTTGATCGATAGGATCTTAGGTGTTAGAGGTGAAATTTTAAGCACATGATCCACTTGTTACATAGATATATTAAAACAACATCTTGAAGGATTAACATGATGAATATTGTTGATGATCCATTTTTCAAACTTGTATTTGTTTACATGTTATAATTTCTCTTCCATGAGGCGTGTTTAATATATATTTTTTATTTGTCTTTATATATTTAATTTTCATTTCTAGTTACTATTAAAGATAAATCATTCCCTCTTTTTTGTCTTTTATTACAAAGTGATAGTATCTAGACTATGGTGATCGTGAAAATTCTTTGGGAATTGTCAAAATTGATTTTTCTACCATTGAGGTCAGTTATTTAGGTTAGTTAATGAAAAATCTAGTCAATTATACTTCATTTTATATCAAATTTCTATCAAAACATCACATGAAACATCTGATCATGCACCCCCTCAAGAGACATTGAGCTATGATGGGTCTTCTTGTAACTTAGGAACATTGTATTGAATAATTATGACATAAGATTTACCAAATGTATCACACATAAAAACTGGAATCTTATTATTCACATATATTGTCTGTTGTTTCATAGTAAACAATATTTTTACTCATAGTGATACCATATCACCCAATTTTTCTATACTAAGTTAACACTGAAACATGTAATATATCATCAAACACAAGTCTCAATGGGTATAAAAATATAGATATGATCACAATCAAGTATGACCAGCTATAAAATTTTATTTTTCATATTATGTAAATAATATAGTACATGGAATCTATATTATATTGAATTTAATACATAAAGGTGGTAGATATTTACAATAAGGTGTTTCAAGGGTGTTATCTCCAGATCAACATTCAATAAAAAATTATAACAATCATATATTCCATGAAATCATTGAAATTGTTCTAATTCAACATAAAAAAGGTATTGAGTAAGGAAATGAATAATAAAAATTGATTTTTATACTCAACACTTACAAAAAATTCAGTTAAAATCCATTGTAATATTCATGTGTAGTTTAATAAATAAAAACATTTCTCTCATGTGCATCATTCATCGATGAGAGTTGAGGATCATGCATGAGTGAATCAATTAAAAAACCATATTAAATTATCTTTCAAGAAGAATAAAACTAATTAATACAACCATGAAACACACAGTGTAGTTTTACATTAAGTCTACCCAAACCAGAAACACCAACATTAGAATGGGAATATAGCCTTTATACAAAAAAATCATTTCATATTAAAATATTTAAACTATGTTTTAATCATCGATTCAATAATTATTGGAATAGAAACCTAGTTTCATATATAATTCATTTGGTAATCACATGTTTATACAAATTTATATGATAAAGGTTCCTAATATGATTAATTATGGTTTAAATGATTAAAAAAATCCTTAAAAACACCACATTTAATCAACATGCATTTCATCTTTAATTTAGTTATTCTTCATGAATATTGGAAACGATTTTGTTCCTTTAAAATCCAGGCATTAACTTTACCATTTATACCTCCATGACATTTCCATTATTATGTTGTTATTAAGACATATTCCTAACACAACCAACCCTAGAGCATGGTCCCAAGGATCTAACAAGTTACCTCACAATAACCGCTAAAACATCCAATTTGGGGTCACCTTGTGTATGTCTAATTTGATCGATAACTGAGAACTTTATATTTTCTCATATACTTCCCCCATTTATCATATTACACTGATGAATAATTGGGAACACCATTTCCTACATCACAACTATGGTGTTCCTCATTGGGACAATAAACATTCAAAATCCATATTACAGATACAAAAAACATCAAACTCAAATAGAATAATAGTTAAACGATGAAATTTTTTCAAAAAAATTACATAAGAAAATGCATTAATCATATATAAATATATTTATATATTTAAATAAAATTAGTGTGTTACAATTATACCCTATTATTGAATTCTGATTCCCAAGAAGTATCTGTAACGGTAAAAGTTGAACAGATCATGAGAACTATCTAGGTTTTCCCACTAAGAGTTCCACATATACTCCTAGATTCATATATGACTCTATAGAATATTGAAAAGGCATAAAATATTTCCTCAAAGGTCCTCATAAATAATGTCGATAATAAACCATGGCAGTTCTTGTACAAATCATCATGTAGCTGGTTAACATCATCCCAGTTGATGTAACGTATAAAATCATAAATGCACCTTTAGAGTTGAGAAACTTAAAACACATTGTGTATAAGTCAATATAAATAATGAATATCTAGTCAGTATTCAACTATTCTAATATAATTAGGGATCATGAATCATTAAAAATAGCATGAGGCAAGATTTCATTTCATTCTCAATGTTCAGTGTCCTAGATATGGATTTAATCTTAGAAAATCCTAGTCACCTACTCAAAATTAAAAATTGCATATCCTATGCTAAAATTAAGATACTGTGACATTTTTGGATTTTTCCAACCTCTTATATATTAGATACACAATCTTGAAGGAAACATATAATATTTTTGTCCCCAAAAACACTACCTCACCATCCTTGTGCCAATAGAGTTTTGATTGATAAGGCTACACTTGTGAGCCTCATAAGGTTACATATAAATTGAAGCCTTGGAAATGTTGTATTATGTATTCTTAACCATGGATAAGTTATAATAAAAATCTAAACTAATGTTTATGACATAAGAATAGTGTGTATCCATTGAAATATGAATCATATATTCTTACAATCCATCTATCTGGGGGTTGTACACTGTGCCCAATCTTAGTCGAGTCCCTTTGTTTTTTTATAACCACCCAAAACACTAATGTAATATATGTATCTCTATCAGCTATATTTGATAACAAAACTCTACTAATGTTTACCAACTCATACATATAAATCATTCCCAGATGTACTGAGTGAGACTAATAGACTGGTAAGAAATGATCAAATGTTTTAGCTGATCAAAAATCATCTAAACAAGGTAATAGCTCCTCATGGTCTTATTTAACAACATCAAAAACTCCATCATGAAATCATTACACATTATCATGGGATCTATAAGGGGATTTATACAATCAGCAGGACAATTATGTTTGACTTTTATCCTCTGGTAGTTATAGAACCATGAAACAACACCAACAATGCCCCACTTCGTCCATGTCCACCATAATCACCATCTAAATTAATGGTACATTTTTTCACTCTAGGATCAACATACCACCTAGAGGCATGAATGTCTCTCATTAATTCTTCCTTAATAGAAAAGTGAAAATAACTCTATTATTTATAAGGATCAGAGAATCATTTTTCACTAACCACCCATGTATCGTGTCGCGACCTACTAGATGCTCTTTCATTAAAACACCCCTAGGACTTATTAATGACAGGAATTCCCTACAGTGTTCGAAAAAATACACATATCTGATAGAAATAAATGTGATAGGATAATATGGTTTTCAAAACAATTAAAAGAACCAAATCAATGGATATCTACTATTTAATCATAATGTTCTATAGATTTACATAACAAAAAATAAGAATAAGACAATATAGAAATTAGTTATGATGTCCCCCTATACTCTCGATAGTCTAACAAGGGAAAAATTGAGAAGAAATTTTGTTTATTAAGCTATGTACAGTAATAAATTGTGCATATATTATGTAATGAGAAGAATTTATATCCATAATGATATTGGAAAATGTTAAAAAGTTCAAGAAAATACCTCAGATATCAGATAATCATTCCACATAGTCATTTGGATTTTGATCCTTACATATAATTAGTGTTCCATAACTATATGGTCTATCTCGAATACACATGACTCTCTCAAACAACCTTAAACTAAAGTATTTGAAACTAATATTTTGGACTATATACATTTACATGTACTTGTGAGTATATATGAATCAAACCCATTGGATACATCAACCATAAATCCCACGAGTAAAAATGTCGAGGATTACGTTTCTTACATCACTGATAAATCATGATCATAGTATTTTTGAATCCGATGAAATAATACCAAATTAATCCAAAATTAAAACACTGAGGACCTCCTCCTCCTACAGAAGGAACAGAAGAGGCAATACTATTCTCTATAATTATGTTGTTTTTAAATTGTGGATACTCTTCCGTCATCTTATTACATCCAGAGGAGGAACAAAAAAATCAACTGAAGGCTAAGAGAATACATGTATCTATAACCTCTGAAAGATCATTCTCGATCCTTATGTGTTTAAAGAAACATCTATAAATATCATAATTTAAAAGTAATTTACATAGAAACTCTAATATGAATGATTGTGGACATCAATATTCTTGTCACTTTCAACCTCATTCCCAACACTGAGAAGAGTGAAGTGAAGTAACTCCATGATTATTTCCATGTAAGGAGATATAATCATCATCACCTAATGATGATACAAGAATTCACATGGTCAGTCTAGATTCATGAAACATTGAATGAACTCCTCAAGAAACATTTCTTAAAATAATCCCTTGTTATGCACTCATTCATACAAGAATGTCCCATTAGTCTACACTATCACATAGTGGTTCCCTCTATTGTGAATTCTTCTAACTTCACCATCCTTACCTTGAGCATATAAATGTGGTCAAGGAAAAAATATATGATATTAATCCATTACATTACATCCCATATTTTACCATAAAATTTTGGAATATTATATATATGAAAGCCATTTTTATTTTCAACCAAGCACATTGGTGCCCTTCGTCCTTGGGCAGGAACAAGTTGTAAGAATCCAAGTTGAGGTGGGCCTACTAAATACTTGTCCCGAGGTGCTATTAGATAATTCTTGGTAGTACCCTCCTTTGAAATATGCACTGAAATAAGGGAACTATAAATCTATGATATTTTATGATATATTTCTGTTAAAATAAAATTTCTTCGACAACTTGTGATACAAGAAACCATGAGTCTAAAAGAATTTAAATATATTATATCTTAATTAAAGAGAATTTAAATTTCCAATAATGAATAGTAAAAAATAAATTATAAAATTCATATTTGATAAAAATAATTATCCTGTTATGAATTAATAATTAATATTAATAAATTCCTATATTGGTAAAATATATGTTTTTTAGAAACATTTTCTATGTGTGCATGTGTTTTTATCTGAATAAAATAATTTATTAACTATTAGTAATTGATTATAACAAAATATATATTATTTATATGAAATTAACATTCTTAATAATCATCTAATGATTTTCTATACATGAGAGAAGAAGGTATATTTATTATTGTGGATAAAATTTCATTTTTTCAAAAAAATGGGTTTTGTTTTGTTTTTCACACATATTTTAAAATGAATAAATATAACTTATAAAAATTTAATATTTAATAATTGATTCCATTAGATACATTTGGAGCATCCATTTTTTTATATAGGCAATATATTTTTTTCAATAAAAATAGTAAACATTGTAATTTTTTGTCACATAGTAAAGGAAAAACATGTAAAATAGGGTTTAATTAGTGTGAAATTATTTAGAATTTCTCAAAAAATAGTATGTATCCAATTTTATGACTATAAATTATAACATTTATGAACATATGTTGAATATATTGTCATGTGGATCAGTATTTATTATATTATTACTTTTAAATTATTATTATTAAAGAATAACTAAAAAATGTCACTCTCTTGAATTTAATATCTCTTGAATTTTTTGATATGGATAAAAAAGTGTATGTTCAGCTATACTTTTTTTCTAAAACTATACTATTATTTTTATTATATTAATTAATTTATATTTTTATTAAACGAATATTTATGTTAAATTTTTAGGCACCACTAACACAATATTTATTCAACGAATA
Source organism: Viscum album (assembly GCA_963277665.1). Classification (NCBI taxonomy): domain Eukaryota; kingdom Viridiplantae; phylum Streptophyta; class Magnoliopsida; order Santalales; family Viscaceae; genus Viscum; species Viscum album. The sequence continues at coordinate 1,976,795,158 of OY728133.1, forward strand.
GAAAAATTAAATAAATTATTTTAAAAATAAAAAAATTAATGATAATTGGTTGAATTATTATATTAAATGAATTTTATAGATTAATATAACATATTAGTTATTTTTTAATGTTTTAGATTAAAATTAAATTATTTTCTAGTGGTATTTAATTTCAAATTAATTGAATTGATTAAAAAATGAAATTATTGATATTTTATTAAAATAATATATTATTAATTTATTTAAAATTATAAAAATGTACATAAAACTAAAATATGGATAATAAATTGTCTAAAATTTCATCCTTATTCTATTTATGGTCCAATCATAACCTTATCTGTAAAATTAAAACCCTTTAATATTAAAAATGTCATCATTGTAGTGAAATATAAAATTTGTAAACTAAGGAATTAATTAAAAATATATAGATTAAAAGGATGAAAAAACATATATAAATTTCATTATATGATGATATTTGGAACCTATCATCATTTAAATTGTATATTTTCAAAATATTATGAATTTTTACTGATAATGACATAATTTTATTTCAATAATTTAAGTAAATTCATGAGTGAATCCCTCTCATAGAAAAGAGAAGCTCTTCTAATATATACACAACACATTTTGAGAATTATATCTCTAAAAAAATTTCAATAATATAATAAAATAATGATTTATGACATATTAGTGCTTCAGATATTTCCAAAATTCAATTACTTAATGATTAGGGTTTAAGATAACAGTGATTATTAATAAAGAATTATTAATCTTAACTAAACTTTTTCAATTTTAATTCATATAGAACCACATGAAAATAAAATGTAACAATTATAAAATATTTTATTAATTATATTAAATAAATTTTATTTTATTTTTTATTATAGAAAAACAATTTTCCCCCTTTTTCTCTCATATGGAAAGAGAAAACATCGCTCAAGTATAAGTATGACCTCATGTCTCCACATAGAGGTGTAATTTATTTTTCATAAATATATTTCATGGATAGTTATAATTATGGAATATATATATATATATATATATATATTATTCATGTTATTATTATAAATAATAATAGGATAATATTTTCCTTGTTTTTTCAACCTATGCATCAAAAAATAGAAACAACGTTCATATGTACATTCACCCCATTGTCTTCATGAACTGTGAATTTATTTTATCTATCAACATTTTTTGGATGAATATATACATATTTAATGAATATAAATTTTATAATTATTTAGAGTATGTAAAAATGGTCAATGTACAAAGGTTGAGACTACTGAAAAAAAACATGAATGAAAAAAATTAATTTTCACTCTGAACAATGATTTTAATGAAAATATATTAATAAATGGAAGGTAATATGTTATTATAGAAGTAAATATAGTATGATATATATTATTAAGGTTATTTAATCAATTTATGATAAATATATATTAATTATATTTGAGTTTTGAATGTGTGTGAGAAAAAACGTGACATGAGGAAAGGGTTTTAGGATATAATATTTTTGTTTATTTGGGATTGTTTATGATTATGATTTTAATGAAAATATTTCTTAATCTAACTCTCAATAGTCTCATTATTTTAAATCTCCTAATATTTTTTATTGGTAATACTTGTTTATCATTAATTTATATCACACTACATACTCAATTTATTGAATTAACATTTTAATAGAAAACCAATTTTCCTTCTGTTTGGTCAGGAATCCTTTTTCATCTATATTATTTTCTTCTAAAAATGGTTTCATGAATGTTTTTTATATTATCCAATGTCTTAAAAAATCAATTTTTAACTGTGATTTATTTTTTGTAAAATTTTAAATGAAAATATATTATCATTTTAATGATGAGGTTATTTTTGACTATTTTTTAGAATGTATAAATGTTATTTTTCCTTTTTTATATATATTAAAAGGATGGAATTAGAAACATTCCTGAAAAGTAATATATTTGAATATTCCTTTAAAAAAATTTAAATATACTTCCAAAGAATATTTTTTCATTAATATTTGAGAAAATTTATATATTTTAAATTGCTATTTTCAAATTGATAATTATACATTCCTTAATAAAGGTTCATGTGATATTTTAAAGTAATTTTTTTCATCTACAATTATTTTCTTTTATGTTACCTCAAATTTATAGTTATATTATCCCATGATACCATGCTTAATTTTTCTCAGGATGGTTCATGATTTTGGGTATTTTATATTTATGAAACACATTCCATTTCCAAATCATTATGTTTTTATTAACTTTTTATGAAAACCATTTCATTTCCAAATGTTATTCCAAGGTTGAATATTTATGAAACATATTTTTAATGGGTCATGATATGATCACTTTTTAATGATATTGTGACATTGATCAATATTACTATCATTACGTGATGGGTTTTCCAAGAATTATATTTCCAACAAATGTATTCGAAAAATATGGATATATCATGGGATAAAGTGAATTTGAATGTGGAGTGAACATAGTTCATTAATTAAATCATTATATTATGGTATTATATGGAGTTATCCTTGAATAAATTGAATTAATGGTGAGTAAACCTAATAAACTATGATTTTTTATGTGATTATTGACTGCCAAGGATATTAATTTCTATGCTTATGTATATCCCACAATATATGTTTTATGCTGGTGTTATTATCTCATGAACCATGTTCATTAATTCCTTTATGATTCATCTCTTCTGTTATTACAATATTTATTCTATTAATTATGATAATTATATTTTAGATAATGTGTATGATTTTCAAATGTTAATGTCATGTTTTTTACCCTTATTCTTTTGTTATGATTATGTAATAATTTATCTTTCTATTTTTTCCATTATTAACCTTATTATCTAATATATTCCTACATTTCACTTTCACTTTATAGGATATAAATTTTTAAATGATATATATAAGAAGGGAACATATTGTGAATAATTAATTGGGAGATGATTTAGATATTATATGAAGACATTTTTTATGTGTCCATGTTTCTAACGGAACATAAAATATTCAATTATTGAATCGATCATGTAATTATATAATGTGTATTTAAATAATAATATGTAATATCTATGAATGAAATTTATGGTTCACTATACTTAGTATTAGATCATATTTTAGTTACCTTTGAAAAATGTGATGGGAAAACATTAGCGTGAACCAATAATTTAGTCATTTATATATGACAACATCTTATGTTGATTAAATAATAGAGGGTGGTTTTACTAGAAATAAATCCATCTTTGGATATATAAGTTGACACTGTTTAGAATAGATGAATTTATATGTAGTAACCTTGAAAAGTGTGTGTGAACTATTTCATTAACATCATTCCAATATATGGTGACTTTTCCCTTATTGAATATCTCTTGGGAACCAATAGGGGAATATTCTTGGGTTAATTTATGTTTTTATTCTTTATTTTTAGAGATGATTTCTATAAATGATCAAAATGAATGAACTGGTTTAAAACTAAGGTGTAATAGATAAATAAAGTTCCATTATTTTTAAATTATATCAAATATTTCTCATAATTATGTGGTTTCCCTAAATTATTACAATATCTCACACATTAATTTTGGTTTTAGGTAGGGGATGGAAGTCGAATGAACCATGTCATATCAGAATTTGATGAAACAAATTAAAAAGTTATCATGATTATAAATCAATTATTATTCATGGTGGAATGAAAAATCTACTTTATTTTTTAATGATACATTATAAATTTATGTATCATGATATCAATCCAAAAAATAAAATAAGCGAGAAGCATTCATTAGTGTATTTAATGGGGCAACAATAAGCATATTTTAGTGGGTCTACTAAACCACTAGTTTCCAAGAGATAAATTAGATCAAATAAAAAATAATTCTTTGTTATCTAAAATTTGTAAGATATAAATGCTATCTTTTCTTTTTATTTTTTGAGGGGGAAGAATATAAATAGTGTAACCTTATCAAGAACATAAGGAAATATGAAAATAATTAATATATAGGTTAATATAAGATTAATATATTATTTTGAAGTTATTAATTTCATTTTATTAATCTTATAAAAATGATTAAATAGGTAATTGAGTTTATTTTAATAGATGTTGAATCCATTATTACACATGAGGCCAATTCTATAACAGTTACGAGGTAAGCTTCTTATATTATCCTAAAAACTAAATGCAAGATTCATTGATTCTTTTTAGGAAAAAAACCTAATCCACATAGGGAATACCTCTTATGAGATTTAATAATTTCAAATGAAATTATTTTATTTAAATTGATAGTGGAAATGGTGATTGGAGTTACCCATAAATCTCACATGTTTTATAAGAACATAAAGATGTAATTGAAATGAAATTATGAAAACCACAGGGAAAAGAATATACAATTTACATTATTCTCAAATTTTGGAAGGAAACATGGATGAAATTGTCTTTAGCGGACTAGTATGTTTTATAAACATGTAAAATAATGGTCATTGGAAATTAGAATATGCAAATTATTGGAATATAAAGTCAAAAAATTATGAGAGTAGTGAAAAAATACCACAAAATACACCTCCAACACATCAGTGTTTGAAATTCAAGCTGTATAGGCATTATGGTAACCAGTTCTCATATAGAAAGGATAATGATGGTCATCAATGACAATAACCACTTAATCCTATTGAAAATAGAAATTTGATTTGATCACCAAAAATTTATGGTGGATAAACTAGAGGTGAACATTACGCTGACCATCAAATAATTAACTATTACTTACTAATTTGATTTCGGATCTCCCTAACGTTTTACATTTGAGACGTTTTATATTGGTATAATAATACCATCCAGATGATTATAATTTTAATTATAATAAAAATCCCTAATGGAAGAATGATCACATATCAAGTATATGAGTGTTCTATAATCGATTCTTGTGGGAATGTGATTCCAAAAAATTTCATTAATATCTGTTTAGAATAATATGATGTTATCTAAGGAATATATTGGATTTATTTATATAATTACCAAAAAACAAGGGAATGAAATTCCTATTTGATATTATAAGACAACATATCATATTTTACCAGTGTGAAGAGAAATATGATCTTCTAATGGAAATCAGATCAATCATACATGTTTCGATACGAATTCAAATATAGTTTTTATGTTAGATGTTTGGGGGAAAACTCATCATTGTAGATATGTCTATTGTGTATATGTTTTTTTTTGTTATATAATATCATCCTAGTCTTAAATCTAATCCTTTCGTTGAGTTTTTAATATGACTTCTATATGGTTCTACACCTATTTGAATGACTCCATATATAATTTATCTTATTGAGTTCAATGAATTGAAGATGAAACACCCTAATAATCATAAAAGAGATTTATTTATCTTTGTGTGTCACATGGGTTGCAAAAAGTTTTGACGATAAATTTGATTTGATGGGACTCCACAATGATTATGGGTATCTTAAGTAGATCATAGTCAAGAAAATGTACCATTTCCCTATATTGATGGCTTGTTTGATGAACTATGTTGATTTAAATACATTTTCAGGAATGAATTTCTTTCCAGATTTCATCGATTGATGGTCAATAAGAAGGATATACCAAATACCGTATTCCATAAAATATATAGACACTATGAATATAAAGTGGTTCTATTTTTCATTATAATTCTGATATTATCTCTGTTGATTTATTGAATAGAAACATTACATATTACCTTGATTAGCTTATAATATTTTTTATATATAATATAATATAATATTATATGTTATGGGAAGAGAATAATTATCAGTTAAGGATTTTACTAAATAACCTAAGAAGGAAAATATGTAAGAAATATTTACTATTTATGAATTTTGGGGGTATAATTTTTCATTTTTGTGTCATATAATATCACATGTTGGTATAATGGGGGATACATCAATGAGGGATGTTATTTAGTGATGGTCTAGTCCAGCTACGTTGACCAATATCTATCAGTTTATTGGTTTGTGTGTGTAACACAATGATATTTTATGAGATGTATATTTTTTATGTCTTATGTTATACAAAACATTAATGGAATCTTTCAAGAAACACAACACAAGCTTGTCTTGCGTTACACGCAATAGAGACCTTCCTCAATAGCGTGTGTAGTACGCAATACTGAGTTTCACTAGAAAACAATATATTATTATAATATTATAAACTAGCCGTAAGGAATAGTAATAAATTAATTTTGAATTTTATAACATTATTATTCGTCTTACATATTTTATAGAACATGGTATGAGACCAAAACAAACGTTTTGTGTAAAATATGTATTTTTTTAAAAATGCAGTTGTGCCACCTTTTGATGGTGCTCCCACATTAAATATATTTTTTCACGTGATTATAAGTTCATATTGAGAAAATAAAATTCTTCTTTGTAATAAATATATATATATATTTACTTTGGATAAATTTTTCATATTACTCTGATAACATTCAAATTTTAATGAATAATAAAAACACACAATATTTTAATTAAAAACCACTTTTTTCATCGCAATAATTTATATGTATAAATTATAATATTTAATGGATTTAAGGTATAAAAAGAATATATTTTTACCATTTAATATAATTAATGTCATTAACATTAATTTTACATTGAATTAATATGTAAAAACATTTCAATCTTTAACAATGTTTTAACTTTTAAAAACCGGTTTGCATAACAAAGGGATTAATTTTAAATTAATTACTACAAATTCTGCAATTTGAATTTTGAAAAATGGATTCCATATTTGGATTCAGTGGTTCCAAATTATGTTAATAAGTTACTTTTATTTTTTTGAGATTATGAATAGTAACTACGGTAATTTTTATTTACTGCTATTAAAGGTCAATTGGGTAATTAAGGGTAAATATAAGATTATAAAATTACCCTAAAATTTTCCAAAATACTATTGGAAGAATAAAAGTAGACCCATATCATCTTAGGGTCAGAATAGATTCATTGCATGTACTTTTGACCATGAAATAATACAATTATTATTAAAACCAAAGAACTTGACAACATGTCACTCTCTTAAATCTTATAAGTATAATAATTTTAATTTGGTGATAAAATTCTGAAAACTTAGAACATGAATATTCTCCAAAAATATTATAAAATTATATACATCATATGAATTTATTTATAATTTTTAATGATAAATAAATTATCATTAATTTTGACACAATAATGATGTTGAAATTATTTTATTGATTGAAATTTAAAATAAATGATTTTAAAAGTATAAAAATAAATATTATATGAACTATTTAATGTTCTTCACTACTTTTATAGGTAAAAATGACATGTTAAGAATATATTTAATATTTTAGTTCGAACATATCTTCGGAATATATTTTATAAATGAATATTGTCAAAATTGACACTATTTTTAATTTATAGAAATTATATATTATAAAATTGTCTAAAATTCACAAAAATATTTAAAAATTGAAAATTAAAATTTATATGGTATAGAATTTAATAAAGTATACAATTATAGACTATTCAAAACATATAATTAATTATTTATAATGATTTCAAATTTAGAATATTATTACCCGAAATAAAATTAAATAGATTATATAAGGATAAATCATGTTGAGTATGGTAACAATAAACTCCCAAATTGCTTAAATTCTATTGGCTGATGAGATTAAAACCCTATCTCATTTAATATTTGTATTTTTGTCTTTTTTGGAGTTTTTTATGTGGGTTTGGAATTTATGATAAATTAATATTTCTTATAATTCCAAAGGTGCCCCTCTCCTCCCTTATAAAAGGGAACCTCTACCCTCTCCTCCTCAGACCACTTTGAGCCTTCAAGCTCTGCCAACCCCAGCCAATTTCTCTTATCCACGTTCCTAGATAAATCCTAGATGTTCTAGTATTCTTCAGAGACCAATATTAGTTCCCTAAGAGCAGATTTCAAAGAGGCATGTCGAAGAAGATGTAACATCCGTTACCAATTATTGGAAATTTATTTCTTTTTATACTTATTGTTATTTAGTTGTTTCATTATGAAGTAATAGCATAAGTATCACTCATATACTGATATTTTATTATAAATATGAAACAACCCTATTTCACCTTCTATCCATCCAATGGAAAATGAATTCACCGCGGGTGCGTACGTACGAATACCGTTTCCACGCCGTGGTGTAATCTGTTTTCCACCACCACCATACTTGGATGGGAATAATGGTGTAAATAATAACTATATATTATTATTGTAAAGTGATATTGATTCTTAAATAGTATACATACACTTAAATACAATTCCACGATCATGGGAACGATATCATCGCTCGTGCATATGTACGGCCTACCTTCTCCACAATGTGATGCGACTCGTTCTACATGATATTTATTGAATAATTTATATATAAATAAATTGAATGAGTAAATATGATATATATTACACTAATACCATTCTGGAAATGAGGTATCTATAGCCTAAAAAGAATAATAATAATTTATTCGAGAAAACACACATAAGAACATAAAGCAATAAACACCCAAATAACAAGTCATAATGAAATATTACTAATACGAAGCTATGAATATGACCATATATGATATCATAGAAATGAATATGATTCTAGAATAAGTAAATGACAATATTTAAATCATTATATAGGAGGTTCAGACATGTACAAAGTATATCAGACCTAAGGTATGGGAAAATCTCGCAATCTCAAATTTTATCCGAGATTGTTTATACTTCGGTAATTACTGGGGCATATTTATCATCCATGTCCATGTTTCTTCAACATGTAATATTGTTTATATCCTCCTAAAATTGTTTAAATCCAATATTACTCAATGGTGAGTTTTTAGTAAAAGATATGAAAGTAATCTTTTGTCGTTTTTAGTACGAGGTACATTTTAACTTTTCCGGCCAAAGTACGAGAAGAATATTTTTTTAACTTGTACAACATGAATGGATTTTATGATTTCATTAAAAATTATTTCCATGAAACATCATTTAAATTTTTTCATGTTTTTTTAATCAACTTATTTTAGTTTAAAATTTTATGACATGTTAAGAAAGGAAAAATGTTTTTGAATTACAAAGGATATTTTCCTCAAGAATGGAGTTCAAGATTTTTATCAAAATTATTTTCCATCTATGATAATATAGGGTTATATTTATATCCCTATTTTTACATTGATTTGATTATGATATGATGGAATTATTTTTTTGATGTCCTTTTATCTTTTATGGATTATGTTATGATGGCATGACGTTTAAGAATCCCATTTTTATTACATAGGTTATGCTATGATGTTTGATTTATGATCTTGTGGCACACATAAGAATGGTATCATTATGAGATGGGTGGGACCTATATCTCCCTCCAATTAATTGGGTAAATATTTATATCTCATGAGATAGACATGGCTGGAATGGAAAGTTAATCCAGTTCAGTGATAGAGGACTGTAATGAGGAGTGAACTCGGTTCAGTAATGGACTTTGTCCGCTATGATAGTCTTGGCAAGGAGTCTTGACTAAAATGAAATAATTTTCTATGATTATGTGTATATTCCACAATGTTTCATATTTTATGTTAGGATTATTGGGATTAAATTTAACTACTATTATTTATCCCATGTTTTGATTTTATGATCTCTTTTGCAGGTTAAGATATTCAAAATGTTATGTTCTTATGAATATAATATGATTGATTTTTCTTTTGTTTACCCTTACTGATCATTTGAGCTCACCCTTTTGTATTTTTTCTTTTCCCCAGGTCTGGAAGAAGGGTATTAAGTAGGATATTCCAAAAAGGGATTCTAGATATTGTTAAATAAGTGGGAGACAACGTAGATGATCTATGAACTGGTTGATTATGTTTCCCAGTTTCTAAAGACACTATACATATATGGTTCTTTCACGGTTTTCTTATATGTTGTAATAAGTGTGCTTCAATTTTGATGTAATTACAATTTATGTAATGTATGGATCGTCATAGTTGGAATCATAGGAAAGGTATAGTCAATCTTTGGAAACTAGGATGTGAATGCCCTAGTAAGAACCCTATGGTTATGTCTAAGCATAGAACATAATATTAGTGTTTTAGAAATGGCCATGAATAACCTATGATGAGACCTTAAGTGTAAAATTTTATTCTTTATTATGTGGTTTTCTGATTATGATTGGTGTTTCTCACACTATGATTATAGGTTTTAGTCAATGGCTGGAACCCGATGGAACCGTGTTAATGCTGAAAGCGACGGGAAATGAAATGATTGTCCCCATGAGAAACCAAACATTATGGGATCTGGAATGAAAAATCATGTAGCCATGATCAAACAACTTTCTCAAGATATGAACTATGCAGGACTTTAAAACAAGCAAAAGAAGGAGAAGAATTCTATTGAATCCTTCATGAGGCAGCGTCCACCTTCATTCAGTGGGTATTCTGATCCATTAGTGGATGAACAATGGATTAGTACAACTAAAAAGATATTTTCAGTTCTACAATGTTCTGAACATGACAATGTCATCTTAGCAGTGTATCGTTTGGAAGGTGATGCTAATGACTGGTGGAATCTTATAAAGAATACGAGTCAAAGAGATGAAGTTGAGTCCATGGAATGGGATGAGTCCAAGAACTTATTCTTCAATAAGTACGTACCTCGTATTCTTCGAACAAAAATGGAGAACAAGTTTCTTGAACTGATGCAAAAGGATGATGAATTTGTTGGAACTTATGAAGAAAATTTTACAAGACTTTCAAGGTACGCTTCTGGAATTATTATCTAACCTGAGAGTAAAATCGATCAATTCTTTAGTGGACTAATAAGAATTCTTCGAAAAGAGTTATCCATAAGAGACTTAAACAGCCACGAGGAAATAGTTTGATGTGCTCTCAAGGTTGATATAGAGATTGGAGTAACCCATGAGTCATATGGGTTTGATAAGAAGAGGAAAATGGAATTCAAAGGAAAATATAAAGACCACACTGAAAAGAAGATGAGTTTTTCTTTATGCTAAAATTGTGGAAAGAAACACGAAGGGAATTGTCTTAAAGGGACAATAAAATGTTTTAAGTGTGGTAAAAAAGGTCATTGGGCAGTTGAATGTCGAAATAATGGGAAGAATATTTCTTATGATGCGAACAGAGAAAGGGATACATAGAATGCACCTCATACACTTCACTGTTTCAAGTGCAAGGAGATAGGGCATTATGCAAATCAATGACCAAATCCAAGGTTGGTTGATGATGATCAACGTCAATAACCTCTTAAGGACAAATACAAAGTAAATTCAAATATAATTACTATTAGCGATGTGGAGTACGATAACAAAGTGGTGAAAGGTACACTTACTATCCACTCTAAAGTAGAAAATGTTTTATTTGATTCTGGATCCACCCATTCATTTTTTTTCAGAAGAATTTTCTATGGGTATCACCGTATTACCTCTACAATTAGATGTTTAGTTAGTTGTGACAACTCCTAATGGCACAATGGTCACATTAAATTTTATAATTCTTCTCTGATTGATGTTGGTGGAAAACTGCTTCTTTTAAATCTTGTGATCCTTCCTATAGAGGAATTTAATGTGATTCATGGCATGGATTAACTTTCTTTACAAGGAGCTCATATGAATTTCCAAAGAAGGGAAATCATATTTAATATTACCGGTCAATATACTATCATATATCGATGCAAGGACGAATATAACCTTCCAGTGAAAATTTCTTCCATATTATGTGTCTTGATTCCAATAAATGAAGTTTATTTATCTCAAATGGTTGGAGAGAAACTCACAATTAAGAATAAACCCACTGTACCAGAGTTTGATGATGCCTTTTCGGAAGAACTGCCAGGTCTTCCACCAAATCACGAAATTGTTTTTTCAATAGAACTCATACAGTGTGGTATGCCCATTTGAATGACACCTTATAGAATGGCCTCAATTGAGTTGCCGGAATTGAGGAAGCAACACCAAGAGAATCTTGATAAAGGATTCATACGCCCTAGTGATTCAACATGGGGAGAACCAGTTCTATTTGTTAAGAAGAAAGATGGATCAATAAGACTCTGCATTGATTATCGATAACTGAACAATATCACTATCAATAAGAAATATCCTCTCCCATGCATTGATGACTTATTTGACCAACTATGTGGACCTCAATACTTTTCCAAGATTGATCTTCGTTCAGGGTATAATTAAATAAGGGTAAAAAAGAGGATATACCAAAGACATCTTTCCATACATGGTATGGACACTGTGGATTTATAGTGATGCCATTTGGTCTTACTAATTCCACTTTTATCTTCATGGATCTAATGAATAGAGTCTTTAGAGACTATCTTGATCAATTTGTGGTATTATTTGTAGACAATATTCTTGTCTATTAAAAGAGCAAGGAAGAACATGAAGATCCCTTGAGAATTGAATTGAAGACCTTGAGAAAGGAGAATTTATATGCCAAATTTACCATGTGTGATTTTTGGCTTCAAAAAGTTGAATTTTTGGGTCACATAATCTCAAAAGAGGGGATATCTATGGATCCAACAAAAACAGAGGTTATCAGAAGATGGTCAAGACCAACAACAATAACTGAGATCCAAAGTTTTATTGTTTTGGATGGATATTATCGATGTTTTCTGAAAGATTTTTCACGATTTCCTAATCCACTAACCAGGTTGAATTGAAAAGGAGTTATGTTCGTGTTAATGGAGGAGTGAGAATATTATTTCAAGGTGTTGAAAAGAAGGTTATCCAGTGCACCTGTTCTCACACTGCCTTGTAGTGGAGAACGTTTTGTGATCTATAATGATATTTCCAAGAAGGTATTGGGGTGTGTTCTCATGCGAAATGATATGGTGATAACTTATTCCTCACGACAGTTGAAAATACACGAACCAAATTACCCAAATCATGATTTGGAGTTAGTTGTGGTAATCTTTGCATTAAATATTTGGAGGCATTATCTTTATGGTTAAAGGTGTGATATTTATAATGATCATAAAAGTTTAAATTATATTTTCACACAAAAGGAGCTGAATATGCACCAAATAAGATATTTGGAGCTGATTAAGGATTACGACTGCTCAATTCATTATGACCCTAGGAAAGCAAAAAAGGTGGTAGATGCATTAAGTCGACAATACCATGCTAGATTATCAATGATGAGGATCACAAAGGATCCAATATTTATGGATTTACAAGGGATTGATCTTGCAATTATAATGGCCGGGGAAAAATCTTATCTTTCTCAAATGAATGTTCAACCATCAATGCATGTGAAGATTAAAGAGGCATAAAAAGAAGATATAGATTTACAAAAGAAGGTGAGAAATCTTCCTGAATTCAACCTTGATTGTGATGGGACAATAAGATTAAAGAATTGGGTTTGTGTTCCTCTCAGCCTAGAATTAAAGAAAGAGCTACTGGATGATGCTCATATTTCTTCATTCTCTATTCATCCTGGAAGCACTAAGATGTATAGGGACCTAAAAGAGTACTTCTCATGGGATGGAATGAAAGGAGAAGTTGCTGAATATGTCTCTCGATGCTTGGTTTGTCAGCATGTTAAAGCTGAGAGACTGAATTGTATGGGGATGTTACAATAATTACCCATACATGAATGGAAATGGGAAAACATCACTATGTAATTTGTCCCTGGACTTCCTAAAACATCCAAAGGCAATAATGATATTTGGGTCATAGTTGATCGTCTTACGAAGTCAACACACATCATTGCTATTAGAGAAGATTTCTCTCTAGATCAGCTTGCCAGGATATATATAAATCAAGTGGTAAGATTGCATGGAGTACCACTTTCCATTATATTTGATCGGGATCCAAGGTTTACCTCGAAGTTCTGGTGAAGTCTTCAGCATACTCTTGATATATAGTTGAGTTTCAGCACTTCTTATCATCCTCAGACAGACGTTTAGTCTGAGAGAACAATTCAATCTCTAGAAGACATGTTGAGAGCTTTCTCTATGGATTTCAAAGGTGGTTGGGATCTTCACCTACCTTTGGTGGAATTTTCTTATAATAATAGCCTTCACTCCAGCATTCATATGGCTCTTTATGAAGCTATCTTTGCAAAGAAATTCCGAACTCCAACTTACTAGGATGAAGTTGGGGAAAGAAAGCTATTAGGACATGATCTTATTGATGAGGTGGCAGAAAATGTAAGATCTATTCAACAACCCATAAGATCAGCTCATAGTCGACAAAAATGTTATGTCGATAACTTAAGAAAAGACCTAGAGTTTGAAGTGGATGGTAAAGGGTTCTTACGAATATCTCCTTGGAAGAGAGTAATGAGATTTGGAAAGAAGGGAAAGTTGAGCCCTAGGTATATCGGTTCTTTTGAAATTCTGGATCATGTTGGGAAGGTAGCTTACCGATTGCCGCTTCCACCGAATCTCTCTCAAGTTCACAATGTGTTCCATGTATCTCTCCTGAGAAAGTACATACCTAATCCTTCACATGTACTAGTGTCAGAAGTTGTACTGCTGGAGCAAGTTAATTCTTATGAAGAACAGCCGATAGAGATTCTAGATGGTATTGAAAAAGTTCTACTAAACAAGACCACTCACTTGGTGAATGTTTTATGGAGTAACCACCAATTAGATGAAGTTAAATTAGAGATTGTGGATATGATGGGGAGGCGGTATCCTCATCTGTTTGTTATGAAGTGACGAATTTCAAGGGCGAAATTCATTTTAAGCATTATAGAATGTAACAAATTGATAGTTTATGAGAATTATATTATTTTATGTCTTATTTTATACACAACATCAAAGGAATCTTTCACGGCACAGAACACTAGCTTGGCTTGCGTTACCCAGAATCACGACCTTCCTCGATTGCTTGTGTAGTAGGAAATATCGAGTTTCCCTAAACAAAGATATATTGTTATAATATTATAAACTAGCCTTTATGAATATTATTAACTGAATTTTGAATTTTATAACATTATTATTTATCTTATATATTTTCTAGAACATGGTACGGGAAAAAAAATTTCAGATAAAATAAGTATTTTTTAAAAAATGCAGTTTTTCCACCTTTTGATGGAACACCCACTATAAATCTTGTTTTTGACATGTTTATAAGTTCAATTTGACAAAATAAAATTCTTCTTTGGAGATAAGATATAAAAATTAACTTTTGATAAATTTTTCATATTATTTTGATATCTTTCATATTATAATGAATAGTAAAAACACGGTATATTTTAATTAAAACATCTTTTTTTCATCGCAATAATTTATATGGTAAAATTATAATATTGAATGGTTTTAAAGTATAAATTGAATATATTTTTACAATTTATTATAATGTCTGTAATTATCATTATTTTTACATTGAATTCATAGGTAAACCATTTCAATATTTGGAAATGTTTTAACATTTAAAAACCCATTTTCTTAACAACAAGATTAATTTTAAATAAATTACTTCAACTTTTGTGTTTTGAATTTTGAAAAATGGATTCCATATTAGGATTCAGTGGGACCAAATTATGTTAATAGGTTACTTTTTTTGAGATTATGAACAGTAACTATGGTAATTTTCATTTACACTAGTTAAAGGTTAATCATGTAATTAAGGGTAAATATAAGATTAAAAAATTACCCTAATGATTTCAAATATCTTATTGGATGAATATACGTTGGCCCATATCACCTAAGGGACATCCTAGATTCATTTCATGGACTTTTGATATGAAATAATATAATTATTATTATAACCAAAGAAAGTGACAACATGTCACTCTCTTAAATTTTATAAGTATAATAATTTTAATTTAGTTATAAACTTTATTGAAACTTAAAACATGAATATTATCCAGAAAGATAATAACATTATCTATATCATATGAATTTATTTATAATTTTTATGGATTAAATAATTATCATTAATTATGACATAATAGTGATGTTGAAATTATTTTATTGATTGAAATATCAAATAAATGCTTTTAAAAGTATTAAAATAAATATTATATGAATTATTTAATTTGTTCCACTAATTATATATATAAAAATGACATGTTATTAATCTGTTAAATATTTTATTTCGGACATATCTTCTGTATTTATTTTATAAATTAATAGTGTCAAAATTGACACTATTTTTAATTTTTAGAAATTACATATAATAAAATTTGTTAAAAATCACAAAAATATTTAACAATTCTAAATTAAAATTTATATGGTCAAAAATGTCATAATGTATACAATTTTGGACAATTCAAAACATATAACTAATTATTTATGATGATTTAAAATTTAGAATATTATTACCACAAATAAAATTAAATAGATTATATAAGGATAAATCATGTTGATAATGTTTAAAATAAACTCCCAACTTGTCAAAATATTATTTGTTGATGATATTAAAACCATAAATCATCTAATATTCGGATTTGAGTCTTTTTGGGATGTTTTTATGTGGGTTTGGAATTTATTATAAATTAATATTTCTTATAATTCCAAAGGTGACCCTCTCCTCCCGTATAAAAGGGCACCTCCTCCCTCTCCTCCTCACACAACTTTGAGCCTTAAATCCCGGCCAACCCATGCTAATTTCTCTTCTCCACTTCACTAGAAACATTCTAGGGGTCCTGGTATTCTTCAAAGACCAATCATAGTGCCCTACGAGGAGATTTCAAAGCGGCGTGTCGAAAAAGAGGTAATACCTGTTACCAATTCTTTAAAATTTATTTATTCTTATACTTCTTCTCCTTTAGTTGTTTAATTATGAAGTATTAACATATGTATCACCAATATAATTATATGTTATTATAAATATGAAACAAACCTATTTCACCTTTTATCCATCCTACGGAAAATGAAATCACCACGCGTGCGTACATAAGGAATACAGTCTACACGTCGTGGTATAATCTGTTTTCCACCACCACCATACATGTATGTGTATAATGGTGTAAATAATAACTATATATGATTATTTTAAATTGATTTTGATTCTGAAATATTATACATACACTTCAATAAAATTCCACGATCATGGGAACGATATCATCGCTCTTACGTATGTATGGCCTACCATCTCCAACATGTGATGTGACTTGTTCTACATGATCTTCATTGAATAATGGTTATATAAATAAATGTAATGAGTAAATATGATATATATTACACTAATACCGTTCTATAAATGAGGTATCTATAACCTAAAAAGATGAATAAGAATTTATTCGCAAAACACACATAGGAATATAAAGCAATAAACACCCGAATAACAAGTAGCAATCAAATATTACTAATAAGAAGCTTATAATATGACCATATATGATATAATAACCATGATTATGATTATATAATAAGAAAATGGAATTATTTAAATCATTATACAGGAGGTTCGGACATAGACAAAGCATATTGGACCTAGGGTAAGGGAAAATCTCACAATCTCAATTTTTATCCGAGATTATATATAGTTCAGTAATTACTAGGGCATATTTATCATCCATGTCCATGTTTCGCCAATATGTAATATTATTTCTATCCTAATATAATTTTTTAAATCCAATATTACTCAATGGTGAGTTTTTAGTAATAGATATGAAAGGAGTCTTTTGTCATTTTTAGTACGAGGTACTTTTTGAATTTTCTAGCCAATGTACGAGATTAATGTTTTATTTCAATTATACAGCATGAATATATTTTATGATTTAATAAAACATTATTTCCATGAAGCTTCTTTTAGAAGATTTCATGTTTATTTTAAATAAAAAATTTTTAGTTTAATATTTTATGACATGTTTAGAAAGGAAAAATGTTTTTGAAGTAGAAAGTATATTTTCCTCAAGAATGGAGTTCAAGCATTTTATCGAAATTATTTTCCATCTATGATAATATAGTGTTCGGTTTATATACATATTTTTATATTGATTTGATTATGATATGATGGACTTATTTTTATTATGTCATTTTATCTTATATGGATTATGTTATGATGGCATGACGTTTAAGAATCCCATTTTTATTACATGGGTTATGCTATGATATATGATTTAGGATCTTGTAGTACACATAGGAATGATATTATTATGAGATGGGTGGGACCAATTTCTCCCTCCAATTCATTAGGTAATGATTTATATCTCATGATATTGACATGGCTGGAATAACCAGTTAATCTGGTTCAGTGATACAGGACATGAACGAGGAGTGAACATGGTTCAGTAATGGACTTTATCTGCTATATAGTCTTGGAAATGAGTCTTGACTAAAATGAAATTATTTTCTATTATTATGTGATTATGCCACAAAGTTTCATGTTTTATGTTATGATTATTGGTATTACATTTCACCACTATAATTTATCCCATGTTATGATATTATGATCTCTTTTGCAGGTTATGATATTCAAAATGTTATGTTCTTATGAATATGATATGATTGATATTTCTTTTGTTTACCCTTAATGAGCATTTGAGGTCAACCTTTTGGATGTTTTCTTTTACCCAGGTCAGGAAGAAGGGTATTAAGTAGGATATGCCAAAAAGGGAATCTAGATATGAAGAAATAAGTGGGAGACAACGTAGATGATTAATGAACCAGTTGTTTATGTTTCCTAGTCTCTAAAGACACTATAACTATACGGTCCTTTCATGGTTTTATTATATGTTGTAATAAGTGTGCTTAAATTTTGAAGTAATAACAATGTATGTAAATTATGGGTCATTATAGTATGGATATTATAGATGACTTATACATAATGTATCATGGAGGTCTCATCATGTAACCATGTTAAATCAAAAGTAAACCATGTTAAATCAAAAGAAAATCATGTTCCTTTGAAAAAATGTGAGGAAATATTCAAGGAACTGAGATTAATTTTAGTTTATGCACCCGTTATTACAGTACCATATAGTGTAAGTTTTGTGTTCTATAAAGTTTCATCAAATAAGGGAATGAAAAATAAAGTCATGTAGAATGATATAGTTTTATATTATGACTCATTCAAATTATTTGTTCATTACTAGAGTTTCCTAACTCATTAATCGGTGTTTTTAACAATAATGGTTACATTAATGATATATATAAATTATCATTATTGATAAATGTGTGATATATATTCTAATAATAAATGTTTGATGTATATTTCCACTCCAAAATAGGTGAATATGTAATAGATAAGATTGTTGGAGTTGAAAAATATTATGTCTTCTCAATAAGTTACCACCTTGAGAAAGTGAACATGTTTTTAGATTCTATATGTTAAAGGGATCATGCCATATTTTCTGTGATGAGGATAAAAAAAGATCCAACATTTCTATATTTTAAATGTTAGGATCTAGAGATCATATAGAAGGTGAGAAATTATATATATCTAAAATGTCTTTCCCACTATATATCCACATGACAGTGGTGTATAAAAACTATTCATAACTACAAAATAAAATTTAAAATTACTATAAAATAAACATTGATTGTGATTTTATGATAAGTTTTAAGAACCATGTATGTGTTCCATATCAACCATATTTGAAGGATATATTGGATGAAGCTCATAGTTCATCATTCTCATTTCATCCTAGAAGTAAATTGATTTATAGTGACCTAAAAGTGTATTTATGTTTGGAAAACAAGTTGAGGGATATTGTAGAGTGTGTATATTTGTTATTTTTATTCCAACATTTTATGATTTAGAGACAAATGTATAAAGGTTTGTCATAATAATTACCCATATAAGAATGAATAGTAAAAAAAATCACTAGATTATTTTTCATAGGGCACCCCAAGACATTTAAATGATATAATTATTTTTAGGTTGTATTAAATTAACATATTATGTTAATACACTTCATTGACATTAGAGAATACTCCCCTATTTTTCATCATTACAAAATATACATTATGAATGTGGTAATATTTAGTAGAAAACCATATTCAATTATATATGATTTTTATCTGAGATTTTTTTATATGTTCTTGAAATTTCTTTTATTGGATTTAGATAAGAAGTTATGCTTTCGTAATACATATCATATAGAGATTAATGGACAGTCTTGGAGAACAATTAAATCAATTGAGGAAATATTAATTGAGATTAACACCTTCCTTTAGTCATATTTTTGTATAATAATTCAATTCACATGTGATTTCATATGTCTCCATATGATCCCCTATATTAAAATAATTACATGACACCAATGAATAAGGATTAATCTAGAGAATGAAAGTTCTAGGGACACGATCTAGTAAACAAAATGGTGGAGAAATTTAGTTTTATTATACAACACATCAAGGAAGACCAGTGTTAGTATAAAAGGATTACTGATAATCATTAATAAAATGTTGAATTTGATGTTAGTGAAAATGTGTTTATTTGAATTTATCAATGAATAATGTTATTATATTCATAAATATATAAATGCTTTAACCTCTTTATATTGGCCCATTTGAAATTCTTGATCATGTTAGGATGGTAACATATCTCTTTACACATTCACAAAACCTTTTTCAATCTCACGAGGGGTTGAATTTATCACTTTTGAGGAAGTACATAACAGATCCTCACATGTATTGAATTTATATGTTTCACCAAATTATCATGATCATCCATGAAATTAATACCCTATAGAAACTATAGATAATAGTGATAAATTTTAATAGAAGAATTCTACTCACATAGTTAAAGATTACTAGACCAATCCTAAATTTTAAGAAGAAACATGTAAACTAGAGGATGTGGAAAAATATATATATCATTATTTTATTATATCATAGTGTTGTAATTGTTCTTGTGAAATTCATTTTTTGTGGATTATAATGTAACACCATAATATTTGATGATATATTCATCAACAAAATATTTATTTGATATCATATTATTGACTTATCTTAGAGTCTAAATGACTCGTAATATAGAATACCATTATAAGCAAGATGTTAAATTGGAAGGTATGAATAGTAATAAAAAATTAGGAAAAAATTATGGTTTATATTAAATTCATTGGTTATTAATTGATTATAAATTAATGTAATATCATTTGAATGTAAATGATTTATTATTCCAAAAACAATTATTATACGAGGAATGTTTTTTATTAAAAAACATAAATTTTAGTGAATGATTTTAATGAATTGTATATGTTAACCATTAAATTATTTTTTTAAAAATAATCTATTTTTATATGCATGAGATATAAATTTATAAAAATTTATAGGATTGAAAACCTATTTTTCTAAAAAACATTTTTCAGATATTTTTCAGTATTATTTTAAAATTAATATTGGAAAATTATAAAATCTGAATCTTTAATAATTTATTCAATATTCAGAATTCGGTTGATTAATATTTTTAAATAGGTCCCTTTTATTTCTATTTAATATGAATACTAACCACAATGAATTTTATATCCTCCTAATAAAGGTAAAATGTTTAATATGTGGTTAAAACATTGGAATAAGGATTTGCAATTTCTATGAATCATTACATCATTAAATTGGATGAGTGGGGGTTTTCCATATCATTCCATTTCAATAATATATGATCAGTAGGTGTCATATTTCATTGATTAAGACCATTATATTAATTTTAAAATATAATAAATGCAAAATGTAACTTTCTTTGCATTATTATCTATATAATTTCAAGATAATGATAAAAGGGCACAAGTTAATTATTAAATGTTTATAGAAAATATATGTTTTCATCATAGTTAACTATTTATAACTTTTAATAATTTATTAATTACCCTAAATTCATATGCAACACCAACACATTATATATAAAATTAATAGAAAAATAAAATAAATGATTTCAAAAATATTAAAAGTAATATAATTTGGATTGAAATTTGGGCTCTATAGATTTAAGATATTAATATATCATATTACATTTTTAGTGGTTTTTAATTTAAATCCATTTATTTATTTTTGTCTTTAAAGTCGAATTAAATATTTAGTGACAATAGTTAGATTAATTATGTTTTATGAAATTAATATTCAATTAAATTTTAAAAAACAATTAAAATTTTAAAATCATAAAATGTTGATAATATATGGTCTAAAAAATATTCACATATTTTTAATTTAAGAGAAAACTTCTTCCCTTTATGTAAAATTAGAGTCATTTAATATTTAAAAAATTGTTACCTCGGTTATGTTTAAAACATTTTAAGCTAGGGGTGGATAAAAATGGAAAATGACAAAAGGACCAAAAACCATTATAAATTTAATTAGATGATGTTATTTATATCTTATTGTCTTTTTAATCTAATATCATTTCATTAGGTACATTTTATTTAGAATGACTCGATTACATTTTAATATTTTCAGTAATTCAAAAAGTGCTCCTCTATCCACTTATAAAAAAAGAACCTAATCTAATATCACCCTAATAGCTTCTGAGAATAATATATCTTCCAATATATACCATAATACATTCACATATTCCATAAAAACAGATTTTTTTGTTCTTTCCAAAATACTATTCATTTATGCATTAATGTGTAATCCAAAAGAGGAGTCACAATGAAGTGGTATATCTCTTAACTAAGTATTTTGAATTCTATTTATATATAAACCCATTATAAATTAGTGGTATTCAATAATAAATTATTAATTTATTATCCTAAATAATTTTTTTAATTTTAATGGTAGTAAACCAGTGAACACTTTATTTCAATCAAATAGAAAATGAAAATATTGTTCATGCATATGAACAACTTATAGTGTCAACATATAATCATAATTCATTTCTTATTACCACTATTCATGGATGACTATAATTATGTATTTAATAAATATATATTTTATATATGATATAGTTATAATTTTTTATAGGAGAATTAATATTTTCCAATATTTCATACTATCTATAAAAAATTGGATCATTGTTCATGTATATGTGTGCCCCCCCCCCCACACTATGATCTGTGTAAATCATTTTTTTGTCTCTAAATTTTATCAATGAATCATATTATATTCATAATTATTAATTAATTTATTTAAATAATTATTAAAATTGTAGATATTATATATCTGTGAAAGAAGAATAAATAAAGTTATTTCCAATCCAAACCCCGAATAAAAAACAATGATGATATCCCATTGTACAATGAATTCAACAAATCAATGTTATTAAAAGGGTGATGGAATGTTATTATAGATGCATAAATGATACGAAACATAGGATAATGGGTCTATAATAAATCTGTAATATATATATATATATATATATATATATATATCACATAGGTGATTCAAATGCATATAAATAATAATGATACATAATGTATGGGTATTATGTTACAGTCACATTGCCAAATAGGATTGATTATGATTATGATTATGATAGAGAATTTTCATGATCTACCTCTCAATATTCTCATTAATTTTATTATACTATCATTATTTATTGACAATAAATGTTTCCCTTTCATTTTCATCACTTAAGGTACGCAATATACAAAAATATTAAGGGTAATTTGAAGTTATTTCTCTCTTTGATCAAAAATATTTTTTTCTTAAAAAGATACGTTTTTTAAAAATGTTTTCGAGAATTTATTTAATATTGTTATATTATTTTTTAAAATATTTATTACAAATGATTTAAATTTATCGAAATGGTTTAAAAGGATTCCTCAGGTCTTTTTTAGACCATGGTACTTATTTAATTTTTTTGGAAATGTGTGAAAATACTATTTTATTTTAACTTATACAACATTAAAAGAATTTCATAACCACATTACAAATAAATTATTTCAATATTTATTTATAATTTAAAAGTTTATTTTCAAATAAAATTTTTATATAATTTGTTTTAATTTAGTAGATTTTAAATAAGTGATTTCAATTTGAATAGGATATGTTTCTCAAGAAATGTTCCATGTTGTATTTTTAAATTAATCCACAATATATGATTACAACAATTTATATTACCTAATACTTAATAAGGATATGATCAAATGATATGATCATAATTATTTCAGTGAATTGTTTGTGATTATGATGAAATTATATTTCTAAAAAAATGTTATTTTCGATGAAATAAGATATGAAAAACATATGAAATTTTCATTAAATCTATTTTATTTCATTCATTTGTTCCATGATAAAATGTTTTAGATAACAATTTATTATTCAATGGGTTTTGAATGAAGAATGTTGTGTGATCTTATGACCCAAATCACTTGTATTTTTATCAACTGACATGTGGATGGCAATTATATTAAAATTCAATGCATTGGGTAAATATTTATATCTAATAATAATGTTGAGAGTAGAATAGATATTGAACCAAGTTCAGTATTAGAATATGTACACTATCATATTCATGGGAGTGAGCGTTAACTGATAATATGGATTGGTAAGTGAACCCAATCTACTATGATACTTTTTACATCGATCCTTGACTACTAAAAATCATATCTATGCCTATTTGTATACCAGAAATATATGTTTTATGACAATGTAATTCTCACATAACTCATTTTCATATACACATTTATTATTCATGCCTTATTAAAAATAAATATTTAATCAATAAATCAAGATTGTGGTTAATTATATGAAGGATTTGTATTTAAAATGTTCAGAACATGTTTTCACACCCCTATTCTCTTTCTATACAAAAATAATCATTAAAATGTCCCTTGTTTACCCTAATTGAGAATCTAATCTCTACATTTCTTATATTCTCTATCCATACATGTTTAATGATGTTTTTATCTATGATATGATAAATAAGGGTATAAGTTGTGATGATTTAAATAGAAGATGATTTAAATCTTTTTGACCAAGCTGTTTATGTATTTATGTTTCCAAAGGAATTAATCATATATGATTATGTTTCATATCATTATGTTATATAATTAATATTCATATGATAAAATATAATACATATTTATGGAAAGAATAAATAAATATTGGAATTATACCTTGTGAGAGCATTCTAACACATATATGTTGGTGGTCTGAATAGTGTTTTTTAGGGAGATGTATTTGATAACCAGAAGGATACATTTATAACATCCAATCTATTATTATAGACCCATTTATGCCTATGGAACCACAAAAATATTTTTCCTAACAGTCGACCCATAACCCATGGTATATAACACTTCGAAAAAAAACCTAGTTTCTAACCCTTCACATTAGTCACATTAATATATATATATATATGAAATCCCATGTTGAACTAATTAGTATCAACATATATATCACAATAGAATATAAAAATGATATATCATTTAATTTGAGAGTAATGTTCTATAAATAATTGATAGTACACATCATGGAATGTAATTAAATGATTATTTTTCATAAAAAATCCTATTAATGTGGAATGTGAAGCGATATGACTAATAATGATACAAGAATGCAGATGAAAATAACATAAAACTATAAAATTAATCCCATAAATAATAACTTAAAGGTCTATTAAACATTTTTTACTATGTACATCATAACTCCACTATATGAGTCTAACTCAACCAATATTTTTTATACTATGTTCTAGGTTTGTCAAAATAAAACAAGAAAAATATATTTGATATCATTTTTTGATTACCTAACTCAATTCCCTTAGTATGAGCCCGATATCCAAAATATCTCATGTTTTCCACCCCAGATACAAGAGGTTACTCACCACCATCATTGATCCAAACACTGTCAGTGGATAGAATATACACATTATATATTTTCCTTAAACAATTATATAAATAGAATAAATAACACATCTATTAGGATATTAATCATCATAATAGGATAATGAAATTTATCAAAATACAAACACGTAGAAAAACTTTGCTGCCAATATGGAAATAGAAACTAGAGTATAAAAGTATATAATGGTAAATAACAAAAACATTGTAAAGACTTCGATATTCGTTATTTTCTACTATTTTCCTCATTATACATAGGTCATCCATCTTTTATAGGTCCCTTTCCAATACCTTGATACCAATGTGTGAATTTTGAAACCGAATTGAGATGAAAATGCATGGTTTTATTAATAAAACCATTTATGACACAACAAATGTGTCCATTATAAATGACTATATGTATAACATGTGTATAAAATGATAATAATAACTGTGAAAGAAAACATAAAAAATCAAATACCATGTTTTATTATACTAACCATGCCTTGAGAAAACCTAATCCATATCTACATGGATTTATGATGGAATATAATCATAAAGAACGTCATGAGAAATTATTAGACAAATGGTCGCAAAATTTATTCCATGGAATCCATAAGGCTATGTGTCATAGTTAAGACCACAAGTGGCCATAATTATCAATATAACTTATTAGAAGTACATGTCGTGGCCCTCAAGGTCATAATATGATAAGAAGTCAATCAAATCTTTTTTTCATGTATAAAAACATATATGACAATCATATAACACTTCACCCTTATAATTCAGAACACATATAACCAAAATATAACTGGGTCTCTCCAAAAGAGGAAATTATTACCCTTCATATACCTTGATCCTTTCATAATGTCACAGGAATTATCTAAACACTCCCCCTATAGGGATACCAAGGTATCATGGGACTACCTATTATTTGGTTAACAGAAATCAAACAAAATATGCATGACATATACCAAATATATCACATTTACAAATATGAATCATGTATATATTATATTATAGTTTCAAAGTACAAAAAATGCATCTCGCACATATGAAAACCACATCACACTATGGTTTTCTATACGATATTCAGAGACACAAAAATACGTGATAAAACATCAAACATGTGTCTCAAAAGATATTCACAGGCACATATAAACAGACCCAATAAAACATATTAATGATCAAAAAAATAATACGATTTCATATCAAGTAAATTGTCATAAAACTGACCTCTACTTTATAAAAAACTTCTTACCTAATGTCTTTTTATATCAAAATCCATGTTTGTCATTGGTATTGTCTCTTGAAGCACATTCACACACAAATAAACATTATTACATGCTGAGAACTAATATAAGAAGATAAATTACAACATGAAAAATTTTATTTATTCAGTTAGATAAAATAAATAACCAACTGTAGAATGCACACTTACCCAATAATAAATTACGATCAATGGTTATCCTTGAGACCTGTTGAAGGAATAAATACATTAAAGTTCATTGAATGTTATATGTGAAGACAGTAAATGATCATAAAATTTTTATTCTAGGAAAAAAATTTAATCCAAGGGTTGTTGAAGAAGGAAAAACGAAATTTTTCCTAATCAACAATGAATCACAAGATTTTATAACTAAATAACCCCAACATAGAATCAATAATGATTGTATATGAAATAATAATTTTAGTAAAACAAATCTATAGAGATTAATGGATTTAAATGAGGTAACAAACATCATTGGAAGAAGGGATGGTAATTATTGTAATATTCACATAGAAATATATAGATTCAAGGAACAATAAAATAATGGTGTAGAAATTTTTTATTAGTGGCTGTAATCGATTAAAGAACACATTAAAAACAGCACCCATAATGATACAAAATTCACCCTTCAATTTAGTCTTGAATCAAGAATAAGTGAGAGGATTTTAAGAATTTAATAACCCATATCAATTTTCATCACAAAATCTAAAATGACATATCCTTTCCATGGTGTTCATGGTAATCAAACCCAATACAATTGCCTCTATATAATGACCCTATAATCTACATGTTTTTCCTCACTAAAGTCTCAAAAATGGTCATGTTGGCATCTCCCTAGCTATGACTGATAGGAACTATTCATGATGACCATGGTGTTGACACATATTGGTTAGATCATTTCTCTCCTTGACTATTTTAAACTGTTGTACACCGAGGACCACCATCAACGACACCATGACTTTGGTGATTCTCATTTTAGGACAAAAACATTAAAACATAATTTAATGACTCCAAAAAATTCAAACTAAAACTGAAACTGTTTCCAACAATCGAAAGACATAATAAAAATCAGGTGAACCAAAAATATCATTAACATAACTATATATAATAGGGGTGTTACAACTATGATATTCCATTTTATGTAAAACTTATGTATATAGAATGTTCATTGGATGTAAACACTTCTTAGATTATCTATTTACTCAGTGAGTAGAACATAGAAATTGTGTCATGTTTCATCAAGGGTACATATTCAGTGGTCTTGAATCACATGACACGTAATACAAAATAAACTCCATAGAATGTTCAAAATTTATATAATATGTAATAAAATATGAGTTCTATGGCATGAATCAAATTTTTTACATCGATTGTGATGTTTAAATCAACTAAAACCATAAACATTGCATATTCCATAAGTACACAACATGCATCCTTTTGAACCATACACAGTATACACTTATTTAAAAACTATATAAAACATTAATCGTGAAATATTTACCATTTTTTCTAAATTTCCCCAAATGAAACCAAATACTTAATTGATCATGTCAACTCAGAAGGAAAAATTTTCAATTGTTTATTATGAACACCTCTAGTTGGAAATGGGTTTCATCATTAAATATCCACATTCAGAACTCTCAAACTATAAAGACACCCTATATCTGGTGTCATGTTAAATATTCAACAATATAGTGATCACCATGTTCATTTTAATCATCAATTTCATATAAATATCAATGTTTTTAATTAATATTTATTATTATATCAAATCAATCTATGAGAGGATGAACCACTATCCATATTTAAAGATGGTGGTGACAAAAAAATGGAAAAATTTCTTTGAGACCAAAAAAATTAATAAACATAATTGATTATGTGAACATGAAAATCATTCATGACTGTAGAAATCAAGAAAAAATATATAATAATGCTATATCAAGATTATATAATCCCAAATTTGAAATTGGAAAATTATATTTCACATTGCCCAGTGAAGATTATTGGGGTGAAAGGATAATATTAATCAGTGATAAAAAACCAAGGAGAATTTATATAATCCTAAATTAATAAATCCCTAAATAAAAATTTGATCACTCATTATTAAATATTGAATACAAACCATATATATTGATGAATTTTCATATTTTCCCATTAATTCTAAAATTATCTTGACTATTCATCGATTAGGATATCATTAGTGATACATCAAACTCTACATGCCAAAATTTCTCCTTCAACAGATTCCCTATCAAATAATAGTGTTATAAGACTAAACCTTGTGTCTTTCATAATAGGGGTTTTCTCAAAACACAACATGATGTGAATGGATCATATATCATATAGTGTGTGAAATTCTCATTCTGGATTCAACTAAAGCCTTGATGTCCCTATATGAGACCCCATTAAGATGAAATGAATATAAAATAATAAATAAAAACACCAATGTTAATATAATATATAATTTATATTTATTAAATATTAGGGTTCCATGACACCCTATACAATACACCATCATCAATATTATTCTCAATAATATATTAGTTATATTCATAGGGTTCAAAAACAAAAACCATATTAGTTATAGTTACAATAAAATGATTCATGTGGAAAATTTAAAAACAATATCTTTCGTAAATTTATAATGAAATGAAATTAAATTAGAAAATGAAATAAATAATTCATTGACATTTATAAAATTTTATCCACAAAATAATTTAATAAATATAGATATTGAAGAATACAATTCTGAATAATAATAACATATGGGGTTACCTCTAATTACAAAAATTCATTTAGTTGAATAGCAAAAAGAAAGAATATTAAATTGTAATAATAACTATAAAACAAGAAAATAACCAAGGGGTAAAAATATAATATGTTATTGAGAGTGAAATATCTTATAATTTCAATAAATATAAATTCATTCACAGTCTATACCAAATTTAATGTGAAATTGGAAATAAAACCCTTTCCTCTATAGAAAACTTCTATGAATGTGATTTAACATCTGGAATAATATTTATGACCACATTAATAACTTATTTTATAACCTTATCCATACATATTTCCTTTTATAATGTTTAATTATAATAATTTACTACACATATATTATTGGCCATTATTTATTTTTATCATTAGATTTTTTTAGTTGTTATTATATCATAAAAGATTCATAATGGAAATGTAAATCCACATTCATGGAAAAATATTTCATCAATGATAGATTATAAATTTATTGGAATAATTGTGTTATAATTATTTTTATAGTAACATATTTATTTTATTGAAGGTATGTGTATGTTTTTATTGAATGAAATCAATTGTGAACATATTTTAGGGTATTTAATGTTGATAATGATGTACATTATAAAAATAATAAAATATTATATACAACACAAATTACCATATTAATAAATAAAATATCTTTTTAATATAATATATTATTTTTATCAATGAGTTGATACTCAATTATATTGGAAATGAAGATCTCAGTATAGATTTATTCACCTTAGTAGTTTAAATGACCCAAAAAAATAACATGATATATTAATTTATGATTCATAATTTAGATTCATTTAATATTTATTTAATTTATATAAAAATCATAATTTTTTTATAATAATTCATTTAAGTAAATAAGGATATATTGAAATGGGGGATAAACTAAGATAATTAAAAAAATCTATTTAAGAACTATAAACATTTCAGAGTTCCTCCTTCTTGAATGATTTCTGTCAGATAGAATGATTATGATTCATTATTTGAACCATTGGCTACCCAACATCTAATAAAAAAATAATTGAGGAAAAAATTAATAACTAAGATCATACTATAATAATGAAACAATAAATTCAATAATTATAAAATAATGCACAACCTAAGGATGATTAATATATTAAATAACTATTAAATTACATTTGAATTTAAATTTTATAGGGATGACATCATTGGTTTTTGGATTTATAATATAAATATTAACATAAGATGAATATTTTGGAAAATTCTTAAATAATTATTTTTTTGTTGAATATTAAATATACATTTTCTATGAAGTAGTGGCTTTTAATAATTTGTGGGTACAGATGAATGAAATATAATTTTATAAGAAATTTTATTCTATAAAATATTTTTTTACTAAATAATTTTATTCCTTTTAAATATATTGTTTTAAACATATAAATCCAATGTCTAACCTTATAGAAAAAATTAATATTTTAATTTTAAAATAAACAATCCCTTTAAACATTTAATTTAAATAAAAATTGTTTTGGAGAATTTTTTATTGATTTTAATTGTAAAAAAATAATTTTCTATATTATATAAATTGTTTCGTGAAAAATAATATCATTGATATTTTTATCCTATGTGTAAATTTTACTTATAAAACAAACTATTCTATATAAACTATTTTTTAATATTATATGAGTTTATTTTAAAAATTAATATTACCACCAATTTAAATTATAATTAGTAAAATTACCTTCCTATTTGAAATTTAAATAAATACAATAGGTAATAATTCAAATTTTTATTATTGTCAAAATGATTATTTTCCAACAGTAATAATAGTTACTATGGTAAAAGTAAATTCTTGTAAAAATATTAGGTAAATGACATATTTCTATATTCCACAAAAATTGTCCTTTAATTATTTTAATGAGATAATAATACATAAATAATCGTATCCTTTACATTATATCCAATTTTAGTAGGATCCATCCTTCTAAAATTACATTCCATTAACATTATGTCCTGAATATTTTAAAAAGATCCATTTTGTTCACATATAAAAGGGGTTATTTTTACCACTTCATGGTAAACATATGAATTAAAATTTATTACTATAAATCTATCATTTAATTCCACCTATAATTTTAACCCACATTCTTATTCCTTTGGTAACCATTATTAATTATATGGACAATATATCCAATGATATTTCAAAGAGAAAACTAAATCTGTAGACATATCTATTACTTCTTTCATAGTAATTTCATCCTATTATTCCTCTCAAAAAATATTTAAAAACACCTTAATATAATATAATCATTATAATTATAAATATTTTATTATATAAAATTAATAACAAAAAATTATTCATTCTTATCCCCTAAGGAAAAAAGGACCCTCGAAGCTGTATACGTGCAAACTACCATATCTAAAATTGACATATTCTATTTCTCAAAACCACTTATCATGCGTGGTTATAATGATTTACTTTATGATAACATATTGAATATAAAAACCATTAATGTATTTAAATTTTAAAATAAATATTTATATCCAATGCATTAAATTCATTGAATATTAAAAATGTCGTTATATATATGGGCAGACAAATGCCTCCATGAATGACTTTTTTTTTCTTAACCCTTAAATTTTGTTGGTAATATATGTATTATTAATGAAATAAAATAAAATATATAAAATTATAATGTTTTTGATATTTTATACCTTTCACAACCGTCCCCCTACTATATAAAAAATGTAAAATTCATACATAGAAACTACTGCCTCCATAGAGTAACATCGATCATTTTTCATTGTGATTTTCAAAATAAGTCCAATTTGGGTAAAATAAAATTAATAAACTGAAAAATATAAATAATAAAGTAATTATATATTTATATGTATATTTCGTTAATAATTATAAATTTTTTATCTATTCAAACCCATCAAATTATGTTATTTTCACATTTGGGCCGATCTAAACAACTACTCAAACAACGATATATATCTATATCACGGATCATAATTAGAAAATAATGTCAACAATTGTTAAATTTTAATTATAAAATAATTATTTTCTTATGGTTCTTGAAATATTATATTTTCTATTTATCATTTAATTAAAATATCATCCCTGATCACTAAATGTACCTAAATATGCTGACATATATTCCACTTTTGGACAACATAACTAAAAAAATTATAGGATGAGTTAATATTTATATAAATATGCATAATTGATATATTATGGTATCTAAAATTATTAAGTAATTATAAATCTAAAGATACTAATAAATAACTACACAAGTATTACCACATTGTTTTAATATGATCAAGATTACCCACACATGGTATCAAAAATTGAAAAAAATTAACTAATATTCATGAAAATAATAACATTAAAACCCATTTTTTAAATGTTATAGATTTTAATAACTTCAAAAAATGGTAATTATTATATTAATTATCCATACATGAGATCCAAATGAATTAGTAGATACTGATAATTGTTGTAATGATTAATTTCCTCAAAATTCAATTCATTGAGAAATAATTGTGTTTCACAACATGTTTAATATTATATATTTTACAATATAAAAATTATATTGTTTATAATATGATTACCTAATTAGTAATAGTAAATTTTTTTCTATTTTAAATTTTATCCCTCATGGGATTTTAATTCAAATGATCAATAGGGTATCATAATTTCTAAAAATAGTAAATTTAGGAAATTAAATTGTGAGTGATTTTCCATAAAAATAAAATCTATTTGTGGATATGATAATGTTAATGTGGATGTTTAATTATGTAATCTTTGGTAATCACCATGATATTGGATGATTTATTAACAACATAATCTTCAATTAGTGCATGCTGAGTGGGACTAATCTTGAACACTTTCCCAGTCTCACCTATGGGACATGATTTGGATAATTCACACAATCATTACCAAATGTAATGAAATAAATTACAATGATTTATTTGGTATCATACCTATTCAAACTAATAAAATCAATTACTATATTTTATTAGCAGGCCAAAATATTAATATTAACTTATCTACCATTATATTTCTATCATACATATAGATATTATTATATTAATTCCATGATTAAGTAAAAATGTTATAAGGTAATATTATAAAATGTATTTTTATCTAATATGATGAATGTGTATGACTTAATTAGTGATAGGTGGGGCACAATATAGACAGTCTCATGATTAATTATTATGTCTCATGAGAAACACTAGATAGTGTATTGAAATATTCCACATAAATATCTCTATGGTTTCTTTTAAAAAAGAATTCAAATTTTTATTATGATGTCTGCCATTATGAATTCCAACAATATGAGATTAATACATTTATACATTTATTATTTATTGGGTTTGATATAATATAAAATTATTTTTATTATGTTTTGGAATTATTTTGATAATCTATTTTATTTTTTCTATTTATATTATTCAATATTTATTTTTTAATATATTCCACTATACTCTAATCAATAATGATAGTACCCTTATATTATATTCATTTCCCCAATAAACCTAAATTGAACCTATTTTTAATTTAAAATGATGTAATTTATAGGAAAATTATAATCTTCATGAGTTTTGATATTATATTTTTGTTTTGATGTTATATGTGAATAATATATATGTTTTGAGTTTTTCAGAAATACTAAACTAATGGATCATTCAAAAACTATTGAAATCTATATGAATAGTTTTTGATAACTTATATTTTATTTCTGATGTACTAGGCTATTTTAATTTGAATCATATTATGTTTAATAGAAACCACATATATTATATTGACAAAAACTGAGTTAGATATCACATTTAATTAGGAAAATAATTATTATTTTAATGAGTTCATCCATAGAAATTTATAAAAGGAATTATATTTTATAATTTAATATCAGGAATTTATTATGTGTATTTTATTTTTTATATATTAATATTAATTTAATAAATGAGAACTATATAAATTCCCCTAGTAATTGTTGGGATATTACTCTTGATAATGTAAATGAGGTTGGAAAAGGACTGGATGAAATCATAATCATTTTAGGATGATTAAACTAGGTTATGAAAAGTATCCTCTTACAGATAAATAAATTTTTTTATCAATAATGCATTTTTAACTATGTTAGAATAGTTCATTTGATAATATCCTCTTCCATTCAATTGAACTACTAACAAATTGGTAGGTGAACAACATATCATGTCCATAGAAAATATTTCACACTCAACGAAGTAGTAAAATAGAAAAGGTATTATAAAATGTATATCATCATGAGGGAGAGGAGGATCAATTATGGACTCTAATTCATAACACTAAATAATATTTTTTGGATAGAGCACATAATAATGGGTAACATTTAATGATATTTTCTATGATAAATAATTTACTTATGATATCAGGGATGAAATAATAAATTAACTCCTCAATATCAAATAGAATTAAGTGGAAAATATTTTCATGTATGAGGAATAAATTAATTGTCTAGATAGATATATTATAGACTATTTACATAAAATAAAATAAAATATTGACCATTTCATTTTTGGGATAATTTTTAGCATTTGAGGGGATTATTCTCTCATGAATTTTTGTATAACTTGTATATAGTATCAAATTTCTATAAAATAAAAAAGGTTTTATCCAAGAACTATGGATTTCAAGTAAATTAGGATTAAACTGTTTCATCTAATAACCATAGAAAAATATATATTTTTGGGGAAAAAAGAATAATAAAATTTGTTAAAGGTAACAACTTTAAAAAAATTCCTAGGGATATGCTTCGAGGGAATGAAATTTTATTTCATTTTTAATGTAGAAGTCCATCAATCTTGAAAATGATAAATAAATTTATAAAATTTATATTTAAAATTTATTTATTATAAGGATATGTGGACTTATAAAAAAATCCACGAACATAAATGTGATTTACCTCATGATTGGGATGGGGAGAATGGCAGAGCATATGCGATCACTATAATTGAGTTTGACATACAATATAGAGTATTAGAAGATAAATTGATCATAAAAACAATATAATAAAATGAATTATTTTATTCTGGAATAATTCAATCCTTTAAACCATTCATGTTTTTTAGAACATTAAATCAACCCTAGAACTCTGTGAAAATATATTTCCACAATTAAAAATAACGTGATTTTTATTACAACAATGGTTTTTTGAGTAATCTCTATTAAGATTCATTTATATTTATTACTAAAAGATATGATTTTAATACATATAGTGTATTTTCATTAAATATGTTGTATTAATTGGATATATATGTTAATGAATGAACATATTGTTGAGATAATGAGATTACCATAAGTAAATGGGGTATATAATACCCTATTTTCAAGGTAGATACTAAAACTAATATTTATTTTATAGATAATCCTATATTATCTATCCATAATGAAATTATTCAATACGTGAAAGAGAAAAAACTATACATGGATTGTAAGGTCATATAATGGATTGATGATGTAACAATTGTAGGAGAATATATTGATATATTACCATATGAGTAACCTTACAATCCACTTGAACATGATGTTGAATTTTATGTTGATGTCCTTCTAGAATAATAACCTATATCATATAATCCTGATAGAGCAACACAATTTTCTTTGGATTAATTTAATAAAATATATCAAAATTTATGTAATTATGGATTTCTAATCAACAATGTTTCACCATTTAGAGTCCCGATTTTTTTAAAATGGTGGTTCTATGAGATTGTGCATTGATTACCTAGATATTAATTCCATTACCATAAGGAATAAATATTACATACCATATATTGATGAATAATTTGATCAATATAAAGGATAATTATATTTTTAAAAATATATAATTTCTATGGTTATCATCAGTTATGTTTATTGAAGGAGTATTATATATAAGGACATTTTTATAAGATTTGGACATTATGAATTTCTATAAATTCTATTTATATTTAATAATGTGTGTATTATTTTTATGGTTATTATGAATATAGTATTCAGGGAGTATACTGATAAATTCATGGTGTAATTCATTAATGATATATTTTTATACTCCAAAAATCATTAAATATCGTGAGAATTATATGTTTGTAATTATTAGCATCATAAGTGAAAAATAATTATGTGTGAAATTTAGTAAGATTAAATTTTGGCTCCGTAGATTTTCTTTTTAGGGACATATTATCTCCAATAATTGAATATATATTGATACTTTAATTAAAAATGTAGTCAATTAATATCCTACACAAATGAATATAACTAACATACATATTATACTTTATTTTTCCTTTTACTTTTAGAAGTTTGTTCAAAATATATCATGATTATAAATTCTATTAACTATATTGATACATAATTTAGATAAATTCTCATCGAATATAGAATATAAAGAATGTTTTAATGATATAAATACATAATCAATGAATGCACTAGTATTTAATTTAGCTTTATAAAATAATGGATTTTCAATATATAGTGATTCATTAATAGATGGACTAGTTTGTTTTCATGTATAAAATGATAGAGTGGAAACATATGGATCTATTAAATTAAATATCTTTGAACAAATTAATGATAATCATGTATATAATTTGTTATTCATAAAAATTTCATTGATTAAATTTATATATTGAAGAACTATCTCTATGGTGAATGATGCAACAAATATGCATATGAAAAATGTTTGATGTATTTTTTCTATTAAAAAGATCTCAAAAAGAGGAAAATTTGGTGGTTGGATATGCTGAAGAAGATATAAATATCAATAAAGTAGAACTATTGGAAGCAAGAAATTCGGATGATGCCTTGATTAATAGGCACCTCTTAGTTTCAACTGTGATGATGATTAATAAGGATTCTATATTCCCGTATCTATTAAATATTGGAATGGAAATTTTTACAAAAGTGGAGAAATTATTATTTTTGTAAAAAGATATTAAATAATCCTAACTAGAAATTATATGGAATTCCTTGAATTATAATAGGATTAATGAAATAGAATTAAATTAATTAATGACTAGTAATTTTCTTATACAATCTATAATGATTAATAGATAAAATAAGAAATCATCTCTTGTGTTCCATCCCAAAATGACCAGAATGTAGTGCTATTAGATGATGTAAATAGCACAAATTTCCCTATGAAACATTGGTGAACAATTATTCGTCGGCTTATAAGATAATATTTTTAGTGGGATGGTATGGACAAGGAAATTAGAGAAAATGTGACCTAATTCTTAGTGTTCAAATTCTAATGTATTAAGGATATCCTAAAATATGTGTCATGAATCCTAAAACTACACCTATATGAATTTGGTATAATATTACAATGTAATCAGTCACTAAAATTCTGAATACTCAAAGGTAGAACAATTCTATATTGTTTATCACTAATTTCCTTACCACACTATCATTGTTTCTATTATTAAGGGACAACCTACCCCTGACATTCTTATGTAATACGCTATTAATGAAATCATGAGACATTATAGAGAACCATATCAATTTCATCTAAAAATGAAATTTGAATCACATTGATATTATGTGAGACTCCTAATAAGGATATTGGCAGTAAGGTACCTTTACTAACCACATATCATCCGAAAACGGATGGACAATCTGATAAGACGATTCATACATTAGAAGTCACATAAGGAAAATATTATGCTTCCTTTTATGGGTTATATGATCTGTATCTACCTCTAGTGTAATGTTCATATAATAAAATATTTCATTCAAATATTTTGAAGGCCCTTTATAAAGAATTTTATGATAATATATTTTAATACTCTTACTTATTGAAAATATGTTTGGGAAAGGAATCCAAAATGGAAATATTTTTCGTTAGAAAAAACATAAAATGTATGGACATTTTAATATCATATTAAAGCCAATAAATTCATAAAAATAATTATGATGATAATAAATTAAAAAAAAGTAATTTAATTCAAGGAAACATGTATTAGTAATAATGTCAAGATGGTAGGGAGTTCTTTGATTTTTTTAAAAAGGGATGTTAATACCTTGGAATGTTTCCCCTTTTGAAAATCAATAGAGAATTGGATGTGTAGCATAACAATTGACTATGCTAAGAAAACATTCTAAACTATGAAATGCATTACATGTTTTATTATTAAGGAAATACATACTAGATCCAATGTATATAATCACATATAATGCAATACATTTTCCACCAAAATTTTAATATAATTATTATCGTATCTATATTCTTGACATTATAGGTAATATGTTATGGAATTAGACAACGTTGCAAATAAATGTCATGTTGATAAGTAACAAACAAGATGAGGAAACATGGGATCATAAAGAATCTATAAATAAATAATACCTTCCATTTTTTAGTTAAAAACATTTATCTAATTTAGATTATTCAATTATTTATTCATGGTATAATGTAATACCAAAGATCATACTTTCAAAAGTAAAAATATATTCCAAAACATTTGTGTAATACATATTCTAAATACCATTTATTCATAAATTTTTATAAAAAATTACATAAATTTCTTTTACTGAATTATCTTCATTTTTAGATTTATAATAACCAAATTATCTTAAGATATCATATATCGGTTTTCTAAAATAAACTATCATATATGAAAAATGAAAAATGCATTTGTTTATCAAACAGTTATTTTTTTAGTTTATTAGTTTATATTCAAGAAATAAAATTTTATTAATCCTTTTACTTTTCCCAAAATTTATTTATGTAATAATGTTATATATTTTATAATCATTTTTTTATTTATAAAACATGTGTTAAACCTTATAGAACAACATTAATATTTTATTTCTTATAATTGTTTTTTCCATTCATATATTTAATTATAATTTTAGTAAAAATAGTTCATATGTAAATTCTATTTCAATATAATGTTAAATATTCCTTATAATATTTCAATTTATATTTTTAAAATAAAAAAAATATATAATTTATTCATATACACATTGTTTCCACTAAAAGACTCACCTTTCATAAAACCTAATCTTATTGGTTATATGTGTTTACATTAAAAATAACATCTTAAACTGTGGGAAATTATAAATTATAAAATTATTCCTCTATTATAAATAATAATAATGAAAATATATAGTCTTTACATATTTATTTTTAATCAATAAATTTTCCACTTATGGTAAAAAATAGTAACCATGGTTAATGAAAATTATTATAAGAATATAAATTAATGTCAAAGTGAAAAAATATGTAAATAAATAATCCCATGTGTGTCTAGGATGTGAATTAATCCATATTATTTTCATCTCCATTATTTTAAATTTTATGAAGAATATTCCTTTGAACATGACATAACTTTATTATTAATTATAATATACTTATTAAAATGATATTTTTTGTCAATTATAAAAGTTGATATTTACATTACCTCAAAATAAACCACTCCCATAGAACATATTAATATAACTCAATAGTGTTTTCCTCTAAATTACCTCTCCCACTAGTCCAAAATCACTGTTAATTTTCTCAATTCCCCGATTTCTATGTATATCACAAAGAGAAAACTCATGCTCCCTACATAAGTATCACCACCTTCATTGCCATTTCTTTTCAATTTTACACCATAAACAATTTTTGTTCACATAAATATAATTATATTTATATTTTACATAATAATGATCTATTTTATTAATTTAACAAAGAATAATTTTTAATATTCTTCCACTATGAAAAAAGGAATGTTGTTGGTGTGTGGGTGCAGATCACCACCTCCATGAATTGATGAATTAAATTTTTTATAATATATTCACATGGTTGGTTATAATGATGGAATTTATTATTTTATATGTTATATAATTTTTTTTATTTTTTTTCTTAAAAGAAAAATTAATATTTAATTTCAATCTGATTATTTAATTGAAAAATAAAAGAAACACTATGCCTAAGAGCGGACAACTGCCTCCATGATTGGCATGTCTTATTTATTTTAATAGCAAAATATGGATGGAATAAAAAGTGAAATTAAAGGAGTAACATAATATTTTTAACCATATTAATGTTTTTAAATTATAAACTAATCTCTATCTTCTGTATAATCTAATAAATGAATTAAATATTCATTTTTCTGTACAGGTAGACTACCACCTCCACAGAAAAACATTTTTTATTTTTCATCTTTATTTTCCATATTTATCCGAAAATAAAATTATATTTAGAAATAA
Organism: Viscum album; assembly: GCA_963277665.1. Taxonomy (NCBI): domain Eukaryota; kingdom Viridiplantae; phylum Streptophyta; class Magnoliopsida; order Santalales; family Viscaceae; genus Viscum; species Viscum album. The sequence continues at coordinate 1,976,836,012 of OY728133.1, forward strand.
AAATATTGTTAAAAAATATAATTATTTTTTTAAAATGATATTATTTCATAGTAAAAAATTTCACAACCATACCAATGGATTGAATCATGGTATGTTAAGGATTGAGTTGGTTGAACAATGTACTTCAACAATATAATAAAAATATAAAACAGATGAAAATTTTTAAATAATTCAAAAAATTTTATATTATAATAATAAAATAAATTATATTATGGTTTAAAAATATAAAATAATTTTTTAAATTATTATTAAAATGTCATATTTGTTCAGTTAAATTAGCTAAATAAGAATACACTAATTCCACATTCACGGAATATAACTATAATCATATTAGATTTTATAAGTGATTTTTAATAAATATAATTTATCTATTAATTTAACAACAATAAAATTTATTAAATAATTATTTTTAATAAATTTATGTTTATTGACACCTTTTTTATACGCAATAAAGAGTTTTAATGTACTACAATATATTATTAATTTTTTATTTAAACAATACATCTTTATATATTAATTAAAAATGATGGTATGTTTAAAAAGAACCAAAATTTTAAAATCATGTATGAATTTTATATCTAAATAATTAATATCTATAGATAAGTATTTATTTATGGTATTCATTATATTCTTTGGAAATACTTTTCCTAAATGATAATGATTTTTATTTCTTATGTAAAAAATTAATATAATAATTTAATAGATACTATAGAAGATTTTTTTAAGAAAATAAAATTTTTCGTCTGAATAAAAATGTAAAAATAATCTTAGGCATATTTTTTTTGGAAAATTTATAAAAAGATAAATTTTTTAGTGAATAGTGAAAAATTGAGACTTTTATTTAGAATTTCCTTTTCATTAAAAGCATTTAAAATGATACATGTTGTATAAAAATGGTTTCAAATAAAAAAATTGACCAATTGTATAATTATTAATCTATTTTTTGATATTTTAATTAATTTCATATTTAATTTTGATATTACAACTTAAAATTCTTATATAAACATTTCTTTCGAAAATAAGTTTTTCATCACATCTATGATTTTAATTTGAAATCAAATTCATCAATTTGTTTGAATATAATTTGATATAATTAATTAAATATTTTGAAAAATAATAATATATATATTATATAATATGTTAAAATTAGTATTCTCATAATGAATAGTAATTGAAATAAATATTACATACCGCAATTAGGGTTATAATGGGGTTCAGCATGTTACAAGTAACTATGTTAAAATTTGTTTTTATCACTCATATAAATTTTATATGAAAAATTGGAATTCAAATTTAGAATCAGTGGAAACTTATGATATAATTATTATCTATTTATTTTCCGGGTTCATGTATAAATGCCCAAGGAAAATAAATAAATATAAAACTAGTTATTGTGGTTAAAACTAAAATGATAATATTATGTAATGTTAAATGATAAACAATATAATGCTTAAAACATGTCTTTTTAATTAGTAATATATGTTTGGATTTATAGTTTTATCCCTAAATTCCAATATTTATCACTTTTGGAGGTACATTGCTGGATAGTGACTTCCCATTGTTGAATCTTTTTAGGTATTTAAAAAATATCACTAATCAATTATAAAAGGGAAATTCAACCGATCAATTATTCATACCAATTAATGAATTTTTATTGAATTATATACAAAAAAAATATCTCTAAAAAACATTATTCACATCCTAGATCCATTTTTCTACCCAAAAGACAAATAATAGGGTCCTTAATATATGATTCAAATAAGGGTTTTCTAAGAGAATGTAAATTTTTACTCTATGATCTTTCACTTAAACTTCTCATTTTTTGAAATTAATTCATTTACTAATTATTAAAATATAATAAAATATCTGCATAAAATATAATGAGATTCTATTATGTTTATACCATATCCTACATCCCTTTAATATTCAATCAAAATGGAACGGAAACTATCGATCTTGTATAAAATGGGCTACTACTTCAATAACTAATGTAAATTGTTTTCCATAACAACATCTTATTAAAGGATTTAATAATGGATATAAATTATTATAAAATATTAATAACATGATTATACTTATAAGATTATAATATCACATATAACATCATACTTTATATATTTTGGGAATTTGACAACATCACTTGTGTGTAGTATGGAGTACCACCTGACGAAGTAATGTGATACATTTTTTTATGTACATTACATGGAAAGAAATAATGATATATTTAATGAATATATATGATATATATGTGATCATAATTACTACATAAATATGACATAATAATTTCATTTTTTTCTTTCCATTATTTCCAAAAAAATGGATACAATATTCATACATATGTACAACCTATCATCACATTGGATGATGCACTTGATTTTCTATATTAAACATTGATATATTACCATAAATAAAATTATAATTAATATGTTATATATTTATATTATGGGATACATTATAGATTTTCGAATCCATTATTATAGTTAAATGGATGAATATACCGAACTATAACATACAAGAAAAAGAAGGTATTTATTACCCAAAACATGATTTTGGGAATGAATTTTTAATAAATATGTAATAATATGTCCTAATTAGATAATAAATTGTATTATATATTTAATTAGAATTCTATGATATATTTATAACAAACCAATATTTATTATACTAGATGATCAAACATGAACGATAGATATTCATTTATTATCCCCTAAAATAGGTTGATATTAATTTATTATAATATAATATTCATGTGATTTATTAAGCATAGACACCACTATTAGTGCATTTTACACTTTGAACATTATTTCACATTATGATTGTAATTCCTTCTTAAAATGAACAATTACATGGTACATTATTGAGCTTCTAATAAAACACATAATGGTCTTGATTTTATATTAATATTTTATTTTCAGCTCTCCCATGATATAAGGAACAATTAATTATTTTGGAGCACTTGGAGATTAAATTTGGAAGACCACAAAAGTGGGCTTTGAACCAACCTCATTCTGGGTGAAGTGAACTGGATAACTGACCAATTAATGTACTCTATCGGCCACTATTCAAGCCCAATGAGTCCAAAACATTAACACGAGTTATAAGTAATCATGGGGAAGATTTCAATCAATATTTTTCCACACCAATTATAATTTTTTAATGGAGTTCCATGTAGACCAAGTTGAAGATTCAATTACAGGCCAGATTCTTCAGCCCAGAAACACGAACCAACATTTAGATTATAACTCGCAAACCAAAAGGTATTTTGGGCTGAAATTTCACATTATGTTAGGGGAAATAATGGGCTTCATTTAATTTTTCTATAGATCCCTACTATTCCATCTTCTATAAGGTTAATTCGTCGTTTCTGTTCGGTTGATGAAAGCTGGATCCCACTTCGAGGCAAGCATTGAAAGGTATCCTCTACATTAATTGTCCACCCACCTTTACCCAACACAATTAATTAAATCCACATGGGATGATGGGGGCTCGGACAAAGGTATCCAAAAAATCTATTTAAGGTAGTAGTGGTGGTGTATTTGATGGATATTGGATCTTTGATTCATTGTAATGTTATTTTTCCAATTTTTATTTGTAATGTTCTTTATTCTCATGTAAGTTATTCAAATCACTGTAGTTTTCAATAAAAGTTCTTCTTATTCTCTTATTGTTTTCATCTTAATATCACCTTGAAACTGGTGCCTCATGGTGTGAACTTGTTTACTCCAAACCTTTTGATTTTATTAACACTATGGTGGAGTGATTTTTTCATTGTTTTATTTTTCTTCTTCAATTCCACCACTATGAGTCTAATTTCCGCTTCCTTTGAAATAATAGAATCAATGGAGGGATAATCCATTATGGGTTAGTCCTAGGGAGTTTCATGTGGTAGATTGGTTCTTATTTTATGATCAAAAATTCTGTAATCATTTCATTATTTTATGATTTCCATTTGATGATTTATTTTCCTCTTCTTCTTCGCCATAATTAACAATGACACATTTCAAGTGATAGTACGATCCAATTCATTGGAGTCATAATTAAATTGATCATCTAAGTGCATTGGGGATTAGCCTTGGAATTGTGTAAGTATTAAATTGGTGAATGATGTTGAGGAATTATATCATTTTGTGGATACGTCTTGAATTAGTGAACTGAAATGTTTTAGGAAAATAAATACATCCAATCTAACCCTTGTAACATCATAGGACCAAATCATCTCCATTAATTGTTTTAGAATAAGTAGTCATATGTTTTAATTTATTTTCATTGAATTAAATCAGTAGTTATTAAAATCAAATAAATCCAATTATTTTGCCACTATATTGCCAAATCCTTCCAAAATCAGAGTGTCACTAGGTTTCTTCTTTGGTCCCTGTGGATTCAACCGCTACCTATACTAAAACAACCGCAAACCTGTAGAGTAAATTTGGGCGCAACCATCCATAAAGAGGTAAGATATTCATTGTTTCTCTTTTATTTCCTGGAGACATCTATAATATTCTCCATTCATGTATTTTGTGGGGTGTATATACTACACAATTAATATGTTTTATCATGAATATAAATATTTTAATGAATTTTTATGATTTATTTTATTTTATTTTTTAATGGGTATTACAAATCAATTAATTATCAATTCATACATGTATTTTCACCTGACTTTTAATTCTGAGGGGCACATGCCATTTTCACTGTATGATTTATTTATGGTGTTTATATACATACCATGTGTATTGTTTATGAATATTTATTGGACAACTAAGGGATATAAATATCCATATTAGTTTACTATTTTCATTGGGATTATGATTTAAAAGATACCGTAGAGGTAAAGGTTTTATGTTACCTCTCATTGTTTATTAGGATTAATTAAGATTATGCTTCATATAATGAGGTAAATGACATAAATCTCATGAAAAATAATTTTTTTATTCTACAATTCTTATTAAATTAAACAAAAATATTTTCCTTTCATTTCCTTCTTTTTATTTAATCAATATTAGAAAATAATGTTTTTATGGAGAAAATAAATTTATTTATCCATATTGTAAAAAATATTTTTTATTTCATGGATTTATTCTAAAAAAATTAATCATGTTTTTAATTTTTATCCAATGATATTTTAAATATATTATTTATCGTGTTTGAATTATTTTTAAAGTGATATTCTCAATGTTTTTGAATAAAGATACTTATTTCTTTTTTAAAACAATGTGAAATGAATATTCATTTTAATGTGTAAGGAAATAATAGTATTTATTACATTTATTAACACTAAATGATTAAAATTATTCATTTAAATATTTAAGTTTTATTTTCAAAGAAAACATTTCTATTAATATTAGATATATATATATATTAATGATGTTTTTTAATGGAAATGATATTTTCCTCACAAATAATTCCATTCTCTATTTACGAAATTTTTACTCATCAATGACAATAAAATTTAATGTTTCATATGTTTTTATGTGGATATGATAATGTTATAAAATAAATATTTTTTCTTAGGATAGTTCATGTACATTATTGTGATATTTTTATGAAACCCATTCATTTTCCATGTGTTATATTATGATTAATTGATGAGATGATTATGGAACCCATTTCATTTATATGATTTATTATATGAAAAAATGTTTATGGAAAATATTTAATTTAATTTTTTTCACGATGTAATAAATAATTTAGAATATTTTAATACACATAATTATGGATAATGTTATGTCTATGACAAATACAATACTCCAATTTATTTGGTAATGATAAATATTCTATGACCTCCTAGGGTTCAAGGGATGTTATCATAATCTTAAAAAATTGGGTACATAGAAGGAATTATAAAGATCTAAAAATTAGACAAATAAGAGGTTATCACAATTGTAAAAAAAGATGTTACATAGGATGTTAAATCATTCCCTAATTAGGTACTTGAATTTTTGATCCATACCTTACATGTTATGAATTTCCTGGTTAATACAATTAATATATGGTTTTCCATGATTTTTTATGCCAAAAATATATATATTATTTCAATGTTATGTTATCATGGATCATGTTATCTGTTTCCTTTAATATAAATGTCTTATAAGTTGTGATGATTGATTATAGGACTCATGTTTATGATATATGAAATTTAGAGTTTGGGTTTAAGTTGTATTCTAATGATCACATACCATTATTCTCATGTTATATTTATATTCACCATGTCTTCAATTACTAAGCGTATGAGATCACCGTATATTATATTCTCATCCCCATGTTACGAAGAATGGTTTTAAAAATGGTGTGTCTATGATGTTTACTATGCAGTAATATATTTATGTTAGATGATTAATATCTATCATGAAATAATAATATTTTATATCTAATCTCCAAAGACATTAAACCATTATGGTCCATTGGTATCTATTTTTGAAATTTATTTTCTAATCATATATTATGATGTAATATGTATGAATCAAATACTTGGTTCATTATAGTTTGTATATATGAAAATATTTAGTTAATCCTTTGGAAACTAGAATAACAAAACATATAGTGAGGTACCTAAGGATATATCTATGGATAACTATAAGGATTCATAAATGTATAGGAAATTGATATTTAATTTCATTAAGGATAGAGAGAGAGGTTTTATAGAAATAAATATCATATCTAGATACTAAAGGTGGATGTTGATTTGTAATTGTTTAACCTAGGTGAATTAACAGTAAAAATGACCCATTAAGCTGGAAAAGATAATGACATGGTGAACAACTATAGGCCATGATACACCCCAAGTTTAACAATCTTCAGTGTATGTTTGGGAAGATAATAAAAATATTTATAAATCTTCATGATGGATTTGAATCACTACCTTGAATGACCTCAGTTAAACTGAATGTTTCATATAGGTTCCCATTAATTAAATATCATATAAGTGATTTTATATGATTATGTGGGAACCCACAACAATTATTGTTTATTACACTCAGATATTTGGTATTTGTGAATGGATTGTAAAGAAATAAATAATGTTAATACTGAGTTTGATGATTCAGGAAACGATTTTTTACCTGAAAAAATATTTTTTATATGATATGGAATAAAAATATATGTACTATTGTCACCAAACTTTCTGAAGGTATGAATCATGTGGAACATCTAAATGAGCTAATGATGAAACAACATTATAGTGAATAATTAATGAGAAAATACCAACCCTATTTTTGTGGTTCTACTAATTTTCTATTTATTTGACAATGAATATGTACCACTTCAATGATATTTACTATTTTCTCATGTTTGGTGCTTGAAAAAATAATTTTGGATGTCTATAATTTTTATGAAAATAATATCAATGTTGGAATCGTGTTAAGAATAATATCCAATAGGTTGAAATAAACACTATGAAGTTGGATGAGCCTCAGATCCTACTATTCAAAACAAATTCCCACATATTCATTATATGAAAATTGAGGAATAATTCTGTGAGATAAAACCATATGATGTTGAATCCTTTGGTATATGTAAGGAAAATTTTACAATAATTGTGTGGTTCACATATAGAATTATAATAAAATCTAAAATTAAGTCGTGTCTATTAATCAGTGTATTAAAACCAATTCTCCATTAGGAATTATCTATAAGTGGATTCAAAATCTATGAAGAAATCATTCACTGTAGAATAACTATTCAAATTGAGAATAGAGTTACCAATAAATTACATTGTTTTTATAAGAAAAAAATATGGAGGTAAAGGGAAAATATAAAAGCTATAGAGGGAAGAAAATGATACTTCTTTTAATCTATATGTGTGGAATGAATCATGTAGGATATCATCCTAAAGTAACTGATAAAATAATTTTTTTAGATTGAAATTTCCTCGAGTAGATTTAATTCCAAAGTGTTGGGAAGAAGTGGTATAATGATGTGAATATTTTTATAGCTCAATAAAATGAACCACCCAGAATTTAGTGTTTCTATTGTCATAATTATCAAAATAATGATAATTAATTTCATTATTCAAGGTATAATAAAGATTTTAATAAACACAAACCATGGAATTAATTGACAAATAAATAGGACATGAAATCAAAATATTTGATGTAAATTATGGAAGTTAGAGAACACTTATCCGCTACTCCATTTTTTGGGAATTTCTTGTTTTATTTATTATTCAGGGTCCCAATGAAAATCTTATTTTCCATCCTTCGGTGGATTTTTTTGATTTTCTAAGAATTTATGATAAATCTCTACATAAATTATATAATGATAAAATCATATTTGATTTTCTAAATCAACTTATTATAATCTATTAGTGAAAGGATCAAACTAAGATCACAATGGTATAATTTTTGGTCTCCAATAGGATATAATCTAAATAATATAGAATAAATACCTTTTAAAATCATATATGTCTCCCATTATGATTAAATTATGAGTTATCGATACCATAATGGGTTTATTAGATTATGGTTGATCATAATATCAATTTCTTAGACACCCATTTTTTGGTTTTATGTGAAGGATGTTTATCCAGAATAAGGATATTGTGGGAGATAATAATAGAAATAAAACACGTTTCTTTTGAATATCATTGTGTATAAATTTTATTTTTTCAGTAATGACTCTAAATTTCTAGATGTTTGATTAACGGTATTGGTAACCAATGGGGTTTATCATATATTTGATGTTTAGGTAATCATTTTTTATTTAAATTTCATAATTTTATTATAATTATATAAATATTGTTTTGGAAAAATGATAACCACCATGATAGGAAATAAAACATCACATCAAGAAATGTCATGGGGCATGAATAAAAAAACAAGAGAATTTTTTATGCTTTCTACTGACCAATATAAAAGTTTATTTTTGGTGAAATAATAAGATCATTGATATTTGTGAGTATGTAGCCTGGTTCCTGAAATGGAAATGTGGAAAAATTAAAAAATTATGTTATGGGTGAGAAAAAAAAATTATATGGGGATTTTACAATTATTTGCAAAACCAGAATGGAAATTGGAATACATCACTGTGGACATTGTTGTTGGACTCCCCAAATAATCTAAAGATAATAATCATATATGGGTTATAGTCAACCACCATGAAAAGTCATCACACAGATTTAAGTTACATTAGGATTATCGATGGATAAACATTAAATTATATATATAAAGAAAGTAGTAAGGTTGTGTAGAGTACAACAATTTTTTCTTCTGATCACGATAAAAGGATTTCCTCAAAGTTATGGTGATGTATTCATAAATATATTGATACAAATTTGAGTTTCATCATTGTGTATCTTACATTGATATATGTTTAGTCTGAGAGAAAAAATAAAATGTTATAGGATATGTTGAGTTCATGTTATAAGGATTTCAATGGAGATTGGGATCAATAACTTACATTGGATGATTTTTTATAAAATAATATCTTTCACTCAAGATTCCATATGTCTCATTATGATACAGGCTATGAAAGGAAGTAAAAATCATTAATTTAATCAGATGTATTTAGAGATATAAATCTATCGGGACATGAGTTTTACAAGGAAATATTAGGGAATGTTAGATCTATTCACCGACACATAAGGGAAGTAAAATGTTTGTAGAAAGGTTTTATTGGAAATCACTAGCACAATTTAGAATATGAAGTTAGCAAAATAATGTTTTTATAAATGTCTCCATGGATGAAGGTAACATGATTTTTAAATAAGGGAAAACTTTTCCCTTGGTATATTGAATCTTTTCAAATAATTGATCATATTATGATGGTATCATCACTATAGGAACTTCCACCAAGACCCTCCCAATTCCATGATTTTTTCTATGTATCTCTCCAAAATATGTATATACATAATCTATCATATGTTCTAAAATATTATATAATACCAATTGAAAATAATCCATTTGGTAAATAATATCTAGTGTATATTTTTCTTCATGGAGAGATAGTGGTAATAATGTAGACTACTAACCAGGAGAATGTTTTGTGGAACACTACTAATTTGTATAATATATATGGGAACTAAAGATTTTTATGGGAGAAAAGTAATCCCAATAATTTGTATTATAGTGATGAATTTTAGAGTCAAATTCACATTATGTTGTGTATAATGTTTCACCCTTGGTCTTTATGAATTTTATTTTGAATATATCTAATTACATTGATTGATTTTGTTATAAAAACACATAGTTTTAACGAACAATGTTTTACTATTATTAATATGATTGAAAAAAATGGTATAACTTATCAATTAAACATAGAAGTATAAATAAGATTAAATTATTTTTAAAACCAGTTATGACTAGTTTTGATAAATAATGTATTTTGCGAATAATTCATTAATTATTATTACTATCTTTATATGCTCTAGAATTCATTTTTCTCAAAGAAGGGTTTTAATTTATTTATGTAAAAATTAATAAAATTAACTTTTAGTACAGCTGGAAAATTTTTTTATCAATTTTTTTTGAGTGTTTAGAATCAACAGGTAAAAATTAATTTAGGTTTACTGTAGGATATGTTTTTGAAATTATTAAATTTTTAGTGAATAGTGAAAAACAATGATTTTAGTTAAAAACTACATTTTCACATATTGAATTTATAAATATTTTTACTATTTAAAAATGTTTCAAATATAAAAATTTTCCCAATAATAAATTTACTAATTCTTTTTAGTTCATATTAATAAATTATAGATTAGATTTTTATATCAAAACAATATATACTTATGAAAGTATTCCGTTGAGAAACCACATCATCATCACACATATAGAAATAATTTTAAATAATATTATATAATTTATTTTGATGTAATTTGATAAAATTTACTGAATATTTTTCATTTTCATTTTTTATTATATCAAATATTCATATTATTTTTTGGTCAAAATTAATAATAAATAGATATAAAAAATTATTATTATTGATAATATAATAACAGGGATTTCATATTACATATGGATGTGTTAAAATTAATTTTCATCACACATAGGATTTTTATATAAAATATTTAATTCATATATTAAATATGTGTGTAAAAATAAACTAATATGGGTCATTTTATTTTGATTATTAAGGGATAAATCACCAAGGTAAATAAATAATGAAAACAATTTACCATGCTAAAAACCAAAATGGTAAAATTAAGTACACATAATGGATAACGAATAACATGATTAAAAAATGAGTTTTATTGTTTATAGCTTTTGATCATTCCTATAATCCCTAAAATAAATTTTTTAAAATTTTTGAGGTACGTGGATTCAATGTTACTTCCCTTTTTAAAAAATATTTGGTTATTTACCAAAATGCTACTCCTCCTTAATTATAAAAGGGAACATTCTCCCCAAAACTATTCAACCCTATTTTAAAATTTTAATTTACCAGAACCTATAAATTTATCTCCTCAAAAACATTATAAACATCATATTTATTATAGTTTTCCAAAAATACAAATCATAGGGTCATTAATAAAATATACAAAAAAGGTTTTTCTATGAGAATGAGGTTGGCTTCACTAAGCTCATTCCATTTTTTACCTATACTAATACCAAATTTATTAATGAACAAATAATTACAATATAATAACAATAGTATACAACATATAATGATATTTTATTATTTTTTTGAATAAAATATTTCTATATCCTCTTTCATTAATTGGGAAATGAAACCATTGACCATATGTATAGTGAAATACCATTTCGAAAACTGATGTAATTCATTTTCCCACACTGCCACTCAAGAATGGTTTTAAATATGGATTTAAATATTAATATGATATAAATTACGTAATTATTGTTATGTAAATATAATATCACTTATACCTTATTACATTGAATTTTTGGGAATATGATAACCTTGTTCATGTTTACATTAGACTACCTCCTCGCAAATCAATGAGATTCATCTTGACTTATATATTACATGGAAGGAAATAAAATTAAATTTAATTAATATAAGTGATATATATGTCATTTTAATGGAACTATAATATTTATATATTATTTTACTTCCATTCATTCCATCATTTTATAAAATTGAAACAACATTCACACGTTTCTAAATCCTACCATTTCAATGAATTGAATAATTCATTTTCTATATCAAACATAATATGATTACTAAAAATACTTATATTATGAATATATATATATATATATTAATTATGTCATGTTTAAAAATATGGATATTATTTAACTAAGATCTAATTAAAAGGACAAAAAAATCCAAACCAAAATAAATATGAATATTAATGTAGTTATTAACTGAGTCATGATTTCAATAATGAATTTTTAATAAATTTTTAGTAAAAGATCATAAGTATATCATATTTGGAATGATATATAAAATTATCTATCTAGAATACATTTATAAAAAATTATATATATCAAATATGAGGTTTCATTGCGTATAAATGATGTTGAGACATCAGGTAATGGATCAGTAGTCTTTCTTTTATTTCATAGGGACATACAACAGATTCACCATAGGTTTATTTGTTGTGGTGTATATAATAGAAAATTGAAATTTTATATCATGAGTATACTTCTTTTCATGATAATTAATTTTCATTTTATATTATTATTTATTGTGGAGTATGATTTAAAATATTACTTAGGTTGTTTGGAATTTTTATACTGACATTTATTTTAGTGGTAAACATTCCATATTCACCAGATTTCTATTTGTTGTTGGGCATATGATTCCCATAAATGTGTTTTTTTATTATTAAAATGATAATTATGGGATATTGATACCTATATAATGAAATTTATTTCATGGTTATTATGGTTCAAAAGTTACCATAGTGGTAAAATTATTATGTTATGATCTCACTCAATATTGGGATAATTTATGATTATGCTTCCAATGATGAAATCTTATTATCTACCTCATAGAGAAATACCCAAATATTCCAAAACTCTGTTTTTTTAAACAATATATTTTCCTTCCATTTTCATTTAATTACGTACAAACTATTTCTAAAAAAAATTTATATTGAATATTTTGATTTATTTTCTCTCTTCGGATAAAAAACCATTTTATCACATATCTATGTTTTCTATAAATTATTTATATAAATTATTCAAAATTATCATATTATTTTTAATTATATTTTTATCATTGTTTTTTATATAATTTAATGGAATCATCTTATTGTTTTTTAAAAAAGTCTATATTTTAAATTCCCAAAATGTGAAAGGAATCATCATTTTAATGTGTATGACATGAATGATATTTACCAACTCCATGAACAATAAATTATTTAATGAGTCATTTCAATGATTCAAATTTTATTTTAAAAGATGAAAATTTCATTAAATTTTGATATTTTTTATATTTTAAAGTTGTTTTTTCAATTTTATAAAGCTAATTTTCTCAAGAATGATTTGATGGAATTTTGATGGAATTTTTATTTATCAAGGTCAAAGAATTTTGAGTTTATTATATTTTTCTGGGGATACGATCAAATTATTCCATCTTTATTTATTCTTCAATTGGTTTATGATTATGATAAATAATTTTTTATGAAATATATTTCATTTCCATAGGATATACTATGATGAATTAATGACATGATTATGAAACCCATTTTCATTATATGTGATATACTAAGATGAAAAAATTATGAAAACCGTTTTCATTATATAGGTTATTATATTATTATTATTTATGATATTTTAGACAAAAAAATATGGATTATATGATAGGTGGGACCTATATCTCCCTGCAATGTTTTTTGTAATGATTACTATTCTATGAACACTAAGGGTACTTAAGATGGTATCCCAACCTAAAAAAGCTACACGAGTGGTCATCACATGACTGAAGAAGAGGGTACACAAGAGGTTATACCATGATTGATGTCGGTAAATATGTGTTTATCCAAATCCTAACTTGTTATGAATTACTTTTTTTTATTTGCAATATAGTTTTTATACTTTTTTATATTATAGGAATTTATGCCATATTGAATTATTATGTTCTCATGGATCATGATATAAGGTTTCTCATTGATTAATTTCATATAAACTGCTTAGGTTTATGACATAACCCATGTTTATGATCTATTATATGGATTTTATGGTTTTTAATTGTTATTAACATGATATAATACCCTTATAATCCCATTATGTTGAGATCTTCAATGTTTACAAATATTATGAATATTAGATAATTCATTATTATGATTCTTTTCAAAGGGTTATAAAGAATTTCCTTGGGTAGTGTATGTACATGATGAGTACTATGTGGTGTTATCATTATTATATAATATGTTGAATATCATTCTTGAAATAGTAAGACTGTGTATCCAGTCTCCAAACACACCAAACCTCTATGGTTATGAGGGATGTATTCTTAAAGTAAATTAAATAATTATATATGAAGATGTATTATATAAATATTAAAATGTTGCTTAATTATAATTCTATAATATTTAAATATATATGAATGATGAACTCCTGGTAAATAATAAATAACCCCATTTTTATTATGAAACCGGTTCAAAATGATAGTGATTACTCATACATGATATTGAAAATTGATAATATCCAACATGTATATATGTGTAGAATTACTATAAATGAATCTCATAGAATGTTATAGATATAAATTATGTAATGAAATTATTAATTGAGATATTTTTTTCTTCTATATTTAATATTTATGTGATTTAGTTGAAATCAATAATTATGAATGGATTTTGTTTTATCAAATTTAATTTCCTTTACAAATGATAATGTTATAGACAATAATTATATTTTATGGTTCAATTTATACCACATTATTATATTATATCTAGATTCGATAATTATTAATTGTATTTAATGTTCTATTTTAAATTATATAAAAATTGTATTTTGATTTAAATTTATCTTATGTAGTCAAATTTCCAAAAAATTGTAAAATTCTAAAGTATAGTGTGTCTATTTTTATAGGAAATTAAATACATATATAGATAATAGAAAGTGGATTTGGATTTGGAATAGTTCCACATAAGGTTATTCACATTGAAAAAAATTATCAGTCCAATATTCACATGGTGCATGATGAGTGGGTATAAGTGTGCACCTGGTGAGAACCCCATGGGGGATATGTTTCAAATATTTCACATAATATTTATGAAATATAACGATTGATTTTCCAACCATTTATTTGGTCACATAACGTTGAAAAAAATACTAAACTAAATTAATATCTTATATTTATAACCCAATGCTTTTAACATAACCTCTCCACAAGAGAATATTAATTTATATAAAAGGGTACATACTTATAAATTATTAATACACCATAGCTTCAATGTTTTCTATCCTTACATACTCTAATACATCCACATTATTCCATTAAATGGGGAAATAAATTTTTTGATATTTTCATCTTATGGACTTCCATATATCATTTATATCAAAGATAATGTAATATGTTACTTTGGGAATGTTATGAAATTTTGTTTTCAACTCATATAATTATTTAATTAGTTAAAATTTGATAAGTTTGTAGAGGATTATAGATAGCCCCTTGAAGTATTAGGTGGTGTTATGGGACATACTAGCTTGTATATTCACATATTAATCAGCTTTTATTTGTGATATCTTCAAAAAATAACTTGATTGTATATTTGCGATTTTTGACATTATGAATTCGAAAATTATGAGATAAAAATGATATCCATATTTTTATTTATTATTGTGGATATAATATGTATTCAATTTCAATATATTATGTAATTATTTTCATAATTTATTTTTCTTTTTTTATATTATTTATTACATTTTTATGTTATGTTTAATTTATTGGAATAATACTCCTCATTGAAAATATAATCTGACCATTATTTTGTTTTCCTTTCCCCAAGAAACCTAAAAGATGACTATTTTAAATTTTAAGGAATCTACATGAAGGAATTATAATATTTTACTGTATTTTTTATACTTTATTTTATGTTCTGAAGTGTAATGTGAAAAATATACATGTATCAATATTTTAAAGACAACAAAACTATTTTTTCATTCTATAACACTATTATTCTATACCAGTAATGAATTATATATTCCAGCTATATGTTTTTTGAGTCTTCATTGTTACAAAATATTTATAGGGATTAAAGGAATATTCAATTGATTAGACTGGATTAGAATGGAAAAAAGATAGATCCTTTTATATATGAAAAAGTGAGAAAAATAATTGGAAATATTACTTATGTGATGGGTAAAGAATGAATATTAATGGCTTTATGTGAGTTATGTAAAGAAATTTTTCACATGATGTAAAGAATTAACATAAAATCCTAGACAATGTTTTATATAAAATTTATATATTATTTTAATTATAAATAATCAGATCTATTTTAATTTACCTCGTTTTACCTTGTTTAAATAGTTTGTATCACATTTATTTTTTCATTACTTAAAATATAAAATAATAAATATAACCTAATTTTAACAAGATTATTCAAAATTTTGTTCTAATTAATCTAATTACATTTCTAAATATGAGAAATATATCTTATAAATTTAAAAATTATATAGAAAGAACCAATTTCAATAGAGAAATAAAATTTTAAAACTATATTACAGTTTACTTTATTCCTATTAAATTACTAAATAAATTATTATTTATATATTAATTTATTACTTGAATCATTACATTATATATTTCAGTTAAAATTGATAAATTTAATTCATGGTGAAGAAAATATGAAATAATTAGAAAAAAACTGTCTTGCAATAATCCATTTACCTCATTAATTGTCGCACCCCAACTGACCTGGTCAATCTTGGATGATGATAAGTTGAGAGTCACTCCCCATGTCCCCCACCAATTGGATATGGGATTGTGACTATCACAATGTAGGCATATCACATAAATGGGAAGCCTTACCCAATGTGCATTTATACACACACACATATGCTTCCCCATTCACCAGTATAAGAGGAAATATAGAAAAATAATTGTCAATTCAATCACATCAACTAATATGACATAAATGTATAAAAAAACTAAAAAAATGTAAAAGTAAAAAATATAATACCTCCAAAAATAGAAACCAGTTGAAATATTTATAACAAAAAAGTGGACCAATGTCGAGATGAAACACATTGAACCCTCAGTAGTTCATCTCATCTAACAATGATAAACTAATTATTTTTCCTCCGAGATCTCCATGGAATTTTTTGTCATATTTATAATAAATAACATGTTCATGAAGATTCAATTATGGGGTGTGTATAAAAAACCCATTACAGCTCGCTAATAAAAAACAAATCCCCAAGGAGGTAGTAATGATTAAATCACAATAGTAATTATATATAAATAACAAACTATATATGTTTAAGGTAATAATTAATATTATAGGTGATTTTTTTAAATTAAATCTAATTGATTATTTACAATGCTCAAGGGAAATTATAATCAATGAAAACTCACTCCATTTATTTCCCAAATTCCGAAGGATCATATAAGATAAAGATACAAAGATAGGGGATCATGTCTAGAGTTTATGGAGTATACATTCCATTAATGATGATTACTAAATAGTATGGGGATTATACACAGTAGATAAATGTAATGGGACACCTTTACCAACCTAGTAAATAAGTTATAGAGGCTCCAATCCCATTAATTGTAGAGGTATAACTAACTCTATCATGAACATGCTTACAAAGGGGATTTCTCATCCTATACAATGGATAAGATACTTCACTCTACCCTAATAAGAATGGTAACATGGAAACAGACAATATTTGTAAGGATTCATGGGAACAAAGAATCTTTCAATCTAAATCTAGTTAAATATTCAAATAGAATATAGATGAAATACATGATTATGTGATTTATTCTCTGTCAGAAGTGATTATTATTATAAAGAGGGGTCCACAATACACATTCTCTCCCAAATAGATGACCATATAGGTCAATGATTCTCAAAAACCCAAATATTCCATGAATCACCACCCACAACAATATTCAACGTAGATACAATATAATTTACAACATAAAGTTCCATAGATTATGTGGCCAGGTCATAGTTATATGTGACACACTACTATAAGAAAACATCGGAAAACTGAATGTAAAACCACTATTGCACTCACCAAAATTGGATTTCTATCGTCATCATCATGCCTATGTCATATACCCAATCTCAAAATTGATGTATTTTAACAAATACATATAAAACTAAATTCGAATGTATTTTGATATGGGTTACATGATATACTCAAGTAATCATCCAAAAAAATTAAAGTGACATACATAAAATATTGCAACAATGAAAAGAAAAATGTGATAATCTAAGGTTGGTTATGTTGACTTTACTAATTATGATGTAATAACATGGTTGAGGAGGATAAAAAGAATTGAAAAAAAAATCACAAATTCCTAATATATGTTGGGGAATAAATGATAACTGAATATAAGATCAATCAATGAATAAGTTTTAGAGGAATTAGTTTTTGATCATCTAAATAAAAATGAAATGTGATGCTAAACGGCAATAAAAATTCCATACTCTAATTTGGTTTGATAATTGGTGGTTATCATGTCCTCATGTATTGAATAATAGGAACTAACTATGATTTCTTATGATTCTGTGGATCCCCTAATTCTATTGCCATCAAATAGCTTGATAAATCCACCATTATCCATGATTTTATTTTCAAGAATGGATTGAATTAATATACATCTGAAATGAGAAGAAGGAGGAGTCTAGTTCTCATAAATGACCATCTTGAAATATCTGACATAATGTAAGAATATAACAGTCGTTAATGAAATAATAGTTTAATTGATTAGTAGGGGTTATAAAATCATTAATGTAAAATTTAGGAACCCACATTTTAGATCAAAATGTTTCATCATTAAAAGACATGTGATCCAAGAGAAATGATAATTGTTTCTACCACTTTCAATCCTGCCTAACCATTAACATTCCCTACACTACGAATTGGGCTTGGTCAGAGGGGTTCTTGATCATTCCTCTAAAATGTCTTTCTATATGTTTACGATTATTAATTTTCTCCATTTCCCCCTCAACAAAGCTTACACGATGTCTTTGGTGAGTTTTCATAATACATGGATTAAAGGTCCCTATAATTATCACCTTAACATGGGTACACATTATCCAAGAAACTTCCCCACTTTCTAATTTTAAATGATGGCACATGAGGTGCACCATGACTATCTCATGGTGATAATGTTGATCATTTTGGTAAGACATGAAAAAATCAAAATGAATTTTATAAAATGTGACATGGGGCCTAAAAATAATTTTTCACATTTTTTATCATTTATCAAATCATTTAAAACACAATAATGTATTTGAATAAAAAAGGAATTTTTCTAATGATTAGGACATCATGAAATTTCATGAAAAAGAAAAAACCAACTCTAAAAGGTGTGGGTTTTAGAAACGTATATGGTTCCCCCACTCGGAATATCTATCATGGGGACTTCCATGATTCTAGTGAATTCACATTAATGGAATTTATAACCCACTAATGATCATTTCCCACTAATCCTCAATCACTATCAAGTACTTAATGAATGTAGCTCCATTCTCACTATTCAGATCGTTCTAGTCAATAACATTTGATTGGACTTATGAATTTCTCCTCTACCTTTACATATTGAATATTTCATGAACATATTCGAAATTTTTTGGTTAATAAAAACAATATTTCAATTCACAAACCCTTTGAGAATTTTGGTAAATTGCAAGTGAACCTCATAGATAAATTTTCTCCATGAAAAATCTCCATAGTAATTATAAATGTAAGAACCCTGGGAAGACATAGTATCACACTTCAGACTCCAAATCCCCTCTTAATTAGCCTTCATATCAATTCTGATGACTCTATGAAATCACCTTATTTACCAAGATGATCCTAAACTTCTCTATGATTTCTTTCACCATAGATAGTCAAATAAACGATGAATCTCATATATCCTACTAGTAAAATAGTTACCTATAGGTTATCCTATATAGGGAATTGAAATGTTCAAATCCAATGGTTGATTAGTATCTATTATCTTGATAAATCTCTAACAAGGGTAAATGATTATCATAGTTTTGGAAAATGTCTAACATATAATCTCAAAACATTATCCCCCAGAATAGAATATTTCAATCAGTCTAGCCATCAGTTTGAGGATGAAATTCAATACTTATCACAAAATAGTCTCAAATGAATCTTTTATCCCTATGAGAAATTTTGACATGAAGAATTAATCATATTATGAAACAACCATTGAGATAAATCCATGATGTTAGACAGTCTCTTGCCCATATATGAATCCAAAACAATCCACTAAACTCAATTATTATATATCTTGAATGTAATATGACTTTTTTAATAAATATTCAATCATCTAAATAGAATCACCCCAAATATTTTATTGAAAAAGTCCCATAAAAAACTCTATGGAGATAACATCCCACTTCTATATAGAAATAATATAATGTTGAAGAAAAACTACTATTACATTATTCATTTCATTCATATCATATAATGTGTTTCATTTAAAGATAAATTCATCCAAACTACAAATTATCAATGTCTTGTAAAAATAATTATGATAATCTTGGTACATCTTCAAAACTTGAGGATGTACTGCTAATTTAAATGTATAAATCTATATTAGCACCTCCTCTAATTGTGTTACTGGTACCATTATACATTCAAGAAAATTATAAAAATATCCCACCATTGTAAATTTCATTAGGTTGTTGTCCTATAAGTAAACTATCACACTTGCAGTCATATTTGTGAGGACCCATGTCATCGGATGTTGTGAATATTCGGCGAAATTAGAAAAACAAATTCAAAAAATTTAATGGAAAAATTTGAATTTCACATGTAATATGATCTATTATAGATATTTTTAGACCATTATATTAGACCTAATGTATTGAATTATCCAATGATAGGTGATTGTTAGAAATATCATCCATTTTAATTTTCATAGAATATTTAATATCCAATTAATTAGATATTAATTTATTGATGCTTGATTGTTGAGTTGTATCATTTAAATGATTTTTCATATTGAGATTCCATCAACACATTTGAATCCAAAATTGGGGGGGGGGAGATTTAACTTGGTGAGGTGTAACCTTGCATCTAGTGCTGGGTTTGTGTGCATTCCCCATTTCCATTTTAATTATATCGTCTTTATTTTCATACCCTTATTTTTTTATTTTTAATTATCCTATATTTACTTTTATTAGTCTGTACACCCCCCTGGGATACACCCTTTGAGTTTTCGGATGAGAGACAGAGATAGATATAATAAGGAGAAAAAAGGGGAGGCACCAACTCATAGATGTAATGAATATAGATCATATTTCGTTAGGTGAATTACATAGATCCAGTGTGATGTCTTGGAGGTTTCAACATAGTGGTTTAGTTGTTATTCATTTTATTCATCAAATCTATTTGGTGTCATTTTTTTAAAAATATTATAATATTTTTGGGTGATTTGGATCACATAGTGGGTTGATATGTGTCTTTTAAAGGGACATCGAGTATCTAATTCCACGTGGAGGGTATAATGTTAATGGATTCACATTTTCATGATCGTTGTTCATTTAACACATGTCAAGTGTTCTTCCTATTCCTAGAGGAAGAGATTCTGGGGACTACACACAATGTAATGAGGATACATTTCATATACTATGATTCCATGGTGTAGCCGAGTACTTCTCCTGATACCTAGTGTTGGAGAACCTAGTCCTATATAGTATATAGTCAGTCCACATGTGTGTTTCATGTTGTAATGGCATACACACCTAAGTGGCATACTGAACTCGGTATATGGGTGGGGATCCCGTATGGGGACAGATTCCATGTAATTGTAGTACACGATTTTTACTCAGGTATTTTATTGGCGGAGTGGGGTAGGGGTATATGGGTAGGTAGCCATTCAGGGGTGTATTGTATGTACATGTCCAACATGCTATATAATTTGGGGATGTGCATGCCATGATTCCTGTATTACATGACCAAATATCGAATTTGGGATATAAGTAGTGTACCCATGGTACACACGTTGTAATTTTTCATACCTTGGCCGATTTTTCTTTTTTTTCTACCAAATTTCAAAATTAGAATGATGTAAATTTTATTATGATCAATTTCCATGCAGAAAAAAATTGTGGAAGCCTTTTGGTGATTAGAGGCCATGTGGATGGTTTTTTGATTGTGTGAGTGGTTGTTGGTGTATGTTTTTTGTTTTCTTCTAGAATCCCCTCATGGTATGGATTTTTAGATTGTATGTCCATGTGAGTTTTTTAAGCTCATTAGTTGGTCTGGATTGTGGATTATAGCTAGAATTTTTCATGGTTCCTTCAAATGGATCCTATAATAAGAGATCAAGTAATATCTCTTGGTATGTATTAGATTTTTCCATCATGTGGGTGTTTCATTCTCTTGATTACTTATATTGAGGTTTATCTTTTTGGTCTAGGGTCCATAAGTATAATATATTTTGAGTTAGGGTGACACCATTATATGGAACTTATAGTCGAGTTCCATTTTGATACAGAGAGGAGACTACGAAAATATTAATGAATCCATTCTAGGATGTTTTATGATCAAGTGATTAGTTTTTTTCATGGGTAGTTGTTGATAAACCTTTTGGGGAATGGTTTGTAATTTAATTATGAGCAATTGTTTAGAGACTTATTTTTCAAGGTGGTCGCGAGGACCCTTAAAAATTACCTTATTGAAAAGCTTGTTCTTATAGATGTAGTTAGTTGAGTTGTTGATCAACGATCTGTAAGAAGCCACTAAGGAACATTTGGTTTATTCCAAGACTAGGCATATCTAATACATCGAAATGATTTATTAGAACCACAAATATGGTTTCATGCTCTAAATATGGCCTTCTAGATAATTGAAGATGATCTCATGGGCATGGCATGAGATTTTAGGCTTATCCTGGATGTCCCTAATTAGACATCACTCAATGTTGTAGCCCCAAAAAATATGGTATCACTATGTTTTGGATTGTACCAAATGTGTAGTATTGAGGTCCTAATGTGGATATTTGTGGTTTGCTGAGATACAGATTGCAGAGAGATTCCCCCTGCTTTTTTAGATGACAATTGATTGATGTTACTTGTTTATCTTGTTGAAAAATCCATTAACGGATGGATCATCCCACATTTACTCTGTCATTTAATGATATATTTGTCGAATTTTCGTTGTAGTATCATGGTTTCCGGAGGATTATATTTTTATATATTAAATTTGTAATTTTTAAGTAGTTTTTATCTATTTGTCTCCTCCATTGTATGGCTATTTTTAGAATGAATTAGGGTGATATTATATGATCTAACTGAATTCAACAACCATCTAGTTGAATTTTATCCATGACTAGTGTGTCATCCGGATAATTTGGTGAAGATGTAGTCATATAGTGGGATTTTATGTTCCTTGGATTCCATTGTGATCCTATGGCTCTTGGAAAATGTTTGCATTCCCATGTTTTTTTATAGATCCCTCTTTTTTGGGTACATATATTATGATCAATTTATTTAGTAGGAATCTAATTACTGAAAGGATCTCTAGTTGAATTGACTAATTTTTCCTCATTATTAGTTTATATCTTTTAATTGGAGTCATCAAATCTAGTAGATTAATGTTGTTTGTGCCGATGGTTACAGTTATGCCAATGGGTCTGATATTATTTGGTGTCTAATTTAAACATATTGGAGATTCTATATAGATATTATGAACATTCCATTTTTAATGTGTTTGGGTGTGACATGTTATGTATATATTCTAGAAGTGGTGAAATAAGGGTAGGATTTAACACATGTTTTAGTGTATAAAATGATGGTTGGATGATTTATGGACTTTATTTTCCAACCATTTTATGTAGTTATTTTCTTATTTCAAACCACTATAAGTTTTCCACATGGATATGAATATCATGTGTGAATTAACAAGTTATTAAATAAGATTATAGGTCTAGAATAGGTGGTGGACTAATGATATTTAATTCTCACCGTGTTTACCTGTACCATGGTGTGTTTGAAAACCTGATGCCGACTTTCTGTATGGAGAATAGGTTGTGTGATGATTAGTGCATTGGCGCAGTTTTGCTTGATCAACTAGAAGAACTCAAATGGTGTCTCATCATTAGGATAGTGTATCTCATTCACCATAGATACCAGGTATTTGGTTTGGAATATTTTTTGAAGTATTTAAAATTATATTTATCTTTTGTTCTTTTATTGTGTATGTGTTATCTGACTAATGGCTGGACAAATGTTGTTTTTAAAATTATTTGAGTCTATATGACTATATTATATAATGAATTTATATATTAATTCTTTTATTTTAGTTAATCATTATGTATTGTCTAATTTGATCCCTTTATGTGAGTTTGGTTATTTTCTAATGTAATTTCACTCATAGTGTAGGCCAATGTCTCCCCATAAAAACTTTTAGACCATCACTACTTGTTAAAAGCATATGGTTTTTGCAGAGATATTATTGAGGCCTTGTGGAATTCATGATCATGGGACATGATAGGTTAATACATACTATTTCATTACTAAAGGTTATCTTAGATTTTTTGATTTATGAATCCAGAAGTTGGAATGATAGTATTCTAGTATATGTGTCAGAACAAGTAGTGGATATCAAACTATTGTGTCTCAAACACATTTTCCAAATAGAAGTATTGGATTCAGGTAAATGGGGTTATGGATTTTGGTATTTCATTTTTTTGGTTCCATGAAATCACCAAGAGTGATGTACTAGAGTTTTGGGATTTAATCTTTATTCTGTTTTTAAATCATTGATTATGAGAATGATGCCAAAGATAAACCATCATTATAGGCATGTAGGATACATATGATAAATTCAATATTTTGGTGCTTCATATTTTATTCTTATGATAGTTCATGAGGATAATATTACTAGTGGTTTTTGAGTGGTAGATATATAGTCCCTTCCATGAGGGGTGTATGAGAATTCATGTAGTTTGAAATTTGACTCTGGGTTCCCTTTTGGTGGCATGATGAGGGAATGGATTCCAGATGAACCTATAGATTGGGATCAATATTCCCTAATATTATGGTTAACCAAAATTTATAGTTTCATGTTCCTTAGGTGGAAAATTATATTTTCATGCGTTATCTATCATGTCATGGGGTGGGCCCATTTGTATGTTGTCAACGATGGATTTGGTGGCCATGGCTATTCTTCCAAGATAGGGTTATAGTGGTAATCTATCACTAGGGGTGGTAAGGAATATATATTCTTGGTGACTACAATTCCATGTAATGGGAGTTCAATTTTTCGCATTGTTGGATTGAGAGGTATGGTTTGGTTGGACCCCTAACCTTGTTCATCACGAATTCATATTGGGTAGAAATATAGAAATTTAGAGAAAAATATTTTTTGGATCAATGAATGAGTAGAGAGTGGTTGAGTGGTTTATCATGAAATGTGGGGGATTCCAAAATGTTTAAGGCACGATTCAAAGGTTCTCAATCCTTTCAGAACTAACTTGTATAAGGATCATTGTTAATGTTTTTAGGTTTGTTATCTTAGTTTCATTAGGTCATGTACCATATGAGTGTAATCATTTTTTTGATATTTGAGATGTAGAGTATTTAAATACATGTAGTGGGGAATCAACCATAGACTACTAGTGGTTTTGGGAATTATTTTTTTGTTTTTTTATAAAGGATGTTTTGAATTGGTATGTCGTCTCTCATGTGTGACTGGTTTTCCATGAGAATACATTGGGTTTGTTGATGAAAATAGTGCGGGTGTTTGTTTTTTTCATTTCGTAATGGGGTTTATGATGATGATACTCTTATGGTTGGGTGAATTTCATTGATACCAATAGAAAGTATCTCATGTTGGGTGAGATATGTTGAAGCTATAAGATAGGTTAATTAATGGTGAACATGATAATGGTTGTGCATATATTTTAGAAAAAAACGGTTGTTGGCTATCTACCAAGGCTTATTAGTGGGAGAAAAGTATTTTTGGGGTTAATTTTCGATGATATGTATATTAAATAGTTTTTAAAATCAATGTAATTTTTAACTTTTGTCCCCCAAAAGGTTCATGGGAAAAATGGAAATGTCATATATAAGATGATCCAATATATTTTTTGGCTGCTCAGTTGGTCCTAGAATTGAGTGGTTACCATTGGAAATGATTTTTTTGGAAATAGAAACCATTTTAACTTTCAAGTAATATGTATGAACAAATTAATTAAATATTAATATATTCGCATATGTTTTGTAGCTATACATTTTAAATACATTTTCATATCTAGGTTATATCCATTCTGATGTGTTTGTAATGTGGGATTTCACATAGCTGAGGCATGACCATATATTAGGGTCCAGGGATGATCGTGGACCCCTTTTTCGTTCATTTCATTTATTCTCATTCTTCATCATGTTTTCATTAGAATCATGTGTATCCCCCCATTGGATAACACCCTTGGGGATCTCCTCCATGAGTGGGAGTGGTAAAGAAGAGTGAGTGGGGAAAAGGAGACATTGCCCATTGGATTTCACAGAGTATTAAAATGGCTTGGTGGGTGCATTGTGCAGATTTGGTGTAATTCAATAGTTTTTTCTCTTAGTTGTAGGCACATTTTACATTTTATATTGGAATTAACTATAGATTTTTTATGTTTTTAGGCCATTTTGGGGGTTTGGAAACCCCTAGTGGGTTAGTTTGTGGAATTTCAGATGAAATTTGGAATGTCATGCTGATACGAGGGTCTCATATTAAAGAATTCCCCCCTATATGATATATTGATTATAGAACTTATTTCTTATGTTCATCATGTTCGGGTAATATGTGTTTTGGGGGAATACATATCATGTACCTAGGATATATTCCATGCAGTGGGATTCTTGGGTATGGTCGACCACTAGTTCATACAATATATTTGGTGGTATATGGCCATGTATGGTTCATGGCTAGTCCCCAGGTAGGACACATTCCTTGTAGTAATACATTCTTGGGTGTTTTTTGTGGCTAGGTATATGATTGGGTACCCCATGTAGGAGTACACACACTATACTTGAGCATATTACATTGTAAATTGAAATTTGGTGCACAAGTATATACATTCGTGGGTGTATATTCCATGTACATGATCGAAACACTTTGTAATACAGGAATGTACACATCAAGGGACTTCAGTAATATGGATAGTGATGAAATTTTGGAAACACATTTTGTACCTCGGGTACATGCCTTGTAATTCTTCCTTCCTCGACATATTTTCCTTATTTATTCAAACAAAAGTTGATATTTGACTAATGAGTAGTCCATTCTGAGTGTTTGTCCACATATATCAAAATGATAGAATCGTGTTGTTTTTTGTATGTCATATTGATGGTGTTATAGAGGGTGAATGTGTCTTATGGAGTATTTCATTAAGTATTTGATTTAGAATCATCCTACAGTTTAGGTTTTGAGTAGTGTATCCTTGTGACGGTTGTGATCTTGTTTTTTATAAGGATTCCATATGTGGCCCTATTGTGTTAGAGGATCTTTTGGACGAATTACATAATGTGGGATCATGTAATATATTTGAGAATAACATGTATTGTCACTTCATATCATGACATGTTTCTCTTGGTTATAGGTTTTGAGGATTACATATTTGGTTTAGAGACCTATCTATTAGAGATTTTAGTTTCAGATGATGCATTTAGACCGAATTTATTGCTAGGTGTTGTAGTTCTACTATGTTGAGGCTGTGAGACTCTTAAGGATGCCCCTATGGGCTGTTTCAAGATCAATTAATCAGGTGTTTCTAAGGTAAGCTATTTAGGATGCCCATGTGGCATAGTTTAACAATCACATAGTATCCCTTGGGCAGGTTCCAATATTTTTTAGTTCCTATGAGGAATATTTTAAATCCCCTATTAGATTTCTTTTTTACATTGGATTCTGGATGATGTGTTATTGATTGTGTAATATGTAGATTCCACTTAGGCCAATTTTTTATTCACCCACACTATGTGTGTCCAAATATTATGGATGATCCAGAGGAGCCCCTCTTAGTGTGCCTTTCTCTTTATTTTTCATTTTGGAGAATTTATGATGTTTATAGGGGTGTGTAATTAGATTTTGGATTTAGATTGTGAGTCCCATGTTGGATGTCACAATATTATACAGCCCTCGAGACTATGATATCCTCATTGTTTGGTTTGGACATGAGGCGGGGCATTAAGATCCCATGGTGGTTCTATATTAGATATATATATTTAGAGTTTTGATAGAGGTCCCACGATTTATTGGCCATGATTGGATAGGTGTTTAAGGGTCATTTAGTTATAATATGTGGTTGAGGTCAGATCATTATACATATGAATATCTATTGGATGAGACAATTGAGGTAGTTTCTCCTCATGACTGCAATCTAAGGAGGATTCCCTTCAGGTTTCTTTCATTAAACACTGACCTATATTGTGATCTGGTTCTACACATAGTTATATGAATATTTTTACCCAGGTTTAGAGAACTGATGGATTATCTGGATGAGTTAAACTCCCATACAGTTTAATATTATTCATGAGTAGTTTAGTTTTAGTCTTATAAGGCGATTTTGCACTCAAATTGTGGCTTTTTATGTATCATGGATACTGTTTTTCTCCCCTGGCCCAGGAATACAATTTTTCATCCTATTTTTTTTTGAATAACACCTTGTTGTGTATATATTCGGTTCCCAGTTATTTCTATAGAACACTCAGAGGTGGTGGGTTCTCCAGTTGTGTCAACCAAAGTGTTCTCATCGCTTTTTCCAATCATTCAATCAGAGTCCTTAATAATGGATGATGTGTGTTTTTCATGAGGATGTCTATGGTTAATCCATGGGGTACAACATTCATACATGTTGTTTTTATTTCTCATAGAGATCTTATGAATATATAGAGGACATGATGGTTTTCATGTGGATAGGTGAGCCACATGCTGTAAATCCTATAATAGTGGATAGAACATGGGATGATTTTCCAAATGTGTTAGGATAGATTGAACTAGTTTGATGCTTTCTTGTGTTTCCCCCTTTTATGTTGAATTTTTATTGTTTTCCAAATTGTGTCAATTTTTCAATGTTGGGAATATCAGGTGTTCATGATCTTATTATGATAACTGATTATAGGTACGCAAGTGGGGGAGGCCTATTGAGATTTATTTATCAACCAAGCTTTTTCCTCCTCATTCTTTATAATGACTTGATTTCAAAAATCAGGATGGATATAATGATGTGTGATGGTTATGGTTGAGACTCAATGTTTATAAATCTAGGAGAATAACTTTTTCGAGTTTTAAGATCATACTAGTCTAGCTTAGGTATCACAGAGACTGGGTATATGGCTTGAATTAGTGATGGTAGTAGAGAATAGTATTTTTATTTTATTTTTATTTATTTTGTATATGTTTTCATCATAATTGGGGAACTAATGTTGTTATTTTTTTTCATGTTTCTATTTTTATTTCATTATGATGAAATTCATTTATTATATCATGACTCTATTGCAGTTTCTTATTATATGTACTTTGATGATTATCCATGTGTTTTTTTGTTATTTTCCACTGATATTTATCTATGAACAAGGCTATATTATCCCCCAAAATCCGATAGATCATCACTACACGTAATAATCCTCTTTAATTTTGGGAGGTACATTTATGGCCATATGGTGGGTCGGGTTGAGTAACATTTTATGTCGACCTGATCTAGTTTGTTACAAAAATTGGCATATCAGAGGTGTTCCTCTATGATGCATTAAATAAGAATTTGTGTCTAAATCATTGATATAATGTATGTTTCTCCTACCTCATCCACATGGGTCATCCATAATGGGGAAAAATTCTCTAATTCATTTTCATCAATCATAAATGGAATTTCTTTATAATTGAATAGTACCATATATTCCCCTTCCTATGCATATATATTATCTAAAAATCATAGTCCAATAGTATGTGTAGTCATTAACTATGACTCACAGTAATTTAATTATAACTAAGGATATACCAAAGACTCTTATAATTAGCATAGATAATGCTCCTCTCTTCATTAAGAAAATGTCAAACACTTTTTACTGTGAAAACTATGGATTCATGTTCAAGAAAATAAGTCACATAATTCTGCACATATGGCCCCATATTTTTTACCCATAAGAAATCACAGCCACAACATTATAAGAATGCATCCGAGTCGATCTATGGACTCATCTGAGAACAATATAAACATAACTCCCCCCTCTTGAAGTCTCAAGATGGTGGAAATTTTAATATTACATAATAACACTTGAAAATCATTCTATCATTTCATTATACTTATAAATGAATTTCCTTTCATATTAAGGAACTCGTTATTTCCATAAATCTAGAATAATTAAGAAGAAATATCAGATAATATCCTTCACAATAATTTAGTATTCATACCATAGAAATAATCCATGGTGGGTCAAAAATTATTATTTCCCCTTTCATAGATGGGTCCCCATGAACTCCTTTTTGAGATAAAAAATCCCATGAATAGGCCCTCTTAAATCAATAACTGAAACCTTGAGAGATTATTATAATCTAATTTCACATCAACTATGTATTTAACTATCCAAAAATTTCTCACATGGCCTTCCTATAACACCAAGTACATGAGGATTACATATGTGAAGAGAAGGATGAGGTCATCCCTTCTTTCTTGTATGTTCCATAGTCAACATATTGATGGGTAGGCAGGCCTAAAACATCATCATGAAATATTTTATTAATATACATCACAACTATATGAAATTTAATGTAAACTAAATCAAATATTAAAAGAGAAATTATATCCAAATGATTATTAACAGGATATATCCTCTAATGTATAACCTCATCCTTCCCTTCTTGGGATTCATTCTTGAAAATGAAGTAAAATATCAGCCGGTATACTCAGACACACTACATCATCCATATAAAATATTAAATCTATTTATTTAATTTAGAGAGTTAATACAAACCATGAATTAAATAATAATGATTCATCATATATACAATGATATCCCATAGAATCTATCTCCTGTAATAATCATGTCACACCACTAAAAAAGTTTCTGATCACCAAACCCCCTTGAAAGGTGTATCTAAGTATAATGGTCAATATAAAGTGTCTATTGGAATCTAAATATCTAGAAAATGTGATGTATAATGGAATGAGTGGATCACACCAGTGTCTATTAAAATTATAGAAGATTTATAATATACCAAAATCATAACATTGATCACACATAGACCTTTGGGTTATATGTCTCCACATTCATGAAACATTCCATGTCCCTAAAAAAATAGGTCCCTAATCCCTTCACTAAATACTAGGGGTGGTCGAAGTGAAGCAGATCATAATGTTTACCACCTTATGTATCTAACATTGCTCATATTCCATGTTAAGCAACTTATAGACCTCCATGTTCCAGCCACCCTTTCTACATTGGATGCATGTCAACCCACTCCCTATCAATATTATTTTGGTTAGGCAATCCTATAAAATTTGACATCTAAAATTATAAGAGTATCATACCCTCTCCCCCAACTAATTAGGATCCCACAAATATACTTGAGTCAAAAAACCTATGTCCTGATATAGTATCTGTTAATGAATTGTGTTCTTAGATCCATGTACATATCATTGACTAATAATTTATAATGATTATTTTCATGTGATTATAACTCCGTATCTAGTTGTTCATATTATTCTATGAATCATTCTGTAACTAAATAATTTTATGTCACACAATAATAATAAGGGGTAAAAATATATCCTAATATATATTACATATCATTGTGATGACCATGATCAATGGTAAATGCAAGAATGTGACCATCATGAACCATATCCATAGAATTTTTCTCTTGATTAGTGAACATCAAAGTTTACCCCCTGAATGACGTGCAATCTTGATGGACCTCCAAAATCATTAGGACATGTATGTCCCACTACATCACTAGATTCATATCATCTATGAAGAAGCATGAAAACTATACCCAAATAGTGGTGGATTAGTAAGATGTCTATACCACCACACTGCACTATTTCTACAATATTCCAGGGATATGGCTATCTTCCAGGAAAACCATCTGGGCAAGTGGAGTCATGACATGGAGGAATAATTTTTATTCAACCTCAAGACAATACTCAACTATATGGGTTGGTATATATCACTATAAAAATAGGGAATTATCTATATCTACATATTGATAATGTAATAATTCTTTTTTTCATCATCTCAAGACAATTCATGAACAACCAAAAACACCGATAATAGAGATCATATCTAAAATTATCATGGGGAACCACTATATTCATAATCCAATAGATAAAAAATTTATAAACAAGATGATCATTATCATAATCCAAATTTATAATCAAAGCTGGATGTCATCGTGGAGGCATCCAAAAAGGGTCATGGTACCCAATTTTCAGAAGTGTTTATCAGGGGTAATGAGTCAAGAAAAAAATAGAGACCATAATATATTTTGATATGAGGCGTGTAACAATATTTTTCTCTAACTAGATCCTTTTTCTACGAAGATGATAAATGGTTATTAGAGTCTGAGTGAATGGGTAAATTATCCCCTAAAAGTACGTAGTCAAAACAAGACTATATTAAATTTTCTATTATATGTATATGTCATGAAACATACATTCATTGATGATATAGGGTTTAGTATAAATATAACCATACTTATTCCAGGAAAATACCAAACATGAAAAAGGAGGGATTTATATTTGAGTCACAATGGTAAGGGTACGAATGATGAATCCTTGATATGCTCAATTGACGACTCAATAGACATAGTGAGGTCTGTCCTCACCACTAGAAAATGGATAATGCCCAATGCTCTAATGAAATCCTCATCATTGTGAAATCACTCCACAAATAACCCCATCATTTAAGGTTCATAGAAGACAATTATACATGGATAGGTTATTTACACTAGGGTAATTGGATTTTCATGAACCCGACCCAGATTTACCACTAGGATGGGTATCATAGGTCTGAGATGTTTTTTTGTATGAGGTATGACCCAACCTATGGAATAAGAGATATAGAATGACACCTTATGTCGCATGGAAGCATAACTGACTATATATAGAAGTATCCCAAAAATTGGATTGATAATCCACTACTCAATATTCGATTCCTCACTATACCCACACAACCAAAAATTAATTAATCTCACTCATGCAAAAATTATTTGAGGGGAAAAATCATTCATAATGATTCTATGAAATTAAATTCATTGAGTGTATATAAAATAAATGGATGTGTGATAATTTATCAGTTTGAATGTATACCCATAGCAGGGTGGGGTTCACATGATGTGTTATCATCCAAAAAAACCTTATGTTCATAAATTTTCTTCAATTATGAATATAATCCATCTATCACCGCCAAATATTCATTTTCCTCTTCTTCAACAATGAGTTACATCTTCATGTCCCATGGATTATGTGAAACATTCATGGGTACTCTTTTTCACACCACTAGAAGGAAACACCCATCAACATCAGTTCATTGAACCTCAATTATGGATAATACCATCACATTTATATCATCAACATCATGACTATGTCACATCTATAGTCCCAACATCTTACCAATATAGATATTCCAATGAAAAAAATAGACAAATGCACCTAGAAATGGGTTTCAAGATATAGTTGGGTCATTATATAATCAAATACTTATACAATATTAAGAATTAATGATGAAATTAAATAAAAATACAAAATATGTTTTATTCAATTTGAAAACATCAAATGAATGTGATGATTAAGAAGGATAAACAATGAAACAAAATCCAAGTGAAGAATAAATTAAAAATTCCAATTTTTAGATGAATTATAAAATAATATCAAAACATCCATATCAATGATAAGATTAATATTATAGGAAATAATTCATGTTCATATCAATAACCAAGAATAATTCAATTAAAATAAATTAAATAAGGACATACCTAGAGTGGGTGTGATTGATAGGGGAAATAACAACCACAAGTACTGAACAAGAAAAAATCATCAGACTCACTTTTGATTATGTGGATCCTAAAATATATCAATAACCAAAATAACATAAACACTACATATTCATAAATTTAATCACCAATATAATTTTGAAACAAACTCCATCAGTATAAATTATAATGGGTTATCTTATTTTAATATAGGTTCATCCATAAATTTCTTAGAAAAGATATGGACCATAGATTCATCAAGGGATGGATAACAGAATAAATGTTTAGTTGTAGAAAAATTATTAAACATTTATTAAATAATTTTCCATTTAGTACATTATCATTCCCATTCAAAACATATAAGATACATGAAGAAGGATAATAGTTTCATCAATTCTAAATCCTACTCAACCATCACTATGCAATAGACCCTACCCTATTATTTTTTCAAGAAACTAATATAGGCCCTTAACAAACATATTTACTGAGTTACTTTCATTTAACATGTAATTTAGTCATTCAAACATATTTAATAGATAAATAGATTCATTACATTAGATTATTAAAATACAAAAACATATATTTAATTATTTATTATCTAAGAATAAAATTTTATCTATCCCTATGTATTATGAACGCAATTTTTTATTTTATAAATACATTTAATAATTCCTTGATAAAAATAATAAACAGTTCACAATGTAAATATTTTAAATATGATATATTAAAAAAATACTATTTTTTATTTCACTAAAAAATTATTTAGTTTTTAAGAATTATATTTTTATTTTATTTTTTAATTAAAAGTTAAATAATGTATATACTCCAATTAGATAAATGAATATGAAATGACCATATATCCAACCAGAATATTTTCAAATAAATATTTCAATTTTAATATATTTATAACAACAAAATATCCTTTCTTTATATATCCTCTCATTAATCACAGAAATCATTATTCCACTTTATTTAAGAATATAATCCATAAAGACTAAATCATTTGATCAAGTTAATCACTAATGACTCTATTTATTATATCTATAAAAAAACAACGTAATTTGAATTTTTTTAATATAATTATTATGTATTTACAGTGTCTATATCATGTGTGCAAAATGATATTTTAAATATCATCCCTTTTCAACATTAATTTATTATATCCACAATGAAGGACAATGGCTGAGAAGTATTAATCCCCTAATTGTTGATTGAAAAAGTACAATATACAGAGTAAAAGATACTTCATATTTAAAATGATATTATTAATTTCATTATAATCAATTTACAAATACATTGATGTATTATTATTCATAACAAATCATTCTGGTGCACCACATTATAAATCTCTTCAGTGTGTAGAATCCTTATAAAAACTCTACAATAGTTTCTTATTTAATTCATTCAATTAAATAAGTTCCATTCAATATAATAATTATTTGAAATTAGAATAACTACATTAATGTTTTCTATTAAATGATTACCATTAGGATCCCAAGGATGATATGGAATCTTTTATATAAATGAATTGAAATATTCTGGAATAATTTTTGTATCTTAAATATTGTTCTATAATCTGACTATTTGATCTATATACCCCTCGTGATTTGGTATAAAGACCCACATATTAAATGTAATTCCCAATGGGATATTATATCAATAATTTTACTGATAAAAACACATGGTTTGATTTGGGACACTAAATTCTATTTTCCTATCTCAACTATTCATATACTATCTATATAGAGAGAAAAAATATACTTGTATTATTATATAAATTTTTACTATAGGGAGAATATTAATATTTTGACGATGTATATTTCCATAAAAATCTATCAGAATATGTTTATACTTGTGATTCAATCATTATTGAACTAGAACATTCAAATGATGTTTTAACATATATTCATTAAAATGTTAATTTGATTCTTATAGAAGAATTTACATATATGAATGAGTTCATTGAACCGGAATCAAATGATAAATTTTTATTTTTCTATTGGATGAATGGTGTACATTTCATCAATTTATTCTCATGACATACTTCCCTATTTTTTACTAGATAAGATTTCTATTTTTCCCCTTTCTTATGATGTTTTCTTACATTAGTTTTCATTATTCACCCATGGTTTGTTTCTTGGTGGGCATATTCAATATGAATTTTACAATTAATTCATTATACTGTGGGTTTTTAATTTTAATTAGAATTTATTTAACACCATTAGTTAGTTAGAATATTC
This sequence comes from Viscum album, assembly GCA_963277665.1. NCBI lineage: Eukaryota > Viridiplantae > Streptophyta > Magnoliopsida > Santalales > Viscaceae > Viscum > Viscum album. The sequence continues at coordinate 1,976,872,259 of OY728133.1, forward strand.
ATATATCTTTGACATTAATGCAGTGAATGACCTTCCATTCAACACATTAGTCATTTAACTATACAATTATATTAATTTTCTCCATTATTATTTATATATTTTTCGTATTTAAAATTATTAATTATATTTCCTCCATAAGTTTTATTAAAATATTTTCCTCAAAAGGATATATTTTACTTCATTTAGAGAAATCTATGAGAATATTGGGGTTATCTTTTATTCATTTCTACCTTCAGAGAGAACTATGAATTAACTTCATTTCATACAAATCCCTTTAGTACTAAATGATTTTTGTGACTCATTTTTGGGTCACTAAAGAAATGATTTATATTTATTTTAGGGCCCCTGATAAAATAAGAACTATATAATATAAATCATGTGGTGTTTTTTTCATAGTTACAAAGGGATTAATCCTATTTTTTAGATCAAGTATTTCACTCTCAATTTTAATGTGAAGTGTAAATATATGATATTTTATAAAAATACCTATTGGAACACCACCATTACATGGAAATATTTTCTTCCGATTTATTTATTCTTTATTTGGGTACACTATTTATAATATTCACCAATAAAATTAAAAATACCTAGAATAGAAATTTCATGGAGAAAGAATTATGGAATAAAAGTTATATTTATTTGTGTTAATCCACAACCTTAAAATTAACAGATTCAAGGACCTAAAAAAGAATGGATGAATTTCATCATTAATTTCCCAATGGGTAGTTGTTCATTCCTATTATAATTTTTGAGTTTATCAGTATTCATGTTTTTATCGGCAACCTAAGAGATCTATGTTAGCATGGTTACATTATATAAAAACTATCATCCACACCATTTGTTTTCTTATTTAGAAAATAATTTTACATTATAAAACATTCATTATTAAATCAATTATGCCTAGTCGTAACCATTGACAAAAAAACCTATTTGTGCATCATGAAATAATAATCATAATATGAAATTATTTGATATAGAAAATAAATCCTAAGACTTCTTTAAATATAAACACATAATTTAAACCTATTACACTATTTGTTTGTCATACCTCTCATTTGGGTCGTTATAAATTATTTTATATTCCGTGATACTATTATTCATAAAAAAATCCCAAAAAATAATCAATTCCCACTTTGATCATAATTTCAGTGACTAGATCATGACATTTATTTGTATTGAATAATTTTTTATGAATATTAATTACATATTACAATTTAATTACACCCAGAAATACATATGTTCAGTGATTAGATACATAACTGAGTTATTTGAAAACCATTCTCAATTTCTCAAACAATTATTCATCATACCTACCACTCATATATATAGACAATATATAATACAATTCTTGAGAATATGTAGAATGGAAGCATAAGAATATATTGGATCAGATACTCCGTAATGTCAAACATAAGTAGTAAAAATCTATTATTATATGTGAGAATAAGACAAGTATGTGTTAATGGAAACACAACTAGAAAATAACCTATGGATACTATTTAAAACAATTGTTGTAGGCGAAAAACCATAAAAATAGAATATTTACATGGTTACCTAAAATTTTGGAGTCTATAACCATGTAATTAGGCCAGAACTATTTCTATTTGTCTAAAAAATATTAAAAGGCCACCTATAGCCACAATTTAAACTCTGGATATTGAGTAAATATAACCATGAATTTATTTTGGAAATTAAATCCTAGTTCCATGGTTTAAACCATTGTTGTTACAAGTTATAGCCACAATATAACTGTTGAAATTACTAATTATTTCCTCAGTTTAAACTATTAAAGTAGTTACTCAATATTAATTTTTTTATCCATGGTTATATATTTATATATTTAGAGTTTAAATATAGAAATTAGAGGATATTTAAATGGTAAAATATGTGACTATATCCATTATATGGCCTAAAAACTAACACATAAACCACAAAAATCCAAGATCCACACACATACATAGTAGAAATTTCTGAATCCATAATATATGGGATAAATGGTTTTTTATATTTCCAAAAACAAAAAACCAACAAAAAAATGAGAAATTTTTTTATGTTACCAAATGAAAAAAAAACAATAATTGAAATGGATTCATAACATTCATCTTTCACTTGATCAACCCACATATATGTTGTATTATCTTCTTATGATCTTCCGTGTCTTTTTATAATCCTCATGATGTCACTGGATTGGTACATGTGGTGCTTGAATCTTATTTGAACCATATACAGATTTATTTCATGGAAACAAGAACTCTAAAACATCACCATAATTTCATGTCTAATTTCATATATCTGTTATTAACATGTCATGGAATCCCAAACCATGCATTTGTTCCAAATTCTGATAGTGAAGAATAAATCTCTCTACCATAAATAAATTTGGATGTTAAGTGATTTTCATAACAATTATAAATGAAATTAATGAATCAAAAAATTAATTCTTCTATAAAATACATGGGCCTTTTTTTTGAAAATCAAGATGAAACAATTTTGGAGAACAATATGATATTGAAAACTGGAGATCAATTTTTAATAAAATAATTTATAGTTTCTGGTGAATAATGTGACGATTATGTGTGCATACAAGTGGGATAACATGGTGTTATAAAAAAATATCAAAATAAAACACTGATGATGGGTAAAATACCATATACATGGGAGCTACAATATGGGTGAGAAAAATGGTAGAAAATACTAATAAAAATTATCGATGACTAGGATACCCCAGTTCAGACATGATATATCAATGAAAAAACCTCTAATTCATATCATGTGACGAATATGAGATATGAAGAGACTACAAATGATGAAAATTGATTTCAGAAAATGCATGAATAACATTACCATAATTTAAAAAAAATAAAATGTGTAAAGTTATTTCATGGAAGGAAGAAAATAATGTCATACAAACTAAGTGGGTGTTTCTAATTGATAATAATGAAGATAGAGAAGTAATAAAAAATAATGAACATAAATTGTGAAATTTTCATTCCCAAATTAAATTAATCAATATGATGAGAAATATGTACACGTTTCATAGTTAGAAACTATAAATATGTTTTTTTCCATGAAAGTTCAAATGGGTATGAAATTATAAAAAATGGACATAAAATAATAATTTTTAAATAGTGTACATTGGGAGGAGCCTTACATCATAAATCTAGATTTATTTCTTGTGTATCATGATAAAAGTAAGTTGTGTTATTTAAATAAATACTAAAATTAATTAAATTAATGACATGTGGATTGATACTCTTATCATGATCATTAATTTTAATTGCATGGATTCCAAACAATATGTATTATTAAAAACCATTATATAATGGTGAAAAAAGATAAATGGATTTTGATTCTTATCCCTATTAGAGGGGATGCAACATGTCTAATTGATATGTATTTTGTAAACTCATGTGTTAGAGGGGATGCAACATGTTTATTGAGGTTGCTGTAAATGTCAAAAACATTCATATTGTAGATATCATGAAGAAGGAACTACCCATGATATATATAGTGAAGTATCAATTCTTGGGATAAAACATGGCTAGGGTTTTATTTCCTATTAATATAGGGGGATATAACACTTTTATATACCTCATAAAACACGAGAGTATTGAATTATTAATCATCAGGTGAATCTATAGAAGAATCTATTTTGGATGTTTGGGCATGCATGAAGTACATTAAAGTCTATTCATGAGGATAATTTCAATGAATTATATAAATAATTTATATCTTTTTTGGTGATTAGTGAATCATTAATACACTTTATAATTTTAAGAAGTCTATATCTTGTCAGTCCATATGTTTTCTCCTCATATTGTGATTTTTTTTAGAGAGGTAACAGATTGTGAACAATCCGAAAGGGGGATACTTTAGTAAAAACACCATTATCAATTTATGGCTAGTGTTTGTTGAAAAATATTTTAGGGATGTATCAAAAGAAGAGACATTATCATAATAAAATCTTGAATGAGTTTTGGAAGTGTTTTCCAACTTTGGATACTAGAGAGAAGTATCGTAGTGATTCCTATGACCAGTCCACAACTTCCCAATGTACATGAGCCTATCTAGTGTGGATGGCCATGGGGAAGCCACTTTTGTAATAGAATACTACATTTTTATTCCATGTATTGTTATTCTATGAACTGGAAACACATGATTCAAACAAATTATGATTCCCAACTTTGAATGGTTAATATGAATTTTTATATAGGTTACCAAATTTTTTGGATAGTTTATTTAAAACGATAGTAGTCAAGTTGTGAATATAATGAACACATCATAGAGGTATTATTTCTAGAATTCAATGTCACTACCCATATAATGTGATACCATGAGACTAGGGTGTTACACCATGAAGACTGGATATATAGAATGATGATATTAAGGGATCATGAAGTACAATTTTGAAGAAAAATGTGATTCCATGAATCAATGATGAGGATGATTTAGTAGTGTTATCATTTAGAAGGTGTAAGCACTATAGAGTTAGTGATGCAATTTGATGGGTATCGAAGGGGTATAGGCAAAATTGTTTTCTATATCACATGTTGGTGTTTAAGATATAGATTGATTATATTGTATCTATACATTCACATGTCACTATATGGACGAAAAGGTCATTCCATGAGAAAGATTTCATGTCACATAGTATTAAATGATCCTCCCAGATTTTTTAGGGACATAAATAAAATATATTAACCATATTTTTTAAATCTAGTTTCTATCTTATGATTAAATATGATGAAATAGATCTCACAATTAGAGGATCTAATTTGAGGAATTTTTATCACGAATAATGGTTTCACAAGATGAGCATAATTTTTCTAGTGTGCTATATATAAAAGATCACTGAACATTCTAAAGAAATTGATACTCAAAATAAAATAGGAGAGAATAGATAGAAAAAGGGGATGTATAGGTCAATATTAAAAATAAAAAGGAGGGAGAAGAAGATATCCACGATTCCCTCTAACTGAACATTTTTTGAGGATCTTCATGAAGAAGAAGGTTGAGTATATCAATTAAAAAGAGTAATATTATTCTATGAACATATATATTCCAATAAGTTCATGGCTGAAATCAGATTAAAATGTTTTTAGGAGTATTAATTCTCAATTTTATATTAATGTTGTAAAGGTTATGGGTTAGTTTATTGACACCATATTTTAATACAGGTAGAGAATACATTTCTTTATGAGTTCCAAAGAATAATTGTTTCATTTCCATTTTTTCAAAAAATGTTGTGACATGAATTGGTTATGTAACAGCCCGAGATTTTATGAAAAATATTCTTTTTAATTTTATTAATGTCTTGTGTTGTACGCTACACCAAAAAGAGCTTGCACAACACGAATCCTTGACTTACCTTTCATTACACGCAATCGCGACCTTCCTCGATAGCGTGTGTAATACGCAATACCGAGTTTCACTAAACAACGATGTGCTATTAAAATATTATTTAAACTAGCCGTTATGAATAGTAATAACCACTTTTTAAAATTCTGTAAATCTTATTTCTCAAAATGAACTTCATTTTTGGATTCGGAGTATCGAATTTAGCCTAAGGTGAAATTTTGGTACTTTTCGGATAACTGTCATATTCTGATGAATAGTGAAAATTACTAAATTATAATTAAATACAACTTTTTTAATCGAAATAATTAATAGTGATAAATTATTAATTTGAGTGGTTTTAAAGTATATTTAGAATATATTTTTACAATTTAATACAATGTTGGTCATTGGTTGTAATTTCACATTTAAACCAGACATAATCAAGTGTCAATCTTTTGATAGATATTGTTTCTTAAAAACACGCTATTTGTTTTAACAGTGGGATTTAAATATAAAATTAATTAATGCAAATTCTATGATATGAATTTGGTAAAATAGACTTCATTTTTGAATTCGGAATATGAAATATAGCTTAGGATGAAATTTTGGCATTGTTCTGAAAAACATCAATTTTTGATGAATATTGAAACTACTAAGTGGTAGTTAAAAAAAATTAATTTCTTCATAAATCTTAATTTTGCCGCTTCTGTGAATGGAATTTCGAAAATCCGAGAGACACGGTTAATATCAAGGACTAAAATGTGGTTCAATGAGATGAAAATAATTTTTTGGTGAATAGTAACTTTTTACTTTTTTTACCGCGGTTAATAGTAAATAGGGTAACTAAGGGTAAATATGATATTACTATTACCCTAACACATGTCCTAATTCTATTGGACAAGTTTAATTCGACCAAAAACAAACTTAGGAATAAAATATGACCATTTAGGCCCACTTGGATTAAATTAGGACATTTATTATTAATTTATTTAAAGAAGGGTTAAAATAGTTAAAATCAATGATTAATAAGTAAATCATTTTTAATATGGGGTTATACATAAGATAAATTCGACTATAAATATTCATTAGAAAGCTAAAAATATTTCCTACATAATGGTATTTTATTTATAATTTTTAGACATTAAATAATTTAATTTATTTATGACACAACGATGATGCAGTAATTATCTTATTAATGAAATATTGATATAATTGATGTTATAAACACCAAAATAAATGTAATTTGAGACTTTTTATGAATTAAACTAATTTTTTATGTTAATATGATATATTAATGTTGATTTAATCAACTTGGTTCGAACATTTAATTCTGTTATGACTTTCACAAAAGTCATATATCAAATAGTGTCAAAATTGACACAAAATAGTTTTTAAATCAAATATTATATTATTAAGTGTTATTTTATTCCTAAAAATCTAAGGTTCGGCCAAATGACTTAGATAAGGATATATATATTAATAATAAACACTTTGGGGTTCGTTTGGCATGTTATAGTAAGTGTATTAACCATATAGTGAAAGAAAACAAAAAGACATGGTAAAAGTTAAATTATTTATCTTAATGTTAAATCTAAATGATAAGGTTAAAATAGGAACCTAAACTTGTCTAAATTCTATTGGATGAGAGGATTTCGACCCTTCCCCACCTTATCTTCGAAATAAGACCCTTTGGAACCATTATAAACCGATTTTGACTTTAATATAAAATAATATTTTTAGTTATTCCTAAGGTGCCCCTCTCCTCCCCTATAAAAGGACACCTCCTCCCCCTCCTCCTCACACCAATTTGAGCACTCAAGCTCGGACAACCCCTGCCAAAATCTCTTCTCCACTTCCCTAGAAACATCCTATAGGTTCTGGTCTTTCTCAAAGACCAATTTTAGTGCCCTAAGAGGAGGTCTCAAAGAGGCGCTTCAAAGAAGAGGTAATTACTGTTACCAATTCTTTTATCTTTATTTCTTCTTCCACTTCTTCTTCATAGGTTGTTTCATTATGAAGTAATAACATCAGTATCACTCATATACTGATATGTTATTATAAGTATGAAACAACCCTATTTCACCATCTATCCATCCTACGGAAAAAGAAATCACCGCGCGTGCGTACGTACGGAATACCGTCTCCACGTCGTGGTGTAATCTATTTTCCACCACCACCTTACATGGATGGGTATAATGGTGTAAAGAATAACTATACATAGTTATTACAACATCATATTGATTCTGATATATTGTATAATCTACTCCAATTCAATTCAATATTTATAGAAATGATATCGTCGCTCGTGCGTACGTACGGAATACCGTCTCCACGACGCGATGAGATTCATTCTCCAAGTTAACCATTTAAGAATGATTATAATGTATATATAAGAAATAATAATGAAATATATGAAATTATAAGGCTACTGGATTTATGTATATATATACATATGTATGTCATCTACTTACTTCCATTTCAAGACAATAAGGAAAGGAAAACAGTGTTCATGCGTACGTACGGACTACCGTCTCCATGAACGGTGTTTTTCATTTTATTTATCTACCTATTATATATACTGAATATATATGATATATAAATCATATTTTATATTCTGGAAGTAAGTAAATCATGATATAAGTAATAATGATGTCAAGAACAACAAGTCAAAACACCTACGATAAATGAAACAATTTTACCCAAAACGCTTCTTTAACATGGAATTTACAAAAGAACGGGTAATATAATGTCATAATTGAACCATATATGATATCATAACAATGAATATGATTCTGTAATAAGTCAATAACATGATTTAAATCATTATACAGGAGGTTCGGACACTTACAAAGCAAGTCGGACCTAAGGTAAGGGAAATATCACAATCTCATTTTTATCCGAGATTGTTTATACTTTAGTATTTACTGGGGTGTATTTTATCATCCATATCCATGTTTCTTCAATATGTAATTTTATTTCCATCCACCTATAATTGTTTAATTCCAATTTTACCCTTCGGTGAGTTTTTAGTAAAAGATATGAATGGAATCTTTTGTCGTTTTTCGTACGATGTATTTTTTGAATTTTCCGACAAAAGTACGAGAAGAATGTTTTTTTTAACTTAAACAGAACGAACAGATTTTTACGGTTTTATAAAGCCTTATTTTCATGAAGCTTCCTCCAAAAGATTTCATGACTATTTTCAATAAAATCTCTTTCTTTTAAAATTGCATGATGTTTTGTGAAAAGAAATTGATTTTAAAGAACAAAGGATATTTTCCTCAAGAATTCAATTCAAGTGTTTTATCAAAATTATTTTCCATCTAAGATAATAAAGGGTTCTGTTTCTATCCATATTTTTACATTGATTTGACTATGTTGTGATGGAATTATGTTTATGAATTCCTTTATCTTATATGAATGGTTTTATGATGTCATGTTGTTTAAGAATCCCATTTTTATTACATGGGTTATGCTATGATGTATGGTTTATGATTTTGTGGCACACATAAGAATGGTATCATTATGAGATGGGTGGGACCTATATCTCCCTCCAATGAATTGGGTAAAGATTTTATATCTCATGAGATAGACATGGCTGGAATGGTAGGTTATACCGGTTCAGGGAAACAGGACTGAAACGAGGTTTACTCGATTCAGAAAGGGACTTTGTCCACTAAGATAGTCTTGGCAATGAGTCATGACTAACAAGAAATGATTTTCCATGAGTATGTGTGCATGCCACAAAGTTTCAAGTTTCATGTTATGATTATGGTGATCTCATTTTCACTTCTATGATTTGTTCCATGTTAAGATATTATGATCTCTTTTGCAGGTTTTGATTTTCAAAAATATATGATATGATTTTTATTTCCTTTGTTTACCCTTACTGAGCATTTGAGCTCACCCTTTTATGTTTTCTTTTCCCCAGGATATAAAGAAAGTTTTTAGGTAAAAAAAAAAGAAGATCTTTATGGGAGATGTTGAAGATCTTTCACCAGGATTAGAAGATTACGTTCCCAGTTTCCAAAGACACTAAACTATTACGATCCTTGTGTGTATATTTTTGTTATGTATTAAGTATTCCGCAAAAGTAATGTAATTTCCATGTACGTCAGGCTACGGGTCTCTACAGTTGGTATCAGAGGAAAGGTTTAGTCAACCTTTGGAAACTAGGATGCGAAAACGTTAGTGAGATCTCTAGAGATATTTCTAAGGTATGTCTAGGGATGTCCCTAAGGTTAAGTATACGTATAGGTTATAGTACTAGAACTACGCTAACGATCATAGAATTAAACCTAAGATATTAGATGTTCAAGGTACTCCCCCTTTATTATGTTGTTTTCCCTAGCATGATTTTTGCCTCTCACGCTATTCTTTTTGGGTTTTAGAAAATGGCTGGAAACAAGATGATTCACAATAATGGAGGATATGATGGACAATGGAATGATATTCTTCATGAGCAACCAAATGAAATGGGATTTGGATGTCCAAACATCATTATTATGCCAAATCAGCAATCTCACAACCTGATCAATAAAGTAAAATTTGGTAAGTTTCCTGACTCGACTAATAAGAGAAAGATGGAGTTCCATGATGATCATAGAGGAAAGAAAGTTCAATTTACCCTATGCAAATCATGTGGGAAGAGGCATCAAGGAGAATGTTTCAAAGGAACTGGAAGATGCTTTGGGTGTGGAAAAGAAGGACACAAAGCAAGTAAGTGCAAAGGAAAAGGTTCAGTTGACACCATGGATGAGGATAATGGTATTGCTACGACATCAACAATGGTTAAATGTTTTAAATGTGGAATGTATGGGCATTATGCAAACAAATGCCCTAAGGGAAAGACTCATGAAGAGAATCAGTATGGTCATATGGGTAGTATTTATGTGGATGATGATGAAGAGACTACAAATGATATGTAAGATGAAAGAATTGTTGAAGCTCGGTCAATGGATTAAGAATGTAGTGGAATGATTACATGTTTATCATGTGTAAAGTTGTATAAGTAATCTCATGGTACTATGGATTAAAGAGACATGTAAGGATTGTTACACTGTTGTCTGATTAATGTTACCAGTATCCATGAAAGGTTATTCGGATATTTTTGGAATGTAGATGATATGCGCATAATGAAGGAATAATAAGATAATGAGGTATTTGATTGTATTCATGAGCTCATGATTGATATAAGGACTAAGTGATATCATGGTTTGAGTATATAGAATTTTGAGGATTTTGGTATGTGGAAAGTGTTATCTTTAAACTGCATTCATGTTTTCACTAAGGTATTCAAGAGAATACATGATTAAGGACTTTGAATGTTTGGAATGTGACCAACAAAACATATCTTATGATATATGGGGATCAACGACAGTATTAAATCTCTGGTAATCGTTTTCACTATGTTATGAGAATGGACTGCAGTATTATGGATAGGCCTAAAGATTGGATTGGATTATGTTGGACATAAGTTAGTATTGTTTAAGGATAGAAGTTTTTTCGATATTATTGATGGGATGTTATAGTAATATAGTTTTATAAAAAGGACAACCTGCAGGACGGGCGACAGCCCATCGCTTCGGACAAGGCTGTAGGAATCGAACCCACAACCGAAGTGCGACTGGCCTTTATCGCCTACCACTGACCTACAGGAAGTCCCTGTTTAGTAGAAACTAGTTTTATTTTATTAAGCGGTATGATATATGAAGTATAAGTTCATTTTTGGAACCATATACGATTAATCTAACCATAAGATGAATTTAAAACTTTTCAAACCTTTTGTTTGAGACAGATGGAATGACCCGTCATTCTATCACATGATCTGCTAACACTTCACGAATAACAAATTCAACTTCATTTATTTAAGAGATGAAGTGGAAATTGTTCAAGGCACGAACAACAGTGAGATTGTACCAAAATAAAGTAAGTATTTATTCTAATTCAAATTTTCAACTTTAGGAAAATGATCTTGAAAACCAAAAATGTTGTCCTAGTGATCTTATACCTGATGAATAAGATAGTACCTTATATCATCACAAATATATGGATTTGTGATTACTGGATTTTCTATAGCCATGTTCTCTACCACTCTCCATCAGAACATGATGGTTAGATTTCTCTTCCATATCCATATTTTCACCTATGTGGAAACCCAGTGATTAGTTTATTTGGGTAACCGTTACGTTTCATACTTTTGTTTTTAAGGATAAGTTTTGGTATTCCTTTTTACGATGTGGGTTTCTATCAAAGAAACTTTCAAATAGTAAACCATTTATAACCCCAACGAATTTCGAGGGCGAAATTCATTTTAAGGGGGGTAGAATGTAACAGCCCGAGATTTTATGAAAAATATTCTTTTTAATTTTATTAATGTCTTGTGTTGTACGCTACACCAAAAAGAGCTTGCACAACACGCATCCTTGACTTACCTTTCATTACACGCAATCGCGACCTTCCTCGATAGCGTGTGTAATACGCAATACCGAGTTTCACTAAACAACGATGTGCTATTAAAATATTATTTAAACTAGCCGTTATGAATAGTAATAACCACTTTTTAAAATTCTGTAAATCTTATTTCTCAAAATGAACTTCATTTTTGGATTCGGAGTATCGAATTTAGCCTAAGGTGAAATTTTGGTACTTTTCGGATAACTTTCATATTCTGATGAATAGTGAAAATTACTAAATTATAATTAAAAACAACTTTTTTAATCGAAATAATTAATAGTGATAAATTATTAATTTGAGTGGTTTTAAAGTATATTTAGAATATATTTTTACAATTTAATACAATGTTGGTCATTGGTTGTAATTTCACATTTAAACCAGACATAATCAAGTGTCAATCTTTTGATAGATATTGTTTCTTAAAAATACGCTATTTGTTTTAACAGTGGGATTTAATTATAAAATTAATTAATGCAAATTCTATGATATGAATTTGGTAAAATAGAATTCATTTTTGAATTCGGAATATGAAATATAGCTTAGGATGAAATTTTGGCATTGTTCTGAAAAACATCAATTTTTGATGAATATTGAAACTACTAAGTGGTAGTTAAAAAAATTAATTTCTTCATAAATCTTAATTTTGCCGCTTCTGTGAATGGAATTTCGAAAATCCGAGAGACACGGTTAATATCAAGGACTAAAATGTGGTTCAATGAGATGAAAATAATTTTTTGGTGAATAGTAACTTTTTACTTTTTTTACCGCGGTTAATAGTAAATAGGGTAACTAAGGGTAAATATGATATTACTATTACCCTAACACATGTCCTAATTCTATTGGACAAGTTTAATTGGACCAAAAACAAACTTAGGAATAAAATATGACCATTTAGGCCCACTTGGATTAAATTAGGACATTTATTATTAATTTATTTAAAGAAGGGTTAAAATAGTTAAAATCAATGATTAATAAGTAAATCATTTTTAATATGGGGTTATACATAAGATAAATTTGACTATAAATATTCATTAGAAAGCTAAAAATATTTCCTACATAATGGTATTTTATTTATAATTTTTAGACATTAAATAATTTAATTTATTTATGACACAACGATGATGCAGTAATTATCTTATTAATGAAATATTGATATAATTGATGTTATAAACACCAAACTAAATGTAATTTGAGACTTTTTATGAATTAAACTAATTTTTTATGTTAATATGATATATTAATGTTGATTTAATCAACTTGGTTCGAACATTTAATTCTGTTATGACTTTCACAAAAGTCATATATCAAATAGTGTCAAAATTGACACAAAATAGTTTTTAAATCAAATATTATATTATTAATTGTTATTTTATTCCTAAAAATCTAAGGTTCGGCCAAATGACTTAGATAAGGATATATATATTAATAATAAACACTTTGGGGTTCGTTTGGCATGTTATAGTAAGTGTATTAACCATATAGTGAAAGAAAACAAAAAGACATGGTAAAAGTTAAATTATTTATCTTAATGTTAAATCTAAATGATAAGGTTAAAATAGGAACCTAAACTTGTATAAATTCTATTGGATGAGAGGATTTCGACCCTTCCCCACCTTATCTTCGAAATAAGACCCTTTGGAACCATTATAAACCGATTTTGACTTTAATATAAAATAATATTTTTAGTTATTCCTAAGGTGCCCCTCTCCTCCCCTATAAAAGGACACCTCCTCCCCCTCCTCCTCACACCAATTTGAGCACTCAAGCTCGGCCAACCCCTGCCAAAATCTCTTCTCCACTTCCCTAGAAACATCCTAGAGGTTCTGGTCTTCCTCAAAGACCAATTTTAGTGCCCTAAGAGGAGGTCTCAAAGAGGCGCTTCAAAGAAGAGGTAATTACCGTTACCAATTCTTTTATCTTTATTTCTTCTTCCACTTCTTCTTCATAGGTTGTTTCATTATGAAGTAATAACATCAGTATCACTCATATACTGATATGTTATTATAAGTATGAAACAACCCTATTTCACCATCTATCCATCCTACGGAAAAAGAAATCACCGCGCGTGCGTACGTACGGAATACCGTCTCCACGCCGTGGTGTAATCTATTTTCCACCACCACCTTACATGGATGGGTATAATGGTGTAAAGAATAACTATACATAGTTATTACAACATCATATTGATTCTGATATATTGTATAATCTACTCCAATTCAATTCAATATTTATAGAAATGATATCGTCGCTCGTGCGTACGTACGGAATACCGTCTCCACGACGCGATGAGATTCATTCTCCATGTTAACCATTTAAGAATGATTATAATGTATATATAAGAAATAATAATGAAATATATGACATTATAAGGCTACTGGATTTATGTATATATATACATATGTATGTCATCTACTTACTTCCATTTCAAGACAATAAGGAAAGGAAAACAGTGTTCATGCGTACGTACGGACTACCGTCTCCATGAACGGTGTTTTTCATTTTATTTATCTACCTATTATATATACTGAATATATATGATATATAAATCATATTTTATATTCTGGAAGTAAGTAAATCATGATATAAGTAATAATGATGTCAAGAACAACAAGTCAAAACACCTACGATAAATGAAACGATTTTACCCAAAACGCTTCTTTAACATGGAATTTACAAAAGAACGGGTAATATAATGTCATAATTGAACCATATATGATATCATAACAATGAATATGATTCTGTAATAAGTCAATAACATGATTTAAATCATTATACAGGAGGTTCGGACACTTACAAAGCAAGTCGGACCTAAGGTAAGGGAAATATCACAATCTCATTTTTATCCGAGATTGTTTATACTTTAGTATTTACTGGGGTGTATTTTATCATCCATATCCATGTTTCTTCAATATGTAATTTTATTTCCATCCACCTATAATTGTTTAATTCCAATTTTACCCTTCGGTGAGTTTTTAGTAAAAGATATGAATGGAATCTTTTGTCGTTTTTCGTACGATGTATTTTTTGAATTTTCCGACAAAAGTACGAGAAGAATGTTTTTTTTTAACTTAAACAGAACGAACGGATTTTTACGGTTTTATAAAGCCTTATTTTTATGAAGCTTCCTCCAAAAGATTTCATGACTATTTTCAATAAAATCTCTTTCTTTTAAAATTGCATGATGTTTTGTGAAAAGAAATTGATTTTAAAGAACAAAGGATATTTTCCTCAAAAATTCAATTCAAGTGTTTTATCAAAATTATTTTCCATCTAAGATAATAAAGGGTTCTATTTATATCCATATTTTTACATTGATTTGACTATGTTGTGATGGAATTATGTTTATGAATTCCTTTATCTTATATGAATGGTTTTATGATGTCATGTTGTTTAAGAATCCCATTTTTATTACATGGGTTATGCTATGATGTATGGTTTATGATTTTGTGGCACACATAAGAATGGTATCATTATGAGATGGGTGGGACCTATATCTCCCTCCAATGCATTGGGTAAAGATTTTATATCTCATGAGATAGACATGGCTGGAATGGTAGGTTATACCGGTTCAGTGAAACAGGACCGAAACGAGGTTTACTCGATTCAGAAAGGGACTTTGTCCACTAAGATAGTCTTGGCAATGAGTCATGACTAACAAGAAATGATTTTCCATGATTATGTGTGCATGCCACAAAGTTTCAAGTTTCATGTTATGAATATGGTGATCTCATTTTCACTTCTATGATTTGTTCCATGTTAAGATATTATGATCTCTTTTGCAGGTTTTGATTTTCAAAAAGATATGATATGATTTTTATTTCCTTTGTTTACCCTTACTGAGCATTTGAGCTCACCCTTTTATGTTTTCTTTTCCCCAGGATATAAAGAAATTTTTTAGGTAAAAAAAAAAGAAGATCTTTATGGGAGATGTTGAAGATCTTTCACCAGGATTAGAAGATTACGTTCCCAGTTTCCAAAGACACTAAACTATTACGATCCTTGTGTGTATATTTTTGTTATGTATTAAGTATTCCGCAAAAGTAATGTAATTTCCATGTACGTCAGGCTACGGGTCTCTACAGGTTACAAAAATCATTCCCCAAAAATATATTTAACCAAATGGGATAAAGTTAATTATAATGGTGTAATGATCTTACACCATTAGAGAAATAAGTGGGATACAAGATGTATAAAAAACACAAATAAAAGATCTCACTACTTCTAGTATACCTTCTTCATGAGTTTATCAACTCAATAATAAAACAATTATGATCCATCAACCTATTTTAAAATAGTACCGACAGGAATGAGAGGAAAACCAACTGCCTAAAAATGATAATTCATGGATGCCAAATGAATCTGATGGAAACTAAAACAACCCCAAACAACTGAGAAGAAGTCCATGATTATAGCAATTCCATGAAAATCCATTATTCAAAATTTATGGTGATAGGCCCCAATAAAGTTAAAGAAACCCATAATCCACTACTCATTGCCATGGAATAACTTTCAATATATTTTTTGGGACATTATTAAATTATTAAATGTCTTTAATAAATATCATTTTTCTGATATCATTATAAATATTTATAGTCATGTCAACATTTATATATTTTATAAATGTAGTTTTTTTATTCCACTTTATATAATAATCAAGATCCTTTGGGAAGTCCAATTTATCATCCATCTGATAAGAATCCCTATAAGTTGGATCATTTTCATTATCATCACTTGAGGAAGTTTCTTAGTTACAATAATCTGATGAATATGACGATGAATGACAATTTTCAGCAGGGATAAGTTGTGGGGTAAATTTTTTTTCATTCATCATGGTAGCTTATAAGGGCGTGACAAATGTATTATCAATGTTATCATTGCCCAGAACTTTTTGAGTTTTTTGGAACTCAGAGTGATGAATCCATTAGGGTCAATCGTTTTTTTTGTTTTTAATTTTTAGATATTGGATTTAATAAGTCCTTTTCTAGTTTACATGATTTATGATGGAATTGTTCTAAATATTCATCATAATCTGATTGCATAACTTCTTTCTCCATTGGATCTTCATGGATGTGAGTCATTTGTTTTTTCTAGTTTTAGGGAACGATGCTACAAAAAATCTCAGTACAATAGGGGTTGTATGTTTGGGGATTCTATTCATCTTTTGAGGTAAAAATTGTACAGTAATAACTAGGAATATATACATGGGTAGTAGGGGTCACTTTTGGAAGATGCCTTTATACCTAAATCGAATGGATGTTGGGAAGTAGGAGAGGGGGATTATTTTGAATCTCACATAAATTTATAGTATGTCATATTTATATAAATTTTTTACCAAAGGCCTGATCATTTTGATGGTCCACACCTTGTATAAACCCATTATCACTATTTTGAATCCAAAACAACAATGGAAACACTTGAGAATTATAAATTTCAGTGCATATTCAAGAAAATGATCATTAAAAAGGAACAATTTATTAATTTATAGTACCTTGATTCACCCATATACTTATGGAATACAACTTGTTTTAACCAAAAAACGAATTGACTAGCTGAATCATATTATAATAGTGGTGTCAGAATACTTGTTCCTGTATTTATTCATCACTGGTGATTATTGATATGATTATATGACTTATCAAATGATATTATAATCTTTCTAACATCTGATTATGATGAAAATTATAGCAGTGTTCTCCAATTTATATAGGAATCACATCAGATTGTTTGTATAAGTTATGTGTTTGTTTATAATGTGTGCAAGGTTGTATTAGTTTGATGATTTAGGTTAAGGGATTTTATTCCGAATCTATTAAACATCATGATCCTTGGATTCATTCCAGTGAAAGATGTTCTATATCTTCAATTTTTCAATATATTGAATATTTATTTGAATGCTTACAGAAGAATTATATTCACTCATTATTGTGGTTTGTGGTTCACATAAATTTTTATCTGGGCTTGTGATTCCCACCTCACTCACAACACACTAAAACAATACGTAGTAACTCTCCGTGTCTTTCAAAGATCTTATTTCTATTTTAGTGGGTGTTTAAAATTATCATATGGAATGATAATAGATGATTGTAATGATTGGATATACAACTTAAACATATTGGTATTTTCCTTATAAAGGATACTAATGGGGGACTATCTCATTCAAATTGATAAAGATGATTCCTTGATTAGAGTAAATCTGGAAAAAAATAGAGAAATCAGAGTGTGATAACCAAAATGATTTGACAATATTTAAGGATCTATAAACTTATTTGAATGGTAATATCTAATGTTTAGTTGTTAATCTAAAGGATATTATGATAGGTGTTGAAAATTTTATTGTCAATGAATCAAACCCTAATAATAAAGAATATAAACTGATTGAATGAATATATATTAAGTAAACATATAGATAGTGTGCTGGACGATAAAATAGTTGGAAGTGAAATATGTATTGCTAGGGAAACAATCATTATTGGTTTATACACGATAAATTATACACGACTCAAAAATGTACAATAAAAGACCAATATTCATATTTATATATAGATCCCAATATAAACGATAATTTCTTTAACAATCCTGATATTTGTTACACACTTAAACATTATTTATTATATAAAATTGCACATAAGAAATATATGAGGATCAATAGGCCTTGTGTCTTGGGAAATTAGGAACATTACATGAAAACATAAGACATAAAATTCTATCTCATTATTGAAAACTTCTTTTGCATGACCACATCATTTCTTCGTACTTACCATTGCATGGGATAACTTGAGGACATAGATAAGAAAAATGTGAGCAACAAATCCAAGTAAGGGAATAAACAAGAAGAAACATAAATTATTCAATAATCTTTAGGAAATATTCATATCAATGGAGCATAAGAGAAACATGAACATAAAGGCACGATATAGCAGGATTATCATCACGTGGAGATGTGACCATAATATTTTACATGAAATTAGCATGATCCAAAGATCATTGAACATGTATATTGAGTAAACCCTCATTTCATGTGAATTTTAATGATTACACCCTCATTTCAATTGAATTATCATGAGTAAATCCCCATTGGTCATTTGATATCACAATAATATTCTTTACCCAATTAATTTGAGCATGATCAGGGCGCACCCTTTATAAACATTTCATTTCATGCATAACTATGCCACATAAATCATATAATATTGAATCATTAAACATCATCATTTATTTTATGTTAATGATTTTTGGAATACATGCATGTAATTATATAATAAATAATAATATGTGCATAGTTTTGAATACCCTTTATAGGGAAATGTGTATGGTATTCACAAAATTGTGATTTAGATTGAAAAAACACAAGGCAATTTCGACAGCATAATGGAATGATATAATCATTCATAACTAATGTTGGTGAGATATAAAGGGATATATCATCACTTGTACCTAAAATGTACAGTATGAGGGTCATATAGATACATTTACCAACCCATGGAATTTAGAAATAGAAAGTGTAACATATTAATGAAACATAAAGAAAGAGGAGAAATGGAATAACACTTATAAATGATCAGTAGATTAACAAGTGTACATGGGAGAGATTAATGAGAGCGAAAGAGGACTCACATAATCAAACAATAAGGATAGATGTCTGTGAAAGGTTCTTAATCATACCCCAATATTTATAACTGAAAATACAAGGGTATAACAACATATAGAAACACAGAAAAAAATAAGGAAGGAATAAATCTCATATGTCTAATTTTGATCCCAACGGCTTGAGAAAGGCTTGAGAGAGGCTTAATGATATCTTCGAGAACCTTGGGAGGATTCTAGAGAGATGAGGGATGAGTAGGGACATGATTCGAAGGGATTTAGTGAAGATATTTGGGATCTTGGGTGGATTTATATATCACAAGAGAGGGGAATTCATTATGATTTCAAAATCATAGGTTTTTGGAATCTATATAATTAAATATTTAAAACCACAAACCGACACATGGTTTTTTACCACGATTTTTTCCAATGGGGAGTGGAGAAATTTTTTTATAAGGCCAATGATCGATGTTATTATATTATTAGGATTTCATATGTGTAGGTGATTAACACTCTCTAGGAAATCATTTTTACAGGTTAAAATATTTTATATGTTTTGGAGAGTCCACTATGGCACCATAAATTTAATAAAACAAATTTAAATTCAAATTATTTTAAAGGTATAACATATATTGGCCGATAATCCTTTTTATATTGTTTTTTTAAATCCCTATGGGTAATTATGATGCCATAAAACATATTATATATTTAAATGTTTTTAATTTTTACCCAAAAATTAAACTGTCTACTTTTTTTTGTAAAATTCACAGTTAGAAAATTTTGATGTCCTGGATCCCAAAATAGTATTTATATTATCTTATTTTTTCCTATATATGTTAATTTTTACTTTTAAAATAAAAACATATATTTAGTGAAAATTCATGGGTTTTGATGAAAACATCTTTCCAACCATAATAAAAATTAAAATTGTATTCATAGAAATTATATAATAATTTATACATAATAAAATGGGATTTAGTAATAATATTTTATTAAAAATTATTTAATTAAAAAAATACATTATTTCATCAAAATGTATTTCTTAAATTAATATTAACTAAAAATATTATTTTCACTTAAAAAATCATTTACAAAGTAACTATAATAAAATAAATGTATATTCATTGTTCTATAAAAAATTAATGCACATGATAACAGAGCTAGGGTGTTATTACATAACCCCTTATAACAATTACATAAGACCTAAGGGGATGGTGTGCGATATTGTAAAACTCTTGGGGTGGCTCAGATAAATTTCCCATGTGTTAATCTCTATTAACATCCAATTCATTCGTAGGCACTTTATTTCATGCATAACATGTTGAAGCCCGACTTGGGCTTGTCCAAAAGTGATTTCCAGTGATTCTTCCTCTTTTTCGAGCACTGGAAAATGTGCGTCATATGGGTAAATTCTTCTCGATTAGTCCATCACATCCATTTTTGTGTAAATTTGAATTGTTAAAGCCCTATATTTATACTAGTCATTTGATATATATTCAATGTCTATATTAAAAATGTTAACAATTATTTTTGTCATTTTAAAAAATCCAAAACTTCAAAACCAAAGAAGTGAATATGTTTTATATATACATTTTATATAATAATACATTTAATTAGATCAAGAATAATTTTCATTAATAAAGTTTTGGGTAGTTACAATCTCCCCCCTTATGATATTTTACCCTTGATGTTTCCATTCCCCCCCCCAAAAAAATTGAGGGTATCTTTGCTAAATCAGTTTTTATTTTTCCCACATTTCTTCTTCAAACATTTGGATTCTCCCCAGCACCTTGATGAGGGAAATGTTATTATTCTATTGAACTTTTTCACTACAATGTATGATATTAATTGACTTCTCTTTATAGGTGAGTTCATTCTAAAAAATTACCACCTCTCGATTGAGTACATGTGATGGGTCAGGTATGTACATCCTCAAGAGTGATACATGGAATTTATCATGAACATGGTATTGGTCTTGTGGAAGTAATAGTCAATAGTCAACTACACCAAGTAAATTAATGATCTAAAAAGGGAAGATGTAACTTGGATAAAGATTTTACTTCTTTCCAAATATCGTAAATCTATTTCACAATGATATGTGGATGAATACCATGTCTCCAACATCAAACAATAGGTCTCATTGATGATTATTAGCATAGGACTTTTTTCTTCTATGAGTAGCATTAATGTTCTAATTGATGGTCTTAACCTTCTCCACAAATTCATCAACCATTTCTGGACCTAATATTTTTTTCTCCCCGAAATCATTCCAACATGATTGTGTTATTCCCTTCTTCCCATAATGGTATTCATAAGGAGCCATTTGGATTCATGATTGGAAACTATTATTTTAAGAGAAGTAAACTAGGGGAAGATGTCGATCTCATCCTCCTTTGAAGTCCATTGAAAATTATCTTATTATGTCCTCATGTGTTTGAGTAATCTATTTATATTGTCCACTAGTTTGAGAGTGATAATCCATACTGAAGTTCACCTCAGAATTCAATGAAAATTGGAAACTCTTTCATAACATAGAGGTGAATCTTGGATCTCGATCAGATACATTTGATAGTGGTACTCCATGCAGCCTTACTACTTCTCTGATGTATATCTGGGCTACTTGATCAAATGAGAAATCCTCCCAAATTGAAATTAAGTGTGTAGTCATTTTAAGATAATCCACAAAAACCCATATCATATTGTTTCTCTTTAAATGTATTTAGATGTCCGGTGAAAAATTACATTGTGAGGCTATCCCATTTACATGTTGGTATGTGTAATGGTTTTATCATCCCATTAGACTTCTTCCTCTCATACCTCGATTTTTTGACATTCCATGCACATTGATGTATACTGAGTGATCATATTCTTCATGTCATCCTATCAATAATTATCTTAGAGATATCAGTACATCATTTTGTTTCATAGGGTAATGGAGAAATTCAAACTATATGAATCATCAAAAATCTATTTCATTAACTCGGGATTTGATGGAAACCATAGTATTGAACCAAATATCATAATTCCTTATTAATTGACATTAATATCTATGTATTTCCATTTTCTGATTGTTTCCACTTTCTTACAAATTCCAACGTCATTATTTTGGGAATCCATTAACATATACAAAAGATACAGTTGAGAAATGATTTGAGAAAGGATTTATGATGTTCCATTCTTTATGATTCCCAGGTCCATCTTCATCAAATATATGATGATTGGATCCTTTTAAATTATCATAAATGATAGAATCATTGGGTCCATTCTACATAAGGAATCTTCAACATTATTAACATCACCTTGATGGTTGTGAATTGACCATCCATATACATTGATCAACTCTAACCATCTCCATTTCTGCATGTTCAACTCTTTATGTGTGAATATATACATGAGGATTTTGTGATCTGTATATATTTCACACTTATCCCTAAATAGGTAACGTCAAAAAAAAAATTAATGTAAATAATACTAAACCTAACTCAATATCATATGTTGGGTAATTTTTCTCATGAAATTTCAACTTCCATGAAGCATAGGCAATGACTTTTTCATTTTTCATCAACACATAGCCCAAGCCCTTCTTCAAAGCGTCACCGAATGCCTGAAAAAGTAATCCACTTGTGGATTGTGTATACACAAGGACAGTGATAACCCACTTTTTCAACTCCTTGATGATATCTTTTCCTTCATCACTCAGACCAAACATGATTCTCTTATAAGTTATCTTGTTATGTGTGATTGATGGTCATGGAAAATTTCTAAGAAATCAGCGATTGTATCCATCCTACCCCAGGATATTAGGGATATTTGTCACCAATTTTGGCCTCATACATCACTCAATTGAATCTTTCATAAAGGGATACAAAAATATCACATTTATTATGATGATTTAACCCATGAATAATAAATCCATCAACTAGAACTCACACTTTTTATACATTGTATAGAGCATCTCCTTTCACAAGATCTCTAGTACAGAGATTAGATGCTCCTCATGATACCCCTTGATTTTTGAGTATATTACGATATTTCCTATAAATACTAAAACAAATTTTCCATTTTAATCCATTAGGAATCTATTCATCATTATAATGAATAATTATGGAGCATTAATGATTCAGAAACAAATTACTATGAATTCATAGTGCCTGTGTCTTGTTCAAATTTTAGTCTTGGGGGTATCATATTTCTTCACCCTTATATGGAAATATCTCGACCAAAGATCCACCTTGGAGAAGTATTGATATCTATATATCTAATAGAAAAAGTCTTAAATTCATGGCGGGGGATACTTGTTCTTTGTCGTTATTTGGTTGAGATCGTGATAATCAATGAAAAGGCGAATTCACTGATCCTTCTTCTTTATTAAGATGACTGATGCACCCCATGGTGAAGCACATGGTCATATAAACCCTTTATCAAGATTCTTTATAGTTGTATCTTTAGCTTCTAAAGCTCCACAAAATCCATTCTATATTTTGTCTTGGATATTTGAAACTCTCTAGGTACAACATCAATTGAGAATTCGACATCTCTTCTAAGAAGAAGACCAAATAATTCCTTGGAAAAACAACAGTGAATTACCAAACAATAGGAATGTATTCAAGGATGGTTGATTACTTTGACTCAATCATCTAATCAAGGTTTTTGTGCTAATAGGGAATTAATATCATTTCTAGATATGATGGTGCTAAAGAATATTGATCATTCTCTTTTCACTTATACAGAATCGTGGGTTGATTCATCATATAGAGAGTGATTTTCTTCTTACATAAATTTATGTTGTCTATATATTTAGAAATCCAATCCATGCCATGAATTTAATCAAATTATACTAAAAGGAGTATGATTATGTTCTTTGGGATGATAATACTGAATCTTGTGATAGGGTAGGAGTTATATTCATCAAAAGCAATGATTTCTCCATTTTCCATCCTCACTGATATATCTATATCCATTATTTGCTATTATATTGGTATTGTTCTACTAATCTTTATAGATTTTAAATAATGCATAGAACTAGAATCCTAAAGTAAGTTCATTGTTATTTAATGAATAACTATAATACATGTCACCACATAATTATCAGCATTCTCTACTATGGTTTTGATGGAAAAATCTCGCCCTTGCTACCTTGGAGGTTGTTGGATGCCACCTAAAACCCTTGTCTTAGGGTTCTGGTTTGCAAATGGTCCTTGTTTTGTTTATTTGTATCAAAGAAGAATTCATTAATGGGTCCAAATAAGCGTTCATATCCTCTATTGAAACTAAAAGCTTTAATTTTTAGTAGCTAATGGGATCCATTTTTATATACACCTAAATAATTTCTCCATCCCCTTCATAAAATTTCTTGGGAGTATCATTATGCACCTTTGGAAAGTGGGGTATGGAAGTTCATAAAACCATTGCATTTATCAATTATACTACCATAATTATAGTCTACCTTATGCTTCTTATCCCCATGAAACACCTGAGATTCACCTATATATAATTAGAATTTCAGGGAACACTATATAATTATGTTATAGATATCGAAGCCATAGATCACTAGGGATTCCGAAGGCTTGGTTTAATACCAAAAAAGTTGAGGTAATCCTTTCATTCAGGGGATATGATATTATCGGAGGGATACCCTGTAATCCTTTTTAATATTACTTCATACGATTTGATGGGTTCATTGAATTTTTCCATGAGTAAGAGGAAGTCCCCTTCCATATAAAGTCAGAGTGTGCGAGGAAAATATTTTTCCAATAACATTTTCTTGAAATGCATCCATTCCAATGCCTCAATCTATTCCATATGCTTTTTTTTATTAATGTCCAAAATTTATCATCTTCACATTCCATAAGTTATGATTCAATAAGAAACATCTCTAGTTTGGAACTGTGAAGTATTGAGAATATATTTTTATTGGAGTTGATCCGTTTTTCGATGACGGAGGGATCATATGATCCATTTTAAGATGGAGGCCTTTGTCACATGAATCACTCGATTACAACCTATTCTTTCTTGGGGGGGGGGGGGGGTGTTGTATGTTCCCCTTGACCAAAGTATCAATTAAAAACATGTGATAACTAAGATAGTATCGTGATAATGTTAAAAATTTCTACTCCTATCATATTGGTAATCTCCTTAGAATATTCATCACATTAATCAACACATCAGTTGTTAGGTCAAGTCTTCTGATTACCACCCATTGGCCGGAATAATAAAATGTTAGGGGTAACACATTATTGAATATCCAAAGACAAAAATAGTTAACAACTAAATTATATGTATTTCCTTAACATGTGAATTTATAGGATTCTATCTATGTTATCCACGATCTACTTACCAAAATAAAATTTTATTGGTTTTATTTATTCCATTAAAAATGATTCATACTATGAATATGAATTTACCTAAGAAAATCCCTCAAGATATTTGTAACCAAGAGTGATGCAAGGCTCGATGTCATACACCAGTTCTTCTTCAAGTCTAGATCAAGTTGGTTGTTTTTATTTTTACCCCTAGTTACATATGTATCAAAGCCACCTCTACATGTTCATATCTAGATAGGGATATATTTTATTCATAAACCAGTTTCAAAATACTCCCAAATATTTATGGATTTTTTTATTATACATAGTCTTATCCCTAAGGTTTTTTCTATGGTATTCTAATCATAGTCCCAAATAACTAAATTTATCAGGTAATACCACCTATGAAAACCCTACTCAATATTATATATTTAAACATGATTTATTATATAAAATTGAACATAAGGTAACTTCTATGATCAATTGGTATAGTGTCTTTGGAAATTAATAACATTACATAACAACTTATGATATCAAATAAATCATATTTATTGAAAACTCCATTTACATGACTACAACATTCCTCCATACTGAGCATTGCATGGGATAACCTAAAAACATACATAAGAAATGGTGAGATATAAAGCCTAGTAAGGGAGTTAACAAGGAATAACATGAAGAATACAATACATGTTAGGAAATAGGAATATCAATGGGTCATAATAGAGAAATGAACAAAAAAGAATTATGTAGCATGATTATCATAACGTGGAAATGGGGCAATAACAATTATCATGATGTTAGAATGAGCTAAGGCTCTTTGCACATAAAGCATGAGTAAACTCTCATTGAACATGAATAATCATGAGTAAAAACTAATTTAAATTGAATAACAATGAGTTAAAACTCATTTAAAATGCAGTTTCACGATACTATGCTTTACCCAACGATTTTATGTGCTATTAGGGGGCACCCTTTATAAAAATTTCATTTCATGCATAAGTGTGCCACATGGATCATATAACATGGAATCATTTGAAATCATCATTTATTCCATGATAAAGGAATGTGAAACACATACATGAAATTTTAAAATAAATAAGTATATTTTTATATTGATTAATACCCTTGATAGATAAATGGGTATGATATTAACTACATAATGATTTAGCTTAGAAAAATGCAGTGCAATTTCTACAGCATAATAGTGTGGTATAATCATTCATAAACATGGTTTATAAGAGAGAAATCGATATCTAATTACATTTAAAAGATATTTATAGTAATGGGGTCATATATATACATGTACCAACACCTATAATTTATAAATAGAAAGTGTAACATATTAATGAAACTCAAAGAAAGGGGGAAAGGGAATAACACTTATGTAATTTTGGAAAAGTAACAGGTGTACATGGGAGGGGTAAATGAGAGAGAAAGAGGTATATAATCATTCAAACATAAGTATGGATATATGGTTGAGGTTATAAATCATACCTCAACATTTTTAATAGAAAATAAAATTGTATAACAATATAAAGTAACATGGACAAAAATGGGAAAAGAAGAAATCCCTCACATGGAAGGGTGATCACAAAGTCTTGGTAGGGGATTGAGAGATGATCTTTTGGTTATTGGGGCACATTGGGAGGACTATAGAGAGAAGAAGGAATAATAGGGACGTGATCCAATGGTTATGAGTGAAGAGAAGTGGGATATTGGGTGGGATTATATTGGAATATGTAGGGTATTTCTTTATTATTTGACAAACATGGTTTTTGTATTCTATATAATTAAACATTTAAAACCACAAACCAACCTATGGATTTGGAAAAGGATTTATTCAAGAGGGGAGTGGAAAAAATTATTTTATAAGGCAAATGAACTTACCTATTAAATTATTAGGCTTTCTTATATGGAGGTGTGTCACACACTCATGGAAATCATTTTGAAAAGGTAAAACATTTTATAAGTCTTACAGGGTCCACTAAGGTACCATAAAATTAATAAAACGAATATAAAATCACATTATTTTAATGTTAAAACATATTGTATAATAAAATACTTTTTATAGTATTTTTTTTATCAATATTTGGACCGTAGGATGTCATTATACACATTAAATATTTATATAGTATTTATTTTTCCCAAAATATTCGACTATCACAGAAAATTATGAGAAATTCAACGTTATATAAATTAGACATCATAATTACAAAAAAAATATTCATTTTATCTAAATAATTTTGTAAATATTTAACTTTATAATTTTAATATAAAAATGAGCATTTTTCAAAAATTAATGTGTTTTAACAAAAACAACATTCAAACCTTAATAAAAATTACATTTTTTATTCCTAAAAATTATAATAACCTCTGTATTTAAGTAAAAGTGATTTAGTAATTATATTTTTTTAAAATATTATTTAATTCAAAAAAATACAAATACCTCACAATATATTTCTTAATTGAATATTAACTAAAAATATTATTTGTTCATTAAAAACCATTTACAATGTAACAATAATAAAATAAATGTATAATATTTATTCTATAAAAAACTAATTCACATGATCAGCGTGTTAGGGTATTGTTACATAACCACCTATAACTCCTACATAAAACCTAAGGGTAAAGTGTGAAATGGTGACATACTATAAGGTCATCTTAGACAACAATGCTCAGGTTGCAATCATTATTAACATCCACATCTCCCATATGTGGTTTCGTTCAAGCATAACCTATTGAAGCTTGGCTTGGGATTGGTCAATATAAATGCCCAGTGATGCTACCTCTTTTCCAAGCTCCACAAAATGGGCTTTTCTTAGAGAAATTATACTGGCTGAGGCCATCAAATCCTTTTTCTGAGTAAGTTGGATTTGATAAAGTACTATATTTATACTAATTATATGATCACTATTCAACATCTATATTACTGAGGGTAAAAATTTGTAAAGGTATTTAAAAAAACAAAGAAGTTCATATGTTTTATATATACAATTTACAAAATAAGACATTTAATTTGAACATGACTTATTTTAATTATTAAATGCTTGGGTAATTACAATTTCATTATATGATAGTACATACAGAAAAAAAACTATTTTTTGTAATAATTATTTTCATGCATAAATCATGAGGGAATAACCAAAACTATATAATCCTAAAATATGTAAATTACATGAAGAAGGTGCTTCATTAAATCCCAAGCACTTCCAACTTCAATTTCCTTGAGATTACCAACATAAATTCCATTCGTTGTCTCCACTCAAATCTAAAAAAAGTCAATCACATAAATTTAAAACACTCAGATATAATAATATGTAAAATGAATTAAAAATTTAAAGATGTAAATTTTGGAGGCTTGGGAATGGAACCAACATGGTCCACACTGAAAATTAACATGATTAATAGCAATAAACGTCTATATTGTAGATCAAGGCAATCAAAACTATGTTTACTGTAAATTTCCAAAAATGATCACAATTAGATAAATTTTAAATATTCACCTATTTGAGATTCTATTTCTTGTCACATTAATAATAAAATGAGTATTAACAAAAAAATAAAATACAAATAACATGTATGTGTTTCCTTGAAATATATTTATCTTCTGTATTGGTAAATGATTATAGGGTTAGGTGTGATTGAATGAGACTGACAAACTTCAAAGAGTCGACACCAATAGAATAAAAAAAACATAACATCACCATCATCAAGTGAATCTAAAACATCAGACCATAAAATCTTCCAATCGAATAACATGATTAATTGAATAAAGAAACCCAAAAAAAATCTAAATCAGATCACCACCACTAATAAGATGAAACTCCGCCCAATGACAGATCAATCCAACATTTGAATAAAACTACATCCCTACTAATGTACAGGGCCACACAAGGGTAAAAAATGTTGTCTTGCGTAAATCCTTTCTACTCAATGAATGCACAAACCTAATGGATGTTTGTATCCCTGAAAGAAGAAATCATCCCATAAATGAAACTGAAGGTAAATCATATAACCAAACATAGGTGATAATGAACCCATCCACAATGTAGAAAAAAAACATATAATTACACATGTCCAACTCCAACACAATCCCAATCTAAAAAATAATGCATATCTAGCCTAATTAAATGGGTTATGTCTAGGTAGGTATTATAAGTTAAAAATTTCACTCTTCATTCTTATTTAACCAAAATTTTTGGGTCACACAACCATCTCATTCAGGTTAAATATCAAAATATCACCAATCGTCTCTAGGGTATACATATTGAATTATATTAACAACAAATATTACCAAAAAACATTGGTTACATAAAATTATGTAATAAAATTTATTATGATAATACAAAATTAATGGAATATATGTTAAATTAAATGGAAATTAATAACAAGTTATCTTTAGTGTTTCACTATGTGGATAACATATTCAAACATAAAAAGTAGGGTTTTTAGAATAATCTCAATGGGAAAAGTGAATTATCAAAAAAAAATAAGTACAAAAATATAAAGAAACCAAATATCACAAAAGCCTTAATTATAAATGGGATATATAATAAAAACTACTGAAACCATTATCAGACTAACATTCTTCGATGGTAGTGGATTGTTTAATACTCACCATAAGAAATACCCTATATGAAAATAATGGTAATAGATGGGAGATACAATTAATTCTTATATATATGTGATCAATTTGTCAAATGTACATGATAAGTGATACATGGATCCATAAATAACAATTAATAAAAAATATTCATATTGATATGTACATTCTATTACTAAATAAAATTTTACATTAATAAAGTATTTTTTTCAATTTATATCAAATGTAACTCAATACAAACACTAAAGAGAGACCTACATCAACTCTTCAACGATAACAATAAACCATTCCAAATTGAAAATATTTGATGAGAATATTGGGAATTGTTTCCTAACATTAAATTCCAAAAATGAAATAGTGGAAACTTATTAGGAATCTAATATGTCATTTCGATAAGTTAGACTATGAGTAATGTTATGTAATTTTATATCCAAAGGAATCCATAAAACAATAATTCTAAATAAATTACCCTCACATTTTCAATATAACATAATAGATATAGAAAAAGCATAAATATTTATCCCGTAATACTATTCATGATTAATTGGTAGTAATATACACTAAAAATAAAATAATTAATCATTTAATACGAAACCATAATTATAATCTTGAACGTAGTTCTTTATCTAACATATCAAACATGGTATAATCAATGATTTATAGAAGACTTAGATTCTGAATGAAGTATTTTGTTAGAATATTTAACTTGTACATGAAAAATCTCTAGTTTATAGAACTAATGAGGGGTGCATATAGGGTGTTAGAAATGATTCCTAGCTCGACTACATAGAAACTTATTTCAATTTATATTTTCAAAAAAATTTATAAAAAATTGATTAAAATAAAATAACTAAACTAATGATTTAATTTTACAAAATAACTTAGGGCCATGTTCTAAATTATTGTTTTTTAAATATTATCATGTACATACATAAATCACATCATTTGAAAAAAAAAGTTCAAAAACTCACATCATTGATGGAAAACAACCATTCAAATCTAATAGCATTCCAAAACTCCATTACAATACTAGTTTGAAATATCATAATAAATAATTTTAAGTAATCTAGTAAAAAATAGTTGAATTAAATAATATGGAAAAATAATATACAAAGGTAAAAACCAACTAAGTTATGTACCAAAAAGACTCTATAAAATAATTTTAATTGTCCAAAAACCATACTAGGACAATTAATATATTGAATATTCACCATAAAAAGAGATAATGTAATGTAGAACATATCATTGTTTGTAGTGGATGAAAACATGATTAAACTATTTTGAGAGTGTTGTTGTAAGGAAAAGACTAATTAATGTATTTCTTATATAACTTGTATCCTTTATAGATCATAGATAGAATATCCACGATATACTAAGGTAGAATAACGTTTTAGACTATTAAAGAGAATCATAAAATATAACATCAGTGGATTTATCAAATTAGCCATACTTTGTTGAATTCCATTTAGATAGATTCGCTCCATGCATTAAATGATCTTAATAAGTATATAAACATGACTGGAATAGCTAAAAAAATTCAATATCCAAAATAGATACCCAATGATCCAAAAAATATGTATATTTAAGGTGGGAATAATATTATAACACATCTACCACATATATAAAGAATAATTCATAGTATGGAATCAAAATATCATTACATTATCCCTTCCCATACACGATTTTTTATGAGAATCACCTTCTCATTCCATATAATATCCAATCACCGTCACATATAATACATGAAATATATATGCTCTAATAGAACATAACATTACTCCTTATTAATCCAAGGATATAACTAAATAAATTTAAAATATGTTAAAAAAATTAAATAGGCTTTTGGTTTTCATGTAAAAATCAAAACACCTTTGATCCATTATAGAAAAGGATTTTGAAAGATTATTTAACAAAA
This sequence comes from Viscum album, assembly GCA_963277665.1. Classification (NCBI taxonomy): domain Eukaryota; kingdom Viridiplantae; phylum Streptophyta; class Magnoliopsida; order Santalales; family Viscaceae; genus Viscum; species Viscum album. Next base: position 1,976,904,462 of record OY728133.1, read on the forward strand.
AAATCATTGGAATCAATTAAAACATAACAATAATAATATATGTGCAAATCTTGTATTTCAAAATTAACATAAAATCATTAAAAACATCTAAATTATCATAAAAAGATTTTATTTATGAGAAAAAAATTAACATATCGACTAAAAACATAAAAAAATTATAGTAATGAAATAATAACGGGTTTACAATACATAAGAATCACATGGTTTAAAATGAAGTTGAAATCTCATGGAAACACCCACCAAGATCATGTTAAAATAGAATGAAACCAACAATTACTGGACTAATATGACCAAATAGGTATTATGAATAACCTCGAAAAAAAGAATCATATAGTGTTCTCAAAATCACAATTTAGTGTTCATAAGACATTTACCATTATCATTGTGATACCTCAAATGGCCTCAATCGGGTCCAAAGAAGACTACTATAGGGAAAAAGATTATCTAAAGTAAAACCCAAAAAAAACTATATATGTACCTTAGGGTTTGGTTGAACTCACTTCACAATGATGGAACTACATCGGTAAAGAGGTGGGGAGGCCACATTGAAGTCATGTCAATGGGGATATGGGATGCTTGCGATGGAGCTGTGTTTAAAGAGGAAGATTGTTGGAGGTAGGAGGTGGGTTTGTTGTGTTATAATTGCACTGGAGTCCAGTTAGAGGAGAGATATCGCTAGAGGTTGGCGGTTATATGGAATGTTAGAGGAGGAAGATCACATGTGGGGCTTGAATTTATTGGGATTAATTAACTATGTCTAGAGAATAGGAAAAACTAGATATGGGAAAGGGGACCACCACACAATAGAGAGAAGTATAAGTGAGGGGTATTACCATGATTTTAATAACATTATTTCTTCTTATAACATTTTTCCATGTTTTATTAAAACAATAGAAATAGCGGTTTAGTAATAAGTCATATTTCTAGTTGTGTAATGTAATAATGGTTCATGAAAACAAAATTAGATTATCAGATGAAATAAAACCCATATCACATATCATGAGAAATAGATTTATGCTATTGAAATAAAAAAACATGATTCAAATGATTGTGTAACCATTGTTTAATAATCATGTTGCATAAAAATGTAAGATATAAATATGATTTTGATATATTTACAAGCATAAAAAATCCTCACTATTCAAGAATCACATCCAAGACAATAACAAAAAATCATAAATATTCCATAAATGGGTTTTTTTAATTTCACTTTTCTAATATTTTTTCTCAATAGGTATAGAACATTAATCAATTAACTAGAGGGATGTTTAATTAAGAACCCACTCATCACCTAGTTGATAGTGTCCCTTAGGGGTTTGCGTTCACTACATAGTACATGTCATATCCTGAGATATAAAATTTACCTAATGAATTGGAGTTCAATATAATTACAAGACCATCCATCAAATAATGATATATATATATATATATGATCTATGAATTTCAAAGTAATCAAAACTAAACTGTGAGAAAGAAAAATGTTTCATGCGGAACCCATTAAATCATTATCATATACCATCTTGAGGATGATGATGGATGGTATAAGATCCCAAAATTATCTATTAAAGTCTTGGGATTGTTTACATGTTCTATTATTCAAATGTTTTTTACTTTTTGTTGGGTTTTCACATTGTGGTGTGTTTGGATGAAATTTAGATTTGTTTTATGATAGAGATAAAGTGCATTGTTGGATCAAAATTTTCCAATATTGTGGAGCTCAGCCCGACTAACAACACAAACAGAAATAGAGGAACCATGAACCCCGATAGAAATGAAACATGGTTAAGGATCATATTTAGGGGAAACCACAAGCCCCTGAGCAACAAATCATATATAGATTATTTTATACACCTAAAATTAGATTTAAAATAACCCCAAACACTGAAACTCTCCCAATTAGAACCTAACAGATACTATGTCTTTTTTCTCAATTTTATACCCTCCTAAATGGATTCCAATCTCTATAAAAATATTTTAGGTGATTTTTTTCTCATATTTAAGATCCACACCTCTCCAGGAAAGAGATCATAATCTTGGTCGTTTTCCAATTCATCTCCCATTGTTATCTGATATTTTAATTAATATTATTATCTGTGTATTGGTAGCTATAACTATTACTGTAGGATCTAGATCTGAAGTTGTTGGAACATAATTTTATAATTTAGAATTTAGTATTTGGATCTAGATACCATTATTCTCCATTTTTCGGCTAAAAGTTGGGATTTTTGTTGGTATGTCTTCTTCATCATAATTGTGGTAGGTGGTATATTATTAAAATCCCAAATACATGATGTCAATTTTGTATATGTAATTGTATAATTTCTAAGATTAATGTTGAAATTAAATTTCCTAATTTAATTATTTTATTTTATAACTTAATTAATTACTGGAATTGTGAAATGGAGATAATTAATTTATTAATTAATTATTGGTTGGTATGAAATATATAATTGTGGGTTTTAAGAATAATTTATTATTGAACTAATTATGGGGATATTGGTATTTTGGATTCTTAAATAATTAATTTTTGAATTTAATAAGGGGGATTGTTCGGTATATGATATTTATTGATGTGATAAACAAATTATTTAATTACTAACAAAATTGATATCATTAATTAATTAATTTAATTAATAATGTTTTGAATTATTTTATTGGATTGACATGATAAAATAATTTATGAATTAGTCATGATATTTGTGTGATTAATTAATTTTTTAATTAATTAATGGAATGTTGAGAATATGTAAATGTTTTAGTTGATTAATTTAGTCATGAATTAATAAAAATTAATATTGTCAATTTTTAAATTATGAATGTTAACAATGGAATTTGATTCATATGTTATAAAATACAAATCATACCATGGAATTCAATTATTATATGACGAATTATAATAGTGGAATTTGTTCATGAGTGGTAAAAAATGAATTGTAACAGTGGAATTCAATTTATAAATGATGAATGGTAAAAGTGTTATTCAGTCATATATTATAAAATATGAATGGTCATAGTGGAATTCAATAATAAAATTATAAATGGTGAAAATGGAATTCTATTTTGAAATGATGAATAGTTTCTATATAAATTGGTCATGATTTATGAATTATGAAAGGTAACAATGGAATTTATATGTATGATATCATTTGGGCATCCTCAGGAACCTACGGGTGTTATGTGGTAAATAAAGAGTAAGTGAATAAATGTTAACTATTTACATTATTGCTTGTTTATTATTCATTATACAAAAACATACCCTATTTAAATGAATTTTGTGTTAGACACCATTGGTGGTGGCCTACTGAGTTTTAACCATAGTCTACTTGGGTTGCTGATATTTTTAAAATAGATTATTTCATTGTAGGGAAACATTAAGGGAAAAGTCACTATGTTAGATAGTTGAGTCGGTATGGGTCATGGACGAGGGAACCAAACATGGATCAGGACCCACATGGGAGTTTTTGTAATATTTACTTATTTATGGATTCTATATGTCGATACTAAACATGTATGTAAATGAATTGTATACCATTTTAGTTCAGATATTATATTTCTTGTTTTGGTCATCTTGTGATACAAGTATTTTCCTGGTTATTGATATATAATTTGATTTTTATTTTTCATTTCAATTGATGATATAATTTGTTAAAGTGGGTGTAGCCTCCCCATGATTGATATTAGTCCCTAAATTCTATTTGGAATCCTCCTACATATATGGAGGCATGTTTGAGGTCATACAACCAATGGGATTGGGGATCCAATGTGTGGAACTGATATAGTGATGTTGCAAATTTGTATTAGAGGTTATTTTATATTATTTATATTTTTTCATAACATTTGGGAAAGAAAACAAATTTTAATAGGATGATTTGAGCCATGGTTATGATCTTGTGAATGGGAGTGGCTAGCTCATGTATTGAGGAGATCAATGAACCTAGGGTGGGATTTTTGTATCTCTTTTTGCTATTATTGTTGAATATTATTTCTTATTGGGTGATGGACATGCAGTGTGATATGATTATTGATTCAAATATTTTATGAGATTTTACTCAAGGAAAAATAAGGTATGATAGTTGATTATACACACATCATTTCATGATTATGATGTCACTGGAATTATCTTAGGAAAACTTGGGAATATAGGTTTTAGGTATGTTGTTGATCTTGATATTGTTTTTCTATTCATGTGAATTGAAATGAAATTTTTCGTAATGCGATATTTAAAACATGAAAAAATAGGTAAGATATGAATAAATTGGTTTCTAATGATAAAATTTATTAATTATAACTACTTTTTCCTTTTTTAACAACTACATAGATGTAGGATAGTTAAGTGTAGTGATAGAGCCTCGGTTTTGACCGTTGATGTGTTTGGGAGCATCTTGTTGTAGATTAGGTATATTTTTTCCTCAAATGATAATTTTTTAATGTTGTGGTATGTTTCCATAGTATTGTGTTAGGAATTATATGGATATAAAACCACAATTATTCTTCAAAAAGAGTACAATAAGAGAATATTTTTAGATATTATCTTATAGTAGTGGAAACTAAGAAACCGGAAGTGTCAGCTGAGGAAATTGGGGAGTAGTTATAAGAGAACCACAGTCGATTTATGCAATTCATGTAATGAGGCTCAGGGTGGGTTAAAAAATAATATATAATCTGAAAAGGGAGTTATAGTTACATTACCAACCAAAATACACAAGATTGGTTGGATCCATGAGAGCAATGTTCTGGATTGTGTCCATTGAGACCATACATGGCCATTAAGAGACTCCAGACGAGGATAAGGTTATGTTTGAAGCATATATGTTATGAGGATAAATGAAGCACTAGTGGGATATTTATGACCAAATAGGGTTATAAAATTAAATGGTTTTCAAGTAAATTCATTAGATGACTATGGAATAGTTTTAAATGGAAATACTGAGGCATGAGAGAACAATTGAGTTCAAGTTAATGAACTAGGGGAGCATGTCCGTGATGAACTATGTTGGTCACATTATAGGCCTACAACGGTTTTCTAGAGTATTGGTAGAATATAAAACAACTAAATATTGGATTATTTTAGTATGGTATTAAATGTGAAAATAAGTCACATGTAAATATATTTTGGTTAATAATGTTTTCTACGATGGTAGATCAGGATCTCGTAGCCAAGGGGAACCCGATGGAGGCTACTGGTACAAGACAGATTGTTACTTCTAGAAACTTATGAAGTACATCTTCTGAGGGAGTAAATATTCTCTATGAGAATGGCAACCAAGATGATAGTTGGAGGAGTGTACATGGGTACGTTTTAGATTCATATGATCATACCAACATCATTCTCCAATAGTGTAGTTGGTCAAGCCACTATTGATGACACTATTCCATTCCACCAATAGAGTTCCAATCATGTGTCAAGACGAGGCATCTATAGAGGTTATGTAGGCACGCTTAACAGAAAAAGAGTTTATAGAGGATCTAGTGAGAACCTGAGTGTTGAAAGGGGATATTTTTCAGCATATAATTTAGTCAGATTGTGTTTTACTGGTGGTGAGGGAATAAGTAGTGGACATGCTACTTTTGGGAAACAATGCACATATCAAAAAAGTTGTGATGTTTAGGGGACTCATTCTCCATTGTTGAGAAGAGGGGTAGGATTTTTATAGGACACACAATATAAATGCTAGGATAGTGAGGTTGGACCATCGAAAATAAGAGGTACTATTCCTATAGCTTATATACTTTCTTGTGCCATATTTGATACTGGTTACTCTCATTCCATTATTTTTGAACATCATTTGAATGGTTTGATCATGGTAGTGGATTTCATGAGTGTATTTATGATGATAGATACATCATTGGGAGTATAGTTGAGAGACATCTGATTCTGAAAGGCATTTTCTCTTAATGTTAGGGTGTATCCTTTTTAAGGTATCTTTAAATTCATGGAATGACTGGTTTTAACCTTATTTTGGGTATGGACTAGTTGATAGCCTACTGAGCCCACCATGATTTTTTTCTATAACAAAGTGACTTTACAGTCTCATTTGGTTGAAAAATATATTCATAATGGTGAATGGGATATCAAAGCGGGCCATTCATAGTGAGTTAATAGACAATCATGGGAAATTGTCACTCATGATAGAAGTTTATTGTTGGATGATGGAGGTGGAAACATGTATTACGTCATATCATTGGGGAAAAGTTGTAGTATGTTTATTATGAAGACATCATAGGAATCCACATTATAGAAATATTTATTTTACAATTATTATCATTCCCAGAGTTGATCCAGTATCTATCTCACTATAAATAACAATTCCAACAATACATCCAGAGAAAAGTATCAGATAGAGGAGTTAGAGGATAAGGGATATATCCATTCAAGTAAATCACCTTTGGATTCTACAGTTTTTATTGATAATATGGATTTTAGGAATATTTTCTTATGTGTGGATTATTGTATGCTGATATAGATGATATTAATGAAGTAGAATCATCTTATCCATATTGATGATCTCTTTGAGAATTTAAGGGGATCTAGATTCCAATCAAAGATCGAAAAGAGATCAGTGTATCAGAAGTTTAGAGTTCTATATTTTGATATTCAAACTAAAAATTTTAGAATAAAAAATGGCCTTTATGAGTTCATAGTAATTCCATTTTGGTTAAGAAGCATTTAAGGAGATATTTTATAAATGTTGAAAATAATCTTCCACCTATATCTAAGTAATTTTTTGGTAGTAATTGTGGATATCACATTGGTGTAGTCCAAGATTCATAAATATAATTCGCCAAATAATTACAGTATCAATAGTTTAATAAGATAACATCAACTGTAAAACACGTTATAAATGATTCAATTTTTGATTTGTCAGGTACACTTATCAGGTCACATCATCTCATATGAAGGTGTGTTGTTCGACCAAAGTACCTTTTAGGTAGAGGATTCTTGTGAGCATCCTAATAATGTTTTTTATATCTGTATATTTCTAATGTTTTCCAGATATTACTGTAGGTTCATCCATGATATTCTCCATTTGGAACGACTATAATTTTTCATAACCAAGAAAGGTGTAATGTTTGAATGGTCGAAAGAATGCATTAATGACATTTTGGAGATGAAGAACCAATTTACATCATCACTAATATTGATCCAAATTTAAATGTGTGAGAGTATTCTTTATTTCAAGATGCTTATAGGATCTACCTTAGAGTAGTGTTGATGCATGGAGACCGGGATTTAGTGTATTAGTACCAGTAAATGAGTCCTCATGAAATAAAATACCCTACAGATGACATCGAGTTAGAAGTTCTGGTTTAAACTTAAAGTGATGGTGGAACTATCATCTGGGAATAAAGTTTACATTGTATACAGATTACAATAAATTTATGTTTATATTTTTACATTGATATTAAAATCTTTGGTAGCATAGGTGGGTAAAATATATTATGTCTTTTAATTTTGATCTAGAATATACACAAGGGAAGGGAATAAATGTTACTGATGCATTATGCATGAAAACTCAGACTCAATCATTTTAGGAGTCTAGCACTGAGTGGAGGATGGAGAACTTGCAAGATTAAATTCATGGTGTGGATGATGATAGTTAGAAGATGATGACTCCCATATTAGTTTTAATGGAGTATACACTCTTGAGTTGGATCAAAGATACAAAATATGAGGATTCAAGAATGTTTATCCTTGAGGAAAATCCTTACTGTTTGGGAGAAGACATTATACTGGTTAGTAGATGAAAATGTCATAATCTCAAAGGTAAATTGGATTATTCTATGTATGAATATATGGGAGGAGACAATGTAGGAAATTCATGCCTCAAATTGTGTTGTACATTTAGGTGTGGCAAAAATGTACCATGGCCTGTGAAGACAATTTCTGTTGATGGGAATGAAAATAGAGATAACATTGTTTGTGACATGATGTTACACATATCAATAAATGAAGACAGAGAATCAAAAACCAAGTGGTTTTCTACATCCATTTCAAAATATGAAATGTTTGGGGGATTAAATTACCAAGGATTTTCGGTGCGTCTCCCATAGAAGTCTTTTTATAATAAAGATATTTGGGTGATCTTGGAACTTTTGAAAATGTCATTTCCATTCCTTCTTATATGGTAGACATTCTATGTGTGAACAGTTGGGGGAATTGTATATTAGAGATATATTCTATCTACATGGAATGAAAATGAATATATTTTCAAACCATGATTCATTAATTGTATCTCTATCCAAGAAGGTCTAACAAGATGAATACAGATCATAGGTTTTACTGAGTATGATAGTCTACCCATAGAGTGGGGGGTAATCAGGGGGTGTTATACATGTGCGTGGGAATATACTAAAAGCATGTGTTATAGAATATGGTGGGTCATTTGAGAAGAATCTAAAACTTGTGGACTAAACCTATAAAAATATAATTAATTCTATTATTCTGATGGAACCATATAAGGCACTTTATTGTAGGCCATACAGATTACCCCTATACATGAAGGAGTAAGTTTGTTAAGAGTTATTGGGACCATGTTTCATGTAGGAGGAATCTTAGTAAGATCCATTGATTCAAAAAGTATATGGATATGGCCATGGGTGGATTGAATTTGTATGATGATAGACATCAATAAACACTAGGGTTTATACTGGCTGATTATATATTTTATCAGGTGTCACCTAGGTTTGGTAACTACGTGATACAGAGGCGGGGGAAGATAGTATTTAGGTTTGTTCGACCATTTCAAGTTTTGTAGTGAATGAACCCATTGGCATACAGATTGGTTCCTCCATAGAGGTATAAATCTATGAATGAAAATTTTCATGTGTCACAACTTCAGGGGTATCACACAGACCCTTATCATGTGATTGAGGTTGATGATTTTAATATTAGGAGTAAAGGGTCCTTTAATGATCATCTAATCCATTTTTGGATTATATTGATAATTTTTTACAAGGAAGAACGTGATGATAGTTCATGTATTGTAGTAAAATAGATTTTTTTATGAAACATGGGAGTGAGGATAAGATATGAGGGATCATTGACCCGATCTTTTTGACTAAGAATCTCAGAGGTTCTTTGGATTATAGATCCAGTGAAAGAAATTACATGATCGGGATATTGAAATATCCTGAACATCTATGGTATGTTTTGGGATCATTTAGAGGTAATATTATATCTAGTTCTTATTTTTTGTTGATTTCTTAGTGTATGTTTGGGAAAAAATTGAATGTTTTGACAAAAGAGGTGAATATATCTATTGGTGCATAGTTTTCCCTAACCTTGCACTCCAGCTCGCCTAACTATGTGAACCCAAATTGAGGGGATTGACGTAGATAAAACATGGTTTTTTAAATCGATCACACTATTAAGGGAAACTATTCACCCCCAAGAAGAGGATCACAGATTAGGCACATTGTATTGGGAAAGAGTTCACCCCAAGCAGAAAACTGTGCATATATGATATTAATCCCACAAAAATTATATTGAAATTCATTTTAACCCCATAAACTCATCCAAGTCAATAATAACTCATAAAAAGTCATTATAACTCAATTTATGAGAATCATAGATGTATTTCAAGCCCAAATGACTCTATATTTGTGATTTGTATCCAAGATTGAAGATCTACACCTCTTCTGGTAAGATATCCTTATTACTGTTGGGTTATTGTTCTTCTCGCAATATTCTCTCATCATTGAAGGGATGATATTCACAATTTTGTTAGATCTCAATCTTATTTTTCAGGATTAATATCTTGTGAATTTCGATCATGAATTTTTATGTTTAATTTAGGATTTGTACTTATATATCATTCTTCACTTTTGTCCCACTAAAATTGGTATCTATATTGTTGTCCATTCATTTTTAAAATTGTGGTTGGAGGTCTATAATTCCAATAAAACTATCTTGATTTCAAATACATGTATATAATTGTATAATTTCACATGTTCAATATCTAATATATTTTACAAATTTAATTAATTAGTATGATTAATTATATAATTAAGGGGTTTTGGAATGGTGATAGTTAATTATTGAATTTATTATTAGTGTATTACAATATATGAATTTTCAGGTTTAGGAATAAATAATTTTTGAATTAATTTTGTGGATATTTATTTTGTAGATTCTTGATTTATTATTTATTGAATTAATTAAGGGTGATTGTTGTGTTTATAAAATTGGTTGATGTAATAAACTAATTGTTGAATTCTTAATGAAGCTGATGTGATTAATCAAATTGGAATTATTTAATAAGATTTATGTGATAATCTAATTGTTGAATTAGTACTGAGTATAATGTTATTAATTAAATGTTGAATTAAATAATTGAATTTTTTTAAATTATAAAATTTTATTTGATTAATTAATTATTTAATTAATAGATTTTTATATTTTAAATTAAGAAATGATGAATTGTAAGAATTTTATCCAGAAAATTTTGTAAAATATAACTCATAAAAGTGGAATTAAATAATTAATTAATTAATAGTTATAATAAAATTCATCCATGTATTATAAAATATGATTTCAAATAGTGGTATTATCTTATGAAATAAAAAACGGTTTAAATTAAAATGAATCATGTATAATCAAATATGAATGGTAATATTGGAATTTAATTATGAAATGATGAATTGTAACATTGGAATTTAGTTATGCATTATAAAATATGAATTGTAACAATTATATTCATTATAAAATGATGAATCATAATAGTGTAACTCATTTATCTGTTACTAATTATGAATGTAAACTATGTGATTCATATATATTATTTTATGTTGACGTCCTCGAGAACCCAGAAGTGTTATGTAATTAAATAAATATTAATTGAATACATTTAAACTATTTACATTATTGATTTTATTAAATTAATTAATCAAATGAATACACTATTTTACTAGATTTAGTTTTAGAAAACATTGTCAGGTGATTACTAACTTGTAATCACATCCTACTCATACTGCAAGACATATACCTAAATAGATTATATAATTTCATTATAGGATATGGAATAAAGCCACATATTAGAAGACTCAGTGTGGATAGAGAATTGATGATGGAACAAGATATAGTACAAGACCTTTTTTGGAGTTTTTAGAGTCATTAGATTTTTTTGTTTTTTCAAATTCATTCATGGAACATATTGGTATGATATGTCTACCGTTTTAGTTTGGATATTGTATTTATTGTATTTATTATCTTATCATATTGGTATTGTTCTGGTTCTCATTATCTACTTTTTTCATTCTTGTTTATTTATTCTAATGAACTACTTTCATAAATACGTTATAGTCTCCCCATGATTGAAATTAGACCATAAGAGTAATTAAAATATTCTAGTGTACATGGAGGCAGGATTGATGCCTTGTGACTAACCAGTTTGGGGCACCGGTTTGTGGCACCCAAGTTAATATGTTATTGATGGTATTGTTAATACATATCCAAAATTAATCATAAATAAATTAATGTATATTAATAAATATTTGATGAAAAACAATATCAGAGAATTAAAAAAATATAAATAATGAAAAAATGACTTTTATGTTTTGAGAACATCTATTTTATTATATAGTATTTTATAAAAAAATGATGATTATCGGTAATTTTATAAATCTATTAAATCATGTAATGTAATATTTATAAATTAAAACAGATATAACAAAATGAAAATTAATTCAGTGGGAATGAGTCTAAATGATGATTCTTTTCACCTATTTTCATAGGAATAAATGTTTCAAGAAAGTTACTCGATAAACAAATATAAAAATGATTACTTTTAGAAAATTTTGAATAAATTACCTCGAAATATAATATATCCAGAAATTATAATTGACTTATATTAAATAAAATCTACCAAATAATTTTAATAATATAAAAATTGAGAAAATATATTTCAGATCGATAATAAGAGATAATGTTCTCCCCATATACATGCATTCTATCAAATAAATTATATTTAAAAAAGATGTAAAAATGTTAATAATACATTAAAACCCAAATAACAACCATAATTTTTAATAACATGTAAATTTTAAATCGAGATGGAAAATATAATTTCTTGAAAATAGAATTTAGAAACTGTTAGTCATGATTTTAAAGCAGGCTAAAAAAATAATTCCTTATCTTTACTCCTAAATTCCATGAATATACATTAAAATAAGGTATAAAAAATATAAACATCTAAATCACTTATTTAGAAATTTTATTTATATATATAATATATATTTTTATATTCATCTATAATAATTAAATTAAAATTTATATATTTTTAATTATTTATTTTCATTTCCCGATGTTAGTAATTTCAAATTTTCATTCATGTCTCTTAATGGCTACATTGGTCCTCATTATTTGTTAAAAAATTAACCATTAAAAGATTATTTTTGGAAGTATAATAAATTATATTTAATTATTAAATTATTTCTATTATCATTTGATGTATCTTTTAGCTGCATGATATTTTAGATATATTTCCCTTTAAGGAATTTTATTTATTCATACATTTCATTACAATTAATTTTGTATTTAAGAGAACATCAATATACATTTAAAATCTTTTTATAAGATAATTAAGATATAGAAATTATAATTTCATGTATGAATAGAAATAAATTAATTACAAAATATTTATTTTTAAATATTAATAAATATTTATCTGGTTATCAATTAAATGTGATATAAAAATAAAAAAAATATTACAAATAATAAATATATTTTACTATAAAACTATTTTTTACATGAAATGTATTTTTATATTAATAAATTAAATTAATCAATAGTGGAGAATTATTTTAATTAAATATCTATATTATATATTCATTTTTTAATTCATTAAATATAAATATATATATATATATATTATGCATGGTATATGAATATACAATGTTTTGTCTGAAAAAAAGTTTTTTTTCTAAAAATCATTATTCACCACATTTTTAATGAGTATTTTTTGAAAATTATTTCATACACTTATAAAAAATCAAAAATGAAAAATTGATTCTATGATTTTAACCATGTGGTCAAAATTGGAAAAATTTAATCCATTTATTTTTATTTATTTGTAATAGGTACCACAATAATATTTATTACCACATTAAATGGTATATACGGTAGATCATAGTTAAAAATAATTTTCAATGTTAGAGTTTTTAATATAATTTCTGAACAGATAATGTTAATTATACATTTATAACTATAATATCAATATTTATATTTTAAATTGATACATTTCCTTTAAAATAACTTATATAATATTTAAATCATACAATATTACTAAGTGTAGAAATCTTTGTTAAAATGTTCTTCTATGTGTTCACATAAGGAAAAAATATATTTATGATTGAATATAAATGTATATTTGGTTATTAATAAAATTATATTAATTATGGTGAATTAATTTTATAATTATTTAATATTAAAATACCATAAATTCATGTGCAACACTGATTTTGTTTTTCTTCAAATAATAGAAAAATTAAATAAATTATTTTAAAAATATTAAAAGCAATATAATTTAAGAATTTATAGTTCTCCATAAATATTGTAGATAATTATTATTTATTTTTTGTGAAATTTTTATATTCTAATTCCATTTTTACCACTATATCTTTTAATCCATATTAAATGAATCGTTCCAAGATTGACATTAAATTTTTTTTTCATAATAATATTTTATTAAATTATATTAAAATAATAATAATCATGAATGAGGGGAAAGTGGATAATATAAAGCCTAAACATTATTCTCTTTTTTATTTCTGATGAAATTTTTACCAAATATGTAAAATTAGAAACCTTTTAGTGTCAAAAATATTTTACTGCGATTATGGTTAAACTATGTTAACTAAGGGGTTATGCCAATATAGATGCTTTAAAAAACAACATGAAACTATCGAAGTATTATTGGTTTCTGATATCTAAAACAATTGGTACATTTTATTTTAATTCCATTATATTTGGATGAATAATTTTATAGAATGGATATATAATATTTTAATCATTTAAAAATTCCAAGAGTTCTCCACCCCTCAATTATAAAGGAAACCCATCCATTATTTTATAAAAATAAAATTAAGACTTATAACATTATATTTACATGTAATAATTATTTATAATCTTTAATATATATATTATATAGGTAAAGGTAATCAAAAAATTCCAACCTTAGGGTCCATAAGAGTAGGTCAAAAAGTATGTGTTTTGAAGAAGTGTTAATCTCTTTAACTGATCACTAGCTTTTTTAATTCTGATTTTCCTCACTAAAACATGTTATATTATTCATTAAATAATGAATTTATTATCATATATATATTAAATTTTTATTATGACTGTTAAACCAAATTTATTTCACATATTTCAATCAGGCGGGATGTATAATAATCGCTCATGTGTACGTATGACTTTCTTTTCGAAGCAACGATGCAATTCAATTTATCTCACCATATTTCTTGAATTGCTATGATGATTAGTAAAATTTTTAAAAATTATATTAATTAAATATTTATTATTATGCAATCATAATATCATATATACCTTCTTACCTTCTAAACCATTAAAAAATGATAACATCTCTCCTGCATACATGTTGACTTCCCGCTCCATGAAGCGATGTGATTCTTTCATATCCAAATTAATTGGCCATTAATAAAGATATATATAATGTATATATAGTATAGATATTATAAAATAAATATTATTCAATGGTGAATTATTATTTACCTTTACTTCATTTCATTAGTAATAAAATGGGGGCAACATTCATCCATACATACGACCAACCATCTCCATATATAATGTAATGAATTTTCATATCATTAATTTTTATGGATGATCATAAATTAATATATATGATTTTTATATCATTATTAACATTATATAAATTATTAATCCCTGATCAATAAATAATAACCAAACTAAAAAATAAAAACATTCAAGAAAAATGATACATTTATCACCTAGAATAGTGATTTTAATAAAAAAATTAATAAATATAAAATATGTTGAGATAATTAAATAATTCATCTTATAATAATTTTTTGAATGGTTATGAACTAGATTTCTAACAAATATTTTTTAATAAAAATTATGTACAAATTTGAATTAGGAAAGTTGAGACATGAGGTAAGGGATTTATGTTTCAATCCAATTTTAATTATAATTATTTATGGTTGAATATATTTTAATGAAATTATTAAATTCATATAAGATGAATAAATTCCATTTTTCTTACCCTCTATTTAATTATAAATAATACCAGTTTTACATTCATTTTACTCACAATAAGTAATGAATACATTGAATGAATGTTTTTAAGGAAAAATTGTCTATATTTCTTTTTAATGTCCAAAAACAGTTGTCTACAATTAGAATGTTTTTTAAAAGTTTTTTAAATAATTTTTAATATTTAAATATGTTTATAGAAATTATTTTTTATCTTTTATTGAATTTTTATCTAATTTTTTAGAAATAATTTTTTTTCAAATCCTAACTGAGTAACATAAAACAATTTCTACAAAAGTTTGAAAAGAATATTTGTATATCCTTTTCAAAAAGAATTGAATTTTTTACCTTCATAATTTATATATGGTATTAAGGGAAAAATATAATATTTTTTCTTGTATATACATATAAATTAAATTAGTGGGACTTCTAATCATTAGTGGTTGAGTGATAGATCCAAACCATTGAGAAAAAGTTATATGTTCTTCAGTACTTGGAATATGAAAATGTTGTTCTATTCATTTATAATTGGGCATGTGAAGTGGATGAATAGTGGAATAATATTATGTAAATGAGAAAGTAAGGATAAAATTACTCAATGGAATTTTATTTTGTATGAGAATAGTTTTCAACCAATATAACCATTGTATTCTATATACAATGATGGAGAAGGAATAACATAAACTGAAGTAAAATGATGAGAAATCCATTGAAAATTATGTAGAATATTTTAAAATACGTGTAAGATATTAATATGTTTATATTATTAAATAGGAATAAATATTTTATTGATTATTTAGTGTTTTAGAACAATTTCTCTAAAAGGCATTAGTCAGAAAAGACATTAATAATTGGGATAGAATCCTTCAATTTTCAATCAATGTGGAAATCAAAATTAGTGATTCATAATATTCCCAGGATTCTGAGAAGAAAAGTATTATCAAGTATCATTAATAAAAAAATAATTTTCTTGGTGTAATGGAATTCCAACAATCAATATTCTAGAAATATGGGAGGAAACATCATTGGATTGCATGAAGTAAACTAAAAGGTTCTTCAATTGTGGAATGATTGTCCATAATATTCATGAATGATGAATATATATTAATATGGTGGCTAATGTTATCAATTAAATAATTATTCCAAATAATTAATCACAAAAAATTGCAATTCTTCAATAGAAATGAATATTGGTATTATGTTGACCAATTCATGAATGTGATGTGTTTTTACGGCCATATCCAACAAACTCATAATTCCAAAGGTAAAAGAAAATATCATGTAATCTAGACTTCTGATGTGGGATATCAGAGTTATGTGGGGATTGGTATAATTACATTCCACTGTATAAAAATTTTACATATTCAATTTCATCCTTTT
Source organism: Viscum album (assembly GCA_963277665.1). Lineage (NCBI taxonomy): Eukaryota > Viridiplantae > Streptophyta > Magnoliopsida > Santalales > Viscaceae > Viscum > Viscum album. Next base: position 1,976,921,071 of record OY728133.1, read on the forward strand.
CTACTTGTTTATATTACTCACTCAAAAAATAGATATTGGGTATGCAGAATAAAGATTATAATGGTGTGATGGTCGCATATCAAGTATATTGTCCTCTATTTTTAATGTATGGGGAATTGTTTTTCTTAATTATATTATTATTCGACCATTAGTTAATCATGATATTATTAAAGGCATGTATTTGATTTATTTTTATGGATATCATATCAATTTCTGATCAAGTGAGGTCTCATTTTATAAACCAAATGATATTATGATAAAATTAGTTGTGAAAGGATGAATAAAAACATATTATAGAAATTTTACATATATTATGTTTTATTATTCATATCTAGGAATATTATTTATCTCATATGGTAGGGGAGAAAGTCAGTATCAAATATTTTCCTATCATTTATGGGTATTTTTATGTCATTAAAAATAAATTTTATGGTATTCCACCAAATCATGAATTTGAGTTTTCAATATATTTCATACAAAGTGCTACAACTATTTATAATAATCCATATATAATGTTCTTAATTGAGTCATTTTATTTGATGAAGAAACTCCCAATGAATGTAGAAAATGAATTCATTCATCCAAGTGCATCACCTTGTGGTGAACATATTATTTTTTTTAATAAGAATGATGGACCAATGATCATTGTATTTATTATAAAGAACATAACAATATCAAAATCAAGTATCAGTTTCATATTCCAAAAATTGATGATTTATTTTATAAAATACAAGTAGTTCATCACATTTAAATCATTGGCCTTTATTCTGGATATCATTAATTGAGGATCAATAATATGGATATACAGAATATAGTATCTATACATGATATAAAAAATATTTATTTATATTGATTCCATTTGGACATAGTGATTACCCCTATATCATCAGGTTTTTAGGGAATCAAGTCTTTAGATAATACCTTGGTAAATGTGGTGCAATCTTTAGTGATGATATTATTATATTTTATGACTGACTAGGATAGGATAAAGATTATTTGAGAATTTTTTATAAAGACTATGATGAAGGAAAATAAATATTAAATAATTACCAAGCTTGATTTTTGGATTCATAATGCTTCTTTATTAGCTCATATAATCTAAATTATGGTTATATATGTAGATCCTTCAAATAAATGTGTTTTTGAATGTTGACCCAGTATAACACATCATATTGGGAACCATTTTTTCAGAGACTAGATAGATATTATGAATTATTTTTTGATAATTTCTCATGAATATCTAATCCTATCACCAAATTTACTTAGAAGGTTGTTATGATATTTACAAAGAAGAATGTGATGAAAATTTTTAGGTAACTAGAGAGATGTTTGGGTAGTAACCATGTTCATACATTACCTATATTCGATAAGTTTCTATAATGAGTTTTGATTCATATATAAAAGGAATAGGATGTGTTCTCATGAAAATATAATATTAATGTATTTCTCCTCACTAAAATTGATTGTTCATGAGAAAAATTAACCAACTCATGCATTGGATTTAGATGTGGTCTTTTTTCATGAAATACATATATGGAATATCTTTTAAGAGCACAGTGTGATATATATATATATATATATAATTTTCATAAATAGAAAATTATATTTTCGCATTGAATGATTTTTAATATGTGTTAGATAATAAGTTTCTGGTGGTTAAACATCGCAATATATTATCACGTTAGGAAAGTAAACATTGTGACATATGGTTTGAGTCTAAAGGATCATTATATCATATATATCATGATGATCATTAATAATCCATCGTTATGTGTCTTTTAAAAACATGGAATTTTATAAAATAATGTTAGTGGATAAATCATATCTCTCTCAAATAATTGTTTATCCGTCTATCCAAGGGAATATAAAATAGAAATAGAAGGAATATACAGGGCTATAGAATAATGTGAATAATGTTATGGAATTTAATATTGATTGTGATGGAAGGATAAATATTATGAACCATGTATGTGTAACTTAAATATCATATTTGAATAAGGAGTTATTCAATGATGCCCATATTTCATCATTCTATATTCATCTTGGAAGTATGAAGATGTATAGACATCAAAATGATTATTTCTGGTGGGACAAAATAAAGAGGAAAAGTTTAATGTATATATAATAGTTATTAGTATAATAATAGGTTAATATAATGATAAAAAGTATAAGGGAATGTAAAATCCATTACCCATAATAATGTGTATTTCTGAAGACTTTACCATAGAATATTTGTGGTTGGACTCCCTAAAAAATCTAAAGGCCGTAATGTCAGATGCATTATAGTTGATCACCTTACACTATCATCACCCTTTATGTCCATCATAAAAGACTTATGCCTTAACAATATTCTATGAATATACATTAAGGTGGTGGAATGTTTACATATATTACATTATTCTACTTTATCTTTTTGAAATATGAGGTTGACCTTAAAATTATGTTGACGTCTTTAGAAATATCTGGATATAATGTTTGGTTTCATTATAGCATACCATCCATAGATAAATGGTTAGTCTGAAGGTACCATTCAAACATTACAATTTTTGATGAGATATTATTCTATAGATTTTGAACATGTTTTCCCTTAGCACCTTCCTTGGTTTGAGATTTATTATCAACAATATCATTCACTCAGGCATTCATATGACCCCTTATGCTTCTTCATTATAAAATATGTCCTGAACTAAAACCGAGTAGGATGATTTTGGAGAAGTAAATCTCTTGGAACCAGGGTTGTTGAGGAAATTTTATTAAATTTTACATTAATTCAACAACACATCAAGGACACTAAATATTGATAAAAATGTTCTATTGGAAATGATTGGCATGATCTATAATTTGATGTTGGTGATAATTTTTTTTTATAAATATATATATATGGAATAACGATATGAGATTTTTAAATAAGGTAATGTCGAGACCTTTCTATATTGTATATTTTGAGATTAATCATTGACTATAGTAGATAGCTTATAATTTGGCACATCGACTAAACCTTTATCAAGATCACATTGTGTCCATGTATCTCTGCCAAGTATATACATACATGATCCATCATATATACATAAATAAGTGGATATACCATTTTAACATGAAATTTCCTATTTGGAAAATCTTCTATAAATCATGGACCATAGATATAATGTGCAAGATAAAAAAATACACTCCTAGATAATATTATCCATTGGAATTAGAAATTTTAAGAAGCTACATGTGAACCACATGATATGATGAAATATATATATCCTAATTTTTCATTATAGTTATAAATTTTTATGGTTAAATTAATTTTTATTTTGTACAATGTAGCACAATTATATTTTAGAATATATTTCAATTTGATCAATTTTATTTCATTGAATGCTTGAATTATACGTAAAACTATGTTCAAACGAACTATGTTATACTATTTAAATATTATTATATGATATTTATCACATAGATTTTGGATAGAATTGTATCATTATGAATAAATAAATTACCAAAATATGGATACATATGTATACAATTAATTCATAGGTTATTAATAAATTATAAATAAAATTAATGAATTATATGAAAATAAAAAGTATGTTTTTATGAAAAAATATTTTTATCAATGACATATTTTTTATTTGTTAATAAATATAAATAATAAATATTGTAAATGATATTAATGTTATATATACATTATATATACAAAAAATATTTTAACATTCATTTAATTTTTTCCTTATATGAGATTGGAATGAACATATTTTCATTACAATTGTTTTTAAAAAGATGTTCTGATCTCATTTTGATGTATTATAATATGAATGTTAATTTATGTTAAATATATAAATTCAAACTTGCAATTTTTATTTTATATTTGGATACATGATGGCTACATTTTTAAAATAGGTACCTTTTATTTTTAAGTAGCATTAATAGTAATTGTGAAAAAAATATATCACCATGATAAAGGGTAAATCCGGTTAATCTATATAATAAATATTTCCAAAGGTGTCCGTTTTCATCTAAATTTCTAGTGAACTATATTTGAATAATGGTTAGGCTCACTGGTTTTTCATCTAATTTCCATTAAACCACCCTAGTAATTGTGACTAATTATGTCAGGGTGGACTCGGGTGCTTCTAGGGCTTGTTTGATGAAAAAACCATGAAATGGAAGGAAACAACTAGGCTGAATAGTTATGAAAAAAAACTGTGAATCTCATCCCACAAAATATTTCATAATGAATAAATATGTAAAAATTAGATCCTATAGGAAAAACATTTTTTCTTAAACTATGGGAACCAATGTGCATTATCATGTAGTGCTGCATATTTTATTGACAATTCGATTTCACAATGTGTGTTCAGATTTTGTAGAACCATGTTCTCAATTGAGTGAGGTATCCCATAGTAGTAGTGAATAGTACATGGTCAGTGCATGGTTTGTCCAAAGATGTGGCCAAACAGTTCACCCTTATTTCTTTAAGTGAAATGACTTATTTTACCTCATGTAAACATAATACCTATTTATCTTTTCCATTTCATATTCTAGTGGATGAAATAGGTTTTACTCACTGGTGAGCTCCCAAATCCCTCAATATAGGAATTGAGTCATCAAACATATCTGGTGACCAATTAAAGACCCATCAGAGGCATTGGATCAATTCCAGTATGTTCAAAAACCATCTCCCTACATATTTGAGTTTATAGTCATATATATCTTATTATTGAAGTACAATATGGTTTTCCTAATTTTTTGAGCATCAGATCATTTCTACAATATTTTCCATAATACTATAGATATTATGAAGATACCATTAAAAGAGTTATATAATGTCTTCTATTTGGTAGACTACTTATTTTACTAATGAGTTTGGATGCTTTGTAGCTAAGTCGTTGTGCCACACATCAGATTTCCCTTGGAACCCCTTATAAATTGAGTTCTTTATATCAAATTAATCATTTCACCATGATATACGTTTTTTGATTCAGGTTTATTAATTTACCAACATATTACCGTATTTACGGACACCTCATGGGTGTTCCGTATTCCATTTTTCCTTATGGTTAAATCTGTATATGAATTGACTGCCTCCTAAGCACTGAACATAGATTTTCAATGGTGTTTATCTTGTAATGTGAATTATTTAAGGAAATATGGAACATTTTAGTCCTTGAATAAACCTAATATTTGAATTTCCCATTGATTTTATTGTCTCAATAATCAATGAAACCATCAAAGTGCTCATTGAAACATGTAAATGAAATAACATCCATTTAGGAATATTAATGGCATGTATTAAAAATTAATAGTTCTCTATGATGGGTTACCCATACATAAATGAATTAATCATCTTATGTATAATGTATTATGTCTATTGGTTTAACAGTACTATAATCAAATGATTGTATTAAATTTAGTTGTTTTGTAGTGTGGAAAATGATCCCAATTGATTATGATTTATTTTATGAAAATTATAATTTATAAATACGTGTTTACCATGACCATGACAAAAGAGAATGACTATAGGTTATTCCTCATGATTAATATTATATAATATGACAATGCCTTCAAATAGGTTATTATATTTTAGTAATTTATCATTATAGCATGACAGAATCATGTTCCCTTACTTTTAGCATTGGTTAGGAAATCTCCCACCATTGACACTAGTTGGATGTTGATTTTGACATGTTGTGTCTATGTACACGTTCAAACATGTTGGCACTTTCACCATCCTGAGATGAGAAAGGAATATACCACTGTTTATGAGAAATATGGAATACACCCTTGGCCATGATATTATAGGCTCATTATACTAGTCATGGTTGTCTTTGGTACACTCTATTCCATCAAACCTCTTGTATCCTCGGTACATGGAGACTTACTTCCTCATGAAGTTGGTTTATATAGGTGAATTCAATCTATATAATTATACTGTTAATATATTCATACTCTATATAGATTGTGACCAATCAAACATCCATTCTGACAATGATCTGAAGTAAGTAGAACCATAAGGTGTTCCTTATGTACCATATCAGCCTGGTTATTTATTTGTTGAGCATTTCTTAATTAAATAATTACAACTACAAATTTTTTTTAAAATAAATGGTTAGATTATGTGTAGACATTGTCAGTGGTAGCATAAAAATATTCATATAACACTCCCTAGTCAAGATTCCATTGGTAAATGATAAGGTTTTATGGTTATATTTTCAGATAAAGACAAGGTCCCTACTAGAGGTTTTTTATATGACTTACATATAAATGGACCTTTGGAGAATAGGACTGAGATTACACTCGAGGTTCTAGTGGTGAATCTTTTTGATCTTTTTTTTTGTTTTCTTATTGTATATTTGTATTTATCAGACCCTATTACCTTTTTTATATTTTCATTTCATCCGTCAAAGTAAATGATACTGCCCAGTGGCTATTGATATTATTATTCAATTATTCAATTATTTATTCCATAACTTCTTATTTATAATTCTATCTATTGCATATGGTTCAGCTATTCTATATTTCTGGTAATATCCACTATGACTATCAGACATGATGGTATATTCTCCACACCATACTTCCTATACATCCTCAATGCATTTATATAGCTTATAGCCAATGGGGAGGCACACTTGAAACCATGTGACCCACTATCTTAGGGCTCGTGTTATGTGGACCCCAAGTTAGGTTGTTACAAAATTGTATCAAAAAAGTATTTTTCCATTGTATTATAGTTTCAGGATTAGATAATAAGGACAAAGATAATGGAATTTCTAATTTACCTTATTTGGAGATTTACCAAACCCCTGTAAATGAGTAACCCAAATTTCCAAGGTTGGATAATTATTAATGATTATATTTCCATTAATGTTTGATATGACTAATCTACTAGGTTATGGGAAAGTAATATGATTTTATTATTATATATTTTATTGAAATGATTATTTCATTACAATAGACCATCGAAAATATGGATTTCTATTAGTTCATGCATAATTATTGGCACAAAAGGTTGAATATTTCATGATTTTTTTCATGTCATGTCGACTTACATCATTCATTTCATAATTACATATTATTAGAGCCATGAATATTTAATGAATTTTTTTAACACCTATTGAATTGATTGGAAAATAGAATTGATATTTTGGTTGTTGCCTTAACCTTATAATGTATGTTTAAATTTGTTAATGCTGACATGTTATGTAATCAACAATGGCTCATTGAGCCATGGAAAATTGGTCATATGGGCTGAAACGTCATAACGTTTGGGTTATGTGGATTCCATATCATGGTTTATAATGAGTATGGGACCTTATGGATTGAAAAGGGAAAACGATTTAATTCAATCATTTAATGTGAATTAATTATTTCATCAATAATATGTTTAAAATGAGTATGGGATACAATGTGAAATTTTCTATCCTATACTTGTGACACAAATACATATAACTAATATCAGACATAGTTTTTGAGTGTGGGGTATCCCATTATATTTTATGGTATCCTATACCACATATAACCTATCTTTCAAAATAGTTAGAGATGCAATTTTAATTCTATTAGAAGGCCTTATCCCCATCCTAGTTTTCTATCTACAAATATCGCAATTTATTTAATCTCTTATGAGGCATGAAGTTGGAATTGCATTGTTATGGGGAAATGGTGTAATCTAGTCATACACCTTGAATGTTGTAATGACTATGCCCCAAATTTGAACACCCTGAGCCACCAGTGATACATCCTATAATTCCACCTAAGGAACCACTTCCAGTTTTAGAAATGGGAATTGACACCCAATTCTGAGATGTATTTCTCCATATTTTGTACAATATGAAATGTGTAGTTCTCCATTCCCCAATTATGGATAGGTAGAATCAATAAATAAAGTGGCCACATCCTCACACAGTTTAAAGGGTTCATAAACCACACATTGAAAAATAATTTCTTCAAACAAAACATTCTATTTTATAGCATTATGTGGCATCGGTAGAGTAGAGGGTCAAGCAAGATATGTGTATGATATGATATTGAGCACATAATTGGTGGGATTTTATCACCCATGTAGATCAAAAGGACATTATGATGTATGAATATTTTCAGAAAATCATGGATGACTACATCATTCCTTAGACTCTAAGTGGATATAGAGACATAGAATACATAATCCTCAAATATGGGAAAATAGTTTTTATGGAATAATCTTTTTGTTTCACAAATCTTCAGTGGATTGATCCTACTATGGTTAGTGACGATCTTCGGACCACGAGGTGATTCAAGGATGTGCTGGTGTACGCCATCCGACCTCTTTTTAATGTATTCAAGATTGCTACTATTTTAGAAAGTGTCAACCAGAGCCATATTAAAGTGAGATATAAGAATGAGTATGATGGTGAAAACCTAGGTAGTTTGGACCCTAATTCTATTAGTGGTTCTTCTTGAAAAAATAAGAAATATATTTTGGTTTCTCAAAAGGGTAGAATTATTCCATCTCTTAATGAATAACACTTCATAATATGTCATTAGTGGGGAAAGCGATGAAATATATATCTTCATTTCATACTGGATCTTGTAGAGACATGGTTTATTCTAATTAAGCCTTTTGAATATATCCACATATATTTATAAATCCTGGAATTGAGATGACATGATATTCTATGGCATAGGGTACCCAGAATAAAAAAATATTAGGTATATCGTATACTATTACAGATATAGAAATAATATATATCTGAAAAAGGAGCTTGGATAAAAAAATTAAGGCCACAGTTCAGTGTAGAGCATGGTGTTTACCCTATGAAGGATGTAAATTCTTTTTGTGATGGTCTTCTGTTAAACATTATATGCATGCTGTTTTATTAAATAAAATAATTAAAATAAAATATTTTATCTTCAATGCTGAATAAAATAACCCTTAACTGAAGACCCAGATGTGAAATCTGAGACTGTCGTTGATTTCATAATGGGGTGTTTTACCTAAGCATGGCCTAATGATATAGGTATTGGGTGGCTCAGATTAATTGACCATATGCAGTTTATAAAAAAAATGTGTTAATGGAGAATGAACAAAGGTTTGCAATTTTCTCCAATGGATGACAGAAGAGCTCAATCCTCTCTTTCCGTTGGTGATTTGACTCCAAATTCTTTTCGAATTGCAATGAAATTGATAATCCCAGTAGATCAGAGTCTTGGGAATGTAGAAAAAGATACAAAATCCGAGTAGTATATTTATTTTAGATTATTGGTTCCCAAATTTATGATTTCATTGAATATAAAAATTTATCTATTTATTTTGCATTGAAATCCTTTGTTGATGTTCAAACCAACAAAGCCCATTGACTTGTTGATTTTTGGATCATTTATTCTTTATTTTATTTGTACATTATTCATGTTCCTCATCCAATAACTTCTACACAAATTGAAATGACATCTGATCATCGAGCGAAGCCTAGATTTGGGAAGGTCGTGATCTAAGAATTTTGGATTTAAGAAGATTTTTAGTTTTGAGTGAAAAACGAGGTGAGATGACGAGCGGATGTGGGGCATACATTTGGGTGAAAAATCCCATTGACAAATCATTTATTTGAAATTGGTGGTATAAATCCCTCATTTTATGTGTCCCCGATTTGCAGACGAATTCATGATCGAGCTACCGAATTAAGCTCAGTAGTCCGTAGAATGGACAACTTGGGTGTCGTCGGTACGACATACGGGAGAGGATTCCATTTAAAGGAAACTATTCCTGTAAAGAGTGGAGCAGGGAATAAACCATAGACCAATGGTTTCATAACATGGAAGGTCGTGTGGAACGATTGATTCATCCAGTGGGGTCACACGGCGTGACCCAGGAAGCGATCGCCGCAACAATATGTGGCGGACAATTGGCCGCATGGATGCAGAAGTAGTGTCCTAGTCACAAGAAGGGTTATTTATGGATGCGATCTTAGTCACAAAGCATAAAATTGGTCTATCCTTGTCTGGGTGGGTTATCCTAGGCATAGGGGACAAGACAGTCTAAGTTGTACTAGATTGAAGTGGGCCGAAACAACTCAAACACCAGTTACTGACACACGGAACGTCCAATTGGTATGGAATTTGTGAATACATGACCCTCTCATCAAGACAAAACATTTGAGGCTATTTGGAAAATATTCATTCTCATGATTGAGGCTTGGTAGCCCAAAGAGTCTAATAATAATAATATAGTTGTTATTATTTACAGATTATTGTACCAGATTTATCATCTTCATCAGAATCTTGATTGATGAAACTTCAATTGCGTGATAACCTTAAAATTGATGTGTATTTTTGAAGAAAATTTTTGGGTTCTCAAAGAAAAATAGAGGTGTCGGTGCCATAATGTCGGGTTCGGGAATTGCAGTGAATTGTGGGGTTTCTCACAAGGTGTATGTTCTGGATGAATGAATATCAAATCCCACGTGTTTTTCTGTGAGGATGGAAATGGTGAAATTGGTATGATGTGTTCTAGTATTGTGATGTGGTCTCAAAGAATTACCATCCAGGCATGATGCTGTGAAATATAGTTTCATTACCAAGAGTCTAATTTGCGTGAATGAATAGTAGATCCTATGAATTTTTGTAAAAAACATGATGGGGTGATCTATTTGGTTATTTGGGTCCATATGTGGAGTAAAATTATTAGTGTTATGTTTTATCTCCTTTTGGACCAGTGATTGGAATCAAACACTCATCGCCATTATAGATTGAGGTTCTTTGTACATTGGCAGTATTGTGGAACACATAGGGGTACATGATTGCAGTTTAGTTCCTAAGAATGGTTAGATATAAAACCAAGTGACGAGGTAGGGTCACATGTCATGCTGCACACACATGTGTCATTCACCACTTTAATAATCATCCTCCAGTCATGTCATATTCATCTGAACCTGGATTTTGTAAATGGAGTAGAATATCTAGAGTTTTTCACATGTAGAATAGGATGGGGCCATTATAATGGAATTTCAGAAATGATGTAAGATTTTATGGTGTGATGCCTATCCTAGGTGAAACAGAATGATTGTAGTGCAGTTTTTTGATGAATTCAAAGAGGTATCATAAGTGAGGTTTGGAAAGATTAGTTCTGGGGTTACCCTCCAACGTATTATGCTTCTATGGGACTGGGTAGTGGAAATTTCCATTTTATCATCCATGCATACCCTCCAGTGCATTACCTTTTAGTGGGGTTTGAAAAAGGCATTCACTGTTAACTCTACTGGGCTAACCTTCTAGTAGGAATGGGTAGTGGAATTCCCAGATTTCACTTCCAATCATACCCTATAGCGGGGATGGGAAGCTGTATATCGTCCTTGAGATGTGATCTCTGTTCTATACAAATCAGGGAAGAGACAAGTTTTTTGTACCAAATGGTCATGAGAATGGGGGGATATTTTCCCTATTGAGGCATATCCATGTGACACATCCTAAAACCACTAGGGCAAGACAGTGACGCCCAATGTAGATTGTATCAAGGAGTGTGGATTGAGTCCCTTTGACTTACAGTTCATGGTATACATGTGGGATACTAGTCAGCAATGGAGGATACTTTTTGGAATATTGTATGCTATTTTACTTGGTTGAGCTGTGAGATGGATATCACTATACATCGTCTCTTTTGGGATTCATTCACTGACCATAGATATTTATATTATTATTTTTTACCCACTTCTTTGGTTTTGGATACTGACCTTACAGTTAAGGAGAAGACATTTGTGGTACGCCCTGGGTATTCCATGTCGAGATTATTGTTGTTGGACAAGTCTAATCTCCTTATACTGATTGAAAATACTCTACAAGAAGTTCATCTTATCTCCATTTATAGCTCCAAGTGTTTGGATGATTATACTTCAATCTCCTATTCGGTTGAGCTACACTCCTTTTACATTACCTTGTTCTATCTATGGTTCCCATATTTAGTACATCATTTGATGCTCCCTTCAGCCATTGGGGCATGCAAATGAGTATTTTTACGGTCATCTATTTTTGTAATTTTCCCACAATTGGTTTTACCTTGGAGATGATGGATAGGATGATCGTGACATCAGAGGAACATAGAGTTATGTGGTTTTTGGTACACATGTAGTGTCCATATCATAGGATCCATGAAAGGGGATCTTTAAGTTATTTTAATTTTCCACTTGTTTCTAGATTGTGGCACATTTCTAGTTTCTCATGTTATCTTCCCATTTTCCAATTCAGTTTACATATATATACTTGGACAATTTAGATGCTGGATTATATTTCTGGTTTTCATATAGAAGTGTGGTATCTTTTCATTTTTATTTATATATTTTCATTGATTTCTTTTGTGTGTGTGTAAAGGTTCTTATAAAATGTCCACCCTTAGTTATTAATGGATTCAATGATCATCCCCAGCCCCTAGACTATGGAGCTGGGATTGGGGTGTAGAGGCTTGAACCCTCGAATGGGTCAGGTCATGACAAAGTGGTATCAGAGGTGGTTTTTCCCTTGGCATGTCGTTCGGAGATTCCCTAAAATGGAATTGGTATGGATTTATAAAAATAGTGTCAATATGTATCGAGGGCTTCTCTCCGTCCATGCATCTGATCATGGTATGACGTCCAATGTAGCCATTCATCAGGAACCAGATTACGAACTTGTCGACTTGGCTTGCTGTGACATCTGTAGCGGGGAACAATGGTACATGTATCCTTTAGGATTGATTCTTTAATTATCCTTATTTAGAAATATCCACATAGTAATATATATATATATACATGATCATTTTAACATTGTACTCTTTCATGGATTTTTGAGGCCTCCATGATGAAAACCATCAATAATATTAGCTCCAGTTCATGATGATGACTCTGTGATTGGTATTATAGTAGATAGAACTATTCACCCTATTTTGGCCATCAGGCCCCCGATTTGGGCCTACGAGTCTCAAGGTCCTTTTGTACATCAAAAGCCTTTGGGCCAGAGGGCCTTTTTACCACATAGACTATGGAGTAGCCCAATTCACATAGAACATGCCTCAGAAGAGGATTAGAGAAATAAGAGTAGCAGCCACCATAAGCAGAGCTAACCGGATTGGAAGAATTAATGTGTATGGCAGCCGTCATCGGGACTAGGCACCATGCAGTGTTCTATGGAGAAATTATATCCAATATGAAATGAATGGTGGGTATCTTGGTGATCAATGAAGTAGAATATGGGGAGGGGATTTTTAGTGGGATGGCCTACTTGTCATTTATTGGGAATTAAATGCCTTTGGGGTATCAGTTCATGTATTGCGGGTCATTCAGGACATGTGCCTTTGGCCTACGGGCCATGGACGGGTTCCTCTTGAACATTTAAAAGGAATATTATCCATAATAAAAAAAATAAGGCATTCGGGCCATTTAGGCTTAAACAACATCTTATCGTCGAGTGAAGCCTATATCTGGGGTGGTCACAATCAAAGGATTCTGTATCCATGAAGTTTTTTATTTTCAAGCGTCAGATGAGGAGTGTAATTAAACAAAAGGGGACCCTAGTTTTTGGCATAACAAACAACATTCACATCATTGATTTGAGATAAGTGTTGTGATGCCATCTTCACAAGGGACCATTATACGTTGATGGATTCATGATCAAGTGATTGAACTGAGCTTGGTGGTCATCAGAATAAATCATTGGGCGCCAACAGAACCATAGCATCTGAAGGCAGGCTTCCCTATTGGCAGAGAATAGAGTGATGGTAGAACTGGGGCCTGGATGGTCGGTAGGAAGGGGTTAGGTGATGTGACCCAGGCGACGACTGCCGACACAAATTGCAGTGGCCTGTCGGTGATATTGACACAACAACTATGATCCATCCCTGGACCGAGTTGGTATCAATAGTGGACTGAGCTACACATCTGGGAAATATGCAAGTGAATTAGTTAATGATAGTTGGACTGGGCTGGCCCCAGTGAAGCGGTCCAGAATGTCTTGAACAGATCAGTTTGGATGGGTCCAGTACTACTTCAATCTCTCGTAACATGAAAATTAGATGCATGATTAACATTCTATCAGTTTCAATGTAACCCTATAATCAAGAATAACCTTTTGAGGTATGTCTGAGAATTTTATCTCCCATTCTTGAGTATTAGTGTCATAAAACAATGAATAATAATAATAATAATATATTTATTATTTCCTAGAGATTACTGTACTAGATGTATCATTTTCATATGGATCTTGATTGCTGATAAATTAGTGGTGTCATGACCATTTAATTGAGCTAGAAAAATCCTGACAAATTTTAGGTGCTTAATCATAAATTGAGTTGCATGCCCCATGAGACCCAACTTGGGAATTTTTTATGAAATGAAACTTTTTAACCGAGAATCCATTTTTTGAAAAATGAATACACATAAAATTGTGTTTTTCAATGAGTATAACATTTTTTGATATGTATGATTTGTTTTGGGATCATTCCATGGGTCCCATGAAGCACCATTTTTGCATAATGTTATGAAATGTAGTGTCTTCAGTGAGAGTTAGATTCGGGTGAAGGAATAGTTGATATTGTGTATTATTTCACAAGGATTTTGATGATGTGATATGATTGATTATCCAAGGCGATCTGTGGAGGAAAATCTATAAATATATATTTTTACCCCTTTTGGGCCAATGATGAGTATCATGCGCTCATCAGCCTTATGGTTAGAGGAACCATGTACTATAGGAGTACACTTGTATTCTTAAGGGTAATTGTCAAGACCCGCCTTCACCAAAAAGAGGGAAGGGTCATCAGGTTTCCAGGACCTTCCTTCTTTATGTTGAAGGAGATATAATGACCCCCGAGACCTGCCTTCAATAGGTCCCAGAGTGGCGACTAGCACCAAGGGTAAAGAACTTTTCTCACAAATGGAAATAATTACCCCTTTTTTATTTTATAAGATCGAGATATGAGATTATGAAACTCAACAACACCAAGGTAAAAGGAAAGCAAAGCCAAAAAAATAAACCATTCCCACATGCATGTTCCAAATGTAAAGCAACAAGTACAAAAGGTGACTACAAGGTATGTACCAAAGAGGAAAAGAAAAACAACAACTGCAACTGCTCCAAAGGTCCGAGCTAGTAAGGTCCTGCATGATCCCCAAAGTCCTCCTGGAAACCTGAAAGCAGTTTTATATACGTAGGGTGAGCATACAAGTACACTCAGTAGGGAAAACCAAAGACTCTCGTGCACAAGTTGGGGAAACGTACTAAAGTCCCGTGAGAAAAAGAGTAAACCAAACACCTAACAAGGAAAACTATCCACCCCAGGCCTCACCAAGTCACACTCCCCAAATAATGCAGGCCATGTAATATATATATAATAGAACATCAATGTTTGGGTACCCCACGCAACTTTCCCACTGGTTATTGAGACATCCTACGCATCGGACCAATCCCTCCATTCTCACCGCAGTCCCACTGCCACGCCCGCCCGCAGACACCTAGGCCACAACCACACGCATTCCCACTACTGAATCCCGCCCACACACACCTGGTCCACAACTGCAGGAAGTCCCACTACTGAATCCCGCCTACACACACACCTAGGCCACAAATGTCACATGTAACCATGCCTGCAAAGACCTAGGCCAGAACAACCACCACCGTTCCCGAAGACACCCGGGCTAAACGATCCACTGCCATGCCCGAAGACACCTAGGCCTCATCCAGAAGACACTTGGGAAACCACCTGCCACACACACCTGGCCAGACACCACACTACCCCACCCAAAGGTTCTTGGGTTAATAATGGACCTCAGGCCATCACAGCCTACCCGAAGATACTTGGGCTATCCGGGAAAGGGAGCATAAGAGGAGCTAATAACCAGCCAATAAGACTAGTGTTGGGAAAACACCCTCCCCCATGAAATGGGGGTCTTCGGAACTAAGTGCTCAACTTGGGTGGAGCTCGAATAAGAAACACAAAGCTACAAGTATATATATTGGTAGCAAGAACTCAACCAAGCTAGGTTTTTCTTCATACAGCCTATAGATCACAACAGCACTCATGTTCGAGTCACAACTCACACTAACAACCCATTTTTCCCCTTTCTCATTTCACGTTCAGTAATAATGTTTATGTTTAAGCACTACTGGGAAACCAGTAGGCATAGGCATAAGTCCAGGAAAGTAAACAGTCAAACATCAACTAAAACTCCCACACCCGGTTCTCAACAACAGAGGATTCCACCCCAATTCCTGATATAAACAAGTATCCACCCGGTCATAAAACACAAAACCACCGAATCTATAACAATAGGGGATCCCATCCCTAAATTCACACAACCACCAAGAGTACAAGACAGGGGATCCCATCCCCTCCCACATTTCCAGAAATCGTCCCGAAAAGAAAACAACCAACTACCACCACAAACACAAGTCAGGGCCATGCTGGTATTTTCAGATCTAAACGACTTAACACACTCCATGATTCAAATTCCATGTGTTATAACCGAGAGTTATCACAGAAGTTTTTATCCTATTTCTTTCAATTTACTCAGCCAGATATACGTGATTAACCGATTCACTTTTCACAGCAGGAGTTTACAACCACAAACAAGCCATTTAAAACATCAGCAGGGTTCATTTGTGCACAAACAATGACCACCAACAGCCTCAATTTTCAGAATGCATAAGCCAGCACAACTCAACAAGATGGTCATAAAAGAAACAGCTTCAAAAAAAAATAATACAGCATCAACAATCACAACCCCCCCTCCTTTATTTATAGAATTCATTCATTATATTTAATTAGGTATGGTTTATCCAATTCTACGGAATCGAATGCACTCCCACCCCGCATGATACACAAAACAGAGAGGCAAAGGATAAATTACCTACCTGTTGGATCAACGATCTACACTGAGGCTGGGGGAGGAAGTTCACGGATAGCGGCTCGCCTGAACCAAAATCTCTTCGTCTATCAATGATTAGGCCGGGCGTGGAACTCTACGGATAACGATGCGGTGCGCCCAATGCACCACAAGAGGTTTGTGAAAAGATCGAGGAAAGGAGAAACCACGGGTAACCCTTATTTTATAAGAGTAATGGACGGTTGAGGAGAAAACGTGAAACTGCGTAAGGCGCGGGGGTCGTGGGTTGACCACACGGCTCCACTCGTGGGTCGGGTGGTTTAAACTGACTCATTAATTGTTTAAGTATTTAATTAAAACTCTTATGCATGTTACGGGTCTTTAAAACACGCTTAAACGAGTCAGAATAGGGTTTAAAACCCTATTTGCAAAAAGGAGTTCTATTGGAAACAACTTGACAAGTCCGAGAGACGCTGATCGGTCTCACAAATCTGTCTCACCAATCGGTCGTGCATATCGATCTCACCGATCGGTCGCGCCGATCGGTCTCACCGATCGGTCTCGCTGATCAGTCTCACCGATCGGTCTCACCGATAGGTCTCACCGATCAGTCACACAGATAGGTCTCACCGATCGGTCGCGCCGATCGGTCTCACTGGTCGGTCTCACCAATCGGTCTCACCGAGACGCCACTCCTTTAGGACCTGGAATTTTGCAAAGGGAAGAACCAAGAGAGTCTAGGTCATCACATCAGATACCTCTCAAACTATTCTCGTCCTCAAGAATTTAAACAACCCAGAAGGGAAGGGCGGGTCTGAACAACAACCCCGAATGATACCTCTCAAGAGTGAACCTCATAGTTAACTGAGAACACCTCACTGTTACGAACCATGCAACATACCATTCCAAACTGCTCAGGCATGTGGGTTGTGGAGTCTCCTCTCCCCTGTCAAGATATTATCTGCTTTGGGCGGCACTGAATCGGCCACACGGGTTTAATCGTATCAACATTAATGCGTCTTGATTAGGGGTCGGGTTCTCTCCTTCCCCATAGCCGGGGCTTTTTACACACAAACAGAGGGAAGAAAACCAGCACATTTCATAGCCAAAAGACAAAACGTTCTTCCAGAACAGGTACAACAAGAAACAAAACTCAATACAACTCTGGGTACTGGGCAGACATCTATGTTTCCCTCTCCCACGTACTCTTCTCATGCCGACCATGTCTCCACAACACACAAACCAAGGGGATGGTTCTCCCGCGAAGAACCTTTTCTTTGTGATCCTCGATCACCATTGGTCTCTCCACAAAGGTCACTTCGTCCTCGACATCCAGCTCACCCCAATCAAGGAAGTGTGAATCGTTGTGCAAATACCGACGGAGCTAGGACACATTAAAGACATCATGTAACCTTAGTAGTGGCAGTGGAAACGCTAGCTGGTAAGCCACTTCGCCGACCCGCCGTAACACTTGGAACTGTCCGATGAATCTGGGAGAAAGCTTACTCCCTTTGCCGAACCTCCACCGCCCATGCCGAGGGGAGACCTTTAAGAACACGTGGTCCCCAACCTCAAACTCGAAGGGCCTCCTCCTGGTATCAGCATACAAATTCTCTCGGTCAGGGGCCACCTTCATCCTTTCCCATATGAGATGAACCTATCTGTTGTGTTCTGCACCACCTCCGGACCAAGCATGCCTGCCTCTCCTACTTCTATCCAACACACAGGCAAATGGCATGGCCTCCCGTATAAAGCTTCAAACGGGGTCGTGCCAATGGTAAAGTGGTAGCTATTATTTTGGGACAACTCTACCAGAGTCAAGTGTTGCACCCATGATCCTCCTGAGTCTAGAACACATGATCACAACATATCCTCCAAGGTCTGGATGGTGTGCACTGTTTGTCCATCTGTCTGGGGATGGAAAGCAGTAGTATGGTGTAACGGGGTGCCAAATGTATGCTTCAATCCTCTCCAGACTCTCGAGGAAAACCGTGCATCCCTATCCGAGACTATAGACCTCAGAACTCCATGCATCTGCACCACCTCATCCATGTAATTTCGTGCCAAAGCATCCAAGGTACTCGACTCCTTGATTGCCAGAAAGTGAGCCGATTTTGTCAACATGTCCACTACCACCCATATGGCATCGTACCCTCATTGGGCCTTGGGTAGTCCCGTGACGAAATCCATCGAGATGTAATCCCACTTCCACTCAGGGACATCTAGAGGCCGCAGTAGGCCGCCTGGAACTCGGTGTTCAGCCTTCACTTGCTGACACACTAAGCACTTGGCCACAAACTCTGCCACCGCTCGCTTAACTCCAGGCCACCAAAACTGCCTCTTCAAACCCTTGTACATCTTAGAAACTCCTGGGTGTACCGCCATGGGTGAGTTTTGGAACTCACTGAGAACCTTGCCGTGCATCGCCTCTGGAACAAACAAATTTTTCTGGAAAAGCATCCAGTTCTGACCATCCTCTGTCCATCCTTCTATAGCATTGCCCTGGTCAACTTGGTCACGCATCACTTCACACTCTAGGACTCCCCACTGAGACTCCTCCACTTTCTGAAATAGGGATGACTGCACTGTCATCTGATATAGGTAGCCCCTGCTGCTATCCATATTTCCATCCAGATGTAAGGCAACCAACTTCTCCATTGCCTTCCAGGCGTCCGCCGACTCTCTGACCGCATCCTTCTGCGTCCTCCTGCTCAAGGCATCAGCCACCACATTTCCCTTGCCCTCAGTATAAGAGATCTCGATGTCATAATCCTGGAGGAACTGCACCCATCTCCATTGTCACAAGTTTATGTCCCACTGGTAGAAGATATACCTCAAGCTTTTGTGGTCCGTGAAGACCACAAAGTGTTCCCCGATGAGGTAGTGCCGCCATAACTTTAGCGCAAAAACGACTGCTGCAAGCTCCAGGTCATGGGTGGCATAATTACGCTCATGGAAACACAGCTGCCTGGACCCATAAGAGATCACCCCTTGTCGTTGTATTAACACGCACCCCAGGCCCTATCCTAAATCATCAAAGAATACCTCATAGGCCACCCCTTCATCTAGTAATCTCAGCACTGGGGCACTGACCAACTTCTCCTTCAGATAGCTCAAGGCTGACTGGCACTACTTACTCCATACGAATGCTTGGTCCTTCTTGGTCAGAGCCGTCAAAGGGGTCCCAACTTGGGAGAAGTTGGGTACGAACCTCCGATAGTAACCTGCCATCCCGAGGAAACTTCGGACTTCCGCCACATTCATGGGTGCTTCCCAAGAAACAACTGCCCCAACATTTGATGGGTCGACCGCTACCCCCCTTCTCGGACACCAAATGCCCGAGGAAGTGCACTTCTCATGTCCAGAACTTGCATTTTGACAACATCCCATAGAGCTGGTGTTGCCGGAGGACCTCCAAAACTGTCCGCAGGTTCTCTGCATGGTCCTCTTCTGACCTCTAATAGACTAGGATATCGTCGATGAACACAACCACGAACCCATCCAATTACTCTAGGAAGATGCAGTTGATAAGCCCCATGAACACAATCGGGGCGTTCGTAACACCTAAGGGCATGACTATGAACTCGAAGTGTCCATACCTGCACCTGAACGCTGTCTTTGGGAGGTCGCTCTCTTTCACTCTCAGCTGGTGGTACCCAGACCGCAGGTCGATCTTCAGGAACCATCATACCCCCTTCAGTTGGTCGAAAAGATCGTATATCATCAGAATAGGGTAGCGATTCTTGATCATCACTTGATTTAGCCTCTTGTAGTCTATGCACAACCTGAGACCACCATATGACTTCTTTGCGAACAAGACCGGAGCACCCCACGGTGACGCACTCGGACGAACATAACCCCTCTTCATCAGATCATCAATCTGTATCTACAACTCCTGTAGCTCTGAAGGTGCCATCTGGTAAGGAGCCATCGAGATCGGTCGAGTGTCGGGCTGCAGGTCTATCCCGAACTTGATATCACGTCGAGGGGGTAGAGTCGTCACCTCCTTAGGAATGATGTCCATAAACTCACGGACGATCTCTGGCAGTTCCACCATTTCAGCATCTACTGATTCCAGTGTCAGCTTGGTCAACAAGGAAGGGAGAGGTTCCTCTATCTTGTTTCCCTTCGGACTGCTCCGCTCACTAGTGAAGGTAACACGCCGGTTGTCCTTGTCTGAGAACACCACCCTTCTTCGAAAACAGTCGATGACGGCGCACACAGAAAATAGCCAGGCGATGCCTAGGATGACATTGTATGGCTTAATCTGTAGCAGAAGAAGATCCCTAACCGATTGATGTGGCCCTATCATCAGTCTACATCCTCGACAAACAAACAACAATCCGGTCTAACCTCTGACCGGTGTGCTCAACACCAGGGGAACTGGAAGTCTCTCGGCATCTAGACCCAAGGCATGGGCTAGACTGGGTGCAACAAAGGAGTGTGAAACTCCGGTATCGAACAAAGCATAAGAAAGAATTCTAAACAGACTGATCATTCCTCAAATAACCTATGGCCCTGCTGGAACTGCTGCCTCTGTGGGGTGCAACTGTCCACGCCAAGCTCCCCTTCCTCTTGGCTGTCATCCACCTCCCCGACCGCGTCCTGGTCGAGGTCCATGTGGAGAGCCCTAAGGTCGGACTCCTCCTACGTCTATTCTCGGAGGAACTGGAGCTCGCTGTCCCTGCTGCTGCTGCTAGAAAGGTCTGGCTGGAAGCTGCGGCTAGGGCGGGTGCTGGGGCTGACTGCCACTAATGCACTGCACCCGGTCGGGGCACTGACTCTAGAGATTCCCAGGGCTCCAACAGATGAAGCACCGCGGTCTAGGGCCCGAAGTAAAAGGGAAAGGGCCAGGGGATCGAAACAGAAACTGATGCGGTCTGCTCCCTACTGGTCTGAACCTGGAGGGTCCTGACGCTGGAGGCCTGGTGCCGACGGCCTTCCACTTCGATGGTCCCAGCTGGATCCCCTCTCGTGACACTCCTCCTAGAGCATGCATCCTCTACACCACTTCAGCCTTCTTCTGGACCTCCAACTACGTCGGCAGGGTAAAGGGGGTAATAGAATACTGGAGGGAGGGTCGGAGTTCCTCCTCCAAACATCTTGCCCGAGACTCCTCGTCCGGAAAGTGGTCCAGAGAAAAACATAGGAGGTCTTTGAACTTGATCCCTAGCTCCCTCACGGACATACTCCCCTGCTGGGGGGAGAGTAGTTCCTGCCTCTTTTCTGCCTTCATCATCGAGGAGAGGAATTTCGCCCGGAACTCCCTCTCGAAATCCACCCAATCCACCTCAGACTCTCTCCTCTCCCCCAGGTAAAGCGTCAACCACTGACGCGCTGCTCCCCGCATATGGCTGACGGCCAGAGGAACACAGTACTCGGTCGGGGCCCGAATTAGGCCAAAGGCTATAACTAGATCCTCTAGCCAGCCTTCTGTCTTCATATCGGTGGTGCTTCCCTCATACCTCTCGAGGGCCTATAGCTGGAAGGATCGAAGAGTCTTCTGCCACTAGTCATCCTATTCCTCTCGATCGGCTCTCTGTCGATCGGCCAAAGTAGTCTCCGGGGCCTCTATCACCTGTACCACACGTGGTCGCCTTCTAGGTTCCATAGCTGTAAGGTAAACAAGGAATGCCTAAGCCCAAGTAGTGCAGAATATCATTTTTAAAACTTCTTAAAATTTAATTTATTCTTAATCCCCAAGACATCCCAGAAACACAAGAACACAAGTCATTATGATGCATTTACCTTTCCTAGGGTCTCTACCCTGCAATCAGTGTGGCCTCACTTGGTCGTTCAGTAGGTCCAGAGTCCTTGAATCAGATAACGAGGGGGCCTAAAATCACGTGTCCTAGCCAGTCTTCCCTGGCCTAATTCCTACGCCAAGGTCACCCAATACTGTTGCCTTACCATCCCATGCAATCCTCACTGTTCCTAACTCCAGACTCCATCCTATCTCTCAACCATCACCTCTGATACCATTCTGTCATGAACCGCCTTCACCAAAAAGAGGGAAGGGTCAGCAGGTTTCCAGGCCCTTCCTTCTTTAAGTTGATGGAGAGATAATGACCCCCGAGACCTGCCTTCAATAGGTCACAGAGTAGCGACTAGCACCAAGGGTTTAGAAATTTTCTCACAAATTGAAGGCATTACCCCTTTTTGTTTTTATAAGACCGAGAGATGAGATGATGAAACTCAAGAACACCAAGGTAAAAGGAATGTAAAGCCAAAAAATAAACCATTCCCACATGCATGTTCCAAAAGTAAAGCCACAAGTACAAAAGGTGACTACAAGGTATGTACCAAAGAGGAAAAGAAAAACAACAACTGCAACTGCTCCAAAGGTCCGAGCTAGTAAGGTCCTCCATGTTCCCTGAAATCCTCCTGGAAACCTGAAAGCAGTTTTATATACGTAGGGTGAGCATAAAAGTACACTCGGTAGGGAAAACCAAAGACTCTCGTGCACAAGTGGGGGAAATGTACTAAAGTCCCGTGAGGAAAAGTGTAAACCAAACACCTAACAAGGAAAACAATCCACCCCAGGCCTCACCAAGGCACACTCCCCAAATAACGCAAGTCAATTTATATATGTATAAGAGCACATCGATGTTTGGGTACCCCACGCCACTTTCCCACTGGTTATTGATACATCCTACACATCGGACCAATCCCGCCATTCTCACCACAGTCCCACTGCCACGCCTGCCCGCACACACCTGGGACACAACCACACACATTCCCACTATTGAATCCCGCCCGCACACACCTAGGCCACAAATGCATGCAGTACCACTGCCGAATCCCGCCCGCGCACACACCTGGGCCAAAACTGTTACATGTAACAATGCCTGAAAACACATATGCTAGAACAACCACCATCGCGCCTGAAGACACCTTGGCTAAAGGATCCACTCCCACTCCCGAAGACACTTGGGCCTCATCCCAAAGACACTTGGGAAACCACCTACCACACAAACCTGACCAGCCACCAAACTACCCCGCCCGAAGGTTCTTGGGATAATAATGGACCTCAGGCCATCACAGCCTGCCCGATGATACTTGGGCTATTCGGGAAAGGGAGCAGAAAAGGAGCTAATAACCATCCACTAAGACTAGTGTTGGGAAAAACACCCTCCCCCATGAAATGGGGGTGTTCTGCACTAATTTATCAACTTGGGTGGTTCGAGAATAAGAAACACAAAGCTACAAGTATATATATTGGTATCAAGAACTCACCCAAGCTAGGTTTTTCTTCAGACAGCCTATAGATCACAACAGCACTCAAGTCTGAGTCACGACTCACGCTAACAACCCATTTGTCCCCTATCAAATTTCACATTCGGTAATAATGTTTATGTTTAAGCACTACTGGGCAACTAGTAGGCATAGGCATAAGTCCAGGAAAGTAAACAGTCAAACATCAACCAAAACGCCCACACCCGGTTCTCAACAACAATGTATTCCACCCCAATTCGTGATATAAACAAGTGTCCACCCGGTCTTAAAACTCACAACCACCGAATCCATACCAATAGGGGATCCCATCCCCAAATTCACACAACCACCAAGAGTACAAGACAGGGGATCCCATCCCCTCCCACATTTCCCGAAATCGGCCCAAAAAGAAAACAACCGACTACCACCACCAACACAAGTCAGGGCCATGCCGTTATTTTCAGATCTAAATGACTTAACACACTCCATGATTCAAATTCCATGTGTTCTAACCGGGAGTTATCACATAAGGGTCGATCCTGGTGCTTTCAATTTACTCAGCTGGATATACGTGATTAACCCATTCACATTTCACAGCAGGAGTTTACAACCACAAACAAGCCATTTAAAACATCAGCAGGGTTCATTAGTACACAAACAACGACCACCAATGGCCTTGATTTTGAGAAGGCATAAGCTATAACAACTCAACGAGATGGTCATAAAAGAAACATAATCAAAAAAAATTAAGACAGCTTCAATGATCACAGCCCCACTCCTTTCTTTATAGAATTCGTTCATTATCTTTAATTAGGTCTGGTTTATCCAATTCTAAGTAATCAAAAGCATGCCCACCCCGAATGATATACAAAACAGATAGGAAAAAGAGAAATTCCCTACATGTTGGATCAAATATCTATGCTGAGGCCAGGGGAGGAAGTTCACGGATAGTGGCTCGCCTGGACGAAAATCGCTTCGCCAATCAATGCTTAGGCCGGGCGTGGAACTCTACGGATAACGATGCGGTGCGCCCGATGCACCATAAGCGGTTTGTGAAAAGATCTAGTAAAGGAGGAAACATGGCTAACCCTTAGTTTATAAGAGCCACAGACGGTTGAGGAGAAAACGCGAAACCGCGTAAGGAGCGGGGGTCGTGGGTTGACCACGCGGCTCCACTCGTGGGTTGGGTGGTTTAAACCAACTCATTAATTGTTTAAGTATTTAATTAAAACTCTTATGTGCATTATGGATCTTTAAAACACACTTAAATGAGTCAGAATAGGGTTTAAACCCCTATTTGGGCAAATGAGCGCTACTGGAAACAACTTGACAAGGCCGGGTGACCACGATCGGTCGCGCCGATCAGTCTCACCGATCGGTCGCCCAGATCAGTCTCACCGATTGGTCGCACAGATCAGTCTCACCGATCGGTCGTGCGGATCGGTCTCACTGATCGGTCTCACCGATTGGTCGCGCCGATTGGTCTCACTGATCGGTCTCGCCGATCGGTCTCACCAATTGGTTGCGCGGATCGGTATCACCGATCGTTCTCCCCGACCAGTCTCACCGATCGGTCGTGTTGATCGGTCTCACCGATCGGTCTCACCGAAACGCCACTCCTTTAGGACCAAAATTTTGGCAAATCGAAGAACCAAGAGAGTCCGGGTCATCACAGTAATTGATAATAGTTTAGTACCAAAGAATGTAGAGGTATACATCCAATTGATGAGGTGGGGTCAAATGTCATGTGGGTCCCACACATGATATACACCTCTTTATGAATCATTTACCTCTAGTATCTCCTTTTTTAATGATGAATCTTTGGCCGGTGTGTAGCCTATCCTAAGTGTTATTCTATATAGAATGTTTGGTTTCCATTTGTAGTGAATTTTGAGATATGATGCTTGATTTTATATGTGTGATTTTCATTCGGGGCGATACCCGATGACTATAGTGTAGTTCCTTGATGCTTATAAAGACGTACAATCTCGTTGGCATGGACAGAGTAGTATCAACCATACCCTCTGGTGTATTACCCTTTAGTGGGGCTGGGTAGTGTCGTTCCACATTTTCTCTTACAAGATTACCCTCCAACATATTACACATCAATGGGGATGGACATGAGTGTTTATTGTTAACACTTGGGGGCTAACCTTATAGTTGAAATGGGTTTCAGAATTCATCGACTTCACATTCAGTCATACCCTCCATCATATTACCCATTAGCAGGGCTGGGTAGTGGTATTCAGGAATTTATAACCCAGGATTACCCACTAGCGTATTACCCTTTAGTGGGTCAAGGTGGTGGGTCCTCAATCTTGAGAAATGATCTCTAGGATATATGCATAAATGAAGAGACATGTATTGACATACATTTAGAATCATGGGAATGAGGTACACATTTCCCACTGAGATGTGTCCTTGTGACGCAAACTAAAACTAAGAGGGAGACACAGTGCTACCCAAAGTAGATGGTATCAAGGAGCAGTGATTGGGTCCCTTTGACTAACTGTTCCATCCACACATGTGGGATGATGGGGATTGGTGGTGGTTACTTCTGGGACATCTGGATAGTCTTTTCATGGGCCGATCAGTGAGCTGGATATCCCCTTACTCCCTCTACTTTTATCTTCTTTGATTGAAAATATATATTTATATGTAGTTTCAGTTCCAAAACCATGGGTTTTGGCTACTCTATTTCTAGGAGAGGATAATATGTGTGGGTGATGCCATGTGATTTCTATTTATAGCTTCTCATAGTTAGTACAACCTGCTCAATTTATATAGGTAGTGAACACTCGATGAGATGTTCATCTTCTCACTGTTTTAGATCCTAGGGTTTAGATGAGCTTACATCACTGTCATATTGGACTGAGCTACACTGCTTTTAATTTACCTTTGTATATATACTCTTACCCTCTTAAATAAATCGTTTGCTGTTACAATGAGAATTTAGGCCACACTATTGAGTATTTTTAGGCTCACCCCTGATTGGGCCTTTCCTACACATAGTTTTCCCATTAAGAACATATATCGGTTGATCATGGCATCAGAGGACTTTAGGGATAGGGTTACCTAGACCCTGTGAAGTGTTCATATCAAGATATCTAGGAGCATGGATTTGTTATCTATTTTACTTTTCCACTTGTTGCCGAGTTGTGGTACTTTTCTGGTTGTGTATGTATTTTCCCCCTTTCCCTTTCAGTTTACATATCTGTACTTTTACTTTTTGGAGTTCAATGAATATTTTTTATTTACATATAACAATGTCATATAATTTCCTTTTCCTCTACACCTTTTCATTGAGATAGTTGTGAATGTGTGTATAGGTACATTGGAAAATTCTTACACTAGATTTGTATTCCTCAGGTTATTTTTTCCATCCCATGGAATATGGAGTTGGGCTTGTGGTAGTTTTAGCACAATCCCTGACATATGTCAGTTTGTGGAAGATCGTGTAGAGTACAGAGGCTGAGGAAGGATCGGCCAGGACCAGTATTTCTGTAGGTCCTTTCTGATGATTCCTAGAGTTTTGGGATCAATTCTAACACCCACAATTAGGATTCAAGCTATTTGGATCATAGAAGGATGGTATTTGGAATTCAACTGGTCAATCGGACCGAAGTAGTTGTCGAGGAAGATGTATTCACAATGATGATTCTCATTTATATAAGAGAACGCTCCCTCAGGGATGTCATGAAGAAACTCTAGTCCATTGTACATATTGGTTACATGGATTTTAGAATATGTAAGAGGAGTATAGTTCAAGAACATCAAATGTATGAGGCACTATTCATGCAGCATCCACTTCAGTTTCTTCTATATTTGATAACTAGTTCATCTAACTCTTTGGTATATGAGACTATTCTGGGATGTATGGGCATCATGATCAAACACTTAAATAGAATTATGAAACTAGACCCAGTTAGGTAACATATATCAAGGATATAACCATTATAAGGACTACCCCTTGAGATAGGATGATCTATTTTCATATGGATTCTATTCATCCTTGAAATTAATTGATTTAATGTAATCATCGGGATGCACTGGTTGGTTCCCTATGGAGACCATATTGAATTCTATCACTGGAGGGTGATATTTACATCACCAATGGGTGTTAGGAATGTACATAAGGGAGAATGGGATGTTACTAGGACTAGATCTAGATCTGAGTAGCAGAGGCTAGGTTGTATGACAACTCAGATTGCTAGGATTTTACGTAATGTCCAGGTATTAAAACCCATAGTTTTTTCTATTCTTGCAAAGAGTTTCATGTATTGATTTACTAACAAATTATTTTTTTGATCCTCAGTGTTATAGGTAGTTTTGTCCTATGATATTGTGCTAGGAGGAATAGTAATGATCATTACTCTTAATAGGATGGAACCTAATGGGCATCTTATGATCAAGAATTTTTTAAATTATTGGGAGGCTAAAAGAGTTATCACCACTAAAAAATCACTTTGGGGATGACTGTTCCTTTTTGAAAATGATATGGATGGTACTTTCAAGCAATGTGATGATTTCCATTACTTGAATCAGCTCATAGTAAATAATCGGTATCCAATGGTGATAATATATGACCTATACGACCATATATAAGGATGGAAAGTGTTTTCATAAATCGATTCAAGGTTTTTCTTTCATTATATTTTTGAATAGAGATTGGAAATACCATAAAAATATTTTAGGATAATGTATGGTCAATAAGAATACATGGCTATAGCGTTCGGACTCAAAAAAACATATGTTGTTTTCATGGATCTGTGGAATCACATCATCCACCCATATCTAGATAAATTCATGGTAGTGTTTTTTTGTTGTATCTTAGAGTATTTACTCTTTATACATAACCATTGCAACAATATTGAGATCATTCAATATATAATATGAAAGAATCATCTCTTTGATTAGACCAGGAAATTCCCCTTTTGGATTTCTAATGTTCATTTACTAGGACACATTACGTCGAATTCAGGAGTTTCATTTGACCCCAAAAAAGTGAGAGATATAGTTACATTAAAGAAAAAATAATATCATTGATATTAAGAGATTCTATGGGAAAAAAATGTTTCAAATTATTCATATATGAATTCTGATATCTTGCAATGTTTCTTAGAGGCACAAAAATTATGGTTGTGAAATTGTTTTGTTAGAAGATTCTAATGTATCCATTTAGTAGTTGATGTATTGTTTGACTGCATCACAGATACTGATTTTTCAAAATTTATAATGAAGATATACATTAACTATAATGAATCAAGTATTGAGGAAGCAACAATATAGATATAGGACAAGAATTTAATGTCATATGAGTCTCGCTAGTTGAGGCCTTGTGAGTATAATTACTTGGCACATGACCTCGAGTTATCTTTTAATGTTCATGGTTAACTCTGTTGGATACAATATCTACATGGAGATCATTTTTTGGTGTTTACTGACCAAAAAATCCTCAAGTACAGCTTCATACAACATTGTCTAAAAAACACATTGCATATGTGGGATGGTTACCTACCATAGATTGATTTCGTGATTTCCTACACGTAAATAAGGGAAATTAATTAGTTAAAGTTCTGAGCCAAAAGACTCAAACACATTCAGTGAAAAATTCTTGTAGAGAATGGAATCTTGTAGCCTTATTATCAGATAATATTGTTAATACTCAATAGTACTATGGTTAGACTACCCTATCAGCCTTAGTAGTGACCTCAAATCTACTGTAATGGGTTACAATGCAAAAATTATATGGTCCCAAAGGCCCTTTCCAATTGGAAACCATTTAAAATTATGATATATCTTTATGTATGACCTTGGATGGGGATGAGAATATAGTATTCCCATGGTGTGTATGTTCCTATTAAATATCCTAGAGAAGATAATGTAGTGTTTTCATATCTCAACATGGGATGTACACCCCGGTCTCACTATGATGTATTGATATCTACATAGGAATTATTTGGGGCATACGTTGTTATATGAGGTTACGAAATTCATTATATGGTGTTCCACCTGTCAGAAAGTGAAGTCAGAACATCGGGATCCAGTAAGAATTTTACATTTTTTTTCCATTTATGAGTGGTAGTGGGATGATGTTTCGATGGTTTTCATGACTAGTATACCAAGATTACATTGGGTAAATGACACCGTATATGATTTCATTTATCATTTGATTAAGTTCCTACAATAATTACCAAGGATTCTTACCATCACGATAGATGATATATGAATGATGTACGCTAGGGATGTCATACGTCTTCATAATTATCCTCATATAATTATTTTTTATATAGATGATCTCAATATGTCATAGTTTTATATGAGGTTGTAAAAGGCCTTGGGTACATAGCTACTTCTCAACATGTCTTATCACCCTTATAATGATGGACAGATAAAGCATATGATTCATGTGCCAAAGGAAATGCTACATGCATTATTCCATGACATTAGGGGACCTATTTATAAATACATTCCCTATTTTACGTTATCTTATAATAAAATGTTTCCAAAAAAATCGAGACGGTTCTTTATGAAGCCTTATATAGATAGACATTCCACTCACCTCTGTGAGGGATAGAGGTAGGGGAGGTATCTATTCGTGGACTATATATCCTATTAGATACTATAGAGGATGTTGAACTGATCAGAAATCACATGATGACATCTCTATCTAGACAATAGTCATATGCCAATAGACATTGGTGACCTATTGTGTTCTAGTTTAGAGACCCTATTTTACTACGATTCCCACCTTGAATAGGGTATAGATGTATTAAATAGGGGTGTAATATTTAAATGAGGTTTATTGTATCCTTTGATATTGTGAAACAGATCAAACCAATGTCCTACCATTTTTAACTTCTTTAGTGATATCGGTCTTTTCACGATGCCATTCACATATCAGAACTTTGACAATACCCTATATACCATTCAAATTTTATTCATCTTGATGGTTTTAATTAGATGATGGAGCTTCATTCAATGAGTATTAAATGTGCATTTTTTATTAGAGTGTGATTACACTAGGAGGTAAGTCCATTCCTTTGATACAAGAGATGTGGTAGCACAACAAAGTATAGGATGATACTTGGGAATAGTAGGCTGATATAAATTCAAAGTGGCCAAATATCATGTATAAAGAAACAACTTTACCCACAAAAGGAAAACTAATCTAAATATTTATTTTAGGTTGGGAGATGTAATGCCACATATTTTCAGGATGGTATAATAATTTATTATTAATATAATTTCCTTTAAATGACACATGAAAAGATTAATAATCATGTCAAGGTGGTCTAATTTGTATTTGGGTTTTTTCTTGTTCACAGAGTCCTGAAATGGGAGGAAATGATTGGGTTTCATGATTAGGAAAAAACATTCTTCCCAACATTCATGATTTACCATAAACCACGTCGTTGAAGATGATAGAGCATTTATTCCGCATAGTTTTTATGAAACCATGTGACCCAAGAAACATTTTGGTGTGGTTCTATAAACTTTTAGGACATTTCAATTTCATATGGTATGTTCACATATAGAGAAACTATTGCTAACCATGTAGGGTACCCATTTGTAGTAATGAATGGGGCATGGTTGTTGCATGATTTAAAAAACCCTATGACTAAACCACATGCCATAATATTTTTTTATATGAAATGAATTTATCCCCCTCCTAAAAATGAAACATTTTTCTATTTTCCATCCATCCTTTATCGTATAAAAGATGTCTTCATCTCCCATAAAATCCCAAATATCTCAATCTAGGAATTTAGGTATCTTCTGCATCTTGTGTCTAATTTAATATCAATCAAAAGTTTTAGATTCCACTTAGAAATTTATATAATCATTTCCCATATTATTCAGGTATATCGTATTATCCATCATGATATTTAGGTTCAAGGACGTTCTAACTATTTTTAGGATGTTAGACCATTTCTTAGAAATCACCAAACCTACACTGAATTATAGGCCAATATAGATCAATGGGTCATCAATAGCCTTGAGGTAGGTTCTCACATTATTTCCACTATATTTTTGAAGCTTCAAATCTATACAATTGTCCAACACAACTTATTTTTACAAGTGTCCCCATTAAATTAAGTTATTCATATAAAATTGTTCATTGTACCATGATATATTTACTTTGATTCATGTTCAGTAATTTATAGGATGCTTAAAAAGATTATGGACCCCCCTCGAGTGTGTCAATTTGAATTTATAGTTATGTTTAGATGAGTATATGCTCAGATTACCACCTATGAATTCATCATAGATTTTAAATGGATTTTCACTTGTAATTTGAATGCATAAATGAACCACAATACTTTTAATTATATGGATCAACATAATAATTGAATTTTCCCCATTTCTTGTATTTTCCCAATTGTCAAGGAAACATCATAAGGGTTTATAGTACCATAAAAATAAAATTCCTTCATTTTAGAGAAGGGAATGGAATGTATTAAATATTAATGGTTGTATATGATATGTTACCATTCCTTAAGTGAATTATTTTGTTTTCAACTGAATGGAATATGCATAGTGTTTTTCCTTCTTATATTGAAATTATTGTATTAAATGTAATGGATGTTCAAGGTTAGAAAATCTAAAATAATTTTTATCCTTTATTAGATTGACATTAATAATTATAAATCCTTGTTTACCATGAGATTGATAAATGTATATCATTGGAGGTATTGACTCATTCGTAATATTATAAATTTTATTATTCCTTAACATAGGCTATGGTATGATGGAGAGGGTGCTATTTATCATGATTGTATCATTATCCCTAACATTGGATCTTGATCACGACATCTCACACTATTGACACTA
This sequence comes from Viscum album, assembly GCA_963277665.1. NCBI lineage: Eukaryota > Viridiplantae > Streptophyta > Magnoliopsida > Santalales > Viscaceae > Viscum > Viscum album. The sequence goes on from OY728133.1 coordinate 1,976,953,926, forward strand.
ATTTAATGTTTGTATTGATGGAACCCATCCTGGTATGAGTTTTGAAATGTTGGAACACTCACCATCTCAAGTGTTGAGCATGAATTCTCTTAGACTTTATGGGATGTCGGAATTGAACCTTTTGTCTTCATCTTATGGGCTAGTAAGACTGGCCATAGATGTCTATGTAACACCCCAATCAAACCACCATCAATTATTTTAGGAATATGGCCACTTAGGTCCACACATATTTGGTCCATATAGGTGGATGCAATATAGGCTCGTAAGACTGGTCATGGATGTCAATGTTATGCCCCAATCAAACCTGCAACTATTATTCCATGTATATGGCCAATTATTTCCACACATACATCGTCCTTATAGGTTTACAGAATATATATAACTATACTATATATATATATATATATATATATATTATTACACTAAATATATAGGGATTGATTATACTTCTATTATGGCCATTAGCTGAAGCTGGTTGAGCCATCATGTATCCTTTAGGAACTTGAGTGGACTAGTTAACAACAATATTAAACATTTCATTACCAATTAATTATTTCTTTATAGTGATTTGTTATGAGAATAGCTCATATTACATGTTGAGATCAATGGTGGTTGCCTACTAAGATTTATATCTCATACCCTACTTATGATTCCTTTGGTACATGATAATATTATATGACTGGATGTTCATATAATAAAATCATCCATGCTATAGGATGTTGACATGCCATAGTTATAAATGGATCATAGGTGAAGATGGGCAGTCTTACGATCGAGAAACTAGTGGAGAAGTGTTCTGCACATTTTTTGTAGTCTCTTATATAGTATGATTATATGTCTCTTCTCATATTCCCTTTTTCATATTACCATTCCATTCATACATCTACATGATACTACATAATTTATTTTTATTTGGTTATTCATTTTATTTATTTATACTTCCAATTCTTATTTATGAATATGGATGTTGCATTTTATTTCACTATTCTATGTTTATGGTTATACCAACTGTGGAACACTGGAATGAGGGTATAGTCTTCCCACCATACCAACATCACACTCTTACTATTAGTCTGTATCCTTTGGGGTATTGGGATGCATTTTGGATACCCTGTGACCCACTAACTCAGGGAAATGTTTATGTGGAACACATGTTGGTTTGATACAAAATAATTGGAGTATTATTTTAATATAGAATTATTAAATATCTTTGATTGTTTATTTTTTAAAAGATTAATTTCTAAATTAAATGACCTATAATATATTTAATGAAAATTAATTTACAAAATACCACTGAATTATATTTTAATATCTTTTTTATGTCCAAATTGTAAAAATGGTTATGTTTGAATAGAAATTTATATTTTGTAATTAATAAAATTATGTTAATGATATTAATTTATATATAATTTTTAGTTGTAAATAAAATTATGTTTAAGGCAGGTGAAACAGCAATAAAATATTTATTAAATAAATAGAATAAAATACAACAATTTAATAATAATAAAAATAAATATTATTTGAGTTTGTTACATTATTTCATGAAATTTTTAGACAAATAAATCATATCTTTAGTGTTTAATATAATTATATCATAAGTAATACTTTATATTAATGATGTTTAGGTAAAAATAATGAAATATAGCCAAAATTAAAATTACTGACATCTTATCAAAATAATATTTTATTAAATTATATAAAAATAATTAATATATTGAAAGGGGACATGGTCGAATTTCTATGTTCTAAAATGTCATTAACTCAACATTTATGATCCAATAAAAACCTTCTTTATAAAATTATAACCCTTTATGTGTGAACATTGTGTTACAATGGTTAATGTTAAAATATATTGACCATGTTTTTAAACATCAATATATGGTTTAAATCACTACATGACCCAAAAAAATTATATTTTTGGTCGATGTGTTTTAAAACTCACACAACCTTAGTTTTTAATCCCAATACACTAGGAAGCATTATGATGGAATTTATTTATAAGACATCATAATCAGATTTTTTTATTCCAAGAGAAGAACGGACATACAAGGGATCCAAAAGGGGTCATGAACAAACCACAATACGGCGGTCAAAAATAGTGAAGTCTGAGAGCATCCCCCCTAATAATGTTAATCCCAATTGGTTTCATAGTTTGTATAGGTATAGTGTATTTATAAATCTGGAAACACAAATAACCATTTGATAAGACATCTATATTGTCTCTCTCTTATTTTTTTCATAATTAAACCCCTTTTGAAATATATTATTTAAGTCCATTTTTCATGACGTGGGGAAAAGAAACAAAAGAAAGGGTGTTCTCTGATGCTCGGTAATGGTAAATAAGTGAGATATCAATTATATCATAATAATAAGACAAAATAACATATCATTTTAAAATGTTATCATGCATATGAAATATCTGGATAATGTGTCAGAGGATAATTCATAAAATTTAATAAGTAATTAATAAATATATTACCAAAATTCATAACATGAGATGTGAATTTTTTGGAATACACATAATAATATAAAATCATTTCATATTGGCCATGGTTCATTTCCAGGACCATCATAGATGACACATTCCATTACTAAACCGAGCTCACTCCTCATTCTAGACCTGTATTACTGAACCAATATCATTTACCACTCCATCCCTATTTATCTCATCAGATATAAATAATCACATATTGAATTAGAGGGAGATATAGGTCTCAAAAATCTTATAATGAAATCTTTCTAACATATTCCACATAAATTTAAATCATTCATGATAGCATAATCCATGTAATAAAATTGGTTTCATAAACATCATTCCATCTTAAGATAATATACTTATAAAAAAGGATTTTCATAAATATAGTTACCTCATAAACAAATATAATTATTTAAATAATAAGGATAATATAATTGAATCACAAACCTATTAAATAAATCTTTTTTATATGGAAAAGTATTCTGATTGAACAATTGAAATATATTATTGAATGAAATATCCCTTGTTCATCATAAATGCTTTATTTTCTCAAAATCCATCAAAATTTGAATGGAATAGAATTTATTAGAAAATAAACATGAATTATTGTAAAGGAATCATTATGGAGATATGGTTTTTATGAAAACATAAATGTCTGTTCATGTTGTATTAGGTAAAATAAAACATTCTTCTCGTACTTCTTTTGGAATGTTAAAAAGTACCTTGTAACGAAAAATACTTAATATTCCATTCGTATCATTTAAAAAAATATCACAAAGGGGTAATATTTACTTTATATAATTTTTTATGAACAGAAAAAAAATCCTTTTAAAACATGTTTAGCAATCATGGGAATGAAATAGAAATATATAAACCAAATTACATATGTATAAATAATTTGGATAATTAATAGATTGTGATATTATCCCTTACATTATGTAAAATATAATTTCTATGTATCCAATACTCATATATAATTGTTTAATTATTTCAATTTTATTATTATAGAAACATATTCATTTTTATGATATCATATATGATCATATTATTATTTTTTTAAATAAAACATTATTATTACTCGTTATTCAGGTATAAATGACTTCATTTTCATATGTCTGGTTTGTCGAATAGGTTCTGATTCATATCCATAGATTATAGTTATATAATAACATGATTGATATTATTGTTTTATATATTATATTTATTCATTCTAAACATTTATTCTGAACTCGATATCCTTTAAAGTGAATTACATCCTTAAGATGGTCAGTCGTATGTACACACAAGCAATGATATCATTCTTTAAATTATTAAATTTTACTGATGTGGTTAGTATATATATTTTTCCTGAATAAATATCTTGTAAAAATAATAATATATATTTATTAATGGAATAATTATATTGATCCATGTAAAATGGTGGTGAAATACATATTACACCACAACATGGAGATGGAAAACTTTATATACACACGTGTGGTGATTTCCTTGTTTTTGTAGGTTAGATATAGGAGGAATAAGGTTGTTGCATGACAATATAGAATCATTGTATAAAGGTGAAACATTAGTTACTACTTAATATTGTAACAAAAATGTTATAGAATGTGGAATAATAACTGATCGTCAGAGATTTGGTAATGTATATTACATCTTCTTCAGTGAACTCCCTCTAGATCTCCTTTAAATTTAACTAAAGTTATTCTTTTGACAAGTCCAGAACCTCTAGAATGTGACTAAGGAAGTAGAAAAGGGAAATTATTAGGGGATATATGAGCATCAAGGTTCAAAGATTATGAATATGTAGGGGAGTAGGTTCCCTTTATGGTTAAGTTTGGGTGTACCTTTTGAAATTCTGTAAATATCAATTTATAACAAATTCCAAACACAACCAAACACATCCAAAATGTCCTAGATTTGTATATAACATGATAAAAGGATGTAATTTCATAAACCAATTACTTTATAAATGTTTTTATATCCATTGAATCCTTATCAATTTCATTTAACACTTAGTTAAATTATTTATTTTTAATTAAGGTAAAAATATTGAAATATTAAATTGGTGAAATATTTAATTATTTGGTATAAATTCGACAATAAATGAATAATTAAATACAATTTAAAATATAAAATAACTATTATTTATATTTAATAAGTCTATAATATTATTGGATATTTTAAAAATAAATTATTTTGATAGACAATAAATAATCAAAATTTTGAGAATATGCAATTAATTGATTATTAGAAATATAAATTTAACTAGTTAACTTGGAACAATATGTTCTATTATAATAAAATGAGGCCAATGTATTATATAAATTACATTTTATAAATTATTTATCCTATATTATATTTATTATTATATTTTTAATAACTTTTATTTGTTACCTCAATTAATAAAATTATTAAAACATCTATTTTTTGTAATTATTTGACATACTTTTTTCTAAATAAAAATTAAAAATAAAAGAGTTAAATAAATATAATTCATATATCTTTGTGATATATATTTATAGTTGAATATAACTCCAAGAAAAGCCAATATAAAAATGTTTTATTGATTAAAACATATATGTGAGAACATTAACATCAGATTAAATAAAACATTATTAGTATCATAATCATTTCCATATGGATCAAAATGGTCAATAAATCAACACTTGGATGATTAGGGTAGAGATATACTCAACGAATAATATTTGGTTGTGTTTATTTGTTTTTTAATTGCTATTATAATTTGAATAAAAACTAGTTTATTTATTTTACTTCTATTAAATAATTTATGTAACATCAATTTATAAGAAATTAAGGGAAATATTTATTTTTTAAAAACTAAAAATAAATTACCATGATAAATAAAAATACCTTATCATTAAAAATATTATTTATAATTGAAACTATCTTATATAAAACCATGTATGAAAAAATATATAGTTTTTAATATTTTATTCCGACATATTTAAATTTTCATTGAATAAAATTAATTAAATGTCATAATCTAATAAAAGTGGCTTCTAAAGGATACCATTTTAACCCGAGGAAGATTTATGTTGAAAACCACTCATCCAATAATTTTAGGACAAGTGTTATGGTTATTTAATAAAATTTGTTTTACCCTTAATTACATGATTAACACTTTAAACAAAATCACCTAAGTTACAATACATAATGTCGAGAAATTAAATATATTAATTATATAATTTGGAACTAAGATTACCAATAATTAATAATCTTTAAAAAAATCAAAACAACAATGTTTTAAAAATTATATGATAAATAATATTTCTATTAAAATGAGAAATTTTTCTTTAAAAGTTAAAACATATCAAAAGAATTAATTGCTACTAAATCTATACTCATTTTAAAAAAACATATAATGACCTGATTTATATCAACTAATAAAGATATATTTTTTTCATACATTGAATTAATTCAATAATATAATTTAACCATATAAGCCATTTCGATGAAAATTTTTGTTTTTAGTTGTAATTTATTATATTTTTACTATTTATCTAATCATCAAAAGTATCAGATAAATATCAAAAATTAATCCAAAGAAAAGTTTTATATTCTATTTCCATAAGAGATTTTTATGCTGTCATAAAAAAATAATGTGTCAAAAATAAAATTTAAAAACAGTTCACTATTAAAAGGTAATAACATTACTCTTTCAACAAATATTGATTTTTATACATAAAATAGTCTTTACTCATACCCAATGACTAAAATATCTATTGGATGATTATCAATTTTTTAACCATTTAACATATATATTTCATTAATTTTTTAAAATAATTGTAATTCATATTGTTTATTAGCACAACAAATTATCTCCATTCCATTTAGTTGATTTTTAATTTTTAATTTAATTATTGGTAGTCAATGGATTCACCATACATTTTCATATGTTAGATATATTAATTATTTATAACTTAATATATTGGTTATAATGGTCATTTTATACCAATGGTGTATCGTGATACATCGAAGCTCACATATGTGTGAAATTCAAGCTATTGATGTATTAAAATTATTTGAAGAAAATATTTAATAAAAACAACCGGTTGTTATATTATTCCCCCCATAAAGTAAATTTTTCATTAAAAATTCATCCCATGGTTACAAATAAATGGGGATAACTATGGATTATCACGTCTTCATGTTCCCATGTAGAATCCTCAAATTTGTGGTTCTTTCAAAATACAATAACCAATAGACTAGTCTTTTTTCGCAGAACTTTTTCGCAACGAACCAGAGTCTATATAGATTTTTCTTCATAAGAAATGTCCTAATCCAATGATATGACTTCTGAGTTTAGTTCATGTGGAGGATTAGATATTTACTTTCATATGAAAGATATTTAGAACACATCATGAACATGGGATTGATTGGGTGGAAGGGCCAATCGGTAGATACCTTCCCCACACGATCGTGAACTTCAAAATGAACGATATACTTGGGGATCATATTTACTTTATTCAAAATTATCATTACACTCATCTAGGTAGATATTCATTGAAACACAATGTCCCACAGTTCAATATCTATTTGTATCATCCTTTAATAACTCTATCTCTAGTCATTAACATGATGAAAAACTATGCATCAGGAGACTTATTCAGAAACCACTCATTTCATTTCATCCCAGCAGAAATAGTCTTTTAGGTCAATTTACTACTTTGTGCATCCATGATAAGGAGATAATTAAGAACTATAAGCCTCATTCAAAAGACCCTTCTTTAATTATGGTATGGGAGGAATAAAAAAATAGTTCCTAAACCATATTATTCTATCCAAATTAATGTTGAATTTTGTAACACATCACACCTTCTATTGTATATCCTCTTCTTTCTTATGTTCCTCATTAATCATAAATTGTATAGATGATTGAACAATAATTTTACTGAAAAAAATATTTCTCCCCTTTCTCTAGAATTTGAAGATCCTTACTTCACATTTCCATAAATATTGGATCTTTTTATATCCTCATCAAGGATTGGCTAGCGTGTTCTTTTCGACACAAATCATTTTTCACCAAGCTCTAATTACTAGGGTGGTAATATATTGGGAATTTAAATCTTTAATCAAATACAATGACGTTCTTTGGAACATATTTAGTTTATTTTGTGTGAAAATATAATTTAAAAAACTTATGATTTGTATAACTATCACACTATTCAACATAAAGATAATTATTCTATATAATTAATGAAAAGATTAAGATAGTTAACTCAAAATAATTATTTGGGTAATTTTTATCATTTATTTTGAAAATTTGTGTGGCATAAGATATCACTGTATCATTTTTCAGGATATCACAACCTAGACTCTTCTTGGAAGCATCAATCTAGATCACGGTCTATTTTCCATTACATGGTAGTGTGAGAACAGGTGCACTGACTAACCATCTTTTTAGATCTTTAAAATTATTTTCACATTCCTCTATAAATATAAACAAAACTCCTTTAGGAAAAAAACTATGAGTGGATTAGGAAGTCCGGAATAATATTTCACAAAATGTATATAGTATCCATAAAATCCAATAAATTTTTTTATCTGAGTTACTATTGTCATTCTAGGACACCTTTTAATAACATTTGTTTTTGTTGGATCCATAGATATCCATTATCTTGATATTATGTGACCCAAAAATGAACCTTTATGTATCCAAATTGAACACCTGGAAAATTTTTCATAATACATCTCATTTCCTTGGCTCTTCGGTACGATTCTCAAATTATCGTTATGTTTATCCTTTCTTTTCAAATAAAGTAGAATATTGAATATATAGAGTACCAAAAATTGATCATGATTTTCTTTGAACACATTATTTGCAACACCCGAGATTTTTATGAGTAATATTTTGTTTTTATATATCATAAAAGGAATCTTTCACTACACACTTGCTTGGCTTACTTTACACGCAATCACGACCTTCCTCGATAGCTTGCGTCGTACGCAATACCGAGTTTCACTAAACAACGATATGCTATTAAAAAATTATTAAAACTAGCCGTTATGAATAGTAATAACCACTTTTTGAAATTTTATAAATTTTATTTTTCAAAATGGACTTCATTTTTGGATTCGGAATACCGAAATTAGCCTAGGATGAAATTTTGGTATTTTTCTAAAAACTTTCAATTTTTGATGAATAGTGAAACCACTAAGTTGTAGGTTAAAAACTGAATTTTTGCATAAAACATAATTTTACCGCTTAAGTGAATGGAATTTCGAAAATCCGACAGACACGGTTGATATTAGTAAGTAAAATGTGGTTCAATGAGATAAAAATAATTTTTTTGGTGAATAGTATCTTTTTACTTTTTTTACCGTGGTTAATAGTAAATAGGGTAACTAAGGGTAAAAATGATATTACTATTACCCTAACACATGTCCTAATTCTATTGGATAAGTTTAATTCGACCCAAAACAAACTTAGGAATAAAATATGACCATTTAGGCCCACTTGTGTCAGATTAGGACATTTATTATTAATTTATTTAAAGAAGGGTTAAAATAGTTAAAATCAACGTTTAATAAGTAAATCATTTTTAATATGGGGTTATACATAAGCTAAATTTGACTATAAATATTCATTAGAAAGCTAAAACGATTTCCTATATAATGGTATTTTATTTGTAATTTTTAGACATTAAATAATTTAATTTATTTATGACAAAATGATGATGCAGAAATTATCTTATTAATGAAATATTGATATAATTGATGTTATAAACACCAAAATAAATGTAATTTGAGAATTTTTTCGAATTACACTAATTTTATTGGTTACTATGATATATTATTGTTGATTTAATCAACTTGGTTCGAACATATAATTCTGTTATGTCTTTCACAAAAATCATATATCAAATAGTGTCAAAATTGACAGAAAATAGTTTTTAAATAAAATATTATATTAATAGTTGTTATTTTATTCCTAAAAATCTAAGGTTCGGCCAAATGACTTAGATAAGGATATATATATTAATAATAAACAATTTGGGGTTCGTTTGGCATGTTATAGTATGTGTATTAACCATATAGTGAAAGAAAACAAAAAGACACGGTAAACGTTAAATTATTTAACTTAGAGTTAAATCTAATTTATAAGGTTAAAATAATACCCTAAACTTGTCTAAATCCTACTGGTTGATATTAATTCGACCCATCCCCACTTTATCTTCGAAATAAGACCCTTTGGAACCATTATAAACCGATTTTGACTTTAATATAAAATAATATTTTGAGATATTCCTAAGGTGCCCCTCTCCTCCCTTATAAAAGGGCACCTCCTCCCCCTCCTCCTCACACCAATTTGAGCACTCAAGCTCGGCCATACCCTGCCATTTTCTCCTCTCCACTTCCCTAGAATAATCTTAGAGGTCCTGGTCTTCTTCAAAGACCAATCTTAGTTCCCTAAGTAAAGGATTCAAAGAGGCGTTCCAAAGAAGAGGTAATATCCATTACCGATCTTTTCAATTTCTTTCTTCTTCAAATTCTTCTTATTTAGTTGTTTCATGATAAAGTAATAACATAAGTATTACTTACATACTGATATGTTATTATAAATATGAAACAAACTTAATTCACCTTCTATCCATCCTACGGAAAAATGAAATCACCGCGCGTGCGTACGTACGGAATACAGTCTCCACGCCGTGATGTAATCTATTTTCCACCATCACCTTACAAGGATGGGTATAATGGTGTAATGAGAAACTATTTATTATTATTATAAAGTAATATTGATACTGAAATAATATATATATACTCCAATACAGTTCCACGATCATAGGAACGATATCATCACTCGTGCGTACGTACGGAATACCGTCTCCACGATGTGATGCGACTCGTTCTACATGATCATCATTACATAGTAATTATATAAATGAATTGAATGAATAAATATGATATATGTTACACTAATACCATTCTGGATATAAGGTATCTATAACCTTAAAATAAGAATAAGAATTTATTTGGCAAAACACGCATAAGAACAAAAGGCAATAAGGACCCGAGTAACAAGTAACAATGAAATATTACTAACAAGAAGCTAAGAATATGACCATATATGATATCATATAAATATGTATGATTCTGGAATAAGTCAATAACATTATTTAAACCATTATACAGGAGCTTCGGACACGTACAAAGCAAATCGGACCTAAGGTAAGGGAAATATTACAATCTCATTTTTATCCGAGATTGTTTATTCGTAAGTATTTACTGGGGTGTATTTTATCATCCACATCCATGTTCCCTCAATATGTAATATTGTTTCAATACAATTACAATAGTTTAAAGCCAATTTTACCCTTCGGTGAGTTTTTAGTAAAGAATATGAAAGGAATCTTTTGTCGTTTTTTCATACGAGGTACTTTTTGACTTTTCCGACAAAGGTACGAAGAATGTTTTTTTAACTTATACGGCATGAATGGATTTTTAAAACATTATTTCCAAGAATCTTCCTTTATAAGTTTTCAATTTTATTTTTAATCAACTTCTTTTAGTTTATAATTGTATGACATGTTAAGAAAAGAAAAGTGTTTTTGATGTAGAAAGGATATTTTCCTCAAGAATGGAGTTCAAATGTTTTATCAAAATTATTTTCCATCTAAGATAATATAGGGTTATGTTTTTATCCCTATTATTACATTGATTTGATTATGTTGTGAGGGAATTATTTTTATGAATTCGTTTACCTTATATGATTTTTTTTATGATGTCATGATGTTTCAAGAATACCATTTTTGGTACATGTGTTATGCGATGATTTATGATTATGTGGAACACATAATAAAGGATTCATTGTAAGATGGGTGGGACCTATATCTCCCTCCAATGCATTGGGTAAAGATTTTATATCTCATGAGATAAACATGGCTAGAATGGTAGGTTATACCGGTTCAGTGAAACAGGACTGGAACGAGGGTGACTCGGTTCAGAAAGGGACTCTGTCCACTAAGATACTCTTGGCAATGAGTCATGACTAACAAGAAATGATTTTCCATGATTATGTGTGCATTCCACAAATTTTCAAGTTTCATGATATGATTATGGGGATCTCATTTTCACTTCTATGATTTATTCCATGTTAAGATATTATGATCTCTTATGCAGGTTATGATTTTCAAAAAGATATGATATGATTTTTATTTCCTTTATTTTCCCTTGCTGTGCATTTGAGCTCACCCTTGTATGTTTTCTTTTCCCCAGGTCAGGAAGATGGATATTAAGTAGAATATGCTAAAATGGACCCTAGATATGATGAAATAAATGGGATACACTGTAGAAGATTAATGAACCAGTTGTTTATGTTTCCCAGTTTCTAAAGACACTATACCTATACGGTCCTTTGTGGTTTTGTCATATGTTGTAATAAGTGTGCTTCAATTTTTAAGTATTAACAATGTATGTAAAGTATGGGTCATTATATTATTCATTCGATCTATGAAGATAGAGGGGTCATTAGTATGACAAAAAACGCCTCACTCTAAATTAGTAGTGTTCATACCTTGTTTAGAATGATTCCATTTGATTATCCTCATTGTTGAATATTAATTGAAGATATCTCTAATGAAGATCCATCTCAGAATTGTATTGAGATCCATGTAGTTGGGTGAGTATGTCATTAATTCATGGAAGAAGATATTTCTTATTGATGGTGATATTGTTATGTTATCAATAATTAATGTAGAATCTCATTGATCCTTCATTCTTCTTAAAAAAATAGTACACCTGCTCCCCAAGGCCACACACTAAGGAGTATGAGTCCCTTGTAAATAATCTCTTGCTGTTTCTTATTCAATTCCTGTAATGAAATTGGGTCCATTATATAATTTGTTATGGAAATCATAATATCGCCTGGTATATGTTCTATTGAATCCTCAACATCACAATTTGGTTGAAGCCCTAAAAATGTTTCAAAAAATACATCATCAAACCCCAATAAAATGGGTTTATTTGTTATTTTATGTTTCTCCCTAAATGGTTGAGATATATAACCTTCATTCATAAGAACAAAGACCCATTATGTGGATGAAATTTCCACTAGAAGGACATATTCGTACTTTTTTTGATAGATGATCATAGATTGATCTAGAATATAAAATATGACATCTATTCCTTTGTAATTGAAAAGAGATCTATATATAGAAAGACAATATATTCAATGAATACATCAAGTTTCATGAGATGAAGGATCCTAATATTTTTATGAAGCAAATTCCCACAAAAATCAACTAGCGTATAATTATAAAATTTATTGTGATCCTTGTACCATTAATAGTTTTCACAACTAACTCAACATATAATTGATGATGTTTTATGATGATACCCTTATAATATTAATTATAAACAATAAAGTTGGTGGATCATAAATCAATGAAAACATTTCTACTTTAGAGTGGATTGTAGGAGTACCTTCCACTACTATATTGAAATATTCCATATTACCGGTTGTGAGCTGATGTGACTTGCCTTTGTCTTTGACAGGAATAGTTTTCTAACACTAATAATCATTGATAACACTTGGATTAGTTCATTACTTATCATTATTAAATATTTCATTTAACTTATATCATTGAATTTTAGGTGCTGATTTCTATGTAGACTTTTATATATTCACATATTAGCAATATTATTCCCCTAAATTAGGCATTCAACTTCCTGATGACCTTATATCCCCCATTTAAAAAAAATTATAGTCCACCTAAGTCAATTTAATCCATGTTTATTTTCAAACATTATGAATAACTGAAAACTCAACTTCTTATCTATGTGGTATTTAAATTTTTTCTTGAATTCCATTTTCACATCTTATCAATTTTATAGGACTGACATGTTACTCTAATCTCCATCTCAACCTTGAAATGCTATCCGAGTATTTTATCCTGGATATTGAAGCCTATTAATTCTAATTCCCATTAGAGACATAGTTTTAACAAATTAATGAATCGCTAAATTTTACTATCAGGTTGGATAATAATTCAAAAATCAAACCATGCATTTCATACAAAAATTTCATTATAGGTACCAATATATTCATCAACCTTTTTCTTATGCTCATGGACCTCCTTCTCCATATTTGTTTTGAAGAAATGAGGAATCTATTAATTTAAAAATATGTTCTTGATCTCATCCCAATGAGTGGATTCAATTTCATATATTAACCTTGTATTTTAGATAATATTTCTCCATTAATCATATTTACCTTCCATATGACAGACTGCCAGGATTAATTTATGATGTTTTATATATTTTAAAACCGTAAATATATTTTTGGAGGTACAAATCATTTATTCTTCCATTAATGGATCAGAATAACCACTAAAATATTGTGGGTTCTACCTCTTGAAGGGATCAGAAAAATTTTGTTCCCCCTATAGTTGTTTGGATGTTCTAGATGATTCGTTTCTTTATAATGTCAAGTGATCATATCAATAATGTTTTTCATTCTGGCTCCCCCAATATTTGGTTTCTCACTAGAAAAATAATTTCATTTCCCATCGAATTGTACATTAAAAAGTTATTTTAGGTTAAAAACATTAACTAAAACCAGGAATCATAGTATGATCAACATTTATGATAATGGTAAAACCACATAATAAAGAATAAAATTTCAGTTTGTGAAAAATTATATTTCATCATATTTTATTCATAATCAATTATAATGCCCTCGGATTTTAACCTATACGTCATCATATCCTTCATATTATTTCAATGTGTTTCTCATCCTAGATTCCAATGGTTATCTATATCATTCCTATAATACTATCTATAAAAAAATAATTTATATACATAGATATTAGATAAGAATTAAAAAATATTCATTAATTATATAAAAAATCCAAAACAAAATTTTATTAGTATGGTGTAATTAAAATATGGGAAATATAAACCACATGTTTGTAAGACATCGACATTGTCTCCATTGTTTTCTTTCAAAAATAGAATGATTTTTACATATCATACATAATAACCTTTTTCATGAATTGGGGAAAATAAAAATAAAAAAGAGTCATCTAAGATAATTAGTACACATTAACAAGGGATATATCAATTATAACCAAATCATAAGACATAAAAATATAACATTTGAAAATATTATCATACATATGAATGTTCATGATATAATTTCAAGGCATAATTAAAAAAATTCATAAATAATCAATAAAAATATTCCAAAAAGTCCTAACAATAGAAATTAAATTTCGGGAATACAGGTAAATATAGAAATTCATATCATATTGGTCATGGATTGTTTCCCTGACCATCATAAAAGACAAATTCCATTACTAAACGGCGCTCTCTCATCATTTTAGGAATATATTACTAAATCACGATCATTTCCCATTCTAGTAATGTCTATCTTGTTAGATTTGAATAATTAACCAATTAATTGGATGGAGATATATGTCCTACACAAATGATAATGAAATCATTCTTATGTGTTCCATAAAAACATAAGTCATCTATAATAGCATAACCCATGGAATAAAATGGGTTTCTTAAACATCATTCTTCCATAAGATAATCGATTTAAAAAAATGGATTTCATAAACATAATTACATCATAAATTAAATTAAATAATAATATCTATAGGCATATTATACTTAAACCATAATCCTATAAAATAATTTTATCATAGATGGAAATTATTGCTTACTGAACAATTGAAAGTAATTCTTGAGGAAAACGTATTTATTCTTCATAAATGATTTCTTTTCTCAAAATGATGGGATATTTTAACGGATAAATATTTGTTGAAAAATATTTTTAATATATTTTAAAGGAATATTCATAAAAATAATGCATCATGAAAATATAAAATTTCATTCTCTATAAGTTAAAACAAAACAGTATTCTCTTACTTTTGTCGGAAAGTATTAAATCACCTCATAATGAAAAAAAACATTCATTTCATACCTTCTAATAAAACTTATCAATAGATAAAATTGACCTTAAAAATTGAATAATAATAGAAATAATATTTTTAATACGTATTTAGGAAACATGGATATGGTTAATAAATATAACCCAATAAATACTAAGGTAGAAATAATCTTAAATAATAAATTTATTCCAAAATTATTCCTTAACATAGTTTTGATATCGAATGTATGTATTTGAATCTCATGTATAATTACATAAATAATTTCATTGACTTATTCTAGACTTATAGTCATTTGTATGATATCATATATGATCATATTATAGTCCTTTTGTAAATAAACCTTCAATATTACTCCTATTAGGGTATAAACATCATTATTTTATAATGCATGTTTTATCAAATAAGTTCTTATTATTCTTCATATTTTAGAGTTAAAGGATTTCCCAAATTAATTTATATAATATTTATTATATTTATTTATTCTAAAATGAATATCATGTAGAATGAATCCCATCACGTCGTAGAGACATTAGGTCATAAGTACGCACAAGAGATGATATCATTTATTTAAATATTAAATGGTATGGAAGTGGATGGTATATATATTGTTCCCCAATAAATATCATGTAATAATAATCATATATAGTTTCTATTTTCATCTCTATATCCATAAAAATAATTTGTTGGTTAAAATAATATTACACAATGGAGTGGAGGTGATAAATTGTACGAATGCATGTGTGGTGATATCATTTTAAATAGGATAGATAGAGGGTGGAATAATGTTGTTCCATAACAATAATATCATATCAGTATATATTTTATACTAGATTTATTATTTAATTGTTGGTAGAATATGGATTGGTATATATAATAAGAAATGATCTTGAGAGAGTCTGTAAAGAAGATTACTTCTTTATCAGATAGATCCCTATAGAACTCCTCGTAATAGAACTAAAGCTGTTATTTTCAGAATACTAGCACCTATAGAAAATGAATTGGTATGATTTGAAGTGAAATGGGTAGGTTATGTATGATATTTAATTCCTAATGAGTTATGAAGAAATCATATAGGATGTTCCAATTTATAGTTGAGGTTGGGGCACCATAGAAAATTCAAGAACTATTTATTTATAATAAATTAAAACCACATCCAAAAACCTAAAAAATATCATATCTTCATAGATGTGAGGAGATAATATTATAATACATCAACCATTAATTTTTATATATGTTGTTTTGGCTAGTTAACCTTATCATTTTCATTTAACACTTAGTTATTCTAATTAATTGTAACTATGGTAACAAAGTGTTCAATATTAATAGCGAATAATATTTAATTTATTGATGTCAATTAGACTATAAACGAATAATTTTGAACATTTTAAAGCATTTTATTATTATAAAATACTTTTTTAAAATTGGTTTATGCTTTTTAAATAATTCAATAATAAAATATTTTGATAAACAATCAATAGACTCTATAATTAGTTGATTATTAAATATAAAAATATAAAAATTCAACATTGAAGTAAATAGTTTATTATATTCATAAGAAATCAACGTCATCTAGATATATAATTAAATAAATTAATTATCACATATTATATTTATTTTAATATTTTTAAAAAAAATTATTTATTTTCTCCTTTAATATAATAAAGAAAAAATCGGTTTTCTATAATTATTTAAAATACTTATTTTATAATAAAAATAAAAAAATATTTAAATGAAGATAGTTATTATATATTTTATATGAATATTTATAGATGAATATATAATCTGGAAAATAATATATTATAATAGTTTTATTTGTTAAAACATGAATGTGATAATTTGACCTTACTTTAAATAAAAAGCTCTTTGTGTCTCAATAATTTTCATATGGCTCAAAATGATCAATAACTAGACCCTTGGTTTGATTATGTTTGATATATGTAAATTGATAAGATTTTTTCAAGTATTTGTGTCTTTTAAAGGCTATTATCATTTTAATAAAAAAATATTTTAGTGATTTTCATCAATTAAATTATTTCTACATCATCAATGTATAAGAAAAAAATGTAATTATTTATTTTATATAAATTAAAAATTAATTACAAATATAAATAAAAAAATTTCACATATCAAATTAATATTTATAATCAAATTTATCTTATGTATAAAATTTATAAAAATGATATTGTTATTAAAATCTGAGTGTAACATATTTAACATTTCATTAAATAAAATAAATTAAATGTCCAAATCTCAGTCAGGTGGATTAAAAAAAAGAATATGTCGACCCAAGGATGATTATTGTAAAAAAAACATACAATGTTATTAGGACAACTGTTAGTGTAATTTTATAATATTATTTTTACCCTTTGTTACGACAATTACCCTTTTTTGAAATATTACCAAAATTACTATTCATAATTTCCAAAAACAATATAAATATATTAAGATAATTTGGACCTAATAATTCCAAATCTGGAAAAAATTAAAAATTCAAAACACATAAGTTGTAGTAATTAAATTAAAATCAATCTCATTGTTGAAATGTGGAAATAATGTTTTTTTAATTGTTAAGATAATTTAAAACATTGAATTATTTTTAGATTCTCATTCTTCGTAAAATTATGTCCAATGACATACATTATAATAGAGGATTAAAATATATTATATTTATATATTTAATGACTAAATAATTTAATTTTACTATATAAATCATTTTGATGAATTTTTTTAATAAAATATATTATAATTTTACCATTCCTCAGCAACATGAATGTTATCATAAAAATTTCAAAAATTTATCCGAAGTAAAATTGTATATTCCAATTCAAAATAATTGGTTTATGTTGTCACTTAAAATTATTAATCTTTCAAAATTTTAATTTAAAATGGTTCTCTATTAATAGGTGTTAAAATTACTCTTTTGAAAAATATTTGTTTTATACATAACATAGGATTTATTCACAACAAATGACTAAAATATCTATTATATGAATATTAATAATTCTATACTAAATTAATATCATATATATTTAATTAATTTAATATACTAGATTTATGTAACATAATTTATGAATACACAAAAAACATATATTTCATTTACATTATTTAGTTTGTAATTTTTTTTTTAAATTATTGGTAGCCAAAAAATTCACCCTACATTTTCAGAAGGTAGTTAAATTTTTTCATACTAATTTAACGATTAGTTTAAAAAGTCCATTTTAAAAGATGGGTGTCTCACTATTCATTTAAAATCATGATTGTGTGTACTGCATTATATTGAAGAATTTAAATTATTTAAATAAAAACATTAATAACATATTTCTGCTAGATTATTTATTATATTTTAATATTTTAAAAAATCATAATTAATTGCATTACATTTATTATAAAAGGGAACCCCATAATTACTCGTCATAACCCCATAATATGCCTTATATATTGAACATAACAAAAATAAGTCATTCTACACTCCACTAGACTTATTATAGGGGAGTTTTTCATTGAAATGACCAAACCTAGTTTCTTTAAGAGAATATATAAAAAATTGTTTTAAAAAATAAGAAATCCTCTTAACGAATCACTTCCTTTTTAATTATTTTTTTACTTATAAAAAATCTAATATATTATTAATAAAATAACATATTCACTATGGAAAATACATTTTAATGTTATTATGATTATGAATCCACCTTTATTAATAATCTTTCCATAAAATAGGATGTGAATTTGTCACTCCTCTTAACATACGATTTACAATCTCTACATAGAGATACAATACAGTCACAGTCTCCATATTTCATGGATGGTTATTATGATGGGTTAAATGTTTATATATGATATTTATGAAATAATTATTCTTTTCTAATGGAAACATCATATCTACCTTTTATCTTTCCAAACTAATTAAAAATTATAAGGTCGATCATGAATACGTGTGGATTACCACTTCGATGAAGTGATGTGATTCATTTTTCATCTATATGTTATATGGATTACTTGAAGGACACATTTAGAGAATACATATAATATATATGATATAATAATGATTTTTTAATGGTTAATTATTATTTACCTTTCTATGGATGTTTCCATTAAAAAATTAAAACATGATTCATGTGAATGTATGACCTAACATCTCTATGTAATGAGTAATTCACACACACACACACAAATTTATTATTTATGAATCTAAAAATAATTATAATGAGTATATGATAAATATTTATCATTATTAAAACTCAGAATGTTTTGTATCCATGATCAATATAATTGGACTACGACTACAAAACCAAAACAGATATGAAAATTGAAGTCATTATCTCCATGACTGGGTCTTTTAACTACATGTTGTTAATAATAAGGTGAAAAGATGTTATAAATATACCCTACATTATATGACATATATGATTCCAATAATGGAATACATGTATAATATGTTTATATTTTTTATAAGTACAGTTAAAACCTAAATGTGTATAGATGAGGCTTAATATAAGGGATATATATTTCTTTCCAAATCTAATAAATATTTTTAATACTTCAATTTAAATAATGGATATTATTATCATTATCGGATAAATTACTTCTATTTTTATTCACTTTATATAATTTATTAGTAATTCATGTTTTCCATTCATTTTTCTCCCATCAATTACAGAACATATTGTATGAATTTGTAAATGGTAAAATGGAATTTATTACTCACTTTGGTCAAAAAAACATTATCTTTAATATATAGGTTTTCAAAAATGAAATTAGTAATGTATTTAATATTTATTCTGGACTATTTGAATTTATTTTTATCAATTATTTAATTTTCCCAAAATGGTTTGAATTGATTTTTTTTTTGATTAGTGAAAATTTGAAATTTTGTACAAATGTGTGCATGATTTTTTAACTTTAACGACATGGAATTTATTTCCCACCATCCCGAGTGATCAATGATTTAAAGATTACATTATAATATTCCATGATTAATTTCAAAGAAATATTTTCCTTGATATTTGTTTAATTATTATATATTAAAAAAGTAATTCTAAACCTGGAATTGCAATTTCCATCATGGAATATTCCACTGACTATTTTAAAAGAATTTTTACCTATGATAACATCATTATATTTTAATGACTATTTACCATGGAAACTATCCAATCATAAAATCATGTTTAATTATATAGATATTTTATGATTATGACAATTTGATTTTTTAAAAACCTATTTATTATCCCTTGGTTATTCTATTAGGTGATTATAAAATTTTAATGAAACACATTTCATTTTCATGGGTAATGATATATTGATATGATGGATGTTTTTTGATATTATGGGGAAAATATATATGTTGTTAATTATGTTTTGGTTCAGTATAAATTTGTATATCACTTATATTCATTGGTAACATTTTATATCTCATTAAGTAATAATGGGAAACAAAGTGGCATGTTTAATTTATTATGTGAAAAAATTCAATGTACTTGATCCATTAGGGGACACAAGTAAATTTTCATTATAAAATGTGAGAAAAAAGTCAATAGGATCGATCCACTACAGGAAATAGTTTTTGAGACACGATATGTTATTCTTTTATGCTCTTTACAGTTATCCATGTCATATAAAAAGGTTTATATACATATGAAATTTCCACACGTCAATGAAATATAATTATATTTCATGATTTCATTATGATGATTTATAAATCATATGATTCTTGTATTTTCAAATGATAATTATTGGTTCAATGTATTTAGTCTATGGGATATAATATATAGGGTATGTAAATTATAATCTATAGTCATAATTTCATACCATTTTTTTATCTTATTCATTCATATGACCATCAGCTGATACCTCCCATGTTTTATAAAAATGATAATCTTACCTTACAATTTATTATGTTTCCTTTCCCCATGATTAAAAAGAAATATATTTAGTATGTAATGTCTTTTAAGATTACTAAATTGGGAGATATTTGTTATAGAAGTTGTAGATATTTCTTGAAATTTTATTACTATGTATCTTTTCTCCAATGAAAATAAAACATTAATAACATGTAGAATTTAATAGATAAATTTATAAACTATTCATCTATAAGGATGTAAAATTTATGTATAAGAATTATCATCCTTGATAAATGATATGGTATTTGTTCACAAGAATGAAATATATGATTTATAGGATTCTGTTAATGTATTGATAATAATGAGTTTATTTTAAAATGATTATTCAATCTAATTTCACCCATAAAGAACCACATTAATATCATATATTAATCATTAACATCATATATTATCATTATTAATTCTTTAATCCTCGCTAATTTTAAAAATGGGGATTTTTTTATAAATTTGATCGGGTAGGTTATTAAACTAACCAAACCAAGAAAATGTTACACTAATGGATGAGTGTGAGTATATAGTAATATAATATTAATTTCATATCAATTAATGGAATAATTGGTTCAATATAAACTACATACTTTGATCAATAATAATATGAAATATAAAATATGATAAGGTAATTGAAAAAGACACCTAAGAACAAGGAACTCATTCAAGAAAAATTTTACCGAAAAGGGTTTATTTAAATTGAAGAATTTGGGATTCATTATTACATCTAGTGGCTACCCAATGTCATAGAAACAAATATAAGATAAAAAATGGAAACATATTAATTATATTTTTAAATGAATAGGGTATACTTTAATGGGTATTGGAGGGCCCCTTTTATATATGATTACTTGGTACATTTCGTTACAAAAATTACTTAAGTAAAGGGTATAGATTGAATCAAGTGGATGATTTAAATTTAGTTAAGGACATGATTTTGAGACCTAAATGGTAAAATTACACACCGAAATAAGGTATTCTATAATTTTTTAAATTTATTTTAATGATAAAAAAGTCAATCAACTACAATTTACCCATTATAACCCCTTTAAACAATTATTATTATTTTCCAAGTTAAATATTTTTTAATAAAAATATATGATAACACTTATTAACTATTTTTTAATATTTGATTCCATATTTTGACTTCACATAATTTAATTAAATTTCTATATATGAAAATTTAATGAATAAATGATAAAAATAATATATTGAATAAGTATTTTTTATCAAAAAATAATTCATGAACAATTAATATTTGAAAAATTATTTCAAATCAACTATGAAATATATACAAATTAGTATATATTTTGTACATTGAATAACCATTGTATATCCATAATTTTTCTTTGATCAATTTATATTATTAAGGTAAAAGAATTTTACACTTAAAAACAATTATTTGAAAAATGACGCTTTGTAACATTATATTATTTTAATCATATCAAAAAAAATTATTTATTAATACTATGAAGTAGAAAAAAATTCAATCCATAGGAATTACAATCTCTTTTGAAATTTTCTAAATTCATAAATTCATTTAATAATAATAATTAATTATCCAGAATATAATGATATATATTGTGGAAAATAAATATTTTAATTATGTACCCTTTTACTATATAATTTGTTACTACCTATGAAAAAAATATTTTTTTTAAATAAAAATTAATCAATATAAAAAAAAATATGTAAATTCATAGAGATTGACAATATATACACTGAAAATATATCTAATAATGATATATTAAATGGATTTATATAATAGTCATATTAAATTTCTATATATATATCCGAACATACACAGAAAAATTTATTCATCATTTAAATTTAGTTCACGTTGAAAATTTGAATAATATTTCTATTTCATTTAATTATTTCCATAGCAGGATTTACGGTTTTGATCATAATCGATGGCCCAGATGGTAAAAATTTAATGTTAATGGTATTTTTATTTACATAATGATTTATTTTACTTTTCATTTCATAAATCTGTTTCATAATGTTTTTTATAAATTTAATAATATTTATCTTTTATTTAAATATTTTTTCCAATAAAATGTATTACTATTTTTAACATCATTATTGTTTGTGATGAAATCTATTCAACATAATTTCATTCAAATTAAAACATATATATTAATAAAATGGCATGTTTTCACAAGGGATAAAGATTTCATTAAAAATATTACTAGCTTAGTGATGTAGTGGTGAGACCCCCACATTGAGAGCCGGACATGAAAATCATATATTGTAGGTGAAAAGTCCTTAGAAACCTCAAATAAAAAACTTATGAAACCTATAGGTAATTTTTGGATATGAAAAGAATTTTCAATGGGAAACCCCTAAAATGAGGGACATTAATTTTTTCACATGATTTTAGTTAATATATCATGGATCGAAAAATGAAAATTCATCAAATGTTATGTATTTTTAATGTTTATATTTTTTTTTAAAGGTTTAACTTGTTTTTTTGGGTCATATTAACCTATAGTTGAAAAGAACACACTAAAACAGTACACAATATAAATTAACTCTATAACAATTAAATCATAAGATAACCTAATCACATGAACATAAACCCACAATAGAACAATAACTAACTCACCTCACCAAAAAAACACTCAAAATCCCACGAGTTCACCTTTATATTCAATAGTCAACACATTTAAAAACCCCATGAGTTCACCTATATATAAAATTATAAAGAAACTTATATATCTAAAATATATAAGTCATATAAAATTTAAACATGAGAATATTTTGTCCAATATCAAAGATTACGATATAAGAATGTGATATAGTATGTCATCAGGAATCCAGGGGTTTGTGATATTGTTGGTTTTATGAATATCATATAATATGATATAGTGATTTCATATAATACCCTATAGAACATTTATATTTTATAAATAAGAACATTTATAATTAATTTTATTTTAATCCAAGATTCAATTAGAATTTGTAAAAATTATATAAAGAAGGGGTGCCACTAAATGATCGGATGTAAATTTTATATTGATTCATAAAATAAAAAAGATGATATAATGCATTCAAGTGTTGTTTAAATGTACTAGAATGGTATGAAATTGAAAAAAATGTAATTCTATATTTATGAATCAAATGAGTAATTTCATGGAATAGAAATAATCCACATATCCTATATACAAGAGAAAATACATTACATATATTTTTATATGATTTTAATTAATCCATCTGCCAAAACACTCTTATCCTATAGGTTTCTTTTATCTCAATTATTTACACAAATAGATTCTGGAATATTTTAGATTAGACTAATACCTTTCTAATAATGTTTGTGTGATCTAGTCCGACCCATAGATACAACTTGATGGTAATATATCACACCATAGTGTTAATATTGTTTAGTTTTATTAAATTTTGGTGTATTTTGATATTTCTAAGAGAAAAAAAAATTTTGGGTGTTTTGGAGAGAAATTGACTCTGTTTGGATATTAGAGACCTCGGTATTTCAGGGAATGTAAGCATAGTCCATTTTATTGGGAGTTATGCTAGGGGTGATTCACTATGGGAAATTTCTAAAACCATCATAGTATAATGAATTCTATATAGTGAATTGAAATTGAAATATTCATATGGGTGTGGATGTGGATATGTGGGTCACCCATGTTGGGTATTTTTAGTGACAACAAAGATATTAAAATTTAAAATTTCTAACAATGGTTTGTCTTTAAGAATACCTTATTAGTTAAATTTTATTAAAATATAGGGTGTGAATTTATCTTCCAAAAATATAATGCTAAAAAATTAATAATGTGTGAAATCAAACACACAATGGTTGATAACATCTATAGATATTAAATATATCAATATAGTTATAGTGTGAAAATTATATAATTGATATTATGAAAGTATGGAAGATAAATATTAATGATGCAATTGATAAAACATTGGTGAATGTATGTTAATTAAAGAGGTGTTTGTATGGTGAGAATCCATTATATTCCACTCAAAAATACCTCAAATACTGTGAATTACAAATATGGATGAATATATTGTGAGTATATTAAAGATCCTTTATATAATATTGAAATGGAGGGAACTTGAGCGGATGTGTAAATTCAATTCTGGGAGATTATTATTTGCCTAAAATCACATGTTTTCATAGTTATTCTTCAAGGAGGAATGTTGGTCCATTTATAGGATCTAAAATGGATCATAAAAGTTTTGGAATCACTATGTCATAAAAAAATAGAAATTCCCACATAATGGTCATTTTGAAAACAATAAATTATGTACCTCTAAGAAATCTGAAATTTCACCACATACCTAATCCCTCTAATTTAGTAGCTTGTGGGATTCTTATAAGAATCCTAACTGATAAATGTTGTACCACATATCCTGTACAAAACCAATATCTATTCATTGGGGGTCTACAAGATAACCTAAAAATAGTCCCCACAATTGAATATCATGCGGGTCTTTTACTATGAAAACAATTTTGGAAAAATAGAACTGATTATATAGGGATACATAATGGGTCGTTGGTTATTTTTTCTCTTTACAGGATTCAATAACATCTACCTCAACTTCCTCCAAAATCCTTTCTTTGATCTTCTAATATGATTCAAAATACTTTCACGTAATAAATAGATGAGTGAAATCCTTCATGAAGTATTTAATGAACCTTTAAATATCTTTGAATACCACCACTTTTGAATCATTAATGAAAATAGAAACTCAATTAAATTAATTAATTTGGATATATATGTGAGTATTTTTTATAAATAAAAAACCACAAGAGATATAATAATAACATTCATCCCTAAATACAAAATTAGAAATTTTATTCTCTATGGAACCATGGGTGGATATAGGTGTTAATGAGATTCAATGTCAGGAACCATGGAATGGTTCATTCCATTCAGAAATCCATTTTTTCTCCAAATATTTGTAAATATTATGAGTTTCCAAATTTTCCATTCAATTATTTTATGGGTTCAACAATCCTATCATAAAATATTTGGTATAGATGAAGATTATGGTGAACATGTGTGTATCTGATTATTTCCTTAGGGTTTAACCAATCCTTAATTGCATTATTTATTAAAATGGATTTACATTATTATATTATGAGGATCTTCTTTGTTTAGAGTTTAAAAAATTATGAAAAACACTTAAATAAAAATACCATAAAATACATAGTGGATATTTGCACTAAAAATCCATTTTCAAAAAAAAATCCTATTCAAAAATTTAAACACTAATTTCATAAAAAACAAAAACATTTAATTATAGTTAATTATATAGTGTGATATTTTACATATTTCAATAGTTCTTACTCATATGTATTCCCTATGAACGACATTTTAAAACACGGTATTTGTCAAAAACAAATCATATTATTGGGTACATAGATAATGAAACCCATTATTCCATTCATAAAACCATGGAATACCATAATAAGTTTCACATTTTTTATAATAAACATTAATCATAAAAATTAATTTTCAATGAGATGAAATCATATTCATTATAGAATTGTTTTCATAAATAATTCAGATGAATTATTATATAAAAATCCTAATCAAGTGGGTTTAATTTAATATTAGGGACACATGAAATTATTTACATGAAAATAATACTTTTCACTATTAAAGGGTATATAAATATTCCTTTTAAAAATAATCTCTCTTTCATACCTTATTAAATTAAAATAAATCGATGAGAACTTATTTTAAATCATAGAGAAACAATATTGGTACCTTGGGACATTAACATCATATTTATTTTGCAGTCACTCTTATAAGAACTCATAAAAATTGAATAACCTACATGGGTAATTCCAATATATATTCCTCAATGAACAAAATCATTAAAAAATTCATTATAGAGCAATATCTAGCTCTCTCAGCATCATGACCAATTTAAAAGGTCCATAAAATACATAAATCACATATAATTGTTCATAAAATCATAAAATATTTTTCATAATTACATATAACAGATATTCATAACAACTTATGAGATTAATTTATAAATAAGAATAAGAATCATATTTCTATGAAAATTAAGAAAAAATTCCAAGAAGAATGGTTATTATGATTTTTTTTAAAATGTAAATATTTGGAAAAATATTATTAAAATATATAGTTATCGATGAAATGAAATTAATTTCATCTATTATATGTTAAAAAAATATTACTATCACACTTATTTGTACAAAATTCAAAAGATCAGTGATTTTGGAAATTGATTAAATGTATTTTTAAAAAAATGAAAAAATGGTTTTAAATGACAATGGACATAAATTTATTTTTGATATTAAAAAACCTGAAATATTTTAAATAACATTTATTTGGATTAAAAAGAGAATAAAACCGTTCAAATATTTTAAAATAGGCTTATAATGGAAACCACCTTTCCTCGATTATGACTCACCATGTACATTCAATAACTCCTATAATATATATATATATATATATATATATTAATTTTATTCAATAATAAGATTTTTTTTATGGTTATTAACTTATTATTTTAAATTTAATTTATTTAAATCATTGAATTATATATTTATAAAATTAGTTATGTTCATATAAAATATTTTTGAGGCATTCTATTCATAATCACTAGACTACATTATTAGGTTTCCCTTGCTCAAAGGGGTAATTTTCAATCATATAAAAAAATTACTCATTATAAAATTATATTCTTTATACATTAATCTAAATTTTATAAACATTATCAAATGAATAAAATTAAAAAAAATAATATTGCTTTGGGGAGGTGGTATTCCACATGTAAACATGATTGATAAGATCAATTTTCAAAAAGATTGAAGGGTAAGAAGATATGAAATTTTTTACCTTTTAAAAGAATAATTTATATCTGAATCGTTAAACATATTTTTTTAAATATATCCTATTTAAAATAATTTATATAGTGATGAAATAACTCATCACATTATCGAGGTGATAATATATAGGTAGACATGATTGATGTTTTCATTTACCATAATAATGAAAAAAATGAAGAAGAATGTTTATTAAAAAACAAAAAAAATATTTTTATTGGAAGAAGATACTAATTTTGAAATTTCATAATTATGAAGATATTATTGAAGGTTGTATAAGAATATATATATATGAGACACTATCTAATTAATTATATCTATTAATTTGAAATATTTCCCCCACATACAACATAAGACGTCATTTTTTGTATTTTTGGGAAAAATGTACCTCTACGAAATGGGGAGGTTTATTAGAAAGATTTTTGGGTAGGTATTTTTCTATCTAGGTGGATAAATTTATTATAGTAATGCCTGATAGAGGGTTCCCTTTTATATGTGAGGGTTAGTGAACTCTTGTATTTTCATAAAATTGATAAAATAATCATACGACTTCTACTTTGGAATGTTTCCTTAATATGTTTAATTTTAAATAAAAGATTTATACGGTAAAAAATCATTTACAATAATAATTATTATGATATTTTCTAACATTATTACTCATCATTAATTTCAATTAACCAATGTCTCACTTTACTATTGTGATAGTTTCTTTTTCAATTGTTACTATTTAGTAAGACCAAGAATAAAATTATAATCAATAATAAATTTGAACCTCAAGAATTAAAATAAAAAATACTTTTTTAATATTATATTTATAGTTGTTCCAGAAATTTATTGTAATAAATGCACCAAAAATGATTGGAAAATAGTTTTTTTTAAAATACATTTCAAAACTAAGTATGAATTTATATGAAAATCCACAATAATAAAATCATATAATACATGAAAAACATTATATATAAATAAAATTATTTTTTACCTGTGAATAATAAAATAATATTCTTTTAAATTCGATATAACCATAAAATATATTCATGAATATAATATAAGAATGAAATTTATTTTTTATTATCATTAACTAAGTTGTCACATACATCCCATCTTATAGAAATTAATTCCGTATAATATTATTCATCCGTTAATTAAGTATTGATAATTTTACCCCAAATAATTTTTATTTTTTCATAATTCATCCTCAATCATATGGTTTATCAAAAAAACTGTAACCAAATTAGTAAACTCATTACATTAGATTTTCAAAATGTGATATAGTATCTTTATTAGATTTTAATCCTATGAAATATTATCTTCCATCTATACTAACAACTGAATCAAAATATATAATGAATCATGTGAAAATTTTCATAACACTTAATCATTAAATACTTTATATACATAAGATATGATCAATGGTAAAGCTACTCGATAAGAAAGGGATCATGTATTTTCCTATATTTCACACATGCCAATATACCATGAGATTAAAATTCAATTCTACTATGTTGAATAAAACCTATTCATGTATATATTTTCAAAATACAAGATTACTACCTAAATTTAAATTACATTCCTCCTGTTATCTATATAAATATTCCACCTACTCTATACATCCCTCATTATTTACTGAATCATATTTACCTTGTTTACCATTTCATCTACAAGATCTTCTCCCAATAACATTCATTCACTGACTTCAAACCAATGTGGCAGAGTCTTATAATTATTAATATATAATAACTTAAAATGTTCCATCTATAAACATTAATTAAAACTATTAACATAAGAAAATTACATCAAATAAGTATTTTATTCCAAATATCCCTATAAATACAATATGTTATTCTAAATAATCTCATCCAAATTATGAATATTTCACTTCGACTATCAATCATATAGGTGATAAAAATATATAATTAAATTAAATTTATTTCCCAATGATTATATATGTCCCATCTCAAATATTTTACAAAAATATTAGATCATGTTACCATACAAAATATAGAGGGATTTCATCTAATTTAATTATATCTTTATTATAAAATTTGGAAGGTTATTCCAGGCATAAAGTATCTCAAATAGAAATATTATAAAAAGATATATTCAAATGATCTCTATTAATACAAAAAAAAATTAATTCAATATTTATTTTGTAATACCACCACAAAATCCATTTATATATTCTCAAATTTCTATTTATAAAATTAAAAAAAATGAGGCATATTATTTTTTTTCACATCATTAACCAAAATATAAGTCAATAACTTCCCTATAAAATAATCTATATACATATTTATTCCTTACACCATATAATATTCGTGAGGATTGTTTTATATCTTTTTACTTCCAGGATGAATAAAAAACCATTCTATTTTTATCCATTAAAAATTATTCTTCATTTGTGGATCACTTGGTACATAAAACCTATTTTAATATCTCATAGAACCTTAATTTTAAATTTTAAAATAAATAAATATAACCATATAGACCAAATTAAATCTTTTTTTCAAATGTTGATCTTTATTCGGAGTATGATTAATTCTTAGTAATAGGGAATACTTCACTAATAGGGGAACAACAATTATGGGAGTTATTGTATCTAAAAATTAATTACCTATATTCAAAAAATAATAATAAAAGTATTAAATTGAATATATTTCACAAAATAATGATGCATTTAATTTTTATATCACAGAATCGACTACCATTTTTTAAATATATAATAGATACTTGTGTAATGAAAATCCTTTATTAGTCCCCATTATCTTCTTGAACTCATGTTCAACACATTTGAGGGAATATTTACGTTAAAACATTATGATGAATATATATTTTACATTTTACCCCATATAAAATTTATATCAATATTTTAGAGGAAACCCCAATACTAATTGTTCAAGATCACATGTAGGGTAATTTCATTCATGGATTTTCAATTGGTATAATTCATAAGCAATTAGTAGATCATATTACATCAAAACACACCCATGTACAATTAAATAAGCTTTAATATAAAATAATACACCCCATTTCATTATAGAATGTCTATAAAAATATAACTAACCATTTCCTTTAAAAAAAATTAATAAATAATCACATTCCATTTATTGAATTAATTTAACTCATTTATAGAAAAAAAACATAGGAAACATTAACAATATATTTTATAAACAAATCATTGGTCATTTCCTAAAAATACAAGAAAACATTGAATCTATGTGACAATTTTATTTATTTTCTACCCATATGTAATGCCCCGACCCCAATTACCCAGAGTCGGTGCATTATTGTGTAACATTGGCATGATCACAAAAGATCAAGTCTCGAAAGACTGATTAGTTTAGTAGTCTTGGAATCACTAGATAAATTCATATGTCTTACATTACATCATAAAGTGAAAAATCACAATAACCTAGTATCCATTTTCCACACTCATATCCCCTTCAGACTATCCGTGCAGGTCATCCTAAAATACTTCTTCACATCCTGGAAAAATTAAAAGATTGAAATGGGTGAGCTCAGATGCTCAGTAAGGATAACAATATTGTGGAAGCTTTCATAAATAAACATAAACATTTAAGGCAATGTATAACTAAAACAAAAGCCTTTTAAACTCGAAATTTAGCATAATATGGAAAAAGTAAAATGAAATAATGCCATTTACTTATACACATGGATTTTCTACTGGTCGAATAATCACATGCAATATCAATAACCACTTTCATAATGATGGAATGCATAATTCAAGACTATCATAACCACGTAGCCAAGGCCTCGTACCAAGACTACAAATAATATTTTGTCAAGGCCTCGTGCCAAGACACTAGTTTGTCTCATGAGAGTTGCCGATGCATTGAGGAGCTATAGCAGGCTCCACCTGTCAATTATTAAGTCTAATGTATTCCTCATATGAATAGGTTTAAACATATCATAAACCATAACAAAATCATATCACATAAAACATGAATAAAGGAAACATAACATTTCCACATTTCAATCACAAGATATCAATACAACACATTGATCTATTAAAACATTATCAAAACCATATTCGATACCAAAATAAATGAATGTTAAAATATGTTTTTTATTTTTCATTTAAAAAAAGTTATGGCTT
The DNA here is from genome assembly GCA_963277665.1 of Viscum album. Lineage (NCBI taxonomy): Eukaryota > Viridiplantae > Streptophyta > Magnoliopsida > Santalales > Viscaceae > Viscum > Viscum album. The sequence goes on from OY728133.1 coordinate 1,976,986,156, forward strand.
GTAGGGGAATCTAAAACTCAAATAATGCTCACGACGACGGAGAAATCATTGTCGCCGCATACGTACGACAAGAAAAACATTCCTTTATGTCATTTAGTAAAACCCTTCATATAAAAAGATTCTTTTTGAATAAACATAAAAGTCAAAGGGGTTTACACACTGTATAAAATAAATTTGTGTATAAAACAAATTATGCCTCAATGAATGGATATTCAGACGAAGTCCATTAAAAAGATCATTTTTAAATAAAATTTATCTATTATGTGTATTCACTATATGTACAAATAAATAAAATATAAATACAAGATAGGAAATAATAATATCATGACATAATTTGAAAGTAGGAGATTAACCCAAAGAATGGAAATTGGATTAATAAGTTCCCTTACCTCGTGTCTGACTTGACTCGATCGTTCTTTAATCTCCTGAATAATAAACTAGAGTTAATTCCTATTTTCATAAGAACCTTTTTCATTTTCATTATTCCTTTTATATCACTTATTACCATGTTATGAACAATATGTAATTATTTAAGTTAATAACGGTCATTTTGTCGATCTTAGGTACTTGAGTCAAAAATAAACTTCATATAATTACATGTTGTTCATGTGGTAAAATATCCATTATATCCAGAATTATATTCATGATTTAGATATCATATATATCCTATATATACAGTATATAAATGAATTTATAATATTACATAACATTTAGAGGTAAGAAATGAAATACACCGTTCATGGAGACGGTAGGCCGTACGTACGCATGAACCCAACTTTCATTTTTATTTTGTATTTAATGGAATAAAATTAGAATGATATAAAGTTATATAATAATTCCATAATAAAAGCTTTTATAATAACATTTACTCCATCCTTTATACATCCTACATATGGCATTAATGATTCAAATCACTTTGATGGGGCGGTAGTATGTGCTTCCTAAAATGAAATTATTGCGTTTACCCATAATGGAAATCATAAAGGTGTGCCATAAATGAAAAATATAGAAGCATAAGGAAAACATAAAAATAATATATATCATATATAAAAAATAGGGTCATCATTATGGCCACCATTGAATATGTTATATGAGTGTTGAACAATCATCGTTTCGTGAGGCATAAATTCACCATCCACAGAAACAGTATGTTTTTAACCATTAGATGTAGGTGTGTGTAACTGTATCTTGAATCCTTCTTATAAAAACATACTAGTATATTGAAGATACTTGTTTTGTTACAAAATTATGGAATAAAAAGAGTTTATGGGGTTGGAGAAGAAAAATAAAACAAAATAACATAAGAGAAGACATTATCTTAAAATCAGGTAACTCTTTTTTTGATTTGAGCCAAAGGCTTCCTTGGGAAGAATTCTGCCCAAAGTGAGGCTTCTAAGAGTAAGAGAGAGAAGTTTAGAGATTATATGGGTATAGGTTGGTCGAGCCAAAAGTCTTTGAAGGAGTGAGTATGGTGGTAGTGGTGGGGGGCATTTATAAGAACAGAGGAGTGGCACTCTTGGAAAGTCATGAAATGTTACTTTGTTATATAATGAGTTTCGGATTTTAAAGGTCCCACACTTATATATTTCGAAGATAAGGTGATAATGGTTCTAAATATACTCATCCTATAGGTTTTTGACAACTTTAAGTCTTAGATTTTACATTATCATTTTATTTTATTTAAATCGTTAATTAATGAGGTAATCGTTGCATCATCATGGTGTCATAAATAATTTAATTTATTTAATGTCTAAAAATTATAAAAAAATTATCATGATGTAGAAAATCTTTTTATATTTCTATGTAATATTTAGAGTCAAAAATATGACTTGTATAACCCAATTTAAAAAGTGTTTTAGTAAAACAAATCATGTTTGTGACATTTTTATTTTAACAATAAATAAAAAGTTTTTAATGTCACTTTCCTACCAAAGTGGCTCCATGGGGTCCCCAAGTTGACCCATGGATTTTTTTGGTCGGACATGACACATAAAATAGGGGTATGACAAGTGTAAATGTATTTTCATTTTTTTATAATATCATTTTTACCTTAAATTTCACTAATTACCTTTAATCGTGATTAATTAAACATAAAAGTTACTATTCACCAAAAAATTATTTTAATCCCATTGACCACATTTTATTCCTAATGAAAACCATGTATGTCGGATTTTTGAAAATAAAATCATAGAAGTGGTAATGTTTTTTTTAAATGAAAAATCAATTTTTTAACTACCACTTAGTGGTTTCACTATTTATCAAAAATTGATGTTTTTCAAAATAATGTCAAAATTTCACTCTAAGCTATAATTGATATTCCGAATTCAAAAATGATGTCTATTTTACAAAATTCAAAAAATAAAGTTGCATTAATTAATTTTATAATTAATTCCCGCTGTCACAACAAATAGCGTGTTTTTAAGAAACAATATATATCAAAAGATTGACAATTGTTTATGTCCAATTTCAAAGTGAAATTAATTATAATGAACACCATTGGATAAAATGGTAAAAATATATTCTAATTATACTTTAAAACCACTCAATATTATAATTTATCACTATAAATTATTTTGATTAAAAAAGTTGTTTTTATGTATTTTTTACTATTCATAAAAAATTGGAAGTTCTCCAAAAATTACAAAAAAATCAACTTAGGATAATTTTGATATTCCAAATAAAAAAATGAAGTCCATTTTGAAATATAAAATATATATAATTTCAAAAGGTGGGTATTACTTTTCATAATGGCTATTTTGATTGGTCGCGGTGTGTTAGAATCTCAAACATCCATACAATGCAAGCTATTGCATTATTGAAAGAGAAACGTATCGTGGAAGCTCGGGGTGCTACATTCTTCCCTCCTTCAATAAATTGCATCCTCGCAATTTGAAATTTTTCTTTGAAATTAAATGGTTGAAAATAGAAAATACCTTTGTGGAAAACCCCCATCGGAAATAGGGTTTATAAAAATATAACATTAAAAGAAAGAAAGACAGGTACAAAGGTCACCCGAGATAGGCCATACTAAGATTATATGAAAATATGGATATGGAAGAAAAACAAACCATCAAGTTCTGATGGAGAGTTGTAGAAAAATGTATTAGGAGAAAGTTAACCATAAGAAAATCACAAACTTGTGATTGGTTAAACGGTCATTGAATCCCCAGTTGGAAAAGTTAACTGACAACGTTTTTGTTTGAAGTTACCTTTCAGAAAGGTGAGGAATTTATTTAAGAGATTTAATAAGAAGGTAAGGTAAATACTTACTAGTCATGTAGGATTTCATTCTTTAATAAATTTTTACCACGAACCCATCTTTCACTCCAAATGGTAACAGAACTCAAAAATATTCTATTTATCCTAATTGTATAAGGCTCCAAATATTACCACATAACATTTTGATTAGGAAAAATATTTTGTAATAACCATGGACTTCTTTTAGGCTTGTTGTAGGTAATAACGACATGTTGCACTTGGTTTGTGGGTTCGATTATTGCATCTTTGTCCGACACGACGGGTTATCCACAAAACAAAGTTAAGTTTCTCTTATTATCACATAATAAAAATATTATTACCTTCATTATATTAAAAAATTAATAAAAAACAAGTACTTCAGTACAATCCTTATATATATCACATTATTCTTATAACCAGAATATAATCCTTGAGTCCAAAAGCACCAATACATTAATTATTCCACTTCAACTGTAGTAACAACATATGATTGTACTTGATTCCTTGGCCTTTTCTGAGGTAAGTTTCCCTGATGCTTAGGATATTCATTTTCATAATTCCCCATTTCCCTACAATTGTAGCATTCAACATTGATAGCCTCTTTGTTTCCCTTACAATCACGACCCTGGTGACCTTTTTCTCCACATTTATAACTAACTCCCGATCCTTTTAGGCAAGCACTGGGGTGATTCTTCCCACAATTATCACATAATGGAAAATACTTTTTTCCCTTTTTCCCTTTATCAATCTCTTCTTCCATCATTCTCTTTTTCTCTTTCTTTACTCTTTTTTCATAAGACATAGAGAATTCCTTTTCTATCTTGATAGCACATGAGACAATATCTTCATATGATGAGAAGGATGGTGATATTAAACCTCGACGGATAAATGGTTTTAACCCATCAAAGAAACAATCAATCTTACTTCTTGGGTTACATATATAATCTGTAGTTCACCTCGCTAACCTTGTAATGTTGGCCTCATACTTTGTGACATTCTCATCCTCCTTCTACCTCAGACTCAAAAATTGCACTTCTATATCTGCTCGATGGTCATGTGGAAAGTTTTTTTCTAAGAAAATTTCATTAATCTCCCTCCATTCCATACTTGATTCTTCTTCATCTTCCTTTGTGTTTTGAATCAGTGACCACCATTGATCGGCATCTCCAGTGATGAGGTAGACTGCCATGATAACCTTTTCCATTTCACTACTCCTCAAGGCATGGAATATTTTCTCTAAGGAATTTATCCATTGCTCAGTTACTAGGGGATTTGTAATTCCATTTAATGTTGGTGGTTGTTGCCTCATGAAGTGGTCTAACATTGATCCTCCATGTTGCAGATCAGGGTGCTCCATACGAGTAAGGTTATTATTCATAACCTGAGTGAGTTGTCCCAGTATGGTAATAAGTTGATCAGCACTAGTTGTATCTCCAGATCCACAATAATTATCTTGAGCAGGAGGGAAATCCCTACACGGAGTGCATACATTGATACGGCTTCCATTCCTTCCACTAGGCGCCATTTCTAAACAATGGCATAAAATAGATTTTTTTTGAATCAAAATACATAATTCCATACTCGTAAAATACTTAACATAAATTGAACTACTTATTGATATAATCCATAATCATAAAAATGTTTTCATTGAGGAAGTATATACTCATAACCCTTCATAGTGTTTTGTAATGAAAATGAGAATTATCCTAAGCATATCCCCCGAGAGTGTCGTAACCAAGAGTGTAGTAAGGCCCATTGTCGTGCACCAGTTCCCATTCGAGTATAATTCAAAGCATTGTTTTCAGGTTTTACCCCTAGGTACATCTGTCCCAGAGGTTCCTCTACCTGGTCGTATCCAGACTGGGAGGTATTGCTCAGAAAACACACAAAATCTCTATAATACCAAAATTCTAGGAAGTTAATCTATACTAATCCCCAATGTCTATCTTTGGGATATGTGCTCTAATCAGAGTTTATCTAATTCTAGCTTCCAAGGTTAGTACTAAACTGCCTCTGATACCAAATGTAACACCCCGACCCCAGTTACCCAGAGTTGGTGCATTATTGTGTAACAATGTCATGATCACAAAATATCAAGTCTCGATAGACCGATTAGTTTAGTAGTCTTGGAAACACTAGATACATTCATAAGTCTTTCATAACATCATAAAGTGAAAAATCACAATAACATAGTCTCCATTTTCCACACACATATCCCCTTCAGACTATCCCTGCAGGTCATTCCTAAAATACTTCTTCACATCTTGGAAAAATTAAAAGATTGAAAGAGGTGATCTTAGATGCTCAGTAAAGATAACAATATTTTGTAAGATTTCATAAATTAACATAAATATTTAAGGCAATTTATAACTAAAAAAATCCTTTTAAACTTAAACTTTAGAATAATATGGCAAAAGTAAAATGAAATAATTCCATTTACTTATTCACATAGATATTCTACTGGTCTATTAATCAAATGCAATATCAATAACCACTTTCATAATGATGGAATGGATAATTCCAGACTATCATAACCACGTAGCCAAGGCCTCGTTCCAATACTACAAATAATATTTTGTCAAGGCCTCATTCCAAGACACTAGTTTGTCTCATGAGACTTTTCGATGCATCGAGGAGCTATAGCGAGCTCCACCCGTCACTTATTAATTATAATGCATTCCTCATATGAACAGGATTAAACATATCATAAACAATAAAATAATCTTATTAGATAAAACATGAATAAAGGAAACATAAAATTTCCACATTTCAATCAAATGATATCAATACAACACATTGATATATTAAAACATTATCAAAACCATTTTCGATACCAAAATAAATGAAAGTTAAAACTTGGTTTTTATTTTTAATTTAAAAAAAGATATGGCTTGTAGGGGAAGCCGAAACTCAAATAATGGTCACGACGGCGGAGAAGTCATTGTCGCCACATATGTATGAAATGAAAAAAAATTCATTTTTGTCATTTAGTGAAATTATTATTATAAAAATATTCCTTTTGAATAAACATAAAATTCAAAGGGGTTTATACCCCCTATAAAAGAAATTTCTGTATAAAACAAAATATGCCTCAATGAATGTAGATTGAGACAAAGTCCCTTAAAAAGATGATTTTTAAATAACATATATCAATTAAGTTTATTCCCTATATGTACACATAAAAAGGTATAAATACAATATAGGACATAATAATATCAGGACATAATTTGAAAGTAGAAGATCAACCCAAAGAATTGAAATTGGGTTAAGAAGTTCCCTTACCTCGTGTCTGGCATAACTCGATCATTCATTAATCTTATGAATATTAAACTAGAGTTAATTACTATTTTCATTAGAACCTTTTTCATGTTCATTATTCATTTTATATCACTTATTACCATGTTATGAACATTATGTAATTATTTAAGTTAATAACGGTTATTTTGTCGATCTTAGGTACTTGAGTCAAAAATAAACTTTTTATAATTACACGTTGTTCATGTGGTAAAATATCCATTATATCCAGAATTATATTTATGATTTATTTATCATATATATCCTATATATCTATTATATAAATGCATTTATAATATTACATAACATTTAGAGGTATGAAATGAAATACACCGTTCATGGAGACGGTAAGCCGTACGTACGCATGAACGCTACTTTCATTTCTAAATTGTATTTAATGGAATGAAATGATAATGATATAAAGGTATAATATAATTCCAGTATAATATATTTTATAATAACATTTACTCCATCCTTCATACATCCCACATATGGCATTAACGATCAAATCACTTTGAGGGGGCGGTAGTCCGCGCTTCCTAAAATGAAATTATCGCGTTTACCCATAATGGAAATCATAAAGGTGTTCCATAAATGAAAAATACATAAGCATAAGAAAAACATAAACATAATATATATCATATATAAAAAATAGTGGCATCATAATGGCCACCTTTGAAGGTGTTATATGAGTGTTGAAAAATCATCGTTTCGTGAGGCAGAAATTCGCCATCCACAGAAATAGTATGTTATTTAACCATTAGATGTAGGTGTGTGTAAGTGTAGCTAGAATACATCTTATAACAACATAATAGTATATTGAAGATACTGGTATAGTTAAAAAATAAAGGAATAAAAATAGTTTAAGGGGTTGGAGAAGCAAAATAAAACGAAATAACATAAGAGAAGACATTACCTTAAAATCGGGTAACTCTTTCTTTGATTTGAGCCAAAGGATTCCTTGGGAAGAATTCAGCCCAAAATGAGGCTTCTGGGAGTAAGATAGTGAAGTTGAGAGAGTATTTGGGAAGATTTGTTCCGAGGCAAAAGGCTTTTAAGGTGTGAGTATGGTGGTAGTGGTGTGGGCCTTTTATAAGAGGAGTGGAGGGGCACTCTTGGAAAGTCATGAAATGCTACTTTGTTTTATAATGAGTATCAGATTTTAAGGGTCCCACACTTATATATTTATAGGATAACGAGATAAGGTTTCTAAATATACTCATCCAATAGGTTTTTGACAACTGTACGTCTTAGATTTTACATTATATGTTTATTTAATTTAAATCGTTAATTAATGAGGTAATCACTGCATCCTCATGGTGTCATAAATAATTTAATTTATATAATGTCTAAAAATTATAAAAAAACTATCATGATGTAGGAAATATTTTTATATTTATAATTAATATTTATTGTAAAAAGTTTTACTTATATATCCCCATTTAAAAATTGTTTTAGTAAAACAACTCATGTTTGTGACATTTTTATTTTAACATTAAATAAAAAGTTTTTAATGTCATTTTCCTACCAAAGTGGATCCATTGGGTCCCCAAGTTGACCCATGGATTGTATTTCTCGGCCATGAATCATCCAATAGGGTTAGGACAAGGTTAAATCTATTTTCATATTTTTATAATATCATTTTTACCTTAAATTTCACTAATTACCTTTAATCTCGATTAATTAAACTTAAAAGTTACTATTCACCAAAAAAAATTTTTAATCCCATTGAACCACATTTTACTTCTTAATGAAAACCCTGTATGTAGGATTTTATAAAATAAAATCACATAATAGGTAATGTTTCATTAAAATGAAAAATCAGTTTTTTAACTACCACTTAGTGGTTTCACTATTCATCGAAAATTGATGTTTTTCAGAACAATGCCAAAATTTCACCCTAAGATATAATTGATATTCCGAATTCAAAAATGATGTCTATTTTAAAAAATTCCAAACATATAAGTTGCATTAATTAATTTTATAATTAATTTCCACTGTCACAACAAATAGCTTGTTTTTAAAAAACAATATATATCAAAAGATTGACAATTGTTTATGTCCAATTTCAAAGTGATATTAATTTTAATGAACTCCATTGGATAAAATGGTAAAAATATATTCTAATTATACTTTAGAACCACTCGATAGTATAATTTATAACTATAAATGATTTTTATTAAAAAAGTTGTTTTTAACTATTTTTCACTATTCATAAAAAATTTGAAGTTCTCCAAAAATTACAAAAAATTAAACTTAGGATAATTTTGATATTCCAAATACAAAAATGAAGTATATTTTTTAATATAAAATATATATAATTTTAAAAAGTGGATATTACTATTCATGATGGCTATTTTTATTGGTCGCGATGTGTTAGAATCTCAAACTTGCGTACAATGCAATCTATTGCATTATTGAAAGAGAAACATATCGTGGAAGCTCAGGGTGTTAGATTCTTCTTTACTTCAATAAATTGCATCCTCGCAATTTGAAATTTTTCTTTGAAAATAAATGGTTGAAAATAGGAAGTACCTTTGTGGAAAACCCACATCGGAAATAGGGTTAATAAAAATATAACATTAAAAAAAAGAAAGAGAGGTACAAAGGTCACCCGAGATAGACCATACTAAGATTATATGAAAATATGGATATGGAGGAAAAACAAACCATCAAGGTATGATGGAGAGTTGTAGAAAACTGGATTAGGAGAAAGCTAACCATAAGAAAATCACAAACTTGTGATTGGTTAAATGGTCATTGAATCCCCAATTAGAAAAGTTAACTAACAACATTTTTGTTTTAAGTTACCTTTAATAAATTTTAGAAATTTATTTAAGAGATTTACTAAGAACGTAAGGAAATATACTTACATGTCATGTAGGCTTTCATTCTTTAATAAATTTTTACCACGAACACATCTTTCACTCTCAATGGTAATAGAACTCAAAAATATTCAATTTATCCAAATTGTATAAGGCTCCAAATATTACTACATACTATTTAGATTAGGAAAACTATTTTGTAATAACCAGGGACTTCCTATAGGCTTGTGGTAGGTAATAAAGTCTTGTCGCACTATGGTTGTAGGTTTGATTCCTGCAGCTTTGTCCGACACGACAGGTTATCCCCCAAACAATGTAAAGTTTCTCTTATTGTCACATAATAAAAATATGATTTCCTTCATCATATTAAAACCTTAATGAAAAAAACAAGTACTACAGTACAATCCTTATATATATCACATTATTCTTATAACCAGAATATAATATTTGAGTCCAAAAGCACCAATACATTAATTATTCCACATCAACTGTAGTAACAGCAAAAGATTGTACTTGATCCATTGGCCTTTTATGATTTAAGTTTCCCTGACGCTTAGGACATTCATTTGCATAATTCCCCATTTCTATACAATTGTAGCATTCAACATTGATAGCCACATTCTTTCCCTTTCAATCACATTCCTGGTAACCTTTTTCTCTATATTTATAACAAACTCCCATTCCTTTTAGGCAAGCACCGGGGTGATTCTTCCACAATTATCACATAATGGAAAATCCTTCTTTCCCTTTTTCCCTTTATCTATCTAGTGTTCCACCGTTCTCTTCTTCTCTTGCATTAAATTTTTGTCATAAGACTTAGAGAATTCTTTTTCTATCTTGATAGCACATGAGACAATATCTTCGTACGATGAGAAGGATCGTGATACTAAAGCTCTACGGAGAAATGGTTTTAACCCATCAAATAAATGATCAATCTTACTTCTTGGGATACGTATATAATCTGCAACATACCTCGCTAACCTTGTAATGTTGGCCTCATACTTTGAGACATTATCATCCTCCTTCTACCTTAGACATAGAAATTGCCTTTCTATATATGCTCGATGGTCATGTATAAAGTATTTTTCTAATAAAATTTCCTTAAACTACCTCCATTCCATACATGATACTTATTCATCTTCCTTTGTGTTTTGAAACAGCAACCACCATTGATCGGCATCAACAGGGAGGAAGTAGACTGCCATGATAATCTTTTCCCTTTCGCCACTTCCCGAGGCATGGAATATTTTCCCTAAGGAATTTATCCATTTCTCAGCTACTAAGGGATTTGTAATTACATTGAATGTTGGTGGTTGTTTCCTCATGAAGCGGTCTAAAATTGATCCTCCACGTTGCCGATCAGGGTGCTCCATACTATTATGGTTATTATTAATAGCCTGAGTGGGTTGTCCTAGTGTGGTAATAAGATGATCAGCACCAGTTGTATCTCCAGATCCAAAATAATTATATTGAGCAGGAGGGAAATCCCTACACGGAGTGCGTGCATTGATACGGTTTCCATTCATTCCACTAGGCGCCATTTCTAAACAATGGCATAAACCCGATTAGTTCATGAATAAAAATACTTAATTCCATACTTGTAAAATACTTAACATAAATTTAACTATTTATGGATATAATCCATAATCATAAAAATGTTTTCTTTGAGGAGGTATATACTCATAACCCTTCATAGTGGTTTGTAAAGAAAATGAAAATTATCCTAAGCATATCCCCCGGGAGTGTCTTAACCAAGAGTACAGTAAGGCCCATTGTCGTGCACCCGTTCCCGTTTCAGTCTAGCTCAAAGCGGTGTTTTCAGGTTTTACCCCTTGGTACATCTGTGCCAGAGCCGCCTCTACCTTCTCGTATCCATACATGGATGTATTGCTTGGAAAACTCACAAAATCTCTATAATACCAAAATTCTAGGAAGATCTTCTATACTAATTCTCAAAGTATATCTTTGGGAAATGTTCTCTAATCAGAGTTTATATAAATATAGCTTCCAAGGTTAGTACTAAACAGCCTCTATTACCAACTGTAACACCCCGACCCCAGTTATCCAGAGTCAGTGCATTATTGCGTAACATTGGCATGATCACAAAAGATCAAGTCTCAAAAGACCTATTAGTTTAGTAGTCTTGGAAACACTAGATACATTCATAAGTCTTACATTACATCATAAAGTGAAAAATCACAATAAAATAGTCTCCATTTTCCACACTCATAACACCTTTAGACTATCCCTGTAGTTCATTTCTAAAATACTTCTTCACATCCTAGAAAAATTAAAAGATTAAAAGGAGTGAACTCAGATGCTCAGTAAGGATAAAAATATCGCGGAAGCATTCATAAATAAACATAAACTTTTAAGGCAATGTATAACTAAAACAAAATCCTTTTAAACTTGAACTTTACCATAATATGCAAAATTTAAAATGAAATAATTCCATTTACTTATTCACATGGATATTCTACTGGTCGAATAATGACATGAAATATCAACAACCACTTTCATAATCATGGAATTCATAATGCCAGAATATCATAACCACGTAGCCAAGGCATCGTGCCAAGACTAAAAAAAATATTTTTTCAAGGCCTCGTGCCAAGACACTAGTTTGTCTAATGAGACCTGCTGATGCATCGAGAAGCTATAGCAGGCTCCACCCGTCACTTATTAAGTCCAATGCATTCCTCATGTGAATAGGTGTAAACATATCATTAACCATAAAATAATCATATCACATAAAACATGAATAAAGGAAACATAACATTTCCACATTTCAATCAGAAGATATCAATACAACACATTGATATATTAAATCATTATCAAAACCATTTTCGATACCAAAATAAATGATAGTTAAAACATGGTTTTTATTTTTCATTTAAAAAAGTTATAGCTTCTAGGGGAAGCCGAAACTCAAATAATGGTCACGATGGCGGAGAAGTCATTGTCGTCGCATACGTATGACAAGAAAAACATTCATTTTTTTCATTTAGTAAAACGCTTCGTATAAAAATATTTATTTTGAATAAACATAAAAGTCAAAGGGGTTTATACACCGTATAAATGAAATTTGTGTATAAAACAAAATATGCCTCAATGAATGGATATTGAGACGAAGTCCCTTAAATATATCATTTTTAAATAAAATATATCTATTATGTGTATTCACTATATGTACACATAAAAAAGTATAAATACTAGATAGTACATTATAATATCATGACATAATTTGAAAGTAGAAAATTATCCCAAAGAATGGAAATTGGGTTAAGAAGTTCCCTTACCTCATGCCAACTTGACTGGATCGTTATTTAATCTCATGAATCATAAACTAGAGTTAATTCCTATTTACTTAAGAACCTTTTTCATTTTCTTTATTCCTTTTATATAAATTATTACCATGTTATGAACATTATGTAATTATTTAAGTTAATAACGGTCATTTTGTCGATCTTAGGTACTTGAGTTAAAAATAAACATCTTATAATTACATGTTGTTCATGTGGTAAAATATCCATTATATCAAAAATTATATTCATGATATAGATATCATATATATCCTATATATCCAGTATATAAATGCATTTATAATATTACATAACATTTAGAGGTAAGAAATGAAATGCACCGTTCATGGAGACGGTAAGCCGTACGTACGCATGAACGCTACTTTCATTTATATTATGTATTTAATGGAATGAAATCATAATGATATAAAGGTATATTATAATTACAGTATAATATCTTGTATAATAACATTTACTTCATCCTTTATACATCCCACATATGGCATTAATGATTCAAATAACTTTGAGGGGGTGGTAGTCCGCGCTTCCTAAAATGAAATTATCGCGTTTACCCATAATGGCAATCATAAAGGTGTTACATAAATGTAAAATACATAAGAATAATGAAAATATAAACATAATATATATCATATATAAAAAATAGTGTCATCATAATGGCCACCATTGAAGGTGTTATATGAGTGCTGAACAATCATCATTTCGTGAGGCAAAAATTCTCCATCCACAGAAACAATATATTCTTTAACCATTAGATGTAGGTGTGTGTAAGTGTAGCTCGAATAATTTTTATAACAACATCATAGTATATTGAAGATACTTGTTTTGTTACAAAAAAAGGAATAAAATGAGTTTAATGGGTTGGGGAATCAAAATAAACAAAATAACATAAGAGAAGACATTACCTTAAAATTGGGTAACTCTTTTTTTTTTGAGCCAAAGGCTTACTTGGGAAGAATTCTACCCAAAGTGAGGCCTCTAGGAGAAATATAGGGAACTTGAGAGATTATTTGGGTAGAGTTTGGCCATGAAAAAAGGCTTTAACGGTGTGAGTAAGGTGGTAGTGATGGGAGCCTTTTATAAGAGGAGAGTATGGGCACTTTTGGAAAGTCATGAAATGTTACTTTGTTATATAATGAGTTTTGGATATTAAGGGTCCCAAACTTATATATTTAGAGTATAAGGAGATAAGGGTTCGAAATATACTCATCCAATAGGTTTTTGACAAGTGTATGTTTCAGAGTTTACATTATCTTTTTATTTTATTTAAATCGTTAATTAATGAGGTAATCGTTGCATCATCATGGTGTCATAAATAATTTAATTTATTTAATGTCTAAAAATTATAAACAATTATCATGATGTATAAAATATTTTTATCATTCTAATTAATATTTATATTCAAAAATATTACTTGTATATCCCCATTTAAATTTTTTTTTATTAAAACAACTCATGTTTGTGACATTTTTATTTTAATATTAAATAAAAAGTTTTTAATGACATTTTCCTACCAAAGTGGCTTCATGGGGTCCCCAAGTTAACCCATGGATTGTCTTGGTCAGACATGATTCATAAAATAGGTGTAGGAAAAGTGTAAAGGTTTTTTCATATTTTTATAATATCATTTTTACATTAAATTTCACTAATTACCTTTAATCGCGATTAATTAAACTTAAAATTTACTATTCACCAAAAAATTATTTTAATCCAATTGAACAAAATTATACTTCCTAATGACAACCATGTATGTCGGATTTTTGAAAATAAAATCACAGAAGTGGTAATTTTTAATTTAAACGGAAAATCAGTTTTTTAACTACCACTTAGTGGTTTCACTATTCATCAAAAATTGATGTTTTTCAGAACAATGCCAAAATTTCACCCTAAGATATAATTGATATTCCGAATTCAAAAATGATGTCTATTTTACAAAATTCCAAAAATATATGTTTCATTAATTAATTTTATAATTAATTCCCGCTGTCACAACAAATAGCGTGTTTTTAAGAAACAATATATATCAAAAGATTGACAATTGTTTTTGTCCAATATTAGAGTGAAATTAATTATAATGAGGACCATTGGATAAAGTGGTAAAAATATATTCTAATTATTCTTTAAAACCACTCAATAGTATAATTTATCACTACAAATTATATTGATTAAAAAAGTATTTTATAAGTATTTTTCACTATTCATAAAAAATTGGATGTTCTCTGAAAATTACAAAAAATTCAACTTAGGATAATTTTTATATTCCTCATACAAAAATGAATTTCATTTTGAAATATAAAATATATATAATTTCGAAAATTGGGTATTACTATTCATAATGGCTATTTTGATTGGTCACGGTGTGTTAGAATCTCAAACTTTCGTACAATACAAGCTATTGCATTATTGAAAGAGAAAAGTATCCTGGAAGCTCGGGGTGTTACACCATACACTACATTATTTCTATAATGATCAATAATTTTTCCATATTTAGAGAAAAAATTACCATTGAAAGAAAATTGTTTTAACAAAAAGTCATTTTTTCAACGATTTCATTAAAATTTATTTTATTTTTAAAGGTGAAGAAAAATCCATTATTGTATTTCTTGTTCCTTATAACTTTTATAATAAATCATAATTTCATAAAGGAACACAAATTATTTTATTTTAAATACCTCTTTATAAAAATCTATTTATAACATCTATAAATTCAATTGGTGTATTAGTTTACACTAATGGAATAACTAAAAATACATAATTCCCATCCATTGTAAAAATTACATCCTTATAATGATTTTATCATTCCATTTCTATTGATGAGTTTTATCTTGTGACCATCCGGTGATAGAGGAAATTCTCCCAAAATATGATCAAACATTTTATATATATTGGTAGAATTATAACTATTCTTAAGAGAAAGTTTATTGAATTCCCATAAATAAACTAAATTCTTCATTTATCTATCCTTATTTCCAATAAGTAAAATAAGAGAACACTAAATGGAATTTACATATTATGGTCTTGATGATTCACATTATTTTTTCTTTTCTTTAGATATGAATCAACATGGTGACCCATATAATTGTATTCAAAAAATATGACTATCTTCTTATCATATTTGGTATGAACATTAACATAATTATTTTCTTCTAAATAATGATCCAAATTTCATAAAATAATTTATAACTAAAACGTTCATTGAATAATAACATAAATCTCAGGATTATTCTTAAGAGACCTTTCAATGAAAATAAATTTTAACTAATTAGATTTCAATATATTTCACAAATACATTCATATTGACTTCCACATGGACTGATTAAAATAATTATTTTTTTTAAATGTCTAAAAAACTCAATTATTATAATATGATAATTTGGTTTCACTTTTCTATAGATTTTAAAACATTAGAAGAAAATTCTATTTAAAAAAACTGTTTTTCTAAAACTAGTAAAATTTACAATCATGTTATGTAAGAAAATTTGGGGTATACAGAGATAATATAGTAAAATTGGCTTTATAAGATGGAGCATAAAACATAAAAACTATTTTTTTTCAAATTACAATCATTCCATGTAGCTGATCTAGATGGACATATTCCTCCTGATTTTATTCTAATTCAATCAATTTATTTCCTTTATAAAAAACTAGCTTGAAATAGAAATATATTTGTTGATAGAATTATGATACCATAATATATTTCACATTATATTATAATCAATTAATAAACTTCACCAAAATTTAATTTTTTTTTTCAAAATACTAGCCTCTACAAATATCCAAATGTGTCCACATATACAATCTATAACACACTATAACATTGCATACCCATAATTAATATCATTTTAATAAGAGATAAACTTTCAAAAGTTTTTAATATTATTTTTGTTTTTTGTTTTATATAATTATAAATAAAATTCATATCAAACACTTGAAATAAAAAAGTAGAAACTATAAATAAAAATTTATTTTTCTTTAAAATGAACTGTAAAATTTTAACTTTAATTTTTTTAAAATGTGATCACTTAATTATTGGGTAATACATTGATCTAATGATTAGATATCATATTATTTCATACTCATCAATAATATATATGATAAATTTAAAAAAATTGGATGAGAATAGTATATTTTTATGGAATACACGAATTCAAAGAAATCATTAGTCTATTTTGATAATCATGGAATCCAAGAAGACAAATTTCTATTTATGAATAAAAAAAGCTGGGCTAAAATATTCACATTCACACAAGTGTAATTAGCTTTATTATAATGACTTAAATAATTCATAATATAGGAAATATGAGAGAATAATAACAATCAGGAGGGTTTCTGGAAAAACATGGGTACTCATGAAAATCTTTTCTAAAGAAACAAAATTATTACGGTTAAAATAATCAAAAACATTGCCTTAAAAATAATACAAATATCATAACTTATAAAATAAAATTTCATCAATGAAAACTTATTTTTAACCATATAAAAATAATTTACATACATTTTTTACATGATGTTCATATCACTCGTATAATCACTACTACATGAACTCTTACAAATATAATAATCTACTATGTTAAATCATATATATATTCCCAGGAGACAGAAATCATTACCCAATAAATTATAGAGCTATATTGAGATTAAAAATCATCATGAACAAAATCCTAGGATATTAAAATACAAAATAAAATATATTTTATTTAAACTGTGAAATAACATAATTACTCTATCTAAAACACATGTAGATTTACTATTAGGCTTCATGTAAAAACCATGATAAAAATAATTTATTTAAAACTCAATAAACAATATCCATGTAAATAAATCATATGGTTTTATTTAAGAAAACCATTATATATTATAGCATAGTTTTTATAATGTATTATCTTCATGATTGTTGGATATTCTGCTCATTCCATCAATTTTATGAAAAATATTTATTTTAAACTTCTGTAAAAATGTCATCATATAGTAACATATTTTGAAAATTAATATTCTTTTAAACCCATAATATATAAATTCCAAAATGTTTTAAAATAAAAATAAATATTTGTTTAATTATATTAATTAAAATCCAAAAAATACATTAATGGAATCTAATATAGAATAAAAAAATATGTTAAAGAATTATAATATTAAAAATATTTTCTTAATGAAAAATAGGTATCTTATGTCTGACTCTTTATATACATACATTAAATCATATAAAATAGATATAAATTAAATTTATAAATTTTCAAGAATATTTTTAGTGGAATTTACTTTTAATTATTAAATTTAATTCATTTTTACCATTCATTATATAGTAACTAAATCAGATATATTCATTTGGAATGTTTTGAGGATGTTGTATTCATAATTCCCAAAAAAAATTATTAGTTTGACAACTAAAAAATTGGTCATTGTTTAATATTATAATTAATATTATTGATGAAATATTTATCAATTTTATTCATTAAATAAAATTTTAAAAGTTGACATTAAATGATGACATGAAAAAGGTTTATATCACTTTATGGAGGTGTAGTCCACACATAAACAAGTCTGACATTATGATTTTCTAAGAGATGGAATAAAAAGATGAAAATAAATTTATTATCATTAAATAATATTAATTATTAAAGAAAAATAATATATATTCATTAAATCAACAGTAAAAACTATGCATGTGAACTGGTGATGAAAGGAAAATCATATCAATTCATGGAGGTGGTTATCTAAATTTATGCATGAGCACCGTTTTTATTTTCCATTCTATGGAAAACAGCAAAAAGGTATTTACCATATTCATAATAAAATTAAAATATATAGAATATATTTATTCAATTATAATATCATGGTTAAAGAATATTTTAAGTATTTATAATATAAAATAAAAATAAAAGTCTAGGTAATGAATTATACATATTATATGATATACCTTCCATGGATTACACCTTATTAATTCCAAGGATTGTCTTCTACTAAAACCAGGATCTCTATGACTCGATGACCAATTATATGAAATAATTAGGGTCAATAATTTTTTTAGAACATTGGATCAATATTATTGAATAAAAAGGGATGTGGGGGAGAACATTTATATATAAGGGGACTGTCAATATTATAATTTATTTAATGTTATAAAATAATATATATTATTAATCATGGAAAAGTGTCCCTAATACTATCATATTTCTAATTTAATACAATAATGTATTAGAATAGTCTCATTAAATAAAATTTAAATGTAATATTATGTGACTTTTACACTTAGTCTTAAACAATATTAGCATCTTTTACCATTATCATAGTGAAAATGATTTACTATGATTCTTATTAATTTTGATCAAAAATGAAATTTAACGGATTACTAAATTTTATACTGCTAAATAAAAAACAAAATGTATTTGTTAATATTATACATTTATAATTGGATGTAATTAATTTTATTATAACAGTTTAAAGTAAAATATGAAATGGATTTCTTGAAAAATGTATTCAAATCCTAAAAATGAATATATAGAAAAATAATTCCAAATTTTAATTCATATGATATTAATTACATTTTTTTATTAAATTGAGACCAAATTTACTTCAAAACCAATAAAAAATATAATCTAAAGTTCATAATACTTGAAAATAAATTAAAAATAAATTAAAAAATGGATATTTTTCATTATTCCACAAAAAAAATTTATTTCCCAAAAAATCCCCAAAAATAAAAGTAAGTTACATTAGAGATGATTATATAAAAATTTAATTTCATTTTATTTTATTAAATTTATAATATATATAAATTAATCTTTAAAATAAAAATATTTGTTATATTGAATACACATTATATAGAATAAACCAATCTCTTTTTTTGATTCGAAATATAAAATGAAATTATTTTTAATAATTTTAATGCATTAAATATATTCATTTACATTAATAAGGCATGAAATTCATATATTATATAAATTACATGATATTTTAACACTATACTTACATTCTCATTTATTTATATTATTCTCAAATTTATGATCCAATTTGAATCCGTATTCAAGATCTACATTTATTTTTTGTTTCACTTCATCTCTTCCCTCTTACACATACCCTCAATTAAATTTGTATCCAAAAAACCTAATAATGGTGTCAGTAAATGTTAGGGGATTTATTTTCTTATTTTTTCGGTTTAAGGTAATTCAGAGGATGGATTAATACTCATTTAGTTATTAAATATTTAAAGAGATCAATTATTTCATGATTTACATCGAACAAATATATGCATTTTAATGATTTCCCTATATTTGGAATGCCTTTGTTTGCTTATTATATATATATTTTACATTTTTAAAATTTTTCTATATGTAGGGGTCATTTTGGATTCAATAATTCATTAAATGTGAATTCAACATTTTCAAAAATACATTTAATGGTTTCATTTAATATTCAACAGAAATTTAAAATTTTAGGGGCATATGAACATATTTAATGGAAAAGAATTGTTTCCAGATTATAATGTGCTTTTAAATAATAATTTTCTATTTATAACACTACCAAAAAGCGGCCTTTAAAAACACTACAATGTGATTTTACCAACTTTAAAAAAAGCATTGATAATTTTAGCGCAGTTAACAGGATGAAGCTTTTATTAGTGCTAAAAAAGAGAAAAAGTCCCCACCGATAAAGGATATGGATATATATATATATATATTCACATGCCTCCTTTATCCCCCATTAATTAGATATTCCCACCCCCATCCCATTATCAATAATTCCCCCAAAAAATTTTCATTACTGTAGATAATCACACCCTCCCACACTCGCCCCTTCCTCCAGCATGTTTGAAATCCTAGACCTCCAACATATAAACCAAATCATTTTCCACTCCCCTATACTCTTTTTCCTGGTATTTTATTATACGTATATATTTAATAATATTTTCATATCCATATACTTATATATATGATTATATATATGTTTAAATATTAATAAAATATTTTATAAGTAAATATCAATAATTATTTATTTATATAATTAAATGTTTATGTGTGAATATAAAAAATTATACATATATTATTTTATAGATTATTATAAATAATATTACATTCTGAAAAATGCAAAAATATTTAAACCATAATTTCAATATGAATGTAAGTCCTTGTAATAAATTTAGTCCCCAACCAAAAGGGGCAATACAATCCCTATAAACGAGCTAAAAAATACATCAAATTTAAAAAAATGTGGTACCACAAATATAGTCTCAGTTTTAGGGGAATTTTGGGGAATTTTGGCCTTCTAAATTTTTGATATATGTTTACCTATGTCACCATGGATATAGATCTCATCACATGTTTCAAATTGATATTTTTTAGAGCTCAAACAGAGACCTACATCAACACTTATGCATGTTTGATGTTTGAGTTTATTTTTCAACTTATTTTAGATCATTCTTTAATTTTTTGATTTTTTTGTGTCATAAAATTTTTATTAAATGATTATTATTTGAAAATAATTAAAAAATAATAATAATTTTTTAAGTATTTTATAAGTTATTTCAACTAAATATCATATATTTTATTAGTAAAGGCTACTTTATCATATCTAAAATATATTTTAAAAAATATATATCATATTTATATAAATGTAAATATATTTATATATTTATATATTATATTAAAATAAATATATTTTTCGAAGTATACATTTTTCAGTTCCTTAAGAAAAACAATAATGAAGTGGTGTCTTTTATATGCACATCCAAAAAAGCACTAATTAAACTAACAATTTATCAGTGGGTTTTTACCCCTAATGATATAATAACCTATTTATAATTTTCATTAAAAGCACTGATAAAGGGTTTTATTTTATTAAATCTTCTAAAAATCATTGATAATGAGCCCCCATTAACATTATTTTTTAGTACTTCCAAAAGGGTTATTTAATCGAGGTTTTAGTTTACAGTGTGAAATCTTGAGAGCTAAATAAACATTGTTTTGGAGTAGCATAATTGGGGGATAATATCTATTTAAATTTTTTTATTAAATATTGATTTATAATATAATTAAAAAATAAAAATTTAGAGACTTGAAAAAATAAGTCTTTTTAAAAAAAATTAACATTCAAAATATATGTGGGTTTAAATGGGTTGGGTGTTTCTAGCTCACTTTGTACATTTATATGAATTTGATTTTTGTATTTGATGATATAATGATCATAAAAAGGTTTAATTAATTTTGAGTAATTTGGAGGTGAGTGTGGGTAATTTTTTATGGTTATTGATGCTTTTTTGGACTGTATTCTGAACATCACAAACTACTAGAAAAATCCTCTATTACAATATTTTTCCCCCAACTGTGGATCTAGGTGTATGCCTATACATATACCCAAGTTTTTATCAAATCCATGGGTATATGGGTCTTCTCTGAACCTATAACAATAGTATTCCATAAATCATGGGTATATGTCTTGGTTGAATACATATATTAACAGTTCTCCAAGAGAACCATGGGTATAGGTCTAGCTGAAATATTCTATAACCGCTGTTTGATAAAATCATGGTTATAGGATTCCTGAGATAATGTGGGGAAAAAATTCTAGAGGAACAAAAAAATGGTGATAAACACATATACTTGTGGTTTCCCCCCATACCTAGGATTTATATTAATATAATTACATAAATATAGATACATATATTTGGAATGCCTCTAGATATTCCAGATCAGAACTTGTGGGCCACTTTTTTCAAAAACATTTACCAACAATTTGAAAACCATGGGAATAAGGCTATGGCACCGTGGAATAAAAATTATGGCAGGGTGGAAAAAAAATTCCCATGATTTGGAAAACTGTGGATTTAGGTCATGGATAGGTAGAAACACCTCGGTTTCCTACAGTTCCCAAAGGCATTGTTATAACTTATACCCATAGTTTTTGGGGATTTTCCCTTGGTTTTGAATCATGGGAATAAGTCATTTTTTAGTGGTGATAGTCTTCACTGAAATGAGAACTCAGGTAACAAAGTTGGATGTCTATATTAAAGCTATAACATAATGTTTTTTGGACTTATATTACTTCTTCCAAGAGATTAAAAAATATGTAGTTTATAAGTAGTCAAGGGTCTTGTGTTAGAATGAAAAGTGGGAGGATATGTGGTTTCTGTTTAGATATATCTGGTAATTTCTCTTGATATTACATTAAAAAAAATGTTTAAAACATATTTCATTATCAGTGGATTGACCTAAGGGATTTCATATATTCTCATTTCAAAATCTTAATGATGTGTGTGGAAACTATGGATATTTATTGCATTTTTTTATTCAATACATGTATCTCTAATTTTGACGTGTGAGTGTGGTTTCTACAAATTAGAAAAAATTTAAAATAATTTAATTTAAAAGGGAAATCGATATTTTACTAGGTGTTCATGATTAAAAAAAATATTCCTAGTTATTATTTTATTTTAATAAAAATTTGTTTATTAATCATGTATTAAATGTTATTAGATCTTGAGTTTATAAATATATAAATATTATTTTCTAAAAATATCTAAAAAATTAAAATGAATTTTCATTTCGAAAGAATAAAAAAATTCTATTGTGATCCAAATTGTCCTTATTTTGATCACACTTTTCATAAACCATTGGATATATATAGAACATATTATTTTTATCTAGGTTCCCTAGACTTAGTATATCTTTGGGATTTCATTTTTTGAGTGGGTTTGATGATTTCAAATGTGGGATGTCTATTATATCTTACTATTCATTTTATGAGTATTTTTTTATTTCCTTGAAACATAAACTGATTGGTTGATTAATTTTTAATGATTTTTATATTGATAAATTTTATAGGATATCTCCCATTTTTTTCACAATTGACACATCGATGGGTGTCTCTAACTACTTGTTACATCATAATGCATTAACCCTCATCAGAAATAGTCTCAATTGCTCAGTATATGGGCACCCCTGGTTCATTTATGATTTAATAGTATTATAGAACACAATAACTATTTGAAATGATTATGGGCAGAATAGTGACTAGAATTGTTTCTTGAACTATAATAAATGGTGATAAAAAGATCATGGACAATATTCCTTCAAATAAAACATCATTTTCATATGGGTTGTGGGATTTGGAACTTTGGTTTGAATTCATTTTAGAGGGTCTATAATATTTTTTTAAATAAGAGGATGTTAATTTTTTACCTAATGAGTATATTGGTCACATTGACTGTTTGTTTGAGTTTTACGAGTCCATGTGATCAAATCACATGCAATATTGTTTCTTATCTAAGATAGATGAATCACCTCCCGTGATTTTTGGTAACTCCCAATGTTGTTCACCATTGTTGTATTGTTAAATAATGGATTTTAATGATTAATAAATGTGATTTAATATTTTGTAATTTTTTAATTACTTTTTTGATTAGTTTCACCTATTGAGATTTCATTTTATATTTTAAAGATGAATTTTTAGAATATCTTTTAATGAATAATTTCAAAAATAATTTCTTTTTAAATATTTTATGTCATTTTCAATGGATAGAAACTGGTGGATTAGTCTGAAAAGGATATTGTTTGAATGATTCAATTTTAATGTGGGAAATTATAGTTTTTTTAGTTAGAGTAAATTTAAATGTAATTAATTTAGTAATTAAATATTAAAATGTTTTATGATATGAAGGTGTTACTAGGCTAGGGTTTTTTTATTTACAATGAATTTTCATGGTGTATTTATATAAATAGAAAAAATCTAATGGAATAAGATATATGATATATATGATCATTAATATCGATTACAGGGTTCTTAATTTTAAAATTATTTGATGAAGGTGAATAGAGAGAAATGATTCTTTAATAGGGAACTATAAAAATTAAATAACAGTTTTTTTAAAATTTCTTATTTATATGTTATTCATATTTTTAATTGTGATTTAGAAATTTAAACAGAGTGTAATTAATTTTTAGGAAAATATTTTTTTCTATGATATTTTTTTTCAAAATTATTTTGGTATAAATAAATTTGTTCTATTATTTTATTTAGGGAACACGAACTAACTAAGGTTCATATATTTGGTTTTTAGAATATTTCCCCCAAAGAGTCTTAAAATTTGAATGAATGGTCTATTTATTTGGATGATCTTCAGGAGGCCTCCACCTATATATTTTGAATTGTTTCTTCACCTTTAGACATTGTCAAGACTCATTCTTAAGTGGTGTATCATAATACCTACCAACTCTAGAACCCTATCAAGGCCTTTTATAATCATCATATTCCTTTATTTTTTAGAACCCAAGGTTCACATGAGGCAATAGAGTAAATAAAGAAGATCTAGGTAGTCTGAAATTCTATCATAAATCCAGAAGCTTTGATATTGAGGAACGATTTTTATATATCATAATGTTCATTATAAGTTAGGTTGTGGGAAATTTTTACTTCATATATTCACGAAGTTATGTATTGGGAGAGACTAAATTCATATTTTTTTGATGGATCTATTCTTAATGGGTTGCCATATGAGCCTTTTTAGTGGAGGTTGATAATGAAATGACGTTCGTGCTATGTGATGATCATGTTTTACTTCATGGGATAATAGATATTCCATCATGTTAGTATTATAAGTTAGTATACACGACATCCCAACCAAAAATCATCTTTACATAATATAATTTCTAGAAGATAAATAATACGTTTCACAAAAATAAACTCACAAAATATAGAATAGAAGGTTTAGTTTCATAATGTATAATCTAGATAAAAAAATATGTTTTCAACACTTATGATCATTTTTTTTTATATTTACACACTCTATTCCCTTATAAACCTCCTATAATAGTTAATTATATTTATATCCTAGGTAATGGAAACGTATGAAATGGTTGTTCTCCAACACTTTGTAAAGAAAAATGTATAAATTATTCATCAAGTGTAAAATAACAAAAAATATGAAATCCTAAGATATGGGGAGAAATATATTTTTTTTAAAACATTGAATCCTGAATTATTTACATGTGTCATGATAGAAGTACATATAAGAGAAAATATATACTATTTCAAGAGATTATGGAACCATGTGATAATAAATGTGATCCCTGGTGAATAAATATAGGAATATGGAATAGAAATGTGACTACATGAAGGAATATTAGTATAGTGATATTTGGTTAAAATATAAGCAATGGGTATGTTCATATTTTGAGAATATTTCTGGTGTTTCTGGGTTTAGTCTATGTGATTATAAAAAACACTCAATAGTTTTTTAATAATATCCAAATGGTTATTGTTTTTGTTTTTGACTTTTTCCAAGAAGGCTCGCATTATATTTCCTTATAGGATATAAAACAAAATATAATGAATTGTATGGTGATATAGAAACCCACTAAATAATAATCCGTACATATTGTTTTCCATAATATTACAAGAATTTCAACTTATCATGGAAACCCTTGGAAAGAAATAGGTTTTATTCATCACATCACAAAGAACTCAAAGAATGAAAAATGTTGGTAAAAACATTTCCAAAATGTATCACAAAGATTAATCATAAAGAATGAATGATAAAATAATATAATAATCCCAAAATATTAATTTTTAATAACCTTTATTGTGTGATTCAGGAAAATAGATTACAAGTAAATAAATCCATTTAAGAAAATTATGAACAATGTAATGAAATCATAACCCAATATTTATATTTTTGGCACGGTCATAAAAGAATAATTTTTAGAATTTATTAAAATTAAATTACTAAAATTTTATGTGAAAACATTAAAAAAATTATTAAATTTAATATTCAACTATTTACCTTAAAAAGGAATAACTGTTTTAAAAAATAATTCAGAGTAGAGGATGAAACATTTGATTGTGAAGGGTTTGAAAACCTTTTTAATATTTTGAAACAATGGAATTGAATTCCCAAATAAAAAAACTCTAATAGAAAATGTTTTTAAAAAGAAAATATAGTGTTTATGAGTTTCACATATTAAAACACAAAATTGGGTTTCTATATAAAAAGTAGCGCATTGGATGAAAAGGGAAATAAAGACAAGGAGGGAACCCATTCTTAATTCCAATGAGAATTATTCCCAAAAAATGATGTTCATCTGAGAATGAAATTCCCTAATGTAAATATTTTAATAAAAATTTTCACTTTCCATAAATTAATTTGGCGAATTATAGTATCAAAATAAGACATATGAATTTAATCTTATAAAACCATTATAAAAAATAATAATTATAAATCAATAGAATAATTTGAGTTAGGAAAACCCATAAAATACATTTCTATTTTACTCAAACATGCTCTAAAATTTTATATAATTAACATATCAATCATAGAAAACTATTTTATAATATTATTCAAATCATTTAGATTTAATAAATATTATTTATAAATATTCTCTACATGTATATTTGTTAGTTATTATCAATTTTTAATATAATGTGTGATAAATAAGGTTTTTTAAAACTATTTTCATAATAGCAGTGTTATTAATCATGTTTCTCAATGAGATAATCATTAAAAATTTATTAATGATATAATTTTTTTTATTAATGAAAAATATCATTAGGTAATATACATACATACTTTTAATGAAAAATAAAATTGCAAAACATTATTTTAGGAATTCTTAATGATAAAATATGTGATAGATTAATAAATATATAAATTATTAATAATAAATTCAGAGAATCAATAAATAATTTTAAACACATTATTATTAAATTATATTAAAATTATATAGAATAAAAAAATCATATATTATTTAAATATTATAAAATTGTATACATAGGTGGTAAAAACAAAACCAAACGAATTTTCCATATAATGATTATATAGGCAAGAATATATTATTTTTTTACATTAGTATAAATTTTAAAGAATAATAAAATTAAATTAAAAAATATATATTCATTCAATTTATTTTTATTTGAATAAAATATTATTGGTGAAGAAAAAATAAATTCATCATTTATGGAGGTAATAATATTCCTTAAACATGATTACCGATTACATTTCTCAAATAATGTAATATAAATAAGATATAAGATAAAATATAATTTAAAAAATATAATTAGGAGATATTCATCATAATTATTCATAAAATTTATATATTTTACCATCTATGTAATGAACTAATGAAAAATGAACAGAATCATTTCATGGTTGTAGTATTCTACATGTACACATGATCAATGTTTTTTTGCTGTTATTAATATATAAAAACTACTGAATAATTATTTAACCAATAACATAATAATATATTAAGAATAAAATTTTAATTATATATGGTTTCTGTAATATTCTATTAAGAGGATAGTCATAAATGATATATTTTAGTGTACAGAATACAGACATTGAGAACCAAGGATTTTTAAACAAAATTTCATTGGAAATGGAGAACATAGGCTCTCTATGCGATATTAAAGGCATAGGAAAATTGTGATAAAATTAAGTTGGGACCATGTTGGACGGAGAAAGATGTTTTATGAGTTATCGTTTGCAGATTTTTTTATTTTGTTGTCAACGAATATTAATCAATTCGCATTGTAATGTACATAAAACTAGACAATGCATTGATGATATGTCTTTCATAAATATCATATGTTATGAGAACTTGTGTTGAAAGACTTATGAAGGAATGGGGGAGAAAGGATTATTCCAGTCATATATTGTTTTGATTGAAAGAAATGATGTGACTGGATGATAGAGAGGATTCAATACATCTCATTAGAATCCAATCATCCTGAATTACCTTACTAACATACCAAGAGTTTAGAAACATTTTATCTAATATCCCACTTAATTTTTCCCACTAAAACATCTTCTATAGATCTCTATATGTATTTATGCATCCCAGATGAATAGAGAAGGATGATATATGATACTTATCAAAAAGTTGCCTCAATAGTTCCCTTTTTATCATGAAAATATTTTGGTTTCGAAACCATATAAGTCCATATTAATCAACTTTTAACACCAAAATTCTCACTACTATTATATGTATCCTAAATCATCATTATGATATTCCTTGATCATTATTTGAACGGATGCTTTTGTAGATATTTTGGAATGAAAGTATTTCTATCCCAAACATATAACTCTATATTTTTAAATTTAAAAATACATTCTTAGTGGCTAATTTTATATCCTAATAATTGATATGGTATCAAGATCTATTATTCTAAAAAAGTAGTCATAATATTTTAATTTATTAAAAGGTAATGTTTTGGGTAGTCATAGTCCTTTATTATTTCAAACAATCCCTATTATAATATATTCTAATCCATCAGTCTGAATATATATTTCAAGATATTCTATTTAGTATACATGTAATAATTTTTAACATATTTATTATACATCCAAATATTTAATGCATAGATCCTTGATACCATCTTCAAATCACACATCTGGTAAATTTTAAAACTATCATTTAATTATTTTGAGGCATAAAAAATTACCTTTTCATTCTATATGAGTAAAAATATCAATCACGTTAATGAAGAATCACTATAAAAAGAGCTGAGGTGACTAACAAGTTCTTATATCATGATAATATTTCATAACATTCCTTCAATAAAAATAATTCTATTCCCTTCTATGCTAACATGGTTGGTGGATTTGACTGACATGAGATATTTCCTTAAATGAAATAAATGTACCTATTTAAACTAAGAAAAATATTTATCTTCATTTAAGAGGTTGATCATGATTATTTCTCAATGAAATACATATTAAAATAATTTAACAATATCTCATAACTTGTGATTACATGGCCCAAGAGTGATTCATATTATTGATAACATTTACACATTTTAATCATGGATTAAAATTTATCGTTTAATTGGTTGTTCAACAAAATTAGGTAATGATATCCCATCTTATATAAAGGAAATATCTTATTATGTATTTTATTTAATTAATACTATATCTTATATAATGTGGCATACAATAAACCGATCCTAAAATAATTCGTATATAATATTGAAATATTATTATTTAAATTTGATCGTTATAACATTGACATTGGTTTGGAAGTTATGTATAAGAATAAGAATATTATAAAATATGTTTTTCAATTTTTTCACAGATAAAAATCATAATCAATAATACATTGATTATTAATTCATTATAAATTATGATAAAATATTCTCAAGGTAAAATATATATTTTCTATGACGTTGTATTAAAGTATGAATATTTATTTATATTTTTAGAATTAATTAATCACTATTGAGAAATGATATTATTGAAATTAGTAGGTTATATATAACATAATATGAATTTATATTAATTTAAAACTATTTTATTAGATAATGAATGATTATAAAATCATTTAATGCATCAAAAATACATTTTCTTCAAAAATGTTGAATATTGAATTTATACATGAATAATATAATTAATATATGACCATTTTATAATTTTTATTTTATATACTTGAATTTATTTTTGAAATAATAATTTCATTATAGACTTAATATTATTATTATTTTCTTTTTTTAAGAAATTTTTTTTATTAGTAAACAGTGATTAAAGCTGTTTTTTACGAAACTGGTATTTTTTTTGATTATATAATTTTAAAGTAAAATTATATATTGAATTTGGTTTTAATGATACATAATAAAATTTTTAATAAAAATAATAATAATTACATAGGAATCACCATTATAATTAATTTTGGTATCAGTTAATTTTAGGCATAAAAACAGAATTTTCCGTAATCTATTTTTCTTTACATTTTGATCCTTTATATAGAAAGTAATATATTCAATTTTTGGAATTGGAATATTGAAAAATGGGATTCAGTTATTTATTCGTGATGTTAAATTTGTTTAAGGATTCTAATTTTATTTTTGGTCATTCATAATAGAATCTATGGTAAAAATATTATCTCCATATCAAAGGGGTAAAAAAATTAATTAAGTTTAAAAATAAGATATAGGGTAAAAAACTATTATATTAATTCTTATTATGATAGATTATTTCATCTCATATAACCTTATTATATAATTTTAATTTTTTAATTATAATTTTTTACTAATATTTATCATTATATTATTATATGTAGAAGTTAATTAAAAAATTTAAGACTATTTCATTTTATATTTCGAATATATTGACCATGGGAAAAAAGAAGTTATGAATGGTCATAATTTATTATTAAAAATATTAATAAATAATTTTTTAATATATTAGTTTATTATAAATTTTAAATTATGCTATTATTTCCTTAATTTGTTACACAACGCCAATATATTTTTTGTGGAAGAAGTTGAAAAATCAAGGTAAAATATTTTACAAATGAAAATTTTCTTGGTTGAATTATGATTTAAATAATTTAATAGGTAATTAGAATGTATAATTATTTTTAAATTTTTATATATTTAAATTCAAATACAATGTTGATGTAATTGATATGAAATTTATTAAAGAGTCTAAAAATATACAAATGATATTTTATTATAAAAAATATTATCAAATGATTTGAAATTAAAAAATATTTAATGGGGACATGTGGGATGATAAAGGTTATATAATTTCATATATAGACCATTTTATAGAAATTTAGTTCCTTATAATGATATTTTTAAAACTTAAAGATTGAGAATTTTGTTACAATAGTTATCCTTAAAAAGGTTTAATGAATATTATAAACCGAAGGATAAGGTTTCAATTGAAACATAACAAATAAAAAGTAAAAGATGAATTAATTTTGACCTTAAAATTTCCAAAATTTTATATTATTTTTATTTGGATACATGCGGCATGTAAGGCCCCAGGATTTCATAGTACGCTATTTTTTCAAAGTAATTCAATAACTTACACTACACGTAACACCGAGTTCTAGCGTACCACGACTTACCAAACTAGTCGTTCAAAAGCAGTTATGAATAATATTAACTGAATTTTGAACATTATATAATCCTTATAATTTTAGAATCCACAATATGTTTTTCTTAGATATAATATAAGAACAAATTCATTTTTTAATATAAAAGATTTAGTTTTCAAAAAATGAAATATTACCACAATTTAATAGTGAAACCTTTTTAAATCCCATATTAGAAATTATTATATATTATATTTGACAAAATTAACTTCTTATTTTGAATTAGGAAATAAGAGTTTAGTTTCAATAAATTTTTGGTGTTTTTCTGATAAAATTAATATTTCATGAATAGTGAAAAATAATATATTTTAACTGAAAAAAACTTTTTAAATCAAAATAATTTATAGTGTTAAATTATACATTTTAATGATTTGTAAGTATAAATAGTTGATATTTTTACCATTTAATCCAATTCTATTCATTTTACGTAATTTCACGTCGAAATTGGACAAAAATAAGTGCCAATCATTTGATAGATATTATTTCATAAAAATACACTTTTTGGTTTTGACAATTTGAATTTATTTTAAATTAATAAATTCAATTTCTATGTTTTGAATTTGGTAAAATATACTTCATTTTTTGAATTTGGAATATCAAAATTATCTAAGGGTGAATTTTTGTTATGTTTCTGAAAACATTCAATTTTTGATGAATAGTGAAAAACACTATATTATTTGTTAGAACCGACTTTTCGTTTAAATAATAATTTATTTCATTTAAAATTATTTTAGGTCAAAATAGATACATAATACCTATATAAGTTAAATGTAATTCATTGGAGTCATTTTATATTATGTTTAGATATATAAAAATTTTATTGAAATTTTATTGTGTTTTACCCACCTCCTGGGAGCATTTCCAAATTACCATAAAACATAATTTTAATGTTTTTATGAATTGAATCTCAAAAATCTGAGACACAAGATTGATATCAGTTAGGTAAATTTTGTTCAATGATATAAAAATAATTTTTGGTGAATAGTAGATTATGACTACTACATACCACAGGTAAAAGTAAATAGGGTAATTAATGGTAAAAGTGATATTATTATTACTCTAAAACATGTCCTAATTCTATTGGATAAGTTTATTTCAGCCAAAAATAACATTAGGAATAAAATATGATCCTTCAGGTCCATATGGATTAGATTAGGACATTTATTATTATTTAATTCAATGAAAAGTGAATAGTGTTAACTTCAATGTTTAATAAATAATCTATTATCATATAGGGTTATATATAAGATAAATTATACTATAAATAATATTAAAAAGATAAAAATATTTCCTACATAATGGTATTTTGTTTATAATTTATAAATCTTAAATAAAAATATTCATTTATGACACAATAAGGATGTAGTAGTTACATAATTAATAAAATATTAAAATAATTGATATTATAAATATCCAAATAAATGAAATTTGAGACTTTTTTTGAATTACAATAATTTTCTAGGTTAATATGACATGTTATGGTCTGTTAGATAATTTTTCTTCAGTTAATAATGCTGTTATGAAT
Source organism: Viscum album (assembly GCA_963277665.1). NCBI lineage: Eukaryota > Viridiplantae > Streptophyta > Magnoliopsida > Santalales > Viscaceae > Viscum > Viscum album. The sequence continues at coordinate 1,977,019,220 of OY728133.1, forward strand.
TTATCAAAAACAAAATACCAAATACTATCCAAATTGACAAAAAAGAGTTTTTAAAACAAGTTTTATATTATTAATTGATATTATATTCATGAAAATCTATGTATCATCCAAAAGTCTTATATAATTATAGGTGGTTCATTAATGAACCACTTTTCATTCTCTTGGAAGTATATATAAATATTAGTATCCATATAATATAAAAAAACAAAGAGACCTGGTAAATGTCAAACTATTCAACTAAGAGTTAAATCTAAAAGATAGAGTTAATACAGTGACCCAAACATTTATAAAACCTATTGTTTGACTATTTTTAGACCCTCCCCTAACATAGTTTTAAATAATTCATTTATAATCCATTATAAAACGAAAATGATATTATTATAAAATAATATTTCTAGTTTTCCATAAGGTGTCTATCACCCCTCTTATAAAAGGTCACTCCCACTTCTCTATAATTATCACTGTAAAATCTATTTATCTCACAAAACCCCTACCCAAATAACCTCTAAGCTATCCTCCCTTAATACTAGAGGCCTTACTTTAGTCAGAAAGTCATCCAATGGATGCCTTTTGATCAAATAAAAAGGAAAACCCCAATGAAGAGGTAAATATTTCATCACAACATTCAAGTTCCTTTCTTCTTCCACTTCCTCTTTCATTTTAGTTTCTATTATAAAATAATAACTCTAGTATCTTCTATATAATTTAATGTTATTATAAATATGGTAAAACAATATTCATTATTCTATACATCCTTTGAATGACATGTCACCATCTGTGCGTATGTATGGCATACCGTCTCCACGTCGGGGTGTAATTGTTATTCAATACATTATTATTTGTATGGGTATAATAATGATGTGTAATTTAGGTAAATAATAAAAATAAAACGATATTGATTCTGTATATATGATATACCATCCAATTATATATTATTTTAATTTTAAAATAATTATATTGTCTCTTGTGTGTACGTACGGATTACCGTCTCCACGAACGCGATGAGATTCATTACCCATCATATTGATTCAACACTAATTTTAATTATATGAATAAAAATAATGATTAAATCGTCTATATCATTATGAATATAAATAATATACATCCTATCTATAAAAAACTTTACTTACGTAACAAATCATATAATGAAAAATGAATCAGTTAACACCCGAAACGACGACAATAATAAGATATTATTATCAATGAATTGTTAAAAGATCAAATATTAAATCATATTAATATAAATGAGTCGTTTATAAATTAATAAAAATTATTTATCTATTATATAGGAGATAAACTAACCTTTTCCAATTAATGTACAAGGAAAAGTTTAATTTCACAATCTCTATATTATCCGAGGTTGTTTTTACGTAAGTTCAATTGGGACATCTTTATCATCCACATCATGTTTCATAAAAATGTATTTCAAAACATTTTTCTATTTACTAGACTATGGGTTAATGTCATTTATTCACTTATTTTACTTTTTATAAAATTTATTGAAAGGAATATTCCATCATTTTTTAAACAAGGTACATTATGACAATTCTAATAAAATTAAGGTAAGAATGTTTTTTTTAAATTATACGGCAGGTGCAGCTATTTTTTGCTGATATATCAATGTAGAAGAATACATTACAAAATTATAAGAATATTTTTTTTAAAAATGTTTTATTTTATAATTATGTGACTTTTAAATGATTTCAAAATAGTAAGAGATATTTATATAAAAATTTTTTTTATTAAACCTATGTTAACATCCTTTGATGGATTTTAAGCTTATTTGAAGTAGATTTATTAAGATACAAAACATCTATATTGTATTGAATTTTTTGTGATATGTTTGACTTTGGATGGGTTATTTTAACACCATTCATGGTTTATAGATAACTTATTGACAATTCATAAGCTATTTTTAATACTAATGTTTATGATATGTTTAAAACTTTTCATATGAAGCATTCATTGGACTCAGTATGTGACAGGTGGAGCACGCTATAGCTCCACGATGCATTGGTAGGTCTCATGAGAGAAACTATTGTCTTGCAAAAAGGCCTTGAAAATATTTGTATTTGTAGTATTGGTACAAATTCTTGACTATGTGGTTATGAAAGTATGTCATTGTTTATTCCATCATTAGGAATGTGGGTATTGATAATTCATATGATTATTCGACTAGTAGAATATAAATGTAAATAAGTAAATGGAATTATTTGATTTTATCTTTTACATTTTATGTTAATGATCATGTTGAAAAGGCTTTATTTAGTATTATACATTTCCTTAAATGTTTATTCTTATCTATTAAAGATTTCTCTATATTGTTATCCTTTCTGAGCATCTGAGCTTACCCTATTCTGTGTTTTATTTTTCCCAGGATGCGAAGAATTATATTATGACGGACCAGCCGGGAGAGTCTATGGGATCTAAGTGTTGTCTATGGAAACAATGTTGTTGTTGTTTTCCATTTTATGATGTAATGTAAACCTTATTAATGTATCTAGTACAACCAAGGCTATTAAACTAATTAGTCTTTCGAGAAATGATCTTTTTTTATCATGCCAATGATACGTAATAATGCACTGACACTAGGATTTTAGGGTCAAGGCATTACAGTTTGTATAAGTGATATTTTTACTACAAACCATGGATTCTATATTTAGATAAACGTTGATTATAGAACATTACCCAAAGATAGACTATGATAATTAGTATAGAAGAACATCCAAGAATTTTGGTAATATATTGATTTTTTTATTTTACAAGCAATACATCCCTGTCTAGACACTAGCAGGTAGAGGAAGCTCTTGCACAAATGTACATAGGGGAAAATCCCAAAAACACCGCTTTGAGTTAAACTCGAATAGTAACTAGTGCATAACAACAGTCCTTGTTTCACTCTTGGTTACGACAATCCTGGGGGATATGCTTAGGATAATTCTCATTTTCATTACAAACCATTATGAAAGGTTTATGAGTATATAATTTTTCAAAGAACACATTTTTATGATTATGTATTATATCAATAAACTATTCAATTTATGTTAACTAGTTTACAAGTTTGGATTTATGAATTGAGTTTCCTAAATTGACCTAGTGCATGACATTTTTTATAAATGACGCTGGGTAGAAGGAATGAGAACTACAATAATACGTATGATCTAATGAGTAAGACGGGTCATATCTTTCATAATATTAAGCCAACATTTATAAAGTAAATAGTATCCCATGTATTCTAAACATATGAATAAATTGTATCATGTGTTAATAAGATAAGTAATGATTTCTCTGAGAACAATTGAATTGAAGGGAAGCCATAGAAGAAAAGGATAGAATATAGAAAGATTGATAATTGGACGAAGTGAAAGAAGGATTCTCCCATATGTGATAATTTTGAAAGTAATCACCTTGGTAAATTCTTGAAGGGAATGAGAGTTTGTTATGAGTGTGTAGAAAAGTGACACAATACAAGTGACTGCAAGGATAAGAAAAAGGATTTATGTTTACAATGCTTTATCTGCAAGGAGTTGGGTCACTACACGAATCAATGTCCAAATCATCGGAGTATACCTCAAATGATGCAATTGGATAATAATAAAGTTATGATACTACCAAAAATGAAGAGGAATGACTAGTGTTCTTATTTTGTTGATAAAAAAATCTATCATTTCATTGTTGTATCGATGATATACGAGTTATATGAATTATGGAAATAAATAAGGATTCTACTACGGTAGTATTTCATTAATGATTTGAGAGTATATGGTTTTATGAGAGTGACTCAAAAAAAGTTAATATTTTTGGAAAATACATGGTTGGAGGGAAGATAAACCCTAATATGGTCTGGATACTGAGGTAGTAACTTGGGAATAAGAGATGACTATTTTGGATAAATTATATTGGATATTCTTGACAATCATGGAATTGATTATTTGTTTCTTTATTTCATAATTGTTGGAATATTCTAAATTTTTGGATATAAGTAATATATCAAATATTATATAAATTATAAGGTAGCATGAATGCAATCAATAAGGTTTTATTGTAATTTTGGGTGTTACCATGTTTTAAAATAATATATAAAGAATATGTTCACATGTTATTACTTGGAAAAAGGATATTCATTGTGTCTAACGTTCTTCTAAATGTTGGATGATGAGTTTGGATAAAAGTATTTTGAAAATTTTAAATGTTTGAATGGATTAAGTTTGAAATTGGATATTTTTGTTACGGTTATTTTTCGGATTATTATAAAAAATACAACATGCAGACTGTGTGACAATCTGCCACGTCTGACAAAGCTGTGGGAATCGAACCCACAACCACAGTGCGATTGGGATTTATTGCCTATCATTGGACTACATGATGTCCCTGGGTTGTATAATATAGTTTTTTTGTCTGATAGGTAAATTATAAATTCATTACTTTTGTAACCCTTTACGATTATGATAAATATATATTTTTGTATATCTTTTGGAGTGAAAGATGAGTTTGGGGTAGGAATTAGTTTATAGATGAATATATACATGTCACGTATATATATATATATATAAATTTCTCCCATTTATTCTATGGGTAAATTAATTCTTAAATATTATTTAAGGGATATTAAAATCAAAAATGTGTTATCCTAATAACATATGTTTTGTTGAACTGATGGTATTTCAAATCATCATAGATTGATGGATTAAGAACCTCAATTATAAACTTGTTGGTAATTGATGACCTCAATCACTCCCTATAAATATTTATGTTTTTACCACCAATTATGTGTCTCTAATTTCAACAAATTTTCTTCTAATCAAGAATATAATTTGGTGGTAACCCTTTCCTTTCCTGTTTCCTCTTATTAATACTAAATTATATTAACCCAATTTATGATGTGGGTTTTCCCACAAAGGTATTTTCTATTTTCAACCATTTATTTTCAAAAAACAATTTCAAATTTCGAGGATTCAATTTATTGAAGTAGGGAATAATGTAACACCCCAACATTTCATAGTAAATTTTTTCTTCAAAGTAATCCAATAACTTTCACTACACTCAACACCGAGTTCTAGCGCACCACGACTTACCAAACTAGCATTTCAAAAGTGGTTATGAATAGTATTAACTGAAATTTGAACTTTATATAATCCTTATAATTTATGAATACATATTATGAGTTTCTTAGACACAATGTAAGATCAAATTCAATTTTTTAGATAAAAGAAGTATTTTTTAATGCAATTTTACCGTATTTTAAATGTGGACCCTTTTTAAATCCAATAGTTGAAACATTTATATATTCAATTTGACAAAATAAACTTCCTCTTTAGAATGGGAACATAAGATTTTAGTTTCAATAAATTTTTAGTGTTTTTATTATAAAATTCATATTTGGGTGAATAGTAAAAAACATAGCGTTATTCATTAAAACTGACTTTTCATTTAAATTGAAATTTATTTCATTTAAATTTTATTTTAGGTAAAAATAGATAAAAAATACCTATACATTTTCAACATAATTCCTAAGAGTCATTTTATAATAAGTATAGATATATAAAATTTTTATTAAAATTTAATCGTATTTTTCACAACTCCTAGGAGCATTTGCAAATTTGCATAAAATATAATTTTACCTCTTATGTTAATTTAATTACATAAATCTAAGAGACACTGATGATATCATAAAGTAAAATGTGTTTCAATGAGATAAATATAATTTTTTAATAGTAACTTTTGACTTTTATTTTCCATGGTTAAAAGTAAATATGGTAATTAAATGTAAAAATTATATTATTATTACCATAACACATATCCTAATTCTATTAGATAAGTTTAATTCGACCAAAAACAACCTTATTAATAAAATATGATCCTTTATATCCACAAGGATTATATTTGGACATTTATTCTTATTTAATTTAAAGAAGAGTGAAAAGTGTTAAATTCAACGTGTAATAACTAAACCATTTTAAAATAGTTTTATAAATAAGATAAATTAGACTATAAATATTCATCATAAATATAAAAATATTTCCTACATAGTGGTATTTTATTTATAATTTTTAAATTTTAAATAATAAATTTTATTTATAACATATTGATGATGCATTAATTACCTAATTAATGAAATATTAAATTAATTGATATTATAAATATAAAAAAATTGTATTTTGGAACATTATATGAATTCCAAAAATATTATTGGTTAATATGAAATTTTATGTTTGGATAGATAAATTGTTTTCAAAATAATAATTCTGTTATGAATTGAGCAAAAACATAATACCAAATTGTGTAAAAATTGTCATAAAATAGTTTTTAAAACAAATATTAGAGTATTAATTGATATTATATTACTAGAAATATATGGTTGGGCCAAATGCCTTATATAATTATAGTTGTATCATTAATGAACCACTTGTGGTTCTCTTGGAAATATATAGCATATTTATTTACCATATAATATAAAACTAGAAAGAGACATGGTAAATGTCAAACTATTTAACTAAGAGTAAAATGAATAAGATAAAGTTAATATAGTGACTCAAACCTATCTAAAACCTATTGGATAAATGGTTTTCAACCCATCCCTATATTATCCTTTAAATAATATATTTTGGTTCCATTAGAAACCGAAATATTTTATTATAAAATAATATTTCTAGCTTTTCCAAAGGTGCCCCTCACCTCTCTTATAAAATGGCACACCCCATTATCTCTAATTCACACCTTTAAAACCATTTTTCTCGACCAAACCCTACTAATATACCCTCTCAGCTGTCCTCTATTCATCATAGAGGCCTTCCTTTTGTCATAAATCCATCCTATGGATCCCTTTTGATCGAATCAAAAGGATGAACCAAATAAGAGGTAAATATTTCCTCACCTATTTCAAGTTCCTTTATTCTTTCACTCCTACATTATTTGTTGTTTAAATTATAAAATAGTAACTATAGTATCTTATATATACTGTGATGTTATTATAAATATGGTAAAATCATATTCATTATTCTATCCATCCACTGAATTACATGTCATCATACATGCGTATGTATGACTTACCGACTCCACATCCTGGAGTAATTGTTATTCAATGCATTATTATTTGGATTGGTATAATAATGATGTGTAATTGATGTAAATAATATATATAATCTGATAATGATTTTGTATATATGATATACCATCCAATTATATATTATTTTAAAATCAAAATAATTATATTGTCGCTTATGCATACGCACAGATTACCGTCTCCACGAACGTGATCAGATTCATTCCCCATCGTATCCATTCAAGACTAATTTTCATTATATGATTAACAACTATTTTAAAAAACATAATAAAATTCTTAATAAGAATAATATACATCATATACATAAGAAAAATTACTTACGTAACAAAGCATATAAAGGAAAATGAATCAGTTAATATTGAAACGACAATAATACTAAGATATTATTAATAAAGAAATGATAAATGATCATTTATAATATCATATTAATGTATATGATTCCTATATATTTTAATAACAATTATTTCACAATTATACATGAGTTTCACCTACACTAAACCAAGGAAACTTACATGGAAATGGTAAATTTCAAAATCTATATATTATCCGATGATGTTTTTACGTAATTATCTATGGGGTCATCTTTATCTTCTGCATCCATGATTCTTAAAAATGTTTTTCAAAACATTTTTACTTTTTACCAGACTATGGGTTAAATTCATTTATAAACATATTTTAATTTTTATAAAATGTTTTTAAAGGAATATTTCTTTAGTTTTCCATACAAGGTACTTTATGACCATTTCGACAAAATTAAGGTAAGAATGTTTTTTAACTTATACAGTGGATACAGTTATTTTCTGTTGTAATAACTACGTCGAATCTTTCCATAAAAGCTTATAAGAATATTTTCAAAAAAAAATTCTTTTATAATTATTTTACTTTAAATGATTTCATTATTGTAAAAGATATTTCTCTAAATAATGTTTTGATTTCATCTATGTCAACATCCTTTGATGGATATTAAGCTTATTTGAAGATGATTTATTATAATAAAAAATGTCCATATTGTATTGAATGATTTTTGATATTTTTGAATATAGATGTGTTATTTTTATACCATTCATGGTTCTAGGATAAAGTATTGACATTTCATATGCTTTTTTTAATACGAATGTTTTTGATATTTTTAAACCTTTTCATATGATTAATGCATTGGACTTAGTAAGTGACATGTGAAACCCTCTATATCTCCTTGATGCATCAGTAGCTCTCATGAGAAATAATAGTGTCTTGGCACAATGCCTTGACAAAAATCTTATTTGTAGTCTTCGCACAAGGCCTTGACTATGTTGTTATGAAAGTCTGCCATTATGCATTCCATCATTATGAAAGTGGATATTGATATTGCATTTGACTATTCCATCGGTAGAATATTTATGTGAATAAGTAAATGGCATTATTTGATTTTATCTTTTCCATATTATTCTAAAGTTCATGTTTAATAGGATTTTCTTAGCCTTATACATTGGCTGAAATTTTTATTCTTATTTATGAATGTTTCTTCTATATTGTTATCCTTAACAAGAATCTTAGCTCACCCCTTTCTATGCTTCATTTTTACTTGGATGTGATGTGGTATATTATGAATAACCTGTAAGGATAGTCTATCGGATCTCATTTTTTCTATGGAAATATTGTAGTTTTTGTTTTCTATTTTATGATGTAATTTAAACCTTATGTATATATCTAGTACTTCCATGGCTACTAAAATAATCGTTCATTCGAGACTTGATCTTTTGTGATTATGCTAATGATACGTAATAATGCACGAACTCTTGGATTCTGGGGCCAGGGTATTACATGAAAAGTTTATTATATTTGTTTTGTTATAAAAATATTAATATTTTCAATTGTTCCTCTACCCTAAACTATAAATTAGAACCCCCTATCCTATCTTAATCACACATTTTGACACATTTAAATCAACCAATATCATAAAAAATACATTCCGAAAATATTAAACATGACATATAGGGTCTCATGTCACAAAAATAATTTTTTTATAAGGATTAATGTCATGCCAAAAGAGTGTATCAACTGATGATGTATTACCCTTATCCATGTTTTTTTATTTTATTTAGTCTCTAACCTTCCTCAATTATATCCTAACCATGCTGATATATTATCATAAATATATTCTATATAATTATTTTATTATTATTTAATAACCTTTTATCATATCATTTTCTATATATAGGAAATGAAAACCCTTATTGTGTGCATGTGTGGACTACTTCCTTCATAATGTGATGCCCTTCTTTTTTCATCAACACCTAAGAAGGATGCTTATTATGATTAATTTAGTTATAATATATGATATTTATGATATAATTATGTTTCTGTAATTATAATATATTATATACCCTCATATATTCCACTCATTAAAAAATTATTATGTCTCTCATGTGTACATATGGAATACAACCATCACGAAGCAATGCAGTATGTTTTACATATCTACCATTAATTAATGATTATAATTTTTTTTAATTTTCAAAATGAAAATTATTTCTTTGATTATATTTTATATCCAACGGGTCATTAACACCTCACACCATGGCAATCATAATAAGTTTTTTTTGGTATTAGAACCTAAATGTATCCAAAACCTCCAACATGAATTTAATTTTTATAGAAATATTATAATAAATTGTTATGAATTTAATAAAAGAGATTGTAAAAAATTAATAAATACATAAAATGTTTTTATGAAATTTAAAAATATATGTGATTCTATAAAATAGTTTTAAAGAACATAGATGGAATGTTTGGATATATGGAGGTGATTTCTCATTTCAAATATCTTCCTATGGGACTCATAAAATTTTCACCATTTTTTGGGGGGTATATTATTCCTAATTAAGTATGTTAACATTAATTTAGGGTAATAAATTTGTTTTATAAATCATTTTCATGTTCTCTCTTTCTGCTTTCTTTTAATTAAATATTTACTAAAGCAATAATGGACATTCATTAAATAAAATAATTTTTTAAAGTCTTAATTAAAAAAAATTCATCTATATAGAGGTTTTGTTATATGTTTATAAAATATAATTTTTTAAACATAATTTATTATTAACTTTCATTTTTAAATATTTCTACAATTTATTAAAATGGATTCAAAATGTACGTTTTTAAATGATTTCCATATGGGTTATTTGCAACTTTTTATAAATGTATAAAAATAAATGTTTTTATTAACATATATATATTTATTTAGTCCTTTTCCATTGTAATTTCTATTATACATTATCATTGTAATGGCCCAGACCTCTCTGGTCCATTACATTGTGAAAATGTGGTGTTGGAGGTGTTCTGGGAGGTCAAGGTGACTTATCCTCAACACTTTGTAAAACTTCCTGTTTTGTGAACAGTGTTTCTAGTTTTATGAACAGTAACAGATTGCTCTCACCTATCGGTCTGACAGATCGGTTTCACAGATCGGTTTCACAGATCGGTTTCACAGATCAGTTTCAGAGATCGGTTTCACAGATCGGTTTCACAGATCGGTTTCACAGATCGGTTTCACAGATTGGTTTCACAGATTGGTTTCACAGATCGGTTTCATAGATCGGTTTCACAGATCGGTTTCACAGATCAGTTTCACAGATCGGTCTGAAAGATCGGTTTCACAGATCAGTTTCACAATTCGGTTTCACAGATCGGTTTCACAGATCGGTTTCATAGATCGGTTTCACAGATTGGTTTCACAGATCGGTTTCAAAGATCGGTTTCACATATCGGTTTCACAGATCGGTCTGACAGATCGGTTTTTAATAGATCGGTCTGACAGATTAGTTTCACAGATTGGTTTCATAGATAGGTTTCACAGATCGGTTTCACAGATCAGTTTCACAAATCGGTTTCACAGATCGGTTTCACAGATCGGTTTCATAGATCGGTCTGACAGATTGGTTTCACATATCGGTTTCATCTACAGTAATGGTGGGTGAACAGTGTTTCCAGACTCCTTCAATTTTTCCCCTTTTTACTTTTCCTTTGAAGTAAAATGCATTTAAATCCTTATTTTAAGGACTGTTAAGGCCTATTCAAATTCCATAAATCCTATATTAATTATTCATACATCTTGGAATGTTTTACTTGGTCAAACTGCCTGGGTTAATGCGATCCGTTTTTAATGGAGAATTAACCGGATCTTAAACCGTCGCCCCACTAAATCTTAAAAAAAGGACAAGATATCATTCTCCCTTGTTCTTTCCCTTTTTTCTCAACTAAGAGACGCTATAACCTTTCAATCATTCCCGTAGGAGTTGCACAATCAATCATTACTCTTAGGATTGGTTCGACTCTGTTTTGGATGCAACTGAACTGTGTCAGTCAATCTTCCTAATAAGGTATGTTTTATCATCGTTCCTTGGGGACCATCTTCTCTTGTTTCTCCCTTCCTTATTATACCATGTAATTTCCATGATTCTAATGGGTTAGTCTTGGGGTTGGTTGGTATTGTCGTATCGTGGCATCCTCTGGTGCATGCTGTTATCACGAGAGGAGTATTTTGACCCATTGTGTGGATAAAAGGACGTCAAGAACTCTACTAGGTAGGGGATTCCTGGCTTCTCTAATTGTATATGTTCAATTGTAGAGTTAGCATGATTTATTCCTTTAGATCACAATGAAATTGACCTAATTAAATACTTGAACCAGATTAAAAGAATTGGTTGATCGCATGTTGTTGCTTTATACTGTGGTAATGGTTTGTCTCATGTTTTCCTAGATAGAGTGATATCTATGATTTCTTTGATTTGTTGTTCATTCATGATAGAAATTGATAATGAACGTAAAGTCGGAATTAATTGTTAATTCATTGGCTAAAGATAATGGGGCATGTAAATTAGTCTGGTTATTGTCGTTGTTGTAGTTGTTCTAATTTGAGGATAATTAAATTAGGGAAGTAAGAATGGTTATTTAATTGTGATAGCTTACTTATTAGGTATCCCATAATTAGAACCTACGAATAACAAATCTGTTAATTCAATATGGATTAGAGAACAGATTATGTGGGAATTTCAAAAAGGGTTCTGAGTTACCCTCTTTTTGTTAAAGGGTCAAGAGCCCAAGGTTGTGACTGTTGTTTTCATGCTGCTTGTGCTATGATGTGAGCATGGATGACTCTTGTGATATGTCGAGGCATGGAGGTCGTGTGGTTGTGGTAGAAGATGATGCCTAGAATGGCGAGATGCATCATTTTATGCATGTGGGTGTCGGGGAGGACACCAGGGGTGATGTAATGGGATGGATGTGGTTGCTGGATGCTTGTGGTTTCCTTTGAATGTTAATTTTCTTTGCTTTTCCCCACTGCTCAAGGCAACTGGTCTTGCTACCCTTCTTCCAAAGGAGGTGAAGACGCACTGGGTATTCCATGTGCTTTTCGTGTTTAGCCTCTCGAGGGAGAATGGGTCTATGCTCTTTCTATAGGCAGAAAAGACTCGACGGGTAGTATATCTACTCACCGTGTTGAGCCTCCTTTGTGTTTAGTAGCATAGGATGCTTTTTTAGAATGCCTGGGAATATGGAAAATAATTATGTAATTAATGTTTTATTAAATGGTGAAAATCCATGGGGATGGAGATACTATAATTTAAAGGTGATGTGAATCTTAAAAAGGAGCAGTTGTTTTTTAATGTGATTCCAATTCAGTTTAATGTTGAATTTTTCATTCTAATTAATTATTACAGAATTAATTGATGTACAGTGGAACTGATAAAATGAGAATAGAGTAATCTAATAAAGCTCTTCAAATGTTTGTGTGCTTATAGGATACCTAGTCTTAGAAGTAGCAGCCTGGAGTCTGAGAGACGTTAGCTGCAGTTGTATCTATGAATAGGTAATGCCCATAGTGTGGATGTGTGTTACATATATATTATTTACTTTTTCTGTTTCTATATGGTACTCCACCCTATCGGTAAGGGAAACTGACACCCCGGGGATTTTGAGCCCTGGGGGTGCTTTCCCCAACATTCTGATGGGAGGTCGAATGGCTGACTACCCCCTTTGGCCTCGCTCTCTTCTCTTGGTAGATACTTCTTCCATGAGGCACAGTAGTTAGTTACCCCATATATGTGTGTAGAGGGCTCTAATGGCTTGTGTTTATTCAAACACATATATTCTAGATATAGTATCGAATGCACTACTATAGGTTTAACGTGTATAGGCTTTGATGGCTTGAGAATCCTTACTCAGAGTATGGGTTGTAATGGCTTGAGGTATTATACCCGATGTATGATACACGTTATGCGGGCTGTGGTGGCTCCCGGAACATACTCAGTTGCTTTTAGTTGTGAGGACGGTGTGGTGCTTTGCCCAGGTGTCTGCGGGAAACCCTTTGTGGTGCACTAGGTGCAGATTGTTGAGCTTAGCCCAGGTGTCTGCGGGCAAGCCTTGGAGAGAGATGCACAGGACGTATGTCTTTGGGGAAAAGCGGAAAACTAGTGGGGATGTAGTAGCGGGGTACCCTTGATAATCTTTACATTATGTTATATTCTTGTATGTGTTACTTGGTGAGAGTATCCATGTTGAGGTTGGGAACTTAGTATACCTGTTTAGGTGACGAGTTAGTTTCACTTGTTGTTCACTAGGCTATAGCATGCTTTCTTTACTTTTTCACGAGAGGCTTGGGGAGGATCTTACTGAGTATACTATTATACTTACCCTATGTATTTATAAACTGTTTTTCAGGTCACTTGGAGCAGGTTGGAGATCAAGGTGGTTACTACTAGCTTGTGGTTGGAGGAGGAGTTGTTCGGGCTTCTGGTCGCTGCCGTTTTACTTTCTTTTGGGTACTTTTAGTTTTCCCTTTCAGTTGTAGTAATTTTGCATTACATTTCATATATGTACTTGGTTTTCTTTTATATTTCAGATCCCTCTTTTCTTCGGAGTTGGAGTTGATTGGAGTCTATTCTATCTCTCTCTTCTGCAAGTGTTCTCTTAGAATGTAATGCCTCCCATTTGTGTGTGTATTATACCCTCGGTGCTAGTCACCAACCAGGGGCCTACTAGTGGTGGGACTCGGGGGGTCATTATCTCTCTTCTCACATTGTCGGCCCAGGTGGGGTACACTTTGTGGGGATGGGGTCATGATAGAGTGGTATCAGAGGTCTGGTTGTGGGATAGGATGCAGTTTGGAGTTAGGCACAGGTGAGGTTGCATGGGATGGTAGGGAAACGGGGTCATTCATGTTTAGCAAGTGGGGTAAACACTGGAGATCGGTAAAGACATAGGCGTTTAGGGCCCCCTATGATCTGTTGCACAGACCTTTAAGTTTACAATGGCTTCTAAACAAAGTGATACTGGTTGCAGGCTAGAGACCTAGGGAAGGATCATGCATCATTATTCTCTAAGCTTGTGTTTGAATCGGTAGACCTTGGGATAGGTAACCTAAAATTAATAAAACAAAACAATTAGTTAATTAATGTTGAGTCTTCCATATTCCATGCTTAGGAGCTCTAACAGTTGTTTTTTTACAGGTATGGCTCTCGGTCGACGTCCTCGTCAGGTTTTCACAGATGATGCCCAACAGGTTGTTCCATCAAATCGTTGTCGGGTATAGGTTGACGAAGATGACACTTGGAGGAAGATACTCCGAGAGTTTCAGCACCAGAGACTACAGAAGTACGAGGGCACCGATTCAGATGCAGTCACAGAAGACTGGTTGGAGGAGGTTGAGATAGGATTCAGTTAGATTTGTGCTCGGAAGGAACACTGGGTGTCCTTGTATGTGACGATGTTGTGTGGAGTAGTGAGGTAGTGGTGGTTCTTTTTCCTCGGGGATTGTGAGGAGTCAGCGATCTCATGGGAGGAGTTTCGAGACAGGTTTATAGTCGAGTTTCTTTCTTCGACTGTGAAGGCGTCCAGTCGCCAGGAGCTTCTTACCCTTCGACAGGGTATCTCCAGTGTTCGGGTGTTTGGAATCTGCTTTAGGAACCTTCTACGATATGCTTCAGACCTGTTACCAGATGAGGAGGCCAGGGCGAGGCATTTCGAGGAGGGTTTGTGTCCATAGATCCAGCGCCAGGTCACCCCATTTATGCTAAAGACATATCTTGAGGTGCTGGCGAGGGCAGAGGTTGTTGAGAGGACTTTGGCGAGGAACGGGTCTTTACGAGTGGGGAATCATCATGATTCCTAACGAAGCAGAGCTGTGGTCTGGGGTCCATGGTTTTCTAGAAAGAAGAGTTTCTGTTCACCTGGGGGTAGGTCCCAGCCCTTTCCATCTCGTTTCTCCGGAGGCAGCAACCGTCAGGCCTATGCCAAGGAATTAGGCGCTTGTTTTTCTTGTGGTGGCCATGGTCATCAGCAGCGGGAGTGCCTAACATTTCAGAGTAGTCATTATTCACCGGGCGCTCCACACCAGGTTCCTCTGTAGAGGCAGTTCCAGCCGAGGCAGCAGCAGCAGGTTGCACCGGCTTTAGATCACCAGAGTGTAGATGGAGCAGGCAGAGGACAGCCCCATGACGCTCCTCGTCCTCAGAGAGAAGAGCGTTGCCATGGTAGTGGTCGTTATCAGGGTCAGAGAGGCCGTGGAGGAGGTCGTGGTCAGCTTAATGCTCTAGCGTTGCCAGCCCCCGGTGAGCCAGATATCCTTTGAGGTCCCCTTTGCTTGTTTTCTATATTGGTGTATGCCTTGTTTGATTCAGGAGCAACACACTCCTTCATATCACCTACCCTTGTCCATGCTTTGGGACATGAGGTAGAGAGACTTCTAGTTCACTTGGAGTTGACTATGCCAGTTGGAGGTCGAGCCGACTTGTTTGAAGTATGTAGAGACGGTGAGCTAGTGTTGGGGCAACACCGCTCTTGGGGAGATTTATTATGTTTACGAATAAAACCATATGATGTCATACTCAGCATGGATTGGTTGTATTAGGTGCCGGCTATTGTGGATTGCTACAGGAAGAATGTCGTTTTCTTTGATGCAGATGGAGAGAAAGTGGTGTTTGTTGGTGAGAGAGATCCTTGGATGAGTCATAGATGAGTTTCATCCTTATCATCCATGATGGCTGGGATGATGCTGAGTTCTTCAGAGGTTCAGTAGTTGGCGCTTCCTAGGGTCATAGATGAGTACTCTGATGTCTTTCCAGAAGAGGTTGTAGCGTTACCCCCCCCCCCCCCCCCGACGAGAGATCTAGTTTGGGATCGAGCTACATCCAGGAGCGTCTCCTATTTCTATGTCTCTATATAGGATGTCCCCTTCTGAGTTACTAGAGCTACGTATTCATCTTGATGGTCTGTTGAAGTGCAGTTTTGTTTGGCCAAGTGTGTCACCATGGGGAGTGCCAGTTTTTTTTGTGAAAAAGGCTGACGACAGTTTGCGGTTGTGTGTCGATTATCGTCGATAAAACAAAGTGAAAATAAAGAACTGATATCCTCTTCCACGGATTGATGACCTATTCGATCAACTGAAGGGTGCAAGTTGGTTCTCAAAGATCGACTTGTGGTTAGGATATCATCAGATGCGTGGAAAGGATAAGGATATCCCGAATACTGCTTTTCGTTGTCGTCATGGGCATTATGAGTTTGTTGTAATGACATTTGGCGTGACGAATGCTCCAGCTGTTTTCATGGGGTTGATGAATGTTTTGTTCCGTGAATTACTGGACAAGTTTGTTGTGGTTTTCATTGATGACATCCTTGTGTACTCCACATCTGAAGTGGATCATGCAGAGCATCTACGAGCTGTTTTGGGAGTTCATCGCCAACATCAGTTTTTTGGTAAGTGGTCCAAGTGTGAGTTTCAGGCTCGAGAAGTTCGTTTCCTGGGTCATGTTGTGTCCCAACAGGAAGTAATTGTGGATCCTTCGAAGATAGAAGCAGTGGTGTCTTGGGGAGCCCCCAAGACTGTGTCAGAGGTGGGAAGTTTCCTTGGTCTCGCAGGCTATTATAGGAGGTTTGTAGCCAATTTCTCCTGAGTTGTGACTCCTCTGACAGCTTTGACCAAGAAGGATCAAGCGTTCATATGGACTAATCAGTGTCAGGCAGCTTTCAAATATCTAAAGGATAAGTTGGTAAGTGCTCTAGTCCTTTGTCTTCCAGCGGAGGGAGTCCAGTTTGATGTTTTCTGTGATGCTTCACATCTGGGGATAGGTTGTGTTCTCATGCAGCAGAGGTCAGTTGTTTCTTATGGGTCTCAGCAGTTGCGTCCCCATGAATGCAACTACGACACCCATGATCTTGAGTTGGCAGTCGGGGTGTTTGCTCTGAAGTTGTGGAGACATTACCTCCTTGGTGAGCACTTTGTGGTTTTCACCAATCATAAGAGTTTGAGGTATGTTTTCTCCCAACGTGACTTAAACTTGCGGCAACTTCAGTGGATGGAGTTCTTGCAGGAATACGACATTGAAATATAATATACACCTGGAAAAGGGAATGTTGTAGAGGATGAACTGAGCTGAAAGTCACGTAATGATGTTGTCTGTGAATCTGGTGATTCCTGGAGAGTGATGGAAGAGTTATCAGCTTTGTATCTTGATATGGGAGAAGTTGGGGGGTAGAGGCTCTCTTTTACAGATGACGGTGCAGTCATCCCTGATGCAGAAGGTGGAAGAGTCTCAGTTGGGTGATCTAGAGGTGGATGTTTGGAGAGACAGATTTGTTTGTGGTGAGGCCCCTGATGGTTTGTCGGAGGATGAACAACACCGAGTGTTGTATCATGGCAGGATTTTTGCTACCTTGGAGATGCGCGAGACGGTTCTCCGAGAGTTCCATAGTTCACCCTTGGCAGTACATCCTGGTGTGACGAAGATGTACCGATCCTTGAGGAGTCAGTTTGTGTGGCCTGGGATGAAGCGTACGATTGCAGAGTGTGTGTCACGATGTTTAGTCTTCCAGAAGGTGAAGGTCGAACACCGTGTTCCTGGTGGTCTTCTCCAGCAATTAGAGATTCCTCAGTGGAAGTTGGAGGACATCTCAATGGACTTTGTTACAGGTTTAACTCGAGCTCCGGGAGGACATGATGCTATATGGGTGGTAGTGGATCGTTTAACAATGTCGGCCCACTTCATAGCGATCAAGGAGTTAAGCTCAGTGGATGTTTTGTCGAGGCAGTATCTAGAGGAGGTGGTGAGACTTCATGGAGTACCTAGGACGATCATTTCTGATTGACATCCTCGTTTTACCTCTAGGGTTTGGAGAGGTCTCTAGCATTCTTTTAGATCCCATCTATGCCTTAGCACTACTTTTCATCCTCAAACGGATGGTCAGACAGAGCGAACCATCCATAATCTTGAAGACATATTGCGTTATTGTGTTCATGATTATGGAGGTTCATGGATGAAGCACTTACGCTTGGAAGAGTTTGCTTACAATAATATTTTTCACTCTACCATCAGTATGGAGCCGTTTGAAGCCTTTTATGGCCGGCCATTCCGTTCTCCATTATACTGGACTGGGGTCGGAGAGTCAGCAATTCTCGGACCAGAACTAGTGTAGAATACAACAAAGATGGTTCAGGTGATTCGTGAGAGGATGAAGACAGCACAGGATCGTCATAAATCCTATACTGATCAAAGAAGGAGACCCTTAGAGTTTAATGTTGGGGATCATGTGTTTCTGAAGGTGACTCCCCGTCGTGGGCAGCGAAGGTTTGGTCGTGGAAGTCAGATTTCTCCCCGGTTTGTTGGTCCTTTCAAGGTGTTAGCTCGTGTTGGAGCTGTGGCATATTTTGTAGCACTTCCTCCTCATATGAGTCGGATACATGATGTTTTCCATGTATCATAGCTCCGTCGTTATCTTCATGATGAATCTCATGTTATCGATTGGGGATAGATCGATATTGATGATGATGCAACCTTCAAGGAGCGACCTGTGGTTATCCAAGACCACAAGGAGAAGGTGTTGCATGGGTGTTCTATCCCCTTATTTCATGTCTTGTGGTTACACGGTGGCATGGAGGAGAGTACCTGGGAGTGTGAGTCACAGATACATGCTCAATACCCAGAGTTGTTTAATGTTTAACTCTTTTCATGTAATGATGTTTTCTTTGTGGTTGGACCTTTTATGTTTTATTTATATACTTTTCATGTGATGTTATGTTTGAATGGTATGGATATGGATTGTTTGTTCCCTTACTCTCGGATGTCGTAGTTTTGATCTAGCTTTCGAACAACTCATGGTGGTTTTTCCCTTAGAGGTATCTTATGGGGTGGTTGTTTGGAGCCCTCTTTTCTTCTGGGTTAGTTCTTAATTCTCGAGGACAAGAATGTTTTGAGAGGTATCTAATGTAATGTCTCGGACCTCTCTGGTCCATTACTTTGTGAAAATGTGGTGTTGGAGGTGTTCCGGGAGGTCAAGGTGACTTATCCCCAACACTTTTCCAAATTCCCAGTTCTGTGAACAGTGTTTCCAGTTTTATGAACATTAACAGATCGGTCTCACCGATCGGTCTGACAGATCGGTTTCACAGATCGGTTTCACAGATCGGTTTCACAGATCTGTTTCACAGATCTGTTTCACATATCGGTCTCACAGATCTGCTTCACAGATCGATTTCACAGATCGGTTTCACAGATCGGTTTCACCGATCGGTTTCACAGATCGGTTTCATAGATCGGTTTCAGAGATCGGTCTGACAGATCAGTTTCACAGATCTGCTTCACAGATCGTTTTCACATATCGATTTCACAGATCAGTTTCACAGATTGGTTTCAAAGATCGGTGTCACAGATCGGTTTCACAGATCGGTTTCACAGATCAGTTTCACAGATCGGTCTGACAGATTGGTTTCACAGATCGGTTTCACAGATCGGTTTCACAGATTGGTTTCACAGATCGGTTTCACAGATCGGTTTCACAGATCGGTCTGACAGATAGGTTTCACAGATCGGTTTGATGTACAGTAATGATGGGTGAACAGTGTTTCCAGACTCCTACAGTTTTGCCCCTTTTGACTTTTCCTTTGACGTAAAATACATTTAAAGCCTTATTTTAAGGATTATTAAGGCCGATTCAAATGACAGAGATCCTATATTAATTATTCCTAAGTCTTGGAATGTTTTACTTGGTCAAACTGTGTGAGTTAATGCGATCCATTTTTAATGGATAATTAACCGGATCTTAAACTGTCACCCCACTAAATCTTAAAAAAGGGACGAGATATCATTCTCCCTTGATCTTTCCCTTTGTTCTCAGCTAAGAGATGCTATAACCTTTAAATCATTATCATAGGAGTTGCACAATCAATTTTTACTCTTAGGATTGGTTCTGATCTGTTTTGGATGCAACCGAACTATGTCAATCAATCTTCCCAATAAGGTATGTTTTATCATCGTTCCTCGGGGATCATCTTCTCTTGTTTCTCCCTTCCATATTATACCATGTAATTTCCAAGATTCTAATGGTGTTTTCTTGGGGTTGGTTGGTAGTGTCGTACCGTGTCATCCTCTGGTAGATGTAGTAGTCACAAGAGGAGGATTTTGACCCGTTGTGTGGATAAATGGACTTCAAGAACTCTTCTAGGTAGGGGATTCATGGCTTCTTTAATTGTATATGTGAAATTGTAGAATTGGCATGATTTAGTCATTTGGATCACAATGAAATTGAACTAATTAAATACTTGAACCGGATTAAAATAATTGGTTGATCGCATAGTGTTGCTTTATACCATGATAACGGTTTGCCTGATGTTTTCCTAGATAGAGTGATATCTATGATTTCAATGATTTGTTGTTCATTCATGATATAAATTGATAATGAACATAAAGCTGGAATTAATTGTTAATTGTTTGGCTAAAGATAAAGGGGCATGTAAATTAGTCTGGTTATTTCTGTTGTTGTAGTTTTTCTAATTTGAGGATAATCAAATTAGGGAAGTAAGCATGGTTATTTAATTGTGATAGCTTACTAATTAGGTATCAGATAATTGGAACCTATGTATAACAAATCTATTAATTCAATATGGATTAGAGAACAGATTATGTGGGAATTTCAAAAAGGGTTCTGAGTTACCCTCTTGTTGTTAAATGGTCAAGAGCCCAAGGTTGTGACTGTTGTTTTCATTCTGCTTGTGCTGTGATGTGAACATGGATGACTGTTGTGATATGTGGAGGCATGGAGGCCTTGTGGTTGTGGAAGCAGATGACGCCTAGAGTGGCGAGATGCATCAGTTTATGCATGTGGGTGTCGAGGAGGACACCAGGGGTGATGGAATGGGATGGATGTGGTTGCTGGATGCTTTTGGTTTCCTTTGAATGTTAATTTGTTTTGCTTTTCCCCAATGCTCAAGGCAGCTGGTCTTGCTACCCTTCTTCCAAAGGAGGCGAAGACGCGCGAGGTATGCCATGTGCTTTCCGTGTTTATTCTCTCAAGGGAGAATGGGTCTATGCTCTTTCTATAGGCAGCAAAGACTCGACGGGTAGTATATCTACTCACCGTGTTGAGACTCCTTTGTGTTTAGTATCATAGGATGCTTTTCTAGAATTCTTGGGAATATGGAAAATTAATTCTGTAATGAATGTTTCATTAAATGGTGAAAATCAGTAGGGATGGAGATACTGGAATTTAAAGGTGATTTGAATCATAAAAATGAGTAGTTGTTTTTTAATGTGATGCCATTTTAGTTTAATGTGGAATTGTTCATTCTTAATTAATGTTAAAAGAATTAATTAATGTATAGTGGAACTGATAAAATG
Organism: Viscum album; assembly: GCA_963277665.1. NCBI lineage: Eukaryota > Viridiplantae > Streptophyta > Magnoliopsida > Santalales > Viscaceae > Viscum > Viscum album. The sequence goes on from OY728133.1 coordinate 1,977,040,928, forward strand.
AGAACAGAGTAATCTAATATAGCTCTTCAAATGTTTGTGTGCTTATAGGATACCTAGTCTTAGAAGTAGCAGCCTGGAGTCTGAGAGACGTTAGCTGCAGTTGTATCTAAGACTAGGTAATGCCCATAGTGTGGATGTGAGTTACATATATATTCTGTACTTTTTGTGTTTCTATACGCTAATCCACCCTATCAGTAAGGGCAACTGACACCCCTGGGATTTTGAGCCCTGGGGGGTGTTTTCACTGAAATTATGATGGGAGGTCGAATGGCTGACTACCCCCTTTGGCCCCGCTCTCTTATCTTGGTAGATACTTGTGCCATGAGGCACATCGGTTAGTTACCCCATATATGTGTGTAGAGGGCTGTAATGGCTTGTAGTTATTCACACACATATATTCTAGATATAGTATCCTATGGACTAATATAGGTGTAACGTGTATAGGCTATGATTGGTTGAGGATTCTTACTCGGAGTATGGGCTGTAATGGCTTGAGGTATTATACCTGATGTATGATACACGTTATGTGGGTAGTGGTGGCTCCCATAACTTACCCGGTTTCTTTTAGTTGTGAGGACGGTGTGGTGCGTCGCCCAAGTGTCTGCGGGCAAGCCTCTGTGGTGCATGAGGTGCAGATTGTAGAGCTTAGCCCAGGTGTCTGCGGGCAAGCCTTGGAGAGAGATGCACAGGACGTATGTCATTGGGGCAAAGCAGCAAACTAGTGGGGAAGTAGTAGTGGGGTACCCTTGATAATCTTTACTTTATTCTATATTCTTGTATGCGTTACATGGTGAGAGTAGCCATTGTGAGGTTAGGAAATTAGTATACCTGTTTAGGTGACGAGTTAGTTTCACTTGTTGTTCACTAGGCTTTAGCATGCTTTCATTACTTTTTAATGAGAGGCTTGGGGAGGATCCTACTGAGTATACTGTTATACACACCCTATGAATATATAAACTGTTATTCAGGTCACTTGGAGCAGGTTGGAGATCAAGCTGGTTACTACTAGCTTGTGGTTGGAGGAGGAGCTATTCGGGCTTGTGGTCACTGCCGTTTTACTTTCTTTTGGGTACTTTTAGTTTTCCCTTTCATTTGTAGTACTTTTGCATGACATTTTATATATGTACTTGGTTTTATTTTATATTTCAGATCCCTCTTTTCTTCTGAGGTGGAGTTTATTGGAGTCTATTTTATCTCTCTCTTCTGTAAGTGTTCTCTTAGAGGGTAATTCCTCCCATTTGTGTGTGTATTATACCCTCGGTGCTAGTCGCTAACCCGGGGCCTACTGGAGGTGGGACTCAGGGGTCATTATCTCTCTTATCACATTGCCGGACCAGGATTGGTACCCTTTGTGGGGAGGGGGTCCTGACAATCATAATTAATTTCAAATTTTACATGGATATTTTAATGGAATATATTTCTCTAAATATTCATGGAATTTTTAATTGTAATCAATTTTTCTAGGGAAATTGAAATATTTTCTCATCATTAAGTGATACCAAAAACTATTATTGTGTCTAGTATTGAATTTTAATTCAAACGGTTTTTATGAATGAGTGATATATATGTGTGTTTTATTCATGTAATGGTTCTTGGAAATTATATATGAATGAAAAGGTATCCCAAAACATTTCCTAAGGATGGGAGACCCTGATATAAATATTCAATGAATTGGGTAATGTGATCGAGTTTTCTTATTATAGGATACTCCAAAGAGATGTTGGAATAATAAAATTACGTTTTATAACTATAAGGATTATTATAAATATAAATAAATATATTACTTATATGGTTTTGAAATTTTTTCTCTTGGTTCCTGGAAATCATTTGTTTCCATAATGTAAGGAATGTTTGTAAACTTTTAAAGATGATAAGTATATATGTTAATTAATGTTTTCATGGTTAGTTCATGGTTTTACTATGATTGATAATTTATTTTAATGGGTTTCCTTGATAAATTTTTAATTTCCATATATGGATATGTTTTATTTAGGTCTCTAAAATTTTATGTGAAAAAGTAAATGTTATACGTTGAATATGTGTTTGTATGAAATGTGAGTTTAAATTTAAGAAGACATTTTCTTGGATAAAGTGTAAAATTTTTTAGTGATTCTTTTGTCATGAAATGTTTTGCATATTTAAAAAAAATTAAACCTAAATTGTCATCAAATGTAATAATGTACAACCCTTTTTATAAATCATGTAATTTTTTAATGTTTATTTTATAAGGTGTAATATTTTGAAAGAAATGACTGGTTTATATAAATTTAGAGGGTGGGATGATTTAGAAGAGGGTATCTTAAGAGTACTAGATTAAATAATGAGTCAATATGTATTTGGATGACAATAAGTTTAGAGACATAGGTATCCCATTTTAAGTTATATGAGATAATAATACATTGTTATTAATTTATTTAGTTGTAATAAATGTTGAAAGTATATATTAACATTATGTATATCTAATGTTTCAGTGAAATTTTAATATGATGAAAAATAATTGTATAATTTTTTATGTGAGTTTAATGGGTAAATATTATCATCGATGTGATTTTAGTTATGTTTAATTTTGTAATGGGTTATTACATTTTGGGAAACTATTTTTTATCATATCATTAACCTTATAATTAATATGTAATTTTCTTACAATGTAATTGATTATTTTTAGGAAAATGATTACTTGATAGTGAACATTGTATAATTAATGTAAAATATAATATTTAAATATATATATATATATATATTTGAATAATATAGGGAGAGTTATAAATTAGAAAAATATATGATTTTATTGTTGGTTTATGGGGATTCAAGTAATTAGTTCGAATGATTATAGTATTATTGTTATAATATGAGTATATTTTATTAATGTTTTTGAACATATGAGTCATTGATTATGATTAGAGGTTGTTGTTAAATTGATATCTAAAGAATATGTGATCAAATTTTTATGTTTTTTCAGTTATGGACTTGGCATTGCATATATTGGATAAGTCAATGGTTATTTATTTATGGAATGTTTAATGTTTATTTTTTGGTGTTATTTTTTGGATACTGATATTACTAAAGTATTCTATTAAATGATGTTTCATTCATATTGGATATCATATTATCTTGTGGTATTTTTTATTTGGTTTTGGTTAATGAATATAAATTGGAGATGTAGAATCCTTGACCTCCAAATCCCATAGTCAATTAATGATTTATTTTGTTGGAATGAGATAAACAGAATCTCTTTCTAATGGAAAAAATATTTTAGTTATATCGATAAACTAGATACATAAATGAAATTAAAATTAAAATTTAAAACAAAACATACATAATTAATTTTCTTTTAGAATTAAATTATTACATTCATCACATCTCTCCAAACCAGTCACAAAACACTTCCTCGTATCATGTAAAAAAGAATTTATAAGAATAGGGTGAGCTCAGAATATCATTAATGGTGAGGGACCAAAACAATCCTTTAATAAATATTGAATAATAAATACTGAAAGGTAATTGAATGAAATAAATTCCATTTAATCAATAAATTAATTATTATATGGATGGATTAAATATAGATAAAATAATTCCATATAAATAATCACATGAGCTTGATACTTGACCACACATATTATAAATAATAGAATAATCACTAGTAATATAGATAAATTAATGAATAATAATGCAATTCCTAAGGCTGGACATCTAAAATATATGATCTAGTCTGGTTCTATGTCATGTAAAAAGGAAAATGCCTTGAATAAATACATTTATATAAATTGGTAAATTGTCAGCTAAATCCCAATCTAGTTTTTCCCATGATACCCACCAATGCATGAAGGGGATATGTAATTTCATGACCCAAATTTCGGTTTACCAGTCCAATTCATTTCATATATTAAAGGGGTGGAATATAATAAACATAAACATCAATATTGAAAGACATGTTTACAAAATGTTTACAATTACCTAAATCAATAAACATAATAATAAACCATCCATAGTAAAATAAATTACATTATAATATATATATAATATGGATGATATCAATATAACATTTCTATAGTGGATAAGAACAATAATGGGTGGTTGATTACATTGATGACTAGATGTATTATAAAGATCATTAAAAACATTTTTTTGAAGAAATTAACCATTAAATTTTAAAAATTAAATTTTAAAATATATAAAATATTGAAAAACATTTTATTAAAAAATAAAATTTTAAAAATATAATGGAATACTCGTGGAGAATAATTTTCATGTCATATCTGATAAATAAAATATTCCTTTAACATTTTTTCTAAAATCCAAATGAAAATTACCCTTAAAATTATATGAATATTTTTTAAAAACTTTTTTATAAATAAAATAGTTAAAAATATAATTAATAATAAAAATAAAAATTCTTTTGTAAAAAATTTGAAATTTTTCTTCGAAAACAATGGTGTTGTTGAAAAAGCATTTCAGACTGAAAGGTAAAATAAAATCAGATTCTCTTAAGTACAATTTATAAATAATTTTATATACCAATGATGAAAAAATGGTACAATTAATTGAAAAAGTAAATGAATAACCATATAATAAAAAGATAGATTTTTTTAAGATATAAATATCAACTAATTCCTTCTAGGGAGACATTAATATAATAAATCATGAATACAAATGATATTGGTAATTAAATTCATTCATCTTTTTTAACTTTTGAAACATATTATATATTAATGAAATAAATTCAAATAAAAAATTAAATATAATTATTATAATATAATTCCTTATGTATTATACAGTAGGGGTAGTATATGAACCTCACAAAAAAAATTTTCTGAATTTTATGTGTGTATCATGAATGCAAAATTGAGATGAGAATCTCGTACCATAATGCTGACTCCCATGAAAATTCTTAATCATCATGTATAATAAATTAATGATTATTGTTTCCTTTAAAAAGATAATTTTCCATTTTTATAATTCATTTCATTTCACATACTACTATTCTATATACAAGTACATAATCAATTATTTATACATCAACTGTATCAATGATATATGGATTATTTGCCAAAATTGACATTTCTATAATGACTATGGTCAATGATAACATTATTTAAACATATATATAATTATTATAATTATATAAATTATATATATATAAATAAATAATAATTTTAATAACAATCTGCAAATCTTTTAATGATAGTTGATCTATGTTACAATCATGTAGACAATAGGTTGTACGTATGCATGGGTAAAATTTCAATTTTCAATTGTTCATTTTGGAATGAGGTAAGTATTATTTTATAATTCCCTAATTATATTAATATCATAAATAAAATAATTTTTTTAAATGTACTTATATATATTTTCCAAGTGATGTGTTGATTAAATTAGAGTCACATTATTTCTTAAGGGTGGTAGTCCACTGATACATGAACGACGTTATCACTTTTCAGTCCAAGAAATAAAATAAAATATTTTATTTTTAGAGTGATAAATATGTCATTAGTGAAATAAGTATGTTATTTATATTACATGAAATCATAAAAATTATCAATATTTCCATATATATATGTTATCTTAAATGAATCACAATGCTTCGCAAGGTCATTGTCCACCGTACTCACGAAATACATTATCGTATCCTATATGAATTGGGAAATAAAAAATAGTGTTTATGATTTAATTAGATCATATATATAATTATTTAATTCATATCATATATATAATTAATATCTATCATCGTACACATCCATGAGAGGTTGAAATGGAAAAATATTTTATATTGGATCACGAGGCGGTAGTCCACCGTACACAAAATTGTTGATTTTGTAATCCATTTGATGGATATAAAGGTAGTTATAATCCGTTATATTAACGTGTAATAATATATGTATATGGAATATTCTAAGTTCACTATATCACCTGGTTTTAATAAGAATATATGTAGGTGGATATAGAAATAAAATAAAACTGATCCTTGAAAAACATTACTTTTTCTTTAGGTAATGTCCTTAGGATTTCACCAAAATCATCTTCAGATAGAATTTATGACCCAAATAACTATTATAAGATATTATCAATGAATTTGGGAATTCAATTTGGGTAGTTTTGGAGAAAACAATTGTCTAAATGGTGATGAAGTAAGGATATGGTACATAATTTTATAGGTGAGTTTAGGGTCACACCTATATAATTTTAAAATTAAAAGTTGTACCCATATTTTATCACATTATTAAATTTTCCAAAATGTTGAATTATCATGACTTAGACATTATAATGTTTATATTTGTCCAAAAATATATATTTTAGTCACGTTTTTATGTCATTATAATATATATCTTCTTTTTGTAGACCCATTTTAAAAACATTTTCATGTTTACTATAGTAATAAGTTATTATAGTTTTCACAATTAATTTTTCTACAAATTTAAATTAAAAATATTATATAATAATATTTATTATTATAAAAAATTAGGAATCCATTTTTCCATATTCCAATCAATATTTTAGAAAATCTCAATTTATAATTAATCTTATATACGTGATGAGAAAGTGAGTTTTAAAAATAAAATTCAAAAGGTCACAATGATTTTATATCAAAATTTAATATAAAATCTAATAAAATAACCTAAATTGGATCAATATATGTATATGTGAACTACTTTTACTTAAATAAAAATTAATAATATAATTAAATTTATAAATAATTGAAAATAAAAGGAATTTTAAATTAAAATTCAAAATTAATAAATATTCATCGAAAAACATATCAATTCAAAAATATCCTAAATATAACCCTTAGAAAATTTTCAAATTATTACTTGAAAAAATAATTTTTTATTCAAAAAAAATTCAAAAAATTATAAAATATAATTTTTTTGTTATATGTGCAAATTGGACAAAATATTCTTTTATAATAAAAACCTATTTTCTTGAAAACATTTCTTTTTCTTTTAAAGGATTATTATTTTAAAATTAGTTAATAGAAAACAATAATTTTCATAGTTAATTTAATCATATTAACAACCACAATAATACAGGATTGGTTACAATTTTTATGTTTAAATAATAATATTTCTATAGAGTGTCTTGTTTCATGACACACAAGTAATAAAATATGATTTCTATATTTTAAAAAACTCATGGTGTTGTAATCTTTTACTATAAACAAATGGAATACTAAAATTTTAATTAGGATATTTATAATAATGGGTTTCTTAATTTAAAATACCATCATTTAAAAAAATCATCATAAAATGTTTTATCAACACACTCTCTTTATAATAAATAAATGTGCATGTGAAGTATATGCCTAATAATCCCATGACCTGGAATTTAAGTAAGAGAAAATATATGGGATGATAATACAAGGAGTTGAGAAAAATAATAATTTCTAGAATATTATGGGGTGTGAAAGAGGTCATTTATCATAATAAAATGAATTCTTTTTTTGATAATAACCCCAAATAATACCATAACAAAATAATTGTGAAAATATCCCTTATTATCCACATAAATAATAGTAATTCAATAAACATTTTTTAATATACATTTATTAAAATAGATGGTTTTCATGAAATGATATACATATATTATTTCATTCAATTTCATAACCACATTCCAATAATCTAGTTATGCCTTGACCAATTTCCACATTATCTCTTTTTATATAAAGTAAATACGAACTTTATATCCACAATGAACTAACAGTTCACAAGATACATAATAAAATAATATGTTGATCATTTGACCTATAGTAATCATAATAACAAATTGTTCTCATAGGTTATCAAATATACATAAATCATTATACGGTGGAGTGATACACTAATCTCTACAACCTCATCCAATGCTCAACAAAAACCATTTTACTAATGGTTATCCTAATGATCCTACCAAATAACAACACTCTAGATTGTCAAACTAGGTATGCATTACGGAATTTTATTATACTATTTGTGATTATTGGGTCAAGAAAAATTTATTGTTTTGATATTTATTACACCTATGTAGATAAATGGTAGATCCAATTAACTTTTAATATCTAAAAAAGGATATTATTTCAAGAAAAACCAACATAATATATTCTTAAAAAAATTTATTTGGATGATCTTCTATACATATCCTAAATGTATATTATAGGGGTATGTTACCTAAAATAACTTTTTCCAAAATCTAGTTCCAATTGTTTATTCTAGATTTTTTATAATTCTAACTATGCAGACCCTAATCCCAATATCAATGAGATATTGTCTACTTTATTACACTGGAATAAGATACAAGGAATCACATCCTGAAAGGAAGAATAGTTAATTATCTATTAAACATGATAAATAGATGAATTATATTTTCAAACATCAGTAATAGAATGAATATTTATTGAGTATTACACTATTACCCTTATCATATATATTCATATCAATAATAAAAGAGTTACTAGTATCCTAGGTGAAATAAAACATCACAAAAGAGTGATCTGAGATGCTTAGCAAGGGGATGTGTACAAAAACAGATATGAATAAATAATAAACAATAATTATATAAATTTAAATGAATAATATTCATTCCATTTAATAAAATACCATAGGATATTATTCCAAGAATATATGATGATTAAATATTTTCCTAAAAATAAATAGTTGATGTTGAATCTTAGTTATGGGCATTTCAACTTATCAAGAAATCACATGGAATATCAAAATTGAATTCATAATGATGGAATTCATAATGATTGAAACAGAAAACATATTGTCAAGGATATTTAAAACCCCTCTAATTATATTGATTCATTATTCCAATAAAAATAAATAAATGGGTATGGCCTCAGAATAAATCTAATCTATTTTATCCCGTAAGACCAACCAATTAATCGAGGGGATTTGTAATTTTTGTCCCCAAAAATTAAATAATATATAAATTGATTTCCTTATATTAATGTGGTGAACATAATAAATTAAATAATTATTGAAAAAATATTTTCATAAATTTTATCAATTACCCACCATTAATATTTATATAATAATAAACAATCTAGAGTAAAGTAAATGTAATAAACATAGTATTTTCTAGTCAAAAAGATGACATTTCATCCAACCAAGGAATAAGGATTATATAAATATAACTTATCCCTAGTTTATTATAAGATCAATAAATAGTTGACATCATTTATAAATTTAATTAACATAAATATATTTTAAATGTTTTTACGGAAAATAAACTTTTCATTTTTTAAAAAACCATATAAAATATATTTTTTATAATATTTTATATATATAATAAAATTAAAAAAAATATATAGGATGAATAAAATAAAATAATATTCATAGTGGGGTGAAATTATGTTCATGTTGTGCATATTAGAGAAAAAAAATCCTTTAATAATTTAGAAAACATCCAAACAAGAATGGTTTTGAAAATTACAAGAAAATAACTTTTACATTTTTTGTTTTCTGTAAAAATGGGATTATATTTATTTCATAAATAATTTTTAAACTTTTATTCCATCTATTAATATATATTTAAAACATGGGTTCAAATTAATATGTTTTTTGGACCGAAGTGATAAATAAAGTCTTACACACATAACATTATTTGTATAAACATTTTTAGGTAACAATGAGTGTAAAATGGTACTACTAACTGATAAAGTTAATGAGTAACCATATAATAATAAATTTTATTTTTTTAATATATAAATATTAAATAATATACTCATGTGAGGTATAAATATAATCAATCCCCGGTAAGTTAGTGTTAATTAATATTTTACCACATTGGTAAAATTGGAACCATAAAACCCATGAAAGAAAATATTACAAGTGAACCATAAAAAATGATTATGTTAAATTAATACATGATATAGAACAAAATAGGGTACTTATATAAATCACAAACAATAAATAAGTAATTAATTTGGTTATTGTCTCGTGGAAGTAATTGAGAGGTGGGAAAACCTCTAGATGAGCCCGACTAATGTCATACGTTCTTTCTCTTCCTAAATAAAAAATATAATTTTTTTCAATTTCTTATTAAACTATTTCATGCTTATTATTCCTTTTATTTCCCTTATTATTATAATATACACAATTATTTGATCAATTATTTTTACATTAGTTCACTCAATGATTTTTGGATTATCGATCAAAAATGAATTTTGTATGCCAAATATGGTAAAGAAAGTCATTATTTTATCATATATAAAAAATAATGAAATGGTTATCACATGTATATAATAAATATACTTTTTAAACTAATTATGAAATATTTTTATGAAAAATGAAATGGGTTACAATAGTATAGAGAGTAGGGAAAAAGTATGCATGAGTAACATTTCAACATTACAATGATCATTATGAAAGGGGGGAATATTATTTTATAATTATAGAATTATCATAAAAACATAAATAACATTTTATTTAATTAAATATAAAAATATTTATATATATATCATAAATTTGCAAAGATGTTGAAAATTTAATCACGTCATTTAATAAAGACAGTAATCCACACGTATATGAACAACATTAACATTTTTTTGTGTAAGAATTAAAATAATATATAATATTTTCATAATGATAAATATATCCATAAAATAATAATTATTTCAATTATATCATATTTATTAATTTTTTTTTAATAACCATAAATGTAAAGCATTTGGGAGGATGAGTCACATCGATAACCGAGAAGGTACTCCACTGTACACATGAATGATGTTATCGTATCTACTATAGAATGAAACGTAAAAATGTATATATGATATACATTCTCCATGTCTATAATTATTTTATAAATATCATTTAAAAAATTATATAGATCATAATACCCAATCATGATATGTGGTAATAGAAAAAGAATGACATCGGTTCATGAGGCGGTAGTCCACCAAACATACGAATGACAATTCTGTAACACATTTTATGTAGATAGAGTGGGTTTTTGGTTGTTACTTAATAAAAAAAATTCTTTTATATTTATTATAATGATTGTATAATTAAATAATTGATATATATTAATTTAATGAGTTATATTAAGAGATAAAATAAAATTCTTGTTTAATAACGCTAATACTTAATTGTGTAACCTCCTTTGATTTGCACAAAATGATTTAGAATGTTGTATTTCATTGAAAATAAAGGATAATATTATTATATTTGGAATGTAATTATCTTATTTGGTTAGGTAATGGAAAAAAATTGTTATATTGTGTCAATAATACAAGAGAGGGGGTGTTTGTTTGTAGGTTAGGTGAGTGGCACACCTGGATACATTGAAAAGAAAATGGTTCCCCCACGTTTCACTCATGACCCATTGAAAAAAATGGAATCTTATAGACCCTGAAATGTAATAATTAATAATTTTCTCTTGTAAATGTATTGTATAATTTTTTTTGTTATTTATAGTAATTATTGTTTGGATTAACCCCCATTAAACCCATCATTACCGTAACCTTGTTAATTATGTTATATTTTTTTCACAATTATATTTTTCCAAAAACATAGTTGAAATTATTTGATGATACCAAATATTCTAATTAAAAATAGAGAAACATATTTTCTAAATTTCATTCATAGTAATAAAAAATATAATTAAAAATTAATCTTGCAGACATGACGTGAAATCCAATTTTCAATGAGAAAATGTTCACCATTATAAACTTTTTTAATATAAAAATTTAATATGAAATTGATTCAAATAAAATAAATTATTTTAATATATTTATAATTGAAGCAATTTTATATGAAAAAACCTCATTGTATAAATTTAACATATAAAAAAATTAACAAAAAACAAAGTTTTCAATAAAAAATTATAATTTTTAACTATTAATACAAAATCGCAATTTAAGAAAAATCAAAAGCATTCACCTAAGGATACTTTTGATATTACTATTTAAAATATTTTTTTTCTTATAAAAATAATTTTAAAAACTTTTAATTTTCATAATCCTTTCATAGAATGACTAAATTGTATTTAGAGAAATTACAATTTTTCAAAAAAACATTAATTTTTATTTAAAATAATTTTTATATTATTAATAATTGATAGATAACCTCAATTTTCATAATTTCATTTCTACTATTCAGACACAGTCACATAACATCTAATTTAAAATGGTCATGTTCAAATAGTAATATTTTAATATAGTATCATGTTTCTTATCAAACTTGTAATCAAATAACATAATCATAGTTAAAAATATTGTTGTTTTTTAGAACAAATAAATTTTTATAATTATGTGTATATTGGAATCCCATTAATTTCAATATTAGTACTTTAAACATGAAAAATTACAAAATATTAGTCATTTACCAGTGTAGGAGATGAGATAGAAATAGAAACTTCTCAGTGAAAAAAGAGAGGATGATTTTTATATGAAATTGAATTAAATTATGAAATTCTATTTTCTCATTTTTTCTCTAATGGGATAAAATATTTTCTAACACTATGAAAATTACCTAAAATAATAATTTTATCATATTATATTCATTTCTAATGAATGTACAATTTTTTCCCTCACTCTAAAAATTATTTTTATTCATAAATCCATGAAACATATAGTGGGGGGAGTAAAAGTGGGGAATCCACAGAGAGTCACCAATTTTAATTGGTATAATATAATGTGGTAGAGACCTAATAAATTGGTAGAGAATGAGACTATCACTAGATCCCTAGTTACGAGATATTTATCCCTTACAATTTAATGGGTTTTTGGTTATTATCCTTATCATGATCATGTTATTTATACAACCCTATCGTACCATTGACATTATTTTTCACCACAATCTCCATATTTAAACATCGCTCCAAGGATATAGTAGTGTAAGAACCATACTATGTGTAATTCTATGTGAAAGTCATAATTATCTTATCTTAATTTTAAATTCATGTAATATAATACATTTTTATGAGTGTTTTCCAAAGAAATTATTGTTATATATTAATGTAGTTATACTATTTATAAATATATTTTTTATTCCACTACTTATAATAGATTTGTAATTTTTATAAACCATTTTTAAATTTAAAAAATATAATATTATTATTTCATAATATATTTTATGGGGGTGTTGACTATAACATTCGAATATTTGTGAATGTATTTTATTCAATTAATAGTACATTCAATATCATTTGTTATACACAACCCTGAGCAGAAATGATCACCGATGTTCTATAGAAATTTCATTTCTTAAATATGAATTTTATAACCTTGTTTTTGGTTTGGAGGGTGTTAATAGTAATAACTAGATAAATATATATATTTAAAAAATTCAATAATAAAATTAAGTATCAATCCAATATTTATTGTTGTCTTTTTCAAATAAACATAATTGTTTTTGAAGGTAAAAGATATATTTCCCCTAAAACTATATTAATGTACCCAATTTTTTATTTTCATAATATATTAAATTAGTTTATATTGGTAAATGATCTAGATGAAATGAGTATATTTTATATCAAATAATATTAATAAATATTAATTTATTAATTTTTATTATTAATGTAATGAGAATAATTTGATTTTATGAATACAAAATAAATTTTCATAGAAAATTATTTTCATTTCACTTTGTGCAGGTATATTGGAATTAATTTCTACCATAATGATTTATATTATTTTAAAAAAAAGTAATTTTTGAAATAATCATATTCTAATATATTAAGAAATATTTATTGGTATTTTCTAAAATATTTATTTTTGGAGTGTGTTATAAAAAATAATGATTTCTTAACAATTTTCATTTCATGAAATTATTTCAAGTCATTTAAATTAACCATTTTGTTTTTTATTTTGTTTTAATGTTACATAATATCAATTTTTTGAACATAAGATTAATATTTAATAAGAATCAATATTATATTTTAAATTTTAATAAGTTAATTTTAATGATTAAAAATGTATTGTTTTGAAAACATGATGTTAATTTTATTTTATGAAATTATATTAAAAACAATCTCTATGAATTATAAAATTTTAGTATTGAAAAAAGTATTTAATCTTTATAATTAGGTTTTCTAAATTTAGAAATGATGTCAATTTCATTTTTTTCATTTTGAGTTGTAACTTTGGGGAAAATATTATCTCCATGTTAAAAGGGTAAACATATCAATTATAGTTGATAATAATTTATACAGAGACCAAATCATATATTAATAATTAATATATGAGTATTTCTACCCTTATCATGTAAGTTTCAATTTTTTATTATTTTAGAGAAATTTTCAACTAATTATGGTATTTATATTATTTTATTTAAAATATAATTAAAAATGTAACTCTCATTATTTTATTATCTCTAATATTATTACCATGGGATAAAGAGAAGTTATAACACTTTATAAATGGTAATAGTGAATACAAATAAATTTTTTAGCTATACTAATTTATTTTAAAATTTAATTGAAAATATAATTACATTCAATTATTACATAACACTAATACTATGATTGTTCATATAGTATAATAATTTTATATTATCTTAAAATTTTAAAAAATTAAATTTATTTTTGATTAATTTTTGAATTCCATGAATTTAAAATGTAATAATAAAGTGTAATTATTTTTAAATATTTTTATAATTGAATTTTTTCATCAGACATTTTATGTGAAATTAAATGAAAAAAAAACCAAAATGGTTTTTATTATATATTATGATAAATACTATTTTATAGAAAGGTTTAAAAAAATTAAATGAGGAAATGTTAGATATAAAATTATCTAAATTGTTATACATGTTAAATATTTTAAGCCACATTTTACCATCAACGTGAATTTATAATCCTTGTAGATTGAAAAATGTGTTACCCTAATTATATTTAAAAATGGTTAATAATGGGGTTATTTAAAAAAATATAGTTTAACAGGAAACCTAACACATGTATATATTTTATTATTTTATTTTATTTTATCCTTATTATTTCCCACATTTGATAATTGTTATATTTGGTTCCATTTGACATTATTATGATATATATTATATTTTAATGTTGTTAATAGTTAGAATTCTGCCACTCACATCACTTATAAAAGGGAACCTTGTATCATATTTTCGGTACACCTTTGGAGAGATTTAGATCAACCAACATCTGACCAAATACCTTCCAATCTATTATCTCATATCCTAGAGATTTTTTCCTAACTAAAAGTCTATCCTGGAAATGATTATTGTCTAGCCAAAGCTGTATTTCCAATGTAGAGGGATAAATCTTTACCATGTCCCTTAATTTTATGTCTTCTTCAATTTCAATATATGAATTAATACCCATAATATTATAATTAAATACTTATAATACATATAAAGAATTTTTTTATGGAAATATAATGACACATTATTATCTCCTTTTCCAGCATATAGAAATTTAAAACCTCGCATGTGCGTACATGTGGACTACAACCTCCAAAAATGTGATTCTATTAATTTCCACCACCACATGAAAAATATAGTTGTAATGATGGATTAAATGTATATATACTTTATTAATTAAATAATTAAAACTATATTAAAATATGATTTTATTTACTTACGTAGCCTTCTAAACATTATAAAATGATAACGTGGTATGTGCGTACTTGGAGGACACCACATCAATGAAGCAATGTGATCCCTTTTTCTTGTATAAATTTAACGGATGATTATAAAATTGTATTTATTGAATAAAAATTATAATTAGACAAGTATTTATATTTTGTATATTATGGTATAATGACACCATTGACCACGGTAAACCATTTAATGTAGTTTTAGGGATTATGAATTGATTATCCTCAAAATGTATGAAATTAACTTAATAAATTTATTAATTATATAACAGATGGAAAAAATGAAATAAATTTTATTAAAATAAAGGGAAAATGAACAATTAAATTAAAAAATTATTTATTTATTTTATATTTTTCTTTTACGTGAGTTGAAGAACATATATAGAAATTATTGAGATGAGATAATGGAGTTCTCATCTCAAATTTCTTCTTTTCAAACTAATTCCATTTTCACCAATTGAATTATTATTTTTATCAGGGGAAAATGACATATGGATTTGTATTATTATTAATTGACTAAAACTCAATAGGATTAGAAATCTAATTTATCTTATTTCATTAAATGTACTTTTGATTCAAAAGTTACAAATGTTTGAAAGAGAATATCATTTAAAAATATAATATTTAAATGTATTTTTTATAATTGTTATTATTTCATGTGCATCTTTTTATAATTTTATCAAGAATATTTTTATTTATCAATAAATTTTGAAAATTGTCACATTTAAATATTTTTAATTTCTTTATAATGTACAAAAAAATAATCATTTCATCATATTCATTATTTGTCTTTTTTCATTTTTTCCAAAGTAAAAAAAATACTATTTTTAATGTATTCATCTTACCTAGACATTATCACCATCATATATAATATATATAATCATGATCCAATTAAAATAATCTATGGTTATTTTTAAATAAAATCATTAATTTAATATCCTCATAATTTTTAGTTTTGAAATTATTTTCTATGGAAACATAATAATTTCCTCAAATTTAGGGTATTATTGAAATTGTTATTTACTATAATATTAGATGTTGATTCTACTGGGATTTAAAAATAAATTGTAAGATATATGTGTTTTATTCCATCTTTTGTTCATGAAAATTTTATAAAAATTATAGGTGAGCATAAAATAACTCATTTTATATGTGATTCTTATATATCATGCAACTAGATTACATAATGTCACACTATTGTTTGATGATATTACACTGATGATATATGTGGGAATTATCATTTTTTGGACTTCCATTATATGGGTGGTTATATGAGTAATATCCCATTAGAACTACATTTTTTAAAATTATTTTATGGATATTTATGAGAAATATTTTATTTTATTATATATGGAAAATATGTTAACTTTTAAACCTAAATGTTTGGTTTTCACAAAAAACATTTCACCATCCATTCATGGTTTTACTATGCTTTCTAATAGGTTTAAATTATTTTCCCTGAAAAAGGATTTATTTTTTCAGGTGGATTTGTGATAATTAGGTTCTCAATTTTATAAAAATGTAATCATTTTCCGATGTTTTCATAATTTTTATTTCACTAATGGGATTCCATTATTTATATATTTTTTATTGAGCCTTTTTTCATATCATACACTACCAAAAAACGGGGCAAGGCCAACGCCACCCTTTATTAGTGATAACGAAAAAGTGCTGATAAGGGGTCCATTTATTAGTGCTAAAATTGTGCTTATAAAAGTACACCTTTATCAGTGATTTTTTTAGCACTGATAAAGGCACCACCATTAACAGTGCTTTTTTTAGCACTGTTAAAGGGTGCCCCTTTATCTACACTTTTTTTAGTAGCGCTGATAAAGGGGGTGTTTATCAATGCTTTTTTAAAAGCACTGATAAAGGGTATACATACATACAAAATCATTAAAAAATATTAATATTTAAATATATAGATATAGTTATATTGATATAAATGTAATATATATTTTTTAAATATAATTTTAAATATATTTTAAATAAATATAAATATACAATTACACTTAATATATAAGTTATTTAGTAAAAATGGATTATAAAAAAACTTAAAAAAAAATTTATTAATATTTTGGTAATTATTATAGATTAATAGTCATTTAATAACAATTTGAAGACTCAAAAATAAAATAAAATAAAAAAATTCCAAAATATGTAAAAAAATGCAACTCGAACATCAAACAACCCTAACATTTGATCCGGGTGTCTGTTTGAGCTCTACCACATATTTAATCGAAGCCTGTGATGAGTTATACTCCCTTGTGACTGGGGGTCCAGTTTAAGGATATTTAGATGAAAAAAAGTCTCATAATTCCTTCAAAATTGAATTTTTAGTCTGGATACCTTTATTTTTAACATTTTGTTGATTTTCAGCCTTGTTTAAGGGGGTATTATTGGCTATTTATGGTGAGGACTGAATTTATTTTAATGAATTAAATTCATATTGATATTATGTCTTTGAAATATTTTCTTTTTATACAATTCACTGCTATTTATAATCAAATATATAACACTATATACATATTTTTTATATATTCACACATAAAAATTTAATTATAAATATAAATAATAAAATATATTTACATATAAAATATATTAGCTTTATTTAAATAATTACTAATATCCATTTTATTTAAAATACTAATATATGAATATTTATATAGCTATATATTAATCTAACAATATATATATTAATATAACTATATATATATATATTAATATAACTATATATATATTAATATCACTATAAATATATATATTAATATCACTATAACTATATATATTAATATAACTATATAAATATTAATATAGCAATATATATATATTAATATAAATATATATTAATATATGAATAGATATAACGATATATATATATAGATATATCATTAATAGGAGAACAAATCAATATAGGGGAGTGGCAAAGGCTTCATGCACGCAGGGGGGAGGTCTCGAGATCAAATCTGAGTGGGAGCAGGGACGTGCATGCATTGGTGAATCTGGGGGCTAGTGCTGATAAAGGGTGGGGGATAGCGCTGATAAAGGGTTGAGGGGTGCGTGCAATTGCTGTAGGGGGGCAGAAAAGCGCTGTAAAAGTGAGGCTCAAGCGCTATAAAATCCCCCCTGATTGGCAGGATTTTTTTAATTTTGTTTTAATTTTGTTTATTTTATTTACCTTTATTAGTGATTTTAAAAAAGCGCTGACAATATGGGTCCTTTATTAGTGTTAAAAATAAAGTTCTGATAAGTGACATTTTTATCAGCGCTTTGTTTTAGCGATGATAAATGGGACAACCCTTTATCTTCATCGGCTTTAACAGCTCTTCTCTAGAATTGTAAAATACCATTTTTAGTGCTGATAAAAGGGGTATTTGTTGTAGTGTTATGACATCAAATATTTTACATAATATATAAGGATATATATATATATACTAAAAAAGATCAATTCTTTTTCTATGTTGATTAAGTTTTACAAGATGAAGAACTTTTTAATATGAAACATGATTTTAAATTTAAGAATCATTTTTTGTAAAAAATTTGACATTGTGATTCAATGTTCCCTATAAAATGTGATATTTTTCAAAATTATATGAATGTTTAATCCCAACAGATACTAAAACTTAATAAAAGTGACAAAATAGTTATAAATCATGAAATTATTTGTTCTTAATATAATATTGAAATATAGTTATTATAAATGGAGAGGTTTGAATAAATATTTGGGTTAATATAATGTTGATTATGTTATTTTAATAGTCTTAGACACAACATGGGAGTGTAAGTCTAAGGTTCTACATAATATTAAAGACATAGATACCCATTTTATGGTTTTATGTTGTGGGAGTAATTTGTGATACATTTTTTGAGTGTTAATAATTGTTTCATTTATACATAAACATTCCATTTAACTTGTTATTTAGTATAAATTTTATTATAGGAAATCAATTGTAATATTTCATGGAAAAAATATTTAAGAGATAATATAATCATTGATTTTATGTTAATAATTGTTAATTTGTTAAAAGAGTATTCATATGTTTCGAAATAGGTGTTACTGTATTGATGACAATGGGATTGAAATCTTATTTCATTGACTATGTTATTAAGGATATTTTCAATGAAAATATTTACTATATGAATATAATTACATTATTATTTTAAATGGAACTACTTTCTAATTAAGATGAAATCTTTTTTGAAGAATTATTTTTTATCTATAAAATGAATATAGAATTTTTTTTTGTATTTATAGTGACTAATATTATATATTTTAAAAACTATAATATTTCATATATTTTATGATTAGGTAATATATGTTTTTTGAATGAAAATTTATGAGTGATTAATATTGATTAGAAATAAATATTAAATTAATATAGGAATAAATCGTGATCAAATCCTTATTATTTATTATTATTAAATGGCCATAAATATTTCGAGGAGTGTAACAGTTACCAATTTATAGAATTTTTAATGTTAAACTTTGCATGTTATTATTGATTAATTGTCTATTAATGTTGTCTTTATTCAAATAATGGTTCATTTATAAGATATATTATATTTTCTTAGAGAAACAAATTTTGGTTTTGGATAATATTTTAAATAAGACAAATATAATATTATCATTTTGTTTATCTTGTGATCCCTATAAGGTTATATATAGTGCTTCAAGCATATAAAATTCAACATGAAAATTTAATTCCTCGAGAAGAATATGAGAAATAAGTGTAAATAAATTTCTGTTTAACCAAAGGATGAAATTGTTATTATAAAATGGGAAACAAAAATGTAATTATATTTTATAATTTTAATGTTCCATACTGAATCATTCAAATTAATAGAGAAACTTGTTCATTGGGTGACCTTATGGTCACCTCCCTTGATGTTAGAGGCCACCGACTAGTAGTAGGGGCTACAGAGGATCGTGGTGAGTATATAACCTCTTGATAAATTTGTAGAATGAATATAATAATAATAATTAATAATGAAAATAAACAACTAAATATAACATAACCAATTCCCAAAATTTGGAAACATCCCACAAGCTAATAAAGTAACCATTCCCTGTTATGATTTTGTCATGTTCAAAATGAAATCCAAAAGAAAAAAAAATTATAATCCCTAAAATGTTCCTTGAAAAAAACAAGGTATACTAATACAATATTTATCCCCTATGTCCCAAATAATCCATCTATCACTGAACCAATTACCCTATCCTTATCGCTAACTACAAAGTCTTATCAAGTAGAAATGACATCCCATGTAAGGTCTGTCAATAACACAACTAACTTCCCACAATAATTCATAAGGAAACATATCGTATATGTAATTGTGTCCTAATGATTACATGGAATAATAGAAAATTAAATAAAAATCTCATGTTAAAAATAAATATTTTTAATGATACAATTTGGGCCACATGATCTAAAGTGACACATGAGCTGACCAACCACTGTTGGCCCAAGCCGACTATCTGATCTATATACATTATGGTATACCAACTTTAAAAAATTATTCTTCATTACATATTTATATTTGTTAATCGAGTAATATAAGAGAAATTATCTACACCTTGTAAAACTCCATTAGTTCCCATAACAGGTATCGAATATCCAAACCCTGCATAATCATCAGTGACTAACATAGTGTCATTCATGAACTATCCCAATAATTATGAGAGTTTGTAAAAAAATAGTCATTAATATTATTTCCATTTTACATGATTCATTATCTTTTATATTTAAACACACTAAGACTATAAAGGTGTTTCATTTCACCATTCTTAATTTTCCATGGTATTACATACTCATCATGTTTAACCCAATTAAACAGTTTTTCCATTTATTATTTATTCTTATATATAATTAATTAAATGTACTTTAAAACCATTTAAAAACATAACATACCCTTTATTGATTTCCAAAATAGTTCCCTTATCATTCCAGTAAACATTAAATTCCATAGTTAAGAAAAACAAATCCTTATTACATTTTTTTAAAAGGTTGGGGCCAAAGCCTCTATTTATTACTTGAAATAAAAGACCTCTTTAGACTTGGTAGAGGGAGACCCATTACATAGCCCGAAGGCCCAGGGCCAAGTGGCCTGATTACATGGCTTGAATGCCCCTTTTAACAAGGTATAAAATAATTCTTACCAAGATAAGCTAAAAAAGACCCCCTATTTTAATATTTAAACAACATAATATCATTTATTAGTATATATAACTCCCCATGGGTTTCCATAGGTCCGGTCTTGTTGTCATCAATGGCCTCGATGAGGTATCTTAAGTTTTATAGACATAAATTGATGGATCAAACCATTTATTCATAACATTTTATTTAAATTCAAAACACATCAGCCCATTAGAAATGAATCCTAAACTCTAATAAAAAAATGATCTAGAAATTCCACTTTTACCACCTATCATATGTTTTTAGATATCCACATATCCAACTATGATTTCTAAATAGAATTAAAATATTTTCAACCATAATAGTAGAAATATTCATGCAAAAAAGGTAATATGATAGTTAAGAGATAAAGGAAAACTAAGTTGTGAATCATCAACCTAATATTATAAAACATTATTATATGTTCACCCTATGATTTATATATCATAGAAGAACACATAATATTATAATTAATCAAAGTAGTTACACCCTCAGAATAGGTGGTATAGTTTAGATATCACCCATTGCTGCTAGAAAGGAATCAGGGGAGAAACATGAGTGTCTTTGAATAATGCTCAGGAGGGAAGATTTGTAATATGACACTTTTTAATGAGTACCCAGGTTTGGCCAAATTTTATTCAAAAAAAATTTTTATCGCTACATGCTCTTTTTAATAATTGAACCATATATCACTTGGTCTTTTCGGCCACCTACATGGTTGAGAAATCATATGGATTCCAATCAAACATCTCTGGACTAAACTATCACAGTGCAAATGATGATACACACATTTTGTAAAAATATTACCCATTTATCCATATCACATCATCATGGTAAATTGGTTTCACTAACTGTTCACTAACTATTCACCATGTGATTTAAGTCCCCTTTTCCAAAAAATTTATACATTAACACCCAAACACTCATGATGAATTCTCTATACCCATGAATGATTTTAATAATCTATTTAAAAAAAGTTTTTAATATGTAAAATATATTTATACCACAATTGGTTTAAGATATTTATACTTTTCCACCATATAACTGATCTTCCATGAGGTTCCCTCTCCAACATCACTATGCCTCTTATGTAAAAAAACATGCCACTTTCTCTTTATAACATCTTCCCCGACCCATGTATCTTTCGAAAAATGGCCATTATTCCATAACACTCTATGAAAAGGCATGTTCATTCCTAGAAGATTTTTCACATTTTTATTTATAAAAAAATCATGTGATCTTTAAGGGATGCATCAACCACATGCTCAACATCCTGAACATAAATCACATGTAAAGGGTTGGGGTGGTACTATTGAAGTAGTGACACATTTAATATTTCTATCATAGTAATATAACACTATGTAAGAGCCAATCAATATTTTTACTAAACTCATCCATTCCACAATCTCTAACTACCCAATATACCTATGTGCTAACATACCCTATTTTTGAATCAGATGGTGACCTAATATTTGTGATACAAAAACTAATATGTGGTCACTCACTGAAAGATTGAGCGGTTAATGATTTGGAATATCTTAAGATTATGACTACTATGGGTTATATTTATACATTTCTAAATCAACATGAATGATTTGATATCTAATAAACATGATTTGTCCCCCAAAAATGAGTCTACTAAATCAATCTCATTAAAGGTGATCTATGTGGAATCCTATATTCTTATCATATGGAATTTTTTGATTAGAATCATGATAATAATTATAATAATATATCTCAACATGTTCCATGTGTTTCTCTAGATTTCTAAAAAAATCAATGAAACATTCTCATAACATATCGTCTAATTATGAGATACTTTGTTCATATTTTACATCAATCAAGCAATGATTGTTAATTTTAAAAAACACATGAAAATAGAGTGCCAGCTATAATATGTTCTATATGGTTGAATTTTAATGCTAATCTCAATACCAAACTATACATTGAAAAACCCAATAAAATATTCAATATCCTAAATATATCTAATACCAACTCATTGACAGTAAAGGTCTCTTGAGTCAATATTAAATGGAATAATTTATCACATAGTCCACAATCACAAACATAACATTACTAATATGAGGATTTCCAAGTAATTTAACCATCAAGTCACTGGTAACGTCATACAACATGTATTTTGGAATTCGAAAATGATGTAATGGATTAACTGGACACAGATGGTTGACTGTAACCTATTAACAACTATAACATTTCATCACAAAACCTCAAATTTCCTTCTTCATCCATGGGAACATATTTTTTCTACAAATATTACAATATATTATGATCAAACCATAGTAACACACACTTAAATGCCTCATGTTCACACATTATATTATCCCACACTCCCATTGAAACATTAACATATCCATGAAAATGGATAACCATATCTCTATCAATGGTCTATTTAATTGGTATCTCCCCCCAATCAATGTTTTTTTCAACACCGTGCATTATTTATCATCATAATACACCCTCTTGATACTATTCAAATGAGATGACATAATAATAAATGAAATGAGGGTTATAAATTTCATATCTCTTAAACACTTGTATGCATCCCCATAAAATTGTCATCATCATCTAGTCGTATCTAGACTCTTGAATTAAAAGAGACTATGTATTCATACTCAATGAATATGCAAAACGATCTCACATTATTCACATATATGCTATCTCAAAAACTAAATAATTTTTTTAATAAACCCATAACCACTACATAAAATTTAGACCACATTGATAAATAATAATTTAATGTCTCTTATGATCCGTATAAAAAACCAATACCCAAACAATAACTCCAACAAAATTTGATGAAATTTACTCTCACGGGAAAAAAATATCATGTATGGGATAATTACATTCATATGGATTCAACAATAATTTTCTATATAACATAACTATATCTCCCAACATCAACTATAATCCAATCCAAATCCCTGATTTGTCAAAATATAAGATATATTCCTTATCCAGGTAATGTAAGGTCATTATTGTTCTAGTAGCGAAATACATATTTAGTTCCAAAAATGAATTCTCGCATTCCCCCAACTGACTCAAACATTATGAATCTCTAGATTATGATTTTAAGTAGAAGAAAAATGAAAAATAAAATGATTAACCTTAGACGGTCTCTATTTAAAACAATAAATTATTGAATATCGAAAAAAATTTTGGCCTACTCCCAAGAAACAACTGCAAAAGTTTATTTAGTGTCCACTGATAATCCATCAACCATGATGTTGTGACATAAAAATTTACATTATGGATTCATAAATTCTAGTATGATTTTATAGTATTTATCTGATTCACTCACAATATAATTAAAATGATGTCCTGATGGTTGAGTTTGTAATCCCTATTCATGGAGGACATTAAGATTCATTCAACGAAATATATAAAAAACCAATTCAAATATATTATGAAGGTTTAAATCCTTAATAAAATGAACACAACGTCAACTTTTTCTATCAAATATTTTATCAAGATGATATCAAAAAATTCGAATGGATTTTTACAATGGGTCCATTGTATATCAGATTATCTCAGAAATAACTGATTGTACACTGATCTGAAATTAATCATTGATAATAAAAGAAGACCTCCCATCATCCAAAAATTAACATAAGTATGTGGGAGATGATGTTAATTATTTATAATCATCTAGTTCAAGTTTATTTAATTCATATTTAATTATATATTGGGAAACAATTCAATGAACCCAATGGTGAAATACCCTGATTGATGAACCATTTGGCCTCTTATATAATCAGTGAAGTTGAGTTTGATTGTGTTTAGTGATATAATGAATGGCTTCTAGTATAATTACATAATGAAACCCATTTGATGGATGGTCATCTATTATGAGTGGTAATGGGTATATTTTCAAATGTTGAAGAGGATTAATGGTTGTTAGTCATATTTGTTGTGTATGATAGGCTTATGGGTCATGTTATTCAGGTAAGGTGCATTGGCCAAGGCTTGATGATATGTGACTTTCATGATAATTAGTGGGGTTGTGTGATATTGTCCAATGAGAGGGTGAAAATATTGGTCTATGATGGAATTTTAATATCATAAATTCATTTGAATATAGTTTCACCAATTGGATTTTTATTTTGGTGGCATTGATGTGTACACACGATAAGAATAATGATTGGGCAACCATGTGTGGGATAAAGAATATATCATGGTTGATAAAGAGCTTGTTAGTGCGGAAAATTGGTACAATGGTTGTGAATCATGATAAACTAATAGGGGAACATGAAAAATAATGGTTCAGATGATATTTAATAACTAATATTTTTTTTGAACCCCAATAGAAGCATTGGGGTTAACATTGGTAATGAGGGAGCAAGGATCTAGAGGGGTGAAACACATTTGGTTTTGATGATAGCTGAATGGGTTGGAACTCTTGATGTTTTAAGGGATAATCTAGTTTGTGGGATTTTTTCACTATCTTGTTAGAGGGTGTGAAACTAATTTGGTTAATTATCCTCATTTTTCAAAATGTTATTTTAGGGAATGAGGGTATAGTTACAGTTGGTCTAGAGAGATAGTTATTAGGTATGAGTGGGTTGACATTGTATGATTATTTCATGTGATCAGGGATGGATCAAGGGATGTATATATATATATATATATTGGTGTTTGGTTCAAATATGTGATAATAACAATTTTTGTTTTTTGGGTAAAATCATATCAGTCACTGGTAAATGAAAATCTTGTTAGAGGGGTCATAGATGTGATGAGACCTTCTGTAGGATATTGATGTGACATCAAATTTATAGGGCATGTACAACCAAAGAATGAATGCTTCTAATGTAAATTCAATTTTTAGAGTTAAATTTCGGGGTTGGTTAGAGTTGGTGTAGTTTACTTAGCCTTTAGGTATATTTGGCATGATCTGGGTGTGTGTTGGATAAGATTTTGGCTGCTACATGGGGTGGAGTATGAAATAAAATTAATTTGGTAATGAAACTACACAATAAGTTATATTGAGTGTCAGGGAAGACCTTGGTTTGTGTGTTATTTTGGTTTGATAACACCTCTTGTTGTAAGGCATCATGTCTGGGAGAGGAGGTAGTTCATTTTTGGGAGATGTCAAGTAGTTTCAAGGAAATTTTGTCAGGTATTGACTGATTGTTGATGCCATGTGAAATATTTTGTGGTATGTTTAAAAACCACACCTAGTGGATCAATCATGACGTTTTTGACATGTTATAGGGATCTAAATGGGTGCTCTAAAAAGATAATTTTAGTATTAGGCATTATGGAAGAGTTATATAGGGAATTCATGTTGGGGATTTATTGATGAAATAAAAGGAAACCATGCTTAGTTGATGATTTTTTATTAAAGGAGGAATATTTTAGTAAAATAATTAAGGTTATATGGTTGGTTCATTAATGTTATTTTACAAACTATAAAAAATTAGTATTATTTTATATAATTAATTTTTTATAAAAAACATATAAAATAAGAAAGAAAAATATAATATACTTATTGAAATCCTATTTTAACATAATTTTCTTTCTATAACTAGCCTTCACGATGGTCGAGAATATTTTTGTTTTTTATAGAGGTAGTGAAACAAGCATATCAAGAAATTCAATTACGTTTAAGTGTAAATTGAGGAGAAATTAGAGGTATAATATTAAACATTGATAATAAAATATTTGTATACTTTGTGTCCATATGTTAATTTTTTTATAAATAACATACGATGGTGGTTAATGAATAATAATATTTAAGGAGTTTAGTCAAGAATATTACAACTTCTTCTAGTTTCTTCCTGATCCTCTAACCCTTAAGGATTTATTAAATTATATTTGTATGATATAAAAATAAATATTATGAATCAGAGATAACATGGATGATATTTCAGAAGAAATTTGGAATAATCCAAGGTTATGTTGTTTTGTGGGGTCATGATGTTGAATAGTGGAATTTATCTGGGAAGGATATTGGTTTTTTTTTAATATTATATTCATTAGTATATTGTCTTACCTCATCACTAGAAATAGTTATGATTTTTGTTACTATATATAGTAAAGGTATCATATTATTTCTAACTAGTGGGATTTTACATAATCTATGACTAAGCAATTCATGTATTTAACCTAAATGACAAATACAATATTTTATTATATTTCACTATTCACCGAAAAACTATTTTTTTAGAATAATACAAAATAATCATGCAATCAATTTTATGAATTTTATATTGAAAAAATGTAATAAAATTTTGAAAATAAATTTTTTATATGTATGGGAAATTTAATTTTACAATAAAATCATTATTTATTTGAATAAAAACAAATTTAATATTATGATCAATTTTTGGACCTTTTGAAAAACTTATTATAGTCTCAGGATGTTATATCATAATTCTAATAAAAAATTACCTTAAATTTTAAACACATCTTATGGAAATTTAAATTCATTTAAATTGTTATGTATTTTATAAAAACTCAAATAAAATATGTTTTTTTTTAAATTGAAATAATTATTTTTCATTTAAAAAATATGTTTACGTATATCTTGATACGAACATGTTATATTATAATTTCATAGGTTAAATTTATATTATTTTAAATTTACATATGATAGTTTATTATTCTAATTGTTAGGTTACTATTTATAATGGCATTACTACTATCACAATGACTAAATAAAATTCCAATGGTTAGAAACTATTCCATCATTATGGTTTTTATCAGTAATATGGTTTCATTAATTTATATGAATACCATATATATTATTATTTATTAATTGTCTTCTAATTTCCATGAATTTTTTATTTTCAATTTTGAAATGCATATTACATTACTCTTATTAGGCTTTATTTCATCATTTATGTTCATGAATGTGATTATTCCATGGGATCAAGCATATAAAAATTTTCATATTGTTATGATATTATTTTTCTTTATTTTATGTGATGTAATACATTTAATTCTAATAGAAATATTTATTCTATCTATGTAACATTTAAATCTATCTAATAAAAATTTATGGGATTTATTTGGTTGATTTTTTGCATTATATAATATTATATATATAAATATGATATAATTATAAATAAAAAGGGAAATTCCATTGATAAAATATTGGGTCGTTACATTCTTACCCACATAAAAACATCTCCACAGTAACATCATTTTACGTACTAATGTGAAATAATTTGAATGAAAATCCTTTTCATATACATATCCAGTTCTCAGGTCTCTTCCTCATACTTATGGATTCACAATAGTACATTAACTATGTGGGATATCATGTTACATAGATCACTATATCAATGGTCGACAATATTTAAAATATTCTCCTGTGAATAGAGTTCATTTTACATAAGTACTACATTTTAATTTAGTAGATATGATGGATATGTTATGTTCAAAATTATGAAGGATATGTTCAATACAACATATAATTAAGAGAGGGTTGGTGGCAGTTATTGTTGATAGGAAAAATATCTGACGCAATCATGAATCATAAAGGGTTTAATGTAACATGTATATATCAACCCCATCATCAAAAATAACTTCAATCTATTATATAGAGATATGTGGAGGAACACATTATATTTGACCTCAAGTTAAAGGTCTCTGGAACGATTCTATGAAAAGATCTTCTATCTTCCTTGAGCATCTCTAATGTGTTACTGATCGTTTTTTTCTTTTATATAATTTCCCCACACATTTGTGGACCTACAATCTTGTGTAATAAAACATCATCCCAATATTTATGTAATTTACACCTATTCCGACAAATGGATTCATATGAATCTATTATCATGATTTAGTGGAAATTACATGTGTATAATAACTTTACTAGTATAAGATTTTCATTCCCATCCCCATTTTTAGTCCATCTAACATGATCTACAAAATTATTCAAGAGTCATGGTATTTAACATATATTTTCTATCTTTTAGGTGTAATAATAAAATATGAAGTTCAATTACATGCTAACAGAATGTTGGTGAATTTTAGAAGGAAAAAGAGGTAAATGTAAGATCACAGTTAAATAAAATTGATATTGTGGTTCCTTACAAAATCACCACATCACTAATGAAAGTTCTTTCAACATGACCTAAAGAGAAGTCCTCTTCAATTGAACTAAACTGTTAATTAATTATAATATATTCTACTATAACCCATATCACATAATGTTTTCTTAAAAATTACATATGAATACAAAAACATTAAATAGTGATATCTTCCCATTTCTATATAGGTATGAAAATGGTTTCATAATCACATTTGAATTATTCCTTTCAACAATCATTTGTCAACATAATAAGAATAATGATGTCTGTTATTTCATATCCTTATTCATATTTTCCAATTAAAGAGTCATGTCATATATCATAATAAATTTTCACGCTCCCGAGGTGGATGGAGAAGGTCATCCAATATGCATCATCAAATGGATATTTCATTTATATTGGATTTGATTTTTCACATCAACCTGATATAAATCGTAAAAATCTTTCACCAAGATTAAACTACAAGGATTTTCCATTCTATATAGATTCCATTTTATTCTACATTTTCAAATAATTTCATTGTGAATCCATTATATTTTCATGAAGGTATGGTTGTGATGTCATATGAGAAATGGATAATTATTTTCCTTCCATTATGATCAACATTCCAATCAATTAAAAGTCTATGAAAATTGGATCATTCTTGACTCCCATCCTTGATGTGTTTTGAATATTGTTTCTCAATAGAGTATGTACAAATATATTTTCAATCCCAAACTGGTAGTGGAATGAGAATCTATATTCCTTGATCAACACTAACCATCTTGGTCAATTTATATCAAGTTCCTTATATGTGAATATATTTTTGAGGATATTATTCAATATCAATATTTCATATTTATCTAAATAAATATAGTGATACAAATTATTCAATGATAATATCAATAAATCCCATTCTATATCATGAATTGGATATTTATTCTAATGAACTTTAAACATCCTAAATAAAATGGTTTCAAATTTATTATTCTATATTAATACACACCCCATAACTTTTTATCAAGTGTCTATATATTTCATTAAACATTTCCCATATGTGGGAGGATTTGTGATCTGTGTAGTGATAAGACTATTTTTCTAATTATTATAATCTTTATTCAAATTTTATTGTCCATACCTAAATTAAACCATTATAAGTTAGCTTGATTAGTGGGGTATCAATCATAAAAATATTATCAAAACTCATCAATAATAAAATGATTTTATATGTAAATTATATATCATTGTTACAAATATTTATTTGAGACACTCCTAAAATTCCATTTTCAATGATGAGTGTGTTGATTTCACTTTTCAAGTGGTAACATTATTTATGAATGATAATATCTCTATCTAAAATTCACAGTTACTATACATTTCTTATACTTTTTATTTTCACAATGTATTTATCATAGTATTCAAATGCTTCTGGTACTCCTCAATGATTTTACATTATATTATAATATAATCTATATGGACTATTACAATTTTCTCAAGTTTATGACCAAATACTACATTCTTTATTTCCATAAATTTTTATGGAGTATTAGTTATTCCTACTGGAATAATATGAACCTCTAATGTTCATGCCATTTTTTAAAGTTAGTCATGGGTATATCATCATTCTTCACCATTAATTGGTGATATATAAATGAAGGGTGCACCTTAGATATGTACTAGGTTCCAAATAGATTATGTAATTATTAATTATTTTGTGAAATTAAACTTTTTCATTACAATTTTTTTTAAATTCATGATAACTAAAGTAGAGGAACATTAAAAATTCCTTATTTATTATCTAGGGAAATGAAACACCACATAGTGAAGAACATAGATTTATAAAACCCTTTTCAATATTATCTTTTAATTGATTATTTAGATATTTAACACAATTGTTGATATTTAGTATGGTGACATGGATATAGGTACAGATCCAGGTATTAGTTCAATTGATAACACAAACTCTTAGTCAAATGGAAGAGCATGAAACTATTCATTGAAATCATAATCATAATCCCCTAAAATGGAAATATATTTATGGATAACAATCTAATTTTAAATTCATTTGTTCTTGATATTCTTTCTCAAAAGTTAATAATACCCACACTAGATTTGAATATTCCAACGGAGAATTGTCAACGTCCTTAAAATTTAATAAAATTATAGGATGACTTGGTATATGAAGAGGGATATCCCTCTCTTTATAGTTTATGTACTATATATACAAGTTCAACCAATCCATTCCCAATATAAAATTTCGTTTAATAATTTTTGAGGGATACGATTTAATAATCGGTTAATTCCCAAAAAATTGTTTGGCTGTAGTTATATACATGATATGAAACAATTCAAACATTTTCTATTCTCAAGGATATAAAAAACTCTATGTTTTGAGGTGTTATTTGAATAGTTTAACTATGAATTAATGATATATACGAATGTGTAGATATAGAACAAAAAATAATATTAGTTATTCATTAATTAAATAAAATAACACATATCACCACATAATTTTTGAGATCCACCTTAGAAGTACTGATATTATATTCCTTTCCTTTCTCTACGGACCATGGTGGATTCTATTTCTTATTGTCTCTTACATAAATTTACATTAATTATTGGATATTAGAATTACCATGTTTCATATTATTGAAACATTAGGCTATATACATAATATTTAATGAAGCATTTTTTTATATTTTATATTAGTGGGTTTCATCTTATACCTTCATAAAATATCAGCATGATTCCCCTCTTTTCCATAGTTTTTGTATCCCCAGGTTCCCTTGAAAATTATTTCATGATTCGGATTCCCACAATCATGATGTGTTGAATGGTGATATTTTGTTTCTCTATAGGTTTTATCAACTTATCGCTATGATGAAAAATAAATTTTATAATATTTATATCATATAACATGATAACAATGAGTGTCCTTGATCTATATCTCCATCCTAAAGACACAATTTAAAACATATTCACAACATTTAATGAATCAAATCCCCATATATTTTGGTAGACATATAAATAAAGAACTAAATAAGAAGACCACACAATGAAATGTGTTGATGAAAAATATGAAGGTGTACCCTGAAATCCAAGTGTGTCATATCCCATGATTTACGAATTTTTTATTAAATTATATTTCTTTAAAATATTTCATTACATGAAACATATATTTCATATCGAATTTCCCAAAATTCCTTGTGTGGCATACATTATACATGACACTACGTTTTAATAAAATGTTCTATATTATTAATATAGTTTGTTAAATTTAACCAAAAAAACCTAGAAATTAATGAGAGAGTTATAAAGATTAATATCTAATTTTTATGTATTATTTATAATGCTTTATAGAATGAAAGAACATTTTTAAAAATTTAATTAATTTTTTGAAGTTTCCAAACATATTGAAAGTAATTTTTTCTAAACATATTATTATTATTTTTTTGTGCTATTAAAAAAATTAATTTAAAAAAAATTAAAATATATTTGAAAAAAACATAATGAATTTGTAAAATTATATATCTAAATAATATAAGGTTGAATTTTTTTTAATTTCAGAATAGATGATTATTTTTGTGAATAGTACAAATAGAGTTTTTATTTAGAATTTTCATTTCATATATTTTATTTCAAAACAATGAAATTATTTTAACACTATTTTTAAAGTAAATTTACGTAAATTAGAAGTATATTTTTTCGATTCAGGTCATGTTCATCATTTTAATATTTAATTTTTATATAAATAACATGGTTAACATTTGATCATTATCCCATTGAAAGCCTGTTTTCACATCAACTCTCTAGGATTAATTTCAAAATTAATATTTTACTCTTCTATGAATGAAATTTGAATATCTAGACTAAATTATATAAAAAAGATTAATCAATATAATATAATAATTCCAAATTAATTTTTTACCATAAAAATAAGGAAAAGAAATGAATTATTTACCATAGTTACGGTAAAAATTGGTTTATAGGGATGTAAAACTCTCTGGATAAAGGATAGAAATGCCATAAAACATGTCCAACATTAATTGAATAGTGTTATTTAGGCCATATATATACTATGATATTTTAAAAACCATTTTCAATTCCATTTGGCATGTGGAAAATGTGGCCACACCTTTTTATTCTCCATAATAACTAATTTTCCACACATCCTGCATATAAAAGACCACACAGTCTCCTATCATCTTCAAACATACAAAATACATTAGATTAGCCAAGACCTATAGAAATAACTCACTAAATTCATTCAACTAATCCGAGAATTAACATTTTGGTAATAAATTAACCCTGATAGTATTTTCGGGGGAATCCATAATATGTTTTCTAAGGGAGATGATGATTGATCAAGTATAAAAAATAGACATTTGGTATAGGGTTTTCATCACACTTTTTACATATATGAAATAGTTGAAATGATCGCCATCTATTTATTTTTTGAGTTGTATATACTTTACATGAATTAATTTTATATTTCCTTCTCCTATAAATTATAGGGATTTACATATCTATTTTGAGATCTCTCTTTCATGGGGTTTATAGTTCAAATTTTACACAATTTATGAGGGATTTTTATTCTCAATTTTCTTTTTCTAAGAAATTTGTTATTATATGAACATATAATCATTTTTGAGATTTAAATACATCTCCTTTTACATTTAATATCATGAATTTATATATTATCATTATATTTTTAGTTTTATATAATATTACTCTTTTATAGGGCTTACAATTCTATAATATCGAAGGTGTAATGGATTTACTATACAGTATCATCATTTGAAGAGGTTTTTTATATTTATGATTTCAATGATGAAATATTATGATCCATATCTCACAAAACTAAAAAATATTCTTCTCTTACATTTATTTCATGAGAAAACATGGTTTCACTATATTTTGAACTATATAAAAACTCAACGTTTTAGAAGAATGTTATTAATGAAAATCAACATTATTTAATAGTTGGACCAAAACCCATTCTCTACTGTCTCTATATTTTGGATGAATGATATTAAATTTTTATTAATGACCTTCTATTTTTGTTTATAATTATTTTTATTACTATTTTATTTTTTCAAAATAAATTTCTACTTAAATTAATATAATTTTCCAAAGAAGGTCCATTTAGATGTTATTGAAAATGTGAATGAAATATTTGTTTTTACCAATAATATATAAATAATATTTCCTTAAATCATGCAAATTATTTTCTAATATTCTTACATTATATTTATTAAAACATTTTTTAAACACGAATGATTTTGAAAAATATTTTCATTTTAAAATTTCAGATTTAAATGGTAAATCATATTTTCATATTTGAATGTTTCATATCAAATTTA
This sequence comes from Viscum album, assembly GCA_963277665.1. Lineage (NCBI taxonomy): Eukaryota > Viridiplantae > Streptophyta > Magnoliopsida > Santalales > Viscaceae > Viscum > Viscum album. Next base: position 1,977,076,026 of record OY728133.1, read on the forward strand.
AATATTCAATTATATATTTTCAATGTTTTTTTGAATGAAAATTATTTCAAAAATATAATATAAATTTTAGTTTCAAAAAGTTGTTTTCAATGAAATGTATTTGTTCTTATAAAATGATCCATGGGTCCTTTAAAATTCATTTCCCAAATAAGACTTCATCTTTTGATGTTTCTAATTCATTACTATGGAAATCAACCAAGGATTCAATTATTTTTCATTCCTTGGATGGTTTATGTTTACGATATCAAGATGTTTTTTGACCCCATTTCTCTTCCATATGTTATACCATAATAATGGTTTTATAAAATATTATTTTATTTTCAAATTATATGTATTGATAAATTCATAGTGAAACCATCTTATTTTCGATAATTTATGATCAAATGGAATGTTTACAAAATCCATTTCTCTTCATGCATTATGAAATAATATTTTTTTTGATATTAGGATACACATATGTATTATTTTCATTATAAGAAAGGTGAGACCTATGTCTCCCTTCAATGCATTCTATAATGATTAATTTAATATTAGATCAAATTTTGCACATTAGGATATCCCAAGACCAAAAGTGGGAACACAGAAGTTTATCCCAATCCCAGAAATGGGTGTATGAGAGGTTATCCAAATAAAAAATATTTACATGAGATATCATCCAAATCCCAAAAGTGGTTACATAACTTGCTAGCCCAAACACGAAGTAGGTACAGAAGTGATTATACCAATAATAACATGTTATGAATGTCTTGGTGGGTATCTATGAAATAAGATTTTATATGCTTATGCGTATTCCAACTATATATATATTATTGAAATTTTATGTTCTCATGGGTTACATTATTTGATTCCTTGCTGAATAATGTCTTATGAACATCCATGTTTTATGACATGAATCAGGATTATGATCTATAATTTGTAGGGAACAATTTAAAAATACTATTTAAAACATATAATACCTTTATTCTAATGATTATTTGATATCTTCATTATTTTTCATTAACAAGATTCTAATATCACCATTTAATATGATTCTTTTCCCTAGTTTACAGTGAAAAATATTATTCAAAGATTATTTATGATGAAATATAATAATGAATAAAATAGAATGAGATGGACTAGTATACATATGTATCTGTTTTTTATGTGTCCATGTTTATAAAAGAGATAAACCTAAATGAATATGGAATCGATCTTTTTGTTGTGTAATGAATATTAATTTATTATGATGTAATGTTTATAGATGTGAAAATTGGGCTCTTATAATTGGTATTAAAGAAAATTTTATTAAACTTTTTTAGAAAACCGGATGATAAAACATTACTAAGATATATAAGAACATGTATACTGATATATATACGGATATGTGTATAGAAAATTCTTATTAGAGGGGTAAAAATATAAAAAGGAAGTATTGAGTTGGAATCGGTCATCACCTCATGGATGATAATTCTCTATGATTCAAAACAGCTTCGAAACTCTTAGTGGATATGATTTGTAAATTCACAAATGTTTTTTAATAACCATGAAATGATATTGATAATTAACTTGAATGACTTCAAATAATAATATAGTGTCATATATTTAAAATATTGTGTCATGATTTAGGAAAAATAGAAATGATTTTTTCCAAAATATGTTGGTTTACAATATGATATCTGCTTCATAGACAATGAAATTTTGTTTTAATAAATTATGTAACTTGAATTGTCTATGTTAATGTTGTGTGTGATGTAAAATGATACTTTTTCACTCCTGAGAAGAAAAATAAAATATGAGTTGGAGTGAAAAATATCATTTATGTTGTATGTCAATTTTCTCATGTCCTAAATCATTTTGAACTTAAAAATAAGAAAATGCATGAAAAACAATCAGTTCAGACCTTCAGGAGGATACTATCACCATGTTTTAGTAGTTATTCTTATCCAATAAATTATAATAAATGGATCAGTGCCACTAAAGTTATATTTTCCCTTCTCCAGTGTTCAGACACTGAAAAAAAATTATTATCTATTGCAAGGAATGTGATTTAGTTTAACTAAATAATCATGTTATGTAAATGAGTAAATCGTATAAAAATAGATTCCAAGGATTTTGAGGAATTTATGAGGCCATTTTTCAGTTAGTACTTCCCTCTTGTATTATGGTCATGAATAAAGAAGGAATTATCGATCCCAAATAGAATAATGTTGAATCTTTTAGTATTTATTATGCTAAATTTACAAGGTATTTATGTTTTCATTCTTATTTAATTATAATTCATGAAATAAAAATTTTGAACTTTACAGTATATTATGAAAAGTTATTTTAGTTGTGATTTTAATAAAATAATTAATTGTATATGAAGGTTTCATTCTATATCTACTAATAATAGAAATTAAAATTATATATTTCAACCACTCCCATGGTCTTGATTATAATAGGAATAATGAACCTTGTGAAAACATGAATAAATTACTTGGTGGAATACAATTTTAATCACCTACAGGTCATATATCTTGGAAGAAGCACTCAGGTGAATGCATGAGAGGAACAAAAAAAATTTTAATGTGTGGGAAGCCAGACTATCATGCAATAAAATATAGAATTGATGTGATGAGGTGAGTCAACAAATTTATGGAAGAGATATATACAAAAAAATGAACCACTCACACTCCAATATTTATATATGAAGGTGTTTATAAATTATGATAATCATTTCCCAATTCCATGTGCTATTGTAGATGATAAGAAACAACATCTTCTAAAAAAATGGAAAATGGAAAATTAAAAGTAGGCAAAATCGATGATGTTAATCATAACGATTAGAGAACATTGTCCTCCCCTAGTTAGTTATTCATTTCATGATCGATTTGTTGTGAATGAACCCTATGAAAAATATTATTGATCATCCTTTTGTTATATTTCATGTGGTTATGAGAATTTATTACCTCCCTCTATATGCATTTTAGAGTAATGATATCACATTTGTTATTATATTAGTATTAGGATGATCCAATGATTGCAAATGATTTTTTATATATAACATAAAGAGATATATGTGAATAAAGTGGGACTTAAATTTCAAAAGTGTATATATACTTATGAGTTTAAGAATAATAATAAGATCAAAATAATTAATAAGAATTTATGTGTTTAATGTGATAGTATTTTATAATTATTATGGATATTTTAAGACACATATAGGGAAATACAACCCATGGTTTTTGTATATGTTTTATTGAAACATTTTATATGAGCTGAAATTCTTTTACACATTGTGGAAATATGATTGAAGGTATTAGTAACCCCTAGGATTTATCTTATCCTCAATGTTTTGGTAACTATGTTTTTAAGATGAACAACATAAAATTCAATAAACATCATCGATTGTATATAATATTACTCTTTAGATCTTTTTTCTAGAATATAAATTAAGGATATGGTAAGGTTACATGGTCCACCACATTAAAGTGTTCCTAATCGATAGATGATATATACCTCTATGTGATTGTGATATCATCACTATGATATTGATATAGAGTTTGGTTTCATCACAATGTATCATTTTAATAAAATGATCTATATAAAATCACAATTCTTAACCAAGAGGATATCTGACCATTTTGTTCAATGTATTTAAAAGGGGGTTTGGATCAACCCCTTACACTATTTTAACATTAACACCACCATAAATTTCACTAAAGAAATATAAGGGATCCTTAGGAAGACATTTATAGACGAACGTGTAGAAATACATCCTGATAGAATTAATTTATTGAATGAAAACTATTGGGACCAAATCTAGAAATGGAAATGTAAAAGAATGTCATAGTCATTTAATAACATGTCAGTTAAGAACATTGTTGATTAGTATTTTATATTGATTACCATCAACATAATCCAAAATTTAATAATCGTGAGAATGTGTTTCCATAGACATTTACATACATGAAATAATTAATAATAATCCCCAGGTATATAGATCTATTTGAATTTTTTTTTCCGCCAGGATTGTATTTGACACCTCGATTTGTTGTGAAATTTGATTACCAATTAATTTATACTTTGTGGATATTTTTCATTTCACACAATACTGAATAAAAATTTAGTTATATAAATTAAATTTGTTTGAATTGTGTTATACACCGCATCAAGTTAATCATCTAATATAAACAAAAAATTTATTATTATTTTTCTACACAAAATACAATGTTTTGCATTTATTACACACAATAATGAGTTCATTCGATATCGTAAATTACATGAATGGCTATGTTTTACCAAACTACCAAATACAGTAAATATTTTTTTTAAAAAAATTATTATAGTTACCACCTAGTAATTAGAAGGGATGTAAATAATATGATTAAAAAAATTATAAACAAATTATATCAAATGGTTAATTTGTTTATCAATTTGTTAGAAATGAATGTAAAAACCATTTGAAAATAAAGAAATTTCTTTTCATTAGAGAATTATTTTTCCATGTACGAGAATTTTTTATCTTCATTGATTAAACAAGACCAAAATTTATGAATTTATTTCATAAAAATTATATATGTTATATTAAATATATCTTGAAAACATAAATAATAAATGACAGAGTGATTAGAAAATAATAAATCCAAATATATGAAAAGGTGTTATTTTTATAAAGGAGTAATTTTATAGAATTTTAATGGAGAAGCCATTTTAAAAGAGATTTTTTGAAACATATTAAATTTTCATTTAAAAAGAAATTATTTTTTTAATATAGAAATACAAAAAAAATTGAATATTTTTTGGTATTTTTTGAGAAACATCTTTTTTAGGAAGAGTGGTGAAAATAATAAATATTAATTCAAAACTACTTCTACAGCTATATTTTTATATAGTTAAATTAAAATTTAATTTTAAATTGAAATTAAATTATATCTAATATAACTGAATTAAACCAATTTTTGGCATTGTAACTAATTTCACATTGTAATTGGGAATAAAAACATGCTAATCTTTTAGACATTTTTACTAGAAAAACGAGCTTTATCGTCCGTCTATAAGGTTAAGTTTAAATTAATTTCAAAAAATTATATGATTTGAATATGGAAAAAGGGATTCCATATTCAGAATATGAATAATTTATAATTTCTGATATTATAAACATATTTTTTGACAAAAATTATTTAAGAATGTAATTAAAATTAATTACCGTAATTAAGAGAAAAATTACCTTAACAAATGACAAAACCTTAGACACAATGTCCAAAATTACCATGAAACTTTTCCAAAATACATTGAATGGCCTATTTAGGACTAATAATCACATTTATCTAATGGTAATAACTATGGTATCCATGTACAGAAAAACAATCACAGATGGAATTTTATTTTAAAAACATTTACACGAATGACACTACTCCACTGTAAAAAGGCACTCACCCATATAAATTTCTCTAACCTAGGAAGCCCATTGAATAAAAAAATATATTCTAAATTATCATCCTAAAATCCATATATTCCTTCTTGAATCCACCCTTGTGAATAAATCCATCAGATGAATCCTATAAGTGATAACCAAAATTTGGTACCCAAAGAAAAGGCAACGTCTTTTCTCAAGACTCTTTATTTTATTTTCATTCTCCACCACATAAATTAGTCTTATTCCAGACTTATATAACAACCTATGTATAATGAATATAATTATATGGTGTTATTATATATTTTCTACCTACACTTACGCACACTTCCATCTAGTGTGTAATGGACATTCCATTCTATTGTATGGTGAAGTAACGCCACAAAGAACGATGTTGTTCATTTTCCAGTTACCATACCTCATGTGTGGAAATTATAATTTACACTATTTATATATATGTTATATATTATACTTATGATTTATTTATTCCTATTAAATTATTATATAAAACATTCATTTATGATTTTCATTTTATGTACATACAATAACTTTATTTTTGGTTTTGTGGACTACCGCCTCTTCAAATCGATGTAATTAATTCTCAAATTAAATGAAAAGTGTTTATGATGTGAATAATAATTTTATATAATAAATAAAGAATAATATCTATAATTTAATGATAACATATATGTATATTAATATTTCAATTTCTTTCATTCTTTTATTACGATAATAAAACGAAAATCAGGTCCATACCTAGGTACAACATACAGTCTCCCTAAATTGTATATTCAATTTTATATTTACATATTAAATATATTTTTATAATTATTTATATAAATAGTATATATGATATATATATCATTTTTTATAATCATTACATTAATAAATAATCCTCTATGTATGAGGATTAAGAATAATAATTCAAAACATATAAAAAAGAAGATATTAACTGAAACGTAACATTAACATGTTGTTATTAATAAAATAGTAATATAAAGTAGTGATAATATAATATATGGTATTTTATATAACAATATGTTTCTATTTAGTATTTATCATAAAAATATATTGGTTATATATTATTTTTTAACATGTATGAATAAATTCGTGACTAATGTTGATTTTTTTATCATCTCGCATTTATATTGTGTAAGACACATGCCGTGTTCACATCCAATTTCTTTTATTCATATTGTATACTATAGATGTATGTATTGTATTATTTTTATAATTAATAAATTTTTTTAATGGAATATCAATTTTTTGATATTTCTTTGAAGGGTTTTATGTATTAAATATTAACAAATTTGAAAAATAAAATTGCCTCCATTAACCTTCATTGGAACACATGTCTTGTTATGCACCCATATTCTTCTATGTTGAGTATATACTACAATTTTCATGTTTTATAATTAATATAATTCATAAATTATTTTTTAATATTCATGTAATGTTATTCTATCATTAGTATAGGGACTCAACTATACCAATGTGGTAATAGTATATTGATCAAATCTCATTGATTATTCGTATTTTTTATGATTACAATAACATTGATGAAATATTATAATACATTTTCAATGAAAACATTTGATTTTAAATCTCTTATAGTAATTCATGATGTATTCATGTAATAGAACCATTTCCAATCCTTTTTTTAATATAATTATTAAATGGATAATAGGAAAATCTATCAGTAAATCTCTTTTAAGTATCAAATATGTGTTCTATTGAAACCATGATTGTTGATATATTTTTTTAAAAAATGATCTAATATTTTCATATGAAAATTATAATAATAATTAAACAGGATTTTAATTTAAAACAAAAAAATGTTTTCAGAAAGGTTTCTTCTTGTGGTATTATTATCGAGTCATTTTTTTAATCATTATTACTGTAAAATAAATTTTTAACATGATTATATTTACCGAACATTGTGACAATATATTTTGGGAAGTGTGTTTTTAAGTTTATATTGAAATTTTTAAATAAATTTTTTTCTTAGTGTAATTTAATTTTTTATCTATTTTCAAAGAGAAGGTTTTTAAAAATGATTAAAAGGAAATGATATACAAAACTCTTTTTAAATGGGAATATTGGAACAGAATCAGTTATGGAATAAAAGTTTGGGAAACATTTTTCAATGTAAAATGAGTGATTTAACAAGGAGATATAGTTTCTATGATATTTTAGATATTTTATGAAAAATAATTTGGTGTTGGACTATTATTTAGAAAAGAATGATTACAAATTCTGAGCATAATAAAGTAGATCATTGTGAAAAATTAAGCATGGAACTTATTCTTGCTGATATGTTTGGTCCAATTTTAAAATAATCAACTAACAGAAAAAGTACATCATCACAATTATTGATGACTTTACTCACATTCCATGTGTTATTTAAGTGAAAAATAAATCAGATGCGCTAAAAATGATTAGATGTTTTAAGAGAAAGATGACAAGCAATGTTTTTATTTCATAAATATGTTAAGAAATTAAAATGGTGGTGATTATAATAATGGATAAATTGAGATTTATTTTGAGAATCATGGAGAGAACTATCTTAATTAAACCTGGCCTTTCTAATTATAGGTCATAGAAATCCTTGAGTACTAATATGTATATCCAAAACCAATGTTTCTACACAGCAAGTTCATATATGGCTCTATATGAATTTTTATATGATAAAACTCTATGTTTTAAACACATAAATAGTTTATAAAAGTCCCTAAATCATAATGAAGAAAGGTGGAAATCATGGATTGTTTGATAAGAGAGTTGAAGATGGAATTTTCTGGGCCACTATGCAGAAGGAAGAGGATAAAAATAATTCATGAATGAAACAAGGGGAATATTTAATTTTTTTTTACATTATGGTTATTGAAATTTTGATTATGATAAATATAATCATGAAGATAAGTATGTTGAGTAGGGAAAGGTACGATTTGTTAACAACTTTTATAAGGATGATGAAATTGGTAATCATAAACAAGAAGAGGAATTAGACAAATATTTGAAGTGATTAAAATGAAACATAAATTACAAACCCTAGGGTGAGAATGAATGTGGAGGATCAGAACACTGTCAGTGATCAACATCATAAGGATAAAACAAGAAGAATATAAAAAACAATTACACATAATTTTTTTATTTAATAAAATATATAAATGTTTTGAATGATGTTTTTGAAAATCAAAAATTAATTCATGATATGTGAGAATATGTGGATTCGATAGAAACAAATTACACATGAGATGTCACACCCAGGATAGATAAAAACATTTATTGGTATAAATAATGTTTTTTGGAAAAATATGAATATATAAGGTATACTGATAAAGAACAATATAATATTTTTGTTAAAAGGATACACATAAATTGAATGTGATGATTTTAATAAGACTTTTTCTATTATAGTATTGTTAAAAACAATTCAATTTTTTTATTTTTTAGAAAAACTATGTTAAAAGATTTTCTAAATGGATGTGAACTCTTATTTTCTAAAGGGGAATCATTATGAGGAAGTATATATTGAACAACCATGTTGATTTTTTGTTTGGAAAGAAAAATGTTTTGCATAATATATAATGAAAGCTTTATATATAATAAAATAATACCCGATATCATTGTATTCCATATTAGATACATTTTTGGGGAATATGTGTATGAATAAAGTAATAGTTATTAGCAATATATATATATTAAATAATGTAAAGAGTTTCACTTCATCATAATTGTTTATATTGGTGATACTATCTTTACTATGCACGATGAAAGAATTTCAAAATGATTTAATGAAGAGATTAAAAATATTATTGAGATATTAATTAATGGATAATTTAAATACATTTTTGGGTAATAGATAATTCAAAATTAGAAACACATATTCCATTATAAAGAGAAGTATAATAATGAACTCCTTAAAATGATTGGAACAGAAAAATCAAAACTAGTTTTCACAGTCATTTTCTTCAGAACAATGTTGTTTAAAGATAGAGATGGCATAAAAGATGATTAAAAAGTGTTTTAGAATGTGATCGGATATTTTTTTTATTTTAATACCTCAAGACCCGACATTTTTTATTCTATTACAATTTTTAATGATTTTCAAGTAATCCTAAAAAAATACTTTTTGGAAAACTAATTCTCATATATAGTAAGTGAAAAAATAATTTCATAAGTAGTATGGATATCATAGAATTTATTTATTTGTTTCTGTGTTTAGATAAAAATTTGGTAAAAAATGTTGATGATAGAATATCCACATCTTGTAGGGTTTTCATTCTTGAAAAATGTTGTGTTAGTTGGAATAAAAAAAATTAAGTATCTCTTAGTATGGATAATGATGAGTATGTTGATGCTACTCAATACTCTACCCAGGTAATGTGAATGAAAACTATGTTAGAAAACATATTTATTGATGTTAATTTATACTTTCTCTTGTGATGAGATGATCAAAGTGAAATAAACCATCAATGTAATCTAATATAAAATTATCGTATAAAATATGTTGACTTATAGTACAACTTCATTAAATTTCATGGGTAGAATTACTAACTGAAGATTTAATCTTTTATTACATCGGAATAATTTTTTTACATTTTCACAAAATAATAACCAATGTATCCTTTACCATATCATGATGTTGGGCATGGGAATCCAACAAATTTCTCACAAATTTTTAGTTATGTGTTATTTTCCCCTCTTTCATATATCCTTTGTAATGTTTTCTTAAAGGGGCCTAATTTTTTCATACTTCTACCCTTATGGAAGCATTCACAAAGGGGATGTTGTAGGTATATTGGGAATCAAACATGTGAGTGTGTGGACAATTCTAATAGTTTTTTGGAGTGCTTTAGGGAACAATATTATTTTATTCCTTGTTCATTGAAAAGGTAAATAAAGATGATAAAGAAATATGTGGAAGAAATAATAGGATGAAATGTGAGAAAGAATGTTGAAGAAGAAAAGTTGAGGAATAAATATTAGGAGGAATGGTTAATAAAGAAGTATGAGAATTTTTTTACATGAGTAACTACTTTTTAAAGAATATTTTTACTTTCAATAACTATTATTTCCTATATTGAGTTAGAAAAATTAACATTAGAATTTCTAATAATTAATCCATTCATTATCGTTACAATGTTTAGTGATATATAATACATTGATACAACACAATATCCAATGGGAGATATTTTTTGGACCATGTTGGTTAAAGATGGTTTTTGGATGTTCTAAGAAGTTTGTTTGGAGTGTGCATTGGTTTTTTTTGTCAAAATGGATAAATCAATTCATTGTGTAAAAGTTTAAAATATAATGCAAAATTATTTATCTCGAAATCTGAATCACAATAAATAAAATATAAATCATATTGAGAAGATGGATTCTAGAAGAAATGGATTATTTGAAACACCTCGATATTTGAATGAGGATATAATCGTAATGAGAAAAAGAGTCAGATTCTAAATGGATCCAATGTAAATTTGATTATGATTTTCTATTTTTTATTTCCAACAAGTCATATGTAAATTGAAAACATCTGAGGGTATCATGATAAATTAAATGATATACAAAGTGATATCAATTATATTAAGAATTTAATTGGATGAAAAGTGGTTCTGCAAATCATAATCAAGCTAATTGTATTCATGTGGCTGGAAATAAATAAGTTTCTAGAAGAATGTGATGATACAAAACATAATATTATAAATAAGATGATGATAAAGCCAATATTAAAATAAATAATCTTCATACTAGAATTTTTTTATTGCATGAAATTGTTTATAGAAGAATAATGTTATAGAAATAAAACAATTCTAGTCTCAGATCATAGGATTCAGGTTTTTTTGAACATTGGGAGGGTTTTCTTGATCGTAATATTTGAATGCAAATGTTACAACTACTATCATTCCAAAATCCAAAAGATTAAAATATTTATATATTATATCTAATAGTTATACAAATCGGAAAATCGAAAAACAATGAGTTATGAATGGTATTTGGTATCATATTCAGAAAATAAAAAGTATAAAAAATTTAGTAGTTAAAAATAACATTTTTCAACCATCGTAATGAAGAAAAAATAATTGGAGTTGGTTTTGAATATAATAATAATAAAAAATATGTTATTTTTATTACATTTTGTGTATGGAATCATAATGAAGAAACTATTATTGAATATACATTTCTATTATAATGAGGAAATAAGAATTGGAATATAGTCATTCTAGTGGTGTACACAACTGTAATGAAATAGACTATCTTCTGTTTTTTTTCTTGTTGGTTAATAAAATTGGATTTTCGAAATTATTTTATCAGAATGAAGAAATATTATGGGGAAATCCGAATACTGAATCATATTAAGATTAAATTCTATTAAGAAATATTTTGTAAAAAATTTAAATTAGGTAAACAAATCAAGATGAATATCATAATAAAGAATCATAATGGGTATATCAGAATGAAAAATCCAAATTAGATTGATTAATTTTAAAAAAGTATAAACATTATAATTTCAATATAAGATATAAAACTCATTCTATGTTTAATAAGTCAATGAATAATGTAGATTTTATGGGAATTGATTGACTCAATGAAAGATCTAATAATAAAAGAAGATTAAATATTTAAGAAATTTATTTATCTAGTAAAACCTTTTTCAAAATCCAACTTGAACCATTATTGAGAGAATTTAAATATGTGGAGATTACGTTGTGTATTTTTTGACTTGTATCACTAGATTAAGAAGATATAGAATCTCTAAAATAATATAAAAATGATGTTTCAACAAGGTGTTTTATTGTAGAGTATTTCCTGAAAAAGAACACAATAAGAAGAGAGATGATTGGATACATGTGGTTATAGTATAGGGCTATGTAATAAGATTGGGAGAATTATATTAATATTTCAAGAGATTTAAAGGAAAATATTTTCATTATTTTTCCATCATTATTCTCATAGATTATTGTTTCCATATTGAATAACCAGACAGGGGAATTAGACTAGGAATTTAGACTGAGTGTTATTTCAATATCTAAAATGAAATTACCATCTTCTGTATAAGAATGTGAATAATTGTTTTGAAAGATCATATTTTTTTAAATTTGGTCAAATATAATCATTACATGATTGTAAGAAACAAATTAAATTATTTTTTGATACTTGATGCACTTTCACTATTGTATTGAACATATTACGACATGAATTTAAGGGAATATCCTAATAATTTTATTCCACAAAAAGGATTTGTTTTCCTATGGATTGTGTGGTATTTTATCTTTTGGTAACCATACGAAGGACTAGATAATATTGATTATTTGTAAACATTGAAAATTATTTTATTTCAAGGATTATGTATTTGATATTTATTAAAAAGAGAAATAAATGATTAAAAGGAAACGAAGTATATTTCTTAAGTAAGGATACTAAAAATAAAATATATATCACTTTTTTACGCCTCCCCCACCCCATGATAATTGAATCCTTGTTGGGTAATGTATGAAATCAAATTAAAGTACAAATTATTTTCATAATAACATTGTAATAGAATATTTAAAATTTAAAACTATAATAATGATGGTTTCATTGAAATCATGAGAACCCATATAATTTGTTTATAAAAACATACCTTTTTACTCTAAAAGTACTTAATAATTTGTTAAAAAAAATCATTATATTACCCTTTGAAATTAATCAAAATCCATTAATTCTAGTAAGAATGAATAGACAATTCATTTTGGTGACTTGGGAAAATATCCTCATTGAACCCTTACAGATTCCATAAAGACAATAATAACTATCTTTTCCTATAACAATGACTCCCATTGCTTTAGATCTGTAAATAGAGAGGCAAATCATATAAGATATATCATAAATAATATGCATCATGAAAAATATTCGATAACCATATCAATATTAAAACATTATAAAAATGAATCATTAGATCATAAAACCCATGAAAAAACTTATTTGAATTAATATACCAAACAATTCCTAATATTTTATTTTATGGACTCGAAATTTCCATGTAATTTTATTTAAAAATATGGGAATTTTACGGGTCCGCGAAAAAAGATGTCGTGTGATTTCGAGGCCCTGTGTGTCCATAATGAATTTCTGATCTTTTTTTTGGTACGTTCAGTAAACGCACAAGTGGGGTTTTGTAACTTTTTAACTGGTATTCAAAATTGAAATTTGAGGACACTGTTGAACTGGAAGCATATGAATTTTCTTATGGAGACCTTCACCATCTCTGCAAAGGGTCGAGGGGGATAGTTATTTTTTCTATTTTTCATGAAATAATACAATAAAATAAAAAAAAATTAACATTTTTTTTGAAACCCCTCAACATGGGTTATGGTGGTGGGGACAACCCAAGCCTAACCCCCCCCCCCAATTTTAATTCCTAATGGTGGGGACCACCCAAACCCTCATAATGGGAGAAACCCTTAAACTCCCTCCTTAAAGTGGAGAAGTCTCTATATCTTCCTCTACAATAATTATGCCACACCCTTTAATTAATTTTTCAAATTAAATGTTCCAGCAAATAAAATTGGTAATATTAATTTATTTGGTGTTGTCTGATCACTTGTTTTTGGTTGGGAGAAATCATTGGAGAAAGGGAAGACTTTTGAGAAACTCATCTCCTTTGAAAAAAGAAAATCTCCAATAAATAATGATGATGATGCTTGTTCCTAGATCGGAGGCATCTTGTGGAAGAAAAGAATGACAATGACACCATCACCAATGACTTCATCTCCTTCTCAGTTACCTCCTCCGACGAATGACAAGGTAGTAATTATTGTTTTGAATTCTTTCCCCTTTTCTGTTCTTGAAGACTCTTCATAATTAAGGAAGCAATTATAGCAGCTTTTTACCACTCTAATGCAGAGAGTGTGGGCCAAAAAAACATGCCTCGACCTCTCTGTATTTCTTGGTATTATTTTTTGGGTTCTTCGTGACAAATGTGACAGTAGGACTGTGCCACCAGATGGAATAGAACCTGAGTTTGTGAGGAAATGGAGAAGGAGGGATGACCGGTCGAGCCGGCCACCGGCAAAGGTGTAGCATACGACCACGCCATGCGGAGAGGACGAACAACCATCTGGCTAGGTACGGAGGATAGATGCACCACATTAGCCGAGGCTGGGCCACCTAGCATGGGACGTGCTGCCCAACATGGGTTGGGTTGGACACATCAGACCGAGAAGCACTATAGGCCGGGTTCGTCTGATCGGGTCAGACCGAACCCGGACCAACATCGAATCATTTTCACTCTAACGACAATATCATTGGAAGCGGGAGTATGATTCATAAATTTTCTATGGTGACATAATCCTTGGATTGATACAATACTTTTAGTATACCCCACTTTTGATTTGGATTAATTTGGGGTACGATCGGGTTGGATCAAGCACGAATCCAACTGGGCCCTCAGAACTAAAAGGTCTACAATTTACAGACTGGGCATCGGATCAATGAACCATCTTTTGCGTTGAGACCCCTTTTATGTGGATGTCCTTTTGGCATGATTATTCAATGTAATTTTAGGTAGTTGGTGTATTGAATAGTGTCATGAATAGCAGAACCTACCAAAGACAAGCAAGATTAGTGCGGGAACACGGTAGTTGGCTCTAATGATATACTCGGATCCTGTGTTGGTCTGATGATGTACTAGGATCTTGTGTGGGTCTGATGAAGTACTGACAATTTAATACGATCCTGTGTGGGTATAAAAAAAGTATTGATGATGCACTAGGATCTTATGTGGTTCTGATGACGTATCGACGATATACTAGGATATTGTGTGGGTATGTCGATGTACTGACGATATATTAGGATCTTCTGCAAGTCTGACAATGTACTGACGATGTACTAGGATCATGTGTGGGTATGATGATGTAATGACGATGTACTAGGATATTGTGTGGGTCTGATGACATACTGACATTGTACTAGGATTCTGTATGGGTCGGACGATGTACTGACAATGTAAAAAGATCCAATGTGGGTCTGATAAGGTAATAAGATCTTGTGTTGGTATGATGATGTACTACGGTCCTCTATGAATATAATGATGAATTAGGATCCTTAGGGAATCTTCCCCTTAATAGTGTAAGATTATTCAGTAGTTATATCTATTCATCTCTACTTATCTACCAATGTTATAATTGGTGTGATCTGAGTTCGTACCTCTGTGGTACATTCTTTCGTGGTAGAACTATGGTTTTATTATTTTTTGCGGCGTACCTATGTTGTGCATACCGTTGTGGTATTCCATACTATTTGGAATAATTGAGCTTTGGACATTTGGTTTGGACCCTATGATTTCCTCATGGTTGACATGGGTTTACATGATAACTGAGGAATATGTATGGGCATATAACTAAGTAGATTTGTCAGTTTATTTCATGCTTTGTGGTTTATCTTTTTTGGATTATGTGTGACCATGAGGCTCTCGAGGTCCCAAATTATTATCGTTATACTCACCCCTATACGGGCTATGCATTCACATTGTTGTTTTTGTTGTAGACCACAGACAGAACTGATCAAGTCTCATGGTACCACGACTTGATTGTGCCCGGAGGTAGACCATACGGTGTGTCGGTACATAGAGTAGATGGTCAGATTTGGAGTGATGAGGAAGCGATCTATACCTAACCATTAGGTAGGAACCTCAAAGGACAACCCAGTATTTGTCTTTCTCATTCAATAGTTGTATTCTATTTCTGTTGTATTGTATTTAAGTTTTACTTGTACCTTTACTATTAGGCTTCTATTCAAGCCCCTCTTACTTTCAGCACTCTTTTTTCTATAAAGTTTACTTGTGTTCGTATCTTGGGGTGTTCTTGGTTGCATATGTTTGAAGGATATAAAAGAAATTCATTCCTAGTTTCAGGGAATATGCCTTTCGATGCTAGTCGCCAGCCCATGGCCTATGTAAGGAGGGCTTGGGGTAGTCACGGCACGAGTCCTGGGAGACGGTTCATGAAAAATTGATATCAGATGAGTCAGTTAAAACATAGAACATTGGAATCTGATATTCTTTTAAATGAATGTAGGGTTTATTGTAGTGAGTGTGGTTATCAATTTTGGGAATCCAATGATGGTGCAGCTGCTGAAGTATCCATACACTAGGACACTGACTTATGATTTATTACTCAGTGCATGAAAACACTGATTCCATTTGTGTTTTCAAGAGATTTCATTGTGATATCTTTTATTCAGATCAGTAGTTATATCTTATTGAATTTGGAACATCTATTTATTTTCGGGATGCCTTCACATAGACAGTTAGCTAGGGTTATGGATATAGTACGCACTGATATCCCACCGAGTAACGGGGCCTCGGTGTAGGGCCCTCTTCTAGTAGAGGCACCAGTGGAGGCACGAGCGGTATCATTAACCATTGGGACATAGATACCACCATCCCTAGAAGTAGAGATTTTATGACGCTTGATCACATTGCACAAGTTACAATGCCATAGGACACCCAAGTTCAGGGGAAAGACGGACCCATGGGTGGATAAGGATTTGTTGGAGGTCGTGGTGAGAGTCTTCCTACTAGTAGGGACACCACCTGATCTTATGGTGTCCCTTGCCACCAGTCTTCTACATGCACCAGCAGATAGATGGTGGATATTGATTCTCCAGGTTCATGACAAGGTGATGCTTCTCAGGTTGGACTTTGAGAGCCTGTTTCAGGAAGAGTTTTTCCTAGCAACTCTTCATGAATTTTGCATGCAAGAGCTAAATCATTTGCAGTACGAAACGTGATTGTGTCTCAGAACTCATCAAGTTTCACCGACCACTCACACTAGTCCACTAATATGGTTAGAGACCCATTTTTATGTCTTTGAACTTTGAGTAGGGACTCATGCGGTAGATCACGGCTTTGATGATTTCTCTATGCATCCTGACGAAGGCGGGGGTGTTAGAGCAAGCCCCCCTTAGTATAGTGTTTTCTTGTTGAGCAGTAACCTGCCGCAAGACCCACCACCAGACATCACGTATCGGAGTCATCAACAGCTATCAATAGAAATATGTCACAGATGTCCAAGAAAACCATACATACAAGTGGGCGACTGAATGACTCAAGATCATTTGTGCAGGGAACCGAAGATAGTGCCAGTCATATGAGGATCATGCAGTGTGTCACATGCGGTGGGCATGGTAACATGGCTCAAGACTATTTGACCATGCATACGGATGATCACCATATGGTCAAAGGACCGCCCAGACAGAGATAGATATTCCAATGAGGACATCATCAGGGAGCAGACAGATGTGGTAGTGGAGCTGGACGTACAGTTGGGGGTGGGTGACGATTCAAGATGTTACCACCACCACCACCTGGTGGTCCACTCAAACCACAGGGAGTAGGTGGATAGGGGTGATCTCCACTCTAGTAAGATGAGACATATGACCACGGAACACTGGAGATGATACGAGGTATGATATGTGTCTACACCTCCTTAGATGTAGTACTTATAGACACAAGTTCCAGTCATTCTTTTATTTCTTCTACACTTGTTTGGAGCTCTGAGATTTTGACGGAGCCATTGGATCAATTTTTACGGCTAGATACTCGTACAGGAGATGATTCGATGATAACACACTAGTTCCGGTAGTGTAAGCTTACTATAGGAGGAGAGGGCTACTTCTAGGATCTCCTAGTAGTGGCATCAAGGCCTTACGACGCCATCTTGGTTATGGAATGGTTTTCTATAGTCCGTGATCATATTGACTGTATTAGGAACCATGTGCGGTATTTCTGTAGGTATGGGACCAGGTTTACCTTCAACCGTGAGAAGGAAAACTTTGCAGCATGGGATGAACTTACCCAGAGCAGAGTGCAACTAATCACTCATAAGTTGGCTAGATTTACCCTTGGAGCAGATGATGTGGAGAGTCCAAGTTATCCTATAGGGTTGGACCAGTACACTAATGTCTTCACTGATGATGTTCATGTTCTACCTCCTTGTAGGGAGGTGGAATTTTACATTGGCTTGTACCCCAGGAAAATAATGTTATCTACACCAGCGTAACAGATGGATCTCCTAGAGCTTTATGTGTTGCGGGAACAGTAAGAGGACTTATAGGGGAATGTAATCATCCGGCCCAGTGTTTCTCCTAGAGTAGCCCTGATTCTGTTCACTGAAAATATGTATGGGATCTTGAGACATTTTTTGACTATTGGTTCTAAACTAGGTGACCGTGAAGAACAAGTACTCACTCCCGAGGATTAAAGACCACTTTGATCCGCTTAAGGGATCATAGTGGTTCTCAAAGATAGGACTTAGATCAGGTTATCAACAGCATAGAGTGTGAGATGAGGATGTGAAAAATATGGCTATTAATTGTCATTATGTCCATTATTAGTTCCTAGTTATGAGATTCCTAGTTATGACGTTCCTCATAACCAATGCTCCAGAAGTGTTCATGTGACTCATGAAGAAGAACATTCAACCATAATTTGACCGCTTTGTATTTGTCTTCAAATATGACGTTATGATCTACTCAACTATTGAGGAGAAGCATGCGTATCCTTTGTAGGTAGTACTAGACTCACCCCGGGAGCACCAGCTTTATGGTAATCTCTCAAAGTTCTAGTTTTGGATATGAGAGTTTCACATTCTGGGATTTGTCATATTGGAGGCTAGAGTTACAGTGGATCTAGTGAATATTGATGAGGTACTTTCTTGAGAGCCATCCCGAAGTGTGATGGAGGTACAAAGTTTCCCAGGTTTGGCTGGATACCATCGAAGGTTTGTGAAAGATTTCCACAGAGTTGTAGCACCTTTATCAATGTTAATTAAGAAGGGGAAACTTGTCATTTGGTCGGAGTGATGCTAGTGGATTTTTCAGGAGCAGAGGGTGAGGCTTACTAGGTCCCCCATCATGAGGCTACCAAAGGAGGGAGTTGGGTATGTAGTCTATAATGAAACATCAGGGACCAGACTAAGATGTGTACTGATACAGGATCAAGAAGTGATCGTGTATTGTTCTTGATAGCAGAGACAATATGAGTTACTCAAGGACTATGAATTAGAGATAGTATATACTCCTTGGAAGAGGAACATTGTAGCAGATCCACTCAGCCTAAGATCTGGTATATTGATGTTAGGTGTGGTGACAGGCTACTGGCCTCTTTATAGATATCCTTTATGGATCGATATGGAGGATATTTTCTTCAGTCTCTTACAGTCACTCCCCCACTTCTTCAGTGAGTTGGGGAGGCACAACACAAGGTTACTAATAGCGAGGCTCGATGTGTTCAGATATCCATAGGACATGCACCTGATGGATTTTATGAAGCTAGGGAGCATGTAATTCTCTTCAGAGGACGTACCATGGTACTGGTGTCACTACCAGAGGATGCGATGAGGGAGTTCCACACATCCCCTCTAGCGGTACATCCAGAAGTAGAGAAGATGTACCAGGATCTCCAAAGACAGCACTGGTGGCAGGGAATGATGAATGCAGTAGCAGAGTTTGTCTCTTGGTACCTCACTTGACAGCAAATGAAGGTATAGAATCAAGTACCAGCAGGCCTAATTCAGCCTCTTGAGGTCCCAGAATGGAATTGGGATGGGATATCCATTGACTTCATGATGGGATTTCCACATATATCTAGATGTCATGATTATATCTGGGTGATCGTCAACCGACTCACCAAGTTGGCCAAATTCCTACCGATCAAAGAGTAGGGATCAGTAGAGATCTTGGGACGCTATTATCTACAGGAGATTGTGTGGCTACATGGATTACCCTCGATGATTTTCTTCGATCATGAAACATGTTTTACTTCATGGTTATGGAAGGGGTTCCAGGAGGTTTTATAGATGTGGCTTCATTTGAGAACTACCTTCCATCCTCAGACGGATGGCCAAACTGAGTGGATCATTCAAACCCTCGAGGACATATTGTGTGCTTGCATCCTCGACTTCAGTCACAGTTTGAAGGATTACATTCCTTTGGTGAATATTTCATACAATAACATTTATCACTCCACCATTTCTATGAAATCATTTGAGTCATTGTATGGGTGACATTGCAGATCACCTTTGTGCTAGACTGACCTAGGGAAGTCAGCACTCGTGGGAACAGAGATGGTACGGGCTACTATAGGGAATGTTCAAATCATCCAGGAGCAGATGAAGACTACACAGTGCAGGCAGAAGTCTTATGCCAATAGGAGACGGAGACTTCTGGAGTTCGAGGATGGTGACTGCCTCTTTCTACGAGTCTAATATCGATGGGGTTTATGGAGATTTGGTCAGGGATGGAAGTTATCACTGAGGTTCATTGGACCCGTCTAGGTCCTCAGCAAAGTTGGCGAGGTTTCTTACCACCTAGAAATTCCCAATCAGTTTCATCGAGGCACAATATCTTCCACGTGTCATAGATGGGGAGATACGTGCACGACCCATCTCACATCATTGACCAAGACTAGCTGGACGTTGATGATGGGGTGACTTTTACGGAGGATCCAGTTGAGATTGATGATCAATAAGAGCGGGTCCATCGGTGTGGTAGATACCTCTGGTATACATTCACTGGTAGCATGAAAACCTCCAAAAGAGAACATGGGAGCAAGAGGCACATATTTGTGCTTAGTACCACCACTTATTTCTTTAGTTTGAGTTTTGTATTAAGGTGATGTAAATCCATGAGGTTGGGTGAATGTAAAGACCCATAATTTCAATGTAATTTTTTTTAATTTTATGTTAATATTACGAGTACGAAAAAATTAACGGTGCGTGATTCTGTGGCCAAGTGTGCTAGGAATGAATTTCTAAACATTTATTCAGTTACGTTCGATAAACGTGCGAGAAAGTTTTTGTATCTTTTGAACTGGTGCTTGGAATAGAAATATAAAGACACCATTGAACTCACAGCGCCGTAATTTGCTTACGGAGACATTTTCCTCATATGTAGTGGGTTAAGGGGGAAAGTTAGTTTTTGTGATTTTTGTGAAAAAAATAATATAAATTTTTCTGACTTTTTTATTTTTGAAACCCCCAAACATGGGTTATGTTAGTGGGGACCACCCGAGATGAAACCCCCAATTTGAATTCTTAAATGTTGGGGACACCCAAACCCTCATAATGGGAGAAACCCTTAAACTACCTCTTTATTGTGGAGAAGTTTCTTGATCATCCTCCACATTAATTATGCCACACATATTAATTAATTAAGCCAATTATATGTGCCAATAAATTAAATTGGTAATCATAAATTAATTGGTGTTGGCTTCTCACTTGTTCTGGTTTGGAGAAATCATTTGACAAAGGGAAGAATTTTGAGTAACTCATCTCCAATGAAGAACGCACCATCTCCAAAGATGAATGAGGAAGACACTAGATCTTGGATCAAAGGTATCTTGCAGAAGTGAAGAACGTCGATGCCACCATCCCCAATGACTTCTCCCCATTCCTTTTGACCTCCTCCAATGAACGACGAGGTAGGGATTGTTGTTTGGATTTTTCCCCATTTCTGTTCTTGACGACTCATTGTAATTCAAGAAGAAATCATAGTTTCCTGCTACCACTCTAACGCGGAGAGTGTGGGCCACATTAACATGGCCCAACCACTCCACAGTTCATGTGATTAATTGTTGTGTTTTCTACAATGAAGGCAACTAATCGACTGTACTTCCTGTCAGAAGAGAACTATGGATTATGCCGTAGTGGAAAGTGAAGGATGGTTGGCCGATCCAGATATTGAGAATGGCATAGCGTAGGACCACACCACACGGAGAGAACGGAAGGCCCTCCGGGCTTCCACAGCGGATCGCCGCCCTACGGCCACCACACAGAACATCGGCCATCTCGCTGCACCACGTCATCCCCGCCGCACCGCGCCCGCCCCTCCACATCATGGTATCCCGCCATGCCGCAGCCGCCCAGCGCAGGCTGGACTACCCAGCTTGGGCCAGGCCGAGCTGCAACGTGGGCTAGGCCGGACCCAATGGATCGGGCTGGGTCAGACTAACTTCAACCCGTTTTCTCTCTTACGGCCATATCTTTGGCCACAAGAATCTGTTTAACGAACCGTCTATAGTGCCAGAATAGTTGGAGTGAGATGGACCTTTTGGTATATTCCACGTGAGATTTGGATGATGTTGGGGTATAGTTGGGTTTGATCAAACACGAATCCAACTGGGCCCTTAGGACTAAAACTTCAATAACTTATAGACCAAGAGTCTGATTGATGCACCGTCTATTGTGTTGAGACCCCTTTTACGTGGAGGTCCTTTGGGATACATATTCATGGGACTTAGTGGTAGTTGGAGTATTGGCAAATTGTATTAGGATCAGACCCTCCCAGAGACAAGTGATCTTAGTGAGGTAACATTATAGCTAGCTCTGACGATGTACTAGGATGTAGAGTGGGTATGACGGCGTACTGACGATGTACTAGGATCTTATGTGGGTCTGATGACATAATTATGATGTACTAGTATCCTGTGTGGGTTTGACAATGTACTGATTATGTACTAGGACCATGTGTGGGTCTGACAAAGTACTTCTGATATACTAGTATCCTATGTGTGTCTGACAAGGTACTGATGACGTACTATGATCTTGTGTGGGTCAGACGACATCCTAATGATGTACTAGGATCATATGTGGGTCTGATGAAGTACTGATGATGTACTAGGATCATGTGTGGGTCTGAAAATTTACTTAAGATGTACTAGGATCATGTGTGTGTCTGACAATGTACTGAAGAGGTACTAGGATCCTGTGTGGGTCTTACAAGGTACTTGGATCCTGTGTGGGTCTGATGATGTACGTCGATCCTTTGTGGGTCTAAATATGATTTAGGGTCATTTGTGTGTCTTCCCCTTAAAAGATAGTGATGAAATAGTAGTTACATCGAATCATCTATACTTCTATTCCTAAGATATACCTGGTGTGTGCTGAGTTCTTACCTGTGTGGTACTTTCGTTCATGGTAATACCTTGGTGGTATTCATCTGTGTGGTCTACCTATGTGGTACTTACATTTTTGGTAATCCTTCCATTGTGGAATAGTAGAGATTTGGAATTTTGGGATTGACCCTATGTTTTCCTCATGATTGAGATGTGTTTACTTGATAACATAGGTATATGTATGGGCAAATACCAAAGTAGGATTGTTAGTTGATTTCATAATTTTTGGTTTATATTTTGTAGATTTTATGATACCTTGAGGGTATCAGGGTCCCTGGTAAGTATCCTTAGACACAACCTTTCATGGGATATGACTGCATCTTGTTGGGTTTTGTGTAGATGACAAAATGCGCTGATCGAGGCTGATGGTACAAGGACTGGACGGTTCCCGGAGGTGGACCATATGGAATGTTGGTACGTAGAGGAGATGGATTGACGTAGTGTGATGAGGAGTAAATCTATACCTACACATCAGTTAGAAACCTCACAGGGAAACCCAGTAGGTGTCTTTATCTTTCTTCAGATTTATTGTATTTCAATTGTACTTGTACCTTTATTGTTGGTCTTGTACTCTGGCCCCTCAATCATTCAGCACAATTTTTTCTATATTGTTTACTTGTGTTTGTATTTTTATGTGTGCTTGGTTGCGTGTGATTACATGATATAATGGAAATTCCTTCTCAGATTTAAGGAATACACCTTTCAGGGATAGTCACGAGTACCTATCCTAATGAAGGCGGGTATGGGGTAGTCATGGCATGGGCCCCAGGGGACGAGTCGTGACATGTATTGAATTTTCCTTTTGAAATCCATTTCTAATAAAAGTACCCAGAAAGAGTGAAAATAGAGTTTCTCATTCAATAAAATTTGTATATTATAATGGGTGAAATAATAATGTTTATAGTGTTGTGAAATGTTTTTACCATACCCAATAAAATGTAACATTTCTTTTTTTTCCTTTTATAATGAATGTCAAAACATTCCATAAAACGGTAATTTTTCAAAACCACTGGAAGAAAGTCAAAAATATGAAAAAAACCAGTATAATTCAATATGATTAGTAAAAAAACAAAAATAAAATCAATTTAATTACATGGAAGTATTTTTTAATGATATTAATTGTCTTTTGATTTTTTTAAAAATTCTCTTACCTTGGGTCAAAATCAACAGATATGTTCATTATCTACATATTCTTTGAAAAACATCGTAATGTTACCCCTAAAATATATCCAATGGTTTTTTTCAAATAAATCCATGGAACATAGGTTTTTGGGTGGTATATATAGAATATATATGGTTTCTATTTTAAAAATTAATTGGTTCTTGAATTGGGGAGAAATGAGAAGAATTGGTTACACTTTAAAAGAGAGGGGAGATGAACTCTTAGAATTTTAGAAAATATTAATATAATATAAAATATATTTCATATCAAAATATCTCCAAATTGAAATTATTCAATATTAAGATGTGGAATATTTTAAATCATCTCATCCCATTAAATTTGGATTCATTTAGATCATATGTTATCCTTTTTATTTGTTTAGTAAACCCTTCATTACCACTTTTGACTGTTAGGATTATAATAATGTTTTTCACTGTTGAATAGTTAATATTAATACCATAAAAGGGAAAACAACCACTAAATAAACCATAATTTATTTTAAAAACTATTTCAAATTTCAATGGAAAAATATAATTTGTTTATTTGTTTTTGAAATTTTAATAAAATGTTATTTGTAATTAAATAACATTTATTACAATTTTACAACTAAAGAAATTTAATTTAACCATTAAGACTAAAAAATACATTAAAATGCCTAAAAAACACAGTTGTATTTTATTTCAAAAAATTTATGAAACACAATTCATCAAATAAGTAATATCATTTGAAGAATTTTTAATATCATTTTATTGTTTTCCTTCTAATTTCTCAAGCACTATGTTATTGTTGTAATAGAATTTAATGGAACTATCTGAACACAAAAAAAATATAATTAAATTACCATGATAAAAGAATAATTTAAAATGAAAATTTATATTTATAACCCATCATATTTTATTTTTTTTACATATTATGAAAATATGAAGATAATAAAACAAATAGAGTGTAATTTTGATATTTCTCACAAAAAAATGTATGTTACTTAAAAATCATGGAAATATGAAATAAAAATCATATATTATAATTTTACATAACTAATAATGTTTTATATGCCTCAATTACCATTAATTCATGTTTTATGTATATTATTCAGTCCTTAAAATTTTATTTTTAACCTAAATTCTTTATTTTCCCATGGTCATGCTAAAAAAATTCAAATTCTTCTATTTGTAATATCTAAAAATAATATAGATCTATTTACCAAATCTGGTTCTATTAATTACATATTAATATTTCTTATTATAGGATTTATCACAAATAATCAAAATTATATAATTTTAAATTAAATTGGAAAATCACAATTAAATTCATTTGTTCATGAAAATTAATTTTCACGTATAATAACAATTTTATACTAAATTAATGTATAAAATTCATTCAAAATACTATTATTATATTATATAAACTGAAAATATCTAATTAAATTTTTAAATTAATCAAATTATATTCTTAATTATTAAATATCTTAAATGAATATAATGTTTTCAATAAGAATAAATATTTTTTACAATTCCTTAAAAAATCAATTTTTTTTGAAAAATCTAAAAAATAAACTCTTAAAAAAAATTATATAATCACTTTAGAAATATTATATATTTTATTTAATATGATATCAATATTTTTTAAAAATTTATTATAGTATTTTCTCAACAACACAAAAAAATCATTTTATAGAAAACACATGTTTATGAAAAGAAATTAACATTATTAAAAATTAGTTTTTTTATTTTTTAAGAATTAAAAAAAATTGTGGGAAAATGTTAGGTATATAATAATTTATTTAATCATATTAATACCCAAAAATTTAATATCTAGGTTATAACATTAATTTAATAATATTTTATTCTTTATTTTAGCATAGTTGTGTATATCTTGGATGTCGTTAGATATAGTTTTTATTTTTTAAATATTGGCATAATATATTATAAACCCTTTAATAAATTTCATTATCACAGTTTTAACTTGCATATAATAATCTAGGTATTTAAATTGGAGATTTCCTTTATTGAAAATCACATCATAAAACATGTTAATCAAACATTCACTTGAAAAGGGGGAAATTGAAATACAAAAATTATTTGGGAGAACACATAAGTAGGATTAAAAATAGAAAATCATTAATAGAAAACAAAAATAAGGACTTAGAAGAAAAATATATATTTTTAAACATTGTTGGGGGTTTTAAATTTTATTGAACATAATAATATTAATGATCATGAGAAATTCATCAACCATGGAACCAAAAACCAAAGAGGATTGAAAGAGACTAATGATTCATCCGAAATAAAGGAAATATAATAATATTTGTTTTTCAACATCATTTTCCTAGTTTTATGGAATTCCATTACCATTTAGATAATTTTGAATAAAAATATATTAACTTGTTTAGTAGAATATCATTATTTAATCATTTTCCAACACGATCGAATATTTTCATTCTAATGATGAGTATTAAAGTTGAATTTTTTATTCTTGAAGCATTGAAATAATCCTCTAAAGGATTATATAACATTACAAAATGATGAAAAAATTTCCCTACTCATGATATCCATTACACAAATCCAAAATGTTTACAAATGGTAATATAAAACCCAAAATGAATAAACATACTTATGTTTAAATGGATCATTAATCATCAATACCTTTAAAATAACACCAAATTTTTATCATAGATCATTATATATATGACTGAACATATAATTATTCAAAAAATTTAAAAACATATTAAAACAATATGGTTAGGATTATTTTATAATATATTATTCTAAAAAATTAAATAAATATCAAAAACCCCTCTTAATGGCTTAAAACAATATTTATTTAAAATAGTTATATAATATAACATATATTATAATAATTTCCATAAATATCCTAAATTCCCATAAATCCACATTGACTGAAAATTAATTATTTTTTTCCGAAATCACTTTTGTGTAAAATTGAGAAATGAAATAGTTCAAATAAGTGATAATCTAAAACATTAAGAGATAAAAAATCAATATAAACAGTAAAATTATTGGAATCAATTAACATACATATCCTCCATTAATGAGATTATTACATCATATCTGAATCATTTTTTACCAAATCTCAAAAATGGGTTGTTAGCTTTTCCCAAGCTGGGATATATTCCTCCTAATTTTTATTTTATTCATTAAATACCCATGCTATGAGTTGGCTTCCACAAAGACTAATTAAAATAATAGATAAATCAAAAACATATTTAAATATTTAATCATCAAAATATATGAGAATGTTCTATTTAACATTATGAAATAAGGATCCCAAGATACCAAAATCCTTTTGAAATAACATAAATCAATTAATCACCAAATAAATTTTTAATCCTTAGTTATCTATACAATTAAATATTGGTTCTGAATATAAGAATAATAATTATTTATTTAACCCTATATTTAATTTCATACTGAGTTGGAAATTACAAAGGTTTATTGTAAGATATTAAGAACTATCCCCCTTTAGTTACGAGTTCATGCTTCATGCCTCACTAATGGTGATAAGATATAACCTAGACAAGGATTTTTCATTTTTATAATACGTTATTAATTCAATTCTTATAATACTCCCATAAATATGATCTATATTCAGAGAAAAAAAATACTTTTTCATAAAATATATTATCAACACTTAATTTTATCAATACATTTAAACTTATACCTTCAAAATTAAATGAGTATTCTTCCTCAAATAAACTGGCCCTACTAATGATTTATAAAATTTTCAAGGACATATTGGGTACCTTGGTGGCTTATTAGAATGGTGATGTCCCGATATGGGATGAAACAACTATTCCACAAAACATGGGAAAACAATGTAACATGACTACAACTTTTCTTTAAAACATGCAGTTGAAAAAAGTGAGGACCTAGAGGTTGAATGTTCTATCTACAACCATCAAACCCAGGGTTTATGGTCGTGCAATGCATCAATCATTCAAGACAGTTTGATTTCTAAGTATTTGTTCATGGTTAGGTAAACATTCACCAAATCGTGTGACATTCCCCTTATATGTGGATAATATAACACGATTGGTGTACAACATAACCAAAATGATGGGATATGTGCGTAGAGTAATTGAGGGTGAAATTACATTTTCGCCCACCTAAAAGGATTTCAATTGTATACTTATCATATTCATTTCTTGTAGTTTAGACTCCTCCATCCTCATTTGAAGACACCTCCTCCTCCTTCATAGTTTTTTGATATAGAACCTGCAAACTGTCTCTGATTCATTCTCTGTTGAAAAAGAATAACAACTATATGTGAGATCTTCAATCATATCTAATATATTCATGATCTTTATTCCTCCTATTGAAATATTTGGGTGAAATTTAATTTCCATCATTTTTATTTATTTTGATGCTTTTGATTTCTTCTGGACACCTATCTCAAATAAATTTCCAATACTCTATGAGGGATGCACTATGAGGTTAAGGTAGGGGGACTATAACCATTCTATTTGTTATTTTTTTTGCCTTTTTAAATTGTTCTGTTGTGACAAAAGCTTTATCATTCTGAAGATGCATCAAAAATAAAAATAAAATTCATAAAATTATTTTCATCTGTGTAATATGATCATATATACTAGAGAATCATCTATGAAGTTGTTTTCCTTAACCCCAACAACCCCAATAAGTGTGTTCTAGCCTCCTTATGGCCTAAAAATTAAAATTTTTATAATATTTCCAGAAAACCATGATGTGTGTTGATATAAAATTTATACCAGGAAACTAAAATTTTATTTTAATTAAATCATGAACCTCAATATAGACCCCACACAAAATTCCCTTAACAAATTAGATGAAATAATTCTGTTTTGTGAAGTGCTTATTCATATTAACAGTGAGTCATACATAGTTATTTAATGTTATTCCTTGACCCATATTACATTTTGGACATAAAATATTGAAATAAAATGAAAATTGGTAATCATTTTTGTCTTATGAAATATTTATTTCCTATTTAAAGATTTCACCCTAGTTTCTTTGGTGAAACATAGGGTTTCTTCTGAAAGACCCATTGGATGGACTCCTTGGACATTATGCTAGAATTAAAAATTATTCATAAACTCAATGAGGGTGAAATCAATTATTATTTGGATGGCCATGTCGATAGTTTTATATTTTTACCACCATATGAGTAAGAATAGTTCCATATAGGAGACCCCTTGGATGGACTTGATGGAACAATGTCTGCACCATGACATGAGAGAGACTCAGACCCAGATATGTGATACTAGGTACAAACACAAAGGATAGTACATGACTCTTTTTCAGCACGTATGGAGTTACATATGAATATTCATCAATTTTTCAACATGGAAATATTCCATGGAGTTAGAAAAATCCCGATCCCCTTAACTGATACATGGAAAGTCCATCTGGCTATTCCTGGGTGGGATTAGAGTTTCACTCTATATTTTATAATGGGGTTTCTAATTAGATTAAAAATTATAATTATTCTCTTCATATAAATGTTTAACATTTAGTATTCAATGTGTAGGGACAGGTCCTCAATGACTAAGAACAATCTTGACAGTAGTCCATCACTTAACACCGTATACATCCCTCCTTATATTTACTGATTATTTTGGATAAAACCCATCAGAATAATCCAAATAATGTTGATTGGATGAAAATATAGGTGGATCCCATTCAAATGTATTTAATATAAATTTTCATATTTCATTTAATAGTAATGGAATACTTATTAATTTATAATCTACATTATAGATTTGTTTAGAAACATAGGAGTTGTCCAATAATGATTGTATCACACACCCTGCTCGCGTGCCTTTGGTATCGATGTATACTTTATCATTATTGTTATATACAATGGGATGAATCATGATTTTAATGTTTTATTAAATTAGATTACTATGAATAATTTTCTAGACCTGATGATTGAGCATATTCTCAAGATCCTAGACACATGAGTTTTTATCCTTTATTGTATATTTTTAGTATGTTATATATGATTGTATCACCTACCCCATGCATGATCATTTTTATTTAGTCACAGTATCATGATTATCATATTATTTCTTACAATTATTTATTTTAATTTTATATTATTATATACCTTGAATGATTTTGTATTTTATTTTCACTAATATGTTATGATACATCAATTTAAACTATTTCATTTTGGATACTTATTTCTAGATATTTAAAAATTATACCATCCAATATAATATATGTGGGAATAGTCTCTCAATAACCACACCAAAGGTGTAACAACCCTAGATTTTATGAGAATTATTCTTTTTAATTTCATTGATGTCTTTTGTTTTAATCTAATCCAAAAGTATCTTGCACTACAAGTATCGCTGACTTGAGTTGCATTACACGGAAACACAACCTTCCTCGATAGAGTGTGTAGTACGCAATACCGGGTTCTACTAAACAACAATATATTATTATAATATTATTATGGACAAGCCGTTATGAATAGTATTAACTACATTTTGAATTTTATAACATTATTAATCATCTTACACATTTTCTAGAACACGTTATGAGAACAAAATAATTTTTTCAGGTAAAATAAGTATTTTTAAAAAAAATGTTGTTTTGCCGCCTTTTGGTAGAGCACCCACATTAAATCCATTTTTTGACATTTTTATAAGTTCAATTTCAAAAAATAAAATTTTTCTTTGGAATCAGGATATAAAAATTTACTTCGGATAAATTTTTCATATTATTCTGATTACATTCATATTTTAATGAATAGTGAAAACAACCTATATTTTAATTTAAAACAACTTTTTCATCCCAATAATTTATATGGTTAAATTATAATATTGAATGGTTTTAAAGTATAAATAGAATATATTTTTTCGTTTTAATATAAAGTATTTCATTACCATTAATTTTAGATTGAATTCATTGGGAAAAACATTTCAATCGTTGGCAATATTTTATCTTTTAAAACCCATTTTTTAACAGTGGGATAAACTTTTATTTAATTATTGTAACATATGTGTTTTTTATTTTTAGAAATGGATCCCTTATTTGGATTAAGTGGGTCCAAATTATTTTAATAGGTTACTTTTATGTTTTTGATATTTTGAATAGTAACTACGGTAATTTTTATTTACTTCAGTTAAAGATAAATTGGGTAATTAAGGGTAATCCTAAGATGATAAAATTACTCTAACACATGCCAAAATTTTATTGGATGACTAAAGGTCGACCCATATCACATAAGTGTTATATTAGATTCATTTTATGGAATTTTGACATAGAAAATAATTTAATTATTGTTAAAACCAATGAAAGTGACAACATGTCACTCTATTAAATCTTATAAGTATAATAATTTTAATTTAGTGATAAAATTCATAAAACATCAAACATTAATTGTCTCAAAGAATCTAATAAAATTATCTACATCATGAAGATTTATTTATAATTTTTAGGGATTAAATAATTATCATTAATGGTGACGCAATAGTTATGTTGAAATTATTTTATTGACTGAAATATCAAATAAATGGTTTTAAAAATATTAAACTAAATATTATATGAAATATTTAAGGTGATCCACTAATTTTATAGATAAATAAGACATGTTATGAATCTATTAAATCTTTTAGTTTGAACATATCTTCTGTGAGGATTTTATTTAAATTCAAATAAATTAATAGTGTCAAAATTAACACTATTGTAATTTTATAAAAAAACATAAAATAAAATTGTTTAAAGGTCACACAAATATTTAACAATTATAAATTTAAAATTTATATGGTCTACAATGTCATAAATTATACAAATTATATAAAATTCACGACACATAAGTAATTATTTATAACAATCTAAAATTTAGAATCTTATTACCAAAAATAAACTTAAATAGATTAAATAAGGATAAATCAAGTTGATAATGTTTAAAATAAATTCACAACATGTATAAATTTTATTGGTTTATGATATTACAACCCTATCTCATCTAATCTTATGATATGATTCATTTTGGATGTTTTTATGTTGGGTTAAAATTTATTATAAATTAATAAATATTATGTTTCCAAAGGTGCCCCTCTACTCCCATATAAAAGGGAACCTCATCCCTCTTCCTTTAAACAATTTTGAGCCTTCAAACTCGGCCAACCCCTTCCCATTTCCCTTCTCAACTTCCATTGAAACATTATAGAGGTTCTGGTCTCCTCAAAAGTCCAACTCTAATGCCTTAAGAGGAAGCTTAAAAGAGGTACGTCAAAGAAGAGGTAATCTCTTCTACCGATTCTTTCAAGTTTTCTTTCTTCTTCAACTCATTTCACCTTCTATCCATCCTACGGAGGATGAAATCACCGCACATGCACACATACATAATTCCATCCCCACGCCATGGTGTAATCTATTTTTCCACCACCTTCTTACTTGGATGGGTATAATGGTGTAAAGAATAACTATATATAGTTATCATAACATCATACTAATTCTGAGATATTATATCATCCACTCCAATTTAATTAAATAATTATGGGAATGATATCATCGCTCATGCGTACGTATGGATTACCGTCTCCATGACGTGGTGAGATTCATTTTCCATGATAACCATTCATGAATGATTATAATGTATATATAATGAATAATAATTAAATACATGACAAAATAAATATACTGGATGTATGTATATATATATATATATTTGTCATCTAATAACTTCCTTTCATGTCAATAAGGAAATGAAAACAGTGTTCATGCGTAGGTTCGACCTACCGTCTCCATGAATGGTATATTTCATTTAATTTATATAACTATTATATATATATATATATATATATATACTGAATATATGAGATATATAAATCATCATATAAATTTTGTAAGTAAGTAAAACATGATAGAAGTAATAATAATATCAATAACAAAGATTCCAAACATGTATGATAAATAAAACAATTTTACACAAAATGTTGCTTTAACATGGAATTTACAAAAGAATGGGTAATATAAAGTCATAAGTGAAACATATATGTTATCATAATAATAAATATGATTCTATAATAACTAAATGACATTATTTAAATCATTATATAAGAGGATCAGATACGTATGAATCATATGAGACCTAAGGTAAGGGATAACTTTTCCAATCTCATTTTTATCCGAGATTGTTTATTTGTAAGTATTTACTGGGGTTATATTTATCATTCATGTCCCTATTTTCTAAACATGGTTTCATGTATATTTAAAGTCCTCATTAACCATTTTTTACATTTACCGCATGTTATGGAAGGAATCTTTCTTCTGTTTACCATATGAGGAACTTTTTGACTGTTCCGACAAAAGTACGAGGGGAATGTTTTTTTAACTTATATGGCATGAATGAATTTTTACAGTTTCAGAATTCCTTTTCATAATTATTATTACTCTACAATATTTATTCACTATTTTCAATAAATTCCTTTTCTTTTAAAATTGCATGGAATTTTGTGCAAAGAAAATGATTTTGAATAAAAAGGATATTTTCCTCAAGAATTCATTTCAAGTGTTTTATCAAAACTATTTTCAATCTAAGATGAAATTATTCAGTATGTTTATATTTCAAATATAATGTCTCTATTATTTAAATGGTTTGATTATTATTATGATGAAATGATATCCATTTGATTTATACGGATTATGTAATGATGGGATGATGTTTATGTAACCCATTTTATTCATTGGGTTATGATGAATGATTTATGTTTATTTTGTGACACAAGTAAAAATGATTTCATTATGAGATGGGTGTGACCTATATATCACTATAATACATTGGGAAAATATTTATATCTCATGAGATAGACATGGATGGAACGGAATGTTAATATGGTTCAGTGATACATGACTGGAACAAGGAGTAAACTCGATTCAGAAAGGAACTTTGTCCACTGAGATGGTCTTGGCAGCAATTCATTGGCTACTGTGGAAATTATATCATGTGCTTAATGGTTTTACAAAATTATATGTTTTATTCCAATGCTATTCTATCATTATTGATGTTCCTTTATTATTTATTCCTTACGTACTGCCATGATTTATTCCACAACTCAATATTTCGATGTATAAACATTTGTTTCCTGTTTTGAAGTTCAAATGTATATGGTTTGTTTTATTTTATCCATGATTACCCTTACTGAGAATTTTATCTCACCCTTTATATGTTTTCTTTTCCCCAGAAAATAAAGCATGGTTTTGGGTAAAAAGGGAAGATCATTATAGGGTATATTGAAGATCTTTTACCACGATTAGAAGATTTTGTTCCAAGATTCCAAATACACTCAAATATTATGGTCCTTGGGTGTTTATTTTTGTTACGTATTACGTATTCTGCTAAATTATTTTAATGTACTTGTACGTCAAGTTTTGGGTCTCTACAAAAGTCCCTTTCTACTAGTCGACAACCTTGAATGTTTAGTTAGGTACACTTGGGGTCTCATGGCCGCTGCCTCAGGGAAAATTATTTTGGAATCTATGGTCAGCCACTAAAAAGTGGTTTGAAAGTTTATTTTCCATTTTATAACCATTGAGTTTGGGAGGGGAAATGTATGTGGGAAATTTTTTATGATTCTATTCCTCGAAGTAGCTAATCCACGTACATGTTAATCCAAAATTACCTATGAGGAAATAATATTATTATTTCTTGTGCTGTTTTAATTTTGTAAGATATCACTAAAGGATTACAATTTTTTCATTTTTATTATTTTTAAGATATACCTATTGTTGTAGCCTAATGATATTTGTTCCTATAAGGTCCATGAATCATACAATTCCCCATAGGATTTAATATATCATGCATTATTTCATTCTATATCAACATTCTATAAGAAATTTGTTTTTCTTATGTTTGTAGTTTGCATCTAGTTTTTTTTATGATTTTTTAGTGAGTTAGTATTCTATATAATGGAATAAATTGTTTAATTGACCAATAATTCCACAATGGTTAGTTTTATTGGTGAGTAACAATGACAACTCATCTAATCAGACCACAAAAATGTCATGTTACACCCGTCCTCTGGTGAAAGGGTCAGGATGCAGTGAGTTGATATTCCGATTTCAATTTATATGGTGTACATGCCATTATGATTTGGAATTAGTAAAAAAATTAATAATATCACAATTCTAAAACGAAATTAAATAATAATTAATTTAAATTAACAAAAATTGATGAAACCTTTTATGAAATAATTACTCTCTAAAGGAAACATGAGACCCTCGGCTGACCCAACCATATTTGTGGGTAGTTTGTCTTGTATCCATTGATACTTTTGTTTCTTGTTCTTATACTCACACATGTATACATCAGAAAGTAGAAGGGTTTGTGTATTTAGATGAATAAAATTGTACCAGAAAATTTGTTACCACCTTCCATATTTTTTATAAATGTTGTCTGAGGATTGTACATGGAATTTGTATAGACACTCCCTAAGAAAACCTCATGTTGTACAACAAGAATGTGGAGATGAGCATACTCATGGGACGTTGGGCCCTGATCCACATGTAATACCTCTTTTAGTGCCTCCTGAGGAATATTATATAAATCATATACTAGGTTTCATTTCTCTGTTCTGAGATAACTTCCTCATATTTGAGCAGAAAATTAATGGTGCACCATAAACCACCCTGTTAATGGAAGATCTGTCTTTGGAGTTCTAGAAGTAGAATCCTCCCACCATCTCAAAGGATGATGGACCACATATAGAAAGTTATTGGTTGGAGTCTATTGTATCTATCATTAGTCTTATCAAGAAACCTTCAGACTTGTGGTTGAGGCTCACAAAGTATATGTTATGCGACTCCACTAAGAATTAGTTGGACATTCTCAATCAGGCTAGTGAACATCAGTAGATTGTATAGTTATACATCTTGAAAAATTATTTTACTGCATATTCCCTCATACAACGAGAATAGACCAAATTTGGTATTTTATGAACCTTGAGCAAAGGTATTTGTATGTAATAGAATAATCATCTCAATTCACCAAATTATAGCATTTTGTGTTGACCATAACTTGTGATGAGATGAATAATATGAGGAATAGTGAGGATGGGATTTAATATTCCATTTAATCATAGGTAAATGAAATTAAACTAAAAACTTTTTTAGATAGTAAACTAGCTCCTCATCAGTGATCTATACCTGATCAAATCTGGTGATGTGTCGTAAGATAAATTAGTTTATAGGACGAGCAATGGCTATCACATTAGAAGGCTGTGATTATTTTATGGTACATGTGGTGAGTATATCACCAAGGTGGAATTCAATGACTGTAATGTGGTGTGTCATCCATGTTATAGGTCTTCCCACAAAATCCTCAGTGTATCAAGAATCAGATCATTTGTCGGTAATGTAGAAGAATGGGTTACCTCCAACATTTCAAATGTTTTTTTCCCTCTAGTTAATAGTTAAAAGGGTTCTGATCCAGAAACACCATTATTTGCAGAGTACTAGACACCAAAGTATATATGAATATATTCATATGTTGACTATTTATTCTGAGAAGGTGGTTGTGTTCAAGGATGTCAGGCTTCAATATCCCATCATCAAAAGAGTGGGTCATATAAAGCTTCTCGAATGGCATCATAGGGCCATAGTTTATGATCTATTTATGTAGTGCAGCATAATCCAGAAGAGAAGCGTCTAGGTCCATGTATAGTTAGAGGTTAAATTTTTTTATCCTCTAGTCTGGTATCTGCCTTCCTTATAACATGTGCATCATAATACATTTTACAACAATGGGGATTTTTAGCAAATTGGTAGAGTACTCCAGTAGTGTTATGATTTTTCTTAGAATGATAGGAGTTAGATATGATGGAATACACGAAATAAACGAATTCCCCATTTGAAATATGTGTTTACCATTTTTTGTGAAGTTTATTTGTCCCCATGATGAAAGAATTCGATGTTATTCTTGGTATGGTATGGCTCATTACATACCATGTCCAGGTGTATTCCTATCTGTAGAGAGTATCCATCACATCACCAAAGTGTATTGCATATATACATATGGTACAATGAGACCTTCATGATAATATAAATTAACTCATGTGTTCTGG
This sequence comes from Viscum album, assembly GCA_963277665.1. NCBI lineage: Eukaryota > Viridiplantae > Streptophyta > Magnoliopsida > Santalales > Viscaceae > Viscum > Viscum album. The sequence continues at coordinate 1,977,113,572 of OY728133.1, forward strand.
GAACATTGGAGTGGAATCCCATATAGTAAATCTCTTCATGAGAGATCAGGGAAATCCAATCATCCAATTCCATTATATGGTGGATTGTTTTAGGGACATCTTCTCGGATGATTTATCTATCATACCTTATGATAGAGAGATTTAAATTTCTCTAATGACTTTGTTTAATGTATGACACGAGTGTCCACTCATTCGTATAGGATAGCACCTACATAGCTTCTGGAACTCAAGAAAAATCTTAATGACTTTAAGGTTGAGGGTTTTTTTTCTGTCAAAGAAAATAGCCTTGGGGTTCACCTATCTATTTCACCAATAGTATTTCTAACACCCTTTGATTGTGAATAGATTTCATCCATTTAAACCATCTGATAGTGAAAAAATGGATTCCACTACCTCAAAATGAAATCAACTTTGACCAGTTTTGAGGAGTAATGGTTTTATCAATGATCAATTTAATGTTGGTTTATCTTTAGGTTTGTGTGTGTGTCGAACACAATCAGACATACAACATACAATTTTCCTGAGATAGTATGTCCTTTACATGTATATGGTCATGTTTTTTGTTCTAACAAATTACCCAATAGTCATCATGGATATGATGAACCTATTTTTCCACTTTTAGATTGATTCATTTGTGAGGGTATTAAAAGATTAAATATTAGTGTATTTTCTAAAAAGAGAAGACCATTCCAACCCTCCTCAGATCTTGAAACACACACTAAGAAAGAAACATCTATATTAGATGATTATTAAATGTAACCATTAGATTATTAAGTTTCCCTTCATGGTTCGTATCATATCTGATGATGGTGCATCACATTACCTAGAGAAGGTAAGTTCCATGTTTTCCTATAAACTTCACATGAAAATGTTTGATATACATAGCTTCTTAATGATGGATAGATATTACATGAAATTCATCTAGGGCTTATCACACCTAGATGCACCGCTTATGGTCTTGACCATGAATGTTGTAAAATTAAACTAGAATGAACCATTTGAGAATGATTTTTGGGAGAAAAATGGGCTACTATGTTCTATGTCTATCATTATTTTTCTTATGTTTGGGGTAGAGTATATATTTTTTTCTATGATTCTTCCATAACCTGGTACAGTGTAGTTATGATTCCAGGTGATCGAGCCATAGAATATGGATCCTTCCCCCTAAGACATGATAAATTATACTATCATATTCATGTTCACAAGATAGCATATATGGTTCATAATATATGTTATTAGAGGAAATACATATTGGGTGACTGTTTTCTCATTTGCAGGTATCATAAAAGTCTAAAATACATATCCAATAGTGAAATCAAATATGAGGTATCACAGGTTTTTGGAATACCAATAGTAATTTGAAATTGAGAATACTTACACGCCCAGATGGGGTGATGCCTTTGGTAACTCTTTAACTAAGAAATTTCGGATGCAAGACATCAAAGAGGATAGAAGTGAGTTGAAATTGATATATATATATTCTCTTATTAGCATATCTATTTTTAGAAACCACATGAGAAATATGTCTTAGATACCCTATGAGTTACATCCTCCCTTATAAAGAGCGTCTGGATGTTGTAGTTATCAGATTATGATGACATCATATTTAGAGAGAGTGTCATAGAAGATAACTCAAATATTGTTTGGGCTGTTTATGGATGTAAAAAATATACTCTTCTAAGGCCCTGTAAGGGTCTTTATGGTTATATGATCTGGTTTTCAAGCACAACAAATTTGATGTTTATTTTTTACTAAAATATCTGCATCATAGCATTAACCCTAGGTCATCTATTGATCAAGCCATAGATCATTAATTAAAAAAGAAGGACTTGATTATGAAAATAAATTTGGAATGGGGATTTATAAAACATGGATTTTTTGTATTTTAAATCACAAATGGAAACTATACTACTATGGAAGAGAACATGATCGAGAAATCATGATCAGCCCAAAAAAGTTTCCCATAATGCTCAATATATCATCAATCTCATTGGAATGGGAAGTATCATTGATTACATTATTTATAAAAAACTCAAACTAGTGTGGTATGACAGTTAGTACTAGGTTACCACCTAGTATTTGATCGACAAATGATATTTATTGTCGATGACCACCCAAAATCAACAAACATGAATTGATAGAAAAATGAATCTCAATCAACGCATTACATAAACATCTTAATGAAATGACCAGATTTGTGTCAATGATAAAATATTCCACAATACAAGAAAATAAATATTAATGAGTACATGCTCACATAATTTACAAACTGACATAATCATTTCGCACACTAACGAAAGGGACAATGTGAGAAAAGAGTCAACCACACTAAAATCATCAAATGATCCAAGTTATACAGAGAAGCATGATGATTATTTTTCCATTAATTTGTATTTGATCAAATATATAATAAATAAATATAATGAACATATAAATGAATAACAATTGAAAACCAACCTAGAAATTCAATTTCCTTATGATGATTATAAGTGAGGAGTTTTTTATTACTACAATGTACACCCCCAATTTGATCACTAAAAGGCATATACGTATATGAGGAAGAAGAGAAATAAAATGGTTGAAGAGAGCTCTCATGGATGACTCAACCTTATCTTCGGTCATTAAATATATGAGAATTATGATTATGGGTGATTGTAAGAAAAATAAATCACACTATTCAAAAAAAAATCAAGTGCATATGAAACTATGTGACTATTCAGGCATACTTCTTTATTAGTATTTATCTAGATAGTTGGGAGACCAAAACACATTCAAATGACTTAAAATTAGATGGAGAGGTGGGGCATAGAGTTATTTTTCTAACAGATGTAGAATAAACCCAAATTATGTTTCATGGTTCATATTATGGTCGAAATATAGAAAGGTTGTCGTATCTGGCTAACCCACAATTTCTTCAAAATGTGGACTTATTTTGGGCCTCTAAATTGACAAATTGCTCTCCATGGTCTTCTTGAAAAATGCAGCCCAGGTGATTTTAAGACCTGTAATCAATTTTAAGCTCAATTAGAGGTACTTATTATCCAAATTTCATATTTACTTCTGCATGCATGATTAGGGTCCATTGGATTCTCGCCTATTTTCCATGAATTCCATTGCAGGCTCGCCCTATCACAAATTACTACAATGTAAAAATTGAAACAAGTAAAATTTAGCTATTAAGAAACTGTAAACTATAATTAATTAAATAGAAAATTAATTGAAATGTATTATTATATTTGGAAGATTCATTATATAACTCATTTAAAATAATTGTGTATGGGTAGAAATGAATATTGAATCTCTAAGCGATCACACACACACACATAAACATTTTCAAACCTTTTAAAAGTAACATATAAAAAAAATGATGCATTTATATATTCCCAACATCATAAATATTTAACATTCTCTGAAACTTTATTTCATTAAAGTAATTTTATCCAATAACAAACCACGCCACAGATTTATTCTAAGTGATAATCGAAATAGATGTATCCTAAATTATATTACAATGAAATTCAAAGATATTCATGACAGAAAATTCAGAATTTAATTCAAAATACAACCATGTGACTAACTCTTCATGTATGTGAGTGAAAAACATTTCATGTTATTCTTTATACTCCCATTACATTAAATATAGATAATTTATGGTTTTTAGTTGAAATGATTATGTCCACCGAACTGGACCTACATCCATTGCAATCATATTTAAAGAAACATTCACTGAAGAACTACCTAAATCCCATCCTCAAAATCTCAACCAAGTTATCCCCATATTTTTTACATTTTCTCACTCTCCTCATTTATTATTATAATTATTTTGTTTTTTATGTTTCATTTTGAAAAAAATATCATATTCATTGGTAAAACCTTGTCTCATCTCCTCATGACACTAATTTTTGTAGTTATAACAAGATCAAAGGTTGAGGAGGAGTGTTTTTGACCTACCCAAGATAGAACCCAATTTTTTTTGAGGGCATACAACCGTTAGATATCAGGTACACTAGCACAGGTCAATCTGATATGGTAATGAAATAGATCATATAATGAATTAACATATGGAAATATCATTTTTTGCTGAAAAATATCAACATAAAATAAATTTACCTTCTATTTAGTAAGAGATATTCACACTTTTTTGTTAGGTACAAAAATGTGTAGAGTTATTAGGGAAATATTTTTACCAAAAACTACTCACATAAGTTATATCAATCAACTCAACGATTTTATAGTGATAAAACTATTTATATCATTAATAGAAAACCAATATATGAAAAATCACTCCCCCATTTTAAATTCATACAAATTTTCATTTCATAATAGAGACACGTTTTCCTCAAAGTGTAAAAACAAAATGGAATCTAAAGTTTCATCAAGAATTTTTATTATGGTCCATGATTTGGTGACTATTAGGGGGGAGAAAAAATACCTTAAATAAGGAAAAAAATGGAAGAAATAAGAAAGATGATGAAAATCATAATGAACTCATCAAGATGGGGAATAGTGGAAATACCCTAAAGAAGACGAAAAAGATAAGAATGAAAAAAATTTAAGAAAATTTTAATGAACCCATGAATGTATCCACCCCCACACCCAAAATGTGTTGTTTCTTCACTGTAAGAATTGAGAATGTGAATAGGATGGATAAAACCTAGTGTGATTCACTAGTATATTGCATCTAAAAGGAGGATTTCATCCACTAGATACATTAGAAAATCATCATATATGTGTTTATGTCACTGGACATTGACTGTAAGACATCATCCACTCTTCTCATAAAAAAAATCATATTTCAACAATAGGGTAAACATTAGTTTCTCTATAAGGACAGATTCATTGGGAAAGAATCATACTTGGGTGGAGATTTATCCTATAATTGTACATGTGGACCGTCTCACAAATATGGAACATTCACTGGTGAATCATAATATCATGGATAGTCAGTCTCTTCTATTTATAGGCATTGGATTTCTCATACACATCCCATCTAAATTCATCAAACTGTTGAATATACACCTTTTTATGATCATCTACATCTGAATGATTCATACTATATTGTTTAATAACCCAATATTCATGGTATTCAACCTCATCAAAATGATGGAAATCCTTTAGAAACACAATTTTGTATAGAGACATACTTATTGGGGTATTAAAAGTTATATGATACACCAAATGTGCATCATCCATGTTCCAACTCCAATCTTTCCTGTTGGGTTGTACTATTTTTTAATGTTTCTGTTAGCTTTATGATTTTATATTTCATCTTGTCCATTAGATTGGGGGTTATATGATGTGGGAAATTTATTATCAACCACATAATTATGAAGTAAATTTTTTATGATTAGATTGAAAAAATGTGAACCATGACCCCTAATGATGAATCTTGGAAAACCAAACATACTAAATATCTAGGACAATACAAAATCAACAACAACATGAGATTCATCAGTCCTAGTATAATTTTCTTCTATCCATTTATACACATAATCCATATCTAATTATACATATATAAATACATGTGAATTTGGAAAATAACCCATTATGTTAATGCCCCATGTATCAAAAATTTCATAGAATAACATGCCCTATTGTGTAATTTCATTCATATTGGTGATATTCTATATTAGTTTATGATTAATACAAGAATTTCATAATATATGGTCATCCATGTACAATTTTGGTTAATAATGTCCGGAGTTATGGACCTATCGAGCCATACATTGATAGCCAATGTGGCCCCCACTTGCCAATGTTTGGAAAAAATTCAAAATATAGGTGAACTCATGGTCAGGGACACATCAAATTACTATGAGGTCACCAAAAATTATTTGCAAATATGGGACAACCCAAATGTAACACCGAAAATAATTCTTATGTCTCCTGGATTGGGATGTGCTGAAATTAGTGGGGACCCAATATGTTCCTAAAAATTTCAAAATGTCTGCATACTATAGTGTATGGTCTAGAACATCACAAATGATCTCATGTAGAATGAATTCTACAATGGGGGGGATGAGTCAATATGGTTGTCTAGTGGAGGTAAAAACCTACTAATGTGGTTATATACAACATTTTCTACTCCCTTCTTATCTCTAATCTCAATGTAAAATTCATGGAGGTGGAGTATCCACTGTATGTGGTGGGGAGTTACATTATGTTCAATTTGGAGAAATTGAAGGGATTAATGGTTAAACAGCACAATGAATTTTGACCTGAGAAGATATGTGTCATGACCCCATCCCACCAATGATCCCCCTCCTGAGTTTTCAATGGTGAAAGGGAGATAATGACCCCACGAGTCCCGCCTCTAGTAGGCCCCAAGGTGGCGACTAGAACAAAGGGTATGAGTTTTCTCAAATATGGGAGGCATTACCCTTTTTATTATTTAAGATCGGGAAATAAGACAAGTAAACCACCAAAAACTAAAAGAACAAGTGTATATAAATAAAACCAAACCAATCCCACATGCATGTTAAAATAGTTCCGAAACAAGGTACATGTAAAAGAAACCTCAAAAAGTATAATACCAAAAGAAACAAGAGTACAACAAACTGCAACAACTCCAACTCTCCCGACTAGTAGGGTCCCGCACAACCCCGGTAGTCCTCCTGGAAACCAGAAAGTAAACGTAGTGTGAGCATACAAGTATACTCAGAATGGAATCCTAGTGCTCTCATGCACAGGTGGGGAGACATCCTAATTTCCCTTGAGAACAACAAAATAAACCAAAACCTATCAAGGAATTCTATCCACCCAACCTCACCATCCATGCTCACCAAAACAAAAAACAACAGGTAGTAGTAGTATATAAGAACAAGAGTATTGGGTACCACACACCATTTCCCACTAGTTAGCATCTCTTCGTAACAGCGAATGTAATGATGCTACCACACTGTTCCCGCCTGCACACACCTGGGCATCAAGAACCACATTTCCTGCCCGCACACACCTGGGCCTCAAGAACCACATATTTCGCCTGCACACACCTGGGCATCATCCCGAATATTATTGGAATATAGTAAACATGTCTGAAGAGTCTTGGGCCACAACCACCCCAAAAGAAACCTACCCGAGAGTCTTGGGTGTAAGGAACCTCAAGACATCACAGCCTCTGAAAGGAGCAGGATGGAGCTAGTAACTAGATGGAAAACACCCTCTCCCATGAAATGGAAGTGTTTAGCACTAAGTGCTCAACATGGGTGGGGTGCGACCATACACAAGAATACAGATATATATATATGTATATCAAACACACAGCCCAACCTATGGATTATAAATAGAGAAACTGAGCATGTTCCTTGTCACTTCTATGTCGAAGCATGCATACAACAAACAACCCCAACCCCATTTATGTTTTTCATGTTCAACAGCTTTAGTTATCAATTCTTTTAACTATTGGGAAACTATCAAAAACTAAACCAAATAGAGTGTTCATAAAACATATCCCTACCATCCACAACAAAAGTTACGGAATACACAGGCAATCACATACCAACTCCTTAACAATTTGATTATCATATCCATCTTTAATTTATTTCCATCACAAAACCCCACAGTTCATTTATTCCCAAGTTCCACATATAAATTCATTTTTCCACATTCCACATTTCCATTACATTCCCCCCGTATATAATCCACTAATAACCACTTTAAGAGTATTCACCAACCATCATTATAACCCCACTTGAAAACATCATATCATACAACAACCCAAAAATTACCACTTCACACATCCCATAACAAAACCAACCCAACACAAACATGTTCATTATTCCGTTTTGTTGAACCGGGGTGTTTACACAAGGGTTACAAGTAATTAATCATCCAACTTTATGTGATTAACCAATTTCCAAAGTCAATTAAATTTTCAGCCATAATAAAATATATAAGGAGATGGAAAATTTTTATTGCGTAAGAAAAGGCCCCCAATGACTAATATTTTCAGTAGGCAGAAGCTCATTCAATTCACAAAATAATATCACAGGATATAAATAATGTAACTGCATTAAAAAAATTCCTATCCCCATTATATAATCCAGCTATTATCTTTATTAAACTGGTTTAAATGTTTTTCACGTAAACAAGAGGACACCCACCCCGCATTATGCTCAATCTAGAGAGACGAAGGTAAGATCCCTACCTCTACAGGTTCGGTTGTCCTTCTATGAACACGACCACCCCTATCACGAGGCTTCTCCTAGAACAACTGCACCCACCCAGGACGTTGCGGAACCACCAAATCAACAACACAAGAAACTACCTCAACACAAATATCACATGTCGTAGCATGGAAAGAAAACGGAAGAAGTACAATCAGAAGAGAATACAATAACATAGGTTTAACATACCTTTTTAGAGTCATTCGTCATAAACCGTTGTTCCTGTCAATTATCAGCAGTCTCTTTAGTTGGAATCGGCAGAGGGGAAGTCGAAGAATTGGGAACCGAACTGTGTGTATGGTGTTCTTCTAACTGACACGATCCTACATTCACTGACGGATCGACGATCAGAGTCCGGATAAAGAAGTTAGAGGAGGAAGACTTCTCGATCTTCCAAGAGCATCGTCGGGTCGACGATGAAGTGATTGGTCTAGAAATCATTTGATACCCTTTATTATATAGGAATCTAAAACGTAAAATGGTGTGCATCGTGTAGTAATGAATACACGGTGTTACTGTACACCAGTTACACGTTTTGACTGGTCAACACACGACATGTCAAGAAGTTTCAAGGGATTTTAATAATAATGATAATTTTATTAATATTTGGTGCTTCGTTGACTCGAGGCATGATCCATGAAAAAGTATTCATCATTGGTATTAAAATGTCCTTCTTAATTTCAGGATTACACTGCCACTGACGGTTCGTTAAACGGATGTCTCACGAAGATGTTATAGACTAAAGACGGTTTTCCAAACAAAATAATAATTACATTATTATATTATTATTATTTTATTTATCCATTTTTTTAACTCCAAATACCATGCACAAAATTTCTCAAATTGGTGCGCATTAGCCCCATGATTGAATTCTCCTTTTAAATTATTTATTTTATTGCATTAAATTTTAAATCATTATTTCATTTTAACCCTTTTCCTCTCCAATCTAATTCTTTCTACCATAATCCCCTCACTCCACAAAAAGTGGCGCCTCCCCTTCCTCATTCCATGCCCAACATGCCCCACCATATTTCTCACTTCAACTTTATTATTATTAAAATTAATAATAATAACACCCATAATTAATGATATAATTTAATCCCATTAAATTAAAACCATTCCATTTAATTAAATTAAATTACAAAAAAAATTAATATAACTTACATATTCAACCCCTTTTTAATACATTTAATTTCATTAAACTCTCGCACATAGTTTTACACCATCATTGTTATTTATTGTTTTTCCATAATAATAACAATTCATCAACTTATTTTATTAACTCGTCACCATTATTATTATTTTATAATGATAATACTTACGCTCATCACATTGACCATGTTAAACCACCCCATTGGATATATGAATCTGACCATGCCATGTCAATGCTGTGTAACATCCGTCAATTTTATTATTTAATTCTATTTCTTTTCTTTCACTCTGATTAAATTGAAACCAATTTTATTAAATTATAACCGTTCAATTTAATAAACCCAACATATTTTTACACCACCATTATTATTATTATTTAACATAATAATAATAATGAACTCACCTTTAATTTTATTAATGCACCACCATGACTCCACTGTGCATCTTCATTTATTTGTTTGTAATAAATACCATTACTCATTTCATTAATTTCACATTATTATTAATATTATGAATAATATTAATAACACAACACCCATTATTATTATTCAAATTGAATTTCAACAATTACTCAATTAATATTAAATGGAATGTTTCATTTATCAACTAATAATGGGTCACAAACCTTCCCACATCATATCATTAATAATAATAACACCCATTAAATCATTTTATCATGATTATTCTCTTTTTAGTTTAATTAATAACAGAATTTATGTCATCATCATTATTTTTTAACTTATTTTTACGTTATCATCAGAATTAAAAAATTATCATTATAACATGAGTCATGTTGAAAATATTGATTTCAATAATGGAATGGATCGGAGGGGTCCAGGACATTACATCAGATTCCTCTCAAAATGTTCTCATCCTCGAGAATTAAAACCAACCTAGAAGAAAGAATGGATCCAAACAACCACTCTGCAAGATACCCTTAAGGGATCTCGTCATAATAGGAAACAACTTACAACCCTATTTATATGATTTAGAAATTCCTTCTCCCATATTGAGATATTATTCTTTTTAGGTGGCACTGACTCACTTTCATGGGTTTAATCGCATCCACATTAATGTGTCTCGATTTGGAATTAGGTATTCCGACATCCATATATTAGGATTTTACAAACTTACACTGCACCTGACACCATACAAAACCACAATAAATTGCTCGAACACATGGCTTGAGAAATTCCTTCTCCCATGTCGAGATAGTATCCGCTTTAGGCGGCACTGACTCTCTTGCATGGGTTTAATCACATCCATGTTAATGTGTCTCGATTATGGATCAGGTCCTCCTCTCCCCACATGTTAGGACTCTTCACACACTTTAAAAGGAAAGAGGGAAACAACTTAGCATTATAGACTCATGGAAAACAAGGTCCAGGCCCAATGCATGAGGGAGAATTAGTTTAAACAAAGATTTTGATGCTCCAAAATATAAACGAGAGCATTTAAGTAAAACCAAAAACATATCTCTCAATCTTCAGCCTTGCTAGGGTTTCTACTTTTGTTGCATACAACTATCTGCATCCCACTACTCTGCCTCTCTATTGACGTTCAGGTGCCATAGCAGTACTGTAAACAAATAAAACCTAAGCCTAAGAGGCAAGGAAATTTTCTCAAGGTTTCATTTTATCATTTTATTTTTATTTCATTCCCAGGACACCCAAATCAAGTAAAACACAAATCATTATGATGCATGTACCTTTCCTAGGTTCTCTAACCTGCAATCAATGTAGTCTTACCTGGTCGTTCGGTAAGCTAAGAGTCCTTACATCGGATCACGGGGGGCCTAAAACCCTGTGTCTTAGCCAATCTTCCCTGGCCAATGTCATGCAACAAGATCAGACAACATTGTTTCCCTACCATCCAACGTAATCCTCACTCTGCCTAACTGCAGGAATCATCCTATCTCTCAACCATCAGCCTCTGATACCATTCTATCATGACCCCCTCCCACCAAAGATGCCCCTCCTGAGTTGTCAATGGTGAAAGGGAGATAATGACCCCCGATTCCTTTCTCCAGTAGGCCCCGGGGTGGCGACTAGCACCAAGGGTATAAGTTTTCACAAATATGGGAGGCATTACCCTTTTTATTATTTATGATCGGGAAATATGAAAAGTCAACCACCAAAATGTTAATAAAAATGTGTATATAAATAAACCCAAAATAATCCCACATGCATATTTAAATAGTTCTGAAACATGGTACAAGTACATGAAATCTCAAAAAGTATAATACCAAAAGAAACAAGAGTACATCAAACTACAACAACTCCAACAGTCCCGACTAGTAGGTTCCCGCGCAGCCCTATTAGTCCTCCTGGAAACCTGAAAGTAAACGTATGGTGAGCATACAAGTATAGTCAGTAGGGAAACCTAAAGCTCTCGTGCACCAGTGGGAGACATCATAATGTCTCGTGAGAACAATAGAAGAAACCAAAACCTATCACCGAATTCTATCCACCCAACCTCACCAGCCACTCTCACCAAAACACAAAACAACAGGTAGTCGTAGAATATAAGAACAAGAGTATTGGGTACCCCGCACAATTTCCCACTAGTTAGATTCTCTTCCTAATGGTGAACATCTTTATGTGACCACACTCTTCCCTCCCGCACACACCTGGGCCTCAAGGACCACATATCCTGCCCGCACACACCTGGGCCTCACAATCACATATCCATCCCACACACTACTGGGCCTCAATACCACGTATCCCGCCTGCACACACCTAGGACTCACAACCATGTAACCCACCCACACACACCTGGGCCTCATCCCGAAGATTCTTGGGAAATAGTAAACCTGCTCGAAGAGTCTTGGCCCACAACCACTCCAAACGAAACATACCTAAGAGTCTTGGGTGTAAGGTCACCTCAAGCCATCACAGCTTATGGAAGGATCAAGAAGGAGATATTAACTAATGGTAAAACACAATCTCCCATGAAATGGGAGTGTTTGGAACTAAGTTCTCAACGTGGGTAGGGTACGACAATACACAAAGATACAGATATATATATATATGTATATCAAACACACGGCCCAACCTATGGATTCTAAATAGAGAAAATCAGCATGTGCCTCAGTACTGCTATGTCGAAGCATGTATACAACAAACAACCCCAAACCCATTTATGTTTTTCATGTTCAACAACTTTAGATGTCAATTTTTTTAACTATTGTGAATCTATCAACAACCAAACCAAATCGAGTGTTCATAAAACATATCCCTACCAAAAACAACAAAATCTAGGGAAAAAACATGCAATAACATACCAACTCCTTAAAAATTTGATTATCATATCCATCTTTAATTCATTTCCATAACAAAACCCCACCATTCATTTATTCCCAAGTTATATAAATTTAATTTTCTACATTCCACTTTTCCATTACTTTTCGCATGTATATAATCCACTACTAACCAATTTAATAATATTCACCAACCATCATTGCAGCCCCACTGCCAAAAATCATATCACACAACAACCCAAAAATTACCGCTTCACACATCCCATAACAAAACCAACCCAACACCAATATGTTCATTATTCTGTTTTGTTGAACCGGAGTGTTCACACAAGTGTTCTGAGTTTTAAATCAACCAACTTTACAAGATTTACCAACATCCACATTCAATAAAAATTTCATCCATAATAAAATCCAGAAGGAGAGGGAAACATTTAATTGTGTAATCAAAGTCCCCCAACGACCATGATTTTCAGTAGGTAGAATCTCATTCAATTCACAACATAATATCACTGGATATATATAATGTAATTTCATTCACAAACTTCCCATCCTTGTTATATAAGCCAGTTATTATCTTTATTAAATCGGTTCAAAATTGTTTCACGTAAAAAAGATGAAAACCACCCCTCATGATGCACAATCTTGAGAGATGAAGTTAATATTCAAACCTCAATAGGTTCTGATGTCCTTCTACGAACATGACCACCATGATCACAAGGCTTCTCCCAGAACGACTACCCCCACCAAGGACATCGCGGAACCACTGATTCAACAACACAAGAAACTCCCTCAACATGGATATCACATGTCGTAGCATGGAACGAAAACAGAATAAGTAGGATTGGAAGAGAATAAAAGAACATAGGTTTAAAATTCCTTTTTAGAGTTGTTCGTCAAAGGTCATCATTCCCATCAATTATCAGTAGCCTCCTCAGTTGGAAACTGTGGAGGGGAAGTCAAAGAAGAGGGAATAAAACAGGATGTATAGTGTTCTTCTCGCTGACACGATCCTGCAGTCACTAAAGAATCGATGATCGGAGTCCAGATGAAGAAGTTAGAGGAGGTAGACTTCTCGATTGTCCAAGAGCATCGGCGTGCGATGAAGAAGCGATCGGTCTGGAAATCATCTTCGACCCTTAATTATACAGGCAACGAAAAGGTAAAATGGTTTGCAGCATGTATTAATGAATACATGGCGTGACCATACACCCATTACGCGTTTTGAATGGACAACACACGACACATCACGCGGTTTCCACGCATTTTAATAATAATGATAATTCTATTAATATTTGGTGTTTCGTTGACCCAAGGAATTATTCATGAAAAGGTATTTAACATTGGTATTAAAATGACCGTCTTAATTTCATGATTACAATGCCACTGACGGTTGGTAAAACCAACATTACATGAAGATGTTATAAACTAAACATAGTTTTCCCAACAAAATAATAATTACATTATTATTTTCTTTAACCATTTTTTTCATAACTCTAAATCCCACGCAAAAAAATTTCTCAAATTGGTACGCATTATCCCCATGATTGAATTCTCTTTTTAACTTATTTATTTTATTGATTTAAATTTTAAATCATTATTTCATTTAAACCCTTTCTCTCTCTAATCTAATTTTTTCTACCATAATCCCCTCACTCCCCCAAAAGTGGTGCATCCCCTTCCTCATTCCATGCCCAACACGCCCCACCTTCTTTCTCACTTCAAATTTATTATTAATAAAATTATTAATAATAACCCCTATCATTAATGATCTAATTTAATCCTATTAAATTATAACCATTCCATTTAATTAAATTATATGACAAAACAAAATTAATATAAGTTACATATTCAACCCATTTTTAATATATTTAATTTCATTAACCTCTTGCACATAGTTTTACGCCATCATTGTTATTTATCGTTTTTCAATAATATAAACAATTAATAAACATATTTTATTAACTCATCACCGTTATTATTTTTTAATAATGATAATATTTATGCTCATCGCATTGATCAAGTTATACCACCCCGTTGGATATTTGAATCTGACCATGTCATGTCAATGTCGCGTAACATCCATCAATTTAATTATTTAATTCTATTTCTTTTATTTCACTCTGATTAAATTGATACCACTTTTATTAAATTATAACCATTCAATTTAATAAAACCAACATATTTTTACGCCACCATTATTATTACTAATATCTTAATAATAATAAAGAACTCACCTATAATTTTATTAACGCACCACCATGCTTCCACTGTGCATCTTCACTTATTTGTTTGCAATAAAAACCATGACTCATTTCATTAATTTCTCATTATTATTAATATTATGAATAATATTAATAACACAACACGCATTACTATGAATCAAATTTAATTTCAACAATTACTCAATTAATTATAAACCACATGTTTTATTTATCAATGTCTAATGGGTCACAAACCTTCCCACATCACATCATTAATAATAATAACACCCATTAAATCATTTTATCATGATTATTCTCTTTTTATATTAATTAATAACAAATATTATGACATCATCATTATTTTTTAACATATTTTTACATTATCATTAGTATTAAAAATTTGTAATTACAATGCATGTCGTGTGGACCATATCGATTTCAACATAGGAATGGACCGGAGGGGTTCAGGCCATTACAATATGAGTGATATTTTTCCTAGCTAAAAACAATACAAAAGAGTTATTTTTCAGTGGCTCTGTAGTTTACCATAGTTGGCTAAAGGGTACAAGAGGAATATGAAATGAAATGTGGAGCATTATCAACCCTTTTTGATAAAACAAACCCAATCTCAATGATAGAAGAAACGCACATAATCTGAAATGGGATATCCCACCATTGTGGTAAGATGATGGGAGGTGATGTAAGACTCCTTCTTAGTGAATTTAGAGAATCCTCACAATTGTTACTAAAAAACCATAATCTATTTTTAATAACCAAGATAAGGTAAGTGTGATATTACTAATTTATTTAATGAATCATTGGTAAAAACCAACATGACCCATGAAAGATCACACCCCATTCACACATTTTGGAATGGATGGGTTGAAATTAAATCAATTTCTGATTTATCCACTTAAATTCCTTCACTTTATATATCATTCTCTAGAACTATCCCCCCCTCAACCATGAAATGAAATTTCTCATAATTTAATGAAAGATATTTATCAATACAGCAATGAAGGACATAAATTATGTGTGAAAATAGTAATAAAAAAAATTATACCATGAAGCCTTCCATAAATACTTCCATACAATTCTCAATGTTCCTTGAAAATATACTCAACATACATCGTTGAAAAGTACGAGAAGTATTACATATACCAAATGGAATTTTTCTGTATAAAAATATACTGAATGGATAAGTAAATTTTGTCTTTTCTTTTTCTTCTTGGTATATATGTATTTTAAAATAAACCAAATTATAATAAAAGAAAAAATAAGGGGACTCAACATCAAATCATTATAAAATTTGGTCAATGAAATGTAGAGGAATGTTGTCCTTTTGCATTGATTCATTCAATTGATGGTAGTAAACATAGACTTTACAATAGTTTTGCACATGTGGTGGGACCAATTCATTCCTTCCATTTGACACTATAGTTATTCCAATTTTATTAGGCACAATTTTCTCTCGGAAAAACAATTTACTATCAGATATATGATAAATGATCCCAATAATAAGAAAATTACTAACTTACAAATTTACAACATCAATGAGAATTGGATTTAATTTGTAATGACATTGTCTTACACGATCATCCCCATCATCCAAATATATATAGTATATATAAATATATGATACAATCCTTGGAATATGAACCAAGTTTTACCCTATTTACATTTTATATGCTCTCAAAAGGTCGTAGAGTTTCGATTCATGCTGTGGAAAGTAGTTATTGGAAATAAATACCAGAAATTGGCCAATAATATCATGATATGTACATTTTAAATTAGAAGGATGTGGTTTAAGATCCATCACCAGTGGGTTTTTGATTGAGGGGAAGGGGGTTAGGGGAGTGAGGTCAATGAAACTATAATGAACCACACATTGGTTAATAAAAATCCATCTTGATTTAATTGAATGCCTTAATCTGTGAAATGGTTATACAACATATGCACTTCTTTGGTATTATGTTTGTTGATTTTAAAATACCATTATGAATTGTTACCTTCCCTAATATACTCGTTGAACAATGATCACAATATTAGTATATATATGGGCTTTAACAATCTAATTTATTTATTAAAAGGTAGTGATAGCCTTATCTAGTAGAATAGTTTCATACAAATCCCATTTTTTGGAGCTCGGAAAGGAGGTGACATCATTGGGCTTCACTCTTAACCTAGCCCAAGTTGAGCTTCAACAGGTTAAGCTCAAACGGAACTGTCTACGGGAGAAGTGGAAGTGGATATAGATCACCATGAATGCAATGTTATCTGAGCCACCCCAAGAGTCTGTCACCATCGTGCATCTCACCATTCAGTCTTATGCCAGTGTTTTTAGGGGTTATTTAACAAGACCATAGTACTATGACTATGTACATTATTTTTTCATATATTAATGAATATACATTCATTTAATTATTGTTACCTTTTAAATAGTTTTTAAAGCACAAATATTATTTTTATTTAATGTTCAACTAAGAAATCTATTTTGATGAATTAATGGATTTTTTAATAACATAAATTTTTATTAAATAATATGATTATTATTAAATTATTTTTTATTAAATATAAATTATTGTGCAATTTTATGAATAAAATTGTAATTTTTATTAAGGTTTGAAATCTATTTTTTTCAAAACCCAAAAAAAATCTAAAAATGTAGGTTTTTATTTTATGTGTAAATTAACATATTTAGAAAAAATTTTAGATTAAATGAATATTATTTCTGGATTTAGAACATAAAAATTATCCAATGGTTAATTTTTCATAATATTCTAAGACAGTCAAATTTTGGGGTTATAGTTAAATACCATTTAAATATATAATATATATTATGACATCATAATGACCGAATAGTGATGTAAAAAATACTATAAGACTTATTTTAGGCCAAAATAAGTTTTTCCATTAAAATAATGTGATTTTGGATTTGTTTGAATTATTTTACAAAGAATTAATGGACCATTCAAGACTTATTAAACATATTGTCTTTTCAAATTGTTTAACATGGGAGAGTGACTAACCTCCACAAAACAAACCCCATTATATTAAGATATTCGGACATTGGCCTTATAAAATATTTTTTTCCACTTCCAATTTACAAAAACCATGGGCAAAAACCATGGGATGGTTTGTGGTTTGGATTTCTTTGATATGAGGCTCCCAAACCTAAATAATAAAGAATTCTCTCACATTTCCTATATAAACCCACCCATGATCCCACTTCCTCTGCAATATAAATACCTTTGGATTTCATCTAAACTCGTCCCTCCTCTCTCTAGAATCATTCCACAGTGCCCCGAGCTTCCAGGAAACATCTCTCAAGCCTCGCTCATGCATTTGGAAGCATACATCCAAGTAAGTGTTTTTTCATCCTTTCTCATTTTTGTCCAATTATTATTAAGTTATTATACACTTTTAATTTCAATTATAAATGTTGGGGTATGGTTTTTCACCTCCCCTATACTTCCCTATTTATGTTTTAATAATGGGAGACCCCTTTCTCTTGCATTAAATTCCTCCCATGTGCACCCATTACTATGTCGAAAATCTGAAAGGAATTTCCCTCTCCTCATTTACATTCATGAAATTTTTTTATCATGAATCTAAATTCCAGTAAATTTGTTGGAAATGTATCAAAATGACCCCACCCCCCCCCCCCCCACACACACACACACATTTCATGTCACTTAAATATGATGTGACACCACTTTCTCTCTTGTCAACCATTTTATAAGTTCTTATGTCATGTCTTTATGTTACCGAAATTGCACTGCGTTTTTCCAAGCCAAAGCCATTGTGTAGTGAATACTATGTCCATTTATCTATCAAGGTTATTCAAATTTATGTACATTTACATATTTTTTAAAGAGTTTCAAGTATTTATTCTTCATTATTTTATTGTGGAATAAATAATTATGTTGAACGGTTAAATTTTTTATTACTAATGTGGCACACTTATGCATGAAATGAAATTTTTATGAAGTGTGTGCCATAATAGTGCCTCAATGCATTGGGTAAAGTTTATTATTATGATATATTATTTGCAATGGGTGTTTAATAATGCTCATAAATTTGAAACAAGGGTTTACTCGTGCTTCATGTGCTATGAGGATTTACTCATGCTCTATGTGCAACGAGCCTTGGCTCATACTAATTCCTTGTTAAGTGTTGTTGCCACATTTACTGGTTATGAATATCATGCTTTATCATGCCATTATGTTTATGCATCCCATGTTCTCTGTTGAGATACCTATTGCCTAACATATATTTTATTCCTTATGTTATTCTATTTTTATTCCCTTACTGGGCTTTATAGCAAACTCTTTTCTTATGCATGTCCTTAGGTTATCACATGCAACGCTACGTACGTGGGAATGTAGTGGTCATATAAATGATTTTTGGAATAAGGATGTTGTATTTCATGTTTTAAGTTGTTATGTAATGATCCTAAGCCCAAAAGACACTAAACCACCTGATCTTCTATGTTGTATCAAAAGATATTTATGTAAAAAATTATGCTTAATTGAGTAATAAATGAGCAGGGTTGTTATAGTTGGTATCAGTGGATAGGTTTAGTTATCTTTGGGATTAGGATTAGAAAACCCTAGGTAAGCCTTAGAGATAAGACTAATAAAAACATCCCTATGTTTTAGTGAGTATTGATTAGGTGGTTTATTAAGAAAATACATCTCTTTTTGGATACGAGCAGGTAGAGGTGGTTCTGGCACCGATGTATCCTCGGGGTAAAAACAGAAAACACTGCTTTGATCTAGACTTGAACGGGAACTGGTGCATGACAACGGGTCTTGCTTCGCTCTCGGTTATGACACTCCTAGGGGATATTCATAGGTAGATTGACGAGCATAGTACAAACTGTTATTGAGGAATAAAATATCCCATATGTCAAGAAATAGATTGAGGATAACATAGATCACAAGATATGATGTACTTCTTCTTTATATGTTTATACTTTTATGCTCAATGATTCTTTTTTCTATGTATTCAAGACCCTTAAATAAACGCCCTTTTTCTTATTTAATGGCCGGAAATATAAATACATGTTCCAACAACCAACGTAATAGGCAATGTGAAGATTGACCTAATGTTATTCCTAATATGATAGGAGCGGATTCTTAGAACTTCATGAAATTAGTTTCTCAGATAGATCAATTTATTAATAATAACTTGAATCATGTGTAACTCCTTCCTCCTTCACGGAAAGAGAAAGTTTCCTTATAATCCTTCATGAATCAAAGGCCTCCCATGTTTGGTGGGTCTTACGATCCCCTCCTTACGGAATAATGGATTAACTCCATTGAGAAGATATTTTCCATCCTCCAGTGCTCCGAAGAGGAAAAAGTTGTACTAGATTTATATTGTTTAGATTGGGAAGCTGATAAGTAGTGGACACTGATCAAGAATATAAAGTCCCTAGAGAAAATTGATTCCACGAATAGGGAGGAATTCAAGAGGGGGTTTTTCAAAAAATATTTTCCTCGAACCCTCCATCTCAAGATGGAAATAGAGTTCCTCAGACTCAAGCAGAAGGAAGATGAGTCCATTGAAGAATATGAAGCAAAATTTTCAGGGCTTGAAAGGTACACCTCTGGATTTTTCATGAACACCGAGAGCAAGGTGGATCGCTTCATTACCAGACAAAAGTCGAGTCTATGAAAATTGTTGGATATTTGAGACTTAGACAGTTATGAGGATATTGTTCATTGTGACCTCAAGGTTGAAATGGAGATTGGAAACTCTCAGTGGTCTCGTGTGACCAATGAAAAGAAGAGGAAAATAGATAAAAACATGGGTGGTCTTTCAAACAAATCCCAAGATGGAAAGAAGCGTGAAATTTTACCTTGTATAAATTGATGAAGAAACATCCTGGTAACTATCTCAAGGGAACCAGGAATTGCTTCAAATGTGGAATGTTTGGTCATCTGGCCAAGAACATCGGAATGGATATGACAAAGAGCGATAATGTTGATGAAGAGAGGAAGGTTCAGATCAAAAATTAGTCAGCAGTGCAGTGTTACAACTGCAGGGATCTGGGGCATTATGCAATATGTTGACTTATACCGAGGTTTGTTAGAGGCAACCATCAACAACCCATGAGGAAACACGAAAGGGGTTTTTCTATCACAACCGTTGATGTGGATTCAGAAAATGATGTGGTGATAGGAACTCTAGTTATTCATTCAATAATAGTGTACTTAATTTTTTATCTAGGTTCTTTACATTCTTTTATATCTCGAAAGTTATTAGAACAATCCCAATACCACCACAAATAATGGAAGTGAAGATATCGGTGAGTATGACAATTGGGTAAATCATTGAATCCCAAGAATATAACTCATCCCCTATCATAATCTGTGGATTGAACTTCCCATAGAACCTCGTCTCACTTCCTCTGGTAGAATTTGATCCAATTATTTGAATGTATTGGATTTCCTTATATAGAACCAACATCAATTGTCATGATAGGTAAATCACTCTCCATGTAGAGAATCGACCCCTGATTCTTTACAAGTGCAAGGAGGAAGATGACTCATATTTATATCCGTCATCTCAAGAGTGGATATTACTGTCATATGATCATGCGTATCTAGATCAGATGATTGAGTGTATAGAGGAAACCATCTTAGAGGACATTCCTATTGTGAGCGAAGTCACTGAAGTGTTTTACGAGAAATTGTCTGGTCTTCCTTCTGGAAGAGATGTAGAATTTTTAATTGAAAATTTACCTGGGGAGTTTCCCATATCCATGACTTTGTATAGAATGGATTTTTGGGGAGCTTGAGGAGCTGATGAAACAACTACATGAGAATCTGGATAAAGGGATTATACACCCAAGTGCTTTACAATGGGTTGCACCATTCATCTTCGTCACGAAGAAGGATGGGTAAATGAGTCATTGCATCAATTATAATGAGCTAAAAAAATAACAATAAAGAACAATTATCCTCTCCCACAAATTGAAGACTCGTTCAATCATCTGTGTAGAGCACAATACTTCTACAATGGGATTTACAGTCTGGATATTATCTAGTAAGGGAGAAGAAGGAAGATAACCCCCAGACAGATTTTCGTAGAAGATACGACCACTATGAATTTATATTAATTCCTTTACTACTCACTAATTCTCTGAAAATATTCATGGAAATGATTAATATAGTCAATAGATATTACCATGTAAAAATTGTGGTAGTCTTTATAGATGATATTCGGATATATTCTAAAACCAAGGAAGGTCATGAGGAGCATCTAAGAACTATACTAGTGACCTTGTTGAAAGAGAAGCTCTATGAAAACTATAAAAAGTGTGAGTATTGGATAAAGTAGATCTTAATATTAGGCTATATTATCAAAAGAAAATAGATATCTATAGATCCCTCAAAGACAGCTGTAATAGTGGGATGGATGAGGCCAACATCGGTAATGGATATCTATAGCTTCTTAGGGTTAGCTGGATATTATCAAAAATTTGTGAGAAACTTCTCATGATTGTCTGACCCTCTTACCAAGATAACTTAGAAGGGTTTAATTTTTGGTTGGAGTGATGAATATGAAAAAATCTTCAACGATTTAAAAAGGAGTCTTATCACTGCATTTGTTCTCACTTTACCCACAAGTGGAGAACTTTTTGTGGTATTTAGTGATGCTTTGAAGAAGGAACTGGGATGTGTATTGATGAAAAATGAAATGTTCATTGACTATGCTTTAAGGAAATTGAAATTTCATGAACAGAACTATCCAACACATGAACTCGAGTTGTCTTCAATGATATTCCCTTTGAAATTTTGAAGGCATTATCTCTTGGGGGAGAATAATGAAATATATATAGACCATAAAATCCTCAAGTATATATTCACAAAGAAAGATTTAAACATGCACCAACGAAGATGGTTAGAGCTGATCAAAGACTATAAATGCTCAATACACCACTATCCCATAATGGAAAAAAGGTGGAAGATGCTCTCAGTCGAAAGGATCCTGTATGTTTATCAATGATGAGAATTGAAAATGATTTGACCTTCTTAGATATGAAAAGGATGGACATTGGAATCATTAAGGGAAGAAAATAATCAATCCTTTATCAAGTGATTTCTCAACCATTCATCTTGAAGAGAATAAAGGATGCTCAAATAAAAGATGTGGAAATTAAAAAAAAGCGTTGAAGGTGTTATAAATGGGAAATCCTTTGATTTCAATGTTGATGAGGAAGGAGTTGTAATATTTGGGATGTGATTATGTGTTCCATCTGTTCCAAAGATAAAGAAGGAGCTATTGAATAATTCACATAACTCAAACTTCCTTAACATCCCAGGGAGCACAAAGATGTACTGAGATCTCTAAGAAAAATTTTGGTGGGACAATATGAAAAGGGAGAATGCCAAATATACATCGAAGTGTCTAGTATGTCTGAAAGGGAAGGCAGAGAGTCAAAAGTCTAAGGGGATGTTGCAACCATTTCCCATACCAGAATAGAAATGGGGGAACATCGCCATGGACTTTGTCATTGGACTTCTGAAGACATCCAATGGAAACAATGCCATCTGGGTTGTTTTGGATCATCTTACAAAATCTGCACAGTTCATTTCTATTTGGGAGGATTTCTCATTGGATCAATGGGCATGGATATATATCAGGGAACTTGTAAAGCTTCATGGGGTACCACTATCTATCGTGTCTGATCGAGATCCAAGATTCATATCTAATTTTTGGATGATTCTTCAACATTATTTGAATACTGAACTGATCTTCAGTATGGCCTACCATTCTTAAATGGATGGCCAATTTGAGAGGACTATCCAAACACATGAGGAAATGTTGAGAGTGTGCCCAATAAACTTTAAATTATGATGTGATCAACATCTTCTTCAGGTTGATTTCTCATATAACAACAGTTTTCACTCGAGCATCCAATTGGAACCATATGAAACCCTTTATGGTAAAAGGTGCAGAACACCGGCATGATGGGATTAGGTCAGTGAGCGTAAGCTACTTAAACCAGAAACGGTCAAAGAAATGGTGGAAAAGGTGAAAACCATTAATCATCCTAATAAGTAAGATCAGAGTCGACAAAATAGTTATGCATAAAACTATTTATGAGAACTTGAGTTTAATGTTGGAGACATGGTATTTCAACGCATATCTTCGTGGAAGAAGGTCATGTGGTTTGGAAAGAAAGGGATGTTATGTCCAAGGTACATCATCCCTTTCGATATTCTAGATTGTGTTGTGTTTGTGGCCTATCGATTTGCACTTCCACCTACCATGTCCAAAGTACATGATGTATTTCATGTATCCCTCTTAAGGATGTAAATAATGGACCCTTCACATGTACTCTCTTCTTAGGTGGTACAGTATTAGGATGATCTTTACTATGAGGAGCATCCAATGAAGGTCTTCGATCATAGAGACAATGTTCTACATTACAAGAATACTCATTTGGTCAAGGTACATTGGTGAAACCATAAGTACGAAGAAGAAACATGGGAACTGGAGGAAGCAATGAAGAAAAAGTACCCACATTTGTTTTTGTCCTAGATTATATAATGAAATTCCGAGGGTGAAATTTCTTATAGGGGAAAGATTATAACAACTCAAACATTTAATCATGAATATCCCTCTAGATATAATTAAATGACCTAATATATGAAATGGTCTTAAAAAATATGCACTATGTTTGTTTTATGTTTTTCAACATTAAAATACAATTAAGAATTATGACCAATGCTAATATAGTCGTTGAATAGTGATCACATGCTTAGTATAAATATGGGCTTTAATAATCTTATTTACTCATACAAAGGTAGTGATTGCATCATCCAGTATAATTGCTCCATATGAAGTCCATTTATTGGATATTAGAATGGTGGTGGCATCATTGGGCTTCACTCTTGACCAAGCCCAAGCTGAGATTCAACATGTTAATCTCGAACAGAACCATCTATAGGAGAAGAGGAATTTGATAGAGATCACCACAGGTGGAATGTTATCTGACCCACCCCAAGAGTCATTCACCATTGTGCACCTCACCCTTCGGTCTTATGATGGTGTTTTAAGGGGTTATTTAACAAGACCCCTATACTATGTCTATGTACATTATTTTTTCATATAATAATGAATATACTTTCATTTTATTATTGTAACCATGTAAATAGTTTTTAAATCACAAATAGTATTTTTATTTGATGTTAAACTAAGAAATCTATTTTGATGAATTTAGGGATTTCTAAATTAAATAATTAATAAATAAAATATTATTATTATTAATTTAATTTTTATTAAATATAAATTATCTTGTAATTTTATGAATGAAATTGTAATTTTTATTATGGATGGAAAGCCATTTTTTGTGAAATCCCAAGAATTTTTGATAAATTTCATTTTTTATTTTAAAAGAAAAAATTAACATATTTAGAAATTTATTTAGATAAAATGAATTTTATTTCAGGAATCTGGAATACGAAATTATCCAATGATGAATTTTTCATAATTTTCTGAGAGAGTCAAATTTTTGGGTAAAAATTAAATACCGTTTAAATATATAATATGTTTTATGACATCATAATGACCAAATAGTGATGTAATAAAATACACTAAGCCTTATTTTCGGACAATATCTATTTTTACAATAAAATAATGTGATTTTGGGTTTGTTTGACTTATTTTACAAATCCTTAATGGACCCTTCAAGACTTATAAAACATATTTTCTTTTTAAAATGTTTTCCTTGGGAGTGTGACTCACCTATACATAATCAACCCTATTATTTTAAGAATTTGGGACTTTGTCATTATAAAATATTTTTTCAATTTCCCTTTTCGGAAAACCACGATCCAAAACCATGGGTTGGCTTGTGGTTTGGATTAGTTTAATGTGTGGGTCCCAAACCTAAATAATAAATAATTCTCTCACCTTTCCTTTATAAAATCTCCCAAGCTCCAACTTCCCCCTCACTCAAAGACTTTGGAGTTCATCCAACCATATCCATTTTCTCTCTAGAATCCTCCTAAGGTTCCCCAATCTTCCTTGAAGCCTCTCTCAATCCTCTCTCAAGCCGTTGGAAGCATACTTCCAAGTAAGGTTTTTTTCTTTGTTTCTCATTTTTTTCCAATTTTTATTACGTTATTATTCCATTTTGATTTAAATTATAAATGTTGGGGTATGGTTTCCAACCTACCCTATATTTCCCTTTTTATGTTTGAATGATGTTAAATCCCATTCTCTCTCATTAAATGTCTCCCATGTACACCCTTTACAATGATGAAATTTCGAAAAGAATTTCCCTCTCCTCATTTACATTCAAGTAATTATTTTATATCATGAATCTAAATTTCAATAAATTTTTTGGAAATGTATGTAAATAACCTCCAACCTACTTTATATGTAATTTAAATATGATGATACACCCCTTTTTCTCTCACCAACCATTTTTATGTGTTCTTAAATCACACCGTTATGTTGCCAAAATTGCACCGTATTTTTCCAAGCCAAAGTCAATGTGTTGTGAATACCTTGTCAATTTATATATCAATGGTATTCACCTTTATTAACATATACGTATTTTTAAAGAGTATAAAGTATTTATTCCACATTCTTTTATCATTTAATAATTAATTATGTTGAATAATTCAATGTTTTATTATCCATGTGGTACACTTATGTAGGAAATATAATGTTTATGAAGGGTGTGCCCTGGTTGCGCTCCAATTCATTGGGTAAAGTATAGTATCATGATACTTTATGTAAAATGGGTGTTTAATCATTATAATACAATTAAAATAAGGGTTTAATAGTGGTTCTTGTGTAATGAGGGTTTACTGATGCTCTATGTGCAATGAGCCTTAGATCATGCTAAATCCATTTTCAATGTTGTTTCCACATTTCAATGTTAGGATTTTCATGAATTATCATGGTTTTATGTTTATACTTCCTCTGTTCTCTATTTAGATGCCTATTTTCTAACATGTATTGTATTCCTCGTGTTATTAAATGTTTATTCCCTTACTAGGATTTATATCTCACCCATTTCTTATGCATTTCCTCAGGTTATCCCATGAAACACTAAGTATGAGGGAATGTAGTGGACATGTAAAGGAAGTTTTCAATAATGATGTTGTATTTCATTTTTTAACTTTCTATGTAATGATCATATGCACAAAAGACACTAAACCTCTTGATCTTTAATGTAGTATCAAGTGATGTTTATGTAATAAATTATGTTTAATTGTGTAATAAAAGAGAATGGTTCTTATAGTTGGAATCAATGGATATGTTTAGTTATTTTTGGGATTAGGATTAGAAAACCCTACGGAAGCCTTAATGAAAAGGCTAATAAGTTCATCCCTATGTTTTTTTGAGTACTGAGTAAGTTGTCTATCATGAAAATTCATCCCTGTCTGGATACGAGTTGGTAGAGGCAGCTCTGGCACAGATGTATCCTAGGGGTAAAACCCAAAAAAACTACTTTGAGTTAGACTTGAACAGGAATTGGTGGACGAAAATGGGCATTGTTGCACTCTTGGTTACGCCACTCTTGAGGGATATGCTTCGGTAAATTCATGAACTTAGTCTAAACTGATATTGAGGGATAAAAAAATCTCATAAGTTAAGAAATAGATTGATTATAACATATATCACACGATAAAATACACTTCTTCTTTATAAGTTTATACTTTTATGTTCAATGTTTCTTTTTTATAAGTATTGAAGACCTCTAATTATATGCCCATTCTCTTAGTTAATGGTGTGAAATAAAAGGACACATTCCAACAACCAATGTAATAGGCAATGTGAAGATAGCCCTACTGATATGCCTAATATGACAGGAGTGGGTGCTTATAACATCATGATAGTACTTGCTCAGATAGCTCGAGTTATCAATAATAACATGAATCAGGCAGAACTCCTTCCTCTACCCTGAAAATAGAAAGTTTTCTTAAAATCTTTCATGTGGAAAAGGCCTCCTATATTTTGTGGATCTTCTGATCACCTCCATACAGAACAATAGATTTACTCCATTGAGAATATATTCTCTGTCCTTCAGTGCTCCAAAGAAGGAAAAGTTGTACTGGTGGTCTATCATTTTGATGGGGAAGCTGGTCAATGGTTCACACTGATCAAGAATACAAATCCCCTTGAGAAAATGGATTCCATGAATTGGTAGGAATTCAAGAGTATTTTTTTCAACAAATATTATCCTCGAACCCTCTATATCAAGATGGAAAGAGAGTTTCTCAGACTCATATAGAAGGAAGATTAGTCCATCAGTGTGTATGAAGAAAAATTTACAATGCTTGCAAGGTATGCCTCTGGATTTTTCATGAACACCAAGATCAAGGTGGATTGCTTCTGTAGCAGAAATATGATGAGTCTATGAATAGTGTTGGGAATTTGAGAATTACACAGTTATGAGGATATTGATCGTTGTGCCCTCATGGTGGAAATCGAGATTGGATATTCTTAGTGTCCTTGTGGGCCACGTGACAAGAAGAGGAAAATAGAGAACAACATGGGTTGTCCATCAAACAAATACCATGATAGAAAGAATCATGTATTTTTCCCATGCATAAATTGATAGAAGAAGCATCCAGGTAACTATCTTTAGGGAACCAGGAATTGCTTCAAATGAGGAATGTTTGGTCAACATTCCAAGAACTACTAAAGGGATAAGAGAAATCCTGATAATGTTGAAGAATAAATGAAGGTTCAGATGAACACTCAGCCGGTAGTACAGTGTTACAACTGCAGGGACCTTGGTCATTATGCAAACAATTTCTCTAAGCCATGGGTTATCAGAGGCAACCAACAACAACATCTGAGGAAACAAGTAAGGGATTATATTATAACTACCACATATGTGGAGCAGGAAAATGATTTTATGATAGGTACCCTAGTTATTCATTCAAGAATAAAGAACATACATTTTTATTCAAGTTCTATGTATTCTTTTACATCTTGAATGCTTAGTAGAACAACCCCAGCAACACCACAAATCATGGAAGTGATGATTTCGATGAGTACGAAAAATATGGAAATCATTGAATCCAATGAATATAATTCTTTCCCTGTCATAATATATGGATTGAACTTCCACGTGAACCTAGACACACATCCTCTGGTATAATTTGAAACAATTCTTGGCATGGATTGGCTTTCCTTATATAGATCCAACATAAATTGTCGTGAGAGGGGAATCACTCTCCATATGGAGAATCGACCCTCGATTCACTACAAGTGAAAGGAGGAAGATGAATCTTATGTAGCTCTTTCATCCCATGTGTGGATATTATATACCTATGACCAAACATATCTGGCTCATATGATTGAGTCTAAGGAGACAACCATCCTAGAGGACATTCCTATTGTGAGGGAATTCGCTGATGTGTTTCCCACGGAATTTCCTAGTCTTCTTCCTAGAAGAGATGTTGAAATCTCAATTGATCTTATGCTTGGGGAATTTCCAATATCAAAGACTCCATATATAATTGCTATTGTGGAACTTCAAGAGATGAAGAAACAATTACAGGGGAATCTGGATAATGGTTTTATAATCCCAAGTGCTTCACCATGGGGTGAACCTGTCCTCTTCATCAAGAAGAAGGATGGGTTAATGTCCCTTTTCATAGAATATAATGATCTCAAAAAATCATAATAAAGAACATGTTTCATCTTGCACAAATTGATAATTGTTCGATCAGTTGTGGGGAGCACAATACTTTTCAAAGGTGGATTCGTGGTCGGGATATTATCAAGTAATGGTGATGATGCAAAATATAACCAAGACTACTTTTCATACAAGATACAAGAACTATGAATTTATAGTAATGACTTTCATACTCACTAATTATCTAAAAATCATCATGTAATTGATTAATAGAGTCTTTATAGATTTCCTAGACAACTTTTTGGTAGTCTTTATAGATGATATTCTGATATACTCCAAAACCAATAAGGATCATGAGGAGCATATAAGAACAGTCTAAAAGACCTTACGGAAGGAGAAGCTCTATGGAAAGTACAAAAAGTGTGATTTCTGGTTGAAGGAGGTCTCATTATTGGGCAATATCATCACTAGAAATGGGATATCTATGGATACCCCAAATATATCTGCAATAGAAGGATGGTTTAGGCCAACAACGACAACAAATATCTATATCTTCTTAGGGTTAGTTGGATATTATCGATGATTTATGAGATAAATATCACAATTTTATAACCCTATTACCTAGCTAACTAGGAAGGGATTAATGTTTTCTTGGATTGATGAATGCGATGATAGATTCAATGAGTTAAAAAAAGGCTTATCGATGCACCTATGATCACATTACCCACAAGTGGAGTACCTTTTGTGGTAATTAGTGATGCTTCGAAGAAGGTCCTGGGATGTGTGTTGTAAAAAATGACAATGTCACTGCCTATGCTTCAAGGCAATTTAAGGTTCATGTACAGAACTATCCAACACATGACCTCGAGTTAGAAACAATGATCCTCACTTTGAAAATTTTGGCAGCATTATCACTTTGGGGAGAAGTGTGAAATATATACGGACCAAAAAATCCTCATGTATATATTCACATAGAAAGATTTGAACATGATCCAATGAATATGGTTATAGATAATCAATGATTTTGACTGATCAATTCAATACCATCCCGAAAAGGCAATCAAGGTGGTCGATACTCTAAGTCAAAAGGATCCTACATGTTTATCAATGATGAAAACTGAAAAGGATTCAATATTCTTATATTTAAAAATGATGGAAATGAGAATCATTAAGGGATGAACATCATCAAAACTTTATTAAATGATTTCTCAACCATCCCTCTTGGAGAGAATAAAGGATGCTCAATAAAAAGATGTGGATATTCTGAAAAGGGTGGGAGCTATTAGAATTGGTAAATCCATTGATTACAATGTTGATTTGGAAGGAGTTGTATGATTTGAGATGCGATTATGTGTTCCATCTGGTCCATTGATAAAGAAGGATCTATTGAATGATAAACATAGGTCAAACTTCTCTATCCACCCAGGGAGCACAAAGATGTACTGAGATCTCCAAGAAAACTTTTGGTCGGACAATATGAAAAGGTATATTGCCAAATATACATCATAGTGTATAGTATGTTAGAAAGTTAAGGCAGAGAGGTAGATGTCAAAGGGGATGATGCAACCATTACCCATACTAGAATGGAAATGGGAGAACATAAATATGGAATTTTTCAGTGGACATCCGAAGACATCTAAGGTCAACAATGCAATCTCGGTTGTTGTGGATCGTCTTACAAAATATGCACACTTAATTTTTATTTGGGAGGATTTATCAATGGATCAAATGGAAATGATATATATCAGGGAAGTGGTAAAGCAGCATGGAGTACCACTATCAACCGTGTCCAATCTAGATCCATGATTCACCTCTATGTTTTGGAAGGTCTTCAACATGCTATGAATACTGAACTAAACTTCAGTACATCCTATCATTATCCAACAGATGGAAAATCTGAGCAGACTATCCAAACGCTTGAGGACATGTTGAGAGCATGCTCAATGGACATTAAATGAGGATGAGATCAACATCTTACTCTGGTTGAGTTCTCATATAACAACAGTTTCCACTTGAGCATCCAAATGGCACCATATAAAGCCATTTATGGGAAAAGGTGAAGAACACTGGAGTATTGGGATGAAGTAGGTTCATGTAAGCTTCTTGGACCAGAAATGTTCAATGAAATGGTAGAGAAGGTGAAAACCATACAGCTGCATATCAAGGTAGGCCAGAGTCAACAAAAGTGTTATGTAGATAATCGTTGATGAGACCTTGAGTTTAAAGTTGGATACATGGTATTTATATGCCTATCACCGTGCAAGATGGTCATGTGGTTTGGAAAGAATGGGATGTTATGTCCAAGGTACATCGGCCCCTTAGATATTCTTGATCATGTTGTGGTTTTGGCCTATCGATTAGCACTTGCACCTACCATAGCCAATGTACAAGATGTATTTCATGTATCCATGTTAAGGAAGTACATACCAGACCCTTCACATGTACTACATTCTGAGGCGGTATAGTTGGAGGATGATCTTTTCTATAAGGAGAAGCCAATGAAGATCTTGGATCATAGATACAATGTTTTAAGTAACAGGACTACTCATCTGGTCAAGGTACTTTGGGGAAATCATAAGTACGAAGAAGGAAGAAGGGAACTGGAGGATGAAATGAAGGAAAAGTACCCACATATATTTTTGGCCTAGAATGTATAATGTAATTTCGAGGGTGAAACTTCTTAAGGGGGGAATATTGTAAAGACCCAAACATTGGTTAATGAAAATCCCTCTGGATCTTCTTAAATGACTTGATATGTGAAATTTTCATAAAACAGATGCACTTATTTTGTATTATTTTTTTGTATTTTAAATTACCATTAAACATTGTGACTGTTTCCAATATAGAAATTGAACAGTGATGACATGATTAGTATAAAAACAGGATTTAACAGTCTAATTTATGCAAATAAAGGAAGTGATGTCATCATCCAGTATAATTGCTCCATACAGAGCTCATTTGTCGGAGCTCGGAAAATAGGTGGCATCATTGGGATTCTTTATTGACCAAGCCCATGCCGAGCTTCAACAGGTAATGCTCTAACAGAACTATCTATAAGAGAAGTGGAAGTTGATAGAGATCACCACGCATGCAATGTTATCCAAATCACCCCATGAGTCTGTCCCCATCGCTCACCTCACCCTTCGGTCTTATGCGGTTGATTTAAGGGATTATGTAAAAAGTACCTGGTATTATGTATATGTGCATTATTTTTTAATATAATAAGGAATATAATTTCATTTTATTATTGTAACCTAGTTAATAGTGTTTAAAGAACAATTAGTATTTTCAGGTAATGTTTAACTAAGAAATCTATTTTGATGAAATAATGGATTTTTAAAATAAATAATTTTTTAATAAAATATTATTATTTATATTAAATTAATTTTTATTAAATATAAATGATCGTGTAATTTTATGAATTCAATTTTAATTTTTATTAAGGATTGAATGCAATTTTTGTCAAAACCCATGAATTTTCGAAAAATGTCAGTTTTTATTTTTAGTGTGAAAATTTACATATTTAGAAAAAAAATCGATAAAGTGAATATTATTTCTTGAATCATGATGTCAATATTATCCAACAGTGAATTTTTCATAATTTTCTGAGACAGTCAAATTGTTGGGTGAAAATTAAATAGCGTTTAAATATATAATATTCTTTATGACATCAAAATGACCCAATACTGATGTAATAAAATACTATAATCCTTATTTTCGTCCAATATATGTTATACTAATATAACAATGTGATTTTGGGTTTGTTTGAATTATTTTAAAAAGCATTAATTGACCCTTCAAGACTTATTAAACATCTTGACTTTTTAAATTGTTTTTCATGGGAGTGTGAATGACCTCCACATAAGCGACCCCATTATTATTAGAAGTTTAGACTTTGGCCTTATAAAATAATTTTTTCCGGTTCCCTTTTCCAAAATCCACGGGCAAAAACTAGGTGATGGTTTTCGGTTTGTATTAGTTTAATGTGAGGATCCCAAACCTAAATAATAAAGAATTCCCTCATCTTTCCTATATAAACCCACCCATGTTCCCACTTCACCCTTACTCAAATCCTTTAGAGTTCATCCAAAATCTTCCCTCCTCTCTATATAATCCTCTCAAGGTGCCCCATGCTTCTAATAATCCTATCTATAGCTTCTCTCAATCCTTTGTAAGCATACTTCCAAGTAAGGGTTTTTTCTTCCTTTCTCATTTTTGTCTAATTTTCTTTAAGTTGTTATGCCCTTATAATATTAATTATAAATTTTGGGGTATGGTTTTGAACCTCACCTATACTGCCCTATTTATGTTTTAATGATAGGAGACCCCTTTATGTCCCATTAAATGCCTCCCATGTACACCTGTTACTATACCGAAATTACGAAATTAATTTCCAAGTCCTAATTTAAATTCAAGCAATTCTTTTGTAACATGAATCTAAATTACATTACATTTTTTTGAAATGTATCTAAATGAACCCACCTACATCCCATGTCATGTAATATGTTGAGACAGCCCTTTCTCTCTCATAAACCATTTTTATGAGTTCTTATGTCACGCCGTTATGCTGTCGAAATTGCACCGTGTTTTTTCAAGCCAATGTCTTCATGTAGTGAATACCATGTCCATTTATCTATCAAGGGTTTTCATCTATAGGCACATTTAGGTATTTTTTAAAGAGTTTCATGTATGTATTCAACATTCATTTATCATGGAATAAATAATTATTTTGAATGATTAAATGTTTTATAATCCATTCGGAACACTTATACATGAAATGAAATGTTTAAGAAGTGTGTGCCCTGATAGCACTCCAATGCATTGGGTAAGGTATAGTATCATGATAAATTATGTGAAATGAGTGTTTACTATAGATAATAAATGTTCAACGAGTGTTTACTCATGCTTCCTATGCAATGAGGGTTTACTCAGGCTCTATGTTCAATGAGCCTTAGCTCATTATAATTCCATATTAAGTGTTGTTGCCACATTTACCTGTTATGATTATCATTATTTATCATGACTTTATGTTTATGCTTCTCTTGATCTCTATTGATATTCCTATTGTCTAACATGTATTGTATTCCTTGTGTTATTTCATGTTTATTCCTTTACTGAGCTTTATAGTTCACCGTTTTTTTATGCATGTCCTCAGGTTATCCCATGAAACACTAAGTACGACACTACAAGAAAACCGCCGTTTAGCGGCGGTTTATTCGTGGCGGTTTTTACAACCTCTGCTAAAAGCGTTTCGGGCTACCATTTCGCGGCGGTTTTTAAACCACCGCTAAATGAAAAAAAAAATAATTTTTTTTAAATTTTATTCGAGGATTAGCGGCAGTTTCGATAAAACCGCCACGAAATGAAATGAAAAAATAAAATAACACGAGAAACCCCAAAATCACTAAAATGACCATAACTTTTGATCTGAGCGTCCATTGAAGTGACACGACCAGTCAAATCGATGCTCATGAAGAGATCTAGAGGAACATATAATCAAAACCGTGAGACGGTCTATGGTGCGGAAGATATTAGATTTATAATAAAGTTGAAAAAAGTTATTCAACTTAAAAGGCCATAACATTAATTCTGGATGTCTTTTTGGGCTCTACCACATATCAAATCAAAGCCAGCGAAGAGAGCTACACACAAATTCAACACAAGAAAGATTCTTTTATGGTTTTTGACCCCAAAACCCTTCAGAAGGCCTCCAAATCCCTGTTTCTGTCACCGGTGTCCCATCGAACTTGTCTTCAAATGGACCTAACATTTGATCCGCGTGTCAGTTCGGCCTCCTCCACCTTCCAGATCATAGCTCGTTCCATGAGCTTCAATTTGACTGGTCGTGGCGCCCACATTCACTCCTAGATCATATGCTATGGCCTTTTTAGTGGGTATCGGGTTTGTTATGTTTTTCAATTCCTCGTTTCTAGCACCCGTTCCCCGTCAGGTTTTTTTTAAATGGTCGTAACATCTGATCTGCCTGTCCATTCAGACTCTTTCACCTTTCAGGTCGAAGATCGTTTCAGGATCTTTGATTTGATAGGTCGCAGATCTAAAATGGACTCTCGGATCATATGTTATCTTCGTTAATGTGAGTCAAATGTTTTTGTCTCTTTATGACCATTTTGACGGGTTTTAACAGTTGCTCCATTTATTACTGTTTATTTGGGTTTCCATGACTTGTTATCTTTATCAATGGTTTTTTGTGTGTTATTATGATGATTATGTTGAATTATTAAGGATTTTTCCAGAGTTGTCACGAGTTTTCATGCGTTCTCATTCTTTCTAATGCCTCATTCTTCATATGCTTCTCCAACCTTTTTCATGCGTTATCATTATTTTCCATCCCTTATCACGTCTTTTCATACTTTTTCATGTGTTTCCTTTATTATTTATTATTTATTATTTATTATTTATAATATACTTTAATTTATTTATTATCGATTATTTGTAACTGGTTATTTATTATTTATTATTTATTATTAATTATTTATATTTATTTATTATTTATTATTTGTATTTACTTATTATTTATTATTTATTATTTATTATTATTATTTTTTATTAATATTTATTATTAATATTTATTATTTATAATTATTATTTATTTATTATATATTATATATTAGTTATATTTATTTATTATTAATATTTATTTATTATTTATTATTTATATTTATTTATTATTTATTATTTATATTTATTTATTGTTTATTATTTATTATTTATTATTTAGTATTTATTATTTATTATTTATATTTATTATTTATATTTATTATTTATATCTATTATTAATATTCATTATTTATATTTATTATTTATTTATTATTTATTTATTATTTATTATTTATTATTTATTACTTATTATTTATTATTTATATTTATTTATTATCTATATTTACTTATTATTTATTATTTATATTTATTAATTATTATTTATATTTATTTATTATTTATTATTTATAGTTATTATTTATATTTATTATTTATATTTATTATTTATATTTATTATTTATATTTATTATTTATATTTATTATTTATATTTATTATTTATATTTATTATTTAAATTTATTATTTAGTATTCAGTATTTATTATTTATTATTTATAATTTATAATTTATTCTTTATTCTTTATTATTTATTTAGTTTTTATTATTTATATTTACTTTTTATTTATTATTTATATTTATTTATTATTTAATATCTAAATTTATTTAATATTTCATATTTATATTTATTTATTATTTATTATTTATATTTATTTATTATTTATGTTTATTTATTATTTATTATATTTATTTATTTATTATTTATTATTTATTATTTATATTTATTTATTATTTATTATTTATTATTTATTATTTATTATTTATTATTTATATATATTTATTTTTTATGTTTTATTTATTATTTATTATTTATTATGTATTATTTATTATTTATTATTTATTATTTATTATCGATTATTTTTATCGATTATTTCTTAATTATTTATTATTTATTATTTATTATTTATAAATAATTATTTATGTTTATTTTTTATTTATATTTATTTATATTTATATTTATAGTTATTTATTATTTATATTTATTTATTATTTATTATTTATATTTATTTATTATTTATTAATTATTATTTATTATTTATTTATTATTCATATTTAATAATTATTTGTTATTTATATTTATTTATTATTTATTATTTATTATTCCTTATTTATTATTTATTATTTATTATTTATTATTTATTATTTATTATTTATTATTTATTATTTATTATTTATTATTATTGAGTTTATATCTATTATTTATGTATTATTTTTTTCAATTAATATATATAAGTATATTAAATTCTGTTTATTAACCACATGGTGAGCTAGCTGGAGTGGTAAATTCATTGGAAAATATGCAAGAGGTTAGGGGTTCAAATCTCACCAAACGCAGAATTTCATTATATTGTATGGGCATGCATGTTCATGTGCATGTGCATGCACATGTTATGTGCATGCATGGATAAATAAAGTAAATAAAATAATACGAAATAAATAAATAAATAAAATAAATACGAAATAAATAAATACAATAAATACGAAATAAAATAAATAAAAAATAATTACGAAATAAAAAAATACAAAATAAATACAAAATAAAATAAATTTATAAAATAACATAAATAAATAAAATAAGTAAATAAAATAAATAAATAAATATATAAATTAATTAAATATATAAATAATTAAATTAAATAAAATAAATACGAAAAAAATAAATAAATATGAAAAATAAAAAAATAAATAAATAAAATAAATAAAATAAATAAAATAAATAAATAAATAAATAAAATAAATAAATAAAATAAAATAAATATATAATATAAATAAATAAATAAATAAATAAATAAATACGAAAAATAAATAAATAAAATAATTATGGAATAAATAAATAAAATAAATACCGAATAAATAAATAAATAAATAAATAATTACAAAAAATAAATAAATTAATTAATAAATTAATAAATTAATAAATTAATTAATTAATAAATTAATAAATTAATTAATTAATAAATTAATTAATTAATTAATATATAAATAAATATATAAAATTAAAAATTAAAAAAATAACAAAAAAAACCTCCACTAAATCATTTAAAGGCGGTTTAAACCGCCGCGAAATGTTCTGCGATGGTTTTGAAATCCGCCACGAATAGTTTCCCGACGCACGATTTTGCGGTGGTTTTTCAAAACCGCTGCCAATCGAATTAGCGGCGGTTTAAACCGCCGCAAAACAAAAAAAACCGCCGCTAAAGGCTTTTTTTGCTATAGTGCGAGGGAATGTAGTGGTCATGTAAAGGATGTTTTCAATAAGGATTTTTTATTTCATGTTATATGTTGTTATGTAATGATACCAATCCTCAAATACACTAATACTCTTGTTCTTATATGTTGTATCAAGTGAAGTATTTGTAATAAATTATGTTGAATTGTCTAATAAAAGAGCAGGGTTGTTATAGAAACTATCTATGTACTCATGTTTATTGTCTATGGAAATAGAATATCTAAAAATAATATTTTCAGAATCACATATAGTCAGGGGTACCTCAAAATGAACACACTCATAAATTAAAATACAAATTTTATAATTTTCAGAACTCACACAATACATAAGAAATGAATCAATTCTGAAATCATTCAAGGGTTATGAATATTTAAATGCTTCAGATATGGGTTGAGGGGAGAGTTTTGTGCTTTTTTGGGTGTCTTTGGAGAGCACAACCAATGAATATACAAAAAGAGTGGATTTCTCTTTAGGAGGGTGATTTATTCCATCAATGATGTTAAAACATACAGTTTCCCCCACAAAACTCCAAAGACAATATACCATTGTTAACATTGATGACTGTCTTAGTAGTTTTAATGAATTCCCTCTCATGTATGAGAAGATCATGTCCTGGGGATTGAGTAGCTTCCATATCATGAATATTGATATTAGCGTGGAATATTAGATATTTCACTAATACAAGGATATACTCAATCACTCATGTTAGAGGCATAATACTCTAGTTGGAATGTTGCATGAGAATTCTTGTTGGTTGAATCTCTCTAACCTAAAGACACGTATACATGGATAGAGGAATTATATTAACAGAGGGACCAAAATCTAACATAGAATCTAAAAATATTTTCTCCCCTATGCTAAACGGTATCTTGGATGTGCCCAGATCCTTGAATTTGGTTGGAATTGTCGGTTGAATCTAGGCTAAGACATTCCTTCACAAGTTGACTATCTTATTCCCCTTCAGCCACATTCTTTGGTGGAAAATATCACTAATAAATTTAGGAATAATGACAGATTTGATTAAATTCAATCAGTATAAGAATGTAAATTTAATCCTTTTTAAATGTATCAATTATTTATTTATAAATATCTTTATAATAAAATTTCATAGATTTTGATAATCATTGTGGGAAAGGAAGAAGAATTGATTATTCATTTGAATAATCAATGATAATTTTATTACACTTTTTGTTTTGTTTTTCTTGGTTGGAATATATTATGGGTTGAGAAAGAGTGTTTTCAAGAGCTGGACATACTTATTTAGTATAATAATTAGAAGAAGAAACATATTTTCCAATACAATGTGATATTTAACAAACATACTCTTTGTCTTTTAGATTATAAATATGTAGGAAAGGTTATTGTCTAGAGCTTTTCATCTTTATCTCAATAATCGTGTTCACCAATTGTCTCACATGAGTTCGTTGGTCTTGAATAACATATTTCATGGATAGTTGGAACTAGAGGTACTGGGTTTCTATTTTCTTCACCATATACTCGATGTTTTGTTTAGTTTTGGGAGGAGGAGGAAGATTGTTTCGTGAAGGTGAAAGATATGAAGGTTTAAAACCTTGGCAATCTTGATACCAATTCTACTTAGGGTATCTTGAGATTCCTCCTCATCAGAAGTAGGGTTGTACTTACCTCACAGGGTATGGATTTTTAATAATGGTTAATGTTTGAAGGTAGCTGCTTATTGAAATGGATGCCATGGGAACACATCAGCATAAGACTCAGGTGAATCTTGAAGTTCTGGTCACCAGTCAAAAAATGGTTATTGTCATAACAAATACCACAATGTAATGGAACCGACGAAGTGTGTGAGTTACCTTATGCTTGTGATAATTACCTTTTTAGGGTATACATATCATCGTGTTTATTATCTACCTTTTTTTCTAGGGATTAATGACTTACCTAATGAACTCATTTTTTGGTGCAATAGCACTTGTTCCAAATTGTTGTTCATTATGACCCATATTTTCAATAAATTCACAAGTATCCGAAAAAGATTTATGATCTTGGGTGCTATAAGATATAACATCAATCATTCCAAAATATAATGAGATAAGCCCTCATATAAGAATTGGATTTTATTGTTGTTCACTAATCTAGTGGTGGGTATATCATGAGAGAATTTTTTTGAATCCCTCCCTTTATTCATAATGGGTCCCCCCTTGTGATTTCATGACACAAATTTTATTACTAATTAATGTAGTTTGGGAGGTAGGTACGAAATAATCTAAAAAGAGTCTAATCATGTTATTATATTCCCCAATTGTGGTAGGAATATACTATATCTAGTATTTGGCTACACTATCATTGGAGAAAGGGATTATCCTAAACATAATTAGGTCTTGAAACCTATTTTGGGGTTTCATGGTATAGTAGAAAATGTGAATGTCATTGAAATTTTTGTGAGGGTCCTCACCAAGAGGAACATGTAATTATGGAATTAGTTGAATGGGGTCATACCTCAACTCAAAGATGGCGGCTTCCTCAGGATATTGGATGTATACAGGTTGGTACTCGATATCCGGGGTTGTCAGTTCCGTTAATGTTCTATTATTTTCAGCCCTGATTTTTGGTGGTTTATGGGGATATATTTTTTCTTTTATTATGACCACTTGAGATTCAAGAATGGTTTCCTCTATGTTACATGATTGTATAAAGCTGTATAACCTAATTTCTGAGTGATGTGTATTTTCAATTTCATGGTCTATTTCAAATAGTTTTTCTTTTGCGAATCTGTGAGGGCATATATGTTGTGATTTTTTTTCTTTAATGATATAAAATGGAAATAATAAAATCAGTTAAAATTATTGAAAGCATATATTAAAAGGTATTTTTATAGTTCATAATTAGAGAGTGAGATAAGATAAGAGATATAAGAAGAGAGTGGAAGAACACACAAAAACAAACAAAATAAAAAACAAAAAACAAAAAAAGGGGAGTATATTCTAAGTAGTAAAAATAATAAAATATTATAAAGGAAAAAATGATCTTGGATCCCCAGTAGTGGTGCCAAAAATTTAATAGGTTGTCAAGTGCATCAAATTATATGTTTTGTTAACATGAATTTCTGTAGTATAATAGAAACCCTATGATGTCTCCCAACGGAGCCAAATATCATTAATTTAAAAAAATAACTTGTATACAATAATAAATGTTTAATGGGTATTTTTAAAATGCGGGGTTTGTTGATATTAAAAAATAAATCGAAACTACACTACAATGTTAGATAACAAGATGGTGAAATCGTGATCAACCTAGGTAAGTTTCCCTTGATGCTTAATCTATCTTTACTCTCAAGGAAATCAAAAGGATCCTTGATTACATGATTTATACACATTTAATCTTGTGTGGTATATGATTTCATAATAGGTTACCACATGAAAATTGATTGACCAACTATATTGAATATCAATGGAAATCCAAAATCAACAAACATTAATTGATGTAAAAAATAGATCTTAATAAAGGCATCACATCAACAACGTGATGAGATGAACAAATATGTCAATGACAAAAAAATACAAAAGATAAAAATATTCATATTAATGTGTTAAATATCCTTGAACTTATCAATATACATAATCCATTTTCACACTCATGAAAGAGAATGGGTGAGAAAATATGCAACCATAATCAAATCATAACATGATTCGGGTTATGCATGGAATAATGAAGATTTCAGTTCCATTAATTTTTAATTGATCATAATTGAATAAAAAAATTAAGAAGGCAGAATTGAATAAAAAATTTCAACATACCT
This sequence comes from Viscum album, assembly GCA_963277665.1. Taxonomy (NCBI): domain Eukaryota; kingdom Viridiplantae; phylum Streptophyta; class Magnoliopsida; order Santalales; family Viscaceae; genus Viscum; species Viscum album. The sequence goes on from OY728133.1 coordinate 1,977,155,587, forward strand.
GGATATTCAATTTTATTTATGATTATTACAATCCAGGAGCTCGATATTATAATAGAGAACACTCCAAAATTGAACAATAAGAATTTTATAAGTTCATGAGGGAGAACAATTCTAAAATCGGTGACGAGGGATCTCAAGAACGAATCACCCTTATCCCCGGTCTTCCCAAATTATAAATTAGGGTTATGAGTGAATTTATGTACAAATACATTACACATTCCACAAAATAACTCACATACCTAAGGGACTAGGTTACTATTCATTACAGTGTTTATTACCATTATATATCTGAATGGTTAACTAAAATACACATGAAAATTGAATCAAATTCATTATAGTGGAGGAAGATCGTGTGAGATGTCTAATAGATATGGAATTGGCCCAATTGATGTTATGAGGCCTAGGTTAAAGCTCCAATACAGAAGGGTGATCCTAGCTGGCCATCCCAGAATATCTTCACATTGTGGACCTATTTTGGGCCTCTAAATTGATGCATTGGGATCCCTTTTCCTCTTGAGAAATGTATCCCCGACCATTTTACACATTTAAACCAATTTTAATCTCAATGGGATTCATAAATTACACACATTTTTTATTTATTTCCACATGAATTCATGGGCACTCATGAAATTTGGCCCATTTTTCATGAGTTTCATCACAAGCTCTCCATATCTCCTCCTCATAATATGTAATCATTGATAAAAGTAAAATATCTCTATTAAAAAATGTTAAAATTTATATAATTTAATAAAAAAAATTATGTGTTTTTTTATATTATCAGTATTCATTACGAAAATAGTTTAAAATAGAGGTGTATGGGTGTAAATGAATAGAGAATCACTATGCGGTCAATATTCATGAATAGTTGATGATAGAATATCATGATATTATATATGAGTTTCACCATGGTATTACCAAGATGTAAATTGATATAAATCAAATTTATTTATGGTCATGTATGAGGAGGTAGTTAACAGGCTTTATAACTCATCTCTCCACCTATCTGCATGTGAATGAACAGTACGGAAATCCTTTTAGACATTTAATACCACTCTCCATTCCTAAATAGAAATGAAATGATGTCGCCATGTACATCAGGAGATTCTTGCCAAGATTGCCTCAAAGTAGTGTTCTAGAATGGGTTGTCCTTTATATGATGAAAAATGTCATGAAAACCAGACTAATCATGGAGACATTTTATATTGATGGTCTAGGAAGGAATTACATTTTAAAGTTAGTACAACCTCATATAATTCTTCATTATGTAGGATTGAGAAAATATGAATGTTTTTATTCATGTTTCTATATAGGGTTTGAGAAGGAATACGTTTTAGAGGTTCTTTTGTGTACTATATACAACCCTCATACCAATGGGCAGTATGAATGAACTATTATGGTCTAGGAGGTTACAATAGGGGTCTGTATCCTTCAATTTTATGGTTTATGGGAAAATTTAATTCTTCTATTTGTTCTTTTGAATAATAAAATCATTCAAAAAACAATTGATATAGTTCCATATGGAGTCCTATAAATTATACTATGTTGTTCTCTTGTATGATGGCTTAGGGTTGGTGAAAATTATCAATTGAATCCTCATCGCATTTAGGATACTTCAGATCCCATCTTGTAGATCTCGAAGCATTTTGCTAATGCTTAGTCAAGGTAGAAAACATATACTGTCGTTCGCAGTAGAACTCAAGAGTTTTAGGTGGGACCTTAGGTATTTATGCATGTATCCCCATGATTGGGTCATAGGAAAATCAGGATACATGAAATGATATCACTGAGATACATCGTTCCATTGGAGATAGTGGAGAGAGATGGGATAGTCGCCTATCAGTTGCAACTACCTCCATGTTTCCATGTCAAGCACAACTTCTTTTATGTAACAGAGCCTCGATAATATCATGATCTCCCATGCCATTATTTTTTCCTTGTGGTTATTGATCTAGAAGTAGATTCATCCTCTTTGGGGAATCTGATATGTGTCATTAATTTTAGTGTGAAGTCTATATGAGGAAGGAATGTTCCTATAGTCTATGTACTCTTGAAGCATGGAAAAGTATTGGGATGAGAAGTTTATATGGGAGTCTGATGTATTTTCATAGTGTCCATAGGCTTGAAAAGGGTAGAAAAGACTATGCCCCATGGTATGTAAAAATAGTGCAACCTGGACCATACATTTTTTTAAACTATATAGTTGTAGATAGTGGTTACCTAGAGGCTGCATGGTTTATCACCAACCATATACCTTGGGTGCACAGACGAGCAATGTTGTTGGATTTCAAGATTGTTTGATTTCACATGATTTATTAATGGTAACATAAACTATGTGCCTAACCCTTAGATATACACCGTTTGAGTAGATAATAGAACATAGATGGCACACAGTTAAGCCAATTATTCATTAAAATAGTGTACATGTGTAATTTAGTGGGATATTACATTTTGAAACTCTTCAAATTATTAGTCGTATTTCTTTTCCATCTCTAATTTTCTATAGAGACTATGCCTCCTCCTATAACATTTGAATCCATGTCCTCCTTATTTCATAGTTTTGGTATTTCTCTTCCAAAAAAACTCTTATCTATTCAGCATCATAACCAATAAGATTATAGTGGTGAGATTTTCAGTCTAATCCAATCTATTTAATTTTATTCATTCCATATTTTTCTATTTGGCTGTAAGATCAATGGCACCATTCTTAGTGCAGTGGAGGGTTTTTCCTATTTTAGTCAACCTAACTCAAATACAAGTCTACTATTAGAATAGGGGTCATCATCTTGGATAATGTAGGTGGTCAATGTAATTTCCCATCATTACATTGTGTTTTTTAAATTGTTCTATTTTTTCCCTTACTGGAAAATTCTAGAGACACATCGAAAATGATAATTAAATTATTCAATGTGGTTTTACACATTTAATATTATCCCACATAGCTGAAAAGAACATTTGAGATTGTATTACATGACCCAGAACACCCCAATGGGTGCTTTATACCCTCTTTATGGCCTAATTTTTTCCTATTATATTAAATTTCATAACACCCATGAGGTGTATTCTTATATGATTAATTCCTTGAGATATATTATATATATAAATTGATGGATGATAAATGAGTTATACTACATACCCAATTCCATTAATGATTTTTATGAGTTAGGTGTGTTTGTTTATATTCGGGTGCCCATTACCCTAGACCCATACAAGGTTGATTAATTGAGCTTCTTGACCCATATGAGTATTTTGATTTAAATTTTTATTAAAAAAATGAAAATTGTTCCTCCTTATTGAAATATTATATATTAATTTCCTATTTATTGATTTTAACTTATTGATGAGGGTGAAACATAGGTTTTAAACATAAGGACCCCCTGAATGGACTATCTTGTCTTTTTGTTGGAATTTTTTTATTTTTGTAAACACTAGTGGGGGGGACATCCTCTATGTCTGGTATGTTCTTGCTGAAAATTGTATATATGTACCTTAATATTGATTAACATGATTCCCTAAGGGAGACCCCTTGGATGGAATCAAAGGAAGTATGGTTTTACCATGCCTCGTGAGAGACTTTGGCCCCTATGTGTGATACCATGTATGAAATAGGTGGCCATTACATGGCCGTTTTTCACCATTACGGGTGTGAACATGGGAATTAATCATATTTCACCATATACAGACTCCATTGAAATAGATAGATGATAGGACTCTTCAGTAATAGATGGAATGTATTTCTATATTTCTATGGATAGGCTTAGAGTGTCTCATTCTATTTCATAAATTTGATTAAAAATATCATTGAAATTGAAAATTAATGTTTTCAAATAATAGTTGAACAATTTTTATTGGTTGAATATGGATATATCTTCCATTCCCAAGTATAGATTTTGGGACATCCCATCACATTGGACCTTATAAATCTCACCATACCATTGATTGTTTTTTTGGTTAAGACATACCAGATTAAAATGTTGATATTATAGTGGAATGGTGTCCATGTACAACCTAGTTTAATGAATTTATTATTTATTTCTATCATTTATTAATTTATAATGGCACATGACATCATTTATAAAGATATTTAGGGATTGGACGAGACACAATGGGTGCTATCACACTTGGATTGAATCTCACACAATACACAGAAACCTATATTACATTAGTAGAAATTATTATTTCAAGCGTAGAAAAATTGGAGAATCCATCATCTAATTCATGATTTCCATACATTACTAGGATAGAGTATTGAGAGTTGAGGACCAATATTATGCTCTAGATTCTTGGAATAAGCATTTTGATCCATTTAGATATATTCTGATAGGATGTTGTATATTCTAGTACCCCTACCTATTGAATGATAATTTTTTATAGTCATAGTATAGTGGTCATCATATTATATCTTATGATTATTTAGATTTACCTTATAGTAGTAAATATATGGAATGATTACGTATTTCATTACCAATGTTGACTTCTTTTTCATCTATTTCCCCTTTTTCATATTTGATATATATATATATATATTTATATTTATATTTATATTTATATATTATTCGCTTCACAATAGTAAATGAGGGAATAGTTTCCCCACATAAACACCCTTGTTTGTTGCTGGAAGTGACCCAACTATGGTTTTTTGGGAGGCGTACCTTACATTTTTTGGCCTCTGTCTTTGGGAACAGTTGATTGGATTCAGGGGAGGTATGAAAAAAGTAACATATACTTCATACATCCTTAAATACAAATAAATTAATCTAATTGTACTTTCATCACATAAAAAAGGAATTATATTTCCTTTAATGGTTTGACCATCTATAAATCTAAAACTATATCATATCTCTTGAATACCAATATGTAGATCCCTGAATCACTCAATGATAATTATAATACATTATTCTTAATATAAAATTTAATTTATTAAAACTTATTTACTATAGAAAATTGAACAAATTCATTTTATTCATAAATATAAAAACATTATCCAACATAATACCCATATATTGTGTATGTCATTTTTAATTGGTTCATCTTGATAAATTATAGACTTAATAATTTATAAACATCTATCTGGATGATTCTTCAAATCCATTTATTGAGAATTCCCCCTAGGAATGTTTTTCTAATTTTGGTACTCCACATATTGAAAACATACAGTTTATGGTTTGGGGAAAACATTATTAATGTATATAGAATTATCTATAAGATTTAATTTTACATGGTAGATTATTTATTTATTCATTCCTTTTTAAAGTACAATAACATTGGAGTTGGTTCCCTATAACCAAAGTATATACACATCATAATAATTTGTATTCATAGTTTGGAATATCAATAAACACTTTATCACAGTAACATTGTTATTTTTCATAACATAGTATGTGATAAAGTCCCAAGAGTAGTTGTCATACTAAAAGGTCATAGCAGCTTCCCTCTATGATGATAACTTAAATATTTTATGAATATAATCATAAATACATGTTCTCTAGACAAATGATATCATTTGAGGGATGAAAATAAAATAGCATATAATTTGTGGGGACTCATAGGACATTGACGAATCTTCCCACGGTTTATTCCCTTGCTAATATAAAGTGTAGGATATTATGTTAATGAGATTTTCTTGTATAAAATCTGTAGATATATGTGTCATTGGATGTTCCTATCTAATGATGTGTGAATTTTCCCTTATACATTAATATTATAATTAATTGGTTTTTCTAGTCTTGTACATTAATGTATTGATGAAATTCATGATGATATATTTTTGTGGTGAGGTAGGAAATATTATCTGCATCATGGGTAATAAGTCATTAATGAATAATTTTAGAACGGATTTTCACATTAGTTTATTAATATTATTTTAAATCGTAGGCTATTTGATGGAAATTGTATAGCCTAAATAAATTCATTTCCATGGTGTTCTATAGATAAGTTAAATATAGGGGATGTGAAAAACTATGCCTCTAGAAAATATTTTGATCGCACCCGCATGAAACCTGCTTGATTTGAGATATCATGATAGAAGAATTATATTACACTCTAAGCATTTGTAGGAGGTATCATATTATATTGACATTGAATTATTTCACTACAAGTCCCTCTGTGTGTTTTTCGATGCTACCATTGGAAATTAAGCCACATCACATAATGCCCCAAAGAAAGGGGACTAGAGTGTCACAAACTATGTGTATTAAAAATCTCATTTTAATGATATATTATTATTTGTTACATAAAAACTTGATTAAATATTATTCCCTCTCATTATTTAATAATTTTTCATTTATTATTGATCACATATATCCATAGCCATTTATTTGAGAGAATATATTGTGAGTTTAATAGTTAATAAATATTTTTATTCTATGCGGTGAAAATATTATTTATCTTTTTCTTAGTAAATAACGTAGTAATATTCATTTATTAAATAAATAGTCATTATTAAAGTCCTGATAAACATTGTGGTGGAATGTGATAATGATTTTCAAGGTCCAATGAAAAAGAATAAGTACTTAATATTATTACATTTCATAATACTTAATATAATTTAAATGTTAAGTACTTGTCAAGAATAAAAAATATTATTGTTATTATTTTACATGGGGTGCTTCATGGATTGAATAAATAACAATGGGAACTAGTGAAATTATTTTATTTTATGTATATTGATATATAAACCCATTTGTATCATTTTCATAGTGAGATAATTCATTTAATTGGTAGTTCATATCAAATTTGGTGAATCCCTTAAATCCCTAGAATGATCCCTTATCCAAGACACCTCCCTTGAAAGGAGAGGAATCTTCCTCTTCCACCCACATTTATGTCAACATACATCTAAGAGAATTCATGGGATGTAGTTCTTGGGGTTATCATAGGTGGAATACACAAGTGATAAGATCTGTTGTTCTTGAACCAAAGTTATAGAAATAGTGAAATGAAATTACTTTTTGAATACATGTGGATCACCTCTAGAAGGAATTTTATTTTATTCATACAATAGAATGAACATAAAATGTAGTTATATTTTTAGATTCATCAACAAATAATGATTTCTAAAGAGTTAATTCTTTTAAAAAATATTAATTATAAATACCATGTGATGAACCTATATCTAGATGTATCATTATTTCCAGTGTTTGTTTTACTTAATTCATTTTTGTTGATCATAGGGTTTATCATTAGATCGATCATGAATTGGACATCGATCAAGACAAAAGGTAATGTTTGGAATGACCCATACTACATTTCAGTTGTTCCCAAAACCTTCTAGTAATATTATAGAAGTCGAATAATTATTTATAATTATAAAATGATCGTTGATGGATTTACACAAGTTTTATTTAGTTTTTTTATTCAAGTTTAATTATTCATTTAATTATAATTTTGATATCAACTTCTTACTCCTTTATTTCCTATATAGACAATCAGTACGAATAATTTCTTGAATGATATAAAACTGATGATCTCTTGAAGAGGTTATAATGATTCTATCCAGATAACACCAAAGTAAACACCATGTAACATGAGTTACATGTCATGTAAATGTTGTTAATGAATTAAGAATGAATTCAAAAATTAATTCAAATAATTTCAATGGATGACTATCCATGTACTTATTTGTACACTACTTGTTGAATAGGTTAGAGTAGGGGATTTTCAACATAAGTACACATTGTGTAGCATATGTATATGTCATGTAGTCATTTTGAGTCACATACGGGCAGTGTATTACCAAAAACATCCTACCCGAATGGTGATAAGGTAACTTGAAGAACACACTCCATGTATTCACTTATAAATGTCATCAATTTTCTTAGAAATAGTTGGCATTCCAAGTCCCAAGTCTATACATTAGATAGATGGTGAGATATGTACATGTTGTGTAGCTTTCCTACTTAAACTATGTTCTTAGTCTGAATGAAATAGATTTAATTATTTTTATTAGACATTCTCAACCAAATTGAAATTTTTAGGCTTGTGGTCATTTATTTTTTATGACAATCTATGTGAAAGGTTTTAATATATATATATACATATTAATTTTTCCTGTTATGTTAAAAAATCATATCATGAATGATTCATGTTACATTTTATTACTCTACGTGAATTGAATAATGACATGTGATAAACAAATAATGTAATTTTTGTAATCAATATAGTTATGTACATGTTATGAAAGTTTGTGATAATTAATTTATTCCATATGTCCCAAGAGGATGAAATATATGAGAATAATATTTGATGGGTATATTCAATTGGGAATTAAAAGTATTTCCACAAATGTACATTCACACACACATTTAATTTTCAAAAATAATTTATTTAAATTTTTATGAAATTATGATTGATGAAAATCATAATGTTATTTATATGAAAATTGATATAAATTAATTGACTAATTGAAGAAGATATTTAATATATTCAATTGTTATTTACCTTAAATAATTAAAATTATAAATTGAATTCTAGTTTTATTAAATTTTTAATTCATTGCATGCACGTCGATTATCATAAGAATTTACCAGACATTTTTATGTGATCAGTTTCAATTAATTTATTATTATATTAAATTCATGTCTTTTGTTCATTATCTCCTTTTATTATAAAATGACATGAATACCCATGGTTTCTTCTATGTATAAACCTTATTTCACTAATTTTTTAGTGTTTAAAATAAACATGTAATGTATGGAGATTCCATGCTAGGGGAGGTTGTTCATGTTTAGAGTCAATGAAAAACCAATATAAGAGAGAAACATAGTTAGATAAGAAGAATGTTTTAACCTGAACTATAACTGGTTCATGGTTTTCTCAACCTAGGTAAATAGATAGTTTATCAATAACAATATAAAATTTATATTAGTAAAAGCTCATGAAAATGCCACTTTATTATTTTATTTTTATATATTTGAATGGTTATTTAATTTTGTATGATTTCTCATGATCACAAGAAATAAGGAAACTAACAAGCATCAAAGATAGAACTATAATACATTGTCATAGACATAAATATTAACTAAGAAATGATTAATCACATAAGTAAAACAAAAAATTATGAAAAATTATGTAATAAATATAATAATTGTCTATTTATTCAAAAAAGGATAAAATCCCCCAATTATATATATATTATGTCGGTATAGCCTTCAAGTCCAATAGTTAAAATCAAACCATAGATAAAATTGCATGACCAGCCATTTGTTTCGTGATTTCCATTATTGGGTAATTCTTACCTGATTTTCTATATGACATAACATAGTTCAGATAAATTGGTGACTGTAGAGGATGGACATTGTGTAACTGAGAGTCCATGTATTAGGAAATGAAATTTAAGGATTTTAGGATTCAATAGTCCACTAAATAGATCAATGAAATATGAGTTAATGGTGTTAGAATTTGGAATACAAACCTAAATCCATTCACATATCTTGAACAACCAATTTTATGGTAATGATAAGGGTAATATGGATCATTTCCCTCTGACTGTCCATGAAATTAATTATTCTGAAGCCAATGGTGACATATTTTGGGTATCAATAAAAAAGTGGTAGATTAATAAATATAATATTTATTTGTATTTCAAAATTTATATCAAATAATATACTGAAATTATTTATATATTTTTTATAGTAAATTTTTTAAAATGAATTGAAACATATTTTTGTGATACATACCTAATAAGGAAACCCTTATAACCGATTAAAATTTCCAAGAGTGGAAAAAGTTTTTATAGTTTATCCTTATCTATTAATGGATATTGAATGTTATGGAAGAACATATTCCTGATGAGTCTAGTAATGACTAAAGTGATTAAGAGTTATCTCTCTAAGAGAATCATTTGAATGAATCCATAAAAGTTCAAATTTTTCATGCATTCATTCTTGTCCAATGATATTTTAAAGAAACATGAGGATATGGATACATATTACTTGACATCTCACATATGTGATCTCTATCAAGAGATAGAGAGACAATATTTGTAGTAGATCATCAATTTTATGATTAAAAATATTCCTAGAATGTATTAGATATTTGTGCCTCATGTAGTCTTGATTATTGGCTACAATGATCACTTAGAAATCACGGGGATTAAATTTTTGAATGACTTACATATAGATCTCAGACATTAATCAGTACCCAATAAATTATATAGTTTTTTTTTAATTAAAATATATAAAATATGGAAAATATTCTTTCAGAACATCATAACATAATTCTCTAAGTGGATTAAGAGAAGTGTGTGGTAAACTAGTTGTCCTTATAGTCTATAATGAACAAGATATTAAAAAATGGGGACGAAGTCTCATAATATTTCAAAGGATCCCAAGAATTTTCCTTCCAATAATGTGAACATCTAGTAGTGGGGATTGGAAAAAGAGGATGTATATTTTTCATGGTGGTAAGCCAGGAAATTGTAAGAGGAACTTCACCTAGAAGAACACTGAAGAAAAAGGTGTGTTCATTATAGGGATTAATACTATAATATCATGACCTTGGATATTAAATATTTCTTTTAGGGTTCAAATCAATATCAAAAACCAAGAACCTAGTTGATTATGAATGATCTCTAGAGGAGATTTGTATATGTGAGCTACCAATGATGCGAGGATGCTTTCTCTATCAATTGATGATTACCAACATTCAATTCCAAAAATATTGAATTAGGTTTTAAAATATTGTTATTTTTTACCGATGGTTTCCACGAACATCATTTCAGTATCATGAATATATAATGATGGGTTTATTTTCATGTTTGGAAATAATATTTTATATAATTATAATGTAAACAAATTTTAGGGAGTTGAACATTTAAATTATGGTTATTATGTATTAAATTATGAAATCAATGTTTTCGAAATTGATAATTAATCATGTTCACACAAGTCATATAATACCTAGAATTTAAGTCATCATCATGGTCATGTAAATGAGATGTATTTGACAAATCATTAACATGTTGGTAAATTATAATATTTTCATCAAAAATCACTTAAAAAATTAATGCTTGTTTACAAGTAAAAATGACCAAACCACTATTTTGTGAACATGTTGAACCAAAAAGAGATCTTTTAGTATTAGTACAAAGTAATGTGTGTGGAAAATTTATATTTTAATCTAGGTGTATATTCTCTTGCATCAAAACATTTACTAATGACATGAGTAGACATGGATATGATAACATGATGAGCATAAAGTCGGAATCCTTTAATAAATTCTTAAATTAAAAAATTTAATATTGATTCAACTAAAAAATAAAATAATGAAGTTGTGATAAGATTAGGTAGGTTCTTATATTAACCATGTGATTATAAAGTTTATATGGGAGTTTGGGATTCTATATCAACTCAGTAAACCATACACACTACTGTGGAATAGTGTTTGTGAAAGGAGGAACCATACCTTATTAGTCAAGGTAAGGAAAATAATGACTAATCTAGGTTATTTATTTTCATTTTGGGGTTATTAATGTCAATATATGGCATAAATATTAATCTATGTACCATATAATGTTTATAATAGAATTAATTTCATGTTATAGAGTAAAAAGAAACCCATTTTGATGCATACATGTGTATGGGGTTGAAAGGAATTTGTTAGGGAATTTTTAGGAAAATATATAGGATCAATGGGAACTATGTCTATCTTCATAGGGTATCCCATAGAAATAAATGGATACTACCAATAAAACCATTAAGGAATAAATTGATTGTCACAAAACAAGCCATATTTCTCCGGAGGCAGATCATACTGAAAAGGCTAGTGGGACAAAGTTTGAATTTGATGATGTTGATGGTCATGATCCAGAGTAGGTTTCTCTGGAAAAGATTCCACAGGTCCCAATTGATGGATTAGTTACTAGAATACAAGTACTGGGTAGATGTGATATAGATGTAATAGAATCCAAGAAATGTGGTCTTTTAGTCACTGAATATGGTGAATCATTATTTTTTTGACAAAGATGAACATATATCCAGCATGGAGGTAGTAGAGAGCCCAAGAGCTACAATATGAAATGAATCCTTGAATTCATAGATGGATTCCATGTATAAGAACCATGTTTGTTTTCATTTTAATTCACTCATTTATGTAAAACATGTTGGATGAAAATAAGTCTTCTAGTAAAAACTATACATTGGAGGTAAATTACATAACAATAATGAAAGACTAGTTGCTAAAGGGTTTAAATACGGTATATGTAATGACTATGATGAAATAATTTTAATAGATTAAATTTTTAAATCCATCATAATTATACATGATATATAATCATACCATGACTATGAGATTTAGCAGATGGATGTCAATAGAGAAATCCATTTTGGGATCCTTCAGGTATATATATGTATGACAAACCATAAGGTATTTGGATCTAAGTGATTCTAAAAGGGCTTTCAAATTATAGAGATCAATTTATGTATTTAATAATTAATCCATTTCATTGGAAATATGATATGATGAATCCATCAATGAATTTTGATTCTTTATGAATGAATTTTATCCATGAATTTATAATAGGGTTAGTGGTAATTCAATCATTATTATAGAAGTATATGACGAGGTCAGATTAATTATTAGAAATTATATACCATTCTTATAGTGTGTTAAAGAGTGGTTAAACTAATCTTTCTCCATGAAGGACATAGGAGGATAATCATATATTATAGGGATCAATATCATTAATTAATGATACAATATGGATATTATAGATAGTCAAAGTAATTATCTTTATGATATACTAAATAGATTTAGTGCATAATAATCCAAGAGGGGATATGTTCCATTGTCACATGGTTTACATAATTATAAGGAAATGTGTACATATAAACAACAAGAGAAATAGACAATGAGTAATATACCATATGCATTAGAGGTACGATCAATCATGTATTCCATGTTATGTTTTAAATATGATAATCACTACGCATTGACCATGATAAAAATATTTCAAATAGGTCCGGGAGAACAATATTGGTACAATGATAAGGATATACTTATTTATCATAGATTAACTAAGGATATATTCCTGGAGTATATAGGAGATGAGGAGAATGAAAAAATAGGTTATATTGATTGAAGTTTTTTGATATCAAAGAATGATATGAAGTTGCAGTTAGGATATTCAAGTTATCTCAACGAAGGATATTTGAGTTGGAGGAGTTAAATGAATACATTTTACACTGATTCCTCATAAGATTCTATGTATATAGAATATTTTTATATATCCACGGAATCTGTTTGGATATGAATCAATTTACATCAGATTAATGTGGTACCTAGTATTGTAAACCATATCACAATGTATTGTTAAGATACTTTAGCAGTTTCCCTTGTAAAATATCCAAGAGCACACCAACTGATAATAAATATACTCTGAAGAATCACCCATAGAGGTATTTTAATCAATGGGGAGATGTAATATTAAGGATATTACACATTGGACACAACATGGAGGACCATTGAAAAAATCTATATGTCACTAGAAGCATGGGTATCATGTGAGAGTTGGAAGACTAAATGTGGTTTGTAATTAACTCTAGTGAAACTATGAGTCCATTGATGTTAGTTCCCTATGACCAACATATGTGTAATTTACGATAACATGCATTCATAATTTTTAATATCAATAAATATCTCATAACATCATCATTTTTTTCAATATATCTGATTATATGATAATGTCCCAATGTAGTTGTTTCACTAAAAGATAATATAAGTTCAATTCTATGAAAAGAACTCACAATTTCTATGATACTATTATAAAATATAAGTTATATAGATGGATGATATAATTTGAAAGACTCAACAAATATAGGATTTCATGGATGGATACTCTTAGGACTATGTGGGAAATTCTCATGGTGTACACGATTCTTAATATCCAGTGTAGGATATTATGAAAATGATGCCCAATAGTAGGAAATCTGTAGTTATATGTTTCATTGGATGTTAATATGTTTATACATGTGTATTGGTCTTTAGAAATTATGAATAATAATATTGATTATTACCACTTTGGTACATGGGTGTGTTTTCTGAAAAATATGATGACTTATGTTAACGGTGGGGTAGGATACGTTGTGTGTGTCATAATAAATTTTACATTAATGAATAATGTGAAAAAGGATATGTCCCTTATATTAATTTTTTTAATATCTCAGCCCCTATTATAGATATTAAATAACATAAATAAATCCATGGATATTGTGTTATAAAATAATGTTCAATTTCTGAGACAATAATGAATGATACATCGAGCACATAGTTTGATGGAACCAGCATGAAACCTGCTTGAATTTAGATATCATGAAAAATGGATTGTATTAAATAGTATGTGTTTTTATGTGGTATCATTTCATTACTAAATTATATAATTTCACTACGGGTTCTGTGGCATTTTTATACACATTAAACATGGACATTATGTTCATTCTTTTAATTCCACAACGAAGGAGGCGAAGAGGTTCACACACTAAGTGTATCCTAAATCTCATTTATATAATATATTATTATATATTATATATTAGTTAAAAATTTGAATAAATATAAATATAAAATGTGGTATTTAATTATTCATGTATGATTGATCACATATGATTCCTCACAAGTTATTCTAAAGAATATAATGTGACTAGAACATTTTATAAATATCAATTTTTTCTACAATGAATATATTACTAAATTGTTTTCTCCTGAATAATATCGTTATAAATATTTAATAAATAAATAGTCATTATTGAGGTCCCCATAATTATTTCGGTGGAATGGAGCACTGTGTTTAATGGTCTATTTATAACTAATGAATGTTGGATATTTTTTATAAAATAATATTCAATGTAATTATCATTTTATATGAATGTCAAGAAATAAACGTAATATTATTATAATTTTACATCAGGATTAGTATGGATTACATAAAAAATTAATTGAATTTTTGAAATAAGATTATTTTATCCATAGGTATATATATATATAATAAACTATATTATTTTCATAATGAGAAAATTAATTTTTTTGGTTATAGATACAAAATTGGGAGAGTCCCCTCAGGCCATAAATAGATCCCTTCTCCAAGGATGATCCCAAGAACAGAGATATTTCTTCCTCCACCGCCAACTCTCATTTTGAGATAGATGTAGGAGAATTATTTGGATGCATTTATTGAGGTGATCAAAGGCATACGACATAAGTGATATCATTTTCCATGACACTACTACTAGATTTCTACTATAAAATTTAGATATTTTTGGAACACCTATGGAACACTACTATAAGGGAGTCATTTTTTATTTCTACCACTCAACTGCCTTAAAATTAATATTTATTGTTTGATTCATCATTGAAGAATAAATTCTAATATTTCAATTCTTCAATTAATTGAATTAATTATAAATAACATGTGGTGATTCTCACTCTGGTTCTGGATTGATTCCACTATCTATTTTGTTCAATTCAATTCAATTGATCACATTGTTTATCATCATGTAGATTTGAGATTGATTATCGATAATGACTTGACGATTCCTTTTTCCTTGGAAGATTATTTCATTACAAATAAAAAACATATTCCCATTACATTATGTTAATTTAATTCATAATTCTTCTAATGTTATTGGCACACAAAATGTTTAATCTTTTTAGAATTATTATCCTTATAACATGAACATTAATAGAACTCCATTTTTCTATAAATTTATATGATAAAAACTCACATATTCTTATGTTGTTAATCAAAATTCATTATTAATGGTTTTGAATTATCATAATATATTCCTTTATATAACCTAGTCTGTTTAGTTTCCCATTCCAATGGCGATAACATAGTTTTTCACATTCACTATTAATATTGTTCCTACATGTTCCAACCATTAACTAAAATAGTAAATATTTAGTGTAAGTATATCAATCATATGAATCCATATTTGGATGTGTATAAATAGTATTATGTACCAAGTAATACCATTCTCCATTAAAACCATTTGTATTATTCAAAATAACATTAATTATAAAAATTTAAAATTTATTTTTCAATATAGTGGAATTTTAATTCTTCGAAAAAAAGCATCCTTTCATATAAAGTTAATGGAAAAATTTCTATGATACAAATTTATGGACCTAAACATTATGATCAAAAAATCTAATTTCTTTAAACTATAACTAATATTATTTCATTGCAAGATATATTTTGGGATTTTATATTTAAAGAGTCATTTTTATAATCATACACTACAATAACATATATTATAAACTGTACACAACTACACATTATTTATTTAATATTAAATATAAAAAATTTAAATTAAAACATTATTTATGTTTGTGACTAATCATAAAGAAATTTAACATGAATTTATTAATTCTATTAACCATATGTAAATCATATGATTTATTAAAATGTTGGGTGAGAAAGAAGATCTCATTATGAGACATAAATTTGGTCAATGAAACTTTTATGTTAGTTTTAAAATCATGATATTATAAAAATAACTTTCCATTAATATTAATAAATAGATAAGTAAAATAATCATATACATACACATGATATTATAATTAAAACCCAAATATTGTCCTAAAACACATTATAATAAAAAATTCAGATATATATAATCTTAATCATAGGGGTTTCCTAGAAAACATATGAACCCATAAATTATTTTTTAAAAAACATTGTTTTTACTCAAAAGGGAAAAATACATTATAATGATATTTATCATACCATTTAAAAGGAAATCATTCACATGTAATCATATAATATAACATATAATACACTTATAGTTACCATGTGACATTATCTTAGTATAACCATTATAGAACCCAAACCAATTCCAAAAACCATATGGATGACGTCTAATATTACCAAATTAATTCGACTACAACTTGTAATGACCCATCAAATATGATATAACTAGATGAAACATAATTATAAAAAATTTCCACATATTATTAAAGGAATTAATCATATTAATATTTCACAATTTTATAATAAACCCCTAAAATACTCTTTTGAACCCATAGGCAATAGACTTTTTGATATTGAAATACACATTTTTTCAAAATCGTATTTCAAAAAAAACTAGAATAAAGGGAAATAATGTTTTCTATGAAAAAAAATTAAAGTGAAAATTGTAATCCAAAAAGTGGATAATATTTTTGATGGTTGGAACATTATTTGTAATGTATATATAAAAATATAACATTACATTTAGTTTTTTGTAAAAAATTCAAAACATTTCATTAAAATTTAATTTTCAAACCCTTTTAATAAATTAAAATGAGACATAAAAATATAAATTATAATTAGTTTATGTCAATATAAAAACCTCAAAAATATATTTTTTAAAAATATGGACTAAATATTATGGAGTGGGAGACTTAAAATAAGTATTTTAAAATAAACTACCTTACATTGAATTTGAATTATCACGTATTCTCAATATATTAATGTTCTTTAAATAACCTCTTATGGTTTACAGTAAAATCTAAACAAGTATGGTATTATGATCAATACATAGTATTTAGGATGTTTTAAGGATGTATTTAAATTATTTTTGAATGTATTTAATGATCCAAATGATTATTGATGTGTGATGAACAGGGAATAATAAGATAACTTTTATATTATTGGGAAGGGGAATTATATGTAATTTATAAAATATTAAATGAATATGAATTTACATTGATGTGAAAATGTATATAAATTTATAATAATATATGAAATTAATATTGTGAGTTTATACACTCTCATCCAATAAATGTTGGACATTTTTAGATACAAATATAACCCTTTTCATATTATTTGAACCCTATGATAACCCTTTTGAAAATTACAGTTATATCAATATTTTTTACTCTTAAAGGGATATTATATTTAATAGGGAAGGTTTCTATAAGCATGAATTTTCTACTGTTAAATTGATTAACTATTTATCTTTCATTACAATGAAGATATAAGTTTTTTGAATCTGAAATAATTTAATCATATATTATTTATGATCAAATAACATCAATGTTACTTATTTAACTATTAAATTATTTAATGTTTTTAAAAAATACGAAAATAGTGGAAAAAATTACATTAATTCAATAATCTACAATATTGTTTATCTAAAATGACAAGTAACACGAAATCATACTCAATAAATATTATTTTTTGAGTTCTGGAAATTATTTTATTTATTTTTTATTGATTAGAGAATTACTATGTTAGTGTCACATATGAATTAAGGTAAAAATTTAATACAATAAATTTAGAATTAAGATACAATGAAGAAAAAAAAAATTTATATTTAAAATAAATATTTATATTAAAACATGTCTTATTATTTAACTTATGCCAAATATAAAAAGATAACAATTCAAAGACAATGAAATATTTGGAAAATTTGTATATAAAATAAAATGACGGGTCGAAATCAAGAAAAATAGGAAAAGGAAATATAATAGAATTTATTGTTTTTATTGATTATTTATAATCAAACATTTAAAATAGAAAATGTATTTGGTTAAACTATAAATTATTAAAACATTTTTTTTAATCATAATTATCTGATTTAGTATTTACTCTGATAAACAATATTAAGAAGGTTACTATTTTTATTTCCAAAAAAAATTAAAAGGATATATTTATTAAATTTGGAAATCATAATTAAAAAAATGACATCTATTTTTCAATATTAATAACACTGTTGTGGTATAATTTAATTTATTATTAAATAGTTATAACACAGTGAAAATATGATTTTCATAAAAATGATTATTCATGTTTTGAAAAGTCTGCATTCTAATATATTTTATAAAATGTAGTTTGAGGAATATAATTGGATTAAATATATTTAAAATGATCTAATTAAATATTTAATCAAATCCCTGATTTAATTTTACAATATATATAGTAAAAAATAATATATAAGTTTCAATAAAAAATTATTTTTTATTATTCATGTTAAATTAAATAATTCCCAAAAAATATCAAATTTCCACATATAATAATATTGATTTAATTATTTTAAAAACAATTTCCATTTTAATAAAAAAAATCCATAATTTATATAAATTATTTATAATATTGTAATACTATATGAAATAAAAATATTTTCTGATGAAAAAATAATTTTGAGGAATAAAATGACTTATTAAAAAATTGGGTTCTTATTTCCTAAGAGTTATTCAAGAAAAGTATATCAATTATTAAAATTTTATGTTTTTCATAATGATTCTTGTAATTTTCATAACTAGTAGATTAAAAGAAAATTATGTAAGGTTGTATAATAATGTTTTGTAGTTTTTTATGCTCAGTGTATGGTATCTAGTATGCTATTTAACAGATTATTTAATTTAAAATCCGAAAATATTACAAAATCATAATGATTATACGTTTTTTATAGCTATTGTAAAACCAATTAATTCCTTAATTAAAACAAATTGAAAATGAATGTATCAGTCGTTAGTACATGTGGACTACCCCTCCATGATGATATGTGATTCATTTCCCCTCAATTATTATCATAGATGGTTATGATAATAGTTTTAATACATATATATCATATTTATGAAATAATTATAATTTTGGAATTATAATATATCATATTACTTATATAGACCCAATGTTTTCTTTCATAGATATTACATATTCATAAAATAATATCCCATAAGTTTTGGAAATACAATCTTGACAATCATAATGTTTTCTTGTATTTGGAGACTAGATAACAGTATTATTATTTCATGAATGATCATTAATATCTCCCATAATGATCATCCCTCATATAAATCTTCATAAAAATACCATATATAAATCCATCATTCATAACCTAGGCAATGTAATCATATGAATGGGTGAGATCAGATGCACGAAAAGCGTAAATCAAGGAGATATCAATGATCAGGTTATAATATCATGAGAAGAATAGTAGGATTACATGTGGTTAACATTTAAAAATCATTCCTTTTATATCATATATTATCATTCTATGTCATGTGAAACTATACATGTTTATAACACATAAATCATAATTGAAACATTGAACAAGTTAATGAGAGCATAACATATACATTAGTATTTAGAAAAAGCATAATCATATAGCATTGTTAACATGTATCAAATTATATAGGCTCACTCATTTTGTTATGGACATTAAATCAAACACTAAAATATATTTATGTCTAAGAAAATGTTTCTAGAAATTACATAAAAGACATTAAAACTAGGTTGAATCATAATCATCTGGACATGAAAACTTCTCCAATATATAATCTTATTGATATTAAAATTACTTCCATGAATAATTATATGGACATGAATTTAGTTCTACACATAAATTTTTTAACTTGAAATCTGATTAATTTATAAAATATCTATATCCTGAGAAATACATCAATACTTGATTCATTAAAGGGGTATAATGGACCCACAGATCACCTAATTATTATCAAGTCATATTCATTAATAATATCATGAATATGTCATAATATATCATACCCCATGGAATTAAAACTAGTTCAATAAACATTTTATCATTTCACCACTACATAATCTGTGGAAAATAAAAAATTATTGATAAGAATCTCATTATCATAATAATAAACCATATAGTAATATAATAAGTATTTTATAATTGGATAATATCCCCATTAAAGAATAAGTAACATAAATTGATTTCATTATAAATTAATATCCAATTAAAGTGTTATATAGAACACTTCTTCAATTAAATAATATTTTTAATTTGAAATCAATTCATTAAGAATTAAAAATTTCCAATATATTGATAAAAAATTCATCAAGAATAACCTGAGATAAAAATAAATGTTTTTTCAATTTATTCATGATGGTGGGAAATTTTATTCACACATTATGTTATATTATATATATTATTTTGACATTTTAAATGAAATGTTTACAGTACCTAATTTGAAAAATTATAAGAATAATAATTGTAAATAATTTTTTAAATTGTAAACAGTTGGTGAATATGAAACAAAAAATGTTCACATATAATATTAAAAACATCCTTTAAAATGTTTTATAAAATAATAATATGGATGATGTGTAATTTCTATCAATGGGATAAATAATGACGTTTTCTATCAGTGTATATTTTTTCAATATTTCTCGTATTTTAGGTATGGAAAATAAAAATAATGATTATATTCACAATAAATAACAATATATTAAACAATTAATGGTATTTGTCAAATAAGTATCATATAATTTCGATAATGTAAATTCAAGAATATATATTCATGATTAAAATAGGGACGAATCACAAATAATCCCCTCTTTAGTAGCTTTTGATTCATAAGTCCCGAGAACGAGATTAAATTTTATGGATATATATATAAAATTATCATCATGGTAATAATATTATATGATATTTATGTTTACTATATATAAACAATATTAAATAAACATGTAGTAAAAATTTGATGTGTCTCACATAAAATAATGTTGGAAGTAAATCCATTATATCAAGTTCCACTTTAATTAATGGTTCACTTTCTTCTTTTATTATAAATTAAAATTAATTTTATTCAAAAAAATAATCATGGAATTACATATAATGTCATATATTATCAACATACTACAATTTAACATATAGTTATTAAAATTTTCTGTTTAGAATCATTGTTTCCAACTATTAAAATTTTCCTTTTTCAAGAGAATATCAATTCGTTAGTTCCATCCCTTTACTTTTTTAAAGGTTCCATAATCTCTACAATGTTAATCATGAAATAAATAAAATAAATATTAATTATATATACTTATAGGGTAATCCATAATATTTTGAGATAGAAAAACAAAATACCCAACTCATGGAGATGGTTTTCCCTATGAAAGAATTAACAATATTTTAACTTTTCGGTGGATGGAAAAAGGAAATATAAAAAAAACAGTTATTTTCGGATATATTATTATATCATATTAAATATATATATTCATAAAACAATCTTATTGGTATCAATGTATTGTGTAATTTAGAAACTTCTCACATTGAGGTGTCAGTCCCGACATACACTGAGATGATGTTATTGTTTTCCAATGGATTGGAAGGTAAGATGCTAGATGTGATATTATAATAAAAAATAATAATTATACAATAAATATCATATGTAAAAAATTAATCCTATAATAATATAAAAAATAATATATAGTGATGAAAAATCAATTGTGTTGTTATATGAAGACGATAAGTCATATGTTCACAAAACTAATACTTTCACAACCCTATTGAATAGAAAAAGTGAAGATAAAGATGTTTTCATAATAATAATAAAATATAACTATATTTTTGATAAATAGATTATTATTTAATGTTAGATATAACATATTAATTGGATTTATAATATATTAGGTATAAAATAAAGTGATCACTTAAAAAAATAACCACTTCTTTTGGAGAACTCGTTTATATCTCCACCAAAAGATCCGATGGTTGATATTTTGGAAATAAAGGAACCTCTAGAAAGTGTATAATGATTTTTTAATGATAATTGTTTTTAGTTTTATAAATATATTATGATAATAGTGGCCAAAATATGACAAATGTGGGGTTCAATTTTATAAGTGAGGTAGGAGAGTTCGTGTGATTTTTTAAAAGATAAAAATATAAAAATGTTTATTAATATAAAAATTTATTAAAATATATATATATATTTGAATATGAGGTTTTATTTGGAATATTTAACATCAGAAATATATGTAATTATTTTTTTATATGGTGTTTAATCCAAATATTTCATTCAACGACATAATTAAATAATTTTCACCATAATTATTATAACATTAATTTCACACATAATTAGTTATAATTTAATAAATTAGGTGAAAATTTTCTTATAAATTATGACATATGGAATATTTAGAGTATTTATTATCATCATTGTATTCTTTAATTTTTTTTGATTTTTAAATAATTTAATAAAATAATATTTTCCTTTATTATAATTAATGACAATTTTGGAAGAATTGATTTAATTTTAATTTAATTTCATAATCATAAATATTTAACTCAAATATAATCCTTGAAAATATTTCTAAAATGTTATATTAATAAATAATAATAATTTAACACTATAATTCACCCAAACTATATTACATTTTATATTTTCACATTAATCTATTTTATTATTATATTAATTGATTCAATAATATGTTGGTGTTATGTAAATATTTATTGTAGTTACTCCACCAATAAAATAAAAAATTATTATTATAATTAATTAATTTAATTAGTTAATTCATACTTATATTCAGAAATGAACAAAAATTCTTTTTTCTCTTATGATAAAATATTAGGGATATTATATTCATGATAATTACAATTTGGAATTATATTTAATTAAAATAGTCCAAATTTCATTATCATGGAAAATTGTAACAAAAATTCAATTTATAATAATATGGGATGACAATGAATGAGTTCATCCCATACAATGAAAAAAATGAATGTACTGGTTTGATATGTCTTGACCCTATTTTACATATTTTACCATTACTATGGTAACAAACCTTTATTATGGTTAAAATTCATTTTGGACAAAATAAAATGTTCATTTTTAGAAATTTTTACCTTATAACTGCAAATATCGAATTAATTTTATCAATTTTTTTATTATAATTAGCACAAATTAATTTTAATTTATAATGAAAAATGATACAAAAATCACTTTTTAGTGGAGTTTATTTCTAAAATAAAAAACTTACACTGAAACCATGTATAAAGTTATTTCTTAAGTAATTATTTTGATTGATAATAACAATATAAGATTTATAATATTTTAAGATGAAATTAATATTATAATTGGGTATTTTCATTTAAAAATATGATTGTTCTATAAAAAACATTATTTTTCTATATTCACTTAAATATCAATCATTTCAAAAAAATAACAAGACATCACCCATAGGTAATTTTTATATGATGATCCAAAAACTAATTTCATATTATTAGTAAAATTTTATAAAATTAGTGACACCTAAATATAAAATTTCCAAAAAGTAAGTAAAAATACTATTTTATAAATAAATATAGTATTATATATATATAATTACATTACTAAAAGTGAATGGTTATTAAGTAATAATAAATAAATGGATTTGTCTTGTGTATTAAATTGATATTATATTTCATTAATGTGGTTTTTATTATTCATTTTATCAATGCAAGTTATTATGTTATAATGATTATATTTAAATAATAAAATTTCATGGTTTTTTAAGCTCAGTGATGCATTCCCTATACACTACCGAAAATTATGTTCTTATTTTAAAACCATATGGTGTTACACTCAATTGCATTAAGAATTTTCTTTTTTTTAGTGTGAAATTGTGGATGATAATCACGGGTTTTGTATTTTCAAAATATTTATGTGGAAAACCACATCATAAAAATGGTTAATAAAACATATTTTAAAAAGGGAAGATGGGGAACATAATGGTTCCCATAAAATATTATAACATTACATGATAAGGGAAATATTGATGGGATGTTAGAATATGGGAATTTATGGTGAAACCAACAACCAATAACTAGTATATTATGATAAATAATATGGTCATGAAAATGTTATCGACCAAAAAACCATAATTTTTTTGATTTTATAAAAGAATTTCAATCCACTGAAAATCATAGTTAAAGTATAATATTTCATTTCAAGATTATTTTGACTATGTCAATGGATTTTTCAAGTATATAGATAGAGAAAATTATTAAATGTACTAACACTTCTATAATTAGATAACCCTAAAATCTTTCCAAAACATTTCAATCCAAATTTGAAACCTAAAATATTTATCAGAGGTAACTAAATTTTAATAACCACCATAACATTATTCCACAAAATAGTATAAATATAAACTTAATGTTATATAAAGAATATAAAAATACCTTGAAGTCATATTCTATTGAGACATGGTAACAAAAAAAATTTCTATATAACCTCATTGAAAATATGCTTATTTTAAAAAATCAACCTTCTTTTATTTTATTAAAAAAATGAGATAGTATTTTTTAAAATCTATAAATCCAAAAACTTTATCAACTCAATCAAAGATAACATAACACACTTTTTCAATATATATTTTATTACATCGATTTTCTTAAATAAATTCATATATACTAAATTAATACTATCTGGCTCTTTATCTTATATAAAAATAATCATGTCAATATCATGACTATTGTAAGGGTTATCATTAATATAGTTTAATGTTTCCCATTAAAAATCACCCCACCAATAAATTGAATTTTTTTGTTAGTGATACCATTAAAGACATGATTTCATATAAAAAAGGAATGGTTACTGTGAAATAATCCATAAATTATCCATGATTCATATAGATAGAAAAAAATTAATAAAAATTAATCTATAACATAATTATTTAATTCTTAAAAATAAACACTTCAATCGTTCCCCTTCATTTTAAACTATTGACTGGGATTTATAATTTTATTCCTTAATACTTTTATTCTCGTGTCATTTATTATTTTTTCATCATCTATAAATAAACATCTACTCAAACAACATCCTTATCCTATTCTTGATATTTCCCCCTTGGAATTTTATTTTCATTATTCCCATACATTCAATATGAAAAGAATTGGGTAAGAAATTATTTTTATTAATTGAATTAAACAACCATTCCATTTTCATTTTTAAATTAATTTATATATATGATTCCACTAAAACCTCAAAGAATCCATATTTCCACTAATTCATTCACTTGAGTGCATCTCCCCCCATTCAAAACATATAGGAAAAAAATATTCACTCCCCCATGATTTTCATGAATCATTTTTTTTCTTATAATGTGTTTCTAGATTCTATCCCTAATTGAGGATGTTAATCATATAATGTGATTAATGATGATGAGGAATCAAATTGTTTTTATTTGAGTTTATACATCACTAAGTATCTCAAAAGGAAAATCATTTCATTATATGTAACATTTGGAGTTAAAACAATTACTCACAGATCTAGGCGTTGACTATGAAAAAAAATTTACAATGTGAGAACAAGTAATCATAGTGGGAAAACTCATGAAAAGGAAAGACCCGTTTTATGAAATTTAAATGTTGATATATTGTTTTCAATCAATGAAAAATTTGGGTTATCCTATGTCATCTATGGCCATCATCAATTTAATCTTTAATTTTTGTTGATAAATAAATTTTGAAATAACCCAACCATATCCCCTTATAGTCTCTAACTAGGTTCATAATAAGGTCACTCTCACCATGCATCAGAATAGTGGATGATACATAATAGATCAACTCATTTTAGGGTTATTCCCCCAATATTCATCTATTATTATGAACATATAATTTTTTATTACATATCAGGATTTATTTATAAGATAATTACATAAATTATTCCTTACCCAATTTTTCTGATTTTTTCTTATGAAAAGCCACTCCATTGGGATTAAGTTAATGTTATCAAACTCTAAACACCAAATAGTTTTCAAAACATTCATATGATTCCAACTATAGTGGAAAATATTTTGATACATATATATATTATATCTTAATAAATCAATACCCAATGTATTTTAAAAATACATGGGTGTGGACCACAATGTTTTAGTGTATTTTTAAACTAGATGTTCAATAATAATATTTCATGATTGATCTTCAATATATCCTAAAAAGAACTTACCCATGTTATATGATCATAGAAATAATATAGATCAAGCTTTTATTTATAACATGGGGATTAGAAATAAATAAAAGTATGATATTTTATTGTTAGAAAGGGAATACAAAGGATATGTCAATGATCACTTAAAAATAACATTTTCATAAGTGTGTCGGAACATTAGTGTGTCATTTGAGAACCATAGCTCACATTTTGTATATTATAATTCTATGTTAGGGAATAAATCGTTGTTATTCTTAATAAATGAATCATAAATGATTCTAAGAACACGAGTATTAGGAGCATAATATAAACATAACAATGTGGGAAAATAACATAAGAATATAACATTGTGAACATTTATAAAGTGAAAAGGATTAATAATTATGTTAAGGGAATGAAATTAAGCCCTTGAAAAAATATATGCACATGAAACTAGGTACAAGTATATAATTATGGACAAGATAATTAAAAAAACACAGAATACTAAAACATGAATACTAGGTCCATGAATAATCTAATGAACATGAAAACTAGGTCTACAAATAGTCTTTTTTACTTTAAACACTGTTCATGAATATAATTTTTAAAATGTTGTTTTTTTCACCCATAATATATAGGTAACATCCCCCCACCTACATTTTTTCAGTAAAGGATGAACTCTTACATGGAATTAATAGATATCCCTAAGACACTTAAGATTGGAAATAAATTCCAATGGATTTGAAAATCTATGGAGGTGGTTTTGTCTTTCAAAAAAATAACCATACTAAACACACCACAACCAAACAGGCACTTAATAATATGTGAAAAAAATGTAAATTAACTCAAGGTAATAGAAATGATATCAAAATAAATCTTCAAATAAGAACCACACATTAAACAAAAACAACAATAATCAAGGAAAAAAAGACATATCTCCAAGATCCTACTCAATTTCCATGTCCCTGTATTATGAATCCCTAATAATGAATTGTGATTCCATTCCATTATATATATCATGATAGATAATATCTATAAAATTACCAATATTCCAATGAAATAATGAGTAACGAAACTCTATAGGTTTTCATCAAATGACATCTCTACTCACTCTATAAGGATAAAACAGGTTCTCACATTTATATAAACAATTTATATAAAAATATGATCAGATAGTTCAAAAATATATAAAAATTTAAAAATATATATACTAAAACTATGTTCACAAATACACCAATTTCCAAGGAAAATAATTCAATAATACATTAAACTATTTCACTGTACTTTTGGACATACCCAGTATAGGATTCATACATTCACCCACACATGCTTCACTAACCATTCCATACTAATTATCTGATTTTTTTGAATCCACTATGTCATTAAAAAGTGTTCAATCTTCTTGTACCACAATGGCACAATCCCCAAATCCTAGTCACATATCTTTTTAACCAATCGGTATGTGTCCTATATTCATGTTAATAGTTAAAAAATGAACTCAACAAAATCATGTATTCTAAAAAAATTTCAAAACTATAATTTCAAACTATATAAATAAAAGAAATATTTTGTTGGAAACAATTTCAGAATAATCAATTCGACAAACCCAACACTTCCAAATTTTAAAATTATAATATTAACATCATGAAAACAATTTTCATTAACCAAAAAATTTATACAATACTAATATCTATTAATAATGCGAGTTTCTACGATTATATTCATATAAATTATATAATAAATTTGAAAAAAATCAATTAATTTGAAAATTTTGAATATTTTTTTTCAGTCCTCATAAGAGGAGTTGAATGTGAATCCACCAACCCAAATAATTGTGGTGAAAACTAATAACTAAATGAGAGAACCAGAAAAAATGATTGAATATTCCAAAACCATCCATATATCTATTCCACTAACAAAAAATTATAAACATCCTTTGAATAAAATATTATATACTCATGGTATACTAGATATATGAATCTATGAGTGGTAGGAAATAATATAAAAGTGAAACTACCATAGAAACATAATTACCCAAATAATTAGGCTTCAAAACATGAATTAAAGGATTCAGAACAAATTTGGATTCATTGGTGGAAGTGTCCTCAAATATATGGAGCAAGAGATCATGAGTTAGGGCCGAAATATAGAAAAATATTAGGGGATTAAAGTTAATCTAGTACCATATAAACTTTTAAGGATCTAGTTTCTAAACCATGCATTTTTAGTCACATGTTTAGTCAAATCAAGTGCTAAAAATGTGTTATTCATAAACTCAAGGTTCACCTCACACTTTTTGCCTACATGGATGTCCTGAACTGTTAGAAATACCATGTGCCAACCAATAACAACATCATTATCCCACATTTCATGGTTTATCCTTTTTCCTGCATTATATGGCCAAACAATTAACCTACCCATGTTCCTTCCTAATTGAACTTGTCTCATTTTGTACTATTTCTTATAATAGTATCATAGTTTTTAACAACAAATTTCCATGAATTAATCATTAGAAAATCCCTGAAAACATTTCAAAATATTGTAAATCCCTACCAATCATTCCCTAAACACAATAAATACATACAAAGCATAAATAATGTGTTACATACTTGAAAAAGAGGGTGGTACATTCTCCCAACCATTATCATTTCCTTCCCATGAATGTATAAAACCAAAACATTCCGAAAATAGCTATGAACATTACTCAAACATTTCATTCTCTCATTCCCATGTTTCATGATACATCCAACCATGTTTCAAAAAACCCTGCACTAGAATAACTCTTTTCCTAGGTCAGACATTATATTGACTATAAAAATCCAAAATGGTTTGTTAACTGACAATATATAAGCCTCTACTTCATCATAATTTAATAAAATTACATGGTCAATATCATGATGATCCTTTCATAATTGAGATATCTGAAACACATTTTTCACATTAATGAAACACAATGGAAAAGAATACATGTATTTCACCTCTCCATCCTATCAAGAATATCAATATTACCTAGGTATTGATGGGATAACACTAATTTCATCTTAAAAAGATAATGAAAATGCATTGGATATATTCTTAAGAACACATGATCACTCACCAAGAACAACAATGAACATCGATGAAGATCAATGTATGATTTATGATGAATTTATTCCATCTCCATGTGTCTTTGGGTAATTTGAAATTTCTTTTTCATCTCTTGGAAATGGTCCTAGATAAATCAGTGATGTCTCTACTATTTCCACCCAATAAAATAGTATGAAATGGATTCCCATATTATTCTGTAAAATGATCCATATGTATTGCGGCCCTATAATTTTGTTATTCAAAAATGGTACTAACAATATGTGCTCCTCCAATGAACCTCCAAAATCAATTACTCAATTCTGATGCATTTTATACATTCTTGTATCATCCTTTTTGGATTTTCCATCCACCAGAGGGTCATACGTTGTACTCATAGTCAATAGAGTCCCAAGGTATTACTATATTTATTTCCAAAAATGAGATGTAATCCTTGGATATACATCTGATACTATCGACACTGGTACACCATGAATCATTACATCTTCTTGGATATAAATTTTGGATAATTAATTAACTAATATTGATACATAAATAAGGAATAAATGGGATGGAATAGTTATATTATACACTATCAACCCCTATAATAGTGTTTTTGAATCATTACAAGGGAACATATTATAAAATTCCTAGATATCTAGTCTCATTTCAATATAGATGAATGCAAATACTATAATATACCTATTAGTTTTGGTTTTATTCCTTAACCTATAGAAATGTTATGTATATCAATGTGAACAGAATCACCTTCATTTTTTTATCGACCCACCAATGTAATCATTTCAAGGACTTATATATATATTATAATCCACGATAAAAAAATCTCGAATAATGGTAATCATGAGGATATTTTTCCTAAATATGCATTAGTATGACTATCCAATTTCAGTACCAAAAAACAAAATTCACATCTACTGTCCATCCCTCAATGGTATCCCCACTAATATGTTTTTCCTTAACTAAATCACATTCATAATCAAATGTTTTGGCCTCTTCAACTATCACAACCAAACCATGAACAAATGAAAATGGATATAAACCGAAATCATCAACTTGTTATTCCTATTCTATGTGCATGGTGGCTATGTCCAACATTAACATAAAATCTTCCAAATCTTTTATTACAAGCTCATCATATGAATTTTGTTTTAATGTATCATCCACTAAATTCCCTTTATCTTTTGTATACATCATGTCAAAGTCAAAAAGTTTGACAAAATCTATTCATCATCATTGTCACAGGTTCAAATCTCTTTATAATGAAATATGTTACAAAATAATATGACTCATAAATAATGAAATTTTTTCAACTGAATAAGTAATGTTTTGATTCATTCAAAGAAGTAAATAATGCAACAACCTCCAAATCATGTGTTGTGTATTTCTTCTCATGAAACCATAGAGCTTGTGAGAAATAAAAAATAAAATTATATCCCTTTATGAGAACACATACCAACCTCAATGTCAATGAATCATGATACACCATGTAGACTTGTCTTGATTCAAAAAGTATCTTGATAGATAATGATGCAAGGGGAACATTCAACTCCTGAAAGTTCTTATGAAATTCATTGATCCATTTAATGGGAATGTTTTTCCTTGTCATTGATATCGTGGTTGAATAGAGCCGTGCAGTGTCTTGAACAAATCAACAGTAATAACCTACCAATACATAGAATATATGTATATCAAAGTCATTATTTGAAGGTTCCCATGCGATAATAGCTTCATTATTTTATGGATCCATGTAGAAACATCATTTATATATTTCATTTCCATGGACATTTATATCTAGTATAATGAATAAAACATTGAAAATCTTCCCTAAAGATAGTGATCTATCAAATTTTATTTCACTATCATTATGTTTTTCTCCTACTATTCTCTTTTCCAGGAATACAATAATATTTTATCCACAAACACCACCATTAAAAAACAATATATATCTATAAAATGACTAATTCTTCAATTCCTTAATGACCAAATGTGAATTTGTAATACCAAAATCCAATACCACATACTCATAATGGACATATCTAGTCATGAATATTGTATTTGGAATATCCTCATTCTGAACCTACATCTGGTGATATCTTGATCAAAATTAAATTTTAGAGAACCACTATTCTACACTAGGTTGGTCTTAGAGATCAAAAATGTGTGGAATTTGATATATAATGTTAATTGTAACTCAGTTAATCATTCAATAATCTATAAAAAATAGATGAGTTCCGTCTTCCTTGTTGAAAAATATGACTGGTGGTTCCCACAGAGACATTCTAGGCTAAGTGAACACTTCACATTCCTCTTATTCTAGCTAAATAGTCAATTCCAAAAATTCTATTGGTTCCATTTTATAAGAGAAAATGGTTATATGACCATCACTTTTTATCATATCTATCAAAAAATTTACTTCCCTTATTGTTGGAATACCTAAATTTGATTTCTATATACATTAGGAAACAAATAAAAAAATTATAGAAAACTACTATTATCAACATGCTCCATCAATTCCTCTATCGAAACAACCAAATGAAATAAAATAAATCCAATTGTTAGTGCCAAAAAACCATTTCACCTACAATATCATTCCATTCTCCACAATAGATAAGTTGGATGCCATTAGCCATCATTAGAAATACCATTCAGGTATTACAATTTATGTCACCCTTGAACATTGTCAACAAATCAAAGCCCATGATTATTTCATAGATATCCATCTCAAGAACATATAAATACCATATCAAATTATCTACATCAATAGATAGAGAACATGATCTACACAAAAATGCTCAATATTATATTTGAGCAAGATGCGTTTAATGATTCACAAAATAATGAATCATCTAAACAAATAAAATTTATAAAATCAGCAAAATGAAAATAAATAAAAAACTGGGGAACAGCCATATCATGAAAATATAGTATAAGGGTGGAATTGATAATAATCGTACCACTCACCAATGATGTCCATGAATGATAATTCACTGTAAATTTATCAAATCCTTATAAATTCTTACTCACAGATCTATATTATTCTCATTCATATTGATAACTAACTAGGTGAGGATTCATTGTATTCCTAGAATAACAATGGTCGCCTCATCCCTTTTGAAAATGGTTATTACTCTACCCTCATCCCATCGTACCATATAATGTTTTAATCTATTTAGAATTGTCCCAAATATCAGACCATGTAAAACTATATAAATGGAACCAATGATTCCCAATCTTATTGAAATTGTGCAAGGCTCTAGGTGGTGTCATACACTATCAATACATTTGGTCAAATGAAACACATTGAAAAAATAAAATATTTCTCTTTGGTATTGGATGCATATTCCTTAATCCCTCAATCAACATTTAGGTCATCCCACTATAATGAAAATAGTTTTCCTTTTTCCTCACATTCACATTAATAGAGATCCCATGGTTTCCCATATGTATCTAAAGGACTCCTCCCCCTACAGTTCTTCAGATTTATTTTTACCCTAACATCCTTTTATTATCCATCTATGTAAAAACTATGATACGTATCATAACAATCATCAAGATAATATCCATCCTTATCCATAAATAAAAAATGTGTGCATTCAAGGATACCTATGCTACAAAATTAGGCTAATATATGACTATGTTTATAAACATAGTTGCATATGCTTTCAAAAATTGATTTCATTTCTTAAGACTAATAAAGTATATTATTATTTTAATTTTTAACATTTGTGGATAGATTTTTTTGCAATGTTCCTCAAACACATCCCATGAAAGGCATTGTTATTATTTTTCCTAAACTAATAAATCACACCACTAGCTTCCAATATCCTCCACCATATATGTTTTCATATTGAAATTAATTTATGATTGTGTCGTATGGAAATATGATTCAATTTATTGTATTCAACAACACCATTTTTTTCTATGGTTTCAAATCACCCAAAAAGATGGGTGGATTCTACTTTGGGAACTGAATGGAATGATATTCTTTCCCTGGTTAATGTGAAACCACATTCTCAATAACACCTTCTAGATGGTTCCATTTAAACATTTCTGGTTCCATTTCTACTAACACAACAAATTACATAAGTCAAACAATTTTGAAATTATACTCAAATAATTTTTAAAATATATCACTTCATTTATATCAAAAATTACACTCCAAAATTAAAATTCTTCCACACTCAAACATTTTTGAAAATTTCACCATAATTATGAAAATAAATTTTTTTTAATATACCCATATCACGCCTTTTCCAAATCTCAATTTTGTAACAAAATCAATAATATTCCAAAATGATCAAGTTTACACCAAATAATTTAACATTACTCAAAATAAAATATTAATTTCTAGCAGGAATTTATTTGAAACAATGCATGTTATGTTCATATCATTTTCTACAATAATGAAAATAATATTACAAATCATATAAATGTATCCAAATTATGTATTTAACCAAATACATTGTAACCTGTTGTTCATCATAAAAAATGATAGCTTTGAAATTATATGCTCTACATATCATGTCTTTGAAATCCTATTTCATTCTACCATCCCATCACAAGGAATATGATAGATTAATTTCATCTCTAACAAGGAAAAAATAAATAACCAAATATTGAAAAAACTAATAATACTTGTAAATCAAGCATTGAACAACCTAATACCAGTTGTCACATCCAGCCCCTCCTCGTTACCTAGTGTAAAGGAACATTTAAACATAGAATTATGTGACATGCATAAGATTTAAATGGAAAAGAATAAGTGCCAAAACATTTGTAAAAAGATAAGGGATGCTATTATATTTGGAAGAAAACAACCAAACCAAACACACCAAAAAACCTAAATTATATATGAACATAATGTAAAAAAACTCTTGTTTATTTCAATAATATAAAAAAATAAAATATAATTTGACTAATGAAGTCAAAACTAAAAATCTTAACAAAAATAAAATATCGAACTCCAACTCCACACTCATTTATCATGAAGCATGAATATTGATGTGTGATGGTTTACCTATAAATGTATCCTGATAGAAAATAATCACAATATCACAAAATTTCTAAGGCATGTGGGATTAGTGAAACTCGATAGCTTATCCCGAAATGACATTCCAATTAATTCTACTTGGATAGAACAAGATATATAATTTATACAAATATATATATATATATATAATTAAAATATTTCTACAATAAAAAAAATCCATACTAAAACATCTTTCAAAAATAAACCAATTTCTAAGGAAAACAATAAAGAAATCCTTGAAAAAATATTTCAATCCTTTATGGGATACCCATTGTATGATTTCCACATATACCCCACCATGCATGATTCACTAACTGTGCCCTTCCTATGAGATGATTATCATCCATCTACTAAGAAATCACAAATTGACCAATCTACTTGTGACCCAATTAACCACACAACATATACAGGGTCACCTTCCTTTTTACCCCAACGGAACATTCTCCCTTTTAAGGTCCACATCAAAATCATGAACTCACACAATAATTTATGCCAAATTTATTGTAAAAAAATAATTTGTATCTATTTTAGTAAAAACATTCTTTTTCTGAAAAACCATTTTAATGAGTAAATTATATAATCCAAGCATAGATCAAATTTAATATATACATTTAATATAAATAAAAACAATCTTGTTGCATAATTAATTCCCAATGAACCATGTTCCATTAATAAATAATTGTACTTCAATTCTTTGAACACTAATTTCGCAATTAATTTCACAATAAAATCAAAAAATTTAACATATTTGAAACTATGCATTATTGTTTTTATAAGAGTAGTCAGGAGTAAATGCACATAACTTGGAAAATATGGATAAAATGAATAATAAAATAAAAAAACCAAAAAACAGTGTTTAATATAAAAAAAACTACATTAATTCTCTTCCCCTAACACAAATCCAAACAAATATAAACATGATTATTATAAAAAAAATCCCAGTTTATATCCATTGTAGACAACATATATGAAAACAAGAGAGGGAGGAGAGTAATTTTTGGAAAATCAACCATAGACAAAGACTTACCAAGGGAATAGATATTCAACACTAAAATAAATGACTTCGGATGGATTTCAGATCAATGGGTAAAGACTCTACAAACAATTGGAGGAAGAAATGTCGATTTTGGGATGGAATAAAGTAAAAACCTGGTGATTAATATCAATAAAAACCTATATAAAAATTTTAATTATCATGTTTTTAAAAAATGCATAGTTAGTTGAACAATTAGGCCAACGGTGAGCTAAACATACATCATGGTCTTCCTTAAGGAGAACCTTATATAGTTGGCCAACACAATTAGAAAAACCATAAACCAATCATGAAAAAGAACACTATACCACATTTCATGGTTTCACCATTACATCCTTTCATTTTTTACAAACCATGAACCAAAATGTACAACTTAATAATAACCCATGTTTGTCTATTCATGGTTTTCTGTTGGAGTTTCACAATTTCCAAAAACTATTATCAAACCGTGAACCAATATAAAATCTCCAAAACATTTCAAAGGACTTACAAACCCTCCCAAACTTCTCCAAAACACATTACATGATAATAAAGCCTAAAAAGTGTTACATAGTTGAAACTAGGGGTGCTATAATATTTATCTCATTAGTAATTCATCGTTACACAATGCATTATTTTCCTAAACTGGACTGACCAATCACATAATCATAATCCATACATATTTATTTCATAATATTTTAAATCATTCATTGAATATAATTACCTGTGTAATAGTAACAATTTTTAAAAATATTTCAACATTTCATCACAATATAATCTATTGAAAAATTAGATGTTTTTAAAAAATGATAATAATAATAAACTATCCAATTAACTAATAATGATGGAATTTTTGTATCATATACCCATTAAGTCATAAATATGTTATATAATTGTAATCTTAAACGATAAATTTATTTAAAATATCTTGGGAATAATTCTTCAAGATTGAAATATTTTTTAACATTGAACTCAATTATTTAAATACAATATATTTACAATATATTTTGGTTGAGATTTTATTTTTAAATAAAAAATAAAAAATTTAAATAAAACATAAATATATTGATTGATCATGATGGTTGTAAATTCTCTTCATGTTTTGTATGTTTGAAAAATGATTCCTTTAACATTTTTGGTTAAATGTTCAAATTTACTTGTTAAGAAAAAAATATGACTATTAAATTTAATTTAATTTTATAAAAAGTTAAAAATAGTTAAAATTGAGTTACATATCTATATTAGAATATTAAAAACATTATTGACAACATTTTTTATAAAAAATGAATATAGAATGAATAATACTTCAACTGATGATATAAATAATGATTGTTTTTATTAAAAAAATATTTGATATATTGTGTACATAATGTTATGAAAACTAAAAGAAGTCATTTATTATTTTTAAATAATCCTAAAAAATCAAATGACTTATATTTATCAGATATAGACCATATAATTTCATAAGCATAAATTCATGTTTAAATAATCATAAATAATAAATTATTAAACCATAAATTACATATTTATTTAGAAATTTTTGATTATTAATCCAAATGAATGAATGAACCATATACAGTATTGAATACCACCTAATTTTAATTATAATAATCTTAAATTTCAATTATTTCAATATATATACACTATATTAATGGTATAATTGTGTAATATGGTTTGTGTCTCAAAAAATAATAGGAAGAACAAAATCATATAAATCAAGTTTGACATGATTTAAAAATTATATAACCTATTTAATAAAACAATTATGATTATTAATAATTTATAAAAGAATAATTTATTTACTTACAATATTATAAATTTTCCACTTAAAATATTTTAGACAACATTTATTCATAATTCCTTAAAAAAATCATCATTTTCATCTATTTACTTTTTTATTTTTAAATAGATTCATGGTTACATAGTTCTCATCCGTGTGCATTGATCATTATTATGTGATATATATAATGATAAATATTATAATAACATCATTTATGTTAAGAATTTATATATTTATGGTGATCCTAGAATGAAATAGTTAAAAACATTATTACACAATTCATGGAGACAATATGTTTTTCATATGTGTGAACACTCTCTTCAATTTTCAATGGATGAAACAATACAAAGGTAAATAATAATAAAAATTTAAAAATATTTATTATATCATATTTTTCATATATATTCTTAAATTCAATCATTATTCCCATCCATGTATGGCAGAAGTGATAAATGAATCCCAACGCTATGTGGGGCTGGTAGTCTACACACACATACGATATTATCATTTTACAATAGATTATAAATAAATAATGTAGATATGATATTATAATTAAATTAGATTAAATTTGAAAACTAGTATTATATATAAATACTAAATACCTCCTATTGACCATCCATAAAAGATTGTGATTAAAAATAAATTGAATCTCAAAATATAGACAACCTGTTGTATGTACGCACGAGTGACAAATTCACTTTCTATTTGATGACAAAAAGGGTGGATAAATCTTGTTTGATAATATTACTAACATATTAGTATATTTTGGATACTGATGATATTATTTTACAATTAATTTGTCATTTTTATAGGTTTTAAAATAAGATGTAAAAAAAATAATGTTATCGGTTAATGAAATTACAACTTCATTGAAATAACTACATTCAATATCCTCTAACAGATATTAAAGATATTATTTTTGGATGTCTAGTATCAATATAATATGTATAAGAATGTTTATAAGATAAAGTTTCATGTTTTCATTATTAAATAAGGTTCAATGTGCTGTAAATAAGTGAATGGATGGGTGCCCTTTTATATGTGAGGGGAGGTGTACTCTTCAAATATATTTAAAACCTAAAATATAAAAATGTAATTATCAATAAAAAATCATACAAAATGGAAATATAATTAATGATAAGTAATATTTTTATTAAAATTATTTTATAAATATATTTTGGACAGTTTAACGTGGTTTTTTAACTCGTATCTTTTGATTTCACCTCTTTGTGAACCTATTTTAAAATTATTTGTGGTAGCGTTTTTTAAACATATATGGGGATATAATATCACTTATAATCTTAAAATTGGGTTATAAATGAACATGGGATTCATTATTATAGCATATATTATCAATCTAATTCAATTTAAATATACTATTTTTTTAAATAAATAAATGAATTATTATATTCACAAAATATCATTATGGTCAATTATGACACCATAAATTTAATTTAACATTAATGACATAATGAAAACAATTTATTTAAAATATAATACTTTAAATCATCACTAATTTACAATATTAATCTATAAAAATTGTGGCAAACTATAAATAATAAAAATTATATTACATTTTACATATTTTCAATAATATATTTTATTATTCTATTAATTAATGATATATTTTATAGGTTTTTTATATATTTTTATTTTAAATAATAAATTTGTAAAAATAATAAATAAAATAATATGATAAATAAAATAATTTTTTTTTTTCAAATATATATTTATAACTAAAATATTCCTCTTGTAACGCTTGTTATAAAATATTATAGATATTAAATTCAAGATAATGACATCCTGGTATTTCTATTAAAAAGAATAATATGAATTTAATTATCCAATGAATATAGAACCAAAATGTAATATATATACAAATTTATGAAGAATATGTTGGAATTTAACTCATTCAATGAAATAAAATATACTTTTGGGTTGATTTTGGACCTTATCATACTTTTTTTTACTATATTAATCCCATTTAAGATTTATCATTATAATAATAATTTTTTATGGAAACAATTTATATTTTGTAAAAAATGATTACTATTTACCTATTTTTTCCATCATGATTTGAAAAATGGAATTCCATTTATCAAAATTAATTCACATAAGTGGATTAAATTAATTGAATAAAAAATATAAAAGAAAAATATTTTATTTAATGAAATATTTCTTTAGAAAATAAAAATAACATAAAAAGAATTCATGAATAAATACAATTCTTATATAATTATATATTTTATTTATAAATAAATGATACATATTTATATTTTAAATAATTTAAAAAATGGGACTCTTAAAATTATAAAGAATGATTGTAAAAGACGTTATTTTCCCTATTCAATGAAAAATATATTTTGTTCTAAAATCACTAAATGATCACCCTATGATAATCACTACATAATATATTAAATATATATGATCATTTTGTAATTTTTTTCTAGTTTTTTGAAAATAATAAAATAAAATATTTTCATAAAAAATATGAATATCATTTTTGATGTAATATAATGTTTTAAGTATAATATATCTTTAAAAAAAATTAAATTCCCATTTTTGATGAATAAATCTATAAATTGTACATCTGAAGAGTGTTATATGAAATTATCATAATTTGGATATTAATATTCATTCCCAGAAATTCAATAGGAATTATATAATGATAATATTTGAATAATAATATATCATGGTTTTATTAATCTTGGTGTTGTGTGTCATATATGGTATCAAACATAATTTTCTTCATTAAAAAAATTGGGTGCTACATAAGAAGTTACCCTATCATCCACTATAAAATTATAATGTAGCTCTTTCATTCATGTTAACAACCACTACCATAAAACATTGAGATTCATTTTTATATTTCTATCATGTATCACTAATTATAAAATTATAAATAATGATTTAAAATTGTATTCTTTTAATTAATAAAATTTCACAATGGATGGGGAATATTTATAATTCATTTAATAGTTTTTAATATTCATTTGTAATTTTGGTTAAATGGACCTAAGAACCATAATTGGTCGATATAAGTAAGTACAATTTTATTATTTGATTTAAATTATAATAAGAGGACATAAAAAATTGAATATATATGAAAAACAATATTATGAAAATATTTTATAAATTTTAATTCACTATACAGGAAGGTTAAACACATTCAACTAAGTAGAGCCTAAATTTAAGGTTAATTGTGTCTCTTTTCAACTTTAATGAGGCTTATTTCATGTTATAAACCAAATTTCATTCACATGGTATATAAAAATATTCTTTTAATCATTAAATTTTAAATCCATATTTATTTATGAATTTAAATTTTTTTATTTATGTTATATATTTAATTGTTTTTATTAAAGAAATATCAATGTATTAAGGGTTTTCTTTAATAATAGCATTTTATTTTTTATAAAATTTAATATATATTTCAATTAGGAATCAATTTGTAAGTTTCATGAAAGGAAAAATCTTAATGAAATCATGTTTTAATTTCAATATCAAAAATATTTTTCTTCCATGTCAAAGAGATTTTAAATGATTATTAAATATTCATGTTTACACTATAATGATTTTGATAGGAAATTTTCTAACATATTTTACATTATTTGAAAATATTTAAAAGATATATTCTTATAATTTTCAAAATCAGATAGTTTTTATTTTCAACATAACTCTGAAAGAAATAATTTTTAACAATCACCATAAACAAATTATTTCTATCAATCTTACTAATTTTTTTATTGAATATTTCTTTAAATTTTCACATGGTTATTTTAGATAATTTTATAGAAATTATTCTCTGAAATATACTAAATTTAAAGATTAATATTTTCATAGTTAAAAGGAATTAATATTTACACTTATTAATAAAAAAACTTTTTCACAATTCTATATATAGTATGAGTTGAAGTAATTCAGTTAAGAAATATTATTTCATTGATTGGAGGAATATTGTATTTTTTATTCAAAATCAATAAATATAAACCTATAAGTAATTTTTAAAATTAATTTTAATAATCATTAAATATATACGTGCACTAAAAATAAAATATAAGTTCATGTGGGTAATTATTATTGATAGTCCCTTGATGCATCAATAAGTCTCATGAGATAATAACGATGTCAACATAAGATGGGTATTTTTTTCCACCTACCTAATTATTAAGAATAATTTATTAGTCGATAGTCCTTAAAAGTAAGATTCATATTAACTTTTTTGACGCATGGATATAATATTCATGAATTACTATATTTATGAATTTTCATAATTTATAATTAAATTTACATTATCAATTTGATTTATATATTTAAAGTATTCACTGAGTTATATATAATGTAAGTATTTTATTGAATGTAATGTGTTATGATTTTTCACAATTATATATTGATTATATATTTTTACTCATAATATATCCACTATATGTAACCCTTATTCATTATTTCATATCACTCTACATTTCTTTCCTTTCTCCATGATATGAATAAGAATTCATTAAATAATTTATAGGAGGAAATACATCATTTCATTATATGTTTTTAATTAAAAATGTAATATGTAATTCATGTTTGCTTATTGTTTTCATTGATAGATAGAATGGCCGACCTTGGCTTGTGTAATCTCCAAAATCATGTACAAATGTAATATGAATGAACAAAATCTAGGGTTTTAAGTTTATTTATAAAATATATGAAATTAGATAAATTTTATTATAATCATTAGTAATATTATTTAGTAAAAATATATTAGAAAAAAACCATATATTAGACTCCATTGATAAAAATGCACACCTGGATTGACACACTTAGGTGATATGACCTGATCAATTCAAATTCTCTTTATAAACATGAGTTATGAATGAAGGATCTATATAAACAAATTATTAGTTAAAATTAATATAGTGTGAACCTAAATTATCCACATGTTGATAAATAAGTGTCATAATTTAGTTCATATGATGAAATATTTACATATTTATACGATTTAAAACACTAATTATTATAGATTGATATAAACACTATGTCTTCTGTTGTTTTAATCAAAGCATTGTTCAAAAAGAAATCATCAAAACAACAAATGTGATCGATAATGAATCGATAAACTAAACGAGATAGGGGTTCGAGTGAAAATTTTGGGTTTTATCCATAAATAGATATATCTTGTTATGATTTATAACCTAATAATAATTGAGAATACAATTACAACAAATAAAAAAGGAGATTCATATAAGATCATGTGATAAACATAAATAAGGTATAAATATTAATCTTTAAAGAAGTCAAAAATGAAGGATGAAATGCCAACAAAAATGTTTAAAAAGAATAAGAAGATGTTTCATGGGTAGTGAATGTCTAATTAATGAAATATTCTTCCAATGAAA
The DNA here is from genome assembly GCA_963277665.1 of Viscum album. Lineage (NCBI taxonomy): Eukaryota > Viridiplantae > Streptophyta > Magnoliopsida > Santalales > Viscaceae > Viscum > Viscum album. The sequence continues at coordinate 1,977,198,492 of OY728133.1, forward strand.
AATGTTAAATGTTTGAAATAGGAATAAAAAAATTCATTTGAATAATGTTTTTTCCAAGAAATTTTTTATTTCAATTATAAAAAATTAACATAAGTGTTTATATAGAATGTGGAAAATGCTTTAATTATTTTAAATATGTTTAATGTAGTAATCACGAGTATGTTGATTTTTTATGAATCATAGGAAATGATGCATATTTTTTATTTTTGAATGTAATTATCAAGGTATATATTGTTAAATTATGGTTAAAGGTTTATGAAGGATGATATAAGAATATTGATATAGGGTTTCAAGAGTTATTATGTAGTATTATATTAGTAATGTACTGATAATATTTAATGATGATCATAATTTTTAGTGAATTAATACTGGTTTGAGGATGGTTTGTTGTTCATTTGATACATTTTTTGATATTTAATATCTTTTTTAGGTATAAGAGGTTTATAAAACTATTACGATTAATAAAAGAATTAGAATGATTGATTTAATACTTTTTTGTAAATTATTTGAATGGGTTTGATAAAATTTATTTTTAATGATATATCTGATAACTACAGTAAACTGGACAATCATTTCTTAAATTTTTGGGACATCTATTTTAATATATATATTACCATGAAACTGAAGAGTGATATTGTGTCCATGTGATAAAATATATTGTTAAATATGTTAATTATACCTTTTAAAACAATATACGATTAAGTTGACTTTATTTTTTCATTAATATTGTATTTTTTTTATAAATAATGATCGATATTATTTTTTTAGAATACATAATAAGAATAGTCTTGGAAGAATATATAATTATGTGATGGTGTTTTGGTGATTTAGTTTATTTTTGGATATGATAAGTATATATTGTTGAATTTATGATTAGAGAATATAATTTTTTTTATTTGACATTATGAGTGATTAATGTTGTTTAGTAATAAATGTTAAAATTATCAAGGAAGAAGAATTGATCAAACTTTCATGATTTTTTGTTATAAATTTAATCAAAATTTTCAATTGTGTTTTTATTTAATAATGGTTACTATTTAGATATTAGAGATTAATTTTTCAGTAGTGTTTTGTCATATTTAAAATTATTTTCTCTTGTTCTAACAATTCAATTTTTAAGATAAAGGAATAAGTTTTCATTATTTGAAAGATATTATAGTCAATTAAAAGTTGATTTTTTTCTCCAATAATGATAAATTCACAAATGTTCTTATAATTCATAATAATGGTTGTAATCATGGATATAAATTGGGAGAAAAAATCAATATCATATTTTGAATCATAATATTTTATATATTTCTCAAAATCAATAAAAATAAAGTTAAATCAATTGAGTCTTATTTTAAATGATACAATATTAAAGAAAATACATTTTGACAAACTCTATTTCATGTAATATTCATATATAAGTATATGGAAAATAAGAGTCATGGTTATAAACTATAAAATTATTGTCTGGATAAAATCTATATATGACTTGGATAGAATGTTATATTTATTAGGAAAAAAATTAAATAAAATTGTGAGGAATATATTTATGAATGTATGGGATAATGTAATACATAGATGTAACAGTCTATATTTTCTTTCAACTTTATTTCAAATGCATATAGAAGACAAAAAATTTATTTGAAATTACTACTTAATAAAAAATTTCTTAAATATAACAAGTATGGAAAAGCCATTGGGTTTGTTTGTATGAATATAAATTACCATATTGTGAAATATAAATAAATAATTTTTCTTAATTAAATTAATAATGAATCACACTATATTTAATATTTTTTATTCAATGAAGATAAAAAAATTATGTTAAAAGGTATATTTTCGTAAAAATATATTTATATGTGATATATTGTTTGATGAAAATATATAAAATTAGTCATTATTGATAACTGACTCTATAATAATAATGAGATTGTATATATATATATTTAATTAATTGAAATTGAATTAATTATTATTATTATGATTGTAATTAGTATAAAGTAACATTATAATTGAAAAATACATTTCTGTTAATAAAAATATTTCATTCTATCTGTGGATAATATCATTAATCAATAACAATTTTATAAATTTTATTTGTAATGAATTTAGATTTGTTAATAATAATCTCATAATAAATATAGGATGTTTTTTAAAATATTATGAAAATATATATTTTAGAGGGAAAATTTAAAAATATTGAATTCTATAAAACATTCAAAGTTTTTATTTAAATAACTTATTTTAAAAGTCCCATTATAATTTAAATTTTTTAAAAATAAAATATTATGTTGACTATTAAATAAAAAACATAATTCTGTAGGAATTATTGTTTTATTTTTTTTCATATTATTTTATTTTTTTGGAATAAAAATTCATTCTCAAAAAACAATTCTAAATTGCATGTGAATATTTTATAACAAAAATGATTTATTATATTTCTATAAATTGGATCCTTAAAAATATATTTCATATGTTAAATAAATATTTCATAATTTTTTTTAATAAGTTCCATTTATTTTTTTTCATTATATTTTAAATCCTTGTCAAGGGTTTATTCTCCCTTCTTTCAGGTTTTTACAATTTTGTGTTAGGTTTGTAACATATCACTTTGAGTTATTTAATCAAATGAAAATAATCTTTGTATTAAATAATTTCTAGAGTTTATCACCTTAGAAAGTGTAAAATAGCTAAAATTTGGTTAAAACTAAATGGAATGATTTAAAATCAATCTAACACATGCTTTTATAATTCATTATGATTTTTTAGACTAAATATATGTCAATGGAGTAATGAAATTTATTTTAGAAAATTTTTATGAATTTGGATCCCATTAAGGAATTTTATGAACCTAAATTATATTTTATCCAAATGATAGTGCAATTTTTATTTTGGTTCCTTTATTTTTATGTATAGAAGGATCCATACTTTTTTTTGTTCATATGAAAGTAAAAAACATTCCTTTATTAAATATTTATCCTTTTTGGAATGTTAACCTCAAAAACAATTTCAATGTGAAATGGTACATTACGCTTAAATTTGGTAATTTCTTAAGATATGTTTTTATTGGGTTTTTGTACATATGTTAAGGGTAATCTAAACCAGATATATAATTTAAATTTGATATAATTTAGGGAAAATATGGAGTTAAAAATTGAATATTTTTTGAAATTGAGGATCTAAAATTTATTGGATAAATGTTAGATTATCATAGTTAATGTTAAATATGGAATCAATTGTAGTTTATGTTGAATATAATGATAATATTTCCCGAATACTTTCCAAAATTTTATTTATTTAGTGTTTATCTACAATATGATATATTATTAATGAATTTTGGGTTGCATGGTTCCAGATTACATGATTATGAAATATGATATATATGTGCCATTTATCTAAACCAAGTGATTCATTTTCCAGAAATGTAAAAGGACACCACCTATCCTCCATTATTAAATTTATTTAAAATTTTATGTTTTGATAATACCTAATAATTTTTTATATTCCATCAAATCATTCTAATGATTTTGTTTTAAAACTAATAGTATCTTATTAAGGATTTATGTGTATACCAAATGAAATCTCTCAATGATGATGTATTCATCTAACCTCAATCATTCACATTATATTTCTAATTATAATTCCTATAAATATATTTTGTCTACAATAAATTAATTAATGAATTATCCTAATATATTTTAATTTTTATAATTTTTATGAAACAACCATTTTTGAACTCCATTCGTTTAAATAAGAAATGAAATAATCACACCAGAGTACCATTGTACAACCACCACAACATAGTGATGTGATTTATTTTTCATTAATGCCTCTAATGGATGATTATAATGATATATTTAACAAATATAAATTGTCATTATGAAATAATTCTGATTCTACAATTATAATTTATCAACCAATTTCATACCATTTTTTTATTGGAAATTGATAATATTGCTCATCTATATGTGTTAACTACGAACATCCTAATAAGGTATGATTCATCTTTTTATTACCACTAAGAGTGGTTGATTATAAAAAATATATATAATGAAAAAAATATATATTAATTACATTATTAACATTCAATAAATCATTATACCATTTCTTAACTCCTTTAGTCATGGACAATATACAAAAATAAAATTGGAGAAATTATGTTAAAAAATAATGTGTTCTCTGTATGTAATAAATATTCAATGAATATATTTCAACATTGTATTTGATGAAATTGGAGAATAAAATATATAAAAATGATTTATTTAATTACATAGTGTATATAATATCACATTGAAACATTATATCATGAATCTATATTTATTCCTGGTATTAAATTTTTTATTTCAGTTATTCTTGTTAAGGTTTTCATTCTTAATATATTAAATTATAATGTATTTTTTAATAATCTAATTTTATTTTTGGATTTCATTTGTATAGATTTCTTTTGTGAAAATTATATGATAATAAGAACTAAAACCACATATATATTATTATAGTATTGTTATATTTTGGGTTTAAATTTATATATTCCATTTCATGTTTTCTTGTATATATTATCCAAAATAATTATACATGTAATGATATTTCTTAGAAAAATATTGTTTTAACATTTTTCATCATTATTTTTTCCTATATGTTTATATTATATAAATGTTTCAAAAATGATCTTATTTTTAGTCCAATGATTATTTTATTTCATTTTTAATGATTATTAGTTTTTTTAATTTGTTTAATTCTTCTAAATTAATAATATTATCATTTTCATTAGAGGTAACATTTTGAATTTCCACCAAAACTGTGAAAAGAATTATTATTTCAATATTTACCATACAAACAAAATTTCTTATCATTATGGAAATTATTTTATTTAACAATTACTTTAATAATCATACTATTTTATTAAGAAAAATTAGTTTTAACTATATTCTAGTAATTTGGATTTTTAATGATATAGAATGAACAATGGATTATTATCTTAAATGAATGAAATAAAATTTACATTTCATTTAAATGTAAATTTTTACACAAAATTATATGGTTGTAATTTTAATTTTTTTGGCATGATTTAATATTTCCAAAATTATTGGTTTTACTAAAAATCCTTCTATTTAGATAAATTTTTGTAATTACTTCATGATTTTTGGATTTATTTATTTGTAATTTACATTTTCATGACCACATTCTTATAATGACCTACCACATTATTATCCATTTTTTTAATATTAATTCCCTTATTAAAACTATAGTGACTTTAAACAACCTTAATTTTACCACTATGATATTGTATTAGACACAAAACAATTAAATATATTATTTCTTTAATAAGATAATTCTATATAATTAAAACTATATTCAATAGAATTCTAGATATGAAAAACCAAACATAATAAAACATTGAATTATTATTATTTATACATAACCATTATAAAAAAGAAATTAAATTTATTTTCATGAATAGTTGTAAACACTTTTAAAAAGTATATAATCGTCCCTTTCATTTATAATGTATTTATAATTTCGTTTTTAAATAAGCACATGATTTTTAGTACCCATTATATTCCTAAATAATATGTTTTATTCAAAAATCGGTTTTTATTTATTTTTCTGAGTGCATATTAAAATTAATTTTTTTTAAATATAAAAATGTTATTTTAAAATTTAAATTTCATATTTTATTTTCAATTATAGAAATTATCTTAGAAAAGTTTTTTGAGAAATCTCTACAAAATTAATCTTTAATTAATTATGAAAATATATTAATTTTATAAAAAATATATTATATTTAAATGTATTTAAAAACAAAAATGATATTTAAATATTTTTTTTAAAAAATAATTAGTAGAATTTTAGTAAAAATAACCCAATTTTTTTGAAAATGAATTTTTTACTTGAATGTAGTATATATTTTTTATTATTATAGAATCCCAATTTTTTTAAATATAAATTCATCACGTTTTTTGAGGGTGATTTCTTTTTTAAATTAAAAAACATCAATTTTTAATTTTTAAAAAAATGGATTCGAGAATTTTGATCAAAAGAACCAAATTTGTAAATATATCCCTTTCCAGTAAAAGTCCATAGTTATCATTGTTATTTTTTACATTCATTAAGGGTAAATCATAAAAATAGTGTTTCAAAATGATATGATAAAGACTAAAATATCACCAAAACGTTCCTAAACATTATTGGATAAATGATTTCCATCCATAACCATGAATAAATATTTTACATGAATTTTTCATTCCATTTGGGTGTGATTATGATCCTTTCTATATTTTATGTAATGAAAAATAAAAAATCCCACACTCGGGTCTAAAATAACTATAATATTTTTAATCTCTAGACAATAAGTGGATATTTTAAAATATTAATCATCATTTCAAATGTAAATTATTACCCTTAAAAAGTAAAATTTATTTTAAATTTTATTGATGATATAATTTCTTTAAATTATTACACAACGTTGATGCAACATTATTTAAATTTTTATAGAATTATGATATTTGATTGTAGAATTTTTTGTGTTATAATTTGTAATAATTAATGTGAACAATGAATTTTATAAAATAAAATGTCATTTAGGGATATATTAAAATTTTTAAATATAATTTTAATAATTTATATAATGTAATTAATGTCAATGTAATGAATTAGTCTCAAAATTGACAGTACTGATATTTTTCAGTAAATAGTGTTTTATTAAATGATAAAAAATTTAATAAAAAATTAGATTTATAATGTTATTAGGATATGGTTTATAATATATAATATATTCTAATTATGTGAATTTTTTCATTTATAGTAACTATCTTGACCTTCAAGTAGTCAAAAGACATGTTATCATGATAAGCTTGAATGTTGTTAATTAAGTGTAAGAATCAAATGATACGGTTAAAAAAATTGTCAAATATTGACAAATATTTATTAAATGAGATATTTTTTATCCATAATCATATTTTATTCGAAATAAATAAGTTGGGGGCCACTTTAATTTAAAATTAATATATATTAATTTAATTTTTTTAAGAAATTCAAAGAGTGCCCCTCCACAAACTTATAAAATGGAATCTATTATTCTCTTTAATTAATTACTAATAAAATCTTTTATCAGACAATACATGACGAAATAAAATTGTATAATCTATACTCCCATTTAATAGATATTATTTATGAATGAATATCACCCTTAGAGGGATTAAGGTGTTCATCACAAGAGACATTCCAAATAATAGGTATAGTTCTTAATCCCATGTTTTAGTATTATTTTTTCTTCCACAATCATAAAATATTCCATAACTATGATTATATAATAATAAAATTACAATAAATATTCTAATGTCTTTTAATGTTAATTTAAAAATATATATCCATATAATCTTCAACCTATTTTTAAACAAAACCACCATTCATGAATACAGAAGACAAATGCCTCGCAAACTAATGTAATTTTTTTTCTATCACAATCTCTAAAAACTAGGTATAATGATGGAATTAATGTTTATAGATGATATAAATTCTATTTTGATCATTATCAAAATGAACTATATCATTTACATTCATACATATCCACTCGATATGAAATGATATACTTGTTATTACGTACTAGTGTACAACCACCGACTATGGGAAATAATTTCTATAACAGTTGTTTGGAAACATTGTTATAGGCCACAAATCTATTGGAATACGCCATTTCTATATCATGGAGGCATGTTGGGTGATTAAATATTGGTATATAACAATTAAAATGAAATTTAATTTTTTTAATATGGTACATATGAGAAATTCTTTAATATATTTTTAAATGTAATATTAAATACCTTTAACAACAGCTCACCAAACCCTTTGTAAAGGAAAGGATAACCTAGTTTTGATCACATCACCTCACACTTATTTTTCAAATGACTATAGAGTTATATAAAATGAATTTCTTGATCATAAAATGATATACATATATATTAAGTTTAAATTTATGTTTTGATGTATTTTATGTTATTTTATAGAAAAATTAAAAAAAATCATGTTCTTACCCTAATGGTTTTGATAATTCTTTTATATAGGTTGGAACCTATATTAATTATTTATATAAAATCTATTCGTACAAGGTTCCTCCATGGAATCTATACCAATTTTTTTTCATGAAAATATTGGAATAGGGTGTCTCTATAATACATATACTAGTGGTTCAGAAATAACTGTTGGTATAGGGTCTCACTAAGGCACATTTTCCATCCTTTTTCAAAAAACCGTTGTTATAGGGCCACTCAATATCACATAAAAAATATGTTTTGGTAAAAAGAATATTATAAGCTCACTATAAGGTACAAATACTAATAGTTTTGGCCAATCCATTATTATATGTCCCTTAATATAACTCCAATTTCATATAGCGACCACATTGAAGCGATGCGATTCATTTTTGTCCCCACATCTCATTAATTATATATATAAGTATTTTTCAATAACAAATAACATAATAATGGTAATATGATCAATATAAAAAAAATAAAATACTACATACCTTCTTTCAATATTGACCATTGAAAAATGGAAAGGTTACTCCTTTATACGTATGGTGTATTATATAAATGATTTAAAAAAATTTATTTTTAAGGAAAACCATTGACAATTGGGTTTGAATTTAAAATTTATGTATAAAACTGTTAATTATGTCAAAATTATAATTTTTGAGGTGTTATAATAATTAAATATTCAATCATATTCACTGAACCAATTCTATTTTAGACATACAAAATAAAAATCATCAAAACGTTCAATTTAAATTTAAACAAATAATTAATTAAATATATCATGGTACAAGATAAATATAATTGAATAATATAATTTGAAATTATTCATATGAATGTAAATAATTAACCCATTTTTTTAATAATGTTGATATAGAACATTCTTTATTAGTCTGAATTAATGTAAGGGATGTTCTTCTAAAAATCACATACTAATGTTTCTTTTACAACTATCATTTTCTTCCATTTAAATCTTATTTAAAATATTTTATTTATATATTTTTATTTTAAATAATTTAATTACAAGGATAAAAAATAGTCTTTTTGAATTTTTTTGAAAGGATTAAAAAGGGAATATTTTTATAGAATGTTTTAATTTTTCTTAAAATGGGATATTATAAATTTACACCTATGATGAAAACCACCTTTCCCTCCATTATAACTATTATATTATTGTATGTTGTATGTTATAAAATTTTATGATTTTTTCACAGAAAACCCCTTATTTCCTATTGTTTTATAAATTTAAATTGGTAAATTATGTTTAATATAAATGCATGATTCAATATCCAGATATGTTTTCTTATAGATAAATGAAATGTTTTAAAAACATTAATATTTCATGTGTTATGGTTTTTTTGTTAATTGATAATTTTTATAAGGTATGAGGGTTGTGTAAAATTATATGAGTATGATATATCATTATAGCTCAAAAATTAATTTGGTAATAAGGTTGATTAAAGATATTATCTTTCACTTCAGTGATTATGGAAATAAATTGTGATGGTTCATTCAAGTATAATTGTTATAGTTATTTCATGGGAAACTATGATTGTTTCTTCAATTATAACATTTATTGTAATTAAATTATTAAGTAATAAGGATATTAAAATGATTCATCATGTAACATAAATGATTTAGATATTCTTATTATCATTTTTATTGAAATATTATGATTTCACAATGTAAATCAAATAATGGTGTACTTTTTAAGGATGTAAATGATAACATTTTAAAAATGATTACTATGAGATTTTCTTGATTTAGAAAAGAATCTTTAAGTGGATTATTTTCCATTTATTATTTATTATAAATTTATTTCTAAAAATATTTTAGTTGGGAATATGGTTTTTTTTAATGAAATTTTTTAATTTTATCCTAATGATTAATTTAAAATTTAAAATTTTAATATGTTTTCCTAGACTAACAATTTATTTCGTTATTTTTATTTCCCCTACATATTTTTTGTGCTCAAAATTTATATCTAGATATTTAAAAATATGGTTTAATTATGTAACTGGAAAATAATAATTATTGTTGAAATTTATGAATATTTTTTAATGCAAATAAATCATGTTTTATTATTAATGGTTTTTATTAAAGAAAAAATGGGTATTTATAATATGTGTCCATATTGTCAATCATAATTTTTTTATATAATATATTCGATCGAATAACAAAAAATAAATTGATAATTAATTTGGGAATGATTGAAAGTGAATTATAGTATAAATACAATATATGATATGGAATTTAAGGTGGATGTCTTGAAGTTTTTAGCAGGGGAGGATTTAGATTAATTATGAGGATATTATTTTTTTGAATATAACGTTAATAGTCCAAAATAAGAAATAATACTTAATATTATAGGGAGAATAATAGATATTTTAAATAAATTAATTGAGTTTGAGAAAATAGGAATAAAATTATTATTTTTGTTATTATTCCTCATAAAATTATATATAATTATTTTATTGATATTCTCAATCAAACCATTTTGTATTTTCTTAATAGATATATCTCATTGGAGACAATTTAAAAACAATATTTGATTGAAAATAATATATTTTTTACAATGAGAAACCAAACAGAATGAGATATGTAGTGAGAAGACTTGTGATTCTTCTTAACTAGATATCGAGAGTAAAGAATAAAGATATGAAACATAATGACTACCATAATAAATAAAATTCAAGATAATTGAGTCCTTGTGTATGTTTAGGTTATAGTTATCATATTGGAAAATATATATAATGTCCTATGATTCAATAACTTTATTGTAAGTACTTAGGAAAATAACATAAATGATTAAAAATTTGTTGTATATTTTGTAATATAGGGTACAGAGAAAAAACATTCGAATTGAAAATTTAAATAATTTAGATAACTCTAAAAAAAGTAAAGAGGTTCTCAATTTTTTGTAAAATGATTTTTTTAAATGTGGAGAGAATAGTCATTATGCTGGCCAATGTCCTAGTGGGAATGCACATGAATGAGATCATCAACACCATATATATTACTATTTTTAGAAAAACAATTCTATAATAGATGATGTTTAGGAATCTAAAAAGGATATATGAAAAGAATTTATAACTTTATAGGATTATGTGATCTTTAATTCTAGGGTAATTATATGATATTAAAAATATATTGGAATTAAAGATAAAATGTATGTAATGACCATTTACATCAAATAATTAGATTCATACAGATAATAATAACTATATTTTGGGGGGATGATTATCAATTATATTGGAAATTTTTAAAGATTATGTAAATACAGTTTTAGAAAAGGGATAAACCATAGGTTTGGTGAAAACCCATAACATTTTACATTGCCTTGAGGCGTAAACCACAAACAAATAAAGTAATTTTTTATTTTACTACCACTATCCTACATGGTTTTGTTGTTTGTATAAATTTATTTTCCATCAATAAAAAACAGATAGATAATAGAAAGGCCTATCTTAGAAAACATACATGATTAAGGTAATCAAAATAATATAGGATTTTATATATGGATAAAGTGTTTAATTATATTATGATCTATATATGATATTCATATGTATATTTGGTGAATGAGGTCATTTATGTAAATGATTAAATATCTAAGAGTTTATATGATTAGAGAATATAATTTTTGGTGTGATACCAAAAGATTAACAGGTGTTATTTGGAGATAAATTTTATACATATCTTGGTAGAATATGTGATAATATACTTTAAATTTTTGTGTCTCAATAATATTATTGAATATTTTGAATAAATTTAAGGAAATTTATCTATGTAATTGTATTGTTTGATCTTTTGGTTTTGTTGGTGTATTTTTGATATTATATTTATATTTCATTATATGATGGTAAATTCAATTTTTTTAATTAACATATATTGTCTTAACCATTTCTATTTTGGTTTAATATCTAATGGTAGGATGAATAGATTTCTATCCTTTTTTCCATTTTTGTGGTCGATTAGATTCTTATTTTACATCTCCAAACCCGAGTAATCACAATGAAGAAAAATAATTTATATTATGGGTTAATTTTATTAGAGAATGAAATTATACTTTTAATGTATGTATATATCTATATGTATTTTGTTTATGAGAAAAAAAATTATTTTAATCTAGTAAAAGGATCTTGAAAAAAGATTATCTTTTTTTCTTTTTTAGAAATACATGTTATTTTAATACATTATAGATTTTATGTTCTATGATGTGTACCCTTTTCCTTACAATGTTCCATATCACTCTATAACAGTCCATGAGAGTTAGGTTTTTCATTAACATAGATGTTTTAATTTCCAAATAATTATATCATACATGAAAGAATATTTATGTGCTATTTAATATTACTATGATACTTCTTTTTTCACTCTTTTGATGTTGATTTTTATTGACCTTTTTTATGATGTGGGTTATCAGTAAAGGTATATTTAATACTCCAACTATGGTTATTTGACCTAACCTCAAATTTAAAGAATATAATTTCTTAATTGATGGGGTGATAATGTAATATTGTGGTATTTTAAAAATAAATTCTATTATTTATATTGTATAAGATACACAAAATCATGATTAAAAAGAAAATAACTTATTATTATTTGAATATTATTATTATAACCTTACTATTAAATTAACGGGATAGAATAGAATCAACAACATTATGAAATATATACTATCTTATGTTATTTAAAATGTATTAATTAATTATAGATAAATAAGAAATTTTTTGTAGTTAACTTAATTTATTCTTTAGAAATATTTTTTAAAAAAATGGATTTTCATAATTTTTAAGAGAAAATATTACAGTCAAGGTTTCATAGTTTTTGAAAATATATTTGAAAAAAAAATTTATTGAATTCGGGATGTTATAATTATCATCGGATTATTATTTGGAACTTTTCATAGGAATATAATTTTTCAATGAATATTTAATATAGTAATTTTTAACAAAAAAAATTGAATTTCCATTATTACAATAAAAAATTTCACATTTTATTTTTGATTAGTTATAAATGGTATTAAAAACCTTATGATTTAAATTAATATAAATATTCTTTATGAAATATATTTTATACATGAATTTATTATTGAAATATTTTATATTTTAAAATGCGTATTTCTGAAAAAAATAGTTTTTATCACATTTTACTCAATTGATTTAAATCAATAATCTTATACTTCTATGTTCTAAATTATGGAATTTTGATACAATATTTTTAATAAAATTTAATAAATTAGTAAATATTTATATTTTATTTTTAGTCAAAGTGAATAATAATATTATTAATTTTGGTTACTTTAGTTAATGGTTAATAGGTTAATTAAGAGTTAAATATGAAATAATAAAGAATATAAAATAATATCTAAATATTGAAAAATTTTATTGGATGAGTCTGTTTCATCCATACTCATCCAAAATTTGTATTTATGACTTTTTCTATTTTGGTATTACAATAACCTATAATATTTTTATATAACTAAATGTAAAAAATGTCACACTCTGGTATTTATTATCTGATATATTATAATGTTTAGATGAAAAATGGGTATATTCTTCTATAAATATTTATTGTAATGATTGGTGATTTATATTAATCATGGTAGTTTATTTTTAATTTTAATTGATTAAATAATTACATTAAATTATGCCACAAACTAAAGAATTAATTATTCAATTAATTAAATAATATAACAAATTACATAATAAATATTATAAGTATTAAAATTTTAGTTAAATAATGTGTTCTACGATTATTATAGTTTAAAATGACATGTTAAACTTGTTTTGAAATATTCAGTTTAAATTGTAATTATTTTATTAGTGTTATTAATGTCAAATTGTTCAATAGATATATAAATTGACAATATTTAAATTTTATAATAAATAATATATTATTTAATTACATAAATCTTACAAAAATTTTCAATTCAAAAAATGGATTAGTGTATGGTAAAATATATAATAATTGGTAAGTTTATTCCCTATTTATCTATTTATAGTAACTATCAGTAACCTCAATCAATAAAAATCATTTTTATCATGGTATGTATTGAAGGGAATAACAAAGTGATAAAAGGAAATAATAAGTGTAAAAAATAGTAAAAATTATATGTTTTTAATTTTATAATATTATTTTTTCCCCATCATCCTATATTTATAATAATTCTTTTTGGAAACATTTGTTATTGAATACTAATTTATATTAACTTTACTATTTTAAAAAATTCAATGAGTGCCACTCCCCTGTCTTATAAAAAATATATCATATTCAAATTACATAAAACTACAATGAAATAATTTTTCCAATACCCAATGAAATCCATTCCTGGAATCACTAATTGAATAATGTTTTTCGTGGGTTTTAAATAATAATATAATTATATGGAAGAAGGTGTTAATCAAAGTATACTATCAAAAGAAGATGGGTAGATTTTAGCCACACTGTTTAGTTTTATTTTTTCTTCTACATCCTTGAAAAATTTCTTAACCATGCTTATATAAAAACAATAATATATTACATAATCTGATGTTATGTTATTTTAATGTCACAAAATCTATTCGTCTCATATTTCCTCAAAAGGGAAACAAATCTATCCTTCGCATGTTTGACAAAATACTGCCTCGTGAAATGATGTAACTTGAAATCATTATCATATATCATGGATGGTTAGAGTGATGGAATTAATTATTATATATAATATTCATCACATATTTATCATTCAATAAATATAATATATAATTTACTTTTTTACCAATCTATTTTAAAATAAATGATAACTTCGTTCTAGCATACGTGTAGGTTACCACCTCTACGATGCGTGGCAAATTGATTATCATCACCACATAAAGTGGATGTAATATATATGTTTATATTTATAGAATTAATTTGAAATTTATGATATTATGATAATTATTTTATGATTAAACAATACTTTACATTCAATATTCTCAAAATGTAAATGTAAATATAATGTTTGATTTCATCGAAAGTTCATAAAAACAGTCATAAAAAAATAATGAAATATTATTATTAAAATATTGTGGTTATAAACATTTTAATAAATTGAAGGTCTTGAATTTAGATTACTAATATATGAAAAAAAAAATTCATAATCTATATATATTTATGGGAAATTACTTCCAAAATAATATCTTAATTTTTAGTGAATTCATTTTATTTTCAAAAAATTATTTTCATTCAAAATGTAATTTCCAACATTTTATGAGTGAATATTATAATTAATTTATAATAATTTTAAAAATTATATATAAAAAATTATTTTAATTATTGATTTTTTATATGAAAAATTTCTTATAATGAAAATTCAAAATTATTCATGTAGTTGTAATTTTTAAATGAATAGTGAAAAATAATGATATTATTGAAAGTTGATTTTTATTTTAAAGTAGTTAAAAAATTTTGGATATATTTGAAATATAAATATGATAAATTTAATTAATATTTTTTAATATATAGCTTTTGAAGAAAAAATTTAAAGATGAATTTTTAAAAAAAAAATATTATCCTTAAAAGAGATTTTTTTAAAACAAATTATTTGTTACATTTTATAATATTAATTTTATATTAAATTAATAAAATTATTATGTTTTTAATTATAAAAAATGAATAAATATTTTTAATATGTAGCTATATATTTATAACATAGGTCAATTTTTTTCAATATGAATAGTAGGTATTATAATGTTTTTATCACGATACAAAGTAAATCGGGTAATTAAGAATTATAATTTATATAATAAACACTATAAAATATTCTTTGAAGTTGACAAAATATTATTGGATGAGTATATATTATCTATAATCATCCAAATTGACAAATATATTTACTTGTATTTCAATTATAATGAGATAATGACATTTATAATATTTTATGTTTGGAAAAGTGGAAAATATTACATTATTTATTTTAATAACTATTATTTTTGTAATGTAATTGTAACCATATGATATGTAATATGATAATAATTTTTAAATATAGAGAATATATAATTATTAGGGTAATTTATTTTTAATATTTAGTGTAGATTTATTTATCCTAAATTCTTACACAACACTAACCATATAATTATTCAATTAATGAAAAAATTAATCAAATTAGTTAAAAATATTTTATGTAATATATTTTCAGATAAAAAAGTTTACAAATTAATTTTATAGATTTAAAGTATATGTTAAGGATATATTATTTTATTTTTTATAAATTTTATTTGAAGAACTCTTGTTAATAAAATGAAAATAATGAATAGTTCTAAAAATTGATATTGATTATATATTATAATAAATAATATTTACTTAAATTAGATAGAATTCCTAAAAAACATGCATTCAATAAAATAAATATTGTATACTTTTTTATATCAGCCACTCTCTTATTGTGGGTAGTTTTTTTATTTATGGTTTATATACTGACAATTATTGTATAAAATGCCTCGTTGTCAAGGAAATATTGAAATGGGTTAAGGATGGGATAAAACAAAAAAAAATATTGATTCAAAATAGTAAAAAAATTGATAATTTTATTGGATAATATTCTTTATACTAATACACATCCATTCATATAAATAAACAAAATTTGGGAAATTTTAAATGTTTTATTATATTACATTATTTTAAAACTTTGATGAATTCAAGGAGTTCTACTCCCATCACATAAAACATTAAACCTCTTATTCTCAATCATTAACACTGAAAACCAAATTTGTTTTAAAAAATATATCTTAATAACATCATATATCCCCTCCAATTATTATGGTCATTTTTGTGGTAAAAAACCAACATTATAATTGTTAAGGTGTTCACCAAAATAGGTTTTCCATAGAACTGGTGTAGTTTTTATCATCTTTTTTAGGTTTGTTTATTTTTCCACCTCCACATATTTTGTTTCAAATATGAATAAATAACCAAATGACCCAATATATAACTAAATTTTAATATGTTAATCGCAGAAACTATATACATCTCCCTCCTCTATCAAATGAGAATAGAATTCATCATTCTTTGTACCAATGACTACCTCTTCACAAACCGATGTAAATTTTTACATATCACAATCATTAATGATTGTTCATAATTAATGATTTAAATAATATATATATATATATATATATATCAATGATTATAAAATATCTCATATTTTATTACCATTCAACACACTAAAAATTGATAATATTCTTTAGAGTATATGTGTGGACTACTACCTTGATGAAATGATGTGATTTGATTATCATCACTGAATCTCATGGATTATATATATAAATATAACAAGATATTCAAGGTTTTATTGTATTTTATTGAATATAAAATAATATAAACCTTCTTTCAATAATTATAATTGAAAAATGGAAACATCACTCAAGTGATCCTACGACCTACCAACTATATGACTGAAATTTACTTCAATTGTGACAACAAAAATATAATATTGGTTTTATATTAGAGTTTAATATAGAAGAGATATTTTTATAATATGATTATTATTATTGATATGATGGGATAATGACCACTTTGACCATTTTCATCCAATCAATTTTATTTCTAACATATGATCCAAATATCATTATAAATTTTTGATGTGACCCTTAACGATTAAGTAAATGTATATAAAATATTAATAAGTGATAGAAAAGGAATAATAAAAATGTAATATAGTCATAATAATTTAAATAATTAACCTAACTTTATTATTCTGGATGACAAATAATGTATATTGTGAGCCAGACTCTGGGTAAGGGAAATTATTTTTAAATAAACATCTTTTAATGATTCCCATAAAACACCATTTTTCTTCCATATTCAAATTTATAAAAATATTATAAACAATGTTTTTAATATTATCCTGTGATTTCAAAAAAAATCATTTAACCAATATTAACTCAATACAATACAATTTATGTGGAATAATTGTGTTGTTTCCCAAATGACATACATTGTGGCTTTCTTGAAAAAGGTGTAAAACAATTGTTTTTTAAATTGTGTGGAATGAGACCCATTCCCCACTATCATGAAAACATTTTTTATTATGAATTATTTTACATTTTTATATGGTTCTTTTAAATGAAATTTTTTCTATAATAAATGTCCTTTTTTTAAATTAGGTAATTGGATATCCCATATATATTTTCCTCAATAAATTTTGCTGGTGAATTTCTTAAGGATTTTCCATCTATGATTAAATCATATGATGGTACAAAATGTTAACATTTTATTAACTTATATTATTATTAATTAAATTTTATTCAACGGAAAACCCTGTTTCACTATATATGATAATTTTTTTGTTTAAAATATACTTTTATAAGTAATGGGTATTTTGATATATAAATGGTGTTTTCATATGACATTAAAATATTCATTATGTTGTTTTAAATGTAAAAGTTATAGAAATTTTTTATATATGGTATATTGTTATTATATATAATATTGACGTCCCTAATAAAATTTATATGATTAGTTTAGACCTATTATGGTTCATAGTTTAGCCCAATATAGCTTCTGTATAGGGGGAACCCAGATATATTTGGGTTATCCATACAGAATATATATGATGGGTCTTCCCAGATAGTGATCCAATGCATTGGAAGATTTTTCCAACCATAATAAATAAGAAATTGAGTGTTATTGAAAGTTATTATCTAATTTATTTAACTAGGATCTTGTTATTTTTTACACCGGTGAGAAATAAAACATTGTATGTTTCCAAAAAGGGTAAATTTATTCATCAAATTAGTATCTATAGTTTTATTTTATAAAAATAACTCAATATTTTTCATATGTAAATTATTAATTTCATTCACCCAATGAAAATTTAGTCAATGTATAAAATTTTATTGGATTTAATGTTTCCCATTAGACAAACTACTCTATTTTTTGTCCATTACTAAATTTTTTCTCTATATAATGGTTTAAAATGTTCCTCATTCTTTTAAGGATAAGTAAGGGAGAACAATATTTCAAGTTGATATTCATGAATTTTTCACATAAAAATAAAAAAAATTATATTTTTATTTGTTTGAAAAAAGGATGTTGAATAAAATTGTCTAGTTTATAAAGTATCATTTTTTATATTTGGGTTATTTGCTAATTTTTAATAAATATAAACATAAAATATCCTTCTAAAATATATGTAATTACTACTATAAAGAATCAAGATAACATTGTGTATAAGTCAATATGATTACAGGATGTATTGGAAGAGTGTATAGATAAATTTAGAGGTTAGGATGTTTTGTAATCCTAAGTTACATGCCTTATATATCAAAGAAGGTTTCCATGTTATGGATAATCATATTCAATTTGGATAAATAAAAAGAGATTTGGAAAACATATAGAGGATATAATAGTGTTTTTAACCTCAAAAGATGATATATTCTTATATAATTTATATTACACTACACACATGTTTTGTTCTAGTAAATTGTTCATCCAATAGGAACTAATGTGTCAATGTATTTGAAGGACAATTTGGTTATTTTTTGAAACAACATCCATATACAATGGCAGATACTGTAAAAAATAATCTATTAATGATTAACTAAAAATTTTAGTTAATGATTAACATATTGAACACTGGTTAATATTTTATGTATTAAATTTAATGAAAACGAATCCATATGGATATTCCCGTGATATTGATCATAAGGGAAAAATTATTCAGTATTCTATGTGGAGTGAATATGGAATTAAACATGAAGGGAAATAACTTCTTCTTGAGAGATCAATTTAATGTTTCAAATGAGAGGAGATTTTTTATTATGAAAATCATTTCCCTCTACATAAAAATCCTGAATGGAGTCAATAAGAATGTATAGATGACTATATAATAATACATAATATTATTATATTCAAAGATGATGAAAATGAATATCATATAACAAATTTATAGATTATCTAATTCCTTATTCATTTAAGCCTGTTGAATTTTATTACATGATTGATGTTTTCTAATATAAGAAATAAGTATTGGATAATAAGATTGAAAATAATTATTGAGGGATTATGAAGAAATGATGAATAATTAAGGTGTATATATTAAAGAGATAAGATTTAGTCATATAATTAAGGATAATCATATTTTTAAAATCATTAAGAATTTTTTTTATAATGGGAGTAAATTTGGAAAATTTTATTTACTTTTGATAAATAATTTAGCTATATATGATCCTTATGAATATCATGTGAATATATTATTTTAAGAAGAATGATATTTTAATTTTATAGACATATGTTTAATTGTGTGTATTATATTTATAATTTATATGATATTTTATATTGATGTAGTTATGGGTAATAACATTTTGGGGAAAATAAAATGAAAGGAATGACATACACATTTTGGATAGATATTTTCATTAATATTGAATAAATAAAGTTATTTTCCATAAAATTTCTCCAATGTTTTGTCATTTTATGGTTATTATAGTTTTTGAAAATGGAAAACTTGTAAGACTAGTGAAAACTCGTTTAATTCAGATAAACCATGAGGATTCATCCCACAATCAATGTGAAACAAAGGGGAATTTCCAAAAACTGGCCTTTGTGATGTTCTTTTTAGTATGATGTTGTATTATCTATATTTAAATTATATTTAAAAAAATTACTTAGTTAATTAAGGAAACATATTTGAATTAAAGTTTATTTGATGATTAATTGATTAAAAAAATCTTGGAAGAATGATTCTATAATTTGGGGGTGTATTATAATATTATATTAAACTTAATACTATAGTATTTTATTTGTGGAATATGAGATGAATTATCTTTTGGAAGGATATATGATTTTTGCACCATATGGTGATCTAGGATACATAAAAAATGACTATAATATCTTGGATAATATTTGATTTGTTAAAATATTTTTTTTAACTAAGATTAAGTGGTTTTATTTTGAATGATAAATATAAAATTAATTTTTATGAATGTGTGATGAAAAACACTTGATTGGTAGATTTCAATATAATTATAGATTAATTTGAAGAATTTTATGTATATTTATTTAATGATATACGTTGACGATTTTGTATTAATGTTAAAATTTTGAAATTAGAAATGTCTTTTTCATATTTGGGATTTTTTATTTGGGGTATTATATTATATGTTCCTAAACAGATTTTCTTTTAATATAACAATTTTGGATGAAGAAAGTGTTATTATTTTATTTATTATGTGATCCATTATATTTTTATTTGATTTATTCATTCATATGTATTTATCTTGAAAAATAATCATCTGAGGAAAAATATACAAGTTTATAGAAGAAATTTATTAAAAGATGAAATTATTATGGAAAATAATCTATATTTTTATGTATTCATAGTAGTTTTAATAAAATAATCTTTAACATTAGTAAAATTATTTTTAATATCAAAACATTATCAATTTAATTTTCTTACTAACAATTCAATGACCTTTTAACCCATAAAATATTCATGTTTTTCATATTTATCTTATTCAAGGCCACGATCTCTATCAGCCTCTAAGAATACTTGATTTTTTTTCTTTTATTTAATATATATGATTTCAGTTTCAACTTATTTTGTGCTCTATGGGAACCTATTATGGCTTCATCTATACTACCTTCATACTTCCCCTTCTCTCTTTTCAAGAGGATTCTTTATTGAATCATTTTATGAATTAAGTTTTCAATGGTATATTTTGCGAAGCCAAACCCTAGGTCAAGACCCCAAACTAAAATTATAAGAATGAATTTTCTAAAATAAATGAAGAATGTAACATTACAATATTATTAAATGAAATGCTATGTTATGTGCAATATAAGATACATAGAATCATTATTAAAAAAACCAATCAATTATTATTAATTAAAAGAAAGTGTTATATTGTAGACATTAAATTGAAGTGTATAAATATCATTAAATAATTTATGTGTAAAATATAATGATCATACATAATATAAATTTATTGTTAAATGACATCAAAATAATAATAAAAATTCAGTAATGTCATATTATTATTCAAAAATATCTGTTCATTATGAAATGGTTTGCCTTATTATTATGGGTATTAAAATTAATTTATAGATAATTGAGAAAATGTATTTTAAATAATTTCATTCATTATTTAATTTAAAAATTAAATATTACCTTATGATTTATTTTTAATAATTTTTGGGAAATATTTATTTTTCAATGAATAGTGAAAATAGTTATTTAAATTTGGAACTATATTTTAGTAGAAATTATTTAAAAATTAATTTTGGATTTTGGATTTTTCTTAAAATATATAATTTAATTTTGATTAAAAATAATCTATTTATGGTTTTGGAAATTATTTTTATTTGCAACATTAGTCTAAAATATTTTTATACTTATAAGTGTATATTTTAAAAAAATATTCTCGTTCCATTTTTTCAATTTAATTTTAATTTAAATTATTATAGTTATAACCTTTTAATCACTAAAATCATATCCCATATTGGAAATTTTGACGTCAATATGTATTATATAGTTATTTTTATTGTTGTTCAATATAAAGAGTATCCTTTGTATTTTTGGATTCCACTGTAAAGGGTAAATCTTGTAATTAGGGGTTAATATTTTTATGGTAAAGAATATAATATAATGCTAATACATGCCTATATTTGATTGGATTAGTATATATCATTCATAATAATATAATGGTCTATATATAACATTTTCCCATTTAGATGAGATTGTGATCATATTAATATTTTATTCAAATAAATGTAAAAAGTGTCATATTTTTTTAGTATCTATAATATTTTTAACGTATGAATAAATATATATGATTCGTTAAATTAAAAATATAATTTTGAAATCAAAAAGATTAATATTCATCAATTCACTTTTTGTGAATAAATAATTATCATAAATTCTTACACTACACTAATGTTGTTTTTATTTAATTAATGGAATATAAAATAAATTATTTTGAAAATAATTAATGTAAATTAATTTTACATAAATAATGTTACCAAAAAACTATTCATTTATATTAAATGTTAATAATTTATAAAAATATATTATTTAAAATATTACTTGTTTAATTCATGTAATTAAAATAACTATAATGATTAGTTCTAAAAATTACCATTATTGATATATTATAATAAATAATATCTTGCAAAATGATAACAATAAAATAAAAAATAGTAACCCACGTGAATAATTTATGGTTTATATTATAAAACATTCTCTATTTATGTCATTTGTATCTATTTATGGAAAATATATTAACCCATAAGATATAAAAAAAAATGTTGTGATGGTATGTTTGAAAAGGATTAATGAAGGGTTCACACCTAGTAGAATAAGGATAAAAATAATATATACTTATGTAAATTTCATTATATGATGGGATTCTAACTCATAAACATGATATATTCAAAATATATCAGTCTAGGGATATATAAAATAGAATATTAAATTTTATTAAATTTTTTTAATTTAAATAGTACTCATGCCCTCTATTATAAATGGTACCCTACTATTCTAAATAACATACACATAAAACCCCCTTTCATCCAGAAAATACCAACTTAAATACTATACTATATTCCATCCCCTAATTTTACATGTCTTGTTATTGGAAGAACACCATCCTTTGAAGGATTATAGGGATAATCAATGTAGTTTTTCCAAATAATAGGTATAGTTTTTATCCACATGGTTTTGTATTATTTGACCTTCCACCTCCATAAAAGTTTACTAATTTTTTAGTAAATAATAACATCATTATACTCCATATACCAGGGTGATGTTGGGTTAATATAAATCACTATATACTCCTATAACCTCAATCCAATTGGAATGAAACTCATCGTTCATGTATACAATATACTGCCACCTCCTAAAATGATGCAATTTGTTTTCCCACACCATATCTCAATAATGGAAATAAAGCAGGATTTAATTAATATATATTATATTATTGACAAATTTATCATACATAATTGATAATATAATACATATTTCCTTAACATTCCACACACTATATAATGATATCATCATTTGTCCGTACGTGTGGACTACCACCTCTTTGTGGTGATGTTATTAATTTTCATTACTATATCACATAGATTATATATATAAGTATAATATGATATATATTGTATGACTATTATTGTTGAATTATTAAATAATATTTACCTTAGTTCTATAATGGTCCTTGCAAAATGGAAACATTAATCATGCATACACGTGGTATAAAGTGTCCATGATTGAAACAATCTTCACTTTTCAAATGTAACACCCCAATCATCAATGTTATGTTTCTCTTTGATTAATGCAATAGATTGTGTTGTACACAACATGTAGTTTTAACACACCACAACCAATCAGGCATGACATTATAAATAGTAATTACCACTTTTTGAAATTTTATAAATTTTCTTTTTCAAAATGGACTTCACTTTTTTATTCAGAATATCATAATTAAAATAGAGTGGATTTTTGGTATTTTTCTGAAAACAATCAATTTTTGATGAATAATGAAAAATATTTTGTTATCTTTTAAAACCAAAGTTTTATAATTAGTTATTTTATTTAAAAATTTTAGGTAAAAATATATACAAAATACTTATATATTTTCAATGAAATTCATTTGAATAATTTTATAATAATATTAGATATATACAATTATATTGAACTTTTTACCGTCTTTTACCCACCTTATAATAGCATTTCCAAATTGGTATAAAACATAATTTTATAACTTTTTTTAGTTGAATTTAAAAAAATTGGGAGATAAGGATGACATCAGTATTTAAAATTTGGTTCAATAATAAGAAAATAATTTTTGATGAATAGTATATTTTGACTTTTATTTACTACGATTAAAACTAAATAGGGTAATTAAAGGTTAAAATAATATTATAATTACCATAACACATGTCTTAATTATATTGGATAAGTTTATTTTGACCAAACCCAACCATAAGAATAAAATATGATCCTTTAGATCCACTTGAATTATATTAGGACATTGATTATTATATTATTTAAAGAATAGTTAAAAGTGGTAATTTCAATGATTAATAACTTAACCATTTTTAATTTATGGTTTTATGTATGATAAATTCAACCATAAATATTCATTATACAACTAAAAATATTTCCTACATAATGGTATTTTATTTTTAATTTTTAGAGAGTAAAAATTAAATTTATTAATGACACAAAGATTATGCAGTAATTACTTTTTAATGAATGGTTAAAATAATAAATATTATAAATATTGAAATAAATGTAAATTGAGACTTATGATAAATTTAACTAATTTTGTATTTTAATATTTCTTGTTAGGGTGGATTAAATAAATTTTGATAGAAGTAATAAATTTGGTATGATTCACAAAAATGAAATACCAAATAGTGTCAAAATTGAAATAAATGAGTTTTTATAAAAACTGCTATATTGTTAGTTGATATAATATTTATAAAAATCTAATTTATAGAAAATGAACTTAAATAAGATTATATATATTAATAATTAACAACTGGGATTCTATTTTCTTTTTTATTGTATGTTTATTAACCATTTATTATAATAATACAAGAATAAATGGTAAAAGTTAAACTATTTAATAAATAGTTTAATATAAAAGATAAGGTTAATATGGTTACCTAAACCAGTAGAAAACCTATTGGTTGAATGTTTTTAGTCCCATCCCCACCATATCCTCTATATAAATAATATTTTATCCATTACAAAACAAATATTATTTTATAATAAAATAATATTTCATTATTTTTCTTATGTGGACCTCACCTCTCTTATTAAAGGATTGTTATCATTCTCTCAAAATCACACCTCCAATGCAATTTAGCTCAGCCAGAACCTGATAAAATATCCTCCCAACTACACTCACATTGACCTAGATTCCATAATTTGATAAAAAATCCAACCTAAGGATCCATTTTGATCAACTCAAATGGAAACACCCGAAGAAGAGGTAATAATTTCAACACCTTTTTTCAAATTTCTTTTTTTTCCACTTCCTCATTCTTTTTTGTTTCCATACCAAAATTACAAATCCAGTATATTATACCTAATGTTATTTTATTATAAATATGTTACAGAAATATTCATTATTCTATCCATCCTATGAATGTCTTGTCACTATATGTGTGTACGTAAGGCTTCCCATGTCCACATCATGGTATAGCTTTTTATTCAAACAAATCATTTTTTGGATGGGTATAATGATGAGTTTAACTAATGTAAATAATAAATAAAAAAATTTATTTATTATATATACATGATATACTATTAGATTACATACGATTTCACCATCAATATAATGATATTTTCGCTCGGGCGTACGTATGGATAACCGTCTCCATGAATACGATGAGATTCACATCCCATCATAATCAATGATGAATAATTTTCATTTTATAATTAAAAATAATGTTCAAGAACATAATATAATTATCCATATGAATCAAATACATCCAATAAATAACAAACATGTCTAACATAACCAAGCATATATATGTAAACCAATCAGTTAATACCTGAAATGATGATACTTCTAAAATATTATTAACAAAGAAAAATTAGAAGATCATATTTGATATCATATTTTTCTATATGGTTCTTGTATAATTTAATAACAATTTTATATCTATTATATAGGAGGTTAAAATACCTTCAATCACAAAAAAGTACAAGGTAAAGTTTAATTATACAATATCATTACTTATCTGAGGTTGTTTATACACGAGTATCTACAGGTTCCTCTTTATCATCCACATCTATGTTTCATAAAAACATATTTCAAAACATTTTTTAAATTTCATAGACTATGGGATAAAGTAATTTATACCATTGTTTTAATTTTTATAAGATTTTTATAATGGAATCATTCCATCGATTACCAAACAAGGTCCATTAAAACATTTTCGAACAAATTAAAGAAATCAGGGTTTTTAAACTAATATGGAGGGTGCAGCTATTTTACACCATTATAACAACTTCGAAACTTTTCATATAATGATATACTAATATTTACAAAATAATTTATTTTTTATAATTAATTTACTTTTAAATGTTTTCAAAATAGAAATAGGTATTTCTTTCAAATAATTTTATTTCATCTATGTCAACATCCATTGATGGATTTTAAACAAGACTGAAGTTGATTTATTATGATACAAATCATCCATATTTTTTGAAGGTTTTTTAGTATGTTTGTCTATGGATGTGTCAATTTTATTCCATTAATGGTTTATGGATAACGTAATGACATTTTGTATGATAGTTTTAATAAGAATGTTTATGTAATGTTTAAACCATTTTATATGATGAATGCATTGGACTTATTAAGTGATTGGTGGATCCCTCTATAGCTCCTCGATGAATCAATAGGTCTCATGAGACAGACTAGTGCCTTGGCACAAGGCCTTAACAAAATATTATTTGTAGTCATGGAACAAGTACTTGATAATGTGGTTATGAAGTCGGTCATTATGAATTCCATCACTATGAAATTGGATATTGATATGACATGTGATTATTCGACAAGTAGAATATCCATATGAATGAGTAAATGGCATTATTTTATTTATCATTTCCATATTATGGAAATGTTTATGTTTAAAATGCTTGTGTTTTAGTCCTATATATTTCCTTAAATTTTTATGCTTAAATATAAATTCTTCTTCTATATTATTATTATTACTGAGCATTTGACCTCTCCCCTTTCTACGTTTTATATATCCCAGGATGAGAAGAATTATTTTATTACTGACCTGCAAAGATAGTATAAGGTATATGAATGTGGTAAATCAATACAATGTTTTTTGTCCATTTTATAATGTAATATAAAACTTATCAATGTGTCTTTTATTTCTAAGGATACTAAATTGATATGAATTTTAGGATTTGAACCCTTGTGATCATGCCAATTTTATGTTAAAATTCTCTGAATCTGGGTAACTGGGGTCAAGGAATTACAGTTGGTATCAACGGAATATTATTACAAACCTTGGAAGCTATATATAGAAAACTCTGATTAGATAACATTACCATTATAAAGTCATTTAGGGTTAGTATAGAAGAACTTCCTAGAATTTTGGTAATTTAGAGATTTTGTAATTTTTTCACAAAATATATCCCTGGTTGGATATAAGCAGGTAGAGGCAGATCTGGCATAGATTAACCAAGGAGTGAAAACTCAGAGAAAGTGTTTCGGCTTGACCTAGGGTATCTTGGTACACAATAGTAGGATTTTCTACACTCTTGGTTATGACACTCCCAGAGGATATGCTTAGTATAATTCAAATTTTTTACAAGCAATTATGAAATATTTATGAGTAAATTCATCATCAATGAAAACATTTTTTTATGATTATATATTATATCCATATAATACAATATTTATGTTAGGTATTTTACAAGTTTAGAATTATGCATTGCGATTCATAAAAAAATCTATTGTATGAAATTATTTAGTAATGGTGCCTAGTGGAAGGAATAGAAACTACATCAACGCACGTAATCTAGGAATGGATTTTCATCCTTATTAAGATAATTATAGTGGAGTCGGTGAGGCAAGTGGTACTGATCATCTTATCACCATACATGGACAACTCACTCTTGTTATAAATAATTACATTACTCGTATGGAGCACCCGGATAGACAATGTGGAGGATCAATGTTTGGCCTCTTAATGAGTCAACAACCACAAACATTCAATGGTGCCATAAATCCATTTGTAGCTGATAAATAGATAAGTTCCTTAGAGAAAATGTTTAATGCTCTAGGGAGTATCGAAAGGGAAAACATAGTTATGGTATTTTATCGCCTCACTAGAGATACATATCAATGGTGGTCCTTAATTTAAAACACAAATGAAGTTGAAGAGGTATCAAATATAGAATGGATGGAGTCTAAAGAGCATTTCATAGAAAAATAATTAACTTTTGAAAATCGAGAGTATATTTAAAAACAATTTTTGAGTCTGATGAATAATGATGATGAGAATGTTGTAAATTATAAGGCTAACTTTAGAAGGTTATCATGGCATGAAGTAGATTATATACATAACCCAAAGCATAAATTTGATCAATTTTTATTGGGTTAAAATAATTTCTCTATAATTCATTAGTCTTAATATCCTTCTCATCATTTGAATATATTGTCTCTTGTGTTATCAAGACAAAAAAGGAATTCCCTAAGTCTTACGAATTTAATGAAAATAAATGGAAGAACATATTTTTTGATCACTCTATATATGGAATTAAGGGAAATAAGGGAAAATTTGAATATCCATCCTTCCATAAATGTCAGAAGAAACACCCTGTAACATTCTTGAAATGAATAGGAGTTTGTTCCAAGTGTGGTAAAAAATAACACCATAATCATGATAGAAACTGAAAGAAAGAGTCTACAAATGTTTAATGATACAATTTTAGGGATACGTGGAATTATAAAAATGAGTATCTTAAGCACCAAATAAAAGTACCTCAGAAAAGGCCTAGGGAACAAGGCCAATCTTATGCAATCACTACTATAAAGGTTGAAGGTCTGAAAGATGTGGTGGTGGGTAATTTAATGGTTTCCTCAAGTATATCCAATTATTTATTTGATTCTAGATCATTACATTTTATTATATCCTCCAAATATACAATGATAATTAGATATTTCCAATTTTATTTTAAAAGGGAGTTATTAGTAAAAACTCCTAAGGGAATTATTAATGCAATAAATTATTGTGAATCAGTTCCCATTAGGGTATATAAATGTTTTATATCTGCAGATATCATTTTCATACCTATGATTTAATTTGATATAATCCTTTTAATGGGATGGATTTTGTACCATTATGAAAAAATTTATTGTACGAAAAATGAGGTTACAAATTTTGATGATGATAAGAAGTACCTTATCTTTAGAGCAGAAATGTCACCTCTTGATTGTTATCTAGATCCACCCATTGTATCTCTACTAAATTAAATTATTGGTTAGGAAGAGAATGACATAACTATGGGTGTGGAAAATAATGTTTTAATATAGTACATACCTATTGTACATGAATTTTATGGTCTTGTTAACGAGAATTTACCAGGACAACCTCCATAACGATAAATTGAGTTTTCCCTTGATTTAATTTCTGGTAAAAGGTCCAGATAGATTACCCATTATAGAATGTCCTCTATGAAATTATTGGAACTAAAAAAACAAGAGTAATTTAGTAATAAGGGATTTATTTACCCTAATATTTCACCAGGGGGAGACCCTATTCTTTTTGTTAAGAAGAAAAATGGATCTATGAGGTTGTACATTGACTATAAGGGGATCAAGGTAATAATAATAAAGTACCAGTATCTCCTACCTCACTTTGATTATTTATTCAATCAACATCATGGAGCACAATATTTTTCAAAGATTGACCTTCAATCTGGATATCATCAATTGTGTGAGAAGAAGGAAGACATTTTGAAAATAGCATTTCAAACAAGGTACGGTCATTACGAGTTGACAGTAATACCTTTTGGATTGACTAATTCACCCTATGTCTTCATGGATATAATGAATAGAGTTTTCAAGGAATATCTTGATGAATTTTTAGTGATATTTATTGATGATATCATAGTATACACAAAAATATATAAAGATCATGAAAATAACTTACACAATATTTTGAAACCCATCAGAAGTAATGAATTATATGGAATTTTTACCAAGTGTAAATTATGGAATCAGGAAATTTATTTTAAAATACATATTGCCTCTAAGGATTGAATCTATTTAGATATGCTAAAGACCATGTCAAACCAAGAATGGACCACACAAACTAGTAAATCTGAGGTATGCATTTTTACTGGTTTAACAGGATATTGTCAATATTTCATCCATAATTTTTCCTGATTGGCTAACCCATTAACCAAGATCACATGTAAAGGGGATAATTTTTTCTGATAAAAGAGTGTGACTGTAGAGACCCGAAACTTGACGTACATGGACATTACATTACTTTGGCGGAATACTTAGTACATAACAAAAACACACACACAAGGATCGTAATAGTTTAGTGTCTTTGGAAACTCGGAATATAATCTTCAAATCGTGGTGAAAGATCTTCAAAATCTCCCATAAAGATCTTCCTTTTTTTACCTAAAACCTTTCTTTTTATCCTGGGGAAAAGAAAACATAAAAGGGTGACTCAAATGCTCAGTAAGGGTATACAAAATAAATAAAAATCATATCATATCTTTTTGAAAATCATAACCTGCAAAAGAGATCATAATATCTTAACATGGAACAAATCATAGAAGTGAAAATGAGATCCCCATAATCATAACATGAAACTTGAAACTTTGTGGCATGCACACATAATCATGGAAAATCATTTCTTGTTAGTCATGACTCATTGCCAAGACTATCTTAGTGGACAAAGTCCCTTTCTGAATCGAGTATCCCTCGTTTCAGTCCTATTTCACTGAACCGGTATAACCTACCGTTCCAGCCCTGTCTATCTCATGAGATATAAAATCTTTACCCAATGCATTGGAGGGATATATAGGTCCCACCCATCTTATAATGAATCCTTTCTTATGTGTGCCACATAATCATAAAACATACATCATCGCATAACACATGTAACAAAAATGGGATTCTTGAAACATCATGACATCATAAATCAATTCATATAAGATAAAGGAATTCATAAAAATAATTCCATCACAACATGAACAAATCAATTTAATAATATGGATAAAACAGAACCCTTTATTATCTTAGATGGAAAATAATTTTGATAAAACACTTGAACTCCATTCTTGAGGAAAATATCCTTTCTTCTTCAAAAACATTTTTTCCTTTCATAACATGTCATACAACTTTAAAATAAAAGAATTTGATTAAAAAATAAACTTGAAAACATTTAAAGGAAGCTTCTTGGAAATAATGTTTTAAAAATCCATTCATGCCGTATAAGTTAAAAAAACATTCTTCGTACTTTTGTCGGAAAAGTCAAAAAGTACCTCGTACGAAAAACGACAAAAGATTCCTTTCTTATCTTTTACTAAAATTCACCGAAGGGTAAAATTGGATTAAAACAATTGTAGGTGGATGGAAATAATATTACATATTGATAAAACATGGATGTGGATGATAAAATACACCCCAGCAAATTCGAAAGTATAAACAATCTCGGATAAAAACGAGATTGTGATATTTCCCTTACCTTAGGTACGATTTGCTTCGTATGTGTCCGAACCTCCTGTATAATGATTTATATAATGTCATTTACGTAATAAAGAATCATATTCATTGTTATGATATCATATATGGTTCACTTATGACATTATATTACCCGTTCTTTTGTAAATTCCATGTTAAAGAAGCGTTTTGGGTAAAATCGTTTCTTTTATCGTAGGTGTTTTGACTTGTTGTTCTTGACATTATTATTACTTAAATCATGATTTACTTACTTCCAGAATATAAATTATGATTTATATATCATATATATTATGTATATATATATATATATAATAGATAGATAAATGAAATGAAAAACACCGTTCATGGAGACGGTAGTCCGTACGTACGCATGAACGTTGTTTTCCTTTCCCTATGGTCTTGAATGGAAGTAAGTAGATGACATACATATATATATACATAAATCCAGTAGCTTTATAATGTCATATATTTCATTATTATTTCATATATATACTTTATAATCATTCTTAAATGGTTAACATGGAGAATGAATCTCATCGCGTCGTGGAGACGGTAGTCCGTACGTACGCACGAGCGATGATATCATTTCCATAAATATTTAATTGAATTGGAGTGGATTATACAATATATCAGAATCAATATGATGTTTTAATAACTATGTATAGTTATTCTTTACACCATTATACCCATCCATGTAAGGTGGTGGTGGAAAATAGATTACACCACGGCGTGGAGACGGTATTCCGTACGTACGCACGCGCGGTGATTTCTTTTTCCGTAGGATAGATAGATGGTGAAATAGGGTTGTTTCATACTTATAATAACATATCAGTATATGAGTGATACTGATGTTATTACTTCATAATGAAACAACCTAAGAAGAAGAAGTGGAAGTAGAAATAAAGATGAAAGAATTGGTAACGGTAATTACCTCTTCTTTGAAGCGCCTTTTGGAGACCTCCTCTTAGGGAACTAAAATTGGTCTTTGAGGAAGACCAGAACCTCTAGTATGTTGCTAGGGAAGTGGAGAAGAGATTTTGGCAGGGTTTGGCCGAGCTTGAGTGCACAAATTGGTGTGTGGAGGAGGGGGAGGAGGTGTCCTTTTATAAGGGAGGAGAGGGGCACCTTAGGAATACCTCAAAATATTATTTTATATTAATGTCAAAATCGGTTTATAATGGTTCCAAATGGTCTTATTTCGAAGCTAAAGTGGGTATGGGTCGAAATCCTATCAACCAATAGGATTTAGACAAGTTTAGGTTATTATTTTAACCTTATCAATTAGATTTAACTCTAAGTTAAAAAAATTAACTTTTACCGTGTCTTTTTGTTTTCTTTCACTATATGGTTAATACACTTACTATAACATGCCAAACGAACCCCAAATTGTTTATTATTAATATATATATCCGTATCTAAGTCATTTGGCCGAACCTTAGATTTTCAGGAATAAAATAACAATTAATAATATAATATTTGATTTAAAAACTATTTTGTGTCAATTTTGACACTATTTGATATATGATTTTTTTGAAAGTCATAACAGAATTATATGTTCAAACCAAGTTGATTAAATCAACAATAATACATCATAGTAACCTATAAAATTAGTTTAATTCATAAAAAGTCTTAAATTACATTCATTTGAGCATTTATAACATCAATTATGTTAATATTTCCTTAAAAGGGTAATTACTGCATCATCGTTGTGTCAAAAATAAATTAATTTATTTAAAGTCTAAAAATTATAAATAAAATATCATTATGTAGGAAATATTTTTAGCTTTCTAATTAATATTTATAGTCGAATTTATCTTATGTATAACCCCATATTAAAAATGGTTTATTAAATAAACTTTGATTTTAACTCTTTTAACTCTTCTTTGAATTAAATAATAATAAATGTCCTAATCTAATCCAAGTGGGCCTAAATGGTCATATTATATTCATAAGGTTGTTTTTGGCCGAATTACACTTATCCAATAGAATTAGGACATGTGTTAGGGTAATAGTAATATCATATTTACCCTTAGTTACCCTATTTACTATTAACCGTGGTAAAAAAAAGTAAAAAGTTACTATTCACCAAAAATTATTTTCATCTCATTGAACCACATTTTAGTCCTTGATATTAACCGTGTCTGTCGGATTTTCGAAATTCCATTCACAGAAGTGGTAAAATTATGTTTTATGCAAAATTCAGTTTTTAACCTACCACTTAGTAGTTTCACTATTCATCAAAAATTGATGTTTTTCAGAACAATGCCAAAATTTCATCCTAAGCTATATTTCATATTCCGAATTCAAAAATGAAGTCTATTTTACCATATTCATAACATATATGTTTCATTAATTAATTTTATAATTAAATCCCGTTGTTAAAACAAATAGCATTTTTTTAAGAAACAATATCTATCAAAAGATTGACACTTGTTTATGTCTGGTTTAAATGTGAAATTACATCCAATGACCAACATTGTATTAAAATGTAAAAATATATTCTAAATATATTTTAAAACCACTCAAATTAATGTTTTATCACTATTAATTATTTCAATTAAAAAAAAGTTGTTTTTAATTATAATTTAGTAATTTTCACTATTCATCAGAATATGAAAGTTATCTGAAAAGTACCAAAATTTCAACTTAGGCTAAATTCGATACTCCGAATCCAAAAATGAACTTCATTTTGAAAAATAAGATTTACAGAATTTCAAAAAGTGGTTATTACTATTCATAACGACTAGTTTTAATAATATTTTAATAGAATATCGTTGTTTAGTGAAACTCAGTATTGCGTACTACACACGCTATCGAGGAAGGTTGTGATTGCGTGTAATGCAAGGCAAGTCAAGGATGCGTGTTGTGCAAGCTCATTTTGGTGTAGCGTACAACACAAGACATTAGTGAAATAGAATGAAATCTTGGGCTGTTACATTCTACCCCCCTTAAAATGAATTTCGCCCTCGAAAT
Organism: Viscum album; assembly: GCA_963277665.1. NCBI lineage: Eukaryota > Viridiplantae > Streptophyta > Magnoliopsida > Santalales > Viscaceae > Viscum > Viscum album. Next base: position 1,977,233,671 of record OY728133.1, read on the forward strand.
TCGTCGGGGTTATAAATGGTTTACTATTCGAAAGTTTCTTTAATAGAAACCCACATCGTAAAAAGGAATACCAAAACTTGGCTTTAAAAAATAAAGTATGAAATGTAACGATTACCCAAATAAACTAATCACTGGGTTTCCACATAGGTGAAAATATGGATATGGAAGAGAAATCTAACCATCATGTTCTGATGGAGAGTGGTAGAGAACATGGCTATGGAAAAGCCAACAATCACAAATCCATAAATTTGTGACGATCTAAGGTACCATCTGATTCATCAGGTATAAGATAACTAGGACAACATTTTTGGTTTTCAAGATCATTTCCCTAAAGTTGAAAATTTGATTTAGAATAAATACTTTCTTTATTTTGGTACAATCTTACTGTTGTTCATGCCTTGAACAATTTCCACTTCATCTCTTAAATAAATGAAGTTGAATTTGTTATTCGTGAAGTGTTAGCAAATCATGTGATAGAATGACGGGTCATTCCATCTATCTCAAACAAAAGGTAAGCAAAAATTATATACATAAGTCGATCTATAGTGAGATTAATCACATATGGTTCCTAAAATGGACTTATACTTCATATATCATACTGCTTAATATAATAAAACTAGTTTCTACTAAACAGGGACTTCCTGTAGGCCAGTGGTAGGTGATAAAGGCCAGTCGCACTTCGGTTGTGGGTTCGATTCCCACGGCCTTGTCCGACGCAATGGGATGTCGCCCGTCCTGCAGGTTGTCCTTTTTCTAAAACTATATTACTATAACATCCTATCAATAATATCAAAAAAGAACTTCTTTAGGCTTATCCATAATACTGCAGTCCACTCTCATAATATAGTGAAAACAATTACCAGATATTTAATACCATCATTGATCCCCATAAGATATGTCTTGTTGGTCACATTCTAAACATTCAAAGTCCTTAATCATGTATTCTCTTGAATACCTTAGAGAAAACATGAATGCAGTTTAAAGTTAACACTTTCCACATATGAAAATCCTCAAAATTCTATATACTCAAACCATGATATCACTTAGTCCTTATATCAATCATGAGCTCATGAATACAATCAAACATCTCATTATCTTCTTATCCTTTCATTATGCACTTATCATCTACTTTCCAAAAGTATCTGAATAACCTTTCATGGTTACTGGTACCATACACGTTCAAAACTTAAGGAAAGACAACAGTGTAACAATCCTTAGATGTCTCCTTATTCCATGAGATTACTTATACAACATTACACATGATAAACATGTAATCATTCCACTACATTCTTAGACCATTGATCGAGCTTCAACATTTCTTTCATCTCACATATCATTTGTAGTTTCTTCATCATCATCAACATAAATACTTCCCATACGACCATACTGATTCTCTTCATGAGACTTTCCCTTAGGTCATTGGTTTGCATAATGCCCGTACATTCCACATTTAAAGCCTTTAACCATTGTTGATGTCGTAGCAATACCATTATCCTCATCCATGGTGTTAACTGAACCTTTTCCTTTGCACTTACTTGCTTTGTGTCCCTCTTTTCCACACCCAAAGCATCTTCCAGTTCCTTTGAAACATTCTCCTTAATGCCTCTTCCCACATGAATTACATAGGGGAAATTGAACTTTCTTTCCTCTATGATCATCATGAAACTCCATCTTTCTCTTATTAGCCGAGTCAGGAAACTTACCAAATTTTACTTTATTGATCATATTATGAGATTGCTGATTCGGCATAATAATGATGTTTGGACTTCCAAATCCCATTTCATTATGAAGAATATCATTCCATTGTCCATCATATCCTCCATTATTGTGAATCATCTTGTTTCCAGCCATTTTCTAAAACCCAAAAAGAATAGTGTGAGAGGCAAAAATCATGCTAGGGAAAACAACATAATAAAGGGGGAGTACCTTCAATATCTAACATCTTAGGTTTAATTCTATGATCGTTACCATAGTTCTAGGACTATCCTATACGTATACGTATCCTTAGGGACATCCCTAGACATACCTTAGAAATATCTCTAGGGATCTCACTAACGTTTTCACATCCTAGTTTCCAAAGGTTGACTAAACCTTTCCTCTGATACCAACTGTAGAGACCCGAAACTTGACGTACATGGACATTACATTACTTTTGCGGAATACTTAGTACATAACAAAAACACACACACAAGGATCGTAATAGTTTAGTGTCTTTGGAAACTCGGAATATAATCTTCAAATCGTGGTGAAAGATCTTCAAAATCTCCCATAAAGATCTTCCTTTTTTTTACCTAAAACCTTTCTTTATATCCTGGGGAAAAGAAAACATAAAAGGGTGAGCTCAAATGCTCAGTAAGGGTATACAAAAGAAATAAAAATCATATCATATCTTTTTGAAAATCATAACCTGCAAAAGAGATCATAATATCTTAACATGGAACAAATCATAGAAGTGAAAATGAGATCCCCATAATCATAACATGAAACTTGAAACTTTGTGGCATGCACACATAATCATGGAAAATCATTTCTTGTTAGTCATGACTCATTGCCAAGACTATCTTAGTGGACAAAGTCCCTTTCTGAATCGAGTAACCCTCGTTTCAGTCCTGTTTCACTGAACCGGTATAACCTACCGTTCCAGCCCTGTCTATCTCATGAGATATAAAATCTTTACCCAATGCATTGGAGGGAGATATAGGTCCCACCCATCTTATAATGAATCCTTTCTTATGTGTGCCACATAATCATAAAACATACATCATCGCATAACACATGTAACAAAAATGGGATTCTTGAAACATCATGACATCATAAATCAATTCATATAAGATAAAGGAATTCATAAAAATAATTCCATCACAACATGAACAAATCAATTTAATAATAGGGATAAAACATAACCCTTTATTATCTTAGATGGAAAATAATTTTGATAAAACACTTGAACTCCATTCTTGAGGAAAATATCCTTTCTTCTTCAAAAACAATTTTTCCTTTCATAACATGTCATACAACATTAAAATAAAAGAATTTGATTAAAAAATAAACTTGAAAACATTTAAAGGTAGCTTCTTGGAAATAATGTTTTAAAAATCCATTCATGCCGTATAAGTTAAAAAAACATTCTTCGTACTTTTGTCGGAAAAGTCAAAAAGTACCTCGTACGAAAAACGACAAAAGATTCCTTTATTATCTTTTACTAAAATTCACCGAAGGGTAAAATTGGATTAAAAAAATTGTAGGTGGATGGAAATAATATTACATATTGATAAAACATGGATGTGGATGATAAAATACACCCCAGCAAATTCGAAAGTATAAACAATCTCAGATAAAAACGAGATTGTGATATTTCCCTTACCTTAGGTACGATTTGCTTCGTATGTGTCCGAACCTCCTGTATAATGATTTAAATAATTTCATTGACTTAATACATAATCATATTCATTGTTATGATATCATATATGGTTCACTTATGACATTATATTACCCGTTCTTTTGTAAATTCCATGTTAAAGAAGCGTTTTGGGTAAAATCGTTTCTTTTATCGTAGGTGTTTTGACTTGTTGTTCTTGACATTATTATTACTTATATCATGATTTACTTACTTCCAGAATATAAAATATTATTTATATATCATATATATTATGTATATATATATATAAAAAATAGATAGATAAATGAAATGAAAAACACCGTTCATAGAGACGGTAGTCCGTACGTACGCATGAACGTTGTTTTCCTTTCCCTATGGTCTTGAATGGAAGTAAGTAGATGACATACATATATATATATATAAATACAGTAGCTTTATAATGTCATATATTTCATTATTATTTCTTATATATACTTTATAATCATTCTTAAATGGTTAACATGGAGAATGAATCTCATCGCGTCGTGGAGACGGTAGTCCGTACGTACGCACGAGCGATGATATCATTTCCATAAATATTTAATTGAATTGGAGTGGATTATAAAATATATCAGAATAAATATGATGTTTTAATAACTATGTATAGTTATTCTTTACACCATTATACCCATCCATGTAAGGTGGTGGTGGAAAATAGATTACACCACGGCGTGGAGACGGTATTCCATACGTACGCACGCGCGGTGATTTCTTTTTCCGTAGGATAGATAGATGGTGAAATAGGGTTGTTTCATACTTATAATAACATATCAGTATATGAGTGATACTGATGTTATTACTTCATAATGAAACAACCTAATAATAATAAGTGGAAGAATAAATAAAGATGAAAGAATTGGTAACGGTAATTACCTCTTCTTTGAAGTGCCTTTTGGAGACCTCCTCTTAGGGAACTAAAATTGGTCTTTGAGGAAGACCAGAACCTCTAGGATGTTGCTAGGGAAGTGGAGAAGAGATTTTTTCAGGGTTTGGCCGAGCTTGAGTGCACAAATTGGTGTGAGGAGGAGGGGGAGGAGGTGTCCTTTTATAAGGGAGGAGAGGGGCACCTTAGGAATACCTCAAAATATTATTTTATATTAATGTCAAAATCAATTTATAATGGTTCCAAATGGTCTTATTTCGAAGCTAAAGTGGGGATGGGTAGAAATCCTATCAACCAATAGGATTTAGACAAGTTTAGGTTATTATTTTAACCTTATCAATTAGATTTAACTCTAAGTTAAAAAATTTAACTTTTACCGTGTCTTTTTGTTTTCTTTCACTATATGGTTAATACACTTACTATAACATGCCAAAAGAACCCCAAATTGTTTATTATTAATATATATATCCTTGTATAAGTCATTTGGCCGAACCTTAGATTTTTAGGAATAAAATAACAATTAATAATATAATATTTGATTTAAAAACTATTTTGTGTCAATTTTGACACTATTTGATATATGAATTTTTTGAAAGTCATAACAGAATTATATGTTCGAACCAAGTTTATTAAATCAACAATAATACATAATAGTAACCTAGAAAATTAGTTTAATTCATAAAAAGTTTTAAATTACATTCATTTGAGCATTTATAACATTAATTATGTTAATATTTCCTTAAAAGGGTAATTACTGCATCATCGTTGTGTCAAAAATAAATTAATTTATTTAAAGTCTAAAAATTATAAATAAAATATCATTATGTAGGAAATATTTTTAGCTTTCTAATGAATATTTATAGTCGAATTTATCTTATGTATAACCCCATATTAAAGATGTTTTAGTAAATAAACTTTGATTTTAACTCTTTTAACTCTTCTTTGAACTAAATAATAATAAATGTCCTAATCTAATCCAAGTGGGCCTAAATAGTCATATTATATTCATAAGGTTTTTTTTCGCCGAATTACACTTATCCAATAGAATTAGGACATGTGTTAGGGTAATAGTAATATCATATTTACCCTTAGTTACCCTATTTACTATTAACCGTGGTAAAAAAAAGTAAAAAGTTACTATTCACCAAAAATTATTTTCATCTCATTGAACCACATTTTAGTCCTTGATATTAACCGTGTCTGTCGGATTTTCGAAATTCCATTCACAGAAGTGGTAAAATTATGTTTTATGCAAAATTCAGTTTTTAACCTACCACTTAGTAGTTTCACTATTCATCAAAAATTGATGTTTTTCAGAACAATGCCAAAATTTCATCCTAAGCTATATTTCATATTCCGAATTCAAAAATGAAGTATATTTTACCATATTCATAACATATATGTTGCATTAATTACTTTTATAATAAAATCCCGCTGTTAAAACAAATAGCATGTTTTTAAGAAACAATATCTATCAAAAGATTGACACTTGTTTATGTCTGGTTTAAATGTGAAATTACATCCAATGACCAACATTGTATTAAAATGTAAAAATATATTCTAAATAAATTTTAAAACCACTCAAATTAATGTTTTATCACTATTAATTATTTCAATTAAAAAAAAGTTGTTTTTAATTATAATTTAGTAATTTTCACTATTCATCAGAATATGAAAGTTATCTGAAAAGTACCAAAATTTCACCTTAGGCTAAATTCGATACTCCGAATCCAAAAATGAACTTCATTTTGTAAAATAAGATTTACAGAATTTCAAAAAGTGGTTATTACTATTCATAACGACTAGTTTTAATAATATTTTAATAGAATATCGTTGTTTAGTGAAACTCAGTATTGCGTACTACACACGCTATCGAGGAAGGTTGTGATTGTGTGTAATGCAAGGCAAGTCAAGGATGCGTGTTGTGCAAGATCCTTTTGGTGTAGCGTACAACACAAGACATTAGTGAAATAGAATGAAATCTTGGGCTGTTACAGTGACAAATGTTTTGAATAACTTACGATATGATTAGTCAATGCTCATATCTTGACTCTAACATCAGGCAATGATGGATTTTTTATTTATAGTTGTGCTTCAAAGAAATGACTTGGTTTTGTCCATGGTTTTTTCCTATACATCATTAATGCAAAAAAATTCATGAACAAAACTATCTAACACATGATCTTGATTTAGAATAATTAATCATTTCTTTTATGATATGGAGACTATATACTTATGGAGAAAAAATGTGAGATATATACAGATCATTACAGTTTTAAGTATATTTTCTCACCAAATGAACTATACCAGAGGAAAATGAGATGGCTTGAACTACTCATGAATTATTATCGCACTATACACTACCACCAGGGGAATGAAAATAAAGAGATTATTTCTTTGAGCAGAAAGGATCATGGAGTTTTTAACAATATTTCAGTTGAAAGGGATCCTATGTTCATGGAACAAGTAATGATATATATGATAATTATCATAGAAGGTGAAATATTAATACTATTTCAAATGGTATCCAAACTACCTTTACTAGAAATGATAAAATATTCTCAGACAGATGATGAAGAGTTTTAAAAAAATTAATGTTGTGAACATTGGGAGATTCATTGATGTCATATATTAAGATGCGATTTTGTAATTTGGGAAGAGAATTTGTGTAACTGACATACCTTATCAAAAAAGGGAATTGGTGTATGGTGATCATCGCTCCAATTTAAATATACACCCCATTAGCAATACTATTTATAGATATTTTAAGGAACCATTTCGGTGGGACAACAAGAAGAGAGATATTGAGGATTATGTGTCAAGATTTATGGTTTTTCAATAAGTGAAAGGAGGAAGATAACATCTTATAGGATTCAGGCAACATCATACCTTAACTGAGTGGAAATGAGAAGATATTATGATGGATGTTCTCATGGGGCTACCAAAGACTCTTATAAGGAATGAAGCAATATCAGTCATTATTGATCATCTTACCAAGTCAGAAAATTTTCATTCTATAAGAGAATATTTACCACTTGATCCTTTTAGAAGACTATATATTAATGAATTTTTGAGAAATTATAGAGTACCCATATCTATTATTTTATAGTGGCACATGTTTTACATCATGATTCTGGAATAGTCTTCAGAAAGCCTTGTATACTAAACTTAATTGAGCACTTCCTACCACACTCAAACTGATGGAAAATCAGAGTGAACTATTCAATTAATAGAATACATGGTGATATCTTGATAACATGACTTTCAAGGAATGTGGTATCAATATTTACCTCTGGTATAATTTTCTATAACAATAGCTTCAATTCAAGTATTTATATGCACTATATAAAGCTTTATAAGGAGAGATATGTCACACACCACCATGTATAGATGATTTTGGAGAAAGAAAACTCATTATTCCAGAACTTGTTGATGAAACAGTTGAAAAGGTGAAGATTATCCAAACCCACATCAGATCCAGTCAATGTATGAAAAAGAGTTATACCGATAAACCCATGAAGGAATTGGAATTTCATGTAGGAGATCATGTTTTCTTGAAGGTATATCCATATAGGGGTGTAATAAGCATTTGTATAAAGGTTAAATTAAGTACCAAGTACATTAGACCGTTCGAAATTCTAGAAGTAATTGGAGTTGTAGATTATCATTTGGCAATGACACCAAGTCCTTCCAAATTTCATGATGTGTTCCATGTATCATTATTTAGAGAATACATGCCTAACCCAATGCATGTACTCACCTATGAAGAAATAGAACTAGGACACGATCTATCATATTGTGATGATCCGGTCAATATTCTTGATACCAGAGAATAAGTGTTGAGAAATTAGATGACTCATCTGTTGAAAATTCTATGGAGAAATCATATTATGGAAGGGGCAATGTGGGAACCCGAGGGACTCATGATGAAGAACCACCCAAATATTTTTATACAGTTATATTATAGAATTTTTTTAGGATGAAATTATTCAATGGAGTGTTTAATGTAACACCCCATGCATACATAATATGATTCCCTTTGATCAATGTAAAAGCTGGTATTGTATGGATAATGGAGTTTTAACACGCCACAACCTATCAATATAGCCGTTATGAATAGTAGTACCAAATTTTTTATATTTTATTGATTTTATGTTTCAAAATGGACATCATTTTTGGATTCGTAATATCAAAATTACTTTAGGGTAAATTTTTGGAATTTTTCTGAAAACACTCAATTTTTTATGAATAGTGTAAAACATTACATTACTGTATAAAACTGACAGTTTATAACTAGGTATTTTATTTATATTTGTATTATATAAAAATATGTAAATATTACCAATATATTTTTATTTTAATTCATTGGAGTAATTTTATAATAATATTATATATATATATATATATATATAATTTTATTAAACATTTTACCATCTTTTACCCACCTACTTGGAGAATTTACAATTTTACAAAAATCATAATTTTATTGCTTTTGGGAGTTGAATTTAACAAATATGAGAGACACCATTGACATTAGTATATAAAAATTGTTTCAATAATATGAAACTATTTTTAGTGAATAGTATCTTTTGACTTTTATTTAACACGATTCAAAAGTAAATATTGTCATTAAAGGTAAAAATGATATTATAATTACCTTAAACATGTCTTAATTCTATTAAATAAGTGTATTTCGACTCAAACCAACCATAAGAATAAAATATGATCCTTTAGGTTCATATGGAATAGATTTGGAAATTTATTATTATTTTATTTTAAAATGATCTAAAAGTGTTAAATACAATGTTTAATAAATAAACTATTTTCTATATAGGGATATACATACATAATTTTGACTAGAAATATTAATTAGAAAGTTAAAATTATTTAATACATAAGTTTAGTTTATCTATAATTTTTAGACATTATATAATTAAAATTATTTATGACCCGATGATAATGCAGTAATTACCTTATTCATTAATAATTAAAATAATTGATATTATATATATCCAAATAAACGTAATTCGAGACTTCTGATGAATTCTAGTATCATTATTGGTTAATATGACATGCCAGGGCTGATTAAATAATTTTATTTTGAAGCAATAATTATGTTATTACTTTCACAGAAACAAAATACCAAATAGGGTCAAAATTGACAAAAATGAGTTTTTAAATGAAATAGTAGATTATTACTTGATATAATATTCCTAAAAATATAATTTTCAGCCAAAATATATATATAATGTTATATATATTAATACTGAACCACATGGGGTTCACTTGACTTTTTATATTAGTTTTAATTAACAATTTATTATAATAATACAAGAATACATGGTAAATGTTAAACTATTTTACTAAGTGTTAAATCTAGACGATAAGTCCAATATGGTGACCTAAACATGTCTAAAACCTTTTGGTTGAGAGTTTTTTAACCCATATCGACCATATCATTGATATATATTACTTTTTATCCATTATAATCCGAATTTTATTGTATAATAATATAATATTTCATCCTTTTCCTAAGTTGACCCTCACCTCTCATATAAAAGTGTGCATCTTCATCTCTCAAAATCACACATCCAAAGCCATTAGGCTCAAGAAAACCCATCTAAAATATTCTTTCAAATAACAACATGTAGTCCTAGAATCCATTCTTTTATAATAAATTCAACATAATTATCCCTTTTTATCAACTCGAAAGGAAACACCCGACGAAGAGGTAATAATTTCCCTACATTTTTTAGAGGTTCTTTTCTTCTTCCACTTCCTATATAAATGTTTTTTTGAAACAAAAATATTAAATCCAATACCTTATAAATAATATGATGTTATTATAAATATTTTACAACCATATTCATTATTTTATCTGTCTTATGAATGATATTTCACTATACGTGCATACATACGGCTTACAGTCTCCACTTCGTTGTATAGTTTGATATTCAATCACTTTATTATTTTGATGGGAATAATAATGAGAATAGCTGGTGTAAATAATATATATTATATGTTAATTATTTTTTATATTTTATATTCCATGAAATTACAAACGATTTAACTTTCAATATAATGATATTGTATCTAGTGTGTATGTATGGATTACAGTCTCCACGAATGCCATGAGATTTATTCACCATCATAATCATTCAAAAATAATTTTCATTTTATGATTAATAATAATGTATGGTAACATAATATAAATCTGTATATGAATCATATTCATTGTATTTATAACAAACATCACTTATGTAACCAAGCATATAAAGGAAAATGAATCAGTTAACACCTGAAGCGATGATATTACTGAAATATTACTAACAAAGAAATATTATAAGATCATATATAATATAATATTTATTTATGTGGTTCTTTTATAATTTGATAAAAAATGGATTAACTATTATAAAAGAAGTTAACTTACCCTCAATAAAGGAAAAGTACAAATTAAGGGTTTATTTAACAATATCTTTACCTTTCTAAGGTTGTTTATATGTGTGTATCTACTGGGACATCTTTATCATCCACATTTGTGTTTCTAAAAATATATTTCAATTTTTTTACTATTTCCAATAATAAGGGTTAAAGTAATTTATTTCCTTTTTTTGTCTTTTTATATCATTTTTATAAAGTAATATTTCCTTCATTTTCTAATCTTGGTCCTTTATAAAATTTTGGACAAAATTAAGGAAAGAGTATTTTTAACTTATACGACGGCTACGGGTATTTTATGCCATTATAATACCATTGAATTTTCCCTTTGATGATTATAAGAATTTTCCAAAATAATGTTTTCTTTTATAATTATTTGACTTTTAAATGGTTTCAAAATATAAATAGGTATTTCATATAAATTTGTTTTATTTCATCTATATTAACATCCTTTGAGTATTTTAATCCTTTTTGAAGTTGATTTATTATGATAAAAATCTTTTATATTGTTTTGAATGATTTGTGATATTTTTGACTTTGGATGTGTTATTTCTATACCATTAATGGTTTATGGATAAAGTATTAAAATTTTATATCTGAGTTTTATTATGAATGATTATTTTATATTTAAACCTTTTAATATAAAAAATTCATTGGACTTATTAAGTGATGAGTGGAGCCCTCTATAGCTTATTGATGAATTGGTAGGTCTCATGAGACAAAATAGTGTCTTGGAATGGGACCTTGAAAATTTTTATTTCTTGTCTTTGCATGAGGCCTTGACTATGTGGTTATGATGTCTAGAATTATGTATTCTAATATTATGAAATTGTGTATTGATATTACATGTGATTATTCGAAAAATATAATATCAATTTGAATTAGTAAATGGGATTATATGATTTATCTATTCAATATGATAATTATTTTTAATTTTAAAAGGATTGTCTTTTATACTTATACATTGTATAAAATTTTTATTATTAGTTATGAATGTTTCCTCTATATTGTTATCCTTACTGGACTTCCGAGCTCACCCCTTTCTTTTTTTATTTTTCTCAGGATAAAAATAAGTATATTATAATTTACCTACAGGGATAGTCTAAGGGATATGAATTTGGTTAATGGAGACAAATTTTTTGTTGTTAATCATTTTATAATGAATTGTAAAACTTATTAATGTAACTATTACTTCCAATGCTACTAAACAGATCGGTGATTTGGGATTTGATCCCTTGTGATCATGCCAATGTTATGAAAAAGTGCAGTATCTCTATCTAATTAGGGATGGGGAATTACATCATATTACTATATTATTACTTGTTTTATAAGTATAATTTATTTATGAAAATTATGATTATTTCATTATTTTTATTCTTAATATTATTTACTAATGAAATATTGTAACTTTCTTAACCTACCGAAGTGATTACTCACATATAATCTGAATATCAAATGAAAAATATGAAATTAACTAAAATGATTATGTAATTATATATAACATGGTATCAAGTGATATAACAGGATTAATAAATTAAAAAAATGTACCTAATAAATATTTTAATTGTCCTATGATTACAATTGAGAAGACAAATAACAGACTCTAGTTAAGGGTTATTCATTTAAAAATAATCTTATAATGATTCCCTTAAAACTTCAATACATTCCATTAAATTATATAATTAAAATTATTTAAATATGTTTTTTTAAATTTTAATTTGACTTTTTATTGTCCTTTTTACATAGCATTATTTTTCATAAAATTTTATTAATGGAATATATTTTTTATTTTTCAAACACAATACATTTTGGATTTTCATATAATAATTTGATAGGAATAATTCAATTAACATATAATAAATGAGAATATATTCCCATAATTATTAAAACTATTTTATTAAATTATTACGTTATATGTTTAAATGGATTTTTTAAAATAAAATTTTTCTGTTATAATTTTTTATTTTTTTAAAAATAAGTGATTTCAAAATGAAAATGATATTTTCCTCATCAAATGATCTATCTTATTGTTAAAAAAGTATTTTCCATATTAAGTGACATGAATTGATATAAATTTATTTGAAAAGTTAATTCCAATGAATTATTTTCAAAATTATAATTTCTTAAATGATAATCTATAATTCCATATTTTTATAAATTTTCTATTGAAAATTGGGATTTAAATAAAATATGTATTATGACTTCTAAATATGTTCATTATATGAGATTATATGAGTTTATCAATGGATTTATCATTCAAACGTGGATGAATAATATTTTTATATGTTACATAAGAATTATATGAGAAATGGGGAGCCTCATACATCTTATATTATAGGATGAGTCCCAATATAGCTCATTGGTGTTCTAGATGTTAAAAAAGTGCTTGGAGTGCCCATATAGTGATGGTTGAGCTGAAAACCACCTATTCAATGGGTTTTACATGATAATTTTCTATTACATTGGGTAATATTTAATTAAAGTAAATATAATAAAGTTGGATTTACCATTAATGTTTCTCTAATGGATTTAACTAGGATCCATTTACTCCTGACATTGGTGATTAATGTAATGCTCTATGTTTACAAAAGGGTTTTAATTTTCATTATATTATTTTTAATGTGTTTTATTGATAAAAATGGGTTTTTCATGTTAAAATTGTTTTTTAAAATAACTAAAAGTAAATTTAAATAATGGAAACTATTTCACAGGATTTCATGTTTTTTACCAGACTAATAGTTTTCTTATTTTCATTCCCCTTAATGATATTTTTGTTTTCATATAATGTGTTGAAATTTATTTTCACATGGTTTAAAGAAGGGTTAGTGTAATTAATATGTCCACAATAATGACATGATTATTTTTGGTCATGTGAAAACATTTTTTATATTAATGTATTTGTATTTTAGAAAAAAATGAATACTATACAGAAGTATTCCATTTATAAAATATTATTTTGTTATGTAAGGGTTAGGACTTAATTCACTAATACTCTAAAAATAAAATATCATTTGGAAAGTAATGAAATTTATAGTCTATATAGCCATCATTCTGTGATATTTATGTTAAATTCCTTACATAACTACTTTCCATTATGATAATTGAAAAATGTATATGTTACTCATTGGTATGTATGACTTACCTACTCCATTTCTATAATATAGTTCATTTTCCCTGATAGTAATTCATGATTAGTTTTAAAAAAATTATGTAAATATAAAATTGATATTTATGTTATGATAGATATTTTTTAAATGATGGAATAATTAACACATTTACCAAAATAAACCTACACAATTCATTTTTTATATATAAAACAATTGTCTTCAAATCATATGACGTGATTTCAAATAATTAATTATATAACTAAATGAGACACAATTAAAGGAATAACAAAGAAAAAAATTCCCATGAAGGATACTGATTAACTTGAGTTTATTACTCTATAATATAATTTTTATGAGTGATGAGTTGGACACAATGTACCATACATTATTTTTATAAATCTCTTTTGTAGTTTCTACAAAATATTTATTTTTCATCCATAAAAATATTTTGATAATTATTTTTGGTCTGAGTTTTTATGTAAATATGGTATGTATAAATATATATATATATGTTTCTTTGGAATTTCATTAACTTTTTTTATAATATAATATTTTTATGTAAAGTTTGGATGTTCTCTAAAAAACCGAAGAGGAATTATCAAATTAAATGAAAAATATTAAAAAGTCCATTCCCGCCATTTTAATTATTATTAATATTTTATTTCTTTATAATATTTTATTTGTTTTAAAAAAAAGAACCCTACATCTTTATTTCTAGGAATTTTAGTTTTGAAAAATAGGTATAATGGATAGGGATATTTCAAATATTCTGAAATCATTTCTTGTCATTAAAATGAATATCATTAAAACTATAACACATTATGTGTTATAATAATGTTATGTTTATTTGGGATTTTTTATTACTATGAGTGGTTCAATTATAATCTAATGTTTGGTGAGACCATTATATATCTTTATGTAATTTGGTTAAGGGACATAGTTAATGGATTTGATTTCCCTTAATTAATAATTCAAATATATTATGATGTCAAACACAAGTATAACCGTTATATTAATATCATGTTTATCTATGATTGTTACTCAAAGTATAAAAAGGTTGTTTATTCAAGGTGTATGTATAAATAATATGAAAATGAAAACCCAGCCATCCTAAATTATTTATCTATAATATGAATCATTTTTTTTCAATATCATATGATTTCAAAAGATAAAGGAATGTATGTGCTAATTTGAAATGTTAAAATGAATAAATTTATGAAAAATTATATAATGAGTATTATATGATTTCAATGAAGAAATAATGAATTTTATTTTTCCATTATTAATTCTTATAAAAAAAATTTGCAAATTTATTTGTTAAGAATATAATTTCATGTGTTATATAATATTTATTTTTTATACAAATCACTATATTGAAAAAGAAAAACTATTTATTCTTTTTTATAGACTATTGATTTATTTCATTAATTTTTTCCCTAAAATGTATTTTGACACACATCCATATATATAAAATATTTTTCAGATGATTTATTTATTTTTAATGGATGGTAATATGTGATGTAAAATTTCAATAATTTTATTTATGAAATGAAATCATGAATGTTTTTCATTTTATTTGTTTTTAGAAAAAATATATATTTATTTGGAGTGTCCACATTATAAACTATGTATATTTGATATAATAATTATTCCCTAAATATTTAAAACTCAAACATAAAAGTAATTTTGGAAGAAATAATTGAATTATAGTGTTATGAAATAAGATTATATGATTTTTATGTTTAAGCCTTTATAGTATTTGCTGAATGATGATTATTGGGAATAATATTTTTTGTTATCTATGAACTTTTATTTATTGTTGATTTAATATGAATAAATGATGATCTATAAGGAAAAATTAATGTAAATTATATTTATCATTCGATATCGATAAGTAATGAATAATACATGAATGAAAATGGTGGATATAATTTATAGAAAACCCCTAAATTCATTCACATGATTTGCGAGGAATGATTGGTTGCCAAATTCGATGAGTATTTGGTATTCTCATACCCATTTATTAATAATGTTTCTTGAGTTAGGAATCCAAGAGTATAAGAGTCATGATAAATTTTTTATATCCTTGTTATAAAATCAATTAATACCAAGATTTAGGAATTTTATTTATTGATAATTTACTATTTATTATCAATGTGATTAATATGTTGACATTATCAATATATATAATATAAACTGATGTTGATTATTGAATGTAATGTGTCGTGGTTATTACCACTTCCATATTTATTATTACTTATTTACTCATTATAGCTTCTATTGTACATAAAACATATTATTCATCTGAGCTCAGACATTATTTTATTCTATTTCAAAATTTTAGAGATAAGGAATACATAAATAATTTTATGGATGAGAGAATTTATGTTTCATCATATGTATTTACATTTCAATGTAATATGGGGGTCATTTGTGTATCTATTTTTCCATGATTTCTAAACTGATTGAACATAATCTATGCCAAATACTATATTTTCTACAAATGTAAAAAAGTAATAACTAGATTTATGCTCTTAAATTAATATATTTTTTCAAATACATATACATAGTGAATTTTATAATTCATTTATGAACATCTTGAATGATTTAAATATTTGAAATATACGACTCATCATAAACACATGACTATATCAACTAAAATAATGTTTAATGCCAATGATGTACCTATAGACACCTTGAAAATTTAGTAGTTCACCCTCCATTTTACCTCTAAACCACGTTTTCAACTTTTCCTAATATAAATGATTCATAATTATCGAATAACTCATAATTGAATATGTTTCACATTCCATCATTATAGATTCATTAGATAAGTTTCTCAAATATATATCTAATGAGATAATGGTAATGATAATTTTTGTATGATACTACATTAGTACACCTATGTTGAATATTATTTAGATTACACTCAATATTTATAACATAGAAACAATTTACCATATTTTAAACTTCATAAAATATTTTTTTCTATGTATAATTGTTTTCATAATAATGAATCAAAATACATTCATTTCTGAAAAAATTATGAAAATAATATATATATTTGTAATTGGAAGATGGTAATTATTTTCTAAATTTATAAGCAATCTTCTTACTATTAGAAAATTATAGGTTTTAACCAAAAATGATATTATTCATACCCCATTTCAAATTGTAGAGATACATTCATTTTTTTAATATCTCAATCAGTTTTTAGTAAATTTTTATCATCATTAACATGTGATGCATAGTTGACTGTTTGAAAAATTAGATAGATTGATTTTTATAAAATTTACATCAAAATTATAAAAAAATTCCCATGATATATACTTTCATCCATATGTAATAATATATGGTTAAATTATATTCCTTACATATTAGATATCATAAAATGATATTCATGATACATATGATAATATGCAACATAATATTCCTTTTGGTGACTATCCGGTTTTATATATTTTAAATTAAGGGTTCAATTGAATCCACGACCACTAAAATGATACACCCTAATATATTTTTGTTTAGTGGGAAAACTTTAATATTTTACTAAATAATGTATCTAGTGTAGATTTCATATCAGGACGTTGTTATTAAGTTATCCAGTCATTCCAATAATAACACAAATGAATCCTAATTACATTAGTAGAAAAACCATTTCTAATATCTCTCATATGTTTAAATTGAACATTATTTCTATGGTTAATAACATGTAGGTCCTCCAAAATAAACATCATCCAAAGACCAAAACGGAATATTGTAACCTAAACTTACTAGTTGTACACATCCACCATGACCTATATAAGATAATTAATGGGCACACATCCATGGATAACAACATTCACCATGCCATACACTATATAATCATCAATCATTCAACTATCTGAGATTATTCTAATGTGGTAAATCATGGATGTGACTTATGATTTTCTTCGAATTTCAATGATTACAAAGACGTAAATATAATGGTCAAAAATGTAATCAATGTGAAGATTTTTAGTTTCATCCACAAATTTTGATGTCTTTTATTTCCTAAACCAATAATCATAAAAATAAAATTTATGAATTTTTAATGAATCATTAAATGAGGAATTGATATCAATATTTGTTACCCCGAGGAAGGTGATCATTCCTTTTCATGCACTGAATTAACCACATATATACACATCAGAAGTACCCAATACTTCAATTTTATATTTTCTGTAATTTATACTGTATTTTAATTTTATTAATATTATAAATATATAATATATCCTCATATATGGTTATTAAACGTTTTATGTGGCTTGGATAAGGCCCCTCTAAGTGGATTATAACATATCACTATGAAGAGAATCATAACCTATAAATGTCAAAGAAAATTACAGAAATCATTATACCTTTTAATGGAGAATGACACGGATAAATGTGGTTCCATTTAAAGACATGAAACCATTACCAATTAATTTACATTTTAAGGAAATGTGTACAAGATGATTTGGAGTTTCTTTTAAGGGAATTATGTTAACATGTTTTCTATGAATTATAAATACATATGAAGTTGAAGTCTTGTTGAAAGGTTCTAAAAATTTATTGGTGTGAGAAATATGCATGATAGGTTCCCACTATTTGAAATCAATTAAAATATTTAATAGTGATGTATTTAGAAGAACCATATTTAATATGAAAATATGTGGAATTGTATATGCTACGATGGAATATATCAAAATGATTATCATTTATAGAATCATGCAGACAATGAATCTATGTAGAAAGCTATAATATAAGATGAAAATATATCTAAGAGAAATAGTTTATGGATATATTTGAATATGTACCAATTACTAATATTTATGTACTTATACGTCATTTAGAAATATTTTTATAGTTTCATTAAAAAATTTATAACCTTAATAAGGGTTTGAACTTATAGGTCATGTAGACCAAGTGAGAATGTTTTATAGATTCATGGGGAATATATAAGATCCTGAAATATAAGGTAATAGTTTTGGGTTTGATCATCAAGTAGGCACACTAGTGTCCCATTAAATAATGAATCAATGTATAAATAGTTTTCAGGAATCCTTGGTTTTAATATTTAGAAGTCATCATATAAATTGTTTTTGAATATGAATAAAATCAAACATTGATTGTGGTATAAAATTATGATAAAAAAATAATGAACTCTAATTATTGTATCATCTCATGGTAATGAAATTACCTATATGATTGTTTTCATAGTGTGAGGATGAATATAAGATTTTTCAACAATTAGGTGGTTAATTATTCATATAATTGGTATCTTATAATAGATAATAATTTATTTCTTAACATGTTGGGAATATAAAATCATGTTGAATCATTAGGGATTATAACATGTAGAAGGATCTACCTTATTTATATCATATTGATGAAACCTAATGATGAAAACATCAAGGATAACATGTTTAAATCATAAACCTTTAGAGGAATCTGAAATGATATAACTTGTACAATAATCCAAGCAGACCAAATCAGTACATAATATATAGAATGGTTAAAATGTGCTGGTATATATTTACTCCTTCACCGATTAGTGGGGATCCTGGTTACCATGTATATCATCATTATCAACTTCATGATCATTCTTATTAGTATGGATTAAATAGAATATTCCACACCCTCCCCCTCACCAGATTTCCGAAATCTAAATATCAATAGATTATATTATTAAAGGAGAAAAAATGGGTGATTCACATAGCTTCGACATACATGTTCATTGTCATTGGAGTAATCATTAGTATAATGGTAGTTATGTATGATACAAGAGTGAGAAAATGATCATACATAGTCCATGTTAAATATGTAACCCTAGTATAGGAGTACAAAAATGGTTGGACCATGTATTGGGATGGGTGATGTTTTTTTACTAGTTATCAGGTTGGGTAATGCGATCACCCAAGTACCCAGATAACGGGTAATGTCTACCATATTTTATGGGCTGGGTGAAAATTTTCTCAACTATGGGGTATAAAAATGTTTCACTATAATTTAGGTTATTGAAAAAATAGTCAAAATATTGTTGGGAAGAGTGGAGGATTTCCTATATATGGATTTTTATAGATGTGTCTCAATGATAGAGCCAACGTGAGTTGGTTTAAACAAATTATGGCAGGGGTGAAGATGCACAAAGATTAAGGAAAAAGGAATGGTATCTCAAATAAAGTATAGGGTTAACTATCTACCTATTAGAGGCATGAGATAATAATTCACATGGGTAATTTATTGGGTGAATTAATCCCACCGTGTGAATGTAAGGGTGAAGTTTTACCGTGACAAAGACTAGTCTAGGATGTGATCCCTCACACTTATGTTAAAGGGATTGTAAAAATGTACTCATTAATAAGTGTCATAATTCTAGATTCCCCTTTGTAACCTTTTACCCTTTCATACTTATCAATTAAATTTAGTTCGTCGATTAATTAACATGTTAATAGGTGGTTTGGAGATATTATTGAATAAAAATACCCTCTCAATGGACTTCCCTTTTTCATCCGTATGTGTGTGAAAATGAGGATCCAATGGTTACTATCTATAGAAAATAACATGGTTTTGTGGTGATATTGGTCTTTCCATTAATTTAGGTTCACACACACATGATGAGACATGATTCAAGAGCACATATATATTTGTTTATTTAATTTTTGATATAAAGCATAGGTGTATTTTAATTTATATGATGGGTGTTATATTCTTTTATAGATTGGCCTAGATGAATGTGAAGGTTATAGGGTGAAAATGATATGTTTGTACCATGTAAAAACATATTTTATCACTAGTGTTATATAACAAATACTATAACCATGATGCATACAAAACATGAAATCCTAAAGATACGATATGTCATATCATATATAAAATTAATTTATTTATATTAAGAATTATATAAATTATATTTTTTCCTTCTTTATGGATTAGTTTGGACACTTCATTTTAAATAATTACTATTTTGAAGGATTCATGCATAAAATCAATCAACCATTTTTCATATGTTCTTAAAAAATATCATAACACTATTTTGGAATATCTATGTGATAATATAGATTGTTGTCACTACTTTCAGCATTCATCACGAACCACAACATGAAATCCTTTGATGATTAAAAATTTTACCTAAAACTCATAGGGATGTGAGGGTGGGGAGGTGGGACATAATGATATGGAAAACAATACCATAGAACTGGTACCCAAACTATTCCACCATAGGGACAAATGGGTGTTCTAAATCCCCCTAGGATGAAAACAAGTATGTGGGCATCAACGAAACACACATCTTAATGGATTCAAATAATAAATACTAAACCTATCAAATTATACATTATATAAAATAAAATAATAAACCATATTATAAGTGAAAATCTGAAAATTAGACTAAAATTTATTAAATAAACACAATCTCACATATTAATACTCATCCAATATAAGAATATGGTACAAAAATTTGATACATAAAATCATAGAATTAAAATAAAAAACCTTCCTATATTTCAGTGCATCCATCAAAAACTCACAGTACCAATTCAGTAATCAACTAAAACAACCCATATATGAAAAAACATAAATACCATGGTTATGGATAGAGTACATAAAAGGAATCATGAATGAAAAAACATGCTCAAGGGGATATTCATGGTGTTAGAGAAAACAATATCATTATGTTCCCTCTATAGAGATTTTAAAATTCATTTTAAAATTAATATCTTGTATGATTTATAGGTATTATTTATATAAAATAATTTTTTCTTATTTATTTTCACTAAAATTCAATCATCGAGCTATAATTCAATTCAATACCACATATAATAATTAAATTAAGGGTGAATGTCATTTACTAAATGATTCCAAATTTATACTATTTTAAAAAAAATATCTACAAATAAAATTCTATTGTTTTATTAATATTTTATTTTATAAGTACTATGAAACGATTTTATTAATAACACAATACACATAAATAAATAAATAATCAAACAAAACACTCCAAATATTTATTCAATTTATGGATCAAACATAATAAAATTATAAACAATATAAATATGCCAAAAATTATAATAAATAATGTGGAATAAAAATAATTCAAAATTAAAATCACCTTTTAGATACCAATTTGTATCATGGGACACATAATAGGTATTAAAATGAGTTTTTCCAAGACATTAACGAAACCTTCCATAATCATTTCCAATATATGTTATATTCTACCTAAATAAAAGCCACCAAACAATCCCCAACCATCCACCTTAAATGGAACCCACCATAAACCCCGAAATACATCACAATATTTGAGATAAAAGAAACGTTCATACTATATAGTATATCATATTTTTTGAACCTACCCTTTCATTGGGATTGCCATGAAATAAGCAACTGAATATGAGAAAACAATCAAATCATAGAATATTCATTTATATTAAATCTCCATTCAAATTAAATCTCATAAAATCACTAATTTCTCTCATATGAATCTATCGATTTCAATAAAATCTATATCACAATAAACATATATAAAATGTTACCCATAGTCTATAGCTCGTAAATATCAACGGGTTTTGGTATCATGTTGGTTTTACACACATAGACAACAGGGATGCTATTTAGAAATTTTATACAATATTTTATTTTTTAATGAAAAAAATTGGATTATAATACATATATATCTTTGTTTGAAATTACATTTCAAATCTTCTATTTAAAATAATCATGAAGAAATTTATTAAAATCCATCAATGGATCATGACATTCAATACTATTGAAATTATTAACCCTTTTACAATTAAACCCAATTTGGTTACCAATTTTTTTTCACTTTTATAGGTGGGTCTATAATACCAAAATAACTTCCCAAATCCTGACCCATATAGGATATAATAAATTTAATAATGAATTTCTTATAATAAATTTTAGAATACTTAAAACACATGTTGTCACTACCTGCCTTCACCGAAAGGAGATAAGGGACAACTTATTGCTAGACCCTTCTTTATTTATGTTGAAGGAGAGATAATGACCCCTGAGACCCTCCTTCGCTAGGTCCTGGAGTGGCGACTAGAACTAATGGTATAGAATCACACACAAGATGGAAGGTATTACCCTTTTTATTTGTACAGGATCAGGGGATAAGATAACAACTCCAACAACACCGAAGCTGAAAGTAAAGGTAAAGGCGAAAGAAAACCATTCCCATATGCATGTTCAAACGTAAAAGATACCAGCCATAAGAAAACCAAAGGTAAAGTAACAAGAAAAGGGAAACAACAACAAAAATTGCCACAAGTTCCGATCTAGTATGGTTCTACATGATCCCTGATGTCCACCTGGAAACCTAAAAGTTGTTTCATATCCATAGGGTGAGCATACAAGTATACTCAGTAGGGAAAACCAAAGACTCTCGTGCACAAGTGGGGAGGCATTCTAATGCCCTATGATAATAAGAAAACCCATGCACCTAGCAAGGAAAACTATCCACCCAAGCCTCACCAAGGTACACTCCCCAAATAACACAAGTCAGGTAATGTATAGTAATAACACATTGATATTTGGGTACCCCTTCCACATTCCCACTGGTAATTGAAGACATCCTACCCATCGAACCAATCCTTCCATTCTCACCATAGTCCCAACACCACACTCCACCCAAACACTCCTGGGACACAACCACACATCCCACCGACAAACACCTAGGCCAGAACAACCAATTCCACGCCCAAAGACACCTGGGCCTCATCCCAAAGATACTTGGGAAACAACCTGCCTGCAAACACCTGGGCCAACCACCACAACTACCCTGCCCGAAAATTCATGGGCTAATAATGGACATCAAGCCATCACAGCATGCCCAAAGAGTCTTGGGCTATTCGGGAATGGGAGCATAAAAGGAGATAATAACCAACAACTCATGGGAGTGTTGGGAAAAACACCCTCCCCCATGAAATGAGGATGTTCCCATCTAAGATCTCAAAATGGGTGGGGCGCAAATAAGAAATGTAAGAACTACAATATATATTGGTAACGAGCAGTCATCCCAACCTAGGGTTCCACACTCAACCCATGCACGAACAGCCTAGTCTCTATTCATAGAAGGCACACTACTCACAACCGAGTCACAACTAATTTCCAGAATCAATTCTACGTTTAACATGTTCTTGTTTTCAAGTTCAAGTGATCTTGTTTGAGTAAACTTTTGCACTACTGGGAAACTAGCAGGCATAAGCACAAGCCAAGGGGAATAAGTAACAGCCATCAACAATTTAAGCATTCACACCTAGTTCTCTTGTAAAGTCACAACAACAAAGGGATAAGTGAGATACCTAGAAGTACAGGAACCAGTCCAACCCTCAAAATACATCCCCACATCCCCAAAACCATGAACCCATCAGTTTTCCAACAGTAAAGTATTCCACCCCAATTCTTATCACAAGCATAGAAACCACATAGTTTCAGTATCACAACCAGCAACTGCACAACAACCGAGGATCTGACCCTCACCCACATCACCCAATAAGCAACCAAACAAAACAACATACCTACTACTAAAACAGAGTAGAGAAACTTCCACATTCAATCACATCATTCATTGAGTTCTTCTTTTTTTGATTAACCAAGGTTATCACACATGGATTTATGTTTACTGGGCATCCATTTAATCCACTGAGTTTATGTGATTAACCAAGTTCCAAGTTACAGTCATTTAATCATCAAAGAAGACAAGGGTTAATTAGTTCACCAAGAAGGACCACCAACGACCATGATTTTTAGTAGGCATAAACCTGCATAATTCAAAAAGAAAATCAAGGAAGAGGAGAAAATAGAGCAGTTGAACATCGATCACACCCCTCCCCTTCATTCGTTAAAATTATGTTTGTTATCTTCATTATGGTTTGGTTTCATCCATTCCCAAATAAACAGTAGCTTACCCACCCCACATGATACACAGAAAGGAGAGGCAAAAGAAAATCCCTTACTGGTTGACCAAGGTTCGAAGCTCTTCTCCACATGCCAAGAATAGGGGATGCATGACTTGAAGGGGAGAAACATCGAGGACTCCAAGGATGAGAAAAAAGCATTATCACAAGTGCACCACAAGCCTCGGGAAGGAGGGACTCTAGGCGAACAAGGAAGAAGGAAGAAAACTCTCCATGAAGAAGAAGAAGGAAAATATACCATGAGAAATAAAGAGGAGATCCTACTATTACGAGATAAGGAATTTTGAATGCCTTGAAAGTCAGACCGTGGTTTCCTACACAGGTGGGTAGTTACACATGATGATATTAATGTGTTATTTAATACCCCCTATTGGTGAGGACACGGTGCCACCGTCAGAGTGTCACCCTTACGGTTCCACTATGACTGGTTCCACCGTTTTGGTGGAGCCGTGTTTTGGCAAATTAAATGGCCAGGAATGTCTGGGCCAATACATCAGATACCTCTCAAACTATTCTCACCCTCGAGAATTAAAACTAGACCCGAAGAAAGGATAGGAGTCCGAACAACCACCTCGAAAGATACCTCTAAGGAGTAGACCTCTTTGTTACCATGGACCACCACCTTCTCCATCTATCTCTTGAACAATTACAATCATACAGCTCCTCTCCCCCCATGAAACCAAGAAAAACAAAATACTAAACCATCTGGTCATGTGGGTGTGGGGTTTCCCTTCTTCCAATTTAATATACTATCTACATTGGGTGGCACTAAGTCGCTTCCATGGGTTTAGGTGCATCCACTTTAATTCATCATAACTAGGGATTAGGTCCTCCACTCCCCACATCTCAGAACACTTCAAAGACATCTAGAGAAATGGAAAACTACACATTCCATAATTAGAAAAGTAATGTGTTCCATCAATCAAGTACAAACAAAATAGAACAAAACTTAAAATAACTCTGGGTACTTGACGCGCATCTACGTCTCTCATTACCAGGTACTTCCTCAAGCCCACTGTGTCTCCACAACACATGAAACAATTGAATATATAGTTCGCCCACGAAGCACCTTCTCTTCACGACCTTCGATCATCACTGCTCCCTCCATGAATGTTGCATTGTTCGTGATATCTTTCTACCCCTATTCAAGGACATGTGAATCGTCACGCAGATACCAATATAGCTGGGACACATGGAAGACATCGTGCACCCTTTGTAGTTGTGGTGGAAATGCCAGATGATAAGCCAATTTTCTGACCCGCTGCAGCACTTTGAACGGTCCGACAAACCTAGGGGAAAACATACTACCTCTGCAGAACCTCCGCTGCCCAAGTCGGGGGGAGACCTTCAGGAATACGTATTCCCCGAACTCAAACTCCAAGGTTCTCCTCCAATTTTCGGCATATGACTTCTATTGGTCCTGAGCCACCTTCATCCTCTCTTGTATAAGATGAATCTTATCTATTGTTGTCTGCACCACCTCTGGGCCAAGGACACTTGTTTCTCCTACCTCAGTCCAGCACATATGTGAGTGACATGGCCTTCCATACAAGGCTTAGAATAGAGCCTTGTCAATTATAGAGTAACATCTATTATTGTAGGCAAACTCTACTAGAGGAAATTGCCTCACCCATGATCCCCTGAAGTCCATGATACATGCCCGTACCATATCTTCCATTTTATGAATGGTGTACTATGTTTTCCAATCTATCTGAGGGTGGAAAGTAGTTCTAAGCCCTAGATGGGTGCCAAAAGCATGCTGCAATCCTCTTCAGACTCATGAGGTAAACTATGCATCCTTATCCGAAACTATAGACCTTGGAACTCCATGCACCTGCACCACCTCATCCACATACCTCTATGCTAAGGCATCCACTCCACCCGACTCCTTGATCGCTAGGAAGTGAGCCAATTTCTTCGACCGGTCCACCACCACCAAGACTGCATCATAGCCTCCATGAACCATGGGTATCCCTATGACGAAATCCATTGAGATGTAGTCCCACTTCCACTCGGGAAAATCTAAAGGTTGCAACAAACCTCTTGGAACATGGTGTTCAGCATTCACCTACTGACACACTAGGCACTTGGCCACGAACTCTGCCACCGTCCGCTTTACCCCGGGACACCAAAACTATCTCCTCAGACCCTAGTATATCTTGGAAACTCTCAGGTGCACCTCTAGGGGTGAGTTTTGGAACTCACAAAGAACCCTCTCATGCATCATCTGTAACATCCCAGGTAATTAAAGAATAAATAATTTTCATATTTATTAATATTTGAGAATTAAATATGAATTTTAATTAAAAGGGGTTGCTATGTTCGATAGCGTACCCGATACGCAACGATGAGTTTCTTTGAAACTTACGTAGCACACTAGTAATATAATAATATTATTTTAAATATTAGTTAACAAGTAGCCGTTGTACTGGCGGGAATGAATAGAAATAACTAAAATATGAATAGATATGTTTTTAAATGCTTATACATTTACCCAATAAAAGATAAAGGCTTAAAATACGGAAAGAGTTCAATTTTAGGCTTTTATACTCTAATTTTCACTAAAGGTTCACTTATCACCTTTTGACGGCGAACCGTCATTAAATATAGTTTTGATCACTCTTATACTTTCTATTGGACCAAATATAACTCTTCTTTAGAATCGGGACATCAAAATTTACTTTGTGTAAATTTGTGGTACCTTTCTGATAAAGTTCATTGTTTTATGAATAGTGTAAAATGTTGCATTTTAATTCAAAACCTCTTTTTGATCTAATTTATTTATATGATTAGATTATCTTTTGAATTGGTTTTAAAGTGAAATTAGAATATATTTTTTACCATTTTATCCAATAGTGGTCATTGGAATCAATTTCACTTTGAAATTAGACTTAAACTGGTGTCAATCTTTTGATACTTATTTTTTTGTAAAAACACGCTATTTGCCCTGGCAGCGGGAATTAATTATTAAATTAATTAATGTGACTTATATGATTTGAATTTTGTAAAATAGACTTCATTTTTGAATTCGGAATGTCAAATATAGCTTAGGGTGAATTTTTGGTAATTTTCTGAAAAACTTCAATTTTTGATGAATAGTGAAACCACTAAGTGGTAATCAAGCAAACTGATTTTCCAGTTAAATGAAAGTTTACCACTAATGTGTATTGAATTTTGAAAATCCAACATACATGGTTTTCATTAAGAAGTAAAATGTGGTTCAATGAGATTAAAATAATTTTTTGGTGAATAGTAACTTTTTTTCATTAATCGCGATTAGTGGTAATTAGTGTAGTTTAAGGTAAAAATAATGCTTTAATAAAATGAAATGACCTAGACACATGTCCCAAACCCATTGGTTGTGTCATGGCCGACCAAGACAAGCCATGCCCTAACTTGGGGACCCCATGGATCCACTTTTTTTGGGAAGTAACATAAATTACTTTTTATTTAATGTTAAAGTGAAAATAACACTAACATAAATTGTTTTACTAAAACAATTTTTAAGTGGGGTTATACAAGTCCAAATTTCGATTATAAATAGTCATTGGAAAGCTAAAAAGATTTCATATATCATAGTATTTTTTTTATAATTTTTAGACATTAAATAAATTTAATTATGTATGACATAATAATGATGCAGCGATGACATCATTATTTGGCGATTTAAATAAAATGGAAAGATAATGTAAAATATAAAACCTACACATGGCCAAAACCAATTGGATGAGTGGATTTAGAAGCCTTATCACCTTATCCACGAATTATATCAATGTGGGACCTTTTAGAACCGAAACACATTTTCAAATAAATTAATATTTCTTTACTTTCCGAAAGTGCCCCTCCTCTCCTCTTATAAAAGGCCCCCACCTCTACCTCATTTCACACACTCTTCAAGCCTTTGGCTCGGCCAACCCCTGCCCATTTGCTCTCTCCACATCCCTCTCCTCATCCTAGAGGATTCCCCTTGGGCAGAATCCTTTCAAAGGAAGCCTTTAGGCTCAAATCAAAAGAAGTTACACTTTTAAAGGTAATTGTTTCTCTCATGTTCATTTGTTTTATTTTGCTTCTCCAACCCCCTAAACTCTTTTTATTTACTTCTTTTGTAACAACACCAGTATCTTAAATATACTAGGTTGTTGTTATAAAATTTATTTGAGCTACACTCTCACACAACTACATCAAATGGTTAAAGAACATAAGGTTTCCGTGGATGGCGAAATTCTGCCTCCCGAAACGATGATTGTTCAACACTCATTAAACACCTTCAAAGGTGGCCATTATGATGTCACTATTTTTATATATGATATATAATATGTTTATGTTTTCCTTAAGATTCTGTTTTTTTCATTTTTGGCATACCTTTATGGTTTCCATTATGAGTAAAACACGATATCTTCATTTTAGGAAGTGCGGACTACCGCCCCCTAAAAGTGATTTGATTCGTTAATACCATATGTGGGATGTGTAAAGGATAAAGTTAATGATATTATATATGATGTTATACTGGAATTATAATATACCTATATATATCATTATCATTTATTTCCATTAAAGTATGAGATAGAAATGAAAGTAGCGTTCATGCGTACGTACGGACTACCGTATCCATGAACGGTGCATTTCATTTCTTTTCCCCAAATGTAATTTATTATTAAAAGTACATGTATATAATGGATATATATAATTAATGATATATCTAAATGATGAATATAATTATGGAATTAAAATATACATACCTCTCATTTAGTTTTAATTCCATTAATATGACAAAGAAATGAAAGTAGCGTTCATGCGTACGTACGGCTTACCGTCTCCATGAACGGTGCATTTCATTTCTTACCTCTAAATGTGATGTAATATTATAAATGAATGTATGTACTGGATATATATGACATATATGATATCTACACCTTGAATACCATTCTGGATATAATGAACCTTTGACCAAATTAACAACATGTAAGTATAAGAAGTCAATTATTGACTTAAGAACCAAATACCGACAAAATGAACATTATTAACTTAAATAATTACATGATGTTCATAACATGGTATAAAAGGAATAATGAACTTGAAAAAGGTTCTTAAGCAAGTAGAGATTAACTAAATTTTATTATTCAGGAGTTTAAAGAACGGTCGGGTCAAGTCAGATACGAGGTATGGGAACTTCTTAACCCAATTTCCATTCTTTGGGTTAATCTCCTACTTTCAAATTATGTCATTATGTTATTATGTCGTATCTTGTATTTGTACTTTATTTATGTGTACTTATAGTGAATACACATAATGTATCTATTTTATTTTAAAAATGATCATTGTATGGGATTTCGTCTCAATCTCCTTTCGTTGAGGCATATTTTGTTTTATACACAACCTTCTTTTATACGGTGTATAAACCCCTTTGACTTTTAAATTTATTCAAAAGGAATATTTTTTATACGAAGCGTTTACTAAACGACAAAAGGGAATGTTTTTGTCGTACGTATGCGGCGACAACGACTTCTCCGCCGTCGTAACCGTTATTTGAGTTTCGTCTTCCTCTACAAGCCATACCTTCTTTTTAAAAGAAAAATAAATACCATGTTTTACTTTTCTTTTATTTTGGTATTGAAAATGGTTTTCATAATGTTTTTATATCAATGTGTTGTATTGATATCTCATGATTGAAATGTGGAAATTCTATGTTTCCTTTATGCATGTTTTATGTGATATGATTATGTTATGGTACTTGGGCATTATTATGAAGACGGGTGGTTCCGTGATAAACTAAGGGCGGGTGAGCCCGTTATAGCTCTCCAATGCATTGGGTAACGCGAAGGAGTGAAACATTAAGGTTTCTCTGAAGAGATTTTCAGGGAATATACTGTGATGGGTATTCCAAACGTAACCAAGAGGGTTACTCCCTACGTAAGAATGTTATGAATGCCTCAAGTTACCTTTATGTCTTATGGTTTCTATGATTTATTCATGATTTTATGAGGCGTGTTAAAGTGCCTATGTTTTATGGGTAAAGTATGATTTCATTCTTATGTACATATGAACTCATGTTTCCTTTCCATGTTTTTTTATAACCCATACTGAGTTTTTATGCTCATCCCAAGTTTTTGAAATGTTTTTCACAGGTCAAGGGAAAGGTACATGATAAGATGATAGGGTCAAGGATGTGTCAAAAAGAATCCATGTTTTAATTCAAATGTGTTTCCATTGATGGGAATGAGGAATACTATCTTTATGTAACCACTTTGTTTATATGTGGAATGTAATGCAATTTTTATGATCTAATTCTCTAAAACTCTAAACCCGAAAAGATCCTCAATGTGTAATCTTGTAATAACTCAAGATTAAGTAAGGTTTAAGGCTGGGGCCTTATAGTTGGTATCAAAGGTCGGTTTAGACAACTTTAGGAGTTAGAAAAGTGTTAAATTATAATATGATTGAAATGATATAGCATTTACGGATTACCATGTTGCTTCGCCTAAGATATTTCCATGTTCAGAATGGTTTTCCGTAGGGGAAACAAAGCAGCTATGTTGGGACGACATCAGGAGGAAGACATCCTTCCAAATCAGAAACCTGAGATGGTCGGAATCGGAACTGAACAGTTTGTTGCAGTGATGGCACAGTTGACTCAGGCTATAAATGGCGGTGGTATCCATGCACGAGATCAGCCAGATCAACCGCAGAGGAACATGTCAGTGGTGGAACATTTCATGAGGCAACATCCCCCATCATTCAGAGGATCATCTGACCCTGTGCTAGCTGAAGGGTGGATTAAAGCACTGGAGAAGATTTTTGATGTCATGGGGTGTTCAGAAAATCAAAAGGTTAGTCTTGCTATTTACCGTTTGGAGGGTGAAGCAGATCAGTGGTGGTCTATGGTTAAAAATATCAGGGACGCCGATGAGATTGATGCTCTTGACTGGGATGAATTCAAAGGTATGTTTCTTGAGAAGTATTTTCCTAAGGCTGTTCGACTTAGGATGGAAAAGCAATTCTTGGAATTGAGGCAAGAGGAAGACTCAGTGGGTGCCTATGAAGAAAAGTTCACTCGATTGGCAAGGTATGCTCCAAATTTTATCCGGGACCTTGATAGTAAAATCAATCGTTTTTACTCAGGATTAAAGCCAAAGTATCGAAGGGCATTAGCTTCTCGTGAGTTTAAAAGTTATGAAAAGCTTGTTCGATGTGCTGAGAAGGTGGAAATGGAGTTTGCTGATGACCAAGTTTTCTATAACAACCAGCAGAAGAAGAGACCGAGGTGGCAGGAGAAAGGTAAGAATTCTTCAAAAAAGTCTGATGGTAAGAAAACTAAGTTTCCAGTTTGTGATAAATGTGGAAAAAGGCATGCTGGGGAATGTCTTCTGAATTCTGGAAAGTGCTACCGATGTGGTAAGATGGGACATAAGGCTCGTGATTGCACTGAAAAGGATCAAGGTGAAGGTAAGAATAAATTTGATTTACAGTTAGTGAAATGTTATAAGTGCAATGAGATGGGTCACTATGCAAACGAGTGTCTGACAAGGAGCTTGAGTGATGGGAAGCAGTTAGACTACAAGCAGAAAGGGGTGGTGAAATCCTTTGCAACTACTTCAGCAGATGTTGGGCCATCGAATGAAGTGGTGTCAGCTCCAGGGAGCTCAGTATTTTTCGAAGATTGACTTGAGGTCGGGGTACCATCAGTTGAAAGTAAAAGAAGCAGATGTTCCGAAGATTGTGTTCCGTATTAGATATGGCCATTATGAATTTGTAGTTATGCCTTTTGGGTTAACCAATGCACCTGTTGTATTCATGGACCTTATGAATAAAATTTTCCATGAGTTCTTGGATAAGTTATTGTTTGTATTTTGAGGTTTGGGAAGAGGTTATGTGTGCCTTGTGATTCACAGATTAAGAATGAGTTGTTTTTTTCATCCTGGCAGTACTAAGATGTATAGAGATCTGCGGGAGTATTACTGGTGGGATGGAATGAAAAGAGACATTGATGTTTTTACTGTGAAGTGTTTGACTTGTCAGCAGGTTAAAGCAGAGCGGCAGTTACCGAAAGGGATGCTTCATCCTTTACCAGTGCCAGAGTGGAAATGGGAGAATATATCCATGGACTTTGTTGTTGGATTACCGAAGACATCTCGAGGTAATAATGCAATCTGGGTTATTGTTGATCGCTTGACCAAGTCTGCTCATTTCCTTTCTATACGAGATACTTTCTATCTTGATCAACTTTCCCGTTTGTATCTTAAGGAGATAGTCAGGTTACATGGAGTTCCTCTCTCCATTGTATCGGATCGTGATCCCAGGTTTACTTCTAACTTTTGGAAAGGCCTTCAGAAGTCGTTGGGTACTGAATTAAATTTTAGTACAGCTTTTCATCCTCAATCAGATGGGCAGTCAGAACGAACAATTCAGACATTGGAGGATATGCTACGAGCTTGTTCTATGGATTATCAGGGAAGTTGGGACCAACATCTTTCTTTGGTTGAGTTTTCATATAATAACAGTTTCCATTCCAGTATACAGATGGCACCATTTCAGGCATTATATGAGAAGCGGTGTCGAACTCCAGCTTTCTGGGATGAAGTGGGTGAAAGGAAGTTGATGGGACCAGAATTGGTAGAAGAAATGGCAGAAAAAGTTCAGCTGATTCAGAAACACATGAGAACAGCTCAGAGCAGGCAGAAGAGTTATGCGGATAACCGGAGAAAGGATCTATCTTTCGAGGTAGGTGATCATGTTTTTCTCAAGGTTTCTCCTTGGAAAAGTGTGATGAGATTTGGTAAGAAAGGAAAGTTGAGTCCATGGTTTATTGGACCGTACGAAATTCTGGAGAGAGTTGGATCAGTTGCATACCGAGTGGCTTTACCTCCGAGTTTATCTCAGGTACACAATGTTTTTCACGTTTCGATGTTGAGAAAGTATATGCCAGATCCATCTCATGTTTTGAGCCCAGAGGTAGTTCAGCTGGAAGAGAACCTATCTTATGAGGAACAACCGGTCCAGATTCTTGACCACAGGGAGCAAGTGTTACGGAATAAGGTGATTAAGCAGGTAAAGGTTTTGTGGAAAAACCACATGATTGAAGAGGCAACATGGGAATCTGAAAATGCTATGAGGGATAAATACCCCCACTTATTTTGATAAGTGAATAAAATTGCGAGGACGCAATTCCCAAAAGGGGGGAAGGATGTAACATCCCAGGTAATTAAAGAATAAATAGTTTTCATATGTATTAATATTTGAGAATTAAATATGAATTTTAATTAAAAGGGGTTGCTATGTTCGATAGCGTACCCGATACGCAACGATGAGTTTCTTTGAAACTTACGTAGCACACTAGTAATATAATAATATTATTTTAAATATTAGTTAACAAGTAGCCGTTGTACTGGTGGGAATGAATAGAAATAACTAAAATATGAATAGATATGTTTTTAAATGCTTATAGATTTACCCAATAAAAGATAAAGGCTTAAAATACGGAAAGAGTTCAATTTTAGGCTTTTATACTCTAATTTTCACTAAAGGTTCACTTATCACCTTTTGACGGCGAACCGTCATTAAATATAGTTTTGATCACTCTTATACTTTCTATTGGACCAAATATAACTCTTCTTTAGAATCGGGACATCAAAATTTACTTTGTGTAAATTTGTGGTACCTTTCTGATAAAGTTCATTTTTTTTTTGAATAGTGTAAAATGTTGCATTTTAATTCAAAACCTCTTTTTGATCTAATTTATTTATATGATTAGATTATCTTTTGAATTGGTTTTAAAGTGAAATTAGAATATATTTTTACCATTTTATCCAATAGTGGTCATTTGAATCAATTTCACTTTGAAATTAGACTTAAACTGGTGTCAATCTTTTGATACTTATTTTTTTGTAAAAACACGCTATTTGCCCTGGAAGCGGGAATTAATTATTAAATTAATTAATGTGACTTATATGATTTGAATTTTGTAAAATAGACTTCATTTTTGAATTCGGAATGTCAAATATAGCTTAGGGTGAATTTTTGGTAATTTTCTGAAAAACTTCAATTTTTGATGAATAGTGAAACCACTAAGTGGTAATCAAGCAAACTGATTTTCCAGTTAAATGAAAGTTTACCACTAATGTGTATTGAATTTTGAAAATCTTACATACATGGTTGTCATTAAGAAGTAAAATGTGGTTCAATGAGATTAAAATAATTTTTTGGTGAATAGTAACTTTTTTTCATTAATCGCGATTAGTGGTAATTAGTGTAGTTTAAGGTAAAAATAATGCTTTAATAAAATGAAATGACCTAGACACATGTCCCAACCCCATTGGTTGTGTCATGGCCGACCAAGAAAATCCATGGCCTAACTTGGGGACCCCATGGATCCACTTTTGTTGGGAAGTAACATAAATTACTTTTTATTTAATGTTAAAGTGAAAATAACACTAACATAAATCGTTTTACTAAAACAATTTTTAAGTGGGGTTATACAAGTCCAAATTTCGATTATAAATAGTCATTGGAAAGATAAAACGATTTCCTATATCATAGTATTTTTTTTATAATTTTTAGACATTAAATAAAGTTAATTATGTATGACATAATAATGATGCAGCGATGACATCATTATTTGGCGATTTAAATAAAATGGAAAGATAATGTAAAATCTAAAACCTACACATGGCCAAAACCAATTGGATGAGTGGATTTCGAAGCCTTATCACCTTACCCACGAATTCTATCAATGTGGGACCTTTTAGAACCGAAACACATTTTCAAATAAATTAATATTTCTTTACTTTCCAAAAGTGCCCCTCCTCTCCTCTTATAAAAGGCCCCCACCTCTACCTCATTTAACACACTCTTCAAGCCTTTGGCTCGGCCAACCCCTGCCCATTTGCTCTCTCCACATCCCTCTCCTCATCCTAGAGGATTCCCCTTGGGAAGAATCCTTTAAAAGGAATCCTTTAGGCTCAAATCAAAAGAAGTTACACTTTTAAAGGTAATTGTTTCTCTCATGTTCATTTGTTTTATTTTGCTTCTCCAACCCCCTAAACTCTTTTTATTTACTTCTTTTGTAACAACACCAGTATCTTCAATATACTAGGTTGTTGTTATAAAATTTATTTGAGCTACACTCTCACACAACTACATAAAATGGTTAAATAACATAAGGTTTCCGTGGATGGCGAAATTCTGCCTCCCGAAACGATGATTGTTCAACACTCATTAAACACCTTCAAAGGTGGCCATTATGATGTCACTTTTTTTATATATGATATATAATATGTTTATGTTTTCCTTAAGATTCTGTTTTTTTCATTTTTGTCATACCTTTATGGTTTCCATTATGAGTAAAACACGATATCTTCATTTTAGGAAGTGCGGACTACCGCCCCCTAAAAGTGATTTGATTCGTTAATACCATATGTGGGATGTGTAAAGGATAAAGTTAATGATATTATATATGATGTTATACTGGAATTATAATATACCTATATATATCATTATCATTTATTTCCATTAAAGTATGAGATAGAAATGAAAGTAGCGTTCATGCGTACGTACGGACTACCGTCTCCATGAACGGTGCATTTCATTTCTTTTCCCCAAATGTAATTTATTATTAAAAGTACATGTATATAATGGATATATATAATTAATGATATATCTAAATGATGAATATAATTATGGAATTAAAATATACATACCTCTCATTTAGTTTTAATTCCATTAATATGACAAAGAAATGAAAGTAGCGTTCATGCGTACGTACGGCTTACCGTCTCCATGAACGGTGCATTTCATTTCTTACCTCTAAATGTGATGTAATATTATAAATGAATGTATGTACTGGATATATATGACATATATGATATCTACACCTTGAATACCATTCTGGATATAATGAACCTTTGACCAAATTAACAACATGTAAGTATAAGAAGTCAATTATTGACTTAAGAACCAAATACCGACAAAATGAACATTATTAACTTAAATAATTACATGATGTTCATAACATGGTATAAAAGGAATAATGAACTTGAAAAAGGTTCTTAAGCAAGTAGAGATTAACTAAAGTTTATTATTCAGGAGTTTAAAGAACGGTCGGGTCAAGTCAGATACGAGGTATGGGAACTTCTTAACCCAATTTCCATTCTTTGGGTTAATCTCCTACTTTCAAATTATGTCATTATGTTATTATGTCGTATCTTGTATTTGTACTTTATTTATGTGTACTTATAGTGAATACACATAATGTATCTATTTTATTTTAAAAATGATCATTGTATGGGATTTCGTCTCAATCTCCTTTCGTTGAGGCATATTTTGTTTTATACACAACCTTCTTTTATACGGTGTATAAACCCCTTTGACTTTTAAATTTATTCAAAAGGAATCTTTTTTATACGAAGCGTTTACTAAACGACAAAAGGGAATGTTTTTGTCGTACGTATGCGGCGACAACGACTTCTCCGCCGTCGTAACCGTTATTTGAGTTTCGGCTTCCTCTACAAGCCATACCTTCTTTTTAAAAGAAAAATAAATACCATGTTTTACTTTTCTTTTATTTTGGTATTGAAAATGGTTTTCATAATGTTTTTATATCAATGTGTTGTATTGATATCTCGTGATTGAAATGTGGAAATTCTATGTTTCCTTTATGCATGTTTTATGTGATATGATTATGTTATGGTACTTGGGCATTATTATGAAGACGGGTGGTTCCGTGATAAACTAAGGGCGGGTGAGCCCGTTATAGCTCTCCAATGCATTGGGTAACACGAAGGAGTGAAACATTAAGGTTTCTCCGAAGAGATTTTCAGGGAATATACTGTGATGGGTATTCCAAACGTAACCAAGAGGGTTACTCCCTACGTAAGAATGTTATGAATGCCTCAAGTTACCTTTATGTCTTATGGTTTCTATGATTTATTCATGATTTTATGAGGCGTGTTAAAGTGCCTATGTTTTATGGGTAAAGTATGATTTCATTCTTATGTACATATGAACTCATGTTTCCTTTCCATGTTTTTTTATAACCCATACTGAGTTTTTATGCTCATCCCAAGTTTTTTAAATGTTTTTCACAGGTCAAGGGAAAGGTACATGATAAGATGATAGGGTCAAGGATGTGTCAAAAAGAATCCATGTTTTAATTCAAATGTGTTTCCATTGATGGGAATGAGGAATACTATCTTTATGTAACCACTTTGTTTATATGTGGAATGTAATGCAAGTTTTATGATCTAATTCTCTAAAACTCTAAACCCGAAAAGATCCTCAATGTGTAATCTTGTAATAACTCAAGATTAAGTAAGGTTTAAGGCTGGGGCCTTATATCATCTCTGGAACAAACATCTTCCCTTGGAAAAGAATCTGATTCTGACCATCTTCCATCCACCCTTTCGGGGCATCGCCTTGGGCAACCCGGTCACGCATCACTTCACTTTCTGAGTCTCCCCGCTGGGACTCCTCCACCTATCATAGTAGAGAAGACTGTACTATCATCAGATACAAGAAACTTCTACCACCATCCATCCTTGAATCCAGTCATAGGGCAGCCAAATCCTCCATCACCTTCTAAGCATTTGCCTACTCTCGAATCGCATCCTTCTATGAATTCCTACTCAAGGCATCAGCCACAACATTCCCCTTTCCTGAGGTGTAAGAAATCTCAAAGTCGTAGACCTGAAGGAACTCCACCCACCTATGCTGTCGTGAGTTCAGGTCCCACTGGGAGAAGATATACTTCAAGCTTTTTTGATCTGTGAAGACCATGAAGTACTCCCCAACGAGGTAATGCTACGACAACTTTAGTTCAAAAATGACCACCGCTTGCTCCATGTCGTGTGTGGAATAATTACACTCATGGGGACATAATAGCCTAGACCCAGAAGAGATCACCCATTCCCACTACATCAACACACATATTAGGCCTTTCCCTGAAGCATCACATAACACCTCATACACCGCCACTTATTCTGGAAACCTTATCATTGAGACACTTACCAACTTATCCTTCAGATAGCTAAAGGCTGCCTCGCACTGCCCATTCCACACAAAAGCCTGGTCTCTCTTGGTTGAAGCCGTCAAAGGTGTTGCAACTCAAGAGAAGTTGGGTAAGAACCTCTGTTAGTAACCTTCTAGGCCGAGAAAACTACAAGCCTCTTCCATGTTCATTGGTGCTTCCCACGAAACAACTACCTTGACCTTTGATGGGTCCACTTCTATCCCCCTCTTGGACACAAAGTTCCCATGTAAGTGTACATCTCGCATCCAGAACATTCACTTGTAAAAAATCCCATAGATTTGGTGCCGCCGGAGGACTTCTAAAACCTTTGTCAGGTGCTCTACGTGATCCTCCTTTGAACTTGAGTAGAGCAGGATTTCATCAATAAACATGACTACGAACCAGTCTAGATACTCCCGAATGACAGAGTTCATGAGCCCCATGAACACAACTGGAGCGTTCGTAACACCGAACAACATAACTACAAACTCAAAGTGCCCGTATATGCACCTGAAGGCAGTCTTAGAGATGTCACCCTCTTTCACACTCAACTGGTGATATCCAGACCATAGATTGATCTTAGAGAACCATCATTCCCCCTTTAACTGGTCAAAGAGATCATCTATCCTTGGAAGAGGGTAGCGATTCTTGATCGTCACCTGATTCAGTCTCTTGAAGTTTACGCACAGCCTGAGACCACCCTCTTCCTTCTTTGTAAATAGGACTGTTGAACCCCATGGTGATGCACTTGGTCGAACAAAAGCCTTCTTCATCAGAACGTCAATCTGAATCCGCAACTCTCGTATCTCAGAAGGTGACATCAGGTTGGGGGCCATCAAAATCGGACGGGCACTATGTTGCAAGTATATCCTGAACTCAACATCATGTCGAGCGGTTAGAGTTGTCACCTGTTTAAGGAAGACGTCCATAAACTAACTAACTACCCCTGGAACATCCACCATCGCTGCATCCACCGACTCAACTAACAACACAGCTAACAAGGAAAGGAGGGGTTCTTCTCACCTGCTGCTCTTCTGGCCACCCTGATCGCCGATGAAATTTAAATTTCAGCCTCCCAATTCATAAAACACGACCCTTCCTCAAAAGCAGTCAATGACGGCACATACAGAGAACAACCACCAAATTCCTAGGTTGAAATCGTATGGATGTATCTGTAACAGTAGAAGATCCCTGACTAATTGATGTGGCCCTAACATTAGCCTACACCCTCGGAAAACATAAAACAAGTCGTTCTGAACTTCGAATGGTGTGCTCAGCAACAGGGTAATTGGAAGTCTCTCAACATCTAAACCTAGAGAACGGGCCAGACTGGGTCAAACAAGGAGTGTGAATCTCATGTATCGAACAAGGAATAAGAAAGGGTACTAAACAAGATGATCGTACCTCGAACAACCTCTGGCCCTGCTGGAACTGCTTCCTCCATGGTGTGAAACTGCCCATGCTCAGATCCTCTGCCACTCAGCTGTCGGCCACCTCCCCGACCACATCCGGGTCGAGGTCACTGAGGAGTGCCCTGAGGTCGGCCTCCCCCTGGAATGTCTTCCCTCGAAGGAGCGGGAGCTCGCTGACCCTACTTCTGCTGCTAAATGGGCCTAGCTGGAAACTGCTGCTGTTGAGGTGGGTGCTGAATCTGCCCACCCTCTCCGTATTGTACACTATCCAAGCACTGATTCTGAAGGTACCCATGGCTTCCACAGATGATGAATCTCATCTCTAGGACAGAAATCAAAGGGTGAGGGCCAGGAGATCAGAACTGTAACTGGTGAGGCCTTCTCCCTACTAGTTGGAACCTAGAGGGCCCTGATACTAGAGGCCTTCCACTTCTTTGAACCCAATTGGATTCCCTCCCATGATAAACAAGGGTTCATTAGTTCACAAAGAAGGACCACAAATGACCATGATTTTTAGTCGGCATAAACCCGCATAATTCACAAAAATAATAATCAAAGAAGAGGAGAAAATAGAACAATAGAACATCGATCACACCCCTCCCCTTCATTGTTTAAAATTATTTTTGTTATCTTCATTAAGGTTTGGTTTCATCCATTCCCATAGAAATAGTAGCGTACCCACCCCACATGATACACAGAAAGGAGAAGAGAAGGAAAATCCCTACCTAGTTGATCAAGGATCGATGCTCTTCACCACGTGCCACGAACAGGGGATGCGCGACTTATAGGGCAGGAATATCGGGGACTCCAAGGATTTGTAGAAAAATCCAGCACAAGCGCACCACAATCCTCGGGAAGGATGGAATCCAGGCGCACAAGCAAGAAGGAAGAAAACCAGCCGAGAAGAAGAAGAAGGAAACTCTAGCTTGAGATATAAAGATGAGATCTTACTATTATGGGATACAAAATTTTGAATGCCTAGAAAGTTGGTTCATGGTTTCCTATGCGGTTGAGTATTTACACAAGATTATATTAAGGTGTTATTTAATACCCCACCCCCCCATCGGGGATGTTCCTCGTGGTTTTTAGGAATTAATTATGTGCATTAAATGACTTTAAATAGGTTATTAAAATTAATTTACCTCAAATGATACTTTGCTGGAGTATAAAAGTCGGGGATTGGAAAAAGAACAAAGGGCTCGGTGAGGACACATTGCCACCGTGACTAGTGCGACTGTCACGGTGCCACTGTTTTACTGGAGCTGTGTTTTGGAAAAGTAAATGGATAGGAATTTCAGAGCCATTACACATGTAATTCATAAAATCAGTAACAAAATGAATGAAGGAAAGTCCCAAAATCAACATCCTTGATCATGGCGTAATTAATTTTTGTTAATATATAATTCATTTTATTTAATATTGAATATCAAAAAGATTAGAAACGACAAATAAATATCATAAACACCCAGAATACAACTGTTAAATCCAAATATACACTAATATTGAAAAAAACACCATGGTTTTATAATGAAAGATAAAATGAAAAGAAAGTTTATTTAAAGAAACAAGATGAGTTAAAAATGAAAAGGTAGAATACCTATAGTTTCACTATTTATTTTAGTGAATGCTTGAATAAAATGAAGGATGAATTTAGGAGGGCACTCTCTATCCTGATCCCAAGAGTGTATAAAACAAAATATAGAATAAGAGTTGAAAAAACCATAAATTAAACATTCGGAAGATCTAATTTCTTTTAATTAAACTAGGTAGGAAATCTTATTGGATTTATATTTTTTCCATCTATGTTAAATAAGTGTTGATTCCTCTCACAAAAACCATAGAAGAATTTACATGTTCCTTTTACTATTTTTTGTTGGGATGAACTCATTATACACAGAATAACCTTTTCTATGATTCGTTAAAAAGATTCTATAAATTCAATAATTTCCCATACTTTCAATCATATGTATTATAAATTTTTATATGAATATTCATTAAATAACATAAATATATACACCAACTTAATATAGTACTACCACATTGGGAGACATAGATACGTAATAAAATATTCATATTAGTTCTACAAAATCTTACACTGTGAATTTCATAACATTAACCATTTTTTGGAATATAAATCTTAAAATATATCTTCAAAACATGGGGATAGGGAAACCAAAGAAAGGGTGATATTTGATTCTCGGAAGGTGTAACAAAATAGATAACATTGATCAAAAAAAGTATAACACAATTATAAGGGTATCATAACATGAGATCATCATTTTAAAATCATACCATGTATATCATACATTATAATATATAGTTATGGAAAAACATTTGTAGTTTAAATGTCGTGAATCATAAATGAATCAATCAAAATTATATTTGAGGGCATATTAATGTAAAATACATATGTTTGTGGCATAAACGTATGTATTGAAAATAGTTTCCTTATCCATAAAGAAACATTTCTATGAATTCAATAGTGGATTGTGATCACACAATATACCATATTCATTGTAATTGATAACACACAAGACTATTATATAATATATTTTACCATAATAAACATGGTTTTATCCCAATTACAATGTTATTTATCTCATGATAGGTCTATATTTACCCAAAACAATGGTGATATATTTAATTATGTTTATAATAATAATATAAATAAAATAATACTTATCTTTTCTAGAATACCATACACATTTATCATATCATAAATCATAGAAATGAAATATGGTTCATAATCATATAACCATATCATATCCCATGGAATGAAAATAGTTTTCATAATCAATTCATCATTTCACCATATCATAACACACTAAAAATAAATGGGTTTCTAAAACATATTTTCATAAAAATCATAAACCTTCCCAAAAATAATTAATATGGTGATATTGAATAATATCATTAGTTTATAATATGTATCATAAAATGATGTTATCATTACTGACAATAAATTAAAAATGTCATCTGGGATATTTCCTAAGGAAAATACCCTGTTCATAGTGAACTAACTTTTTTAAAATCTATAAATTTAATATTAATAATATAAAACATTTTATATTTAAATAAAATAGGGAAAATTTAATGTAAACAAGAAAATATTGAGTGTCTGTAATACTATGAAATTCCAGTCATGTTGAATAATGTAAAAG
This sequence comes from Viscum album, assembly GCA_963277665.1. Taxonomy (NCBI): domain Eukaryota; kingdom Viridiplantae; phylum Streptophyta; class Magnoliopsida; order Santalales; family Viscaceae; genus Viscum; species Viscum album. The sequence continues at coordinate 1,977,277,032 of OY728133.1, forward strand.
GAAAAAATCATTTAAAACATTTGTAAAAATTGTAAAATTGTGCCTTTTTGGAAAATGACAAAATGATTCATTAAGAAACATTAATAAATAATACATAGATACATATTACATTAATCCATAATAGTTTAATATAAAATAAATTGATGAAATCATTTTTAGAAATCAAAGACATTGAAAAAAATCATTTTTCAACCAAATAAATAATTATAGATGGGTTTACAAGAAAATGTTCTTTTGATCTAACTAATACATAAAATAATGAATGTTAATTGAAAACTGTTACATAGAGATATAAATCAGGGATAATAAAATTCAGGTGTTCATTGGAGTAGTTATTATGGTTTTATAAACCCAGCATATCATAAACTATATCAATAACTAATTATATTTTTACATAAAACCATTATCTTTAGTTGGAAGTGATTTAAAAGTTAAAAAACCATATGTAATAAATATAAAATTTCTATTATTATATAGAATAATGATTTACAGACTTATAAGAAAATTTTTGATCCACATATAATATTTCAACACTCAATCAATATTAATTTATTATTAAAATCATTCCTTATGTGCATTAACTATCTCTACTTTCATGAGAGTTTTAAATATGTTATTCATGACCCTGAACATTTATTTTGGTTCCATTAGATTCCAAATTTTAATCATCATATAATTATCAAATATATAAATGTAGTCATCCATAAACGGATGGATATATAATACATAATTAAAAAATTCATGGATCTGTTAAGTAATACATTCACATTAACATTGGGTTCACTTTTCAATGGATAGAAATAAAACATAAATATTAAATATCCAAAAAAATAATATATAGTATACATCATGTAAATTTAATATATCAAAATAAATTTCTGCATATGTAAATTAAAAATGTGATAAATAACGTTATATCCTTGAAGTGGTAGTCCACACGTATGCAAGTGAGACATTATTGTTTTCCAATGGATATTAAATGTCATAAATTATATGTTAAATTATTTTTCTATAATTATAAAAATTTCATGAATATTATATAATTACATTAAATACATAATTATATTTGGTTGTGATTGTTCATGATAAAAATGAAACAACATTGGTTCACAATGCAGTAGTTCTTTATACATAAGAACAGTGGTTTTGTTCACCATTTGATGGATGTGGATATGAATATTGGGTATTAAATTAAAATAAAAAATATCCATGTATTTAATATATTAGTGATATGATTCTATAAAGGTTTTAGTTGATTTTATAGAGTTATAATAAAATATTAAATGAAAATGTGCAGTTAAGAAACATAACTCTTATTCTAACAATATCGGTTATTTTATAACTAAAACCATAATTGGATGGTATTATTATCCAAATACACTATGAAATTGGGAGGGTTGTAATTAATGTATTTTTTTATTTATTGGATGAACCAGTTTTTCCTTTATTTGACGATATACGGGGATATGGGTGGTGCTTTTATATATGGGGGAGAGGACACAATCATAATATTTAAAAAGAATAAATTATACCAGTGTACTACTCATTTTCTGAAATGTCATAAATAGAATTTTTTTTAATGTTAAATAATATATTGTATAAATATACATATGAAATTAAATGTAAATTTTTTTAGGCCAACATAACCCTTATCTCATTAGTTTAACCCCTTGGAAAACCAATTTTAACATTAACTATGGTGACACGTTTTAAATGTTTCTTCTATTCGTTATGACCAAAAATGAAGTTGACCTCATCTACAAATTTGGAAATAAAAATAATAAAAATAAAATTAGTTTTATCATAATGGATATGTATAATTTGTAGAAATTAATTTTAATATAATCTCTCAATTATCGGTAAAAACAGTATAAACAATTATTATCTGTAAAACAAATATATACCAAAACAAAAATAAATTAATTAAACTAACCAAAATTATATTCCTAGTAATATGAATGAATTAATATTACTTTTGAAACAATTTTATATCAAAACAGATATTCTAAATTTTATTAAATGAAAAAATGTTTATAAATAAAATAAATATTTTTCACTATTGATCCAAAATTTTATATTTTATGAAAAAATTTCAAATTTTATTTTAAGGAAAATTCATCATGGTAATTTCAAAATAGAATTTAATTTTGAAAAATAAATTTTCCAAAACAATAAAAAATTTACTATGTTATTTTCTAACAGAATAAAATAACTAAAAATTTTTAGGGAAACATTATTTTTAAATCATATAATTAATTTTTTTAAAAAAATTATGTACATAAATATTAAAATATGATATTTATCTAAATCCATTATAATAAATTTTAGACATTTAGTTATTCATGTTAATATAATGAAATTAATTCGTAGGATATAACTATATACTATATAACGGTTTAATTAGACCTGTGGTCACATGTATGTAAAGTTGTTAATGAAATTTACATGAATATAATTATATCATAAAATCATAATGTGATACAATATAACTCCATTAAGAAACTTTCTCCCATGTAATTACATCAACATTAAAAAAATTGTGGAAAATCTACTTCAACAAATCATTATGTTACCACAAAACTATTTCAAGTAGGTAGTTTTATAACAAAATGTTAACTAGGTGAGTGTTGTTCTTTCATATAACATTCCCCCTATAATTAAGTATCTTCACCAGTTTCCCCTCATTAAAGAAATTTTGATCATGTGGTGTTACTACTATGTACATTGCTTGTGAAGGAATAGATATATACTTCCACATTGTAGATATATAGGACACATCATGATCTTGAGAGAGATATTATGGTAGCTCCAATGGATAATGTCACTACCTGAACCACCAAGGCCTTCTTGGTTGGTGGAAGGCCTAGTGTAAAATACCCCAATATCACCTCTATATTTTAGGGGATTGAGACAATTCTTGAATGAAATAACTAAATTGGAAATCCTTCTTCTAATGTATCCATATACACACACAAACACAAATATATCCACACTAAAGTACATAGTAATAATAATTTAATATAGTATGCTATTCTAATAATAAATGATAGAGGGGAAATATAAATCCCCCCCCCCCATAAAATATTTTCTAACCTCATAAAACTGTAAATTGATTGAAATAAGAGGGATCCCAATTATTGATCTATAATTATCAACAAAAATATGTGGTAAAAAGAATACATGTACCCCAATTATCATTAAATATCTCCTCAAACCTATATATTGTATACATAAGAAATGTTAGATAGGGAAAAATCCAGTACAGTGGTATATAAATAAATACTAAGTAGGATTCTATGAAAATGGAGTGGGAGAAATATATGACATGATAGAAGTAGTTTTCTCAACCCAAAGATATACTAAAAAACATATAAGCATGCACACACAAAACTCTATATATATATATATATATATATATCTGTGTGTGTTTTCGTGTGCATGTGTTCAAATAAAAAATCATTATGAATAGAGAAAAAATTCATCTCCATCTCACAAATTATCCTATAAATATATTTACTCCAAATGATACAATATTCGATCATCGAAACCCAATATATTGCATGCATGATTGTGGAAGTAATCATGTGATTCCAAATGTCACCATACTACCACATATTTAAGGGGAAACAATAATTATGTTGAGGAACCGTGTTTGGTAAAAAAGTGTGTGTTCCACATAGTAGACAAAGGACCCTTGCCCTGCTACATCAGGTGGGTTCCAAAAAGTACATAGAGAACCAATGCCATGAAACAGATGGAGGGTTTCACTCAGTAGATATAGTAATATTCATTGATATGATATGATAGTTTCACTAAATAGGTAGAGGATCCAATACTTGATAAAAAAATTGGATTAGACTTTAAAGTCTGAGGTTTTATGCCCTAATATAATAGTAGTGTTTGACACAATAGGTTCAGGAATGATTTCTTGACACAACAGGGGGTTCCAATCAATTGGTAGAGGCCCCATTCTCTTGTATAAAAGGAGGGTTCCACTGAATAGGAAGAAGATTCATTCCCTGATACAACATGAATGATCCACTCTCTGATAATAAAGTCTAATTATTTCTATAATTTAGAAACACAGTTGTAAGCATCACAGTTGGAAAATCTCACATTGTATCACAAATTAAACTATAAATTATATTATCACATTCTTCATAAAAAACTCATTATTGGATAGGAGTGTTTGAAATTACATGTCAAAATTATAGTGATGTAATAGATAAAATATTATCTTGATGTATAGCTTTTGTAATGGTCCCACATGGCGTGTGACCATTCTCATAATCTTACATGTGTCCTCTCCAACACATATATTTATATAAATTTTGTACTTCATGGAATTTATGTTTACTAAATGACATATATCAGCCACCTGAGGTCATTCCTTGTGATCCTAGTCATGATTATGTTTTCCAAACCAATTATCATGTACACTATCAAGGTGCTAGTAAATGAAATTTCCAAAAAAAACATTGTGTGTTTTAGTTTCATTCAATCACTCAGTATGTGTTGTTGGCCCAATCACATGAACTCACTTTTGTTAACAACAAATTTTTTACTAAAGAAAACATATAGGGCCACATGTGCTCCTCATAATGTACCATATATACTCTCTAATTGTATGAACCCGACCCCAGTTTCCAAAAGTAGATGTCCTATTTTATTACATGGGTATATAAAAAAGGAATTTTCATCCTGATGGAATGTGAATTTTAGTGACATTGAAAACAATATACATATATATAATCAATGTTACAAATTGAATTATATATTAAACAATTTTGAATCTTTTTTGACAACATTCATCGCTCTTGGATATTTATGAATGTCATTCATAATATACCTATTTTGACATGGGAAAATTAAACATAAGAAAGGGGTGAGACAAAATTCTCAGTAAGGGTAAGCAATACAGAGGATGCTATCATAATCATAAAGAATTGGATTGGTGAATAACCAAAAAACATGCCTTTAATACTGAACATTAAAACAATAGTGAAGGAATAAGAGCAGAACAAATATTGTCATAATAAAGTATAATCATTGATATTCTAATAGTTTAGTGACCACAAAAACATTCAATTAATGGTTTCGTAATGAGGTAATTCATAATTTTGGACATCCTAACAATATCGCTCAGGCCTCGAGAAAATACCATAAATAATAATTTGGTTAAGTCCTTGTGCCAAGAACATTTTTTGTCCCAACAGACCTACTGATCCATTGAGGGGATATAATGGGCCCCAACCTTCACTTAATAATTAAATTGAATACTTCATCTGAATGGGGATAAATATAAAAAAATATAAATTAATTTTCAAACTAACATATGGAATGACAATAATGTTCCTCGAAATATAAGAATAAACAATTATCATTTGGAGTAAGCGAGTTAATGGTTTTATGATAATAAATCCACAGTAAAAACAATCCTAAAAAATTAAATTAAATATTATAGATGATATCATTAAATATTAATCCCAACAATACAGATGAATCAACATGATTGTTGAAACAGATGAAGATACTCTTATAAAATATTTGAGAAATTCTTTAGATAACTAAACTTTTACAAAGAAAAGGAGAGTTCATTTGGAAGCATATTTTTATAAAACCCAACGTGATGTATGATAGTATATTCATAATGAAATAATTTTTTTAAATATATTGGACTCTAAAAATAGAATATATAGTTCCCTTGAAAATAGGTAAGAATTTGTGAAATTCCCTTGAGTCGACCATGTATTTCGGGAACAATTTTTTATAGATCCTCTTATAACATATAACTCCACATAAATGAGAATAAGATTATGGTTAGCACAAATACATATAAAATTATCACATAATATATGAGGATTATATATGACGTAATAAGAATTTAATTGTGGTACATTTATAATATGAGCAACCTGAATGAAATCGGAGGTTTGGGTAGAAAACCCCAACTTAAGTAAGATGGTGTCTCTCACATGATCTGAATGACCCAAATAATAAAATTTAGCTTTAAAATTAATTATTATACACCTAAAACTACATATAATTTATTTATTATATCCTTATTAGGTAATTCATGTACTTTTGACGTGTTAAGAGACTCGATTTTATTTTTTGAGAGAATTTTCCGCCTTAATTTTCACGAACGGTTTACTTATATTAATGTTTTTATTAACATGTAGAATGAGAAACATTGTCCCAAATATAAGTTGTCAGTAATTAGTTATTAACCATAATATTACGTGGTTGTAATTTTTTTTTGATTATTCGGAGTGATGATAAGTCAATATATATATAATCAGTGACAATTGTATGGGGTAATTGGTGGTTCTTGATCACAACAAACTAATTTTGATTTAAAAGTTAATATCATGTGTAAAAAAGGATTACAGAACATTAAATAATTTATATTAAATTTATTATATTTTTGTTCAACAGTTAAAATGGTTTCATCATTATAATCAATTAAGGTAAAAGAAATTGAAAACAAGTCATCCTTGAATGTGATAAATTAACACATCAGAGATTGCATTTTAATTTCTATTATAAAAATGGGGAAGGGATAGATGATTAAATATTATTACATTATCATAAAAACAATGAATTACATGTAAAGTATTGGAGTGATAAAAAATTTGGTTAAAAGAAGGTAATGAATTAAAAAGTAAATAAAGAACTAGAAAAAAGTGATATGAAAATTTGAATTTACCTCTTGAAATAATCTTCATTGAGAGCAACTTAAGTGGAGAATTTTTTTTTATTTTTAGGATAATAAGGTCCTCTAGTTATGATGGTGGATCTTGGGAGGATATTTAAGATAAATTTAGGAAAGCCATAAGTCGTGAGTGGATTGAATAAGAGAAACATTAGGGGGAGGGGTGGTTTAACGATTAAATGAGGGGAGATTTTGGAATATCTTTTTCATTATTTTATTATTTCCATCAAGACAGCCAATAGTGATGATTAATTTCACCCATAATAGCAATATGTGAATGTATGTGTGAAAAAAGTGTCCATATATCATCCATGATGTTAGAAAGAGTTAATTTAACATATAATGTATATATATGTTAAATTACTGTATTTTATTGTTAATAAAAAATTTGATTATTTCAAAACAAATTGCAAAAATTAAGTCTAACCATATTTTGGCATATGCAATAAAAAATGAACTACATTATTTGAAAGTAATTTTCTAAATATTATTAATATTTCTTTTTAAACATCATAATTTCATTGATAAATAATAATTTTAAAACAATAATTTGATTTATAACACCTTGAAAAATTAATCAACGTGTCCTTATCTTATAAACATGAGTTATTACAAATATACTATGATTTAATATTCATAAGGGTCATACAAATATTTATATTACTATTCAAAAGGGAATGATATTATTCATCAAATATATTTTTTGTCCTGTAAGACTATAAAAATCATACTGAAAGCTATAGTTTATGTTATATTTTTTAAATTAAAATCAAATATGTTAAAAAAGTATGCTTAGTTGATAGGTTATTACAAAGTGGTGTTTTTTTGAGACTCTATGTTTAATGCATTCAGTATAAAATTTATTTATAAATCCATGGGGTGTTAAATTATCCCCTCCAACCAAAAATACCATCCTAAAAATTACCGGAATTTTACCTTATAAAATTATTTCAGTAGTTATTCATCATGACCACATCAGGCTCCCAAGTTGCCTCTTCGATTTCTTGTTTTTTCAATAGTAACATAACCAGCCAATTCATCTGATTCCTTGCCACCTTTTCTTTAGTTTCTAGAATCTAGATAGGATATTAACAGTGTTGAATTTATGGTTCCAATTCTAAAACATCATAAGTGAGGATATGTGTTAGTTCTGGCATGTAATTTATTAACAATGGGACAAGGAACACATTGTGTAGCTTAGAAATTCTTGGAAACATTTCCAAATGACAAGCCATAGCTCCAATTCTATTAGAAATTAAAAATGGAATATGTAACAAGGGACCAATTTAACATTCATACCAAATCCTATAACACCATTCAATGGAAATACTTTTAGGAAAACCTGGTCTCCCATATGAAATTCCAAATCCTTCATTTGATTATCAGCATAGCAATTTTATCTATTTTGAGCTTCATTGATTTGGGTTTGAATATAAATCACCTTCACTATTGTTTCTTCCACATACACTTGTCACAATAGCTTCCTTTCACCAACGTCATCTGAAAATGTTGTTGTACAACATCTCTTTCCATACAATGATTCAAATGGTTATTTTATAATACTATAATGTAAACTATTATTGTAGGAAAATTCCACCACGGGTAAATAATAATCCCACATACCTTGAATGTTAAGATATAATGATCTCAACATGTCTTCTAATGTTCGGATCGTTCCTTCTGATTTCTAGTCAGTTTACGATGATAAGTATTACTCAAATGAATCTCAATATCGAATGTATTCCGATGAATTTTCTATAATTTTAATGTTAAATCATGTTCGCGATTAGACACTATTGAAATAGGTTCTCCATAAAGTCATAAAAATTTATTGATAGAGATTTGTTCATTCCTATCTAGTGAAAAATAGACCTTTATAATGAGGAAATGTGAAGAATTTGTATGTCTATCAACAATTACCCATATTTAATCATTCATTCATGTATTTTTGGTTTATCTCATGATAAAATCAATAGTCATATCATCCTATTTTCATTTTGGAACAGGAAATGGTTTCATGAATCCTCTAGGATGTTGTTGTTCAGATTTCACTTGTTGGAAAACTAAACCTCATGATATATAATCCTCAATTTCCCGCTTCATGGTGTCTGAAAAAAATGCCCCATCAAATATTAATACATTTTATTGCTATAAGGGTTTATGGAGATATGTGTGATATGGTATTTATCCAATAACTCCATTTTCATATTTGTTATATATTGAATACATATGCTCATCCCATATTTCAGAATTCCATCATAACATAAAATGTCATCCAACTTCCCATCTTTCATGGGAATTTTTTTGAAGGTTCTCATCATCAGGTTGAGATCTTTTAATCATTTATTATAAATATGGCTGTGAAAAAATTGAAAAATTATTGATGTTTCACCTTCATTGATAATAAAAAGATTAACTTTGGATATATAAATTTCACTAAAAATGATTATATAATTTCCGTGAAAATAGATAAAAATTTCAGAAATTCCCTTCAGCAGGGCATGTTTTTCAGGAAGATGTTTTGGAAGATGCATTTATAAAATATAACTCCCCCAAAATGGAAGTAGGAATTTGGTTGGTACCCAAACATTGAAAATCTCATAGAATATATTAGGATTACTTATGAATAAATAATATTCTTAATTTATGTAAGTATAGAATATGAGTAACCCGAATAAAAATGGAGGATTTGATAGAAAAACCATACCTTATGTCTTATGGTGTTTCTAACATTATCTTGTTTATCTGAAAAATATAATTTAGTTTAATAAAATAAGTTGTCTGTGAACACCTATAAGTCTAATTTAATTATTATAACCATATTAGGTGTATACGTTCCCTTTTTATGGGTTAAGAGATTCAATTTCATTGTTGTGGAGCATTTTATTCCATCAGTTTCATGATTAGTTTATTTATATTCATTTACAGATAAACATGTAGAATGATAATGAATATCCAGAATAGATATAGCACGTTATTAGTAAATAACCAGAATATTAAAAGTTTATAATATTTATAAGGTTATTAAGAGATAATATGAATAATTTTATAAAAATGTAATGAAATTATTTTATGTTAATTGGTGGTTCTTGATAACAACAAAATCATTTTGATTTATAGAATAATATCATGTAAAAAAAATTATTATTGAACATAAAATATGTCATAATAAATATTTTATAGATTGGTTCAACCATCAAAATGGTTTCATTACTAGAATCATATATAGTGATTGAAATTGAAAACACACAAACCTTGAAAGTGAAAAATTAACACATCTTAGATTGTGTTTCCATTTATAGTAAAAATAATTTGAAAGGAGATACGTTGAAGAATTCATCCTTTATGATAACATAATTCTATTATATGTATGGCATATGAGTCATCAGAAACATCTGGGCAATAGAGGTGAGAATATAATATTAAAAGAAAGGAACTTGAAATATAATAAATGGAATGGTGAATTTACCTCTTGAATTAATCATTCTTTAAAGCATCATTAGGGGGGAGGTTTGGGACATTTATGAGACAAATGGATATTGTATGTGTGGTAGGATCTAGGAAGGATATCTGATATGAATTTTGACAGGGAACAAGGCTTTATAAGAGTGAATAGAAGAGTGATTGAGGGGGGGGGGGGTTATAGAGGATGAGAGGTGTGATTTTCGATTATCTTATTCACTATTTTATTATATCTCTCCAGAAAATTAATAGTGTTGATTAATATGATCAATAATATTAATATGTGCATGTGGGTGAGAACCAAGAGTTTTTACATCGTCATTAATGATGGGAATAGTGAATTTTATTAATAATGTATATATAATGTAAATTATCGTATTTTACAATTAATAAAAAATATGAGTATTTCTGAAAAAACCCAAAAATTCAACCTATTCATTATTTCGATTTTTAGAATTAAGAAATAAACAAATAAATTGAAAATATTTTTGTAAATATTTTTAATTTAATTTTTAGATTAAATCATAATTTTTTAAAAAAGATAACAATTTTAAACTATTATTCATTTTATATCACCATGAAAAATTAATCAAGATCTCATTATCCTAGAACCTCAAGACAACAAAATAATAATATGATTTACTACACATAATGCCATATAACTGTTTATATTATTATACATATGTCTATCTTACTATTCACTGAAAAATAATTTTGTCTCATTCGACTCTAAATAATTTGCTGAATGCAATAGTGTAGGTCAGTTTTTCAAAATTCATATCACAGAGGTGGAAAAAATTATGTTTACATGATGTTTTATAACAAAGTTCTATTTTTTGGAGACTTAGTGTTTCATGAATTCAATATAAAATATATTTAAAAATAATTGTGTTTTGACAATTATTCCGATGGCTAGGGATCCCATGTGTTTTTATCCATCTCCATGATATGTGATATTAAACTCCAACATGAATCCCTTACCCCCGTAGAAACTATACAACACATTGTGTGTTTATCATAGTATACTCATATTAAAATTAAATTTTCTAAAACATTAGAATCATTGCATAGATTTTAGTTATATATCTCTGACCATCAAATAAACATGTTGGACATTATATAATTGAGGTAATTTTCATTAGACATTGAGTTCGACCCTATGGTGGGCAGAAATTATATTTTGATCCCTTGCTCAAAGTCATCGCTACCTCATGGTCACTTTTTATTTGTCTATGGTCCCACATCCACGTTATTCATCACCCATTTCCCAAAAATAATCATTATTCATCCTCAATCACCAATCTATTCATTATGTTTGAATTTTCCATGAATCTAATGTTTCATCACACTCAAACCTTCCATTTAAAAGTCGAACGGTGGCCCTATAGCTGAACCATGAAGAGCAAGAAGAATGATGGGGAAAACACAATATAAAAATGATGATAATAATCAATTTCCAAGACATTTCATCTAATGATTATAATATGTGGAATCCAAATTGTTATAATTCTATAAGAGAATATAATAAATTGATTTACGAATTTATTCAACAAAGGGATCAGCAATGGTCATGAAATCACTAAAAAACTATAAGCAAATGAAATTTATTTGACAAAAATTTAATCATGAGGGAGGAAATGAAAATTTAAGATTCATTCATCAACATGGAATGAAACTGGTTGGTCAATATATTTTCCAACAATGTATATGCCTCATTGTATTCATTGTTCCTCAAATAACCTTGATTTGGTTCCCAATCCTAATCCAATCACGATTCGATAATAAAGAATTATGGATCCTTCTATCATGTATGACAGTGTTATGAAGTTATCCATAAGTATTTTAAATAATTACCTATTTAAATAGGAAATATTTTAAAGGGTAATTATGGAATTAATTATTTAATTCAATTAATTGATCCCCTTATCTTTCCCACAAATAGTTGCCTTATCCAAGTGTCAAACACCAACAAACATTAGGTCACACCAAATGTAAATCCCAGACATCGAATTCCACATTAGTGTCCTATTTCTTATATGAGACTCCATTAATAATGTATAAAATTCATTATCATGTGATGTAAATATGTAAGATATATTTAATATTATTAAGAAACTTATTACAGGTTCACCGAATCTTATAATATTACAAAGTCTCAGTACCTCACAAAAAAAATATTCCTTGAAATACTTCAATGTATAAAAAGGAATAAATAATGTTTGGAGATTATTCCCCCCTTCAATATATTCATCCTTAAAAAGAAACAACATAAAAAAAAAGATAGATATATTGATTCCACACCTTACTATCCCACTAACATGATCTCTCATGAATTCTCTAATGTTTCCAAAACACACAAAACAAGGGAATGGGCCACCCTTGTAGGGTAAGATCCTTTTGATCATTGATCTCCACCATTTGTTCTATGAATGTGGAAAAATACATGATTTCTTTCTTACCCATGTAAATAATGAGCCTGTGATCATGTACGCATCTTCTAAGCTCCAACACAGGAATGACATCGTTCACCCTATGTAACTGTAGGGGAATGACCTTGAGGTAAGAAATCTCAACAACCCTCTATAGGATCTAAAATGAAATCATAATCTTATTGGATATCATTCCACCTAGATGAATCCCAAAATTTATAACAATTTGGATAATATTAAGTAAATGTGGTCACTCTCCTCAAACATCAATATCATACGATGTCAATCAATATAAGAAATATTCATGATCAATGTGATCTTTATCCACTTATGAATAACCAATACCTTATCTATCATCTCTCTCAAGATATATTTCACAAAAATATATTCCTCATTGATCTCATTCTTTCATAAAGTTGACAAATTGAATCTCCTATACCAGGCCTAGAAAATATCTATTTTTATAGTATAGGGATATCAATTAATATATAAAAAATTCTACCAATAGTAACGGATCCCATGTGATTTGGACTAATTATTACTCACAATATCACCACATATCCTCCTTCATCTAGAAAATTCAATTGTTCTACCCATATTTATACAATGGTAATTTATACTCAACTTCCAATGTTTCTCATAATCCACCTGTTGGCCTCAAAAAAACCATGAAATAAACCATGGATCATTTTTAGAGGAAATAATTGAGGACACACCATGAAGGATTATAGTCTCCCTCACATTCATCTCTCCTAAAATCATCATTGAATAATTCTATCTAAGATAATATAAGTGCACCAATGTGGTACAATGTTCAACTATTACGTAGATCACATTATGAACTCTTAGATTCCAAGGAATCCTTTTCATAATTTCCATGTATTATCCATCCCATTTCGGCTTCAACTTCTTTAGAGGATAAATCAAACCTTCCAGAACATAGTTCTTAACCTTCACTTATTAATATTCTCGACACCAATAGATTAACTCAGTAATTCTTGGCCTCATGGAAGACCACCAAAAATACCACTAATGTTCCGTGTACATTTTTCCAACATAGGGGCGTATAACCAAAGGATATGTGTTAAAATCCCACATCACATAATCATGCATTTCTATTATAACAAATTCTCATTACTAGAAAAAGAATGATGTGATTTCAAACATTTGATAAACCGTATGGTGAATCATCAAATGATATATTTTCATGTAGGATCTCATAGTGGTTTTCTCCTAACTAATCCTCCCAATAACATAATATGAGAAGATGTGTCAACAACATTGTGTGAAGGGAGGGTATACCCTCATCATCTACAAGTGTCATTTGTAACAAAGGAAACTGATCATAACCCACCTCCACTAAGAAATACTAGGATATCCATGTAATGGAATGTTATACCTACATTCCCAACCCAGGTGTATAGAATGTTACAATGTAATAATCCACCTAAATATCTAATAATAGCCTCGATACTAGGTTCAAGAATCATTTCATGATGACTTATGAGAGACTCTGATGGTCTGTGTAAATGATAAATCTCTCCCCCATAGGACATTGTCTCCACATCTTCAAAAATAAGATAAATGATACTAACTATATGAATTTCTTTTGTGTAGTCATACTCACAAGGTCTCAACATCATCATCCCATATATGATCATTTCTTACCTCTATATAATTACATAGCCAATCTCATCTCTAGAAGTATTTTAGTAGAATTCATTCTGTATGACATCATATGTTAGTATCAAATTAGGTTCACTAATAAGAATCATCCTTAACATTCCATTATAAAACTATAAATGCTTCATATAGGTTAAAGGATACCCTTTTCACATTAGAAGTATCAAAGGGTATGGAATCTTAGAGAAGTCCTCCATGAACCTCCTATAATAACCATCATGTCTATGAATGCATTGAACCTATAACAAGATCATATATGAAACCCTAGATATCACTACATAAATATTTTCGTGTCAAAAAATTCCTTTCTAAAAATTTAAATACTATAAAAACTTGTCCTCAAAGATAATAAATTGGTTCTTTAAGAGATTACCATAAAACTGGTGGTCTTCCACAAAGTCTAGGGGAATCCTAAATTGGTATACAGGCTCCTATAACAAAAAATAATTTTGCATGTCATAAATGAAGACACCATAATCTCTTATATGTAATACTATATTATGTGGTTTATGAAATACATAAATATAGAGGGAACATTCTACACACTGAATTGAATTACTAGGAACACATATTTTCCATGGAGACATTGGAGTTAACATGTTGGAATATTATTATTTAGAACACTAAAATAGTGTGAGTGAAAACTATAATTAATCGTCTTCAACTATATTTCACCCCAAAACTAATCAATGTGTTCATTAGTACTCTGGAATTTAAATTAGATCGTTATCATAGACAAATTTACGTATGTTTAATCAACACAAAGCTTCAAGATCACATCTTTCATCTTTATCAATAAAAAAAGGATTCAAAGAAGGTACACCAATACTGAAAAAACCATTCACTCAACGGTCCTCCAGCTACACCCTTGGTTCAAGGTCCTTGATAATTGTGATTAAGATATTAGAGTTTTCTCAGAAATCAAGCCAATTCTAAACACCATATCTCAAATAAGCGGTGGTCCATGAATTTTTGTGGGGAAGATATCCATATAATAATCCATGGATGAAGTATTCTAGATACCTAGATATCCCTTAATACCAATCGATAAACTCATCAAAATATGGGATATTGGTTTCATATTCCTTCTTGAATGTCCAAATCACTATGATATGATACCTCTCTATCCCATAATGAGGAATCTCATCCCAATATTTTGATAAACTTTTACTCTTATGTGAAGATAAATAATATCATCTTGAACAATTGAAAAAAAATTCCATACACATGATAAATTCATAAGGTTTAATCATGTTGAAAAAAAACATAACATGATAAACTCTCCCCATTATGTGAAATCTCAAACTTCTAGAAGATATATGTTATCGAAGAAGTGTTCCTGATAGAAACCACAAGCCAATGATGTTGGGCCAATGTCTCAAACTGAATCCCTATATCTCACACTAGGATAGAGGTGGTGAAATATTGAGTTTCACCTTGGTATAATATTACTTATGTTAGAGTAGAATAAACACATATCATACATTTAAACATCTTGTGAGATGATGGTTTAAAAGACTCTATTGCTTGTAATGTCCCACAATGATGACTACTAGGCCCCTGAGCCCAATGTAGTTACCCTAGTGTTGGTGGAGGTTCATGTTACATTTAAAATAACCCTTCCCTTGAAAAATCTCCCCCTAGATCCCAAAAAATCCACATTCATCTCCTCATCCCTTAGGTACACCTAGGCCTCACCTATGAGATCCTTGATCAAGGAACTGCTTATATCACGGTAGGTAATCCACTATCATCCTACCCAAATTGGAAGGTTGGGATTTTAAATCATGTTCCACGTGACATCACCAATCACATGAATAACATCTTCCCTCTCTGGGATTTCCAAGTGTAGTGCATCTTCATTGACAGGAATTACAACATACCTATGTCTTGTAATGATTAGATATTATACAAAGATATCCTATTGACTAGAACCTATAAACATCAGAAAAAAGACACAGTTCTATAATGCCTCAATATAACTCCGTGTTTATGTTTTCCCCTAGATATAAATATATTTATCACATAGGCTCTCTCTAACACTCTAAAACATTTTAGGATGCACATGGGTAATACACTCGAACAAAATTCTATATAGAGACCCAACTAAATCATATGTACCTAGAAGTAACTATCATGATTCATATAAATGGAGTATCATGTATCATTAGAGAACCCATTATTATAATAAACAATTTTCATCAATCCATATTGTATCTCTATAATCATTTGAATTTGAACTATTTATAAAAATGATATGTAGTACTCCTCGTGGAATTATTACTAGAAGTTGTACAATGAGAGTGTCAAATCATCACGAGTTTGTCTAAATATACTTCTATTTCACCCAACATCTCTAATGAAGTGTTATGATTTCATTAGAAAAACATTATTAGTTGGGTTTTGTATAAGAATTCAATTAATGTTCATTGACTCAACCTAGTCCTCCTCATCCAAGTGAATTGGATTACTATGGAACTTTAGCAGCCTATAAAAGTATAACTTTTAGAGTTTACTATGATTATGTACATAATAAACCTTATTTTTTAAAAAATATATTGGATTAATGTTTGGGGTGACACTACCTATCATCCTATAGTAATTTATTTTCAAGATGGACCATTAACTGAGGTGTCGTCACTCATGATATCTTTATGATTATACTAAATCTCTGAACTGACTAGCTATCTAAGTCGAAGCTTCTTGAATGTAATAAAGATATACCACTTTTAGATAAACATGTATTTATGGTAAGATGACTCTACAATGTTGGTTGAAAGAATAAATCCTATATGATTCACGTACAAATGTTCCATGGATCAAATGTCTAAGTATTCCATGTCGATGAGATGGTGGTCAGTGTCCTAGTATATAAATACATCATCCATCGCATCAACATTGGTTCTCCAATCCAGAATTCCTCATATGATTAATATGAAATTGTTTCACTTGGTCCCAACTAAATTCTCATAAGGGGATAAATTTTATCACCCATCAATATAACGAACCACCTGTGATATCAATCTTCTTGGACCTAGCCCATCATGTCCTCCATGGTTAGCAGAAGTTCAGTCACAAATTCCACAAATCCACCTCAATAGGCCAAGGGATGATGACCAAAATAAATTTTAATAAATAAAATGGGGGTACATTTCCTAAGATATATATATATATATATTCACCCATACATCTCTATGCATATGTATTGTGGAAAAAATCTTAAGAAAGACGCATCCAAAGTATCAACCATGCATGTTATGACCTCTAACGAATACCAAATAGTATCACAGAACAATATGGAATATAAATGTTTAAAATACACTCTAAACTAGAAATATGTACCATAACTTAAATAAAAAACCTAAAGAAATCTTAGGGAACTGATAGCCAAATATTTAAGGCTCAGCCACCGTACATGGTCTAATTCACTCATGTATCCCTTTGCCCCTCTAAAATAACCTTTGACCTATCCATCATCTTTTGAAGACATGATATATTATGTAAAATCCCATTTATGTTTGAGTATATACATACATAGAATTATTCCTCAAAAACTAAAGAGGGAGTAATAGAATAAATGATAAAAATAGTCTGCACATCCAAAAGAAATAGAAAAATGAAACTCAAAATCACACACAAACAAAAAAAAATATATCTATGTGTGTGTCTATGTGTTTGTGATTGTGTTTTCATATATGAAAGATAGTTAAGAGATAATTTGGGGGTATCCATCTCCTATCCCATCCCAGGACAATTAGTATAGTAATAATTCTATGAGTCTATAATCGATGCCCAATATCACATGTGTTTGTACGAATAAGAATCCATGTAGATCAACACCTCTCCATTATGATAGATAGTTAAGGGGACACGAATTCTAGGTATATTACCATGACCCAATAAAATATGAGGGTTCTAAATTGTTGATTGTAGACCCATTTCACAATATGAGGGGAGGGTTGAACCCAGTTGAGAGTGGACTCATACCCGGGCACAATATTAGAATTCCACCCACTACATAGAGGACCCATGTCCCAATGAAATAAAATTGTTCTACAATTTAGAAATAGGAACCATACACTGATATTATATGAGTTTTCTATTAAATAGGTAGTGAAAATATTCCCTGATCTAAAAAAGAGGGTTCTATGGCAGACCACTTTATTTATTGCACAACTTTTAATTACATGGTCCAAAGATACGATCTTTTGGGGTTTAGTTTCTTTAAAATAAGGTACATAATACATAAATAAAATCATCAAAATATTTTTTTAATAAATCCTATTGGGTTCCCCCAATTATACTTTTAATGTATATAATATATTTGGGACATACATTAAATGAAATGTGTGATCATGAAGCCTAGTAAGGGAATAATTAAGAGAGATAGATAGAATGTGATCATGAAACATATCAATAGAAACATGAGGAATAAAAATAAGTCTAGAGGAAGAAGCATTTAATAATAATAATAACATGAATCATAACTGGGAAAGGTGGCCAGACTATTTAAATGAGAGATTCTTATGAATATCACCAAGGTGTCTTAAATTAAAATTACCTTGGTTATTCATCTAAGGTATCATTAAATATGACAAATATAGATATTATATTCATTAACTGATGTATTGGATCACTATATGGTCAGACCTCTTAGTTGTATTAGTTAAAGTGATCCACATAGATCATTATAAATAATTTCAATCCCATCAAGAAAAAATAATGGGGTTCCTATCAAAATCATTTCATATAGATAAGATAAAAGAAATAATAATTACCTCACATTCAACCCATGAAAATAAATATTGGTTTAATATTTCTGATTATAAGAATAAAATAATAATTTCTAATTCAATTTTAATTCCTATTTAAAATAAAATTGGTTTTGTTATTTAAATTAAAAGGAATATATAATTTCCCATGTAAAAAAAGTGAAATTCAAGAACAAATTTTGACATCATGATGGGTGTAAAACATTGAATTTGGGAATGGTGAAATTAGGGAGAATATTGTGTGTGCATTGATAAAATAATTAAGCTATTGTAATGGGATAAAAGAAATTGGGAAAAAAGAACACTGTATTTTAATTAGAAGTCATACCATAAAAATTGTGAACTTAAATGAAAAAAGTAGTGGATATTTCCCTTAACTAGAATAGTTGTTTCTAATACATGAGAATATAACCCTAGGGGAATAAAAATCAATATAGATCTCATTGGGAGGGAAAATAACCATAATGAATTGGAGAATGGATTTAGAGTGAAGGGTAATGGTGAATTGAGTGTGTATTGGTTTTAAAAGTGGAGGGATTGTTTAATAATTTCAAAATATAGGTCTTGTAAATCTAGGTTGTGGAAAATGAAAAAAATTTCGCTTACCATGTGTTTTTTCCATGGTTGTAAATATTTTAGTCATTATTTATGTAATTTTAATCCACCATAAATGAACATCATTTTTAATTAATTCTATTTTCATGTAAGAGTGAGGAATCTACAATGTTATGTTTCTAAATTTCATATTTCTCTTTTTAGACTTTGTAATGTCACTTATAGTTTTAAAAATTGCTTAAAAACTATTAATTTACTTAATATTAATGAAATAATACGTTTTAGGGTTTTTATTGTGTTTATTTAATTATTTCATTAATATGACATATATATATAAAGTCATAAAATATACTAGAAACACATAACATTATTTGTACAATTCACAAATAAAAATAATATATTTCTCGAAAATTCTATTAATTTCTCCCAAAATTATTTTCAATGTGATGATTTAAAATATATTGTCTATTTTTTCATAAATAATTCTTTATATATGCGAAATCTAAATTTTAAATTTAAAAATATTTTTTATGAAAAGAAGTTGTTTTTACGAAATAATAAAATATCTGACAATTATAAAAAATTTCTTTGAACATTAGAAAATTATTTTATAATTTATATATACATGAAATTTTTTTAATAGAAAAAATTATTAATAAAAGCATTACACGTAATAATTGAAATTATTAAAAAAATATTTTATAAAAACATATATGTTTTATGTGTGTCTATAAATTAATTTATTAAATTTATCTCAATTAAAAATATATTTTATTTCGAAAAATTGTTACTAAAATAAATTAACAGAATAAGATTCTTTTTATACAAAAGAAAATTACACACTATGAATCTAAGAAATGGAAGCATAACCCCTTATAACGTTCCAATACGTCCTATAGGAAATGTGTGTAATGGTGGTAGATTAATATAGTTGAACAACTAATATCTTCTGAGTGGTAATATCTCCCAACATAAACATCTCCCTTGGGAAATTTCATTCATGAATCTATTTTTAAAGCTCTGTTTGGGCATGGTAAAGGGTGAACCCCAGTAGCACTTCCTCCATACCGTGTTCTAAAAAATGGTCTCAAATGGAATGAATCTACTAGTTCAGGATATTGATTCTACTTTCTGTATTAATTATCCATTTTAATTACAACATTGAAACACTAATTATAATTATCAATCAATTTTATAATTTAAAATGATCATATTTACTAATGGTTATATTATCCAATGGTGATATATAACTAACATAAATATTATAGTTGAATCCCAATGTTCACATTTCCCATTATACCCAATATGTACCACTTAATTATTTCATTAAAAATCCACTAAAAAATCACCTTAATGTTATATTTTCATTTTATAAGATGTTGATGGGTTTTTTGATATTTTATTTTCATTTTTATAGAATATTTTGGTCTGGAATATTACAATAGAAGTCTAGAGAGATCCATATTTTCCCATTTTAGATATTATATTTATATTTTCTTTTTCTTTTGTAGTGTTTGGAATTTTAATTTGTTTCAATGATATCTTATATAATTATATTTATTAATTATATAATTTTTTGGGTTTCCCAATATTATATTATATAGAGAAATTATACATATAATACATTTATTCTAGAAGAATATATAATATAAAAATTATGCATAATTTTATTCTCCCCCCTAGTGGAATTTTATCTAGAAAATATCAACTCATTCACTGTGTTGAGAAATGATGAGGGTACATATGTATCCTAAGAGAAGTAAAATTCTAGTTTTACCACCTCAATATTTAGTACATGTGAGGGATCTTGTATATACATTATCAATAGTGTTAAAAGGAAAACATCATGATCTTGAGCCTTATTTGGTGAAAGTGTTAGCAGATCAGGCACTGCCCCTCTAAGATCATGTATTTTTGAAGGGTTTAATGAGCCTATGGATAAGTCTCCCTTTCATCCAAAAATGCATAACTATATTCCATGGTGATATTATTATATATGATTTTACCCGAATATGAAGCTCTATGTCCCATCAACAATTTTTAGTATATATATATTTCCGAATTTGACTAGCCATTACATATTTTTGGATGACATGAAAATTTTCTTCCTTATCATAAACAAGATGAGAGCCATGTAAATTTCTTTCACATATTCAGCCCACAATGTATGAGTTTACATCTCTTCCTATATCGATCTTCATGTGGATCCATTTTTATCCTATAGTGGATGTTATTGTTTTATTAGAACTCAAATAAAAGAAGCTATTGATCTCATCCACCATTACATTTCATTGATCTTGTTATCATCGTGTCCTTATATTTTTTAATATTTCATTCAAATTAGACATCATTTTAGGGGTGGTAGGCCAGAATAAAATTCCTTATATTATTCAAAGCATGTTTAATACTTTAAAAGAATTTATATGTGACACTTGGATCATGTTTAGAAATGATAGAATGTACAACCCCTTGAAATCTCACAAACACATATACATATATCTAATAATGTTTTTCAACAGACATATCATATTGAATAATAATGAAATGGGTTTCTAGGTGATTCAATTCCCTTGAACACATAAAAAAATATTTACTTTTAATGTCACTAAGATACCATTGACGATATCTATTATGATATTTTATGACATACATGATGGTATGGGTAGTGTATGTAGTACCCATTTAGGATGATGTATCTCTGACTTCACTAGATGAACCACCAAGCACCTTATAGTATAGTCTGCAATCTCTCTTTTTCCTATAATAACACTTATAATGATTCAAAATTTCCATTTACATTTTAGTTCTTCCATGATTCATAGATAATTTTGTTTTATCATCTACATCCATTAGATCATACTTTTTCTATTGGGTAAATTGGACACAAAACCTTGTACCAAATTTCATTATGACATCTTAATCAATAATGAACTCAATAAACATCCAGTTCTTTATAGAAACCATCTTGGATAAAAAAAATTCTCCTTGAGCTTTCTTAACATTCTATAGTGAAGAAGATTGAGAAATAATTTTGGATATGATTGACAATGTTGCATCACATATGTTTCCCAGGTCCACCCTTACATGGTAATTGATTAATGGATCTCCTTTAAAACACATCAATTATAGCACAACGTGGTTATTCCATATTAGTAGATTAGTTAAATTGTCTTTTCTTTTGTGGTAATAATTAATTGAATAATACTAGCCTATTAGATCTTATAACCATCTCATTCGTCTAATTTTCAATTATATTTTTTTTGAATACATAATGGAAACATTGGGGTTCTATATATATATATATATCACATTTCCCTTAATAAAAAAATTACCTCAATTTTTTTTGGAGAAAATATAAATAATTTTTACACTAGGTCAATCATAAGAACATAATTCTTATGAGGAATTAACTATCTAATTCAATAGTAAATATCCTTTTCATTATTCATGAGGACTCAATAATTCCCTTATATATATGGATCACTGTAAATAATGAATCCATATCTGAATGAGGGGTGAGTTAACAATTGTAAAGTAACCATTAACTTGTTCATTTCACAGAAATTTTATTTAAAATAATTATATGAACATATCCCATTTTAATGTATACATGATAAGTTGATTAGAAATACTTGAATGAATTTTCAAAAACCACAAATAATATCCAGGAAATCCAAGGAATATAGGAATCATATTTACTATTGTGGGATGGGGCTACACCTCTACAGTTTTTTCACATTGGGAAAACTAATGTTCTTTTATATGTTATAATGTTCCCCAATAATTAAACATGTTTTCGAATGAATTAGAATTTGTTGAAATTTCCAAAAATCTTATCGATCCATAGATTTTTTAATATAACAATTATATGACCCTCATTATATATTTACATTAAAAATATATCATAATATCATCATTAAGAACTATAATGAATTTATCATGGTATAACTTATTGAATTTTGTAATCAATTCCATAAATATAATAATAGTTTTTGTCAAACCAAATGAATAATGGTAACTTATAATGTTGATACTTTGTTTGAATGGTATACATTAAAATATCCTCTTAGATAACCCTCAATTTATGATACCCTGATTTGAGGTCAGTCGTACAGAATAATTAATCCCCACACATATTTTAAAATTAATCATCAGTCCATTGGAGTGGGTACATGTTAATTACTTTTATACAACTATTTTCTCTATCATTAATGTATATCCACATTGGTACAATCTAATTCTTAAAAAATAGAGCATTTTCTAACCAAGTAGACACACATAGATAGATAAATCTATTCTCATGAATATCATAATGGTGTTTCTTTAATTCCTCATACTTTATATTTTCTATTATATATGGGGACTTTGATATCCGTATCGGTCTAGGTATGAGTTTAATAGAGAAATCATCCTCTCTATCTAGGGCTGGTCCAATTAATTCAATGGATAATCTATAATTATATTTCGTAATATTGGCGAAGTTCTCAATCAATATAATTTTTTTTCAATCTCCTTCCTCACCAATCATCAATATAAATATAAATATGGAAGGTGCTTCTAGAAAAAAACTTATGTTGATATATCTATCAAATTAAAACTATTTTAGTTTTCCCATTCTAGGGTACTGAATTTTTTTATATATATAGATGATCTTAGAATTATACATTGAGATATATCTATTCCTAGTAATATTTTGAATTCCACATTGTTAATGACTTCATGATTTTCAATGAGGTCATTATTTCCCATGGTGATAGTAGAGTATTTATACAATATTGATAATAGGATTGTCCCTCCATGAGTGTTGAATGATATCTCTATTTATATATAATTAGGGTTGTTTTCAATATCCATTACAATCATATATGAAATAAATCAATTCATATAACCAAAATAAAACACCCCATTGATTATTTTTGAGAAAAATAAGAGAACTTTCCACCACATCATTGGAAGCCTATACTTAATCATTGATGATTATAATTGTCTGATATTTACCTTAGCCCTATACATAGGTTGTTGGTGGTTCCCCTATATTATCATCTGATTTGGTCCTTAACTTGAAATGTTCCCAAGCTATCCAAACATAAATAATTGAACAACAATATGGGACTAATCCACGTTCCCTTTGTTGTTTGTGATCAGATGTTGAGGCTTTTCTTTACCATGATTTGTTTGAGCTATATAAAAATTGATTCCACACTTTATGGAAATCCATTCGTAGGAATGAAAATACCTAAATTATTTTCCCAACATTTGTGGAACATGGTATGCTAAACATTTTTTCCTCCACTTCTATGATGGAAATTATTCCCTTTGTTTTGATACAAATCTATATTCATTTAATTCAATAACTGTGATGGCTAGATCTATCACAGCACAATTTCAATCATTATAGAACTCCCTAATATCTCCTCACGGCTTTCACATTATATATTTTCTATAATCTTCCATATATAGGGTATCAGTCCATAAAAAATATATCATGGATTCCCATATGATCCATAACATTCCTAGAGGTGTATTGAGCATGTATTGTAATTTTCATCTCATTGAGTCCACCAAATTAATTTTCTATCTAATTCAATTCTTGGAAATATTTATCCATTTATTAGAATCAAACATGGTAAATATATAATAAAAAAGAATCTCAAGTACTCTTACCAATCTGTAGAATTATTCAACATTCTAGGATTTATATTTTAAAAATATGTACACCACTAATCAATATATCCTTATAATAATTATACTACCAGATTTACATTCTCTCACTCTATATAATGAATTAAAAAAATATTATTTCCCATATAGAATATCCATTTTTCAAAAATAAATGGGTTAATACATCCAAAAAAATAAATAAGTCATTGAATCATAAAAGACTCAACTAAAAGTTTTTCCAATCATTGTTGATCTAGTCTCTCAAATTGAATCATGTAATTTGTGGTTACTTGAGTTAGTTGATTCAACATCCTTGTGATGTTTTCCATTCCATATTCCTTTGTAATGGCATAATTGCATCATCTGTTGCACTCATCATTTACATAGTTCCACTTATTTCCCACAACCTTTTTCAAAAATAAAAAAACATATTGAGAAACATGTTAATTTTTGGAATAATGTAAGAATAATGTCATGTTATATTTTAAAACATCATGATTAAATATGTTATTAATATCTTTTAATAACAAATAGTTTTCTTTATATCCTTCATGATAGTTCATGAATATATTTTTATTATCTGAATAGATTCCCCATTAGTGTCAAGCCCAGTGTGTAGCGATGCTCGTTGTCGAGCACCATTCTCCAATTGAGTCTAGTTCAATGAGTTATTTTCTAGTGTTACCCCATGTAATAATTATACTAGATCCGCATAAACATTTAGTATCCATACATGGATATAATTCCAATAAAACAAATTATATAAAACATACAAAAATTCCATGATGTTCTCCAATATTGAGACTTTTTCACTAGAGTGCATCATTTTTTTTTCTTGTCTAAATTTCTAAAAATAAACAAACTGACCTTTGATACCAACTATGATAAACATCATTTTTTATTTAAAAACATTTTCATTATGTGGTGGAAATATAATTTTTTTTAAAGTTTAGTTTCATGGAAAGATGTTAAATAATACTTGGAAACATAAAAAAATATTCAAAATTCACTTTGTATATATATCATGGGTTCAATTTTAGGATATTTTTTAAACAACTCATATCATTGGGACATACATCAACGTTAATGGGTGAGCATGAATCCCAATAAAGGGGTAATCAAAATATATTGAAATCATTTTATCATGATACATATCGAAAATAATAAGGGTAATAACAGTAGGGAAATAAAAATAGTCATATCAATATAAAACCACATGAATCATAATGAGGATATTTGGATACAAAATTTAAATGATACATTCATAGGCATATCACCATGTTTCGTTACCAAGATTTCATTAATGTAAATAATTAATGTAATTCGAAAAGGTATTGTAAATCATGTCATCTCTGGAGATTAAATTTTTCAAGAAATTCATTTGAGGGATATAAGGGAATATCATTCATATTTCATAAATTATGTGACAATCATAGAAAAAAATAAATCATCTCATTATAAACCATAGTTAATAAAAATAGGGTTTTATCAAAATCATTGAATAATAATGATCTTAAAGACAATATCATTACATCATTTTTGACCAAAAAAGATTATATGGGTCTCATATTTGTAAATCCATGAATTACAAAGTAAATTTTATATTTATTTTAATAATTATTTAAAATAAAAAAAATTTGGGTATTTAATTAAAATGTATTGTATAATATCTAATTTAAATGTGAAAAAGTAAAAAAGTAAATTAGGATGTATGAAAAGTATAAAACATTATTTTAGAAAAGGTTAAATTGATGAATAATATAGGCCCCTAGTGAAGATTGAATATTATTACTTTAATGTTATTATAGAATTTGGAAGGAAAGACATTGTTTTGGAAATTATATAGTATACCATATAAAAAGGGATCACGAATGAAAATAATAGAGTATATTTACCTTACCTTCATGATTGTTTTGTAAAACACGAATATGGAACTGTGGGGCCTATATACACCATTGGGGGACTCCTTAGGGTGAAAACCAACATTAATTATTGAATAATGGATCAGGAGTTTAGAGAAATGGTGAAATGAGTTAGTATTTGTGGGATATGTTTATGAATTTTATAATAATATCAAAATATTTGACATGGAAATCTAGGATGTATGATATGTTAACCCATTGGGATACCCATGGGTTATTATCATGTTTTTTAAAATTTGTCCTTGGATTGGTAAATGGTGAGCCCCAATGATTCTACCTCCCACATGTTCTGAAAAGTTTTCTTTCAGTGGAATGACTTTAATGGTTGAGGCCACTGATTCACCTTTCAATATAAACTATCCTTTGTTATTACTATATAAAAAAACTATTTAATATTATAAATAAAGGGTAGAATTTCTAAATATCATATTCACCAAGGATAGTATTCATCAATGGTAATATAAACTTCAAATCCCAATTGTCAAATTTCCCCTTATTCCCATTAAATACCACATCATTCCATCATTCCAAATTCACTTCAATTTATCCTTATAGTTATATTTTCATTTATAAGGTATTTTTAGGTTTAGTAATATCTTCATCATTTGTATTACATTTCCTATAGAGGAGAATATTCTTTATGACCATGGTAATTACTATTTTCCCATTATAGCTATTCTATTTTAAATTATTTGCACAGTTATAATGTTTTGAATTTTAATTGGTTTCATATATGACTAACTTAATAATATTTATTAATGAAAGAGTATTTTTATGTTTCTATAAATTTCTTATGTGTATAAAATTATATATGAAATAGTTTTATTTAGGAATCAAATATATCTAAATAATTATGGGCCATTATAGTTCTAATTAATAGGTAAGTGGTCGTTGACCTGATACAATATGTGAGTTCCACATAATGGGTTGAGGACCCCTGCCCTGATAAATTTAGAAGGTTAAAATATCTAATTATATTTTCTAGTCACTACCATCAGTGATATCCATATATGGAAGATTCACACTTAGAATACCATTAATCATATATCAAAGGCTACAATAAAGTCCAACATCTTGTTCGACATGGAAAAAATATCTTGATATTCCACTCGAGGAGAAAAATCAGCGTCAAAATAAATGAGACATGAGAGATAAAATATTTTCATGATGTAAATGCAATTTATAGGGAACACATGATGTGTGGACCCTATCCAATTTTGGGATGTGTTTTTATACAACACATGAAGTTATAGCCTTGCTGTACTGCACATTGTTTATCGGTAGAATATAAACTATCTTGGAAACATGGGGATGTCCCATGTGAACAAGGTGATGATCATGTATACAAAACCCAGGTTGACTATCCATGAACATATAAAAAATGTGTACACTAAAACACACAACATGTCATATTTATTCCAATAATTGGTGTATGAAATAATGTTAATCCCATATAATCTCCCAAGTACATATAAAATGATCTTTTTTTGATATCATATATGGACGCATGGGCTCCTAGGCATGCACCCTACATAAAGCCTAAGTCAGATAGATATGGGCCATAATTCATATGGTCTCTCCACACAGTTTATGTTATTTATATCTAGAATTAAACCCTATTAATCATAGAATTTAGTCTATACAACATGACTCTATCACATTATATGCCATATATACTTGGATTTTACATAATTATTTATCTTCACAAAGTAATTAGTTTCACCTCTCCCCAACAAATCCACCTTTTTACCACCACGGATGGTGGTAATCATCTCCAACCATTTATTTTGGCACTATGGTGTATATATATCCTATTAGGATCCCTTACTCGATGAATACACTGCCTCATGGTTTCTTCTAATTAGGATCAAATCAAAAATCCTCATGATTCATCAGCTATATCCCATGAAACTTCATATTTCATCCGTAAATCTCAAATTTTTGAATCATATATGAGTCTTCGTTGAATACAATGGTTTGATTTCGATAGAAGCCACATGAAAATTTAAATCCATGGAATTTTGGGACAATAAAGAATAATGTGATTTAATATGGGAAAAAAATACTATTAAAATGTTTATAAACAACATTGAATAAATATTTCCATCCAATGATTTATATAAAATTAATCCTGATTGAGGTCATGATATAAAAGAAGAATGTAAACTAATTACAAAATTAATTTTATACATGGGTCATTTCATCTGAAATAAATTACAAAAGAAAAAAAAGAAAATAAAATTCAGGCATTAAAATTTTAATTAAGATTCAAAAAATCGTAATTGATGAGTATTACATAGATTTGGATCAATAGTTGGTGATGGATGAGGTTTCTAAAAATATATAGGACCTATTGTTTTCACTACATATCAATTCAATTTGATTTATTTGTTAGTCGTCATCTGATATCGATCCTCTAATGAAGAATGATGTACCTCCTCTCAATGATCCTAGTGATATAAAACTAATCCTGAGGATTTTCCAAATCAACCAATTTTAAGAGGAATTTGGGTCCTTGTTAATATATGAATTAATTAAATAAATAAATTATTAATTTACATGACATACTTCTTAGTGACTTCTATATATGAAATTCCATTGTTGAAAAACTGTAGGTTTCACATATGGTAAATACCACAAGAAGGAATCAACTATTATATAGGATTTATGGTTTCAGAAACTTTTGATGATACATTCAATTATTTATGAAATAGTGTTCATGAGTAAAATATAATAATATTTTCATAAAATTATTTCCATGATCACCTAGCCTTAGAATCACTATCTATATCATGTCTTGGATCAAATAATATTCCTTGATATATTTCAATGTATGAGAAAGAAAAAAGTGTATCTATTAATATGATATCTTACTTATAAGGTCAATAATTTATATGGCCATGATATAACTGTGGATTAGCATGAACTATGTTCAAAATATACCAACCTTATTATAGCGATATATATGTAGGAATATCTTCTCAGAAACATCAAACTCTATATCATTATAAGATGGTTATCCAACATTCACTTTTAAATATAATCACCCATTATGTGATATTGAATTAATCAAATTTATATACCATTTACACTTCAAGTACATGCTCCAATATCTTTATTTCTCCAAATTCATTCTAGCACATTAAATTTAATCCAATTATTCTATAGTTTTATACAAAAAAAGTAGCTAAATGATTGAGCATGAGCTATTTTTGTAAGAATATTCTACCAAAGGAAGGTTTAGATCCCAATAACATTTAAAATATATATATAATGATCTCAACATGTATTATAGGGTATGAATGGTCATATAAGACTGAAAAATATAAATAAGGATGATATGCAGTGCTAAAACTCAACTCAGTATCCATTTCATGCTCATGGATTTCTTATAACATTAACATAAACCTAAAATCTTCATCATATACAATTCATAGTGGTACTGCCATCAATATTACCACTAACTAAATGCATTGTATGGAATTTTGAACAATATATAAATCATCCCTAAAATAAATTTATAATGATAATAATTTCTTTTGATTGAAAACAAACAATATATAATTTTTCCATTTAGTTGGTTAGGGGTGCTGCTGAAAAAATATACGATGATGTTTCCAAATTTCTATTCTACCATGGGTAATTATTAGAAACATTATTTAATATATATATATATATACACCTTCATACATTTTGGGAGAATCTAGAATGAATAACTTTGAGATTCATCTAATAACTCATTCAATAAATGCACTATTTATAGAATAAATACATGATTCGTTAACATTATCATTCCATCATCATTGAGGATGAAATTAGGAAAATTTATCACCATATGTTACAGTTTAACATCATCCTACTATGCCTCTTTTATTTTCACATGAATAAATCGATGAACACACAACTGATAAAGATTATATTTATCACCTTACATAAATAGTTTCTGAAACATTATTTGATTTTCTATGAGTCTTGACTATTTTTTGATTCTCATCATTGATATGCTATAATAATCCTTTTACCTCATTGCATCAATAACCTTGTGTCTTTCCCATAGAGGTAATATATAGATCATTCATATTATTTAATAAACTATACCCATATTATTTCTCATATATTTTTCAATTTTTAGTTAATACATAATTCATAATTTTATTATTAGTATGTGCATCACACCAATCCCCACAAATATATTTATAATATATTATTAAATTAAAAAATTTCTTTGGAAACAATAAATCAGAAGTTTGGTAATTTTACAAATTAACATTCAATTTGTGTCCATTATAAGGTATTAACATTTCATTATGTATGATAATTATTCACATTTCCATTATTTGATCCATCAATATATATAAAAAAACCCCCTATACACTTCATCGTAGTGGATAAACACATCTGTTAAATAACCTAATGTATTGTTATTTTAATTTTATGCCACATTCATCCTTCTAATGGTAAAATGACCTCAACTTAAACATTCAATATTCTAGTTAAATTAATAATGAAATCACATATTTTTATTTAAAAGGATCTTTAATATTTTAAGGTTTGGGGATTTATGTCATAAATATTATTAATTAATTTCATATATTAAAAAGTGGAAACTTGGATAGAGTATGAATTTTTACTACTAAACACAAAATTAATAAATAAACATGTATTATTTTCATGACATATACTGTCAAATTTAATACTAACAACATCCTTGTATACAATAATCCATAAAAATATATGTTAAAATTTTTTTAAAACATGGATGGGACCAAACAAATATAGCAAGATACATTAAAAAATTATTATTTCAGTGAATACATGAGAATCCATAAATACACTTTTCATAAAAACATACATTTTTATCTAAAAATATCACCATTTTCCATTAAATAGATCATTATAATAGATTTTGAAATCAATAAAATTCCATTATAAATCAGTAGAAACCATATAAATTTCATGTAGGTTCTGTAACACCTGAGACTTTTATGTTATATAAATCATCAAAGGAATCTTTTTCTACACACAACACTTGTCTGGCTGGCTTTACACGAAATCGTGACCTTCCTCGATAGCTTGCGTCGTATGCAATACTGAGTTTCACTAAACAATGATATGCTAATAAAATTTTATTAAAACTAGCCGTTATGAATAGTAATAACCACTTTTTGAAATTTTATAAATTTTATTTTTCAAAATGGACTTCATTTTTGGATTCGGAATATCGAAATTAGCCTAGGGTGAAATTTTGGTATTTTTCTGAAAACTTTCAATTTTTGATGAATAGTGAAACCACTAAGTGGTAGTTAAAAAAACTGAATTTTTCATAAAACTTAATTTTACCGCTTCTGTGAGTGGAATTTCAAAAATCCGAGTGACACGGTTGATGTCAGTAAGTAAAATGTGGTTAAATGAAATGAAAATAATTTTTTGTTAAAAGTAAATAGGGTAATTAAGGGTAGAAATGATATTATTATTACCCTAACACATGCCCTAATTCTATTGGATAAGTTTAATTTGACAAAAAACAACATAGGAATAAAATATGACCATTTATGCCCACATGGATTAGATTAGGACATTTATTATTAATTTATTTAAAGAATGGTTAAAATTGTTAAAATCAAAGTTTAATAAGTAAATAATTTTTAATATAATGTTATATATAAGATAAATTCTACTATAAATATTCATTAGAAATATTATAAGATTTCCTACATAATGGTATTTTATTTTTAATTTTTAGACATTAAATATTTTAATTTATTTATGACACAAAGATGATGCATTAATTATCTTATTAATGAAATATTGATATAATTGATGTTATAAATACCCAAATAAATGTAATTTTAGACTTTTTATGAATTCTACTAATTTTATAGGTTAATATGACATGTTGCTATGTATTTAATTAACTTTTTTCGAACTAATAATTCTATTATAATTGTCATAAAAATTAATTACTAAATAGTGTCAAAATTGACATAAAATAGTTTTTAAAACAAATATTATATTATTAATTTTTATTTTATTCCTAAAAATCTATGGTTCGGCCAAATGACTTATCTAAGGTTATATATATTAATAATAAACAACTTTGGGTTCGTTTGTATTGTTATAGTATGTTTATTAACCTTATAGTGTAAGAACACAAGAAGACACAGTAAAAGTAAAATTATTTAACTTAATGTTAAATCTAAATGATAAGGTCAAAAGAAGAACCTAAACATGTCTAATTTCTATTGTATGAGAGTATTTTGACCCATACCCACTTTAGCTTCGAAATAAATCAATTTGGAGCTATTTAAAAACGAATTTTGATTTATAATAAAATAATATTTATAGTTATTCCAAAGGTGCCCCTCTCCTCCCTTATAAAAGGGCACCTCCACCCTCTCTTACTCACACCACATTGTGCCTTCATGCTCGGCCAAACCCTGCCACATTCTCCTCTCCACTACCCGAGAGACATCCTAGAGGTCCTGGTCTTCTTCAAAGACCAATTTTAGTGCTCTAAAAGGAGGTCTCAAAGAAGCACTTCAAAGAAGAGGTAATGTCCGTTACCGATTCTTTCATCTTTATTTCTTCTTCCACTTCTTCTTATTTAGTTGTTTCATTATGAAGTAATAACATCAGTATCACTCATATACTGATATGTTATTATAAGTATGAAACATCCCTATTTCACCATCTATCCATCCTACAGAAAATGAAATCACCACGCGTGCGTACGTACGGAATATTGTCTCCACGCCGTGGTGTAATCTATTTTCCACCACCACCATACTTGGATGGGTATAATGGTGTAAATAATGACTATATATGATTATTTTAAAGTTATATTGATTCTGAAATATTATACATACACTCCAATACAATTCCATGATCATGGGAACTATATCATCGCTCGTGCGTACGTACAGAATACCATCTCCACGATGTGATGTGACTCGTTCTAATGATCTTCATTGAATAATGATTATATAAATGAATTGAATGAATTAATATGATATATATTACACTAATAACATTCTGGAAATGAATTATCTATAACTTAAAGAGAATAATAAGAATTTATTCGACAAAACATGCATAAGAACAAAAAGAAATAAACACCCGAATAACAAGTTGTAATGAAATATTACTAATAAGAAGCTAAGAATATGACCATATGTGATATCATAACAATGAGTATGATTATGGAATAAGTCAATAACATTATTTAAATAATTATACATGAGGTTTGGATACGTACAAAGCATATCGGACCTAAGGTAAGGGAAATATCACAATCTCATTTTTATCCGAGATTGTTTATACTTTGGAATTTACTGGGGTGTATTTTATCATCCACATCCATGTTTCCTCAATATTTAATATTATTTACATTCACCTACAATTTTTTAAATCATATTTTACGCTTTGGTGAGTTTTTAGTAAAATATATGAAAGGAATCTTTTGTCGTTTTTCGTACGAGGTACTTTTTTTACTTTTCTGACAAAAGTACGAGAAAAATGTTTTTTTATCTTATACGGCATGAATGGATTTTTAAAACATTATTTCCAAGAATCTTACTTTACAAGTTTTCAAGTTTATTTTTAATCAAATTCTTTTATTTTAAAATTGTATGACATTTTAAGAAAGGAAAAATGTTTTTGAAATAGAAATGATATTTTCCTCAAGAATGGAGTTCAAGTGTTTTATCAAAATTATTTTCCATCTAAGATAATATAGGGTTCTAATTCTATCCGTATCATTACATTATTTTTATTATGTTTTGTTGGAATTATTTTTATGAGTTCATTTATCTTATGTGAATTTTTTTATGATGTCACAATGTTTATGATTCACATTTTTATTACGTGGTTTATGTTATGATGTATGGTTTATGATTTTGTGGCACACATAAGAATGGCATCATTATGAGATGGTTGGGGCCTATATCTCCCTAAAATGCATTGGGTAAAGATTTTATATCTCATGAGATAGACATGGCTGGAATGGCAGGTTAAATCAGTTCAGTGAAACAGGACTGAAACGAGGAGTGAACTCGGTTCAGAAATGGATATTGTCCACTAAGATAGTCTTGGCAATGAGTCTTGACTAACAAGAAATGATTCTATATGATTATGTGTGTATGCCATAAACTTTCATGTTTTAAGTTATGATTATTGGGATTATATTTCACTACTATGATTTATCCCATGTTATGAAATTATGATTTCTTTTGCAGGTTAATATTTCCAAAAGTTATGTTCTTATGTATATGATGTTATTGATATTTCTTTTGTTTACCCTTATTGAGCATTTGAGCTCACCCTTTTGTATGTTTTATTTCCCTAGGTTAGGAAGAAGGTTATTAAGTAGGATACGCCAAAAAGGGACTCTAGATATGATGAAATAAATGGGAGGCAAAGTAGACGCTTTATGAACCAGTTGTTTATGTTTCCCAGTTTCAAAAGACACTATACCTATACGGTCCTTTCCTGGTTTTGTTATATGTTGTAATAAGTGTGCTTCAATTCTGAAGTAATAACAATGTATGTAAAGTACAGGTCGTTATAGGTTCCATAGGGAATAACTTTGTTAAAACACATACAAAACACATACAATTGAAATAATTATACGACCAACAAAAAATATAATTCCTTGGAGAACATAATAATTTCACATTACTTTAGAGAACGTTCTTGGTTCAACCATATTATATTCTATATCAAGATAGCTTATAAGATATATTATGGATCAAAAAATAGTTTTTTATTTATTGGGCTCACCTATGACACTTAATGGGTCTTAAAAAACCATAAAAAAATTTCAATGACCATATTATGAATAAATCCTTTGAGAAACACTTTTAAACCCTTTTTCATAACATATTAATCTATCAAAATACACATTCTTTTTAGAAAACCATTTTTAATTCCAAAATACAATAAAAAAGTGAAATATCTTTTTTCATTAAAGAAATAAATAAAGTATATAGAGGAAGAATAACTTCATATAATTGTTATGGTGATAGGAATATTCATTAACGTCTTATATGTAAAAGTATAACATTCATTTGGGCTTTTTAAAAAAAATTGGAAAATGAAGTAAAAATCATTCAATTTAACAAACCATTGAAATATAGAATCATAAGATCTCATTTATTGGTTTGTTATCACTATATAAACACATTCATGATTTTTTAAATAATACAGAACGAGAATAATGCATTTTCAAAATAAATCATTTAAATTGAGACTTTATATTAAATTGTCCAATATTACAAGTATAACACATTATGTATATTCATTATCTTCTAAAATAATAAAAGAAACATACTTATTTACTTTAATATATATTTTTTATTATTCCATTGATTTTACATACTACCAAATCATATACAATTACCTAATAATTTGAGTTTTCAATGGACATTGGATGACATTTAATTCAAAAGTCGGAAATATAATCCTTACGATTACTATGGTCAATGTGGTAGTCATTATATCATCTCATAAATAATAACCATTAAAAATTATAATTTTTATAAAATTATTATTATTTTAAAACCCATCATGAAATATGTATATACTTAATAAACTATGGTATAATCATGAATATAGTTAGTTGTACGTATGCATGTGTAACTTATACATTTTTCAATGATTATCAGGGAAAGAGGGTATTTTTAATTTTATAATTAAATAAATACCATTTTATAATAATACCATATTAATTTTAAAAAAATACATATATATCACCAATATGATATGGATATGGAAAAGGATTCATGTCACTTCATAGATGTGGTATCCCACACATATGTACAAATAAAGTTATCATTTTGTAGTAAATAAAATGATAAGAAAATATATGATATATTATCATAAAAAAATGATAAATATTTCATAAATATCATTTATATTAATTATTTATATTATTATAACCATCCATGAGAGACGATGATGGAAAATTAATTACATTGGTTTGCGAGGCGGTAGCCATCCGTATACATAAGTAACAGGTTCATTTCCTTATTCATGGATGATGAGAGGCATATATATTATTAAATTAAAAAAATAACTTATAAATTATTTGAGGATACTATTGTGACTGTTTTATTATGGTCTAATAAAATTTCATGAATAATTTAGATGAAATAAAATGAAAACACCAGGTTAATAACAATACCTTTTTTGGCAAAAAATCTTTTATGGTTTACAAAGAAAAAATTATAATGATAGTTTTATGTAATGAAAGACTCTATAATGTGAATAGATATGTGTAGAAGATATTTGGGTAGATATTTTACAAAATAAATACTTATTTATATTTTAATAAAAGATGATAATATGTTCTCTTTTAATCCTGAGGGGAGGGGAACATTGAGAATTTCATAAAAAATTAAATTCATGTAAATTTGTTTTTGACGTAAAAATAGAAACATAATAAAAATAATTGAATATAAGATGAGGATGAGTCTATATAATATCATAATATAAATTTTAGACAAGTTTGGATCCCATGATTTTCATTATCATTATGTTTTAACACATTGTTAACCATTTTCACAATATCCATGAGAATATGGTATACTAACCATTTTTTGGTGTCATAATATTTATTAAAAATAATAAAAATGGCCCTAAATAGACCACGGTGGATATTATACACCTTATCAAAATCACATGGAAATACATAATATTTTTTATTAATTTTATATCATTTAATTAAATATAAATTATTATAATATAAAACTAATGTCAATTTTTAGATCAATTCATTAAATTGATATTAATAAAATTAATACGGAATGTTAAATTGGAAAGAAATATTTTATAGAATAATTATTATTTTATATATTTCTATTCAATTAATGTCTCTATATAATTATATCGTATTATAGTTTTTATTTAATACAATTTTTTATTTTTACATTAATTGAATAATTATTATGTTAGTGTTGTGTAAACATTTAATTTTATTATTTTTTCATTAAGAAATAAAATTAATTAACATGATGAATATATATATTTTATATTTTAAATTATCATTTGTAACTAAACATATACTATTAATATTCCTATGATAACAATGTTGCAGTTTTTAAAACCCTAAGTGTGACATTTTTTATATTCTTCAAAAAAACCTAAAAAAATTTAAACCACATGAAAATAGAAACAAATCCAATATTTTATAACATTTAATTACTTTGTAAATCTTATTATCAAATAGTTATAAATGTTTTTTTTCTATTTTATTTTCCCTTATCTTTTTTTAATCATTAATATCCAAATATAGTTTTTACAAATTTCTAAGGATATTATTCATATTACCCAATAAGATGGACTAATTACCAAAATTAAAAACTTTACATTTATAATATTTATTGATTATTTTTATTAAAGACACATAATTTTTATAATATCTATTAATAATTTAGAAGAATAACATTATAAAAATTGTTTTTTAATAAAAGTTTATTTTTAATAAAAAAATATATTAATACAAAATAAAAGTATAAAATTCATTTTAGAAGCCAAAAATTTATTATGTTAAATAAATATTAACTTATAATATCTTTAAACTCATCAATAAAATATAATTTTGAATTTTAAATACGTGAAAGGAAATACAATTTTTATATAAAAATCAAATTTGTCATTATTCTCTATGATAAGTATTTTTTTTAAACAATTTTTCACAAACTCATCATAAGATAATTATATAATGATTATTTCAAAAAAAAATTATTATCTCAAATTAAAATTCCCTAATTTCAAAATTATTCATTCAAAAAATAATTTATTCCAAAAGAGGATAATAAAACTATTTCATTTTTATTTTAAATTAGCTTAATTTTTTATAATTAATATAACTATATATTTCATGAATTCTATAAATATATAAAAATAGTTCATTCAATCATAACCAGCATTGTTATATATTAATCCCTTATGAAAATTGTATTCTAACAATTTTATTCACTTATTTAATGAGTTAGAACACATTTCCCATATTACATTATTATACTCCCATGTTTCTTATTTATAAATGTATTTTTTTTCACAATACATTATCTTAGAGAAGTATGTTATTCTGTATAACTAATCCATTATGGTCATTAATCTAAACTGGATATGCCACGTAATAAATTTAATCATCTAACTAAACTATATCAGATCTCAAAATAGTAGATAAATAAAGAAAATCATTATATAGCATTTAATCATGATTAATGTTGTTTACCTAGGATAAGATCATAGGAAAATATACACAATGAGAAACAAATCCAATTTTCTCATGTATTTCATATCATATAATAAATCCTGGACATTGATTCCCATTTTTAATAAAAAGAAAGAAAATGTTCCTTGGATATACTTCAAGAAAAAATTATACACTAAGCTTGAAAGAATGATCCTTCAACTGGATATCCACAAAACATTTAATCATTCTTTTATTCATCTTCACCTATTGATAAATCATCATAATATACTAAGAAAGTTTATCAAAGAATTAGGTTCTCATCAATTTCTTTTCTCATATGTCATCAAATATGTAAATTTTCAACACTAATACAAATATAATACCTCAAAATGTGTCATCTGTAGACTGTAATATAAATAATTAATAATACAAAACATAAAAAAAAATATTAATTTTTATCCTAATTTATCTAGTAATAATTTGTTCAATAATAAATATTTTCTTTCAATCTTATAAATATTTTATTTGTAGTATCCATCTTATGGAGGATGATAAGTGGGACTGAAATATAATTTTGTTCTCAATTACTTATGGTGGCCTCTCA
Organism: Viscum album; assembly: GCA_963277665.1. NCBI lineage: Eukaryota > Viridiplantae > Streptophyta > Magnoliopsida > Santalales > Viscaceae > Viscum > Viscum album. The sequence continues at coordinate 1,977,317,034 of OY728133.1, forward strand.
TATAAATAGATTTAAATTTTATATCATGACAATGTAAAATGGATGGAGGAACTACCTATATGGTTAATATATCTTTAATATAAAATAGATAATGTTGATCTAATTACATGGTACCTCGAATGGGATTAAAATGTGATAATTTATTTAACTGATCAATAATCATAAAAATTGCATTAGTACCACATGATTTCCATTGAAATCCCAATATGAAATCCAATGATATATTTTCTAATTTTGACTCTAGTTATATAAAATCTTAATGAATTACGTTAGGTAATTTAAGTTATTATATAACCTATTGGAAAGTCCAAAATTTTATAGTTAAGGCACAAAATTTTATTTTATTCCAATACCCTAGTAATAGTCCTGAATGGATTTATACATATTAGTTATTCCATAATTATTATAAAATGGTGGTATATGAGATTTAATAAAAAATCAATAATTAAATGGGATTCACAAGGAAAAAATAATTATTTTCCAAATCATAAAACACCTTTAAATTCATCATTAAATTCATGACAATTACCATTATATCCAAGATTACATTTTCTTATCATTCAAGGCCTTCCTTCAATACATTCTTATTTTTTATTGAAAAAGAAAATAAAATATATAATTGGAAAAAAGGATTTTCTTAGAACCAAAACATCATTGAAATAAGTCATTAAATAAATTAACTGAATGTTCATGTATTAAAAAGATTAATTTTAATTCTTTATTATGTTTCTAACTCAAAACATCCATCAATTGTTTTGTTTTATAAGATGTTATTTTATTGATAAATCCTAATCATTGATCAGTTTCATGAATCTTCTCTATGTAATGTTAATTTGTTTTGAATGAATATATAATTTAAACTTTTCTGATCAGTATGTATTTTATATTTTCTTTCATATTAATTATAACTTGTAATTTTTAATGAAAAACCACAACATCTAATTTCCTTTTATGGGATGGATAATTAGACTCATGAGGTTTTAGTTGATCTAAATTTTAAAACATTATATGACCATAATACATTATGAATCAACCAAGTACCATCAAATAATCATCACTATGTATGATATAGTTATTATTTATATAAGGAAATGAAAAAACCAAGGAATTGTCCTATCTTATTTTTAGATTCAAAAAATAACATCACACCATTTGTTCATGATGAATGTAACTCTATTTTGACTTAACACAATCAGTTGGATAGAAAATTGGATAAAATATTAAATAAACATATAGTATTATCCTACATAAAATAATTAAACTATGAAATTTTTTCACATAGGTATTTATTTTCCACTCATATATATAATTAATTTTAGGAGAGTCATCAGTGATTCTATATATAGAAAAAATTTTCCAATGGATTGAAATCTGTTGCATCCAAAATTCACCCTCAATAAATTTTGTGTAAAGCTTGTTTTTTTGAATGTTAAAAAAACAATCCATACCTATTTTTAATGATCCTAATGAAATTTAAAATATACCAATATAGGATCAATAAAAACCTGATTGTGTTGTTCATAGTAGTGATGTTCTACTAGTAGTACCCCAACTCAAGATCAATCTTTGAAATGAATTATAATCCCTCAAGATGACCAAACAAATCATTGATATGAAGAAAAGATTACTTATTCATAATAGTGATATTATTAAATTTTCAATATCAATAAAAATAATAATTGAACTATATATTTTTTAACATATAAGATACGATCACCAAATAGTGATGTTCTAGGATTACTAAATCCGTTATCAAGAAACACTTACAATTGATTTTTCAATTATAAATGTTTTATATTACCCATTCAATATGTTGATTTTGAAATTGTCTTCTCCTTCAAAACATGGTAAGAAATAATCTCATCATTCCAATAAAAAATATTACCATGAAATATTTATAGAGAAATTTTGATATATTCATTCACAATTAGAACATCACTAATTTTTATATGTTCTTTCTGTATGAAAACACGTTCTATATAACATTCAATGGAATTTATAATAAATTTTTCTTCTTCTTAGAAATATATATGCGGTATGAAATCAAGATAAAAAATATCGATGGCATTGAAATCTAACAATGATTGATAAAATTAAAACCAATACATTTCAAACATAAAATCAAATTCTAAAATATGTAGTTAAAACAATTTATACGAATGGTTATTTTACTTCAAACGTTAGTATGATTCCTATAAATATTTTTTCTTTAATATTTACTCCTGAATTTTTACTGAAAGTTATATCATAATTTTAAAGGTCATTATTCATAGTTTTGTTAAAAAAATATAATAAATGAATGAATTTAAAGATCTATATTAAAGTAGGGTATTACTATAAATCAAATATAAAAGTAACAAACATTTCACATCATCTATAAATAATACTAGTAGAAAAATATTTCACCCCACTTATTTACATTTTTAATTGATTATTTCATCCTTAGTAACTATATTCAAAAACATGGTTGAATAGTCATCGAACATTGTTAGACTAAAACATATCATATATTAATTGATATTGATTACCAATGTCTCCTAGATAAGTCGAGTAAAACGTTAATTCAAGTGTGGGCATGCAATGTTTTCTTTAAAGCTCAAAACATGTTGTGGAATAAAATGTGGAGAGATTAAAAGATAAAACAATAAAATATAACTCTTTTTTTCATGAAACTTAGTCCTTCCACTTCACTATATGGGGCTGCCTTCCACCATTATAAACCTACAAAAGAAAACAACCCAATTAAACATAAGGATCATGTCATTTATGCTCAAAAAATATAGAAGGGAGGGGGGTGAATATTGAACTACATCTACGAAAAGAAAAGAAATTGAAATATAAATTCCTAGATAGAATTTAAAGATAAATCTTGGTATGATCCCCCAAGTGGGCACTAGCTTCTTTTACTTCCTCCATAGGGGAGTACCATCCGTTTTCCAAAGTCTGCTTGTGGTTGGGGCTTCTTTAACAAGAACCACCACATGTGATTTTACTCAGCATCCACTTCTTCTGCCTTTTTGAGGAGGACTCCCTGGATAGAGTACACTAGATCTACCCCCTTCACAATTAGGTACAACTTGAATGGTGGGGGTTGGATGAAGTATGGAACCTCCTCCTTATTTGTTGCTACTTGTGAAACATTCACATTCCCTTCTTGTGCTCCCTCTAGTAAATTTTCAACATCTCCAGGGAACTATAAATGTTCCTCAACAGGTGCATATTCTTTTGTATCTTCATCCTCCAGGGCATAAAAGGATTCATCTGATTCTAAAAATTCAAAATAATTGGGAGTTATATTCAAATCAGTTACAATAAAATAAAATGAATATGAGTTCAATAATGTATTATCTCCCTGATTTGGTTTAGCTTGAATCTCTTCTTTGATGGAACTTTCCTCTTGGGTTTGATCATCAAAGTATGGAGGTAGGTCATCAGGATCCTCCATTTTCAGTTTGTCCTCAACTTCATGGAGGTATTCAGCGGAATCCGGGAAGACCAGTGGCACTTTCTTCTTGGCCTCAAATCCTTTTATGTCGGTTTGGAGTTCATCAACTATTTCTATCAAATATTCTGGTGAGATCCATGTTTCTATGCCTCTTTTTTTTTCTTAAACATTATCATCGGTGCATCAGCTCTTCTATGGAGGTCCTTCTCATTGTAGTCTTGTTCCTACACCTGTGATTAATTTTCTTTCCATGTGGAATAATAATCAACTGAATTTTTCATGGAAAGATTTTTTTATTTTTAATTTTTTTTAAAATGAAATTTATATAATATTTAAATTAGAAACAAATGAACAATTGATTGGATCCCTAGAAACAGTACCAATTTTGACATACGGTTATCGCAGGGCATAGACAAAAACAATAAAATTTTTCCTAGTGCAGCACAGGGGCGGACCAGGGTCATCTCTCTTAAGGAGCCTTCCAATTTGGCTCACTTAATTTATCCAAATTCACCTAAACTACTTGATTTTGTTTTTTTTATATTTAAATAAAATCAATAACAATATTTTTTGTGTTTTATTATTATTTAAAAATACTAACTATCATGAAATTCAAACAAAATGATTTTATGAAGAATAAACATGGTTTGCGGGTTCAGTCTTGGATTCAATCATTATTTTCTTTTATGTGTTTGATTTTAGTTTGATAATAAAAACATGAAATCTCGTGTTAGAGTCACTAATATTTTCCAGAATAGAAATAGTTTAAGTTACATTTCATTAAGGACCATCACCCAATCGGGGAAATTCGCCTCACCAATTCATGCAACTCTAATCTACCACAAATGTAAAATAAACTAAAAAGAAAATTCAAGAACGCCTTGACCTCCCCCCGAGAAATGTCTCGGGGTCGGCCTCTCATTTCTGAGAGTAAGAGATCAGAATGGTCGATGGATGAGGAGAGAGAGAGAAAGAGAGAGAGGAGAGGAGAGAGGGAAAGGAGAATAAATAATTTATAATGGATGTTAAAATAATAATAATATTATTATTATTACTATTATTAATATTAATACTAATAATAATTATAATAATAATTACTTTTAAAATAAGAAAATTAAGAAAAAGAATTGTGGGATGAATGGAGAAACAGGAATGCATGGATTCATAAAACTGAAATTTGAATTAAAAATGAAAATATAACTAAAATAATACTAAAATGAAAATAAAATAAAAATAAAATATAAAGAAAAAATGAGGGGGGAATAGAGGATCATCAGCGGCCCGTACCCTGGTTGGATCCCTCCTGGGATTTGGGTGTCGAGCTGATGATTTTGGAAGGAGGGGATGGCCTCCTTTTATAGGAAGCATTATGTCCTCTGAATTCTTTCACATTGTGGACCCAATAAATTTCTGATTAACTCTTGGACCCCTTCTTCAATGTTTTTCATAAATTGGATTTACATTCACCACCAAAATTTCAGAGCATTTGGACGCAGGTTGAAGTAGTTATGAATTTTTCATTGAAGGAATCTGTTTCTAGATGAAGCTTCCAGGAAGGTCCCTCCAAATGTATGTGGTTCCATTCCCACTTAATTGACATCAACAATTCACAAAATTTGGTGTAGAGCCATATATCTCTATCCTAGTTCTATCACAGTGTAATAACCTCATTTGGATATGTGTAGGCTGAGTTTGTGTTCCGTTACAGTGGGGTGGTCCCTACTGTCCGCCCGAAAAAATATTAAACATCAATGAATTTTTAGGAACATTGGATGGTCGAATCAGCTCCTGGTTCAGAAGAAAAAGATGATGGGAAAAAATTAATTCTAAAAAAATAAGATTCACTGAATTTAAAATTATTTTTCTTATGTAATGATAAAAATACCCTTGTGTTAAAAATCTGTCCAAAAATGCAGAATTATGCACTTTTCACAATTTTTCTCATTATCATTCTAAAACTCAAATTACCCATTATTTTAATAAAACAATGAAATACATGGTTTTTATCATCTAAAACATTAAAAAGTACTCATTATTTCATCAAAAATATGCACGTAAATTTGCTCTGTCAAATACCCCACACTTAAACTATGCTTGTCCTCAAGTATAAAATCTCAACATGGAAATCAGAGGACACCAATGTTACCAATATTCAAATTTCAATGGAATAAAATCAAAAAAAAATTGAATGTAAAATCAAACTTTCAAAAATATGCATAAAATATAAATTTAAGTTCTCATTTTTCAAAGAAACCAATAATTCACATATTTTACTTTTCTCATTTGAAAATTTATAGAACTTATCCTTTCATTCATTCAAGATCCTTGATTCATCATTATTAAAAATTCCATGTCATGATTTACTTCATTTTCTTTCACTCATCACTCATGATACAATTCAAGTAGAGTTATGCCCCTATCATGAGAACATGCTTCTTATCCATAGGCCTGTAAATGAACTACTTCCTCTACTTAGTAAAGATAAAAGACACATAAAATCATGAGGACTTGCAATAATGGTTCAAATGACTCTCAGGCTTATGGTTGGTAGGATTTGATGCTTTTAAAATTAAGGCATGATGAGGAGGCTAATCTCTGAAGTAAAATTCATGATATTAAAAGTAAAATTGTCATGAAATTCTCCCCTTAAAAATTGCAACACCCACTTCCCAAAACTCAAAGAAAACGTTACGATCAAGTAAGTATAATAGATGATTTGTGCACCCTCTTGATTTTTTTTATTTTTTACTTTTTCTTATTTTTTTGAAAGTTATGATTAGATAAAACCTTACATCCATAACCTAAACACATATGATCATAAGATAACTGGTCTGGAAAATGGTGATTTTTGGTTCCCCAAAATCAACACCCATTTCTCTAATTTTTTTCTTTTTGTCATTTTTATTTATTTTTTTAAATTCAAGAGGGGCATACAATAGAGTATAATGAATTATTTCACAGATGTTTAAAATTTACACAATAAAAAAACCACACTTTTTTCTCACAATGTGTATCATCATATACACCAATATTCCCTTTGCCCCTATATTTCAACAATAAAATTTCTTGCAAATAGCTAGAGTTGGGTAGGAATGGATAAGAATGGCTTGAAACATGTCTCATCCCTATAAAGGTCATTCATGGTCTCTATGGTCTAAACGAAGGATTGATGTAAAGGTGGTCATTTAAGTAAAATGTATCTTTTCAAAGGATGTCTTAATCATTTTAAATGTATTTTTGTGCAGTCATCACTTTGACAAGTTTCAATACAAGTTCTGGTCAGTTACATGTCTCAAGATCACTCAAGAAATATGCTCAAGAATAAATAGGAAATACTGAGTCTAGAAATCCTTTCAAGAATGAGAAATATAACATTAGAAAATCACTCATGGCATGAATAATAATAATAAATTAATTCACATAAATTTCATAAATTCAAAGCATGAAATATGGTTGAGAAATTTCATTTACAAGAATTAATTAATTTCTTCCAATCAAGAGTCATCATTTCAATATCCATGTTTCATATTAAAAAATTAAATTCTGTATTTCAATCATTTAATCATATAATCATTGAAATCTAAAACATGGAATCACTAGGTTCCTAAGAAACACATGTCTCCAAGATAAGTCGTGTAAAACATTAATTTAAGTGTGGGCATGCAATTTTATCTTTAAAGCTCAAAACATGCTGTGGACTAAAATGTTGACAGTTTAAAAGATAAAACACGAAAATTTAACTCCGTTTTTTCATGAAACATAGTCCTTTTACTTCACTATATGGGGATGCCTTCCACCATTATGAACCTATAAAAGAAAAAAACCCAATTAAACATAAGGACCATGTCATTTAAGCTTAAAAATATAAAATGGAGGGGGCTGCATACTGAACTACATTTAAGAAATGAAAATAAATTGAAATCAAAATTCCTAGAAATAATTTAATGATAAATCTTGCTACGATCCACCAAGTGGGAACTGGTTTCTTTTACTACCTCCAGATGGAAGTACTAGCTGCTTTCCAATGTCTGATGGTGGTCAGGGATTCTTTGACATGAACCACCACATGTGATTTTTCTCAACATCCACTTCTTCTTTCTTTTTGAGGAGGAATCCCTAGATAGAGTACACTAGATCTACCCCCTTCACAATTTGGTACAGCATGAATGGTGGGGATAGGATGAAGTATGGAACCTCCACCATATTTGTTTCTACTTGTGCAACATTCACATTCCCTTCTTGTCCTCCCTCTAGTAAATGTTCATTGTCTCCAGGGAACTCTAAATGTTCCTCAACAGGTGCATCTTCTTTTGTATCTTCATCCTCCAGGGCATAAAAGGATTCATATGATTCTAAAAATTCAAAATAATTGTGAGTTATACTCAAATTAGATTCAATAAAATAAAATGAATTTGAGTTCAAGAATGTATTATCTCCCTGATTTGGTTCAGCTTGAATCTCTTCTTTGATGGAAAGTTCCTCTTTGAGTTGATCATCAAAGGATGGAGGTAGGTAGTCCGGCTCCTCCGTTTTGAGTTTGTCCTCAACTTCATGGAGGTCTTCAGTGAAATCAGGGAAGACCAGTGGAACTTTCTTCTTGGCCTCGAATCTTTTTTAGTCGGTTTGGAGTTCATTGACCATGTCCATCAAATCTTCCAGTGAGATCCATGTTTCTATGCCTCTTTCTTTTTTCTTAAACATTATCATCAGTGCATCAACTCTTCTTTGGAGGGACTCCTCATTGTAATATATTTCTTGCAACTGTGGTTAATTTTCAGTCCATGTGGAATAATAATCAATTGAATTCATCATGGAAAGATTTTTTTTATGTTTTTTTTAAATAAATATATCTAAGATGTGAAATAGAAAAAAAATGAACAATTGATGGGATCCCCAACAATGGCGCCAGTTTTGACGAACTCCTATAACGGGGCGTGGACAAAAACAATAAACTTTTTCCTAGTGCAGCACAGGGGCTGACCAGGGTCGTCTCTCTTGAGGAGCCTTCCAGTTTGGTTCACTTACTTTATCTTAATTCACATAAACTACTTGTTTTTGTTGTTTTATATTTAAATGAAATTGTTGATAATATTTTTTGTGTTTTTTTATTATTTAAAAATTCAAACTATCGTGAAATTAAAAAAAATGAGTTTATGAGGAAATAACTTTATTTTGGGGTTCAGTCTTGGATTCAATCATTATTTTCCTTTATGTGTTTGATTTTAGTTTGATAATCCAAACATGAAATCTCATTTTTGAATCACTAATATTTTCTGGAATAAAAATAGTTTAAGTTATATTTCATTACGGTCCATCACCCAATTGGGGACATTTGGCTCACCAATGAATGAAACTCAAATCTACCACAAACATAAAATAAACATTACAGAAAATTCACAAACACCTTGACCTCCCCCCAAGCCATGTCTCGGGGTTGGCCTCTCATTTTCGAGAGTAAGAGATCAGAATAGTGGATCGATGAGGAGATAGAGATAAATAGAGAGAGGAGAGAGGGAAATGAGAATAAATATTTTATAATTGTTGTTAAAATAAAAATAATATTATTATTATAACTACGATAATAGTTTTTGAAAAGAGAGAGGGAGAAAATAAAATAGCTTTAAAATAAGAATATGATAATTATTATAATGATAATTAAAATAATAATAAAATTCTTATTATTACTATTATTAATATTAATACTAATAATAATGATAATAATAATTACTTTTAAAATAATAAAATTAAGAAAAATAATTGTGGGATCGATGTAGAAACAGGAATGTGGGGATTCATAAAACTGAAATTTGAATTTCAAAAGAAAATAAAACTAAAATAAAACTAATATGAAAATAAAATAAAAAAAACAATATAAAGAAAAAATGAGGGGGAATAGATGATCATCAGTGGGCCATGCCATGTTGGGATCCCTCCTTGGCTTTGGGTGTCGACCTGATGATTTTGGAAGGAGGGGAGGGCCTCCTTTTATAGGCAACATTCTATCCTCTGAAATAATTCGCATTGGGGACCCAATAAATGGCCAATTCACGCCTAGACCCCTTCTTAAATGTGGTTCATAATTGTTTTTTATGTTCACCACAAATATTTCATAGCATTTGGATGTCGGATGAAGGTTTTATGAATTTTCCATTGAAGGATTCTGTTTCTGGATGAAGCTTTCAGGAAGGTCCCTCCAAAATTATGTCATTCCATTCCCACCCTAATGACTTCAAAACCCCACAATATTTTCTGCAGAGCCGTACATATCTGCCCTAGTTCTATAAAAGGTGTAATAACATCATTTGGATATGTGTAGGCCAAGTGTTTGTTCCATTACAGTGGGGTGGTCGACACTGTCCGCCCGAAAAAATGTCAAATTTCAATAAATTTTTAGGACCACTAGATGGTCGAATCAGCTCCTGGTCCAGAAGACAAAGATAAAAGAACTAAAATTATCATTCTAAAAAAATAAGAATCACTGAATTTCAAATTATATTTTTTACGAAATGATAAAAATACCCTTGTATTAAAAATCTGTCCAAAAATCAAAAAATATGCACTTTTCACAATTTTGCTCATTTTCATTCTAAAACTACAATTATCCATTATTTTTATAAAATAATGAAATACATGGGTTTTATCATCTAAAAAAATTAAAAAATACTCATTATTTGATAAAAAATATGCACGTAAATTTTTTCTATCAATATCTCATCCCTCTTCCACTCTGAGACCTCTAAAGGCTGAACCAAGCCTTCTGGTACATGGTTCTCTGCCATCACATGCTGACAAGTGAGGCACCGAGAGACAAACTATGCAACTTTCTTCTTCATCCCATGCCACTAATGCTATTATCGAAGATCTTGGTACATACTTTCCACTCTTGCATGTACCGCTAGAGGGGCTGTGTGTAACTCCCTCAACACTTCTTCTTAAAGTGACACTGTTACCATAGTACGTCCTATGAAGAGGATGACGTGCTCCCCACCTTCAGTAAATCCATCATCTTCCTTCACTGTGGATATCTGATCACCTCGTGTCTCGTAGTCATCGTCCCCATGTTGTTCCTCCCTAACTCACTAAAAAAGTGGGGGAGTGACTGTAAGGGGCAAAAGGAATGTTGCTCCATATCTATCCACAAATGATATATGCCAAGAGGCCAGTTTCTCCGTCGCTTCTCCAAGTAGTTGTATGCCAGATTTACTACTATGTGAATCTTCATCAAGGTTCCCCTTTCCTAGAGTATATTTTTATATCGATGTCAATGTCCTGGAGGATGTCAAGCCATCATTGTTGTCTCAGGATCAGGTCATTCTAAGAGAATATATACCTGAGACTTTTTTCACCAGAGTATGCTGTAAAACGTTCGCCAATCAGATAGTGTTTCCACATATTCAAGACGAAGACCACTGTTGCTACCTCCAGGTCATCGATAGTGTAGTTATGCTCATGTTGTCTCAGTTACTGAGAACCTAACGTGATCACTTCTTTCTCCTGCATCAAGACACACTTGAGTGAGGTCCCTGATGCGTCGTAGTATACTACGTATTCTATGCATTCTTATAGATTCCTCATAATGGGGGCACTAGTCAGCCCCTGGATCATTTCATGAAAACTCTTATGGAATGTCTCTGGCCACACGAAGGTTTGACCCTTCTTTTTCAAGGCTGATAGTGGTGCTGAAACTCTGGAGAAGTCTGGAACAAATCTCTAGTAGTATCCAGCCAATCTCAGGAAGCTTTGTAACTCCATCACACTCCTGGGTGGCTCCCATGCAAGCACCACCTCAATCTTTATTAGATCCACTACAAATCCTCCCTATGAGATGACATTCCCCAAAACGTGTACCTCTCATATCCAAAACTGGATCATTGATAACATACCATAAAAAATGGTGCTCTTGGAGGGTGTCCAATACTACCTGAAAATGGTAGGCATGCTCCTCCTCAGTAGTCGAGTTGAATAGAATGTCATCAGTGAATACTATAACCAAGCAATCATGGAATGACTGATTGATCACGTTCATGAGTAAAATGGAAACTTTTTGAGAATTGGATATGCTGAATGGATTAACCATGAACTCGTAGTGGTCATACTAACATCTGAAGGCCATCTTATATATATCCTCATCTCGAACATTGAGTTTGTGAGGGCCTGATCTGAGGTCTATCTTCGAGAACCACCGAGTTCAATTAATCTAATAAAAGAGGTCGTCAATCTTTGGAAGTGGGTTCTTGTTCTTCACAGTCACCTGGGTTAGGTGACGGTAGCCGACACAAATCCTCATTCATCCATCCACCTTCTTGGCGAATAGAATCGGGGCTACCCAGGGAGAAACACTAGGCCATATGAATCCCTTCCCCTACAAGTCCTCCAACTTTACCTGCAACTCATGAAGCTCAGAATGATCCATAGATATGATGGTGTAGATATTGGTTCCATCTGGGGTACATGTCACTATAGAAGTCCACCTCTCTAGGAGGAGGTAGACCAGGGACATCATCAAGGAAAACATCCCCGTACTGGTCCACCACAATAGGATAAGTCGGACTCTCCACATCAACAACTCTGAGGGTAAGGCAAGCAAACTGATGAGTGATTAGCTGTACTCTCCACTGGGAAAGTCCATCCTGTGCTAGAAAGGCTCCCTTCTCACCAGTGAAGGTGAACCTTGTCCCATCCTTGTAGATACAATGCACATTCTGCCAAAAATAGTCAATCAGAGAATGGACTGTAGATAACTAGTCCATACCCAAGATGACATCATAAGGCCTCAACGTCGCTATGAGGAGATCCCAGTAGAGGCCCTCACCTACAATAGTAATCTCACCCTACTGGAACCAGTGCGTAATCATCAAGTCTGATCCCGTATGAGTCTCTAGCCGTAAGGATCGAGCCAACTGCTCTGTAAGAATCTCTAAGCTCCGAATGTGTGCAGTGGCAATTAAAGTGTAACTGGAACCAGTGTCTATAATAACTGAAGATAAGAGGGATTAGACAACGACCATACCTCGAATAAACATTAGAACTCCATGATCGTAAGACTCTACTGCCTGAAGCTGATTTATCCCCTATGCACATACTCTATGTGGTCGGGATGGACCTCCTAGTGGTGGTCGTGGTAACATCTCAAAATGTCATCCACTACCAACTGCACGACCAGCTCCTCTACCATGTCTGTCATCTCCATGTGTACCTCCTCGACTGAATCTATGTCTCTACCTGGGTGGTCCTCTGATCGTCTGCAGATCATTCGAACGGTGGGTCGGACAGTCACAAGCCATGTGACGCTACTCGCTACATGAGTAACACTGCCCTCTTCGGGAATGTTTGGCTCTATCTCTAGTGCCATGCACATCCGATCCTGAGTCATGCGGTCACCCACCTGTAGGTATAGTCCTCTTGGACCTCAGTGACATATGTCTACTGCCCACTGCAGAAGACTCTTCTACGTGTCAACTGATGTTGGATCTCACTTGGAAACTCCTCAGCAAGGAATCATTCCACTAGGAGGGATCCCTCTAGATCCCCCACCTGCATCCGGATGCTGAGTGAGAGCATTTAAGCCTTGATATCTCTCCTAATACCATTCTCTATGGTTCATGCCATGAAAAATGAGTTCTGTACCATATTAGTGGTGTAGCGTGAGAGATCGGTGAACCTCACTGAGTATTGTGCCATTTTCATGAATCCCTGCTGCAGGTGAAGTAGCTCATGTATCTGCACTTCACATTGGGTTGATGGGACAAACTCTTCCCAAAATAGGCTCTCAATGTCTTCCCAGAGATGTGTCACCTCACCATGCACTTGGAGCATTAGTCTCCACCATCTGACCGCTACTGCCTTTAGAAGGATGGTAGTTGGAATCACCATGAAGTCGGATGTTTTCCCTACATGTCAGAAAACTCTCACCACAACCTCCAGCCAATCCTAACCCTCCCATGGGTTAGTATCTCCCCTGAACCTGGTTGGCCTATGGAACTGTAACTCATGAAATGTGCTCAAGCGGCATGCATCAACTGGTTCTGGGGCTGGGGGCATCGGTGGCCCAACGGGAATAAGTACCGTCAGTGCCTCCGCTGAAAAAGGGCCCTATACTGAGGACTCATCGCTCGTTGGGCTATCTATGCATGCAATTCTCAGTAATGTCACTGGTCATATGGGGGGAGGCATCCTAAAAGAAACAGATGCGATATGGTCAAAATATTATACCTGGTGAGCTAACTTGGTTAAGCTGACTTAATGAAAACTTTTGTAAACTCACACGAAATTAGTGTTTTCATGCACTGAATCTGAAATCAGTAGTCATTGTCCAAGTGTATGGATATTTCATCCTACACACCAGCATTGGACATCATGAACTCAAAAGCACACTCATTACCCTTAACACTATTTCTTCATTAAAAATATCAGAGTCCTAAGTTCTACAGTAGAACTTACTCCTCTGATACCAGTTTGTCACGACACGTCCCCCAGGGCCTGTCCTGTGACTAACACAAGCACATGTTCCATAGTAAAAGGGATGGAGACTAGAAAGAAAAGGTGCAAATCCATAAACTAGGATGGAATTACTTTTATAACTTGAAAAATCACACAATTGAGTACGATCTGGAAACAAAACACTAAATATAACTGTATACAAAAGGAGTGCTGATAAGTAAAAGGGGGTCCAAAAATACAATCCCAACTGTAGAGTATAATGAAAATGAACGTACATGAATTGGAAAATGGGAAAAGGATACTAGATCATCCACTAGGAAATCCTACCTGAAGTGTAGGTACATATAGCCTCCACATCATTGCACGTCCGTCCGTCTCCTCTATTTACCGTCATGTCGTGTATTCCACCTTTGGGTACCATCCAGTCCTAGTACACTCAGCCTCAGTCAGCATTTTCCATCATCTGCATCTAACACAATGAGGTGCAGGAATATCTCATTCAGGGGTGAGTATAATGATACTCATTAGGGACCCCGAGACCCTCAAGGTCTCACAAAACCAACAAGGATAAACCACAAAGTACAAAATCTGCATATAACGCCGCATAGGTATATGTTCATACATATATCTATGTTATCAAATAATCCATCACAATCATGAGGTAAACACAAAAGTTACTGAATCAGTTCACAATAGGATTAATTGTAGGGGTTGTATCAAGTAACATTTCAAGCACAACGTCGAACACTTCAGCTTCTAGAGAACTCCTCCCCTATCAAGTACAGTGGGCCTACCACATCACACATAGATGCTTCCCACTAACCTTGGACTACTGAGGTACTCCTCCTATCGAGTATCGTGGGTCTAACATGTCGCAAAGAGTCGCTCAACACTGTGGGTCTGCCGCATCCCCCAGAGGCGCTCCCCTCATAGCCTACTGAGGTACTCCTCCTGTTGAGTATCGTGGGTCTGTCGTGTCACTAAGGAGCTCCCCACCGTGGGTCTGCCACGTCACCATGGAACACCCCACTATGCTAGTCGAGTCACTCTGAGTTAAAATGCTCAGAAGTCATCAAGTCTTAGCCAACCACTAGGTTCCCTCACTATTCTCGCTCGTCTCTGGGAGAATCTGCACCACGAGCTACTGGTCGATACTCCAACTTCCATGAAGTCCCACAAAGAAGTATCACCTAGATTTTTCATGTCATAGGCATCTCAATGTAACAGATGTCGCATCAATCAGATGCCCAATATGTGAGTTATTAGCCTTTTAGTCCCGGGGGCCCGGTTGGATTTCTGCTCGATCTAACCTGACTATATCTCAACTATACCCAAAACACCAGTGGGGTATACTCAAAGGGACCATCCCACTCGAAGAGAACCATTTCCGCTAAGGGTTTTTTGAATGGTGATTTGGTGTCAAAGATTTGTGCAATGAAAATAAAGGGGGGTCGTAGCGGGCCCTGGTCCTGTCTGACCTAGTCAGACGGACCCGACCAGACTTAGTTTGGGCCGACCCATTGGGTTCATCCCAGCAGGCCATGAAGGCCGCGAGTAGCATGGGGGTACAGACCGGTCGTGAGGTCATGGACCAGCCGCACGTCAGTGTATGGGATTTTTGTCCTAGAGGTGCCATGAGGGGCGCGGCCCAGGTGGCACGAGGCGCGCACGGGGAACGGGGCACGCGGGGTGCGTGGTCCAGCGTGGTTCGATCGGGCGCACGGGTGGTACCTAGTAGGCCGGATGGCGGGCCGACACATGGCCATGCTGGCAGGATGCTGCACAGGGTGTGTCCAGGCAGGCAGGGGGCCAAGATTTGTGTCAGTCGGGTAGACAAGCGGTCGGGCAATCTGCGGTGAGGCCGGGTAGGGCATCACGCGGCAGGCGGGGCATGGGCTGGATCGGGGCAGTGTCTCGGCTCTACGAGCGGTGTGACTAGAGGGGGCTCAGAAGGGTTAGTTTCGGTCGGCGACAGTGTGGGACGCAGTGGGGGCGGTGCAGATCGCAGAGGCTAGTGGTAGCATAGCTTTTTTCTTCACCTCCTTTGTCGCCTCGTTGCTTCATCACGATGCTAAAGATCATCATAAACAAGAATGGCGGAGGGGTCGGGCCATGTTTCTTTGGCCCGCACCCTCCGTGCTAATGTTGGTAACATTTGGATCATCGATATGTAAGAAAGATGAACTTCAATTATGTCACATCCTCCACAATGATTCCTTTTTAACTGAAGAAGAGAATAAGGAAGGTGATATAACTCAAATTAACCCCCAACCTTAAACATTGGTCGATGACGATGTTGTGGGGAAGAGATGGTGGTGTCCCCATTCCTCACGTCTACCACACACTTATAATAATGATCTTGCACGTCGGTTGTGGAAGAAGCTCTACATTGGTATGATCCAAGGAAGGAAATCAATGTCTCTCTTCACCAGCGTTCTTCATTCTTCATTTCTCGTACTTCATTGGGAGCTTTTCTATCTTCTCTCAACTTCCACCAAAAGTGAAATGCCATCCAAAATAATAAGAGATAGTGAAAACTTATTAATTTTATGGCACAAAATTTAAATTGAATGAAATAATTTAATTGGCCCCACCTAATTAATGTGAAGGATTTGGAATAATAAATTATGTGTTGGATAAAATAATTAAAAGGGTGGTGGTGGGACCATTAATGGTAGAGGAGGTCAAGGGGGTCCCCGTCATTAATAAGGGGAGTTGAGAGATTTTACTCTCCTACAATTAATATGGGTCGGGTGGTCCCCACCCCTATTATTCAAATTGCGAGGTTATGTGGTCTTGGGTGGTCACCACAACATTAACCCCACATGGTAGGTTGAGGTGTGGTGGTTCCCACCACCATAACCTCTCATGGGAGGTTATCACCCAGTGGTCCCCAATTCCAACCTCTATAAGGAGGTTATAGATCCAGGGGGGACCACCTCAAAACACCCACATGGCGGCTCAAATAAAAATAAATTCAATCTTAGTTTATTTTATTATTTTCCATGAAAACCCAAAAACTAACTTTTATTCTTGACCCACTACCATCGAAGTGAAAGTCTCCTTAAGAGAATACAGGCACTGTGAGTTCAATGGTGTCCTAAGATTTCAATTTCGAGCATTGTTTCAAAAGTAATAAAAACTCGCTTCTACGTTTACTAATCATACCCACACAAAACATCATAAATTGTTTCCGGACACACAAGGCCTAAGAATCATGTGCCATTAATTTTTGCAGACTCTTAAAATTCCAATTAATTTAAGAAAAAATAATGTCCACCAATGTTTCAGGTCTGTATAGGTCAATCATTCTAATAATATGTATAATTCTCACCCATGTTCAAAATTAGAGATAATCGATTCATAATAGATGTTGATGGACTATATCATGAGAAAGACCTTGAAAAATATTTTAAAACTGTTTTCCAAATAATTTTGGGTATAAAAATAAAAATTTCTATTAAAAACTTTATTTTAGTACAAAAATTGAATGAAAAAGAGAAAGAGGATTTTTATTTAAATAAAAATAGAAACACTATATAGGAACTCAATTTTTAAAAAATGTATTTGGTTGTGTGAAAATTCATTGTCACTGTATATGTTAAAATATTATGTTCCATTTGTATTTTATAATTAATTCCAAAATAATCCATTAAAAAGGGATCAATTATTAAATCCAATGAATGAATTAAGAATAAAATTCTCATTATACCTATTAAATGTTAATAAAATTTCATTGATATATTTATTTTAAAATAATTGAAATCGATGAGAATAATTTTGATAATAAATAATTTAAAGTTATTTTTTATGTTAAAGTGTCCCTTAATAAAAGATAGAATAATCATGTGTGTTATTTATCTTCCTAAATAAAATACACATGTAGCGGATTTTAGATCATGAGTTACATTTTCATGTACATAATTCTTTTTATTTTATATTTGTTCATGTCACACAAAATTACATAACTATTTATGTGTATTACATATGTTTCGATGATATATGGTTCATTTTTCTATATTAAATTTGGTATAATGAATGTGATCAATGTGTAAGCTATTAAATTATTACAATAATAATAATAAATAAAAATAACATTTTTATACATAATTTATAATTTTTAAACAAATACTGAAATATTGTAATGGAAAATGACTTACTTTACAATCATGTAGATGGATTGTCATACATACTGGTGAGTAAAATTTTCATTTTTCATAGATCATTTTGGAATAAAATGAAATTATTATATTATCTATACATAATTAAATTAATATATATAATAAAATATTATTTCTTTACAATTACTTATATAAATCATCTTTGTTATTTTGTGATGAAAAATGAATCACATCACATTATTGTTGGGGTAGTCCGCAGGTAAACAAGAATTGGATTATTATTATTCGAGGAGTGAACTGGTATGAAAGTAAATGATATATTATATTTTATGAGTGTTAAATATTCCAATAATATTATATATATATTTATATAAATTAATTCCATATTATATCAATCCATAAGAGATGATGATAAAAATTAAATCTCATCGGTTTTCGATGTGGTAGTCCACTGTACAAAAGAATATATTTTTTATTATTCATATGATAGAAGATGAGGTGAATATTCGATTTTCTATTAATATAATTGAATATTAATATATAGAGAATGTTTTGTTGTTATTTTATCTTGGATGAATAATATTTGAGGGAGGTGGACAATGAAATAATCAAAAAATAGTTGGTTAAGAACCATATATCATTATCAAACAATATGACTATGTTTACACAAAAACATTTTATAGGTTGGTTGTATAATAAAAAACAAACCATGATATGATGTGTGATGTAAATAAATTATTTGGGTAGATAATGTAAGAAACATGGTTTTTTGAAATGTGATGAAAGTATAAGATGATGCACACTTTGGTATGAGAGGGGTGGGGCACTCTTTGAATTTTGTGAAATATTAGTTACTATAAATTATATTTTTTTTCCAAAATTGTGGTTTATTGTAAAAATTAAATGAAAATATGAGTAATAATATAAATAATTTCATTCAATGAAATTAAAATATGTTTGGATCACAATTTTACCCTTATGGGTTCTTATCTATTCACTATCGCATTTCACATATATAATTACAACAACGTTTTTTACATATTGAGTGTCATAATAGTAACAATAATTGGAAAAAATGGCATGTAAATGGATAATAGATAATATTATCAACCATATAGTAATCAAATGGATGAGGATATTTTTTATGAATTTTATAAAATTAATATAAATATTATTTAAATTAAAAATTCATTATAGAAAATTTTTATAAATACTAAACATGTTGAATTTAATAATTTCAATTAAAAAATAATATTATAATAAAAAATTTCATATCATCCCTAACCTAATATTTTAAATGATAAATATCATTGAAAAGTTTATTGATCTCATATAATATTTCATATAATATATTTCATGTAATTTTTTATAGTTACTAAATTATTGTTGCGTCAGAATTGGGTAAAAATTTAATGTAAACATATGATCATTAAAAATAAAAAAATATAAATTATGAATATAAATAAATTAGGTTCCAAAATAAAATTTATAAACAATCGTATTCACTTGTTAACCCGATGTTTAAAATATCATAGATATTAGTAACAAGTGTGACATTTGTTATTTTTCATAAAATAAAATATTATTTTGGATATAATAACATTTTCAGGGAGGAAAAGGAAAAATATTACAAATATTTATTACTATGTCTGATATATACAAATCCAATACAATTTATGTAATTAGATGGGTATTTTGATATCCCTTATCATTTTATGCCATACATCAACAAATAGATTTACCCATTATAGGTTACAAAGGTTATAATTTTTATTGATTGAAAATAAAATGGATCTATTTTCTAAATTTGAAAATTAGGATTCCAAATGTTTAATATATTTTCTATTATTAAAAAATTAACTGTAAAATTTTAAAATTAAATTTAAATAGGTAAACACAAAGAAATATTGTTTATCAAAAAAATGAATTTTTTAGGGTAAAATTGTTGTTAATAATTAATTAACGTAAAACGTTAATATTAAAAAATTAATTTTTTAAAATATAAATTAAATAAGAAAAATTTGAAAATCATCAAAAAATAGATTTTGATATTGTAAACACAAGAAAAGTTATACAATTTTCAATAATAAAAACCTTATTCTTCATAATTCAATAACAATTTAATCATATTAGAAAAATAATAGAAATATTCTTAACATAATCATAATATTATGATTTCAAAATTTAGATTATTTTTTAACATTATTATTCTATTATTAAAAATTGTTTTATAAAATAAATTATTATAAGAAGGAGTTTATGAATACTATTTCCTATTAGAATTCAATTTTTTTTAATATTTTTCTAATGAATATAATTTCCCAATTATTTAAATATATAAATATATAAAAATGATGTATTCTATAATTAGATGTGTTTTTATAAAGGAAATTGGATCCCTTATGAGTTGACTTGGTGAGTGGATTTGACAATCGAGAGAAATATATTACAAATTATTGGTAATATCCAGACAAACCAAAAAAAATTACAAATATTTTTCACCATGTATTGTTTGGGACAACATAAAAAAAATAGGTATTGTACGTATGCATATATATACCATTTATTGAGATAATATGGAAGAAAATGAATTTTTTTGAAGCCTAATCATACAGTTATAAAATTTTTCATACAACCTCTCCTTCTTTATGATCATCAAGACAACCCCAAAATGCTTTTAATGATCCTCAATCCTCGTTAAATGTGTTGGAATATCTTCTATTAAACTACCACAAATCAATAATGGTAATATATATGGACTCTATTAATTAAATCCTTAATGATTGTGGCTCATTAGTAAGACTAAATGGAATCACTATAAATTCATAATGTCCATACAATGGATGAAAAAATAACTTAGGAATATCAACTATCTTGATCCTCAAACAATGATATAATGAATGATGTTCAATCATAGAAAACTATTAAGAAACATGATATTGATAAAACACAACAATATTTTCTATAATATACAAATTATGGGTATTTGAATTTTTATGTTCTCAATAATAAAGGTAGAAAAACATTAATCAATATTTCTTTGTAAAATATTTAATTGGTGAACCGGAACATAACATACATGGTCAACTAAATCCCTTATCAATATTATCATAGAGTCATTTAATTAATTCCATCAACTCAATCGAGTAAAATGTATATGGATTTTGTGAAATGAGTATATCACTAATCATGAGTTATATTGGAAACAATGCTCCACTATTTATATGATGCATTGGAAACTCTTCTAAATAGATATAAAAAAACTCTTGAACAATATATGTATCTACAATTCTGTAGATTTTCTAAACCATAAGGGATAATTAAGAATTTTTAATAGGAATAATGGCCCATGAAAAATATTTTATTATAATCAGAAGTTCATTTTTTATCATCACACATATATATTATCAGTGTTTGATTCGAAACAACATACATGACCTCCCCTCATTAGAAATTCATATTGTATTTATAAAAATAATCCCAATACATTCCTTTCATAATATAAAATCAAAACATAGGGATAATAAATATATTTATAGATAGAACATTCCTAAAAAATTATACAAGAGAATAATCTAAAATATTATATGTGATCATTCCACAATTAAGAGATTTCACTAGTAATTCATAATTAATCAGTGTGGTTGTATTTTCAGAAACTTTGATATTTTTGGATTTAAAGAAGTGGGTATATACAAATAAAATTATATATTCGATGATATAGAGTGAATGGAATCATTATATATTTCAACATTAATATTGTACACCTATATTAAAAGTAGAGATCATTTGATATTTTGTGTTACCTCTAGCCTTAAGAGGTTTCTAACATTTATCATCATCATTAAACTGTAGATTGGTCCAATCATTTTCATAATTCCCAAACACCATTAATTTAAATCCTTTTATAGTCGGTGGTGCATTATGTGGTGGATTTTCATCATAATTAGGGAACTTCTTATTTGGATCCCTTTAACATTCAGTTACCTGATGATTATCCTTTTTTAATTGAATCATCTACCAATTTTATTATAAAAATTTACACCATGTTACTTGTCACACGTTGACTATAAATGAGGGATAAAGTTGTTCAATCAATGGATTTTATAATTTTCTTTAACTATTATATTTCATTTAATATCCAAACCATGAGATTGATGGGTGGATCTAGTCTCCATACCCACCTTGATAGAACATAAAATATTTTCATCATAGCTATCAAAGTCTCTTATGGATAAAAACGTTAGGTTCATGGTTTAATTCTGATGATGACTCGATAGAAATTTAGTTTAGGTTGGATGATTATACAAAGAGTGTACCTTGTCTTTCTTGTAAAATTTTCCGCATGAGTAACAATATATTCATTAGGAATTAGCTCCTAGAGTTCCTTATACATATACATACTAATAATTCAACTGATGTAATTATTGATAAAAAAACAAATCAAGCTCAATTATTTCAATTTTTCCCATTTACATGTTTTCTTTATAAAATCCACTATAGATATTCTATTCCATCTGGATTATAAAAAACTAAAATAAAATTTTTATCTTTCAAAAAACAAATAATGGAACATAAATATACATTGCTGATAATAAATTTCTCTAAAACAATTAGATGAATATAACCACTAATTTAATGTATCCACTTCCACAAAAAGGATTTAATATTACATATCTCCGTCATTTTATCATATGAAAGAACATTAGGATACATGACATAAAAAATTTCATGATCATAGAAATGATTTTTTCCATTCCATATACCATGAAATTTAGTTTCTCAGGAGAAGAATCTTTTCGTTTTCTATTACATTCAACATTAAAGAGTTATATTCTGGTTCTAGATGTTGACTAAAAGTCAAAACATTTATGTTATAAATAATAATCATAATGAAAAAAAATATAATAACGAAAAATAAATTATTGGATTAATGAAAAATGAAAAATTATTTTCAAATGTTATAACCATAGGTTTTACCTAGGTTATCCTTGGTGATTACCTAAATGTTATGATTTTACCATATAATAAAATTTATCCTCAGGGTTCTCAATAAAATTCTCTAATCATTGTTTACAGTGATAACTAGTAATTTATTTGATACAAAATATGTCGATTTACATTTTCATTTATATATATTACATATTATTATATGAATATTTGTTACACAACATAGGAATCCATGTCAAAATAAAATAGTAGTAGTTTATTGGGATTCCAAAATACATAAAATCAATATTTATATGATTTCTACATTATCTACCACTATGATCTTCATAACTAGAACTAGTTTTAGAAATACAATAAATAAAATCAATCTATATAAAATATAGATATGAAATCAAAAGTCATGGTTACATAAAAGTTTCATAAGGGTAAATAAGGATGATCTCGATGATCACATATGTTTAACATAATAATAATTTTAAGAGAACAATTAGAATAAAATATTAAAATTAAATAATTAATATTATAATTTACAATATTTAGTCATTCCAAAAAGTTGGGATTCTCATAATACATTAATTATAATGGAAACAAAGAATGTGTGTAGTTATAGAACAACATTGGCAGAATACAAATGTTTTTGGATTACACTTAAGCATAAAAAATCATTTATATAATATAACAGTTGATTTCCATGACAATCACAGTGGATTCATTTCAAAACCAAATTATCCTAGTAGTCATGGTTGACTTGTGAAATTATATTTTTGGAAAGTGTCCCACTAGATTTGGAACACTCGCCATTATAGGCTTGTTTATCTCATGAGATATCCATATGAAAAAAATGAATCGGATGTCTATATAATTAAAGTCCCAATTGAAACATAATTATAATTATATGTATGTGTTCCAAAATGTCCCAAAACAATATTATTATTATTATAATCCATGAATAGAAAATGGGAATCATAAAAATTCCATTGTAGCATATCCCATAGATATGAAATGAGTTTTATAAACACTTCTTTATTTCACTATAGCAAAAACCATTAAAAATAAAAGTGTTATATAAAAATCATGTTATAATAATATTATAAAATACTAAGAAATAATAAGAATGGTATCATGATTATTAATCTACAATAGATAATAAGTATCATCAAAATATGTTATCATAAATTAAAATTATATGACAATGTCATTTAAAATATTTCCTGATGAATATACTCTATTTACATTGAAATAAATTCATTAAAATATATTAAATTGATAAATGAAAATGAAATAATTTTATTTTTTTAAAAAAAATTATATCATATAAGGAATGATTCAAAACATTGAATGATCATGAAAATGGTAAAAAAATTATGTCATATAAGTAAAAAAACATTATCCTTTCAATCATATGAAAAAATATAGAAAATGTGCCATATTATAAAAATTCCCAGAATACTTTTTTCAAACCAATTTGTAAAAATTAAATCATGGATAAAAATGTAATTAATAAATAATTTTAAATTATTAATTTATTCATATAAAGTTTTTTTAGAAATCATATATATTAATGATTAATTTCCGATTGATGAGAAAAACAATGTCAATTTTCTATATTTTTTTGATAACATGAGTGATTATTGTGAGGAAAATTAAATGAAAAAATATAATATATATATATATGTATATATGATAAGAAATATAATAATATTCATGAGTGGTATATAGTAGTATTTTTTCATTATAACTTAATAACAAATAACCTCTAAAAAAATTATATTGTCACACAAACCACTAACATTGACTTTGATATTGTAGAATTTGTATTTACCTCCATTATAATAAATTTAATTTTATTATAAATAAATAAACTAACATTTAACAAATATATAATATCATATATTATCAAATTATAATATTTCAACAAAATATTATATATTTATTTATTAGAATCACAGTTTTTGAGTGTGGATTGTTTTGTTTTTGAATAAGATTTTTAGTTCGGTATATCGGGTTTTATATAATTTTTTTATTGTTTGATCATATTTATATTAATAATAAACAAATTAATATATATATTCACATAAAATATATTTATATTCATCCATAAAGTATTTATATATGAATACAAATTACACTTTTCATGGAGATGGTAAGAAGTATGTATGAATCAATTTTGTTCTTATTTTTCATGAGACAGAATGAAAACATGTAAACATTACATAAAATTTAAAGAATAATTATAATATAATAGATATCATATATATTAATTATATTATTAAACATTAACATCTATTTCATATTCAAAAAAAAATGAATCAAATTTCTTCATGGAGGTGGTAGTCTAAATGTATGAACAAGCGATGTTATTATTTTTCATCAAATTAGAAGTAATGACATTATTTGAAATAATATTTTTCCAGAATGATAATAATTTCATTAATATAATATATATAAATTAAATAAATCACTATATCCATGCCTGATAGATAGTGATATAAAAGGAATTACATATGTTCAGATAAAGATATTCTCCCATACACCTGAACAATAATTTCATTTCTGGTTTGATGGATGATGAGACTGATGTAGGTTTTTAGATTATCATAAAATCATATAAATATATTTAAGACACTAGTTATTTTATTTTATAATATTTAAATAATATTTAAATTGTTCTTGGAGTCAATAAAATGATAATTAATTGTTAGGAACTCTATATATTCTCCAAATATCCTCTTTTGGTTTATATCTGATGTCTTCCAAAGACAATTTTCAAATCAAGATATTGCACCTCGAGATGTGGAAATATGAAAGGATGTAATTTTGTTAAATATTTACTAATTAATAAGGCTATTTAATTCAGTTGTGGGGAGTATTGTGGGTGTCCTTCTTTTAGTGGGGTAGAGGGAACACATTGAATTTTATAAAAATAAAATATATTATAGAATTCATATAGAAAACAATTATAAAAAATTGACCATGTAAAAAGATAATACTATTTAATGATCAAATATGGTTTTAATAATTAAACTAAACATGTTTTAGGTTTTTTCAAGTCATATATTTTTTTAACACCTTATAGTACTGATATTAACATAAACTGGGGTGATTTTTTTACTATTCATTATGAAAAAGAATGGTGAAATTATTACCATATTAAAAAAATTATTTTTCCAAATATATAATCAATTTTATCAAATTAAATATCTAACACAACTAGAATTAAATTTTCAAATAAAATCAAATTAATAATGGTTATAAAATAGTTTCCTTAAGTATAAATAGTTTTTATACCAATAGAGACATAAATCTATTTCTAATTACCATAATTGGATTATTAATTTTATAAATAAACTAATTTATTTTTAAAAAAATTATAAAAAAATCATACTTTATAGTATATTAAAAATAAAAAGAATCAATTAATATCTGTATTTTACACTATTCATAATAAATTAATCTTTTTTTATTATTTAAATTGTTATTCTAAGAAAATTTTCATATATAGATTTTAAAACTGAATATATTTGTATAGAATAATTTTTTAAAAAGTCAAAAAATATATTAATATTATATAATCCCAAAAATAACATATATTTGAGAAAAAATATATTTTTAAAATATAAAATTACATTATATGAAATTTTTTACTTTTTTAAATATAATTTCTCAATGTAAAAACATTATACATATTAATATTTTTACCAATTTTATTATTTGTATTCAAAAAAATAATTTAATAACTCATGTAGAACGGTTTATTATATTTCATTCCAATTATAATAATGGTTAACTGTATCACAAGCCCTCAATTTTTTTATGAAGAATATATTATAAAAACATGGTGAGTTTAAAGGGGTATCTTCATTTCCCTCTAAACCATGTGAAACCTATTTAGACTAACTATTCACATATAAAATAAACTAAAAAACCACCTATGTATGAATCCTAATTTGGTTGAAATTAAACTATTCACCCCAAATCATGTGTTATAGGGAAACCCTGTAGAAGGGTCATTTTTATATAATTACTGAATGATGCATTCGCTGTGTAGAAACCATGAATAGATGAAATCTTGTAATATTTTAAATTCTTGAATTAAAATAAATAAAATCATAAAAAATCATAAAAAATAATATAACTTACACATCCATAGTGATAGGTGGGTGAGATAATTCTTCCCATAATTCTAAATTTTTTCTAAATGTTGTCATTGGTAGTAAATATGGATTAATGAGAATGACCAATAATAACATAACATAAGTGGTGGGTAGGTAGGTAAATCACTATGAAGTACCGTTGAAGGAAAATCCACCAACCATGATAGATGGAATATAAAAAACTATATAAAGTCTCCAGAATCATTGAAATAAATCTCATGAATGATGAGTCTTAATGGAATGGGAGACATAGCATAAGTATCAACTATTAAGAATACATCAAAAATTATGATTCTTATAATCATACCCTTAAATAAAGAATCATTAAAAATAAATTTGTTCAATCATTCCACTATCCATGAAATCCATCCAAAGAGATGAATTTAAATAAAAGATATACATTTATAGGTATAAAATTTATTAATCAATGAAGATAGAATAAATTCCCAAATCCAACAACATGTTTTTATAAAATGGAAACAACCTATGAAAATGCTTCTATAGAATGGAATGTAACTAAACATTGTTATCAATAAAAGAATAAATGTAATAACTCAGCCAAAAAAATACTTAATGATAAACTCATCAAAAACATAACTCGAAGCCACATGATCTGTAATAAAAAAATACTAGGTATTCAAATTTTACACACACAGATTATATCAACACAAACTATTAATAATTAAACCTCAACATGGTCAAACCATATGAATATTAAAAAAATTTATAATAGGGAAAACCTAAATAAATAATGAAGTCAAAAAACATCATATATAAAATCCATAATTGATCAATTAATTAAATATAATCGACAATGAATGAAATTAAAATAATTAACCATTTATAAATTCACTAAATGTGAAATCCAATTATATAAACATGAAATACATAACAATAGGGATTTCATCTTAATATATTAATTTTACATACAGAACATCTGAATAAGTCCCAAATAGACACATCATAGACAAACACATTAATATTTAAATCTAGAATGACGTGAATGCCTAGAGACCCCATATAAGAAAAATAAATGATACCTCTTCTACATATAAATGAAATTTCCTTACACATCCTTCCAGTCTGTGATAGAATCAACCGACCTCTTCATTCCATATAATGAAATATCCTGATTATAATGAGTTTTAAGAAAGTATCCAACTGGTGTGGATCATCTTCAATTATAATATTCCATTAAAAATCCATTTAAACCACTTGTTGATATGATTCAAGGAATGATTCTATTGTGAAAACACTATGGTAAGGGTGGAGAAATATTTAAAACTAGTGAGCTATTGCTATATCATCATTGGTGCGATCAAGGGAGATATAAAGTAATATTAATAAATGAGTATCATAATCCCTAATTAACTAATCACCCTGATACATGATCTTGAATTAAATGATATTACAAATATTAACTTCCTCGTCATTAATAAATTGAGGAAATATTTTCTTTTTATGAATATATTCTATAATTTAACTGAGAAGGAAACTCATGTTTCCACCATGACTTGTTAGTTCCGTATAGAAAAGAGACCAAAACCATCACAGTTGAAGCTTCAACAATTTTTTGTAATAAATTATTCCCCCAATCCACCACATTTCATAAGGAATACCATGATTTTCACTGAATTAAGGTGATATATTATCCATGAATCGTCATATGGGTCCTAAGAAGTACAATATACAGGCTCCACCAGTTAATTCTAATAATTGGTAGATTATTCAAGTAAAATAGTTTTTTTAGTTGAATATAAATTCCAAATTGGGGATCATCCCAATCAATTGATTTTTCACATATCATTGAATAATTTTTTGGAGGCATGTTATAAATAACATGAAATTAGGTAATCAATTACTACATGAATAAAAAAACATTAATATAAATATAAACTATTTCAATTTTGAAATCATAAAATCATTATTTTGAAAAAATATCTCAAATCTATAACACCCCAAGGTTTCATAGTACAATATCTTTTTAAAGTAATTCAACAGCTTGCACCTCACACAACATAGAGTTCAGGCTTGCGATGACTTACCAAACTAGCTGTTCAAAAGCAGTTATGAAAAGTATTAAGTGAATTTTGAATTTTATATATTCATTATAATTTTTACATCAATATTATGAGTTTCTTCGATATAATATAGAATCAAATTCATTTTTTAGATAAATTTAGTATTTTTTAAAAAAATGAAATTTTACCGCCTTTTAATGGAGAACGATTTTTAAATCCAATATTTGACACTTTTATATATTCAATTTGACAAAATAAATTTTTATTTAGAATCAGGACAAAAAATATAGTTTTGATAAATATTTTGTGTATTTCTCATAACTTTCATACTTGGGTGAATAGTAAAAAATACAAAATTTTAATTGACAAATAATTTTTTAATCAAAATAATTTATAGTGTTCAATTATGAATTTGAATGGTTTTGAAATATAATTACATTATATCTTTACCATTTAGTCCAATGTTGGTCATTGAAATTAATTTCACATCGAAATTATACCAAACAATTTTCAATCCTTTGATTGTTATTGTTTCTTAAAAACATGCTATTTGTTTTGACAACCGGAATTAATTTTAAATTACTTAATGAATCTTATATGTTATGAATATTGAAAAATAGACATAATTTTTGAGTTTGGAATATCAATTATATCTTTTCCTGAATTTTTGGTATTTTTCTGAAAAACTAATATTTTTTGATGAATAGTAAATCCACTTAGTAGTAGTTAAAAAACCAACTTTTTCATTTAAATATAATTTTACCACTTTTCTTAATTGAATTTCGAAAATCCAACATAAATTTTGTTTATTAGTATGTAAACTTTGGTTCAAAAAGATGAAAATAATTTTTGGTGAATAGTAACTTTTGACTTTTATTTACCACAATTAAAAGGTAAATAGGTTAATTTAAGGTTAAAATAATATTATAATAATTCAAAATTACCTTAAAATTTTTCCTAACCTTATTGGATGAGTCATGGCTGATCTTTGGCATCCTCGGGTCAATTTTGGTATACCATGGTTTCACGACCCGACCCCCAGGGCCCGTGTTGTTACTACACCAAGCCCGCATTCTATAGTCCAGGGGCTGGCCACTAGCACCAAAGTCGTATATCCCTAAACTGGGAAGGAATTGCCTTTATAACTTGAAAATTCACACAAAAGAGTATGATATGGATAAAAACAAAAAATAATACTGTATACAAGAAGTGTTTTGAAAAGTAAAAGGGGTTTGAAAAAGAAGCCCAACTGTAGAGTACAAGGAAACTAAATGTACAGGTACAAGAAAAAGGGAAAACTACTCCTGGATCATCCACCAGAAATCCTACCTGAAGGGTATGTATAGATAGCCTTAACAGCAGTCCATGTCCGTCTGTCTCCTCACTGTACTTTCATGTCATGTTGTCCACCTCTGGGTATCGTCCCATCCTCGTACACTCAGCCTCGGTCAGTGATGTATGTCGTCTGCACCCAACACAACGAGTTGTGAGCATGGCCCGTGCAGAGGAGAGTATAATGATTCTCAGTAGGGACCCCGATACCCTCAAGGTCTCCCAAAATAGACAAGGATAAACCAAAAAGTATGAAATCAATAGATAATCCCACTTAGGCATATTCCCATACATATACATAAATTATCAAGTAATCTATCTCAATCATTAATAAAACACAAAATTTACTGAATCAACACAAACATGTATACATCATCTATAGAAAGTTATATATGATTAGATATTTAAACTAAATCATCTATTCTATCGAACCCACACAGGATCTAGGAATAGAAATTACAACTGTCGAACCCACACAGGATCCAGGAATAGTAGTCAGAGCTGTCGAACCCACATTGGATCTAGGAAGAGTAGTTAGAGCTTTCAAACCCACATAGGATCCAAGAACAACAATCAGAACATTCGATCCCACACAGGATGCAGGAACAGTATTCAGAACTATCGATCCCATAGAAGATCTAGGAACAGTATTCAGAGTTCTCGAACCCACACATGATCCAGGAACAGCGGTCAGAACTGTCAAACCCACACAAGACCCAAGAATTGTAGTAAAAGATATCGAACCAACACAGGATCAAGGAATACCAGTTAGAACTTTTGAACCCACTCAGTATCTAGGAATAGTAGTTAGAGCTGTTAAACCAACACCAGATCCAGGAACAACGGTCCGAACTGTCGAACCCACAAAGGATCCCAGAATAGTTGTTAGATAGCCACCAACCACAAGGTTTCCACATGAATCCCACATGATTCATGGAGGTTACGCTTATCAATCCAATTGTAGATATATCAACCGACACAAAATCCCCACTAAGAAGTATTCCAATGGTATGCCACGTCATAGGGGTCTCAACGCAACAGAAAGAGCATCGATCGGACGCACTGTCTGTGAGTTATTAGCCTTTTATTTCTAGGGGTCTGGTTGGATTTTTGCATGATCAAACCTGACCGTATCTCAACTTTACCATGAACTCTAGTGGGGTATACTCAATGGGGACATCATGCTCGAAGACAACCAGCGCTCTGACAGTTCGTCAAATGGTCATCCGGTGCTAAAGATATGGCCAAAGAATGTAAAGGGTCAGTAGTGGGTCTGGGCACCGTCTGAACCGATTGGACTGACCCGGACCAACCTAGTCAGACCTATTAGGTATGTCCTAGAACATTGGGATTGGCCCATTGGGACCAGCCTAGTAGGCCACATGGGTGGTTTGGCTCTGAGCACCGCGAGGGTGCGGCCAGTCACGGCACGACACGAAGGGAGGGGGCAGGCCAGTTCGGCCAGGGCACCACAGGACGGCTCTATAGTTCATGTGGCCCGGAGATAGAAGCCAAGAGGTAGCCGGGAAGGCCAGAAGGCATGCCAGATGGTGGTCAGGTAGGCTGGGTGGTGGCCGGGCTAGGCGGATAGTGGGCCCATGGGTGGCCGGGCAGGCTGGGTGGTGGCCGAGCAAGCAGGCTGGTGGGACAGTGGGTGCTTGGTCGGGGACCGTTCGGCCGGCAGTGGTGCAGGATTCCACGGGGGCGGCACGAGTTACATAGATCTTGGGTAGTTCGGCCTTTTTCTTCACCACCTTCATCGCCCCGTTGCTTCATCTCCATGACAAAGGACATCACAAAAATATATTGACATGGGGTTTCAGGCCTTGTTAGTTTGGCACGCACACTCCACGTTTAGGGTGATAGAAATCAGTGGTTTAGAAAGAACCACAACAATCCCCCAACAAAAAGAAAGAATCCTCATTCTTCGTTTTGAAGGAAAGGAATAACATAGAACTTAAATGAAATTAAACCCCTACCTTTGTTCGTTGTTTGTTGACAGAGTCACGGGGAAGAAGATGATGTTGTCATATTTCGTCACATCTGTTGCACACTTCCAAACCTGAGCACATGCATCAGTTCATTGACAGTGATGAGGAGGGAAGGTCGATCAAAGATGTCCCATTTCGGTAGGAGTCTGAGGATAAAGGTTGGAGGTGATCGTTTCTGTAGTCGAATGCGTTCTTTACGGGGAACGTTCTTCATTCTTTGTAGATGAGATATTTTCTCCATATGCTCACTATCTTCTCCCATGTTCCACCCAAATGAAAAATTCCATGCACAAATAATATAAAACGTTTAATCTATTATTTAATTCTTGGAACAAACATTCAAATGGGTTAATTATTTAAGTTGGCTCCACATAATTAATGAAGAAGAATTTTCCCAATTAAATTGTGAGAGTTGGCCTAATTTAATGTGGAGGAGTTGAGGAGGCTCCCCCGATATTATTAAGGAGTTGAAGAGGCTTCCCCCACATTATTAGGGAGTTGAGAGGATTCTCCCAATTAATGGGTGTCACACCCCGACCTTTTAAATTATTTTATTTTATTATTTTTTGGCCTTGGTTAGTCTTGTGAAGGTGCGAGTTGAGGGTATGTTTAAATTTTTTGACATCTGATGTTTTTGGTAGGATTCAGATCAGTGGACGGGCACCGCATGATTTGTGGTAGCCGTGCGGTCATCCCAAATACCCCTATGGTTACCCATTACATAAAATAATAAAACATTATGATAATGAAATAAAGTAAATATTGAAGACATAATAATAATAACATTGTGGAGTACATAATTTTTTTTTAAAAAAAAACATTTTTTAATGATCTTATGATCATTAAAATGGTTATAAATATAATTATTATTCGGTCGTTATTAACATTGTTATAATTTAAAATTATATGAATAAAATTATTATTGTTATTATCATTATGAAAATTAATGGTGTTGTTATGATTATATAAATTTTCTTAAAATTATTATAAATATTTCCATTAAAATTTTGATTATTATTTTTATTTAAATTATTATAATTATTATAGTTATTCTTGTTATTATCATTATTATTATTATTATTATTAACATATATCATATTTATTTATTCTTTTTGTGGTTAATTTTATATTTTTGAAAGGGTTTTAAACCCTTTTATTCATCTACCACGCCTCACCCCTCCCATTTAATTTTCCTCGATTTTTTTATCCCACTCTCTGCTACCCTTCTCTCACACCTCTCCTCCTTATCTTTATCTCATGCACTCCCTCTCCCCACTCATTCCTCATTCCACCATTAATTCTTTGTTTTTTTATTCCCTCTCTCCAATATCACTACCTTCTTTTGTTTATTGTTTTTCTTCTCCCCATTATCACCCTCTCTCCACGCCTCCCCCTCTCTCCTATTTGATATAAGCCTTTTTGTATTTCTCTCTCCAATATACCTTCTCTCCACGCCTCACCCTCTTACCATTTATTTCCCGTTTTTTATCCCTATCTCCATTATCTCCCTCTCTCCAATCACCCTTTCCCCCTTATTCATTCATGCCTCCCCCCAAAATTCCATTATTTTTTTCTCCCACTTTCTAGTCACCCAATCTAATTATTTTATGCGCTCACCCCCTTCTTCCCCCATGATTTCTATTTCATTTTTGATTTATCTCCCATGTACCCCTTCTTCCCCCCCTGCCCTCACGCACCCCTCATCCTCTTACCCTTCTTCACACACGCCCTCCTCCCCTCTGGTGATTCTTTCGGTGACTGCTCATCCCTCCGGTAGTTCCATCTGGTAAGTCTCTTCTCCATATTATCCTCTCCTCACTTAATTTCATGGGTTTTCATGTGGGGTTTCTTGTTGGCCAATCCCTAAATGTTAGGGTTAATGTGTATCTCAAATTTTCTTTGGTTTTAGGGTGTGAGTTTTTTCTGTAGGCCGATGTTCTCCTTTCCATTGAAGTTTCATTCCAATCGTATGAGCCTTTGGTACGTGTTTCCATGTTTTTCTTTCTAAAAGACTTTAAATTGATTCTTTCTATTTTAAATGAATTTATAAACTAGTTTCGCAACTCTATGAAACACTTTTTTAAATTATTATAGAAATTTAGAATTTATTTGATTTGTTAAAAATAGGTTGTAAATGAGTTTTAGAGTAAATTGATTAGATTTATGATACCTAGAATGCTTGTTTGAACTGCTTATATTTATTTAAGAATGAATTGGTCTCTTATGAAATACATCACCTTTATTATTTTTCAACAACATTGTTTATTACTAAACATGGTTTGGTTGTGTTATGGCTTAATTATATTATTAAATCACCTTTGTAAGGGTTTAATGGAATCAATGTTTTTATTTGGTGTTCCTTTAAAATGATACGGGTATGTGGTGATTTTTGGGGCAAGGATTTAAAATTTTTTCTTGGTGTTCATTTGATTTCAAAATAATATTTTGGGTGTGTATGGTTTGATGTTGGTATAACATCCTAAACGTGTTAAAATGTGTGGGAGTGGGTTTAAGTTATTTTTTCGGATCGTTTTATGTTCTACAAATAAAGTAGGAGGCCAGTTATGGTTTTATGGTAATTAGTGTTTTCTTGGATGTTTATTCTTTTAAATGGATTTTAGTTTTCAAATAAATGTGCCCCCCTTGAGTGGATTCTAAAGTGTATTTTAAATGTGGTTTTCTAATGTTTTGCTTTATATATTTTGGAAATCATGGTTTATAATGTGTTATTTAAGGTTTGACATTTTAGTTTAAAACATTTTTTGGTGTGGGTCAAAAAAGGGTAAAATAATTTTTGATAATTGTGATGTGTTTTAATGTGTGTTTAGAACATAAGGGCCCATTTGGGTTTGTAAATGTAATAGTGGTGTTTGCAAGATATTTTGAATAAATGTGTGTGGTAGATTTGAAACCGTAAATGTTTTCTGAAATGTTTTAATGTTTATATGTTATAGCAGCCCAGTTGGCACTTTGTTGAATGTGAAATAACTGAATATGTATACAGTGAAATCCTATATAGTGTTACCCTTTATGAGTGAATGTATAGGAAGCGTCTGTGATTGGGGTAGGCAAGTGCGTTGAGATGATTCCCTCGTGCGAGGGCCGCCTACATACAGAATATTATTATAACCACCATGGGATCCTGGGCATCTTATAGATTATCGAGTGACAGTTGTTCACCATCCCCGATTAGATGGGTTGGTGCCCCTGGTATATAGAGAGGCCATGTGGGATTTTCTGCTGATTTTTTCACGAGTGCGATCAGTGGATTATATACTATGGGGATTCACCAGATTCCGGCAGGTGGTTCCAAACTGAGTGCATCCAGGGGTTGTCTAGGGATGTTCAGGATAGCCCATGGCTACATCTTGTATTTCTTGTTTATTTTTTTTCTACATTGGCTTATATACAACTTGTATTGCGTGTTTATTTTCTGCTACATTGGTTTATATACAGCTTGTATTGTTTGGTTACTTTTTGATACACTAGTCTATTTTTATCTTGTATTGTTTACCTATCTCCCTTTCTTCATAGCTCTAATATTACTTGATTGGTTTTGTTTATAAAATGGTCAACTGTTTTTGAAATAATATATGATGTGGTTTAGTTCTCATAGTGGGAAAGATGTGTTATTTTGTTTAAATGGGAAAAACTTATTTTTTATAATTTTATTTCCAAACTTCTGTCATTGGACAACTTTGGGTTAGAAAACATTTGGATTTAGTGGTTTACTCTTGGCATCCCTACTGAGCATTTTTGTGCTCACGCCTATCCTTTACCATTTCAGTTGCAGGTTCAGCTATTATTCAGGATTTTCCTTAGTGGATGCTTATATGGGAGAAGTTTTGGGATTCTGTTTGGAGGTGACCAGGGGGTCACATAGAGATCATTGTAGCGGGGTCTTATTTCTGGTTTAGTTATTTTTAGTGATACCTTGTATCTGGATCAGTTCTTTTTTTATTTAAGTTTCAGTTGACGTTTTGTTTCATGCTTTGTTTGTTCTTTTTTTTCTATTCTTAGTTTTATCTCATGGGATTAAATCATTCCCTCATGTGTATATTGATTCCCTACATTGGTTTCCATCCTAGGGGGAATGGGAAGGCCCCTTAGGACATGTCATGGACCCGCTCGGGTGACCGGTTCAGGGTCGACCTGGGTTGGTTTGTGACAAAATGGTATCATAGGCAGGTTCTTCTTATTTGCAGTGTTTGGTAGATGTATATTAGGAGTGTCAGGACATGAGAGGTAGGTGCGGGAAGGGCTTCATAATCCCTTGCTCGTTCCAAACCTTGAGTTTCATGGGGTAGTCCGGGATTTGAGTCTTATGTCTTTGTTTTGGATTGAGGGATGAAAACTAGGAAAGATGGTGTCACATCATGACGTCACATGGAGTAGTGACCCATATGGCGTCTGACTGCACGGTTTAAGATCCTCCTAGTTGTTGATCCTTACTTGGGGCGTGGATCACTACCATGTTTCTGGGTTAAGCGTAACTGCTAGTTCCTCATTCAGTCATTTTTTTTGCACAAGTTTTGCTTTGCATTGATTTTATTCTGGTTAGTGCAAGTGGGTTTTTGAAAAAAAAAATCAAAATGGTTTTTGAAATGAAGGAGTTTTCTTCTAAATGTAATACATTGGTAAAATGTGTTCTAAAATTGAAGTTTTCTTGGTTTGATAATTTGGTAAATGCTTATATTTTCTTGGAATTTTTCTAGACGCATCCTTGGGTACTCAATTGGAACATTGGCGCATCTGAGGGCATGTATGGAATGTGTGTGTTGGTGCATATGGGTGGAAGCGGATGAAATCATGTGCAATGGTTCATTTGGTTACTTGGGTGTGTTTTGAAATTAAATACCTGACCTTGTTGTTCTCAAGTGATTTTTTTTTTAAAAATGGGGAAATGATTTTTAGAAAATTTAATTTGTTTTAAAATTTGTGTTTGGTTTTTGGAAATTGGCCCTGAAGGAAGGTAGTTTTAAAAAAAATTAATAAAAAAAAGGTGCATTAGAAAGAAATGTTTTGGCTGCATTTATTTTTGTCTGGTTATTCCCAGATGTAGTTTCCTTTTGGAATGATGCTTCATCTTTATTTTGGTTTTGGCTCGAGGCATGTTTTGGTTTTGTGTTTCTTATGTTGTTCGAAGTATGCCACCAAGAAAGGTCCCTAGAGTTTTCGATGAGTCATGGCCAGGGTTCGGTTATTTTAAGTTTCATCGCACTTTAAGGTGTTGGAGGTCTGTTAGAGGTGGTGGAATGACTTGAGGGAAGTGGAGTGTTTCTTTTAATGTTTGGGAACTCCCTAGGTTGTTAAGGTTCATGGCGTTTCAGTTTTGTTTAAGGGTTCAGTTTGGGACTAGTGGAGGTTGGTTGACTTATCGTCATTGGAGTTTGGGGAGTCGTTGGCGATATTTGGTTTTTATTAAGGTTCCCTCTATGGAAAGGAGTGTGTGCATGTGGAACCTTCCCAAAGAGGTTATCTTCATTGATCCTGGAACCTTGTTCATCGGGATTCCTTCGGACTTGTCATTGGTATGGCTGGTTCATGCATTCCATGCCATTGGGCCGCATCCTTCCAAAGTCCTATCATCATTGTGGCCATTTGGGTCACCAGGGGATGTTCTGTGGGAAGTGTCATTTGTGGAAGGAGTGCTAATTGGGGGATTCTTGTGTCTTACTGAGAGGCATAAGATGCTTCATCCATTAGATCCCCAACCTTAGGTCTCGGATTGAAGCTCGCACACAGTCAGTGTGACAGAGGCATTTAATACCTTTTTTTGGTTCATTATCTTTTGTCTTGAAATAGAGACATTCAGGGTTCCCTTGTTCTTATTTTCCAGCTATTGAGATTTCATCTTTTGTGGTGAAATTGTGATGAACATATCCTTTCTTGATCATGGTAGTTGTGTTCTTCTAAATGTGACCTCTATAATCGTTATTTTTCCTTAAAAGTGTTTTGTCCCTTGTGTGGGTTGGTCATTTTTGGAGATGTGAGTTGTTGGGGTGTTTTTGATCGGTGTGGGGAATTATTAGCTCTGGTGGTGTTGTTACAAGAAATTCCTTGTTTTGGTGCCCCGGCATATTGGGTGGCCTTGTACTGGTTTTTTGTTTAAGTCTCAGTGTTCATGTTCATCTCATGTAGAAAAATCGGTAAGTTTGATTGGGAGTTTCCAGGTCTCCCTTGGGGGTGGTGTGTTTGAGTTCAAACTCTTATGTTATGGGAATTCTTATGGTGGGGAGAACCCTATCATGTCCTCCCTTTGTTTTATGCAATGGTTTCTCTTTGAGTCAGTTGGGTGTAACTTGTAGAGTGAATAGTCAGCTCGAGAATCATTTTTTTCAAATGGTTTTGGTCGGGCATTGACCAGAGTTTTGGTTATCTTTTAGCAGGGTGACTTTCTGGGGGCAGAACATTTTTTGGTGGGGATAATTGTCAAACCCCGGCATTTTAAATTATTTTATTATATTATTTCTTGGCCTCAGTTAGTCTTGTCAAGGTGCAAGTTGAGGGTATGTTTAATTTTATTGACATTTGATGTTTTTTGTAGGTTTTGGATCAGTGGACGGGCACCGCACAATTGGCGGTAACCATGCGGTCGGCCTGAATACCCCTACGGTTACCCATTACTTCAAATAATAATACTTTATGATACAAAATAAATTAAATATTTACGACATAATAATAATAACATTGTGGTGTACATAAAATTGTTTTTTTTTAAATTGTTAATGATTTTACTGTCATTAAAATTATTATAAATATAATTATTATTCAGTCTTTATTAACATTGTTATAATTTTAAATAAAATGAAAAAAATTATTATCATTATTATTATTATTAAGAGTATTAATGGCGTTGTTATGTTTTTTTATTTTTTTAAAATTATAATAAATTTTGTCATTAAAATTTAGATTATTATTGTTACTTAAATTTTTATAATTATTATCATTATTATTATTATTACCATTGTTATTATTATTATTATTAACATATATCTTATTTATTTATTCGTGATGTGGTTAATTTTATATTTTTGAAAGGGTTTTAAACCATTTTATTCATCCCCCACGCCTCACCCCTCCCATTTAATATTTCCCCATTTTTTATCCCTCTCTCTACTACCCTTGTCTCATGCCTCTCCTCCTTTTATTTATCTCATGCACTCCCTCTCAACACTCATTCCTCATTCCACCATTAATTCATTGTTTTTTTATTCCCTCTCTCCAATATCTCTATCTTCTTTTATTTATTATTTTTCTTCTCCCCATTATCACCCCCTCTCCACGCCTCCCCCTCTCTCCCATTTAATATCTTCATTTTTGTATTTCTCTCTCCAATATCCCTTCTCTCCACTCCTCCCACTCTCACCATTTTTTTCCCATTTTTTTCCCTCTCTCCATTATCTCCCTCTCTCCAAACACCCTTTACCCCTTATTGTTTCATGCCTCCCCCCATAATTCCTTTATTTTTTTATCTCCCATTTTCGGATCACCCCATCAATTTATTTTATGCGCTCACCCCCCTTATTCCCCCATGATTTCCATTTCATTTTTTATCTATCTCCCACACACCCCTTCTTCCCCCTACCCTCAGGTACCCTTCTTCCTCTTACCCTACTTCACACACACCCTCCTCCCCTCTGGGGAATCTTCTAACAGCTGCTCATCCCTCCGGTGATTCCATCTGGTAAGTCTCTTCTCGATATTCTCCTCTCCTTACTTAATTTCAAGGGTTTTCATGTTGGGTTTCTTGTTGGAAAAACCCTAAATGTTAGGTTTAATGTGTATCTCAGATTTGTATTGGTTTTTGGGTGTGTGTTTTGTATGTGGGGCATCGTTCTCCTTTCTGTTGATGTTTAATTCCAATCACATGATCCTTCAGTAGTTGTTTCCAAGTTTTTATTTCCAAAAAACATTCATTTGATGCTTTACATTTTAAATGAATTTATAAACTAGTTTCACAACTCTTTGAAACCCTTTTTTAAATTATTATAGAAATTTGGAATTTATTTGATTTGTTAGAAATAGTTTTTAAATGAGTTTTAGTGTAAATTTCTTAGAGTTATGATACCTAGAAGGCTTGTTTGAAGTGCTTGTATTTATTTAAGAAGGAATTTGTCTCTTATGAAATACATCACCGTTATTATATTGCAACGACTTTTTTTATTATTGAACATGGTTTGGTTGTGTTATGGATTAGTTATTGTGTTAAAACACATTTTTAATTGTTTAATGGATTCAATGTTTTTATTTGGGATTCCTTCAAAATGATGTTGGTAAGTGGTGATTTTTGGGAAAAGGCTTTAAAATGTTTTCTTGGTGTGAAATTGATTTCAAAATATGATTTTGGGTGTGTATGGGTTGATGTAGGTATAGAATCCTAAACATGATAAAAAATTTTGGAGAGGGTTTAATTTATTTATTTTTTGATTGTTTTATGTTCTATAAATAATGTAGGTGGCCAGTTATTGTTTTTAGGTAATTGGTGTTTTCATGGAAGTTTAGTCTTCTAAATGTATTTAGGTTTTCAAATAAATTTGGCCCCCTAGAGTGGTTTCTAAAGAGTATTCTAAATGTGTTTTTGGAAAGTGTTTCTTTAGGTATTTTGGAAATAATGGTTTATAATGTGTTCTTTAAGGTTTGAACATTCCGTTTAAAACATGTTTTGTTGTGGGTCAAAAAAGGGTAAAATCATGTTTGATAATTGTGAAGTGTTTTAATGTGTGTTTTGAACTTAAGAGCCCATTTGGTTTTGTAAATATAAGAGTGGTGTTTGCAAAATATTTTTGAATAAATTTGTGTGATCGATTTGAAACCGTAAAGGTTTTCTGAAATGTTTTAATGATTATATGTTATAGCAGCCCAATTGGCACTTTGATGAATCTGAAATAACTGAATATGTATACGAGGTTCTCTTATCTAGTGTAACCCTTTATGGGTTATTGTATTGGAAGTGTCTGTGTTTGGGATAGGCAAGTGCGGTGAGATGAGTCACGCATGCAAGGGCCTCCTACTTACACAATATTACTATAACCATCATGGGTTCCTGGGTGTCTTATATATAATCGAGTGACAATTGCTCCCCAACCCCAATTAGATGAGTTGGTGCCCCCTGGAAGATAGAGAGGCCTAGTGGGATATTCCACTGATTTTGTCGTGAGGGAAATCAGTAGGTTATAGACTATTGGGCTTCACCATATGCCGGCAGGTGGTTTCGAACCGAGTGCGTCTAGGGGTTTTCTAGGGATGTTCAGTATCGCCCATGGCTACATCTTGTATTGAATGTTTATTTTACGCTACATTGGTTTATATACAGCTTGTATTGCTTGTTTATTTTCAACTACATTGATTTATATACAGCTTGTATTACTTGATTACTTTCTAATACAGTAGTCTATTTTTAGCTTGTATTGTTTATCTGTATCCCTTTTTCACAGCTCTAATATTACTTGTTTTAATTTGTTTATAAAATGGTAAAATGTTTTTGAAATAATATATGGTGTGGGTTAGTTCTCATATTGGGAAAGTTGTATTATTTTGTTTAAATGGGAAAACCATATTTTTTATAATTTTACTTCCAAACTTGTGTCATCGGACAACATTGGGTTGCAAAACACTTGGATTTTGTGGTTTGCATTTGGCATCCCTATTGAGAATTTTTGTGTTCACGCCTATCCTTAACCATTTCAGTTGCAGGTTTTGCTATTGTTCAATATTTTCTTTAGTGGCTGATCATGTGGAAGCAGTTTTGGGATTTTGGTTGGAGGTGACCAGGGGGTCACACGAAGATCATTGTAGCGGGTTCTTGTTTCCGGTTTTGTTCTTTTTAGTTATACTTGGTATCTGGATCGGTTCTTTGTTTATTAACGTTTCAGTTGTCATTTTGTTGCATGCTCTGTTTGTTCATTTTTTTTCTAGTATTGGTTTTATCTCTTGGGATTAAATCATTCCATCATGTATACTTTGATGCCCGACACTGGTTTCCATCTCGGGGGATCAGGAACGCCCCTCGGGACATGTTGCGGACCGGCTCGGGTGACCGGTTTAGGGTCGACCCGGGTTGGTTAGTGATAGTGGGGCTTTCAAGGGGTTAAGAACCTGGGTGGTCCCCAAAATTATAAACATGAAGGGGAGGTTTGGTTCTGGAGGGCCCCACCACCATTACCTCTCATGAGAGGTTAAGGTGTGGTAGTACCAACCTCTATCTTTCACATGGAGGTTTTAATTCTAGTTAACCCCACCTCCAACTTTCACATGGTGGCTCAATTAAAATAATGTGTATATTATTTTATTTTATTATTTTCCATGAAAAACCTGGAAACTAACTTTCACCCTTGACACACTTCCTTTGAGGATAAAGTATTCATATGTCAATACTGGCGTTACGAGATCAATAGTTCTCATTAATTTCAATTCTGAGCACCGATTCAAAAGTTACAAAACCCATCTCACGTGTTTACTGAACGTGCCTGAAAAATGTTCGGAAAATTATTATCAATCACCCTCGAATCACGCCGACCGAGGATAGGCTCTTCCTAGATGAAAAAAGCCTCAACAAACCCAACTGTACTCTCAAATTTTTAATCCGAGTTACCGTTTAGATGTTGTGAATTTTACTATAAAATAATTGTCACTTAATTATTTTTTTGTGGCTAAAAACTATCTTTCCGATGTGGCTTGTGCCGGACAATGTTAGTATCTTCATGGAGATAGCATACACTCACATTTTCAGAAGTGGTATCAGATTTTAAATCCATGTTACCATTTGTGTGTTAT
This sequence comes from Viscum album, assembly GCA_963277665.1. Lineage (NCBI taxonomy): Eukaryota > Viridiplantae > Streptophyta > Magnoliopsida > Santalales > Viscaceae > Viscum > Viscum album. The sequence continues at coordinate 1,977,360,264 of OY728133.1, forward strand.
AAGAATTTGAAAAATAAAATAATTTATTTAATTATTTTATTTACGATTCTTCCATTTTCAGGTTTTCTCATAGGAGGCCCACGACGACTAAAATTATGTTGCGCCTATGGTAAACCCATCATCTTTAGCTCAATGGTGCCCTCGGATTTATGATTTGAGTTACCGTTTAAGTGTTATTCCAATTTTTTCAGAAAAACTGCTAAAGTGTGTTAACTTAAGCTTAACAAAAACAAGGGAGGATCTTTCCGGGAACATTGGGCCTTGGAATCGTGCACCGTAAGATTTCATGAACCTATAAAATTCCCATTAATTTAAAAAAAATCATGGACATTCTGAGTCCTTACATTCTCCTCCCTATGGGCTCTAAGAACCCATAAGCTATAACTAATCTTGGTAAACAAGTGGGGGCACTGAGCATGCATCTGAGCCTCCCGCTCTGATTTTCTCTCATAAAGGTTCTTGTACTACCTACGAACGCACACTAGACATATCGACTATCCAAGAAGAATTTGTTCCGGTTTATCCACAATCCCTACAGGAACCTCCATAATAGTCACCCCATTGTCGACTTCCAGATCTCCGTGTTCGACGATTTGAGAAGGGTCGTGCACCTATCTCCTCAGTTGAGATATGTGGAAGACGTCGTGCACCTGGTTCAACTGAGGTAGATGAGCTAAGCGGTATGACATCTCGCCAACTCTGTTGTAGACCTGGAAAGGTCCGATGAATATCAGAGATAACTTTCCACCATGGTTGAATCTTTGTAGACCTCATCGGGGTGAGACACGTAGGAATATGTGATCGCCATCCTCAAACTCTAGAGGTCTCTGTTTCCTGTCAGCATATGACTTCTGCCAGCTCTGTGCAATAATCACCCTCTCCTGGATGATCTCCACAATCTCTGTAGTAGCCCGTACCATCTCTGGTCCCATTAGTGCTAAATCTCATGGGTCAGTCCAACACAAGGCTGGTTTGCAATGTCGCCCATATAACCGCACAAAAGGTGCCATCCTAATGGTGGAGTGATATCTTTTGTTCTATGAAAACCCCACCAAAGGTAAGTGATCCTCCCAGCTATGACCGAAGTCAATGAAACAAGCAACCAACATGTCCCCGAGGGACTGAATGGACCACTCAGTCTGACTATACATCTAAGTATGGATGGAGGTGCACAAATGAAGTTTCATAATGAAAGCCTCTTTCAACCCCTTCCATAGCTGAGAAGTAAACTGTGTGTCATGATAGGAGACAATATAAGAATGTAATCCATGTAGTCGTAATAATCCCCTGCAAATAGAGGCGTCTGAAACTCTCTACTGAACCCTGCTCCATAATCGGTAGGAAGTGAGCCGACTTGGTGAGTCAGTCGACGATCACCCAAATCGAGTCATGACCCATGCATGTTCGTGGAAGACCCATCATGAAGTCCATGTATATCACATCCCACATCCAATCTGGGACGTCTAAAGGCTGAACCAAGTCTTCTAGTACCTGGTGATCCACCTTCAATTGCTGACAAGTGAGGCATCGAGAGGCAAACTCCACTACTGCCTTCTTCATACCTAGCCACCAGTTCATTCATCGAAGGTCCGGGTAAATTTTTGCCACTCCAGAATGTACCGTCAAAGGGGATGGGTGTAACTCCATCAACACTTCCACCTGAAGATACACTGATACCATGGTACGTCCCTTGAAGATAATTACATTCTCCCCACCTTTATAAAATCCATCAGGTGAATTTCCTGTGGATATCTAAGCACGTCGTGTCTCACAGTCAGGGTATCTGTGCTACGCCTCCCTGACTCGCTGATGGAGTAGGGGAGTGACTCTAAGATACTAAAAAAAGGCTTCTCTTTCTTGATCCACAACAGATATTTTAAAAGCATCCAGCTGGTCTGTCACCTCAGCTTGCATCTATATACCAGATATTTTGCTAAATGAATCTACAACATTGTTCTACTTCTCAGGTGTGTAGACTATCTCAAAGTCAACTTATGCTTCCACGAGGGTGAGGTTGGCTGACTCACGAGTGATTGGCTGCACCCTCCTATGAATGAGTTTATCCTGTGTTTCCTGGGTTTCCATTTTCGCCAACCAAGGAAAACTCCATCCCGACATTGTAATAAACCACAACCTCTTTGCCTAATACAGTCAACCTTAGTGTGAACTATGGATGTAAAGTCCAAACCCAAACTAGCGATGTAAGGAATTGATGCTGCCACCAAGAGGTTCCAACCGAAACTCTCACCTAGAGGTTCAGATCACACCATCAGCATAACTTTTATTATCGAGTATCCCGCGAAAGGAATCTCCATACGTGAGTGTCAAGTAAACGGTTTAATAGTAAAATCTTGTTTGTGGAAAAGATTTATGGAAGGAAGGAATGATTGGTACTTATGTCTATTGATATGGAAGCTAGTAGTAGACATATAACATACCTCGAATCATTCCTAAAGCCCTTGGGTCGCATTCCTTGACCACATAGAACAACTCTCTTCCCCAGTCCTCTAGCTCGTTGTTCATGGTAGGGTCCACACAAAGGGGGTGGTTGTAACATTTCAAAAAGTACACCACCACATGCTACTCTCCTAGCTCTGCTTCCACATCTGCTGCCCTGCAGATTCATCTGTCCCTAACACATCCTTATCCAGAATCATTTTACACGCCTACGTGTCTGAGACTAGCTCCAGTTCTTTGCTTTTCCATAGTTAACATTCACTGGTTGAATCTGTTCAGACAATCAACATTCAACCATAATGTTTCTCTCTAGAACCTAGCATAAGTAGGAATGCATAGAAAAATAGTTCTAGGTCAGAAGTCCTTTAAAGACAGCTCTCTTGGAAGTTATATCCCTGAAGCAGTGATCGTATCATATTCATCAAGTACTAGTAATGTTCAGTATTCCTTGATGAATACTTAGCTACCAACATGTCGTCTTTCTAAAGATGTAGATGTTCTAGAGAACTCACAGCCACCTCCATAAGTGATTCCTCAGTCTTCTGTAATTCAGGATCAACTCGAGACATGAGGGGTATCTGAAGCTGAATCACGTGTAATTCATTATGCCTATATGTGTCCCCTACCAGTATCGCCACTTGTAATTGTTGACCAACATGTAGTGGTATAGCTAGAACACTACCCGAAGGTACTATCTCATGAAACAGTCCACGTACTGAAGCCTCATCACTATGCGGACCATCCTCATGGACACTCACTGAAAAATCCTATAGTTATGATCACCATTTGATCTACTGGTTTCTCAACTGGGCAGAAAACTCAAGAAATCACCTCTAGTCAGCTCTCAGATGCCTGGGAATCCATGTCGCCTTGAAAACTCAGAGGCCTCTCCTGTTGGAACTCGTGCAACATGCTCAGTCGGTGTGCACCATCTGCTAGTGTGGAAGGTGTTATATGCTTCCCAATGGGTGGTGGTGCTACTGGTACACCACCCAAAGGTGCCAACATAGTAAGAGGGCCCTGCACCAGAGTCTCATCGCTCTACGATATATCAGTGAGAACTACTCTCGAAACTCTAAATGGCTATCTGTATGGAGGAATCCTAATATAAATGGATGTGAAACAGTCAAAAGATTATACCTTGTGAGATGACCTGGTTGAGATTAAATAGAGAGAACATTTAAAAACACACACGCAATCATATTTTTTGTGAACTGAGTAAGAAATTAGTAGTCAAGGTCCTGGAGTATGGATACATCAACCAACACACCTACACTATACTCCCTGAACTGAAAACCACACTCAGTACACTAAACACTATTGCTTCACAGAAAAGATCAGAGTCATTTGTTCATCAGTAGAACCGACTCCTCTGATACCAAATGTAACAACTCGGCCCTGCCCACCAATTTCCCCACAGACACATGTTCCCCACCCTAGGGCCCACCATGAGCTCGAACGGTTCATCTAACTAATTATTATCCCCACATGCCAACACATTTCCTTTCCAGTTTGTTTTTTTCCTTACTCACACACAGCCTGAGACACTTCCCAAAAGGTCACCCATCCAAATCACTACTCCAGGTCATGCATCGTTAACTGTGGAGTTCTAACAAGGTGCACCTTCATTTTGAGGAGCCTACCTAGTTTGAACTCCATATCTAAGAATGTTTGGACTGGAGTAGTGATCAGGATGGGTGACCTTCTGAGAAGTCTCCCATGGTGTGTGCGAGTGAGGACAAAGCACACAATAAAAGACATGTCTTTGCCTCTGGGGATAATCAATAGTCAGATGACCCGTTCGGGCACATGGGTGGGCCTCATAGTGGGGACCACGTGTCTAAGGGGAAATTGGTGGGCAGGGCCCAGTTTTTACACATGGAGCCACTTAAGAGTGATAATGACATGTTGTTTTAATTAACTTAATGTAAATACAAAAATGACATTAACAAATATCTTTTAGTATGTCAATTTTTTCATGCATTTATATAAGTCATATTTTCGACTAAAAATATTCATTGGAATACTATAATTATTTATTACATTATAGTCTTTATTTATAATTATTATAAATTAAATAAATTAAATTATTAATGAACCAATAATGATGCAGTATTCACCTCATTAATAATTGATATAAATAAATTAGATTATTATTATTAATAAAAATATCCAAAACCTATCCAATTATTATTGGATGATTTTATTTCAATCATGAGTCATCTTATATTCTACATCAATGAGTTTTGGACCTTTTAAAACCGACGATATGTTTATAATAAAATAACTTGTTCAAACATTCCTAATGAGCCTCTCCTCTCAATTATAAAATGGCACCACTTCTAACCCATTCCTCACACATCTCAACCCCCCTGGCTTATCCCACACCTGCCCAAATAATCTCTCAATATCCCTATATTCCACTTATAATCCTTACCTTAGGTAGAATTCACTTATAAGAAGCCATTTTGGTTCAAACAAAAGTGAGTTACCCAAAGTAAAGGTAAGGGTTTCTTGTAACTTATTTCCTTTTATTTTACTTCCACAATCCCTAAATAATTTTATTCATTTATTTTATAGCAACACCAGTATCCTCAATAAACTAGGATTTTTTATGAGAAGATTAGATCCACACTTACACAGAACTCTATCTAATGGGTAAAGAACACCATGTTTCTGTGGATGGGGAACTAACGCCTTCTAAAACAATGTTTGTTCAATTATCTTCTACCACCTCTCATGGTGGCCCTTAAGATGGAACTCTTTGTTATATATGTTATATATTATATTTATGTTTTTTTATGCTTCTATATTTTTTATTTATATCATACCTTTTTTTCCATTATAGGTAAACGTGATAACTTTATTTGAGGAAGTGCGGACTACCGCCCTCTCAAAGTGGTATGACTCGTTAATTCCTTATATTTATTGTATAATTTTTGGAGTTAATTATATAATATATGACATTATATTGGAATCATAATATACCTATGTATCATTATTTTTTAATTCCATTAAAATACAAAATAGAAATGAAAGCAGCGTTCATGCTTGCGTACGTCTTACAGTCTCCAAGAACGGTGCATTTCATTACTTATCTTCAAATGCTATGTACTATTATAAATACACACATATATATATATATATATATATATATTGGATATATAATATATATATTATATCTAAATAATTTATGTCATTATAGAGATAATTTAATTTTTACCACATGGACAATTTGTAATTATAACAACTTCATATTTGACTCATGTTCTGAACATCGATAAAACATCCAATATAAACTCAAATAAATAACTATATGATATAGAAAATTAATAAGTGACATAAAAGGAATAATAAGCATGAAAAAATTCCTAATCAAGTTCAAATTAACTTAAGTTTATTATTCAGGAAGAACAAGGAACTTATAAGACAATTCAAACTTATGTTTAGGGGTTCCTTACCTCACTCTAAATTCCGTGAGACTTCCATTGTTCACAACTTATTTGTTGCATGTGGTGTATTTAGTACTACCATTTGATATATATTATGATTAATCTCTTTATATAAATGAAATTATATGATTCATTAGGTGATTATTAACTTCCGGTCATACAACTCGATTTATTACAGTGAAGTAAGGGTTAATTTAACAATCTCATTATTATCCGATTTTGTTTTTACATTAGCATCTATTAGGACATATTTATTATCTGTGTCCATGTTTTATAAAAGTTTTTTAAAAGGGATTATTTTTAAGGTAATTTTTACTAAAACATTATTTTAAATGTTTTAAATATTTATTCTTCTAAATCATTCTCATTAATGTTCATGTACTCAAAATGGTTTTTAAAGATTTATTTATATGGACAGGAATGTTTATAAATGTTATTTACATTCAAATGTTTCAAACTGGTATGGTAAATAGTGATTAAAAATGTATTTAAATATATTCCTTTATTAATATTGTGACTTTTAAATGTTTCCATGAAAAATGGATATTTCTCTCAAAGAGTTTTACAAATTATTTTCATCTATTTCAACATCCCTTAATGGATTTTAAACATGTTTGAAGTTGATTTATTATGATACAAATATTATATATTGTATTCAAGGTTTTGTGATATGTTATACTATGGATTTTTTTTCTTATACCATTCATGTTTTATGTTTAATGTATTAAAATTTTGTATGTTATTTTTAATACAAATGTTTATGTTATGTTTCATCCATTTCATATGAGGAATTTATTGGATTTAGTATGTGACAGGTGGAGCCCGCTATAGGTTCACGATGCATTGGTAGGTCTCATGAGACAATTAGATGTGGAATTGGTAGTGTCCTTTCCCAATTTTTTATATGGTTTTGGATGAGGCCTAAATCTTTTTAGACATCTTGGTTGAGGCCTTGAAAAAATGTTTCAGAATGTCCAACATTATACATTCCCTTAATATGGGAATAATATTGATGGTTCATGTGGTTTTTCGACTATTAGAGTACCCATTACTTTGTTTTATTTTAGAATAATTTATCCAACTCATATTATTTCCATAAAAGTGTCCAAGTATATTATTTGTAAAGGCATGTGTTTTCAATTAATCACTATGCCTAATATTTATGTTATCTTCCACTGTATTGCTTACCCTTACTGTGTGTTTGAGTTCACCCCTTTCTTATAATCTATTTTCCCAGGATTCCAAGAAGTGTTTAATGATTGATAAGAAGGTTTATGCTAGGGTATTAATGGAAATCTCAAAGGATCATTTATGTTGTGTTTTATCTTCTAATGTGTAACGTAACGTTCATGTGTGTAATCTATTATCCAAGACTGCAAATTGATCGGTCCTTCGGTACATGATTCCTTGTAATCATGCCAATGTATTAGAATAATTCCCAGATACTAGGCTTCTGGGGTTGGGGTGTTACAAAATCACCATTAAATAAAACATGAAAATAAAAATTTACATCAAAACCATACAACAAACAATTTATATTTCAATTAAAAAATATTATTAAAATAAGAAGTTGATTTTTTTAAAAATGGACTATAACAGAATATTATAGATTCCATTTAGATAACTTGAGAAATTCCATTTTATAAATTGATTACTAGTTCAAATCAAATTTATTTAAAATTTCAACATTTGTTTGTTGAAAATAGAATGAAATATGGTTTTATAAATAAATTATATCATAAAATATTTTCCTTCCCAACTAAAAAAGAAAAATAATAATAACATGCAATAAAAAAAGTTTTCAAGATGAATTTTTTTTTAAAATCTACATTAACATAAATTAATTCCCATAAATAATTAACAAGAAAAAATTATTAGAATAATCCAATACAATTTTTATATGAAAAAAATATAAAACCCCTAAAATGAACCTAGAATGAATAAAACAATAATAACTGATTAAATATTATTCAACGAAATATAGAAATTATTAAGGGGAGATTGAAAATACCCATTCTTAACATTGGACAAATGTATAAAACAATGGAGATAATTTTTGGAAAGGTTGTGTAAGATGAAAAATATACTGTCGAAATAGAACAAAGAACCATTAGGTAGTATGAACTAGAAAACCATGCACCAACAAAGCTATATTTATTGTCATATTTTCTAGAATCAGACACATGTGATACAAATGGTGTACTAGAAAATTTAGGATAAAAATTATACCTTGGTTTCATTTCTACATCAACCGTAATAATAATCAATGCCCCTAGAATAATCTATACCCTAAATAGGGATGAAAATAATATGAAAACCCCAAAAAATTCAATGATATAATTTTGAAATAATTAGGGAAATTAAACTATATAATTTATACCTGAACCGATCCACCACATGCCCCAAAGGGTTTTTCCAATCCCCACTGGTAGGAAAATGGTGCATATGGAAAAAGGTACACTATTTGGAATAGTTTCACCTAAAGAAGATTAAACATGTTTAATTATATTATATATAAGTATAAATAATATAGATTCTCATTGAACAAACCCATTATATTAAAAAAAATAGAATCAACCCATCTCATTCACATATATGATTCCATTTCGAGAACATGTATAATAAGAAGAATCATAACATCCCTAGAATACAATTAAATATATCCCATCATCTCAATGTGACACTAAATAAATCAAAATATATCACCTTGAACACCAATAAAAATATCCATATATCAACTAAAGTATAGATATGGGTCCTAAGATGAAGACATCAAAGGACACTTGACTGTTGTATATTCCTAGTAGAATATGAATGGTGTGAATGAAATATTGACTTACTGGATCCCACCAATATGTTTTTGAGATTCAATTCATAAAATATTTCATTTATTATTGTTTAAAATACCTTGATTAAATACTATTTTTATAGTTATATTCTTTGAAATTCAAGCATAATAGTGATTTTCACATTAAAACAACCACCCTTTTTAACAAAATGACTTTTGTATGTCATTTATTTAATGATAATCTCTTCCAAATATTTTTAATGGCTACCCAAAAATATTATTTATAATACCATTGTAAAATATTCATTATAATCCAATTTGAATATATTTGATCAATAAAAATACACCCATATAATGATAAATAAAATAACACATGCTAAGGTATCATGTCATCCATCGATCCAACATTATTAAAAACCACTATTGTATAACCGTTTGATACAAGTCATTAAAAGTATATGGGTATACCGTATACATAAAAAATACTTATCATATATCATGTAGTTTCATCAGAAACACAATATGTTTTATTGTTATATACTGGTAATGTTTAACATAAAATAATTTATTTGGTTCTAATATGTGTTTTTTTCTAATCAAAACACAAGATATAGGAGTATATTACTGAAATATCATCTAAGAGAAGCACCCACTTTCCTAGAATATAACTCAAATCGAGGAAAATTATTGATTTGTACAATAACTAACATAACATAATTCTCAAACCTAGTTCAATCCTATAAATCCAATGAAAGCTATAACTAATGGTTACCAAGCAGTACTGTCACATGATCATTGTACAAATACTATTACCATTTAATGTATATATATCTACTCACCTATATCACCCTCTCAAGAAATTAACACATACCATAATATCCACATCAAATTTTTGATATACAATATTATTATTGGGACCTAGGACTCTATGTTCACAATATAATGGGACAGTGATGGTATTACACATCTATATATTATAAAATCCATTAAAAAGTGAAAAATATCAGTTTTGTGAAAACATATATGATTAGGTATAGAAATTTCTGCCATTATTTGATACATAATTTAATATTTCACATTCAATATATAATTTCAATAATTAAATAAAATTTATCCCTCTAAAACAACAGTCAATACCATTTAAAACATATAATCTTTTTGGATAAAACTATTTAAGAGAGAAATACATTTTCTATTTTCAGAATGATTCTAAATAAATATTTATTTTCATAAATCATGACCATAATGGGGGAAAATACATTTAATAATCAATTTTATTTGATGAAAAAAATATAAACATCATCATAAACACCTGAATTTCATAAAATCCACTACAAAATGAAATTTAATACAATGTAAAGAAACAAAAACACATATTATAATTAAGTGGGAATCAATATGTGACAATATATAAGGAATTTACAATAATTAATAATACCCAAACAATAATATAAATGACTTCTTCCATAAAATAAAATCATATATATAGAGTTAGGACAAACAAAAAACCTCAATATCACATGAATTATACCCTAGGATTCATAGAAGGCAGATAAAGATAATGATTTCATGAGTATAAGGATAGAGAGAAGGTTGAAAACAATAATATGGGACTTACTAAGGGTTCATCCATGTAGAACATTGGTTGATATAATTGAGGAAGGGATAGGAGGCTCCTGATCACATAACCATGATTATTAGAAACAAAATATATGTGGAAAGATACCAAGCTACAATAAGTTCAATTATCATAAAATTTCATGTTTTTCTAAAACATTGGGGACCTCATGATTATGAATTTCACTTTGTTAAACCATTGACCAAGAATTAAAAAATATATGCTAAAAACCATACATCACAAAGAATATATATTGATGGGTTTCCCTAAAATGATTAAATTGTTTACTAGACAACCCTATCGATGCTTCATCACATGTATTCCACTAATACAGACATGGTTTTCCCAAAATACTATAATTCTCATATACACAATCCGTGAACATACAAAACGATCTAGATAATATCCTAAAAATTAATACACTCATGGTTTGGAATAAAAATTGTGCACCAGATCATGTGTTTGAATGTATCCTCGAATAATGGTCATCCTCATGGTTTTCCCATCTATTGTAGTGATCATACTGAGACTGGGTCATATTCACTACATTACCAAATCATGTATTGATCCTACATAGACTATTCATAGATTAAAAATACATTCAAATGTTTATGTTTTTAACCCAAAAATTTTAAAAAAAATAAAAATTACCTGAAATTAAAAATAAAACACAATACATAGCCATAGTGATATGTTGGGGGAAAATGATCTATGTTCTATATTCTTGAGAAGATTCTTGATATATTTTCCTCATGGTATTGTAATAATTCCATTTATAAAATATTGTGCACAAAAATAATATCCTCAATTTTAGAAATTAAATGAATGTTTCTAAATACTATAGTTGGAGAATAAATAATTACACGAAGGTCCTTGAAATTATATTTATTACAAGAGAACCTCAAATAGAATAATAATAGTTTTATAATTATTATTTAAATGATGTGCATAGTAATCATAGATAATTCTCATATAAATTATTAAATAAATAATTTAATATTTATTAATATGATATTATATGTATCTTTTTTAGCACACCATTAACATGGTCCATCAATCCCACTTTGTGTTTAAAAAATAGTGAATAATTAATATTTAATTAAATAAATAAATATTACCTAAGTATTCATTCTATAATTAAATAAATATTATATTCTGTATGAGCCATATTATGGGGCTGGATGGGATGTTTCTCTCTGTACACATCCATGGTGATTAGGGAACCATTGCCTCTTATCTCTCTTCATTCGTGACGGAAGGGTTTCTATTGAAATGAAATTTTGATAGTCACAAATTTATCATGGTTGGTATAAAGTATAAGAGTAATCCTCGAGGAGGTTTCATTATGGATTATTATAATCATGATACCCAATTGAATCACCCCTTATATGTATTTAATGGTTCCAATATTGGGTGTTGAATGTTCAAGGGCACCATTTTTCATGTGAATGTGGATCTAGAAGCAATCTCAAATTGTTTTTTGATTAGTAAACACTCAATAATTTCTTATATTATTCATCATATATATTAGATTCAATGAATAACATGAGACCTTGTGCCATGACACAATGAAATTTTGGGCTTCATGAGATTGAAATGTGACTCTTTGGGTTGAGGTTTCTTTAGCATCTTGTTGCATTAATGAAAGTTAATGATATAAGAATGGGGATTTAGTAACTTTTCTCTAAAGACTAAAACTTTTAAAATATGAGACTGGTATCCTAATTTTAATCCTTTTGAGGATTGAAATTACTCTGTCCCAATGTTGTTCAAGGTGTACAAATTGAATTGGAATCTATGGAATCTGAGAATCTAGCATTAAATTTAACAAGAAATTGATATTCAAATCAAAATACAAATGTAATACGAGGTGTCATGTTTTGGACACTTGAATCTCTTACATTTCAATGTTTATTTACACTATACCCTTGTTGAAATGGATATTCTATCAATTAGTGATGTTGAAAATGAATTAATTTTTGAATATGAAGGATTTATTAGATTCTATATAGATTGAAATATAATTGGAGACAATATTTTGAATTAAAAGAGAAAAATAATTTTCTATTTCAGTTCTCCAATAGGTAATTATTTGAGTATTATATTTAATAAATCATAGAGAGAGTATCCAAATGCATCTAATAATATTATTGTTAGTTCATGGTTGGGAGATCTATATACAGGTGTGATTTACAAAGTATTCCTTCTTTTGACAGCACTCTTTCTATGGATAATGACTCTCAATGTGAATTATGGAATCAGATTATCTCTCTGGTTGATTTAATAAACATTATGATTTCTTAAGGTCAATTTAGTGTTATTCATTATTCAAATATTTTGAGAAATTTAGTTGGTCAAAATGATATATCACCGCCTTCTTTTATTATTGTAATCTATGTGGAAAAATCTCTCATGTCCCAGATGTATAGGAAATGAGAAGCTCTTTTTCTAATATGGTGGAATAGGCTAAAACAAATATGGGGAAGAGAATATTTCTCAGAAATGTGATGTTATTTTATTAGAAGAATTATATAATTTTAATCCCATTCATTCTTGTTTGGATTATATTTTATAAAATTTTGTTTAAAAATTTTGAACTAAAAATTTTATAATAAAGAATGATACCTAATTTATTGACCATCTTCTACTCAAATGAGTATGGCGGCAGTTCTAGTGTGATCACTCACCCAATATTAGACGATTAAATACATTTTGAATCAATAAAATCACACATAATATCATAAAATGTAATATATAATATTATGAAGGACATAGAGAGAAGAATATTAGATGAAAATTAGGTGATGGATGGTGGTCCAGACGATATGTGAATGGATAATAAATTTATTGACTGGGCTATAAAACAAGATATATATGCTATGTATCTTTGTTCAGAACATATGACTGAATTTACATATCTAAAAGGTAAACAAAAATTGAACACTGAACATCCTAGGAATTTTAAAATTACTAAAGAATCTGAACGGCTTCAGGAAGAAGTTGAAAAGATTCATGTGACATCCCAAAAATTTCATAAAGTTCTATTGTTTATTCCTTGGATATTTATACTTCCTCCCTCATTATACATTCTTAGTACCTAGTGAATTGTAAAGAACAATTTAGTTCTGATGGGATACCCATGATGATTGGTTGTGATAATGCTCCATGAAATGATGATATACTAAGGGAAAAATAAGTATCATATCCCCATAAATGAACACTAATATCCATTGTTATTTATGATAGTTCATCCCCTTATTTTAGTGTTTTTATTTGAGATTGGTTAGACACAACTGTAATTATTTTATATCTTCTCCAATCAATATTGAGGTGTCCTATAGGGATAATGATCTCTATGGAGTGAGAAATCCTTCATTAAATTTTATTTTAGTAGATGATGTGGGTTTCTCGATTATTCAATTTAGGATGTCCAGACCGCAATTTTATATGCATCTAACGGTCTGTCATAATGACATTATAGGTGATATGGTCTTGTCCCATATTTTTCTTCCTTTTGAGGGACATAATATTTTGAATCCAAAACATTTGAATGATTTGTGATTTATGAAAGGATGCTTCAGTTGACCCTACTATTGATAATGTTCTATGATTTGGAAGAATAATAAATATATAGGATAAAACCTTAAATTTCATTGGAGTTGTATTTATTATCAACTTATTTACAAAATAATTCTTAGGATGAATAGATTTAGTGGAAATATTTAAAGATGCAGGCTTGAACCCTAGAGAAAATGAAAGGTTATGATTAAGGGATGACTAATAGAGTATATAAAAATGTGACATAGACGTTCATATATAATTTGAATGATTATACATTACTTTATTACATAGCTAAGTGGGTGGAGGATCAATATAATTATATTCTATTTGACTCAAATGACAATGACATTGAATTCCTCTTACAGAATATTAAAACAAGAATGATATGCTGTTATCACAAAAGACAAATATGGAAGTGTGGTTATAGAAGAGGTGATTTTAATTCACTTCATTATTAGGAATGTTGTATTACTTCTAAAATTTGTAAAAAATTATATATTTCACGGTTTTATTGATGTGGGATGCTGTTCATGGATTACCCTATTTTCACTCCTCTTTTTTTCTATATTTAATTAATGGGGCCTCATCAATACCTTCAAAAATATTAAATTCACTAAACCATTGAATTAGTATTTATTAAATATTAATATAAAATACATATATTCATTAGAATAAATATATATTTAATCTTTGAAAGAAAAAAATAATTATTTATTACTTATTGTACATTGAAAATATTATTATTCTATAATAAAATTCAAATAGAATATATTTATGGATTTGTATATAATTGATTTGTGACCATATAGAACTCTATTTCAATATAATTATAAAAAACATGGATATTTTAAAAGATTATAACCTAACAAACTTTCATGGAACCTAGAAGGAAATAAATTAAATATTAAAATAATTATAACCTCTTGAAAATACTCTGTTGGTAATATATCCCCTTTATCTTAATATCTCATTAATAATGATTACTGAATTGTAAAGTGAACCTAAATCTTGATATATTCTTATTTTTATATGTGAACATACCAATAATAAAAAACATGTTCATAAATATACTCATGAATTTCTAATCCTATCAAATGGCTTAGATTATTTATATTTATTATATCAAAAGAAAAAAATACATTCTTAACATATTAATTAATTCCATATCACTCATTATAAAACATTTACCCTACCACTCTATGAGAATATTTAATAAAACATTTAATTAATTTATTAAGGTTCACAAAAAATTATACAAATTAATAATAATCTAATTTCTATGGACCAATGCACACATCCTCATATTTTAATTTTTAATAACACATATACAACATAGATGTATGATGGATGGTTCTGTTCTCATAAAATAATACAGTATATATTACTATTGGAAAAATTAATAATTATAATTAAAAATGGCTTAGGAGCCTCCTTCAATAGATATCCCACATCATAGATGTGAAAACAGATGATTCCTTCTAACACTACAATATGTAATTATGAATATTTTCATAATACATCAATGATCGCATCATTTTAGGAAGCTACACTGTACTTTTCTTGTGACATATACTCTATAATGATTATTAGATCAAGGAAATTCTATCAACTATTAATAGTGGGGAAATATATTTTATTAATATAAAATTCATTAATTTATCAATTATTTATAGTAGGAAGTTGTTGGTTTTTGGGGAACTTACTAGAAAATTGATCTAGTAAATATAAAAAAAATAAGAAATGAAAATGCTTGTATTGGTAGGGTTGATTGGTATAAGAACACATTCAAAGACACGAGTGTGGTGACCAATGCTTACATGTGGATATGGAAACTAATGATTTTCCCTTTTTCCTAGAATATTCACCACATGATTAAAATGGTTTTTACTTTTAAAAAGGAAATGAAATAAATTTCCCTACATTATTTGGTTTGATGGTCATGGGGGGACCAAATTTAATGTAACAAAAAAATTCTCATTGGAGAAATGATTCAAAAGAAGGATCTAGAACTCAGTTGGGGACATTAATGTGCCACAAGTTTTGGTACTTGGGTGCATGATACATAATCTATATATTGACTATAAGAGGAAGACACTTTTCCCACATAATCAAACAGGGATTCCACTATAAATTTTGGTGGACCAACAAATCTAAACTCATATCTAAGACCTTAGGATAACCTTATTCCCTATTCTCTAGGATCCAAAAATATCTATATTCTACTGTATGTAAATGTGAAATCCATGCACATTGTATAACCTAATCATGTTATTTTAGGTGCTGTGGGTTGAGAACATCACTTGAAACTTGGTACTGTGATCTAAGAAATGAGGTTTAATGAAGGCCCGAGTGAAGAAACCTAAGAAAAAATATATGTATTTAAATTTATTTGTTCGATTTTCTTTGTTTTTTGAATGGAATTTCTAAGGAATAATTATTTTCAATTATATTTATCTATTTATTTATATAATATTTTTGAGTTAACCCCTATTTTTAAAATTTACGATTCCAACTAAAATGATTCGAGTGAGGCCATAACTTCTTGTATTAATGAGATGAATAATTATATATATTTAATATATGATCCCAAAAGATAACATCATAGGGTACATGTATAGCTCTCAGGGTCTACATTTTCCAGCTACCCAAGGTTGTGAAATCATATATTATTTTATTTTATCTCTACTCTAAATATAGAAATTTTGACATCATGTATATGCCAATATACCAAATAGACTCTATCAATATATGGTATTATCAAGGAAAACATTTTCCTTGATGATATAATCTCCCATGAATGCATAACTGATTCATAATATAGACTAGTACACTCTTTGGATGTTATGAATTGAAAACCAATAATGCACCCATATATCATGGAATATGTTGTATAGAGTATGTAGAGTGGGTGGAGCCTCATATTGGTCTTTCACCCTATAGGAAATTACTATTTATAATATAGATTATGTATATGTAAATCATATCATTACAAAATTAAAACATTTGTTAGGAGTATTCAAACTTCAAGAGGGTATTTTGGACACTCAATTCAATGTTTATTTTCAATCTGAATTTGTCCCAAAATTTTTGAGAAGGTCATTTTCAACATCAACACCATCTGAATAATAATCATAGAGGTGGTTATGAGACTTTATAACATCTATAAGAATATTGTAATTGATATTATTGGTGACATGTTTCACCATAGTTCATATTATGGTGTCAATCACACACCAATTTTGGTAAGGGAATTACTATGTCCAGACATGGAGAGGTTAAATAATTAAATCTACAAATCATTCGATGTACTATTCAGTAATGTGATCTAGACTGGATGAAATTCTCATGGGTTGAGACCAAGATAATATTATTTGTATCTAGCATACCCAACATAATGTTCTATTTTGGATCAATAATTTCTCATCAATTTATCATGGCGAGTAAACACCCTAGGGATACCCTGATTATTAATATCTAATTAAAAATCATTTTTAATGAATTTTATCCATGTTTCATAGTGAATGTTTTTGACAAATAATATATTATTCTATAGATGTGAGTAAAACTACATTTATAATTGATGCAAATTGAACAAAAGGTACCAGTGAATCCCAATATAAAAACCAATGGATGGATATTCAAGGTTTTGATCCAAATACATTTGGGTATGATAACACATTAGACCTATAATTTAGTCCAACCATTTCATGGGTGGATTAGATTGAACCATGGTGGTTACATAATGATGAACAAAATCATGAATACTAAATATTCTTTCTGACCCACACTCAAGAACATTAATGATATATTAATAAAAAAAGTTCCCTTTACATATTCCACAACGTATGGGATGGATCATGATTAAAATTTACGAATATGAAGATCCCATTGGTACAATAGTGTCTACTATTAAGACGACTGTAACACCCCGACCACAGTTACCAAGAGTCGGTGCATTATTGCGTAACATTGGCATGATCACAAAAAATCAAGTCTCGAAAGACCGATTAGTTTAGTTGCCTTGGAAACACTAGATACATTCATAAATTTTACATTACATCATAAAGTGAAAAATCACAATAACATAGTCTCCATAGTCCACACTTCTATCCCCTCAGACTATCCCTGTAGGTCAGTCATAAAATATTTCTTCACATCCTGGGAAAAATAAAACATTGAAAAGGGTGAGCTCAGATGCTCAGTAAGGATAACAATATAGTGGAAGCTTTCATAAATAAAAATAAACATTTAAGGCAATGTATAACTAAAACAAAATCCTTTTAATCTTGAACTTCAACATAATATGTCAATAGTAAAATGAGATAATGCCATTTACTTATTCACATGGATATTCTACTAGTCGAATAATCACATGAAATATCTATAACCACTTTCATAATGATGGAATGCATAATTCTATACTATCATAACCACGTAGCCAAGGCCTCGTGTCAAGACTAAAAATAATATTTTGTCAAGGCCTCGTGCCAAGACACTAGTTTGTCTCATGAGACCTACTGATGCATCGAGGAGCTATAGCGGGCTCCACCCGTCACTTATTAAGTCTAATGCATTCTTCATATGAGCAGTTTTAAACATATCATAAACCATAACAAAATCGTATCACATAAAACATTCATAAAGGAAACATAACATTTCCATATTTCAATCACAAGATATCAATACAACACATTGATATAATAAAAACACTTTCAAAACCATTTTCAATACCAAGATAAAAGAAAATTAAAACATGGTATTTATTTTTCAATTAAAAAAATTATGGCTTGTAGAGGAAGCTGAAACTCAAATAATGGTCACGGCAGTGGAGAAGTCGTTGTCGCCGCATACGTACAACAAGAAAAACATTCCATTTTGTCATTTAGTAAAACTCTTTGTATAAAATTATTCCTTTTGAATAAACTAAATAGTCAAAGGGGTTTATACATGATATAAAGGAAATTTGTGTATAAAACAAAATATGCCTCAATGAATGGAGATTGAGACGAAGTCTCTTACAATGATAATTTTTTTAAATGAAAAAGATATATTATGTGTATTCACTATAATTACACAAAAAGAAAGTAAAAATACAATATAGTACATAATAATATCATGACATAATTTTAAAGTAGGACATTAACCCAAAGAACAAAAATTGGGTTATGAAGTTCCCTTACCTCGTGTCCGACTTGACTCGATCGTTCTTTAACCTCCTGAATAATAAACTAGATTTAATTTATACTTGTTTAAGAACATTTTTCAAGTTAATTATTCCTTTTATATCACTTATTAACATTTTATGATCATTATGTAATTATTTAAGTTAATAACGGTCATTTTGTCTATCTTTAGTACTTGAGTCAAAAATAAACTTCTTATAATTACAAGTTCTTCATGTGGTGAAATATTCATTATATCCAGAATTAAATTAATGATTTAGATATCGTATATATCATATATATCCATTATATACATGCATTAATAATATTACATAACATTTAGAGGTATGAAATGAAATGCACCATTCATGGAGACGGTAAGTCGTATGTACGCATTAACGCTACTTTCATTTCTATTTAGTATTTAATGGAATGAAATTATAATTATATAAAGGTATAATATAATTAATGTATAATATAATGTATAATACTATTTACTCCATCCTTTATACATCCCACATATGGCATTAACGATTCAAATAACATTGAGTGGGCGGTAGTCCGCACTTCCTAAAATGAAATTATTGGGTTTACCCATAATGAAAATCATAAATGTTTTCCATAAATGAAAAATAAAGAATAATAAGGAAAACAAAAACATAATATATATCATATATAAAAATAGTGTCATAATAATGGCCACCATGAGAGGTGTTAAACGAAGATTGAACAATCATCGTTTCGTGAGGCAGTAATTCTCCACCCACAGAATTGGTATGTTCTTTAACCATTAGACGATGGTGTGTGTAAGTGGAAATAAAATACATCTCATAAAAACATCCAATTATATTTATGATACTGTTTTTGTTACAAAATAATGTAATAAAAATATTTTAGGGGGTTGGAGAAGCAAAATAAAACAAAAGAGCACAAGAGAAAACATTACCTTAAAATCGGGTAACTCTTTTTGATTTGAGCCAAAGGCTTACTTGGGAAGACGTCTGCCCAATGTGAGGCCCCTAGGAGTAATAGAAGGAAGTTGGGAGAGTATTTGGGTAGAGTTTGTTCGAGCCGAATGGATTGATGGTCTGAATAAGGTGGTAGAGGTGGGGGCCTTTTATAAGAGGAGAGGAGGGGCACTCTTGGAAAGTAATGAAATGTTACATTATTATGAATTATTTTTCAGATATCAAAGGTCCCACAATTATATATATCTAGGATAAGGTTATAAGGGATCTAAATATACTCATCCAATAGGTTTTTTACATGTGTATGTCTTAGATGATACATTATCTTTTCATTTTATTTAAATCGTTAATTAAGGAGTTAATCAGTGCATCATCATGGTGTCATAAAAAATTTAATTTATTTAATGTCTAAAAATTATAAAAAAATTACCATAATATAGGAAATCCTTTTATATTTCCAATTAATATTTATAGTCAAAATTTTAACTTATATAACCCCATGTAATAATTGTTTTAGTAAAACAACGCATGTTTGTGACAATTTTATTTTTACTTTAAATAAAACATTATTAATGTCATTTTCTTACCCAAGTGGCTCTATGGGGTCCCCAAGTTTACCCATGGGTTTTATTGGTCAGCCATGAATCATCCAATAAGGTTAGGACAAGTTTAAGGGTATTTTCATATTTTTATAATATCATTTTTACCTTAAATTTCACTAATTACCTTTAATCACGATTAATTAAACTTAAAAGTTACTATTCTTCAAAAAATTATTTTAATCCCATTGAACCACATTTTACATCCTACTGAAATCCATGTATGTCAGATTTTTTAAATTCAATTCATAGTATCGGTAAAGTTTCATTTAAACGAAAAATCAGTTTTTTAACTAACACTTAGTGGCTTCACTATTCATCAAAAATTGATGTTTTTCAGAACAATGCCAAACTTTCAAACTAAGCTATAATTAATATTCCAAATTCAAAAATGATGTCTATTTTAGAAAATTCCAAACATATAAATTTCATTAATTAATTTTTTAATTAATTCTCGCTGTCAAAACAAATAGCGTGTTTTTAAGAAACAATATATATCAAAAGATTGACAATTGTTTATGTCCTATTTCAAAGTGAAATTAACTCTAATGACCACCATTTCATAAAATGGTAAAAATATATTATAATTATACTTTCAAACCTCTCAATATTATAATTTATCACTATTAATTATTTTGATTAAAAATATTGTTTTTAAGTATTTTTAACTATTCATAAAAAAAATTGGAAGTTCTCAGAAAAATACCAAAAATTCAACATAGGCTAATTTAGATATTCCGAATCCAAAAATGAAGTCTATTTTGAAATATAAAATATATATAATTTCAAAAAGTGGGTATTACTATTCATAATGGCTATTTTGATTAGTCACGGTGTGTTAGAATCTCGAACTTGCGTACAATGCAAGCGATTGCATTATTGAAAGAGAAGTGTATCATGGAAGCTTGGGGTGTTACACTCTCCCCCCATTCAATAAATTGCTTCCTTGGAATTTGAAATTTTTCTTCTAAAATAAAAGGTTGAAAATGAAAAATACCTTTGTGGAAAACCGACATCGGAAACAATGTTAATAAAATTTAGCCTTAATAAGAGGGAAAGGGAATTGAAAAAGTCACCACCAAATTATGATCTCGATAAGGAGAACATTGGTAGAAATTAGAGAAATATAATTGGAGAGAAAACGTAACTATTTATAGGGAGTGATTGAGGTCATCAATCACAAACAAGTGTAAATTTTAGGGCCTCAAAGCCTTCAATCTATATTGATTTAAAATATTGTCAGTTCAACAAGACATAAGGTATTAGGATAACACATTGTTTTGTTTTAATATCCCTTTACTAAATATTAAGAATTAATTTATTCATAGTATAAGAGATAGGTATATATATATATATATTTATGATTGACAAGTAGATTTTCAACCTTCAACTAATTTCTACCACAAACTCATATTTCACTCAAAAATATAATAGAACTAATAAAATTTTATCTTTATCCAAATCATAAAAGGTTCAAAATATTAACACATTCATTTTTTATTAAGAAAACTATTTTTTAATAACCAGGGACTTCCTGTAGGCTAGTGGTAGGTAATAAAGGCCTGTCTCACTATGGTTGTGGGTTCGATTCCTACAGCTTTGTCTGTCGCGACGGGTTATCCACCAACCATCAAGTTGTCCTTTTCCTAAAAATACAGTATTATAATATTCCATAAATAATATACAAAAATGTTTTAACCTTAAACAATACTATCAAAGGTTCAACTTAATCCATTCCAACCTTTATAGTTATCCAAAATACTTATGTCCAACTCACAGTCTAAATTTTATAAGGATGGTAAACATAATGAAGATCCTTTTTTCCACGTAATAACATGTGAACACCTTCATCATGTATTCTTTTAAACATTACAACATCCGGAATTACCATAAATCCTTTTTGATTACATTCATGATCCCTTATTCCTTATAGAATACTAGATATACTCCTTCTATCCAAAAATGTATACAAATCATTAATCAGTTTCAAGGAAGTTAAGAATATCCAATATATTTTATCCTAATAAATAATGTATTATTCCAAAATCACCATCTCGGTATCAGGACCATATTATGGTTTATCTTTCTCTCAACCATATATTTTCCCAATATTTTACCTATTGTGGAGTCACTTTTCTTGGTTCCACACAATCTCAAGTCCTTGATGAAATAGTATTGTAGTACAATCCTTATATACTCCATATTTATTATAACCAGTACATCATTGATACAACACTCAAATGACAAAATTCATTAATAACAACATAAGAACTCTAATCATTCCTCCTCATCTGTGGTAGTATCATAACTTGATTATTATCCAATAACATCATTTGGGGCATACTCTGATGATTTGGACATTGGTTTGCATAGTGTCCGCACTCTTTGCAGATAAAGAATTGTACATTTGAAACCTTTTTCTTACCCTTGCAGTCATGCACTTATTGTCCATTTTCTTCTCACTTATAACAAACTACCATTTCCTTCAGGCACGTTACATGGTGTTTCTTCCCACAATTATCACATATTTGAAAATTCTTCTTTTCTATCATCCCTTTATCCATCATTCTCTCTTCCATCCTTTTCTTCTCTTTCTTCCCATCAAATCCATAAGACTCAAATAATTCTTTACTTATCTTATTAACACATGATACTATTTCTTTATATGTTGAGAACACATGGGATACTATTTCCCTTCTAAATGTTGGCTTAATATTGTGAAAGATATGATAATTTTTACTCTTTGGATAATACGTATTGATGGAGTTCACACTCCTTCTACAGGGCACCATTTCTATACAATGGCATCAACTAGCTTAGTTTACGAATTACAATGAATAATTCCAAACTTGTAAAATACATAATTTAAATTGAACGGTATATGGATATAATCCATAATCATAAAAAAATATTTTCTTTGAGGACGTATATACTCATAAACCCTTCATAATGGTTTGTAAAAAAATGAGAATTATCCTAAGCATATCCCCCGGAAGTGTCGTAACCAAGAGTGCAGCAAGGCCTATTGTCATGCACCAGTTCCCGTTCGAGTATAGTTCAAAGCGGTGTTTTCGGGTTTTACCCCTAAGTACATTTGTGCCAGAGCCACCTCTACCTGGTTGTATCCAGACATGGATGTATTGCTCAGAAAAATCACTAAATCTCTATAATACCAAAATTCTAGGTAGTTAATCTATACTAATCCTCAAAGTCTATCTTAGGGATTTGTGCTCTAATCAGAGTTTATCTAAATCTATCTTCCAAGGTTAGTACTAAACTACCTCTAATACCAACTGTAACGCCCTGACCCCAGTTACCCAGAGTCGGTGCATTATTGCGTAACATTGGCATGATCACAAAAGATCAAGTTTCGAATGACCGATTAGATTAGTAGCCTTGGAAACACTAGATACATTCATAAATGTTACATTACATCATAAACTGAAAAATCACAATAACATAGTCTCCATAGTGCAAACTTTTATCCCCTTAAGACTACCCCTGTAGGTTAGTCATAAAATATTTCTTTACATCTTGGAAAAAATAAATCATTGAAAGGGGTGAGATCAGATGCTCAGTAAGGATAACAATATAGGAGAAGCTTTCATAAATAAACATAAACATTTAAAGAAATGTATAACTAAAACAAAAGCATTTTAAAATTGAACATCAACATAATATGGAAAAAGTAAAATGAGATAATTTCATTTACATATTCACATTGATATTCTACTAGTCGAATAATCACATGCAATATCAATAACCACTTTCATAATGATGGAATGCATAATGCCAGACTATCATAACCAAGTAGCCAAGGCCTCGTGCCAACACTACAAAAAATATTTTGTCAAGGCCTAATTCCAAGACACTAGTTTTTCTCATGAGACCTACCGATGCATCGATGAGCTATAGAGGGCTCCACCTGTCACTTATTAAGTCCAATGCATTCCTCATATGAACAGGTTTAAACATATCATAAACCATAACATAATAGTATCACATAAAACATGCATAATGGAAACATAAAATTTTCATATTTCAATCACAAGATATCAATACAACACATTGATATAATAAAAACACGGTCAATACCATTTTCAATACCAAGATAAAAGAAAATTAAAACTTGGTATTTATTTTTCATTTAAAAAAATTTATGGATTTTAGAGAAAGCCGAAACTCAAATAATGGTCACGGTGGCGGATAAGTCATTGTCTCCGCAAATGTACAACAAGAAAAACATTCCTTTTTGTCGTTTAGTAAAATGATTTGTATAAAATGATTCCTTTTGAATAAACATAAAAGTCAAAGGCGTTTATACACTGTATAAAATAAATTTGTTTATAAAACAAAATATGCCTCAATGAATGGAGATTGAGACGAAGTCCCTTACAAATATAATTTTTTTAAATAAAATAGATCTATAATGTGTATTAACTATAAGTACACATAAAGAAAGTTAAAATATAATATAGTACATAATAATATCATGACATAATTTTAAAGTAGGAGATTAAGCCAAATAACGGAAATTGGGTTAAGAAGTTCCCTAACCTCGTGTCTGACTTGACTCGATCGTTCTATAACCTCATGAATAATAAACTAGAGTTAATTTCTACTTATTTAAGAACCTTTTTCAAGTTCATTATTCCTTTTATATCACTTATTACAATTTTATGAACATTATGTAATTATTTAAGTTAATAACGGTCCTTTTGTCAATCATTGGTACTTGAGTCAGAAGTAAACTTCTTATAATTACAAGTTGTTCATATGGTGAAATATCCATTATATAGAGAATTATATTCATGATTTAGATATCATATATATCATATATATCCAGTATATACATTCATTTATAATATTACATAACATTTAGAGGTAAGAAATGAAATCCACCGTTCATGGAGACTGTAAGCCGTACGTACGCATGAATGCTACATTCATTTATATTTCATATTTAATGGAATGAAATTTTAATTATATTAAGGTATACTATAATCCAGTATAATATAATGTATAATACCATTTACTCCATCCTTTATACATCCCACATATGGAATTAACGATTCAAATCACTTTGAGGGGGTGGTAGTCCGCACTTCCTAAAATGAAATTATCGCGTTTATCCATAATGGAAATCATAAAGGTATGTCGTAAATGAAAATACATAATCACAAGGAAAACAAAAGAATAATATATATCATATATAAAAATAGTGTCATCATAATGGCCACTATGAGAGGTGTTAAAAGAAGATTGAACAATCATCGTTTTGTGAGGCAGTAATTCACCACCCACAGAAACAGTATGTTCTTAAACCATTAGAAAAAGGTGTGTGTAAGTGTAAATAAAATCCTTCTCATAAAAACATCCAAGTATATTGAAGATAAAGGAGTTGTTACAAAATAATGCAATAAAATGATTTTAGGGGGGGGGAGAATCAAAATAAAACAAAAGAACACAAGAGAAGACATTACCTTAAAATCGGGTAACTCTTTTTGATTTGAGCCAAAGGCTTACTTGGGAATACTTCTGCCCAAAGTGAGGCTTATAGGAGTAATAGAGGGAATTTGAGAGATTATTTGGGTAGAGTTTGGCTGAGCCAAATGGCTTGATGGTGTGAATTAGGTGTTTGAGGTGGGGGCCTTTTATAAGAGAAGAGGAGGGACATTCTTGGAATGTAATGAAATGTTACATTATTATGAAGTTCTTTTAGGATTTAAAAGGTCCCACAATTATATATTTCTAGGATAAGGTGATAAGGGATCTAAATCTACTCATCCAATAGGTTTTTTAATTTAAATAAAATGTTATTAATGTCATTTTCTTACCCAAGTGGCTACATGGGGTCCCCAAGTTAACTCATGGATTTCCTTGGTCGGCCATGACTCATCCAATAAGGTTATAACAAGTGTAAGGGTATTTTCATATTTTTATAATATCATTTTTACCTTAACTTTCAATAATTACCTTTAATCGCGATTAATTAAACTTAAAAGTTACTATTCACCAAAAAAAATATTTTAATCCCATTAAACCACATTTTACATCCTAATGACAACCATGTATGTCAAATTTTTGAAATTCAATTCATAGTAGTGGTAATGTTTCATTCAAATGAAAAATCAGTTTTTTAACTAACACTTAGTGGTTTTACTATTCATCAAAAATTGATGTTTTTCATAACAATGACAAAATTTTACCCTAAGCTATAATTAATATTCCAAATTCAAAAATAATTTATATTTTACAAAATTCAAAACATATAAGTTTCATTAATTAATTTTATAATTAATTCCCGCTATCACAACAAATAGCGTGTTTTTACGAAACAATATATATCAAAATATTGACAATTGTTTATGTCCTATTTGAAAGTGAAATTAATTCTAATGACCACCATTAGAAAAAATGTAAAAAATATATTCTAATTATACTTTAAAACCACTCAATAGTATAATTTATCACTATAAATTATTTTGATTAAAAAAGTTGTTTTTATGTATTTTTCAATATTCATAAAAAAATTCGAAGTTCTCGGACAAATACCAAAAATTCAACATAGGCTAATTTCGATATTCCGAATCCAAAAATGAAGTCCATTTTGAAATATAAAATTTATATAATTTCAAAAAGTGGGTATTAATATTCATAATGGGTATTTTGATTAGTCGTGGTGTGTTAGAATCTCGAACTTGCATACAATGTAAGCTGGTGCATTATTGAAAGAGAAGTGTATCTTGGAAGCTTTGGGTGTTACAAAGATATTAATCATTATCTTATTTTGACTTTCAATACTTGATGAATCATTTATAAAAATGGGGAAATAGGTATCCATATTCAATAGTCAAATTCTATATAACATTGAGAACTATTTTCAGCCAGTGTAGTATAAAAATGATTCCCTTTCCAAGAAAAATATTATTTGAATCACACATTTGTTTTACATCCACTGTTGGTGTAACTAATTCACATATAAATCAATGCTCCTATAACCCGCTTATCAACCAAAGATCTTTTAGCATTACCCTTGGTCTGTTATTGAATATGGTCAATCATTACTATAACAAATATTTTCGTGTTTCCACTTTATAAACATAAAGACTACCATTATAGTTTAGAATATGAAGAAAAGAGGAGACACAATAGAGTTATAACATCAAAGATATGGGTTATACATATAATGATGGGGATACAAAAACAACAGAACATAAAATCCTACTTGCCAAGAAATTTGAATTTGGGTACTACTCTATTTCTCATGAATAATATATAACCATTGAAACCTATGAAGTCTCCAATATCCATAATTCCCTAAAATAGAATAATTTCATTCTAAAAGATCATAATATAGGGTTGGTTTCATTAACTTATACTAAAAAATAGCCATTTAAAATAAAATTTTCCCAATATACATCATAGATCTAGAGGATGACATAACCCCTATAGTTAAAGTTGATGCTAATAAATAAATAACTAATGAGAGATATATGTATTAAATTATATCATTGATCGGTCAGACTCCACTTATTGATATGAGGTGAAAATTGATCATCTACACTAACTATTCATATATCATGTAACAAGGTAATTAAATAATATATATTGATATACTATCTCTCATAAAATTTGGGATATTTGAGAATACATAATGATTTAGATGATGGATATTTACACATTTAGAATTAAACATGGAAGAGTGGGGCCTATGGAATTGGAATCCTAGGAGGTACCATAATAGAAAACTAATGATTTTTTCTATAACAAGTGATGAGAAAACCAAACATTCAGATAAGATAACATGATTCACATTAATTAAATAATAGTGAAAAATTTTAAAAAATAATTGGCTTACTAGAAGCATATGAATAAGTGAATAAAGAACTGATTCTACTATATATAGTGATACAATCTCCATTTGCGACTGAAGATGATAGATGAATGATCCTATAATAATTAGTTGATGCCTCTAATTATTCATTTTCTATGATATAGTTATCTTATATACAAAATCAATCATATTAATTTTTGAAAGTAAAATAATTGTTCACTATTGATGAATCTATGAAAATAGAGATGGATTTTCATTTCATTAATATAAACTAAAAAAAGAAGTTTATTGGAAAAATTTATCCCTTTTTGGAATAAATTTTATATTCTTTCTATAAAAACACATAATTTTTCAATTAAATTTAAATTATTATGTTATATATAATAAATATCATACATAACATATAGAGACTATGAAAAATATTATTATCATAAAGGAATAAATATAAATTTTTACTCAAATAAAATAATGATAATTTCAAATAACATATAAATACAAAAACAATACAATTATGATAATGAGGATATGAAAATTTCGATCTACACAATTCACTAGGATGACCGCACTCACCAAAAAGCTTTATAAGTAGAACATAATGATCATAATAAAATAATCACATTAAAAATTAATGTATATATATTATTGATATATAATATATGTGATACAAATGAATGAAATTATTGGTAGATACGAAAATTAACGATCCAAAAACAATTATATTAAAACATGTCCATTAGAATAGTAATCCAATAGTTATGAACAATATTTGTTCCATTAGAATTGTAAACTCACCTAAGGAAGTATATATTAAATTTAAAAATCTAATAATGAAAATATCATATATTTATAATATGGAATAAGTAAATAAATGTTTCAGAAATGATAAACTATGTATAAGTATTTTTGTAGAATGTACATTTTTATTTCAAATTCTATAAATTATATAATTATTTAAAAGTAAATTTATTTTCGTAAAATACATTACTATATTAATATTACATTTTAATATAATTATAATCTAATTTTATGAGTCCTTACATTTTATGAGAATTATTTGTGTAGATCCCACTTTTTAAAAATGGAATGTGAAAGTACAAGATGGAGATGGATGGGGTCATACATGCATCACGACCACATGCCATGAGATACTAAAATGAATAAATAATAATAATCAAACTGAGAGGAATCCACATTATCCCCATATTGTTTGGATTCATATAAGGGACTATGAGACATGGTGACCATAGTAAGATTACGATAATAATAGTCTAGCCTATGTCTCACATTCCTATGAGGAACTAGTTAGAAACGCTCATCATCCTCAACAACATTTTTCAATTTGGAAAATACCTAACTATAAAGTGTTTTATTTTAGGAATCAACCTTGATGTCATCCGACCTTCCATGGAAACACTAGTTTCCCCTTAATTCATTGATACCCTCTGGAATCATTGAAATATTCCCATCACTTAGATTACGCTTCTGATTCATTACATGAGCATATTTTTTCTTCAAAGTATCTCCATCTATAAGGCCTACCCCATCTTCTTGGATCTCTGAGCCCATACCCCTGGACCCATGATACTCTTGTGTCAATTCCTTAGCCAATTCATCTCTATTATTCACATTTCCTTTTTCATGAGTTGGTTTTCTATCAAAAATCGAGTCCACGTTATTTTGTGTTGAGTGGATCCTGTATTGCTTTTTAAAAGAAACTTTTGGGTTCCTATAAGGAACCCAAAGAGAAACCCACACACTTGAAACCTTTTTCCTTGGTATGAACAATCATTTGACACTTTGAAAAAAATTTAGTGTGTCTTTAATGTTCCAATTTTAATGGAAGATCATCTTTTAATGGTGATAAAATCACATTATAGATCCAGCTATATCTCATGTCAACATCAACCATAATCCTACCAAAGTGAACAAATTTTGAATTCTTAGTATTCTTTTCCATATTGATCAGAATACCCAAAATAGATGCAATATAGAAAATTATTATAGAACAAAAAAATACAACCAAAACAAATATTTTCGTTCTAGAATAATCCTCTCGTATTTTTTGGTGAATGAATTAAAATAAAAGTCCCAAACATGAAAGCATATCATACATGGACTTATGGGAATTGAGATGAACTCCCATGACCTTCACATTATATCTTAGGATGTAAAACATATATGAATGAAACCTCGACCAAGGGGAATAAAATTCAGTTAGAAAAAAACCCATATAGAGGTCATCTCTCAAACTATATCAATATGTTTATAAGTCATTCATCTAGTAGGATTAACATAACTAGTGGGTATGGAATGAATTTTTTTTTGAATTTGTAAAGAATCACTTCACTTCAAACAGTCACGTGGGAAGTGTCTTCTTTCTTGACCATTTTCTCTGCGGTAGCATCCTTAACACATGAAAATTACATTTCTATCATATTAGAATTCGTTGACTCATGGATTAGGCATGTCACCATTGTTTTCTCAGCAGGTACAAATTAGCTAGCTATCTTAAATAGACATATAGACTAGCCATTCATTTTTTCATCAAATGAAACCAAACAATCAGTAGTTTCCACCAAATTGTTTTCATCTACACCATACACTAATGATGTGGACTAAACACTACATGTAGGAAGAACATATACTAAAATATATATACTAGTCTGGTCCATTACAATGGGAGTCACTTCAAATAGTTATATGGACCTATGCATGCCACTCACACTGCTGACACTGGGTACCACTATCACCCCTATCGCACCACCCGCACCATCCACACTAGTAACACTCACCTGTGCACCACTAGAAAGCACATTAATCACATATCTCCCAACATCCACCCCAGTCACCACCACCAAAGACGCACTGTCATCTTCATCGATGACCACCTTTTTGGATCTACACACACCTATCACACGATTCAAGATCACCAAGGTCCCACCACTTACACTGATCCTCACCGCATCATTCCCATTAGAAACCCAATAATAGTCAAACTGACCTTGTGGAAGAAGATATGCACCGTGAAGTGGCTCAGTTGACATATTTGAAACCCAAAGGGTGATAAGTCATTGAGATAGAATGTATCACCTCCCCCATCCAACCAAAATCCCTTATAAGGCCTTATTTCATTTTGCAATGAGGCATAAAATATATTGTAATACTAAATATTTTATAATTTTAATAAACTATTATTTTATTAAAAACTAAAATAATATTATTTTAAAAATACATTTAATAAAATGGATTCAATTTTTTAATTCTACATGTCAATTAATGGTGTGGGTGATTTTTTGAGTGTTTTAAAAAATAGTGGCATATTTTTGAATAGTGAAATACGAGAATTTAATTTAGATGTTAATAAATGTACTTTTGAGCAATATATGATGCATGGATAATTTAATCAAACATTATCTCAAGAACTCCATCACTATTTACTATATGAATCAATACCATTAATAGTTATAAGAAAAATTAATAAACTAATTAATATAATAATAAAAAACACCCACCTCCTCTGTTTATAAATACATCCCCTCACCACCCCCTATCCTCACAGATCTCAGTCCTCTAAGATTGTGAAAAATATATCCATTTCACTATTCAATAATATTCCCTATGTCTTAGTTTTTTATGTATCACTAAAGGAAAAATCTAAAGTTTCATAAAGAGGATCTTGATGAGGAGACATATAAGAGGAAAAATCTTCCATCTTTCTCCTATAAATTTTTTCATTCACCTAGGTTATCTTTTCACCTACTAAAAAATATGACATGATAACTCATGTACAAAATATATATTTAAATTTTACTTTGATAACAGAATGTCCACCATAAAATCTAATCTGTCCTCCACTAACATTAAATATGAAAAAATCATCCATAATATGTTTGTTCAATTCCTCTATGAATGAAAAGTTTTTATTTCCCATAAACTACATAATGGATGGTCATAATACTGTTACTATAGTTAAAAAATATTTTTCTACGTATATTATAACTTCATTATTTTTATTTAACTAATATATAGGAATAATATTAAATGAAATGATACTAGTTTGTGATTGTTAGAAAAAAAAACTAAAATAATCTAAACATTTATCATTAATTGTTTATCAAATAAATCATACTATTACTAGAATTACATATGATATAGGTAACCATATAACCTTCTATAAATGAATCAATAAAACATTATTTCACATTAGGAGAATTATTCCCATTTGGAATGATATATAATATTTATATACAAGTGATGTGGTCATGAAACCATTAAAATATATTATCCCATAATAAAAACTTTCAACATTATAACTTTTAAAAATGGACATAAATGAACATAAAAAATTTTAATATATAAAATAAATTTATAAGAGCTTATTTATTATGTTATTAATTAATCTAATTTTATTATACTTTTTACAATGTTATAGTGTTGAACACATTCATACATAAGGTAAGAGATGTCTCAAAAACTAAATATTTCTTTGGGTTTAACTTTCTCCCTCTATGAACAATTTTTTCACCTCATTATTATCTTATAATTATATTATATTACATATATTTTTACCAAAAGTATTTACATATCTTAGTTAATTATTTTTTGTGAAATATATGTTTTAGAATGTTCTTTTATCATTACCTATCAATAAACGATCCCAATTAATGGAATGTTCCCTATTTCATACCCATTTTCTTATACAATACATAATCCATTTTAATAAAACATTTTTTTAATAAATAACTCATTTTATGATGATAAACAATTTAAGTTCCATTCAAGTTTTATTAAAGAATAATTTTTCATTAATCCTATTTAATGACACTTTATTCTTTTACCCAATTCTACATCAAAGTTTAACACGTACAAAGTTACGTAACAAATTTTTTAAATGTTATCACAACATATGGATAACATTTTAATTATCTATGATTATTATACCTTATTATATTCCATGTATTTTTTAAATTAATTACTTTCTGGATTCCATTATCATATTCCTAGAGTTTATGGCTTCTGACATGATCATAATAACCATTTCTTTCCTTGTGTTACTCTTATGTTTATTTCTATGATGGATTAATTATGTGGGGATCATATATATGAACATGTTATTGTTGGTTGCACCATAATATCACACCAATTAATTGTCTTATTTTTATCCTCGTGAGACATCATATAGGATTAAGGAGTAATCCTATTACATTATCAGATTTTATCCTCCATGTGATATTAACATCATAGTTATTAATAACTCACATTTAGGTCATGTTATATGTTGTTGAAAAATTCATATGACTCAATGTTATATATGTTATTATAACTATTTTTTATTCAATATCACTACATTTTATATTATCACTTTAGGTCTTTCTAACACATTATTTATTTTTCATTCCCATGCTAATTTATTTTCTAGTATTTTAAGCTCATCCCTTTTGTCCATGTATTCCCAAAATTATCTGATGTTGTAAGTTATGTTAAAAGGGAGTTAGTATATCATTATTGGGATTTAATATTATATTTTTTTTATTTTAGTTTCATGTTTTATAAAAATGTACCAAATATTCCAAATCCAAAATAATCTTCAATCTGTTGTTTTTATTTCATAGATAATTATATATAAAATCATGTAATAGTTTTGTATTAATGGTTAGGGAAACTATTGTTTGTAACAGAGGATGATATACGTATTTTTAGGGATTAAATCTAGATATGTTTTTTAAGAACCCTAGGTATAATTCAATCACCACAAATAAAATTAATTTATACTTACGAAATCACAAGTTAGGAAATAATTTTCATGTAAAATATTATCCTCCCTTATTCAATATTCCCATTTACATGTAGATTGGATATGTATTAAATCCCACTAATTTTATTTTATTTATTTTTCCGAGTTATTGATTGGAAAATGGTGAACTCATTCTAACAATCTATCTGATAGGAATCTTGAGGATTTCCCTAATGAGATTAAAAACATGATGGGAACCAGATCTCAGATCATGTTAATAGTACTATATCAATAGGATCGTGTTATGAATAATAACATAGAACATCTTGAATTCCCTCCAAATACTATTAATGATTACATTATCATCAAATAATATATATTGAAAAGGGATCATGTCGTTAGTGGATCATCAGATCCCCACATCACTAAATAATGGATTAACTCCACCAAGATGATATTCCTTGTAATTAAATCCTTTGAAGAAAAGAAAATCGTCCAAGAGTTGTATCAATTTGAAGGGGAAGATGAGCAGTGTAGTATAGTGATCAAAAATAAAATGTATATGGATGAAATTTATTCTTTGAAATTGAATGATTTCATTAAAAATATTTTTAAATAATTATTTTCCCAAAACACTCTATTGTAAAATAGATAGGGGGTGACTTATGACGATAAAACGGGATGATGAATCTCCCATGGAGTATGAGGGAAAAATTATAATGCATGAAAGATAGGATTATTTCAATTTAATGAATATTAAATGATATCTGAATAACATATTTAATTTGTTATACAATTTTTATAAAAATCATAACAAATTGGAGAGTTTTTCATATATAAGAAGATTATTTTATGTGCTCTTATATATGAGATGGAGATTGGTTTATCATAGTGGTCTCATCTTCTTGGAGAAAAAATTTTGAAGAAGGAGTTTAATATGGGAAAAACAATAGATAAAACCCATTATGTAAGGAAAACCCAACATTCTATATGTAAACATTTTTGGAAGAAGCATCTAAGGAACAATCTAAAGGTAATTAAGAGATTATTAAAATATAATGGAGAGGGATAATCATACTAAATAAATATAATGGGACTTGATAAAGAATCGTAATTCATAAAAATAATGGATTTTTAAACTAATCCATTATACTATAGTGATGTTTTTAAGTTGAATAGAGCATCATTATTTTATGATACAATTCCATAATCCATGGGTTATTGGATACTATAAATATCGAAAACCTCCAAGGTAGCAAGGAAGCATATGTTATATCACTACTATGGATGTGGGTCACAAAAATTATGTGGTGATAGGTTTGATGGTTATTGATTCCTGAACAGGGAATGTCTAATTTTATTTTGGATGTACACATTATTTCATATCTGTAATATTTAGTAGAACTATTCAAACACCACATCAAAAATTTAAGGTTGAAATATCATTGAGAATAAAATATGGATAAATTCTTGCATCTAACGTAAATAACTCTATCCTAGTTAGTTTTTTTTCATTAATCCATCAAAAAATATTTCATATTACATCTATTTGGGGAGTTTTATGCGATATTGGGCATGAATTTTCTACCTTTTTTTAAATCAAACATCAATTGTGGGAAAAGGGATATCACTCTTCACATTCTTAGGAATCCTTGAATTATCTAATGGTGTAAGTATGAATATGGATATATTTCATAATAATTATCTCAATTTTTTTATTATTGAATTATAAAAAATAATATATAGATCAAATTATTGGCATAATTGAATGAATAATTATCCATAACATTCCAACTGTTAGTGATTATTCTAATGTGTTCCCAAAATAATTTTATAGTATTCCTCATAATTGAGTGTTTCAGTTCTTAAATGATCGTATTCATTGATAACTTCTGATATCAAATAATCCTTATAGGATGGACACCATTTAGATAGTGGAACTATTGAGTCTATTACATGATAATTTTGAAATGTGTTTTATATTCTTGATTATGTCACTGTTTTGCGAACATATCCTATTTTCCAAGAAGAATGATAGATAAATGTGTGTCTTCCAGAACAATAATGATATCAAAAAAAGAACATGTTACCCCTTCCAAGGAAAGATGGATTATTTTATCTACTATGTGGATCTGTATAATTCACTAATGTAGACCTTAAGTAGGGATATCACCAATTAATGGAGTGGAATGAAGTTATTCTAAATACATTTTTTGAATGAGGTATAGATATTATGATATCATAAATATGTCATTCAGAAATAACAATTCACCAAAAAAAATTCAAGGGATTAACAAATTGAGTATTTAGAGAATACCTCAAGAAATGTTTTGGTTGTTTTTATAAATGATATTATGATATAATCAATGTTCAAAAGGGATCAGGAGGAGCATTGGAAGGAGGTACTAAAGTCATTGTGATGTGAGAAAATAAATTAAATTTAGATTAAATGTGAGTTATAAATTAAGGATTTATCATTCATGGGGAATATTATAACAATTAAAATAACATATATGGACCCTTCATAAATAACGGATATGGTGGAGTGGCCCACATCAACATCATTAATCGAGATCCATAGTTTACATGGCCTAATTGGGTGTTACTGATAATTTTTTAGGAACATCTATGGATTGTAAAACAAATTATCCTTTATATCTCTAAAAGGCATAATTTGTTTCTACATTTGAGAATGTTAATACTACTTTTTAGATTTGTAAAATAGTCTTATCCCAAACAAAGTGCTTACTCAACCAAAATTTCAAGAACAATTTATAGAATAACGTGATTTTTAAAGGACTCATGATGTGTACTAATGAAAATTTATAATTTGATAACCTATATATCAAGAAATATGAAATTTAAAGAGAAAACAAGTCCACCACATGATCAGGAGTTTGTAAAATTGATCATCATACTAAAAATCTAGTGGTGTTGCCATTACATGGATAATTTTAATATATATAGTTATTATAAGAGCCCCAAACATATATTCCCATATAAGTATCATAATATGCACCAGTTATGTAGGTTACATCTCATAATGTATTATGAATTCTGAATTTATGACCATCCTTGTAGAGAAAATAATGTGCATTATTTTATTCATAGAAAGAAACTTGTATCATTTTCATTCATTAGAATTAAGATGGATACAATCAACTTTGACATACATAGGATATACATGGGAATAATTAATGAAGGAACATCATAATTTTATTCACAAATGGTTCCTCAGAAATCCAATATATAAATGATAATGAATGATCAAATAGGTTATATGGAGATTCAGAAATATTTAGAAGGTATTAATAATGTGAAATTCTCATAATTTATTTTTTTTGAGGAAGGAGTCATAAGATTATGACCATGATTATGTGTACCATAAGATTCAGAGATAAAAATAATAATTTTAAGGATGAACGCAGCCTAAACTTCTCTATGAACTAAGGTAAAAAATATATATAGGATGATCTAGGATAACACTACTGTTGGAACAATATGAAGAAGTATATCAATGATTATTCATCAAATTGTCTCATATATCAGATATTGTAGGAGGAAATAAATTTGTACACGGTGATGATGCTATCATTACCTTAACCAACATAAAAATAGGAAAACATAATAAAGGATATTTTCACTAGACATCTGAAGACATAATCAAGAAATAATTCTATATGGTTCATTATGGGTCAACATACAATGAAAACATTCTTAGTTTATATTAAATAAGAAATATCACTCAATAAAATTTCATGGTCATAAAACTGAGGAGTGGTGAGGCTATATGTAGTACCATTATCGATTGTGTGAAATCAAGATCTAACAATTAACATTATGTTCTAGTTAACTATCCAAAATAATATAAACACTAAAATGAACTATAATATGGCTTACTAGCTCAAAACTAATGACCGGTCCAAGGGAACTGTTATGATTCATGAAGACCTATCGATAGCATCATTTATTGAATTCTACGGGAGATGAGATCAATATATTCCTCGAGTAGATTTATCATAAAAAAATAGTTTCCACTCAAGATTCGAAATCGACCCATATGAATAACCTTTGTGATATGAAATGTAATAAACAACTATATAATGATGATGTTGGATAATGTAAGGTATGAGGATAATAAATTGTTGATGAAATATTAGAAAAGGTAGAGACTACTCAACAACACAACATTGTTTCCCAAAGTTGACAGAAGATCTATCTAATCAAATATCGATGATACATAGAGTGAAATGTTCGATACATGGTATTCCTACATATGTCTCAATGGAATAGATTCATCATATTTGGGGGAAAAGGTTATTTTTGTCCTAGGTATATCATACCCTTCATGATTATTGATCACGTCAGAGTCGTATCATTTCTACCAAAACATCCAAAAAACCTGTCTCATGAACATAATATATTCCATGTATCTTTCTCCAGTAAGTACATACAAAATACATTATATATACTGAACTCAAAGTTGGTACAAATTGATCATAATCTCTCTGAAGAGGATTAGTATGTGACAATTTTGTAATAAAGGGACCAGTTACTATGAAACAAAACAACCCACTTACTCAAATTACTATGGAGTAAACCTAATTATGAAAAGAAAATTTTGGAATAATGTAATATAGTAAAAATTTATCAATGAAATTTCCCTTATAATTTTATATATTATAATGCTCTTACTTCACATAGGGAGCTATCGGAAATAATATTATCGTAAATGAAGAAAGATAACTTATCCAATAATTAAACCAAAAAAAATTAAAAATATTATATCAAGACAAAAAACATATTATAATATAATGAGAACATGAAAATTTAGATTATCTTAATCTACTAGGATGACAACACTCTAGATGATGATAAAGTAATAGAACATAAAGTTAATAATATAATCTTAATTTTGATGATGAAATTATATACAACCTTTAGAGAAAATATATGTGAATGAAGAATGAATGAAATTTGATGTATTTAAAGAAATTAGAGAACCATATCATTAGAATAGTAACCATGCTATTGGAATAGTAATCCAACCATTTAGTAAAGTAATCTATATATTATAATAGTAACATCACCTATCAGAGTATAAATACATTTTATTTATCTTATAAATGAAAATATAATAGATTTATATCATGATATAAGTAAAACAAATAAAGATATTAATTAGGTTTTGGTATTTCTTCAAAACATAAATATGTACTAATAGTTTTATAATTAATCTTTTGATTAAAAGTAAATTTTATCCTTAAAATATATTCATACAGTAAAATAGTGTTGTGTTATAATTATAAATACATTTTATTGGAAAATAATTAATTTTGAAAACGTCCATTTTTATTTATAATATTAAAATCACTATTTTTCAACTAAAATGAAATTTTAATTAAAAATTAATTCACTCATATTTTGAGAATTAATTTCATAAAATGGATTCCTTATTTTATATATTCACATTGAATCATTTTTGAGGTAAATTTTTGATATTTTTCAAAAATAGTTGACTTTTTTTGGTGAATAGTGAAATATAATAGCTTTCATTATTAGCTAAAGACAAAAAAAATTAGTCATGGATAGCTTATGGATGTTTTAAAAACCAAATATCTATAACTATCCATATCAATATTGTAAATTAATTAAAAATATTCATATTATTGAGAAAAAATAAATAACCCATGAATATAATAGTAAAAAATATCTTTCCTCTCCGGTTATAAATACCACCCTCACCAAACCTTATCCTCACACCATTTAAGTTGTAAGACCCTAGGATTTCCAATTATGTATTGATCTATTTTTTATTTAAAACTGTGGTTTTTATGTGAGTTAATTTTTAGGTAATTTGTGTTTTTGTAGTGTTAGGGTCTTATTCAGTGCTTGGAGCCTCTCATTTTGGAAAAAATATTTGATGCATGATTATGAGAATATATATGGGTCATTCCATGCATTTACATCTAACAATGAGAGGTGGTCCAAGCCTCTTTTAGGAGGTTCCCTATTTATAAAAACCATTTTTTAAGGGGATTCACACACATTTGATGGGATCTATGGTTTTCGAAAATTGTTGATACATAGTTCACATGCAATTTTCCCTACTGTGTTCATGACACCATGTGAGGATCCCCTTAATGTAGTAAAGGCTGAATGTTTGGACTAATGTCCATCCAATCTTGTGTAAAAACTATGTGACATTGAAATATGAGGGGAAATTAAACTTTACCAATAAAAATATTATAATGTATATTCCTCATTATAACTTTTATTCCAGGAGATAATAATTCATAGTGAGATCCCTATTGAAGCCACTATATTGTCTTTTCCAATATTTCTATATCCATTATTGCAATCACACAATGTATATCTCATTTGATTCATTCTGTTATGTTCATTGATCATGAAGTTATTCATTTTACTTAATATGTACATCATGTTTTCAAATGACGATAAAATTATCTATTTATTGGTTCTATAAACATTTGTAATTTTTTTAATATGAACTGAATCAGAAGATGATACTGGATGCTTTATCATTCTAAAGACCACCAATATGTTGTTTATACTATTAACTTGGGTTTTTTAATTTATTAAAATATTTTTAATTGTTCCAGATGTCATACATTGAGACATTGTCCCAATAATTAATTAATCATTTCAATTTTTGGAATTTTAACTTCTAGGGATTCCAACTAGTTACATTGAAATTTTTTGTTGTTATTCCCCAATCATAGGAATCCCATTGAGTGTTACATTATTTTTTCTTATTTTTATACCAAACATGGGTTCTGTGAGAGGTTTCCCAATTACAGTAATAATTTATTAAATAATTGAATGGAATTCAATTCAGACATTAAGGGATGGTTTCCTTACTTTTCTATGTGACACCATGATTTGAATTGTTTTTATTGTTTAAATAGAATTGATGAATTCTTTGAATGACCACATCAAATATGATTAATTCAATTGGGTATTTAAATTTTAATTGGTAAAAAGGTAATGGATTCCTTTTTTGATATAAAATATATCTAGATTCCATTATATTAAAGGGTTGTTTCTCCCATGGATCTTGTTTATGGTATTGGAAAAATTAGACCAATTTTCCCAATTGACCATGATTATGTTGGATTCCTTGTGAATTGATGCTCACATGATCTATATTTCTAGTAAATTCATTGGAGATGTGTTTTTTACATTCTCCTTGTAATCCCCTTGGTATTTAGCCTATTTTAATTGATATGCTCATATGACTCATTGTGGATGCCTTGTTATTTTATACCATGGATCTGTCAGTTGGTGGTCTTTTACTTTGGTTACATAACATGTCTATTGTGTAATAATTTCTTATATGGAGTTTCAATGAGGATTTTAATACAATGGATTATATGGCATGCTTATGGTACTTCTTTTGACATGGTTGAAAACCATGGGTGTGGTGGATCATTTGGAATGTGTTACCTATACCAATAGTAGGGTATCCAACTTATTGATTTTAGAATGGAAATCATTATAAGAATATTTGTTTTATATATTTTCCATTTAATTTGAAAAAATTTGTTATTTTAAATGATTTTCATTTGGATTGATATTATCACTTAAAAATATTAATTTTTCCATTTTATTTTCAGTTGAATTATTGAAATACCAGATGTATATATATTGAACAATGAATAAATTTTATTATGAAAATTAGATTTCTAAATGATAACATTGGTGGTGGACTACTATGTGATATTTCAAACCCTTTTTGAGCCATCATTGGTTACCTAGAAAAAATATATTCATGTGTGTAGTGAG
The DNA here is from genome assembly GCA_963277665.1 of Viscum album. Lineage (NCBI taxonomy): Eukaryota > Viridiplantae > Streptophyta > Magnoliopsida > Santalales > Viscaceae > Viscum > Viscum album. The sequence continues at coordinate 1,977,402,246 of OY728133.1, forward strand.
AAGAAAAGAACCCATAGTATAATGATAGATTTATGTTATACTTATGAGAAGTGGAGAATGGGATTATGTCGAGGCTCATGATCCTATCATGGAATGTCCTTTTTTGGGTTGATTGTATTCGATACAATTTTTATATAAATTCTTATACACATGTTTTCAATATTTTTAGAGATATTACATAACACACCCTTTTGTTTATGATATTACTTTTGGAACCTTTTATATATTACTATCATGGATGTTTATCTACAATTAAACTATTTATTCTATTTTGATATTTCCTAATATGTTTATTACAACTATTATATTCTCTGACATGATGGAATTGTCTCCCTATAAAGACACCATATTCCATCACTTCTAGTCAGCAACATCTATTATTTGGGGAGGAGCACATGAGGCTATGTGACCTAGTGACCCGAGGTACCATTTGATGGCATCAGCATCAAGCTTTTCCTTGAGTTATCATAGAATGATTTTATGTTTTACTATTTTTATAAAATAGATAGTGTATTAGGAATATTAGGTTATTTGGTAATGATTTTTGACTAATATTAGTCATGAAATAGAAAATAAAATGATACATTCCCTAGAATGGAAACTGGGTTTTTTGAATTTTCACTCTTATATATGATGTTATTTCACTATTGGGAGATTCACATATTGTTTGATTTTTAATATGAATCTAATTTTTTTATTTCCCAATGGGATGAGGGTAGAAACTCATGGATTGTTGGAGGTATCAGTTATGATTCACATTCCATTAATTATTCAATGCAATATAGGATTCATTTCTTATAGTTATGACTTTTTGATATGTGATTTTTGTAAAATACATGGTTTTTTATAATTGTTCATATGTAGTAAATTGGGGAAAATGTTTGGGAAATACTGTGTCTGTCGTAATGTAAATAGTGTTTTTATGATTACGATTCATCATACACCCCATGTAGCAAACAATGGAATGTTTAATCATGGACTATTGGCGGTATAGACTGGGGTATGTCACGGTGTAGATTAAGTGGATTTCATATTTCGGTCATGGTGTGTATCAAACCATATAGATAAGAAGTGGTGGCCCATTCGTTTCAAAAATATAATGATTTTATAGAAATAAGTATAACATCAAAGAGAAATTTAATTGTGAAATAGTGAAGTATGCCAACAACCGACATAAGTGTGGGTAGTAGATTGTGTATCTAGTTATGGTTGTGATTGTTTATTTTATGTTGTCTTAAATTTTAGTGCATGAAGAGAGTTAAAAATATTTATGAAAAGGATTCAATAATTCTTAAACATTTAGTTGTGAACATTTCTTTATCATAAAATTCATGTGTGTGTGTTTGGAATTGTAGGGACATGCCACCATGACAACCTATAATCATACACTAGGAGCGCAGCAATGACCATAAATTGGATGTGGTGTTAATTTGCTACCAAAACATACTCATGTAGTTCTATTTGCGACATTATTCATTTTACTAGTGAAAGGTATTGTGGTGCAGTTATGTGAGAGGTATTTATGTTATAGGCTAACTTTTTTGGAGCAACGCAGCTTGCCTCTCGCATGACATAGTCGATGTGTGTGACCCAACTACATCACCACCCCATTTATTTTGGGGATGATAGTCCATATAATGTTTTGATGTGTCTTGAGACTAACTTTTTGATCTTCAATAATCTAGAATACATATTTATTGGAAATTGAAGATCACAATACATATCATTCATGTTGGAGAAAATAAATGGTGGGATGTTTTGAATGAGGCCGGTAGGCTATGATAAATGGTTTTGGATGATTTTCAGACATTTTTTTCTAAATATTTTTTTCCATGATACTCTGATAGTAGATTATGATAGTAAGATTATACATCATTAGAATAGAAGAATGACTCTTATGAAGTATTAAATATTCATTATAGAGAATTATAATATCGGTCTGAGATATACTGTTGATGAGTTATCGGGGAATATACGATTTCAGGAAAGTCTCAAACATTCCTTCTGATCATTGGTTGACATTTAAATATTGTAGACTATTACAGAAATAGTAAATTATGAATATATTAAAGGGATCAACCTAATAGATGTTTTGGTTTTGGTGGAGTGTTGTTCAACATCTCGACCTGGTGATTCAGCTTCCTCTGGAAGGAATCAATTTTATAATGGTTATATTTTGGGGAATATCAGCTTCGAAATCATTGATGGTAGCTCTTTTTTATATCATAATTGTGGAATATTGGGGAATATAACGATTTTTTTTTGATCAAGACCTAGTCAAATACTGAAAATGTGGTAATATGGGCCACATACAACGTTTTTAGAGAAAAGTTTCTCAAATAGAGTGTGAATGGGGATCATATCTACTCCAAGTATAGTAGAAGGTTTCAAAATCATATGTCAACCTCAGAGACAGGGTAATAATAGTTGTTTAGGATGAGGAGTTAGTCATGGATGAATAATCTATGAACTAATTCTACCTTGACACCATAGTGGGATTACTCCATGTAGTATGATTGGTTCCTTAGGCTGTGGATCAAGAAAGATCTATTCTTTATAGCCTACATTCAAAGAGTAGATTTTTGGGTCATCAAGGGTGAGAGGTACAATCATAACTTCCATTATAATATTATCTCTTATTTTTTATACATGTGAATCTCATAGTTTCGTATCTGTAACAATTGTGGAGTGACGTGGGCTCATTATAAATGTTTATGAGGGAGTAGTGACACTATAAACTCTAATCATACTTAGAGAATAAGATGTCTTCCATTGAAGGGAGTGTCTAAAAATAATGGTGAGTTTCACATTATTTGGAATCTAATTTTCCCAGAGACAACCATATTTAAAATTATAATTGATGTGGCATGGATTTTATTTTATCAATCCCATGTCGATCATTAAATCTTTAAGGTTAATTTCCCATAAAAAGAAAAATGATTTTATATTCATAAGGGTGAATAAGATGTCCTTGTGTGCAGAGATGGACCACTACATTGTGGGATGTGTGGGGTATAAGCTCGTATTATTTGTCTATATTTAAATGGACAAGGATCATAGTGGTCTGAATTTATTCTAGTTATCGGTCCCATCACCAATGTTTTGCTGTATAAATGTTTTTGTTTACCTCCTAAAAGAGAGGTTCATTTCACTACCATTATCCATTTCTCCTAATAGGATGACTACGATGGAGTTTCAGGAGCACATGAGGACACTAGAAGACTTGGAGGAAAAGGGGTTTATAAGACATAATAATTTTCCATGGGTTTCACCAATAATTTTTAAGATATGAAAGAAAATAACCTTTGATAATAATGGTATTATCGAAAATTGAACTAGTTGATGGTTAGGAACCGATACCCTTTTCAATGGATGTATGGTCTTTTAGATTAGATCTACCAAATTTGATTTTTCTCAAATGTTGATTTGAGATCTACTTGAAATCAGGTGTATCTTCTACCTACAAAAAACCCTCATAATAGTTTTCATTTTTGGTGTGGTATATATGATTATCTTATAATTCCATTCAGTTTCACAAATGAACATATTATTTTTTGGAGTTTATGAAATGAGGTTTTCGTCATTATCTAGATTCATTAATGGTATTATTAATGGATGATATATTAGTGGAATCTAAAAATCGACACAACCATTAGAAACGACATGATATTATTTTTGATACCCTATGAGAGAATTAGTTATATGATTTTATCACAATGTTCTACTTATGAATGGATTATATTCACGTCTTGGGTCGTGTTACCTCAAAGATATGAGTATTAGTGGTCACAAAGAAACTGAGAGTTGTAGTCTCGAGGGATCGTCCAAACAATATCACTGACATACATTATTTCATGTGGATATATGGACACAACATATATTTCAGATAGTACATCTCTTGCACAGAAGCACTATTTATGATCTTGAATATGAAAGGGTTTGATTCCATTATGGATATATACAAGTGAGACGACATTTCTAGAGTTGGATGGGAGACTGAATTTAGTACTAAACCTTATTTTTGTAGATCATGGTAGGTCCTAAACTATAAATAGTGATGCATAATGTATTGTTCTAGGATTATTTCTAAAATATCTAGATTAATACATCACATATGTATATATTTAGATAAGTCCATATAAGATGAAATTCCCAACTCATGATATCATGTTACCCACAATTTTTCTTGCCTTTCATTTTTGGAGGTACAAATTTCTGGGAGAGATTTTTTATGGGGTACAGAGACCAAAAAATTATATGTATTTATTTACATTGTAATATATAAATTTGATGTGGGGACATTTCATTTGGTACCTACATTATGTTGAAATTAGTCTTTTTATTTTCCCAAAGAGGGTAATGTTGTGTTGGTACAGAGTAGGAGGAATCATATATAGGTAGTTCAGAAGGATAGTAGAGAGTGGGAGTTTATGGATTTGTTTTATCATATGATCTTCGAGGTGTACGATTTCTAGGGAAGCACATTTCTTTCATCCTTAGTTGTGACCACTACCTGAATTAAGAGAGTGGTAATGAGGAATCTACTAGAGTTATGAAACATAGTATTAATGGGAAAGAGTGGATAGTTGGACCCTACTCATTTTTTTACAATGGTTGAGGATGTGATTCTATGTATACATTGTTTTGAATGGGCACTGAAAAACATAAGTGAAGTGCTAGTGTTAGATTTACAAGCCTCGTTATGGGTTGGGAACCTTAGTGCCCCGAAGATGTATCATGATTTATGTCGTTGGTACTGGTTGATGAGTATGGAATGTGAGGTATATGGCTTTTTATTAGTTGTTCCACATATTATTAGGGGATGGAGGAATGTCAATGGACTTTTAATATTTTAAATACCATAACCATTCTTGATTGGAAAAGGGATGATGTTGTGATTCATTTCATGAACAATTTACTGAGCATTCATTGAGGTATTTATTTTAGTGGGTTGTTCATAATACAATCATGAAGGTTTCTTGTTTTTAATCAATCAGGGGAACATTAGTGGGGATTATCATTGAAGGGTTCATAACAATGATATAGAACGATTGAATGGGTTTCCATAGACCATTGTACTTAATTGGGAAACCTAGTTTATGTCTTCTTTTCTAGTAGAGATTTTCCTAGGGATTTGGGAACACATGTTCTTATGAGTACAATATACCACCCATAGATTGTGGAATATTTATATCATATGATTCAACATATCAATTACATTCTATTAGCCTGTATATTGGATTTTAGGGGCACTTGGGATAGGATTATACACATAGTTGAGCTAGTCTATGACAATAGGTATTAGGTTACTATAAATATGGAACTTTTTTATGCATTATATGATAGGTCATTCAGATACCCCCTACATTATTTATAGGTAACTGAGGTAGTTTTTTTGAGACCACATCCCAGGTATGAGACATCTCAGGTGGTTAAGATGATCAAAATGTGAATTGAAACTGCAAAGTATTGACAGAAATAATACAATTATAACTATCAATGAACTCTATAGTTTGAGGTCAGGGATCCAAACATTGTACATATCACATATAGAATTATAGAAATATAGAAGAAGTTATAAGTTATATTTAACCATTATATGTTTTTCAATTCTATATTTTGGAGATATACTAGATTTTAGAATATTAGTCAATGTAAACTCACAGGTACTGGTCCTTGAACAATATATTCTATTTATGTCAGTTGGACTATTATTACACTGAAATATATCAAACTCTAAAACTAGATGAGGTGGAGTTACTTTTTTATGTATCCATTGATGATAATCCTATTTGTATCATTGATAGGACCATGAATGTTCTCCAAGGACAGTATGTTCCCCTATTATAAATACTATAGAAGCATGACCATTTACCAGACTAGACTCGTGATTGGGAGGATGACTTATGTATTAATTTTCAAAATTTATTCTCTGGGAATTCTTCTGCCCATCTTGAAGAGAAAATTAGGGATGAATTTCAAATAACAATATTAAATTATCTAGATATTTATTATGAGGTATAAATATTTTTGTATTTAGTTAAGATTTGTAGTGTCCACCTTCTGATAGTGAATTATGAGATCATGGATGTGTCTAGGTTTTTTGATGATTGATCAGATCCTAGAGCCCTGCATTCTGGAAAAAAATAGACAAGCCTCAAGATTAGAAGAAATTATGTGTGGAAGGTCACACTATTACATATGACCATGTAAGGTGGTCAAAGCCTCTGTTAATAGGGAAATGGTATTAGGAAACTATGTAAAAGGGGATGCATGAACATGTGAGGGATTGATAATTTTATAATAATGGAATAGAAACAATATTCTTTTTGTTTTCCAATCTATGACCTTGAATCCATGTGATATTTCCCTTAACATAATGAAGGGTGAATGGGTGGCACACTGATTTTCCAACTATGTAGCCAAACAATGTGACCCATAAATTTGGGGGAAAATTTCCTTTTTTACAATTAAAGCTTTTAAAACCTATTCCTCCTTCCTATTTTCATTTTACTAGGAAAAAATACATGGGGGATCAATTTTTAAGAAAATGGGTAGGATGTTTCCCCATTTAAAGATTTATAATAAGAATTTAATATTTTCAGACTCATTGGATTCTCATCATTAACTAATTTGATCATATTGTTAAGTTTGTTTTTAAAATTATTTTTAATTAGCTATTTAGGTTAAAGGTATTATGTTATATTTATCTGTTCTTTATATTTTTTTTATTTTGATCTATATCAAATCAAATTATGATATTGGACAACTCCACTACTACAATCCTAAAGATGGTGGTCTATCACATTCCATCATTCTTATCTATTTCATAAGATTATTTTTTCACCATATCATGCACCATCCATTCCATAGGCACCACTGTAATCAATTAAAACAAGAAACATAAGGAATTAGAACATGTTAGGGATGATCAATAGTTACATTCAGATTTATGGATGTTTCTTCCAACCGTGGCCTCCAATTAGTTGTTACATTGTATTTTATGATTATTATTCCACACATGTGATGTGTGTGAGATTTCGTAGTTTGAATAAGAATTAACATATTTATTGAATAGAATTTTATTGAGATATTATGAGATGATTTTACTCATTTTATATATGATATAATGGTTTCATTTTTTTGATTGATTAAGTGAAATTCTTATATGAGTTGAATGGACTCATGGAGTGTGATGAATTGAATTCACCATTGAAATTTGAATTATGAAATGGGAGAGAATGGATTTTTTGGAATACCTTTGATCCAAAATCCATTAGATTACATGGACATATATATCATGGATCATTTTTCTGGTATGGGAATCTTTGGACCTATTTCCCCCTTGCATCTTGATTTAGTAGAATTCATCAGGCGTTTCTACCCCTTAGATCCAAATTTCATTGGCTTGCATTGGACATGGGTTGTTGACATGCTCCTTGGAATTCAGTAATGTCTTTACCATGATTCCATAGTGATGCTCTTGAGACTTAATGTATATGAATTGGTCACATATACATAAGATTAAACACTCTATGATCTAACACAATTATTACACAGAACATGTAATGTATATGAATTTATTATATAGAAAGTCAATGATGAATATAATAACCCAGTATTAACATATATGAATATTTGAACATTCTATATGAATAATCATCACATTACAACATTACACGATGAAGCACCATATTAGTTTACTGTCATTGTAAATAAGGAATGAGGTCTTCTAATTTCGTGAAATATACTCAATTTTTACAATAAATATCATCTCTATTAGTACTTCTACATAAACCACTATTTTCCAAAATATGTAATGGAAACATATGGAATTGGTGATCTTGAATGCTATGAAAGGGTATATGGGGGATATATATTTTCCCATCATGATCATAGGGGAATGAGATCATGACAAAAATATTTTTATATAATAACTGACATTTCATAGATCATAATCATTATACATGGTACATAGATGAAAATATAATAAGACATGAATCATAACATATTCATTAAGAAGAACCATGTGATCATATCATAGGAATAAGACATATAATTTTTGGTTGACATATAAACATGTAATATAATTCTCTACAAGTGAAGGAATGTTTCTAGAAACAAATTAAGGAACCTCATGGTTACTAAACCTACTATGAAGGACACACCACCGTCCCCAGAAACAATCATTTCCTTATAAGGTGGCCGGTTTCACCATCTCTCTATAATGGATCTAGTTTCTCCATATTTCAATAGTTGATTGAGATTCCCCATCATCCCAAAGAGGATGAGGTTTCCCCATTTCCTAGACAGGATTGGGTTTCTCCATCCTGTTATAGTGTACTGGGATTCACATAATTCTCATATTGGACTACTTTTCCCCTTCTTCAAATTAGGGATCAGGACACACGTGTTTTCCATTTTTTGATCAGGATGAACGTGTTTCCCAATTTGGATCATGACTATCAAATTTTTCCCAATGTTATATGATAACATAAAAATAATTACCCAATGAATTGGAGGGAGATATGTGTCCCACACATCTCAGAATGAAATTATATTGACAGGTTCTACAACATAATAAACAATCATATCATAACTCATTAAATTAAATAGGTTTCATAAAAATGTAATCATAACATAACATATTAATTAAAATATAGCTTTCATAATAGTTTCATCAAATCATTCATTATGAAATGAATTAGGTTTAAAAATCATATAACCCATTGAACAGAAATGGGTTTTATAAAAAAACATGTCTTCGTAACCATATACCATTCGACGAAGTAATAATAATTATTTTGTAGGATCTTATACCTAATAAATCATAAACTATTTCAATATATTTCATCATCGATATAAAATAATATGGAAATATGATTTACCAAATTTATTGAGGTGAATATACATTCTTACATATAATATAAATCCTTCTTAAATACATTTTATTGGAAAATAAAGTTTAAATATTGTAACGTAATCGATAAAATAATTTTCATTAAAACATATAAATGAAACATGAAAATATATTAGAAACCTTTTCCCATGAAATATTATAAAATAGAAATGAAAAAATATTTCAATAGTTTCTTCCTTATATTATTATGAATTAAACATGAAATCATTTTCGAAAATAATTTTACTTGAATGATTGTTAACTAATCATTAAAAACATCCGAAACAATTTTCCTTGAAAAAATATTAATGAATCATAAATATTTTTTTGAAGACCATTTATTTCACAATAAATTTTAAACTTATAAAAATGAATTAAAAACATTAATATTATATTCCTAAAAAATAACTTTTTTAAAATATATAAATGAGCCATTGAAAATCATTTGAAGTACTTATAAATCAATAATCATTTTAAATTTATATTTTATTTGAAAAAAGTAATAAAACTATGAATTTAAATAATATTTGAGAAATATATTGTTTTAAAATATCCTTGTAAACATACAATTTATGATTCAAAGAAATGATTTTCATGATGGCAGGTAAGTCTATACATGCTAAACAATCCCTTTTCACATTATAATGTTTTTGAAAAGTTACATCTTTTGAATATAACAAGAATATTCCTTTTAAACCATTTTTTAAGAAGGATATAATATGTTTAAAATATATTTTATGGATCCTAGGGTAACAAAAAACATTTTTGAAAACATTTTTATCAAAAATGGTTTTAAGGTACATGGAATTCGGACAAAAGAGGGAGATATAGTTTCATTTTAGAAAATGCATTTTAATAATTACCCCTTGTAACAAAGTGATATAAATTGGACTTAATACATTAGGAAATCATTTATAAATAGTGTAAAATAAATATCATGAGTTTCCATTAATTATGGATCATAATATTTCATTAATTAAATCATAATCATTAATAATCCTGATAAAATATGACATTGTTTCAAAAAACCTTAACTACTAGTTATCACTGAATCATACTCCCATTATATGAAAATGAAACAATGTTAAAAAAACATATTATGAAAAAAATGAGATTCATGATATAACATGTCAAAGGTATGTGTATATACCTCCTATAATAATATTTGTGCACAACATGGCATGTGTCTTGGAGAAAGAAAGTTAACATAAAATTCCATTACAGGTTTGTAATGTTTTGAATCATAAACACCATGAATGAAAGATTATAAAATGGATAATTTATGACCCATAAATTTAATTATAATAATAATATAAAAAATCAATGGTATGTATACACACCACATATAAGAAATTGTAGGTGAATTTGTCTGGCATATCAAGGAAATTAAATGTGACATTACAGAACCCATACCTTAGGTATTGACTTCCTTCATAAATGTTCATAACGTTTTTATACTATATATTTTAATTATAAATCATCATAAGAAATATATTATTATATGTAATAACATAAATTATTTTATTATGGATTTTTATTACCCATTCACTAATATACTAATGTTAATGTTAGGTTTGAGGTAATATATGGTTTTATTGTGTATAAGTTCTGAATTTTTATTCTCGATCATCTTACATAGATTATTAATTACTTATTTAAAGAATTTAAAACATGATATTAATATCATATATATTTAGCATATAAATATTTATAAAAATATAGAAAATTTAGAAATAGGAATATGAATACACCATTCATTGAGAATGTGGGATGTACGTATACGTGAACATGGTTTCTGTTTTATACTGGTATTGAAATAAATAATCTAAATGAAATACATATGTACATATATAATATAATTTCAATATAATTATTATGTAATATATATATATATCATATATGCTCACAAAAAACATCCATAATAAATTCCATTTTAATTTTGGTGAATAACATTGCTTTGAGGAGGTTGTAGTCCACATATCCAGAAGCTACCATATCACATCCAAAAAAATTTAGAAAACATGAAATAATGTTTTATATAATAAATAAAAAATAATAATGAAAGAATAAATATCATATATATATAATATATAAATATTTTTTCTGTCATAAGTCTCATTGATCATAGATTCTAATAGAAAAACAAACAACATTGTTTCATGAGGCGGTAGTCCACCTTACACCTGAATGGTTATTTCGTTACCAATTAGATGGATGTGTCTGTAAGTTTAGGTAAAACCCATAAAATTAAAACATAAAATTATATTTATTGTACATAATTTATAATATAATCATGTATTAATAATAGTTTAGTTTATATAGAATGGAAATTAAACAATGGAGCCTGATGAAGGATGTTACGTCATCTTTGGGAAACTCTTTTTGGTTTCAACGAAAAAGATTCTTTGATAGGAATTACACAAAAGTATATGATTTTATGATTAATTAATAGATTTTTCGGATGATATTCTTGGATGTATTTTCTGAGAAAAAATTAATTAGATTATACATTAAGGGGGAGGGGTGAGAGTCTTTATAAAATTTAGGGGAATTTCATTCTTATAATTTTTTTTAAAATGAAATCCACCTGCATTATTTCAATGTCGTGAAAATTAAATTTTCTTAGAAACAAGAGACAATAGAGGATATAATAGAAATGTAAATTTAAAATGACTTTTAGACAACTATATTGATCATTCGGTGCCTTATGTTTATAGTTTATTCTATAGTTAAGCTAAATTTTCTCTTAATAATTGCAATTAATTTTAATCACATTCACTGTGATTTTTTCTCAAAAACTAATTAGAGCATATTAAAAATTAAAAATTATTTTGATTTTAAATATTAAATCTATTTTTAAAAATTCTAAACATAAAATATATAGAATGTAATTTAATAGTAATCCCATATACGGGATGAGACAAAATAATTTTAAACGAAAATGTCCAAAAGATGAAAATTTTAATATCCCACTTCAATGTAAAATTTATTAACATGATCTAAATTAGTTTAATATATTTATAATTTATATAAATTTAATATAAAAATAAATTTAGGCATAATTTGTCTACAAAAATAGATTAGATGAAGAATCAGTTTTGAGTTAAAATTTTGTGTTTTTCAATATCCATCAAAATAGTTAATCATCTCAGTAGAATACAAAAAATATAATTTAAAGTAAATTTTTATATTATGATCTCAAAAATTATGCCTTTTTAAATTAAAATTTATAAACATGTAGAAAATATTTTTTAAAATATTTTATTCATTTAAAATATTGTAAAATTATTTTTTAAAAAATTTACAATTTTTTGTTAATAAAATTAGATTTATTCTTTTCTTATACCTATGACATCAATTTGATGTCTATCCAAAAAAATTATTGTGTATTTTATATATAAATATTTTTGAGAACATTAACAAATATTTTATTTTTTTAAAATTTATTGGGATAAAATGGTGTTTGTACACAGAAAACTATTTTTCTTAGGAATGCAATTTAATAATTCCGAAATAGTTATTACATTCATTAAAATGAATTGTTAACAAATTCACTGATTTTATATTAATGTTTAAATAATATTTTAACAATTTATTTAAAATTAAATATAACATTCATTACAATGTCTAGATGGTAGCATTAATATATGAAAATTTATATTATATTGTAGTTTAGCAGTCTACAGCCTTTCATGAGAGAAAATAAATTATAGGGTGTAATGACCCATAAATTCCATGTATTTTTTTATTATATGGATAATTTATGAGTCTGAGAAAATTGACGGCATGTGATTCCAAGGCCCAGTGATCTTGTAATGAATTTATAAACTTTTTTTGGGTATGTTCAGTAAACGTGCGAGCAGGTTTTTCTAAATTTTGAATTGGTACTCGAAATTGAAACTGAATTCACAGTTAAACTCGTTGTGCCAGTTTTTGCACAAAGAGACCTTCACCTCGACCACAGTGGTTCAAGCGTGAAAGATAGTAATTGTGTTATTCTAGAAAGAATGAAATAAATAAAAATGTTCACATTTTTTTGTTGAAAACCCCTCAACATAGGTAATGGTGGTGGGGACCACATGAGCCTAAACCTCCCATGTGGATGTTCAGAGGTGGGGACCACATGAACTAACCCCCATAATGAATTTAGGGGTAGGGACCACCCAACCCCGCTTAATTGGGGAGAAAACTCTCAACTCTCCATGAATCCTATCCTCACATTAATTGGATCCGATTAATTCTGCCAACGTGGTACAATTAATTGTGCCAACAATTAATTGTTCCATCCTTTTAATTTAATAAACATAAATTAACAAGGGGGATATTTTCCTATTTTGGTGGAATTGGGAAAGGAGAAACTTCTATTGGATTATTTCCTATGACGAAGAACATGCTCCCCAATGAAGAACGCTCACGCTGACGAGGAACGTCAGCAATGAAAACAAATAAATGATCTAGGAAACATCGACATCATAGACATCCATCTATCCCCCAATAAATTTGTCTCTTTCCTTGTGACCTCCATCGACAAATCTCCTAGGATTGGGATCAGTTGTGTATTATTATATATTCCAATTTTTTCCCTTCTAAAACAAAGAATGTGGATGAACTCCTAAACTAGTTGATCCGTGGATGATTTCTTTTGTGGGTATGGGAATAATCATTGCAGGTGGTTTTAGGGTTTGACGTTCATCATTCGAGATTTTTTTGAGCAGATTTATACCACTCTAACACAGAGGGTGTGGGCTAGAAAAAACATGGCCCAACACCTCCGCCATTCTTCTTTAATGGTGTGTTTTTTACCATAGAAGAAGGTGGATTTGTGCTATGACGATGAGAAGATGCAATGATTGGAACATCATCATCCATGAAGAAGGTGATGGCCCTGGGGATCCTCACCACCCCACGGCCTCCATGGCACCCCACGGCCATTGCGGAACCCCATGGCCTTGCCGCCTTGTGGTCCTCTATGCAGCCTCACAGCCATCTGTGCCGCACCACGGCCCTCTGCGCTGCCCTATGGCCCAGCTGCCCCATTGTCCTCATGACCCCCCCCCCTTATGGGCTCATTCCATCCTCACATCCTCCATGGCCCCCACTACCTTCGCGGCCCCAGCGACCTCTTACTACCCCTGCGTCCATGGCAACCCCAGTGGCCTCACGCCTCCCTTGCAGCCTCCAAACCTCCCAGTGCTTCTGGGCCGGTCCCAACGGGCCGTGCCATACCAGACCCAACGGTCCAGGTTGACTCGAAATGGGTTGTCTCAACCCATTTGGGTCAGGTCAGGTCGGTCTGACCATGTCGGAGCAGACCCAGGCCAACTTAGAACTTTTCGCTCTATTGGACAGAACTTTGGCACCAGACATCCATTTGATGAATTATCAGTGGCACTGGAAACCATGAAGAGAGACGATCACTTTGAGTATACCCCGCCTAAGACTTGGATAAATTTGGATTACAATCTGTTGGATCAAGTACAAATCCAACCTGTCCCTCAGGACTAAAAGAATAATAACTTGTAGACTGATGTCTGATTGATGCACCTTCTATTGCATTGAGACCCCTATGATGTGGAGGTCCATTGAGATTCTTATCCATTGGGCTTCGTGGAAGTTGGAGTATCGACCAGTGTCTTGGGGAGTAGACCCTCTCAGAGAAAAGAGAGCATAGTGCAGAAACCCTATAGCTGGATGTGAATTGAGAAAGGGATATTTTGTGGGTATGTGATTAAGGTTCCCACATTGAACCACTCTAGGATTCCATGCAGGACTACTCCGGTGTCCTGTGTGGGTCTGATACTGTACTAGGATCTTGTTTGGGTATGATGACATACTGATGATGTACTAGGATCATTTATGGGTCTGAAGATGTACTGATGATGTAAAAGGATCATGTATGGGTTTGAAGACGTACTAACGATGTACTAGGATCTTGTGTGGCTCTGACGACATACTGAGGATGTACTAAGATCCTTTGTGGTTCTGACAATGTACTGACAATTAACAAAGATCTTGTGGGGGTATAAGGAGGTACATGGATCTTGTGTGGTTCTAACGATGTATTACAATCCTCTATGGGTCTGATGATGATTAAGGATCCTTCGTGGGTCTGCCTCATGACAAGGTAAGATTATTTAGTTGTTATATCTAATAATCTATACAATTGTACCTAAGTTATACCTGCACAACTTATGCCCGCACCCTTTTATGTTTGGTGCAGATGACAGATAGTGCTGACTGTGGACGAGATTACAAAGACTGGTGGTAGCTCGGAGGTGACCGTTAGATGGGGTGAACCGCAGAGATGACTGTTCTTGAGCTGTACCTACCCTTAGGGTAGGACTCATGGTGGACAATCCAAGAGGTTATTTTCACCTATCGGTCATCTTTTACATTCTATTTTTCCCTGTAATTTCTAGTTGGGATTGTATTCTGGCCCCATTTACTTAATTTACTCACTCTGTTTACTAATCAGTTTACTTGAGGTCGTATCTTGTGGTGTGCTTGGTTTTGTGTGTTACAAGTTATAAAAGCAATGTATTCCTAGTTTTATGGTATACATCTTTGGTGCTAGTCGCAAGCCCTTGGCCTATTGAAGGTGGGATTGGGGTAGTCACGGCACATGCCCTAGAGGACGGGCCATGAAAAATTGGTATCAGAGGAGTCAGTTCTATCATAGAACATAGGAATATGATCTTTTTAACAACAATAGTGTTAATCCTAGTGAGTGTTGTTATATGTTTAGGGAATCCAGTGTTGGTGCGGCAGCCAACGTATCCATACACTAGGACCTTGACTTCAGATTTTCATCTCAGTGCATGAAAACACTGATTGAGTGGGTTTTTTAAAGAGTTTTCTTTGTGATCTCTTGAATTCATCTCACCAGGTATAACCTATTGTCCTTGGTGCACCAGGTTTTTTTTAGGATGCCTCTACGTAGACAGCCAGCTAGGGTTTTGGATATTGTACAACTTGACAGCACGCAGAGTGACGATGCCTTAGTTCAGAGCCCTCTTCATGTAGAGGAACCAGTGGAGGCACTTGTGGTACCATTAACCATTGGGCCATTGATTCCACCAACCCTAGTAGTAGAGTATTCACATCTCTTGAGCATGTAACATGAGTTCCAGTGCCAGAGGCCAAAAAGGATTAGGGGAGTGAAGGACCCACATGTAGCTAAGGACTGGCTAGTAGTCGTGGTGAGTGTTTCCCGACTAGTAGGGACACTAACAGACCTAAATGTGATCGTTGCCGCCAACCTTCTATAGGAAATAGCAGGCAGATGGTGGATCTTGATGCTCCAAGTTATCTACGAGGTGATGCTTCTCTGGGAAAACTTCGAGAGCCTATTTCTGGTAGAGTTTTTTCAAAACATTCTTTGGGCAGAGGGAATACAAGAGCTTCTTCATCTACAGTAGGGTAGCATAACTGTGTCTCGGTACAAAGAGAGTTTCACCGACCTCTCCAGCTACTCCAATAATATGGTGTGGAACCAATTCTCCAGGGCCCAAACATTCCAACAGGGGATCAGGCGGGAGATCAGGGCTTCAATGATTTCTCTTATCATCCCGACACAGGAGGTGGTGTTAGAGAGAGTCCTCTTAATGGAGAGTTGTCTTGTTGAAAAGTCACCACCAGAGAGACCCACCACCAGAAGACACATACCAGAGTCTTTTGCAGCTGGCAGCAGACAAATTCCACATAGATTAAAGAGGAACAGACCTACAGGTGGACGAACACATGAATTAGGATCATTTATGTGGTATACGAGAGACAGATCCAATCATGAAATGAATAGGCAGTGTTTCACATGCGTTGAGAAGGGTCAAATGGCTCATGAATATCTAACTCTATCTACAGATGATCAGAATACGGTCGAAAGACTTCCCAGGTAGAGATAGAGGTTCGACCGAGGAGGTCTGCAGGGAGGAAGTGTACATGGCAAAGGATCTGGTTATGCAGCTGGCTGTGGGCGACGATTCGAGATGTTACCACCACCACCACAATGTGGTCCACTCAGACCATAGGGAGTAGGTGGAAAGGGGTGATCTTAGCACCAAACAGCTGAGGCCTATGATAATGATGCTCCAGAGATAATACAAGATATGATCTGTTTCTATTACATAATAGTTGTAGTACATATAAACACAGGTTCCAATCATTCTTTTATTGCCACTACCCTCAATCGGAGCTCGGGGATCCCAACGGATCCATTGGCTCGAACCTTACTGCTAGAGACACCTATGGTAGATGATTTGATGATTACAAACTGTTTCTCGCAGTGTAATCTTACTCTAGGAGGCGAGAGCTTCGGCTAGTATCTTTTAGTAGGGGCATCGAGACCTTACGACAAAATCTTTGGTATGGAATTGTTAACTACAGTCCATGATCAGATTGACTGTATTAGGTGCATAATGTGGTGTGTCTGCACAGACGGGGCAAGTTTTACCTTCACTGGTGAGAATGGAGACTTTTTATCAATGGATGGACTTACTTGGATGAGGGTGCAACTGATCACTCACCAATTGTCTAGACTTACCCTCGAAGTGGTTGATGTGGAGAGTTCGAGATATCCTGTAGTGCTAGTGAAGTAGGTGTATGTCTTCCCTGATGATGATCTGGGTCTACCTCCTCATAGAGAGGTGTACTTTTACAATGAATTGTACACCAAGAAGGCACTGATATCTACACCATCATATCGGATGGCTCCTGTGGAGCTTCATGAGATCTGGTAAAGCTATATGAAATGAAGGTGAAGAGATTCATTCGGCCCAGTGTTTCCCCTTGGGAAGCCCTGATTTTGTTCGCCAAGAAGGCTGATGGTAGTTTGAGGCCTTTTTTTGGTTATTGGTGCCTGAACTAGTTGACCGTGAAGAGTAAGTACCGACCCTTGATGATTGGCGATCTCTTTGATCAACTAAAGGGAGTAATGTGGTTCTTGAAGATAGACATTATATTAGGTTATCACCATCTTAGAGTGTGACATGAGGATGTATCGAAGACAACTTTTAGGTATTGGTTCGACCATTGTGAGTTTTTGGTTACGTCGTTTGGCATGACCAACTATATAGAAGTGTTCAAGGGACTCATGATCATGATCTTCCAGTCATACATTTATCACTTTGTGTTAGACTTCATCTATGTAAATTTGATCTACTCGAATACTGAGGAGGAGAATTCCTACCATTTTCAGGCAGTACTAGACACACTCCATGAGAACTAGCTTTATGGTAAACTCTCAAAGTGCCTGTTATGTATCTAAGAGGTTCAATTTCTGGGACATGTCATATCAAAGGCTAGAGTTATAGTGGATCTAGTGAAGATTGAGGTTTTACTTGCTTGGGAGAAACCCAAGAGTTTGATGGAGGTACGGTGTTTCCTAGGATTGGTTTTATACTACATGAGATTTTTTCCAGATTTCTCTATAGTTGTAGCACAACAATCAGTGTTGATGAAGAAGGGGAGACTCTTCGTGTGGTTGGATAAATTCCAGGGGAGTATTCAATAGCTAAGGCATATGCTGATTAGTTCCCCCTTCTTGAGGCTACCAGAGGAGGGCGTAGGGTATGTAGTATACTGCGACGCATTAGGGGTCAGACTCAGATGTTTCCTGATGCATGAACAAGAATCGATCACATATGGTTCTCGACAACTGAGATAGCACGAGAAAAACTATGTTTCCCATGACCGGGAGTTAGAAACAGTTGTATTATCCTTTAAGATGTGGTGACACAATCTAATGGGAGAATGTTTCACATTCTACTCGAATCACAAGAGACTCATGCATATATTCTCTCAGAAATACCTGAACCGGAGACAATGACATTGGCTTGAGTTCCTCAAAGACTATGAATTCAGGATAGTCTATACTGTAGGAATGGAAAATGTTGTAACAGATGCACTCAGTTGGAGGTCTGGTATACAATTTCTATGTGAGGCGATGGAGCTGCTGGATTCTTTGCAGTTCCCATTTTAGCTGGACTGACCGAGGGAAGTGAGCACTCATGGGACCTAATATGGTATGGGAAACCACAGAGAAGGTGCAGGTCATCCATAAGTGAATGAAGACTGCATAGAGAAGGTAGAAGTCTTATGCCAATTGGAGATAGAGATCTCTGGAATTTGATAATGGTGGCCATGTCTTTTTTCGTGTCTCGCCTGGATGAGGTTTGCAGAGATTTGGTCAGGGTGGAAAGTTATCTCTGAGATTCATAGGAACCTTCCATGTCCTCAATAGAGTTGGCGAGATGGCTTACCACCTATCACTTCTCCCTAATTTTCATTGTGTGCATGATGTCTCCCGCGTATCCTAGCTACAGAGATAAGTGCATGACGCTTTTCACATCATCGACCACGATGACCTATACATCGATGATGGGGTGAAATTTACGAAGGTTCTAGTGGATATTGAGGATCGACAAGAGTAGATCCTTCGAGGGTGGTTGATACCTCTGGTGCACGTTCTCTATTAGCACAAGAACCTCCATGAGAGCACATGGGAGCGGGAGGCTGAGATATGTGCTCAGTACCCCCACTTGTTCCCTTAGTTAGAGTTGTGTCTTATGAGGATTGAAATCCCTATGTTTGGGAGAATGTAATGACCCAGAAAATCCATAAATTGTTTTCATTATATGGGAATTTTACGAGTCCATGAAAATTGACGGTGTGTGATTTCGAGGACCACTATGTCAAGAATTAATTTCTAAACTTATTTCGAGTACGTTTAGAAAACATGCGAGCGGGTTTTTCTAACTTTTGAACCGGTGCATGGAATTTAAATCAGAGGGCACCATTAAACTCACATCACTAATTTTCACATAAAGAGAAATTAACCTCGACCGCAGTGTGATGAGAGTGAAAGATAGTATTTGTGTTATTCGTGACAAAATTCAGTAAATAAAAATGTTAACATTTTTATTTTATTTTTGGAAATCCCTCAACATGGGTTATGGTGTTGGGGACCAAAAAAGCCTAAACCTCCCATGTTGATGTTTAGAGGTTGGGACCACCTAAACTAACACCCATATTTAATTTATGGGAGGGACCACCCGGCCCCTCTTAAATGGGGGGAAACCTCTCAACTCCCCTTTAATCCTTTCCTCCCATTAAGTGGAGCCAATGAAATATTCCAACATGGTACAATTAATTGTGCCAATAATTAATTGTGCCAACCAATTAATTTGATTAACATAAATTAACATGGGATATATTTTCACATTTTGGTGGAATTGGGAGAGGATAACCTGTTGGAGGATTATTTTATCCAATGAAAAACATGCTCCCCAATGAAGAACACTCACACCGAGGAGGAACGTCTTCAACGACAATGAACCGATGATCAAGTAAATGCCTACGTCACCGATGTACATCTATCCCAAACGAATTCATCTCTTTCCTAGCGACCTCTGTTGAAAAATCTTCGAGGTAGGGGTTTAGTTGTGAATGATTATATATTACCATGTTCTTCTCTTCTAAAATAATGAACGCGGATCAAATCTCTAACTAGTTGATTTGTAGATGATTTCGTTTCTGGGATTGGGAATAATCATTGAGGGATGTTGTATTGTTTGATGTTCTTCAATCAAGATTTTGTTAAGCTTCTTTCTACGTCTTTAATGCAGAGGGTGTGGGCCAAACAAAAATGGAATGACCCCTCATCCATTCTTCATGAGTGGTGTGTTATTCACAATGGAAGAAGGCAGTATTGTGCCACGGTGACGAACGGATGTGGTGGTCAGTACATCACTATCCACGACGAAGGCGACGGCCCCACAACTTCTTTCTACCCCCAGGCCTTCGTAGCACCCCACAGCCTCCACAGCCTCTCCAACCCGCAACCCTCTGTGCCACCCCGTGGCCTCTCTGGCCTGCGGTCCTCGCAACCCCCACCCCCCTCGCAGCATTGCACCGCCCTCACGTCCTCCTCGGCCCATGCAGACTTCTTGGCCCCAGCAGCCTCACTGCCCTGCGGCCTAACGCTGACCTTGCGGCCTCTGCAGCCCATGTGGCCTCACGCCGCCTAGCACGGGCCGGGCCAAACCAAGCAGGTCGGGCCGGACCCATCGGGTCGGACTAGACGCAGCAGGCCGGGTCAGACCAGACCCATGCTAACTTTGAACATTTCACTCTATCGGCCATATATTTGGCATCGGGTGTCTGTTTGAAAAACCGTCAGCGGCGCGAGAAACCTTCGAGAGATATGGTCCAATTGATTATAGACTAATGGATATTTGAATAATGTAGGTGTATGATAATGTTGGATCAAGCATGAATCCAACCAGGTCCTCATGACTAAAAGGCTAATAACTCACCGACTGGGCGTCCGATTGTCACACCGTCTATTGCATTGATAACCCTATGGCATGGAGGACCATTTTTTATACTTCTTCATGGGAATTTGTGGTAGTTTATTTATCGACCAGTGGCTTGTGGAGCAGACCCTCCAATAGGAAAGCAGGCATAGTGCGGAAACACTATAGCTGGGTGTGTCTTGAGAAAGGGATCCTTCGTGGGTCTATGATTTAGGGTCCCACATTGAACCACTCTAGGATTCCATGATGGATTACTCTAGGATCCTGTGTGGGTCTCATTCTATACTAGGATCATGTGTGGGTCTGAGGACATACTAACGATGTACTAGGATCCTGTGTGGTTCTGACGATGTACCAACAATATACTAGGATCTTTTATGGGTCTGACAACGTACTAAGGATGTACTAGGATCCTGTGAGGGACTGAAGATGTACTGATGATGTACTAGGATATTGTGTCGATCTGATGACATACTAACGATGTACTAGGATCCTGTTTGGGTCTGACAAGGTGCTAGAATCATGTGTGGGTTTGATGGTGAACTATAATCCTCTGTGGATTTGATAATGGTTTGGGATCCTTCGTCAGTCTGCCTCATAACATAGTAAGATGACTCAGCAGTTACACCTAATCATCTCAACTATAGTTCCTATGTTATACACAATGTCATCTTATTCCGTATGTGTGTGTTACTTTCCATTTTGGTAATACCTTGGTGTTATTCTTATTTGTTTTGTACATGTGTGGTACTTACCTACGTGCTATTCCTTCCATTTTGGAATAGTTGTTCATTGGGATTTTGAGTTTGACAATGTGTTTTCCTCATGACTGAGATGAGTTTACATGAAAACTTAGGTATATGTATGGGCATATACTTAAGCATGGTTTTCAGTTGTTTTCATATTGTGTGGTTTATCCTTGGTGTAATTTGTAATACCTTGAGGGTCTCGAGGTCCCTACTACGTATTGTTATACTCACTCCTACACGGACTATACCCACACCCTGTTGTGTTTGGTGCAGACTACGGACAACACTGACTGTGGATGAGAGTACCCAGACTGGTTGTAGCTCAGAGGTGGACGTTAGACGTGGTGAACTATAGATATGATCGTTCGTGAGTTGTACCTACCCTTCAGGTTGGATTAGTGGTTGATGATCCATGAGATTCTTTTATCATATCCGTAGTATTTTACTTTCTAGTTTTCCTTATACATTCTAGTTGTCCATGTATTCTTGCCCCATTTACTTTCTGTAGTCACTCTATTTACTATTCAGTTTACTTGAGTTCATATCTTGTTGTGTGTTTGGTTGTGTGTGTTACCAGTTATAAAGGCATTGTCATCTATGTTTTAGGGAATACGTCTTCAGTGCTAGTCGCCAGCCTATGACCTATGGAAGTGAGGCATGGTGTAGCCACGTCACGGGCCCGGGGGGACAGGTCGTGACATAGGGTCTCTATAATATGTGTAATACAAGACAAAAAATAGTTTTCTACGTACCAACATCAATCATACGTGTTTTGGGTAGTGAAATATTAACCTATTGTTGCATATAACACAATACAAACATAGTTTATTCATATAATAAAAATCTATATTCAACATTGTGTAAAATTAAAAATATCAAAAATATTAAATTAAATAAAAAAATCAATAAATAGATGGTTATTATATTATATTCCCATTAAAATGAATACCACCATTGAATTTTTTTTGGGTTATCAAAGGATTAATACTTGAAATTTATATTTAAAAATACCCATATCCTTAAAATGAATACATAAATATCATTTTAAAAAGGAAAGATGAAAACATAAGGGTTACCCATAGTAACACATTACAGGGTTTCTGTAAGGAGAACATTGGTGGAAGGTTAGAACATGGACATGGAAGAAAAATATAACTATCATGTTCTAATGGATAGTGATAGAGAAAATGGTTATGATGTCATTAAAGATAAGTAATCCCGAAACAAAATATTCTTGAATAAGGTCATTGGTATCATACAAATGATGATAAATAGAAAAAATTTATTTAAAACCCCTTATCCTAATGTTGAATCATTTTCATGATAAAATGTAAATACATGGTTTCATTATATGTAATATGTACAGTCACATTATTGGTTGGAAGAATTATTAATTTACACATCATATATAATTTCAATAAATAAAGGTGAATTATTAATTCTTGAATTAAAAAATATCATGAGGTGGAATGATATGTCATTCAATCTGTATTTAGTCAGCATCACAATGTAATGGTTAGGAAAGGTTATCTAATATGCATAAATTTTCATATTTTGGGAAAGTAACATAATATCCAAAAATTCATCAAAATATTATCACAAACCAGTCTAAAAATGGTTATCCTTAATACCATTCAAAATGAATATAATAAAAAACATTTTAAATATGGTCACTAAATCATCAAATCATTGATCCCTAATATATCATATTGTTCCTCATGGTTGTCACATTCAAAACATGCAAATATGACCATCATATATTATCATGAAACATCATAATAACCTGAATTACCATAAATCCATTTGAAAAACATACATTATCCTTTATTCCAATTATTACTAGATATATTCCATAAATCGAATTTTTTATAAACATCATCAAGGTTATTATAGAACACTTTTTCCACAAATCCTTTATCATTTTTATGGTCATAAATATTATCCATCCTAATTTATCCATTTACCAGGTCATTATCCATATAAAATCGCATTTCCTCATCCTTAGTAACATGTTAAGGTTTACATTACCTTAATTTAAAATTGATAGTAAATCAATTTTCTATGCCATCAGTATCATTTTAACACATTCTTGAAAATACTTGATGAAATCATATACAAAAAATCTTTATAAATATCATGATTCATATAACATAATAACTACATTCTAAAATGTATATAATTAAATCATCCAACATCATTATTATACCATTTCTCATGGTTAATCAACTTATTCAATAATAAATATTTCTTATCTATCCATTCAACATTATATTTTTATTATTTTAAATTAGAGAAAACAAAAAAGATCACCAACCACAACAACTTAGCTGTGGAGGACAAAAAAATATGAAGACCTAGGGCATCCCCTATAACATAATCAAACCCCTCAGGTTTCAAGGCTTGTACATTATGGATGAAAATAGGGCCAGAGCTGAGGACATCAAGAGATGCAAGAAAATCCACAACATTATTCCCCTCCCGCCAGGAGTGATCCACTTTGGTGTTGTTATTGAGGGTAAAATTTAACTTTTGAATGATTTAGGTAATTGAAGGGGGTGGGTGTAGAGGTCTTTCATTGTATCATGGAGGATCTTGGAGACATTTTCAAATTCTGCCACTTGAATATTCATCTGAAGGCACATGGTTAAACCCAGACGCATGGCCTTCACCTCGGCTTGTAAAGATGAATTCTGTCCAAGTCGAGATGAAACAAAAAAATAACTGAACCATGTGAGTCATAAATGACCCCACCTACTTAGATCACCCCCATGTGGCCTAACCCATCTTTTTTATCTTTAGGCCCCTCATGGGAGGATTCTATCTTACCCAATGGTTGTTAGAATTACTGGAACTAGTCTAGAATGGGGGGAAGCTCCCTTGAAGGCAACCAAAGGTGGGGTTTTCCTGCTAGTTGTTGATGAGCCCAGCCATGTCAAGAAGAATATTCTTGGTCCTAGTGGAAATTAATATAATAGAAGAGAGGACCCCATCATGCCTTGCATTTTTCATGTCCAGTCAGATACACCAGCACCATGCATGTAAGATCATTGTACGTGCCCACTTCTCAGGGCCCCTATCCCCCACATCATGATACCACCTATCCAGGAACTGTAGGGATACATTGTTATGGTCATGGATAGCAATAAAATCACCAAAGGCTCTCCATACTTCAACCGCCCCATCAACCCTGAATAATAGATGATGTACACACTCTTCTTTATGATTTTTACAGTAGGAGAAACGCAACAGTAATGATATGCAACACTGTTTAATGATTTCAACCATTCGGACTACTGTATTTCAAATTCTCTAAGATAGGAAGTTGTATTTAGATGGGATGACATTAGACAACAGGGTTTTGTTATAATTATCAGTTCCCTACTGTACTAACCAGGTGGGACAGATGTCCCTAGATGTGAAGGCACTCATGGAAGAAGGAGTAAAATAAAATTTATCAAGATCAGGGGATTGGTCAATGTGGTTGAAGAAGGAAGGAATATTTTCATCCAGCACTACATTAATGAACGTTGGGTAGAGTATGGTCTCTAAAAAATGAAATTGCAGCAGTGTGATAGCATGGAGAACAATATCCTCTCCAGCCCAATTATGATACATGAATGATAACTCACCCCTCATGATGATCCATCGCATGTGTGGTTGAAGGTAAGAGATCATAAGAGCATAGCTAAGCTAAAACTGAGAGATGTTCCCATTAGTCCTGTTCGAATTCCCAAGCCGAGGGATGTGCATGATATTGCCCCAAAGTGTATACTGCTCATTGACATCCCATTCCTACATGTAGTGCATACAGTGAAGTTTGTATTCATGTTTTTGGACATTGATACTTCCCTTCCTAGTAGGCATGGCCATTCTCTAGTAGGATACACATTATTGTATCCCTTCCAAAATATGATACTAGGTAAATCTGGATAAAACCATTTCTATGATTCCGATGGATCCCTATAGAGTTTTGATAGCATATAGGTCATGGATGGGGGTATCCAATAAAACACAGTTAATAAGATCTATGCGGACACCAAATGAGAGGTATCGATTTTTCCAATTGAGGACTCTATATGTAATCTTGGGGATGAGGACGTCGAAATCATATATGGGTAGTCTTCCTGGAGAAATGGGGACACGATGTACTCTATGGGAATGGCCCCTATTTTCATGTTGAGGTTGTGCTAAATCAATGATATCCTACTAGGAATACATTTTTTAGAAATGTAGATATAGTTCTTATCTTTGTTGATGACCTGACCACTCCATTGGCAGTATTCCTCCACTTCCTTGTTCAGACCATTAATCAATCAATATCCATCATTCATGAAGATGATGGTATCATCCAGAAACATCAATAGAGAGATGTATTGTGCCTTCATTCTCCTTCATAAAGGCATAATTTCTCCATTATTGATGCTCATATCTAGTAGACAACTAAGGATATCTAGGGAGAGGATGAAAGTAATTTGATAAATCATATCACCTTGTCATAGTCCCCGAATGACCTTGAAATAATTATATGAATTCCCCATAAACGAATTCTCCATCCATGGGGAGATTTAACATAAAAAGATGATATTAACATTCCAGTTTGAGAGGCCCATACATTCCAGCACCTTATTAATGAAGCCCCACTCTATATGATCATAAGAACTGTTCATATCCAAGTTGATGGCCATGTTTGACCCACACATCTTAAATTTAATATCAGTGATCATTGACCTCAACTGTCATTGAAGTCAGTAAAAGTTTAAAATTTATTTTCCTACTAACTACTATATATGTGGTAAGGAGGGTCGAACCCACATGGAATGATATTTTGACCACTATTCTCTAAAAAAAACTAACTAAAGACCCACTATTGTCAGCAGTGAGGTTGAATTTCTAATCCTTCTATTTTTTTATTTTTACTATAAAGCACAAATGAAAAACACATTTTTTGATTTTTTTTATCGAAACTGTATCAGAACAAGGAAAAGGCTCAAAACAGCAAGCAACAGAGAAACAGTGCACTAAAAAGTAAACAATGTGGAGAAAAACGTCCATGGAGTATATCAAATCTACTGGTTTTGAAGGTATACTTTCTCATGACATTGAATACAACTAATACCCCTGAAATGGAGTGATTTATTTCTCTCGCCAGGAGATAATCACTCATGCCGGACAATTTCATAGTTCGCCACCCTTATATTAACCAACTTAAAAATTCACGTTCGAATAGAACACAGAACTAACTCGCCGTATGTCTTGTAACCTTTTATTCCCATTTAATTGTTCAAGAAAATCAATCCACATTTCGAATCACCGTATAAATATGGAAATCGTAGATTAAACATAAGTGGTACGTTGCAATGGAATGTAATCAGAACCGACCTCGCCGATCAATTCCGATCACATTAACAGGATAGTGAGAAAAGAAAAGAATGATAACCAGTCGACTCAATCCCCCCCCCCCTGAACTGTAAGTATTCTGCCTAACATTTCTTTATTTAAGTGTTTTAAAAACATTCAATTACAGAGGAAGAGAATTATAAAAGAACAGAGGAAGAAAACTCCTTCTACTTGCATGAATTCCTCCTGCTACAGGCCCTCAGGTCTCCAAGGAATGGTTCTCCGAGAGTCGCTTCAGGTTCTCTGCTCTCGAGTGGTGTGCTTCTTCGAATGAATGTCTCCTCCCCAAAATTCTGCTGCTGCTCTGTTTTAATATCCCTCGTCATCTGCTGCTGGTCACCGCTTACCTTCTACTGACATTATGTTTTCGTCACGAGCACACCGCACATGTGTGTGCGTTCGTGACAAGCACGTCGCTCTAACTTTAGTCACGTAACTAACTCTCGTTGAGTTAGTTACCTGCACCTGGATGTGAACTCACATCCCATATAAACCTGCACAAATTAACACACAGAATAATTAGAAACGATAAGCAAATAAATAAAGATTTTGGAATTATTAGTATATTAAAATTCTTAAAAGAACTGATTAAAAAGATATCTAGTTTTTTTTATTAGAGTAATTAATGTTAAATTAAAAGTTTGTTATTATTAATAAATTAATTTATTTACTAATTTATGTTAATTAGACTCGATTATTTTAGTTCAAAATAATTTATTATTATGTATTTAATTTTATTAGAATAAAATATTTAAAATGCCTCATTAAATTATTTTTAATTTAGATATTCTTATTAATTAGTTCAATTTAATTAAAGTTTTATTTAAGTTAAATAATTTATTAATTCTGTTTTATAAGTTAATTATTCTATAGTTTTTATTTATTCATAACTATAATTATTTACAAATTAAGTTAAGAAATTATTGTTATTATTATTATTTTAAGTTAAGTTTCTTATTTAATTTTCTTTTAATTTAATTATTATTATATTTTTTTAACCTTATTTTATCTCCGCTCGTGTCTTCTTCTCCACCCATTTTGACACAACTCTAGGAGAGTAGGGGTATCCTTCATCTCCTCATCCTCCCACCTCGAGAACGGCTCCTAAATCCCTCCTTTTGCAACCAGATCAGCAGCATGAGGACCAGGGTAGCAGTCGCCGACTCCTTCAAACACGCAGCAAACAAATCATAACATCTCTTTTCCATCTGCAGATCTGGTGACACCATTCCCACAGCGGCGGTGGGTGGATTCTCTTATGGGAAGAATTCCGGGTCGAGGTCCTACTGTGGATTTGCGATCAAAGTGCACTGCACCCCAGATCGGCGGCTAGAGTCGACTCAACCTTCTCCTCGGACAGCACAGGCGGTCTCTTCTCCAGCTAGCAGTGACTCTTCAACTCGCCCTCCAGCATCATGGCGCCGACCCCTGCTCCACTTCAAAGAGACGAAGCGACAGTCGACTCGTGCCGAAGAATATACACTTTCCAGTAGCTCGGCCTCTCTCCAACGACGGCGAACATGAGAGACCAGCGGCAAAAAGAAAAGATGTGCAATCCCGGCCTTATGCGTAGCAGAACAATGGTTCTCTTCGGCTTCACCTGTAGCGATCTCTATGGCTCTGGCGACGTGACTTCATCCTGCATATAGTTAAGGTAACTAATTCCTTCCCTTTGGTGGCTTTAGTTGTGGTGGCTGAGCAGTAGTGAAAAGGTAGCATTGGAGGATGACACCGATGCGAGAAGAAACGGTGCAAGTGGAAATAGTGTGAGAATGTGAGACAGTAAGATGGCTTTGACGGTGTCAATTGGGTTACACTGTGATGGTGAGAAGGTTTCACGGTGGCACGGTGTGAGGGTACGGTAGCATAAATTTACCATGCCACTGGTTCGCAAGAGTTACGGTGAGACATTAGAAGGGAAGGGGGTTACGGTGAGACCGTGAGTTAGATTACGGTGACACCGTAAATGGAAGAAACGGTGCAACCGTGAAAGGAGTGTCATGGTGAGACCGTATCAAGTGTTTACAGTGCCACCGTTAACCTGCATAATAAACAGAGAGAAATAAATTAAATTAAAACTTAAATATAATATGAACAAAGTAATTAATAAAAAATAAAACTGAATTAAAACAAATGAAAACTTAATTTTCAATATAAACTTTAATACATTTATATAAACAATTAAACTTAAATTAAATTATTAATAACTTTAATTTTCATAACATAAATTATTACTATATTAAAAAGCAACTGCCTTATTAAAAGTTAACATAAAATTTAAACATTTATAAGACATAGTTAAATTGTTACAAAATCAAATTAAATTAATTTAAGGTAGAAAGATAATTATTATATTATGAAACCATTATGTTAATTAATGAAATTTAAATAAAACATAATAATACTAACTTACGTTTATAATCTTATATTTTATTTAATAAATTATTGAAATGCATCTATTAATTAGGTTATATTAAATTAATTTTCAGTACATGAAATGTCAGATTAAGTCTATATATTGAAAGTGAAAAACTAAAACTAATTAATTATTTAATGTTAAATTATAAGCTATGCAGACAAAAACAACAATCTTAATAAATAGTTAATAGTCTATAAAATTAAAGTAAGAAATAAATTAATTATTTTAAGGCTTAGAATACACTATTAATTATAAAAATTGATAAATTATTAAATTTAGGGATAAAATTACATAAGTGTCATTATTTATCAAAAAAATGTTAAAATAATTAATTAAATTAATAAAAATTAACTAAAAAGGATGTGAAAAAACATGTGTTTTGAGGCCACATCAAATTCCCCCACACTTAAACATTGTTTGTCCTCAAACAATCTCATGTATTATTTTCTTTGAAAAACAAGAGTATGGTATTCATGATTATGATCAAGCTGTAACATGTCCAGAATATTAAATAGAGGACTTCAAAAACATGTAAAAAGGATTTTAGAAACTATGTTTCCCAAATGAACCTTGCCTAGGAGAAATACTCACTGGTAATCAAGAGAGTAGTGAATCAACATGAAATGATAGTGTCATGCCTCATATGTGATACTGCTTAGTTACTAACTTTAATCCAGACTTAAGTCCAAGGTCCGAGGGTGAAAAAAGGTAAAATTTATGTTGAATTAAATCCTTAACCAAGGAACTTTGTACTTTGACCCATCTCCTACGTTTCAAAAAAAATTAATTTCTTTTTGAATCACCTCAATGATACAACCTAAATGATTCCTATATAAACCAATCGATCCCTTCTTCATCTGGAGTTCATCATTCCTCTCACCTTAATGAGCTCATTTTTGACCCTAGACACTTTACTTATTTTTTCTAAGCCATGTATCATTGTGATAGGCACTGTGCATATGCACTTATTCAAAGTGTACAGAGGGCTTTTAGTTAACAGAAACGCATCCAGCATCTAGGGTCTCAGAAACACACCATGGGATCCCAGATGCCCAAATTACTCCAGTTTCAAAAGATTTATATAAAATTCATTTACATTG
This sequence comes from Viscum album, assembly GCA_963277665.1. Classification (NCBI taxonomy): domain Eukaryota; kingdom Viridiplantae; phylum Streptophyta; class Magnoliopsida; order Santalales; family Viscaceae; genus Viscum; species Viscum album. The sequence goes on from OY728133.1 coordinate 1,977,433,121, forward strand.
GCTCATTAAAGAAACTAATTTTAATAATTAAATGAAAAAGGAGTCACCTATGAACAAAATCAAACTTCCAATTCCAAGTGTTATGATCATAATTCTATTCACAGATCACCCATGTCACTCTCAAAAGTAGTTCCTAAACCACAATTTCCATTAGATCACTAAGAAAGACCACTTAGAAATCATCCATTATCACTAATTTCAGACTCAAAGCATCCATTAACTACCAACAAGAAACTTGTCCTAAAGAAAGACCTAATTGAGTACAGTGAAAAGCCTAAAATTATGCAAGAATTTTGAAAAAATATAACCATTTTTTACCAAAAAATTTTAAATAGCAGTGGGGATTGATGGGATTTCATTAAAGCACAGTTGAGCACAGTCAATAATCGACCCCCCCCCCCACACTTAAAACCCAACTTTGTCCCCAAAGTTGACTTCTATATAAGGAGAATAACAATTAATCAATTAAAGTACAAAATAGATTTTAAATTAAGTAGAAATATGACAAGTATAAAGGGTCTCAATGAAATTCAAAAATTAAGTTTTCCACATTGAATAAATAATCAGCAGGTTCATTAGCAAGTATGTGCATTAACATTTATGTCCAATGACAAAAAATTTCAATATATCTCAAAAGTAACATGTGACGTGTAAGTGTAATGTAATTTGGGTGCAAGCATTTTAATAGTTTGAGTTCAATAAAATGTTCAATACAGTAGACAAAGTTCAAGCTAAACTCTTCAACGAAACAAGAAGATTCAAATTACCAGCATCACGTACCCCCCCCCCCCCCGAAACTTAATTGCATACGGTGAAATGATTTGAACAATAGTGAAATTCAATTTTTTTTAAACAAGGCGGCTCATGCAGATTTTTAATTCATTAGTTACAAGACATGCAGCAGAATTTTATAATACACGCATAATTTTAAGTAAGAAGAATTTTATTTACAAAAACAAGAGCATGAAAAATAAGTGCAGTAAGTTAAATTACTTCCCTGACTAAGCTCTTGTCCAAAAATGACCATTGGAATTCCACTCCTTAGATGACAGTAGCAGCATTCCTAGAAACACAGATTATATAGACGAGGAACAAGTATCTAGCAAAAACAGAGCATATGCAAAGCAACACTTTATTCAAAGTAAAATAAGAACAGAACAAAAGTAAACACCAGAAATACCATGGGTTGCCTCCCATGAAACGATTGGTTTAAAGTCCCCGACCATACTTTATTCCAAAAGAATTTTCAAGAACAGTGAAGGCAGCCAAGCCCTTTGGTTGCCTCTCAAAATAAAGTTTCAATCATTTCCCATTGACAAACTTGGGTTTATTCTCTTCACCAACAATTTCCACAGCTCCATTCATCAGCACTCTCACAACAGTAAACTGTCCAGAACACTTGGACTTCAGCTTTCCAGGAAAAAGTTTAAGTCTATAATTAAAGAGAAGGACCTTCTGTCCAGATTTGAATTCCATAGTTTGAATGAAAGAATCATGATAAATTTTAGCCCTCTCTTTATAAATTCTTGACTTATCATCACTCTCTCTTCTAATATCATCTAGTTCACTCAGCTCAAGCAATCTCCTCTCACCAGTACTCTTAATGTTAAAGTTCAGAGCCTTAACTGCCCAATAAGACTTATATTGCAACTCCATAGGTAAATGACAGCATTTCCCAAACAACAGCCTGTAAGGATACATACCTATTGGGGTCCTGAAAGCAGTTTTGTATGCCCATAAAGCTTCATCCAGTTTAAGAGACCAGTCTTTCCAAGAGTTTGACACAGTTTTTTCAAGAATTTGTTTCAGTTCTCTATTAGAAACTTCCACTTGTCCACTGGACTATGGGTGATAAGGAGTTCTAGTTTTGTGAACACAACCATATTTCTCCATCAAAGCCTTAAACTTGTAACTCTTAAAATGTGTTCCATTATCAGTAATAAAAGCTCTTGAGACTCCAAATTTTGTAAAGATATTATTTTTCACAAATTTTATCACACTATTTGCTTGATTGTTTGGCAGAGCTACTACTTCAACCCACTTAGATACATAATCCACAACAACAAGAATATAATCATTCCCATGAGATGATGGAAATGGACCTATCAAAATCTAACCCCCAAACATCAAAAATTTAAACCTCCAAAATACCCTTTTTGGGTAACTCCTGCTTCCTACCTACATTTCCCAGCCTCTAAAAACTATCACAACCAACCACAAAGCTCCTAGAATACTTAAAGAGGTTAGGCCAATAGAAAATAGACTGTAGGAATTTTTGATCAGTCCTCTCACCCCCATGGTGACCTCTCCAAGGTGAAGAATGACAACTTTCAAGAATAGACAACATCTCTTCCTCGGGTACACATCTCCTAAAAATACCATCAGCACACCTCCTAAACAGTAGAGGGTCATCCCAAAGATAATATTTAAGTTCAGAAATGAATTTCTTTCTTTGATTATTAAATAGATTCTTGGGAATGACACCTACTGCTAGGAAGTTGGCAAAATCTGCAAACCAAGTAGATTTCCTGACTGAGACAGTGAGTAGCATCTCATTAGGGAAATAAGAGTTAATATCCCTAGGATTTTTATATTCAGATTGGGTAACAGGAAGCCTAGACAGGTGATCAAAAACTAAATTTTTAGCTCCTTGTTTATCCCTAATATCTAAGTTGAACTCTTGTAATAACATAATCCATCTAATTAGTATGGGTTTTGTTTCCTTTTTAGACAGAAAGTATTTTAAGGCAGAATGATTGGTGAAAATGATGACTTTTGAGCCTAACAGATACTGTCTAAACTTCTCAAGAGAAAACACAATATCTAAAAACACTTTTTCAGTGGTGTTATAATTCTTTTGAGCATCATCTTGTATTCTACTAGCATAGTTTACCACATTCAAATTTCTATCCCTCCTCTGTCCAAGGACAGAACCTACATCCATTTCACTAGCATCACACATATGCTCAAAAGGTAAATTCCAATTAGGTGCAGTGATGAAAGGTGATGAAGTGAGTTTCTCCTTAAGCAGATTAAATGATTTGAAACAGTTTTCATCAAAATCAAAAGGTGCATCCTTGACCAGTAAAGAACACAAGGGATTTGTTATTTTAGAAAAATATTTTATGAACCTCAGTTAGAAACCGCCATGCCCTAGAAAACTTCTAACACCTTTTACATTAACAGGAGGTGATAGTTTTTGAATAACTTCAATCTTAGCGGTATCAACTTCCAAACCACTCTTTGACACTTTATGACCAAGGAAAATACCCTCTGTGACCATGAATTTTAATTTCTCCCAATTTAGCACAAGGTTGGTTTCAATGCATCTCTCCAAAACTAGCTCAAGATTTACAAAACAAGTATCAAAAGTACTCCTCAGTATAGAAAAGTCATCCATGAAAACTTCAATGAATCTCTCAATCATATCAGAAAAGATAGCCATCATACACCTTTGAAAGGTTGCTGGAGCTCCACACAACCCAAAGGGCATCCGTCGGTAAACAAATGTCCCAAAGGGGCACGCGAAAGTGGTCTTCTCCTGATCCTCTGGAGCAACAGGTATTTGGTTGTAACCAGAATACCCATCCAGAAAACAGAAAAATTCATTTCTAGCTATCCTCTCAAGCATTTGATCAAGAAAGGGAATGAGAAAATGGTCCTTCCTAGTGGCTGCATTAAGCTTCCTATAATCTATACAGACTCTCCATTTTGTGGCTTTCCTAACTTAGACTTCTTCATTCTTTTCATTTTTAACTACAGTAAAACCTCCCTTCTTGGGGACAACCTGGACAGGGCTGAACCAAGAACTATCAGAAATGGGATATATCATACCATTTTCCCATAGTTTAATTACTTCCTCTCTCACAACTTCTTTCATATTAGGATTTAATCTTCTTTTACATTCTACCCTAGGCTTATGGTCAGGCTCCATAGGAATCTTGTGCATACAGAATGAGGGACTAATACCCTTGATATCAGCTATTGTCCAGCCTATGGCAGATTTAAACTTCTTCAAAACTTCCAACAATTTTTCTTCTTGGTTTTCATTAAGTTCAGTAGAGATTATTACAGGAAATGTAGAGTTATCACCTAAAAATGAATATTTAAGATGGGAAGGGATGGGCTTCATCTCAAGATCAGGTGGTTCTACACTTGAAGGAAGACTGTTGGTCCTGGGATTCCCATGGTATTCAATATATTTCTTGTATGGAGTATTAAAAGATGAACGATTTTCAATTTAAAGTTCAGATTCAGGAATAACAATGCTACTATCCAAGGTGGGCAGTATGCTGTCTAGACTTTCTAAATTATAATTCAGTAGATTTATCAAAGCAGAATCATCAAGTTTTCTTATAAGTTCTCCCTCAATATCATCAAAGTGTTCAACAAGGTTAGTGTTAACAGAAACACCCTCAATTTTACTCAGAAAGCTCCTAAGTTCAGAAACAGGGGACTCTCCTACAACAGAAACTGGACAGTTGTCCATTTCTGGATGATTTTCCAGTTTGGTTGTCACGGTAGAATTTTCAGCTTCTAGAACAGATTCACAAATATTTTAATCTTCACTAATGTTTTCATCAGCAAAGGATTGCTTTCAGATTTTTCAATGAGTTCAAGTTGATTTTTATAAGAACATTCAGCTTCAAGAGACTCAATTTTTGAACAGTTTTCAGAATATGTTGGTCCCTTACTATTTTTAAAAACATTGAACTCTTCTTCTTGTTCACCAATTTTTAATATCATCTGACCCGTAGACACATATATGACAGCTCCGCCTGTGGGAAAGAAGGGAATACCCAAGATGATATGTACCTCTTGATCACACTCCATATCCAGAACAAGAATGTCAGTAGGTAGAAATAACTTCCCAAATCCAACTAGTAAGTCTTCTACTCGACCGACAGGATGAGTGAAGGATCTATCAGCCAAATGTAGTATGACCGTGGTGGGTTGAAGATCACCCAATCTCAACTGTCGAAACAGTGAGTATGGGAGCAGATTAATGCTAGAACCTAGATCACACAGACAGTTTAGCTGACCGGAATTTCCTAGGGAATAAGGGATGACAAAGCTACCTGGGTCTTTAAGTTTTTGTGGGATATTCTTTTGAAGTACAACACTGCACTCTTTAGTGAGGTTGTATGTAGAAAATTCTTCAAGGGTCTTTTTGTTTGAAACAATTTTCTTTAAATATTTCAGGTAAGATGGGATCTGAATTAAGGCTTGGATAAAAGGGAAGTTCACTTGATACATGGAAAGAAAACCGAGGAACTGAAGAAGTTCAGCCCTCGTATTACTTTGTGGTTTAATCTTCTTAGAGAAAGGGATGGGTGGGGAAAAAATTTTCAGAACAGTAGGCATGTCCCTCACCTCTTCCACAAATTTTTCTTTTCCTTTATTCCTTTGATTTTTTGAAGATGTTTCTATTTGAGATCTAGGTGACAGATTCAGTTTCTCATCATTTTCAACATTTTTCTGTGAATTTCCAGATTGTGAACAAAGAAAATTTTCATTTCCAGATTTAAACAGTTTCTCATTTTGGGCATTTTTTTTAGTTTTTTCAGCAACAGTTTGAGTATTTAGCCCACTCCTAGAAACAATAGCCATGATATTCTCCCTAGGATTAAGTTCAGTTGTACTAGGAAACCTACCTTTATCCCTAGAAGTCAAATATCTAGCTAATTATCCTATCTGTGTTTCCATGTTTTGCATTCTCACATCATTTTGCATCTTGTCTGACTCGTATTGACTTTTCTATTTATTAAGTTGAGTCATGTAACTTTCCTCTTGTGAATTTATTTTATTCAAGATCTGATTTAATTTAGAAGTCATTTGATTATCATTATTTCCTTGAACATTTATAGTCTGACCCCTTTGTTGATTTTGAAAGTTTGGTCTTGGTTGGTTCTGATAATTAATGGCAGTTTGTTGCTTAATAATACCTCGATCCTTCCACAATAGATTTGGATGGTTCCTATAGCCTTGATTGTAGTTATTTGAGAATGGATCTTCTTTTAGAGGCATCCAAGGACCATAACTGACAAAGTTTAAGGTTTCGGGTTGTTGGGTAGTTAAAGCAGCATTAGGACAAAAAAATTTCAGAGTGCCCAAACATACCACATTGAGTGCACTATTTCCTAAGCGATTGATAATGATTCTGATTTTCAACTTGGTTAACAGTTTGTTTTGAATTCTGGTTCATTAATGTTTGAAGTTGGTTGGTGATTTCAGCAAGTTGGGCTTGAGTATCAGCTCCTGAACCAGCATTAACATTCCTATTGACTCTCTTTCTTCTTGAATTCTTATGTTGATAATTAAGGGCCAGATTATTGAAAATTTGTCTCAACTCCGCATCAGTCTTATCATTTTAATTACGCCCAGCAGCTTGATCCACTAATTTCTGACCAGAGGAGGAAAGCCCTTCATAGAAGGTTTCTATGAAGTGATGTGATGGGAGTTGATGATGAGGACACTACCTAAGAAGATCCTTGAATCTATCCCAAGCTTCATGAAAAGATTCTCCATCCTCTTGATAAAAACTAGTGATTTTAGTTCTAAGTTCTCATTTTAATCATTGAGGATAAAATTTCATAATGAAAGAGTTGTAAATTTTATCCCAATTCTCAAATATGTTTTCCTCTAGACTTAAAAACCAGTTCCTAGCATTCCCTTTAAGGAAAAAGGGAAAGAATCTCATCCTTAGTTCGTTTTCAGTGATTCCTAAAAGTGGTAATTGCTGCACAGTGTTGTAGAAGTCTCTAATGAAGTCCAGAAAGTCCTCATTAGAGAGCCCATTGAATGCATGTATCAAAGTAATATGTGACCGTTTTAATTCATAGTTCCTGGCTCTATGACATAATCTAATTTATGATGGGTTTCTTGATACTTGAGGGAGTTGAAACTCCCTCATCCTAGGCCTTTCATGATCGTCTAAGAATTCTGGATGGTTATTTCAAAAGTTATTATTCTCAGGGATTCTATTTCTTGATTTTCTATTTCAATTTTGTTTTTCCTTATTAGAGCAACTAAATATCTATCGAGTTAAGGGTTTAGAGTCTCTAATCTAACAGAAGATGTTCTTTTTCTCATACAAACACTGGTAGACAGTTTCTAACAGTAACAACTCAGAAAGAAAAGTTACTGTTTTTTTACAGTTTTCAAAATTTTCATTTTTTTTAAATTTTTTAGATATGTGTTTTTAGAGTTTTTAGCAAGGGCTCATGCCCTCCCCCGCAACGGTGCCAAAATCATGACCTAAACTATCGTTGAAGTTGGTCAAAGTTTAAAATTTATTTTCCTACTAACTAATGTATATCTGGTAAGCAGGGTCGAACCGATAGGGAAGGCTATTTTGGACACTATTCTCAAAAAAAATAACTAAAGACCCACTCTTGTCAACAGTGAGGTTGAATTTATAATCTTTCTATTTTTTTTTTATTTTTACTATAAATCACAAATGAAAAACACATTTTTTTGATTTGTTTTTTTATATAAACTGTATCAGAACAAGGAAAAGGCTCAAAACAGCAAGCAACAGAGAAACAGTGCACTAAAAACTAAACAATCTGGAGAAAAACGTCCGGGGAGTATATCAAATCTATTGGTTTTAAAGGTATACATTCTCACGACATTGATTACAACTAATACAACTGAAATGGAGTGATTTATTTCCCTCTCTAGGAGATAATCACTCAAGCCGGCCAATTTCAGAGTTCGCCACCCTTAGATTAACCAACTTAAAAATTCAGGTTCGAATAGAACACAGAACTAACTCGCCGTATGTCCTGTAGCCTTTTATTTCCATTTAATTGTTCAAGAAAATAAATCCACATTTCAACTCACCGTATAAATGTGGAAATCATAAATTAAACATAAGTGGTACGTTGCAATGGAATGTAATCAGAACTGACCTCGCCGATCAATTCCGATCACATTAACTGGATAATGATAAAAGAAAAGAACGATAACCAGTAGAATCAATTCCCCCCCCCCCCCCCCCCGAACTGTAAGTATCCAGCCTAACATTTCTTTATTTACGTGTTCTAAAAACATTAAATTATATAGGAATAGAATTATAAAAGAACAGAGGAAGAAAACTCCCTGTGCTTGCATGAATTCCTCCTGCTACAGGCCCTCAGGTCTCCAGGGAATGGTTTTCCGAGAGTCGCATCAGGTTCTCTCCTCTCGAGTGGTGTGCTTCTTTGAATGAATGTCTCCTCCACAAAATTATGCTGCTGCTCTGTTTTAATATCCCCCTTCATCTGCTGCTGGTCGCTGCTTACCTTCCACCGACATTAAGTTTTCTTCACGAGCACACCACACATGTGTGTGCGTTCGTGACAAGCATGTCGTGCTAACTTTACTCACGTAACTAACTCCTGTTGAGTTAGTTACTTGGACCTGGACGTGAACTCACTTCCTGTATGAACATGCACAAATTAACACACAGAATAATTATAAACGAGAAGCAAATAAATATACATTTTGGAATTATTTGTTTATTAAAAGTCTTAAAAGAACTGATTAAAAAGTTATCTAGCTTCTTTATTAGAGTTATTAATGTTAAATTTAAAGTTTGTTATTATTAATAAATTAATTTATTTACTAATTTACGTTAATTAGACTTGTTTATTTATGTTCGAAATAATTTATTATTATGTAATGAATTTTATTAGAATATAATTATTTAAAATGCCACATGAAATTAATTTTAATTTAGATATTCTTAATAATTAGTTTAATTTAATTAAAGTTTTATTTAAGTTAAATAATTTATTAATTCTGTTTTATATGTTAATTATTCTATAGTTGTAATTTTATTCATTGTCATGACCCGTCCTCGGGGCCCGTACCGTGACTACCCCAAGCCCGCCTTCCATAGGCCAGGGGCTGGCGACTAGCACCAAGGCGTAAATCCCGGTAAAAAGGGAAGGCATTGCCTTTCTAAAGTAAACAAGCACCACAGAGTACAAGCGGAAGAAGTAAACACTAAGTAAAAACTGAGTACAACAGTAAGTACGGAAAGTAAAAGGGGCTGGAAATACAAGCCCAACTGTAAAGTACAACTCGAAAGGGAAAATAGCAACTGTAAAGTAAAGCCGCTACACCGAGCTGTCCACTAGAAATCCCACCTGAAGGATGGGTACAGATAGCTCCACTGCTCCTTGGGTCCCGCCGTCCGCTCCGAGCACGTCCCGCCCAGTGGTCCACCTCCAGGTACCGTCTTGCTCTGCAAGCCTCATCCACGATCAACGATTTCCGTTGTCTGCAACCAACACAACGTAGTGCAGACATAGCCCATGAAGGGGTGAGTATAAGCTACTCAGTAGGGACCCCGAGACCCCCGAAGGTCTCCCAAAATCCACAATGGATAAACCACAAAGGAAAGATACAATCATGAAATAACAACCGACACTGCTTAGGTATATGCCCATACATATACCTATGTCATCAATTCCAATACGCTCTAACCTCCGAGCCCAAGTATAACCCAGTCCACACAGGAAAGTATACGTATTCCACACAGGAAAGAAAAACGTAATCCACACAGGATAGCACAACACAATCCACAGAGGAAAGCAAACAGGATTCAGCTCACACAGGTATACTTCTTCGAAGACAATAGAGATGATCACTGATCCATCTAAGTCGTCGGACCCCCAAAGGATCGATAGGTACTAACCCCCGCAAAGACCCACACATGATCGGACCCACACAGGATCTGTAGGCGCTGGCTCACACAGAACTGCTGAGCGCTGACCCACACAGGATCGGACCCACACAGGATCGGTAGCACTGATCCACATAGGATCGCTGAGTGCTGTAGTCGTCGCCGTCGAATCCACTGAGGATCTCTGCACAGTCGTCGTCGCAGTCACAGTTGCAGTCACAGCCAGCACTAGGGTTCCCGCACACAGCAAGCTCGTTTGGGAGGGTCCGCTCCACGAGCCGAGAGGCTGATACATCAATTGTCACATAGTCCAGATTTGATGTATCCAAAAGTTCCGTATCGTCAACAGGAACTCAACGCAACAGATGGCGCGTCAATCGGACGCCCGGTCTGAGAGTTATTGGCTTTTTCGTTCCAAGGGCCCGGTTAGTTTTTAAGGCAAAAACAACCCGACCATGCTCCACCTGCGTCCAAACCTCGAGCGGAGTATTCCAAAAGATCCGTCTCACTAAGAGGAACTCAACAAAGTTGGCGGCACGTCAATTGGACGTCCTTTGCTCAAGATATGAGCATTTCCGCTCCGAGGGCCCGGTTGGTTTCGTGTACGAACCAACCCGGCTGAACTCAAAGTATTCTGAAACCTTGAGTGCGATATACTGAAACGACCGTCTAGATCCAAGGATCGCATTGCCGCTAACGGCGCATCGTTTGGAAGTCTGTAGCCCGAGTTATGTTCATTTGAACCCAAACAGTCCGATAACGGGGGTTTCGGGCCCGGACCGACCCGACCCGAGACCCCCCGGTTGGCCCGAACCGGGTCGGCCCGGCCTGGCAGACCGGATAGGGACAACGCGCCCAGCGCGCTATTTGGCTCGGCCTTTGGCCGAGCCGTTCGACGAAGGGGGGGGGGACTGCCCCCCTGTGTAACCCCCCCCCCCCAAATTAATGGGGGGCCGTTTGAACGGCCGGGGGAATTTAATTCCCCCACCCCTTCCCTTCCGGTTGGCTCCTTCTCAACGGGACCGGTGGTGGATGGTCCCCTTCCGGCTCTGACGCCGGCGGCCCGGTCTCGCCGCCGGTCTCCTTGCTCCGCCGTGGCCCGGAATCGGCCGCGACCTTTGTCGTCCAGCGTGGTGCGACGACACCGTGCCCTCCGCCGCGGCCCCGCTCCGACCGCGGTGCCTTCGATTTCCTTCGACGCGGTGCAACGGCGTCACGTTCTTGAATTTCATTCCACGGCGCGGCGCGACGACGCCGCGCATATCTTCCGCATGAAACCACGTGGTGCGACGGCACCACGTTTTCTCGTACCAACCACAAGAAACCATCACAAAATTAAGGAGAAGGGTCGGCCGTGTTTGTGCGGTCCGACCCCCTCGCGTTATTCGATAGCAAAAGGTTTTAATCCACGATCATCATCAAGTTGGTATTCACGAACAATTAAATAAATAAAACCCCTACCTTGGTTCAGGAACCGTGTTCGTCAACGACCCACGGAAGACGAGCGTCGCGGAGGTCGGGCGTCGCGGAAAAAGAACGTCGACGTCGCGAAGCGAGGATTCAAAGTCGTTGATGGAGATTTCGTCATGGAAAACCGTCGCAGAGGAGACGTCGCGGAAGAAGAACGTCGCGTCGTGGATACGGCGTCGCGGAAGAACCGTGTTCTTCGGCGGAGAAGTTCTTCGTTGAAGAACGGTGTTCTTCGCGTTCTTCGTCGAGGTTGAAGAAGATGAAGAATGCTTCTCAATCCTCTCAAGGTGTCAAAAGAAACTAACCAAAATAAAATAAGTTCAAGCTTTATTTTATTTACACATCATAACCTCTTTGAATTTCAAGTGTTTGAAATTATGTAAATCATCTTAATTAATAACACAAGTTGTCAAATTAATTAGAGTGGAGTTATTGGGGAGTTTAAGGGGAGTTGAAGAGTTAGGGCTCGTGTGGGCCCCACCACACTTTATCCTCTCAAGGGAGGTTATGTGGATGTGGGCCCCACCTATAACTCCCTTTGGGAGGAAATAACCTACAAGGTTAAAAAATAAATTGTGTTCCACAATTTATTTAACTTCTTCTAATTCCCCCCAAAACTAACTCTCATCCCGCATAAAACGCAACCTCGGAAAAGGTCTCCTTATGCAAATATCGGCGCTGCGAGTTCATTGGTGTCCTCGTATTTCAATTCCGAGCACCGGTTCAAATGTTAGAAATTCCTGCTCGTTCGTTCGCTGAACGTACCCGAGCCAAACTTCGGAAATTGATTCCGGGCACATCAGGCCTCGGAATCAGGTGCCGTCAGAAACCGCGTTCTTGTAAAATTCCAAAGAAAATTAAGAAAAAATTTTCCTTGAGTTTTACGGGTCTTTAAATTACTCCCACCTCAGGGCTTTACGTCCCCGTAAAGATACATCAAAACTAGGGAAACAAATGTGGGTACTGAGCACGCATCTGAGCCTCCGGCTCCCAAGTGCTCTCCTGGAGGTTCCCGTGCTACCATCTAATGCGCACCAGAGGAATCGACCGTCCACGTAGGACCCGCTCCTGTCGATCCTCAATCTCCACTGGGACCTCCGCAAAAGTCTCACCATCGTCAACGTCAAGCTCCTCATGGTCAATGATGTGCGTCAGGTCGTGCACGTATCTCCTCAGCTGGGATACATGGAAGACGTCATGCACCCAGTGCAACTGAGGTGGTATAGCCAGACAATAAGCCACCTCGCCAATCCTGCTGAGGACCTGGAATGGTCCGATGAAGCGCGAAGATAACTTGCCGCCTCGGCCAAATCTCCGTAAACCACGTCGAGGTGAGACACACAAGAGGACGTGGTCGCCATCCTCGAACTCTAGTGGCCTCCGCCTCCTGTCAGCGTATGACTTCTGCCAGCTCTGAGCTGTCCTCATCCGCTCCTGGATGACCTGGACCTTTTCTATCTTGGCCTGGACCATCTATGGTCCCACAAGTGCTGACTCCCCAGGGTCTGTCTAGCACAAAAGAGATCTGCAAGGTCGGCCGTACAACGCCTCGTATGGTGCCATCCCGATGGTGGAGTGGTAGCTGTTGTTGTACACGAACTCCACTAAGGGTAGGTGGTCCTCCCAGCTGCGACCAAAGTCGAGGACGCATGCGCGGAGCATGTCCTTGAGAGTCTGAATGGTCCTCTCCGTCTGACCATCCGTTTGAGGGTGAAAGGCTGTGCTTAGACGTAGCTGCGTCCCGAACACCTCCTGCAACCCCTTCCAAAGCCAGGAAGTAAAGCGAGCATCTCGATCAGAGATAACAGATGATGGCACTCCATGAAGCTGCACAATCTCCTGAACGTAAAGACGTCCCAAGATCTCCACTGAGCCCTGCTCTCTGATGGGTAAGAAGTGAGCCGACTTGGTGAGTCGGTCAACAATCACCCAAATGGAGTCGTGACCTCTGGAAGTGCGTGGAAGTCCAGTCACGAAGTCAATAGATATGTCGTCCCACTTCCACTCTGGAACCTCCATGGGTTGTACCAAGCCTGCTGGTACCTAATGCTCTGCCTTCACCTACTGGAATGTGAGGCATCGAGAAACAAACTCTACCACAACCTTCTTCATGCCCGACCACCAGTGTTGTCGTCTGAGATCCTGGTACATATTCGCCACTCTAGGATGTACCACCAAAGGAGAAGTGTGAAACTCTCTCAGCACCTCCTCCCATAAAGCGACTGGTACCATGGTACGTCCTCTAAAAAGGATGTCGTGCTCTGCTCCATGGGAGAAACCATCAGGTGCCTGTCCTGAGGATATCTGTGCACGCCACATCTCATAGTCAGTGTCCCCTCGTTGTGCCTCTCTGACCCACTATAGAAGTGGAGGAGTGACTGTGAGAGACTGAATGAAGGATGCTCCATCTCTATCCACAAAGGATATCTGCAAAGAGGCTAGCTACTTCATCGCCTCCTCAAGTAGCTGAATGCCCGTCCTCCTGCCGAGAGCATCGGCTACTACATTCCCCTTCCCAGGAGTATATACTATCTCAAAGTCATAGTCCTAGAGGAACTCAAGCCATCGCCACTGTTTCAGATTCAGATCCTTCTGAGAGAAGATGTACCTGAGACACTGATGGTCAGAAAAGACTGTAAAGCGCTCGCCCATCAGGTAGTGTCGCCATGTCTTCAGAGAGAAGACCACTGCTGATAACTCCAGGTCATGGGTAGCGTAGTTCTGCTCATGCGGCCTCAAATGTCGTGATCCATAGGCGATCACTGCCCGCTCCTGCATCAGGAAACAACTGAGTCTGGTCCCTGATGCATCGCAGTAGACTACGTACCCTACTCCCTCCTCAGGCAACCTCAAGATAGGTGCGCTGGTCAATCTCTGTCTCAGCTCCTAGAAACTCTGCTGAAATCTGTCTGACCACACGAAGGGTTTCCCCTTCTTCGTCAAAGATGAGAGTGGTTCCACAACTCTGGAGAATGCTGGCACAAATCTCCGGTAGTATCCAGCTAGTCCCAAGAAACTCCGAACCTCCGTCACGCTCCTGGGTGGCTCCCAAGCTAACACTGCCTCGATCTTCGCAGGATCCACTGCAACTCCTGCCCCAGAGATGACGTGTCCCAAGAAGTGGACCTCATGTATCCAGAACTGGAACTTCAAGAGCTTACCATAAAGTTGGTGCTCTCGGAGTGTGTCTAGTACGACCCGTAAGTGGTAGGCGTGATCCTCCTCAGTCGTCGAGTAAATCAAAATGTCGTCGATGAAGACCACGACAAATCGATCGAGGTATGGCTGAAAGATCATGTTCATGAGGGCCATAAACACTACTGGAGCATTGGTTATTCCATAGGGCATAAGCAAGAACTCATAGTGGCCATACCGACACCTGAAGTCCGTCTTCTGCATGTCCTCGTCTCGAACTCTGAGCTGGGGATAACCTGACCTGAGTTCTATTTTCGATAACCATCGTGATCCCTTGAGCCGATCAAAGAGGTCATCAATCCTCAGTAGCAGATACTTGTTCCTCACTGTCACCTGGTTCAGGCGACGATAGTCGACACAAAGTCTCAATCTCCCGTCCGCCATCTTGGCGAACAATATCGGGGAAGCCCAGGGTGAAACACTCGGTCAGATGAACCCCTTGCCCTGCAAGTCCTCCAACTGTACCCGTAACTCTAGAAACTCGGTAGGGTCCATCCGATATGCTGGAGTCGATATCGGGGCTGTCCCGGGGTACAAGTCAATATAAAAGTCTACCTCTCTGCGAGGAGGTAACCCTGGGACGTCGTCGGGAAAAACATCCACAAACTGATCCACCACTACCGGAAAACCAGGACTCTGCACGTCAACTGCTCCTAGGATGAGGCTAGCCAACTGATGAGTGATGGGATGTCCTCTCCTCCGTGGAAGTCCATCCTGTGCTGCAAAGGCTCCCTTCTCACCGATGAAGGTGAACCTGCTCCCGTCGGTGCGTACACATCGCACATTGCGCCTAAAACAGTCAATCTGTGCATGGACCATAGATAACCAATCCATGCCCAAGATGAAGTCGTAAGGCCTCGACGGTGCTACAAGAAGATCCCAACCGAAGCTCTCGCCTCCTAGAGTAAGTTCACACTGCCGGAACCAGTGCGTAATCGTCGAGTCTGCTCCCGTAGGAGTCTCTAGCCGTAAGAATCGAGCAAACGGCTCTGTCAGAATCTCTAAGCTCTGAAAAAGGGCAGCGGCTATAAAAGAGTGACTCGCTCCTGTGTCTATAAGTACTGCAGCAAGGCTGGAATAGACACAGATAGTACCTCGAATCATCTCAGGCGCGCCGTGGTCGTAGGCCTCCGCTGCCTGGAGCTGTGCCTGTCTCTGCCCGCCAGCTCCCTGTGGTTGGGGTGGACCTCCTGGTGGTGGTGGTGGTAGAGCCTCAAAGCGTCGTCCACCACCTGCTGCTCGGCCAGCTCATCTTCCTCATCCACCTCCTCCCTACGAACTGTCACGGTCAACCCTCTGTCTCTGCCTCGGTGGTCCCTCAACCATCTGCTGCTCCTCGGCACGACGGGTCGGGCAGTCACGAGCCATGTGGCCCTGCCCGCCGCACGAGTAACAATGTCTGCCTCTCAAAAGACTGGCTCTGCGCTGTGTGCCCCGCACCGCTGAGCCAGTGTCCTGAGGTCGTCTTCCTGAGGGTCTGGTCTGCCTGGATCCATGTGTCATTCGTCGACTACCTGCTGCATTAGAATCTACTATATGCCGCCCTGCAGTGGGTCTCGGTGCTGGTGTAGACTCAGCAAGAAAGCTCTCGATCAAAAGGTCCTGCTCTAGTACTCCTGTCTGAGTCAGAATGCTGAGGGAGATCAGCGATGCCCTGATCTCGTGTCTCAATCCCTGCTCAAAGGTCCGGGTCCAGAAGAATGGGTCCCGTACCATGTCGGTCGAGTAGCGCGAGAGATCGGTAAATCTCGCCGAGTACTGGGTGACCGTCATGCTGCCCTGCCGCAGCTGAAGAAGCTCCTAAATGCGCACTGCACGGAGGGTGGCTGGGACAAACTCTGAGCGGAAGAGGCTCTCAAAGTCTGTCCAGAGTAGAGATGCATCATCATGCACCTGGAGCATCAAGCTCCACCATCGGCCCGCTGCTGCATGCAGTAGGCTCGCAGTGAGGATCACCATGAGGTCTCCTGGTGTCCTCACTAGCCTGAAAACTCGTACGACTGCCTCCAGCCAGTCCTCGGCTGCCTGGGGGTCCGTCTCCCCACGGAACCTGGGTGGTCGCTGGCGCTGGAACTCATGCAGTGCACTGAGGCGACATTCATCGTCAGCGGCTGGTGCTGGAAGTATCGGTGGCTCGACGGGTAGAGCTACTGCCAGTGCCACTGCTGACAAAGGGCCCTGCACCGAGGCCTCGTCGCTCAGTGGGCTGTTGTCACGCTCGACTCTCGGAACCCTAGCTGGCTGCCGTCGTGGGGCCATCCTGAAAAGGAAATAGGTGCGCCATGGTCAGAACAATATACCTAGTGAGCTGATACAAAGTAATCACAAATAGAACTTGAAACACACATGCAATCATTGTTTTTGTGTATTAAGTCAGAAATCAGAAGTCAGGGTCCTGGTGTACGGATACGTCGGCCGCCGCACCAACACTAGACTCCCTGGACTGATAACCACACTCAATATGCTAAACACTATTGCTTCACATAGAAAAGATCAGAGTTCGCGGTAGAACCGAACTCCTTTGATACCAATTTGTCACGACCCGTCCTCGGGGCCCGTGCCGTGACTACCCCAAGCCCGCCTTCCATAGGCCAGGGGCTGGTGACTAGTACCAAGGCGTAAATCATGGTAAAAAGGGAAGGCATTGCCTTTGTAAAGTAAACAAGCACCACAGAGTACAAGCAGAAGAAGTAAACACTAAGTAAAAATTGAGTACAACAGTAAGTACGGAAAGTAAATGGGGCCGGAAATACAAGCCCAACTGTAAAGTACAACTCGAAAGGGAAAACAACAACTGTAAAGTAAAGCCGCTACACCGAGATATCCACAGGAAATACCACCTGAAGGATGGGTACAGATAGCTCCACTATAGCATCCCACCTTTTTATCACATAAAATTTAATTACATTTTACAAAACCGAGGATCTTTAAGGTTTAGTGTCTTGGAAACCAGGAACTTAAAACATGAAAACAACATAAAGAACTCTTCTTAAACACTTGGAAGGATTCTCCTCATGTTCACCCTAGGCTCATTACTGAATCTCATAACCTGGGGACATACATCAAAAGAAAGGGTTAGCAGAAGGCCCAGCAAGGGAAACAAGTGAAACCTTTTACATATGAACTTGGGATACATCAATAAAGTCATGAAAAGAACTTTAAGGCATGAAAATGAAATCATGAGGCATATCATAATAAAAATAAAACTTTTTCATAACTTGAAGATGTGGCTGCAACATTTAATATTGGCAATCGTTTCGTTTCACCAAGGTCCATCCCCAAGGTGTCGTTAAAAATTACCAAGGTTATTCACCAAGGCGTCGTTAAAATGGTCATCTATAGAGATTAAGTCTTTACCCAATGCATTGGAGCGCTATCAGGGCGCACCCTTAAATTTGCCTTTATTATCATGTGATCCACATATATCATCATCAAACATTTCATAAATAACCCATATAGCATAAAATAAATGGGTTTCATTTCATAATCATAACATTTTAAAAACTGCTTTAATGACATGATCTTTACGGCACTTTAAACCCACAGAAAGGGAAGCGGGTCTCATGTATGTAAATCCCAGAATTTAAAATGGAACATTTTGATATATATGTGAATACCCTTGTAGAAATAAGAGCTTTGAGTATTCACTTTATAACATAAAATAATTTTTGAGAAAAGAGAGAGGCATTTTGAGGGGAAAATTCTGCAGCATAACGACTATGTTACAAGGTTTTAGAAAACATTGAGAAGAGAGGGGACATGGGTCAAACATTCATAAATGACCCATCAAACAGTAGAGGGAAAAAATATAAGGGATTTATGAACATGGTAATGAAATTTGAACATATACCATATGAAATGAAGAACATGAAAGGAAGAAAACAAAACAAGATTTCTCTTGTGAAAATTCGGCAGCATAACGACATCACTTAAACTTCAACAAAATTGAATTGACAAGGTCAAATAGGGTCTCTCATCATATGAAAATAAGAGTCCAGTATGATAGATATAGAGATCATACCCCAACATAATATAAAGGAACTTGAAAGAATTGACATGAAAGTAGAACTTCAAAACGAGAAGGGTGAAGAACCACTTAAAAATTCGGCAGCATAACGACGCCACTTAAGACATCAAAATACTGAATTGAAGAGATCAAATGGGGTATCTCATCATGTGATCATAAAAGACCAGTATGATAAATATAGAGATAATACCCCAACATAATAAAAATGAACTTGAAAAATCTTACATGAAAGTAGAACTTCAAAACGAGAAGGGTGAAGAACCACTTAAAAATTCGGCAGCCTAACGGCGCCACTTAAGACATCAAAATAATGAATTGAAGAGATCAAATGGGGTCTCTCATAATGTGATCATAAAAGACCAGTATGATAAATATAGAGATCATACCCCAACATAATAAAAATGAACTTGAAAGACTTGACATGAAAGTAGAACTTTGAAAAAGAGAGAGGTGAATGAATCCCTTGAAAATTCGGCAGCCTAACGGCGCCACTTAAACATTCTTAAAACGAAATGATGAGAGTAAGAGGGGGTCTTTCATCATATGAACATAAAAAGGTCAGTAATAGGAGTATAAAAGAACATCCTCCAAAATAAGAACATGGAGCATAAAAGGAATGACATAAAAGAGATCACTTGAAAAGAAAGAGAGGGGTCGGATCCCTTACCTTAAAATGTAACTCTTAAACCTCAAAGGTTGGGACCTTGAGGGCTTGGGGGCACCTTGGGAGGACTCCTTGGAAGGTAATGAGACCAGAACTTCGTTGGGGAAGAGTGGGGAGTCGAATGGATGAGAGGATGGCTTGGTATTTATAGGGAAAGTGAGGGGACAAGGCATTAATGGCAAAGGGACACCTCATTAGTGGTTTTGGCAAAACCATGGGCTTGCCCATGGTATTTGCCCATGGTATTGGCCACTTGGGACACCTCATACCTTATCTCACTATTCATAATTCGAACATATTGATTACAACCTTAATACATCATTTAATGATGTCATTAAACACCCGTAACTTAAAAACTGTATTTTCACTATTCATCAAAAATTCAACTTTCTCAGAATAATCCCAAAATTTCACCTTAACCAAATATCAACGCTCTGATTACAAATATGAACTCCATTTTATAAAAATAATTTTCTAAATATTTTTAATTTAATTTTTAAATAAAAACACTATTCATCGAAAATTCATTTTTTTCAGAAAAAACCCCAAAAATTACCATAACATAATATCGATGCTCTGAGTTCAAAAATAAAGTCATTTTTATAAAAATAATTTTCTAATTATTTTTAATTTAAAAAACACTATTCACCCGAAAAAACTAATACTTGAATAATAATTAATGAAACCGTTATTTAACTATTTTATTGAATCACATTACTTAATCAAGGTGCCTAGATTATTTTAAAACTTTCTTTAAGTGAGATTACTAATCCATTTTGTCATATTACTAATCCTAATCATAAAATCACTTTTCATAATTTACTATTCATCAAAAATCAAGTTGATCTTATTAGACTCTAAATTTCGTATTGAACATAATTGTAGAAGACCATTTTTCGAAAATAATTACACATTTTTAATTATTTAAGGTTTACACAACCATTTTTAAAATATCCTTTTTCTAAAATTCATCAAAAATATGCATACAATATTTATCCGGTCATTTGAAAATTCATAAACATCATCATAAGAAGAAATCCAAATTTTTATTTAAAAAAAGGATTACACAAGGCAATTACGGTCTCGTTACATAACCCCTTATAATACCAGCATAGGACCTAAGAGTAAGGTGTGCTAGGGTGATAGAATTTTGGGGCGGCTCAGTCAACATTGCCCGAGTAGTAATTTCTATCAGTTTGAACTTCTCGCGAAGGCGATTCCGTTCTAGCTTCACATGATGAAGTTCGGCTTGGATTTGGTCCAGAGCAAAGCCCAATGGTGCTACCTCCTTCCCAATCTCTGTTAGATGGGCTTCGATCGGCCCAAGGCTACTAGGTGAGACCATCAAATCTTCTTTCTATAATAATTAACCAAGATTACTTAAATTTAGAGACAATAATCAAAACATTTTGTTCACGGTGGTCATATTGACCGATGGTCATATAACACTCAAAAACCAATGGTATCATTTTATTTATAATCATGTTTATCAAATAAAACATTTTTTTGAGTATAAAAAAAATAACACATGAAATTAGGAAACAAGATTTATTCAAAATTTCGGGTCGTTACAATCTTCCCCCCTTAAGAAATTGCGTCCTCGCAATTTTTTTAAATTGGGTTTTGAAATTTCATTGAAAGTCCCACATCGGAAAAAGAGTCAGTAACACCATTACTTTAAAAGAAAGAAAAGGAAGTACAAAGGCCACCCGAGTTAACCCACACTCGGGTTCCATGTAGGAAAACATGGACATGGAGGAAAAAAACAAAGGGTCAGTTCTGAGAGAGAGTGATAGAGAACATGATTAAGAGAAAGTTAACCATGAGAAAATCCCAAAATTATGATGTGTGTAAACGGTCTTTGATTACCTAGTAGGAAACGTAAACCAACAACATTTTTGTTTTACGTTTCTTTTCATAATTTTGAGGATTTCATTTACTACATAGAACAAAAACATAAGAAAATATACCTACCTTCAAGTAGAGTTTCATCCTTTAGCAAGTCCCTACCAACACTAATCTTTTCTCCAAATGATGAGAATTCAAAAACACTTGGTCTCATAAAAGCACAAGAATCATCTTCTATAGAATCACATAATCTACAAAAGATTAACTTTCTATTTCTTCTATCTTTAAACATTATCCCAAAAACAGAAAGGTTAAGGTAAAACAACTCTTCAAAAAGAAAGAATCCCATAGGAATAGAACCTACTTTTAAATCATCAAAGTTCCATGGTACTACCCAACGTTCATCATAGACCACTCCATAAATAACGATCCTTAAAATTCCTCAAAATAAACCAAACTAAGATTGAAACCCAAATACAAGAAGGATTTGATAACATAGTCTTCCAAAACAACTTCATTGTTCATCTCCAGACAACATCAACCACTCCTAACATCTTATAACAAAAGTAGCTAACCTAAACATATTTTACCCAAGATAGGTTAATCATTCCCAAAAGTAACCCAAATTACTATAAGTCCACCTTAAATTCATCAATTCTTCAAAATATAAGTCAACCTTACTCCTCAATGAAAATACTATAGTAATCTATTTACCTCGATCATATAGGGTCCCCAAAATAGTGAACGCCTTCCAAAATAATAATCATCTTTTAATCCCCTAATCATCTCTGACATATTAATACGGAAATTGTCACATTTCCTATCACATTGGTTGTTGGGACACGTTATTCCATTTCCCACCATTAACTAAGAAGATAAAGTATAATTAGAGGCTTAAATACTTAACCAATAATCATGAAAAGGAACTTAAAACATATAAGGATAACCTGTAGAAGAAAAGTATACCCTAACTTGTGATCCCCTAGGTTCCCATCTAGGTTATCCATGATCATATATTCTTATGTGAATCTTTATTTTATTTTTATCTTTGTTCCTTTAATAATGGTTCATACCAAGCTTATGAATTTACCAAAGCATATCCCCCGGGAGTGTCGTAACCAAGAGTGCAGCAAGGCCCATTGTCGTGTACCAGTTCCCGTTCGAGTCTAGCTCAAAGCGGTGTTTTCGGGTTTTACCCCTATGTACATCTGTGCCAGAGCCACCTCTACCTGCTCGTATCCCGACAGGGATGTATTTGCTTGGCAACCCCTTACTCAATACTCACCAAAATACCAGGAAGATTTCCTATATTAAACTTTTCTATAGGGTTCCTCCTAGAGTTTTCATATCCTAATTTCCACAAATAACTAAACCATCCTTTGATACCAACTATAGCATCCCACCTTTTTATCACATAAACTTTAATTACATTTTACAAAACCGAGGATCTTTAAGGTTTAGTGTCTTGGAAACCAGGAACTTAAAACATGAAAACAACATAAAGAACTCTTCTTAAACACTTGGAAGGCTTCTCCTCATGTTCACCCTAGGCTCATTACTGAATCTCATAACCTGGGGACATACATCAAAAGAAAGGGTGAGCAGAAGGCCCACCAAGGGAAACAAGTGAAACATTTTACATATGAACTTGGGATACATCAATAAAGTCATGAAAAGAACTTTAAGGCATGAAAATGAAATCATGAGGCATATCATAATAAAAATAAAACTTTTTCATAACTTGAAGATGTGGCTGTAACATTTAATATTGGAAATCGTTTCGTTTCACCAAGGTCCATCCCCAAGGTGTCGTTAAAAATTACCAAGGTTATTCACCAAGGCGTCGTTAAAATGGTCATCTCTAGAGATTAAGTTTTTACCCAATGCATTGGAGCGCTATCAGGGCGTACCCTTAAATTTTCCTTTATTATCATGTGAGATATATATATCATCATCAAACATTTCATAAATAACCCATATAGCATAAAATAAATGGGTTTCATTTCATAATCATAACATTTTAAAAACTGCTTTAATGACATGATCTTTACGGCACTTTAAACCCACGGAAAGGGAAGCGGGTCTCATGTATGTAAATCCCAGAATTTAAAATGGAACATTTTGATATATATGTGAATACCCTTGTAGAAATAAGAGCTTTGAGTATTCACTTTATAACATAAACTAATTTTTGAGAAAAGAGAGAGGCATTTTGAGGGGAAAATTCTGCAGCATAACGGCTATGTTACAAGGTTTTAGAAAACATTGAGAAGAGAGGGGACATGGGTCAAACATTCATAAATGACCCATCAAACAGTAGAGGGACAAAATATAAGGGATTTATGAACATGGTAATGAAATTTGAACATATACCATATGAAATGAAGAACATGAAAGGAAGAAAACAAAACAAGATTTCTCTTGTGAAAATTCGGCAGCCTAACAGCATCACTTAAACTTCAACAAAATTGAATTGACAAGGTCAAATAGGGTCTCTAATAATATGAACATAAGAGTCCAGTATGATAGATATAGAGATCATACCCCAACATAATATAAAGGAACTTGAAAGAATTGACATGAAAGTAGAACTTCAAAACGAGAAGGGTGAAGAACCACTTAAAAATTCGGCAGCCTAACGGCGCCACTTAAGACATCAAAATACTGAATTGAAGAGATCAAATGGGGTATCTCATCATGTGATCATAAAAGACCAGTATGATAAATATAGAGGTCATAACCCAACATAATAAAAATGAACTTGAAAGAATTGACATGAAAGTAGAACTTCAAAACGAGAAGGGTGAAGAACCACTTAAAAATTCGGCAGCCTAACGGCGCCACTTAAGACATCAAAATACTGAATTGAAGAGATCAAATGGGGTCTCTCATCATGTGATCATAAAAGACCAGTATGATAAATATAGAGATCATACCCCAACATAATAAAAATGAACTTGAAAGACTTGACATGAAAGTAGAACTTTGAAAAAGAGAGAGGTGAATGAATCCCTTGAAAATTCGGCAGCCTAACGGCGCCACTTAAACTTTCTTAAAACGAAATGATGTGAGTAAGAGGGGGTCTTTCATCATATAAACATAAAAAGGGCAGTAAGAGGAGTATAAAATAACATCCTCCAAAATAAGAACATGGAGCATAAAAGGAATGACATAAAAGAGATCACTTGAAAAGAAAGAGAGGGGTCGGATCCCTTACCTTAAAATGTAACTCTTAAACCTCAAAGGTTGGGACCTTGAGGGCTTGGGGGCACCTTGGGAGGACTCCTTGGAAGGTAATGAGACCAGAACTTCGTTGGGGAAGAGTGGGGAGTCGAATGGATGAGAGGATGGCTTGGTATTTATAGGGAAAGTGAAGGGACAAGACATTAATGGCAAAGGGACACCTCATTAGTGGTTTTGGAAAAACCATGGGCTTGCCCATGGTATTTGCCCATGGTATTGGCCACTTGGGACAAATCATACCTTATCTCACTATTCATAATTCGAACATATTGATTACAACCTTAATACATCATTTAATGATGTCATTAAACACCCGTAACTTAAAAACTGTATTTTCACTATTCATCAAAAATTCAACTTTCTCAGAATAATCCCAAAATTTCACCTTAACCAAATATCAACGCTCTGGTTACAAATATGAACTCCATTTTATAAAAATAATTTTCTAAATATTTTTAATTTAATTTTTATATAAAAACACTATTCATCGAAAATTCATTTTTTTCAGAAAAAAACCCAAAAATTACCATAACATAACATCGATGCTCTGAGTTCAAAAATAAAGTCATTTTTATAAAAATAATTTTCTAATTATTTTTAATTAAATTTTTAATTTAAAAAACACTATTCACCCGAAAAAACTAATACTTGAATAATAATTAATGAAACCATTATTTAACTATTTTATTGAATCACATTACTTAATCAAGGTGCCTAGATTATTTTAAAACTTTCTTTAAGTGAGATTACTAATCCATTTGGTCATATTACTAATCCTAATCATAAAATCACTATTCATAATTTACTATTCATCAAAAATCAAGTTGATCTTATTAGACTCTAAATTTCGTACTGAACATAATTGTAGAAGACCATTTTTCGAAAATAATTACACATTTTTAATTATTTAAGGTTTACCCAACCATTTTTAAAATATCCTTTTTCTAAAATTCATCAAAAATATGCATACAATATTTATCCGATTATTTGAAAATTCATAAACATCATCATAAGAAGAAATCCACATTTTTATTTAAAAAAAGGATTACAAAAGGCAATTACGGTCTCGTTACATAACCCCTTATAATACCAGCATAGGACCTAAGAGTAAGGTGTGCTAGGGTGATAGAATTTTGGGGCGGCTCAGTCAACATTGCCCGAGTAGTAATTTCTATCAGTTTGAACTTCTCGCGAAGGCGATTCCGTTCTAGCTTCACATGATGAAGTTCGGCTTGGATTTGGTCCAGAGCAAAGCCCAATGGTGCTACCTCCTTCCCAATCTCTGTTAGATGGGCTTCGATCGGCCCAAGGCTACTAGGTGAGACCATCAAATCTTCTTTCTATAATAATTAACCAAGATTACTTAAATTTAGAGACAATAATCAAAACATTTTGTTCACGGTGGTCATATTGACCGATGGTCATATAACACTCAAAAACCAATGGTCTCATTTTATTTATAATCATGTTTATCAAATAAAATTTTTTTTTGAGTATAAAAAAAATAACACATGAAATTAGGAAACAAGATTTATTCAAAATTTCGGGTCGTTACATCCACTGCTCCTCGAGTCCCGCCATCCGCTTCGAGCACGTCCCGCCCAGCGGTCCACCTCTAGGTACCGTCCTGCTCTGCAAGCCTCATCCACGATCAACGCTGTCTGTCGTCTGCAACCAACACAATGTAGTGCGGGCATAGCCCGTGCAGGGGTGAGTATAAGCTACTCAATAGGGACCCCAAGACCCTCGAAGGTCTCCCAAAATCCACAAAGGATAAACCACAAATGAAAGATACAATCACGAAGTAACAACCGAAACTGCTTAGGTATATGCCCATACATATACCTAAGTCATCAATTCCAATACGCTCCAACCTACGAGCCCAAGTATAACCCAGTCCACAGAGGAAAGTATACATATTCCACACAGGAAAGCAAAACATAATCCACAGAGGATAGCACAACACAATCCACATAGGAAAGAAAACAGGATTCAGCTCACACAGGTATACTTCTTTGAAGACGATAGAGATGATCACTGATCCATCTAAGTCGTCGGACCCAAAAAGGATCGATAGGTACTAACCCCCGCAAAGACCCACACAGGATCGAACCCACACAGGATCTATAGGCGCTGGCTCACACAGAACCACTGAGCACTGACCCACACAGGATCAGACCCACATAGGATCGGTAGCACTGATCCACATAGGATCGCTGAGTGTTGTCGTCGTTGTCGTCGAATCCACTGAGGATCTCTGCACAGTCATCGTCGCAGTCACAGTAGCAGTCGCAGCCAACTCTAGGGTTCCCGCACACAGCAAGCTCATTCGGGAGGGTCCGCTCCACGAGCCAAGAGGCTGATACATCAACTGTCACATAGTCCATAGATGATTATCCAAAAGTTCCGTATCGTCAACAGGAACTCCACGCAATAGACGGCGCGCCAATCGGACGCCCGGTCTGAGAGTTATTGGCTTTTTCGTTCTAGGGGCCCGGTTGGTTTTTAAGGCAAAACCAACCCGACCGTACTCCACCTGCATCCAAACCTTGGGCGGAGTATGCCAAAAGATCCATCTCACTAAGAGGAACTCAACAAAGTTGACGGCACATCAATCGGAAGTCCGTAGCTCAAGATATGAGCGTTTCCGCTCCGAGGGCCCGGTTGGTTTCATGTACGAACAAACCCGACCGAACTCAACGTATTCTGAAACATTGAGTGCAACATACCGAAATGACCGTCTTGATCCAAGGATCGCATTGCCGCTGACGGCGCGTCGTTTGGAAGTCAGTAGCCCGAGTTATGGGCATTTGAACCCAAACAGTCCGATAACGGGGGTTTCGGGCCTGGACCCACCCGGCCCGAGACCCCCCTGATTGGCCCGAACCGGGTCGGCCCGGCCCGGCCCAGCGCGGCCCGGCCTGGCAGAGCGGCTGGGCGCTGGTCCGGCTAGGGACAGTGCGCCCAGCGCGTTGTCTGGCTCGACATTTGGCCGAGCCGTTCGACGAAGGGTGGGGGGTGCCTGCCCCCCTGTGTAACCGCGCCCCCCCCCCAAATTAATGGGGGGCCGTTTGAATGGCCGGGGGAATTTAATTCCCCCACCCCCTTCCCTTCTGGCCGGCCCGACCTGGCCGGACGACTCCTTCTCAACGGGACTGGCAGTGGCCGGTCCCCTTCCGGCTCCGACGCCGGCGGCCCGGTCCTGCCGCCGGTCTCCCTGCTCCGACGCGGCCCGGAACCGGCCGCAGCCCTTGTCGTCTGGCGTGGTGCGACGACACCGTGCCCTCCGCTGCTGCCCCGCTCCGGCCGCGGCGCCTTCGATTTCCTTCGACGTGGCGCGACAACGTCACGTTCTTGAATTTCTTTCCATGGCACGGCGCGATGACGCCGTGCATATCTTCAGCATGAAAACGCGTGGTGCGACAGCACGACGCTTTCTCGTACCAACCACAAGAAACCATCACAAAATTAAGAAGGAGGGTCGGCCGTGTTTGTGCGGTCCGACCCCTCACGTTATTCGACAACAAAAGGTTTTAATTCACGATCATCATCATGTTGGTATTCACGAACAATTAAATAAATAAAACCCCTACCTCGGTTCAGGAACGGTGTTCGTCAACGATCCGCGGAAGACGAGCGTCGTAGAGGTCGGGCATCGCAGAAAATAAATGTCGACGTCGCGAAGCGAGGATTTGAAGTCGTTGATGGCGATTTCGTCACGGAAAACCGTCATGGAAGAGACGTCGCGAAAGAGGAATGTCGCGTCGCGGATACGACGTCGCGGAAGAACCGTGTTCTTCGGCGGAGAAGTTCTTCGTTGAAGAACGGTGTTGTTCGCATTCTTCGTTGAGGTTGAAGAAGATGTAGAATGCTTCTCAATCCTCTCAAGGTGGCAAAAGAAACTAACCAAAATAAAATAAGTCCAAGCCTTATTTTATTTACACATCCTAACATCTTTGAATTTCAAGAGTTTGAAATTAAGTAACTCATCTTAATTAATAACACAAGTTATCAAATTAATTAGAGTGGATTTATTGGGGAGTTTAAGGGGAGTTGAAGAGTTAGGGCTCGTGTGGGCCCCACCACACTTTATCCTATCAAGGGAGGTTATGTGGATGTGGGACCTACCTCTAACTCCCTTTGGGAGGAAATAACCAACAAGGTTAAAAAATAAATTGTGTTCCACAATTTATTTAACTTCTTCTAATTATCCCCAAAACTAACTCTCATCCCGCATAAAACACAACCTCAGAAAAGGTCTCCTTATACGAATATCGGCGCTGCGAGTTCATTGGTGTCCTCGGATTTCAATTCCGAGCACCGGTTCAAAAGTTTGAAATTCATGCTCGTTTGTTCACTGAATGTACTCGAGCCAAACTTCGGAAATTGATTCTGGGCACATCAGGCCTCGGAATCAGGTGCCGTCAGAAACTGCGTTCTTGTAAAATTCCAAAGAAAATTAAGAAAAAATTTCCCTTGAATTTTACAGGTCTTTACATTCATAACTATAATAATTTACAAATTAAGTTAAGAAATTAATGTTATTATTATTATTTTAAGTTACGTTTCTTATTAAATTTTCTTTTATTTTAATTATTATTATATTTTTTAACTTTATTTTATTTCCCCCCCGTGTATTATTCTCCACCCATTTCGGCGCCACTCTAGGAGATCAGGGGTTTCCTTCATCTCCACATCCTCCCAGCTCGAGAACGGCTCCTAAATCCTCCTTTTGCAACCAGATCAGCGACGTGAGGACCAGGGTAGTGGTCGCAGACTCCTTCAAGCACGCAACAAACAAATCGTAACATCTCTTTTCTATCTGCAGATCTGGTGACACCCTTCCCACAACGGTGGTGGGTGGCTTCTCTTGTGGGAAGAAGTCCGGGTCGAGCTCCTACTGTGGCTTTGCGATCCAAGTGCACTGCACCCCAGATCTACGGCTAGAGTCGACTCAACCTTCTCCTCGGACAGCACACGCGATCTCTTATCCAGCTAGCGGTGACTCTTCAACTCGCCCTCCAGCTTGATGGCATCGACCTCTGCTCCCCTTCAAAGAGACAAAGTGACATTCGACTCGTGCTGAAGAATAGACACTTCCCAGTAGCTCGGCCACTCTCCAATGACAGCGAACAGGAGAGACCAGTGGCAAAAAGAAAAGATGTGCAATCCCGGCCTTATGCGAAGCATAACAATGGTTCTCTTTGGCTTCAGCTTCAGCGATCTCTATGGCTCCAGCGGCATGACGTCTTTCTGCATATAGTTAAGGTAACTAAGTCCTCTCATTTTGTGGCTTTAGTTGTGGTGGCTGAGAAGTAGTGAAAAGGTAGCAGGGGAGGATGACACCGTTCGAGAAGAAACGGTGCCGGTGGAAATAGTGTGAGAAAGTGAGACAGTAAGTTGGGATTGACGGTGTCAATTGGGTTACGGTGTGATGGTGATAAGGTTTCACGGTGGCATGGTGTGAGGGAACGGTAGAATAAATTTACCATGCCATCGGTTTGAAAGAGTTACGGTGAGACATTAGAAGGGAAGGGGGTTACGGTGAGACCGTGAGTTAGATTATGGTGACACCGTAAATGGAAGAAACGGTGCGACCATGAAAGGAGTGTCACGGTGAGACCGTATAAAGTGTTTACGGTGCCACCGTTAACCTGCATAATAAACAGAGAAAAATAAATTAAATTAAAACTTAAATAGAATATGAAAAAAGTAATTAATAAAAAATAAAACTGAATTAAAATAAATGCAAACTTAATTTTCAAAATAAACATCAATAAATTTATATAAACAATTAAACTTAAATTAAATTATTAATAACTTTAATTCACATAACATAAATTATTACTATATTAAAAAGCAACTGACTTATTAAAAGATAACATAACATTTAAACATTTATAGACATAGTTAAATAGTTACAAACTTAAATTAAATTAATTTAATGTAGAAAGATAATTATTATATTATTAAACCATTATGTTAATTAATGAAATTTAAATAAAACTTAATAATACTATCTTAAGTTTATAATCTTATATTTTATTTAATAAATTATTGAAATTCATCTATTAATTAGGTTATATTAAATTAATTTTCAGTACATGCAATGTCAGATTAAGTCTACATATTTAAAGTGAAAAAATCAAACTAATTAATTATTTAATGTTAAATTATTAGCTATGAAGACAAAAAAAAAACCAATCTTAATAAATAATTAATAGTATATACAATCAAAGTAAGAAATAAATTAATTATTTTAAGGCTTAGAATACATAATTAATTATAAAAATTGATAAATTAATAAATTTAGTGGTAAAATTACATAACTGTCATTATTTATCAAAAAAATGTTAAAATAAGTAATTAAATTAATAAAAATTAATTAAAAAGGATGTGAAAAAACATGTGTTTTTAAGGCCACATCAATCATATCTGGTGCATGATCCATTGCTCATGGAATTGTTTTCCCCTTCACAATCCAATGATGCTACATTGAGACCCACCGAGGAATATTAAGGTTCAATCTTGTATTGGGGATGATGGCCAGATTTTTGTAAGAAAATTTACACAAACTTATCGGCCTATAATGCATGAGGGAAGAAGGGTTATTTGTTTTTGGTAAAAGAACCATGGTTGGGGCACAAGAAATCCACGCCAGGATCCCTCCCTAGAAGAAATATTGGATTTACATAATGATGTTCTCCTTCACCAGTTCCCAAGTGGCTCTTAGAAAGACCTTGGGAAACCATTTGGTCTTGGGGAACTATCTAGATTGAGGCTCATCATAGAAACAAGAATATAAATCTCAATGCGTATAGAACAAAGAACCTCATTTTCATGATCCAAAAAGTAGTTAGAAATCACTTCCTGGTTTCCTACCCAATATAACCATTATGCCTCCCAAGGATGGAACCTACGAGAAGGTCCTTGAAAAAGGTGTGTGTCAGGCACTCCACCATATCCATGTCGTTGGTGTAGGTACCATCATCCAATAGGATATTAGGATTACATGGGTGCTTTCTCTCTGTGATGAACACATGAAAAAACATACTATTACTACCTCCCTCCGCTGTTCATTTGATCCTCACTTCTTCTCTTGGAAAGCATTCCTCTTTCAAGAGAATTTCTTCTAAAAGTTTTTCCTAGTAGATAACTCATCTGAAGACTGAACTTACCACTCCTCTTCTAGCCACTGCTCAAGGTGACTAACCTCTTTCATGGCGTGTTCAATATCATTATCCATGATTATAAAATCTTTCTCCCACTCATGTAGTCAAGAATTGAGACACTGTAGTTTATTATGGATCTCAACCCATTTGTGCCCCTGAGGGGGTTCTTTCCATACCACACTTACCAAGTCAGGATACCCTGGTATTTCCGTCCAATGTTGGTACTATCTAAATCATTCATGGAGATCCAATTCAGAAGATAAATAGATTAGGTGTGGAGAACAATTACATAAACCATAGACCAAGTGACATGCCTTATAATTGGAGAACATATTAGTGGAATTCATGTTGTCCTGACACCTATCCAAGCGACTCCATTAGAAATGGGTCCCCCTTTGGTTGTTGCACCATGGGAAATTATCACCTATAATTCCATGTTCAATGGGGCCTTCCCAGCCCTGAACTGCACAAAAACCATACTTTCTTTCCACTGAAGGGGTCTCTGGCTTTCAATTCATCCAGATTAGCAATAACATTAAAATCCCCCTAGACCACCCATGGTAGGTTGCCAGGGTCAAAACCATTGAGGTCATTCCATAATGTTTCCCTATAGTGGGAGATATAACTCCAATATAAAAAGGCCATGAAGAAGGATATGTCACCCTTTGTCACCTTGGTGGTGATAAATTGGTTGCCTACTTGAACCATGATGACATAGTAGATCATATGCCATAAAACCCATATATGCTAGTTAGAGGGAACGCCATGCTTGTAGGAATGCGTTTTGATCTTCCAGAAAAAATGTCAAATCTTGAACTTGTTCTTCATGTGATCAAGGATTCCAACAACATCCGCTTTATGTATGTTGACTTCAGAGGAATGGAAATCTGTATTTACCCAAGCACCGATCCCTCAGGCATTCCATATAAGGGACTTTTATCTTTTTAACAAAAATAGTGTTAATCATTGGGAGTGTGGTTATATGTTTAGGAAATACATTGTGGGTGCAGCGGCCGACGTATCCATACACCAGGACCTTGAATTATGATTTCTGACTCAGTGCATGAAAACACTAATTGCGTGTGTTTTTAAAGAGTTTTCATTGTGATCTCTTGAAGTTAGCTAACCAGGTATAACCTACTGACCATGGGGCACCTGTTTTTTTTTCAGAATGCCTCTATGTAGACATCCATCTAGGCTTCTAGATATAGTAAACCCTAACAGTCTGCTGAGTGACGAGGCCTCTGTTTGGGGCCCTCTTCATGTAGAGGCACCAGTGGAGGCACTTTCGGTACCATTACCCGTTGGTCCATTGATTCCACTAACCCTAGTAGTAGAGGATGTGCGCTGCTTGAGTGTGTAGCACGAGTTCCAGTACTAGAGGCCACAAAGGATTAGGGGAGTAACGGACCAAC
Source organism: Viscum album (assembly GCA_963277665.1). Classification (NCBI taxonomy): domain Eukaryota; kingdom Viridiplantae; phylum Streptophyta; class Magnoliopsida; order Santalales; family Viscaceae; genus Viscum; species Viscum album. Next base: position 1,977,465,828 of record OY728133.1, read on the forward strand.
ATGCAGCTGAGGATTGGCGGTAGGTCATGGTGAGTATTTTCCGACAGGGAGGGACACTAAGAAATCTCATGGTGATATTTTCCGCCAACCTTTGATAGACAGCAGCAGGCAGATGGTGGATATTGATGCTCCAAGTTCACAATGAGGTGACACTTCTCTGAGAAAACATTGAGAGCCTATTTCGGGTAGAGATTGTCCCAACGACTCCTCGGGTAGTGTGCATACAGGAGATTCTTCATCTTTAGTAGGGCAGCATGACTGTGTCTCAGTACTCAGCAAATTTCCCTGACCTCTCAAGCAACTCCTCTAATATGGCTTGGAACCCATTCAACAGGGCCCAAACCTTCGAGCAGGGGATCAGGCGGGAGATCAGGGATTCGATGATTTCTATCAGAATCCCGAAACAGTTATGGGTATTAGAGAGAGACCTCTTAATGGATATTTTTCTTGTTGAACAGTCACCACCAGTGAGACCCACCACCAGAAGACACGTACCGGAGTCTTCTGCAGCTAACGGCAGAAAAATGTCACATAGGTCCAAGAGGACCAGACCTATAGGTGGATGCCCACATTACTCAGGATCGGTTATGCGGGATACGAGAGATAGATCTAATCATGAATGTAACGGGAAGTGTTTCACATTCATTGGGTAGGGTCCCATGGCTCATGAATGTCTGACCCAATGTACGAATGATCAGAATACGGTCGAAGGAAAACCGAGGTAGAGATAGAGGTTTGAACGAGGAGGTCTGCAGTGAGCAGGTGGACGTGGAAGAGGATCTGGTCACGCAATTGGCAGTGGGAAATGATTCAAGATGTTACCACCACCACCACCATGTGGTCCAATCGGACCATAGGGAGTAGGTGGACATGGGCGAGCTTAGCTCCAGACAGCTGAGGCCTACGATAACAATGCTCTAGAGATAATACAAGATACGATCTGTGTCTATTCCATAATAGCTGCAGTACATATAGACAAAAGTGCCAGTTATTCTTTTATTGCCACTGCCCTCGTTCGGAGCTCGGAAATTCTGATGGAGTCGTTGGCTTAATCCTTACAGCTAGAGACACCTACAGGAGAAGATTTGATGATTATGCACTGGTGCTCGCAGGGTGATCTTACTATTGGAGGCAAGATATTTGGCTAGTATCTCCTAGTAGCAGCGTCGAGACCTTACGATGCCATCATTGTTATGGACTTTTTAACTATATTCCATGCTCATATTAACTGTATTAGGTGCATTGTATGGTGTGTCCACACATATGGGACCATGTTTACCTTCACCGGTGACAAGGGTGCCTTTACAGCACATGATGGATTTACCTAGATGATGGTGAAGCCGATCACTCACCAGTTGGCTGGCCTTACCCTCAAAGCGGTTGATGTGGAGATTCCGACCTATCCAGTAGTGGTGGAATAGTATGCAGATGTCTTCCCCGATCATGTTTTGGGTCTTCCTCCTCATAGACATGTGGACTTTTACAATGACATGTACACAAAGAAGGCACCAATATCTACACCATAGTATCGGATGGCTCCTACAGAGCTTCCTATGCTCTGGTAAATCTATAGGACTTACAAGTGAAGATATTCATTTGTCCCAGTGTTTCACCATGGGCAGCCCCGATTCTGTTCGCCAAGATGGTGGATGGGATTTTGAGGCTTTGTGTTGAATATCGATGTCTAAACCTAGTGACCGTGAAGAATAAGTACCGACTCCCAAGGATTGACGATCTCGTTGATCATATTAAGGGAGCATAATGGTTCTCGAAGGTAGAAATTAGATTAGGTTATCTCCATCTTAGTGTACGAGATGAGGATGTAAAGAAGATGAATTTTAGGGGTCGGTTCAGCCATTATGAGTTTTTGGTTATGTCATTTGGCTTAAACAACTCTCTAGAAGTGTTCAAGGGACTCATGAACACGATATTCCAGTCCTATATTTCTCACTTTGAATTTGTCTTCATCGAAGACATTTTGATCTACTCGACTACTGAAGAGGAGCATGCCTACCATTTTCAGGTAGTACTGGACACACTCCAAGAGCACCATATTTATGGTAAGCTCTTAGAGTGCCTGTTCTATATCTAAGAGGTTCACTTTCTAGGATTTTCATATCAGAGGCTGGATTTGCAGTGGATCCAGTCAAGATTGAGGTGGTACTTTCTTGGGAGACACCAAGGAGTGTGATGGTGGTATGATGTTTCCTAGGTTTGGCCGGATACTACCATAGATTTGTTCTAGATTTCACCAGAGTTGTAGCACAACTATCAGTGTTGATGAAGAAGGGTCAAACCTTTGTGTGGTCAAAGAAATTCTAGTGGAGTTTTCAAGAGCTGAGGCAGATGCTGATTAGTGCCCCCATCTTGAGGCAACTAGAGGAGGGCGTAGGGTATGTAGTATACTGCGACACATCAAGGACCGGACATCGATGTGTCCTGATGCATGAACAAGCAGTGATCCCATATGGTTCTTGAAAACTAATATAACATGAGAAATACTACGCTTCCCTTGACCTAGAGTTAACAGTAGTGGTCTTCACATTGAATATGTGGTGACACTATCAAATGGGAGAATTTTTCACAGTCTACTCGGTTCACAAGATTCTCATGTATATCTTCTCTTAGAAGGACCTGAACTTGAGACAATGACGTTGGATTGAGTTCCTCTTGGACTATGAATTCAAGATAGTTTATACTTTAGGAAAGGAAAATGTTGTAACAGATGAACTCAGTAGGAGTTCTGGTATACAGCTGTTAAGTGAGGTGACAGAGCAACTGGATTATTTGCAGATCACCTTTGTGTGGGACTAACTGAGGGGAGTGAGCAGTCATGGGACCAGATAAGGTATGGGAAGCCACAAAGAAGGTGTAGGTCATCCCGGAGCGGATGAAGAATGCACACAGAATGCAGAAGTCTTATTCCAATAGGAGATAGAGACTTATGGAGTTCGAGAATGGTGACCATGTCTTTTTTCAGGTCTCACCTCGACGAGGTTTGTGGATATTTGGTTGGGGCGGAATGTTTTCTCCGAGGATCATTTGACCCTTCCAGGTCCTCAGCAGAGTTGGCGAGGTGGCTTACCGCCAATCAAATCCACCTTTGTTGAATTGGGTGCATGACATCTCCCACTTATCTCAGCTGAGGAGATACGTGAATGAACCTTCTCACATCATCGACCACGATGAGGTAGACATCGATGATGGGGTTACAGATACAGAGGTTCTAGTGGAGATTGAGGATTGACAGTCGTGGATCTTTCAAGGGCGGTCGATACCTCTGGTGCATGTTTGCTGGTAGCACAAGAACCTCCATGAGAGAACATGGGAGCGAGAGGCTGAGAGGTGTGTGCAGTACCCCCACATGTTCCCTTAGATTGAGTTGAGGCTTACGAGGATGCAAATCCCTAAGGTGGGGAGATTTTAATGACCCTGAAAATCCATAAATTGTTTTCAATATATGGGGATTTTAAGAGTCTATAAAATCTGACGGTGAGTGATTCCGAGGACCATTATGCCCAGAATTAATTTCCGAACATTATTTCGGGTACATTAAGAAAATGTACGATTGGGTTTTTGTAAAGTTTGAACCGGTGAACAGAATTTAAATCAGAGGGCACCGTTGAACTCACATCACAAATTTTTACTTAAAGAGACAATCACCTTTACCACAGTTGGTCGAGCGTGAAAGATAGTATTTGTGTTATTCGTGAAAGAATTAAAATAATAAAAATGTAAACATTTTTATTTTATATGGGGATACTGCTCAACATGGGTTATGGTGGTGGGGACCACACATGCCTAAACCTCTCATGTACGGATGTTTAGAGGTGGCGACCACCTGAACTAATTCCCATATTTAATTTAGGGGAGGGGCCACCCAACACCTCTTAATGGGGGAGAAACCTCTCAAATCCCCATTAATCCGTTCCTCCAATTAATTGTAGATAATGAATTATGACAATATGGTACAATTAATTGTGCCAAAAATTAATTTTTCCAACCATTCAATTTGATAAACATAAATTATCAAGGGACATATTTTCAAATTTTGGTGGAATTGGGAGATGAGAACCTTTTAGAGGATTATTTTCTCCAATGAAGAGTGCGCTCCCTGATTACGAATGCTCACACCGAGGAGGAACATAATTAGTGAAAATGAACCGATGATCAAGGAAATGACTACGCCACTAACATACATCTATCAAAAATGAAATTGCCTCTTTCCTCGCAACCTCTGTTGAAAAACGTCCATGGTAGGGGTTTAGTTGTGTATGATTATATATCCTCATGTTTTTCTCATCTAAAACAAAGAACGTGGATGAAATCTCTAACTAGTTTATCCAAATATGATTTCTTTTCTGGTATTGGGAATAATAATTGCGGGATTTTGTAGGGTTTGATGATCTTTATTCAATATTTTTTGATCCTCTTTCTACCACTCTAATGTGGAGGGTGTGGTCCAAAAAACATGGCACAACCCCTCAGCCATTCTTCATGAATGGTGTGTTATTCTCGATGGAAAAAGGCTGCATTGTGCCATAGTGATGAACAGATGTGGAAGTCGATACCTCGCCAGCCATGAAAAAGGTGATGGCCCCACGACTTCTTGTTTCCGCACAGCCTTCACAACACCCCACAGCCTCTCCAACCCATATCCCTCCATGTCATCACGTGGCCTCACCAGCCCATGACCCCTGAACCCCCCCCCCCAAGGCTTTGCGTCCTCCTCTACCCCTGTAGACTTCGTGGCCCCAGCGGCCTCACCGCCCCGTGGCATCACGTCGACCTTGCGGCCTCTGTGGCCCCTGTGGCCTCGCGCCGCCCTCACGGCCTCCGTGACAACCAGCGCTGGCCAGGCTAGACCAAGTGAGTCGGGCCAGACCCGGTGGGATGGAGTAGACATAGCAGGCCGGGATGGGCTAGACCCAGGATAAATTTGAACTTTTCGCGCTACCAACCATAAATTTGGCATTAGGCATCTGTTCGATGAACCGTCAGCTGCGCGGGAAACCTAGGAGTGAGATGGTCCCATTTATTATACCCTAATGAATATTGGAATAATGTTGGGGTGTGATCAGGTTGGATTAATCACAAATCCAAATGGGCCCTTGAGAGAAAAAGACCAATAACGCACCGAATGGACTTCCGATTGTCGCACTGTCTGTTGCGTTGAGAACCCTATGGAATGGATGTAAATTTGTGATACTTCTTAATGGGACATATTGGTAGTTGATGTATCGACCAGTGGATTTTGGAGCGGACCCTCCAAGAGACAAGCGATCATAGTGCGGAAACATTATAGTATGTTGTGACTTGAGGAAGGGATCCTTCATGGATCTATGATTAAGGGTACCACATGGAACCACTCTAGGATTCCATGCAGGAATACTCTAGGATCCTATGTGGGTCTGTTGCTATACTAGGATCATGTGTGGGTCTAAGGACATTATGACGATGTACTAGGATCTTGTGTGGGTTTGACGACATACCGACAATGTACTAGGATCCTGAATGGGTCTGACAGCGTACTAAGGATTTACTAGGATCCTGTGTTGGTCTGACGACATACTAATGATTTACTAGGTTACTATGTGGGTCTGATGACATACTAATGATGTACTGGGATCTTGTGTGGGTCTGACTGGGTTCTAGAATCTTGTGTGGGTTTGACTATATACTAGAATACTCTGTGGGTCTAATGATGATTTAGGATCCTTTGTGGGTCTGCCTCATAACAGATTAAGATGATTCAGTAGTTACATCTAATCATCTCTACTACTGTTCCTAAGTTAAACTTGATGTGAACTTAGTTCGTACCTATGTGGTACTTTCAATTGTGGAAATACCATGGTGGTATTCTTCTTTGTGGAATACCTATGTGGTACTTACCTACGTGGTATTCCTTCATTTTTGGAATAGATGTGCTTTGGGATTTTGAGTTGTACTCCGTGTTTTCCCCATGACTAAGATGAGTTTACATGATAACTTTGGTATATGTATGGGCATACACTTAAGTATAGGTTTCAGTTGAATTCATGTTGTGTGGTTTACCCTTGGTGTATTTTGTGAGACCTTGAGGGTCTCTATGTCCCTACTAAGTATTGTTATACTCATTCCTACACAGGGTATACCCACAACCTGTTGTGTTTAGTGCAGACTATGGACAACGCTAACTGAGGATGAGAGTACTAGGACTAGAGGTATCTTCGAGGTGGACGTTAGACGAGGTGAACCATAGAGATGACTGTTTGTGAGTTGTACCTTCCCTTTAGGTAGGATTTGTGGTGGATGATCCATGATCTTTTTTTCACCTATCAATAGTCATGTACATTCCAGTTTTCCTTGTACATTCTAGTTGGGAAAGTATTCTGGCCGCATTTACTTTCTGTACTCACGCTGTTTACGATTCATTTTACTTGAGTTCATATCTTCTTGTGTGCTTGGTTGTGTGTGTTACATGTTATAAAGGAAATTTCATCTATGTTTTGGGGAATACGCCTTTGGTGCTAGTTTCCATCCCCTGGCCTATGGAAGGGAGGCATGGGGTAGTCATGACACATGCCCTAGGGGACGAGTCATGACATATGGTCTCTATAATATGTGTAATACAAGACAAAAACATTTTTCTACACACCAACTTCTATCCTACATGTTTTGGGTAGTGAAATATTATCTTATTGTTACATATAAAACAATACAAGCATAATTAATTTATATAATAAAATCTATATTCAATATTGTGTAAAATTCAAAATATCAAAATGAGTAAATTATATCAAAAAAATTCAACAAATAGATGATTATTATATTATACTCCCTTTAAAATGAATATCTCCATTGATTTTTTTATCAATGGATTAATACTTAAAATTTATATTTAAAAATATCCATATCCTAAAAATGAATACCTAAACATCCTTTTAAAAAGAAAAGATGAAAACATAATGGTTACCCATAGTAAAACATTTCAGGGTTTCTGCAAGGAGAACATATATGGAAGGTTAGAACATGGACATGGAAGAAATATCTAACTATCATGTTCTAATGGATAGTGATAGAGAACATGGTTATGATATCATTAAAGATTGCAAATCCATAACTAAAATATTCTTGAATAAGGTCATTGGTATCATAAAAATGATGATAAATAGAAGAAATTTATTTAAAAACCCTTATCCTAATATTGAATCATTTTCATGAGAAAATGAAAATACATGGTTTCATTATATGTAATACGTAAAGTCGCATTATTGGTTGGAAAGATGATTAATTTACATATCATATATTATTTGAAGAAATAAAGATGAATTATTAATTCTTAAATTAAAAATGATCATGAGGTGGAATGATATGTCATTAAATTTGTATTTAGTCAGCATCACAATGTAATTGTTTGAAAAAGATATCTAATATGCATAAATTTTCATATTTTGGGAAAGTAAATTAATCTCCAAAAAATTCATCAGAAATTAGTCTTAAAAATGGTTATCTTTATTACCATTCAAAAAATAATAATAAAAAACATTTGAAATAGGGTCACTAAATCATCATATCATTGATCACCAATATATCATAAGGTTCCTCTTGGCTGTCACATTCCAAACATGAAATTACTACCATCATATATTATCATGAAACACATTAATAACCTGAATTACCATAAATCTATTAGAAAAGCATACATTATCATTTCTTCCAATGATTACTAGATATTTTCATTAAATAAAATATGTTATAAATATCATCAAGGTTATTATAGAACAATTTTTAGACAAATCCTTTATAATTTTTATGGTAATAAATATTATCCATCCTAATTTATCCATATTACCAGGTCATTATACATATAAAATCACATTTCCTCATCCTTAGTAACATGTTAATGTTTACATTACCTTAATTTAACATTGATTGAAAATCAATTTCCTATTCCATCACTATCATTTTAACACATTCTTGAAAATACTTTATGAAATCATATACAAAAAATAATTATAAATATCATGATTCATATAACATAATCACTAAATTCAAAAACGTATATAATTAAATCATCCAATATCATTATTAGACAATTACTCATGGTTCATCAACTTATTCAATAATACATATTTCTATTATATCCATCCATAATTATATTTTTTATTTTTTTAAATTAGAGAAAACAATAAATATCACCAATCACAGAAACTTAGCTAAGGAGGCCAAAACAATATGAAGACCAAGGTCATCCCCTCTAACCTAATCCACCCCTCAGGTTTTAAGGATTGTACATTGTGGATGAAAATAGGGCCATAGCTGAGGACATCAAGAGATGCAAGAAAATCCACAACATGATTCCCCTCCCTCCAGGAGTTATGCACTTTGGTGTAGTTATTGAAGGTGACATTTCAATTTCGAATGATTTAGGTTATTGAAGGGGGGGGGGGTGTAGAGGCCTTTAATTATATCATGGAGGATATCAGATTCGGTTTCAAATTCTGCCACTAGAATGTTCATCTGAAGGCACATGGTTAAACCCAGACACATGGCCTTTGCCTCATCCTGTAGAGAGGAATTGTGTCCAAGTCCTGATGAAACAAAAAAATAACTGAACCATTTGAGTCATGAATGTCCCCACCTACTTAGATCACCCCCATGTGGCCTGACCCATCTTTGATTATCTTTAGTCCCCTCATGGGAGGATTATATCTTACCCAATGGCTGTTGGAATTGCTGGAAATAGTCTAGAATGGGGGGAATCTCCCTTGAAGGCAACCAAAGGTGGGGGTTTCCCACCTGTTTTAGATGAGCCCAACCATGTAAAGAAGAATATTCCTAGTCTTGGTGGTAATTAATATACAAGAGGATAGGACCCCATAATGCCTCACTTTTTTCATGTCCTTACAGATACACCAGCACCTTGCATGTAATATCATGGTATGTGCCCACTTCTCAGGGCCCCTATCCCACACATCATGATACCATCTATCCAGGAACTATAGGGATACCATGTTATAGTCATGGATGGTAGTAAAATCACCAAAGGCTCTCCATACTTAAACCGCCCCATCACCCCTAAAAATAGATGATCTCCACTCTCTTCTTTATGATTTTTATAGCAGGAGCAACTCGACACCAATGATATGCCACACTGTTTAATGCTTTCATCCGTTGGGACAACTGTATTTCAAATTCTCCAAGATTGGATGTTTTATTTCAATGGGATGACATTGGAAAACATGTATTTTTTATAATTTTTATTTCCCTACTACAAGACCCAGGTGGGACAGAAGTCCCTAGATGTGAAGCCACTCAAGGAAGAAAGAGTAAAAAAAAATTTATCAAGATCGGGGGATAGGTAAATGAGGTTGAATAAGTCCTATATATTTTCATCCATCACTATATTAATGAATGTCAGGTAGAGGATGGCTTCTCAAAAAGAAATTGCAGGAGCGTGATAGCATGGAAATGCAATAACCTCTCTAGACCAATTATGATACATGAAGGATAACTCACCCCTCACATTGATCCAACACATGAGTGGTTGAAGGTTAGAGATCATAAGAGCATAGTTAAACCAAAACCTAGAGATGTTCCCATAAGTACCATTCGAATTCCCAAGCTCAGGGATGCACATGGTATTTCCCAAAAGGGTACGCTGCTCAAGGACTTCCCATGCCAACATGGCATGCACGAAGAGAAGGGTGTATTCCAGTCTGTGGATTTTGATACTACCCTCCCTAGTAGGTATGTCCATTCTCTAGTAGGATATACATCATCTTTTCCCTTCCAAAATCAGATCCCAGGTAAATCTGGATAAAACCTTTTCTATGATTATGATGGCTCCCTCCAGAGTTTTCATAGAATATGGCCACGGATGGGGGTAGCCAATAAAATGAAGTTAGTAAGATCTATGAGGACACAAAATTAGAGGTATCTAATTTTCTAGTTGAGGAATCTGTATGAAATCTTGATGATGAGGAAGTTGAAATCACAAATGCATAGTCTTCTAGGAGATATGGGAGGCCTGATGTACTCTATGGGAAATGCCTCTCTTTTCATGATGAGGTTGTGCTAAATAATATATATCCAGCTGGGTATACATTGTTTAGAAATTTATATATAGTTATTATCTTGGTTGATGACCTAACCACACCATTGGAATTATTCCTCCACCTCCTTGTTCGGACCATTAATCGATCAATATCCATCATTCATGATGATGAGGGCATCATCTGTAAAAATCAAGTGAGAGATGTATTGAGCCCTTATAATTCTACAGGAAGGCATAATTTCACCATTTTGATGCTCCTGTCTAGTAGAAAGCTGACGATATATAGGGGGAGGATGAAATTACTTTGATAAATCATATCACCTTGTCATATTCCTCGAATGGACTTGAGAAAACCATATTAATTCCCCATAAACGAATCCTCCATCCAAGGGGAGTTGTAACATCTAAAGATGATATTAACATTCCAGGTTGAGAGGCCCATGCATTCCACCACTTTATTAATGAAGCCCCACTCTATACGGTCATAAGCACTATTCATATCCAAATTGATGGCCATGTTTGACCCATGCGTCTTAATTTTAATATCAGTGATCATCTCTTGTGCAAGATCCATTGCTCCTAGGATTTTGTTCCCCTTCACAATACCATGATGCTCCATTGAGACCCACAGAGGAATATTGAGGTTCAATCATGTATTAGGGATAATGGCCATAATTTTGTAAGGAAATTTACACAAACTTATCGGTCTATAATGCATGATGGAAGAAGGGTTCTTGGTTTTTTGAAGAAGCACCATGGTGGGGGCCCAAGAATTACACCCCAGGATCCCTCCCCAGAAGAAATCTAGGATTTACATAATGATGTCCTCCTTCACAATTTCCCAAGTGGACCTTAGAAAGACCCTATGAAACCATTTGGTCTTGGGGAACTTTCCAGATTGAGGCTCATCATAGCAACATGAATCTCCATATCTAGTGGAATAAAACAAAGATCCTAATTTTCTTGATCCAAAAAGTAGTTAGAAATAATTTCCTAGCGTCCTCCCCAATATAACCACTGGGCCTCCCAAGGATAGAACCTATGAGATGGTCCATGAAAATGTTGTGTGTCAGACACTCCACCATATCCCTGTCGTCGGTGAAGGTACCATCGTCCAATAGGATATGAGGTTTACTTGGGTGCTTTCTCTCCGTGATGAACGCATGAAAAAACATACAATTACTATCTACCTACCCTATTCATTTGATCCTCAGTTTGTCCCTTTCCAATCATTCCTGTTTCAGGAAAATGTCTGGCAAAAGTTTTTTCCTAGTAGATTACTCCTTAGAAGACTGAACATGCCACTCCTCTTCCAGCCTTTGCTCAAGGCCACCAACCTCCTTCATGGCGCGTTCAATATCGTTATCCATGTTTGTAAAATATTTCCCACACTCTTGTAGTCAATAATTGAGACACTATAGTTTATTATGGATCGCAACCCATTTGTTCCCTTGAGGGGGTTCTTTCTGTATCACACTTACCAAGTCAGGATACCCTGGTATTTTCATCCACTAGTGGTAATATATAAATATTTCATGGAAATACAATTCAAAATATAAATAGAGTAGGTGTGGAGAACGATTAGATAAACCATAGGACATGCAACATGCCTTAGAATGGGAGAACATATTAGTGGCATGAAAATTGTCTTATCACCAATCCAAGCGACTCCATGACCGATGGGTCCCCATTTAGTTGTTGCACCATGGGAAATTATCAACTATAATTCCATGTTCAATGAGGCCATTCCCAGCCATGAATGACACAAAATCTATAATTTGTTTCCTTTGAAGGGGGTCCTGCCTTTCCATTCGTCCAAATTGGAAATAACATTAAAATCCCCCTCGACCACCCATGGTAGTTTACCAGGGTCAAAACCATTGAGGTCATTCCATAATGTTTCCCTATAGTGGGAGATAGAACTCCCATATAAACAGGTCAGGAAGAAGGATATGTCACCCTTTGTCACTTTGGTGGTGATAAATTGGTTGCCTGCTTGAACCATGATGACATAGTAGATCATATGCCAGAAAACCCATATGTGTTGGTTAGATGGAACTTCATGCATGTAGGAATGCATTTTGATCTTCCTGAAAAAATCTCAAATCTTGAACGTGTTCTTCATGTGCTCAAGGATTCCAAGAACATCAACTATTTGTAAGTTTACTTAAGAGGAAAGGAAATCTGTCATTACCTGAGCCCTGATCCTTCGGGCATTCCATATGAGGATACATATCCCTGATGCAATAGAGTTATGGAACTAACTATATAACTTGTATCCATCATTAAATGTGAGGATGATATCTATTTTAGAGACCTAGATTTTGGATGGATACAGTCACCCACATGAATGGGCAGCATCATAGCAGTGGGGGGGGGGGGGGGGACCAGAGATTGGTCTTGGACTTTGGGAGGAGGTGTTGTAGACCACTCTGTGGGCTTATCACTGAGGAGTGAGCCAACCTCCCTTTCATCCGAGTGTGACTCATGGTAGGCAAAGAAGTACACATTTTAGAGGGGACACCTTGTGGTAGTATAAAATATTTCAAAGGACATCATTGGACGATAGTAGGTATGAAAGGATAATGCAGAGGCCGGGGGCGGCATGGCCAGGCATGCCGACGCACTAGGTACAATGTGGAGCATACTCATAGCCAGGTGTAAACCCTGAGACAGTATAGAAAAGAGAAAAGGAGGGCCTTCAGAGATAGATTGGAGGTCAAGAGGCCCCTTGTCATGAATAAGACTAGGTCTTTGATAACCACCGTGTCACTTTTTGAAGACTATTCTAATAGTGAAGTATGATCAAGGGTGGGGGTGGAGGAAATATCGCAGAGCCAACATCAGGAGAGGGGTATTTCCTATGTGATGCTTCGTGAGAAGGAACACTAGAAGACATAGACCCTCTATCAATGAATCTAGGTACCTTGGAATGGCACCAACCATATTTCCAATTCTTCCTACAAACATGAATGGAGTGACACTATAGGAGACAATGTGATCAAAATCTATAGAAAACTTGGTAAAGGATCTCTGTGCTCTAGCAGAATCCATCCATCACTCGAAGAAAAAGCATGTCCAGTAAGAAGATGGAGATATCCATCTCCATGCAGATACATGCCACCAAAGAATCCTCACAAAAGTAGGTCCTGACATCAACACACAAAAATCCACCAAGGGCATCACCGATCAACATAAGGAAGCCACCATTCTGGAATGGGCGAGGGAGTCCCAAGTGAAAAATATAGACCACAACCACAGAACTGTCCATTCCACTATGAATACCTATAGACCAACGAGGTATGCTAAACTTCCAGCAGTTAAAGGAGAGGGGTGCTTTACACCACACATGGGTGAAGGCCTTTTTTTAAGGCCGCGATAAGGCCCAAGGATTGCATGTAAACCTTGGAGATCTAAGATGGGGATCGAAGACCCCATGAATGGACAAATTTCCAAAATATTGAAAGGGGGGGCTTCACGGACCCAAATTGAGCAACTGGGGTTGACATAAGGCACACCTACACCTCTGAAAAGGTTGAGGATGGGAAGTCTAGGGGGATGTAGGAACCATCTTGCGAAGCCTCTGAAGTTGACACACAAATCATTGGGATATAGGGCCAAGGAGGGGATCATATCAAGCTGCAAAGGGCGTCTCTGAAAAATCCAGATCGAGGAGCTGCAGGGGGGAAAGAAGTGACTGGAGAGGTCGCACTAGCTGTGTGATCGGGGGTGGGGGGGGGATTAATGCCAGGATCCAAAAGGAAGGATCTGACGCGTCCCATGAATAAGACAGGATTAAGGAACACGAATGGGCCAGCAGCCCCTGGGGAACTAAGGGTTTGTCTGGAATGGGTGATATGCAGAGAAAAGAAATGATACAAAGGAGAAAAATTGATTTCTAATGTTTGGTGGGGTAATATTAAGAGGGGAGTAATGATAAGGGGGGAAATGGAGAGAAATGGATTTCTTTCCGGCTATTGTTTTTAAATCATCCAAAAAAATGGGATGATTTCGAAGGAAATAGTGGTGGAGGGTTACTAATAATGAAAAATTACAATTTTATCCCTCTTTTCTACATGTATCACAAAAGTATTTTTTTTTCTTTTAAAAAAGTTCACCAAACTAGATAAAGTGAAATCCAAATATTTTCTTTTCTTTTACAAAGTTATTGATCCAAACCCAAGGAGAGAAATAACAATCATTTATTTTCTTTTAATTTCTTTTATAAACAATCAAATCATTTATTTTATTTCACTAAAATATCACCAAACACAGTGTAAAAGACCAATAATAGAGATCGGGTCGAAATTCGTCCATGCTGGTAGCGAAGCTGGCAACCGAAGGGGTGGGTTATCAACAGAGGGGAAATTTGAAAACACTAGTGGCATGTACACGTAGGTCATAGCGGAGAATATATTTCCAAAAAATAAACTCTGATATTTTAGCCTATCATAAAGGTTCATCAAATTCTATCTAATCATTCATATTACATTTAATATAAATAATATCTTTTTCTAAATCATTTATATTTTAAATTTAATTTTTAGTGTATTTATCTTTAGTAGTATAATCCACACTCGTAACACCTTTTAGATTATACTTAAGAGAATTACAAATCAAAAATTTCTTCTAATAATGCCCTTTAATTAAAAATTTTAAACATATAATCTTAACCCAGTTTCTTCTAGTTCCCTCCACTGACAAAAATAAGAAATCATTGGGAGAGAACTACTTATCATTGAAGAATACCACATAATGGTGAGATATTACTTATAAGATATCTAAATCATGACACCTAAACAACATAAAATTATAAAACCACAAGTTTATCCTAGTTCATTCATAGTCATCATCTATTGAGATCCTCATGGATGGATAATGAAAGGATTTTGAATTTCCAATGAATATCCTCTGAGTGTGTCAAATAAGGTGTGTAGTAAGGCTTGTTCTCGTGCACATGTTACTGTTAAAGTCTAGATCAATATGGTTTTCCTATGGATATTACCCCTATATACATATTTTACAAACACACATCTATTTATAATATCCAAAAATTGATATATTTCAAGGAAACCACCCATTGTATCCTATACAAAAAGTCAAGGTCATTTTCCTATAATTTGAATCATCCCTAGACTCATCCTTAGATAAATCCACATATATAACCTTAGAAATATCCCTAGGAATATTAGAATTGTTTTTTCATCTGAGTTTCCAAAGGTTGAGTAACCCATTCCATAGATATTAATTATAAAAACCTTGGCTTAACATAAATGGATATTATATCATTTTAGAAGAATATTTATCACATTACAAAAGTACATGATTGGGGAACATAACAGTTTAGTGTATTTGGAGACATAGATCAAAATATCATTCCTTGGTGAAAGGAATTTAATGGTTCCCATAATGATCATCCCCTTCACTATATCTACCGAAAACCTTTCTTCATAGCAGGGGTAAATGAAAAATATTAAAGGGGTGATATTGAATGTTCTGTAGTGGAAAATAAAGGAAACACATATGAATAACAGGAACATAAGGGTATGAGAACATGATAACAACATTTGAATATTAGACCATTAAAATCCAATATCACAATCACTAGACATGGCATAAATATTGTCAGTTCATAAGACATGAATCAGAAGATAATCAAGAAAATGATCCATGTGGTCATATCATAGGTATAAGTCCTATAATGTGTGGAATACACATGAACATGTATTATCATCTCTATATGTCCAATATCATTTCAAAAAAATTACTATGGAACTTCATGGTAAATACACGTACTAGTAAGGACACTCAAGGATCCCCAATTGTAGTCCATTCCTTATAAGGGAATGTGTTTTCCCATCCTCCTATAGTGGATTAGGTTTCACTATCTTCCCATAGTTGACCAGGTTTACCCATCTTCCCATTGTGTATCGGGTTTCCACATCTTCTCATTGTGTATTTGGTTTTCCCACATTTCCATAGTGGATCATGATTCCCCAACTTCGTATAGTGGATAATGACACATGGGTTTCACATTTTGGATCAGGACACACCAATTTACCAATTTAGATCAAGCCTGTCGTCTTGTTTCCCATCATTATATAATGAGATATCAATATTTACCCAATGAATTCGATGGAGATATTAGACCCAAGAATCTCTTAATGAAATCATATATACATGCTAAAAAATATAGTAAATAGTCATATAATAACTTATGAAACGGAATGGGTTTCATAAACATGTAACAATATCATAATTTATGGACAATGCGACATTTTTCATAATAATTTCATAAAAACATAACCCTTGAAAAGAAACATGTTTTATAATCAAATATCATTTTGGGGGATAAACAAGTTTCATAAATAGTGTTTCATATTCAATATATACCATTCAAATAATTATTAATAATGTTTTTATGGGATGTTATCCCAAGTAAACTATAATTTAGTTTAAAGGATGTAGTCATAGAAATAAAATAATAAGGATTTGTCCTTTAAAAAATACATGTAAGAAAATATTCTTTTTTTGAAATATAAAACATTTTGGAAACCATTTTCATTGAAAATAAACTTGAATTATTATATAAGAATATATATATATAATGTATTTCGATTAAAACATATAAATGAATCTCGAAAAAATCTTTAAAACCATTATCTTGGAAATCTCATAAAATAATTGTGAAAATGTATTTGAAAACCTTTTTCGTTTAAATAATTTGAAAGAAGCTGGAAAATATTATTGAAACCCATTTTCTTTTATAAAATATAAAATAATCATGAAAACAATAATTAATGTTTTTATCCAAAAAATCCTATAAAATAATCATGAATCAATTTATGAAATCTTTTTTCCTTGAAACTTATAAAAAACAATGATTTTTTTAATAATAATTTTCATTGAAAGTTATTTGAATACATACAATTTTTTTAAAATGCTTTAAATTATTTTCAATGAAAGTATCATTTTTAAGACATATACAATAAGAAATAAAAAATATTGAAATCAATTTAGAAACATTAAATACATTTGAAAACCTATTTATTTGAAAAAAATGTTAAAAAAATGAAATTCTAGAATACTAGGAAAACATAATATTTAAATATAACCTTGTAATATTATAATGGAATATACATGGAAATGATTATCATGGCGGTGGGTATGTTCGTACATGTAGAACATTCCAATTTCAAATTAAAATGATTAAAAAATTGCCTTGATTTGAAAATACATGAAGATTGGATTTAAACAATTTTTTAAAAATGAAAATCATTGGTAAAAATTTCATTTAATTTAATATGGTAATATTATAATATTTTTGGAGATTTGTTGTGAAAACATAGTTATTACGGTACATTGATTTATGATTGAAGATGGAGACAATGTGTGATTTTACTAAACACAGTGTCTTAATAATCATAAAAACTAATGATATGAAAATGGTACTAATACTTGAAGGTATTTTGAACTAAATATAGGATAATAAAATTGATGGATATTTTTAAATGTGTATCACAATATTTTATCAATGAACACATAATGATACACAATTTTGAAAAATGATTATATTGTTGAACGAAATTATTACCCCTTTAAAACATTAAATAATACTACCCGTGTTAGATAATGAAATTAAATAAAGCCTAAAATATTATAAAAACTAAGAAATTCTTATTATTACATGTTATATGGATTTTTATACACCTCGTAGAAAAATAAAGGTGCATAATATGGAATGTGTATCAATGAATGAAAATTGAGACTAAATTATATCATTGATTTGGTATCTTTTGAAACATAAACCACATTAATAAATGTTAAACAAGAGGATATAAAAGTACCCATAAATTTATGTATAATAATAATATAATACATCCATTTGATGTATACAAAATACATATAACAAATAGGAGTTGAAAATGAATTTTGTATCACAAAAATATAACTATGACAGGAAAACCCCTTCCATAAGTCTTCACTTCCATCATACACATTCAAACCTCATGTATAATAAATATATTATTATTATAAATCTCAAAAATAAATATATTATTATATATAATACCATATATTATTTTATTATTACTTTATATTAAAATTCTATTAGCAAACCTTTGTTAATGTTACATTTCTGATAATATCTTCTTTGTTTTGTGTATATGTTTTGGATTACTATTCTTGATCCTCTAAAATAGATTATTATATAATTATTTAAATAATTTAAAACATTATTTAAATATCATATATATTTTTTATTAAAAAATTATAACAATATATTAAATATATAAATATTAAATTGAATGCACCGTTCATGGAGTTGATATACCATACGTACGCATGAATGTAGTTTCCATTTTATTATCATATTGAATGAATGAATGTAAATTTAATACATGTATATATATATATATTATAATTATATTATATTTATTATCTATTATAAATCATATAATATCATAATAACCATCCTTTTTATATTCAATTTACTTTCTGAATGAATCACAGCACTTTGAGGAGGTAGTAGTCCACACATCCACAAATGAAGCCACCATCATTACCCAAAATTGAAGGTATGAAGATATGATTTTTATAGTAAATAAATAATAATAAATAAATAATAATTATCTTATATATAATATATATAGAATTGTTTCATCATAATTCCAACCCATGAGACGTGGTAATGGTAAAACAAACAACATTTTTTCTTGAGGTGGTAGTATGTCGTTCACACGAATGGTAAGTTTGTTACCCACTAGATGGGAGTGTGAGAAAGTGATTGTAAAAAACATATAATTAATATAAATATAGGATAATATTTTTATATTATATTCATGAAATTATAATTGTTGTGGGTGGAGAATTAAAATGAAATAATTGATCCTAAGGAAGGATGTTACCTCTTATTTAGGTGACCCCACTTTTCTTTGAAATGAAGGGCTTCCTTTATTATATTTCAAAAAAGGGAGTCATATAGGATTAAATATGGTTGGAAAATAGAATATTTTGAATATTGTTTCCTAGAAAAAGGTTATGAGAGTTGTGTATAAAGGGGAGGGATAAGTGCATTTTTAAAGTGAATGAGTAGTGGCATTATATTAGTTTTTTTAATTGGAATTCCACCCATGTTTTTCAAACAAAAACTATCTTAAATAATGCTAAAAATATAATAAATGACAGTATAATGTTGAAATACTAATTGAAATAGGAATTTTTAAAGGTATATAGGTCATTTTGGGCATAAGTTTATGGTTCAGTCCTCTGTTAAGAAAAATTTTCTATTAAATGATGTAATTAATTTAACCACTTTCACTCATATTGTTTTAGTCAAAAATGTAATTTGACGATATTAGACATTATAAGTGATTATTATTCAAAATATGGAATCCAATTTGGAAATTATAATTACCAATTTTTATAATTAATATAAATTTTACCAATTAGACTAATGAAATGATGAGTTTTTAAATTGAAAAAGTATAAATGATTGAAATTATTTTATATCCAATTTCATTATGAAATTGGTATAAATGACATAAATTGGATTAATAAGTGTATAATTTATCTAATTATAATTTGAAACCAAATTAAAACATTTTTTAACAATATAAATAGAATATTTGAAAATTACGTTTTGAATTAAGATTCAATTTTTTCGATATTCATCAAAAAAATGAAACAACTCAATAAAACACCAATGAATTTCTCAAAGTAAATTTTTAAATTCATATTTTTAAAATAAAATAAAAATTTAAAAATAATTATTATAAAAATATAAAAATTCATATTTAAAATGGTATTTTCATTAAAAAGCGATAAACTTTCATTTTATAAAAATACAAATTTTTATTCATAAAATTGGATTTATTTTTATATTATGTAAATAAATTATATTTAATGAGAAAAAAGAATATTTATTCAATATATAATATATAAATTATATTAATAACATTAATTAAAAGTTTTTTTTTAATTTATTGAGATAATATTGTGTTAGTACGTGGAAAAATATATTTCAAAGAAAAGTTATTTCCTTATTTTCAAACTGTCATTACATTAACAATTAATAATTCATTAATAAAGCATTAATTTTATACAAATGTTTAAATTCTATTTTCAAAATTTAGTTTATCTTATTCATAACTTTCATTCCATCTGTTAGGTGGTAGCTATAATATATTTTTAATAATAGTATGTTGTAGTTCTGTAAAACTCAACCTTGGGTGTAATGAAATATATCAAAGGGGGTTTATATTGTGTTTAATAAAATAAAAAAAAGTGTTGCATAGAAATAAATATCACCCATGTGTTGTTTGTTGTGAAAGATTATATTTATATTGTGTAAATTCAATACAACCTTAGTTCTTTTGAATTATAATGCTATATATAGTCTTATGTGGAATTTATAATATAAAAATATTTAATTAATTAAAAAATAGTAATTCACAAAACATCAGGATGATATAATGAATGTTGTACTTTCTTACACCACATTTATATGGTATTGGTCTAATCTTGGATATACAATTTTCGTATAGGGGATCTTTCTTCATGATTTAATGATGGCCTTGGTAAGAGTATTAGAAAAAAATTTATATAATGGGTATCATTAATTGATTATTTATATTTTTCCACATCCATTTCTATGGTGGCCTAAATATTGTTTTTATAGTTCCTCAATTGGATTTATAGAAATAATTTCTCAATCTTATTTTCACTTTTCTTATTTTTATACTGTATATATAAATTTTACACCACATAACTTATTATACTAATAATAGATTTTTTATAGGAACCATTGGTTGAGGCCTAATGAGTGATATCTCACATACTGATTTGGATATCATTTGGTACCCATACATATTATATGGATGTAGGTAGGAGCCGAGGGATGTTCTCATAGTATAATGATTGATTTCTTTTGTACATAGGAGCAAGGGAGCATATACCCAAGATGAGGGTCATGATGCTCTCTAGGAAAGTTCATTTCTATCTTTTTGATATTTGATATATGTATTTTATAAGTTATATTATTCATTTTTCCTCCTTTGTGGTCATGTGACAAGAAACATCACATTCTATATAAGATTTCTTTTGGAATTATTTATATATTCTTTTCATTGATGTTTATTTGAAGGTTAGTTATTTATATCCTTCCACTTTTTGTTGTTTAAAACTAATTTTATATACACTAACTTGAGGGAATAGACTCCCCCAAAACACACCCTATAACCTCACTTCTTTTGGGAATCTTCATACATTTGGGGTGGCACACATGAGGTAGTGAGACACATCATCTTTGGGTACCTTTTAGTGGAGTCAATTTGAGACATTACATAATAAATGGGTCATTCCAATATTATAACCAATTCCATTAAAAAAATATTCCCCACAACCTAATGTTACTTTTCTGAATTAAATAACAAATCCATGCGAGTAAATGAGATTCTCATGGAGATGACATACAATCAGTAAAATCTACAATCTTTCAATTTTAAAGCCATTCTAGCTTTTAAATTATACTTTTCACATTATAAAAAGTTTACATTATAACTCTTTTTTCATATATATATGGAAATTATTTTAATGTAATATCCTTCATCCAATCTATAATATCCTATTTTTATTGACAACATAAAAACAACATCTATAATTTATATGTTCACCTCAATTATGGTTGAAGTGTTTTTCTTTTTTCCCTCACCACCATCAATTCTGGTCATAAAAACATTATTATTCTTAAACATATTTGAATATGTATTTTAGAAATTATTTTATTTTATTAAATAATATATAGTCATAATATCAGATAAATTTAAACTATTTCATGATTGAAGGAAAAACTGAAAAAAAAAATAAACTAAACATTTATAATTAGTTTTTTATCAAATGAATACTCATCATCCCAAAAACATTGTAATGATATATTGGTCAATATATAATTATATATGTTCACTAATAACCTATAATTTATCTTCATGAAAATTATTCCAATTTTACAATAACATCCATTATTATAAAATAGTCAACCAGTCATGAAACCCTGAAAATGAACTCTCCCAAAACTATGAAATTGAAAATTATAACTCATCAATATGGTCACAAATTTATATAATGAAATTATAAAAAATCAAATAAATATAAAAATGGTTTTGGATTAAGTAATTAATGAATCAATTTTGATTTTCCTAGATATTAAGTGAGTGTGCATAACACTTTCGGACATATGGTAAGGGATCTCTTAGAACCTCAACTTTTCCTTCAGGTTACTCTTTCTGTATATATACCTCAATTTATCTATTCATTATTCTTATATAAATTTCTTATATTCTAGTTATGTGTAATTTTTTGAAGATCAATTCATATATCATTGATAGGGAAATACCTCTTTTACATGGTTCTCTTCTCAATAATTCCCAATAAGAAAACCTGATTAAAGGGACCTTATCTGTTTCTTAACCATTATCATGTACACTCCATAAATTGTTTCATAGAACCAATATTTTAATAAATTAATTAATTGTCTCACTAATTCCCATTTTATTTCATTTATTTTCATATTCATATAATTATGTATTTATCCAATTTATAGAATCTTTATCATGTTCCCAAAAAACGTGTTAAGGTAAAACACTTCTAAAGTTTCCTAACAAAATTTTACTTGTGTTCACATAAATTGGACATAATTTATCTTGATATGTTCTTATTGTAGTATTCACACCTATAATACCATAAAAATGTAGCTGGACTAGTGGGTTACAAGACCTCAATCATGTTTTCTCATATGCCAGAGGATGACGACATGCGAAAAGGGTGTATGGAGGTGATAGTGGCGGGACTATACTATCATGAGTATAGTTTAACATTGGTATAATAGAATATAAATAGGTAAAAATAGAGTAATATGTAAAAATCAATGATAAATTAGGGGTATATAGATAAAAAATCTAATAAAAGTGGAAAATGTCAGTTTATTCAAAACATGCCTGCATGTCATAAAGATATTACCAACTGGAAGTAGAAATTAATACAACATGAATTTATGTAGAGATCAATATAGGACTCAAAAAAAGAAAATAACTAAAAATTCCTATTGAAAATCTCTATGAGAATCTAGAGCTCTTACTCATATAGATGCTACTATCTCAAGGTACGAGCATAAAAAAACAAGCAATGTCCAGGGTCTATATTACTATGAACAAGAAAGGTATACTCAGGTACCCAATATCAATGAAGTCCTATGTAGAGTGTGTGATATAAGTCAATGTCGGATGACTCCACGAGTTTCTAGCACCATCATGTCATTATAATGTGAATTTAACAGTATGCAGTTATGATGATTTAATGAATGAATTGAATAAATGATTTACACCCTTCTTGGTTCATAAGGAACCCCTGACAAGGATACTTACTTCATCCAATGGCTAGAATGTTTGATAAAGTAACCATGTATAAATATATATACCTATATATACTGGGATGAGGTAATCATGCCACTCGTACCATTGTATATATATAGAGTTCATACCTGGAAAGAGGTAAGAACGCCTCTCATCTAAGGGAGACTATATAAATATAATGAGTTATGAATTCCTCTCATCCATCATATATTATATAAATGGAATGAGATAATAATGACTATATTCTATAGGAGGTTATATAAATGGATTGAGGTATGTATGCCTCTCATAAATAGAATATTTTATAATTAGCATGAGGTAAGAATTCATCTTAACTATAATAATTTACAATTGATGGCTTGGGGTAAGTATGCCTCCCATACATAGTCATTTATGTAGATGGAATGGGGTATCAATTCATTCCTTCCATATTCATTTATAATATATGGAATGGTATAATAATTCCTCCCATATATTTTCATTTACAATTGACAAAATGGGGTAATAATCCCTCCCCACATTATAAATTTACAACCATTTTCATAATTATAATACAATGTATAAGGCAGTACCTCTTATGCATTTCAAATAGTCAATAAATTGTTATAAACAATCAATATCATTAACTTTTATTATTAATACAAAAAAAACTTACCTATATCAATTAAACATCAAAAAATGACCACATTCAATTCACATGTGTACATAAGACATAACATCCTTAGTATTTACAATGACATGGTTGCACATTCATTTACTTACAAGAGGAAAATCCTCTCATGCTTGTCAGAAGGCATTTCTGATTCCCTCTAAAAACCTCAATTAACTTATGATGATTTATCGTCAAAAGCATGTGGTATGGATTAATACATCCAAGATATTCCAAGACCAATATTGTAAATTTTTTTACTATATTAACTCAATGCATGGTCTTACCACCGATTTTTTTTTCATGTTTCACTATTTAATCCATTACAAAAAAAATCCATTTGATATGATCCATCCTACTCAAGGTCTTCATAGAAAAGTTTCATAAACCTAGAAAATTGATGTTAGGCATATCCATTTCAATTAGAGGATGTCACCATCCCAATTTAGTCACCCTAAACAAGGACTCACAGAGTACATCAAGGAAATGAAACTTTTCATGTGTGAGTCTTCCTATACAACTAAACTCATTCAACATTAATCAACATAAATTTTTTTATTCCAATGGAAAAATGAGACACCAAGACATTTTAAACATGATTGGAAAAATTATTAATGATTTTAAATTAATCAGAAACTATGAACAGTACGATAATAAAATATGAGATTCATTGATAATTTTAAAAGGGAACATAAAGGGACCCTACCTCGTGGTGGAAGAAAGTAACCCACTTTGGCTATTAGTTTGTTCTAACTAAATTCCACTACTCCCCCAGTAATTATACACACCTTTACATACATACATGGACACCTAGACTATACACACAACTTCATTGGAATGAGATTGTGCATGGGTATCCTCATATATATGTTATATTCATATACAAGTATCCACTCTCCTACACATGAATGTTCATATATAAAAATCGGAACACCTACCCCCATAAACTAATAACAAATTACATGGATGGATATATGTGTAATGGGGGAACCTAAACTCACACACATTGATATATATATATACCTATGCACATCCAGGTGAGTCTCCCTAGACCCAAAATCTCAGAATCAGAAAGCATCTACTGACGTACTACAAGATAACTACCATGAACCTTAAAACTCAAGAATACACAAATTTAGTATGTGTAAAACCAAGGAAAAAAGTAAAAATCTTAACTTGAAATTATATTGGGGGAATTAAACCACACAAACTGCCTTGCCTTTGATGGCGTCTTCCAAAACATTCCCAGACATGACCTATGAAAGCCTTCACATAACATCGATCTATAAGAACACAAATATTTTGTGTTAAATACTAACACGAGGTTCGTTCAAATAATTCTAGTAAATATAGAAAACAAAATAGGTCTATAATAGAAATAAAAAAAGGGAAAATGACCTTTCCTTGATTATTAGAGGATGAATGTAGATGAAACTGATGGAGAAAAATGGTCAAGTGGGAGCTGGGAATGGGGTCAAGCACATGGAATAGGGGAAACCTGTTGGGGTTTTTTGGTCAAATGAGAGGGAAGGGGGTTGAGTTTTGTAGGTTTTATTGTAATTTTATTTTATTTTAATTTAATATATTTCATAAAATAGATTCATCCACATGGTTTTATACTCATTATTTTCCAAACTTTGTGCATACCATGTGGAACTCATGTCTATGATATACCATTCTCATGGTCTTGGCACACAATTTGGGAAATAGTGTGCATCCGATTAAAAAAACCCCAACCCCTTAAATAAGGCCAAAGGGTTACCTACAATGAGATGCATGGTTTTTGAAAAACTATGTGCCACTTTTTCCATTAAAAACATGGATCTTATATGTTCTGTGCTTTTAAAACATTAAAATCCAATCAGGAAATTTAATGAGCCTTCACCCGAGTCCAAAAAAAATCATTTTGAAACGTTCAAACTCAAGGAATTCAGTTCTATTTCTCATTATTAAAAATGAAACATTCATAAATTCAAAATGTTCATGAACCATCTCTTTTATGTTCGGTCCAAAAGGCGCATCATTACAACCTTCACACATTAGAACTGCACATCCCCAAGAAGTGGTCAATGAGAAGGTACACATCACCCAATCTACAAGGGTAATGGATTTTTTTCAAATGGCCACATTTCATTCCCAAAAATCGAAGGCACTCTTAAGATCTCATTTCATAAATTGGCACCAGATCCATTTAAAAATCCCTCCAACACTTCTTTTCAAATAGAAATATCAAGATGGCACTTACCCGAACCTTTCCAACTAGAGACATGATCATGTCATCATCCCATCATGAAAATGGACAATGTTACATTCCTCCATAGGATTTAACATTATAAGGGAAAACCAATACACAATTCAATCCACCATCATAATTGACCTATATAAATTCCCTTATGCATTTGACAATGCTCTATGTGTGGTTTTCAAATGATTGAATGATCGATTTCCAATAAACACCAAAATCAAATGTCGAGACAGATTTTCATGAATCCCCTTTGAAGAAAGAAACCACACTCATCATCACTTGATGTTGGGCCGAAATGGTTATTCACCTACCATAACCACTAAACAAGAAAGGAAATTGTCAAACCATAACAACCAAATAATTAATAAGATTCCATAATAAGTTGACCAAAATTTTTATAAGCAGAACCATGATTCCTTATCCCAAAAAAATCTATCAATTACATCAAACAGACTCAATAAATCCTATACATTACTCCCGATAATGTTTTGAAGAAAAAACAATAAGGGGAACCATACAACCCTCAGGAAACTCCTTATCAGAACCACCCAATCATGACCCAACAGCTTTAAAGCATTGGTGTAGTGTTAGACCGACCCTCTCTTAGTGAATATAGGATGAAGGCAATATGAGGGACATGATAATTGTTTTAAAAAATAAACTAAAACAATGTTTAATGTATTAAAATCATTTATACCATATTATTGGGATGAAGAAGAGTTAAACCACAACAGATTGACTTCAAATAGGCCACTTAGATTCACCTGTAGATAAACCATCATTAAAATTGATCATAATGTCTTTTACAATTGATTATAATCATTAGTAATTTAAACTCTACCAATGAATCTCAACCACAACCAAATGTGTTTTCTATAGGTTATATACAAAACAAAAATATCTCAAACCTGAACAACCATTTAAACACCAACCTCTACAAACCCCCAAAATCCCCATGGGATTGTATGAAAACTGGCCATTTCCAAATGATATTTCTTTAGATATTCCTTATACTTGAATGAGATTATTTTATGAAACCATTATTGTTATCCTTGGAGGAATAATCGCAACATCTAGATGTTATAAAAGGAAACCAAATCCAATACGAACCGACATGTAAAAACACCCGAGTCTCAAGATAGTTCTCACAAAAATTAAAATGAAACTAAATCCTCAACTCAAATGTCAGTATAAAAAGGTGATAACCCATGACCGTACATAACAACACAATATATTTATTAAAACATTTTATTGTCACATACAACCATTAACCTTGATGAATACATACTGATTCATCTATAAATGAAGAAATGAAAGGGTAAGATGACCTACGATGCAACTAACCATGCTCACGACATGTCCCTATAGAAGAAAACGATCTTTATCTATTTCTCATTTTCATAATATGATATGTGAATTATTTACCACCCATCTAAAAAAGGGTGTCACTAGAAACTGAATGTCCTACAAGGGAA
The DNA here is from genome assembly GCA_963277665.1 of Viscum album. Classification (NCBI taxonomy): domain Eukaryota; kingdom Viridiplantae; phylum Streptophyta; class Magnoliopsida; order Santalales; family Viscaceae; genus Viscum; species Viscum album. The sequence goes on from OY728133.1 coordinate 1,977,493,642, forward strand.
AATGGCACCCAAATGACACCAATCGCCAGATTTCTCATTGGATTCATCAAGGAATTAATATTATAGTGGAACTACCAGTAATGAGCTTCCACTTTGGATGAACAAATGTTGACCCAAATTCTGAGTCACATTAATAAAAATTCACAAGCTCACGAGACTAACATTTGAGCCAGCACTAAAGAAACAATGCCTATGGAAAACACCTATGATTCTATTACAGGGAAACTAAATCAGAAACTAAAACCTACCATTTCATCAGAGACTCATACAATAATACAACTACATGTTCCATTTTTAGTCTCTTTGAATTGGTTCACATTTAATAATTAATTTTTCATAATAATTAAAACAAACATCAATTAGCTAATTAAATAAGGACAAACATGTTGAATAAAACTCCCTTTTAAATCATTTATCATATTTCAACATCTACTAATTTCTAGGAAATTTATCATAATAAAATCCATCTAACAATCATGGAATCCTACAAGGGTCCCACTGATCTCACCTGGGTTCTTTTGAAAATATCCCAACAACGGTTTCTCATATGTAAATGTTTTAAACACCCAAATGTGTCATCCCAAAAATACATTTCCTCAACTTAACCACTTTGGTATGGTTAAATAATTAAGAATTTTCCAAAACATATTAGTTTTAAAATAAAAAACTCTTACATTTATAAGTATTTCCCAATATAACAAAATCACATATAAAATTTTTGACTACATCTGTCTCGATATCCTAACTCATGTAATGATCATAATCTCCTAGGATTGAGAAGTTGCTTCCATTAACCAAAAATGAAATCACTTAAGAATCTAACATGCTAAAAAATAATAGTCTAATAATATGGGTGTCCGCCTACCAACCAGTAAAGAGGATATATACTATACAGTTTGGTATTTGGATCCCTTTACACTTAACCAAATAAAAGTAGATTTTAAACTTAGTAGCCTTTACATTTTATCAAGATCTTGAAACTCTATATATATGTATATATATTTCAGACTCATGGTGTATTGAATCTATGGCCATCCATTTCCCAGTTATAAGGTTCCCATACACCTTGTAATTGAAATATGATTCTCGTTTATTCGAAACCCACATATTTTCATACCAAGAAACCAATTTCAAATAGAACACATTTATCATGTTATAACAGACAATAAACATAAAAACTTGATATAAACACTAAATAATGGAATATTAACAAGAAATTAATTCTATAAAAAGAAAAATAATGGCATACTAATAAACTAAGCATTTTATTCTAACATGAAAGCATGCTAAAAAATTACCTATGTTTGTAAAAACTGAATCATATTATTAAAACACCTAACATGGAATAACACTCATGGCCCAAATTCCAAATCAACAAGTAGCCTACATTTGCAAATACATGTATTGGAATATCATGGAATGTGAATTTATGATGGTTTTATACAGATTCATGTAGTGAAACATTCGTTCCATATCTATCTATGGAAAAAATTCAACAAGGATTATAAATCATAAGCAATAGAAATTATAAAAATCACTCAAGGTGAAATAAAATTTTACAATTATATAAAATAGAATATACATCAATTCCCAACACTGGACACTTGTTCATTTCCCATATGTGGGGTGATTAGTCCCTATTAATTTTAATAACCAAGTGTCAACACATTTATAATATCTTTTCTACCAACCCAAAACAGTTTGATAATGGAAATCAAACAACCATTGATACCACATTACAATGCCTAGAAGCTGTTTACCATCCAACCGGTAGCCAAAACACTATGTCATATGATCTCAAACATGAATCCAAATATTATAGAGGCTACCAACTTGCAAAGAGAGTGTACGGACTCATGAATAGATTTTAATATTGGTATAAAAGAATATTTACAGTTGAAAAATAATGGAAGTAGTATAATGAAATGATAAAGCAATGGAAGATAAATAATAACAAATGTAATAAAAGTATCCAAAATATATTTATATAGAGAAATAATTCACATCATAGTGATATTATATAACTATAATAATAAAATAATATAGCATGATTTTCAATACAGAAAAATACATGACTCAAATAAGAAAAAGAACTAAAAAGTCCTAAGGATATTCTCCACGGGCATCCTGAGCTCTAGAACATGCCACCTATCATTACTCCAAGTATGATCATACACTAACAAGTAAGGTCCATGGTCCATATTCATGTGAACAAGAATGGTATACTCAAGTACTATGGTGTAATTGGGGTCGGAGTAGGTTGTGAAATATAAAACTTATTTGGTCAGCACCACTGGTGTCTATCCCTATCTAGATAGTGTAATATAAATTTAACAATGTGTAGGTGTGAAGTATTAATGACATATTTAATAAATAATTAAGACACTTCCAAGTTCCTAAGGGACACCAGATGACAATACTTTCTTCCCCCATTTCTGATATATCTGAATAAGTCACCAAGTGTAAGTATTTATACATATCTTTATGCAATACTTTATATAAGGTAATAATGACTCTCATCATGTTGTGTGTATATATGTAAAGACCCGATGCTTAACGTACATGGACATTACATTACTTTTGCAGAATACTTAGTACATAATATAAACACACACACAAGTGCCGTAATAGTTTAGTGTCTTTGGAAACTTGGAATATAATCTTCTAATCATGGTGAAAGATCATCAACATCTCCTATAAACATCTTCCCTTTTTTTTACCTAAAACCTTTCTTTATATCCTGGGGAAAAGAAAACATAAAAGGGTGAGCTCAAATGATCAGTAAGGGTAAACAAAAGAAATATCAATCACATCATATACATAAGAACATAACTTTTGGAAATCTTAACCTGCAAAAGAAATCATAATTTCATAACATGGGATAAATCATAGTAGTGAAATGTAATTCCAAAAATAATAACTTAAAACATGAAACTTTGTGGCATACATACATAATCATAGAGAATCATTTCCTATTAGTCAAGACTCATTGACAAGACTATCTTAGTGGACAAATTCCATTTCCGAACCATGTTCACTCCTCATTTCAGTCCTGTTTCACTGAACCGGTTTAACCTGCCGTTCCAGCCATGTCTATCTCATGAGATATAAAATATTTACCCAATGAATTGGAGGGAGATATAGGTCCCACCCATCTCATAATGATATCATTCTTATGTGTGCCACAAAATCAGAAACCATACATCATAGCATAACCCATGTAATAAAAATGGGAATCTTAAACATCGTGACATCATAAAACAATTAATATAAGATAAAGTAATTCATAAAAATATAATTCCATCACAACATAATAAAATAAATGTAATAATAAGGATAGAAACAGAACCCTTTATTATCTTATATGGAAAATAATTTTGATAAAACACTTGAACTCCATTCTTGAGGAAAATATCCTTTCTGCTTCAAAAACACTTTTCCTTTCTTAACATGTCGTACAATTCTAAAATAAAAGAGTTTGATTAAAAATAAACTTGAAAACATGTAAAGGAAGATTCTTGGAAATAATGTTTTAAAAATCTATTCATTCCATATAAGTTAAAAAAACATTCTTTGTACTTTTGTCGAAAAAGTCAAAAAGTACCTTGTACGAAAAACGACAAAAGATTCCTTTCATATCCTTTACTAAAAACTCACCAAAGGGTAAAATTGGATTTAAAAAATTGTAGGTGGATGTAAATAATATTACATATTGAGGAAACATGTATGTGGATGATAAAATACACCCCAGTAAATACTAAAGTATAAACAATCTCGGATAGAAATGAGATTGTGATATTTCCCTTACCTTAGGTCCAATTTGCTTTGTAAGTGTTCGAACTTCCTGTATAATGATTTAAATAATGTCATTGAATTATTATAGAATCATATTAATTGTTAGTATATCATATATGGTTCACTTATGACTTTATATTACCCGTTATTTTGTAAATTCATGTTAAAGAAGCGTTTTGGGTAAAATCGTCTCATTTGTCGTTCGTGTTTTAACTTGTAATTATTCATATGATTACTTAGACCATGATTAATTAAATAAATAATGTAAAACATGATTTATATATAATATATATTCAGAATATACATATATATAATTGATCGATAAATGGAAAGAAATACACCGTTCATGAAGACGGTAGGCCGTACGTACGCATGAACATTGTTTTCGTTTCCTTATTGAATTGAGTGGAATTAAGTAGATGACATAAATATATATATAAATAAATCCATTAGTATTATTATGTCATATATTTCATGATTACTTATTATATATACTTTATAATCATTCATGAATGGTTCACGTGGAGAATGAATCTCATCGCGTCGTGGAGATGGTAGTCCGTACGTACGCACGAGCGATGATATCGTTCTCATGATCATTGAATTGTATTGGAGTGTATGTATTCTATTTAAGAATCAATATTACTTTACAATAGTCATATATAGTCATTATTTACACCATTATACCCATCCAAGTAAGGTGGTGGTGAAAAGTAGATTACACCACGACGTGGAGACGGTATTCCGTACGTACGCACGCGCGGTGATTTCATTTTCCATAGGATGGATAGATGGTGAAATAGGTTTGTTTCATACTTATAATAACATATCAGTATATGAGTGATACTGATGTTATTACTTCATAATGAAACAACTAAATAATAAGAAGTGGAAGAAGAAATAAAGATGAAAGAATTGGTAACAGACATTACCTCTTCTTTGAAGCACCTCTTTGAGACCTCCTTTTAGGGCACTAAAATTTGTATTTGAAGAATAAAAGGACCTCTAGGATGTTTCTAGGGAAGTGTAGAGGAGAAATTTTTAGGGGATGGACGTTCTTGAAGGCTCAAATTGGTGTGAGAAGGAGATGGAGGAGGTTCCCTTTTATAAGGGAGGAGAGGGGCACCTTTGGAATAACTAAAACTATTATTTTATTATAAAGTCAAATTAGGTTTTTAATAGATCCAAATTTATATATTTAGAAGCTAAGGTGGGGATGGGTCTAAATCCTCTCATCCAATAGAATTTATAAAAGTTTATGTTCCTATTTCAACCTTATCATTTAGATTTAACATTAAGTTAAATAATTTTACTTTTACCGTGTCTTCTTGTGTTCTTACACTATAAGGTTAATAAACTTACTATAAAAAGCCAAAAAAACCCCAAGTTGTTTATTATTAATATATATAACCTTATATAATTCATTTTTTCGAACCTTATATTTTTAGGAATAAAATAACAATTAATAATATAATATTTGTTTTAAAAACTATTTTATGTCAATTTTGACACTATTTAGTCATTGATTTTTGTGAAACTCACAACAGAATTATTAGTTCAAAAAACGTTAATTAAATCAATAATAGCATGTCATATTAACCTATAAAATTAGTGTAATTCATAAAAAGTCTCAAATTACATTTATTTTGGTATTTATAACATCAATTATGTCAATATTTAATTAATAAGATAATTAATGCATCATCTTTGTGTCATAAATAAATTAACTTATTTAAAGTCTAAAAATTAAAAATAAAATATAATTATGTAGTAAATATTTTTATCTTTCTAATGAATATTTATAGTAGAATTTATCTTATGTATAACCCTATATTAAAAATGATATACTTATTAAACTTTGATTTTTACTATTTTAACCCTTCTTTAAATAAATTAATAATAAATGTCCTAATCTAATCCAAGTGGGCCTAAATGGTCATATTTTATTCCTAAGGTTGTTTTTGGTCGAATTACACTTATCCAATAAAATTAGGACATGTGTTAGGGTAATAGTAATATCATTTTTACCCTTAATTACCCTATTTACTTTTAACCGTGGTAAAAAAAGTGAAAAGTTACTATTGACCAAAATTATTTTCATCTCATTGAACCAAATTTTACGTACATAAATCAACCGTATCCCTCTGATTTTTGAAATTCCACTCACAGAAGCGGTAAAATTAAGTTTTATGGAAAATTCAATTTTTTAAACTACCACTTAGTGGTTTCACTATTTATCAAAAAATGAAAGTTTCCAGAAAATTCCAAAAATTAGGCCTAAGATATATTTGATATTATGAACTAAAAAATGATGAATATTTTACCAAATTCAAAACATATCAATTGCATTAATTAATTTAAAAATTAATTCCCGTCGTCAAAACAAATAGCATGTTCTTAATAGATAATAAATATCAAAAGATTGACACTTGTTTATGTCTGGTTTAAATGTGAAATTACATCCAATGGCAAAAATTGTATTAAATTGTAAAAATATATTTTAAATATATTTTAAAACAACTCAAATTAATAATTTATCACTATTAATTATTTCGATTACAAAAGTTGTTTTTAATTAAAATTTAGTAATTTTCACTATTCATCAGAATATGAAAGTTATCTGAAAAGTACCAAAATTTCACGTTAGGATAAATTCGATACTCCGAATCCAATAATGAAGTCTATTTGAAAAATAAAATTTAAAAAATTTCAAAAAGTGGTTATTACTATTCATAACAGCTAGTTTTAATAGCATATTGTTGTTTAGTGAACTCGTTATTGGTACTACACACGCTATCGAGGAAGGTCGCGATTTCATGTAATGAAAGGAAAGTCAAGGATGCGTGTTGTGCAAGCTTATTTTAGTGTAGCATACAACATAAGACATTAATAAAATTAAAAAGAATATTTTTCATAAAATCTTGGGGTGTTACATTCTACCCCCCTTAAAATGAATTTTGCCCTCGAAATTCGTTGGGGTTATAAATGGTTTACTACTTGAAAGTTTCTTTTATAGAAACCCACATCATAAAAAGGAATACCAAAACAAATATTTAAAAAAAATTATGAAACGTAATGGTTACCCAAATAAACTAATCACTAGGTTTCCACATAGGTGAAAATATGGATATAGAAGAGAAATCTAACCATCATGTTCTGATAGAGAGTGGTAGAGAACATGGCTATAGAAAATCCAGCAATCACAAAGCCATAAATTTGTGACGATCTAAGGTATCATCTGATTTATCAGATATAAGAGCACTAGGACAACATTTTTGGTTTTCAAGATCATTTCCCTAAAGTTGATGAAATTGGAATTAGAAGAAATACTTTCGTGATTTTGGTATAGTCTCACCGTTGGTCATTCTTTGGAAAATTTCCACCTCATCTCTTAAAGAAATGAGGTTGAATTTGTCATTAATGACGTGTTAGCAGATCATGTCATAGAATTATGGGTCATTTCATCTGTCTCAAACAAAAGGTTAGAAAAGTTATCAAAACTTACATAAGTCCATCTATAGTGAGATTAATCATATATAGTTCCTAAAATGGACTTATACTTCATATATCATACTGCTTAATATAATAAAACTTTTTTCTACTAAACAGAGACTTCTTGTAGTCTATTGGTAGGAGATAAAGGCCAGTCCCACTTCGGTTGTGGGTTCGATTCCCACAGCCTTGTCCGAAGCGATGGGTTGTCACCCATCCTGTAGGTTGTCCTTTTTCTAAAACTACATTACTATAACATCACATAAATAATATCAAAAAAAAGTTCTATCCTTAAACAATACTAACTTATGTCCAATATAATTCATTCTAATCTTTAGGCTTATCTAAAATACTTCGGTCCAAGCTCATAGTATAAAGAAAATGATTACTTGAAATTTCATCAACCATGCATGTGAATACCATAATTTATCCCCCATATATCTTGTTGGTCACATTCTAGTTATGTGAATACCTTAATCATGTATTCTCTTGAAAAATGAATACCCATTAAACCTTAGTGAAAACATGAATGTAGTTAAAAGTTACCACTTTCCACATACCAAAATCCTCAAAATTCTATATACTCAAACCATGATATCACTTAGTCCTTATATCAATCATGAGCTCATGAATACGGTCAAACATTTCATTTTTTCCTTATCCCTTCATTATGTGCATATCATCTTTTTTCCAAAAATATCTCAATCACTTTCCATGGTTACCGGTACCATAAAATTATTGAAAACCACAATAGACCAATACATAAATATTCCAATATTCCACGATACTATATACAACATTATTTTGGAATCCCATTACATAAACACTTAATCATTCCACCACATCATTTTCATATTCAACATTGCCAATAGTGATCACATGTGACTTCCCTTTGTCCTTTTACTTAAGTGGTTGCTCATGTCAATCATCACTAACCCTTGGATTAATGGATTTATTAGCATAATGCCCCATTTCCCTGCACTTGAAGCATTGAAGTGTTGGTGGTGTGTTCTCTGCAGTATTTTTTTATTCACATCATTAGAAACCCTTTTTCCATTACTTCGACACTCAGCTGCTCGATGACCTCCTTTTCCACACTTAAAAAACATTTTCTAGTCCCTTTAAGACAATCTCCACCATGCTTCTTTCCACACATTGAGAATAAGGAAACATTCATCTTCTTTTCACCATTATTCTGAGATTTATCCTAGAACTCCATCTTTCTTTTCTTGTCAAAACTATGAGATGGATAAGTAACACCAACTTCCATTTCTACCTTGATAGCACAACGCACAATTTCTTCATAGCTACTGAAGTCTCTTATAGCTAATGCTTTTCAAAGATTTGGTTTTAAGCCACTGAAGAATCGATCAACTTTACTTTCAGGTTGGATGATAAATCCAAATGAATACCTTGCAAGACTTGTAAAATTCACTTCGTATATACCAACAGATTCATCATCCTTTTTCTTTAGTTCATGAAACTCCTTCTCTATCTTTGTTTGAAGAATACGAGGGAAGTACTTATTGAAAAATAAGTTCCTGACCTCGTCCCATTCCATGGACTCAATTTCATATCTTGGCCTCGTATTCTTGATATGATTCCACCATTGATTAGCATCACCTTCCAAACTATGCACTGCTAAGATGACTTTATCATGTTCAGAACATTGAAGAACTGAAAATATCTCTTTAGTTGTACTGATCCATTGTTCAGCAACTAATGGATCAGTAGACCCGCTGAATGAGGGTGGACGCTGCCTCATAAAGGACTCAATAGAATATTGTTCCCTTCTCTTCTCATTTGGAAGTCCAGAATGATTCATAGCTTGTGTAAGTATATCAATAAGATTTTTCACTCCATATCCCATAACATTTGTTTGTTCAGGGGGACAATCATTGCATTGTCCATTACATTGATCAACAAGGTTCCTTCGGGTTCCATCCATCATCTAAAACCCAAAAATAATAGTGTGAGAGGCAAAAATCATGCTAGGGAAAACAACATAATAAAGGGGGAGTACCTTCAATATGTAACATCTTAGGTTTAATTCAAATATGGTTAGCGCAATTCTAGGACTATAACGTATTCTTAACCTTAGGGTCATCCCTGGACATACCTTAGAAATATCTCTAGGGATCTCACTAAAGTTCTCGAATCCTTGTTTCCAAAGGTTGACTAAACCTTTCCTCTGATACCAACTGTAGAGACCCGAAGCATAATGTACATGGACATTACATTAATTTTGCAGAATAATTAGTACATAACAGAAACACACACACAAGGACCGTAATAGTTTAGTGTCTTTGGAAACTCGGAATATAATCTTCTAATCATGGTGAATGATCTTCAAAATCTACCATAATGATCTTCCCTTTTTTTTTACCTAAAACCTTTCTTTATATCCTGGGGAAAAGAAAACATAAAAGGGTGAGCTTAAATGCTCAGTAAGGGTAAAAAAAAAAAGAAATATCAATCACATTATATACATAAGAACATAACTTTTTGAAATCTTAACCTGCAAAAGAAATCATAATTTCATAACATGGGATAAATCATAGTAGTGAAATGTAATCCCAACAATCATAACATAAAAAATGAAACTTTGTGGCATACACACATAATCATAGAGAATCATTTCTTGTTAGTCAAGACTCATTGCCAAGACTATCTTAGTGGATAATGTCCATTTCTGAACCGCGTTCAGTCCTCGTTTCAGTCCTATTTCACTGAACCATTTTAAACTGTCATTCCATCCATGTCTATCTCATGAGATATAAAATCTTTACCCAATGAATTGGAGGGAGATATAGTTCCCACCCATCTCATAATGATACCATTCTTATGTGTGCCACAAAATCAGAAACCAAACATCATAGCATAACCCATATAATAAAAATGGGAATCTTAAACATCGTGACATCATAAAACAATTCATATAAGATAAAGGAATTCATAAAAATATAATTCCATCACAAAATAATCAAATCAATGTAATAATAGGGATAGAAACAGAACCCTTTATTATCTTAGATGGAAAATAATTTTGTTAAAACACTTGAACTCCATTCTTGAGGAAAATATCCTTTCTGCTTCAAAAACACTTTTCTTTTCATAACATGTCCTACAATTCTAAACTAAAAGAAGTTGATTAAAAATAAACTTGAAAACTTTTGAAGGAAGCTTCTTGTAAATAATGTTTTAAAAATCCATTCATTCCGTATAAGTTAAAAAAATCATTCTTTGTACTTTTGTCGGAAAAGTCCAAAAGTACCTCGTACGAAAAACGACAAAAGATTCCTTTCATATCCTTTACTAAAAACTCACCGAAGGGTAAAATTGGATTTAAACAATTGTATTTGGATGGAAATAATATTACATATTGAGTAAACATGTATGTGGATGATAAAATACACCCCAGTTAATACTAAAGTATAAACAATCTCGGATAAAAATGAGATTGTGATATTTCCCTTACCTTAGGTCCGATTTGCTTCGTAAGTGTCCGAACCTCCTGTATAATGATTTAAATAATTTCATTGACTTATTAAAGAATCATATTAATTGTTATTATATCATATATGGTTCACTTATGTCTTTATATTACCCGTTATTTTGTAAATTCATGTTAAAGTAGCGTTTGGGGTAAAATCGTCTCATTTGTCGTTCGTGTTTTAACTTGTAATTATTCATATGATTACTTAGATCATGATTAATTAAATACATAATTTAAAACATGATTTATATATAATATATATTCAGAATATACATATATATAATTTATCAATAAATGGAAAGAAATACACCGTTCTTGGAGACGGTAGGCCGTACGTACGCATGAACACTGTTTTCGTTTCCTTATTGAATTGAGTGGAATTAAGTAGATGACATAAATATATATATATATATATATATATACATAAATCCATTAGTATTATTATGTCATATATTTCATTATTACTTATTATATATACTTTATAATCATTCATGAATGGTTAACGTGGAGAATGAATCTCATCGCGTCGTGGAGACGGTAGTCTGTACGTACGCACGAGCGATGATATCGTTCTCATGATCGTTGAATTGTATTGGAGTGTATGTATACTATTTCAGAATCAATATCACTTTAAAATAGTCATATATAGTTATTATTTACACCATTATACCCATCCAAGTAAGGTGGTGGAGGAAAATAGATTACACCATTGCGTGGAGACGGTATTCCATACGTACGCACGCACGGTGATTTCGTTTTCCGTAGGATGGATAGATGGTGAAATAGGTTTGTTTCATAATTATAATAACATATAAGTATATGAGTGATACTTATGTTATTACTTCATAATGAAACAACTAAAGAAGAAGAAGTAGAAGAAGAAATAAAGATGAAAGAATTGGTAACGGACATTACCTATTCTTTGAAGCACCTCTTCGGGACCTCCTTTTAGGGCACTAAAATTGGTCTTTGAAGAATACCAGGACCTCTATATTGTTTCTAGGGAAGTGGAGAGGAGAAATTGTCAGGGGTTGGCCGAGCTTGAAGGCTCAAATTGGTGTGAGGAGGAGAGGGAGGAGGTGCCATTTTATAATGGAGTAGAGGGGCACCTTTGGAATAACTAAAACTATTATTTTATTATAAAGTCAAATTAGGTTTTTAATAGCTCCAAATTGATATATTTATAAGATAAGGTGGGTATGGGTCGAAATAATCTCATCCAATATAATTTAGACATGTTTAGATTCCTATTTTAACCTTATCATTTAGATTTAACATTAAGTTAAATAATTTTACTTTTACCATGTCTTCTTGTGTTCTTACACTATAAGGTTAATAAACTTACTATAAGAATCCAAACGAACCCAAAGTTGTTTATTATTAATATATATAACCTTATCTAAGTTATTTGGCCTATCCTTAGATTTTTAGGAATAAAATAACAATTAATAATATAATATTTGTTTTAAAAACTATTTTATGTCAATTTTGACACAATTTAGTAATTGATTTTTGTGAAACTCATAACAGAATTATTAGTTCGAATAAAGATAATTAAATCAATAATAACATGTCATATTAACATAGAAAATTAGTGGAATTCATAAAAAGTCTCAAATTTCATTTATTTTTGTATTTATAACATCAATTATGTCAATATTTCATTAATAAGATAATTACTGCATCATCTTTGTGTCATAAATAAATTAAGTTATTGAAAGTCTAAAAATTACAAATAAAATGTCATTATGTAGGAAATATTTTTATATTTCTAATTAATATTTATAGTCTAATTTATCTTACGTATAACCCTATATTAAAAATTAAATACTTATTAAACATTGATTTTAACTATTTTAACCCTTCTTTAAATAAATTAATAATAAATGTACTAATCTAATCCAAGTAGGCCTAAATGGTCATATATTATTCCTAAGGTTGTTTTTGGTCGAATTACACTTATCCAATAGAATTAGGACATGTTTTAGGGTAATAATAATATCATTTTTACCCTTAATTACCCTATTTACTTTTAACCGTGGTAAAAAAAGTAAACAGTTACTATTCACCAAAAATTATTTTCATCTCATTGAACCACATTTTACTTACTGACATCAACTGTGTCTCTCGGATTTTTGGAATTCCACTCACATAAGCGGTAAAATTATGTTTTATGAAAAATTCAATTTTTTTAACTACCACTTAGTGGTTTCCCTATTCATCAAAAAAATGAAATTTCCAGAAAAATACGAAAAATTAGGCCTAAGCGATATTTGATATTATGAACTCAAAAAAGATGTCTATTTTACCAAATTCAAAACATATCAGTTTCATTAATTAATTTAAAAATTAATTCCCGTCGTCAAAACAAATAGCGTGTTCTTAAGAGATAATAACTATCAAAAGATTGACACTTGTTTATGTCTGGTTTAAATGTGAAATTTCATCCAATGACAAATATTGTATTAAATTGTAAAAATATATTCTATATATAATTTAAAACCACTCAAATTACTAATTTATAACTATTAATTATTTCGATTAAAAAGTTGTTTTTAATTAAAATTTAGTAATTTTCACTATTCATCAGAATATGAAAGTTATCCGAAAAGTACCAGAATTTCACCTTAGGCTAAATTCGATACTCCGAATCCAAGAATGATGTCTATTTGATAAATAAAATTTACAAAATTTCAAAAATTGGTTATTACTATTCATAACGGCTAGTTTTAATAGCATATTGTTGTTTAGTGAAACTCGTTATTGCGTACTACACACGCTATCGAGGAAGGTCGTGATTGCATGTAATGCAAGGCAAGTCAAGGATGCATGTTGTGCAAGCTTATTTTGGTGTATCATACAACACAAGACATTTATAAAATTAAAAATAATATTTTTCATAAAATCTCAGGGTGTTACAATATATAGATAGAGTGGTTATCCTTGGCATGAGGTAAGAAAGACACTCATCAAAGGGAGACTATACAAATGGCACGAGATAAAAATTATGTTATTCATAAGAGATTATATAAATGGTACAAGGTGAGAATACCGCTCAACCATATGAGATTATATAAATCGAATGAGGATAGAATTCCTCTCATCCTTAATATATTATATAAATTGAATGATGTCAAAATGAATCTTGTCCATAATCATTCACAATATATGGAATGAGGTAAGAATTCCCCCATCCATAGTCATTTATATAGATGTCATGGGGGTATGAATGCATCCTTTACATAATATTTTGTTACAGATACCATGGGGTAAAAATGCATCCCATCCATATTCATTTACAATATATGTCATGTAATAAGAATGAATCTCGTACATAGTTATTTACAATAGATGGCATGGGTATGAATGCCTCTTACCATTGGAAATTTACAACCATTATCGTAATTATAATACAACGTATGATGGATTACCTCTTATGCATTTCAAAGAGATGATACCATGTTATACATAATAAAACATGTTCACTTTATATATAAAAATATATATTATGTATTTCAATCAATCATTAACATGTGATAACAATAAATTCCCTAGTGAATATAAGGAATAAAATATTAAGTATTTATAAATAAATGGTTACACATTCATTTCCTAAAATGAGGAAAAGACTTCCTTACATGGCATAATCCATTTCCAACTCCTATTGAACAAATCAATTGACATATTGTGATTTATGATCTTGAGGAATAAGTATGGACTCAACCCTCTATAATACTCCATGTTCACTATCATAATTATTTCTTACTGTATTTATCCTAGGCATGGTCTTACCACCCTAATCTGTTTCATTTCAAGTTTAAATATTTAATCAATTCAAAGGAAAAATATGCCATTTGGTATGAGTCCTCCTACCTAATTTCTTCATGATCAATTTTCCTAAACATGGAAACATGATGTAGTTCATAGTCATTTCAATTAGAGGATGTCACCATATTACTATGGTCACCCTAAAAAAGCCATTGAAATTACTTCAAGGAAGGAAAACATATCATTTGTGGGCATTCATATAGAAGTAAACTGATTCAACTTTCCTCAATAAGGAATAAAGGAAAAAAAATTCATTTTAAGTATGCAATGATAAATGTCTAATCATACTCTATTAACTAGGAACTAAGAAAAGTTTGACAATAAACTAAAAAATTCATTGAAAATATTAATGTGGTGTTGAAAGGGACCCCACCTCAGGGTGGAACCCGGACACCCACTTCAGATCATGGATCTTTATAACTAAAATCTGCTTCTCCCCCACTGGGAATATGTGCCATCACATACATGCATGGACACCTAGACCTTTTCACATAGCTGCATGGCCATGATCATGTGCAAGGGTATCCTCACATATATTCTTATATGCATAAACCCATCTCTAATCACCTACACATGCATTTTAAATACATATATATACATATATATATATATATAAGCACTCCCAGCCTCATACACGCATATCCACATCCATGAAAAAATATGTGTGTAATGGGAGAACCTACACACACACACACACACAAACTTATGCACATTAAGGTGATTTTCACTTGATCATATGACTATAAATCACAAATAAAATACCAAAAAACTAAAAGATAAGTACCACAATCAATAAAACACATTAATATCCTAATTTAGTAGTTTCAAAAAAAGTAATAAGAACAATTCTAACCCCAAAATAAAATCAGTGAATGAAAGAACCTAAACAAACTCGCTTTTAGTGATGGCTACCAGAACACACCTCAACACAAAACAAGGAGTACTTCAAATTACCTAGAATTGAAAGAACACATAAAATATTGTTTAAATACATGCTATAGGTTCAGTCAAATCTTTTAGGTCAATGGGGATGCGAAAATCTATCCAGATGATGAAAGAAACCCTGTTAGAAAACCTTACCAAGATGATTCATGTATGTATTGTAAAGAAATAGATGGAGAATGATGGATGAAGAGGGATCCATGAAGAATGGTCGAGCGAGAGACGTAGGTAAAATCCATTATTGTGCTTCATAGAATGATAAGTGAGATGGATGATCATTTTAATTTCTATTTGAATTTTATTTTATTTTATTTTTTTATTTTAATTTTATAAATTTTTTAAAACAGACCCCACCCCACGTTTTTCCCACAGGATTATCCAAACTGTGTGAAAAATTGTGTGGTACCCCATTTCTATGAGACTCTATTGACTTATTCTAGGCACACAACTTGTGAAATAGTAGAGAGCCCTGGAAAAATTTATCATCACCCTTAAGTAAGGCCACACAGTTACCTATTGTGGGCCAAACTGTTTCAAAAAATATTCGTGATCTCTACAGCCTTTCAAAAAATGGATTTTATAGGTTTGGTACTTTTGAATCTCCTTGAGATACCTAGGAATCTTAAGTATCCTTAAAATGAGTGGAAAAACATCATCTTTATATGTTTCAACTTGAGGAATTTAGTTATGAAGGCCAGTTTAATAAAAACCTATTCAATAATTAAAAAATCTAAAAAATCATCACTTCTTAGTCCCGTCCAAAATGTGGAATGTTTAAATGATTTTACATAGTTAATGTACATGTTTGATTTAAATCCATTAATTCATGGATTCCTTTATGATATCCTAGATGTTTATGCCTTGTGACATGATTATGAAAATAATATCATTACAAGTGCATCCCTTATCTTTATTCCATATGTTTTATTATTTATATGGAACACATATGCATGAACATGTTATGATTGGAAACCTATATATTGCACCAATTAATTGGAAATGGATTTGTCTCATGAGATGTCATGTATGTGATTATTGAGTAAAACTAATCCATTACGGGACATTATCTACCATTTGATACTATCTTGTGAGTTATCCCTGTCTCATGTTTTTACCATACTATATACTACTACCACATTACAATATTTCCTTGATCATATGATCACATGTTCTATGTTTTATTATTACTTATATTTATGCATGATTCGTTCCATTTTTATCATGTTTTGTCTTTTTAACTCATATTAATAGTTTCATTACCATGTTTATTCCCTTACAAGTCTTTTCAGCTAATCTATTTTGTCAGTGTATTCCCCAGGTTATCCCATGCAATTATATGATCTAAAAACGTGTTAGGAAAAATTAAATTATATTTTATAAATGATGTATCTATTTAAATTTCCTGTTTTCAAATCATTTACCCAATCTTCTAATAACACTATATTTTTTATCCATGGGATGTAATTCTTGTGTATGTATTCTTCAATTCATGTAATATTACTTTTAGATGGATAGTTTGACTATAGTAACACTATATAAGAAGATATATGAACAATTTAGTGGTATCTACATGAATCATTAGTTAGGGATTTTATAGATTCATTATATAATAATAAATTTTATCATAAACATTTGTCTTCAAATGTGTATAAGAAAGAATAATGTAATGGAATATATATCATTACCATAAATATTTCATATTATATTAGAATATGAAACACATTTTTTAAATTTGATAAAATAGAATCCAAAATCAATATTATAAATTTTCTAAATCAACGAACCTAAAATATATTATGATTTTTTTATTAAAATATTCTAATGTAGACAGATAATTTAGGCTCAGGGAAAATTTTCCCATGGATGGATATTGTTACCTTATAAGAATTTTATCTTTTAATTTTTTAACCAAATAATAACATAATCATTAGGTGATTGAGGTATAGTGTGTTTGAATTGGAATTTTTCTCAGGATTCTATATTTGGTATTTCAACCTAGCATGTTCAGTTAGTTTTCATTTGTAAAATTTACTAAATATTTACTAGACTACACCAAGTGAATGTCTAATAAATAGAGAATAAAATTTCATTTTCATTCCCTTTATAGTTTTTAACCTTTTTATGAATTTATTCTATTTATCTGGGTGTTTTATGCGAATCAAAATTACAGAAATGGTAATGAATTTTTAGCTTCATTCCAGACAAAAAAATTTCTACAATTTGAGGATAAAAAACATGTAACAAATTATTGAGGTGGTTTGTTTAATAGTGATGCTGAAAAAAACCTTACCTGATTAGTGGTCCTCTGTTCAAATGAATTCCACCTCAATAGTGGCTTCAGAAGACATAGGTTCATGATTCATAGAATAAAAGGATTAGGATGACATGATAATCTCCCAAAAGATAAAAAATTTTAAGAGCACCCACTTCTTTTTAATATACAATGAGGATGGTGTAAATTATAGACTCATGCACTTTAATTACATAGTTGTTAAATTGAAAAGGATTTAGAGGATAATCAATTATCATATTAAAATGATTGGTTCCACAAAATATATTAAATTTAAAATTGGGTTAGAATAAATCCAATAAAAGAAATATATGCCACTTGTTTGTAAGACAAATTGGGTTTCTCCAGAACACAACTATATAGGGAAATTTTGAATCATTACAAAGAATATATATACTTTGGAGTCAGATATAATCATAATTTATTTCCATTGTGTTTTATATTTAATATAACACAATTAGTGATGAACTGTAGGAAAGGACCAAGGATCCTCAATGGGTGATTCAAACACTCTAGTCTGATCAGATGATAGATAAGTTTCTTATGAATAGTTTGGATGTAAGACAATTGTTGGAGATGTATGCTGCATGTGGCTAATATATTACTATATATCCTATAATTATAGGGTTCAAGTAATGCATCTTTCTTCTAAATAGTTAAAATATATATTGTTCACATATAGAATACAATGGCCTTAGTATTGAATAGGGAAATCCAAAAGTACATGAAATAAATAAGGGGTTTATTATTGGAAAAAATGAATCATTCATTCCCATAAATAAACCTAATTTTCAATAAAAAAATATCTTAAATAAAGAGATGACTTATTCTGTATCAAAAATTTTGTTTTAATTCATGTATAGTGGTATAATGTTGTGTTGTTTTAATTTTTTCTAAAAATTATTGATTCATGTAATTAATGATTATAAAATGTTGAAAAATTATATGTTATTAATGTCATAAATATTGGAAAATTATTTCAGATGATCAACACCAAAAATAAATGGATTAATAATTTAAAATCCATAATATCACATTGACAATGATTGTGATTCATTTATTAGTATCATCAAATATATTTGAAACTTCATTTAGTAGGTGTTTTATGTAATTTTTTACTCATATCAATGAATATATGTATCACTTGGAAATAGAGAGAGGAATAGGTTATTGATTATTAATGGTGATAATAGTATTAAAAAATAAATAATTAGACCATATGGTTCGATGGCCCCTTTTAAATGTAATGAAAGCCTTTTTCTAGAACCAAATATTAGGGGAACCAAAAAAATTTCCCAATCCATAGATACATGAGACATTTACATATATTAAAGAATTATTTCAAACATAAATATCAAATATATACAATAAATGTATTGAGAGGTCTAGAATATTTGGTAGACTTGGAATATAAAAAATCTATATGAAACTAAAATGAAACATATTTAATTTAGTTTCCATAATGATATCCTAAATCAATTTAAACTTATAAAAATTTATTGGATAACTTGGTAAATACATTAACAAAATGTGTGAAAAAAGACCAATATGGGAATAAACCTCATAACATGTAATTAAGTGAATGTTGGAGGGAATAACATGTTATCACAAAATAAAAGTGTAATGTCACAATTTTAATAAAAAAATATACTCAATATCATACAAGATACACCACACCAATCGTAAAAGAAAAATAAATTATTATTATTTAAATGTGATTATAATTACATAATTGTTAAACTTTTTGGAATGAATAATATTAAATTAATTGTGAAATATATAATCACCTTAGTCAATTCAATCTTTTCTTAAATAATTTATAGTCATGAAATCGATTTTTAGCAATGATGTTCCATTTTTTTGTAAATACATTTTCTCCTTCGAAATGATTTTTTATAACATTTTATGTGTAAATTGTATAATAA
Source organism: Viscum album (assembly GCA_963277665.1). NCBI lineage: Eukaryota > Viridiplantae > Streptophyta > Magnoliopsida > Santalales > Viscaceae > Viscum > Viscum album. The sequence goes on from OY728133.1 coordinate 1,977,513,410, forward strand.
TATTTTTAAGATCATTAAAAATTTATTTGAAAAATTAATTATTTTTTTTAATACATAATTAATTAATTATCACATGATTATTTTTTGACATTTTTATGAAATGATTTTTTTCAATGAATTGTGAAAAATAAGGATTTTTATTAAATATTATAGTTTATTTTAAAATGTATAAAAATTAAAATTAAATTCTGTATATAAATTTCAAGGTAATTATATCATTTTAATTTAATATAATCACATTTCTATTTTTGAAATATATTTCAAACAAGAATTTAGTATAAAAAAATTAATAATTTAAAATGATATTTCTGAATAACTATTCATGGTATTGTTTTTCATGTATGATTTTAAATAAAAATTTTAAATTGTAATGATTTTATATTTGAATCATTAATTTCATATATGGAGAAATTGGGGACGAATTTTATAAATAAGTCCCTTTTATTTTATGATAACAAGAATATTAACCTAAATAATTTTCATTACCTTAGTAATGGGTAAATAAGGTCATTAAAATTAAAAAAATTATAAGGTTTATGAAAAACCCAAACTCATGAATTAATTTTATTATATAATTTTATTTCAGCCAAAACATCCATTAATCAGTTATATGGAAATTTGTTTCCATTTAAAAGATATTATATCCATTATAATATTTTATATAAAGAAGATAATAAAATGTTACATTCTTGTTTATGACAACTATAATTTTTGTAACATAGATGTAACTAGAAGATATGCTTGATTATGAATATATTTCTAAAATATATATAGCTTATCATAAAATTGGTAATTAATTATTAATTTTTCATGAATACATTCTAACAATAAATGCATACACAATGATGATGTAGTAATTATTCAAGTAGTTGAAAAATAAAATAAATGATATTAAAAATATTAAAACAAATATAATATATAATAATTAATAATATACTAAATATTAATAGTTTAAAATGAATTTATTGGTATATAATAAATGAATTTTATCTAATTTCAATTATATTATTTGTGATAGTTGTTTGAAAGTAATAAATGGTTCAAAATATTATTATTACTGATATTTAATAATCAATAATATATTTTCAAATGATATAAAATTGAAAAATATGAGATTCACGTAATTTATTATGATTTAGTTTACAAGATAACATATGGTCCATTTTTTGGATATTTTACATTTTATATTAACTATCATAACCCTTAAAAATTAAAAATTGTTGTTGGCATTGAAAGTGAGAAAGTTGTTAATGAGAGATTAAAACAAAATGATAAGGGTGAAAATAATGAAAAACTTACTAATATTTATTTGATAATGGTATTTCAATCCATTTTCATTATAAATTATAAATGAATCATTTTTATATATTTGGAAATGAATATAAATTTATATAAATTTTATATTTTTATAAATTCCATGTTTCCCTCCCATCTCACATATAATGAACATATTTTTTCCTTTACATCACATTAGAAAATTGACTCATTTTAGAAATTATTAACCTAAATACATTTTTAATATCCATCTCAATGTTCTAGTGTCCTTATCCATGATATAAAACCATCATTATTGGTCATAATGTGTTAATAAAAGTATGTTTTGTGATCAAAATGTTTCCTTCTTATTCGATCATTTCTATTTTATTTATTCTTCCAACTACATTAAATATTAATTAACCAGGAATATATAATAACACAAATAAATTACATAAATAAAGTGATTTTGTGTTAATTTTAATACTTATATCTTTATCCTCTTCCATCGAATGGAAAATAAAACCATCATTCGTGTGTACGTAAGGCTATCACCTTGCAAACTGATACAATTTTATTTTATAACATAATCTAATAGATAGATTATAATGATTGAATTAATATCTATATACGATATTCATGAAATATTAATCGTTCTGAAAATATAATATATCATTTAAATTCATAAATTTCCATTCACTAAAAAATGATAATGTCGTTCGTGTGTATGTCTGGGATACAACCTCAATGATGCGATGTGATTTTATTTAATCTCCATATCACATAGATTATTTAAAAAATTAAATTAAATTAATTAATATTGTATTTATGATATTATTATAATTATATAATGTTAAAATAACACATAACATCTTTTTGTATTGATCATCAAAAATGGAATCATTATTCATGCCTACATACTGCATAACATCTTCATGACTGCAATATATATAATTTTACATATCCATGATTAATAATACAATTTTAAATTATATTTGATGTATAAAAATGATAATTCATTCATTATTATTATATTATACAAAGTTTAATATTATCCACATTTTCCATTGCCAATCTACCAACGATATTTATGACAAATGAGCTGAATATATTCATAAATGAATGACATAAATATTATTTATTAATTAAATATATATAACATTGTATAAAATTAATAATGTAATAATTCACTTGAAAACATTCCATATTAAAGTATAAAATTAAAATTGGTTTTATAATCAGTGATATAAATAATGTGAGTGATTATTTGGACTCATGGAAATGAAATTTGGATAAAAAACCTCTATTAATGTTTCCCATAAAAATCTTTTATTCATCGATATCAATATTTTTTAAATTTATATTAATTTTTTTTAAATTAATATAAAATAATTATAATGGAAATTTTATATCTATATTTTCATTATTTGAATGGTTTTTAAAAGGAATCCTTTTACATGATGTTTTGAAATTCTTTAGAAAAATTGAAAATGAATTTTTTATTTTAAGATATATATAAAAATTGATTTTCCCACCGATGTAACCATTATTTGATTATATTGATTAAATTACATAATTTCATTTTTTCTTCATATAAATACCATCTATCAATATTTATATGTTTTTTGGTATTGTAAATGTGTTTAAAAAAATATTATTTTGAGATCATAATGTGTTTTTTATGTTGGATTGAATGATGTTTTAAAAGATTTCATTATAAAAATATATAAGTATAATATTATTAATTTGTTTAAAAAATTGTATTTGTGAAACTGGTGATCATGGTATAGCTTATAATAATCTTTATACCCATTATATCTCGTTATCGTGGTCGATGCATCTTTTATATTTAGTGTTATTAGATTGCACTGGGTGAGCCCATTATAGCTTATACAAATGGTGCTCCTAGATAACACTCTAATTCATTGGGTATCGTACCATGTATTTGATGTAATGAAGGAAACTGTTTTTGATAGCTTAATCATATTGATCTATCAATGAACTAGTTAATTCTACCATGGATTAAAAATATGTAATTAATGTGATACTCTATGCATCCATAATGTTTATTATTTCCACAATAGGGGATTTAATGGTTTTTCTTGTGGAAAAAGATTTTCTATTTTTATATTGAAATTATTTATTTCATTAGATCAAGGATAAATCTACTGAAGTTAATAATTTTTTGGGTTTCAATATTTTCCATTGGACAAACATATTTTATCATTTTATGTCCCTTATTGATCTTTTTGTGTTCATACCATTTTTTAAAAATTTCTCACAAGGACACAATGATGAGCAGGGACAAGGACAAGGGCATGATAAAATTTTTGAAGATATTACATGACCTAAAAACATTCTTCTATTTATAGAATTATTTTGGGGAAAAAATTGATAGATTATTGAAGTTTCTATTATGTAATATGTGTGATTTTATGTAAGAGTTATGTCCTATCTATAAAAAAATGTATACATATAAGATCATTGGAAATGTAAAAAATTGAATGCTTTTTATAATTCACTATAATATGAAATTTTTATTGATTTTTCCTTATAATAAGGCTCATGAATAATCATATTAGAGAAAAATGTAAATAACATGGAATCATAATATCCTTGTAACATGTGATATTTTATTAATGGAAAAAACATTACCTAAACATAACTCAAGGATAACTTCTAGGGAATATTTTATAAAGATTTTTAAGATAATAAGGAAATAAATACTTGGGACTTCCATCACCAATAAAAGAATCCCATGTATCAAAATGCAATGTAAATATGAAAAAAATATATCATATAAGGTATATAATACGGTAAAAAAATATACTTTCAAAGTGGTGTTTTAAGTATTCAGTTAACGGCTTTTGTGTAAAAAAAATTATATAATTTTCATTGAAATGATTAGGTTAAAAAATTATTCCAAAAATATTAATTTCTTTTTTGAAAAAATGTATATGATTTATGATTTAATTTGTTAATTAAAACAAAGGAATAAGGCATAGATATGTTAATCTTAATTAGGCTTGATTTTGAAGAAATAATATGAGAAGTGAATTGAAGGAATAAATTAACCAATCAATGGAAGTTAGAATAAGATATATATATATATATATATATATATATATATGAGACATATAAAAAATTTAATTCCCATGATTTTTGATGTATTATGTTTAAATATTAAATGGATTAATTTCTGGACTAGAAGCAGAGATGACATGCAATTTCGAGGCACGGTCTGTCCAGAATAAACTATTTAAAAAATATTAAAATATTAAATAGAACACACATGTATTGTTACATAAAAAGTATAACAACATATAAATGTGTTCTAAGATCAGAAATATGAAGGAACCATTTCATCTGGTCTGTCAAATTTACCCTTGGCGTTTCTTAACATCAGAGGGTGCGAGTCACCAGTGAAAAGTGGATTAAGGTGTTTTTAAGAAATTAAATTAAATTGAGGATTTATTTTATTTCACCATTTTTTCAATGAAATGAGAAAACAATGATTATTCATTTAATTAAAAATTTATAAATGGATATAGGGTGAGGTGCATAACTTAGGTATTCCCTAGAGGCTCTATATAAAAACCCTCAATAATCCACTCATTGGTGTGAGTAGAGACTTGGATCAGTGATCATTCAAGAAAAACATTGCAAGCAGTAATCGATAATCTTAATAAAATGATCCAATTTTTAGGTAGGATGTTATATTTTGTATTTTCTTCATTGTTCAGTAATTCAATGATGAACGTGGACCAAACCATTAATATAATGATCCACAATTTGATTTTTCTATCTCGGATGGGTTATATTAGTCGGATTAATGTGGTTTGACTGTTGATAATAGATTATTGAATTTTTGATCATTATTATGGGAATTGATCCATGAAAGAGTGAACAATGGTTGGGGTATATTCCTCATATTTTTCACTCGCATTTTCTCACCCCCATTTTACACATGTTTTAGTTTTTTCTTCTATTCATTTATGATTGAATGATAATTTCATCTTAATTTCTTTTCACAATGATCCCAAATTGAATATAAAACATCCAGAAAACCTATAGGAGGTGTGACTATGATGAAAGGGGATGAATCATATAACTTTTTTAGAAACTATTATTTAAGTGGTTTGCATATGGATGAATTTAAATGAATTTTTGAGCCCATTGAAGGCACAAAACCCATCGATTCGATGTTATTCTGGTGGTACAACAATAGATATGATGTTTTGAGAAAAATAAACCAACTAAATGAGGTTCAAATAATCACATAATGATTATGAAGGATGAACCTGACTTTCTGTAAAATCCTGATGAACACGACATGTAACCCAGGGTTACACGACCTGTGGTCCCCATTTAGTAGAGGATAAGGTTTTATTGGATAGTTAAATATTACACAACATGTAAAACATATCACACGACATCTTGGCCCATCCCAGAGGCTTACAATGTATCTCAAAATATTCATAGTCATGGGATGGAGCACACGTGTTGCTTACATGGTGTGTACTCCCCAACACAGCTTTCCCTGGACCAAGTACACATACTACCTTGTGTAGTGGTACATGGGAAAAAATACATGGGTTAAAACAATGTATTGACATGCATGTTGAGTACACAGGTGGACAATGTATTTAAGGACATGGTTGTGAATTCTTCTACATGTCGTGTAACTATATTATATATGACATAGTTTTGAATGACACGAGTCGTTGTTCAGAAGCAGTACTCAGGGTCAAGGAACACATTGTGGGACCATAATAATTGTTTTGTATCCAATTATACATGGCATGATTCTCCTATCCAACATAATATGGACATGTTTCTTTGGGGTTCATTCCCTTATCCCTATATTTAGGGTAGGTAGAAATCATTACACACTTATAGGACTATTATCCCTTAAGATAGAAATAATGGATATAAATGTTGTAACGCCACCGAAAGAACCAATTCATGATCTACTATTCATTCATAATGACATATGTAGAGTCGCCCGTTTTGAAATGAAGAACTTTACTAGGCATTGATCCTCATCATCGTCGAATAATCTAGAGAGAGTTGTTGGTATAGCCCCATGGACCCTATTGTGATCCTTATATGTGTATCATATTGTCTTCAGATATGTTAGAATTTATATCTCCTGAATGTTCCCTATGAAAAGTATTTCCTGGATGGATGTCTTCACTACTATCAAACAGAGGAGTATGTTTTCCCTGATGAGTTCTCTGTGAAATATTATGACTGAATCCATACAATTGGTATACATTAGTTGTGACTTACCTCTAGACATCATGTATTGGATTGAGTATATCTTGATATTCTTGTTAAATATAATGCAGACACAAACTGTGTAGATATGATTGTATATTCTTTTTTTTATTTCATTGTTATATTGGGATCCTACTTAGTATTTTTATTCCCACCCTTGCAGGGGATATCCAACATGTGATTCATCATTTCATAAAGATAGTCCTTTTCATGGAGTCCTTGAACGACCTGGAGATGACGGTGCCTTGTGAGACCATGGAATCTAAGTTGTTCCCACGACTATAGAGAATAGTCCTAGTACCTCTTCATATATGTTTTATTTATGGTTTCAAACTAGTTTTTCAAGGATTTTATTATGGACTGGTTTACTTTACTCCACTTTAGATTCCTTTCATACTGTGGTTGGGATATAGTGTAATGAATTCTGTTGGTTCATAGTGTTTTTTAAATTTTATTATTTTATGGGATTGTAGATGTGTGTGTGCATACATGCAAATAGTCACTAACTCCCATGTTATTGATACTACTACTCAATTATAGTCACCACCTCTGAGCCAATTAGAGCTGGGTTTGGGGATTCGTGGCATTGGCTCTACTAGGACGGGTCATGTTAGAGTGGTATTATAGGTGGTTAGTTATACTATAGTATTGAAAATATATCAGATTTGTTTCGGTAAAAGGTGTGATGTGATTTGAGTTTTCCTTTCAGGTAGTGTAATTTGGTGTGGGTGTGGTAGCCGACATATCCACAAAAAAATGACAATTATAACCATATTTTTTGACTCAGGTAGTTAGAAAATTTTTTTAGATAAAAAATGTTACATGAATTATATAGTAATTTTTTTGGAACCATGTTTATCTTGATCCAACTCTCTAGATAAACTCATTGGCTGTTGTACATCATGATTTATTACATGATGCCACCTAGATGGATACGAGCTATGATTCAACATTTCAATCTTGAAGATGACTCCCTCAGTTAAGTGGCATCGATACAGGGACCAGTTCACCATATGATACCACTATATGGTTTTGAAACTACACCACCACATATGGAGAAACATGTGGTACAAGCAGTACCATCAGATGAGGAGCATAGGGTGACCGAACCTCACATGTCATAGACACAAATTCCCCATAGGTTTCGAGGAGAGATGACCCTAATGTGGAAAAGGATTAGATTGGCATAATTACCTATGTATTCCATCTGGTCAAGACACTACTAGATTAGATGGGTATCCTCGCACTGAATCTTCTACAGGGTTCGATAGGGCGATGATGGGGATTTGATTTCCTAACTCACAAAAAGGTGACTCTTTCTGCAAAGGAGTTTGATAATCTCATTAGAGATGGGTTCTCACCAGTTATGCTTTTATATTAGCATATTCAAGAGCTTATTACCCTCCACGAGGGTTGTGTGACAATGGATAATTATTCATCGAGGTTCACAAACCATTCTAGGTACTCAATGGATATGGTTAGATATTATTATTATAAGGTTTTGACCTTCGAGTGAGGTCTGTGTAGAGATATCTGAGCTAGTATTAGTCCTATATTAATTATAACATATTATAGGGTTATTTAATGAGCATTATTGGTCAAAATATTCTTAGATGAGTAGATACAACCACGGATAGTTAGCAGTGGATGAGTAGGTGAAGTGATTTTGGATGTAGGGAATTTACGTTAGTCTTAGGGATATGGATGTGTGAGATGTTTCAAGAGGAAGTCCTAGTACAAATAATATGTAGTTTAGGACCCACATAGTGGGTCCAGTCAGCCAATAGAGAGGTTGTTCTATTTTTGTAATGGAAGGGGATATCTCGATCAATATTTTCTGAACCGCCATTTTGATGATAGAAAGACAATTTATAGTACTTGAGGTATAGAATGTTATTGGAATAGGAGATCTAAAGTGAAGTATACATAGTAGATGAGTTGGTGGAGTAGAATGAGGTGGTCGACATTTTGAATTGTTAGCCCCACCACCCCAGGTGGTCCACTACAGGATTAGGAACTATAGGAAAGGGGAGGTGAGAAGTACATGCCATCAAGGCATATGATACAGTGACTCTGGGAATTATTTGGTGTATGATCTATGTCATTTAAAATTTTTATTTAGTATTGGAAGACATATTTTAGAGTCCTTACATTCTCACCACATATCTTGTTCATGACCTAGATTTTTTGGTTGAACAGTCAACTTGAACCTTTTGTTTAGAGACATCTACTAGAGAAGAAAAAGTTATCATGCATAAAAGATCATAGTTTTACATGACCATGAGAGATTAGAGTTTTAGAATGGACCACTTGGTGGATGTGTTGAGGGCTTACAACATCATTATTGGCATGGATTGGTTATCCCCTATCCATGCCCATATTGATCATTTTAGGTGATTGTTGTTGTGTATCTCTAATGATGGAATGGAGTTTTTATTTGTTGTGGAAAAGGAAACACAGGTAGCAGACGATGGAATTAGGCCTAAGAGGGTGTAGCTGATTACTCATCCATTGTATTGACAAACCCTTATTGAAGTTGATTTTATGTGTTACAGGTTTCTTACAATGGTGGAGGAGTATGAGGAAATCTTACTAAAAGATGTACCGATATTACTTCTCAACTGGTAGATAGTCATCTTCATTGAATTAAAACACATGACATCACTTACATATGCACTGCCATATCAGATGGAACTCATATAGATTCAAAATCATAGGGTGTCATTGGATGACTTACGATGAAAAGGGATTCACGATACCTAGTGTTTCACCATGGGTGGTCCCAGTATTTATTTCTAAAAAGGAACATGGAAGCTTGAGGTTTTGTGTGGAATACCGTCACATGAACCAGAAGATCATGATGGACATGTATCCAATACTATGAATTAATTAACTATTTGATCATTTGATAGAGGTATGATGGTTCTCAAAGGTTGACCTCAGATCAGGCTATCACTATCTTATGAGAATGAAACGATGTTATTCAAAATAACGCTTTCTGAAGTCTCAACAGTCACTATGAGTACTTGGTAACACCCTTTGGTGTGAGTAATTCCCTAGCAGTGTTCATGGTACTCAAGAATTAGATATTTCATCCTCATTTTGATAGATTTATGGCAGTATTAATCGATGATATCCATACACACTCAACATCTGAGGAGGAGCATGCATGACACATAAGGAATGTTCTTTACATACTTTGAGAGAACCAGTATTGCGGGAAAATCTCGAAGTTAGAATTCTGGATTCTAGTATTCCACATTATAGGACACAATATTTTAGCAGATGGAGTGGAAATAGTCCCATCCAATTTCAAGAAAGTGCTATCATAGGAACCAATTGATAACCCAATTGAGGTGAAAAGAATCCTCATGCAATCATGCTATTATCCATGATTCATACATGATTTGTTCGTGAAATCAGCACATATGATGTATTAACTCAAAAGGGTAATCCTTTGGTGTGGACTGAGAGGTGACAACTAGCTTTTCATTATTTGAGACAATGTATTATGATCACTAATATATTATGATTTCTAAAATAGGTTGTCTAACATATGGTGTTCTTTAATGCATCACGAACTGAGTTTGGTTGTGTCCATATTTTGAGGCATGTGTTGATTGAATATGTTTGGTGCAAGTTGAGACCACATGATAAGAAATATGTGGCCCCAATATGGAGTAAGCAGTGGTAGTCTTGCTGATGAAGACGTGGAGGCATTACCTAATTAGAGAGTGGTTTATCATTAACTCTATTCACAATCGTCTCATGTATATCTTCTCTCAGAAGGATCTGATAATGAGATAAAGGAAATGGATAGAGTTCCTCAAGTGATATGACTTTGAGATTTTATATACACTAGGTAGTGGAACATGATGGATTATTCTCTTAGCAGAATATCTAGTTAACTAATGTTGAATGAGGAATCAATGAATTTGGCCTCATTATACTTATGCATAGTTGATAGAGATGGAGAATCTTACCTGAGGCCGAATTTTTTTACCCCACCACTCTTACAGTAAGTTAGATGGGAACAATTTGGGTATACCAACTATGAGACTCTTCTTTATTAGATATTTATAGGGCATACTCATGATGAATATTCAAAAGGTTGAGAGCATGTTATTCTTTTAATATGATGCACAATAGTGCCAATTATGTCACAAGATAATGTTCTGAGGGAGTATCATACATCCCAATTGGTGGTACATCAAAGTGTGGAGATGCTGTACCATGACCTCCGACATTGGTTTTTGTGACAAGGACTGAATAATAGAGTCACATAGTAAATTTATCAATGACATACATGTTAGTAAGTGAAGGCTGAGCACTAGGTTCTATTATAATTAGCTCAAAAATCATGAGGATCTAGAATGTAATTGGTAAGGGATATCGATGGACTTCGTAGAGGGTTTTTCACATATCCCTTGGGGACATGATCCCATCTTGTTAATCGATGAACAAATCACATGTGTCATCCCACTTCCTAGAAATCTGATAGTAGAGTTATGTAGAGATAATGGGAGTCCACTATATTCTAAAGATAGTTTGACTCAATTGTGATACATCAATTATTGCTTTAGATTTTGATTCTCATTTTACATCATAGTTTTGGAAGGGATTTCAGAAGGCGTTTGTTGCGTGGTTACGCTTGATCATAGTTGTTAACCCACAGACAGATGACCACACTGAGTTTACCATTCTAGCTAAGGATGACACGTTGTGAACTTTCATGTTGGACTTCATACATTATTGGTAGGACCACCTACAATTGGTGGAGTTAATATATAAAAATAGTTACTATTCCACTCTTGTTATGGAACCATTTAGCACTTAGTATGGGTGACCCTATAGGTCACAACATAGCTAGAATTACCAAGGATAGTAAGCACATATGAGCTTATAGTTGGTTTATGATACTACAGTGACAGTGAGGATCATCTAGGAGTAAACAGAGACTTCCCAGATCCATCATATGTCTTACACTGATTGGTGGCGGAGGCCTTTGATGTTCAAAGATGGTAACAATGTGATCCAAAAATTTTCATCTTGAAGAGGATTTTGAATATTTTGATAAGGTGGAAATCTATCTATAATGTTTGTCATTACTTTTTAGATAATGTGTAGTGTTGGTGATGTGGAATACCACTTAGTTATAGCCTTGTAGTTAGATTGGGTACGTGATGCCTTCCACATGTCGCAACTAAGGATGTAAATGCATGACCCATCACACATCATTGAATTCGAAGTGTTGGAAATCGATTATGGATACACTTTTTCGGAGTACCCAATAGAGATCGATGATTAGAAGGAAATTATCTTTCAGGGGAAATCAATTACATTTGTGTGTGTTTGGTGGAAGCATAGGAATATCCAAGATAATACTTTAGAGCAGGAGGATCAAATTCATGCTCGATACCCTCCCCTTTTCATGTAGCCTTTGTTACTAATTTTTTGGGATGTAAATACACATAGTGGGGAGAATGTAATATCCTGGAGTTTATATAAAATATTTATAAACTTATATTGATTAATTTTGAGACCAGGCACCGAGACGACATGCAATTGTAATGCCTTGGGTGCCCGTAATAAAAATTTTAAAGAGTATTAAAATATTAAATATTAGATGGACAAAATATTCTATAAAAAGTATAATAACATCTAAACATGTTCTCTTATTAGAAATCCCAGTGAAATATTGTATTCATAGAATCTGATTTACCCTAGGAACCATTTAGCATCTGATGGTGCATGTCGGATGTCAATAATGGTATCGGGTGTTTTTAATGAAATAATATAAAATAAAAATTTATTTTATTTATCCATTTCATTGATAAGGAAATTATTATTATTTTAATTAATCTTTTAAATAGAGATCCAAGGTGAGGGTCGTAACCTAGGAGTTACATGGAGGCTCTAGAGAGAAACCCTAGCGTATACTAACATTAGTAATAGAAAAGACATGGATCTTTTATCGTTCTTGAAAAATATCTCCAACAAAAATTGATATTTAGAAGAAAATAATCCAATTCTTATGGAGGATATGTTATTTTGGATTTCATTCCCATTATTGTATTTAACGATAAGAACAAACCAACCAATAAACATGTTGATCCACGGTTTGATCGTTCTATTCGGGATGGGTTATTCATTTTAGGATTTATTGGCTTGGACTATTCAAGAATTTATTTTTGATATTTTTATCATAATTAAGGGAATAGATTATTTATAGAACATACAACAGAAAATGTTTATTCCATTTATTTTTTCCATGTGTTCTCTCTCCCTGGTTTTCTATGTGTATTCAACATTCTATGACACATTTATGGAGGAATGATAATTGTTCCATCATTTCATAGTGAAACAATCTAGAATTGAAAATTCAATATTTTGAAGACTTAACAATGTTGAGATGTAAATAATGATAGATAGATCGAACTGATTTTGGGGAAACCATTCTATGAACGGTTTGTGTCGAGATGAAATTAAAATAATTTTGAAGACATTTGATACTCGAAGACCATCAATTTGATAATGATGTGATGTGATGACCCAATATCATATGTTCAATGTTAATCATACCACTAGAACAAGGTCCACCTCATTGACCAAATCATTTTGTGGAGGAACTAGAAAATCTTGAAAATCCTGATGAACACGGTGTATAATCTAAGGCTACAATTTGTGTGGCCCTAACTGAGTTGAATCATGTGTTTTAGAGACAGTTAAATTTCATTCATAATTTGAACCCTATCACACTGTGTGTAGTCCCTTAAAAGAGACTTGTAGTGTATATCATGAGATACACATACACTAGGTGGAGGACATGGGTTGTCATCACGATGTGTACTCCACAAAACGTCAAGTCATGGAACATGTACACAGACTACCCTGTGTACTGGTACATGGGATAATATATATGGGTTAAAACCATATATTGTAATAGGTCTATAGTAAATGTGTGGAATTGTAATATACAAGACATATTTTAAAGGTATTTTTCATTTAATTTACATCCTTTCTTTGTTTTTGGGGTTTCCCTAGGTTTTAGGGAGGAATAGATGAGTATTCATGAATTGAGCCAAACCATGAGCCCAATTCCAGATTAAAAAATTAATTTTGTATCTTTTATAACATTTTCATTTTTCAAAATTTGTCATCCATTAAAATTCATAATTGACCTACCCTAACCTATTAACCCCACCAAGGTAATTTCGTGCTTTTAGAAATCCATAACCAGGGATAATTTGGGTTTTTATCTAACGGGTTGGGCCTGCCCAAAACCCCAATTCCTGTTTTAGAAATAAATTTTGATTATGTTATAAATTATTCAATTTTTGGTCTTTTTCGGTGATTCCAAGTCTCACCCAAGACCAAGTAACCCATCCGTGCGACGTAACTATCTTCCCCCTATTTGGATATCTGGTTAATCTTGATTTGGTGTTGATATTCATAGGATCCCTCAAATCTTCTAGATTTTAAGAGGTAAATTATTTCCTTAATAACTCTCTCAATTATCAATATTTTTCCTCCATTCTAGTTTCCAATTGAGCTAATATATCATGTTAGAACGAAACCTAAATTTTGGATCTTTTAGATTTCATCTACTAGTGTTTTGGAGTGATTACATCAAGGTAATTTAAGTAAATGAGCCCTTTTCTTTCCTCTTCCAAACTACTTTGGGTTTCATTCATTGTTATTAGGGTTTCTTCGGTTATAATTGAGTTTCATAATGTCTAGAAACTAGGTTTTCGAACCTTGGGTTTAACATTGGTATTTATTGTCCTATTCTTGTGGTTTTAGGTTTGATCTAGGTCTCTCTTGGTGTGGCGGTGGTGCGATTTGATTTTTGCACGAAGATTCAAGGGTTTTTGTTAATTTGGTAGGGGATTCCATTGTGTGTGAAATTTTTGTGACTTAGCTTTTTTTTTTCATGGTACCGTAATGTTTATTTCACTTGAATTTTTCTGTAAAAATTGGTTTTAGTAGCATTTATAATGCAAATGAATTTTAAGTTCCACTTTTTGGTGAAATTGGGCGTTTTCATTCAAATATTTTATTGGTTCATTTTGGGCTGACAAATAATTACCTAGTAGATTTTATTGAACTGTATTAGGAATGAAAATCAGGTTTTTAATGTTTATTATTTTTTGTTGTTGCTGTGAATGTTTGTTTAAATGGTGTTTGGGAAGCCAATTGGCTTTAAGTGCCATGTTTGTGTGAAAATGGTGGTTTTTAAAAGATATAACTTCTTGGTTGACATTGGGCTGCCCTATAACTTAATTGTTTGTTACATTAAAGGGTATTGAACCGAAATTTTGTTTTAATGACTTACAAGTTTTCAAATAGTGTGCAAAGTGGATATCTTAAAGAGCTTTGTGTGCAAAACAATGTGATGTTTTGAGAGGTTGTTTTATTGAAAATAAAATTATTTTATTTTGTGTTTTAAATGGTATAAAATGTGTGTAGCTACTATACAATTTTTTTGTTACCAGTAGTGATATTTTATATGCAAAAGGATGTGTGCTGTTTTCTGAAATTGTTTGAGCACAAAATGGGAAGCCCGGGTACCTAGGTGGGGTGGATTTGTACTAGTACGACTAGTGGATCGGATGGGTTTTGTCCCTGTTCCACTTAGAATTTGGATAACGACAACTCTAACTAAACTATGTGGATTATTATTGGAGACCACTATGTTATGGGTATGTTCCCTACTAGTGGCTCGTGCATGAGAATGGATTTTTCTATTGTTACTCTACACTGAGGTATGAGATACATAGGGCCCAAGACAACCTAGTTCTTACGGGTGTTCCCGATTTTGATGCTCATTGGATATTTTGTATTTACCCTTGTTTTGGGGTGTTTTTGGAAGTACATTACAGTATCTAACATTTCTATTTAATGTGTTAACATTCTGAAATTCTTGGATTGAAAACTGTTTTCATTTGAAAGTTGCATTTCTTTGAATATTAACATTTTTTCACCTTGTCTATTAAAATTGCTTGTTTTGTTCACATTTTATTTCATGATCTTTGGAATCATCTTGTGGTATACTATTAGGCTTAGGCTCACACCCTACTTACACCCCTTGGGTGTAAGTAGACCTGCTTATGCTTGACTCAAGTAAGGGGAAGGCTAAGGGTGATGGCGGTTCAGGGTGTTAGTCCCCATCGTTGGGGCAGAGTTGCGGAGAAGGCTTGTGGGTGATGACCCCCTTGTCATGTGGAGTACATGGGGATGTCTTTATTTTGTCATTATTTGTTTTTATACCACTTATAGTGTCTTTAAACAAACATATACAGATTTGGTTTTTTTAAGAATGGTTTAGCATGAAAATTTCAGATTCTAACAATTGATTGTTTTATTTATGATTTATGCTTTCATACTCAGGTAAATCATTCCCAAACCAGATTTGTTTGATACTCGGGCACTTGTGCTATCCCGTGGGGATATGGAACGCCCTTTGGACCTTTCCACAGGTCGGGTTTGGTGTCGTTAATGGTGGCGACCAGATCTGGTTCGTGAAAAAATGGTATCAAAGGAGGTTAATGTTTTTGGGTATATTATTATTTTGGGATGAGTCGGGATAGACATGAGATAGGACTGTCGAGGATCAGGGTATTGGTTTTGAGTAGGTTTCCAGGCCCTCACCTCTCATGGAAGACCTTGAGTTTCCAGGGGATGTTGTAATTTATGGATTGACTTCACTTCTAGGTGAGAAATGTGGGCTGTAGACCACATGTGGACATCAGGAAGATGTGGAGTAGTTGTTTCTTTTGTTACTGGAATGTGTTTAGTTTATTTATATTCAATGTATTTTATTAAAATTTTCAGAATTGTGGTATTCACTATTGTTTTGTGAATGTTTCATTTTGTAGCAACATGCCTCCCCGCAAAGCTCCCATGCGCCCAGAGGAGGATGCTGGAAAGAGTTCTACCACACCGATTGATCATAGGCTTGTAGAGGTTGTGGTTCGGGCTATCCAAGCTTTTGGATAGGGATCAACTCTTACTCTTATTCCGGTCAGGGCAGAAGAGACAGGTCCTATAAAAGATAAATCACAAGTGTTTCTGAAAAACAAGCCTCCTACCTTCCGAGGTAGCTCAGAACCCCAGGAAGAATAATAATGCCTTGAGATGATCGAGCTTATGTTTGAGTTCCTAGAAACCCCTGAGGAGCTCAGGGTGAATTTTGCCTCCTTTCTATTGGAGGGTCCCAACCATAAGTGGTGGGAGTCAGTGCTTCAGGCTAGGAAGAATGAGCAGATGAACTGGGGAGATTTCAAGGCTATCTTCAATGAATAGTACTGCCCTAAGGTGTTGGCTTATTCTAGGTCTAGAGTGTTCATGGAACTTGTTCAGGGGAATCTATCTATGATGGAGTATGCCAACAGTTTCATTAAGTTGGTTCGGTATGCTCCACAAATTGTCTCTAATGAGCAAGTGAAGGCGCAGAGGTTTGAGAAAGGCATGCGACCAGAGATATACTCCCAGGTGTTCTTGTTTAAGCTGTGGACCTATGCTGAGGTCATTCATCAGGCGTGCATGGTGAAGATTGATAAGAAAAGGAAGGTCTGGTTCCTATGGTTCAGTATCAGCAGTGGGTAGTGGCAGCTCCTCAGAGAAGAAAAGGAAGCGGGAGGATCATGTGGAGAAAGGAGGGGCAGTTCAGGCCACTCTTCCAGGTAGTTTTCTTCTGCAGCTTCTAATGCGAGATCGGTCTTGTTCCACCAATGTGGGAGGCCTGGGAATATCCGACCATCATGTCCAATTCATCCGATTCCTTATTACTAGTGTGGAGGTATAGGGCATTTGCAGTGCTTCTGCGGTGTGTCACGTCGACTCCCAAGTGGGGTAGGGTCAGTGGCTTCAAGAGGAGTGAGAACACAGTCTGAGCAATCGAGGACTGGGGGATCTCGATTTGGTGGTCGTGGTGGTAGGGCTGGATCATCTTCTGGGCAGAGCCAGTTCAGGGCACATCCACAGACTAGCGGTCATCCTCAGGCAGATACTAGACATCTCCATGCAGTGGATCAGTCACCAGTAGGATCAGAGGTGGGACCATCGACAGTTCAAGGCACCATTCTGATCGCATCTTCTATAGCTACTTCTCTTTTTGATACTGGTGCCTCTGTTGCATTCATTTCTACCCATTTTGTGGACATTCTGAATTTTCCAACTGAGTTGATGTCTTTAGCGATGGAGTTGGTGACATCATTGGGAATGAAGAAGGAGCAGGGCCTTAGGTGCCCCTCATGTGCGCTTTCTGTGTCAGGGGTTGAGATGGACTGGGTCCTCTTGGTCTTAGATATAGACATTTTTGATGTCATACTCGGGATGGATTGGCTAGTACACTTCCAGGCACACATCGATTGCTACAGACGACATTTGAGTTTCACGGCACCTGATGAGAGTCGTCAGGTTTTTCAAGGAGAATGGGATCCTCGATCAGGTCGAGCAGGGCCTCCACTCCTAGAGTTAGGAAGTGTTATCTTCCAGTTGTCTTGTCTTGTTCTAGAGGATGGTCTTTCCCCTAATGGTTCACTACCTCATGTAGTGAATGAGTTTCCAGAGGTATTCCAAGATTATTTTTCAGGTTTTCCCCCGGAGCGGGATGTGGAGTTTTCGATTGATCTGGCGCCGGGAACACAACCGATATCTCTTCCCTCTTATCACATGGACCCCACCGAGTTGAGGGACTTAATGATATAGCTGGACGACTTAGAATCCAAAGGATTCATTCTCCCAAGCATCTCTCCTTGGGTCGCTTCTATGTTTTTCGCAAAAAAGGATGATGGATCCCTCCGATTGTGCGTTGACTACAGGAAGCTGAATAAGGTAACAATTAAAAACAAATACCCTTTTCCCAGAATAGATTATTTGTTTGATCAGTTGAATGGGAAAAGTGGTTCTCAATGATAGACATGCATTTAGGGTATCATCAACTCATGGTGAAGGAGTCAGATATCCCAAAGACAGCCTTCCGAAGCAGGTACGACCACTTTGAGTACTTGGTCATTCCCTTTGGCTTGACCAATTCTCTAGAGGTATTTATGTAACTTATGAATATTGTGTTCCATAAGTATCTTGATTCATTTGTTGTGGTTTTCGTGGATGACATTCTGGTATACTCTTTCTCTGAGGAGGAACACGAACATCACTTGAGGATTGTTTTGGGTACATTACGGGATCACCGCCTCTATGCAATGTTGTGAAAGTGCAGTTTTTGGATCATAGAGGTGAGATTTCTGGGGCATGTGATCTCAGAGCATGGAGTTTCAGTGGACTCTGAGAAAATTAGTGCAGTCATGTCGTGGGAGAAACCGAAGAATGTGTTCTAGATCAGGAGTTTTCTTGGATTCTCTGGTTATTACATGCGATTCGTTCGGGATTTCTCTCATCTTACTTCACCGATGACTTCCCTCACCCAGAAAGGGGTGAAGTTTTTATGGGGCATAGAATGTCAGGCGTTGTTCGAGGAGCTGAAGAGGTAGCTGACTACCTCCCCCGTGCTGATTTTCCTAGAGACTGGAACAGGATATGTGGTCTATTGTGATGCTTCAGGTATGGGTCTTGGGTGCATGCTTATGTAGGATGATCATGTGGTCACATATGGCTCTCTCCAACTTTGACCTCATGAAAAGAACTACCCGACCCATGACTTGGAGTTGGCAGCGGTGATGCATTCTTTGAAGACTTGGCATCACTACCTCATTGGGGAGAAGTTTGCGGTATACTCTGATCACAAAATCTTGGATTATATCTTCTCGTAGAAGGACCTCAACTTGAGGAAACGTCGTTGGATTGAGTACTTGCAGGGTTTTGACTTTGACATTGTCTATACCCTAGGAAATGGTAATGTAGTGGCCGACGCTTTGAGCAGAAGAGTTCCAGTGCAAGCATTGAGGAAGTCTAGTGATGAGTGGACATTGATGGGGCTCTTTTCTCAGATGCATGTGGAGACAAGGGAATGCAGTGGAGGGGTATTCTTGGCAAGCATCTTGTTGACTCCTTCTCTATTGGAGTTGATTCAGTAGGAACAACCCAGTGATGATCTTTCTCAGTGGTTGAAGCTGTTCCTTCATGGTGGGGAACATCCTATGATTGGTCGTCATCTCCCGAGGGAATCTTGTGCTTCAAGGGCCGTTTAGTAGTGTCATTATATCTGTGGAATGTGGTGACGTAAGATAGCCACCATTCCTAATGGGATTTCCATCTGAGTGATACTAAGATGTATTATGATATCTGTCGGCAGTTTTGGTGGCCTGGTATGAGACGGGACATAGAAGACATTGTTTTGAGATGATACACATGTCAGTGGGTGAATGTAGAGCACCAAAGGCCTTCTAGTTTGCTCCAACCGCTACCCATTCCTACCTGGAAGTGGGACGAGGTCGCTATGGACTTCATTTTTGGCTTACATCATACACATCGGGGTAAGAATAACATTTGGGTGGTGATTGATCATCTGACCAAATCAGCCCACATCATTTCGATAAAATATACAGCTAAGGTAGATGAGTTGGGGCATTTGTATCTTCAAGAAGTGGTGAGAATCCATGGTGTACCATCATCTTTTGTCTCATATAGTGACCCCCGCTTCACTTCTCGTTTTTGGTAAGGTCTTCAGAAGGCCTTGGGGTCTCAGATTAAGATGACCACGACATACCACCGTCAGACGGATGGTCAGATAGAGCGGGCAAATCATATTTTGGAGGACATTCTTCGTGCATGTGTCCTAGATTTTGGAGGTTCTTGGAATAACCAATTGGGATTGGTTGAGTTTTCTTATAATAATAGTTACCAATCAACGATTCGAATGGCCCCTTTTGAGGCGCTCTATGGTCGACCTTGTTGGTCCCCCCTATGTTAGGCTGAGGTAGGAGGGACTTCACTGTTGGGGCTGAGCCTTGTGCAGGAGACTTTTGAGAAGTTAATGTTGATTAGGTATCACTTATTTATAGCTTAAAGTCATCATAAATCTTATGATGACTGGAGGCATCCAGACCTAGAGTTTTCTGTGTGTGATAGGGTATTCTAAAAAGTGGCCCCTCGTCTAGGCCATCGTCGATTGGCGAAGCAAGGTAAGATGATGCCATGGTATGTCAGGCCCTTTGAGATCACTGAGGCTATTGGAAAGGTGGTATATAGGTTTTCCTTACCTTCTCAGTTGACGTCTATCCATTATGTCTTCCATGTCTCTCAGTTGAAGAAATACAACCTGGATTTATCCCATGTGTTGTGTTGGGAAGAACTGAAGATAGATCCTAACTTGTCTATTGTTGAGAGGCCGGTGAAAATAGTGGACTCCTAAGAGAAGATACTTTTAGGGAAGTCTATTCCATTAGTCCAGGTTTTATGGAAGCATGGGAATGATACACATGAGACATGGCAGCGAAAGTCATGGGTCGAGGAAGAGTACCCATTCTTGTTTTCCAACCAAGCTTCATGTTGACTTTCTGGGGTGGAAAGTCCT
This sequence comes from Viscum album, assembly GCA_963277665.1. Lineage (NCBI taxonomy): Eukaryota > Viridiplantae > Streptophyta > Magnoliopsida > Santalales > Viscaceae > Viscum > Viscum album. Next base: position 1,977,534,420 of record OY728133.1, read on the forward strand.
TCATGGTGGGGATAATTGTCACATAAAAGAAATATTTTAAAGGTATTTATCATTTAATTTACATCCTTGCTTTGTTTTGGGGGTTTCCTTAGGTTTTAGGGAGGAATAGATGAGTATTCATGAATTGGGCCAAACTGTGAGCCAAATTCCAGATTAAAAAATAAAATTTGTATCTTTTTTAACATTTTCATTTTTCGACATTTTTCATCCATTAAAATTCCTACATGACCTACCCTTAATTATTAACACCACCAAGGTAATTTGGTGCTTTTAGAAATTTATAACCAGGGTTAATTTGTGTTTTTATACAAGGGGTTGGGCCTGCAGGACAGCCCAATTCCTGTTTAAAAAATAAATTTTGATTATGTTATAACATATTCCATTTTTTTTATTTTTCAGTGATTCTAAGTCTCAAACAAGACCAGTTAACCTATAAGAGTTTCCGAACTCTCTACCCCCTCTTTGGATCTCTGGTTAATCACACTTTTGTTCCGAACTTCATAGGATTCCTCAAATCGCCCAGATTTGATGAGGTAAATTCATTCTTTCATAACTCTCTCAATTCTCAATATTATTCCTCCATTCCAGTTCCTAATTGACCTAATATATCCGGTTCGAACGAAACATAAATTTTGGCTCTTTTATATTTCATATACTTGTGTTTTGGAGTGATTACTTCAAGATACTTCAAGTAAATGATCCATTTTCTTTCCTCTTCCAAACCACTTTGGGTTTCATTCATTGTTCTTAGGGTTTCTTCAGTTATCATTGAGTTTCATAATGTCCAGAAACTAGGTCTTAGAACCTATGATTTAACATTGGGCTTAATTGGACTATTCTTGTGGTTTTAGGTTTGATCTAGGTCACTCTTTGTGCGGCGGTGGTGCGATTTGATTTTCGCACAGAGATTCAAGGGTTTTTGTTACTTTGGTACGTGATTCCATTGTGTGTGCAATTTTTTTGAATTAGCTTGTTGTATTCATGGTACCTTAATTTTTATTTCACTTGTATAGTTCTGTATAAATTGGTTTTAGTTCCATTTATAATGCAAATGAATTTTAAATTCCAAATTTTGGTGAAATTGGGGGTTTTTCATTCAAATCTTTTATTGGTTCATTTTGGGTTGACGTATAATTACTTAGTTGATTTTATTGAACTGTATATGGACTGAAAATCATGTTTTTAATGTTTATTTTTTTTTGATGTGAATGTTTGTTTAAATGGTGTTTGTGAAGCAAATGGGCTTTAAGTGCCATGTTTGTGTGAAAATGGTGGTTTTTAAAAGATATAACTTATTCGTTCACATTGGGGTGCCCCATAACTGAATTGTTGGGTTCATTAAAGGAAATTGAACTAAAATTCTGTTTTAATGACTTACAAGTGTTCACATAGTGTTCAATGTGGATATCTTAAAGATCTTTGGGTGCAAAACAATGTGATGTTTTGAGAGGTTGTTTTATTGAAAATAAAATTATTTTATTGTGTGTTTTAAATGGTATAAAATGTGTATAACTACTGTAATATTTTTTTTGTGAACAGTAGTGATATTTTATATGAAAAATGATGTGTGTTGTTTTCTGAAATTGTTTGACACAAAAGGGGAAGCCTGGGTACGTAGGTGGGGTAGATTTGTACTAGTACAGCTAGTGGATCAGATGGGTTTTGTCCCTGTTCCACTTAGAATTTAGACAACGACAACTATAACTAAACTATGCAGATGATGATTGGGGACCACTAGGTTATGGTTATGTTCCCTACTAGTGGCCCGTGCATGAGAATGGATTTTTCTATGGTTACTCTACACCGAGGTACGAGGTACATAGGGCCCGAGACAACCTAGTGCTTAGGGGTGTTTCTGATTTTGATGCTCATTGGATTTGTGGTATTTACCCTTGTTTTGGGGTGTTTTGGAAGTACTTTATAGTATCTCACATGTGTATTTAATGTGTTAACATTCTGAAATTCTCGAATTGAAAACTGTTTTCTTTTGAAAGTTGCATTTCTTTGAATTTTAACATTGTTTCACCTTGTGTATTAAAATTGCTTGTTTTGTTCACATTGTATTGCATTCTCTTTGGAATCATCTGGTGGAATCCCATTGGTCTTAGTCTCACACCCTACTTACACCCTTTGGGTGTAAGTATACCTGCTTATGCTTGACTCAGGTAAAGGGAAGGCTAAGGGTGATGGTGGTTCAGGGTGTTAGTCCCCATCGTCGGGGCGGAGTTGCGGAGAAGGCTTGCAGGTGATGACCCCCTTGTCGTGTGGAGTACATGGGGATGTATTTATGTTGTCATTATTTGTTTTTAGAACACTTGTAGTGTCTTTAAACATATGTATTCAGATCTGGTTTTGTTAAGAATTGTTTAGCATGAAAATTTAAGATTTTAATAATTGATTGTTTTTTATGATTTATGCTTTCATACTCGGGTAAATCATTACCAATCCAGATTTGTTTGATACCCGATCACTTGTGAAAGCCCATGGGGATAGGGAACTCCCTTCGGTCCATGCCACGAGCCGGGTTTGGTGCTCTTAATGGTGGCGACCAAATCTGGTTCGTGATAGGACCCAAGATGGAAGGACAGATTGAGTGACTTTTTCTATAAGTCATATACCCATCTTCTATACGACACAGTTTGGAATGACATAGGCCATTGTACATGGGTAGTACCCAGGGTTATGTAACAAGTCATTCTACCCTATTACAAAACATTTATCTATTTATAGATTCCATGATTATCTTGTTCTTCATAATTGGAAAAGTTTAATTATGTTATATTCCCTTATCACTTCCCCAAGGCAAGAGATTTGATTATCATATTTGTATAGTATTATTTTTAGGTCTATTAAAATATCTCTCTCATGATGGTTCTTGATTAATAGTAATTATTAGATAAAATTCACTAGTATTATCAGACACAAGATTGTGTTCTTCCGAATGATTGCTTTCTAGAATCTTTAAACTAAATCACTAGTGTCGGTATGTGATATCTGTTACATACCTCTAGAAATCATGTCTTTGATTGTTTATATCAAGATATTTTTTTATATGTGATGTAGACATATAATATGTAGAGAAGACATCAAATTACAATGTCTATTTCTTTGTGGTTTCAGGGTGTCCTACTGAGTGTTATTAAACTCACCCATGCCCAAGATTTGATTGCATGTGTCATGTCTAGTTCAGTTGAGAGACATTATGATGGAGTCCTCTATAATCAAGGACCATATGGTTTATTATGAGATAATGCAGTCCAAGGGGTTCCTATGTCTATATAAAGAAGTCCTAATACCTATTTATACATGTTGGACATGTGGTTACAAACATTTTCTTCGTGGGTTTGTATTCTGGATTATTTTACAATAGTACACATTACTTTCTTGTCCTAAATTGGTTGGGATATAGTTGAATGCATTCATTTGGTTCTTAGTGTTTTTTTACATTTCATCATTTTTTGGGTATATAGATGTGTTTGTGGGTGTAGGTACACATGTAGTGCCTCCAATGATAGTTATATTTCAACATGGTGAAATTCCAAGCCCCTAGGCTATTCGAAGCCAAAATGTGGTGTCACGATATAGTCCCCACTAGGATGAGTCATGAGAGAAAAAATTTATATTAATTATATAACAATACTTATAAGGATAAGGTTATTTAGAGAAAATTTTCATTACCTAATGAAAAAATGGTCATTTAGGGAGATCACTATCTTATTTTCTAGAATCATTCTACACATTCATTGAATGTCTTAAATAATGAAATTAAATTTCATAAATAAAAAATTAAAAACAATTTCAATAAATATTTGATTAATTATAATTTAATAATGATCATTTACCCCATTTTTAGTGAGGTAAATATTAATATCAATATTCAGGTGGTGTTCATTTTGTGGTTCCAATGTGCGGTCACTTGTTTATATTTATTTTTATTAATATAATATGGGACAAAAACTTACAATCAAGAATGATAAATGATTCATTTACATAAAAAAGATAAATGGCTACAAAAATACTTCTGTATTCTATTATATGGATTATTTTTAATTAAAAACGTTAATGTCGGGTTCATAGTTTATTTTTTTATCAACCATTATTGTCCATATTTTTTTTAAAATAATATTGTTTTTATAGCCATCCTTTATGGTGGTGGAGAAAATGATGTCTGTTCTTATTAGAGTGGGTGAAAAAACTATATTATAAAAAAAAATTCTATATTAGATAAAAAATAATGGAGGGTGCAATGTTGGAATTCTACTATAATAATGAAATTTCATTATATTTTTTATACTAATGTTCTTATGTTGAGGTTGATGGAGAACATATATGTGTTGTAGAAGATAATTTACATTAAAATAGGTTTGGTATGAATTTTACATCTTCATTTGGTCACCCCCTCTTACACTACCCATTGAGAATTCTTGAAATTTTATTTGGATGTTATTAGATGTATTAAGTTGTGGTGGAGATAATTGAATTGGGGTTTGGGTAGAAATTTGGAGATATCAGAGGCATATATGTTTTTAATAGAATGGGTGGTATTAATAAGGGGAGGAGTGAGTTATATTTTTATTATTATATCCATTAAATTTTACATTGAATCCGGACTATGAATATTATTTATTATTCTGTCTATACACAATAAAGGTGGGATGTGAGATATAAATAATGGGTATATTCATCATACTTGACTCAAATATTCATTTATTTTCTTATACTGTTGTATACGGTAATTATTATATAGTACTATTTACTAAATATTTAATTATTTTATAAAAATTAATTAATAAATAATAAAAAAATTGACAAAAGTGAATACTAAAAACAAAATCCATTGTATGACTTTTTATTATGAGAAATTTAATTTATAAATAAAATCTCCATTTATTTGAAATATTCTAAATTTAATAAAATAATATATTTAATGGTAGTTCTAAAAATTAGTAACTCTATCAATTTTTTCTAATATAAATAAACAAAATATTAATTTAGAGACCCATTTTATAAAAATATTTTTTAAAATTATTATTTTGTTATAATAATTTAATTATAGATTTTTTTACAAAAATATTTACATTTAATTTACCATTTTTTGAAAAATTATTTAGTTTTACAATTATTTAAATATATCATATTATAGTTTTATAATATAACTAATTATTATTTCAATTTCCCATACATGAGTATACAATAGTAATTATCATGTAACTATTCTCACCTATCATATTAAAATTCCATCAGTTTAATTACAATTCTAATAGTCAGCTTACTATTCAAAATGATTAGTTTATAATGGAAATATGGGTCCCCTAGATTAAATAAATACTTTATATTTCATTTATAAGTCATTTTCATATATTTTACCTAATTTATATATAAATATTTTAGTTTTCAAAATTAATTTTATATCGTTAATATTATACATTATGTCTATTTCATTGTTCATGAGTGAAATTATTCCAAGGGATCATACATATCAAAATTTTTGTAATATTATTATCTTGTATTCCATTTTTTATGCATTATATAACTTTCATTTCATATATAAATGCTTATACGGTAGATTTAATTTTAAATTTTTTATAATATAATTTAGATGGTTTTATCATGTGTTTAGTTTGCATTATATAAAATTATATTACTAAATATGAAAAAACTATATATTTAGAATTGAAATTCCACTGATAAAACTAAGGTCCATGAAATTGTTACCCCCTTAATAGGTTACACCGTTCGTGTTTAATTTTAATTAAAATTGTGAAAAAATAAGTGGGACTTTGGCTTCATGGATTCCTCTGGTTCCCATGATTCCTCATCATTCATATGGGTTTTCTATAGTGCATTATCATGGGGATTTTATTTCTATGTAGAACATTATCTAAAAGGTACATGATCTTTACTAAAAATAACTTATAAGAGATATCATTTTCTATCAATAACACATCTCTATTCAGTACATGTGAGGGATATAGTATATACTTCCTCATGAGGGATACATGGAATATGTCATGTTGTTAATAAATAGTTATTGAGATTTATTATTTATTTTCCATTACTCTAATGTGATAAGAAGTCTAGAAATTTCCAATGTACAAGTGACATAGGTTCCCCTTCATCCCATATATGTTTTTTCTCTTCTAAGGAGAAGTGTAGATAAAACAATATCTCTAACCACAAACCTCATGTCTCAATGACAATTGTCATCATACATATTCTATCAACTATGAGATACTCTGTAATGTGGTGGATTGGTATTGACCATTTATATCATTTTCTCATCTATTTTAGTACCTAATAGATTGTTTTTCCAACATTATCCCAGTATGAAGGTTTTTTATATCTCTTTTACTAATGTTCTTCTTATAGAGGAATTGGGCTTCATGTGTGAAATCAATTATATTAGGAGATCACTAATAGATAAAGATGTTATTCCAACCATGATTTAATTTCCAGCAAGAATTATATCAAAAATTATTATAGTTTCATATTATTCTACTCTTTTTTACTAGTAGTTTGTGTGTGATAAGTCATACTGATGAGTAATTATTGGTCTATGAAATTTTAAAGCCCATTTCTGACCATAGATGTAAATATCATAACCTAGTTTGATGTAATAGATAGTTCTGTTCATAGAAGCCTAAAATATTTTATGATATATATATAAAAACATGTGGATTTATTTGTAAATCAAGTCCACCATCAATGAAAATTGTTTTTATAATAATATGATCTAATACAACTTGTATATAATTATATCATCTTTTTGTCGTCAGAAGACTAGTGACAATGATTTTAGTAGTGTTTTTCAATTTTCTTGTTGTTATGGTTAATAGATGCATTGATCCCTTGTATTTTTTCCTTTCAAATACCTACTTATGTAGTAGTATATTTTATGTATATTATTTTATTTCCTTCTTCATATTTTATCACCCAAAGTTCTCTTAATGTTTTTGATATATATTCATGATCCCAAGGCTAATGGAATGGTTGGGCTATGTGAATATTATAAGAAATACTTCTTTATATCATTGAACTATGTTAAAAAAATCCACGAGGAAAATCATATAAATCATTAATTATAACAATTAACTATGTGGATTTACCATTTCGTACAAACATTTATATTATTCAAATTTTCCATATAATATCCTTGAGAATCCATTATTATATCTCAAAGGTACAGTTAAACAATTAGTGTATAAACAAATGGTGGTGTTTTTACATTTATGTTTCCCATATATTTCATGTTTAATATGATCATATCTCATTAAATTATCATTATTGTTACGGTATCCGGATCCATTCTTCTAAGATAGTCTGCCATGTGTTTTTTGTCAGGATGGAAGTGGATTGAGCTATTATTATCCTTGATTTTCCCTAAACATATTTCCTAGCACATATTATACTCATTATATTTGAATATATATTTTTTTCTTATGATATATATATAACATGAATATACCCATATATAATATTCCACAATATTATATATGTTATGATTATTATAGAAAACTCTAGGTCATGCGTTTCAAGGATCTTCTTAGGATCATTCAATACCTTGAGGCTTAGGCTTTAAAATATTCATTCTTCCACAATACACACCCAAATCACATCATTGAAGAATTAATATACACCCTAAAGGGTTCCACACATGAGGGAAGTGAATGGATTGGTTAAATAATAAACCTCATTTTAGTTCCTTGAAGATCATTTCACATTCATAAGTCCAGTGCATCATTATATCCTTTCAAGTAATTTTGGTTAGTAGGTTTTATAGTCATCATAATTTCCTAAAAAACCCTTTGTAATAAAGTTTTTGTCTAATGAAACAAATTATCTCAATTTAAAAATTATATTATAGGCCATTCCTGATGTATATTTATCTTAATAAGTTTCAAATTTATCCCTTTTCATGTGATAATATACCCCAATAATGATATTTACCCCCATCAAAAACATTTATTTTCTATACATTTTGCACTATATGTAAAATTTAATGGTTATACATAAAATATTTCATTCTTTATGGAAATAATTAATTGAAATATTGATATTAAATGAGTATTAAATAAATTCATTAAAAGATATAAATGTACCCCAAAATCCGTTCTGATTATAAATAATGAAATTGAGAAATGAAAAAAAATTAATAGCCTCTCATGTGATGGGAAACATATCGGTATAAATATAGCTTAAATATATACAAATCATAAAATAATTCTATAACATAAATTAGATGTATAAAGTGTGTTCTATAGAAGAAGTATATCACCTAAAAGTAATTGGTTAGTTTAGAGAGATCCATAATTTACGTTTTATAATGATTATTCTCTTGAAAATATTGTAATAAATTAAAAAAATAAATTCAATAATTAATTTTTTAAAACCAATTTAATTTTTTATTATTTTCAATAATTATTTTATTTTCATATACAACCATTTCTATGAGATATAATTTATAATTTTAAATTTTTTGGGGTCTGCGTTTCATTATTCCAAGGTTAGATCACTTGTGTATAATTATTGTTGATATTTTAAAATTGGATGATAATTTTACATCTAAAATGGAATAATATTAATGCACCTTTATATATTTAAATGGTCCAAATTTTAATTTAATTTTTAGAAACAACGATGATTTTTAAAGTTATAATATTAACATTGTGTGTTCAATTCATTTTTCTCATTTTATAGATCAGTCAAAACTAGATTTATTTTATTTAATTATGTTTACTAATTCCTTCAATAATGTGATCTAAGTTATATAATACAAATTATAATCCTATTAAACAGAAATATTAGCTCTATAACCTGCCTTAATGGCATTGGATAAAAATTATGTACATTGTTCATAGAGGTGGTGAACAATCAATACTGTTAATAAAATTTTAATTTTAGAAACAAAATGACGGATGATATTAGATGTAAAATCGACCATAAAAATAAAATAACAGTATATTCAAGATATTTATGGTATTATGTATATTTTTATGTAGAACTGACATGGGTTTTAGAAGATGAATAAAATTATAAGTGGTTAGTTGAGAATTTTACTTCATCCATAGGATGTATCCCCTAAAGACCCCACTTATGGATTAATGAACTGGAATATGGATGAAAAAAACCATGATGTGGGAGAGAGTATTAAAAATAATGTTTGGAAGAAATTTATAAAGCTCCGGGTAATATATTTTTCTAAAGAAGTGGTCCGACAAGGAGGTATTTGTAGGGGAAAAGTGTGTGTTTGAAAATAATTATCATATGATTGTTACTTATCCCTAATAATAAAAATATTATTGATTATTGGGATTATATATAGTAAATAGTACATTTTACTTGAAACAAATTGAATCTTACTACATTATTGATGCAAAAATATATGTATTAATCTTATATTGTTAAATATTTTATTTTTCTATATATCACTATTCATTAAAATTCAAAAAATATAGATAAATACAAGAAAATAATCCTTAAAAAATTTCAATGTTTACATTACAAAAATTAATTCAATTATATAAAAAAAATTATTATAATTTTTTTTATTTTTCTATAAAAATCCTGATTTATTTGAAAAATACCATTTCTTATAATATAAATAATTTTCATATGCTTTTAAAACTAATTATGCTATAGAATGAATATATTATTATTATAATAAAATTTAATATTTATTTAAATAAAATTTTATGGAAATAATATTTATTCAAATTTATAATACTCTTTATAGAAATGCATATAATGTTATTTTATTTTAAAAAACATAAACATGTAATTTACCATGTCTAAAAAATTATATAATTGTACTAGATTATAATTATCTCAAATTTTATGTTTATATGAAACCTAAATATTATATTAAATCACCATAGTTGAGGTTACCATTCTAATGGTCATCTTAATTTTTCTAATGATAAAATTATTATTCAACTACTAGATTACTATTCTATCATTCAGATATGAAACATTTTAATGGGTTCTATAAATTTTTTAAATACCCCATATTAAAATAACTTTTTATTAATATCGGTTTTCTCTAAAGGCTATATAAATTCATATTCAAACAACATATTTCATTACTAATATTCTGATTCATTACTAACGTGTCTATCATGAGTGCACTTATTTTGAGAGATCAATTCAATCCAAATTTTCTTAATGTTATTATCTTATTATCTATTTTTTCAATCGTAAAACATTAATGTATTATGGACATATTTATTCTCCAAATATAATGTTTGTGTTAATATAATAATGTTTTGTTTCTTTTACCATATTTTTGGTGTGAATTATATAATATTCTATTCATGAGTATGTAAAAATTATAATTTCATAAGGGAAATTACATTGATAAAGTTATTGATCATTAAGAAATGGGGGAATATTTATCATTTTTCAGTAGATATATAAATGGTTTTGGGAATAGTGGAACAATCTATTGAGACCCTGTCAAATAATTATGTTACCATACTAAATGAATAATTATCTATAATAAACAAAATGAATTGACATACCTGGTTGATATAAATGGTCAAAAAAATAAGAAACCCTGAACTACTAGAGGGGACATTTTAAAATTATATTAATAATTATTTTAAAACAAGAAAATCTCATTGGTCAAAACAAATTTCTTCATTGAATATATTTATCTATGAAACCCCATTAATTTTGGTTCATCCATTTTAAAACATGAAGGAATGTAGATCAATTATAGTGGAAATACACATGTGATCCTAGATCTTAGAATGTCACCAAAGGGTTTATGATTGGTGGAATGGATATACTTATTGCAATATGTAATTAATTATTGATTCCTAATATTACCAATTTGGTCTCAAATAATAATCTATTGATCTATCCTCAATGATTTAGAGGGGGGGGGGGATATAACTTTTCTTTCTCTAGAGAAAAAATAAATATATTTTATGTAGAGATAATAATGTAGGTAGTAGAGATGCTGTGCATATCAAATTTTATCCCAATTGTATTATTCATAAATTTTTATATTATATATCATCATACAAGTAGATATTGGTCTTGGGTTTAATATTAATTAATTGTATAATGACCCATAATGGTATAATAATCCCATAATATACCCACATCTATATAATAATAACTATCATAATACTTTTTTATATCCTATGTCATGTGAAACATGTTTTATCGATAAATATTATATATTTTTTATCATGAAAATAAGTTTTTACCACCAGATCTAGGACATGGTTTACTATCCTAAACATTTATTTCACCAACAATAATTCATTCAACAAATAAATATTATTCATTTATAAAATCAATAAATATAATATTGATGGTCATTGGAATAAATTTTAACTTTTTACAATCAATAATATATATATATATATATTCATAGTCTTTTGAATAAAAAATATATAGTTGATAACTATTTAATAAATTGATATAAATTAATATTATATTTTATGGGCTTGTGAATAAAAATGTTTCTCACGTATATAAATATTGACTGAATATTTGAGATAAAAATCAAAATGAATAATATTATTTAGTATTGATAATTATACATATTGTAAAATATAAATATAATTTAACTAGGGTAAAGGATACACACTGTTTCACCCTATAGACCACATCAAATTTGCATTTGGAGAGCCTAATATAATTCTAAGAATATAATGTAGAAATGTGTCATGGAAAGAAAAAATAAATAAGTAATGACTCAGTTGAAAAAAACCACATATTATTTTTTAGAATAATATATACATATATATATAATCATTTTGGATTCATACATGATATTTTAAACCTATGTGATCGATTCCATTTTCATTTATCATTTTATATGAACTAATCATAAACCATGGCCACAAAAAATATCGTACAGTAAAATTTCAATTAAAGGGCCTTTGATATCAACATCTAGTAATTATCAAAACGAAAAAGTACATTCTCAACTTATTCATTTATATATATCACTTTGAGGTTGAAAATTTATATTGCATAATCACAACAAAAAATGTTCAGGATTTTCAGAAATATATCAAACTACATGAATTATGATATGTATTAACAAAAATAATTAGTTCTCAGGATCACTATAATTTTTTTTGTATTTTAATATCCAATGGCATAAAAACATGAGTAATTCAAATGGTTGGGTCTAACCATATAATCTTCTATCTATGATATTACTATGTTCCTACTACATGATATGTAGTCATATTATATTAAATAATAATAAACACGCTAGGTTTAGGACTATAGAATGTTATCCTGGTAATATGAATTTTGTATTGATATCTCATAGTTCTACAAGGATCTCATCATAGCAATGAATCGTTACTTCCATTAAAATGGATCAATACCCAATTAAAAATAACATATTTCCATAATATTGAAGAATTAATTATTATATGATTTGATCTACCATTAATATCATATTTCAATAATACACATCGGTAATATAAACTATATAGTGAATTATAGTTTGTTAAAGAGAAATAATCTTAACAAATAGATACTTTTAGTACATCCAACCACTATTAACCTCCAATATACTAACACTAACATTTTATTTATTAAAATATTATGAAAATGATTTAGTGATTGGGTTTTCCAAATTATCATTGATGGAAACTATGATTTTTCTAATATCACCTCTCGATGAAAAATCAACAAAGACATTATACTTCTAAAATAATTTTTTTTGTTAATGTGACATTAGATCCTTGGCTAGAGACACCACATTAATACAATAAATTTAGAATATGATTCCAATCTTACAACTAGTTCTTTATCAGTATCCTGGAAAATTGATTTAAATGGGGATCCAACTACAGTTGCATCATGGATCATAATATACTCAAAAAATTAAAAATGTTTTAACACAGTTTTCATTGAAATAATAAAGCTCAAATATCCCCTAGGTGGTAGAAAATAAATATTCACTATTACATAAAATCATTTGAATCTTTTATAAATTTTCCATATGTATATACAAAGATGACTAATAAAATATCTATTCCAATCACCATGAATATATCCTTAGTATTCTAGAGGTACTTCAGGGTACCCTTGACTTCAATCCAATGGATTCATCCTATATTTAATGGATATCATTAAACCATGATTATTTTATGAAAAACATTATGTCTTGTATATAGAATGATGTAAATTACTAATTAAACTGCATAATTGTATTTTATTCTAGTAATCATTATCTATCCTCTTATATAAATGAACACATGTACATAAAAATATATATGTTTTGTGAAATTAGAAAAAATACCATATTATATTTTATTATGCTAAATTTATTTAGTAAACATTCAATATATATAAAATGAAATTACCTAATAATCATAAAAAATATATAGTGAAAAACCTTATTCCCCATAATATATGCTACTTCAACTAATTCCTTCAAAGAGAATAATTGATTCCACCTTATTTTAATTGACTATAAGAAAATAATCTAATGTATACTTAGTAACATTTGATAAATATATAATATTTTAAAAATAATCACACTTCTACAAACAACGTGTAAACTTAAGCCATATATTCATTCATTATAAATTTGTATTTTAGAATGACATCATGTAATATCCACTTTTTATGATGATAAACCCTCTTGTGTTAAAATATTTATATATTACATGGGAAAAATGATTTACCCGTAAATAATTTGATAAATATGTTAATTAATTAAATTTCATTTCACATACTCTAAAATCCACTTGACTATTTTTGGAGTTCGACTCTAAGTTAGTATGCTATTTCGAGGCCCTTATTGACATGGTGAAGTCTGAATAAAAATTTTAAATATAATATTTTATTTGCTGAATTTTTAATTCAAAGAATAGAATAACTCAAAAATAGTGTGTTTTAAGTTAATAACTGGAATTTATGTGGAATTTTTTTCTTAAATACATTGGAAATTTACGTGTCCGTGAAAAATTATGGTGCTTGATTTTGAGGCCCGGTGTGTCCGAAATCAATTTCTGAAGTTTTTGTTAGGGTACGCTCAGTAAACATATGAGAGGGTTTTTATAATATTTGAACTGGTGCTAGGAACTGAAATTTGAGGGCACCTTTTAAATAGTAGTTCCTGTATTTTCTTAAGAAGACTTTCACCTCGATGGTAGTTGGTCGAGAATTGAAGTTAGTTTTTGGGTTTTCTTAAAAAAACTATTGTGAGATAACACTTTATTTTATTGAACTGTCATGTGGGTGACTGGTAGTTTAAACCTCCTATTGGGAGTTAGTGGTGGGACCACCACACCATAACCTTCCATGAGAGGATATGGTGGTGGGGCCCACCCGAACATAAAATCCCTGTGAGAGGTAATGATGTGGGGTCCACACAGGGCTTAACCCCCCTTTTGATGAAGGAGGATAAAACCTCTGAACTCTCCCTCATTAATAAGGGAGAGCCTATTGACCTCCCCTAATTAATTTGTAACAACTATAATGCATTAATTTAGTGGATCCACTTATTTAAATTCTCCAAATAAAATTGTTATGTCAAATCCACCCCATTAATTAAATTAGTCATATCATTTAATTAAATCACTCAATTTGAACTTATGCCAAAAAACATAATAGTTCCTAATCTATTATTTGGGTACGATTTCATTTTGTGTGGAGTGTAGAGAAAGGAGGAATGTGGGAGAAATATTGGGAGAAGGCTCCCAATGAACAATGCTTCCAATGAAAAATACATTCGACAACGAAGAATGATCATCCTCGAATTTCTTCCTCAGAACCCCTTTTGATGCGGGACCTCTTAGACCGATCTTCCCTCCTCATCGTTATCAACGAACCGATGCATGAGCTCAGATTGGAAGTGTGTGGCAGACGTGACAAATGTTGGCAACATCATCTTCCTCCCACGACTTCATCATCGAGCAATGATCAAAGGTAGGGTGTTTACCTTGAGAATTATTTCCATTCGTTTTACTCATCTTCATTTAAAAAGGAATCGATGCAATGTATTGTAAACAATTGTTGTTCAAATTTCATCCTCTTTGTTGAATCAATTGTTATCATCCCTAAATGCAGAGGGTGCAGGCCAAACTATCATGGCCCGACTCCCTCTATCGATCTCTTTGTGAATTTTCTTTTGTTATGATGATGAAACAGCAATGTGACGATGAAGGAACTGGTGACATAGGCCGTGATACCCGCGTCCTCCATGAACCGTGCCACCCCACTATGCACTGGTGTTCTCGGGCGAACACCGCCAGCCCGCGCCGGCCCGAGCCACACCGAACTAGCCTGACCAGCCACCCCTGGCCGCTGGTCCACCGGCCCGCGTGCTGCCCAGTGCACCGCTACCCTGCCCACGCACTGCCCGCGCACCCTGTCGGCCTGCCTGTGCGCTGCCTAGAACCTCCCATGCATGCCCGCACACTGCCCGCACCCAGCCGGTCTATTCTTGCCCTGCCCACCCCCAGCCACGGCCTACCCCACGTCCTGCCCGGGGCCCCCGGCCCTGCGTCACGCGCTACCCGCACCCCAACCGCCTGCCCGTGCACTGCTCGCACCCAGATGACCTGTCCGCACGCTGCCCTTGCCCCAGCGGCCTCCCCGGGTGATGCCCGCACCCCACCATCCCTCTCGTATGCTTACAGTGCACTGTCTGACTACCCGCACCCAGTATGGCCTGCCCCGCTATCTGCCGGCCTCCCAGCTTCCTGACCTCCCATGCCTCACCCCTCGTGGTGTTGGCTAAACTATTCCCGGCCTCCGGACCGAGCTGTCTACACAGCGACCTCCAGGCCGAACCTCCCTCGTAGTTCATTGGACCAAGCCCAGTGCATCGGGATGAATCTAACGGGCTGATCGGTTCGACCTAGACCTGGTCGGCCCAGAATGGGTTGGGCCGAGTGTGTCCGAATGGGTTGGACCAGATCCAAGCCCACTACTTACCGTTACTTTCTTTAACCACATATTTGGAACCAGAAGACCGTTTGACAAACCACCAGCATCAATGGTTTTCATGGAGCACAATGTTCCCTTTGAGTATACCCCACAGGAGTTCAAGGTAATGTTGAGATATGGTTAGGTTGGATTGTACATGAATCCAACCAGGCCTCTGAGACTAAAAAGCTTATAAATCACAGACCGGGTGTCAGATTGACGCACCGTTTGTTGATTTGAGACCCCTATGATGAGGAGGACCTTTGAGATAATTCTATGAGGGAATTCATGACAGTTGGAGTATCAACCTGTAGCTCATGGAGCGCACCCTCCTGGAGATGAGCGCGTAGAATATGGAGACCTAATAGCTGGCTAAGACCTGACGACTGCTTGAACAATTCGACTCAGAGTGATTTGACAATCCTAGTCAGAAGTGCCTGGTAGTTGGCGGTAGACCCATGGTGGAGGAGAGCCTGGTTGTTGGTGGCAGACCCATGGTACTCGATAGAAAAAGTACCTCTACAGGATATTAGGGTGAGTTCCTGGTAGTTGGTGGCAGACCCATAGTGGGGAGCGCCTCTATGTGAGCATGAAAGATCCACGGTAGTTGAAAGGGAGAGTACCTCAACAGTTCAAGGATAGTGGGAAGTGCCTGGTAGTTGGCAGAAGGCCCACTGTACTCGATAGAGGAGTTCTACACCAGTCTTGGTTTCGATGGTAAAAATCCTGGTTGAGCTAAGTCTATAATTTTTTTATTTACCTCATGATTTAGATGCATTAATTAATAAATTATGTATATTTATGGGCATATAACTAAGTGGGGTTATCTATTGATTTCGTACAATTTGATTTTACCTTGTGGGATTTGAAAGACCTTGAGTGTGTCGGGGTCCCTATTGAGTATCGTTATACTCACCCTTGCGTGGACTATGCCTATACCACATTGTGTTGGTTACAGTCGATGGACAATGCTGACTGAGGATAAGAGTACCAGGACTGGACAGTACCCAGAGATGGACCTTATGAAGAGTCCGTACATGGGGGAGACTGACGGACGTGGAGTGCTGTGGAGGCCATTTGTACATACCCTTCATGTAGGAACCTCGGAGGGTGACCCTGTAACTGCTTTACTTTTCTTCATTTCTACATGCTTTTTAGTTGTATCTGTATTTTCTTGTTGGGATTTTATTTCTAGCCCCTTTAACTTTCCAACACATCTTTTGTATAGAGATTTACTTAGTGTTTACTTTTAGCTCATACACTCAGGTGTTTATTTTCAATTTTATAAAGGCAATTCCTTTTAAATTTTTGGGATTCACATCTTTGGTGCTAGTTTCCAGCCCCTGGCCTATGGAAGGCCAGTTTCAGGTAGTCACGGCATGGGCCCCAGGGGACGGGTTGGGATAAATTGGTATTAGAGGAGTCAGTTCTACCACAGAACATATGACTTTAATATTTTTTGAAGCAATAGTGTTAAGGGTACTGAGTGTGGCTTTCAGTTCAGGGAGTCCATAGTTGGTGCTGCGGACGACATATCCATACAACAGGACCCTAACTACTGAATTCCGACTCCGTGCACGAAAACACTGATTACGTGTGTGTTTTTAAAAGTTTTTGTTTATGTCAGCTCAACCGGGTCAGCTCAACTTGTATAAATCATTTGACTGTGTCGCATATTCTTCTTTCAATATTCCACCCCGCAGATGACCGGCTAGATCCCTGAGAGTTGTAGCTACAGATATCCCACTGAGCGATGAGGCCTTAGTGAATGGCCCTCTTCTATTAGAGGCACCTGCAGTACAACTTCCCATTGGTCCACCAATGCCACCAAGCCCAGCAGTATATGATGCTCTCCACATCAGTTCATTGCATGTGTTCCAGTGCCAGAGGCCACCCAGGATCAGAGGAGAGATGGTCCCTCAGGCAGTTGAGGATTGGTTGGAGGCTGTGGTTAGAGTCTTCATACTGGTAAGGACACCAGTCAACTTCATGGTGATCCTTTCCGCGAGTCTCCTTTAGGAATTAGTGGGGATATGGTGGAGCTTGATGATCTAGGTTCATGATGAGATGATGCTACTATGGACAGACATTGAGAGCCTATTTCAGTCGGAGTTTATCCCAGCCACCATATGAGTGGTGCAGATACAGGAGCTACTGCATCTACAGTAGGGTAGCATGACGGTAGCTCAGTACTTAGTGAGGTTCACATACCTCTTACAATACTCCACATATATGGTATGAGACCCATTATTCAGGGCTCGGACCTTCAAGTAGGGACTCAGGAGAGAGATCAGGGCATTGATGATCTCCCTCAGCATCCTGACGCAATAATGGGTGTTGGAGAGAGCCCTCTTAGTGAAGAGTTTCCTGGATGAACAGTCTCCACCAACGAGACCCACCACTAGTAGACATGTAGTGGAGTCTTCTGCAGCTAATAGTAGAAATATGTTGCATAGGTCTAAAAGGAACAGACCTACAGGTGGACGACCATACGATTCAGAATCGGTTGTGCGGGGCACCCAGAGAGGAGACAGACCCAGTCATGCCAGGATCAAACAATGTTACTCATGTGGCAGGCATGGTCACATGGATTGTGACTATCCGACCCGCCAATTAGATGATCAATAGAAATTTGAGGGACCTCCTAGGTAGAGGCATATATTCGATCGAGGTGGTCCGTAGGGAGAAGGAAGACGTGGGAGAGGAGCTGGTTGTGCATTTGGCGGTGGATGACATTTCGAGGTGTTAACACCACCACCACTAAGAGGTCCACCCCAACTGTAGGGAGCAGGTGGATAAGGGAGATCTCATCTCGAGGAAGCAGAGGCTTATGTTTATGGCACTCCAAATATGATTTGAGGTACAATCTGTTTCTACTCCACCATAGCTACAGTTCTTATAGACACAGGTTTCAATCAATCTTTTATTGCCACTCCCTTCATTCGAAGCTTAGATATTCATATGGAGCCATTGGCTCGATCATTATGGATAGAGACTCCTATGGGAGAAAACTCGATTATAACGCACTGGTGCCGGAATTGTGAGATTACTATAGGAGGCAAGAGCATCAGGTGGGATCTTCTCGTAGTGATGTATAGGCCTTACATCATCATCATGGGTATGGACCGGTTATCTACTGTCCATGCTCAGATTGACTTTATTAGGAACAAAGTGTGGTGTGTCCGCATGTATGGGACAAGGTTCACCTTCACCGGCGAGAAGGGAGCCTTTGCAGCACAAGACGTACTTACTCGAAGTAGGGTGCAGCCGATCACTCATCAGTTGGCCAGCCAAACCCTTAGAGCAGCTGATGTGGAGAGTCCAAGTTATTTTGTAGTGGTGGACCCGTACGTGGATGTTTTCCTTGACGATGTTCCATAACTTCCTTCTCGCATATAAATGTACTTCTATATTGACCTATACCATTATAAGACACAAAATTCTACTCCAAAATATCGGATGGATCCAGATGAGCTTCGTGAGCTGCGGGTACAGTTGGAGGGCTTGCAGGGGAAGGGATTCATCTGGCCCAGTGATTCTCCCTGGGCAGCCATGATTCGGTTCGCCAAGTAGGAGTATGATAGGCTGAGGCATTATGTAAATTACCGTCGCCTAAACTAGGTGACCGTGAAGAACAAGTACCCACTCTCGAGGATTGATGACCACTTTGATCAGCTAAAGGGCACATGGTAGTTCTCTAATATAGACATCACATCAGGCTATCACCAGCTTAATGTTCGAGAAAAGGATGTGAAGAAGACGAACTTTAGATGTCGATACAACCACTATGAGTTCTTGGTTATTCCTTTTAGTGTAACCAATGCTCTAGCAGTGTTCATGGGACCCATGAATAGGATCTTCCAGCCATAACTTGATCGATTTTTCATTTTCTTCATTGACAACATTCTGATCTACTTGACTACTGAGGAGGATCATGCCTACCATTTGTGAGTAGTACTAGACATACTCCGAGATCCCCACCTTTATGGTAAGCTCTCGAAGTTCCAGTACTTGATATGAGATGTTCACTTTCTAGGTCATGTCATCTTAGAGGCTGAAGTTGCAGTAGATCCAGTGAAGATTGATGTGGTACTTCCTTGGGAGCCACCCAGGAGTGTGATAGATGTACGAAGTTTCCTGTGTTTGGTTGGATATTACCAAAGATTCATTCCTAACTTCTCCAGAGTTGCAACACCACTCTCAGCCTCAACAAAGAAGGGGAAACCATTCGTGTGGATGGAGAGATTCAAGTAGAGCTATCAGGAGCTGAGGCAGAGGCTGACTACTAACCCATATTGAGACTTACAGAGGACGGTTTAGAGTATTTAGTTTACTACGATGCATCAGGGACTAGAATGGGGTGTGTCATGATGCAGGAGTGAGCAGTGATCGCGTATAGTTCTCAAAATCTGATACAACATGAGAAAAACTATGCTACCCATGACATAGAGATAGCGGTAGTGGTATTCTCCTTAAATATGTGGCGACACTATCTTATGGGAGAACATTTTACCAAGTACTCTGATCACAAGAGTCTCAGGTATGTATTCTCTTAGAAGGACACGATCCTGAGACAACAACACTGGCTGAAGTTCCTCTAGGACTATGACTTTGAGATATTCTATACACCTAGGAAGGGTAACATTGTTATAGATGCACTCAGAAGGAGGTCTGGTGTACAGATTCTAGGAGAGGAAATATAGAAGTTGGTTTCTTTACATTTTTCTTTTGTGGACCGAGATGGAGCAGCATTTCCTTCAGTCTCATACAGTCACTCCTCCACTTCATCATCTATTCAGGGAGTCACAGCCTGGGGACACTGATTATGAGACACGACGTGCTCAGATATCCATAGGGTAGGATCCTAATGGATTTTTAATGGTGTGGAGCACGCCTTCCTCTTCAGAGGACATACCTTTGTGCCTGTGGAACATCAGGAGGATGTGTTGAGGGAGTTCAACACATCCCCTATAGCGGTACATCCAGGAGTGGAAAAGATGTACCAGGACCTTCAACGACAGCACTTTTGGCTAGGTATGATGAAGGAAGTAGCGGAGTTCATCTCTCGATGCCTCACTTGTCAGCATGTGAAGGTGGAGAACCAGGTACCAACAGGCTTAGTTCAGCCTTTAGAGTTCCTAGATTGGAAGTGGGATGGAATATCAATGGATTTCGTGATGGGTGACCACGTACATCTAGGAGTCATGACTCGATTTGGGAGACCATTG
Source organism: Viscum album (assembly GCA_963277665.1). Classification (NCBI taxonomy): domain Eukaryota; kingdom Viridiplantae; phylum Streptophyta; class Magnoliopsida; order Santalales; family Viscaceae; genus Viscum; species Viscum album. The sequence goes on from OY728133.1 coordinate 1,977,555,560, forward strand.
ACTGACACACCAAGTCTCCCCACATCTTGCCGACTAGAGAGCAGGGTTCGGTAGAGAGATTGGGATGCCTCTATGTGCAAGATATTGTGAATTTACATGGTATAACTTCGACGATTGTCTCCGATCATGATGCACAGTTTACTTCCCAACTATAGAAAGGGTTGCAGGAGGCTTTCAAGATGTAGCTTCGTCTAAGCACCACCTTCCATCCTCAGACAGATGGTCAGACTGAGCATACCATTTAGAATCTCGAGGACATGCTCTGTGCATCTGTCCTCAACATCGGTCACAGTTGGGAGGATCACTTACCTTTGGTGGATTTTTCCTACAACAATAGTTGTCACTTTACCATAGGGATGGAACCTTTTGAGGCATTATATGGATGAACTTTTAGATCACCTTTTTACTAGAGTGACCATGTGGAGTTAGCACTAGTGGGACTCGAGATGGTATGAGCTACAACGGAGAAGGTGCGGATCATACAGGAGCGGATGAAGACTGCACAAAGCAGACAGAAGTCGTATGCTGATAGGAGAAAGAGGCCTCTGGAGTTCAAGGATGGAGACCACATCTTCATATGGTTCTCACCTCAACAAGGTCTACAGATATTTGGCTATGGTGAAAATTTATCTCTGAGATTCATTAGACCTTTCCAGGTCCACAGCAGAGTAGGCGAAGTGGTTTACCACCTGGCTCTTCCACCTTAGTTGCACTGGGTTCATGACCTCTTCCATGTATCTTAGATGAGGAGATACGTGCATGACCCTTCCCACATAATTGAACATGGAGAGTAGGACGTTGATTATGGGGCATAATTTACGGAGGTTCCAATGGATATTGAGAATCGATAGGAGTGGGTCCTACATGGACGGTTGATACCTCCCGTGCGCGTTTGCTGGTAGAACGGGAACGTCCAGGAGAGAACATGGGAGCGGGAGGCTCAGATTCGTGCTTAGTACCCCCATATGTTCCCATCATTCGAGTTGTAGATTATGGGGATGTAAATCCCTAAGGTGGGGTGAATGTAAAGAACCCTAATTTCTGTAGAATTTTTTTTCTTAAATACATGGGAATTTTACGAGTCCGCGAAAATTTACGGTGCTTGATTCCAAGGCCAGGTGTTCCTAGAATCAATTTCTGAAGTTTTTGATAGGGTACGTTCAGTAAAGGTACGAGTGGGTTTTTATAACTTTTGAACAGGTGCTCGAAATTAAAATCTGAGGGCACCATTGAACTCGCAGTTCATGTATTCACTTTAGAAGACTTTAACCTCCATGGATGTTGGTCGGGAATTGAAGTTAGTTTTTTGGTTTTATTAAAAAAAATAATAAAGTGTGATAACACATTATTTTGTTGAGTTTCCATGTGGGTGACTGGTAGTTAAAAAATTCCTCCTGGGAGTTTGTGGTGGGACCACCACACCCTAACCTCCCATGAGAGGTTATAGTGGTGGGGCCCACCAGAACTTGACCTCTTGTGAGATGTTACAACGTGGGGTCCAAATGGGGCTTAACCCTTCTTTTGATGGAGGAGGATAAAACCTCTCAACACTCCCTCATTAATGAGGGAGAGCCTCTTGACCTCCCCAATTTAATCTGTGACAACTCTCATGCATTAATTAGGTGGAGCCACTTAATTAAATTCTCCAAATTTAATTTTTATGAAAACTCCACTGTATTAATTAAATGAGTCATCTAAATCAATTAAATTACTCAATGTGAATTTATACCAATGAACATAAAAGATCCAAATCTATTATTTGTCTATAATTTCATTTTTAGTGGAGTGGAGAGAAAAGAGGAAGTTATGAGAAATATTGGGAGAAGGCTCCCAATGAAGAACTCTTCAAATGTATAACACCTTCGAAAACAAAGAACGATCTTCATAAAATTTCACTCTTGGAACCCCCTTCGTCATGGGATATCTTCGACCGATCTTCCCTCCTCATCATCTTCAATGAACCGACGCATGATCTTGGATTGGGAGTGCGTGACAGAAGAGACGAACGATGACAACATCATCTTCTTCCCGTGACTCCATCGTCGAGAAATGATCAAAGGTAGGGGGTTTACTTTGAGTATTATTTCCTTTAATTTTTCTCAACTTCTTTTTAAAAGGTATCGATGTGATGTATTGTAAACAATTTTTGTTCAACCTTCTTCCTCTTTGTTGAACCAATTGTTATCATCCCGAAATGCGGAGGGTGTGGGCCAAACTAACATGGAATGACTCTCTTCTCCAATCACTTTGTGATGTTTATTTCGGTATGAGGATGAAGCGGCAACGAGGAGACGAAGCCGCAGATGACAAATCATGTGCTACCCGTGGCCTCCATGAACTGTGCCACCCCCGCGACGCACCAGTGTTCCTAGCCGAACACTGCCAGCCCACACCGGCCTAAGCTGTGCCGAATCGTCCTGCCCAGCTGCCACCGGCCGCTGGCCCACCTACCCATGCACTGATCGATGCCCTGCCGGCCTACCTATACACCGCTCGCACACCCCTCCGGCTTGCCCGTGCACTTCTCGGCCCCCCGCCGGCCTTCCCGGGCGCTGCCCGCGCCTCGCCGGCTTGCCCGCGTGTTGCCCGCGCCCTACCGCGGCTTGCCCACCACCCTACTCAGTGCCCCGTAGCCTACCCATATGCTGCCCGCACCCCACTGGCCTGCCCGCGCCCCTCACGATGTTGGATGAACTAGCCCCATCCTTCAGACCGAGCCTCCTACATGGCAACCTCTGGGCGGAACCGCCCTCGCAGTCCGTTGGGCCAGTCCTAGTGGATTGGGCCGGGCCCAGTGGACTGGGTTGTACCTATTCTGGGTCGACCCACCCAACGGGCTGAGTGAGACCCAACAGTTCTTACCGGGTCGACCCAGACTAGGTCGGCCCAGATTAGGTTGGGCGGAGTTGGTCCGATCTGGTCGGACCGGACCCAGTCCCACTACTGACCGTTACTTTCTTTGGCCACATCTTTGCACCGAACAATTGTCTGAAAAATCGCCAGCGGTGCTCTTTTTCTTTAAGCTCGAAAGTACCTTTGACTATACCCAACTAGAGTTTGGGGTAATGTTGAGGTATGGTTAGGTTGGATTGTACACGAATCCAACCGGGCCCCGGGACTAAAAAGCTTATCACTCTTAGACCGGGTGTCCGATTGACGTACTGTATATTGTGTTGAGACCCCTAGGATGAGGAAGACCTTTGAAATACTTCTACGTGGGACTTCGTGACAGTTGGTGTATCAAACTGTAGCTCATGGAGCAGAACCTCCCAGAGATGAGCGAGCAGAGTACGGAGACCTAGTAGCCAGATAAGACCTGACTACTGCTTGACCGATACGACTCGGAGTGATTCGACTAGCCCAGTGGGGAGAAACTGGTAGTTGGCGGCATACCCATAGCAGATGAGCTCCTGGTAGTTGGCGGCAGACCTGCGGTACTAGACAGGAGGAGTACCTCTGAAGACTATTTATGGGGTTCCAGGTAGTTTGCGGCAGACCCATAGGGGGAAGCGCCTCTCTGTGAGCACGGAATTCCCATGGTACTCGACAGGAGGAGTACCTCAGCAGTCAAAGGATAGTGGGAAGTGCTTGGTAGTTGGTGGCATGCCCACTGTACTTGACAGAGGAAGAGTTCTCCAGTATCCGTGGTTTCGATAATAAAAATCCTAGTTGAGCTGAGTCAGTAACTTTTGTGTTTACCTCATGATTGAGATGGATTACTTGATAACTTAGGTATATGTACGGGCATATAACTAAGTGGGGTTATCTATTAATTTCGTACTTTGTGATTTAACCTTGTTGGATTTGAGAGACCTTGAGGGTCTCGGGGTCCCTACTGAGTATCATTATACTCACCTCTGCACGGGCTATGCCCGTACCTCATTGTGTTGGTTGCAGACAACATGCAGTGCTGACTGAGGATTAGAGTAGCAGGACTGGACAATACCCAGAGGTGGACCTTATGACAATTCGGTACATAGAGGAGACTGACAGACATGGAGTGCTGTGGAGGCCATATGTACCTACCCTTCAGGTAGGAACCCCAGAGGACGACCCAGTAACTGCATTACTTTTCTTCAGTTGTAATTTCTTTTCAGTAGTATCTGTATTTTCCTATTGGGATTGTATTTCTCGCCCCATTTACTTTCTAGTACTTCTTCTTTATACAACTTCACTTAGTGTTTACTTCCAGCTCATACTTTGTTATATGTGTTTTCAGTTTGTAAAGGCAATTCCTTCCCAGTATTAGGGATTCACGCTTTTGGTGCTAGTCACCCGCCCCTAGCCTATGGAAGATGGGCTTAGGGTAGTTATGGCATGGGCCCCGGGGGACGGTACATGACATTGCATGTGAAATATGATTCCATCGTTGTGTCCAGAACATGCTGTTTACCCTATGTGGGGTATAATATTTTTATGTGTCAGATTTTTGGATGTACTAATCTCAAAAATAATACCTTTTATATTAAATTAATATTAAATCCATTTTTATATTATATAATTAGTTTCACTAAAATAATACAACATATATTTGAATATCATAACACCGATAGGGTTGGAATGTGGTGTTTTACATATTATAGGTATAATTATAATGTTGGTTGGGTGTTTGAAAAAATAGTACATGATAAGATTCTATTTTATATTTAATTAATTGTTTATACATATCCATAAAAATAAAAAATTAATATATCCCAAATGGTTTATCTAATAAGAAATATGAGACCGCCGTTAGGTCTGTAATAATGTTTTTTCTCATGTTAGGGTATAACCCTTTTATGACTTGGACATTTGGATGGATCACTCATGATAAAACACTTTTTAATTTTTAATTAATTAATTAATCTACTTTTAAAAATAATAAAAAATAAAATCTCTCAAAATATGCGTGCTTTGGGAAAGTTGAGAGCATTGGAAGGTCCAGTATGGGGTGTTTACTCTAGTCGAGACAAAAATTCTATGCTCAGTGGGGATTAGTTATTATTTAATTTTTTTGTTAAATAAATAATTTTATTTAATTATTTATAAGGAATTTAACTCGTAATATCACGTTTTAATCTCCTTGACTTCCCATAAAATATTATTTCCAACCGAAAATTTTACAATGTTTTTAGTAAATTAAAATATTCATTATTTTAAGGGGGAAAATTAAATATTTCATTTATTAAGATTCAAATGAATAAAATGATTATTTTTAAACATTAATGGTGATAGTGTTGAAAAATATTTAACATTAAAAATAATTGTTGTTTTATTATTATTATTATTTTTAAATTTAGAGATAATGTATTTAAATATTTATTAGGTATATAATAAGAATATTATTAATAATAAGTGTATTAATATTAATATTATTATTATTACTATTATTCAAGAAAAATGAATGGAAAAGAATATGTATAATTAAATGTTTTTTCCACATAAATTTTAAACACCATTTCTACGGTTGTGAACATTAATTGTTGATCAATTTAATATAATTGAAATTTATTTTCAATAAAAAATAAAATAAATTTTGGGGTAAATGTTAATTTATTAACCATTATTAATAGCTAATTGTTGTTGTTGGAAAAAAATTAATAGTGAATGATACTTTATAATAATAATAAATTATTATTATTATTATTATTTTTATTAAAATAAGAAATAATTTTGGTCAAATTTCTACCTCAGCCATAACTATTTCTTATGGTATCTGATTGACACATTTTGTCATGGAAGCATGACCCTAAAATTGAGGTATTCTTTTGATGAAAAATATTGAATATTTAATTTAGTCTCATGGTACTAGTCCATAAAACACCATATATGACAATGGGTGGATGCATGAAATGATAATGCTAGATTAATAAAGATGTTATTAAATTAATAAATGTAACTAAATTAATTTATGCAAAATAAATATTTATTGAATTTGGGGTGGTGCACATGGAATGTGTAAGGATCCCATTATTTTAGACACCTATCTACACACTTACACACACTCTCTCTTCTATTTTATTTAATTCTTCTAAACATATATCCTGAATATTTTATTCGATATTGATCTGAATGAAGCACTGTCAGTTCTATGAGATTCTTCCTGATGATTATAAATTTATTATTCAACATATTTTTGAATAATTAAAGAGAATTTTCTTCAGACTTAATTAAATATTTTTAATTATCAACGATAATGATGATTCGTAATATTTTTGAAATTTGGATGGTTCAAGGATTCGTTGTCATGTGAATGGATCTCGGGTTGGTTTTTCAATGGTTATGATAATATGGTTGTGAGGATGTGTATTAAACCACACAAGGTGGTTTATCATTGTCCCTCACATTGATGACCATGAGGTATGTGATTCCATCCCGATTAGAGAAATTAATTAAATATTTATTTCTTTATTTATTTCAAATGATGATTTAAATTCAATTATAGAAAAACACAAGAAATTGATTTGAAAAAAAACTAATTCTATAGAATTTAGTGATTTGGAATTTGTTTTGGCATGAATAATTGGAAACCCCTCAATTCCATTGAATTGGGGTGTGCTCAAGAAAATTAATTATTTTAAATTTATTAATATAAATTTGTAGTTAATGGAAATGATTTCAATTAAATTTAAGGATTTTATTGTGGAAAAGAACTGGGAAATTGATGTAGTTGTTTGGAATGGAGAAAAAATTATGAAAATGGATTTAAATTATTTTATAGAAACCAAGGGGTGTATATTATTAAAGAGGAATGTTGTTCAATAAACCCTATTTTGGATTTAAATAAAAAAATTTATTTTAAAATGTGTTAATGGGATTTAATTTTATTTTAACTATCATTAAAACGATTGTCCCATCATTGATTACGTAAGAAGAAAGGGAACCCTTAGTTAAATTGTGATTTATTTGAAGGCACTTGACAATTACTACAACATTTTAAAACAATCATATATAAGGTCACATCCCTTAGGCACTAGTTATGAGGCCTCTTTAGCCAGTGACATGATGAAGTATGTGTGCACATATTGTCAATATAACTTAGATAGTATAGAGTCATATTTACTGGACTTGTTGTACCTATTTGGAAGATAACTATGTTTCTCACAAGTTTATATTTGAGATATTAAATGTATTCAAGTGTTTATAAACTTCTTTACAAGAATTTATAAATTTATTTATAATATTTTATATATCATATTTTATATGATCCATTATTGTAAAAATATTTCTTCACTTTAAATGTAATGTGGGTGCTTAATGTATTTTCCATCACTTGAACTATATAACATTATTTTTTTTAAATATGATATGTAATTCCAAACCTCCTTTAATCAAAATTTAAATCATGTTTTTGGTTAATATATTATTAGAATATATTATGGAACCTTTGGTGAAGTACCACAAGGATGTTTCTCACACCATACATATGCCTTTGTATTTTTTAGATAATCCCCATACAGGTTCGATCAAAGGGAAATGATCTCTTCAAGGTGGATCCAATTATTGATTCGTGGACTTGTTGTGTGGTGTCTTTAGGGACATCAGTTGGTTTCCCCTATGTTCATACTTGGGATGTAGTCATTTGGGATTATTTATGTATATGGGTATTTTTGTAAATTACCCCTAGCGGAATTTCTTTTGATATGCATACTAAATTGTTTCTTTCATTTTAACATTATTAGTGGAAAATCATTTAAACAATTAGTTTGTATGATACAGGGTGATAGTCACCGACCCTTGGTGATCATGAATGACCTTCGGGCAATGTTAGGTCCAGCAAGGTTATTATGTTACTTGGGTAACTGAGCTAGGATGTGACAAAATGGTATCAGATCTCTAGGTAGAGCTTTTGTCTTAATGTCACTATGAATTAGTGAAATCTTGTAAGGACCTAAGAGGTAGTTTCAATTATGTACCTAGTCATCTATCAGAAAAATTAACCTTATGTCATTTTGGGTGGATAGGGAATGTAATCGTGAGGATTAATTATAGCCCTTTTATTATTTTTGATTTCGATATAGGGGAATCCAATCCATGTTTCTTTATTCTGTTAGGATTAATTTCCCTCATTATTTTGATTGATCACTACCTAATGTCATAAATGTTGTATTTTGATGTTGTTTTACATCATTCCTCTAAGAATATATGTGAATCATGTCCTGGAGGAGGCTTAAGGTGAACCTCAGTGAGAAAATCTTGTTGTGGATCTGAATCTAGTTGGGGTGATCCTGTGTAACATCGATGCATAACTTGATCCATGTATCGTAGATGATAACTTTTATATCTAATATAGCTCACATTTTGAGTTTGAATGACCTTAATATTTAATATGACTTATCCTTGATAGACCTGCCATTCATGAGAGTTGATTATGAGACCAGTGAATTGCATGGGAAGAAAATACCATTGGGTTGTGTGCAGTAACATCATGGTTATGATAATCAAGAGAAGTGGGAACATGTGTATGATGTTCTATATCAGTGGCCTGAGTTATTCAATAAACCCATATAGAGATGATTCTTGAGGATGAGAAGTTGATACAAGGGGATAATTGTAAAAACCTATTTATGATGATAAACACTATTTTGTAAAATTATTAATTTCTTAATGGGGAAAAAATTATTTATGAGTGATATAATTTTATAAATTTTTTGAGGTACATAAATTATATTTAACATTGTGGAATATTCAATTGAGTAATTTTGGAGATCAAAACAATGTTAATGTGAGATTCCATGGTCCACAAATTCTCAGTGGAGGCTGAATAAAAATATTAAATATAATATAATCAACGCATAAATATTATTCAAAATAATTGAATAAATCCAAAATAGTGCATCTTATAAGAAATCAAAGATGATAATTATGTCTGGAATAATGTATTTAACCTAGGTGGGGGATACCATTTTTAAGCATCATATGTTTAAACATGTCACCTGTGAAATTAAAAATTTTATATTTAATTGATTTGTATTTTATTTTCTATATTAATTATTTAATATCTCAAAAATTGTGCATCATATGAGAAATTTGAGACAACATTTGGGGTCAGGAATGTGGTTTCTACCAATGTAAGGTATCACTTTTGCTTGCATTGAGTGTTTTGAAACACCCAACATGATAAAATTCTATAATATATTTAATAAAATTTTTATTCTGATTTATAATAGAAAATCAATTAATATATCCAAAAAAATTCATCGTATGATAAATATGAGACCAAAGATTGGTCTGAAATTTCATCGTTACTCAATCTATAGTATAAATTTCATTTGTGTAGCACGTTTGATGGCATGCTCTTTATAAAATACTTTTTATTTTTAATAAATTATTTAATTTGTTTTCATTCATAAATAATTAATATCTCTCAAATGATGTGTCACTTGAGAAATCCAAGAGCACTATTATGTATGTAATGGGGGGGGGGATTACCCTAGTTGGGACATACATTCTACATGAAACATGAATTATGTATTATTTAATGATTTCTGTTAAATAACTTTATTTATTTAATTTTTTGAATGTAATTTCCCCCATATCCTCACATTTTAAACCCCATTATTTCCCACCAAATATTTTATCAAAGATAAATTTTACACCATTTTTACGAATTTAAAATATGCAATTCATTAATGGGAAAAAATTAAGCATTTCATCCATTAAGATTCTAATGAAACTGAATATTATATTAAAATGGTAATGGTGAAAATGATCAACCATATTTAACAATACTAATTATTTTGGTAGTTAGTATTATTATTATTAAATTAAGACAATATGTATTTTAATTTATAATGGGTATATAATAAGGTAATTATAAATAATATGTGTATTATTATTATTATTATGTCAAACCAAATGAATAGAGTAGTACATGTTTAATTACATAATATTTTTCACTTATATGATGAGTGGAGTTTCACCATGTGTGAATATTTTTTGTTGATTAATGTTATAATAGTTATTTTTTGTCGATACTAAATAATTTTGAATATGTGGTTAATATTAATTTATAACGTATTATCCAAATTTAATTAATTTTGTTGGTGAAACATTAATGGTAAAAGATACTTTATAACAATAATAATAATTTTTTTATTATTACTATAATTTTTAGAATATAATTGTTATCATAAAACAGTATCAGTCATAACTCTTTTGTATTGTGTTAGATTGACATATATTTAGGGGAAGCATGACCCCAAAATTGAGGCACTCATTTGAATAACAATGTTGAATATTTAATTCAAGACAATGGTACAAGTCAATGGAATGCACAATATGATGATGTGTTGTGTGTGAAAATAATAGGATGGATTAATAAATAAGTGATGAAATTAATAAATATAACTAAATTAATTGATGAAAACTTATTATAAATTAGATCGGGGTGGTGCACAAGGCATGTATAGAGAGGCCATTATTTCTAACACATCTCCCCGCTCTTATTATGTATCTATCGTCTATTCTATTACAGTGATATAAAATTGTATCCTCTATTTCTTATTTTATATAGATCCGATTTTTGCATCATCAGTTCTGTTGGACTCATCTCAATGTGTAAAAATTTAATTCTATGATTGTTTATGATTTTGTCAAGGAATTTTTTTCAGAATTAATTTAACATTTTTAATTATCAAAAATAACTATTATTCTAAATAACATCTCAATGGGGATATTTTATGAATTTTTTTGGCGTGTGATGGATTCATTGGTTGGTGTATCAGTGATTAAAATAATAAGTATACAGGGAGATGTATTTATTGCCACATAGTGGTTTATCATTTTCATTGAAATAGATTACGTTAAGGTTGGTGGATCCATACCAATTATCCAAAATGAATAAACATGTATTGGTTGTGTTATTTCCACTGCTGATTTAAATTCAATTCCTCAAATATAATTCCAATTGATTTGATAAAACCCAATTACAATGAATTGGAAGATTTGGAAATGTTTTTGGTCTGATAAATGGGAAAAACCCAATTCCATGGATTTTGTGTGTGCTTATTTAAATTGGATAATTTAGTTTCCTTAATTTATATTACAGATTGATATAAAATATTTCAATTAAATATTTGAATTTAATTGTTAAAAATAAACGTGAATTTGTTGGAATTGGATTTGAATAGATTACAAAGAAGTGAAAATGGCTTATAATTCTATAATATAAACCTAGTTGTTTTATCCTGTTAAAAATTCTTGTATCCAATTAAAACTTATTTTGGTTTTAAATTGAAATTTGACATTAAATAGTGGGGATTTGATATTAATTTATTATAAGATGTCTTAAAATAAATTTACCTTTATTTATTTTCTATGATAACATGAAAAACATAGGTATATTGTGAGTTATTTAAACATTCTCTAAAATTAATACACTATTTCAAAATAGACATGTAGCTGGTCACATCCCTAGGGAATAGTGATGAGTCATCTCTAACTAGTGCTGAAAGGATGTTGGTTAACATATATAGTTCTGATCAATTAGAAAGTTCATAGTCTAATATCATGGATACTTTTTATCTATATGGATGATGAACATGTTGGTTTAATGTTTATATTTGACATATAAAATGTACTCTAGTGCTGTTAAACTATGTTACATGACTTTCTGAATTTATATAATCTATTTCATATAAAATGTATTATTTATCCCACTCTTTTTGAAATATTCCATCACATGTAATGTAAATCCAACTATATATGTTTTTTCAATCACATGAACTTTATAACATTATTGGATTAAATATGATTTGTAACAACAAACTAGGTTTATTAAAAATTGAAATCATTTATCTGGTAAATCTATTGTTGGAATCTGTTGAGGAATCATGCGTGGAATCCTTCTGGGATTTGGTTCACACCATAGATAAGCCATTTGTTTTTTGTTGAATATCTCCTAATAGGTTAGAGAAGGGGAAAATGATCTCAAGGTAGTGATTTTTTATTTTGAATTATAGACATGATGAGTTAGTTAATTTGGGACTTGGATTATTTCCACTAGTTTTGGTACTTGGGATATAGTACTTTGACATTTTTTACCCCATGTTATACTATAATAAATTACACCCACTATATATTCTATTGACATAAATATTTCATTGATTATTTTAGTTCCATATTGTTTTTGGAAAAATAAGTCCAACTCTCATTTTGTATCCTTCTTGGTGTTATTCACCGACCTGTATGGATTTGTAACACACTTTGGGCTATGTCAGGGCAGACATAGTTATCGAGTTTCCAGGGTACCTAAGCTTGTTCATGACACCTCATCAAAGAATATTTTCAACAATTGAGATTTATTTTTATCACATAAATGGATTTATGATTTATTCATACTTTTTTAGATTTTTTTGAGTCACAATCACTTCTTTTTGTGTTATATATTCATGTTTATGAAGGACAACATTATGTGAGGTTGATTTGATATCCATCCATAAATATTAATAATCATTGAATATTGTTAGAGAATATTGAATTATAATGTATTTTAGAAAAACTACTAGAATAAAATGAATTATGATAATGAATTACATGATATAATTTATATCCCTTTCTGAAAAAGCATTTCTTATAGGTGTATGCTTGTCCATACACGTATAGTTTCTTTATGAATTAAAATTTTCACTGAAATTTCATTACCACCACCAAATGATATACACAAATCCAAATACAATTTTAATTAATGGTAACCATCTTAGAATTAATTACATCTTTATATTTTGATGCTCTAGGGAAACATAAAATCTCTTTTTATGAGGGATTCTCATTACTATCTAGAAAAATGTGTCAATTTTTTCTGTGACTATAATACTATCAATTTTATGTCCTATAAAAGTCACAGTTCTCTTATAAAATACTTTTTTCTATGGAATATCCTCATATATAGGGTATTGTTGAAAATATTAATATATAAAATCTTATATATATTAATGATTTACTTTATGAAAGCCTATATTTATCCCAATTCACCTTTTATAAAATTTATTCCTCTCAATAATGGTTTATCATATCTTTAATTTTAAATTATTACCCAAGAAATCATAAAGATATTATCCTTTACATTAATATTGGTATCCTATAATGATGAACCTAGATCCTTGATGATCTAATTTGATAATATAAATTTCATTAACAACTGGATCAAAAACCCACAAACTTTTATGTGAAAAATTATGTTTAGTTCTATACTAATCCTTATATGCAATACCAATTTTAGATTTAGTTTTCACATAGTTAATTATATGAACCTGATTTTGTAATTCATATACCTCCTAGGGGAATGGAAGACAATCATGCTTCATCATTAATAAATAAATTCTTAATAAGGTGCAGTCTGACTATTTGGTCACACTATTCTATTATTGTGAAAGTTATGAGATAAGAGAATTTCCATAACTCTAGTATATAATTAATTAAATTTTAGATAACCTGTTATATGTCCTAAAATGAGTGGTGTTTATTTATCTTTATATGAAGATGATTCTAAACATCATCCTTATATTACATCAATTTCTTAGAATAATATGAATTATACCACATTATGTATACATATCCAAATTATTTTTGGAAATCAATAAAAGATGTTAAAAACGAGTATTAAACCCTTTATTTAACTATTTATTATCCGTAAACATTAGTATGATTCATATCAAGAATCTTTATGTCCCTTCCACCATGTCTCCCAAATGTTGTATTGGTTATTTTACCATTTATGAAGTATGAAATATAAAATTTGGATCTAATTTAAAAATAAATAAATATCCTTATAGATATAATTTTGAGAATTATTTTTAATTTACATAACCAAAATGGTGAGTCCATTTTTATGTTATATACTATCCCTGAAATGATTATTTTTTATCAATTTCCAACTCCATGTTATTTTAATGTAGAATATATATTGAAATATTCAAACATTCCACAATATCAAAAATTTATTCTTATAAAAGAATTATATTTTTCTAAACAAATTAATATAGAACCATCCCAATACAATTATGATATTGATATGATGATTTAAGTTAAATAACACACATAATACAAGTTTTTTATAACTAAAATCATCCAAATTAACAAAGTGAGGTGATATAATTCAATGGAATGTGAAACAATCCATGATCGATTAGCGGGTCAATGATCCAACTCACATTATGAAATAATCTGTAATATACATAATTCGTGTATTTGGATATATATATATATATATTATAATTATAAGAACTATATACAAAAAAACTTATATGTAGAGATTTTTGTTGATATAAATCATTCATAAACATCCTCTATTTTTCACAATAAAGTGTACATATTATAGTGGAACATTTTTCACATGACAAATTGAAACCCTTATATTCCAATTATTCCCCATTAATCCTCCTAATATTTTAATTTTTAGAATAATAAATTTATATAGTTTTATGCAAGACTATTTTTTCTTTTCCCTTACTCTTACTCCCCAAAAAAATTATTATTTTTCAAGCTTCATATCATTATCATCACATAGAATCAAGGGGAGGTAATCAACGAATGATATTTTTCTATTGCTCATAACATAATTCACAATAAATATAGATAATATATATTGTTTAGAGGTTATAGTGGGATCTAAAAAACACTTATTTTGTATCTTGAAACCCCATATGTCGAAGTAGTCCATATAGATAAGTCATCATGACCATATGAGTCCCCATGGGTGCACTCTATCAATATTTTCATTTGAAAAATTCCTTAGAGATTTAATACATTAATGATTTATCCCTTTAATGATAAATATAATTCATAAGGTATAATATCTCATATTTTTCCAGGCCCCATAAGAATCTATAGAACCCTATAAATTGATGATAAAATCTTTAATTAATTATTTATAACATCATTCACATAAATCTAGAAGTGGATATTATAATCCTTACTATATTGTAATGTATATTAAGAAGAAATAGGGGAATCAAACAAGCATAACATCCCTTCTTGGAATAGTAAATTTCCCCAACACTTGTACCACTACTATTGATCATAGAGATAATAGGGTTGAAAAAATGAATTTTTTGTTATAGAAAATAATTATATCATTAGAAAATTATAATAATGTTCAAAAAATATTATTGGTAATATTTCTTATTAACTTTTTAGTCACACAAAATTTTATCATTTCTAAGTAAAACTCATTGTTGGACTTCAAGAAAATATAAATTAGAGTTATTATGGAAATGATTCATATTTACAATGTCATAATCAATATTGTTGACATGAAAATAATAATATGTGTTTTATATTGGTGGATAAATTAATTCTTTTAGCTTTAAACACTATTATTACTTTAGTGGACACCCCAATCCTATAATCGTTAATTGTATTTCCTCGTCAAAAGTATCTAAATTTATATTGAATATGAATTTTCCATTAAGTTAAATATATGATTGTTTAATGTTTCTCATAAAAATTTTAATTACTCCATGATAGTTAATATTACTTCATACTATGGCGTGATCAATAATTTTAATATGGGTACATCTTATCTCAGATAATAGAAGTATTTTTTAACATAATATTTATTTGAGTTAATTTTGATTATTTATATGAAAATATCATTAATGTTATCTATCACATGGCTTGTTAATATCATATGGATTTGAAATTAATAATTAACCATGACAATATATATCTAATGATATATTTACTGGGAGAATAATGAATAAATATATCATCCTAGGGGAAAAGTTATGTTGATGTGGTCTTTTCTCAAGATATAATATCTCTCCAATGACCAGTGTAGCTTTGTTGATTATTCAATATTGTTTTATTGAACTACCATGACTAATAGAAGCAGTTACATCCTTTAAATATTCTTTTAAAAAAAATATTTAATGAGGAAAAAATTATTTATTACGGGTATAAATAAAATTAACCATTGACACATAAATAATATATATTAAATATGAGAGAATGAATAATAATATAGCATATTTAATTTGTTATATTTTTAAAAAAAATATGTAGAATAGTAAACAAAATAATTATTATAAAACATACATTTTTTAGTGTAATCTCATTGATAGTTTCATTCATACATTGACATCATATCCATATATTACTTGCATTGATTTATAATCATTATCTTAATTAGTATAATGATACAGTATATTAATATTTAATGAAATTATTTATTTATTAATTAATAATCATAATTTAATCATACAAATTTAGAGATATATAATATTTCAACCAATTTAATATATTGAATGAAAGTAATAAAGTAATTATATTCAAAATTATATATGTACCTGATGTGTCTTGAATGAGTACATAATGTATACCATTTTGGTATCTCTATATTCAGTAAAGAATTTATCAAACGACATGTACTATAAGATTCATGGAATGTACACATTTTAGTATTTAATACATTAAAGGTATCATTATACAACATGATGTATGAATCAAACTATGTCTATAAATGGTTGTATACAGTTTACATATAAGAAATTTTTATATACATATTGTTTGATGTAAATACACAACATGTAGTTCTGAGTGTCATAATATATTTTCACTTTGAAAAGTATTGTATACCAAACAAACCATTACATACACAACATATTTAAAAAACTATTTAATTAAGTTGTATTCTATGTGAATGAAATATACCAATAATTAATTCTTTATAGAATATGAAATATTATATTATTTTTGAATTTATTCAAAATAGGACGGGGACAATTTCTCAATGTGTAGAAAAATAGAATCATCTAATGTATATATTTGATAATAAACATGAATTTAGATTTTTATAGAATTAATTACATTACCACAAATTTTTTACCCGTATTACTTGGTAAAAATTATGTTCCCAAACAATATTTGGTGTGAATTATGTATTGTTTAAACTTGATAAAATTCATGTTATCATTTCTATATGATATAATTTACAGTCTAAGAGTCATGATGTGTAATACATATGGTTCAAATAATTTTATAACATATATATAAAATATAATTTTTTTTAAACAAAACTATTCATTCATTTATAAAATATGTTTTATTAATACATTAAAGAAAAATTGACCACATGACCAACAAATATGTTTTGCGATATACGACACGTACAAATGATACATGCCTTGTAATAATGAATGATGTATTATAACATGGTATTGGATAAATTATTCATAATGACCTTATATAATGACACCCCCACATTCCATTCCATATATAGTAAAACCCCATAAAACAATAGTTGATCAATGAAACATAGTGTGTATTAGAGATTACAAGGAATGTAATATAATAATGTAGACCAGAACATTGGAACCTCTAAATGGAATGTTCATGAATTTGGTACATATTATTCACATATTAATGGTTATATGATAGTGAAATATGAAAATATATCCCTACCATGGATTTTTTATGATATTATAAATAAATGAATAAGTACAACATAAAGAATCATCAAAATATCTAATTATTAATTTTACACCATTGACTGCTATTCTACATGAAGGTTTCATGCATAATTAAGGTATCAATTGAGACAATTACCAAACTTAGTTTTCCATATCAAATGATTAATCAACTAGAACATAATGAAAAATCATCAACCTATTGGATATACCTTGTGAATCAACAAATGAATCCTAAAACTAGAAGATGGGATATTTTCAAGTTTAATTTATTTGTAAATTATAATAATGATATAACATCAACATTAAAATCAATTATTGTTTAATACATGGATTGAATAAACCCTATTAATTTTATTATATCATCTTACATTTATTACCAAATAGAGGTCACCTCTAATGGTGATCCATGTGTTCTGTTTGAAATAAAAAATGTCATTATTGAGTCATCATGTGATAGAGTGGGTATCTATATTGCCTTGTGTTATTATTTCATAATCACTACCATGATCCATTTTTAAGGATTTATTATATATTTTTTCTCTATGAATTGAGATAATGGAGGAGTAATATCTCATTTACCGTTCTTGAAAAACCCTAGATATGTTGACTATATAGAGATACTCAAGGGTGGAGAGATGTCTCCAGACAAAATGTTTCCACAATTTTGTCAAGTAACTATCTCCAAATGATATAATAAGGAATATACAGAACACAGTCTTTCGTTTAATATTAATTATTTAAAAAGTGGCCCTTAAAAATATATTATTCCATTAATATACACCACGCCATAAAATAATAATAACATATTATTATTAAATCTTATTGACTAACCTGACTTATACAATTAATAAATATAATTTATTCATGGTCTTATGAATAAATATTTATCAATACTTCATAGAATCGGTTCATCCACATATAACATTATTCATTCCATATATAATTCATTAATAAATATTTATTTTTCATTTATTAAACAAATTAATATTATATTCATAGTCTTGGGAATGCATATTTTTTAATATTAAACTCTATGATATATAAAAAATGAAAAAATATTTTTGATTAATAAATAAAAAATAAATAACATTCCTCAAGATTAAAAATATTATTTATTAGAACAATTAAATCTAAATATAGTAGAACTGATGTTAAATATACACATTGTGTAATACCCTATAAAAAATATTCAAAATGTAATTTGATAGTATTTCCAAAATTTTAATATTATAGTCTATCAAAGGTTCAAGGTACGTATAGATAAATATGTTTTCTTATAATGAAAAATCCCCATTAAAATTTTCTTTACGCAATATATTCCACCTCTAAAATATTTTAAATCAAGTTTGTTACGCATTTCACATCATAAATCTATGTTCCTGTATTCTATTTTTATAGCTAAATGAAATTTAATAGTCTTATATGATGGTAATAGAAATTATCAGATAGTCACATCTCAATCAATGGTCCTGACATATAAAATTTAATTAAATAATAAAAATTAAAAAATATTTCATATAGTGTTCATTAAAGTATATAACAAGTTATAGACACAATGTATTGTAATTATCTACTAGAATAAATCTAGTATTTTTTGGAAATACATCGAAATTCACAACTCAATATATGAAATAATAAAAAATTTATTGTACAAGGCTCATTTCACACATTCAAAAAGAATAAAATCCGATAATATATATATATATATATATATATATATATTCATCATGAATATATATATGAAATGATCTTCCAATAAATACATGACCATTTGAGATGGAGGATTGGTCTATCATTTTCCTAAACTGATTTTCAACCGTGAATAAAATGGATTTCAATCTAGCATGGATATCATCAGAAAATTATTTTAACACTTTAAATCAATAGGTTAATGTTATCCTAATCCATTTTTATGGAATTATTAGTGAATGAGAAAATTAGTTTTGATTATGACACCATTTATTTTCTTTTAAGAGATAATAAGTTTATATATCCTATATATTAAATTTAGGGATTTTAAATTTTGAATATATGAAGTAAATGAAGATACAAAAGGTCCTATAATCCTGAATATAATTAAAACAATACATTTTAACACAACATTATCAAGATTAGAATGAGTATCACCTAGTATGTTTTTTTCTAATAATCAGAAGAATGATAGGTTTTTTTAACTTGAAAAAACCATATCACTGAGGGTTAAATATATATATCAATGTTTTTTTGGAAAAAATAATGGTATCAGTTGTTCATGGAGGAATGAATTTAACCAAATTTTTTATTTTAATGATATAATTATATTAATAATTGTTTTTAAAAATTAAAATCATATCAAGGCTCAAGAGACAAGATCAACAAACACTTATCACATTAGAGATGTTAATTTTTTAAATCATTACAAGAGGTATTTAGATTAGAATTTTATATTGTGTGATTTATAAGTCAAGGATGATCACTAGACATGATGGCCTCTACACCCAGATTCATGGGGCATACATTGATTTTATGTAACTCCCAATGTTTTAGGAATATATATTTTTCCAAATTAAAGCTTTTATTGAAAGATTCATTCACAATCAACACTAAATTTAATCTATATAGGATATATTAGATGAATTTTTTTAATGAAATAAAATAACAAAAAAAGAATAGTAAATAATATTATTCCAATAAATTAAAAATGAATAAATTTTTTTAAGAACACATAACGTTTTTAAAGAACATGTTTAAAAAAAATGTTTTTATAGTATTTTTTATATCAATATAAATAAATATTCATAAAAATTTAAAAAAAATTAGACTTAATAAATGAAATTATTTATTTTATTCAGTGTGTCATAATTATTTTTTGGTATTTTTTTTGTTTTTTTCTAAAATATTTTATGTCATAGTAAATTCTAAAAAATACAATCATCCAATGATAATTTTGTTTCATTTCGGAAACTCCCATGTAAAGACAGTGTTAATGGATACTAAAATAGTGTAGAACGGGTGTCTCCACCATAACAAAACTCCCACATTCCAACGGGTGAGACCCCAATCTAGAAAACAAAAAAAATCTAATCCTCATTAGCTACTCGGAAGGGAAAAAATCACTATTTGATACCATCATGCCAATTATGAATTAGTTCTACCCACATTCCAAAAATCCTTTTGTATTTATGTATATGTTATGATATTGTCCTTGGATTTTAAATCATTCCCTCCATTGGAATGCGGATAAAATTAGAGTCTTCTTATTCATACTTTGTGTTAATTATTATAATAACTTTTAAAATATATATATATATATATATATATTATTCGATAAAAATAATTTTCGTACATTACGTCAAAATGATCAAATTATTCAATACAGAAAAATTAAAATTTAGTCATTAAATTTAATTTCTTTGGTATAAAAATTTAATAACAATGGTAAAAGTAAAAGGGGTAAATATAGTTTTTCCAAATTTTAATGATGTAAAACATTGAAATGTTTTGACTTTAGGTTTTTTTATATCCGGCATCTTTGAAAAATATCCTCCCATCAATTATTATTAACATATATATCATTTTATCTTTGAGTATGGACATATTATTTTTTAAATGTGTGGGGTACTTCCAAAATTATTGATCTCTTCAAATATTAAAGGGGATAGTTCACACCACCTCTTGCTACACACACCCCTATGAATTTCATCATGAATATATTCTATTTTTTACCTCATATTTTCTATTTGAATCTCACAACCATATATTTCCAATTAGTTATCTTAATTCAAATTTTTCAAATGAGATATAAAATAGAAATAAAATGTTCTCAATGTGAGTATTTCTTACTCCTTAGACAATATTTTTAGCCTTCTTATTCTATTTTTTTTATCAACCTGAATATTAATAAATTATTATTTTTAAGTACCATAATGTTTTTATAATAATAGGAAACCCATTATTCAATACCCTATTTCAACAATTAAAAAATAACATTTTCTATGTGTATAAATGGACTACCACCTCCTTGATGAGAAGTGGTTAATTTTTCATCACCACCATTCCTAGTTGCTGATAAAATTGGATTTCTAGAATGATTATTTTGATACGTAGAAATTATAAATATGGAATTATAATTTATAAATAGCTATATTCCATCCAATTATTATAAATGTTATATTAATCATGTGTATGGGTTGACTACAATCTCCAATAATAATGAATTTAATTTTTCATCACAACAATATATGGATAGTTCAATGAACGAATTTAATAAAGGTAAATATTATTATAAATATTTGATGAAATTAAAATATTTATATTTTCAGTATATTAAAAAATTTATCTAATCCGTAAATCATTATTAAAGGATCTTGTTTGGTCTAGTTTTACCAAATAAATTTACAATGATATAATAATGATTTCATGAATTATTATATAATGTTATTATATATGATGGTTTTCCAATGAAGTATTTTCTGGAAACAAAAAATACCATACTTATACAACATCTGTGGAAAACGTTTTTCAATGTACCTACATTTTATTCACATATGGTTCTTGTAATTCCTCACCCATGATTGAAAGCTAATCAAATTGGATGAGTTGATTGGGTCCACGATCATCACATCCTATAGGGGGGGGGGGTCAATTATTACTTCATGACTCTCATATAGATTTAAGTCATGTTAATGAATCATTCCCATGTCCTAGTGTGAAACTAGATACCCACATATTTGTAATAAATTAATACCATGAATAAATTAAAATTTTGTATGTATTAGTGATTCCCAAAAAAATAACAACATAATAATGTATCACTGTTTCTCCATTATATAACTTGTGTTACCAAGTTTTATGAAAGTATAGTTTAAAGGTTTACATATAGTCAGTATAGAGTTTATCGTTATGTAGGTATGTGGCAGGTATTCATGATATTGAGTTAGATGAAATTAAATATGAATCTTATGTATCCTAATTAGTTTAGTAAGAATGAAAAATGTTAAATGTAACTTAACTATGAATGAAATAACTTTTAATATTGTGTAACAAGATCTGATCCATCTAGTTTAACATAATATAATAAATTTTACTTGGATAATAATTACATGAAAATTTTGATATGGGGATTACACATGACAATCCCTTTCTTGTTGATCATGAATGTAATATGTCCCACTAATTTTGGAATGTCCCCATAAGAATGTTGGACATATAAAAATGTGCATCTCAAGGAATATTTACTGATGAGAATGATGTGATAAGTCCCAACGAGAATATTTCTTTATAAAGGGATGATCTATGAGGGATATGGCCATGGTGTAGGTGGATAATATAAAAATGGGAATATGTGTAAATGGGGATGTATGTATTGACTCAAAGGTAAATTACCTAATAAAGAGATATAAAAATGGTTTGGCTGTTGGGTTTGAACCTCATGGATTCATCCAAATAAACCCTATATTTTAGGAATCAAATCCCACAATGTTTGATATCCACACAATATGGTCATGTGAGAGGAATAATTCAGGATTCAAAATTTCAAGAGATAAGGATATATATGTACAAAAATTCAATTTCATGTATCTCTGTGTGTGGTGAATCCTATGATGCATATCAATAATGCTAGAAAAATGATTAATGAAACCTCGAAGGCCATGTGATTTATGTTTATTGTGATAACCATGACATTGTAGATTATCTATTTTGAATATTATTTATCATTATGGGATTGATTAGGGGTTATGTATGATCTAACTTGATATAATTCATGAGTCAGGAATGGATTTAAAATATTATATTCTGTGGGGATTACAAATTGGTTATACCATATGAGGTAGGTTTATGGACTACACCTAAGAATGGGAACAATAATGAAATTGAAGTGTAAAAATGTAATAGTATAAAAATATCTATAATAAATGTTATTAAAACTCAATATAAGAAAAAATAGATGATATAGGACATATTTTATTTAAAAATTTGCAAGGAATAGATATATAAAATAATAGGAAGCACATGGATAGATTATATTCCATGTCAGATGATTGACTTGGGGGAGCATATAGAACCCCTAATAAATATGGAATCGTGTAGGATGGTATCGGGTTTAATAAATGAGGTATTATTTATATTACCATGTTATATAGTCATAGAATAAATCCACCATCATTGCGTGAGAGATCATTTTACAAACCTACTGATAGAGACCCATGTTATGAATGGTATCCAAGGTTGTGGTTAACTATTGGTTTCTTCCAATAATGATTGATAATACCATATCATCATTTTATCAATGGAATCCATGGTCAAAATGGAGCATGATGACGTGCATTCCCTAACCAGGTACATCCGTTGAACTTAGAGAAGTTCTTAGAATGGGATTTCAGAGATTTTATCTTGATAATAGAGATCCATACGTATTTTTTAGAGGCGTAATGAAGGAGATATAGTGAAGGAAAATTTCTAATGGGATGATCTTGTTATGATAATATTAATAATTACCCAAGGTAAATCCCATATAAATAGGATATTTTCTATATTAAATTGGTCATTCCCTTAGGGTTTCCCTTATGGAGGTGAATCCTTCATGAACAGCTCATGAAAAGATTTCTTCTTAATGGGAATGGAGAGAAATTCAGTTACTAAGGTCCTCCATTGTGGATATATTTACCTTTTAATTTTTATATCCCTAATTACCCGATGGTGTTATATTATGATAGATTAAAATAGTGCATTTATAGAATTAGATATTCCACACCTTTTGTTGTACTCTATTTTTCTATCTCTATATCTATTTACATCATCAATAGTTATTATCAATTTATATGAATTTCTTATTAAAAAAATCTCTTGAATTGATATTCCACATGAAATTATATGAACCATAGAGGGATGCATAAGATTTAACACCTCATTATGTGCCTTAATATAAAACTAATATTGTGAAGTGATCAAAGCATTATGAATCCCCTGAACACTTTTAAAATTGTGGAACAAGAATTCATATGTGGGATGTAATATAATGACACTTATTAATTGATGAAGATAACTCTATATGGATATAGATGATCAGGGGAAGATCAATGTTTCATATGGACAACATGATTTTAATAAATGTTTGTAATTGAAACCTTTATGATTGATGGAATAAAAATATTCATTTAGCCAATAGATGATAATGAACTATAGGAGAACATAGATTATGGAATGGTGATGATTCTTCATGAATGTCTATCTTAAAAAAGAGTTAGTTTTTCACATAGAATAGTATGCACTATATTCATGTATTCCCTTTACCTAATTTTATGTTTATTTTCCTCCAAATAATCACAAATTTTCATATAGAACTTTTATTAATGACTATTCTGGTAGAACCATTCAATCATACAGGACTCAACAAATAACACCCACTCCTCCATAAAATTTGGTACAATCGCCATGCAAAGGAGACAATTTAGAGGTAGAAACATGGACCATTCTATTTATTTTTTGTTAAAAAATATTTTTAATGGTGGGACCACCACCATATATTGTTTTTAGGACACATAATTAGGCATAAAGTATTTGATTTCTTTTTTATCTAATGAGAGAATGTTTTCTATATTTTTAATAAGGAATTTTTTTTATTGTTATCCTTTTTTGAATTATAAAAAAAATCATATATTGTCCTACTAGAAGAATAATTTGACACTTTTAGAAAGTGTTTCTATATCAAAAGTGATTTTATCGTATAATGAATATATGATTTTCATAGTGATATAAATTTTTTAAGGATAAAACAATGCTTATTTTCCCATGAAATTTTTATTACATTGTATATATTCATATTCAAAATGATATAAATATTCCCAAAAAAATTTATATATATAAAATACGTCATTCAAATTTATTTATAGATTACTACGAGAAGAAGAAATCCATGATAAATATTGGTTAACCATATGCCAATAAGTAAAAAATTGTGAATAATTGGTTCCTATAAAAACATATGGGATCAGATTAATATTTATTAGAACGATTGTCCATATATCAGGCTGGATTGCTGACTAATGTCCCGATTCCTTCACCACACCATAGGATTATTCCATTCAATTAGATTAATAGTTATCCCTATACACCTTGAGTGATTATTATAGGGAAGGAAATATATATCCTAGAAGATTCCTCTATTGGATTTTTTCTAGGTTATTATTTGTTTTCTTTAGAGGAGGTTCTTCTATGATTAAAATTAGATGTTGATTTATAAAATAAATGTTGAACATAGATACAACAAATGATAAATTCAGGTTTTAATAAATTTTGTAGATTATCTGCATGGGATCATTTTTTATTGATCCAAGTTTCCCCTTTTGGTTTCCCTAAATATGTTCTGAGATTGAGAAAGAGTTGAGAGCATGGTGTTTTATAAAGAGACCAGGGTGTCACAAACATTTTGTTACCATATCAGGTTCCTTAATCCTGACATACATAACATGATGTTCTTTGAGATGAGTATGATTCAATTAGTTCATGAATATATTGGATTATCCTTTTGTATTTCCATATGGTTACATGGGAGAATGTTAATGGGAATGGATTTGAATTGATTCCTTATACTGATATATTGGATGATGAAGAGTGTAGACCCCCTCTTGTGGGGGAATTTATTAACATCTGTGGGAAAAGATAGAGGGAGGGCCCCAGATTATAGAAATTATTCCCTTTAATTATTAGGGTCAAGTGTCTTTCATATGAAATTGATATAATCAATTTTTGAGGAGGCCATGGAAATTAATTAACTTCCTTAATCAATGGATTACAACTGAATATTGTCCAAGACTATAGGACAATAATTTTACAATGATGGGTTGAAATGTCATTTCATGTTTTGATATAAAATTTATGATTTTCAGCTTTTTTTCACATTATTAGATAGTTATTTACTTTCAATTCATGAATCTCATACTTGTTTCAAGGATTCAACATTCCCTAGTGTCCTAGTTCTAATAAAAAATCCTTTAAATTATATGTTCCATGTTCTGGAAAATGTGTACCATCAACATGGATATATTATCATTTCAATGTGCCCTTTCTAAATTTTCACCCCCTTTCAAGTCCAGTCATTATGGATATATTCTCACTTCGGTGGCTATGAGTTCATGAATTTCCATCGAATTACATTTGACCAATTTAGGCCATATCTATAGTTTGTGAGTTGATTTATCCCAATTTCAATGGAGCCAATGTATGTGTTGAGTATATTTAATATTTAATAATTTTTAAAATATTCTCTCAATACTCCTCAAAATATTATTTCGATGAATAATGCATCTGGAACTCATATAACATGATAGTATATATTCCCCTTAAGGTAATTTGTTTTTCCTACATGGATTAATGATGATATAATTTTTGAGGTTTTACCTCTCTGTATGTACGGGATAAAATTCCAATATATCCATAAATTATTTTCTCCTTCTCCAAATACTCTGAAGAATACAAAGCACTTAATCATCACCCCGCTATATCTTAATATTGTTTAAATGGTAGAATATGAGACTTCTTATCATACTACCAATTATTTTCATACTGGGTTGTAAATAGTTATTATAAGTCATCAATTTTTTCTTACCAACATGATAATTTTTTTTATTGGTAATTTAATTAAATTTTTTGTCTTTTTCCATAGAAGAAGAAGAATGACATGAAAAAAATAGAATTTGTTGGGCATGGTAAATGGGTTACACTGAGAAATATTTTACTTTTCAATATATGGATGAAATGGCTGAGGTTTTTGGACCACATTCCAAACTACCACAACTTCTTATAAACCAATTTTACCCAATAAGGCCACATTATGTGATCTATATGGGTAATTGAATTTCTGGAATAACTCACTTCCAATGAGAGTAATATTTATATTTCCTCATATTTAAAACATAATTATTATAATATATGATAACATATCTATAATTTTTAGTATTATCTTTGTAGATCATCTCAATATAGTAGAAAACAATCTTAAATAACTTGATAACTAAATTTATTCTCTTAATTTAATTTTTTTACCATAATTAGTGATAAAAATGTAGGGTCCTTATACTTATAAGGGCATGGAAGGTGAGTTAAATTATTATGATTTAAAATGAGATGTATGATAATTTCTTTTATTACACTTTTTTCAAGGTCATTAAAGGTAGTGAAATGATTTTTTTTACATAGGAAAAAAATAAATATAACTCACCTACTATAAAGGACTATATAAAATAACTTCTTCCTTAAAAACAATGACCATCTAATATAACTTCTCCCTTTAAAAAAATCATACCATTGATTCCATGAAAACAACTGTGTTTTCAATATAAAACTAGCACAATTTAACTGTAGCCTTCATAATTATGGATTCTTTTTCATTGTAGAATTTATGTATTCTATGATTGAATGAGTTTACTAGAGAAATAAGAAATCATTTAATAAATCCTACAATGTGCTGCATGTAGTGGAGTATAGGAATCAAATTTTATCATTTTCTGGAATTTCACTGCTCTGTTTTATTTCCTTTTCAAATAAACATTCAAGTATGATGGTTTTAATCTTGAAGATAGACAGTTCAATACATTACATTATGGTTTTGATACATTCTCTATTTGGGTGGGGGAAATAGTGACATCTATATGAGGAAATATTTAATATGAGAATTTGGAAAAATTTCATTCCACCATATTTTTATACATATGACTATTAATATGGTGATAAACATTTATATGTCCCAAAGGAAGATGGATCCAATCACATAATCATTTCATCCCCACAACATACTAAATGAGGTATTATATTCAAAATGAAAACCCCTTTTAAAGGAATAGTTACATTAGAGTAATCTCATAGTATAGAAAATCATATATAGTTTTGATGTTTTGAATATATATTATTATTTATTCCATTTCCATAACTATTAAAAATCGATCATCCTTTAATATTTTATTTATTGTAGTTTACCTATTAGAGGAATGAGAAAATGATTAAAATATGAAATCAATATTTGATTTATGGGGAGTTTAATTTGGGGTCTAACATAGTGGTAGATACACTACATAAATACCAAAATCACTGTTGGATCAATTCCTTGAAGACCCCATTTTTATTGCTTAGTTGGAATTTTTGTGGGACATTGGTCCACAAGAATTATGTTAACTTCACAAGGTGTCATAGTATACAACAAAAAGGCTTTCAATAATGGATTTATGAGGGGTTTTTTTGGTGGATAATGTTTTAGTGTGACTCAGACACAATATTTATGGTGCATGATGAGGGTTGGTATTTGATGGAAGGCTTCATCAGTGGTGCCTGACGAGGGGGGGAAGGTGGCTCCACATTGATGGTGGTTTTCTCCTGATAAAATTCTATTAAACCTATTCAGTGTTTCATCAGTGGGGGTTTTATGTGCTGTATGATCAATATTTTATAGGGATACATGGTAGGTATGATGTGGACAAACATGATGTGGTAGTTTAGTGGGATATCAATGGGACAGAGGAAACAGAGAGAGGTAATGCTTTAAGTGTTATGGATGGATGATATGAATGAAAAAAAAATCAGTTTTAATCTGATGAAATTCAATATGTGGTTAGAGAAATGATAAACCACCATAAGTTATCTAATATTTGGATTAAAGAGATGATATTTCTTTTCAATTTGTATCAAGCCCGAGCAGTCTTTCATTGGATTGTTTGGTGAGCCGTGTTGCATGTCATTTTAATTGGACCAGAAATTAGCATTACTGGGAAGGGGATTTATATTTGGTTTTTGGCCTTTAGTACTGATGTGGCAATGTCTTAAGGCATAATGCCTCTAGATATATGAACCATGTAAAAAAGGATACACATGAATAATTAAATAATGATTATAAAATATAAATATAAAATTATTCGATCTTGAGTATATGTAGGTATTAATGAAGAGTATTATACATTATCCAAAAACACATAGATTTCACCTATGGATTCTTACTAATTATATTGATCAATTAAATACTATAATGGTTTTTTTATGCTTGGGATCACTAAATATTCAATGTAATATAACTTTTACTCATTCATAATCAGTGTATATAGGTGAAAAAACATATGTAATTCTATCACAGTTGTTTACAACTGGGGATGAAATTACTTCTATAATTCCTCCCATATTCAAATAGATGGTGGGTTACCTCGTGTATATTATGGATATATGGGAATCAACCCTATATAGACTCAATGTGCCTTGTCTTCATGAATGAACTTCTATATAGGTATTAATTTTCAAACATGAATAATGCATAGACATAACAATGAAGATAATTATTATAACTAAATAAATAGTAGTTGATGAAGTAATATTTTCACTCAATATGAAAAATACAAATTTACCAATATTAAGTGACCTATAAATGATAAAATTGTTTTCTTTGAAGGTTTTGTTAGGATAAAGTAATTATGGATTGGTTCTATTTATGGAAATACATAATCTTATTAAACTATTTTTAGTTAATGATAAATTAGGGGTCCTAGATCTAGAAACACCAATTCTCTATGAAAAAATTAAACAATTACTTTTAGTGGGGGGGATATATGGATATGATGGTTTTAGAGGAAGTGGTTATGACCAAATCCAAGAGGATTTCATATTTGGATTATAATCTAGATACAATATTCAACTCAACCAATCATTAGGAATGAGTGGATGATCTGATGGGGATAGAATACCAAGATTGATTATCTGACACCGATCTCAATTAATTCACAACATTCAAAATAAATTTTATTAACTATTAGTTATTTTAGAATCATTCTTTTTTTATAATTATTCTAACATATAGTAAATCTAATATAAAAATATAAATAGTGGTGACTAGAAAAAACCTAGGTTAGATATGACACTTGAGTAAGTTGTTCCTAGATAGGACATGGATTCCACTATTATTTAAATAGTTTTATCTCCTTTCATAATTAATATATAATCCTGAGGATTAGTTTGAAATTTTCTGAAAAATGTTATATAC
Source organism: Viscum album (assembly GCA_963277665.1). Taxonomy (NCBI): domain Eukaryota; kingdom Viridiplantae; phylum Streptophyta; class Magnoliopsida; order Santalales; family Viscaceae; genus Viscum; species Viscum album. The sequence goes on from OY728133.1 coordinate 1,977,585,944, forward strand.
ATACAATGCCCACTTTTGGGGAGACACTAGTTGAGAGAATAGAGGCTTAGGTTGATAGAGGTTAATGTTCACCCATCTTATGAAATAAACATATAAGCATCCAATATTATTTTTTTAATGTGTCCAAATATAAATTCTATTGATCCTTTAAATAGCCATAAAATGTCAACTAATTATTTCAATAATTTATCAACCAAAAAGAGCCAATGGGATATATAAAAATTTAGTTTTTTAGAACCTAAGAGTTTTTCAGTTGATACTTAATTAAATTAACGTTCTTTCAAAAATGATTTAGTCCATAAAACATATTATAGTATAATACCCTATATTATCAAATTCCAACAGCTGGTATAGGTACATGTGTGAATGTTGATATAAAAACAATAATTGTACAACCCTTACCAAAATTGGTAGTTGATGACATCAAACACATGTGGATTTTCATTAACCAAGGTTTTGGTCGGTAAAATTAAAATTATTTGCATTGAAAAGTGTAGGAGGTTATTAATAGTCATGAATAAATTTTAATACTTGTGTAATGGATAAATAATACAGAATACTTATACCAGTTAATTTTATAATAAGAATACATTTCTTGATGAAGATTAGAGAATGAATAGGTTGTGGTAGATTTAAAAGGTTGAGTAATTCCATATGAATCTATTGTGGAGTAGATCATGAATATTTTTGTTAAATTCTTAAAAATTTGGATCATGTCCATCGATAAATTTTGGATGATTAAAAAAAGAACGAGGAATAATAACTACTTGAGGATGTATAAAAGGTAGTTATGAATTCCATTACAATAGCAGATTCAATTTGACATGATTTATTTTTAGATATTGAATCATTTTCTAACCCACATAGATATTATTAATAATCCATGTGAATAATTATTCAAATTCCATATTACAATGAGAATTCCATATATTGAAATCACCTTTATCTATATGGGATATATTATTGATTTTGGATTCTCCAAAGGTATTAATTGATTAATGAAAGCTGTTTTTTATTATACTTAATTTTCATCAATTTTCCATGTTGTATTTCATATCGATTATCATTTGAAAATAAAAGATAAAACTATAGGAAAAAACAACATCAAGATAATATAAAATAATTTTATCATTGAAGATAATAAAAAAAATCAAATACAGTTCTCAAAATGACTGGTCTTGAAAATGTCTTCTCATAGGCATGGATTATGAATGGGTTTGGGAATCAGTACCATCAACATAATACTAAGGATATTAAATTTGGATGAATTATTTTCTCAGGGTAATGAGTCATGGTTGGCTGTATAAAAAATTATAAAAAAATAACAACAACATAGTCAGTCAATATGGATAAGTGAATTTACATAGCACGATGATGATCATGAAGGGGGATTCCAAATGTGAATTACAATATTTTGAATGTTTTAAACACCATGTTTTTATTTCAATGTACATTTTAGAAAAATTATTTAGTCTAAATAACCAAGTATCACGTTATTAGGGAATATTGAATGTTTTTCCTAGTCTGAGGTTCCTAGAGAGCACATCTTGACTTCTCGGGGATTTATTTTGGGTACCCCACATGGTTTTAGATTTTTATTTTATTTACCAGAAATGAATCATATGACTCATAATAGAGATAAATTTCTAGAAAATACATGTCTGTTTCTTTGGTTTACTTGCACATGGTATCAACCTAACAAGTTTATGCCAGTTTTTAATTTTAAATGCATAATTTTTTTAGACCACATAATGTGTGAAACTAGTCAGGGAATGATTAAATTTTTCCAATGTCTCACATTGTAGTTTTTCAACCTGTCATGTTCTGTATATACTTCCTTATTTATTTTTAGGGCAAAAAATTTTGGACCAATATAGTAAATGTTTGTGGTTTGAAATCATTATCTAAAATACTCCCAAATTAATGAAGGGGTGTGTGGACAATATATTTATTCTATTTATTTTAATATATCTTGAACCAGGATCTTAGAGGATAGATCCCATTTAAAGGGTTTTAGAAAACACAATGGGATTGGAGAGTCCAATGATGATGTAGAATATATTGGAAAAGTGGTAATTCAGTTTATGGTCATGGAGCTCAGACCATTGTGTCATATTTTTTAATGTCACGCATGGAGTATTGTTTAAATTTTTTAGATTTAGGTGTTAAATTATAACCTAAGATAATTAGTTAGATTCCTATGTATATAAAAACATGGGTGTTAAATTTACATGAATATTTCTTTGTTTTAAAAATCATAACCTAATTGGATTAAATAAAGAGCGGTGAGATGAGACATTCTTGTGGGTGATGATTGTATGCCATATTCAAGTGATAAGTTATATTTCAATGATATCAGTGTGTATAATGTTTCGAGGAATATATTCTTTTATAAAATGTTGTTGATGATTAATGATAAATATCAAGGGTTGTAATGAATATCCATATTCATTAGATAGTATGAATATTCAACTAGATGTTCCCTTTTGAAGTTGAATGTTATTATTATCCCTTACAAAGGAAAATGTATTTGATGATTCAAACACATTTGAACATAATTATGTTCATGGAAGGAAGAAATACCAATGAAGGGTTCTAGAAATTTAATGTCTATTCTACTATATATGAACTTTTCAAATATCGTAAAGTTATATGATTTGTCACTACTCCATCAATTAATAAAAATAGTCAGTCTATTGGAATGTATCACCTTTTTCTATGTCCAAATGGTGTGATCTATAATTCTTATTACTTTTAATTTTATTCTCTAATGATTCCTAAGATCGAAAAATTTGATTATTATATATAATATATATTAGTTTTACTCAACATATCTTTTGGGTTTTTTATCTAAATATTTTTATTTCCTTTCACCAATATCTTAAATCATTATATCATGGACTACTATGGTGTCAGATTTTAGTTTCATATTTTTTTCAATAAATTCCATTTTTACAATAATTTTGTTTTGAACAAAAAAAGATGTGTTTCAGGTCGATCAACCTTTCCAACATATGAATTGGGATAACTTATATAGAGAGATTGAGTTCAAAAATTGATTTGAATACAGTAACTAATGTAATCATATTCTATATGACATAGGAAGTTCAAATATATTAAGGGTGTAGTGCTTGGTCCAAGGGGGTGTTACAAAAAAACATTTAGTGGTAATAGGAATGTATTCCCATATATAATTGAGGTCCCAATGCTATAATATTTAACAAAATTTAATAATTTGAATTAAAATAATGAAATTAATTATATTCCAAATTATATAAGTACATGATGTGTCTTTAATGAGTACAAAAGATATACCCTTTTGGTATGTCTATATTCAGTAAAGAATTTATCAAACGACATATACTATAAGATTCATGGAATATACACTTTTTAGTATTTAATACATTGAAGGTAACATTATATAACATGATGAATGAATCTTACTATGTGTATTAATGGTTGTATAAAGTGTACATACAAGATATTTTAATATACATAGTGTTTCATGTAAATACAAAATATGTAGTTCTGAGGGTCAAAATATATTTTTATTTTTAAAAGTATTGTATACCAAAACACCCCTTACATATATAAAATATTTTACAAACTATTAAATTAAGGTGTATTCTATGTACATGAAATATACCAATAATGCATTCCTTATAGAATATGAATTATTATATTATTATTGAATTTATTTCAAATAGGATCAGGACATTTTCTTAATGTGTAGAAAAATAGAATCATCCAACGTATACACCTGCTAATAAACCTGAATTTTTCTTTCTATAGAATAAATTACATTACATCCCATTTTTCACTTATATTACATGGAAAAAATTCTGTTCCCTAGAAGAGTTGGTGTGAATTATTCATTGTGTAAGCTTATTAAAAGTCATGTTATCATTTCTAGATGATATAAATTAAAGGCTAAGGGTCATGATGTGCAATACATATAGTTCAAATAATTTTATAAAATATATAATTAAGGTAAATTTTATTTAAATAAAACTATATATATGTTAAATGGATTCATTCATTTATAAACTATGTTTTATTAATACATTAATGAAACATTGACCACATGACCAACATATATTTTTTGGGATATACGACGCGTACAAATGATACATGCATTTTAAAAATGAATGATGTAATATAACATGGTATTGAATAAATTATTAATAATGACCTTATATAATGAAACCCCCACATGCCATTCCATATTTAGGAAAACCACATAAAACTATAGTTGATCAATGAAACACATAGTGTATTAGAGGTTACAAGGAATGTAATCTAATCACGTAGACAAGAACATTGGAACCTCTAAATGGAATGTTCATGAATTTGGTACATATTATTCATATAATAATGGTTATATGATAGTCAAATAAAAAAATATATCCCTCACATGGATTTTTTATGAATTTATAAATAAAAATGAATAATTACAATATAAAAAATCATCAAAATATCTAATTATTAATTTTACTCCATAGACAACTATACTACTTGATGTTTTCAAGCATAATTAAGGTATTAATTAAGCCAATTAGCAAAGGTTGTTTTCTATATCAAATGATTAATCAACTAGAACATGATGAAGAATATTCAGACTATTGGATATACCCAGTGAATCAACACATGAATCCTAAAACTAGAAGAGGGGATATTTTCATGTTAAATTTATATGTAAATTATAATAAAGAAATACCATAAACATTAAAATAAATTATTGTTTGATATGTGGATTGAATAAACCCAATTAATTTTATTATATCATCTTTTATTTATTACCCAACATAGATACCCTCTAGTGGGGATCCACATGTTTCTTTGAAATCAAAAATTTCATTATCGAGTCATCATGTGCTAGAGTGGGTATGTATATTACATTGTGTTATTATTTCATAATCACTAACTTGATCCATTTTTATGGATATATTATATATTTTTTCACTATAAATTGAGATAATGGAGGAGTAATATCTCATTTCTCATTCTTGATAAACTCTAGATATGTTTATTGTATAGTGATACTCATGGGTGGAGAGATGTCAAGGGAAAAAACGTTTCTAAAATTTTGTAAAGTAACTACCTCCAAATCATATAATAAGGAATATACAGAACAAGGTCTTTCGTTTAATATTAATTATTTAAAAAGTGTCCCTTTATAATATATTAATCTATTAATATACCCCATGCTATATTTTAATAAAAAAATATTATTATGAAATATTATTGAGTGACCCGACTTATACAATTAATAAATATAATTTATTCATGGTCATATGAATAAATATTTATCAATAATCCAAATAATATGTTCATCCACAAATAAAATTATTGAATCCTTGTATAAATTTTTAATAAATATGAATTTTTCATTTATTAAACAAATTAATATTATATTCATAGTCTTGGGAATACATATTTTTTAATATTAAAATCTAAGATATATAAATGATGACAAAATATTTTTAATTAATAAATAAAAAATAAATAACATTCCTTATGATTAACAATATTATTTATTAGAACAATTAAATTTAAATATAGTAGATCTGATATTAAATATACACATTGTGTAATACCCTATACAAAATATTCAAAATGTAATTAGATAGTATTTCCAAAATATTAATATTATAGTCTATCAAAGGGTAAAGGTACGTATAGATAAAATATGTTTTATCACTATGAAAAATCCCCATGAAAATTTTCTCTACGTAATATAATCCACCTCTGAAATATTTGAAATCATGTTTCTTACACATTTCAAGCCATCAATCTATATTATTATTTTCTATTTTTATAGAAAATTTAAATTTAATAATCTTATATGATGGTAATGTAAATTATCAGATAGTCGCATCTCAATCAATGGTCCTAACATATAAAATTTAATTAAATAATAAAAAGTTAAAATTATTTCACACAATGTTCATTAAAGTAAATAACATGTTATAGAAACAATGTATTGTACTTTTCTACTAGAATAAATCAACTAATTTTTTGGAAATACATCGAAATTCACAACTCATTAAATGAAATCATAATAATTTTAATGTACAAAGATCATTTCCCACTTTCAAAAACAATAAAATCCAATAAATTATATATATATATATATATTCATCATGAATATATATATGAAAATATCTTCCAATAAATATAAACCCTTTTGTGATGGAGGATTGGTCTATAATTTTTCTAAACCGATCTTCAACCTTGAATAACATAGCTTTTAATCTGGCATGGATATCATCAAAATATTATTTTAACCCTTTAAACAAATTGGTTAATGTTATCCTAATCTAAATAGATGGAATGATTAGTGAATGAGGAAATTATTTTTGATTATAACAAAAATTATGTTCTTTTAAGAATTAAGAAGTTTATATGACCTAGACATTCAATTTAGGGATTTTAAATTTGAAATATATGTAGTTAATGGTGATACAAAAGATCCAATAATCATGAATATAATGAATGAAGTACATTGTAACACAACATTAACCAGATTAGTATGAGAATCACCTAGTAATTGTTTTGTAATAATCAGATGAATGAGAGGTTTTTTTTCACTTGAAAAAAAACCATATCACCGAGGGTTTAATGTATATTAATGTTTTTTGAACAAAATAATTGTTTTAGTTGTTCATGTAGGTATGTATTTAACTAAATTTTTTATTTTAATGATATAATTCTATGAATAATGGTTGTTGAAAATGAAAACCATATCAGGGCTCAAGAGACAAGATCAACAAACACTTATCACATTAGAGATGTAAATTTGGTAAATCATTACAAGAGTTATTTAAATTAGAATTTTATATTGTGTGATTTATAAGACCAAGATGATCACTAGACATGATGGCTTCCACACCCAGATTCTTAGGGCATACATCAATTTAATGTAACTCCCTATGATTTAGTAATATATATATTTTTCTAAATTAAAATTTTGATTGATAGATTCATTCACAATCAACACTAAATTGAAACTATATAGGATATATTAGATGAACCTTATTAATAAAATAAAATAACAAAAAATGAATAGTAAATTATATTATTACAATAAATTAAAAATGTAAACAATTTTTTAGGAACACATAATGTTTATAAATAAAATGTTTCAATAAAAAATATTTTTATAATATTTTTCAAATTCATCTAAATAAAATTTCTTAAAAAATTAAAAATTTTAGATATAAAAAAGAAATTATTTATTTTCTTCAGTGTGTCATAATTATTTCATGGTATTTTTTTGTTTTTTTCTAAAATATTTTATGTTTTATCAAATTGGAAAAAATACATTAATCCAATGATTTTTTTCATTTGGGAAAATCCCATGTAAAAACAATGTTAATGGGGAGTAAAATAGTGGAGAACGGGTGTATCCACCCTAACAAAACTACCACATTCCAATGGGTGAGACCCCAATCTAGAGAACAAAAAATCTAATCCTCATTAGCTACATGTAAGGAAAAAAATTACCATTTGATACGATCATTACGATTATGAATAAGTTCTACCCACATGCCATGAATCCTTTTGTATTTATGAATATTTTATGTTATTTTCCATGGATTTTAAATCATTCCCTCCATTAGAATGTGGATAAAATTAGAGTCTGCTAATTCATCCTTTGTGTTAATTATTATAATTACTTCTATAATATATATATATATTTATATATTATTTTATGAACATAATTTCTATACATTATGTCAAAATGATCAAATTATTCAAAACAGTCAAATTAAAATTTAGTTATTAAATGTAATTTCTAAGGTATAAAAATTTAATAACTATGGTATAATTTAAAATGGTAAATAGTGTTTTACAAAATCTGAATGATGTAAAATGTTGAAAATTTTTTACTTCAGTTTTCTATATATCAAGAATCATTGAAAAATATCATCCCATCAATTATTATTAACATACTAATCATTCTATCTTTGAGTATGGACATATTAGTTTTTAAATGTGTGGGGTACTTCCAAAATTACCCATCTATTCACATATGAAAGGGGATGGTTCACACCACCTCTTTCTACACAAACCCCAATGAATTTTATCATGAATATATTTTAGTTTTTACCTCCTATTTTCCTATTTTAATTTCACAACCATATATTTCCAATTTGTTACTTTAATTCCAATATTTCTAATGATATATAAAAGAGAAATAATATGTTCGTAGTGTGATTATTTCTTACTCATTAGACAATATTTTCATCCTTCTTATTCTAATTTTTTTATCAAACTGAATATTATGAAATTATTAGTTTTAAATACTATAATGTTTTTATAATAATAAATAACCAATTATTCAATACCTTCTTTCTACAATGAAAAAATAACATTTTCTATGCGTATGTATATCCTACCACCTCCTTGAAGAGAAGTGGTAAAATTTTCACCACCACAATTTCTATTTGTTGATAAAAATGGATTTCTAGAATTATTATTTTGATATTTTGAAATTATAAATACAGAATTATAATTTATTAATAGCTACATTCTATCCAATTATTATAAATGTAACATTAATCATGTGTATAGGTTGACTGCCATCTCCAATAACAATGAATTTCATTTTTCATCACCACATAACATGGATAGTTCTATGAATGAATTTAATAAAGTTGATGATTATTATAAATATTTGATGAATTTCATAAATTTATATTTTCAATATATTAAACAAATTCTAATCCTTAATTAATTATTAGAGGATCTTGTTTGGTCTGGATTTGCCAAATAAATTTACAATGATATAATCATGATTTCATGAATGATTATGTAATTTTATTATAAATGATGGTTTTCTAATGATGTATTTTTGGGAAACCAAAAATACCATAATTTTCCAACATATGTGAAAAATGTTTTTCAATGTACCTACATTTTATTCAAATATGGTTGTTGGAATTTCTCACCCATGATTCATAGCTAATAAAATTGGATGATTTTATTGGTTCCATGATCATCACATCTTTTAGGGGGGGGGGGGGGGGGTCAATTTATACTTCATTACTCTCTTATTGATTTATGTCATGTTCATGAATCATTCCCAAGTCCTAGTGTGAAACTAGATACCCACATATTTGTAATAAAATAATAGCATGTATAAATTAACATTTTGTATGTATCAATGATTCCCCAAAAATAACAAGATATTAATGTATCATTGTTTCTCTATTATATTACTTGTTGGACCCTGGTTTTATGAAAATATAGTATAAAGATGTACATCAAGTCACTATAAAGTTTATCGCTATGTAGGTATGTGGTAGGTGTTCATGATATTGAGTTAGATACAATTAAATATGAATCCTATGTATCCAAATTAATGTAGTAGGAATGAAAAATGATAATTTAACTTAACTATGAATGAAATAAATTTTAATACTACGTAACAAGATCTTATCCATAAAGTTTAACATAATATAATAAATTTTACTTAGATAATAATTCCATGAAAATTTTGATATGGGGATTAAACAAGATAGTCCATTTCTTGTTGATCATTAATGTAATATGGCCCTATAATTTTAGGATGTCCACATAAGAATGATGGAACTATGAAAATGTGAATCTATGGGAATATCTATTGATAAGAATGATGTGATAAGACCCAACGAGAATATTTCTTGATAAAGGGATGATCTATGATGGATATGGCCATGGTGTAGGTGGATAAGATGTCAATGAAAATATGTTTAAATGGGGATGTATTTATAGACTCAAAGGTAAATTAACTAATAAGGAGAGATGAAAATGGTTTGGATTTTGGGTTTGAACCTTATGGATTCATCCTATAAACCCTATATTTTAGGAATCAAATCCCTCGTAGTTCGATATCCACACATTATGGTAATGTGAGAGGAACAGTTCAGGATTCAAAAATTCATGAGAAAAATATATATGTACAGAAATTTAATTTCATGCATCTCAGTTTATGGTGAATCCTATGATGCATATCAATAATGCTGACAAAATGATTAATGAAATCTCTGAGGCCAGGAGATTTAGGTTTATTGTGATAACCACGATAGCATAGATTATCCATTTTAAATATTATTGATCATAATGAGATTGATTAGGGTTTATAGATGATCTAACTTGATATAATTTATGAGTCATGAATTTTTTTAAATAATATATTCTGTGGGGATTACAAATTGGTTATACCATATGAAATAGGTTTATGGATTACACCTAAGAAAGGGAATAATAATGAAATTGAAGTGTACTAATGTAATAGTATAAAAATATCTCTAATAAATGTTATTAAAACTAATCATAAGAAAATATAAATGATATAGGACCTATTTTATTGAAAAATTTGACAAAGAATAGATATATAAAAGAACAGGAAGCACATGGAAAGAATATACTCCATGTCAGCTGATTTTCTTGGGGGAGTATATAGAATCCCTGACAAATGTGGAATCATGTAGGATAGTATGGGGCTTAATAAATGAGGTACTCTTTATATTACCATGTTCGATATCCATAGAATAAATCCACCGTTATTGCATGAGAGATCATTTTAAAAACCTACAGATAGATACCCATATTACCAATGGTATCTATGGTTGTGATTAACTACAAGTTTCGTCCAATAATGATTGATAATTCTAGATACTCCTTTTATCAAGGGAATCCATGGTAAAAATGGAGCATGATGTTGTTCATTCCCAGATTATGTACCTTCTTTGACCTTATAGAAGGTCTTAGAATGGGATTTTCAAAGATTTTATCTTGATAATAGTGATCCATACGTATTATTTAGAGGTTGAATGAAAGAGATATAGTGAAGAAAAATTCCAAATGGGATGATCTTGTTATGATAATATTAATAATTACCCCACGTAAATCCCATTTAAAATAGGTGATTTTCTATATGAAATTGGGGTTTCTCAAAGGGTTTCCCTTAAAGAGGTGAATCCTTCATGAATAGCTCATGAAGAGATTTGTTCTCTGTGGTCATGGATAAAAATTCATTTACTAAGGGCCTCCATAGTAGATATATTTACCTTTTATTATTTATATCCCAAATTAATCGATGCTGTTATATTATGGGAGATCAAAATAGTGAATTTCTAGAATTAGATATTCCTCACCTTTTATTGTACTATATTTTTCTATCTCTATATCTATTTAAATCATCTATATTTATTATGACTGAAAATTCATTTTTTTTTGATTTTTGAAAAACAATTTTTGGTTAAGTGAGAACCCAACATGTATGGTTATTATAAATTTTTAATAATTTTTTATTCAACTAATCTCTTGAATTGATATTCTGTATGAAACTCTATGAACCATATAGGGATTCATAAGATTTAACACCTCATTATGTTCCTTAATATAAAACTAATTTTGTGAAGTGATCAAAGAATTATGAATCCCATGAACACTTTTTAAAATTGTGGAACAAGAATTCATATGTGGGACGTAATATAAGGAAGCTTATTAATTGAAGAAGATAGCTCCATATGGATATAGATGATCATGACCATATCAATGTTTCATACAGACAACCCGATTTTAATAATTGATTTTAATTGAAACATTTATGATCGAGGGATTAAAAAGATTCATTTAGACAACAAATGATAATGATGTATAGGAGAACATAGATTGAGGAATGGTGATTATTCTTCATGAATGTCTATCTTACAAAAGATTTAGTTTTTTACATTGCACAATATGCACTATATTTAGGTATTCCCTTTACCCAATTTTATGTCTATTTTCCTCCAAATAGTCACACATTTTCTTATAGAAATTTTATTGATGACTATTCTGGTATAAACATTCAATCATACATGACTCAATAAATTACACCCACAACTAATTAAATTTTGGTACAATCACCATGTAGAGGAGCCAATTCAGAGGTTGAAACATGGACCATTCTATTTATTTTTGGTTGAAAAATATTTTTAGTGGTGGTACCACCACCATATAATGTTTTTATGACACATCATTAGGCAATGAATATTTGGGTTTTTTATCTAATGAAAGAATATTATCTATATTTTTAATAGGGATTTTTTTGATTGTTATCCTCTTTATAATTCTAAAAAAACATCATATATTGGCCAACTAGAATATGCATTTGAAACTTTGAAAAAGTGTTTCTATATCATAAGTGATTGTATCATATAAAGAATATATGATTTTCATAGTGATATAGATTTTTTATTGATAAAAAAACAATTATTTTCCAATGAAATCTTGATAACATTGTATATATTCATATTCATAATTATAGAATTATTCCTCAAAAATCTATATAGAAAATACCTCATTCACATATAGTTATAGATACCTACAAGTAAAGGAAATCCATGATAAATATTATTTAACCTAATTCCAATAATTATAAAAATGTGAATAATTGGTTCCTATACAAACATATGGGTTCATGATTTCTAGACTAATCTTTCTTAGAACGATTGTCCGTATATGGGGATGGATTACCGACTAATGTCCAAATTATTTCACTACTCTATAGGATTATTAGAATCAATTAGATAAATAGCTATCCTTATAAACCTTGAGTGATTATTTTAGGGAAGGAAATATATATCCTGGAAGAAACCTCTATTGGATTTGTTCTAGTTTATTGTTTGTTTTCACTAGAGGAGGGTCTGCTATGATTAATATTAGATGTAGATTTATAAAATAAATCTAAAAGATAGATACAACAAAATTTAAATTTTGGTTTTAATAAATTTTTTTAGATTATCTCCATGGGTTCATTTGGTATTGATCCGAGTTTTCCCTTTTGGTTTGCCCAAATCAGTAGTGAGATTAAGAAAGAGTTGGGAGCATGGTGTTTTATGAAGACACCTGGGCATCACAAACATTTTCTCACCATATCAGCTTCCTTCAACCCAACATACATAACATGATGTTTGTTGAGATGAGTACAATTCAATTAGTTCATGAATATATTGTATTATCCTTTTTTATGTCTAAATGGTTATATGGGTGCATGTTAAGGGAAAATATTTGAATCAATTTCTCATATTGAAATATTGGATGATGAATATTGTAATACCACTCTTGTGGGGGAATTTATTAACATTTATGGGAAAAAATAGAGGGAGGGCCACAAATTACAGAAAATATTCCCTTACATGATTGGGGTCAAGTGTTTTTCATTCAAAATTGAGATAATCCATGTGTGAGGAGACCATGGAAATTAATTAACTTCAAGAATTGGTGGATTACAACTGAATATTTTTCAGACTATAGGAAGTTAATTTTAGAATGATGGGTTTTAATGTCTATTCATGTTTTGATATAACATTTATGCTTTTCAGCATTTTTTTTCTAATTTTAGGTAGTTATTTAATTTCAATTCATGAATCTCATACTGGTTTCAAGGATTTAGCATTCCCTATAGTGGCCTAGTTGTAATAAAAAATCCTTAAAATTAAGTGTTACATATTTTGGAAAATGTGTACCATCAACATGGATATATTATCATTTCAATATCCCCTTTCTAAATTTTCATCCCCTTTCATGTCCAGTTAATATGGATGGATTCTCACTTCGGTGGCTATGATTTTATGAATTTTCATCGAATTAAATTAGACCAATTTAGGCCATATTTATAGTTTGTGAGTTGGTTTATCCCAATTTCAATGAATCCAATGTATGTGTTGATTATGTTTTATATTTATTAATTTTTCAAATATTCTCCCAAAACTCCTCAGACTATTAATTTGATTAATAATACATCTGGAACACATATAACATGGCAGTATATATTCTCCTCGAGGAGATGTGTTTTACCTATAGGGATTGATGATGATATAATTTTTGAGGGTTTTCCTCTCTGTAGGTATGGGATAGAATTCCACTATATCCAAATATGATTTTCTCCTCCTCTAAATACTCTGAATAATAAAAATATCTTAATCATCACCCCACCATATCTATATCTTGTTCAAATGGTAGAATAAGAAACTTCATATCGTAATTCTAATGATTTTCATACTAGGATTGTAAATAATTTTCTAAGTCATCAAATTTTTCTTACTGAAATGGTAAATTTTATTAATTGGTGATGTCATTTAAATTTTGGACTATTCCTATAGAAGAAGAAGAATGAAATAAATTCATATAATTTTTTGGGCCTAGTAAATGGGTTCCACTGAGAAATATTTTGCTTTTTAATATATGGATGAAATGGTTGAGGTCTGTGGACCACATTCCAAACTACCATATATTCTTCTAAACCAATTTTCCCCACTAAGTCCACATTACATGCTCTATATGGGTAAATAAATTTCAGGAATAACTCACTTCAAATGAAAAAATATGGCTATTTATTCACAGGTAAAACATAATCATTATAAGATATGATATCATATCTATAATTATAAGTATTATCTCTGTATATCATCCCAATATAGTAGAAAACAATATAAAATAACTTGATACCCCTATTCATTCTCTTAATATAAAAATATTTTAACCATAATGAGTGATCAAAATGTAGTGTCCTTATACTTGTATGAGCATGGAAAGTGAGTTAAATGATTATTATTTATAATGAGATGTAAGATAATTTCTTTTATTACACTTCTACAAGGTCAATAAAGGTAGTGAAATGAATTTTTTATATAGGATAAAAATAAATATAACTCACCTATTATAAAAGACTGTATTAATGAAATTATTCCTTAAATTCAATGACCATATAATATTCCATCTCCCTTTAAAATAATGATACCAATGATTCCATGTAAAAATTTGCGTTTTCAATATTCCACTAGCATAATAGAACTGAAGCCTCCATAATTATCGATTCTTTTTCATTGTAGAATCTATATATTCCATGATGAAATGCGTTTACTAGAGAAATAAGGAATTATTTAATAAATCCCACAATGTACTGCATGTAGAGGATCATAGGAAACAGATTTAATCATTTTTTGGAATATCACTACTCTGTTTTATTTCTTTTTTAAATTACCATTCAAGTATGATGGTTTTAATCTTGTAGATATATAGTTCAATACATTACATTATGATTTTGATACATTCAGTAATTTGGTGGGGGAAATGGTGAAATACATATGAGAAAAAAAAAATTTATATGAGTATTTGGAAAAAAAACATTCCACCATATTTTTATACATATGACTATTAATATGGTGATAAACATATAGATCTCCCAAAAGAAGATGGATCCAATCACATAATCATTTCTTCCCCACAAAATACTAAATGTGGTATGATGTTCAAAATGAAAACCTGTTTCAATGAAATAGTTACACTAGAGGAATCTCATATCATAGAAAATAATATATAGTTTTTACGTTTTGAGTATATATTATTATTTATTCCATTTACATAACTATAATAAATTGATCATCCATCAATATTTTCATTATTGTAGGATACCTATTAGAGGAAGGTGAAAATGATTAAAATATG
Source organism: Viscum album (assembly GCA_963277665.1). NCBI lineage: Eukaryota > Viridiplantae > Streptophyta > Magnoliopsida > Santalales > Viscaceae > Viscum > Viscum album. Next base: position 1,977,601,427 of record OY728133.1, read on the forward strand.
AAATCACTATTTGATTTATGGGGAGTTGAATTTGGGGTCTAACCTAGTGGTAGATACACTACATAAAAATTGGCATCACTGTGGGATCAATTCCTTGATGAACCCATTTTTATTTCATAGTTGGAATTTTTGTGGGAATTTGGTCCCCCAAAATTAGGTTTACTGCACAAGGTGTCCAAGTATACATCAACAAGGAATTCATTGGTGGATTTATGAGGGGATTGTTTGGTGGACAATGTTGTTGGGTGACTTAGACACAATATTGATGGTCCATGATGAGGGTCAGTCTTTGATGGCAGGATTTATCAGTGGAACCTGAGGAGGGGGGGAGTGTGGCTCCACAACGATGAGGCTTTTCTCCTGATAAAATTCTATTGAGCCAATTCATTGTATCATAAGTGGGGTTTGGGTGTGTGGTATGATTAATATTTTGAGGGGAGATATGGAAGAGATTATGTGGGAAAACATGATGTGGTGGTTTTAGTGGGATATCGATGGGACAGAGGACACATAGATAGGTAATGGTTCAAGTGTGATGGATGGATGATATGAATTCAAAATAAATAGGTTTGAATACTCGATGAAATCTCATATGTGGCTATAGAAATGATAAACCACCATAAGGGATATCATATTTGGATTAAATATATGATATTATTATCATTTTTTATCATGCCCAAGAAGTCTTGCATTGGATTGTTTGGTGAGTCGCTTTGCATGTTAGTTTAATTGGACCAAAAATTAGTGTTACTGGGAAAGGGATTTATACATGGGGTTTGGCCTTCAGGATTGACATGGCCATGTATTAAGGCATAATGCCTCTAGATATATGAACCATGTAATAAAAGATACACATGAATAAATAAATAGTGATTATAAAAAATAAATAAAAAATTAATCCATCTTGTGTTCATGTAGGGATTAAAGGAGAGTCTTATACATTATCAAAGAACACATATATTTCACATAGTGTTTCTTACTAATGATATTGATCAATTAGATACTGTAATGGTTTATGTATTCTTGGGATCACCAATTATTCAATAGAATGTAACTTTTACTCATTCATAATCTGTGCATATAGATGAAAAAACAGATGTAATTCTAGTACAGATGTTGACAACTGAGGATGAAACTACATCTATCATTCCTTTCATAGGAAAATGGTTGGTGGTTTACCTCATGTATATTATAGATATATGGGAATTAATCCAATATAGACTCAATGTGCCTTGTATTCATGAATGAACTTCTATAAAAGTATTAATTTTAAAACATGAATAACGAATAGACATAATAATGAAGATAATTATTACAACTAAATAAACAGTAGTTGATGATGTCATATTTTCACTCGATAAGAAAATAAAAATTTAACAATATTATGTGACCTCAAAAATGATAAAATTATTTTCTTAGAGGGTTTTTATATCATAATGTAATTATGTACTGGTTCTATTTATGGAAATATATAATCTTATTAATCTAATTTTTGTTAATTATAAATTAGGGGTCCTAAGTCTAGAAGTACCCATTCTCTATGAAAAAATTAAATAATTCCTTTTAGAGGGGGGATATATGGATATAATTGTTTCAGAGGAAGTAGTGTTGAAAAAATCCTAAATGAGTTCATAGTTGGATTATAATCTAGATACATTATTCAACTCAACCAATCATTTGGAGTGAGTAGATGTTCTGATGGGGATATAATACCAAGATTGATTCTCTAACACCGATATCAATTAAGTCACAACATTAAAAAAATTTATTAACTCTTAGGTCTTGTAGACTCATTACTTTTTTATAATTATTATAATATACAGTATATCTAATATAAAACAATAAATATTGTTGACTCAAAAAAAACCTAGGTTAGATATGCCTCTTGAGTATGTTGTTCCAAGATAGGACACAAATTCCTCTATAATTAAAATAGATTTATATCATTTCATAATGAAGATATAATCCTAGGGATTAGTGTGACATTTTTTATAATGTTATATACATAAAATAACAACTTTTAGGGAGACACTAGTTGAGAGAATAGAGGCTTAGGTTGATGGATTTTAATGTTCACAAATCTTATGAAATAAACATAGAAGCATCCTATATTAGTTTTTAATGTGTCCAACAATAAATTTTATTGATCCTATAAATATCCATCAAAATTAAACTAATTATTTCTACAATTTATCAACCATCAAGAACCAATAGGATATATAACAATTTAGTTTTTTAGAATCTTACAGTTTTTGAGTTGATACATAATTAAATTAATGTACTTTCAAACAATGTGTTAATCCATACAACATATTATAGTATAAACCCCAAGATTATAAAATTCCAACAATAGGTATAGAGACAGGTGTTAATTTTGATATAAAAAAATAATAGTACAACCCTTACAAAAATTGGTAGTTGACGACATCAAACACTTGTAGATTTTCCATAACCTGGGTTTTGGTTAGTAAAATTAAAATGATTTTCATTCAAAAGTGGAGGACGTTATTAAAATTTATGAATAAATTTTAATACTCGTGTAATGTATAAATAATATAGAATACTTAGACCATTTAATTTTAAAATAAAAATACATTTCTTGATGAATACTCATAGAATGAATATGTTGTGGTAGATTGGAAAGGTTATGTAATTTTATATGAATCTATTGTAGAGTAGATCATGAATTTTTTTGCTAAATTCTTCTAAAGTTGTATTGTGTCCATCGAGAAATATTTGATGATTAAAAAAATAATGAGGAATAATAACTGCTTGAGGATGTATTGAAGGTAGTTATGATTTATTTTACAATAGCATATTCAAAGTGACATGATGTATTTTAAGATACTGAATCATTTTCTAACCCACACAGAGATAATAAATAATCCATGTGAATAATGAATCAAATTAAATATTACAATGTACATGCCCTACATGAAAATAACCATTATCTATATGGGATATATTCCTGATTTGGGATTCACCGCAGGTATTAATTGATTAATGAAAGTTGTTTTTTATTATACTTAAGTTTCATCGGTTTTCTATGTTGTTTTTAATATAGATTATAATTTCAAAATAAAAGATAAATCTATTGAAAAAAACAACACCAAGATAATCAAAAACAAATTTATTATTGAAGAGAATATAAAAAAAATCAAATACAATTCTCCAAATGACTGGTTTTGAAAATTTCTTCTCATAGTCATCGATTATGAATGGGTAAAGAAATCACTTGCATCACCATAATAGTAAAGATAATAAATTTGGATGAATGATTTCCTCAGGGTAATGAATCACGGTTGGGTGTATGAAAAATTACAAAAAAAATATATAACAATAAAGTCAGTCAATTTGGATAAGTGAATTTACATAGCATGATGATGATCTTGAAGGGGGATTTCAAATGTGAATTACAATATTTTGAATGGTTTAAACACCCTGTTTTTATGTCTATATGAATTTCATAAAAATTATGTTGTCTAAATGACTGAGTACCAGGGAATTAGAAAATATTGAATGTTTTTCCTAGTCTAAGGTTCCTAGAGAGCACATATTGACTTCTAGGGGATTTATATTATGTACCCCACATGGTTTGAGAATTTTATTTTATTTCACAAACATGAATCATATTACTCATATTATAGAGACATTTCAAGAAAATACATGTCTATTTCTTTGGATTACATGCACATAGTATTAAAGTGACAGGCTTATGCCATTTTTGAATTTTAAATGCATAATGTTTTTAGACCACATAAAGTGTGAATCTAGTGAGTGAAAGATTAATTTTTTCCCATGTCCCACATTATATTTTTCAACTATTCATGTTCTGTGTATACTTACTTAGTTATTTCTAGGTCCCAAATTGGGGACCAATGTTGTAGATGTTTATGGTTTGGAACCATCATCCAAAATATGCACAAATTTAGGATCTGGTGTGTGGAAAACAAATTTATTCTATTTATTTTAATATAAATTGTTTTAGAATCTTCTAGGATAGATCCCATTTAATGGTTTTTAGAAAACCCAATGGGAATGGAAAGTCCAGTGATGATGTCGAATATCATGGAAAAGTGGTAATATATTTTATTGTCATGGAGATTAAACCATTGGGTCATATTTTTTAATGTCACGCAGTGAGTACTGTTTAAATTGTTTAGATTGAGGTGTTAAATTATAACCTTAGATAATTAGTTAGATTCCTATGTATATAAAAACATGGGTATAAAATCTACATGAATATTTTTTTGTGTTTTAAATATCATAAGTCAAGTGGATTAAATCAAGAGTGGTGAGATGAGACAATCATGTGGTGGATGATTGTATGACATATTCAAGTGATAAGTTCTATTTCAACGGTATCTGTGTGTATAATGTTATGAAGAATATATTATTATATACAATGTTGTTGATGAATAAAGGCATATATCAAGGGATGTAATGAATATCCATATTAAGTAGAAATTATGAATATTTAAGAAGATGTTCCCTTTTGAAGTTGAATGCTCTTATTATCCCTAACAATGAAAAATGTCTTTGATGATTCAAACCCCTATGAACAAAATTATGTTCAAAGAAGAAATAAATACCAAAGAAGGGTTCTAGAAATTTAATGTCCATGCTACTATATATGATCTTATCAAATATCGTGAAGTTATATGATTTTTCACCACTCCATCAATTAATAAAAATAGTAAGTCTATTAGAATGTATAACTTTTTTCTATGTCCAAATGGTGCGATCTATAATTCTTATTACTTTTTAATTTATTCTCTAATGTTTTTTAAGATGTAAAAATTTGTGTATTATATATAATAGATATTAGTTTTACTCAACATAAATTGTGTGATTTTTTCCTAAATATTTTTATTTATTTTCAAAAATATCATAAAGCATTAAATCATGGACTACTATGGGGCCATATTTTAGTTTCTTATTTATTTTCCCAATAAAATACATTTTACAATAATTCTGTTTTAAATAAAAAATGATGTGTTTAGGGTCGATCAACCTTTCCAACATATGAATTGGGATAACTTATATAGAGAGAGTGAGGTTAAAAATTGATGTGAATGCAGTAACTAATGTAAGAATATTCTATATCTCATAGGTAGTCCAAATATATTAAGGTTGTACTGCTTGGTCAAAGGGGTTATTATGAAAAACAATTTAGTGTTAATAGGAATGTTTTCCCAAATATAATTGAGGACCCAATGTTATAACATACTATTTAAAATGATTGGTGTATAATATTTACGGCCATCATACATGAACCTGATGAATGAGGAAAACAATACATTTGGGTCCTAACTACTATGAATATGATAAATCATTTCAAAAATTGAGTTATGATGTCATAAATCAGAACCAAATGTTATTGTATCTGTAGTAGTGATTTTTTGTAGGTACAAAAGGAATGAGAACATATGATATGTTGGATTTTATTTTTCTATTATTGGTTTTTTCTTAACCACTTGAATTGGTTTGTAATGAATTAAGACTTGTGGATGGGTCCTAAGAAGATGATATAAATCTATATCTAGTGAAATCATTAGCAAAAAAAGTAATCTCCATCATATTGTAGAAGAGGTTCCTAAAGTTGTGAATTAATGATATGAAATTTCAATATTAAACAATTTTTTATTTAGAATATTTCATTATATATGTAACCATTACATTGACCTATCTCTCATGCGGGGAGACCATGCCACATTTATGATGCCTCTATAAGTATTTTCGTGCCCTAAAATATTGATCTCATTATTCAAAGTTTAACATATGGGACATGAACTAAAATAATATTTTCTAAAAATGTGAGTGTGTTAAAATATAAATGATATATATATATATTATTATTTTATTAAATGATTTCATTTTATTGATATCTTCTTTATCAGTGTAGGTTGATAAATTATTCCTCCCTATATAATAACATGTGAATTAGAGGAGGGAGTTCTAGTATGAAGAATTTAAAAATGGGATGAATATATAATATCTAATAATATCTACATATCACTTTGGAATATGAAAGAAACTATGCATTTCTCTTAAAAAAATCCCCCAAATATATGAATCATTTATAGGGAAAAGGGTTCATTTTTTGAAATTTATACATGGGCCTAGGATAATAGATTTGAGCAATAGTATGTATCTTATAATCGTAGGAATCAATACACAAATAGATATTATCGAGAGGTCCCCATATATACATTTATCTCATGTATAGGGTAAGGTAATTTTATAAGAATAGGTTCACTAGTGAGGGAACCAATGCTAGAGAATACCATGCCGATATAACTCACATATATGATGGTGAATTTATAGGCTTTTTATGTGTGGATCTAATTCATTAATGAAATAAAATAAATTTTATTACTATTTAGAAATGGAATATTTCTCTAATGAATAATTTTCAATTTTATAACAAGGATGAGATGTAGTTATTTCTCATTGAAAAAAGTTAAAATTTAGACCAGGATATGAGATCTGCGGATCACTATGTATCCTATCGAAATAGGACTCAATAAATAGATAGTTCATGGGAAATAATATCCTTCTATAAATTGATATAAAAAAAGGGATAATGGGATTGTTCTCTATTAGTCATAGGAAAGTCGTGTCATAAGGATTCATACAATATACAAGCTGTTATGTAGAGAAATTAGGCCATGTAGAATGGGTATATCTAAAGAGATTATATTATTACAATGTAAATTATTTTTGTCTCAAATATTTAGTCCTTGTTCGCATAGTTACATAAAATGGGTTAATGGGTCAATACCCTTATTCTAATGTGATCCATTCTCTGTGTGGGTGTAAATAGGGAATCATAAAATGATCAAAATCATACTAGCGTTCATTACATGTGTTTTTATAATAAACTATTCCAAGGTATAGATGCTTTCCAAAAGTTCGGTTTCCTATGATGAAAATGTTTTAATTTAATTATATGTCATGTGTGTAGGATGAGTACGATGCATTATAAAATCATATCATGAGGATGATATGATATGTTTCTTAAATTTATTCATTAATGAATTATTCCATTTAGTTTAACTTCATGTGATATGGATGGTTACGACATGTAGATTAATATCATATAATGAGGACCATTATAGATAAATGTAATCATTATGAATATTTATTCTTGGGAAACCATTCATGGGTAGTCGGTGTGATGTGCTTTCCAAACATGGGGGCCAATGAGTATCATCTATTAGAGTAGACATTATATATGATGTTATGTGACTCCAATTTTGGTTTGATCTTAAAAAAATATTCCCAAGAGTCATCAGTGTTTTTTAATCTTTAATAAATCTCCCTAGGTTATAAATAGAGTTTAAAATTCAATTTAAAAATAGCCAAATTCTTTATTGATGAACTTATATGTTGTAAAAATAGCTCATTCTCTTTTCACCACACCATTAAAAGTTATCCAAAAACATCTAATGTGATTATTCTTTATAAAAAATTTTTATACTGTGGTATGATGTGGGAAATTAGGGATCTTATATGGATAGTCTACCTATATCACATAAAAAAAAGATAAATTGTGGTTTCTTGTGTTCTAGTATAGGTTTCAGTGAGATATGTCACCAAATATTGAAAAAATTATCCTGACAAGGACATTGTGTACTATTGCAAAATCACATGGAGTATAATATAGTGAATTTTATTGAAAGCCTCCATTTCACTGTTTGCAACTATATTATAGTTGAATAAGTGGATGAAATTAATGTCATATTTCAAATTGGAAATTTCAAACATGAAAGAGAATAAGTTGGTTTCATTTTTAATCAATATCGTATAAGGATATCAAAAATTTGGTAATCATTTTTTCAATTGAAATGTTAATTATATACAACCCCCAACTTCTTTGAGAGTTATATCTTGGGACTTACTAGATTATAAATTAGTGGAAGTCATGATATTTTTCTGAATCATGAATGTAGTTGGAGATATGGACCCATTGTTTCAAATTTGTGTATGAAAAATAAAAAGGTATATTTGGAACTATAATATACATTTAGGTGATTATTGATGATTTAGAAAAATATCTAATATGAATGAAATTTAATGGATAATTATATTTAATCATGTTTCATTGATGGAATAAATATAATCATTTAATCTAATGAGAGATCTCAGTTCTTGACTAATGATAACCATATCCACCTATATGGAATTCTGTTATAATTATGTTATTATCTCATCCATCGAAATATTCATTGAATATTCCATAAATGACTCATATTTAAAGGTATTTATAAGAATTTGGTATTTAAAAAAGAAATTTGAAATCATTATGTAATATCTATTATTTATTTTCTCTATAAAATTAAATATTAAGCATTTGTTCTAATAAAATATTAGGAAAACCTATCAAGTTATGTTATAATTGGGTGAGGATATTAGATCAACATGACTAGGGGGTTTTTTATCTCAAAATATATTCCATCTACTTTTATTTTAATGGGGATAATAATCTATGGCAAGAAATGATGTTAACTATCTCATCAATATAATGGTATTATTTTGTGGTGAATACATTGTCCAACCAAACCAAATTGATTTTTTTAAACATATAATTAATTCTATAATCATGCTTGCACATAATCAAGTAGGGGAATCAATTCCCCATTAATATTGATATTTTAACTAATGAAATTTGAAATATCCATCTTTGAATCTCCGCAGAGAGATAGGTGAGTCACCAGTTTTTATAAGGCCAATTTTAAGCATTTAATGACAGTGTGGTACTCTTCTTAATTGTTGGGGAATCCATCTAATAACATGAAATAAAATCATAATAATACCATATATGGGTAATTAATAGTTTTTCCTAGAAAAAATAAATTATAGTTTAGGATCTCTATATTTCTTATTGGGATTTTGAGGGCACTATTGAATTACATTTCCCTACGTTTGAGGAGTGTCATTAATAGAGAATATATCTTATTCAGAAAAATTAGTATCTATTTATATACATACTATGATTTTATGTTCTATTTGAATTTTTTCCAAAACATTCTCATTGACTAAATTGTTCATTATTAATTGGATATCAAACTAATATGGAATGAATGCACAATCCAATCATCTAGTTGACAACAATAAATTGGGTGGGTAAATGATTCAGTCAATGTAAGACACCATCTATCCCCCATTATGTTTTAGGTAATGCCTTAATATAATAATAACAATGATAAATTAATGGGAATTCATTTTATTACTAAGATATTGGGTTTTAGAAGATTTTATGGTCATGATGCGATTGCAGATGCTATTTGTTTCTCTATCAGTCTTTTGTATGATAATATCACCATGTAATTTATTGGGGTTCTCCTAACATAATATGAGTTTCTACCCCTCTACTGGTGTCTCCAATTCAAGTTTAATGAATTATTATGTTGTTATATTATTTAATGACTCTTGATAATTCACATAATACTCATTAGTGATGCCATTATTTATAAGCATGATAATGGGTAATATTTTGTATGTAAGGATTTATATGAATCATCTGATGTGTGAAATGTGTCCTTGAATCCATATAATATTCTAGATATTTTGAAGATTGTGGAAATTTAAAACCACCATCATATTCATAGGGCCATATTCAATGTCTTGATTTTAATACAATGATTAAAAGAATCATTCCCATAGTAACCACAAATGTACGATTCAATGGATTTGTTATCATAATATTTAACTATAACTTATAAAACATCTCTCATGGTTAGAAATATTATATCAACATAATTGGTATTTAACTATAATTACTTCTACATAAAATTACATGGCCATCATTTAAATGATTTTAAAAATATAGGGCATTGAAAATTATTCTATGGTGCCATCATTATTTAAAACAAAGGCCATCACTCCATAGTTGTAAACTCATTAAAATTTTCTTAAATTAGAAAATTCTTCATCATATAGGTGCATTAATACTTGTTTATATCAAGAATATACTTCTATAATTGAGATCAACCATTTTTTATAATTCACATCACTCACTAGTTCTATTACTGGTACTGGTAAAAAATCATTCAGAAAATGCATGTTTAGATTCGTGAACTCGATTGATACCCTGATAAGTTCATTATTCTTCTTCAATGGTAAAATATTTATAATGAAATGATATTTTAAGAAATATTTTCCCCAAACTTATTCAAATAATTTCTTCCACATGAAACACAAAACTGAAAGGAAATATTGATATGATTAGATGATTAATAATATTCCATTTATTTAATATTTTTGAATATAATTAACATAATTATGAAATATATCAAAATATATGTTTCTATATTCCATGGTTATTTATATAAATTTCATTAATTCGTTATTATGTTATAGAATATAATTTTTTATGTATTTTACTACATATTATAGAATCTTAGGAATATTATTTTAAATGTGTAATTATATTAAAATATTATATTGATATAGTAATTCTACATTTTTGGTAATTTACAGAAATTATTAATTTGAACAATTGATTCTTTTTAAATGATATTTTAATATAATTGTTTTCACATTTTATTTTATAATTTTAGAAAAATATTAACATTTTACAATCATGAAATCAAATTAGAAAATTATATACAGTTATGTGATTTAGAATGTAAATTTCATTTAATAATTAATCTCTTATTTTTTCTGAAATTATTGGTATTTATGTGTGTAGTGAAAAGTATATATTTTTCATATAAAATAAATTTTATGAAATTATTTTTATAAAATTACAAATATAAAACTATTTAAACCATTATATAATATTATAAATGAAATTTATAAATTTATTTATAATTATATAAAATTTTATTTTAATTTACAACCCTATCTTTTGCATTTCAAATAATTAGTTATATTTAAATAATGTTTTTAATTCATTACAGATTATTTATTTTAAATTTAATTTTTTAAATTATGTATCATTAATTAAATAAAATGATCTTTATGTTTTATTTTTGATGTTTAAATTTTCATAGGGTCAGTTTTGTGATTTTTGAAAACAAGTCATTTTTATATGAATTCTGAAAAATAGGGATTTCCCAAATCTATAACTTTTATTATTTTTATTAAATATAAGTGAGACTTAGAATATTATAGAACATTTTAATATATTAAATATGTATTTATGAAATAATTATACTCATTTAAGATATATTATTCTAATTTTATAATAACTAAGAAAAAAAGGTAATATTTTAAATCTAAGAAAAATCTCATCGTTTAATATAATTAAATACTAATTTGTTAATTTTTTGTTCATTCCTGTGTTGAATGTAACATATTTTTTATTTTATTTAAAATTATCAATTTTATTTCATAAAATTGTATACATTGAAGAAACGTTCCCACACTTATTCCATTTAAATTGGATTCCAATGGTGTAATTTGAGTTATCACAATAATGGAATGTAATTTTTAATGTAGTTAAAAAAAATTTAAAATTATAAAACATGTGGTTTTTTATACCAAATAATGGATGGAGGATTAATGGTTTCTCAATACACAATATATTATTTGAATTTTTTAGCATTTTTCCTTGAATAATGGAGTGATATTATTGATAAATAATGATTCTATACAAAAGTTACCCTTTATTCAATTATAAATGGAGACCAAATCCACCCCATTTTTATACCAATCAAACAGATTTAGATCAACAAAAATTATAACCTTCTACCTCATAGATTCCCTCCCAAAACATTTTATTCCATTTAGTCCACAGAATACATAGATGGCGTTCCTTAAGTAGTAACCCAAGGGAGACTTTCTAAAATTGAGAAAATACTCTCAACTAAACTTTTGTATATATTTTCCTCTTATACACCCCTAAAGTTCCTTCTACGAATGAAGCTATTATTACCCTATCATTTTTCATGTGATGAAATATTATTTTACAAATTGAATATCCTTTTTATAGATTCCTCAAAAATAATTTTAAAAAACAAAAATGATTCAATTTGTGTGTCAATACATTCACCATTATGAAAGATGTTATTTCTTTTACCTGTAGTGCAAAAATGGATAACATTTCTAACACCATGAAATACTAATTTATGATCATTACCTTAGATACCATGTATCACACACATCAACAGGTGCATAAAAGGGATATAATACTTTGAGAATTTATAATATATTTACCATCATAAATAAATTAAATATACGATATATCATTCAATTAACATTATACTAATTTATCATATATCACTTGAAATGAAATGTTTCTTTAAATGTATTTCCTCACACACAAGACCATGTTTTACTAAATATTGATATATATTATTAAAATATTAATTAATATAACATAGATTTTAGGTTATTTGATATGAATATGTTTAACTAAATTATTAAAGTCATTTATTTACACAATTATAAAATAAATTCATTTTTTACAAGTTTACTAAAAAAGAAAAAGAAAAATGATTGAATATCATGAAAATTTTTATTATTATATCCTCAAAAAGATTTATTACCCTAATTAATTTCTAATAGTTAATAACATTAATGTTATATATATATATATATATATTATAATAAATCAAATATTTTTTACACTCCTATAATATATTTGATATGCATAAGATATAAAAAATATTATTTCACTCATAAAAACATATATTTTAACAGATACAACATTACTACCCTAAGAGGGAGAACATATATTAAATATGATTTTGAAATATTAATTTATTTAATATGAAATAAATGACCCAATCATTTGATATAAAAATAAAAGAATTTTTTTGGGATATTTTTTTGTTATTTTCTCATGATGTTTCTTTTTTATTGAATAGTAAAAAATAATGAATTTTAGTTCAAAAATGAATCTTTATCGAATTTATTTTGAGGGATAAATTATACATTTAATTAGACATAAATTTTAATTAGAATTTTTTTATCAATTAATAAAATGTATATATTTAAAATAAATTTCACATAGAAATTAATTATAAAAACATAGAAATCTTTCAAAAGTTTTTACTGTAAGAAAACTACATTGTCACCCCTACTGTATGACTAAATTGAAATCAATTTTATTCAATTATATGATTGGAGTTTGGAAAAATATATTACTTATTACGAATAATTATAATATATAATTTCTAATAAGTCCAAATTTGTTCTTTATAACAAATATTTGTGAAAGTGATTGAAATAAATTGCAGTGAATAAGGTTAAATAAAGCTTAATAAGGGACAAAACCATATACATAATGACTATAATGACCTATAAACATGTAAAAAAGACATTGTATCAGCATATTTTAACCCCATACATTGTTTTATCAAATTGAGTTCATAATGTTATCCACATGAAACAACAAAAAATGTTTGAAAAATTCTATTTCCAAAATAACACATGAGTTCCATTCTACCTCCAATATAAAATACCACCACCTATACCCTTTACTTAGACCTCTTAAAAAACATAGTTTAAGGCGTGATATTACTCTATAGGTTCCAAAACAACATCCACTAGACCTTGAAGCAATAATTTGTCCATAAACCCTTCCATGTATTCTCTTTGGTATAATCCAAAAAGGAGGTACCTGATTTTTAAGGTATTGTTTTGCAATGATATCTTTTCTTTCATTTACACCACCATTAAATAAATGATTTTAAAATCATGACTATATAATGACTCAAGTATCATTAATATAATATAATTTTTTAATTTTTAACCTACAATAATAAATAGTTCCATCTAATGGTTATCCAACATGCTGTTTACATGTACGAGAAACTACCAGCTCACGAAATAAATATTGTTCATTTTTCTTATTAAAACATCTCATGGTGGAAAATTAGGATGGAAAAGAAATATATATAGGATATATATGATATTTATAATGTCTTTATTCTTCTCTAATCATTTTATAACACATACATTTTTATTGCATTAATATCATAACATCATTTGATTAATTATTGTATACCACCCCCTCAAGGTGATGTGATTTGATCACACTATAAATGAAATATATAGGGATAATTATAATAAACAAATTATAAATATATATTATAATTTAATTATTATATACATATCTACATGTTATATTTCATTTATTCAATAAGACTGAGAAATGAAAGTTGTGTTTATGCGTATGTACGACATACCGTCTCTATGAACAGAGCACTCCATTTTTTATCTCTAAACATTATTGATTATTATAAATACCTAAATAATGAACATGTATAATCATTATGTAATTTATTTCTTTCGGGATATGATGAAATAATACTCTAATTAGTGGGAAAACTAATTTCCATGTAAAAAACATAATTGAGAAAACCAGCAAATTAACAACCAAAATAGTGAAAATAATGAATGATTGTTGACAAATTTGTAAAAATATATTATAAAAGAATATATATGATATTATAAACGTGGTTATTGTTAAGTTATTATTAATAAAATTATCATAAACCACTATATATGATAATTAATTCCACATGAAAGAAATGGAATGTTAATTTAAGGGAAGATGTCTCAACTTACATTCCATTGAGACTAATTTGTTATTACCTACCAATTCACTTTTATTTTCAATATATAAAAATTTTTCAAGTTATTTGATGAATTACCATATTCTCATAATATTATAACTTTCTTTTAATTTCATACCTTTTTTGAGATTATGATTCAATTTCTTTTTTAGTGGTATGGGACGCTTTGTTATTTTTAAAGAATATTATATAAATGATTGTTCTTAGTTATTATCATTAAGATCTAACTTCCTTTTGTGATAATTATATTTATGTAAAAGTCAATTTATTTTAATCATTATAAATTTTTAGTATATATAAATATCCATATTCTCATATAATGTATTTTAGTATTTCATAATCCATATATCATTTTACAAATTGTGTCTACTTTAAGAGATAATTTATTTTTTGGTGAAATATTGATAATTCCATATAATTTGTTAAATGAAAATATTTGATAAGGTATAATATTTATTTTTATTTTTTGATATATTTAATGATTTTGAATAGAAATTATGGGTGGATCCAAGACAATATATATCTTATTGAAACATCAATATGTTTTCATGAGAAGAATATGTTGAACAAATTAAACGTATTTTTATCTGTAGTTTTAAACCATCTTGTGAATGATCATTAAAGAATAGGATTTCATGGTTTATATACATCACTTATATTAAAGAATAATTTCACTCATTTAGATTTGGGGATTATTTATTCATGAGATTATTTCATAAAAATATCAATGGAAGTAATTCATTCTACATTAATTAATTTATGAAGCATGTTTCATTTTCATACTATGTTGTATTACCTATTCCCTATGTAGTTGTGTAAATGGAAAGTGTGATAATTTTGTTAACATTAAATATATATTTACTAATTATTTATTCCCTATTAGTTAATATTACTGGGTATTTGAGCTCACCTTTATCATGTTTCATTCCCTAGGTTATGAAGAAGACAACATTGAATATGATTTTAGGGATGAAGTTTATTTTTGTTTATTATGTATCATTTTATGTTTTTTTAAATGTGTTATTTTTATCTTATATGTAATATGGATTTCCATGATTTCTAAATAGATAGTTCCTTCATAGTTTTTTCTATTTTAGTAATTCCAATATAATAAAATAATGCAAGGGCACTATGATTTATGGGTCGGGGACTTATAGTTGATATCCGAGGATTTTTAACAAAAAACATTGAAATTGGATATAGAAAACACTTATTAGATAGGAAAAACATAATATAATAATTCAGAATAAATATAAAATATCATCGTTGAATTTTGTTAAGGTATAAATTAGGTGGTTATTCATATAAATACACCAATGTCCAGATACATAAATTTGACATGGTTTTGTCATATATGTACCTTGGAGTAAAAATATGATAAGATTTCTTAGGCCTGACTTAGTGTAACATGGTGCATGGAAACAAGCCTTACTGCACACCTCTTTTGATACTCTAGTTATATACACATAAGATAATTCACATTTTTATTACTAACCATTATAATGGATTTATAAGTAAATATGTACCCAAAGAATATATGTTTAACATTATGAGATTATCCTTGAATAAGGTTATAAATATACGATAATTGTTTTACTATTTTTGGTAATATAAATTATTTTATGATTTAATCAATAGTATTCCATTTTTTTGAAATTTTACTTAGATAAAGGAATGATATCTCCACCAATTACTGTCATCCATAGAGTAATAAGGATCATATCATTCATGGAATTAAGATAACATTTTTAGGGAAATAGTCTCCTAAGCATTTTCATCATATGAAGAAATAGTATCATGTGTCAATAGGATAAGTACGGAAATCTATAAACCTTATGGTTTTGATGGGATGAAAGAGATGAAGTGTATTACAGAGAAAATTGTATAATCGGAAAAATTGAAACAAGTATTTTCGAACATGTGATTAATATAGAATGAATAGCCCTTTTAAATTCTTGGAAGGAATTTGAATTTTTATATGTTTGGAGATATGATACATGATACAAAAAAATCCAAGGGAAAAATAAATTTGATACAATTATGGATTACCACTACATTGATATGGGACATTGAAAATGAATCTATCATGTGTCAATGTAATATGCCTCAAATGATGCTATTAGATAATGATCATTTTATGACACTTACAAAGATGAATATTAATTATTAATATGACTAATTAATAATTATATCATTTGATTATTTTATTACCAATGTAATGGCTATAAGAATTATTTATGAAATTTGGATTGTGTTGTGGTGGTTTTTTGTTATGTATTTTAGAACTTATGCTGAATTATACCAAGAAATGTTATTTATTTGGAGGTTAACATTTTTGGGAAGCCTATAATTGAGGGAAATAAATTCCTTATTTTGTTCATGGTGTTTGGATAGTGGTGAAGAAATGATTGACTTGGACATGTTTTGACAACCTTGGAACTGAAAAATGACTCTTTGACATATGTTTAATGTTATCATTAATTGATTTTTCAACACATTTGGTTTTGAAGAATATATCCAATAATATATGGCTTACCTTATAAATAATTAGGAATTAATATTACAAATATGATTTTATGGTGAGTCATGTTATTACCATATTTCTAGACGATACATGGTGAAGGTATTCACTTGATTGGAATCTAAAAAAATAGGGTTGCTTCATATTTATTAAAGGCTAACGATATTTTCATTTGGAAAAATTAGTGAAATTATTTATTGTATATTTAATTGTAAATTTTATGATAATTTAACGATTAATGAAAGGGTTTATGGTGAATATCAGTTGTGGTTTTAGATGTTGAAATTTTATATGAAGAATATTCTCTTATGAGATTAATTAGAAATAGTTCAAGGCAAGGACAAAGGATAATATTTTGCTTATAGAAATAGACCAAATAATTATATTTACATATATTATTTTAAATTGAAATAATTCCAAAACTCTAGGAAAATGATTATGAGACCAATTTTTTTTCATAGTATATTCATTTATGATGAATCAAATGGACCTTAAATCATCATAGATTTAGGGATTTTGGGTTATTAAGAGAATCCTATCCCAATTATCTAGATCTCTCAATCAGAACGTGATAGTTATATTTTCCCTCTTTATCCATTTTCCAATTTACCATATATGTTCTCTTATTAGGGAAGCTAGTTAAATGACCATTGAAATTTTATTTATATCATAATTAAAAGATATGTTATCAAACCTATTTATGATGTGGGTTTTATAAAAATAGTTTATTTTCAAATATCAAGACATTGATTACTGATAACAAGTAAAAATTGCGAGGAACCAATTTAATTAATACAGAAAGAATTTAACAACCTAAAATCCTAAAGTAAGAACATTGTGTAAGATAGTGTTTATCAAACACATCCCCAAGTGCGTAAGGGGGTAATATAACATGATTATGTGAAAAATATTTACTATTTTAAACAAAATTAAAAATATGATATATGATTCAATTGTCCTGATACTTAGTTATCATACTTTTCACGCAACAATGAGTTTCTTCAAATGGATTGTGTCACATGCAATACCAGGTTTTAATGAATAATGATATTTATTATTAACATATTATTTAATATAAATTAGCTATTAAATTATTAGATATAAAATTAGATAAATAACATATTACAATCTATGGTTTATAAAAATATAAAATAAATTCATTGGTTACATATTAATTAAAAATTAATTTGAAAACCGAATAAATATATGGAAAAATATTATTATTTTTATCCTCACAAAGAAGATTCATCCTAATTAATTATAAATAGTGATTAATATTAATTTGATATATATATTATATATCTATAACTTTTTTTAATATTAATATAATATATTTTATATGCATATGATAATAACAAACCCTATTTCACACATAAACCCAATATTTTCATAATGGAAATTTTACCTCTTTTTAATGGAGAACATATTATAAATCTTAATTTGACACAATAATTTATTTAACATGACAAAATAAAATTAATATATCATATATTAATATAATAATTACATTACGATTAATTTTTTGTACTTTTTTTGTTTCATTTTTTTAGTGAAGAGTTAAAAATATTGATCTTTATTTAGAAATGTTTTTTAATCTAATTTATCATTAAGGATAAATTTAAATTTAAATTGGTTATAAAGATAAATTAGATAATTTTTTTTATAAATTAATAAAATTTATTTCATTTTAATGAATTTCAATTTAAAATTTATTATAAAACATAGAAAACAATGGAAAATTATTGCTTTAAAAACCAGCACTTTCATCACACTCATCGGATTAAATTTCAATTAAATTTTTAAAAATATATGATTATAATTCAGCATAAATGATTCCATATTTTAAATTAGAATAATTTAAAATATATGAAAATAAATTTTAAAAATATTATTGAAAGTATTTAAAAATAATTACAATGATTAAGGTATAATTGACCTTAATATGTGACTAAACCATAATCCTAATGTCTAAAACGACTTATAAATTATTCCATGAGACATTTTATTTCCATATTTCTACCATATCCATTATTGGGTTGAATTTAATCCTTTATTGGATCCACATTAAACCCATAAATGTTTTAATAATTCCATTGTCATAATAATAAAAGAGAGCCACTATTCCTCAATAATAAAAGGACACCACTTCTCCCCATTACTCACACTTCTCAAACCACATATGATCAGAATATATATACCCAAATATATACCCAAAATCCCTCCAATAGACTTAAAATCCTGCCATTGGTCATAAATACATCCAACGAATCTCTTTGGTTTCAACCAAACTGAGTTACCCAATTTTTTAGTAATGTTTTCAAATGATCAATTTTCATTGATTTTCTCTTAAAAAATATTTAAATAATACCTATATGATGAAAAATATATCCTCAATATACTACGATGTTTGTGTAGTATTTTTTTGACCACCCATAAAACATGTGTCTATTTAATGGGTAAATAACATATTATTTACGCGTATAAGGAACTACGACCTCCTAAATAGATGATTTTTCATTTTTCCTATTACCAAATATCATGGTTCTCAATATGATAGATATTATGTATATTTAGGATATATATGACATTTTTATTAATTTATTCTTATTTAATATTTTTATAAAACATAAATTTAATACATTTCATTTTTTCATTAATATGATAACATGGTTTGAGGATGTGTGGACTACTTCCCCCTTTAAAAAATATGATTCTTTCACACTATAGATGAAACATAACAATGATAATTTTAAAAAACACATGTTAAATAGATAAGATACTATAATTTTAATATAGATATTAATCAGTTAATTTTCCTTCATTTAACATGACAATGGAATGAAAGTAGTGTTCATGCATATGTACGACCTACTATCTCCATGAAAGATAAATTCCATTTCCTTTCCCCAATATTTCTTGATTATTATAAAAACATACATACTAAATATTTATGATACAAAATATATTTTTTAATTATAGAGGTGATGAATATTGATATAATTTATTATATCAACAATTGACATTTCCAAGTCAATATTCAGAAAACTATGCATTTAACACCTTGAAATAGTGTAAATAATGAATTATTTTTAACTAGATAGTAATAATATATTATAAGAGGATGATATATGATATTATAAACATGTTTATTATTCTAGAATTATATAGTACCACATTTTCAACCACTATAAAGGAGTATAAATACCATACACAAAAAAGGAAGGTAAAGGTAAGCAAATTTCATACCAATTCACATTTAATTGATACATATTTGTTATTATGCCCAAATACATTTTATTTGGGGTATATAAATCATTTTTTTATGTTATATAACGAATCCTATTATTCTGTTGATAATATACAATTATTTTAATTTCATTCCTTTTGTCACACCCCAGGTAAATAAAGAATATGACATTTTCACATTTATCCATATTTGTGAATAAAATATTAATATGACTTTAAAGGGGACTCTATGCTCGATGGCGTACCCAACACACAACAACAAGTTTCTTGGGAATCTTACATTGCACTCTAATAATAAAATTATATTTTTTTAAATAGTAGTTAACGCCTAGCCGTTGAAATGGCAGGAATGAACATAACTAACTACAAAATGATTATATATGTTTGTCAAATATTTTTACTCATTACAATAAATGTTATAGGATTAAAAGTGAGAATGAATCCAATTTTAAGCGTAAACATTCTAATATTCTTTAAAAGGTAAATTAACCACCTTTTGAAGGAGAACCTATTTTAAATACACTTTTTGACAATTCTATGTGTTATATTTGAGAAAATAAAATTCTTATTTAGAAACGGGACATCAAAATTTACTTTGTGTAAATTTTTGGTATCTTTCCGATAAAGTTCATTTTTTAGTGAATAGTGAAAAATGTTGAATTTTAATTCAAAACTTCTTTTTAATCTAATTTATTTATATGATTAGATTATCTTTTTAATTATTTTTAAAGTAAAATTAGAATATATTTTTACCATTTAATCCAATGGTGGTCGTTGGAATTAATTTCACTTTGAAATTGGACTTAAACTAGTGTCAATCTTTTGATAATTATTGTTTCATAAAAACACGCTATTTGCTATGATAGCGGGAATTAATTATTAAATTAATTAATGAAACTTATATGTTTTGAATTTTGTAAAATAGACATCATTTTTTAATTCAGAATATCAAATACAGCTTAGGGTGAATTTTTGGTAATTTTCTGAAAAACTTCAATTTTTGATGAATAGTGAAACAACTAAGTGGTACTTATAAAAACTGATTTTCCGTTTAAATGAAATTATGCCATCTTTGTGTTTTTAATTTCAAAAATCCGACATACATGGATTTCATTAAGAAGTAAAATGTGGTTCAATGGGATTAGAATAATTTTTTGGTGAATAGTAACTTATTAAGTTTTTAATCGCGATTAGAAGTAATTAGTGTAGTTTAAGGTAAGAATAATGTTTTAATAAAATGAAATGACCTAGATACATGTCTTACCCTCATTGGATGTGTCATGGCCGACCATTAAAATCCATGGGTCAAGTTGGGGACCCCATGGAGCCACTTTGGTTGGAAAATGTCATAAATATCTTTTTATTTAATGTTAAAGTAAAAATGACACAAACATGAGATGTTTTACTAAAACTTTTTTTACTTGGGGTTATAAAAGTATTATTTTTCACTATAAATAGTCATTGGAAATCTAAAAATATTTCCTCCATCATAGTATTTGTTTTATAATTTTTAGACATTAAATAAATTAAATTATTTATGACATCATGATGATGCAACAATGACCTCATTATTTAACGATTTAAATAAAATGGAAAGATAATGTAAAATCTAAGACCTAAACATGTCCAAAACCTATTGGATGGGTGGATTTCGAACCCTTATCACCTTATCATCCAAAAAATTCAATGTGGGACCATTAAAATCCGAAAATCATTCTACAATAAAGTAACATTTGTTTACTTTCCAAGAGTGCTCCTCCCCTCCTCTTATAAAAGGCACCCACCTCTACCTCCTTAACCACACTTTCAAAGCCTTTGGATCGGCCAAACCCCACCCATTTTGTCTCTCCACATCCCTCTATAACTCCTTGAAGCCTCCCACTGGGAAGAAGTCTTCCCAAGGAATCCTTTGAGCTCAAACCAAAGGGAGTTACCCGATTTTAAGGTAATGTCTTCACTTGAGTCCTTTTGTTTTATTTTTCTTCTCCAACCCCCTAAACTCTTTTTATTCATTTATTTTGTAAAAACTCCAGTATCTTAAATATACTAGGATTTTTTTATAATAAGGATTCGAGCTACAATTACACACACCTTCGTCTAATGGTTAAGGAACATACTGTTTCTATGGTTTGCGATTTTCTGCCTCACGAAACGATGATTGTTCAATATTCTTTTAACACCTTTAAAGGTGTCCATTATGATTTCACTTTATTTTATATATGATATATATGGTATTTATGTTTACTATATGCTTCTGTATTTTATATTTAAAACATATCTTTATTCTTTTCATGTTGTGTAAATGCTATAATTTCATACGAGGAAGTGTGGACTACCGCCCCCTCAAGTGATGTGACTCGTACATCCAATACATGGAATATATAAAGAATGAAATTAATGAAAATATGTGACCTATATAAAATATATATTATAATATATTTATAATATATATATATATCATTTATTTTTAATTCCATTATTATGACACATAAAAAATTAAAGTAGCGTTCATGCGTACGTACGGCCTACCGTCTCCATGAACGGTGCTTTTCGTTTTTTATAACAAAATGATATGGAATAGTATAAAATAAATATTTACTGGATATATATGATATTTTAATCATTAATACTATTCTGTAAATTATTTAATTATAACTACATGGGGAATCATTTTTTCAAACAAGTTCATTTTTGACTCATATACCAAACATCAGCAAAAACGTCTGTTATGAACTAACATTATTAAAAAATTATTATAACATTATAATATGTGATATTAACTGAATAATAATCTTTAAAGGAGGTCATTAGGCAATTATAAATTGACCAAAGTTTATTATTCAGGAATATAAAGAAATGAACAAGACAAGTTGGAGTTGAGGTAAGGGATCATACTCCTCTCTTTCTTTTTTAAGTACACTCTTTTATGTCATTCCTTTTAAGCTCATCTTTATTTTGATTGGGATGTTATTTTATATTACTCTTACTGTAATTTTTAATTTCATATGAAGAGACACCCTATTCTCTCTCATCAATCCATTTTGAAAGTTTTGAGTGGCGCCGTTAGGCTGCCGAATTTTCGTAAGAGATCCAACCTCTCTCTTTCTTTTTAAGTACTCTCCTTTATGTCACTTCTTTTAAGCTCCACTTTGTTATGTTGGGGGATGTTATTTTATATTCCTATTTATGTAAACATTATGTTAATATGATGAGAGAACCTATTTCCTCTCATCAATCCATTTTAGAAGTCTTAAGTGGCGCCGTTAGGCTGTCGAGTTTTTGTAAGGGATTTTTCATTTCACTTTTATTCCCGTGAGATTTATACTACATTTGCCACAACTTCCTTTGAGTGGTGTATGTACTGCCCATTATTTTACTGTAATATACATTCATTTATGAGTATTTACATCAATGTTGTATTGTACTTCTTTCACGGGGTGCATGTCTCGAAAGATACCCATGTCGGTAAGAGAACCTTTCAACCTACTCTTTTTATAAGAATTCTTTTGTTATGTCTTTTAATTCACATATTATTATGTTGGGATATGTTTTTCTATATCCATATTGATTTAAATTTTATGTCCATGTGGTGAGATACCATTTTTATCTCTCATGAACTCATTTTATGAATTTTGTAGTGACGCCGTTAGGCTGTCAAATATTTGGAAGGGAACTTCTTAACCCAAATTTGATTCTTTGGGATAAACTTGTACTCCTTGAATATGTCGTTCTATGAATATTTGTGAATAACCTATGATTGTTTTACACTTAATATCCACTTACATTTCATGTATTCATTTGTCACATGTAATTATGTAATTGATTTATCCTTAATCCAAGGATACCGTCTTTGTATGGGACTTCGTCTCAATCTCCTTTCATTGAGGCATATTTTGTTTTATAGAAAACTTTCATTTATATGGTGTATAAAACCCTTTGAATTTTATGTTTATTCAAAAGGAATCTTTTTTATATGAAGCATTTACTAAACGACAAAAGGGAATGTTTTTGTCATACTTATGCGGCGACAATGACTTCTCCGCCACAGTGACCATTATTTGAGTTTCGAATTCCTCAACAAGCCATACCTTCTTTTTAAAAGAAAAATAAATACCATATTTTACTTTTCTTTTATTTTGGTATTGAAAATGGTTTTCATAATTTTTTTACATCAATGTGTTGTATTGATATCATGTTGTAGAAAGGTGGAAATGTTATGTTTCCTTTATGCATGTTTTATGTGATAAGATTATGTTATGGTTCTTGGGAAGTGTTATGAAGACGAGTGGTTTCATGATAAACTAAGGGCAGGTGAGCCCGATATAGCTCTTCAATGCATTGGGTAATGTGAATGAGTGAAACGTTAAGGTTTCTCCGAAGATATTTAAGGAATATACTATAGTGGGTATTCCAAACGTAACCAAGAGGGTTACTCACTACGTATGAATGTTATGAATGCCTCAAGTTACCTTTTATGTCTTATGATTTCTATGACTTATTCACGATTTGATGAGGTATGTTAAAGTGCTTATGTTTTATGGGTAAAGTATGATTTCATTCTTATGTGTATATGTACTCATGGTTCCTTTCCATATTTTTATATCCCTTACTGAGCTTTTTATGCTCATCCCAAGTTTTCTTGAAATGTTTTTCACAGGTCAAGGGAAAGGTACATGATATGATGATAATGTCAAGGAAGTGTCAAGAAGAATCCATGTTCTATTTTAAATATGTTTCTGTTGATGGGAAAATTAATACTATCTTTATGTAACAACTTTGTTTAAATGTGGAATATAATGCAAGTTTTGTGATCTAATTCTCTAAAACTCTAAACTTGAAAAGATCCTCAATGTGTAATCTTGTAATAACTCAAGATTAAGTAAGGTTTAAGGCTGGGGCCTTATACCTTTAGAGATATTTTGTTTCAAATGTTTCAATGTGTTATTGGATTCTTAGGAATGTTTAAATATTACTAACCTAATGAATGTTCTTAATTATTATCATTGTCACCTCCCTTTCATTTTTTATTATTAACTTGATCATGAAATATACACTTTGTTTTAATAATTGTTTTGTATATTTCATAAATATCTTTATTCTCATATAATAAATATTATTTTTTTCTAAACCACAAGTCATTTTACATACGGTTTCTATATTGATAGTTATTAAATTATTTGGGGAACTATTAATAATTACATATTATTTATTCAGTACTGATATTTGATAAGGCATTCTATTTATCATGGAAATTTCATCAGTTGATTCATTGTACAGGTAATTAAATGTTGATAATGGACATTATAAAAATCCCTAATGCATCAATATGTTTTCATGACAAAAATATGTTAGCCAAATTTAATGGGTTTCAATTCGTAGTTTCAAACCATATTTTAAAAGGCCTTAATGATATAGGTATTCTTATTCCATTGACCTGCAATACATTAAGAATGAATTTCCGCCATTTATATTTAGTTATTATTTATCCAGGATATTTTGCATCAAAATATATAGGAATGTTCTTCATTATGATTTTATTCATTTATTTTGTGTGTTTCAGTTTCTTACATTATCATGTTAATTATACCTTATCTAATTGTGAAAATGGAATATTTATCAGTTATATAACTTCCGATATAGATTAATTCATTATTTCATCAATTTTATTTACCATTATAGAGAATTTGTGCTCACAATTATAATGTTTCTTTCATAAGGTTATGAAGATGAAAGCATTAAATAAGCTTTCAAGGATGGAGTTTATTTCAGATTATTATGTAGCATGTTTTATTTTATTTTCCCAATATATCATGGGTATCATGTATGTAATCTATATTTCCAGTACTGCTAAAACTATCAGCCCTTCATTATTTGTTTTATTCTAATAATATTAAAGTATTATTATAATACATTGGCTCTAGGATCCTAGGGTTGGGGAATCACATTTTGTTTTATGATATTATATTATTGAAAATATTATTATTTTTAATTGATTTATTATATAAATATATATGTAATAAGAAAAATAAACTATTATAAAAATTTTACCACCATAAATGGACTTATCAAGAATCATTTTTAATATGGTTCTATTTTGGGATAACCATTAAAATTATATGAGTATAATAAAATTTGTAAAAAAATGGATATTATTTTTTTGATAAGATAGTTATTTGAAAATATATTTTACCAAAACCATCAAATAGAATGTGTTGTGATGAAATTAACTAATCTACCCCAAGTTATAACTCACAAAATTAATGATATATAAAAAAATAATAACATGAATTTAAAAGTTATAACATAAAAAATTAATTATATATGAATAATTTTCTTTGATATATATATAATGAATTCAATTTTATTATTTACGTATTCAGGAGAAGGTTCATACAACATTTGGACAAGAATTTATCAGATCTTCTATACAACTTCTATTAATTTTTTATTACATGTTATCCTAATTTTACTCCCTTTATACAATCTGATTCTCTAGTAATTAATTAATTTTTTATATTCATCTTTATTATCATCCTAAGTTATTTTAATTTTAAATTTTTTGGTTATGGATGATTTTAGTTCGACCTAAAATTCACACTACATATTTACCCGATTTAAGGGAACTACCCTTTTTTAATTCTCATTTAATGTATCACCTAATTTTTTTAGAAATAATAGATCATGAAAACAATAATTATATTACGTATAACAATATTGTATAAATAATTCCATCTTTTGATAAAAGACTTATTTCCTTCTTTAACATGGTCATAACTTATTATATAATAAATCACACAAGTTGTTCATTTCTAAAATTTATTATCATAAGTCATTCTCATGAAATTTATACTTTATAACTCTTTATTCATGAAATATGGACATTTTTCATAATGGAGTTCAAAATTCTTCAATTCCACCATCTCGTGGTAATAAATAAGAGTAATCATTCTATTATTCCTTGATTCATAATTATGATACCAACATCCACTTTATGGGTTTGATCATTCTTGTGATATATATATATATGGTTTCTTTTCCCCATGTTGAATTTATATGTATTGATTTAATTATAAAATATGTGGGACTGGGTTTTAATATCTCAATAATGCATTGGGTGATGTTTTCATATCATGTGATACAATGTGTGGTGCACAATCCTTTATCCTACTCAGAACATGTTATATGATCAGTGGGACAAAAATTATTTGGCAAAAAATACATTATGTAAAGATTTATATCTCATATGTTCTTAATTAACGTATTAAGTAGTGATCCTAATAAATAATGGGTCATTTCCCACTATGTTCATTGGAGTGGAGACTAAACCACATTCACTAGGGTACTTTTTATGTTTTTTATAATGTTATTGAGAGTGACCCTTTATATATTTTTATGATTTAAGGACATTTGGTGTTTCCATGTATTCAATGATTCCCTGATGTTATTACTACATATCTTTATTAAATGTCTTAACACTTATGGATTAAATTTTATGATATCATGTTATTCCTCTTGACACTTAGGTAATACATTAAATCTATATTTATTCTTGTACTAGGATTTCTTACTTATCAATTAAATTATGTATTTTCTATAGGGTAACATATCATGTTTATGAATTTCAAGGGAATTTGGATATATATTTTTAGTTTTATCTAAATATGAATTTTTTTTATTTATGATTATGTATTCATGAATCTAATTATCCAATGACATTAGGCATCTCAATCATTGGTTAGTTTTTTTTAAAGTGTGTAAAAGATCCTGAAATGAGATATGATTAAATCTTGGGTAACTATAGTTATAATCACAAAATATTATAGTTATTAATATATATTAGGATTATCTAAACATAAAAAACCCTTATGGGTTTGTATAAGAGTTATGCTTAAGTATATGATAACATCATAAGTTTTTTTAGTGTTGAGATAGTTTGGTTTTATAAAAATTACATCCCTCCTATGGTACTTGAATGTGGATATGGTATTTGTAGTATTTATAACACTAGTTAATTACCATGATTATGGAATGTTATCTATTAAACTATATATTAAAAAATTTTGGGAAAAAAGACATATTTGTTTCCTATAAAGATAATTCTTGAAATTAGTATTGGATTAGTCATATTCTCTTTATGAACTAATGTGAAGGATTAATTTTCTTATTTCATTGATGGAATAGGCTAAGAAGTACAATATAAACCAACATAAATAAACCCATTTTAGGATTATATTGTTACAATTAGTACTATTGATTATATAGGAACAATGAATGATATTGGAAAAAATGTGACTGAAATTGGTTTAACAAAGAGTGATATATTATGAACTAAAATAATTATAAAATAAGTAGATGTTATTATAATGTAATAAATACTCTGGATTTGTTAACTTTATTTATCAAGGATAGTTCTATTGTTAGGATAATTGTTCATCCCTCATGCTTGAATCATTTTTGTCTTACTTATTGAGGTATCCAAAAAAACCGAGTAAACCATGTGTATGTGGAATAGTACAATGATAACCTCATTTTTTAACCAATCAAAATTTGTGTTTTACTAAAAAATATAGCGATTATTCCAAATAAACTATCACAAAATATTATTAACCATGAAGTGATAATTTATATCATAAACCCCCCAAATCAGTTAGGGATATAGTTACAATGGAACTCGAGTGATGAAGAGGATCATGGAAATAATATTCAATAACCTAGACGTCAATAATGTCGGTGGAAGAACCAGGGGAATTTCCTCAAGGGTACAGATGATTCATTACTAGTGGTAAATGAGGGAATCGTGTAACAATCATTTGAGGGAAACATAATCATATAGTGAAAAAAATTCTTTTTCAAATGATCTACAAACAATTCATTTATTTAGAAGTAAGGGTTTTGGTCGCTACGAATCCCAATGAACCAATACTAGGGTTAAACCATACAATTAAAAAATTATCCTCTTAGAGAATATGAATAGGGACATTCCTACTCAATGACTACTATTGAGGT
This sequence comes from Viscum album, assembly GCA_963277665.1. Lineage (NCBI taxonomy): Eukaryota > Viridiplantae > Streptophyta > Magnoliopsida > Santalales > Viscaceae > Viscum > Viscum album. Next base: position 1,977,630,731 of record OY728133.1, read on the forward strand.
AGAGTGTGTTTTTTCACAATAGATTTGTTGATGACATATATCTTATAACATTTTACCAAATAATTATTGATATATATATATATACTATAGTATAATTATGATCTCTAGTGTATATGGAAATTTTTAATGAATTTAAGAATGTTACAAAATATAAAGTTATATAATATTTATTTATTTTAATTATATTTAAAAGAAAAAAATATTTATTTATGGGGGATCATATGAAATTCTCTATATGGAAATATAATTTTGAATCCTCATTAAATCCATGAAAAACTATTTGTTCCCAATAAATTAGGATCATCCTATAAATATTACTCACATCATAAGACCTTAAAAATTTCAAGTATGGAATTTATTTAAATGGGTAGAATGTAATAACTTTAGATATTAATAAATGTGTTCCTCTAATTATGTAAAATATGTTTGTTCACATTATCTGAACACAACCCAAAATAGAAATGAAGTTGTAATAGGTTAATATCATTATAAATTATCTATTAAATTTTTATTTATGAATATGAGTAAAAAATAACGAAATATATTTATATATTTATATATTTATTATATATAAATTTTATTTTTTCAATAATTGTCTTAATAATAAATATTTTTTATATTGTAATTATTATTAAGGAAAACTATGTATATAATTATTTAATTATGAATATAATATAATATAATAACTTTGGATTAATTTTATATATTTCAACATTTTATATAAAATTTGAATAATAACTACTAGTATTTTAAAATGTTATATTAATATAAATGCAATTTCACATTGTATTTTAAAAATTTTTAAAAAATAAAACATATAAAATTTAGGAAAATAAACTATTTAAAATCAGTAATTTTTTTTATAATTTCTATAATTATTTAATATAATTTTTTTTTCTAAAAAAGGAATTATATTTCGGTGGAGAGTAAAAAATGACATTTTTTTTAAATAATATAACATTTGTGACATTATTAACATTATTGAATCAATTAAAAATTTCTGAAAACTTTTTTAATGAAAAATATATATTTATATGTCATTTTAATATTTTATAAATTATATTTTTTATTTGAAAACCCATTTTTGAATGAGCATATAATTTATTTTTGGGATTTTTCACAAAACAAATGCTGGATGAATAGTTAAAAAAAACTTTTCTGCCAAAATGGTGACTTTTATTTCAACCTCAAAATATAAGTGAGGAATAAAATGTCATAAATCCATTTAATTCAAAAAAATAAAATATAAATAATAATTTTATTCATCTTAATTATAATTTGATAAATACAAAATCTATGAATGAAGTCTAATATTTTAGTTCTAATGAAATAAAAATTTGTGTTTTATTATAATTAAATATTATTTTTTGAAACGTAGTTTTTGGGATTATTTATATGATATATAACTTTGTTATAGTTAACCGATTTAGGTATTTATGATAAATATCCTTGATTAAAAAATCCTACACATAAATCTTATACTATAAAATGAATATTTATTAACGAATATACTTTAAATGTTATGTAAAACACTGCTAAAATTTATTTCTATAGCATTTATAATTTTTTAATAAAATTATTTACATATTTAAAATAAATATCTTCAATTAAAACACTAATATTAATATTAATTTCCTACATTCAAATTTGATTCCATGGGTGAATGTATAGTCACTGTGGTAATGTTAAATTATGGTAAATGTGTAACGCCCCGACACTAGTTACCCAGAGTCGGTTCATTATTACATAACATTGGCATGATCACAAGAAAGATCAATTCCCGATAGACCGATTAGTTTAGTAGCCTTAGAATAACTAGATACATTCATAATGTGTACATTACATCATAAAGTGAAAACTACTACAACAACATATTATCTTCATATCCCCTTATACTATCCTTGTAGGTCATTCATAAATTACTTCTTCATATCCTGGGGAAAATAAGACATTAAAAGGGGTGAGATCAGATTCTCAGTATGGATAACAATATACCAAAAACATTAATAAATAAGAATAATCATTTATGGGAATGTATATCTAAAAAAAAGCCTTTTAAACATGAACTTCAGCATAATATGGAAAATATTAAATGAAATAATGTCATTTACTTATTCACATGGATATTCTAGTAGTCGAATAACCACATGAAATATGAATAACTACTTTCATAATGATGGAATGCATAATTCCAGACTATTATAACCACGTAGCCAAGGACTAATGCCGAGACTACAAATAAGATTTTGTCAAGGACTCGTGCCAAGACACTAGTTTGTCACATGAGACCTACTGATGAATCGAGGAGCTATAGTGGGCTCCACCTGTCACTTACTAAATCTAATGCATTCCTCGTATGAACAAGTTTCAGCATAACATAAACATTCGAATTAAAACTAGCATACGAAATGTCAATACATTAACCACAAACCATGAATGATATAAAAATAACACATCCATAGTCAAACATAACTCATTCTATACAATATGGAAGATTGTATTGTATCATATTGACCTCAATCGACAATAATGAAGGATATTGACATAGATTAAAATAATCATTAAACTATTGAGAGAAATATCCCACTTTTTCATGAAAACATTAAAAAGTCACACTATTTTTTAAGAAGAAATTTAAAATATATTTTTGAATCAAAGTGTCCCATACCAAATTGAAACATTTAAAATGAATTTTGATTTGAAAACTTTAATCTCCACATAAATAAATCCATAATACCATTTTTAAAACATAGACATTAATAAGAAATCTTTAAAACATTTAAAATGATATTTTAGTTAGAGATCCAAACCAAAAGAGAGACACTTGAATACAAATAATTGAGGTAATCAAAACATTGTAATATCATGAGAATAACGAGATTCATGATATAATATGTCAAAGTACATTATATACACCATTTAAAAGTGATTTGGTGTATAAAAATCAATGAAGTCTTAATAGAATGTAAATTGAGATAAAATCTCTTATAAAGACCATATCATTAGGTTAAGGATAAATCAATGACATAATTATGTGTGAAAAATATAAATACACTCAATATGATTAGATATTCAGTGTAAAACAATCAAAGGATATTCCCACATATTCTTGTAAAAACAACACCAATGATTGGATGTTTAACTCAACAAATCTAGATTGAGTAAAAATTACTCTTATCAAGTTCATATCAATGACTTGAAAATTTATCAATGGAGTGATTATGTGTATCAATATTATATCCACAGAAATTGGAGTGGAAATTATGACATAAGAAAATGAATAGTTATTTCACACATAATCTTTGAGTAAAATTATCAATGAGGTATGCGTAAATCCAAATGAGTGGAAATTGAAATTTAGAATTCCCTTATCGATTTGGTAACTTATGAAACATACACCCATGAAAGAAGGATCATAAAATGATGATGTAAATATCCATGAATTAATGTATATTACACAATGAATACAAACATGGGCAGTAGACACACCTCATGCAATAAATAAGTGGCGAACAATTGAAATCTCACAGAATTAAAAGTGAGATGAGAAACCCCTCACATTGTACTTTTTCCTTGGTAGAGGGTTTGTTAGACTCTTGTATAACAGTAAAATAATCGTTATTTAATTATAAAAGGATCATATACATTAATATTATGTCATATATGAACTTTTAACATTGCATTGTTAATGATATCTTAGTATTATCATCGTTTTGGGTGTTAACGTACTCATTTTATTTTATATGTTTGTTACATAACTCGTGTTTTTTATGCATAGGTGGTATATTATTCATATAAATAATGATTTCAAGTTATTAAACATTATTTTTAATCATAAAATGAAAATTACACTTGAATAGATACGATGGGGAATGAATCTCATTGCGTTCGTGGAGACGGTAGTCCATACGTACGCACGAGTGACAATATCATTCTTTTGACATTAAAATAATATATAATTGGATGATATATCATGTATAAATAATAATTATCATGTTATATTTATTATTTACATGAATTAAACATCATTATTATACCCATACAAATAATAATGTTTTGAATAACAATTACACCACAACGTGGAGATGGTAAGCCGTACGTACGCACGTATGGTGTCATGTCATTCAAAGGATGGATAGAATACTGAATATGGTTGTACCGTATTTATAATAACATACCATTATATATAATATACTGGATTTATTATTTTATAACGATAATAACAAAGAAAGAAGAAGTTGAAGATGAAAGGAACTTGAAAGAGGGTGGTGAAAAACATTACATATTCTCCAGATTCTTCCTTTTGATTTTACCAAAAGTCTCCTTAGGTTGGTTTTTTGATCAAACTATGGAATCTAGGATGATGTGAGGGAATCTGAGAGATTATTTGAGCAGGGTTTGGCTGAGCTAAAAGGCTTTGAATGTGTGAATTAGTTACAAGGGGGAGTGACTTTTTATAAGAGGGGTGAGAGGCACCTTTGGAAAGGCTAGAAATATTATTTTATAATAAATTCATATTCAGTTTATAATGGCTCAAATGTGGATTATTTAAAGGTTAAGGTGGGGATAGGTCTAAAAACACTCAACCAATAGGTTTTATACAGGTTTGGGTCACTAAATTAAACTTATCTTTTAGTTTTAACTCTTAGTTAATTAGTTTAACATTTACCATGTCACTTTGTATTTTTATGTTATATAGTCAATAAACATAATATATACATACAAGAGTCCCCCCAAGTGGTCCATTAATGATACAACTATCATTATTTAAGTCTCATGGATGATCCTTATATTTTTAAAAATTTAATATCAATTAATAATATAATATTTTTTTTTAAAACTCTTTTATGTCAATTTACACACTATTCAATAATTGATTTTTGTTAAAGTCTTAAAAACTTTAATAATTCAAAAATATTTTTTTAAGAAAAATCATAATGTCATATTAAAAAATAAAATTCATGGATTTCATCAAAAATTTCAAATTATATTAATTTTAACATTTATAATACCAATTATTTGGTTCTTTCATTAATAAGGAAAATAATTCATCATTATTGTGTCATAAATAAAATTTATAATTAAATGTCTAAAAATTATAAATAAAATAACATTATGTATGAAATATTTTTTTATTTATATTGAATATTTGTATTCGAAAATCCAACATATATAATCCCATGTAAAAAATGTTTTTCTAAAAGATATATGCTTATGTCATTTGTGTATTTATTTTATCTTAATTAATATAAAGTGTCATTATCACTTACAAGTGGATCCATAGGGACCCAAAATAGACTCAAAGATACCCATGTTCTGAAATGTATCAACCAATAAGGTAAGGACACATTTTAGGGTAATTTATTATTGTTATAATATTATTTTTTTACGCTTATTTACCGGATTTAACCTTTAACCAAGGTAAATAAAATATTTAGCGAAGTAATTATTCAAAATTTATACAATAAAAAGTTACCTATTTACACAATTTGAACATCATGATTCCAAATATGGAATCCATTTTTCGAAATTCATAACACAGAAGTGGCAGAAATTAATTTAAAATTAATTCTCGTTGTTAAAACAAAAAGCGTGTTTTTAAGAGATAATAACTATCAAAAGATTGGAATTTGTTTATGTCCAGTTTAATTGTGAAATTATGTCCAATGACAAAAATTTTATTAAATGGTAAAAATATATTCTATATATACTTTAAAAGCACTCAAATTCATAATTTATCACTGTTAATTATTTTGATTAAGAATGTTGTTTTAAATTAAAATCTGGTAATTTTCACTATTAATCAAAATATAAAAGTTATCCGAAAAGTACAAAAATTTCACCCTAGGCTAATTTAGATATTCGAAATCCAAACACGAAGTCCATTTTGAGAGTTAAAGTTTATTAAATTTCAAAAATTGGGTATTACTATTCATAACAGCTACTTTGATTGGTTGAGGTGTGTTAGAACTCGAAGTTGCGTACAACACATGCTAATGTTTTAATCAAAGAGAAGCGTGCCGTGGAATATTGGGGTGTTAAATTATCCCCTCCTTTAATAAATTGTATCCTTCAAATTTTTAAAATTGGTATTTAGAGTATAATGGAATGTCCCACATCGGGAAATGATTCAGTAAAACTATCACTTTAAAGGAAAGAAAGAGAAGTACAAATGTCACCCGAGATAACCTATACAAGGATTCCATGTTGAAAAACATGGATATGGATGATAAAATAAGTGTTAAGTTATGATGAAGAGGGATATAAAACATGATCTGGAGAAATTTGACATCAAGTAATCCACAAACTTGTGATGGGACAAACGATCATTAGTTTCCCAGCAGTAAAAGTAAGGAGACAACATTTTTATTTGTTTTAAGTTACATTAAATAAAGATGAGGAATTCATTTCAGAGATTGACTAAGAAAATAAAGGTATATAATTACTTTTTATGTACATTTTATTTCTTTAATAAATTTCCACCACTAACACATTTTTTTAAACGATGAGTATTCAAGAAGACATGGTCACACTGGAAGAGCTTGAATAAACTTCTATAGAATCACATGACCCAAGAAGGATAAACTATATGTATAAATTGTCTTCAAAGATTAATGAAAACTAAACTGCTTAGTACAAGATCTGATGATCCCCCAAAAGGATATTTCATTACAGAAATAGACACTAATCTTAATTTCTAAAATCAATACCCCAAAGTTATATAAATACCATTCAATAAACAATTTTCCTTAAAATCCTTCAATATAATCCAAACTAATATTGAAACCCAAAACATAGAATAATATGGTTATGTAGTTTTCCATGATAAATTGTATCTCCAAATGACATCAACTACTCTTAAAGTCACATACATAAAAGTAATTAACCTAATCACATATTCTCTATTATAGGTTAATCTTTTCCATAAAAAACCCAAATAACTATAAATCCACAATAAAAAATTAGATAAAAATCCACCATTACTCCTCAAATGAAACCTCATATTATTCTATTTTCCTTGGGGATATAGTGTTCCCAACAAAGCAAACATATTCCAAAATAACATTTATCACTTAATCACCAAATCATTTTCCTATACGAAGGGTATTCATTTGATAAGACATAAGATCCCAAATCAACTTATTATTGATCAATAAAATAATTTAACTAAAAAAATTAGTCACACTAATCAGGGACTTCACATAGTCCAGTGGTAGGCGATAAATCCCAATAAAACTTTGGTTGTGGGTTCGATTTTCAAAGCTTTTTCCGATGCGATAGGTTGTCACACATTCTTCGTGTTTTCCTTTTTTAAAAACTATATTTTATATCATTTCCAAAATGAGTTAAATTCCTCAAAATAGCCATAACATAATTTTAACCAGAAATGTTATCTCATACCTTGAATTTTCATCCCAAAATATAATAACTTGTAATTGCCTCAAACCCAATGATCATATAAAACCAAATGGTTATTTATATCTATATCCACAAGGGAGAAGATAATACTTCCTCAAATATCATTCTCACATGGGAAACTACGGGGTTATAAATACAAGAGAAAATTATTCTAGAGTAATCCCATCAACAAGGAGAACAAATACATTTAAACATTTCTCCAACCATTTATTTCCACATAGCTTCTTTTATGAACAGGTAAATATCATATAGAATAGGGAATTCACTCAGGTAATGGACAAGTCCCCTACATTTAAAGAAAATGACTGTAAATGGATTCGTGGGACCTTTTTTATTTTCTTCTATAGTACTATTCATTTTTCCTCAGCAATTATTCACTTTATTTGCTTCTTTCCTGCATGTAAAGCATATCTTTTTTCCATTGAGACACTTTCCTGGGAGTCTCCTTCCATATTTCCTACATGATGGAAATTTAGGATTCTTTTCTCTATGTTCTCCACTGCTGGAGCTCTTATCATTCATCACCTTTCTCTTCTTTGTTGAGTCCGGGAGTTGGTTAATATATAGGATGTTGATCATATTTTTTGAAAAACTGATTTGGCATGACCACGATATCTTTTATGCCTATCAACATTTCATTTTGTTGTTCATTTCCACCACTATTCCTAACTTGTACATCATTCTCAAAGTTACCATGACTTCCTTGGACTCTATCCATTGACTAAAACCAGAAAGAATTGTGTGAGTAACAGTAGACATAAAATCATTTAGAGAATATCATGACACCATATTCTCAATTTGAAACACCTTATGATTAACCAAGGTCATTTATTCTCATCTTATATTAAAATAATTCAAATTCGTTTGTAACGAAAATGTAAATTATCCTAGGAATATCCCCTGGAAGTGTCATAACTAAGAGTGTAGCAAGGCCCATTGTCGTGCACCAGTTCCCATTCGAGTCTAGCTCAAAGCGGTGTTTTCAAGTTTTACCCCTAGGTACATCTGGGCCAGAGTCGCCTCTACCTACTCGTATCCAGACATGGATGTATTGCTTGGAAAACTCACAAAATCTCTACAATACCAAAATTCTAAAAATTTCTTCTATACTAATCCTCAAAGTCCATCTTAAATATATGTGCTCTAATCAGAGTATATCTAAATCTAGCTTCCAAGGATTGTACTAAAATTTCTCTGATACCAACTATAATGCCTTGTCCCTAGTTACCCAGAGTCGGTGCATTATTACATAACATTGGGATGATCATAAGAAAGATCAAGCCTCGAAAGACCGATTATTTTAGTTGCCTTAGAATAACTAGATACATTATTAAAGTTTACATTACATCATAAAGTGAAAACTACTACAACGAAATCTTGTCTTCGCATCCACTCATTCTATCCCTATATGTCATTCATAAATTACTTCTTCACATCCAGGAAAAAATAATAAATTGAAAGGGGTGAGCTCAGATGCTTAGTAAGGATAACAATATAGCGGAAACTTTAAAAAATAAGCATAAACATTTAAGGCAATGTATAACTAAAACAAAAGACTTTTAAACATGAACTTCAGCATAATATGGAAAAGAGTAAATGAAATAATTCCATTTACTTATTAACATGAATATTCTACTAACTGAATAACCACATGAAATATCAATAACCACTTTCATAGTGATGGAATGCATAATGACAAACTATTATAACCATGTAGCCAAGTCCTCGTACCGAGACTACAAATAAGATTTTGTCAAGGCCACATGATAAGACACTAGTTTGTCTCATCATACCTACCGATGCATCAAGGAGCTATAGCGGGCTCCACCCGTCACTTACTAAGTCCAATGCATTCCTCATATGAACAGGTTTCAACGTAACATAAACATTTGTATTAAAACTAACATAAAAAATGTCAATAATTTAACCACAAACCATGAATGGTATAAAAATAGCACATACATAGTCAAAAATAACTCATTTTATACAATATGGAATATTATATTGTATCAGATTAACCTCAATCGACAATAATGAAGGATATTGACATAGATTAAAATAATAATCAAAATATTGAGAGAAATATCCCACTTTTTCTTGAAAACATTTAAAAGTAACACTATTTGTCAAGAAGACATTTAAAATAGATATTTGAATCAAAGTTTCCCATACCATTTTAAAACTTTTAAAATGAATTTTTATTTGAAAACATTAATGTCCATATAAATAAATCCTTAAAACCATTTTTGAAACATGGACATTAATGATAAATCTTTAAAACATTTAAAATGATATTTTAGTTAAAGTTCTGAACCAAAATAGAGACACATGAATAAAAATATTGAGGTAATAAAAACATTGTAATATCATGAGAATAAAGGGATTCATGATATACTATGTCAAAGTACATTATATACACCATATTAAAGTGATTTGGTTTATAAAAATCAAAGAAGTTTCAATGGAATGTAAATTGAGATGAAATCTATTATAATTTCCATATCCTTAGGTTAAGGATAAATCAATGACATAATTATGTGTGAAAAATATAAATACAATCAATATGATTGGATATTTAGTGTAAAACAATAAAAGGACATTCACACATATTCTTGTAAAAACAACACCAATGAATTGGATGTTTAACTCAACAAATCGATATTGAGTAAAAATTACTCTTCTCAAGTTCGTATCAATGACTTGATAATTTATCAATGGAGTGATTATGTGTATCAAAAGTATATCAATAGAAATTGGAGTGAAAATTATGACATAAGCAAATGAATAGTTATTCCACACATAATCTTGGAGTAAAATAATCAATGAGGTACGTGTAAAGACGAATGAGTGTAAATTGAAATTTCAAATTCCTTTATCGATTTGGTAACTTTTGAAAAATACACCCATAAAAGAAGGATCATAAAATGATGATTTATATATCCATGAATTAAATTATATTACACAATTAATACAAACATGGGCAGTACACACACCACGTGCAATAAATAAGTGGCAAACAATAGAAATCTCACGGAATTAAAAGTTTGATAAGAAACCCCTTACTTTGTAATTTTTCCATGGTAGAGGGTGGGTTATCCTCCTGTATAATGGTCAAATAATTTTTATTTAATTATACAAGGATCATATACATTAAAGTTATGTCATATATGATCTTTTAACATTTCTTTGTTAATGATATCATAGTATTATCGTCGTTTCTGGTGTTAACTTACTCATTTTATTTTATATGTTTGTTACATTAGTCGTGTTTGTTAGGGGTAGGTTGAATATTATTCATATAAATAATGATTTCAAGTCCTTATATATTATTTTCAATCATCAAATGAGAATTAGACTTGAATGGATAAGATGGGAAATGAATCTCATCGCGTTCGTGGAGACGGTAGTCCGTACGTACGCACGAGTGACAATATCATTATTTTGATATTAAAATAACATATAATTGGATGATATATCATGTATAAAGAATCATTATCATGTTATATTTATTATTTACATGAATTACACATCATTATTATACCCATCCAAATAATAATGTTTTGAATAAATATTACACCACAACGTGGAGACGGTAAGCCGTACGTACACACGTATGGTGAAATGTCATTCATTGGATGGATAGAATACTGAATATTGTTGTAACATATTTATAATAAAATACAATTATATATAATATACTGTGTTTATTATTTTATGATGATAATAACAAAGAAATAATAAGTTTAAGATGAAAGGAACTTGAAAGAGGGCGGTGAAAAGCATTACCTCTTCTTCGGGTTCTTCCTTTTGATTTGACCAAAAGGGCTCCATAGGTAGGCTTTTTTTTATCAAACTAAGGACTATAGGATGAAGTGAGGGAAGTTGGAAGAGTATTTGGTCCGGGGTTGGCCGAGCTAATAGGCTTTGAATGTGTGAATTATTGAGAAGGGGGAGTGACTTTTTAAAAGGGGGTGAGGGGCACCTTTGGAAAAGCTAGAAATATTATTTTATAACAAGTTCATATTCGTTTCTAATGGCTCATAAATGGATTATTTAAATGTTAATATTGGGATAGGTCGAAAAAAAACTCAACCAATAGGTTTTAGACAGGTTTGGGTCACTAAATTAACCTTATCTATTAGTTTTAACTCGTATTTAATTAGTTTAACATTTATCATGTCACTTTGTATTTTTATATTTTATAGTTAATAATCTTACTATATACAACCAAGAAACCCCCATGTGGTATATTAATGATACACCTATCATGATATAAGTCTCTTTTCCGAACCTTAGATTTTTAGGAATTTAATATCAATTAATAATATAATATTTGCTTTAAAAACACCTTTATGTCAATTTTGACACTATTCAATAATTGATTTTTCGTAATGTCTTAACAACTTTATTAATTAGAACCAAATTCATTTAAGCAATAAAATAATGTAATATTAAGTATTAAAATTCATGGATGTCATAAAAACTTTAAATTATATTAATTTTAACATTTATAATACCAATTATTTTATTCTTTCATTAATAAGGAAAATAATTCATCATTATTGTGTCATAAATAATATTAATTATTAAATTGTAAAATTTATAAATAAAATAACATTATGTAGTAAATATTATTAGATTACCAATTAATATTTATAGTCGAAAATCCAACATATATAACTCTATGTAAAAATTGTTTTTCTAAAAGATATATGCTTACGTCATTTTTGTATTTATTTTAACTTAATTAATATAAAGTGTCATTATCACTTACAAGTGAATCCATGGGGTCCAAAAATCGACCCAAAGATGACCATGGTTGGAAATGTATCACCCAATAATGTTAGGAGACGTTTTAGGGTAATTTAGTGTTATTATAATATTATTTTGATACCCTTATTTACCGGATTTACCCTTTAAACATGGTAAATAAAACATTTACCGAAGTAATTATTCAAAATGTCTAAAAATAAAAGTTACCTATTTAAACAATTTGGGCATCATGATTGTAAATATGGAATCTATTTTTCCAAATTCAAAACACAGATGTGGCATTTATTAATTTAAAATTAATTCCTGTAGTTAAAACAAAAAGCGTGTTTTTAAGAGATAATAACTATCAAAAGATTGGCACTTGTTTATGTCCCGTTTAATTGTGAAATTATGTCCAATGACAAAAATTGTATTAAATGGTAAGGATAAATTCTATATATAACTTAAAACCTCTAAAATTCATAATTTATCGCTGTTAATTATTTTGATTTAAAAAGTTGTTTTTAATTAAAATTTATTAATTTTCACTATTCATAAAAAATATAAAAGATATCCAAAATGTACCAAAATTTCACCCTAGGCTAATTTCAATATTCTGAATCCATAACTGAAGTCCATTTTTGGAGATAAAATTTATAAAATTTAAAAAAGTGGGTATTACTATTCATAATGACTACTTTGATTGGTCGAGGTGTATTAGAACTCGATGTTGCGTACAACACATGCTATTGTTTTAATCAAAGAGAAGCGTACCGTGGAATCTTGGGGTGTTACAAAATGTGGTTTAAAATAATTAAAATTATTAAAAAATATAAATAACATATTTGATATTATATGGTAGAGGTTTAATTGACCATATCTTTTTCCAAACATAATTACTTTCAAATTGTGGATATTTTAGCATTAAATAATTGAGTTATACTATAGATAAATAATGGGGTGTTTACAGTAGTTAAAATTTCATAAAATTAAAAGGAGACCACCTCCTCTCCCTTTTCCACACATTCAAAATATTTTACACAATAAACTCGAAAAGGAACCTAAATAATGAATCCTAGAGTCATTGGTCACCTTATTACATTGGAACTAAATACATGGAATCATATCATGTATAGCTGAATAGTTTCATAGTATTAAAATGGTAGATACATACATTAATCTCATATTACATTTTATAACATAAAATATAAATCATAGTGAAAGTAAAGATAAATCATCATTAAAATCATTAAATTTTTTCCTATTCATATCATGGTAAAAGGAATCAAAAATTGAATGATCATATGACCATTATGGGTTGTGTTATCTGGAAGGTATCAAGATTAAAGTTAGAATAATAAAATTAGTAATGAAAATAACATAAAACACTTATTATTAAATTAATATATTTAATTTGATGTGTAATTTTGTAGGAAAAAATGAAGATAAAATGATTCTATATAAATTATTACCTGAGAATAAAATTTATCCATTATTATGAATAAAAATATTGTTCATAACTGATTTCATTAAGATGTAATGCATAATTAAAAACACCTAATACATACCTGAAAGGCCTTGTACCAGAAAAAATTGAACATTATGTAGGTATACCACAAAAAATCCATTTAATTAGGTCCTATAACTAGTTTGTATGTTGAGACTGGTTTATTCATGAAGGGGATATGCAAATCATGACCACACGTATGTCTTAATAAGTAAAATGAATTCATAATATTGGTAAATACAACCACATAATAGTTAGGAATTATTAAAAAATCTAATGTATTGATTTTACTAGAAAATGTAATTTATATACATTACCATGTGAAGATAATAATATACCATATAGATAATGAATAAGGATTGTATCATTGAAAAATATTTCAATTATTAACTAAAAGTGCTATTGTTAGTCACGAATAAAGATACAATATGTAGCTAATTAAAAACATTTCATTTGAATATAACCTTTTCATTTTCAGATAAACATAAAAAAGGATAAAATAATATTAGAGTAAAAAATTATTTCGAAATAATCACGGATATATATAATGGGAGATAAAAATCAAGGAGGGTTATTTAAAATAAGAAACTTTATTCTTATTTAACACTTTAAAACATTGATTCCATCTACATGGTCATTAAAATGTCAAAAATTACATCATTTAAAAAATAATATAATATTAATTTGATTTAAAAAAAATAAAACACAGGTTAAAATTTAATTAATATTTATATATAGAATATATAGAATATTAGTTTATTTTTTCAAGGATTATAAGGATATTGAATAATAATAGTACTTGAGAAGAAAACAATGATGGTTTTTGTAAAAAACTTGTGTTTGATATCACGAGTAGTTATAGTAGGAATAGATAGGATAAATTATAATTTTGATAAAAAAATAATTTTTGTTTAATACATAATGTTCAAATAATTCCCCCATCAGAGACTCCAACATAAATACTATCAAATAATGATGACATTTCAAACTAAATTATTATGACATTGGTATCGTTGAATCATTACCAAATCTAATAAATTACTTCAAATGAAAAATTAAATTCCCTAAATATATATAGATTTTTTATAATACATATCAATGGTTTTGTAGATACACCTCATAAAAATAAATTGGTGTATAATAAAAAAAACTATTAATTGAGTATACATTTAGACCAAATATATTATAATGATCTAACTATTGAAGTTATAATTAATCAATGAATTTATTATTTATATAAAAAATATATATAAACAATACAATAAAAAATAAAATATAAAAAGATTCACATATTCTATACTCATAATCATATAATATCAAATATAACTAAGAACTATATCACCAAATGAAAATAAATTTACTTATGAAACATATTTCCACTTGGTAACAATCATTTAAAATCACTTTAGATAAAATAAATTTAATTGAATAATAATATCAAATTAATTATGATGGATTCAGGATATAGATTGTAAAATGTAATTATATACACAATATAAAATAGATTAGGTGGGTTAAGAAAAAATACTTCAAAGAGATGGAAAATTAATATGAACCCCCACACCTCTGGTCTAACTCATCCCATACATTCATTATCATAATGAATACAATATGTATGTTATTTATTTAATTAAATTATAATATTTTTCATGTTTATTATTTAATTTATTTTGTTTTATAATATTTAATATTTATATCCTTAATCAAATAATTTCATTTGAGATGCTTCAAAAAGATTTACATTATATATAAACAATCTTTTCAGCAGTTTGACTATGATAGAAAACATCATTATCCAATATTCCTAAAATTATTTATCATGAAATAATTCCAATTTTTATACATCAATTATTATTTTTAAAAATCATGTTTTTTTTTGGAAAATGATATATGTTATAAGGATATAGATGACAATTCGTTGGTACGAAAGTGTAATACTTCAATTTATTAATGATCATGATGGATGAAAATAATTATAGTTTTATCAAAACATATTTATAATAATTAAATAAAGAAAATTATATTTCTTTAAATTCTCTGATATATAATAGTCATGTTATATTGTTTTGAAAAATGATTAACCTCATTTCATTAAGGTGGTGTCCCACACAAACGTATGAATGATATTATCATTTTTAAATGAATCAAAATAATATAAATATATAATATATTTTATTTATATAATGAAAAAAATATTTTCAATATAATATATGTCAATATAAAAATAAAATATTAAAGAATAGTTATGGGAAGTTGAGAGGTTTAAGAAATTACATCCGTTAGTGATGTGGTTGTCCTATATATTGATGAAACAAATATTTATCTCCCACTTGATAATAGAGGAAATGAATAAAAGATATTACCAAAATATGAAATCAACATAATTTGTTTCAAACAATTATATTATTATAGCATCATGGTTGAATAAAATTTTAATGAGGATAAATAAAAAATAAAACAAAAAATCAGTTAACAATGGTACCTCTTATTCGAACATCTTCATTAAGTTTATACGTAAAAACATGATTAGATTGTTTTATTGTGAGAATAGAAAATATATTACATGGGGGAAGAGTTGAAGGATGTATTTGGAAAGGATTTTTGTGAACCAGAGGGATCTTTATTTTTGGAGATGAGGTATGATTGAGTGGCCATTTATTCAATATAGAGACGATAAGAATGGAATTTTATAGAAGAATAAAATATAAAAACTTTATATATAATTAAAATGATATAAAATATGAATGTATTTATATTTTGGGTAGTGTAATGTCAATATGTATTCATAAAATGATATATATATATATATATATCCGTGTGTGTGTGTGTGTGTTTAATTAGAAAAAACCCTTATATCCTAGTTAACACCTTGTAAACCCATTTTAACCATAACTGCAAGAACATCTTTTTCAATATTCTTGGGTTATAAATTAACATATAATACAACAAGTATATAATAGATTAAAAATGGATAAAATTTTAGAAAAATTATAATCCAAATTTTCAAATTTCAATATTTTAATTATTTTTAAATAATTTAATAAAAAATTGTTTAACTTAAAATTCCAGAAATGTCATTCCTTGAAAATTCTCATTTAATTTGACAAATAATGATATGAAAATAATAGGGAATATTGAATATAACTAATTAAATATTTAATAATATATAATTATTTAATATTAAATTCTTTTACAACTAAATATCATCCAAAATGAAATACTTTTAATGTTTTGAAAATTATTTTCCTTTAGTTTTCCACTTTTTGTCAAGTAACGTGTTAGCATTGTATAAGAATATATTTTACCTATATTATCACTACAGAAAAAAATTAATTATTAACATAAAATTAATTTCATTTCACTAATTATAACAATAAATATTGATAAAAAACATATATTAATCCCTGTGTGAATGTATAATAGATATTTATAAAAAAGAGGCTCAAAATTTGACTTTTTCATTAATTAAAATTTTATATTGTTAATTTTATCAATATTTTCCCCATAAATAATTGAATCTATATAATAATGTGATAATTTTTTAAATAAATTTATCATGTATTATTTAATAAGAAAACTGGTTTCTTTATAACTTAGTTTCATCCATTATTAACCTAGTATATTCTTATACTATAGTTATTTTGAACTAGTTTTACTATATATTATTTCCAGAAATTAAGTTGAAATTGTTACCTAATATTAATTATAATGATAAAAAATATAGAATTTATATTATCATATTTATGTTAACAAATTTGAATAACTTAATTTTCAGAATGATCCTAATAAATGATTCAAAAAATAGGTTTTCAAGAGATGTATTTAAAAAAACATGATCTTACATTAACTATACGAGTTATAATAATGGTAATTATATGAAACTAAATTAATATTTATATATATATTCATTATTATTTATTTCAATAATTACTTAGTATGGTTTATTTTAAAAATAAAGATAGAGAACCAATATTCACTTCAAAACAATTCTTAAAAAATACATTTTAAGGATAAAAATATTCATATAACAATATCCTTTAATAATATGATTAAAATTTAATTAATTAGAATAAATATATTTAATTAATAATAAAAAAAATTAATTAAAATTAAAATAATTTTTAGACATTAAATAGATTATTTTTTTGAAAAAAAGAATGATTTATAAAAAGTGTTATTTTTTAATATTCAATGAAAAATATTTTTTTTAAAAAATAAAATATTTCACTATATTAAAATATTTACAGGATTAATAAAAATTGATAACTTTTAAATTATATACCATTTATATAAATTTTCCTTATAAATTATAACATTCATGCACAACCCGTAATATGTTATTTATTGATGAAAACAAAATTTTGAAGAATAAAACTACATTAACAAAAATTGTGTGATTTTTTAGTAATAAGATATCAATATTGATTAAGAAAACTATATAAATTTCTAAAAATAAAAATTATATTCATACCTTAAAATTTAATTTCTTGGTTGTAATGTATATATTTGTATTTTTTTCATGGTTTTTGTAGGCTTTAGGTAGCATGACATATATGCTATCATACATAGTTACTATTAAAAAATAATCATCATGTTAATTTATTCCCCCAAAAATTAAATTTCATCATTTTAATTTGAAAACATTATAATCACATAATTATATTACATTTTAGAATTCCATTTTCGAAACCCCACATCATCAAATGTTTTAATATTATGTCTTCTTAAAATGGAAATTAAATATGAAGGTCATCAAGAATGACTCAAAACTATGTTTCGAATTATGAAAATGTTATAGTGAATTGAAAATATGAATATGGAGGAAAAATAAAAACCAATGAATAATATAGAGTGATAGAAAACATAGGTTGGAGAATGATAATGACCACAATGACATAAATCATATTGGTGAAATGGCCATTGATTCATAAAAATGAAGGTAAATGTAGAACATGGTTATTTCAAAAAAAAATTCCAATGTATGAATGATTATATTAAAATAAATATGTAGAATAGTATAAAAAATAGTTAATTTATATTTTTATTTTAAAATAACCATTTATTTATTTGGTTATGATTTGATCAATTTTGGCTTCATTTCATAATCAACAGAATTAATATCAAAGATATAAATTTTATGGTTAAAGTAATAAAAATAAATTTTATCACATAATGTAATCAACAAGAGGATAAAAATACATTACTCATACATTTAAATATTAAAAATAAATAAAATGTATTTGAATGATTATGTCTTGAAATCAATACACATTCATATTAACAATCAAATCCAATGTTCCAAATTAATCGTTCTATAAATAAATAACCCTACATCCCAAATAAAATTAACATTAAAAATTATAATTTCATACTTACCTAAAAATATTTTAAGTAAAATCACTTGTTATACTTAATAATAACATATACCTCAACCCCATGAGATATCTCCCAAAAATGATAGTACTCACCTCAAAAAACAAAAAATTCAATGATATTTTATCTTGTAATATTCTTCCAAAAATAAATTTAATATTTATCCGTAAAACTATTTGTGTAAAAAATATCATACTATAATATACATAAGGAAATGAAGTGGTTGATATTACACCCATTTAACTACTCAGTTGTGGGTTCAAGCCCGCCAACCATTCTGGATGTGACGAGTTATCACTAGATATGCGATAGTTATTTTTCTAAAAAGTATTAATATAATTACTACAAAATTACAACAATATTATAAACATTCAAAAAATATGATTACTTATCAAATAATTTATTTAACCAATATCAATTTCTATAAATAAATTTTTATCACAAAAAAATTTAATCATAGTTGATAATTATTACCTAAACATCAATGATCTTATTAAAACTAAATGATAAAAAAAATTATAATTATATCCAATAATATTAAATCAATCTTCCCTAAAACCCCATAACATTAAAACACATGAGAATTCAAAATATTCCTCAGAAGTCTAAAAAAATATCTTTAATCATATTAAATTTGTATCTCATTAATCCTCAAAAGGGGTATATATTCCTTATGAAAATCCATAGACATAAAAACCATAGGTACTTTATATTTATCTTATATCACTATGGAATATTATATTATTCAATAATTTTTATACTCTAAATCGTCAAGACAGTTCATAGTATAAATGTTTATTAACCCATAAATATCCTACATGGGTGTCGAACAAGGTGAAAAGTAACAAAACACTCACTGTGAACCAGAATGATCAATGATATATACACGAAAGACTCTTTTGGGGGTTACTAAAATTGTTTGAATTGTTTAAAAATCATATCCATTTGTAGAATCAAATATTGATGTGTTTCAAAGGAAAAACATAGTCTACACTTTAAAAAATTTTAATGTTATCTTATATGGAGAATTATCCACCTAGACTATCATGTGGTTTTGTTCGCTAATATATCTTTTTCAAAATAATGTTCCCAAGGGTTATAATAAACTACCTTGCATAAAAGACAACAAATACAACAACTACAGTACCAATATATGGTGCTTAACTTATTTCCATGTCACTAGATGCTAGGATTAGTATCCCGAAATACATAATTATTTTTTATTTTTGGTAAACAATATATGTACATGAATCTTACATTTTATAAGATAATATAAAATAAAAAACATAAAAAAAGTAAATATTAATAATCCTGTAATACATTCAAATAATTATTTTTCAAATCCATAGAAAAGGTAAATTAATAAGGGTGATCTAAGAAGCTCAGTATTGGTCAGTTGAAGTGGAATATATAATGAGTAAATATGTCATATTAAATATGGAAAGGTAAATAACTATAAACACAAACACTATAATCTATAATTAAAACTTGAATAGTAATATTAAAGGAATAAATGATGGTCAATTTATTCCATATAAATAATAAAATATGCATAAAACATATTCATGAATATTCTGAAAAATAATTTAATGGAATTTAGTCACATATTTCATAATTATGGTATGAATAATGCTTGGAATTTTAAACATAACATCAATCCCATGGGCCAATAATTTTTAAAAAATGGATTGGTATACCCCAAAAACACATTTCACAAAGATATAAAACTAGTTTTTCCCATGATACATGATGATTAATTAATAGTTTATATAATTTTAGGGCCCATTCATTACATAATAATTCTGATTAATTAATATTTTGATTAAAAATACAACTTAATCAACACAAATTAATTGAAAACTATCTATATTGGAATTACATTCATATGGAATGTGTATATATTCCTCAATGAAACTAATCATAATAAAATTAGATAGAATAAAGATGGTATCATTATGAAATATCCCAATTAGATAATAAAGTATTTTTTATTATTGGTGAATTGAAATACTATAATAATAACATTATAAACAATCATGAAGAAAATAACATTTTCAATTTTTAAGACTCTTTAAAAAATAAAATATTTCAAGAATATTAATCAATTAAATTAAATTAAATGGATCTATATAAACATTTAAATGATATATAAAACAAATTATCAGTCATGGATATTGGAAATTTGGTTCATACTGGGTACATTATGTCAATGATTCCATTCAAATTTTTAAATAGAAGTCAAAAATTTGAAAATTTAAAAATTTGAAAAAACAATTAATCCATTTTTTTTAAAAATAAATGATGCGGAAAAATGTCTTTAGTAAAACTATAGATAATAATATGACGATCCATTAAATAATATTAAGAAAAATATTGATATTGAAGAAGAATAGTCCATATTGAGTAGAATAAATAGGTTTATTTTCTTTAAAAACATTATTTTTGTGACATAAACACAGAAATGGGAATATAAAAAGAAATAATATATATTTTAGAAATAAAATTTATATAATAATATAGTTTTTATTTATGATATAAATATCAAATAATATCCCCATCAGAGACTCAAAAATTAATAATCCCAACTAATGATCAGATTGTGAAATAAAAACATATGTATTTGAATACATAGGAATCATAACCCAAAGAGTGAAATATTAAAAATATAAACATTAAATAAAATTAATATAAATATATTAATGATATAACATATCATAGGGGTAATTTATACTCATAAAAATTAACTAGTTTGTTATACAAAATATGTATCAATTGAGTATACCTGGAGATGAAATATCATACAAAGATCATTCCATGGAAATGAAAATTATTTATGTAAAAGAGAATTTAATAAAAAAAGTGTAAATATAATATAAAATAATCAAAATTCCTAGAACGCATAATTTAATAATTTCATGTTTATGAATGGTAAAAATAAAAATTATTTCATTGATATTATTTTAGTGATTATTGAATGATTACCTATTTTAAAATAAATGAATTATTATAAAAAATGTCCATTATTTATCCTCTTGAATAAATAAAATGTGTTAATTATTTACATGATTAATATATTATTTTAATTGAATTATTGATTATATTTCATTTAATACAATGATATATTTAATTACACAATAAAATAAATTAACATTGGTCGATTTGACATTATTCAACTCCAATATCTTATGAACATTCATTTTTTCAAAATATTAAAATAGGCAATTATTCAATAATCACTAAAATAATATCAATAAAATAATTTTTATTTTTACCATTCATAAGCATGATGTTAATCCTATATATTAATAATTATATATTATATAATAATGTAGATGGTAATCCATTTGTACGCATATGTAACGTTTCAACAATTCAATATTAAATATGAATAGAAAAAATTATTATATTATATTTATTAAATTATAATTATAACATAAAAACATATTTTTATAAATATAGTAATATATTTTAGTTAGGTTACATATTAATGAAAAATTATTCATATAGGTCCATGTGGGTGGTAATCCAAAGGTATGCACGAATGATGATATTATTAT
Source organism: Viscum album (assembly GCA_963277665.1). NCBI lineage: Eukaryota > Viridiplantae > Streptophyta > Magnoliopsida > Santalales > Viscaceae > Viscum > Viscum album. The sequence continues at coordinate 1,977,653,339 of OY728133.1, forward strand.
TAAATACTTGTAATAGAATTAAATTATAAGATATATTTTCTTTATATAATGAAAATTATATCCTAAATATCAGATATATATATATAGTAGATACATAAAAAAATATCATATGATCGGTGGTGATGTGAAATGTATTATATAGGTTTGCAAAGAGGTTGTCCACTTTAAACACAAGAATCAATTTTCCTATTTTTATGTAAAAGGTGATTATTATTGGGAATTATATTAATATAAAACCATACCATTATTTGTTTGATACTTATTTTATTATATTTCTATGGATAAAAAGGATTTTATGGGGGTGTAATAAGAAAAAATAGAAAAGATTAGTTATGAATGATACCACTTCTTTTGACAACCAATTTGGGTTTACACATATCACCATATAGAGTTGGTTTTCTTATAAAACCAAAAACACTAGGACATCTGGAAGGATGTATGAATTTTATTAATGTAGGGAGTTATTAAAACAAAATTCTCTTTATTTATGCATTGGAGTTGATATGTGGGGTCCTTTTATAATCAGGGTAGAGGACATATAGGGAATTTATTGAAATAATAATATATAAAAATGTAATATTCAATAAAAATGTTTCAAAATTTCAATTTATTTTTTATTTTATGTAGTATAAATTTTACATATATCCATACAATAGGATTTAGACATGTTTAACATACATTATAACACTTACCTCTTCGATTAACCCTTTGTAAACACTTATTGACCTTAATAGTGGAAAAACAAGTTTCAATATGAAAGGGTAATAAATATAATTTTTAATTAAAAAACACGCCCTAAATTTAAAAGTGATGAATTTTTTTAAAAAATATATACTAATTTTCCTTTGGTGGGTTTTTAGTGGTTCTATATAATTTAAGTAAATAAATTGATATTATTAAAGATCATTATTTCATTTCATGCACAATTAGGTTGATTAGAATTTAAAGACGTGAATATAAAAATATATTTACAATATTGTTCCTTTAATAGTAAAAAATACATCATAATTGACAATAATTTTTTTTCTATATAGAATAAATTCTGAATAGATTACATTTTATGTCTAGTGAAATAATATAGTTTCCCACTAGAACAATCCTCGGGATTTGTCCACAGCTGGGTCTAAGGTGTGCCAAATTGTATTCCAAAGTCATTAAACTAACATGAAGGGTGTAAATAGATTATGAATAGGAGACTATAATCTAATATTATTATAATAAAAATACTCTAGATAAATATAATTCAGTGGAAAATAATGTCCACAAGATACTCGACTAATAACCCACCACTGTAGAAGAAAAATAAGTTTCCAAAAGAAATAATAAAATTTTAAACAAACAATTTTAATAATAAAAAATTATATGATACCATTTTTATCTATGAATTCATTAAATTAATGTCATACAAAAAAAATAAACCGATAGGGTCACCAATGGACAACCATAGCAGTATACACATATAAGCATGCGGATACAGGGAATGTATCAAAAGATAACTCTAGTAGATGAAAGAACATACCTTGTACCTTGACATACATCCAATGAAAATGTTTAGACATGATCTCTAAGGTCTATCTCTAGATCCCAAAAAAATTTCTAACTACAAAAGGATAAATTATACAGGAGTCCCAAATGGACCATATAGGGTGAGATAATAATCATAGTAGGCCAAAACCATTCTTTTATCAACATAAATATGTGATTAAGAAGGCTACCTAAAATATAAATAATTTATCAAATGAAAAACATATAATATTATCTTCATTCATTGTTCTAAGAATCTATAAGTAATATAACCCCTACTTTTATTGAATCCATAATTATGGTGAAGGGCATGATCCTTATCACAAGTATTATAGAATCCCAAAAAAATTGAACATGGTGAACCCTCAGATTCCACCAATTATATAATTACCTCAATCCTAATTCATTCTTATTCCAGATGCCCAATAATTATTAATATCCTCATAGAACCCCTACTAAATTTCCCTCAGCTCAAAGGAATCTTCATTGGCTCAAATACCAATATATGAGGCATATTAATAATGGTCCTCAAAATAGAAATTCATGTCTACTGAAAAGCCAATGTCCCTTAGAATGGTGATATCCAACAACCCACCATATTTTGTCCCAACAAAATTGTTTCATAGAAATTCTCTTCCACCAACTGATGGTCCAATCATCATCAACCACTGTATCTTCATCATCCATGTAGATTTCTACACCATCCACCTCTATATATAATGGTAGTAATAACCACCCTATGAAACATATAATGGGGGCCTCTACCCACACTGGTTTTAACCCCCCCCAAATATATATTACTTATCTATGTTAAAAAACAACAAAATGTAGGTTGGAAAATCACTATGAGTAGTAATAACGAAAAAAATTACATATCCCACTTCATCACAACACCTCGTTCCCCTCTTTCCATGTTAGTCATTATAATGGTCAACACTATCCATTATCACATGATCCATGACCATAAACTGAAGTCATTTTCACCTCAGTCCACTGTCCATGTCACCACACAGGTGATCCACATCACCCAATGTATCGAGGCCAAGACCATCATGATGACTACATAGCATCAAGCTATTTTTATGTCCCCACTTAAAAACATAGGCCAGGCACATCATGTTACAATGAAACTCATCATAACAAATATCATGTAGAAAAATTAATTTGGATAATTAAACAAAAACATCCATATACTTACAAGTGGTTCGTTTCCTCTAACATTACATGGAATGTAACAACATTGATAGGGCATTCCTAGAGGCATCTGATAGCAATTATTATTTAATATAAAGGTGTTAATTAATTAAGTTCATTCATAAAATAACCACAGGTGTGATCAAATCAAAGTCCCCAAAGCACATGAAAAATCAATTTGAATTCTCAAAACCACAAACCTTTGGTTGGTAGATTCTTTTTAATCTGATATAAACTTCAAACTTTATATGGCTTGTAAGATATTTATATTTTTTATTACCACCCTAAAAATTGTGTAAATATTCTCACATATATTTAGTGCTATAAAATGTGTGATAAAGTGTAATGAGATGTAAGAGTACTCTAGACATTAGTAATGTGGTTCCAATAAGAACAATGTATTGAATAATTAAATCGAAAAGGAGAGTGGAGATCAATATCTCCAAAGTGGGAGAAAGATAGTCTCCCTTATCTATATGTGTGGGTGGAGAAAGGAAATAGGAAGAAGAAACCTAAATTGAGGGAGGGGTTAAATGATTATTTCTCCTCATTAAATGAGTCTCTTAGTTGAATTACCTGGTTCTGAAAAAAATGTGCCTATCATGTGACTCCCACTATCAAAATGGACTACATTTCATGGTTATCCCACATGTTCTTCTAAACCATGTGGCAACCATGTGTACCCATATTATAATTATGTATAATGGACACACAACCATGAACACCATCTACAAGTTTTGGTAGATTATTCAAAGAGCCCGTATACGGTCTCATGGTTACCCATGGAAGGCTACATTGCATATCCAATCCATGTGCACCTATTTGAGTCATTTTAATACCTATTATTTTATCATTTATCACTCCAAAACCCTCCTGAAACCCAATGTATAATTATGAGAATATAAACTAACCAAAGATGTATGAATTGGGTTAGCAAAACTCTCAATTTTAGGGGTTTAATATCAGGAATTATGTTTTCTTACTTGCCAAACTCAAAAAAATCAAATGGGTTCAGGATTTTCTACTTTTCCAAAACCCTGGAAGATTAAAATCCCCATATCATAACATATCTTATCACCAAACAATCAAAATATACCCAGATATTGGTTACATCCATAATCATCTAATATAAAAAAACATTGTTTTTTCAGTCATCATGTCATATTTAAACTCACTCAAGGTGCTCCCCGCCGTAGGAGTTACCACCCTTAGTCAATTCCTAACACAAAAATCAAAGCAAGTAATGTTCAACTAACTATTCGTTGACACAAAAGTTCTCCAACGACAAATAAAAACTCTTGTAACTCATAATGTGTTGAAACCATTACTTGGTAACATCTCACCCCCACTATGTACCACATCTCATTAGATTCACGCCTCATTCCCACATTACACATGGAACCTATGAGTTTTGTATCTGATAAGACTCCCATTACTAGTCTTGGTTCCTCAAACTATACATAGATCCCACATAATATTTCTTCATAGATTCAAATGTGCCTCAATGAATCCTACATTACTTTGAATGCCCAGATTCCACCAAACCTCATGTAATCTATCATCACATCGATTCTCATAATAAATAATGGTGAAAAAAAATCACATATGTAAATATATATATATATATATAGTGTATCTAATCTTATTGAAACCTACTAAGAACCGTATTATTAGTCCAAAAAAATACATCCCATGCAAATCGTTCACCTATAACAAAACATTATTATAAAAATAATCATTCCAAAAAACCGTAGTCATGCCCACAGTGTAATTGTGACAATTGGTAGCTAACCATCCTTCTCAAACACTATAATCTCAACAAGCATCCTACTAGTTGGAAGACCAATATCCTGAGGCCCATAATCCCAATAATGATACACCAGATATTAGCCATTGATCACAATGTTATAACTCATAGTCTTTTCCTCATCCTCTGTGTGAATCTAAATCTCGACTACCAGATCCCAGTACCACTCCCATGCTAACCTCAAAACACTGAGTTTTCCAAAGACCATAATTCCAGTTGTATGAATAAGATTCTTGTAGAACCTATCAAGATCCCTCACATGTTCCCCCGATCCATACTAATTTTGTTCCTGATAACACTACATCTGCATATGTACTGACTTCCCACACTAGAAGTGCACCGTCAATGACCCACACCTCTATGTTCAGATTGAGTTTCTAGCCTAAAATCCATGATATGAAACCTCTTATCCTACCATCATATGACCTGAAACATCTCCACAGTAATCAAATAAAGATATCAACTTTATCAAATATGAAATGAAGATCATGTTTCTATCAAATATCAATTTCTGATTCATAAACCTATGATCATTATGATTGCATTAATAAGTTTAACTCACCCATATAGAATTTAATAAACCATACATGAAATTCCCCACTCTTAAGGAATAATATCCCATAATACCAGGTAATAAGTTAAACAATTCCATGAATGTTTATGCATAGTCTATGATGGACATATCTCCCTACTAAAGGATTAAAAATTCATGAGGTCTTTGTTCCCTTAGAGCCATAGTGGATAATTTATCAGAGAATATAGCCTAAATTATTTTAAAATCTTGAAAATATTATCAGACTACCTAAACATGCATGTACCACATGTATTTAGCTGATCCACTAAGCATGTCTATCTTGATTTTTCATTCTCTATCTTTGGGGTGCTTAATTTTGCTTCAAAATGGTATTTACAATCTATATACAGTTGATAGAATCTTTTGGTCCACCATCACACTAAAATAGATGAGGTAGATGTGATTCAAACACATATGTCAAGTAATCCATGAAGGGATATTCTTTTGCATCTTCTCGGCCAATAGCCTAGATGAATTGAACCAAGCTATCTCTTATATGTTCATCAATCCATGGCCCAAAATCTGTTAAATCAAGAGTCTTCCTTATCTATCCAGATGAATGTACATGAACCTATAACTATTACTCAATATCATCATTACCCCCTCAGGCCTCATCCTGACCCTCAAGGGTCTCAACCTTTAAATTCTCTTATAGAACAAAAAAACCTCCCTACATATGCTCCATTAAAATCCATCTAAGTTGAATCTTGCTAAATACTAATTCCTTGGTCATATATCAAATAATAGACACACACTCCCATATAAATATATATTTAATGGAAATATTGAAATAAGTAATAGGAAAAACAATCTCACAACCCTTATTACCCCATCATAACCATACCACATGACGATTAGCCTATTGTCCCCATACTTTCCATTATACGAGAAATTTATCACAAATAAATCATACATAATTGGCCCAAAAATAACCCACATTTGATCAAGGTTCCCCATATAAAACTGATGTAGTAGAGTAGGATTCCGTCAAATAACGAAATTCAAGAAAAAAATGTTAAGCTTCCTTTTTTTCATTTTAAATAATGTACCCCTATAATCATCTATGTCTTGTCATATATGTTCAAGAACCATATTTATATATATATATCACACATTTCATATAGATTTCTCTAGTTCCCCATGTCTTGGATGGATGATTATAATTGCATAAAAGAGAGGATAGGATGTAAAACACTGAATATATTTCATTGCTCAAATTTTAATCAGCCCAACCCCTCATAGAGAAATCCCAGTTCTCAATGATAATCTCATGAATGTTATTATTGAATTTATATATATATAAATCCTTGGTTACAATTAAGAGAACATAAAATATCCCTTTTTCCATACTGGGTCGAGGGGGAAAAATAATACTATTACATACCAATTCAAGTGTCACATGTCATAACAAATAATAGCTACACCCAAGTGCACAATTCAAGGTAGAAACAACATGAATCATAAAAATAAAAATATAGAACAATAACTATGAACACTAGAAACATGTTTCTTCCCCCATACATGGTGTTTTTGTCACCCAAACAAGAGATCTAAACCCTATTTTGAAAACCTATTATACATTGGTATACAATAACCCACTTAGTAAGGCCCAAAAATGAGGTAAAATAATCAAATATGATACCATTTGTAGACTAATATCCTATATTTCTACATGAATAGAAATCTGGGAAGGTGTGCCCATTGGCCATAAACGTGCCTCCCTGTACGGAAAAGGCTGGTGACTAGTTGTGAGAATGTAAATATGAGATATTGGGTAGATTATACCATATTTTGAATCTATTATTTATCATCTATATATATATATAAATAAATATGTATAAAATTAATACCATAACATAATAGAGAAATAAACCTCCATATCTACAGAATAAACATATAAAAGAAAAAATAATAAAATTAAAATCAAACCCTTTTTTATAATAAAAAAATGAAAAATAAAATTCATTACTAGAAATCCCTTAAATCCATATCATAAAAAAATAAGAAAGAACTTTCAACCATGGATGAAAATAAATGTATACACATATAAGAATATATATACAATGAAATTCATAAAAGATAACTCTAGATGAGGTAATAACAACATGATCCCTTACCATATATCTAATGAAAAAATTTCAACATGATCACTATGGTCCAATTCCCGATCCTATACCATTATTAGATTACAAGATATATTGTCTACATACATCCTGAATGGATGGTGTATTGTTTGAGAATAATTTTATTAGGCCACCACCATCATCTTCCTAACATAATTATTTCAACTAAACGGCGAACTAATATATAAATAAAATCACGCATGCATAATATATAATATAATCTTCTTCCCTTGTTTTCAATAGCCATAATAAATCAATCGCCTTATTTGAAAAATGTTGGTATCATGGTAATGGAGTGAATCCTTAACTCAAACCCCAATTCATCACATAATTACATGAAACATAGTGAACCAGAAGGTTCAAACTATAATTGAATTTCTTATAACATCATGTCACACAATACATCATGTCCAACAATAACCGACATCATGAAGGAATGCCCATGAATGTACACTATTTCATAGAAATAATCTCAAAATAATCCCCATCAGCTTGATACCCAATATCTAAGGAATAGCTATGTATATCCTCTAATTTCTATTCACCATTGGATGAATAATTAATGTTCCAAGTAATGAAGATATATATCTTCTCACATAATCTTGTCCCAATTACCTCAATGCACGGTGTGACTCAACCCGTACCAACGGTCTCATCACATCCACCCAATGGATCCTCACCATCCATGTGGATTTATATAAAATTCACCTCCATCAATAATAGTGGTCAACACTACCCTAAAACAAATCTAATATAGGCCTTTACCCACATGAATTCTAAACACCACTTAAATAGACGATTCCTATCTGTGTGCAGATAACTCCAAATAGTGCATTCAAAATCATGGTGATCAAAACACACACAAAGTACCTAGGCCCATAACCCCAACACCACATTAACCTGGAATACATTATCTCAATATGTTTTTCAATAGATTCCAATAATACACGAGCCATGCCCATAACATAAAAATATTTTCACCTCGATCTGATGACTAAGTCACCCAACTAATGATCAACATAAACCACTATAATTTTGGAAATCACAACCTGACTATATCATCAATTAATCAAAGTGGTCATCACCACCTCAACCCTTATCCAAATAGTTTCATGTACACATGGAAAAAATTATATGAAATATCATATAAAAACATTATTTTGAATAAATAAACACACATAACCCCATTTTCACAAGTTGTCCACAACCTTCAACATGAACTCAAATGTAATAAAATGAAAATGGAATGCATAGAGACATTTAATAGTGTTTATTTAATGATTTAATATACATGAATTACATAATATAGATCTATATTAGGATAGCCAATAGAAATATCAAGTCCTTACACTGTAAAATAGATTAAAAAATTGAAATATCTTTGAACCACCTACCTATGGATTGTTGACATTTTCCTGTATGATATTATCCACTGTGTACAATTGATTTGGAAGAAATTATAATTTCATATTAACTCTTACATAATATGGTAAGTCAACCTATACAATTTTATCAAAATGTAAGGCAATAGTGATTGGATATAATGGAATGAGACATGAGACCTTACAGATGTAGTTATAATGAAATAGAGTACTTGACGAATAGATAACATATGGTGAAAGGATCTTAAAAACATTAAATATGGATAAAGAGGGCCTCCAAACACTATGTGTATATGTGGAAATGTAAAATATGAAGAAGAATCATGAATATTTTGTAGGGAAATGGTAATTTCCTTTATTAAAATAAGGCATGTGGTTGGATATCACAATTTCTCTAACCAAGCACTGTTTTTGTGACGCCCACTATTGAAAGTGACCATATTGAATGGTTTCCCATTATAGTTTCCAAAACCATGTTGAAAATGTGTGTGGCCCTCCTCTAAAATATATAGAATGGCTATATTCATGTGTTCCACCTCGTATGCAATCTATAAAATTATGAATAAAGAACATAAAGGGAAACCTGATTTCACCTATGGGGTTGCATGGTTTGACTAAACCATGTTACATTATTTTTTCCTTCTAAAAAACTAAGATTTTGATATCCTACACTCCTAAACCCCAATCGGTTCACTAAGTAATTTTCTAAGAATATATACTCATCTAAAAATTTATCATGGGCCAATAAAAATCTAAGAACTAAATACAGTGATCATGAACTAAGATGGTCAACTCAACAAAATAAATAAATCAAATGGTTTTAGGATTTTGACTAGCTTCAAGAATATGGTACATTATATAATGTTTTTGAAATTATTTACCATTAGTTCTTTACTAACTTCATAATAGATATGTCACTATTTTATAAGAGTTTATGTCATTTATATAATCTCTAAAAATTAAAAATAGATTAAAATAAGTATAATAATTTAATTTTACTCCAAATAACCATCAATATTATTTACAAATTTATTTTTATCACTATGCTATCATATATGAGATATTTAAATGGAAGAAAGTCACAATTTTTAATCGTAGAAATAAAATTTTTATAAAGATAATATTTGTGAAAAATGTATCCCATAAAAAACATAAAATCAAACCTAGGGTGATATTGGTAGTAATAAATTCCACCAATAATAATTAATATGAAAAACAATGGAATTACCCCTTGTTTATAACCTATTTTAACTTGATTTACACTTTTAAATTGGTTACATGATTAAATTTTTTGATTATTTATTATGAAATGAAATTAATTTTTCATTATAAAATAATATTAACAATAATTATTCTAAATAATTAATCTATTTCATCAAATTAAAGACTCATAAGTGGAAGAAATTAACTAGAAATGAACCCACGAAACATGTTGGAAAACTATTTTTCATATAAAGCATGTTTCAATCCAAAATTGATCTAATATTAAGTATATTACTAGTAATCATCATTATATGAATTTAATTTCATAAATACAGATTTAAAAATTAAAAATTACATTTAAGTCATTATTCACCTATGGTTAATTTAATTAATTTCTATATAGAAACATTATACACATTGAAACATTTTCCAAAAAATGTGTTTTTAAGAAAAAAATAAATTTATATTAAATTATATTATAATTATTATTGAAATGTCATTAAATTATTTAATACTATCTAAAGTATACATATGTTTCTTTAAAATAAAATTAAAATCATAATGGGTCTTTTAAATTAATTAATATAATGTTAATGTTATCAATTTTACAAAATAGTTATTTTTCCCTATTCTATGAAAACTAATTTCATACAAAAAATATCAAAAATTTAACCAATATATTTTTTCTTATATATTTCATTCAATAAATATATAATTTTTATAAAATACCATTTCCATGTGCTCCATAAACTAATTATAATATTCTCCCATAAAATGAAATTAATTTTTTTAAGATAATATATTTTTCAAGAATAATATGACATCATTGATAATTGATTGATTATTTACTATTTATTTATCAAAATTGAGTTGGAGAATTATTCTTATTTTATATATTATTTAATCATATTTATTCTCAAAAATTTAATTGTAATTTTTTAATGGTCATATATATATTAAAATATTTCATTTTTTGTTTATGTAAATAACGATTTATTTTTAAAAAATTATCTAGTTGTAAAATCAAATCTACCATAGTCTCTTAATATACATCAAATTTACCCTATAGAATCCTTATACTCACTAAAATTCATATCTCATGATCCATAAGTAGTTATATAAGGGAGAACATCCAAGGGAGTGGTAAAGATATTAGCCCAACATCTCTAGCTCATCTCTTATTATTAACACATAAAATAAACTATATCCATGGAGGTATGAAACAAATTATACAAATTATTAGGTTTTATTATAATAATTTAACATTTTCTTAATACTTTATCCAAAATTGTTGAGAGAATGGAAAATGTAATCATGCGTGTGTGTATGCTACCACCTCCAAGAACGACATGATCATTCCAAGACAACCTATCATGGATGGAATTTAAATTTTATTTTGTTTATAAAAATTATATAATTCTAAATATTATTAATATTTATTTTAAAAATATGTCAATAAAAATTTAATATGAATAATAAATGGTTAATTTAATGATAACAACCTTAAATGGAATAATCAAGGAACTTTCTTAAATAAGATATATTTTGGGACTAACAATGAAAATATATAATTAATATACCAATAGGAAAATAAATGATACTGTATTATAATATTCATTTATTATGAAGTTATTTTACAACACTAATCACCATTGTAAAAAATGAATTTTTAACAATGAAATTTACCTGACAACCCTGAGTTTTTGACGCAAGAGAGATATTTATTAAAAATAAATTCCAAAATAATATTATATGTGAATTAGAAATATATATATATATATGAATAAATTTCATGTAAATATTTTTTACATAATATGATTATTTATTTTGGAAGTTATTTGAAAGCTAAGAGTGTGTTCTAACATTAAGGATGGGTCTATAAAATGACACCTTCCTTATTTGTCCATAGAATGGTAGTTTTTTCACATATTACATTAAATTATTCCCATGAAATTCATCTATATTTATATATATTTCCATCAAATATATTCTGAGTTAAATATCATGTTTATTTCTTAGGTTATATATGATATTATATCTAATTAAAATTACACTTCTATATAATCTGATTTAAGGGAATAATACTATTTGAAGTATCATGTCAAGAATCACAGAATAATATTTTTAAACCATAAATAGTTTCTAAAAATATTAATTTTATAGGGAACCATTGTATTTAAAATAATGATTCCTTGATAAATAATATCTAGATTCATTATTTTGAATGTCCTAACATATTTTATAAAATGTCACCTAGGAGGTTAATTTTAATTACATTTATTCCTATATAATTATCATGATGATTATATATCGGAAGTAAATTGTCATGAAACGTCCCCTAGAGCCCATGCCGTGACTACCCCAGGCCCACCATTCATAGGCCAGGCGACGGTGACCATCACCAGAAAAGCATATACAAAAAATGGAAGTCATTTCATTTAGACCTATACACACACAAATAGTGCATGCTATACAAATAAAACCATAATGAAAGAAAGTTGAAAACAACCATAATATAACACCATGGAGTGTAAAAGTTGTAAAATGAACGTTATGGGGCTAGAATACAATCCCAACTAAAATTAAAGTACAACAAATGTTTTAAAATCTTCGTAGGTCCTTTGCCAATCATCCTACTTGAAGGATAAGAACATCACTCTATTAGATTTCACTACACCGCACCATGTCAATCGATCCACGTTAAAGCTTTTTCTAGTAGTGGCTCCACAAAGTCCCAATCAAAGTTGTCTGTCATCTCCACACGACACTACAGGTTCGGGAGATGACCATTCAGGAGTTAGTATAACAATACTTAGTAGGGGCCCTGAGACCAACTTGGCCCTCACAAAAAATGCAAAAAAATGCCATAATGCAATATCTCAAAGTAAAGAAGATTAAAAAATTCATATCTCAAACAAGTTAAAGCTTTTGTACTTAAGAAAACATGATATTTCATAAATATATATCATCTTATTCTATTGAGAGGATCTACTACTGATCTATGAAGAGTTTGTCAGTGGTTGATCCACAACGGGTCACTCTATGACTGATCCATGATGGGTCGTGCTACTACTGAACCACAAATGGGTTATCTTATGATTATCCATGAAGGGTCATTATTATTCTAATAAAAAATGGGTCACTAGTATAATAATACAAAAAGGGTCTCTATTTTTCAGATCCACTATGTGTCACTAGTATGATGATCCATGGAGGGTCAATAGTATGTAAATCCACAAAGGGTTACTAGTATTCTAATCCACAAAGAGTATCTAGTCATTATTCACATCACAACCAACTAATGGATCCCCACAGTTAGCATTCTTGAATATGTGAGGATATTTTCTTCAATCCATAGGTTATACCTCAAACAACATGATTTACCATATATAATAACCCAAAGTACCACCTCATCGTTAAGGTCCCAACGTAATAGATTGTGCGTCGAACAAATGCATGGTCTATATGTTATGGGAATTTTTGTAAAAAGGGCCTGGTTGGATTTGAGGCTGATCCAACCTGTCCATATAACAACCTCCTTTAAAACTCTTATTGATTATCTCAAAGAATCGCCACATCGCCAGGGTCCTTGAGTTGCATACGGTGTGTGAATCAGACACCTGGTCTGTAAGTTGTTGAAATTTTTACAAAAAATGGGACAATTCTGGCTGAGTTAAGGCCGACCCATTCAGAACAACCCGACCTGACCTGTCCCAAGGTCCGCCGGACCAAATTGGGTGCGAAGACTCAACCAAGACCCAACCTAGATAGGTTCCAACCCATAGGGTTGAGGCCCGTTGGGCCTCAGGTCTATTCCTTCCCAATGAGGTGGGTTTACCCCAAGGGTCTACTAAACCTACATGAGGCAGACTAGTTTTTGGCCTTGTCTGGACATATTTTAGAGCCATGTCTAGCTCTTTTGCTTCCCTACAAGAATGGGGCATCCTTTTCGCCATGGTTGAGCGACTACAGCCCACCACACGCCACACTGCATATGGCCTCTGTTCCAGATGAACAACCATGTCCTCACATGTCACCTATGGACATAGTCTATGGGTTAACTCTTCAACGTTATGCTAGTGTGGTGCCATGGGTCTCTAGAACTGAAGCCATAGTGTTCATGGATTCCGTTGATTTCCCTAGTGGCCCAAACGTAGGTCTCCACCTCCACAGGTCACCAGTTGGCACCACGGCTAGCTGGCCATGGCTTTCTCCCTTCGTGGGGTGCTGACAGGCGCGTTGTTTCCTTCCTCCCATGGATGCCACCATGGGCACCTATGGTACATTCTGGGGCCACCATAATTTCTTTATTGGTTAATTATTTTTACCATATATTCCTATGGGACCGTAGGTCTTGGATCATTATAGTGATGACCTTGAATTTGACTTAACACCAGTAGAAAACTTGTCCACCGTGAATTATAAAGTCATAGGGGGGACTTTATTAGGTCGCCATGTACCCTCCACATTAGAGATTTAAAGTAGCAGTAGATTGAGATTATTATTTTATCAACAATAAAATTAATCCTGAATAGATGACCCAATAATGAAACCCTCCAACATGAATGCATTATCCATATATTTACTTGTTTTTTGGTTAATCTGTATTTGTCATCTAGAATAAGTATGGGGAAACATTTATGAAATTAATCCTCCTACACCATTTGACATTCTATTTCATAGTGTTCCCTTCTAGTAGGTTCAATTGATCGACTTCATTAGTCTCATCCCAAATTCGTTCTTTTTGGTACGTCAAAGTTGATGGAATTATTCTGGTGTTCTTCATTATTCATTGGAGATGAGTTTGGATGAAGGATAATCAGAGAATTTCCCATAGTTTAACTCACATTCTTCATTTTGTTATCTAAATAAAAAGTTCGCACATCACAGTATTTCTATTACGCTGTGATGTTGCATCATTACGCTGCATCTTAAGGATCCATTTAGCAAATTCCATTAATGAGGTGCACAATCACCTCATCACCGCAACTTAGGGCCATCGTATTTCACTCCACAATTGAGTAAGTAAATAAAATATTTTTTTTCATTTTTATATTATTATTTCTCAGAATTTTCAAAAATTATCTTTTTTGTCCAACCATTACCAGTCGATGTAATGATATTTTTAAGTGAATCCAAAAATTTTGAGTTCAAGAGTTCCCTCATATATCTTTTTGAGCATCATTTAAAAAGATAAAAATACACTCTCTCACATTTACTTTATATACATTAAAAAAATATAAAAAATACATTTTTTGGTACCATGGGGATCGAAATCATGTGTCGTCTCAGAACTGGTTCTTGAAATAATTCAATAAATTTAAAAATAATTATTCAATAGTATTGTGACATTACATTATCCCCACCATATAGATTTATATTTTTAAAATCTTGGAAAAAGTCTCATAAAAAATGGGGGTACTAAGCATGAATCTGAGCCTGCCACTCCCATGTTCTCTCATGGATACTCTTATACAGCCAACGAACCTGCACTAAAAGAATCGACCATCAATGAAGACCTGATCCTATCAATCCTCTATCTCCACTGGGATCTCCACGAATTTCACCCCATCATCAATTTCCAGCACACCCCAATTGATGACATTCAATGGATCATTCACTTACCTTTTTAGCTGCGACATGTGAAAAACATTGTGAACCCAATGCATATGTGGGGGAAGTGCAATGTGGTATGCCACCTCACCAACTATGCTATGAATCTGAAAATTTCCAATGAACCTCAAAGATAACTTGTATCCCTGGTCAAATATCTACAACCATTGTATGGGTGAGTCCCAAAGTAAAAAATTGTCTCCCTCCTAAAACTATAAGGGTATCTGTCTCTGACTGGAATGTTATTTCTACCTAAACTGTATAGTCCTCAACTTCTCATGGATTATTTGAATGTTCTTAGTTGTATCCTGTACCAAATCTGGACCCATGAGTGTTGACTCCCTTAGGTCTGTCTAGGATAGATGTGATCTGCATAGCCCTCCGTACAAGGCCTTTAATGTTTTCATGCCAATGGTGGAGTGATAGGTATTTTTGTATGCAAACTCCACCAGTGGTAGGTGGTCCTCCCAACTATGGAGAAAATCATGGACCTAAGAAAAAATCATGTCCCCCATGTTATCTACAGTTTTAATTATCTAACTATATATTTGGGGGTTAAAAGATATTGTCAAGAGTAGCTATGTCTCAAACACCTCGTAAAATCCTTCCCACAACTGATATGTAAAGTGTGCATCACAATATAAAATGATCATCGAAGGCACCCCATGAAGTATTACCATCTCCTAGACATAGAGGATCCCCAATCCATCTACTGATCCCTTCTATTGGATGGGAATGAAGTGCGCCGACATGGTGATCAGTCAACAATCACCCATATAAAGTCCTGGCTCCTGGACGTTCTTATTAACCAAGTCATAATGTCCATAGAGATACCATCCCACTTCCACACTAGTACCTCAAGTGGATGTAAATTGCTAGATGGTACCTGATGCTTGGCCTTCATTTGTTGACAAGTGAGGCATCATTAAATGAATGCTGCCATTGTTTTCTTCATCCCTCTCCATGAGTATAGACATTGGAGACCCTAGTACATCTTCACCATATCATGATGTACCACCAAAGGGGAAGCAGGTAACTCTCTCAACACCTCTTCTCATAACATAACCGGTACTATAGAGTTTCCTCTAAAAAGAATTAAATGTGCCCCACCTATTAATAATCCATAAGGATCCTGTCTTGGGGATAACTGATCTTGTTGGCCATCGAGTCAACATCCATGATTTCTGCCTCTGAAACTCACTATAAGAGTGTAGTAATAATGTTCAACAACTGAAGGTAAGTTGATCCATCACTATCCATGAAGGATATTTGTGTCATAGCTATCTACTATGTCACCTCACTCAACAACTATAAACAATAGCTCCTGCTAAGTGTGTCTGCCACCATGTTCCCCTTCCCAAGAGTGTATACTATCTCAAAGTCCCAACACATGGTGAACTCTATCCATTGTTGTTATCTCAATCGTAGGTGATTATGTGAGAGTATATACCTAATACTCTTATGATCTAATTATATGGTAAATCATTCACCCATAAAATAGTTGTGCAACATCTTCAAGGAAAAGACCATTACTTCTAACTTCATGCCATGGGTCGCATAGTTCTGTTATTACTACCTAGGAAACATGATCCATAGCCAATCACTTGTTTCTCCTATATTAGGTTAAAACTGAGTATGGTCTCTGATTCGTCGTAGAAGACTAGATACCCAACACCCTTTTATGGAAGTCTCATGATGGGTGCACTTGTTAGTCCCCACCTGGGCTCTTGGAAACTCTTCTGAAAACTCTTTTTCCCATATGAATGGTTTTCCTTTATTTTTCAAAGCTAAAAATGGGGATATTAATTTGGAAAAGTCAGGTACGAATCATTGGTAGTACCCAACCAACCACATGAAAAACCGAACCTCCATCACACTTCTGGGTGGATCCCTTACAAGAACTACCTCTATCTTCATCAGATCCTCTGCAAATCCATCCTATATGTTGACATGCCCTTGAGTGTGGACCTCCTGAATTCAAAAATGGAACAACGAGAGATTAGTGTAATGCTGGTTCTCTCAGAGTGTATCCATGTCTTTTCATAGGTGTGTAGCATCTCCACCACCGATTCAATGTACATTAAAATGAAATCAACGAAGACCCTAAAAAATGATCTATATAAGTAAGGAATATCATATTCATTAGTCCCATGAACTCTAATAGTAATTTTTTTAGGATGTAAGGCATCACCAAAAACTCAATCTTTTCATACTTCCATCTAAAGGCTATTTTCGGTACGTCCAAATCTAGTACCAGAAGCTGATGATAGACTGATCTGAGGTCTATCTTTGTTAATGTCCTCTCTTATGTTATATGATTGAAGAGGTCATCAATACCCAACTGTGGAATCATGTTCTTCATGGTAACCTAGTTCAAGTTCCAAAATACCACCCACAATCTTATGCACCCATTTTCCCTCATGCAAAACAACACCGGGGTAGCCCATGGACAAACATTGGGTGTAATCTCAGCTCCTAGAGCTCAGTGGGACCATGCAATATGCATATGTGGATATCATTTCCATACCTAGGTACATATCAATTTATAAGTAGACATACCTATAAGGAGGTAGTCTTGGAACATACTTAAGTAATAAATCCTCATATTTATCCACAACTATAGGAATGCTTGGACTCCTCTCATCCATCGAACTAAGTTTGAGGCCATTCAACTGGTGAGTGATTAGTTTCACCCTCCTCTTATAATGTCTATTAGTGCTTGAAAGGTTCTCTTATCATTGTTGAAGAAAAATTTGTCCCATCCTCAAAGACACACCACACATTGTGCCTAAAATATTCTATTTGATCATGGACTGTGGATATCAATTCCATACCCAAGATGTCATTGTAAGGCCTCAACACAACTACTAGGAGATCCTTTACAAATCTCATTTTTCATAGAGTAATCTCACAATACAGGAACCATTGTGTAATCATTGAATCCCCTCCCATAAGAGTCTTTAATGGTAAGGATCGAGCCTACATCAAAACTATAATTTTCTAGACAAGAACGCGGTCTGTGGAAATGAAAGAGTGGCCAAAACCTACATCTATAAAAACTATAGCTAAGGTGAAGTAGACACATATCATACCACTAATCATAAATGGAGTGTCCTGGTCAAAGGCCCCCATCGACTGATGCTGGCCTTACCCATCTCTTCCAGATCCCTTAGCCCATGGTGGACCACTTGGGGCTATTGGGGGTAATACCTCAAATCGTCATCCAATTCCTACAACTTGGAATGCTCCCCTACCACAACTACCCATTGAAGATCTCCCCTCTTGATCCACTACCTCTGTCTCGGTGGTCCCGTGGTCACCAACTAGTCATCTTTGTGGGGAGTTGGACAATCATGAACCATGTTCCCATTTCAACCACATGAGTAACAAACGTTATCCCTAAAATGACCTCATCTTCCTCACAAGATCCACACCTCCTACCATGTGTCATAGGTTATCCTTTGAAAGGTCTGTCCTATTTGGGCCTCTGCTTCATCTTCTTAATTATTTCTTCAAATTACTTGGCACCTTTCATCCAGTGGTGGCTCTCACCGTTAGTTCCTGCTTTGCTGGGATGATCTTAACCAATATATCTTGCTCTAGATCTCCATAATACATCTAGATGATGAGAAAAATCATAGACACCCTGATCTCCCTTATGTGTCCCTGCTCAAAGGTCTGAACCCTGATGAAAGGGTCTCATACCATATTTTTGGAGTAGAGGGAGAGGTCAGTAAACCTTTCTAAGTACTAGGTCACATTCAAGATGACATGATGTAGGTGTAGTAGCCCATGAATACACATTGTTCATAGTTTCGTTGATACAGACTCCACCCTGAGGAGGCTCTCTAATTCCAACTAGGCATGATTCCCCTCCTCGTGTGTCTAGAGAATCATGCTTCACCATCTCCCCATTCCCTAAAAATAGTGAATGGATCAGATCAAAATTTATTTTTTAGGTGTGTTAACCATGATAAAAACACACATAACTTCCTCTAACCATTCCTCAACTACATGAGGACTGGTATCTCCATGAAAATTAGAGGCCACTCTCTCTGTAACTAGGGCATCATGCTAAATCATCTTGAACTATCCATTGTTTGGGCTTGTATCATCATCTAATCTATAGGTGATGGTGAAACTAGTGCAACACCTATAGGTGAGATTGATGTATGTGGTATCTAAATCGATGTATCATTGCTCGGTGGGCCATCATTGCAATCCCTCATAGGAATCGCTGTTGGGGGTCTTCTTGGTGGAATCCTATAGGAAAATAGATGTTTCATGGTCAATAAGTAATACTGTAAGAACACAGTTTTTTATGAAAAACACTTTGCAATATTCTTGATGTTACTCTAGAGTAGCGGCTTCAGACGGTGTGCGATTCCGAGCCCTGGAGTGGCCGGAATTAAATTATCAGTTCGTTCACACTGGGAATGCCAAATAAATGCGATAAATCCTAAACAATGTTTTAGATCAGATATTCGAGTGTACAGATGGGTCCGGAATGGGGTTTTTACCCTAAGAACGACATAAAACTTGTCAGCGCGGGATGTTAGGACCCCTCGCTCGCTTTCAGAACATTAAACGAATAAATTAAATAATTAATTTATTTGTTTAATGGTGAAACGCAGGTATTTCTTAAACGATGGCTTGAATTGGAAAACCAAGGGCACCATTGAGTTCCGAGCGTGTCGTTTGCCCTAGGAGGTGTGTAAGCATCGCGGGCGCGGGTCGTCTGTGAAAAATGGCCCTAGGGGCGTTTTTGTAATTCAACGGCTTCAGACGTTAAATTTTTTTATAACTTTTGAACGGGGCCTCGGAATAAAATTATGAGACCTCCGTTGCACCCAAAGCATGGTTTTTAGCCTAGGGGAGGCTTAATCCCGACCCCATTGGCAGTTTGGGTACGGGGGCCATGGGAGGGTGTTTAAGTTAATTAATCTATTTAATTAACCTAACCCCCTTCCCTTCTCCCTAATTTTCCCCCTCCCTTGGTGAGATTCTCCCCTCTCCTCCTCCACTCTGGAGAGATGGCTCCGACAAGGTGACTCCGGTGAGGTGCATCCACTCTGACGGGTCAACGGCGAAGCATCGGGCTACGCCCAAGAGGTAGGCGGTTTTCATTTGAGTTTTAAATCATGAACCCCACTTTGATCCACAATATTAGCATATATTTTTTGTTTCATATTATAAAAAATTACATGGTCGTGTAGTACACATTTTTTTTCTTTCCATTTCTTCATTCGAAATCAAAATCCGAGTTACGAGGAGGCCGCAGCGGTCCGGTGAAGATCAGGGGAATTTCGGGAGTTCTGGGGGTTTTCCGGCGGTTTCTGGCAGCGGCGGCTCACGATTCAGGCGGCGCGGTGGACCCAGGTGTAGGTGGAGGGAGGTCCTCGGTGATGGCGGCTCTCAGCGTGGTGGCCGCACTTCAGGCAGCAAGCGGCGGGCGGCCGCGGCGCTCCGCAGTGGACCGGGGTCGCGGCATGCGACCCGCGGGGGAGCACGACCCGCGTCGCGCGGCGACCGACCTCGGCCGGTCAACCAGTCAGTGGACTGGGTCCACCGCCGGACCGCATGGCCCAGCCGCAGGCCAGGAGTGGCGAGCCGGTCCGGCCAGCGCGGCCCGACCCAGACCGGGCGGACCGGCCGGCCCAGGCCGGTCCAGCCAAAGGTGCCTTGCCCCTTAGGTTTCGGATGCTCGTATTTTCCGCTACGGGTGTCGGTTTTGCATTCCGTCTACGGCGATGCATTCCTATGATCGAGGGGAATGTTTTTAAATGGTTTGGGTAATTTTTTATTCATTTAACGATGGGCCTCAAAGTCACGATGCGTCTTTAAGCAAATTGTCGGTTTTTTTGGGGGTTCTTGTTTTGAGCGGCGCAGATACATCCGACGTCCGTTTTGAGCGCCTTCAGTGGAGTTGGAACCCTGGAACCAAGGCGGAGCATTCCAGGGTGGTTGTAGGCTTTGAGTCCGAAGTTGATGCATGGCCCCCACAGATCGTCTTTCGAGCTGCGAGCAGCGTTTTACGACTTTCTCATCGGGTGTCCGTTCGGGGCCTGCGAGCAATCGATTCTGGATGTTTTCCGAGGGGATTGCAATGGAGTAATCCACCTGCACTAATTCCGCATGACGGTGTGGGCGCCACGAGGGTGTTTGGGCGTTGATGGTGATTTTCCATCTCTATCAACGGGCAACCATTTTGGACAAGTGAATAGTCCACCTTGTGTACTTTTTTGAGAGGATCGCAACGGTGTGATCCGTTGGCAGTGCTTTGGGACCGGGGTGCGAGTCCGGCGTGGTACAGCTCGTGCACGGGGAGCTGGAACATATCTTTTTCTCTGGATATCCGTTCGCTCAAGTGATTAGTGCTTTTGAAGGGTTTTTTCGAGAGAATTGTGTTGGCGCAGTTCGCCCGACCTTTTTCGGGGACGTGGTGTGGGTCCCACTCAACCCGACTACGGTGAATTGTACCTTTTTCACCGGGTATCCATTTTTGGTGGTTGAGTATTCAATCCTGTGTGTTTTTCTGAGGGGATTGCAGTGGCACGATCTGTTTGTTCAGTTTCGGGATCTTGGGGTGGGCCCCACACAGGTTTGGTTATAGTGAATAGTCCCTTTTCCACTGGTTGACCGTTTCAGGCAAGTGAGTAGTCTATCTCGCATGTTTTTCTATTGGGTTTACAACGGTGTAATATGTTCCGGAAAACAGAGGCTCATACGTGATATTATTAAATGTGGAAATGTGAAAGGTGCCCGGGTGGTGGTTCTTCTGTCATGTTTGTAGTGGGCCTTTGGCGTGTGATCGTGTGCACTCCTGGTAGAGTGAGGTTAGTTTTTAAAGAGATTTGTTTAACTGTGACCCAGTTGTTGGGGCAGCAAGTTGGAGATGTTACGTCACGCCTTCGCGTTGACGTTGGGTGACGTGTGCATGATAGCCCCTATGGTGAAAACGAGGTATACTCTGGGAGTATACGGGAGTGCTTCGAGTTACGTGTGGTTGGTACCTGACACTATTTTTGTGCTTGTTTGTGGATTGACTTTGGGCCACATGTCGTGTGGGTCCCATGTGCGTGTCGTGTTCTGCCTTGCGTACCTTTGACCCCTCTCTATGTAGATGGTCCATTGGTTCTTGTTTCTTTACTAGCGGGGTTGAGTTTTTTTCCCGGCTCTGTGATCGATGGTTTAGATCAGCAGGGTTGAGTGGTCTCCCCTGGTTTCGTTCTCAATGGATCAGCCGGTGGCGGTGCTAGTGACACCCAGTGATGGAACAGGCGCTGAACCTATTCAGTGAGTCTTTCAGGAGTTGAGTGGTTGCGTGATACCCACTCAGTGTTCGGTTGGCCAGTGTTGTACCATCCAGTAGAGATGGTCAGTGCTGATCTGGGTTTACCCTCTTATAGAGACTGGATAGTGGGTCACCCGACAACTCTTTAGGTCTACCCTCCAGCAGGGCTGGGCAGTGGGTCGCCTATCAACTTGTTAGGGTTTACCCTCCAGCGGGGCTGGGCAGTGGGTCACCCATCGACTTCTTCCAGGTCTACCCTCCAACAGGACTGATTAGTGGGTCACATGTCGACTTGTTAGGGTTTACCCTTCAGCGGGGCTGGGCAATGGTTCACCTGTCAGCTTATTCTAGGTATACCCCTCCAGCAGGGCTGTGCAGTGGGTCACTTGCCGACTTGTTATGGTTTACCCTCCAGCAGGGCTGGGCAGTGGGTCACCTGATGATGTATTATGAATTACCCTCCAGCAGGGCTGGGCAGTGGGACACCCGTTGGCATTCCAGACTCAGCACTTTCTACTATTGTAGTCGGTGGCTTTCCTCTGTGATTACCAGAGCGGGACCCTTGGTTGTACGGGTCGGTGACGTGACAGCTTGACTTTGAGCATTCCTCTTGACTGCGGGGTAGTGACGAGTTGTGGTTTGACGTTCCCTCAGAACACTCAAGTACGAGGATCATTTTCCCGCTGAGACGCGTCCTTATGACGCGACCTAAAACTGTGCGGGCGAGTCAGTGCCTCCCAAAGCGGATAGTGTCAAGTTGCGGTGGTTTGTGCCCCTTGACTTGTAGTTCAGGTCAGACGTGCATGATGTTGGGGATCGATGATGATGTTACTTCTGGGACTATTGGCGACTCACTTTTCTTGGGCTGAGCTACGGGATGTAGATCCCCTTACGACCTTGTTTCGGGCTTCTTGTTGAGCATATGGATTTGTATATACCTTGTTTCAGTACCCACTTCTTAGGTTTGGTTACTGTCTTTCCAGGAGAGGCGAAGATGCACGGGGTATTCCACATGTGTTCCACGTCTAGCTTCTCGTGGTTGGATGAGTATACTCTCCTGCTATATGTAGCGATGAATCGATGGGAAGATCTTCTTCTCGCCGTTTCCAGATCCTTGTGCCTGGACGAGTCTACCTTCTTTACTCTTGTTGGGTTGAACTTGACTCTTTACTGCACTCTCTATCGTACTCCTTTACTTTTCCTATTCGCTCTACTGCTCACCCTTAGGTACCTCATTTGTTGCTCCCTAGAGCCTTCAGGGGTATCCTACAGAGTATTTTTATACTCACCCCTACTTGGGCTTTTCCCGCACTTGGTGTTCCCCTGTAGACGTCATACAGGTTGGTCGTGACATCAGTGGAGCATAGGAGTTCGGGAGCTTGGACCGCGTCTGGTGGTCATAGTCGGGTTCTAGTTGGGGGACCCTTCCATCTGTTTTTCTTTTGTTCGCCTGTTGCCGGGTTGTGGCACTTTTTTTGGTTGGTCACATGTTTTTCCCCTTTTCTTTTCAGTTTACTTTCAGCTTGTACTTTGTATTTTTTAGAGTTCGATGCACTCTTGTGGTTATTTATAGCAGTTGACCCTTTACTTTTCTTTTTTACTCTGCACTTTTTCATTGAGTGTGATGTGTTTCTGTGTATAGGTTCTTAAGAAAAGGCCTCCCCGAGTTGTTGTGCCTCCAACGCTGGTCGCCAGCCCCTGGACTATGGAGGCGGGCTTGGGGTAGTTGCGGCTTGAGCCCAGGTAGGGTCAAGTCATGACAAAGTGGTATCAGATTTGGTTTGTTCCTTGGGACGCTGTACGGATGTCCCTAAAATAAAAAGTAATTGGTTCGGATTTAGGGAAGTAGTGTTAACGTGTCTCGAGATCATCCCTCAGGATAGCGGGTCCAGTAATGGTGTGGCGGCTGATGTATCCATTCACCAGGACCCTGATAACCCGTTTGTTGACTCGGCATTCTGAGACACTTGTTGCAGGGAAAATTGGTTTGTGCATCACATAGTATTGAGTCTTTGACTATCCTTCTTGTGTCAGCTCCCCATCGTTGTTGTATTGTTATATAAATATATGCTCATCTGACCGCAGAACTCATTGATAATATTCAGGATGTCTCTGCGAAGATATCTGGCCCAAACACCAGCTTTGGTGCGTGGTGAAGACCCTGTGAGCTATGAGGCCACAGTCCAGGACCCATCATGCAAGCCCTTTCTCCTAGTGGGCTGGTATCAGCACCCCCACTAGTTGAGCATCTGACAGTTTCAGTAGAGAAGGCTGAGGTTGAGCGAAGTTTGAGTGCGCTCCGTGAGTTCCAGTAGTAGAGACCGATGAGGTTCACTGGTGAGCTAGATCCTCTGGCAGTAGAGGTTTGGCTAGATATAGTGTTTCAACTCTCAATCTTGTGAAGATGCCGATAGGTCAGGGATTGGCTTTGGCAGCCAACCTTTTTTGTGGAGCAGCTCGGCATTGGTAGAGTCTGGTGACTCATTTTCTTGACGAGTCGTCGCTTTTGTGGGACGAATTTCAGTTGTTGTTTCGTGAGTAGCTTTTCCCCTCCTGCTTGCGCTCCTTTCAGATTTAAGAGCTCCTGCAGTTTCAGCAGGGTGGGATCACGGTTGCCGAGTACGCGGCTAGTTTCGTAGACCGTGCACGCTTTTACCCAAACTTGGTCCATGACGACCGCATCCGAGCGCCGAAGTTTGAGCAGGGTCTCCTCTTAGAGATTTGTGCTATCATACTACCCTTGGGAATTCCCACATATGTCGGGGTGCTAGAGAAGGCGTTTGTGATAGGGAGATTCCTATCACGTTTTGCGGTTGGTAGTGGTAGTGGGCGTGATGGAGCCGAGACGTCTGCCATAGCTAGCAAGCACTAGATGACAGAACCTCGATTCAGGCGGCCTTCCCACTGTCGGTTTTGGAGACCTGGTTGTATACCACTGTGGCGAAAAGGAACAGGGCCTCAGCTATGGATGCCCTTCTGTGAGTGGATCCCGGGCTTTGGCCGTACACCACAGTGGCGCCGGATGGCACCAGGGTAGCCCAAAGAGCGCCAGTGTTATGCTTGTTACGGGAGAGATCACTTGGCATGAGACTGTCCAACCCAAGTTGCTGAGAGCTTTGGGCATGCAACAAGCGCACCACCATGGCAAAGGCAGCGCCATGATTGGAGTAGTTCCCAGAGAGGTGGTGCTAGCAGAGGAGCAGGAGGATCTGGAAGTGGAGGACGACCTTACGAGGTCTTCCCATCACCACTAGGCGGTCCACGTCAGGCTCTGGGAGATGGCATTTGGGACCATGGATAGCCGTGAGCTTGGATTTTTACGATCCTACAGAGCATGGGATGATGAGAGGAACCCCTTGCGACTCTTCTACTTCATGCAGTAGAAATGTTAAGCTCTGTGTGTGAATGGATTTTTCTGCCCGCTCATTGCTTGAGTTGATACCTGGGTGATGTAGGGTGTCGGCTGTAACCCTGTGTTAGTAAAGTAGAAGGTGTGTAACTTTCATCTTTAGTCGATGACATCGACTCCATTGCTCTCCGAGCGTGTAAGAGAGTCTTGGTTGAGAGACATCGACTGTGGAACCTTGCGTGACTAGATGTCCTTGGGTGTTTCACCATATGGATATTCTGAAGGAGGGAATCACCAGGCATTGTTCCAGGTGCGGGCAGTGATTCCAGTCATGATGTGCGATTTAGAGGTTCGATCGGGGAGGTGAGCTACCCCTGAGAGCCTTTGGGCCGTTTGAGACTGTGCAAAGGGATGGCGAGGTTCCGTACCACCTTACCTTAACCCCAGAGGCTGGTTTGGGTGCATGACGTCTACCATGCGACTCACTCGAGAAGAGGTGTGTGTGCTCCCATGCATGTCATCGGAAAGCGAAGATCTCGCATGAACAGATCAAATCCTTTGGTCTTTTTGCAGTGGCGTAGAGCTGTGTGAGTGTTCTTCTGGGTACGGGAAAGCCTGGTGTGGGCTTAGAACCCTGAGTTGTTTCTTGGTTTTTCTTTTCAAGAATGAAAAGGTTGAAGGAGGGAATGATGTAAGAACCCAGTGTTTGCTATGAAACACTTTGGAATATTCTTGATTTTATTCCAGAGCAGCGCCTTCAGACGGCGTGAGATTACGAGCCCCGGAGTGGCCGAAATTAAATTTTCATTGCATTCACACTAGGAACGCCAAATAAATGCGATAACTCCTAAACAGTGTTTTAGATCAGATATTCGAGTGTACGGATGTGTCTGGAATAGGGTTTTTACCCTAGGAATAACATAAAACATGTCAGCGCGGAATGTTTGGACCCCGCGCTCGCTTTCGGAACGTTAAACGGATAAATTAAATAATTAATTTATTCGTTTAATGGTGAAACACATGTATCTCTTAAATTATGGCTCATATTGGAAAACTGAGGGCACCGTTGAGTTCAGAGCGTGCCATTTACCCTAGGAGGGGTGTAAGTTTCGCGGGCGCGGGCCGTCTATAAAAAATGGCCCCACGAGCGTTTTCGTAATTTAGCAGCTTCGGACGTTAAATGTTTTTTTATAACATTTGAACGGGGCTTTGGATTAAAATTTTGAGACCACCGTTGTGCCCAGAGCGGGGTTTTTATCCTAGGGGAGGATTAATCCTGACCCCGTCAGGAGTTCGGGTATGTGGCCATGGGAGGGTGTTTAAGTTAATTAATCTATTTAATTAACCTAACCCCCTTCCCTTCTCGCTCATTTTCCCCCTCCCCTGGCGAGCTTCTCCCCTCTCCTCCTCCACTCCGGCGAGGCGACTCCGGTGAGGTGCGGCCACTCCGACGGGTCAACGGTGAAGCATCGGGCTACGCCCAAGATGTTGGTGGTGTTCGTTTGAGTTTTAAATCCCGAACCCCCCTTTTCACCCCAATTTTAGCATCGATTTGTTATTTCATCTTCGAAAAAATTCCATGGTCGTGTAGTACAAATTTTTTTGTTTCCATCGCTTCGTTCCAAATCGATATCGGAGTTACGAGGAGGCCGCAGCAGTCTGGCGAAGATTACCAGAATTTTGGGAGTTCTGTGGATTTTCCTGTGGTTTTCGGCGATTTCCAGCAGATCCAGGCGGCGGCGACTCTCAGCGTGGCGGCCGCGCTTCAGGGGGCAGGCGGCGGGCGGCTGCGGCGCTTCGCATTGGAACGGGGTCGCGGTATGCGACCCCGCGGGGGAGTACGACCCGCGTCGCGTGACGACCGACCTTGGCCAGTTGACCAGGCAGTAGACCGGGTCCACCGCCGGCCTGCACGGCCAAGTCGCGGGCCAGGTGTGGCGAGCCGTGCCGGCCAGCGCGGGCCAGCCCTGACCGGGCAGACCGGCCGGCCCAGGCCGGTCCAGCCCAAGGTGCCTTGCCCCTCTGGTTTCAGACGCCCGTATTTTCAGCTACGGGTGTCCGTTTTGTGTGCCGTCTATGGAGACACATTCCTAGGATCGAGGGGAATGTTTTAGATGGTTTTGGGAATTTTTAATTCCTTAAATAAGGGTCCATGAAGGCGCGACCCATCTTTAAGCGAATTGTCCTTTTTTCTGGGGGTTCTTGTTTTGAGCGGCGCGAACACATCCGACGTCCGTTTTGAGCGCCGTCAGTGGCGTTGGAACCCTGGCACCGATGCAGAGCTTTACAAGGTGGTTTCAAGAGTTGAGGCTGAAGTTGAGGCGTGGGCCCCATGACCCGTCTTTTGAGCTGCAAGTAGCGTTTTACAACTTTCTCATCGGTCATCCGTTCGGGGCATGCGAGTAGTTGATTCTGGATGTTTTTCCGAGGGGATTGCAACGGTGCAATCCGCCCGCCCTAATTATGCACGATGGTGTTGGCCCCACGAGTGCCGTTTGGGCATTGATGGTGATTTTCCATCTCTATCACTGGGCAACCATTTTGGACAAATGAATAGTCCCTCTTGTGTACTTTTTCGAGAGGATCGCAACAGTGAAATCCGTAGGCAGCACATCGGGATTGGGTTGTGGGTCCCGCGTGGTACCGCTCGTGCGCGGGGAGCTGAAACGTATGTTTTTCTCTGGATATCTATTCTTCTCAATTGAGTAGTGCTTTCGACAGGTTTTTCCGAGAGAATTTCGATGGCACAATTCGCCCGACCTTTTTTGGGGACGTGGTGTGGGTCCCACCTGACCCGGCTATGGTGAATAGTACCTTTTTCACTAGGTATCCATTTTGGGTGGTTGAGTATTCAATCTCGTGTGTTTTTTCTGAGGGGATCACAGTGGTGTGATCCATTTGTTCAGTTTAGGGATCTTGGGGAGGGCCCCACTTGGGTTTGGTTACGGTGAATAGTACATTTTCCACCGGTTGACCGTTTCAGGCGAGTGAGTAGTCTATATCGCGTGTTTTTCCATTGGGTTTAAACGGTGTAATCTGTTCAGGAAAACAGAGGCTCATACGTGATCTTATTAAATGTAGAAATGTGAAAAGTGCCCCAGTGGCAGTTCTACTACCGTGTTTGTAGCGGGCCTTTGGCGTGTGACCGCGTGCACTCCTGAGAGAGTGAGGTTGGTGTTTAAAGAGATGTGGTTGATTGTGCCCCAGTCGATGAGGTGGCAATTTGGAGATGTTACGTCATGCCTTCGTGTTTACGTTGGGTGTCGTGTGCACGATAGCCCCTATGCTGAAAATGAGGTATACTCTGGGAGTATATGGGAGCGCTTGGAGGTACGTGTGGTTTGTACCTGATACTATTTGTGCACATGGTTGGGGATTGACTTGGGGCCAAACATAATGTGGGCCCCATGTGTGTGATGTGTTCTGCCTTGCCAACCATTTACCCCTCGCGAAGTAGAGGGTCCCTTGTTTCTTGTTTGTTGACTAGCAGGGTTGAGTTTTTCCCCTGACTCCGTGCTTGGTGGTTTAGATCAGTAGGGTTGAGTGGTCTCCCCCTAGTTTCGTTCTCAATGGATCGGCCAGTGGCAGTGCTAGTAATACCCAGTGATGGAACATGTGCTGAACCTCTTGGGTGAGTCTTTCGGGAGTTGAGTGGTCGTGTCATACCCACTCAGTGCTCGGTTGGCCAGTGTTGTACCATCCAGTAGGTATGGCCAGATCAGATCCGGGTTTACCCTCCAGCAGAGACTAGGAAGTGGGTCACCCAATGACTCTTTAGGTCTACCCTCCAGTAGGGCTGGTCAGTGGGTCACCTTTCGACTTGTTAGGGTTTACCCTCAAGAGGGGTTGGGCAGTGGGTCACCCGTCGACTTCTTCCAGGTCAACCCTCTAGCAGGGCTGGGTAGTAGGTCACCCGTCTGCTTATTCCAGGTCTACCCTCCAACAGGGCTAGGCAGTGGGTCTCCTATGAACTTGTTATTGTTTACCCTACAGTAGGGCTAGGTAGTGGGTCACCCGATATCTTATTCCAGGTCTACCCTCCAGCAGGGCTGGGAAATGGGTCACCTGATGATGTATTATGAATTATCCTCCAGTAGGGCTGGACAGTGGGACACCTGTTGGCATTCCATACTCATCCCTTTACACTAGGCTAGTTGGTGGATTTCCTCTATGATTACACGATAGGGACCCTTGGTTTTACGGGTCGGTTATGTGATAGCTTGACTTTGAGCAGTCCTCTCGACTGCGGGGCTGTGACGAGTTGTGGGTTGATTTTCCCTAAGAACTCCCAAGTACGAGGAGCTTTTTCACCACTAAGACGCGTCCTTGTAATGCGACCTAAAACCATGCGGGCGAGTCAGTGCCGCCCAAAGAGGATTGTGTTGAGGTGTGGTGGTTTGAACCCCTTTACCTGAGTTTAGGGCAGACATGCGGGATGCTGGGAATCGATGATGGTGTTTACTTCTGGGACTATTGGTGACTCACTTTTCTTGGGTTGAGCTACGGGATGGAGATCCCCTTATGACCGTGTTTTGGCTTCTTATTGAGCATATGGATTTGTATATACTTTCTTTCAGTACCCACTTCTTGGGTTTGGTAACTCTCCTTCTAGGAGAGGCAAAGACGTGCGGGGAATGCCACATGCTTTCCGTGTCTAGGTTCAAGTGGTTGGATGAGTCTACTATCCTGCTATAGGTACCGGAGACTCGATGCGAAGATCATCTTCTCAACGTTTCTAGCTCCTTGTGTCTGGACGAGTCTACCTTCTTTCCTCTTGTTGGGTTGGGCTGGACTCCTTACTGCACTCTTTGTTGTACTCCTTTACTTTTCCTGTTTGCTCTAATGCTCACCCTTCGGTACCTCCTTTATTGCTCCCTCGAGCCATCAGGTTATCCTACGAAGTATTTTTATACTCACCCCTTCTTGGGTTTTTCCCGCACATTGTGTGCCATTGCAGACGATGGATAGGTTGGTCGTGACTTCAGTGGAGCACAAGAGTTCGGGAGCTTGGACCGCGTGTGGTGGTCGTAGTCGGGTTCCAGGTGGGAGACCCTTCAAGTTGTTTTTCTTTTGTTCACCTGTTGATGGGTTGTGGAACTTTTTTTGGTTGGGCATGTGTTTTTCCCCTTTTCTTTTCAGTTTACTTTCAGCTTGTACTTTTTACTATTTAGAGGTCGATGCACTCTTGTGGTTGTTTATAGTAGTTTCCCCTTTACTTTTCTTTTTTACTCTGCACTTTTGCATTGAGTGTGATGCGTGTGTGTGTACAGGTGCTTAGGCAAAGGCTTCCCCGATTTGTTGTGCCTTCGGCACTGGTCGCCAGCCCCTGGCCTATGGAGGTGGGCATGGGGTAGTTGCGGCTCGAACTTGGGTAGGGTCGGGTCATGACAAATACTTGGTGATCTAACTCAAAAAAGATTAAGAGAAAACATTTCCT
The DNA here is from genome assembly GCA_963277665.1 of Viscum album. Taxonomy (NCBI): domain Eukaryota; kingdom Viridiplantae; phylum Streptophyta; class Magnoliopsida; order Santalales; family Viscaceae; genus Viscum; species Viscum album. The sequence goes on from OY728133.1 coordinate 1,977,684,839, forward strand.
AGACACAGGCAACTAGTGTTTTCATGTACTGAGTCAAAAAATAGAATTCATGGTCATTTTGTATGGATACGTCATTCAACACACAATCAATTTACTCACTAGATGAAAATTAGTACTCACGACACTTAACAGTTTTTCCTCCATCAGAAATACATACTCTTAGTTCCGTTGGTAGAATTGAAATCCCTCTGATACATCATTTCCATTATCCGTACCCCAAGGTTTGTGTCATGACTACCCTAATCTCGCCTTCCACAAGCCTGGGGAAGGTGACTAGAACCGGAAAGGGATATAATAAAAAGGGAAGGTATTTCATTTAAACCTCTACACATCTAGATAGTGAATACGACACAAAGTAGACCATAGTGAAAGAGAGTAGAACAGCCACCACAAAGTGCCACCATTGAGTGTAAAAGCAGTAAAATAAAAACAAAAGGGGCGTTAATATAATGCCAAAAACATGTAATGTACAACAATAGAATCAAAACCTCTAGAGGTCATCTACCATGGATTCTACCTGAAGGGTATGCACAACACCTTTTCATATGTCACTACAACCCATGTCGTCTATCGATCCACATCTGTGCATTGTCATGCCCTGACTCCCCAAATTCGTAGTCAAATATGTCAATCATATTTTTAAGACACAACAGGTGTGGGAGAACCACATGCATGTCAGAGTATAACAGCACTCGGGATGGACCTTGAGACCAACTCATGACTCACAAAAATCCACAATGGAAAATAGAACAAGGAAAGATCTCAAAGTAATGCACAAAGTAGAAGACATAACTCACACCAGGTATAACATAAGTACAAAAGTGAAGATGATAAATCATAAATCTTTGTATTATTATTATATTTATAGTAACTACTACTGATTCATGAATGGTCTCTCTACTACTAATCCAGGACGGGTCACACTATGGATGATACATGATGGTTCACACTACTATTGTTCCCCGAAGGGTCGCTCTTTTGTTGGTCCATGAAGGGTTATTATTATGTATATCCATGATGGTCTGTTAGTATGTTGATCCATGAAGGGTATCCAATATTTTTATCCATGATGGTTCGCTAGTATGATGATCTATGAAGGGTCTCTTGTATTATGATCCATGAAGGTTTTCTAGTATACAGATCCACAAAGGGCTGCTAGTCATTATTCACATCACAGCCAGCCACGAGATTCCTACACATAACACATATTATTCTATGCAGATATGCTCCTCAATCCATCATTTTTACCTCATCTTCCACTAATTACCACATATAATTCACCAATGGACAGTCTTATCATAATGGTCCAACAACAATAGATGACACGTTGAATGGATGCCCAGTTTTCATGTTATAGTTATTTTTAAAAAAAGGGTCTGGTTGGTTTCATGTCAGATCCAACTCCACCATATGACAAACTCTATCAAAAATCAAATAGCATATCTCATAAGTTCCTCCTTATAACATGTGTCCCTGTGTTGTAGATGGTTCATCAATCGGACGCTCGATATGAATTTTATTGATGTTTTTCCAGAATGGGATCGACAGGGTCTTGGTTAGGTCTAACCTAGTTGGACTGACCCAACTCGACCCATATTGGGTCAGCTAACCCAACACATACATGGCACAACATGTGTACATCCATATATAAAAGGTCCAGCACACACATCTTCTTGATTCTCTAATGGTAGACCGGCCTTTGGACTATCCGAGATGGGGATGAGAGCAGTATTTGGCATCTTCGCTTCCCTAAAAACACGGATGAGCGGTCACGTCCTAACATGTAGACCTACAAACATAGTCTGTGGGTTGACTGGTCATCATGGAATTAGCAAGGTGCTACTGGTCTCTAGTGTCATGACCACGGTGGTCGCACCCTCCGTCGCTCACCCGAGCGGCCCGGACGCGGGCTACCGGCTCCATGTAGCGCCACAGACAGTGGGTTGCATCATTCTTCCACAACTTCTAGACGATGGGAACCTCCTCTCCATCCACCCATATACACAACCATGAAAAACCATAGTCTTATGTCAGATCTAATTTTTCCTTTTTTGGGAAACTAGAGTTTCTTTGGGAATCTGTTCTTTGAATTGTCTATGCCTACGGGGTCGTATGGATTTCATGTTCCCTACAGTGGCCGTGATTTTTCCTAGAATTCTTTGTAAAAATCATCCACCAAGAATATAAAAGGATGTAGGGGTGGGTGGGGGGGGGGGTTCAGTCCATGTTTGTGTCATCCCATTACCTCTATGCTATAGGTTCAATGGAGCGGAGGTTCGGAATTACAATTCTCTTTACAATCAAATATATCATGAATAGAAAACCGAAGAATAAAACCCTCCCACAAGAACACATGATCAATGGATAACCCATTCATGGTATATTATGTGTTTAGATTTTAGAATAAGAACGATGATACATTAAAAAATTTAAACCCCCTACCTTAATTGAAATTTGTTTTTGTAGCGTTCCATCCTTGATGGTTCAAGAGCTCAATGTCACTTTTTAGTTCCCATATTCATTCTTTGAGGTACGTCGTAGTTAATGATGTTATGAATATGTTATTTTTTATTAGTTGGATAGGAATATTATCAATGTTTCATCATATAATTTTCTATGGTTTAATTCCTAATCTCCAATGTGTTATCTAATTAAAAATGAAACATGTCACAATGTATCTATTATGCTATGACATTGCATAGCTACGCTGTAGCTTAATGTGATATTAAGGGGATTCTATTAATATGTCTTATTGTCACCTCTTTATTTCACTGTAGTATCATCATCCATTTCACAATGGTTGTAGAAATAAATAAAATAATTTTTTTCTAAGTTATTTTATTATTTTGTGAAAAGTCTGAAAATGAACTTTATTATCTGACCCATGATAGTCGAACTTAAGTTCTTTTTAGGAGATTCTCAACATGTCGAGTCCCACAATGCCATCCTATTTTTGATTTGGGAAAAATTTCCAATGTTATAAAAACCCACTTTCATGTTTATTTAAAGTGGTTTAAAATATGTTAAAATATAAATTCTAGGTACTGTGGGCATCAGAATAATGTGTCGTCTCAGTGCTTGGTCTCAAATTAATTATATATAAATAAGAAATATAAAGCAAAATTTCCATGACATTACATCAAATACTATGAAATATAATTTTTTTTTAAATTTTATTTGTAATTTTTTTAAATTCATTATTCACTTATGATTTTGCAGAATTAACCCTTTGCTTATGCATTAAATTAGAATTATGAAACCCAATTTCACCTTATGGGTTTGATCATGAATATGATTTATATATCATTTAGTTTCCCCATGTTGGATGCATATGTATTATTATGATTAATGTGATCAGTGGTCCCATATGATATATCTATAAGATTACCTATGTAATGTTTTTATCTCATGATATGTTATTTATACTAAATAGAAAACAGGCCTTAGCACAATATGAAATGTGATGTGTTGGAATAAAAATACATATCCCTAAATTCATTAGTTAAATCATTATATATCATGATATTATATTTAAGGGATTATTCATTAAACCTAATCCACCTTGAAAATATTTCCTCAATGTTTATGGGAATGATGAGTAAACCCATTAAATCATGTGTCTCTTTACACTTTATGATGTTATTAATGGAAGTGATCATTAACATATGATTAAAATTTAATCCAGTATTCTATAATTCCATGATAGTATGATATTAGTTAATTATTTAAATATTATAGGTCAATTCTTATTGTATTTATAATATCATGTTGTTCCTCTTGAAACCATTTCATGCTTCATTAATATGTATATTACCTTATTTGGATTTATAGCTCAGTTTTTTAAATTTCTATTTTATCGAGGGTAAAATATTAACTTTATAAATATATATGGTAGTTAAGTGAACTATTTTATGTTTTAAATGAAATATTTTTATATGTTTTATATGATTTATTTATATATCTAATACTCTAAACACAATAGATATATCAATCTTCAGTTTTTATTTATTGAAAAATTATAAGAAAATTCATGAAATATTTTTTTTTTAACGATGGGACCTCTATATTATTAGAAATACATTATGGGTAATGGAACCCCAAAATGAAATAATATTTGATAATGGTGATGTAATTCTCATCATCCTTTGAATCATGATTCATATTAATTATCCTGGATTCCTTTACGTAATAAAAGTAACCATGAGTAGGAATAGATGGTGAGTGGCCACATTGGGATCAAATATAACATTTTTTTTAAATTATGGTAATTTACATGATGTTGATACATAAATAAGGATATAAACATCAAGTTTTATTTCAGATATATTTAGAAACTAAATAAAAATTGTCACATGTCTTCTTACATTCCCTGATTTACACTATAAGCTAATCAATGGTGGTAGAGATGACTTCCTCAATTACTAAAGGGGAACCTATGACATAATATTCATCATCATATTCTAAATTAATCTATATGGTAGAAGGTTATGAATTAATTATTTTATAATTTAGTGATAATTGATGATTGTTTTTCCTCTATAAATGATGGGAAGAGTCTATCTATCATGGGGGAGATGATGTACAATCATTATGGTATGTGATACATTGAAAAAACACTCTTTCCTCAAAATTATTCTTAATATTTGAATAAGTTACTGATAAAGAGGAATTGTTTTTGGGGGAGATATGATATGAGAGTAATCATATGTTCTTTGAATAATGAATAGGTATCTAAAAGCTCTACATGAGAAAATGTGTGGCTGTTATCATCAAAAAAATCCTCATGTTATCTCTTACTTTTCTACCATCATCATGGGTAAATGAAATAATGAGACTATATAATATGGGATACAGCATATGGGAATTTATATTTCCTTCTCATGAAGTGGTGAAATTTTCTAACATGGGTAGTGATATAAGGGTGTCATTGAATATTGTTTATAATATATGTGTACATATTATGGGAATTATCATTATTCCTATGGTTATAACATTCCATTGAATGGATAGATTCCTCAAGCATGACTGATATAATGAATAGGGGAGAAAATATACATATATAATTTTTTTATTTCTGATATTGATTATTGAGGTTTATCATACCAATGATCTATGGCTATATGGTCCATATGTTTTCCAAAGGAACCAATGTTTACTGATGTTCATGAGGAAGATTTATTTACATGGGTTGTATAGTTATCCATTATTATATTGTCGAAGAATTCTCTAAATGTGTAGATTCTTGTCTATCCAATGAATAAAAGGCGATCTTATACTTTGACCTATCATATTGGATTTCACAAACTAGATAGACTACTGAATCTAGAGTAGTTTCCTTAATCCGATTAATGTGAGATAATCAATCTTCATTATGTTCATGAAATGAGTTAACATAGGGAATTTATAGTTTATTTGTAGCAATGATACAATTTCTGTTATAATTGATGAGTTATTTCCTTCTAAATAGTAGAATCCTATATAAATGTAATAAAAAAAGACTCAATAGTCACTTTATCCCAATACAATGCCCATATCCATCTATATAATGATTATTTGAGAAAATAATAATATATTGGGGGAGGTATAATATGTTTATCTAACTATGTTCAACCTCACTGAAAATTAAATGCTTTGATTTTTTAATGAATCATAATTTTTTATTTAGAGAGTTGATCAATAAACTATACTATAACATTTATTCAACCAAGTGGATTCCATTCGATCATCTCATATAAAAAAATCATCCATGTTAAAGGATATAATTTAGATTCATTGTTAAATAATAATTTGTGTATTCATGCAGGCATGAGACTGACCATAGTAAAATTATTGATCAATACTCTATGGATATCACAATAATTTTATTTAATAAATACATAATGGGACCTATGTGACCTTGTATTATGATATCCATATCACAAAGTATAAAAGTGTTGGAACTGTGAAATTATATTGGATCATTATCTACATCATAAACATTAATGGTAGATATATCATCCTCAGTATCTTGAGGGATTGAAATGGAATATAAAAGCATTTTATTAAGATCTTATAAAAAATAATGTGTATCCAATATTATTATGTTTTCTAGAATAACAACAATATGTTATATGATATAAAATTTATGAGATAAGAGTCTAAATTTTTCACTATTAAGATAATCCTTAGCTTGATTCATGGGATTCATACTTATTTGTGATGAAAAATATTTTGTTTGATTAGAATTTTTTGATCTCTCTGTGACTTTTTATTTACATATATCTTCCTTCCCACATTATTATGGTGATGAGTGGATTTTTTGTTTTCAAAAGGACATAAAATATGATTAGATTAGATTGAGATCTAGATGAAAAAGAGGTAGATCAATTCTACTATAGAGGTATTTAATGACCATGTTTCCATGCTTTAGTTGGATATGTTGTTTCAATTAGGATATAGAATAGATATTGCGGTTAATGATGACAAAATATTCTTCAAACCCAACAATGACGTCCACTTCCCCTCTCATATTCTTCAATGGGGGGGGGGGTAAATCTAATTTTTATTAATCTTATTCTTCATTTGAAATTTAATTTTTCATGTAAATTAAATTGATGGATATGTAAATATTCTCTTTATCTGATATGGTTTATTTTTATGAGATGATTCTTGTGGATGCATTTTTCAATGTAGTTTCTGTAATCTGAGTATTGAAGGAATGAAATGTAACATATTAGGAACTATCCAAATAATTAACAATGGTTCATTTTGGTATAAATCATTCATTATATATATATATTTGTTATTTATTCTTTTACAGGACCAGATCTAGGGTGATTGTACTACCGAAAATGATAGTTAAACAATTACAGAATAAACATGGGGCTCCGTTAGCTGGTACAATTATTCCCTAAGGATGGTGTGCTATATGATTACAATTTCTCTTATCTTCTAGTCATCACATATTTTATTTACCTTATTCATAAATTATTTCTATAGTATTTATTGGTATATTGAGTTTATAAAAATATAATAACCTTTTACTGGTGTTTTTCCTATAACATATCATAAATCTATCTTATAATGAATAAAATCCAAAAAAAGAACACGTGAATGGTATTTTCAAACATTTGATAGTGTGGGAATTTATTTAGGTGACCTCTATCAATAAAATGTTTTGACAACTAGGTTATAGTGGTTTTAGATATTTTTTCCATGTTATGATGATATATTTAATGAAATTTTAATTTAAAAATGAGTATACCTTATTATTCCATATAATAAATAATGGTCACATACTGTCCTTAATCATATCATGTTAAAGGAATTACAATTATATTTTAATTTTATAAGGAGATACATTGAAATATTTCATATTTTAGGGTTTTATATCTGCTGTGAGATATAGATTACGAATAAATGTTTTGGAATATAATTTTTTAGTTTTTATTCCAATAGTTGATAAACCTAACAAGTGTCATTTCTTGATCCATTTATAAGTATCATCCAATGCCAATGGGAATTAAAAATATCATATAATCCTCATGGTTATATTATTTATATTATTAGTGTTTGATAATGGTTATAGTGGTTTTAATACTGATTTTAAGAAACTCCTTCTGGTGGAGTTGTATGGTTTTATCATATTTTAATCATTTCCACCCATTTATAATATCCTAGGATCTCATATTTTTTTGTGGATTATTGTATGATATTTTTATGATTTTAATCTTCCTAAAATTTTAGTAAATTTGATGAGGAACTTTTGATGGTCATGCTTTCTTCTGAGCATCCTAGTAAGTAGATTGTCACAGAAGAGGGTTATGGGTCATTCTAGGGTCTTCATGAAGCACTTGATTATGGGTACCTCTTGATTTTGGAGGGATAATTTAATAGAACCAAATTGATACATATAAAGCCTAAAATGCTATTATTCATCGAGAATCCCATTCAATATTGTGAATGTCACGACTCGACTTCACCAAAAGGAGGGAAGGGTAAGCAGATTGCCAGGCCCTTCCTTCTTTAAGTTGAAGTAGAGATAATGACCCCCGAGACCCGCCTTCAATAGGTCCCGGAGAGGCGACTAGCACCAAGGGTATAGAAATTTCTCTGAAATCGAAGGCATTACCCCTTTTTGTTTTATAGGATCGGGAGATAAGATAATGAAACCCAACAACACCAAGGTAAAAGAAAAGTAAAACCAAAAGTAAGCCATTCTCACATGCATGTTTCAAATGTAAAATCCATAGAGTACAGAAGGTAACTACAAAGAAAAGTACCAACGAAAGAAAAACAGCAACTGCCCCGAGGGTCCAAGCTAGTATAGTTTTGCGCGATCCCCGAAGTCCTCCTGGAAACATGAAAGCAGTTTTTATACGTAGGGTGAGCATACAAGTACACTCAGTAGGGAAAACCAAAGAATCTCATGCACAAGTGGGGGAACGTGCTAATGTCCCGTGAGAAAAGAGGAAACCAAACACCTATCAAGGTAAACTATACACCCCAGGCCTCATCAAGGCACACTCCCCAAATAACGCAAGTCAAGTAATATATATAATCAGAGCACATCAATGTTTGGGTACCCCGCGCCACTTTCCCACTGGTTATTGAGACGTCCTACGCATAAGACCAATCCCTCCATTCTCACCGTAGTCCCACTACCACACCCGCCCGCACACACCGGGGCCACAACCACATGTAGTCCCTCTGCCGAAATCCCACCCGCACACACCTGGGCCACAACTGTCACATGTAACCATGCCTGCAAACACCTAGGCCACAACAACCACCACCACACCCTAAGACACCTGGTTTAATGGATCCACTGCCACGCCCGAAGACACTTGGGCCTCATCCCGAAGACGCTTGGGAAACCACCTGCTGCACACACCTGACCAACCACCACACTACCCCGCCTAAAGGTTCTTGGGCTAATAATGGACCTCAGGCCATCATAGCCTGCCCGAAGATACCTGGGCTATCCGGTAAAGGGAGCATAAAAGGAGCTAATAACCAGCCACTAAGAATAGTGTTGGAAAAAACACCCTCCCCCATGAAATGGGGTGTTCGGCACTAAGTGCTCAACTTGGGTGGGGCGCTTATAAGAAACAAAAAGCTACAAGTATAGATATAGGTAAAAAGCACTCACCCAAGTCTAGGTTTTTCTAACCGTCCTACGGAACATAACACCACTATATCCGAGCCACCAGTAATTACTCTCGCCAACAAAACCCATTGTCCCATTCTTGTTTCATGTTCAGTAATAATGTTTAAGTTTAAGCACTACTGGGCAACTAGTAAGCACAGGCACAAGTCCAGAAAAGTAAACAATCAAACATCAACCATAACGCCCACACCCGGTTCTCAACAACAGAGGATCCCACCCCAATTTGTTATATGAACAAGTATCCACCGGGACTTAAAACTCACAACCACCGAGTGTATAAAAAGAAAAGGGGATCCCATCCCCTCTCACATCTCCAGCCATCAGCCTAAAAGGAAACAAACAACTACCACCACCAACACAAGCACGGCCTTGCCAGTATTTTCATATTTAAATGACTTAACACACTCCACGATTCAAATTCTGTGTGCTCTAACCGGGAGTCAACATAGAAGGGTTGATCCTGGTGCTTTCAATTATTTCAGCCGAATATACGTGATTAACCAATTCAATTTTCACAGCAGGAGCTTACAACCACAAACATGCCTTTTAAAACATCAGCAGGGTTCATTTGTGCACAACCAACGACCACCAACGACCTCGATTTTCAGAAGGCATAAGCCAACACAACTCAACAGGATGGCCACAAAAGAAACAACATCAAAACAAATATAAGAAATCATCAACAAACACAGCCCCCCTCTCTTTCTTTATTGAATTCGTTCATTATCTTCATTAAGTTCTCTACAACCAGTTCTACAGAAACAAAAGCATGCCCACCCCGCATGATACACAAAAAAGAGAGATGAAGGAGAAATTCCCTACTTGTTTGATCGACGATCGACGCTTAGGCCGGGCATAGAAATTTACGGATAACGATCCAACCAATGCACCAGAAGCTGTTTGTGAAAATCCACAATCCAGGAAAAGAGAAACCACAGCAAGCCCTTGGTTTATAAGATCCGGGGACGATTGGGGTGAAAACGCGAAACCGCGTAAGGTGCGGGGGTCGTGGGTTGACCACACGGCTCCACTCATCACAAAAAGGGGTCGAGTAGTTTAAGCTGACTCATGAATTGATTAAGTATTTAATTAAAACTCTTATGTACGTTATGGGTCTTTAAAACACGCTTAAACAAGTTAGAATAGGGTTTAAAACCCTATTTGAGCAAAGGAGCGCTACTGGAAACAACTTGACAAGGCCAGGTGACGCCGATCGGTCTCGCCAATCGGTATCACCGATCGGTCTTGCCGATCGGTCTCACCGATCGTTCTCACCGAGACGCCACTATTTTAGGACCCGGATTTTGGCAAAGGGAAGAACCAAGAGAGTCTGGGTCATCACATTAGATACCTCTCAAAGTATTCTCGTCCTTGAGAATTAAAACAACCCAAAAGGGAAGGGCGGGTCCGAACAACCACCCCGAAAGATACCTCTCAAGAGTGAACCTCATCGTTAACTAAAAACACTTCCTGTCACGAACCAAGCAACATACCATGCCAAACTGCTCGGGCATGTGGGTTGGGGAGTCTCCTACCCCATGTCAAGATATTATCCGCTTTGGGCGGCACCGACTTGCCCGCACGGGTTTAATCGCATCCATCTTAATGCATATTGATTAGGGGTCGGGTTATCTCCTTCATCATAGACGGGGCTTTTTTTTACACACAAACAGAGGAAAGAAAGCCAGCACATTTCATAGCCAAAAGACAAAATGTTCCACCACAACAGGTACAACAAGGATCAAAACTCAAAACAACTCTGGGTACTGGGTACGCATCTGTGCTTCCCTCTCCCACGTACTCTCCTCAAGCCCACCATGTCTCCACAACACACGAACCAAGGGGATGGTTCGCCCGCGAAGCACATTTTCTTTGCAATCCTCGATCATCATTGGTCTCTCTACAAAGGTCATGTATTCCTCGACATCCAGCTCGCCCCAATCAAGGATGTGTGAATCGTCGTGCATATACCGACGGAGCTGGGACACATGGAAGACATCATATATCCTTAGTAGCGGTGGTGGAAACTCTAGCTGGTAAGCCACTTCGCCGACCCACTGCAACACTTGGAAGGGTCCGATGAATCTGGGAGAAAGATTACTCCCCTTACAGAACCTCCGCTGCCCATGCCGAGGGGAGACCTTTAAGAACACGTGGTCCCCAACCTCAAACTCCAAGGCCCTCCTCCTGGTATCAGCATACGACTTCTGTCGGTCCTGGGCCGCCTTCATCCTTTCCCGTATGAGCTGAACCTTCTCTGTCGTTTCCTCGACCACCTCCGGACCAAGGATGCCTGCCTCTCCTACTTTGGTCCAACACACAGGCGAACGATATGGCCTGCCATACAAAGCATCAAACGGGGCCATGCCAATGGTAGAGTGGTAGATATTATTGCAGGAAAACTCTACCAGAGGCAAGTGTTTCACCCATGATCCTCCTGAGTCCAGAACACATGCTCGCAACATATCCTCCAAGGTCTGGATGGTGCACTCTGTTTGTCCGTCTATCTGGCGATGGAAAGAAGTGCTAAGGCGTAACTGGGTGCCAAACTCATACTGTAATCCTCTCCAGACTCGTGAGGTAAACCATGCATCACTATCAGAGACTATAGACCTCAGAACCCCACGCAACCGCCCCACCTCATCCACGTACTTTCGTGCCAAATCATCCACAACACTCGACTCCCTGATCACCAGAAAGTGAGCCGATTTCGTCAACCTGTCCACTAACACCCAGATGGAATTGTACCCTCCTTAGGCCTTGGGTAGTCCTGTGACTAAATCCATCGAGATGTCATCCCACTTCCACTCGAGGACATCTAGAGGCCGTAGTAGGCCGCCTGGAACTCGGTGTTCAGCCTTCACTTGTTGACACACTAAGCACTTGGCCACAAACTCTGCTACGACTCTCTTAACTCCGGGCCACCAAAACTGCCTCTTCAATCCCTGGTACATCTTGGAAACTCCTGGGTGTACCGCTAGGGGTGAGTTGTGGAACTCACTAAGAACCTTTCCGTGCATCGCCTCCAGAACAAACAACTTTTTCTGGAAAAGAATCTGGTTCTGACCATCCTCTGTCCATCCTTCCGGAGCATTGTTCTGGTCAACTTTGTCACACATCACTTCACACTCTAGGTCTCCCCACTGAGACTCCTCCACTTTCTGAAATAGGGATGACAACACTGTCATATGATATAGGCAGCCTCTTCCGCTATCCATCTTCGCATCTATGTGCAATGCGGCCAACTCCTCAATTGCCTTCCAGGCGTTCACTGACTCTCGGACCGCATCCTTCTACGTCCTCCTGCACAAGGCATCAACCACCACATTTCCCTTTCCCTCAGTATAAGAGATCTCGAATTCGTAATCTTAGAGGAACTCCACCCATCTCCGCTGTCACAAGTTTAAGTCCCGCTGGGAAAAGATATACCTCAAGCTTTTGTGGTCCGTGAAGACCAAAAAGTGTTCCCTGATGAGGTAGTACCACCATAACTTTAGCGCAAAAACGACTGCTGCATGCTCCAGGTCGTGGGTGGCATAATTATGCTCATGGGAATGCAACTGACTGGACCCATAAGAGATCACCCCTTGTCGCTGCATCAACACGCACCCCAGGCCCTGTCCTGAAGCATCACAGAACACCTCATAAGCCGCCCCTTCTTCTGGTAATCTCAGCACTGGGGCACTGACCAACTTCTCCTTCAGATAGCTGAAGGCTGACTGGCACTGCTCACTACATACGAAAGCCTGGTCCTTCTTGGTCAGAGCCATCAGAGGGGCTGTTAATCGGGAGAAGTTGGGTACAAATCTCCGGTAGTAACCCGCCAGCCTGAGGAAACTTTTGACTTCTGCCACATTCTTGGGTGCTGCCCAGGAAACAACTACCTCAACCTTTGATGGGTTGACCATTACCCCCTGCTCAGACACTACGTGACCGAGGAAGTGTACTTCTCATGTCCAGAACATGCATTTTGACAACTTCCCATAGAGATGGTGCTATCAGAGGACCTACAAAACTATCCTCAAGTGCTTTGCATGGTCCTCTTCTGATCTAGAGTAGACCAGGATGTCATCGATGAACACAACCACGAACCGATCTAGGTACTCCTGGAAGATAGAGTTCATAAGCCCCATGAACATAGCTGGGGAATTCGTAACACCGAAGGGAATGACTAAGAACTCGAAGTGTACATACCTGCATCGGAACGCTGTCTTCGGGATGTTTCTCTCTTTCACCCTCAGCTGGTGGTACCCACACCGCAGGTCGATCTTTGAGAACCATCCTGCCCCTCTCAGCTGGTCGAAAAGATCATCTATCCTTGGAAGAGGGTAGCGATTCTTAACCGTCACCTGATTCAGCCTCCTGTAATCTATGAACAACCTAATACCACTATCTGCCTTCCTTGAAAACAAGACCAGAGCACCCCACGGTGACGCACTCGGATGAACATAACCCCTCTTCATCAGATCGTAAATCTGTATCCACAACTCCCGTAGCTCCGAAGGTGCCATCCGGTAAGGGGCCATCGAGATTGGACGAGCGCCGAACTGAAGGTCTATCACAAACTCGATATCACGTTGAGGGGGTAGAGTCGTCACCTCCTCAGAGAAGATGTCCATAAACTCATAGATGATCTCTGGAACTTCCACCATTTCAGCACCAACTGATTCCACTATCAGCTTGGTCAACAAGGAGAGGAGAGGTTCCTCTCTCCCATTTCCCTTCGGACTGCTCCGCTCGCTGATGAAAGTAAGACGCCGGCCATCCAAGTCCGAGAACACCACCTTTCTTCGGAAAAGTCGATGACAGAAAACACAGAAAATAGTCAGTCGATGCCTAGGATGACATCGTATGGCTGAATATGTAGTAGAAGAAGATCCCTAACCGACTGATGTGGCCCTATCATCTGTCTGCATCCCCGAAAAACAAACAACAAGTTGGTTTGACCTCCGACTGGTGTGCTCAACACCAGGGGCACTGGAAGTCTCTCCGCATCTAAACGCAGGGCACGAGCTAGGCTGGGTGCAACAAAGGAGTGGGAAGCTCCGGTATCAAACAAGGCATAAGCAAGAGTGATAAACAGACTAATCGTACCTCGAACAACCCCTGGCCCTGTTGGAACAGCTGCCTCTGCATCGTGTAACTGTCCACGCCCAGCTCTCCTTCCCCTCGGCTGTTGGCCACCTCCCCGACCACGCCCTGGTCGAGGTCCCTGTGGAGTTCCCTGAGGTCGGCCTCCTCCTACGTCTGCCCTTGGAGGAGCGGGAGCTCGTTGTCCCTGCTACTGCTACTGGAAAGGTCTGGCTGGAAGCTGCTACTGGGGTGGGTGCTGGGGCTGACTGCCACTGCTGTACTGCACCTGGTCCGGGCACTAACTCCGGAGATGCCCAGGGCTCCCACAGATGAAGCACCGCGGTCCCGAGCCCGTAGGAAAAGGGCGAGGGCCGGGGGATTGAAACTGAAAATGTTGCGGCCTAATCCCTGCGGGTCAGAACCTAGAGGGTCCTGACGCTGGAGGCCTGGTGCTGACGGCCTTCCCCTTAGATGGTCCTAGCTGGATCCCCTCTCACGACACTCCTCCTAGAGCATGCATCCTCTCCACCACTTCGGCCTTCTTCTGGACCTCCAAGTACGTTGGCAGGGTAAAGGGGGTAACATCACACTGGAGGGAGGGTCGGAGCGCCTCCTCTAGACGTCTTGCCTGAGACTCCTCATCGGGAAAGTGGTCCGGAACAAAACGTAGGAGGTACTTGAACTTGATCCCTAGCTCCCTCACTGACATACTCCCCTACTGGAGGGAGAGTAGTTCCTGCCTTTTTTCTACCTTCATCGTCGAGGAGAGGAATTTCGCCCGGAACTCCCTCTCGAAGTCCACACAAGCCACCTCAGACTCCCTCCTCTCCCCCAGGTAAAGTGTCCACCACTGACACGCTGCTCCCCGCATCTGGCTGATGGCCAGAGGAACCCAGTACTCGGTCGGGGCCCGAATCAGGTCGAAGGCTATAACTAGCTCCTCTAGCCAGCCTTCCATCTTCATATCGGAGGTGTTTCCCTCATACTTCTCAAGGGCCTGTCGCTGGAAGGCTCGAAGAGTCTTTTGCCACTGGTCGTCCTCTTCCTCTCGATTAGCTCTCTACCGATCGGCCAAGGTAGTCTCCGGGGCCTCGATCTCCTGTACCACACGTGGTCTCCTTCCAGGTGCCATAGCTGCAAGGTAAACAAGGAATGCCTAATCCCAAGTAGTGCAGAATATTGTTCTTAAAAATTCATAAAATTTAATTTATTCTTAATTCCCAAGGTATCCCAGAAACACAAGAACACAAGTCATTATGTTGCATATCCCTTTCCTGGGGTATCTACCCTGCAATCAGTGTGGCATCACTTGGTCGTTTGGTAGGTCCAGAGTCCTTGCATCGGATCACGGGGGACCCTAAAATCCCGTGTCCTAGCCGGTCTTCCCTGGCCTAATTCACGCGCCAAGATCACCCAACACTATTGCCTTACCATCCCATGCAATCCTCACTATGACTAACTCCAGACTCCATCCTATCTCTCAACCACTTCCTCTGATACCATTCTTTCACGACCCACCTTCACCAAAAGGAGGGAAGGGTCAGCAGATTGCCAATCCCTTCCTTCTTTAAGTTGAAGGAGAGATAATGACCCCCGAGACCCGCCTTCAATAGGTCCAGGAGTGGCGACTAGCACCAAGGGTATAGAAATTTCTCACAAATGGAAGGCATTACCCCTTTTTGTTTTATAGTATTGAGAGATAAGATAATGAAACCCAACAACACCAAGGTAAAAGAAAAGTAAAACCAAAAGCAAGCCATTTCCACATGCATGTTTCAAATGTAAAAGCCACAGAGTACAAAAGGTAACTACAAATGAAAGTGACAAAGAAAGAAAAATAGCAACTGCCCCGAGGGTCCAAGCTAGTATAGTCCCGCGCGATCCCCAAAGTCCTCCTAGAAACCTGAAAGCAGTTTTATATACATAGGGTGAGCATACAAGTACACTCAGTAGGGAAAACCAAAGACTCTCATGCACAAGTGGGGGAACGTGCTAAAGTACCATGAGAAAAGAGGAAACCAAACACCTATCAAGGTAAAATATCCTCCCCAGGCCTCACCAAGGCACACTCCCCAAATAACGCAAGTCAAGTAATATATATAATCAGAGCACATCGATGTTTGGGTACCCCGCGCCACTTTCCCACTGGTTATTGAGACATCCTACGCATCGGACCAATCCCGACATTCTCACCACAGTCCCGCTACCACACCTTCCCACACACACCTGGGCCACAACCACACGCAGTACCACTGCCGAAATCCCGTCTGCACACATCTGGGCCACAACTATCACATGTAACAATGCCTGCAAACACCTAGGCCAGAACAACCACCACCACGCCCGAAGTCACCTGGGCTAAAGGATCCACTGACACGCCCGAAGACACCTGGGCCTCATCCCGAAGACGCTTGGGAAACCACCTGCCGCACACACCTGGCCAACCACCAAACTACCCCACCCGAAGGTTCTTGGGCTAATAATGGACATCAGGCCATCACAGCGTGCCCGAAGGTACTTGGGCTATCCGGGAAAGGGATCAGAAAAGGAGCTAATAACCAGCCACTAAGAATAGTGTTGGAAAAAACACCCTCCCCCATGAAATGGGGTGTTCGGCACTAAGTGCTCAACTTTGGTGGGGCGAGAACAAGAAACAAAAAACTACAAGTATAGATATAGGTAACAGGCACTCACACAAGTCTAGGTTTTTCTAACCGGCCTATGGAATATAACACCACTATATCCGAGCCACCAGTCATTACTCTCACCAACAAAACCCATTGTCCCATTCTTGTTTCATGTTCAGTAATAATGTTTAAGTTTAAGCACTACTAGGAAACTATTAAGTATAGGCACAAGTCCAGAAAAGTAAACAATCAAACATCAACCATAACGCCCACACCCGGTTCTCAACAATAGAGGATCCCACCCCAATTTGTGATATGAACAAGTATCCACCGGGCCTTAAAACTCACAACCACCGAGTGTATAAAAATAATAGGGGATCCCATCCCCTCTCACATCTCCAGCCATGGGCCTGAAAGGAAACAACCAACTACCACCACAAACATAAGAATGGCCTTTCAGGTATTTTTAGATTTAAACGACCCAACACACTCCAGGATTCAAATTCTGTGTGCTCTAACCAGGTGTCATCATAGAAGGGTTGATCCTGGCGCTTTTAATTATTTCAGCCGAATATACGTGATTAACCAATTCACTTTTCACAGCAATAGATTACAACCACAAACATGCCTTTTAAAACATCAGCCGGGTTCATTAGTGCACAAACAACGACCACAAACGGCCTCGATTTTTAGAAGTCATAAGCCAGCACAACTCAACAGGATGGCCACAGAAGAAACAACATCAAAAAAAATATAAGACAGCATCAACAAACACAGCCCCCCTCTCATTCTTTATTGAATTCATTCATTATCTTCATTAAGTTTGGTCCAACCAGTTCTACAGAAACAAAAGCACGCCCACCCCTCATGATACAAAAAAGAGATATACGAAGGAGAAATTCCCTAATTGTTTGATCGACGATCGACGCTTAGGCCGGGCGCGGAAATTTACGGATAACGATGCGCTCGATGCACCAGAAGATGTTTGTGAAACGCCACAATCCAGGAAAAGTGAAACCACGGCTAACCCTTGGTTTATAAGAGCCGGGGACGGTTGGGGTGAAAACACGAAACCGCGTAAGGTGCGGGGGTCGTGGGTTGACCACGTTGCTCCACTCATCACAAAAAGGGGTCGGGTAGTTTAAGCCGACTCATGAATTGATTAATTATTTAATTAAAACTCTTATGTATGTTACAGGTCTTTAAAACACGCTTAAACAAGTTAGAATATGGTTTAAAACCCTATTTGCGCAAAGGAGCGCTACTGGAAACAACTTGGCAAGGCCGGGTGACACCGATCGGTCTCGCTGATCAGTCTCACCGAGACGCCACTCCTTTAGGACCCATATTTTGGCAAAGGGAAGAACCAAGAGAGTCTGGGTCATCACAGTGAATGTAGTATTTTTTGGAATTGGATAGTTCAAGAATTACATATTCCCATTTGGGGTATTATTTACTTAATTATTGAACTAGTTCACTCTTACACTCTATGGTTTCAATTTAGTTTTTTAATTACTCATCAATGTTAATACTATATCATGGAATACCATTATGTGGTAGAATTTGACTAGAGGTGGTGATGAGAAATTCATAACACAGTGGGATAACCCTTATTCACTATTGATAAACTATATATATTTTTATTGGGTTTATAAAGTCTCATGGTTCATAATTCAACCCGAATGACAGAAATTCATAATATTCATTAGAAATTGTATATATATAAATATGTTTTCTTGGACCCATAATTGGATTAAAATGTTTCCCTTCACATACTTCTGTGAAAATCTATTCTCACTAATGTAAATATATTGAAGGAAGAATCTAGGTCCTTAATCAAAGGAAAAATCCAGGAGGAATATTACAGATTCGTAACATAGTGATGAGTCTTGCTAACTCATTTATCTTTTCTTTGTATATATTGAATTATTCCATAATTATCGGTGGTTATAATTATTTGGGGAATGGATGGGACATATTAATAACATTACCCTTTTACTTATTTAATTCTCCCTAAAGATTTTGTAGATAATAATTTGTGAGAGATATGAAATATTTATGTTTCAAATGGTTTTCTGGTATTTAAACATTCATAAATATGTCAATATATGCTATATTATTTACCAAAATATCCTCATATTATTATTATTGATTGGTTACATGCTTCCCAAAATTTAGTAGTCTAGTGAGTTTGTGGGTTAACAATGTAAAATGAACATTTGACTTCATATCATCATCCTATTAATAAATAAAAATTTGACACTTAGTGTATATATTGAGAGATATGTTAAAATTAACTTGAGTGGTTAGACTATCAAAATTATGAATTGATTTTTGACCCCATATGGTTTCTCCATCATCTTCTATGAATCCCTTGTGAATTATTTATGGAAATTAATCTAGATATATTCCCTAATTTTTTTTACATAATACCCCAATTAGAAATAAGGATCATTAAACAATTTAAATTTTAATGTCCTTCATTATAACAATTTTCACTGTTTTTGAATGACTAACTTCTGTAATAGAGGAAGAGGTTATGGTAAACATTCCCTTAGCTCTCTCAGATGGGGATAATCCCATTCCATCATTGTAATATTGTGGAAACATATGATATTTGATGTAACGAAGTGTAGAAGATATAGTAAAAATGAACCCAACCCTAGAGACTAGGGTAGATCTCACATGACTATGTTAGTCGCCACTCCTAGTGCCCATTAAATATTTTTTTCTTTCTTCAATGAATGAGAATTATTCAACACATGATATGATTATGAGATAATCATTTTAATATATAAAAAACATTTGAATATTTATTCATTCTCTAATGATATTTTCATTTTTCATTTTCATAAGCCAACTACAAGAGCGATTTGATATATCACTCTTATTCAGTTTGACATTTCTATGATTTAGAAATAACTAAACAATATTGAGTATACCAACTATCATGCACTTAGAATGTAACTATAGTACTGAAATTTCATGATGTTTGTCTTTGTGGGATCCCTAGATTGGGGAGTGTGGTGAAATATAATTCTCTTTTTTCAGCCCATCATTATTTGATGAACATTATATTCAACATTAGTAATTAGCTTGTGATATTTCTCAATGAATCAATACATGCATGTTAGATATTCTGAAATTACATTACAAAAATTAAATATCATTCCATTAGAATGGTATTTAAATCAATAAGTTGAATTTAGTATCAATTTTCCCAAACATGGTTATCATATTTAAAAAAACATATTGTCTTTTCCTTTAAATGAGTTCGATTAATTCATTGATTTAGTATGAGATTATGTAAACATCCCTTGATCAATGTATTTAGAATGTTATTATGAAAGGTTTATCTTTTCTTGTATAGAAATAGTATATTTCTTTTGGACTATAATTTCCTAATAAACAATGTTTCTTCTTCTTCATCTATGAGGGATTATTCTACTTGTCAAAATAGATTATTGGTTTTCCAACTGTGTTTTTTAAAGTGAATAGTTGAATTATATCTTGTCCATAATTATAGATTCAATGAGATTGAAGGGTTTTTAAGAGATATAAAATTTACATTTGCTATTTTGTTGAGATAAAATTATATCACTCTATATATATGTTTGTCTTTTGGTGGGAATCCACAATATTTCAAGAGCCTCGTGATGTGGGGGATTTGAGAATGATTTTTTGAATGTAGGAGGGTATTCATCTTGAAGTAATTTTTATTTATGAATAATACCATTGCAGAGAATTCAATTATATAAATTTCAATCATTACAGTCAAATTATCTGTTTTAGTGAGGATTCTTATGTCATATATCATGATGAGGACCTTCAGGGTGGACAATGAGAGGGTGAGGATAATTTGATCATTTGATATTCGGACCAGGAGAATGATATTTATGGTTCTAATCATTAGTAAAGCCCATATGATTGATATTGAGACAACCATAGAGAGGTTCTTTGTGGTGAGTGATCAGTAAAGGACCTCCAAAGACGTTGGATGAGATATTTTTGGGACTGCCTTTGTGAAAGTATTTTTTATACCATTATATTTCATCAAGAATCCAGGATCTTGGGATAATATTTATAAATGATGAAGAGTCTAAAAACTGAAATCCTCATGAAGATAAATTATATGTTGATACTCTATAGATTTATAATTCCCATGATGGTATTTCTTTCTTAGTACTCCTTGATTAGAATTTGATGTCATGTGGAAAACACAATATCTTATTTAATTGGTATACTCCTTAGGATACACCCTTAACCCCATTGGATCAACCAAATGTGATACTTTTGAATAAGAAGGAATATGATTAAGCCTTTTTGTGTCCATCCCGATACAAAAATGAAACTCTTTTTACTAATTTAGATAATGAATATTCACTTAACCCAAGGATAATAATGAAATATGATAATAATTATTTTATGATTTGGAAGTAATTAGTGCCTACCTATAAGTGTCAGTCGATATTTCAAACATATCTTCTACGAAAATAAGAATATACCCCCAATAGTATGGTTTTTTATTCTCTTATTTGTATAGATGATCCCATTGAAAGAAGGTAGTAATGTCATCCTTCTCCAGATTATCACTTGATGTGTTTTTATGACCTTCTAGAGTAAAGGGTGCGTGAATATGTTCATCTCCTATGGTTTTTTAATCATGTATGATGATATATTTTTCATTCATCTACAAAAAATTTATGATTAAATATATATAGAATGTTTGTATAAATATTTTTATCACCATCCATTCCAATCAAAAATTTTGGGACAGATTCAGTAACTGGAATGGGATGTATCAAAATGCCTTGGTAAGAGTTGTGAAATGAGACTTATCATGTCCTTTAGAATACACCAATATATGTTTATGGGATTTATATGTGTGGATGGTAATGTATTTATTATTCTTATTTATTATTTTTGGGATATATATACAATATTTTTTTACTCTTCAAGTGTATTTTGTTAGGATAAATGGAAAGGTAAATCACTATGTGCATATCTATTGGTTAAGAATATGATATATTGGTAGGATTGTTATGTAGAATAAGGTATATGGCCTCAGCACCCATTACTAGAACCTCTTTAGTTATAGAGATATCCCATGGATTATCTTATGAAGGACTATACTGGTGGTTGAATAGTTTTAGTCCTTAGTTGGCTATTAATGTATTGTTGTTGTATGGTGTATACAAAAATGGTAGACATGAGAACACTTGGGTGGATCCAGAGTAGGGGTGAAGTAATAGTCAACCTCCTAACCATTAACTATTAGATAATGTGGGTATTTGTTATGGTTATCTCTCGATGAGATCCTTACATAATGTTAGATGGATAAATGTTCCACATATGCCTTCATGAGTTATCATTATCTGGATGGTCATTGAAATTGAATATCGATGATTAATACTCCAAAAACATCTTGATATTAAAAGGAAAATTTTAATTTTTACTCTTAGATTGGTGCTCTTATTACTAGTTATTATAGGCATTAGTTGGGTGACCGAGTTATTTGATTCAATGAGGCCCCATCTCATGCAGTTATTGAGTCTGAATTATATCATTGAATGGAGTCTGCTTTTATTGATGGATGTTCTAGTTATTAAGTCCATGAATGATACAAAACACCTAAAAATCATGAAAATGTTTTTATCAAAAATATTAAAATATTCTTAACTAATATCATGTGAAATGGATGATCATTTTTGTGGTCAACATTTAGTTTATGTAGAATTAGATAAAAATTCCCGACATAGGGGAAACCTAGTTATTTTTTGTTTATGAATAACCGACACTGATTTCACTATTTTTGGTTAGCAAATTTTTTCTAATAAGGTATTGTCATATAACTAGAAAAATACAATTACCCCAATATAGATGATATAGGTGCTTCTAGTTCCTATTTTTTAATGTCTACTGTTCATTGGGGTTTCTCACCAATGAATCTTAGGAAGTAGTACAAGTTTAGTAGATATAATATCGTAATAATAAAAACCTATGGTGGGGAATTATTTCCTAATAAAATACACTGTTATATATTTAAATAATGTCCATGAATCATTCTCAAATCAAAGTGTTGGAATAATTATAATAATATTTGTAATCATTCTTTACATTGTGGTGACTGGTTATAAGGAAATTTGATTTAAAGAACCATAGTTGGGAAATATGGAGTTTATAACCATCAATTAAAGTAGTAGATATTAATTATATTTATATCTACCAAGAAAAGAAATAATTCAGATGTATCCATACAAAAGGAATAAAAACCCATGTAGTTCTTTTCCACTTAACAGGGAACAACATAACATTAAAGGTCATAGGACAATAAAATATCCTTGTATACTAACATAATATAGTGAGAATGATTAGGAATTTGTTTACAAAAACTATTTAGTGTAGGTCTAACACATGTTTAGAACTTAATACATGGTTTTATGTGAATAAAGATTAATGAGGATGGGTTGGTCTCCTAAAAAATATGGAAATATTAAAATTTTCCACATTGAGTCTATGCCCAGATGAAAATGAGGTGATAATACATAGATATAATATGGCCCTCCTAGTAGGCACATAATATTATGGGGAATAAAACATGAGAGTGTAATTTTCCATTAGAAATACCACCATCATTTAAGTGAACAATATATTATAGGGAATACCAACCAATGATTATTTATACCTAGACTTGTGGGAACATGACATGAAATGGAGTGATGTAGGGGGATTTTGATTAGATTTTAATCATTGGGATGTTACCTATGTATCACATTAGGTAGTTATTTAATACCATGTTTTATAGTAATTATAGTTTAAGGACATATGAAATGACTATGTAATGTTGATTAATTTCATGTATAAAGGGAATATTCTATGTTTTTTAAAACCATGTGACTCGGATAGGGGTGAATTCATTGATTATATCAATTACGCTAATATAATGAATAACAAGACCTCTAGTATCACAATATTGATATTCCTTGTGAGAAAAAATATATGTAAGATTTTAAATATTTTATTAGAACTCACAATAGGGGATTTAATGAAGAATATATATAAGCTACCGAGATTGAGTCTTCATTTAGTTTACATTAACATGTGACTTAGTTGGGGAATAAAAAATGGTGTTTCTTTATGAGGATGGGCTGACAAACACACCATGGATGGTACCCAAGAATGAAATTGAAATTTTATAATATGATAACCAACTCAAATCTCTTTTCCCAAGTGATTCATGCTTTGTCTAAAAAACAAGAGATGATTGAAGACCATATACATTGTCCAACTAGATTTGAATGGGACATAAACTAAAAGAAGAATCTCATGGTTGGAGTCTAATCCATATACACTAGTGGATGAGGAAGGGTAAATGAGAGGTAGGATAAAAATATAATCTTATATGAATGAAATGGGGCATACTAATTGAGGTAATCATTATTTTACCAAGATCAAAAGACATGTAATATGTCAACCATCAGGACATTGTGCATTTTTATAGGATACTTTCGAAAGGGATCTCTATAATTATTGGAATCCAAGGCCTTGATTTCCTCTAGGTTTCAAGCCATTCTATAAGATAATTCATTGTCCACATTTTATTAGTGGACTATTCTATAAAGGAGCTGAAAACTATTATTATTTCCCTAACAATGTACATATAATGGGATTAGAAGAGGTCTTGAGTAGGCCTTATCAAGGCATTAACATTGATGAATGAAATACATAGGGTTTTTAGATGATTGAAGAAGGGGATACAGTATAAGTCCCAAAAAATCATTCATATCATTAATTAATTGCTAAAAAACAATTAATTTTCTAAAATTCCTGATGATCTTTACAGATTTATTATTTTATTGAATTATTTCAAAATTTTTCAATATGGAAATTTCTACAGAGTATCTAATTTTTTAAAACATGATATTTATAAATCCACAAATTATTCATTCTAGGACGTTTTTTTGTAGAAAATTAATGCACTATCAATCATTATTATAACATGAGAAGAATAATTTTAAAATGTTATATAAAAAATATTATTTTCAATGGATATTTACCAACATGAATGAAAACCATATTGTCCATTTCCAAAGCAAGACATCATAGTATTTATCATAAAAATATTTTTTCTTAAATAAGAATTTACTTATATTATAATTCATACATACATCCTACATATTTTTGGAAAAAATTTATTAAATATAATAATGACTAAATCATAATCATGTTTATTTTTTAGAAAAACATTAGAACCCCTAAAAAATATTTTCATATGGTAAACCCTTTTGACTCATAAATGGAAAAGGAATTAATTTAATATGAATCTCATTTGATTATCTTATAAAATGAAAATATTTCCATGAAAGCTAACTAGTATGCATAAAAATTCATGTAGAATCCATGGGAAGGATTAATCATATAACCCTTGTAGAAACCATTGAATAAATTATAACCTTTATTGTCAAATAAAATATAATTAATAAGAGAATGTGATATTTACTCAATGTGTTAGTGATAAATATGAGACTCGCCCATCAACATAAAAAATATTAATTGGTAAAAAATACATAAAAACCAAATATTATTTCAAATAAACCATTAAAACTCCTAAAATATTTTTGTTACAATATATGAAAAAGAACATTTGCGATTTTAAAAAAAATGAGGATAACAATTTTTTTCACCAAAAACATATTAAAAAATCTTTGAAATGTGGGAAATTTGATATTATCTTGAAATCACATAAAAAAGATAAAAACATTCTTTTTCCAGAATAAAACTAATAAAGGATGGTAAAATTCACCATGTTTTATATGTTAAAAGATAACCTTAAGTTTGACTTTTGCAAGGAATTCCAAAATGTTCTATATAAACTTTTTAAAAAGATTACTTTTGAAAACCATTATATGAATGTTAAAAGAGTCAAAAAATGTTGATTATACTTTATTTTTATATATATTAATGTATCCATAAAATAATATTTTGAATATGGTCATGGAAGTTGATTTTTAGTAAATCAATATTAAAAACATCTTTATAATTATTTTAAGGTAATGTGTCCCTTATGACATGATAACTTTTGTACCAATGAAAAATTTATAGAAATAATTTTTAAAACATTTATTTGTAGAGATTATTTGATTATATATGAGAAAAGTAAATTTTATATAATATATAAATGAAATCATGTGTTCCAATAGCTTAGGTCTCATAGAACATGAATTGTTAAGAGAATTCCCTAACCTTGAATATTAACTACAATTGTATGTCATTTAACTCATGAATAATAAAATTTTACTTTATATTTAATTTATTAATAAAAATATTGATGTTCATGGAATTATCATTATAAATTTTAAATAATTTATTACATTGTATTATGTAGTTACATAATATTTTTTTAGGTCATATGATTTAAGGATGTTCTAATAATAATCCCAAAACAACATCTGTGGGACTACTTGGGACAAAATGTGCCATTATTCAATAGTTCACCCAATAAAAATTATTCTGTAATTATAATTTGTTTATATTAAAAAAATTAGAATTAAAAATGAATAGAGGGTGTGAAAAATGAATCACATCACTTCATTGAATTGGAATTCCACACATATGTTTGAGTGACATATATTTTTTAAATGGTGGAAGGCTAAGAAGGTATGTAACATCATATATTACCCATGAATTATCGTTTAATTATTATAACTTTTATTTTTTATATCCATCATGATAAATGGCCTTGTAGTGGTGTTTTGAAAAATGAAACACATATCAAGAAGAGGTGGTTGTCCAAATGTACAAATGATAGATGAATTAATTCCCCATAGGAGAGAAAAATAGATGAATAATGTTGTTCTACTAACATAATATCAACTTAGTAACTGGTACATAACAATTTCATTTTATTACAATGGTTAGGATATGAAAATGTTGGTATAATAAGGAGTTAAATTGAAACACATGGCTTCGATGATTACTTCTTCTACGAATAAACTCTTTTTGATATCTTCTTTAGAACCTTGGGGAAAGACTATTTAAGAGGATGAAAAATATATAATGTGGATAAATTTATTTAAAAGTTTTTTGGAATATTTTATTCATGATAAGAGGTTGAATATGTTTTCAATAATAGAGGGGAGGCATTGTATTTTTATAAATATTGAAATGAAACACATGGAATTAATTTTATAACTTAAATATAATGTGCCAATGGAATCAAGTGGATAAATATTTGAATATAAGATATTATATTGTAGAAATAATTACATCAAATTAATTTTATAAATTTTATGATTAATTTAATTCATTATCTTTTAGTTTAACCCCAATGTTAACTTATACTATCCTTAACCATGGAAACAATTTTCTAAGTACTAATATATTATAAAAATACATATATTGTAAAAATACAATAAAAACTACACTGGTTGACATTTTTTAACCATGTATCATACTCTTTTTTGGGATAACAATTCTTAATATTTTTAAATAATTAAATAATATATTATATGATATAAAATACCATTAATTCCATATTATGATCTAATAAAATATTTTGAATTTATAAACATCAAGATAGGTATGGAAATGAAAAATAAACTCTTTAGACAACCATTATAAATTATTATTAACCCCAAATTTTACGTGACATCAATATTTATCGAAAATATTACATTTTTATATTTTTTAAAATCATTTACTTTGGTGTTTCTACTGTACACCAAAACACATTATTATCATTGTGTATGGATTTCTGTTAAATATAGAATCACTAAAAATTAAAAATAAATATAAGAAATAAAAATAAAAAAATTATATTTAAACTAGATTTTTTATTTATTAATAACACTTTATTAACACTATGTGAACACACAATCAAAATTAAATGAACGAGAGTTTGTTTTTTAAATTTAAATGTAAAAAAAATAATGAACATTATCAAAGAAAAATGGGACAAAATGCCATAATATACAATATATGAATGATGTGGTCAAACTAAAACCATAGAATAAAAATAAGTCATATTATATATTTATTTTATAATTCCTATCACACTATAAATTTAAACATAACTAAGAGATTTACCCTTATTGAGGTGAAAAATATTTATCCTAGTTTCTATTCATTTTGAAAAAAACAAACTGTTCGCCAATATAAAATACTTTAACCTCATTATCAAAAATTTAAATCTATTTTTCATTATTAAATTTTTATAAGAGTTTTGAATAAATTTTAATATAAATTCCTAAAAAACATTAGAAAACCTTTTTAGAAAAATCCATATGAAGCTTAGAAATGAACTTATAAAAAAACTTCAACTCTAATAATGATTCCTTTGTAATAAATGAGATTATATATTATTAAAGGACACTTATTTTCAATGGAGATCATACGAAATTCATAATTATACATTTCAGTGAAAATAATTGAATGTTATACACAATTTTTTTTCGCTATTTAATGAAAAGGAAATGATTTAAAAAAATACTAATATTTCACCATAATATAATTATTCAAATTATTTTATAAAAATTAATATACTCTTTATAAATTTATATTTAAATTTTTTAAAAAATTGACATATAATGTTCTTACATGTAAGTGCATTAAAACCCACTTTAGATGGGAAAATAATTTAAATTATAAAATTTCATTACAAAAAATTGATTACTTATTTATAATAAATTAATTAATAAATTTTAGGTTTCTAAAATATTTATACATATTTTTAATATTTTTTTTTCCAATATTGATACACTTTATTTTAGAAATACTATGATATAATTGTCTCATTTAAATATTAATATTTTTTTTATTAAATTGGAATTCTTTGATTGCACGATGATGCATGTTAAACTACCTATCAAATGTAGTATTATTTTAAAATGATTTCTCATGTTGTTATAATATACATACTTAATGATGTTTTTTCCTCATAATTTTATTTCATTCCTATGAAATATAGTTTCATATATTTTTGGAATCAATTATAGAGGTGGAAGATAAAAAATACAATCATGAAATTAAAAACATATTTAATATCTACCGTAAATAGCCTTTTTAAAATTGTCATTGTAAAAATGGACAATAAAAAATATTTATAAAAAAAGAAAAAGAAAATATAAATTTCACTCAAAATTACACATAAATGTGCTTCTAAATAATATAACATTAGTGGAATGTGAAAATATGGACATTCTATTTAAAATTAGCATCCATGGAATAATTTAGAGTGATAGAAAATAGGGTCATGAAAATGTTAATGACCATAAGACCATAAATAAATATGTGATAATAATGACCCTTATTTCATTAGAAATTATGGTAAGGAGATAATATTTTTATTTTAAGATTATTTAATTAGATTTGAATTATTTTCTTACCAAAATGGAAAAGAACATGGAAAAATATATATACATGATTTATTTGTATTTTATAAGCCAATTTCATTTCTTCAATCGCACATTGATCAATTTTTTGTTCTATCACATCTCTTACACTATGAAATTAACAAGATACATATATTTTATTTAGTAAATTACTAAATTATTCTTCAAATGAATAATAAGATCCCAAAAAGGATAATATTTTATAACTCCTATTATTATTCATCAATTAAAAAAAATCATTTAACACAATGTAAGATCATATCATGTATGAATAAAAAATCATGTATAAAATTAAGCAGTTATTATAAAATAACTCAAAAATAACTACCAATGTTGCCATTAAATATTTTAAAATATAAAAAACCATTATAGTCTTCAAAATATTCATGATGATGTTTGAAATTAAAAAATATCAAGTACATGAACACATAATATTCTCAGAGTAATAATCCATTTTTCCTCAAACAAAACCACTGCATACGAATTTTAAAAACCCACATATATATATATTCTATAATCATAATATCAAAAAAAGATTATGATATTTTCTATAAAAAACACCAATCGAAATTAAGTGAAAATGTACACATATTTAACAAAAAAAGACAATTCAATCATTATTTGAAAAATATAATCCCATAGATTCCAAAAGTAGTTCTATTTAAATTAATCATATAATTGTCCAAAAATAGTGTAACTATTCAATAATAACATTAATAAAATATCCTTAATCTGATGTATTAATCTCTTTTTTATCTATAAAATAAATCATATTTTCTTTAATAGTTAATAACAACTTTACTCAAATTAGCTATAATTATCTCTAGATCAAATATAATGTTATCAATAAGGATTATATAAACTTTTAAACTTATTTCAATATAAAAAAAATAATTATTCCTAAAATATCTTGTTTTAATAAAAAACACACTAAACACAAGGGTTATATTATAATAAGTATTACCCAAAATAATCAAAATAATCTTAAAATACCATCTTTTAATATCAAAGAAGTTTTTTCAAAGAAATTGAACATATATTAACTATTAAACTTATAATTATATGATGGTATCCCTAATTATTAATTTATCCTCACATGAAAGCATCTTAAACATCAAATTTATATTTACCCATCTTTGATGCCATCTATAAGGACCTGGTCTTTCATCCAACTAATAATATCATATTTAAACAAGAAATAATTTAATTTCATTCCCTGAAATATTTTGAGGTGTATGATTGTATTAACATAGTAAAAATTCGTTAAAAGTGAAAATTTACACACATTATCCGTTTTTTACAAAACATGTTGTTTACAAAGATATATTTTCTTTTCTAATGTAAATTCATTATAAAGAAATATTACTAGAGAAATGTTTTAACAGATACTTATGGTTTGTGGGAAATTTTTTAAAACATGTTATGAAAAAATAATAGATTAATAAGGGATATATAAAAAAGGAATAAAATCACGTTTTCCATTTCTAAACCATGATATTATATAGAAGATTTTGATCTTAACACAATATAATTTCAGTTCAAATAATCATTCAATTAAAAATATAATCATACTTAATACCAAAAGTAATTCATAAATTAATATATAATCATAAAAATTTTTAGAATAATGATCCGTAGTTTTGTTATAAATAATTAAAACACATGGAAGATTTTATTTAAACAAATATTTTTTACACTTATTATGAAAACACACACCATTAATAAAAAATTAGTAGGTTTCTAGATGAAATCAACACAAAATCAATGAATTCAAATTATAATGAATATAAACGTTATATAATTTTTTTTGGTACATTATATGAAAATAACCATTTCAAAACTAATTATTGGAGATCGTCCAAATAGAATATCTTGCATGGTCAAATCCAATATAATTTTAGGAAGAACATAATCATTAACCATTACATTAGATAGATATATCTATATCACTTAAAAATATAAAAAATGTACAATGATAATAAAATAACTAATACATGAGAAACTTTGTATTAAAATCCTAAAATCATACAAAATATTCATTTTAATAAAAATTTAGAACTATATTCAATATTTATATAAAAATAAACATCAAAGTGATTTTTATTTTAAACTCAATAAACAATAATTCCATAAAAAAAATAGGGAGAATTATATTCTATTTAAAACCCATGAATAATGTGTTTATAATATCCTTAAATAATAATGATTATTACTATGGGAAATTCCACTGATACTGTATAAGTTTAAATAAGATATTTATTTTCCTTATTATTTACAATGTTAAACAGATTATATAAAATATGTAAAAACATTACATTTGATTTTTTTTGAAGAAAATCACATTTTGGGAAAAAATTAACAATATAGTTAATTTATATATTAACAAGTTCACCTATTAAATAATTTAATTAATATTTACATTGAAAAAATATATTTATATGGTAAATAAAAAAAATTAAAATGGGGTTTTAAGGTAATGCATCACTTGTGAATTGATTACATTTGATCTAGGGAATTATTAATGAAAATAACATATTTAAAATTTAATTTTTAGAGAATAATTTAGGATGTATATCAATATTGAAGTTTATACAACAAAAACTATAATGTCAAAATAGGTCAGTTCTCTATGAATGTGTATTGATACCATACATCTATCATATTGAATATCGTCAAGAATATTTTGTTATTTAACTCCTAAATGATAAAATTTTATTTTTTACTTAATTTCCTTAAAGAAAATTTCATTTCTAAATATTTATTGTTTTTAATTTTATATTATTTATGACCATAAATTATTAATTCACTTAATTGGTTAATTTTATGTTAAACGATTTGAGTTCATAATCACAGAATAGCTCTAGTTGGATGAACATGGCCAAAATAGGTGACTATTCCGTGTTATAATATATAATAATTCTGAAATAATTATAATTTTAATTTGATAAATACAATTTTATAATCAAAAAAATAATAATGGCGTAAAATATGAATCACATCATTTCATAGAGGTCGTAACCCATACACAAATATTATAACTATTATAATTATATAATGGGGAATGGATAAGAAGGAATGAAATATAGTATATATATTTTCAAAATTATATTATCAATACCACATATATTTTATAAACACATTTTTATAATTTAAATTTTTTGGTTGTTATGAAAAATGAAACACATCACTTTTTGGAGGTTGTGTGATACACGTACACATGAACAATGATTTAATTCCCCATAAAAAGAAAAATGAGATGAATAAGTTTTTTAAATTTACATCACATAATACAATTATATAATATATATAGATTTTATTATGTTGTAATTTTTTTGAGATAAATTATGGAGGTAAAAGAATAAGTAAAATAAAAACACTAGATTGAGAGAAATACCTCCTCTTTGAATAAAATCATTGGATATCTCCTTAAGGAATCTAGGTATGGAATTTCGAAGATACAAGAACCTAAATTTTATTATTTGGATGTTAATTTGATTTTTTTTCAAGACTACAGTCAATTTTAGTTCAATAGGGCGGTGTGAAGAAAAGAGGATATGTTATGTACTTTTATTATGTGAGTAGATTCAATATTTAAGGGACTATAAGGGAATTTATTTCTTAATGTCCTCCATTTTAGAGGGATTCTTCATTCTCATTTTCTGGTATTCCCAATTACCATATTATTCAATTCAAAGATTTATCTGATTCTTGAGTTTTAGAAATTTGAATGTCCTCAACATCTATTTATATATTTTTTATCCCCCTATTTGACATATATATCACTAAATATTTTATATTTAAATTAATATCCTAGGTATCTTATATCCCTAATAGGAAGCCCACATGGAATTACATGAAAAATGTTATGCCATATAGTATTTCTTTCTTCACAAGAGGCCTTGTAGTAAATCTAAGTGATCCATATTTTTCTCTATGAAATGATCAAAATAATTGCCTAAAATTTGAAAAAGAATATAATTTTTATAAGGATGAAATATCCCAAATTTTAATTGATGAGAATGATCTATAATATAAGGTTTATTTTGTAGGTAATAGAGCACTATGTTTACACTCTGTCTTTGACATAATTTTCAATGAAAAAAATCATCTACAAGAGGAAATAAAAGATCCCTCTTAACCAAAAATGAAAATTACATATAAACATTGATATTAATAAGAGGAAAAATGTCATATGTGTCTACACTACCTTTTACAAATTTCTAAATAATAACCTGTATGAGGTATATAACAAAATTATTCCTTATGCAAAAAAATTCATTCAATGATGGAGAAGGTTGTTTATGAAAAACAATCAATGCATTGTGAATGAGTTTATCATAAAAAAACTAGTCTATATAATTTCATGTAATTTTATATGTACATTTATTCTACCAAACAAAAGATAAAAAGTTTTCATCTTGTTTACCTAACATTGGCTAATCCAATAATAGTTCTTGAATACTCTATTCCACTTCTTATAATTGTTCCCCTTATAACAACATAATGGTAATTTATTATAATAATTATATATTTAATATGATTTAATGATTCTAAAATGGGGATTTGAATATTATATATATTTTTCCATATACTACCTCATGATCATTAAACACAATGAAACATTTTCATCATAATTACCTTTTTTATAAACCATATCAATTTAATTAACCTAATGAAATTATTATGAATGAATAATTGAAAAAGTGAATATTAAATATTTATTAATATGGTAATGTTGAAAAGTTAACAAAGATAAAATAATAATCATCATCATTGTGAAACTTTTATAAAATAAAAAATTGAAAATTCATACTGACTAGTGATGAAAATAAACTATTACACGGTAACCCATTTTTAATATTTCTTTATAAATTATATTTTTAATTTTTAATATACGTTAATATGTTTTTCAAATTATTTAATCATATAGTTATTTTTCTATACATGATGATAGATTATGCTAGGTTATGTTGGATTAGAGGTTTTGTATTTTCATAACAATTTTGTATCTTTGAGACATAGTTTTTAGATACTAAAAATTTATTATAAAAATTTAATATAATTACCATTTTATAATACATATAATGAATTATATTTTATTATTTATATTTTATGTTCAAATATATTACCAAATTATCAATAGGTTACTATTAAAATGATTTTTTTGTTACAAAGATATTTAGGACTCAAAATATTATCCTTCTGCTATGTTACTTCTTATTATACTTATTGATATCATGCATGGGCTCTTCCACCATACAATTTAAATATATTGTTTTTCGTTCATCCTAAATTGGAAAAATATTTTTTTATTAAAATCCCTTTGGATGATAAATTATATACCTAAAAAAGTATACAATTGTCCAAAAAAATTCACATTTTATTTAATGAGTACTTTTCCTCCAAATCAATATTCTCATATCCACTAAACGGTTTCCACTATATTTCTAAATATAATTAACTTTTTTCACAAGTAAAATTCATCTTTCAATTATCTATTTTTTAGATGTATGTTTTGTCAACCATTTCAACGATGTGGTTTTTCAGTAATGGTATTTCAAAATATTAAAATAATTTTCACCCTTTAAAAATAATATATTTTATCTTATAGTCAACAATTCAATAAAAAACTATTATAAACATATCATGGAAACATTTGTGAATTATTTTTAAAAAAAATTAATATTTTTCTAGATAATTATCTTCCCAATTTGTTGGAACCTTTATCTTCATCTTTTACAATTATAGTAAAATAAATTCTAAAAATAATTATATGTTTTCTATATGTATTTGTGAATTATTATTGAAAATGATTCACCTATTTGAAAATAAATTTTGATAGCCTAATATGGGTTAGCTAAAGTAGTCACACAAGTCAACCCAACACAGGGTGGGGTAAAACAAGGGAAAAAAATAATATTCGTATAAAATGATTTAGAAAAATAAAAATTGAGTTCAAATAGAATAATATGTGATATACAACTGGCCCAACAACGAAAATAATTTTTTTGAAAATACTAGAAAACAATAGTCTCTATGTGAATAACTTTCTCCTCCAAACTATAACAACAATGTAATGGGAAGCCTAAATGCAACGAAATCCTGTTCCCTTTACTTGAATCCAACTTAAAAAGTTATAAATCTACCCATAGTTATAAACAGTGATTGAGAAACATTGAATTATAGGATACCAAAAAATAATATATTCATGTTCTAATTATAAGAATTTACATGATTCATCATTGAAACAAAATACTATTAATAGAATTTTTATAAATAAAACAATTTGAATCAAAACATTCATAATTCTCAATACATGAATAAAACTACAAAAAAAAATAGTACACCAACTAACCATGAATTAGTCTCTAAGACATTATGTATTATAAAGTCACAATACAAAAAAGGAATATGTTTTTATCCAACTAAAATTGATAATAGTAATTAAACATCGATATATAAGGGGTTACCTCAGAGTGGTGTCATTCACACTATGAGTACATGTGTCTTTTTATCGATGTAGTCAAGGTTATAGCTATGAAATGTTTTTCACATTATGTTTTTAATAACCTGGTCACATTTTCTAAAAAAAATTTCAAGTTAAACCCAACTAATTTTAGGGATTAGGAATCTATAATCCATTTCTAATCTTGTAAATTATTTTATCAAGTAAAAACCCCCTTTAAAATTTGATCTCATACATCTTTCAAATTTAAATTAATGAAATTAGAAGTCTAATTACTATTAATAAATAATAACTATATGAAATTAATGTAATTAAAACTCATTAATATATCCACCAACCTCTTGGATTTGAAATGCCTTATATACTTTTTATATGGAGACTAGTACCCAAAATAATGCCATTTGCAAAGAAAGGCACACCACAAAACTAATGAGGATTGATTGAAAGCCATATGAAAACACAATAAAAAATAACCTAAACATATTTGAAACAAAAAAATGAATAAACAAGGGAAACAGTTAAATAGGTATGAGAAATAAGACACCAATGGTGTTCAATCAGAGAACAAATCGATCTGGATGGAAGGAAGTTACCCAAATTTCCTATTGTAAGAAATCTAATTGAGATGATAAGACTGAAAAGAATAATGAAGAGTAAAACACCTACCATACACCCTAAAAGCTGTTAGTTAGGGAATTACATGGTGGATAATACCTATAAATAATTTAAAAGTCGTTGATTTTATGTTACACAAAATAATACATCAAATAAGAATAAAAAAACTATTTTTCACATTTTAGGAGGAGTGATACATACACTCTGTGTAACATTTTCACTTTGTAATCCAGTTATTGAAATATATACTATAGCAATTAAAAATCATGTAATCACATTACATGTAACGTAAATACCTAGAATAAAAGAAAACAAATACATGAAAAAAATCAAAAAAAATCTCTTACATCAACATTAAAGGAATCATCCCAATTCAATGTTGAAAAAACTCAAATATTGAATAAATAAAACCCCATAAAATGAAAAATATATACATGGTAGAATGGTAATGGGTTTTTATAATGTCCCCAACATTAAATACTTATGTCCAAAAAATTATCTCAATATTCATGATTGTAAAAAATAGATAAGTCTGCATCTTCCTCATCAATAAATCATACTCCCACATCTCATGGAAATTAGGTCTATAATTCCACTGTAATCAGACTATGGGGATCATTTTACAGTGAAACACCTTTACCTGGTGATCCCTGTTCTGAACACGAAACATAAAAAATTGAGATATAACCAAGGATCAACATCATGACATCTAATCACATGGAAATGATCTTTTATAAACCTCTTCAAATAAGAATCATGAAAAACGCCATGTATATAACTCAATACAGATAGTAAAATCAAGTAACAGGAAACCCTCTATAGTTTCTTAACAATATCAATGGGGTAATCTTAAATGTGAAATCATTCCATGTTAACCTAGCTAACAATGTCCCATGTGAGGTTAAACTATAAGAAATACAGACTCACAAACCTCATACTGCAACATCTAACATCAATGGTCTGCATAACATTTTTTATGACTCTTTGACACGATCCAACAAATTTAGTACAATTGAACCACTTATTTCATCTCCTAAAAAAACTAATAAAACGCAATGACAACTCTCCCATCATCTTCCAGCACAAGGGGGTCAACATGGACTCTGATATAAATCCTCAAAGAGAGAGATCCCGATTGAATGCTGACAAATATAGATATAGGAAAACTCAACCGATGGAAAATGTCTATCTTAAATTTTATGAAGTCAAGAACAAAAGACTTTCCCATATTTTTAGGAACTTTGATCTCCCTCTATATCAATACATCATCCTATAGATCATGATTTTCTCTCAATTTTAACTATGAACAAATTGTCTCATACAAACCATTCCAAAATATGTATATGAACCAAGAGTCACTATTAAAGAAAACTACCTAGGGAACCATATGAATATTCACAATTTCATGAACATACATGTCTCCAATCTATTCCAAATTCCTTATATATTTTATTAGTATAAAATTTTCAAATTTTGTGATTTTATCAACAATACCCCAAATCACATCCTTCCAAATAGTATTATGTAGTAAACCAAAGATGAAATATATGGAAATATCATCTATCATCTATACTAGAACAATAAAGGCATGCATAAAACCTTTCATTATTTTTTGTTCTCCTTTACTCTTTGACAAGTGAGACATCATGATTCAGAATATGATATTAACTAACTCATCTCTGGCTACCAATACCAATGTCTTAACTCACAGTACATCATTGTAGCCTCATTGTTTATAGACAACATTACTAGTGTCCATAGTCTAAAAACCTGAATTTTAAAAAAAATGAAATGACCATTTTTCTATGGAAAAAAATTCACAGGGAGTCTAGGATAAATCCCATATAGTCTCCCCATCATTTATAATTTCTCCAATGCATCAGCTCTTGGTGTATTTTTTTTCTCAAGCCATACTATGTCATCAAAATTATATTCATCTATTTTTAGGAAACAAAATCATCACACCAGTATACATTACTCCCAATTATACATAAAAAAACAAAATCATTAGAGGCCACTAAACAACATATTCTCTATATGCAGGGGTCAAAAAGTTTTTATTGAATTCAGCAACTGCTACATTTCATTTCTTTTGGGTATTTACAATTTCACATTCAATGGTCTGAAGTTACTCCACCTAATCTCTTTATTATAAGTTCATAACCCTCTATGTGAATATATATTTTAGTCACTTATAATTTTAATATACCATAAACTATTCTCCAAAGAGATTGTGATTCCTTGTTTTGAGTTCACACATAATGATAATCAATTCAAGAACAGAGGAGGGATAGTTATTCCATGAAGGGAATAAATGGTGTGATATATAATTAAATTTTTTTTCCCAATGAATCATGATAAAAGACATAAATTTACAAGAATTACCTTATTAAAAAATCATAACCATATATTCTTTTTGGGAGAATCATTGTTGGAGCTGAAGAAAACCTCATCATTGGCCCCTAAAAATATATCTAACACCTATCATTCCACTCAAAAATTACACCCTAGTGGGTTAATTATTAAATAAAAGATAATATCATAGATATTTCGTGAAGTATATATATGTAGTTACCATTTATATAACATCCTATAATTTCATGTATGATTTTTAGAAACTATATGGGATAATTTTGAGACCATGCACTGAGATAGTGTGTGATATCAAGGTCTAGTGTGCCCATAAAATTGATTAAAAAAAATTTAATATTTAATGACAGGAATGTGTGTTTTTCATGAAAATGTTCAATAACACTAAAATGGTTTCCCTAATAAATATTTTGAGGGCACCGTTGAGAAAAAATAGCAGTTTTACCCTAGGCGCAACCTAATTTTGTTCGACGCGGGTCATCTGATGAAAATTTCCCCAAGGATGTAACTATAAATAAAATAATTATATATAATTATATTATTTTAAAATCCAAAAAACTCTTTAATGGTGACTCAGATTTGGAGTCTGAGACAACCACTGAGTTCGTAATGTGGTGTCTCCACTAGGTGAGGCATAACATCAATAGACACATGGCAACTATTACATATAATTTAAAGAAATTTTAATGAATAAAATAAATTGTTATTTTATTTTACTTAAACATTATTTTGAAATAGAAATTATATTTATTTTAAATTTAGATATAGGGTGTCATATAGGTTTATTCTCATAACAAAATCAGTTCCATGGAGGCTCTTGAGAAAATCCCTATAGAATTATCTCACCAGCGATGACAAAAATAGGGATCATAGATCATTCTTCAAGGATCTCCAATGACAATTAATCCTCAACAGTGAATGATTCATATTTTTGGTATGGATTTTGTTTCATTGATTATATTCCCAATTCATAATTTATGTGAATAATGTGGGTCAATCCACAAACAAATTAATATGTGGATCATTAGTTGTAGTAGAATTGGTTATTGATGCGGGATTATTGAAAGATTAATTTATCCTCAATGTTAGTAATTCTAAAAAAAAATGAATCAAGGCTGACTTGTATAAAGAAATAGGTTCATTAATCGGAAATTATTGTTCATTATCTCACCAATTCATGGTATTAT
Organism: Viscum album; assembly: GCA_963277665.1. Taxonomy (NCBI): domain Eukaryota; kingdom Viridiplantae; phylum Streptophyta; class Magnoliopsida; order Santalales; family Viscaceae; genus Viscum; species Viscum album. The sequence goes on from OY728133.1 coordinate 1,977,724,714, forward strand.
TCTTCATTGGATCATTGTGATCAAGACTCGACTTTCCGGGAGGCTTGGAACACAACAAGACCCCGTAATTAGTTGATGGTTGAAACAGAAGCCATTTTAGTGTAGTTTGAGACTTGAGGATCATGAAGCTATGTCAGTTTTAGAGATTAGATAACCAGAAGAATAACAGAAGTACTAAGAAAGAAGATCCCTGGTGGCCATTTGCAAGCCTGGGAGATCGATGGGTGCGGGACGCGACACGACATAGTGTAGGATGCAGTGGTGATCTCTACGGGAGATCACGTGAATGGACCGACCTAGAAACATGTTGAGTTAGCAATGTTGTCCAGGTCAGAATACTAGTCCATGGCCAGACAGAGAGGGCTAGGACCCATAGGATGGGTGGACCCGATTGACCAGGTTGGACCTAGTGTGTTCTGGTGGACCCGGGTCGGACACGGTTAGCCAGACCAGGCAATCCTTGACCGAGAGCCACAGTCAAATGAGATATCGCATGGTCGAAGCAGATGGGCCATTGTAGGCCTCTAAAACATCTCAAGATTATGCCATGTAGTGGACTATGGGGGCGGTCTGAACAGGTAGTCGTCCACGATGGTTGACTGCCACAATCATTCCATGGCCTAGTGAACCACATTTTGAAATTTTCAAATAATAGTAACATTCAAATCAAACATCTATTTGATGATCCATCTATGTTTATAGGAACGTTATGATGGGAATGTAATTTTGAGATAATTTATGTAGGTTATTTAAGAGTGTTAATATGACCTTATTACTTAAGGATTGAGTTCTCCATAAATTATAATGCTTTAAAAACATTTATGAGGTTGGATGTAATCGAGAGACTGTGTGTCTTGTGAAGAAAATGTATCATATTGAGGCTATGTGTATTATAGTGACTATGTGTCTTATGGATGCTATACATCATTGGGAGACTATTTTAATTTTTGAGACTATGTGTCTCATTGGATTTATTATGTCTATATGTTATTGATATATTTTTTGTAGTGATATATTAGTTTGGAGGTGACTATGACTTATTTGGTGAAATTCCTTTGCGGAATTCCTTTTTTGTATTTCATTTGGTATTTCCATCAGGGGTTTTCCATGATTTTATTTCCTTCGTGGTATTTCCTTGGTGGTATTTCCTTTGCATTATTTCCTCTGGGGTATTTCCATCGCGATATTTCCTTATAGGTTTTCCCTTTGGGACATTTCATTTGGGGTATTTCCTTTGTGGTTTTGGGGTGTTCTATAGATTATTGTTATACTCACACCTACAAAGGCTTTTCCCATATGTGTCATGTATTGTGTAGATGATTGATCCTTTGATGGAGTCCTAGGTGGACCAAAACATGGTGGCACTTAGCAAGGCAGAACATACAAAGTTTGTTCCTACGGTTTAGAATGTAATCCCAGTACCTCTTTTTATATAATTTAGAATTTTGGATACAAACACTTTTTGGTGGGCTTGTATTCTCGACCAGTTTACATTATTATATATTCACTATTGTAGCTGGATGTGGGATATTTTCATTTTCATGCATTTTTTTACTTTTTGTTGTTACGTTTCATCATTTTTGGATTGGATATGTGTGTGTGCGTAAAGGTACATATGGATAATACCTCCCATTTATTGGATATTCATACTCAGTGCTAGTCACTGGCCCCTTTCTTATCGGGGGCAGTCATGGGGTGTTCATAGAACAGGCCCCTCATGGATGTGTTTTGATAGAGTGGTGTCAGAGGAGGTCAGATATAATTTAGAACCGAGGGTCTGTGAGATTGGTTTGGGGAAACAATGATAGGTGTTGTTAGTTCATATTTCTTGCCAGGTACTATAGTTTTGGTATGATGGCTGACATCTCCATTCAACAAGAATCTTACTACCTAATTTTAGCCACGGTACATCTAAACAATTGTTGTAGGAAATAATAATGGTGCATTCATCATATATGAATGTTTTTGTTTTCCACGTCATTATTGTAACGCCCTGTCCCTAATTACCAAGAGTCAGTGCATTATTGAATAACATTTTCTTGATCACAATAGATCATGTTACGAAATAATGATTAGTTTAGTAGCCTTAGATGTGCTAGATACATAAATAAGTTTTATATTAAATTATGAAATAGAAAAAAATAACAACATTGTGTCCCCTTTTAACACACTAATATCACATATCATATTCCAACATGTTACTCGTAATATACTTTGTCTCATATAATAAAAAATAAATCATAGAAAGTGGTGATATCAGATGCTCAATAAGGATAACAATATAGTGAAAACAATCATAAATTTGAAAAAACATTAATGGCAATGTATATGACTAAAATACAAGCCTTTTAAGAAAAAGCTTTAGCATAATATGGAAAATATAAATCATATAATTCCAATATTTATTCACATGGATATTCTACTAGGCAAATAATCCCATGTAAAATCTATAGCTAATTTGATAATGATAGAATGCATAATTCTAACCACATAGTCAAGGACCCGTGGAAAGATTTAATATAAGATTCTATCATGGCCTTGTACGAGGACACTAGTTTGTCTCATGAGGCCTACCAATGCATCAAGGATATATAGAGGGATCCACCTGTTACTTACTAAATCCAATGAAATCCTCATATGTAAAGGTTGAATGTTAATCTAAACATTCGTATTAAAACTAGCATATGAGATGTCAATATTTCAAACCAAAACCATGACTGCTATAAAAATAGCAAATACACAGTCAAACATAAATCATTAAATACAATATGGAATATTTTATTATAATAAATTAACCACAATCAATAATAATGAAGGATATTTTCATAGATGAAAATAACTAGTAAATAGATTTGAGAGAAATATCCCATTTTTCTTGAAAACATTTAAAAGTATCACTATTTATTGAGAAGTTATTAAAAATAGATATTTGAATCAAAGTGTGACATACCACATTGAAACATTTAAATTAAATTTCAATTTCAAAACATTAATATTCATGTAAATAAATCTTTAACACCATTTCTAAATCATTGACATTAATGATAATTATTTAGAATAAAAAATCTTAAAATGATTTAAAATGATATTTTCGTTAGAGTTATTAACCAAATGAGAGATGCTTGAATAGAGATAATTGAGGTAATAAAAACAATATTATATCATTATTATAAAAGGATTGAGGATATACTATGTGATAGTATAGTATGTACACCATATAAAAGTGAATTGGCGCATAACAACAAAAGTGTCTCAATGTAATGTAAATTGAGCTGAAATCACTTATAAATACCATATCCTTAGGTTAAGGATAATTAAATGACATAATTATGTGTGAAAACTATAAATACACCCAATATGATTTTACATTTAGTGTAAATAAATCAAAGGACATTCACACATATTCATGTAAAAACAACACCAATGACATGGATGTTTAACTCAATTAATGGAAATTGATTTAAAATTAATCTTATCATGTTTATATCATTGACTTGATGATTTATAAATGGATTTATTATGTGTATAAAAATAATATCTACAAAAAGGGGAGTGGAAATTACTAAATAAATATTTAAATTGATATTTCACACATAACTTTGTTGTAAAATAGTAAATGACGTTTGCATAAAACACAATGAATAGAAATAAAAATTATATATTAACATATCGATTTGGTTTCATACGAATCATATACCCCCTGAATGAAGAATCATACAATTAAGATGTAAATACCCATGAATTAAAATATATAACACAAATAATACAATCAAGGGAAGTACATACACCACACAAAAGAAAATAGTGGCAATATAGTGTGAATCTCATGGGAATAAGAAGTGACCTAAAAACCCCTTATGTCGTACATTTACATAGAAGAGGGTAGGTTAACTTCTTGTATAATGGTTAAATTATTTTTATTAAATTATAAAGGAACCACATACATAAATATTATATCTTATTTTATCTTATAATATTTCTTCGTTATTGATATTTCAGTTCTATCATTGTTTTGGGTGCTAACTGATCTGTTCGTCTTTATATGTTTTGTTACATAACTAATGTTTGTTATGGAAATAATGTATTTTAATAATATCTATAAATATATGAATTTATTAAAAAATATCTTTAATCATAAAATGAAAATTATTCTTTAATGGTTATGACGGGGAATGAAATCTCATTGTGTCGTGGAGAAGGTAAGTCGTACATATGCACGAGCAACAATATCATTATATTAGTGGTTAAATAATATGTAATTGGATGGTATATTATATATAATGAAATATTGACATGTTATATTTACTTTTTAGATTAGTAATACTCATTATTATACCCATAAAAATAATTAACTGCTGAATAAGAAATTAACCACGACGTGGAGATGATAAGTCGTACGTATGCATGTATGGTGAAATTGACACTCATAAGATGGATAGAATAATGAATATGGTTATAAAATATTTATAAAAACATAATATTATATTTAAGATACTGAATTTATAATTTTTTTATGGGAGCTACAATGATAATAAGAATTGGAAGAAGAAAATAACATTGAATGATGTGATGAAATTATTACGTCATCTTTGGGGGAATCCTTTTGATTTGATCAAAAGGGATTCTTATGTAGGATTTATGATCAATGTAAGTCCTATAGGTAGATTTGAGTGTATTTAGGAGGATTTTTGTGTAAAGGATGGATGATACAACTGGATTTGGAGGTGTGAAAAATATGATAAGGGGAAACACCCTTTTATAAGAGAGGTGAGGGTCACTATAGGAAAAGCTTGAAATATTATTTTCTAATACTATCATATTCGGTTTATAATGGATCAAAAAGGATTTATTCATAGGTAATGGCGGGTAATAGAAGAAAACCTCTCAAACATTATGTTTTAGATAGGATTTCGTCATTTTATTAACCTTATTATTTAGATTTAACTCTTAGTTAAATAGTTTAACTTTAACTATGTATTCTTGTATTATAATAATAAATGGTTAATAAACTAACTAAAAAAACCAATAGAACTCCTAGTGGTTCATTATTGATATATATATAACCTTATAAAAGTCGTTTGGATGAACCATTGATTTTTAAGAATTTATATCAATTAATAATGTAGTATTTGTTTTGAAAACTATTTTTTGTCAATTTGACACTATTTAGTATTTGGATTTTGGAATATCATAACAACATTATCCCTATAAAAATTTATTTAATCAACCCTAATATGTCATATATACCTAGATAATTCATGGAATACATTAAAAGTATCAATTTATAAATATATTAATATTTATAATATCTATTATTTTAATCTTTCAAGAATAAGGTAATTACTGCATCATCATTGTGTCATATTTAAATTTAATTATGTAATGTATAAAAATTATAAATAAAATACCATTATGTAGTAAACAAATTTATCTTTCTAATGAATATTTATAGTCAACATTATCTTATGTATAACCCCAGGTTAAAAATTTATTAGTTATTAAATTTGAATTTAACAGTTTTAACTCTTCTTTAAAAATATTAATATTAAATATCAAAATCTAATTAAATTTGATCAAATGGATCATATTTTATTAAAAAGATTTATTTTCGAATAAATTCCCTAATAAAATAGAATTAGGAAATGTTTTAGGGTAATTATAATATTATTTTAACCTTTAATTTTCTTATTTTCTTTTAACCGTGGTAAATAAAATTGATATGTTCCTATTCACCAAAAATTATTTTCATCCTATTAAACCACATTTTAAATACTTATTTAAACCATGTCTCTTAGGTTTTTTGGAATTCAATTAAAATAAGTGATAAAATTTCATTTTAGGAAAATTTCCAAATGTGTCTGGAAGAGGGGTTAAAGATGTTAAAAAGTTCAATAAAATTTTATAAATCTAATTTTATTATAAAATGTCACCCAATAATTATATTTAACATATATTGGTATTATGGATCTATTTTGACTTAAAATAAATTTATGTAAAATAAATAATTATTTATATTAAAATTAGGTTTTAAATAATAACGTAGTGTTTTTCACTATTTATAAAAAATTTAATGTTTTCAAAAAAATACAAAAAATTCACCCAAAGAAAATTTTAATATTTATAAATAAAAATTTATTTCCATTTTACTACATTAAAAACATATAAGTGGTATTAATTAATTTAAAAAATCTTCCCATTGTCAAAACCTGAAAGCCGGTTATTGAGGAGTAAAAACTATTAAAAGATTGATATTTGTTTATGTCCAATTAAAATGAATTTTTTTTCCAATGACCAAAATTAAATGAAATGGTAAAAATATAATTTAATTATACATCAAAACCATTAAAAATATAATTTCACACTCTAAGTAATTTTTATTAAAAAAATGTGTTTCCAATTTTAATTTAGTATTTTTTACTATTAATCAAAATATGAAAGTTATCAGAAAAGCACCGAAAAATTATCCAAAATAATTTTTTTGTCTCTCTTCTAGAAAAGAAGTTTATTTTGAGAAATATAAAATATAAAAGTGTCAAATATAAGATTTAAAAATTTTTCCCCATTAAGAGGCAGTAAAATATCATTTTTTGAAAATTACATCTTTTATCAGAACAATTGAATTTGATCTTATTTTATGTCTATGAAACACAAAATATGTAATTTAAAATTATGTGGAGTATATAAAATTACAAATTCAATTAATATTATTCATAATTGTTTTTTGAACGACTTGTTTGGTAAGTCATGGTGCGCTCAAACTCGATGTTGCATGTATCACAAACTATTGAATTATTTTAAAGAATATAACTTACTATGAAATATTGGGGTGTTATATTACTCCCCCCTTTTTAAATTTCACCCTTTCAATTTTAAAATTGGGCTTGGGAACTTTATTACATATCCCACATCAGAAAAGGATTCAATAAAACTATCACTTTAAAATAATGAAAAAAGTACAAAGGTCACTTGATATAACCCATACTAGGACTCCATGTAGGAAAAAATGGATATGGAAGATAAACTAAGTGTCAAGTTCTGATGGAGAGTGATACAAAACATGATCATGATAATGTTAAAAACAAAAAAAAAACCACAAACATATGAAGGGTTAAATAGTCATTAGTTTCCCTATAGAAAAAGTAAATGGACAACATTTTTTTGTTTTATGTTACTTTTTATAAATTTGAGGAATTTATTAATGATATTGACAATAAAAATAAAGATATATACTTAATTTTTATGTTTATGTTCATGATTTTATAAATTTCTACCACTAAATCAATTTTTCTCCAAATGATGAGTATTCTAGATGTCTTGGTCACACCAGAAGTGCTAGAATCAACTTCTAGAAAATAACATAATCCAAAAAGGATAAACTATATATTTTCCTTGTCAATAAAGATTAACCAATACCCAATGTTTAGTATAAGATCATATGATTCCCAAAATGTATAATCATTTATAGAAATAAATACTAATATTAATTTCCAAAATTAATCAAACAATACCCAATGTTTAATAAAGACTATTAAATAAACAATTGATCTTGAAATTATTCAATATAATTCAATCCATGATTAAAACCCAAAAACTAGAAGAATTTAATAACATAGTCTTTTATAGTAAATCATAAAATTTATCTCCAAATAACATCAACTACTCTTAATTTCTCATACAACAGTGTAATTAACCAAATCACATATTCTCCATGATAGGTTATTCATTTCCATTAATGACCTTAATCTCTATAAAAACAAAGAATCTTCTAAAATAACAAAAATTCACCATTAATCCTAAAATTAAATCCTATAGTATTCTATTTTCCTTAGGCATTTAGTGTTTAGAATAGAGATAACATCATCCAAAATAAAATTTGTCACTTAATCACTAAATCACATTCTTATACCAAGGTCATTCATTTGATAAAACATAAGATGGAAAATAAAATTATTATTGATCAAAAATATAATTTAACTAAAAAGATTTAGTGAAACTAAAAAATGACTTCACATAGTCCTATGGAAGGTGATAAATCATAATTGCACTTTGGTTGTGGGTTTGATTATCCCTGATTTTTTTGACGTGGCAGGTTGTCATATGGTCTGCGTGTTGTCCTTTTTCCAAAACTATGTTTTATTACATTCTAAAAATGAGTTAAATTCCTCAAAATGATCATTATATAATTTTACCAAAAATGTTATCCCGTGCCACTCATTTTAATCCATAAAATTAATATCATGTAATTGCATAAAATTCAATAATAATATAAACCCAAATGGACCTTTAAAACTATATCCTCAAAATAAAAGGAAATTCTTTGTGAAATATAATTTTCACATGACAAAATATAGGGTTACACATACAAGAGAAAAGTCTTCTAACGTAATACCATCAAAAAGGATTATTAATATTTTATGCATTTCTCCATCCATTTACTTCCACATAGGTTCTTCCTGGACCTAGTGGTTTTCCTATAGAATATGGCATTGACTCGGGTAATCCCTAATCCCCCTACATTTACAAAAATGATTGTAAATTTATTCTTTGAATCATTTTTATTTTCATACAATGTACTCTTCATTTTACCTCGACAGTTATTTACTTTATGTCCTTCTTCAAAATCATAAATTATTTCTTTTTTTAATTGAGACACTTTCCTGGGTGTCTCCTTCCACATTTCTAGCATGATTCAAATATAGATTTCTTTTCTCCACAGTCTCCACTGCTAGAGCCCTTATCATTCTCTGTCTTTATCTTCTATGTCAAGTTTGGGATTTGGTTAATTTATATATTTTTGAATATATTTTTGAAAACCTGCATTGGCATGAACATGATATCATTTACACATATAAATATTCCATTTAGTTGCTTATCCCCACCATCATGCCTAACTTGTTCATTTTGTTCATTGTTAATATGGATTCCTTGGAATCATGCCATTGAATAATACCATAATTCATAGTGTGAGTACCAATATTAATAAAATTATTTATATAATATCATGAAACATTGTTTTCAATCTAAAACACCATAGGATTAAGAAAGGTTATTTATTCTCATATTATATTAAAATCCTTCAAATTGGTTTGTAATTAAAATGTGAATTATAATAAGCATATACCCCAGGATTGTTGTAACCAAGAGTGTAGTAAGTCCCATTTTCTTTCAGTAGTTCTCATTTGTGTCTATCTACAAGTTGTGGTTTCAGGTTTTACCCTAAGTTACATCAATTCTATATCCATCTCTACTCGTCTGTATTCAGACATGGATGTATTGTTTTGGAAACCCAGATAATATATATAATAACAAATTTTTTGCATGTTCTTCTATACTAATCCTCAATTTCTATCCTAGGATAATGTTTTCTAATTAGAGTTTTTCTTAATCTAGCTTCCAAGGATTGTTCTATTCTTCTAATGATACAAACTGTTACACATCAACCATAGTTACCCATAGTCGGTGAATTATTACATAACATTGGCCTGATCACATGAGATCATTTCATGAAAGACCAATTAGTTTAGTATCCTTGAAAATGTATGATATATTCAGAATTTATACATTACATCCTGAATTGGAGAAAACCAACAAAAATGTGTCCCCTTTGAACACACTCATATCACATAGACTATTTCTGCAGGTTAATCATAATATACATATTCAAATCCAAATAAAAATAAAATATATAATGAGGTGAGCTCAGATTCTTAGTAAAGATAATAATATAGTAGAAATTAACATAAATAAGTTTGGACATTTATGCAATGTATAAGACTAAAACACAATCAATTTAAAAATAAACATCATCATAATTTGGAAAATTTAAATCAAATAATGAAATTTATTTATTAACATGAATTTAAATAGTTGAATAATAATATGTAATATCAATATCCAATTTTATAATGATAGAATACATAATTTCAGACATCTTAATCACATAGTTAATGCCAGGTTCGACGATTACAAATAATATATTGTCAAGGCCTTGTGCCATGAAACTAATTTGTGTCATGATACCTACTAATGGATTGATGAGTTATTATGAGCTCCACCATTCACATACTAAGTCTAATACAATCCTCATATGAAAAGGTTGAAGTATAATATAACATTTGTATTAAAACTGGCATACGATATTTCAATATTATAACCAAAAACCATGAATGGAATAAAAATATCACATCCAAAGTAAAACAAATCTCATTAAATATAATATGGAAGATATTATTATAATAAATCATACTCAATAAATAATGATGAAGGATATTTACATTGATGAATATAATCAGTAAACTTATATTAGATAAATATACACTTTTTATTGAAAACATTTAAATGTATAACTATTTATCAAGAAGCTATTAAAAATATATCTTTCAATCAATGTGTCCGATACCACATTGAAACTTTTTAAATTAATTTTATTTCTAAAAAATTCATGTACATATAAATAATTCGTTAACACCATTTTTAAATCCTATACATTAATGAGAATGATTTAGAATAATATATATTTAAAAAATTTAAAATTATATTTCAGTTAGAGTTCCTAACCTAATGTGATATTCATTAATATAGAAAATTGAGTTAATACAAAATATTATAATATCATGTGAATAAAGGGAATAATGATATAATTTGTCAGAGTACAGTATGTACACCATATAAAAGTGAATTGGTGCATAACAACAAAGATGTCTCAATGGAATTTAAATTGAGATGAAATCCCATATAAAGTCTGTATCCATAGGTTATAGATAAATAAATGACATAATTATGTGTGAAAAATATAAATACAGTCAATATGATTGGAAATTTAGTATAAATCAAACAGAGGACATTCCCACATATTCTGGAAAAATCAACACCAATGACTTGGATGCTTAACTCAATGAGTAGAAATTGAGTTAAGATTACTCTTATCTTTATCATATTGATGACATGAGAATTTATCAATGGACTTATTATTTTTATAAAAAGTATATCCATGCAAATCAGAGTGTAAATTACTAAATAAATAAATAAATATCGATTTCACACATAATCTTGGAGTAAAATTATCAACAAAGTTTTCGTAAAACACAATGAGTGGAAATAGAAATTATATATTCCCTTCCTGATTTGGTAACATACCAAACATACACCCCATGAAATAAGGATCATACAATGAATATTTAAATACCCATAAATTAAAATATATTACACAAACAATATAATCATGGGTAGTACATACACCACACAATTGGAAATAGTGTCAATGTAGTATGAATCGCACGAGAATAGGATGTGGGATGAAAACCACTTACCATGTACATTTCCTAAGTAAAGGGTTGGTTAAACACCTATATAATGGTGAAATAATTGTTATTAAATTATAAAAGTACCACATACCTAAATATTATATCATATATGATCTTTAAATATTTCATTGTTAAATATATTTCAGTAGTATAATTGTTTTTGTTGTTAACTGATTCATTTCACTTTATATGTTTTGTTACGTAAGTAATGTTTGTTATGGATAGGATGCATTAGATTCATATAGAGAATTATATGATGTTATTAAACATTTTTTTAATAATCAAATTAATATTATTCTTGAATATTAACGATGGGGAATAAAATCTAATCACATCGTGGAGACGGTAAGTCGTACGTACGCATGAGTGACAATATCATTATATTTGTGGTGAATTAGTCTTAAATTGGATGATATATTATATATAAATAATAATTAACAAGTTATATTTATTATTTAAATAATTTATACATGTTATTATACCCATCCAAATAATGAATTGTTGAATAACAAACTAAACCATGACGTGGAGACAGTAAGCAGTATGTACGCACGTATGGTGACATTGTCTTTTATAGGATGCATAGAATAATGAATATGGTTGTACCATATTTATAATAACATAGATTTATGTATAAGGTATGAGATGTATTATTTTGGTATGGAAACAACAATAAAATTAGGAAGTGGAAGAATAAAATAACTTCAAACGATGTGACAAAAGTATTACCTCTTTTTCAAGTGATTCCTTTTGATTTTTTCAAAAGGGCCGCTTAAGATGGATTTATGATAAAAGTATGGCCTCTAAGTTGATGTGATGGTATTTGGGAGGATATGTTTGTTGAGTTTTACCAAAACAAATTACTTTTCAGATGTGAAATTAGTAGAATATTATGTACCATTTAATAAGAGAGGTGAGTGTGAGTTTATGAAAAGCATGAAATATTATTTTATTGTACCATAATATTCGGTTTATAATTTCTAAAAAATGATTAATTTATATTATAAGGTGGGTATGGGTATAAAAACTATCTACAAATAGTTTTTAGAAAGGTTTAAGTCACAATATTAACATTATTGTTTAGATATAACTCTTAGTTATATAATTTAACTATTACCATGCATTTTTGTATAATTATAATGAATGGTTAATAAACATAAAATAAAAATAAAAAAGAACCCCAAGTCGTTCATTATTAATATATAAAACCCTATATAATTCCTTTAATTTATCCTTAGATATTTAGGAATAATATATCAAATTATAATATAGTATTTGTTTTAAAAAATCATTTATTTCAATTTTGGCACTATTAAGTGTTTGTTTTTTTAAAAGTCATAACAACATTATCAATTCGATAAAAATGTATTTAATCAACCCTAAAATGTCATACTAACCATGAAAATTCGTGGAATACATAAAAAGTCTCAATTTAAAATGATATTAACATTTATAATATCAATTATTTTAATCATTCAATAATAAGGTAATTACTGCATCATCATTCTGTCCAAAATAAATTTAATTATATAATGTCTAAAAATTATAAATAAAATATGATTATGTATAAAATACTTTTATATTTGTAATAAATAATAATATTATAGTTTATCTTATGTATAACTCTATATTATAAATGGTTTAGTTATTAAACATTGAATTAAACACTTTTAAATATTCATTAAAAATAATAATAACAAATGCCCGAATCTAATAAAAGTAGATCAAAAGGATCATATATTATTCCTAAGGATGATTTTGGTCTAAATACACTTATATAATATAATTAGGACACGGTTTAGGGTAATTTTAATATCATTTTTTACCTTTAATTACCCAATTTACTTTTCCCAGTGCTAAAGAAAATAGAAATGTTATTATTCATCAAAATTATTTTAATCCCATTGAACTAGATTTTACATATTCATGTCAACCATGTCTCTCGTTGTTTTGAAATTCAATTCATAGTAGGGGTAAAATTATGTTTGATGCATATTTGTAAATGTGCCTAAAAGGTGGGTAAAAGATGTTTAGATGTTAAATAAAATATCATACATCTAATTTTTATATAAAATGTCTCCAATGAATTACATAGATCATATATTGGTATTATGTATCTATATTTAACTGAAATATACTTCAATAAAGTAAATTATTTTTTTAATAAAAAATTATGTTTTAAACAATAACGCGATGTATTTCACCATTCATCAAAAAAATTGAACATTTTCAAAAAAACCAAAAAATTACCAAAAGATAATTTTGATAATAAAATTTTAAAAATTATATCTATTTTACCAAAGTTAAAAAATAGATGTTGTATTAATTAATTTCAAAAAATAGTCCCATTGCCAAACCTAGAAAACATCATTTTTAGGAGTAAAAACAATCAAAGTATTTATATTTGTTAATTTCCAATTTAAATGTATAATTAATTCCAATGAAAAACACTATATTAAATTATCAAAATATAATCTAATAATACATAAAAACAATTAATATTTATAATTTAACACTCTAAATTCATTTGATTAAAAAAAGTTGTTTTCAATTAAAATTTTGTATTCTTCACTATTCATCTAACCATGAATGTTATCAGAAAAGCACCAAAATATTATCCAAAGTAAATATATATGTCCTTCTTATAAATAAGAATTTTATTTTGTCAAATTGAATATATAAATGGTTCAAATATTGGATTAAAAAATGCTTCACCATTACAAGGCGGTATTTTTTTTGAAAAACCCTTATTTTATATGAAAAATTGAATTTGTTCTTATATTATGTCTAAGAAACCAATAATATGGTTGTTAAAATAATGTGTATAATATAAAATTCAAAATGTTGTTAATATAATTTATAATCATTTTTTGAACAACTATTATGGTAATTCGTGGTCTTCTCGAACTCGGTGTTGCGTGTAGCGCAAGCTATTGAATTACTTTAAAGTAAATAACTTATAATGAAATATTGGTATGTTACACTTATTGTTTACTCTATAAATATTTAAACTATTGAATTTGGTGCATCTTTTTTTACATCATGATGCCGCTTAGTAGACATCCTTCTTGGACTTCTCTTCTTGATCATGAGGATGATTTGTCAGGTGAAAGACATCGATTGAGGCACATGTATTAGAGATAACACCTCAAGGTTATTTACCAGATATTCCACCACATGTCCAGTATCATCAACTCCTAGTGAAACTATGTTAGGATGCACAAAGAATGAGTTCATTTAATTATTTTAAATATTAGCGACCTCCCTAACTTCGGGTTGAGCTAGGCCCCCCTAAAGGTTTGGACTGTATGAATGTAGTTACACAAGTCTTCTTCCATGTGGGGTCATCGTCTTTCATGATGGAAACTGTTGTTCTTTGCCTCTTCTTGTGAATTATAGAGAAATGGTAGAGCTTAGTGATATAGGCATGATATGAGATGAATCTCTCTTGGGAACACCTCAAACATCTCATCAAATATGATTTCATTATGTCCATGTTGTTTTTAGTGCACATACATGAGATTCTATACTTTCAGTAGCGTTTTCAAACTGTGGTGGAGTATTTGGTGAGATTTAACAATATTTAACTATACACCACAAATATTGTATGATACCCATTCTTCATGGCTCAGAACATCATTAAATACTCTTTGATATTATAGAATTCATGATATTCATTTCGATTACTTATTAAATTGGGGTAATGGATGAAGCCCAACTATTAAGGAGTTTTCTAGCTGAGGAGGGACCAAGAATTGGGGCAACCAAAAGGAACCAGGTAGCTGAGACCTCGAAAGATGGTAGCCCATGGTAGTTATAGTGACCGTATAGGGTTAGACATTTAGGATATGAATCTATGACTCATGATCAGGGTTGATGGGCTCTAGGGTAGCTCGAGTCATCTAAGAGAAAAAGATATGTTACTCATATTTTTGTTAATGGAATCAGGCAAGAAATTTATCGACTTAATGCTTGTTAGATCAATAGATGGTTGAGGGGCCATCGGGGAAGAGGTGGAGGTATGAGTAGGGTGGTCCATAGGGTGATGGACATGGACTTGGAGATGTCATAGTCGTAAGAGGTGGTTATATGTTTGAGATGATACCATCACCACCCCCATGTGGTGCATGATAGGCTCAGTGAGCTGCTAGATATGGATGAGGACAACTACATGTGATGGAGGATTATGACACTATGTATAGAGGGATAATAAGAGGTAAAATCTATGTGTTTTACACCTTATAATGATTTTTGATAGACACAAGTGGACTTTATTGTTTTCATCATAATAACCTTGTCCAAGACTTTGATATTACAATTGAACCTTTAAATAAAACCTTATTCTTATATAGTTATATGTGAGGAGATACAATGATCACAGAAAGGTGTCAATAGTGTTACCTTACTCATGGAGGCAAGTGTTTCTGTAGGGATATCTTATTATTGGAGTCAAATCCGTACCACAACATTCTTGGTATAGATAGTTTATCTATAGTTCATGCATATATTGATAGTTTTAGGCATACAAAGTTGAGTTTCTGAAAAAATGGAACTAGATTTTCCTTTTTTAGTGAAATGAAAACACATGAAGTACATGGTAGACTCACACATAGAAGGATGCACCAGATTACTCATTTATTGGATAGTGTCCCTCATTGTATAGTGGATTTAATCATTCAAAAGTTTCCTATAGTGGAGATAGAGTATGAAGAAATCATTCCAAATGAAGTTATATGATTACCTCCTTATAGGGAGTGAAAATTATTACTTGATCTATAAACCATAATGACACTGATAACTACAATTGCATATCACATAGACCTAGTAGAGGTTTTTTAATAGAGGGTATAATTAGAGGAGGCTCTGATAGAGTTTTACACATCCCCTTTGGTGGTAAATCCTTGTCTTTCAAATTCGTACCATGACTTCTGACATAATTTTTTGTGGCTTATGATTAAGAAGGGACATTGAGAGTTTGTCTCTCAATGCCTCACCTGTCAGCAAGTGAAGGCTGAGAACTACATTCCAATTGGAATATCCCAACCACTGAAGGTGATGGAATAAAAGTGGTAAGGGATATCAATGGACTTTGTTACTATTTTACCATGTACATCCAAGAGACATGATTCCATTTGGGTGATCATTGACCGACTCCCCAAGTCAACCTACATCCTAGAAATCTAGGAGCAAAGTTTAGTATAGATCTTGGGTGAGTTTTTAGGTCGAAGATAGTTTGACACCATGGATTTCAATCAATGATTATCTCATCTCATGATACTCACATTGCATCCTAGTTGTGGAAGGGATTGAAAGAGTGGTTTGGGACTCAGTTATGCTTCACCAAAGCATTTCACCACTAGAAGGATAACCAGACTGAGAGGACCAATGTTTTTTTAGATGAAATACTATAGTGTGTCATGTTATACATTGTACAGAGTTGGGGGGATCCACCATGGGTGATCAATTCATTTGGTTTGAATTCTATGGTGGCATAGTAATCCCCACGATAGAAAATGGGAGTAAGAGGATCAGATTCTTGATATATATATCCCTTGTTTTGACTTTCAATGGACATAAATCTCCATGATGGGAAGAATGTTACACCAGGGATGTTTCATGTATTGATATTAGAAATTACATTGGTTAATTTCATGACCAGGAATAGATACTGAGTGAAATTTCAAGGCCAAGTGTGCCTAAAACAACTTTTGGAAAATTATTAAACATTTAATAGAAATGACACATGATTTTCTTAAAAAATGTTTAATAACTCTTAAATGAGTGCTCAGATAAGAAATTAGAGTTCACCATTATGCTCAAAATGGAATCTTGACACTAGGAATGACCTAACATTGGTCAGCGTGCATCATCTGAAGAAAAAGTCAGCAAGGACATAACTGTAAATTAAATAATTAAAAATTATTTTATTTTAAAATCCTAATAACTCACGAATGGTGAATTTTATTGGAAATATAAGATAACTATTGATTTTGTAATGTGTTGTTTTCAATAGTCGGGGCCTAACATTTTCCTGGAAGGTTCAACTATGAGAAATAATTTCTGGTCATTTTAAGGGATAAATAAAATTGTGATTTTGTTTAATTTTAATTTTATGTCTATGAAAAAACACTATTTATTTTAAATTGATAAACAGGAAGGGACATATTTTTAGTTTCATAACATTAGAAACTCCCTATAGTCTATGGAGATAATTCATAAATAATTCTTAGAGTAGTAATAACAAACACTTGGATTGGAGATCATTCTTGACAAATCACCAACGAGAATAAATCCTGAAAGAAAATGATCCATATTAAAGGTAGGGTGGTTTTTTGATGTGTTCATTTCCTCATGTATAATTTCCATTAAGAACCCTTTAAAATCCAAAAATAGATCCATCTATGGTTTTTTCATTGTTTTCAGATGGGTTATTGATGTAGGATTATTGAGAGATTACATTATCCACTTCCTTATTCATCCAGTGATAATGAATCGAGGCTGACATGAAGAAAGGACACGGTTCAATCTATGTGAATTCATGTTATTTTAATCCCCCATTCCTAGAATTCATTTCTATTGTATCATCGTTATCACGACTCAACAATTTTGGATGTCTTCAAAGTAATTGTTTCTTCGTATTGGAGGAATGACAAAAAAGAAGTAAAATTAGTGTAACTTGGGACACAAGTATCATGAAGCTATTTTTGATTTGTATATTGGAGAAATGGATAAATAACAGATAACCAAAGATATAAGGGAGTCTATAGCTAGTGAAAGAAGGCAACACAACATGTCTGGTACCATGTGGGATGTGGTGGCGGTCATGTGTTATCCAGTAGGATCAAAGTATGTGGACTCATCATGACACTATATGAGATATGGAGGTCATTTCCATGGGTGACCTCATGAGAGGACCAACCAAAAATAGGGTTAGTTGGGGGAGACAGTTGGGTCAGCGTGGTTGGTTAGGTTGACAATGTGGGTTGGGCCCAACTAGAGAAGTCCATGCCTAGTATGTTGGGTCTACCACAACAGACACATGACATACCCTGGAGATCAGACTGGGCCATAGTTGACTATGCTTCCATTGGGTATTCAACTTCGGTGGTGGTCTTGTTGGATGGTCGACTATGGTGGTGGAATACCATAGTTAGTCCTCGAACCAGTGAACCCCCTTTTGATTTTTTTAAAATGAATATAACATTCAAACCAAACGTCTGTTTGATGATATCTCTACGGCATAGGGTCCCTTAATATGATACATTCATTTTGATATATACTAAGTTGGTTTATCTATGTCTTTGGATATAACATAATGCCATGATGATTTTTTCCCCAAAATGAGCATTCTTCTAGAAATCAATTTCTTGGCTGGTAGTGATCTATATATATTTTGACATGTAGACACATTGTTTCATATAAAGACTTCGTGTCTTGTGAAGTTAGTATTTCATATGGTGAATGTGTGTCTTATGGAAACTTTACATTCAATTTAAGGTTTGTTTCTAATTAGATTGAGTATATCTAGATGTTTTTTTATATATTTTGTTGACATACATAATTGTGGATATATCTATTCATTCATTCATGGAAATGTTTTTGGTGGTATTCATTCATGATATTTCCTTTGTGTTATTTACATCATTATATATACTTGGTGGTCTTTTCTTGGAGGTATTTTTTTGGTTTTATTTTTTTCGTATATTCTTCCCAGTATATCCTTGGTTGTATTTTTTTCATTTTATTTCCATCATGGTCTTTCCATTGGTGTATTTCTATTGCATTATTTTCTTTATTGTATAGGTGTGTCCAAATGATTATTTTTATACTCACCCATGCACTGTCCTACTCCAAATGTTTCCTATATTTTATAGATGATGAACCACTGGACGGAGTCCTAGGGGGACTAGGTCCATGTGTCACTTAGCGAGTAAAAATAGAAAGTTTGTGTTTTTGTGGTTTAGATAGTACTCCCAGTACCTCTTTTGGTATAGGATTGAATAGTGGTTACACCATATTTTTGTGGGCATATATTTTGGCCTATATTACATTACTAAACATTTACTATTATACACTAGTTCTGGGATATAGTGGATTTCATGCATTGTGTACTTGGTGTTTTTGTATTTCAACATTTTTGGATTGGATATGTGTGAATGCGTATAGAATCATAAGGATAATTCCTCCCATGATGGTGATATGCCTACTCGGTGCCAGTCACTATCCCCTATCCCATTGGAGGTGGGCATGGGTACTCATGATATGGTCCACTCTAGGATGAGGTGTGACATAATAACTCCAATATGATCATGTCTAAAACAAGTTTTTTTAATTCTATAATTAAATAACATATGGTACCTTTTCAAGATCCATTAATACACCCCTCTCAGATACCACATTCTCAAGAATAATCACTTCTCATATCCATTAATATCACTTACAATGCTTACCATACTAAATTTGTTCCTCCAATGTTTTAACAATGATATCCAAATGGTTTATGTTCTCCTCTTATTTCATGGAGTACACCAAGATATCATTTATAATGAAAACATAGAAAGATTCCAACATTCAATTATTTATTGTTTCATTATGTCCTTAAAAAATGCATGAGCCTTAGAGAGACAGAATGGGAAAACAAAAAACTCAAAATACCCTTATTTACTTTGAATCTCTATGTTGTGTATATCTTCTTCTCGTATATTAATCATGTTTTACCCTTACCATATGTCAATATTTGAAATCTAACGAACCCCTTATTTCTAGTCTAATAGATCATATATTCTTGAAGAATGAAACACGTAAGAAACTATCACCATACTCAACATATGATTTTCAATAATATTTCTAAGGATGTCATTTTACTTCCTAGAAAAGTGTAAATTTGAATCCCTTGGTAACATCGAATTCCCAAAAATGTCTTTCACATAGGGGTCCTAAAGATAAACATTGTGTTCCCCTAAATATTTAGGTCCCATTACATAGGATTGAATAGAAATGAGAATCATTCCCAGGATGATGTCAATAGAAAACATGAACTATCTATATGGTGGTGAACTAGAAAAATCATTAGGAAATACATCAGGTAATGAACACAAAATGGTAGATTGGTGACCACATGAGCGATGATTATGAATATAAAGAATCATTTATAAAAACTGACAGTATTTTTTACTAGCACAAGGAGAAATAGGCCCCTTCCATTCAATCTAGAGTCCCAATCACCCTAGGAAACATAACTAAGTCCATTATTATATAAAATGTTAAACTATTATGATATCCTTTTATGATGGCTTTCACATTGTTCATATAATATGTTATGATAATCATGTCATATATGTCATGATCAAGCACTAAGAAGTCCCAAAAAAACTAAAGCTCCCCTATCACCACCTAAAACATGACCCCAATTAAACCTTGATTATAACTCTTTCCCAAAGGAATGTAATTATAAAAAAAACTATTAAAAATTATACTAAAACAAACTCAACATGTCTACCAACTTTGAAAATATAATACAATGTGTAGAACCTCTATCAAATAATTCTCAGTCTATAGAAGATGAAATAAACACCGTACATCTTACGATATATGTCCCTAGATTTGATTTCTCTAGCACACCCTCTACCACCTAAATAGAAATAGAAATTTCTTCCTAGAAATACTTTCTGGAAAGAGAATAAAAACCATAAAACTTGGATGCATTAACCTGAAATTATGACCCCTTATTGAAAGTGGATTCATCCATACTGCCTCAGGACATATTATTATAGAATTATTTAGGTGGAAAGATCCCCCAATACAATGAAAAATCCTCGGACCTACTATTATATAAGGCTAGTTATGACAATGAGTCCCACACTAGTGTCAAATAACATTTTTATTCCCTATATAATCCCTTAAAATTGGTCCTTCTTAAAACATACCACTCTTTCACATCCTTTTGTTGAGCAGATGATGTAACCAGAAAAAAATGTTGCACCTTCTAAAGATCATCACAAACCTATCCTTTTAGATATGTATCCCTCTACTAAATATGCATTATCCACTACCTCTCTAAAGGATAGAAGGCATAAATCAAAATCAATCTATTGAACATAATCCTCACCCACATCTCTAAACATTGAGACTTCTATTATTCATTGGTAAAACATATTATTCTATGTTCCCTAATTTTTTAAACAAATTGCTGTACTATAGAATTGTATACTATTCTTTCCCCAAGGTCAGGAACTATTGCATATTTTCCTTGACTTTGGTCATGGCTGGGAGGATCACCTACCCTTATTGGAGTTTTCATACAACAACAACTACCACTCCTCCATCGGGATGGCACCATACGAGGAATTGTACGGTCGGACTTGAAAATCAACTCTATGCTGGACAGACCCTGGGGATTCAGCACTTGTAGGACCAGAGATGGACCAAGACACGACAAAGAAGGTACAGATCATCCAGGAGCGGATGAGGACTACCCAGAGCCGACAGAAGTCCTATGATGACAGGAGGCAGAGGCCACTAGATTTCGAGGATGGTGACCATGTTTTCTTACGGGTTTCACCTCAGCGTGGATTACAGAGATTTTGTCAGGGTGGAAAGTTATCTCAGTGCTTCATCAGACCATTCTAGGTTCTCATCAGGATAGACGAGATAGATTATCGCATAGCTCTTCCACCTCAGTTTCACCGGGTGCACGACGTCTTCCATGTATCTCAACTGTAAAGATACGTGCATGACCCAACGAATATCATCGACCACGGGGAGCAGGAAATCGATGATGGGGCGACTTTTGCGGAGGTCCCGGTGGAGATCGAGGATCGACAAGATTGGGTTCTATGTGGATGGTCGATTCCTCTAGGGTACATCAGGTGGCAGCACGAAAATCTCTAGGAGAGCACATTGGAGAGGGAGGCTCAGATGGGTGCTCAATACCCTCATTTGTTTACCCAGTTTGTGATGTATCTTTACAGGGACATAAATCCATGAGGTGGGAGTAATGTAAAGACTAGTATATTTCAATGACTTTTTTTTCTTCAATTTTTGGGAATTTTACGAGTACATAGTTTTTGACGGCACCTGATTCTGAGGCCCGGTGTGCCCAGAATCAATTTCCGAAGTTCAACTCGGGTACGTTCAGTGAACAAACGAGTGGGTTTTTCTAAATTTTGAACCGGTGCTCGGAATCGAAATCTGAGGGCACCGATGAAACCACAGTGCCGGTAATTTCTTAAGAAGACCTTTAATAGAATTTTGTTTTCTTGGGAGGAGTTTTATAAAAATGTGTGGATTAAATGAAGAGTAAAATAAAATTATGTTACAATTTTATTTCTTTTCAAATGGTTTTAATCCTAGGAGTGGAAGTTGGGGTGGGACCCACTAGATACTAATCACCTTTGAGTGGTTTAAGGTGACGTGGGTCCCCCATGAGCCCAACCCCTCACATTCCCTAACTCCTCTAAACCCCTCATAAGTTATGTAACTCTTCCACATTAACTCATGCCAACTAAACACCTAATTAATTATACAACTTAAGTTTAATTAATTAAGTGAGTTGTTTTTGAATTTTTTAATTTTAAATCCATGCCATGCTTTAATAAAATAAGGGTGTACTTATTTTATTTAGGGGTTGGATCATTGTGTTGGGATTGGGAGGAGATAAAACTTCATCTTCTTCGTAGAAGAATGCGAAGAACGCTGGTTCCAAACTCAGCTTCCTTTTTATCGACGTCGACGAAGCGACGCCGTCATACCACGACAACGTCAACGGAACAATGAAAGCATTTCCTTCCTTCATCAAGTGATCAACCTTCTTGATTTGAGGTAGGGGTTAAATTCATTATTGGTGAATTATGTTTGTGGTTTGAATTAACGGTGATGTATCTCGTTTAGATTTTCCAATTGTTACCAACGTAACGGGAGGAAATCGGACCGCACAAATATGACTGATTCTCATCCCCGTCTCTTGTTTATTAACAATAGTATTTGAGGCGAAGACGGCACGGTTCCGTTGCACCACACAGGAACGATGAAGACCGCGGTCGGAGCGGGCTACGGTAGTGGAGCGCGACGCTATCGCCTCTTGCTGGAGAGGCCTAAGGAGGAGACGACCAAGAGTGGGCCGCGACGGAGGGGCGCGGCGCCGTCGCACCGCACCAGACGGACAAAAGCCATGGCCTTAGGTCGCGGTGGTTCGGTATGAGTTGACTGGGCTCGACCGGCGGTCGACACACTAGGAGGTGGGACCCATGGGGTTCCAACTGTAGCTCACCGGTCGGCCATTACGGCCTGCCATTTTCTGGAAGACCGGGGGTTACATCCCACGGCCAACAGGCAAGGGCGGGCCGCACCGAGAGGGGGCCACCGTTTCAAAACAATGGGGGTCGTGCCCCTCCCTTTTCACCCCATGACCAGCTCCGAGACGGGTTGCATGGCCTCGCCCAGCGGTGGGCTGCCGTGCCGCGCCCAACCATGGGCCGGGTTGTGCCGGCTGGGCCGATCCAGGGGTATTGGGCCGAGTCGGACCGGGCCCAAACCCCATATTATTCGGACAGATCTGTTATAACTCCAACAACGTGGGCTACGGACCTCTGATTGATGCACCGTCAATTGTGTTGGGATCCTTGGATTGAGTTGGTCGTTTCAGTATATTACACTCAAGGTTTCAAGGAACTTTGTGTATGGTTGGGTTGGTTTGAACATGAATTTAATCGGGCCCTCAGAGAGGAAACACTTATAACATGAGTTTCAGATGTACAATTGACATGCCGTCGAATTTGTTGGTTTCCTCTTAGTGAGACAGTTCTTTTGGATTACTCCGCCTGAGGTTTGGATGCAGCTGGAGTTCATTTGGGTTAGTTTTAACTTAAAAACCAACAGGGCCCCTTGGATGAAAAATCCAATAACTCTCAAACCGGGCGTCCGATTGACGCACGGTCTATCGCGTTGAGTTATTATTGACGAGAAGAAACTTTTTGATACATAAACTATGGTCTTTATGACAGTTGATGAATCGACCCCTTGGATCATGGAGCGGACCCTCCCGGAATCGAGTGTGCTATGTGCGGGAACCATAGAGCTGGCTACGGCTGCGACGACGATGACGACTGTACTTGAATCCTACATGAGTTCAGCAACAATGGTTACTGTACTTAGATATTACGTGGGTTCGGCAGCGGTGGTTACTATACTTGGATCCTACATGGGTCTGGCAGCGATGACATCTGTACTTGAATCCTATGTGGGTTCGGTAGAGGAGATGATTCAGAGGATACATCAAACATCTCCACCACTTTTCGTGAGTTATATACCTCTGTGAGCTGAGTCATGACTTTCAATAATTATCTTTGATATTATTGACCTACTATCCTGTGTGGATTGTGTTGTGCTTTCCTATGTGGATTGGGTTGTACTTTATTGAGTGTACGGGGTTGAACATGGGCTCATGAGTTGGAGCAGAACTGGAATTGATGACTTAGGTATATGTATAGGCATGTATCTAAGTGGAGTGGGTCGATACTTCTTGTTTGTATCTTTCCTTTGTGGTTTATCCTTTGTGGATTCTGAGAGACCTTCAGGGGTCTCGGGGTCCCTACTGAGTATCGTATACTCACCCCCTGCACAGGTTATGCCCGCACTACGTTGTGTTGGATGCTGATGACAGACAATGCTGATCGAGGTAGAGGCTCATGGAGCTGGACAGTACCTTGATGTGGATCAATGGACGAGATGTACACGGAGAGGGCGGCTGATCCCAAGGATCTGTGGAGACTACATGTACCCACCCTTCAGGTGGGATTTCTAGAGGACGGCTCAGTGTTGTTGTATTAATTTTCTACTGCTGTACTTTTTTTCAGTTGTACTTTACTTTCAATTGGGTTTGTATTCTAGCACATTTACTTTCCAGCACAAACTTTTGTACTTAGTTTACTTAGTGTTTACTTCATCTTGTGTACTCTTTGGTTATTGTTTTCTTATATTAAGGCAAAGACTTCCCTTTTATCTGGATTTACTTCATTGGTGCTAGTCGCCAGCCCTTGGCCTATGGAAGGAGGGATTGGGGTAGTCACAACACAGGCCCCGTGGATGGGTCGTGACACAAGTTATAGAATTACTCTTGCATCAATCAAATGTGAATATTGAACATGCTTCTCGTTTAGAGCATGCAAATCAGCAAGTGATAGAAGTGTGATAAATCATCCAATGGTTGTCTGAGCCAGGTGATTTGAGTGGATGTCGGTTGATGCATCTGACCAATTTCTAGACTAAAGTATGCAAAATCAAGAGAGATTTTAAGAAATTATTAGATATAGAAGCTCAAGAGCCACCTCATCATTCCAGACTAGGGAAACTTTTAACCCAACCCTCGATATCAACAAATAGGATTTGAGGAGTTGAGCTGGAACAACCCCAATCCACCGTACTGGGGACATTTTCAAATCATTAATCTCTTCCTTAGTGAATGTCAGTATTCTCTCGATTAGGGAAGAAGCCACAAGAGGAACCCAGAGCTGAATTCTTAGGATATTCCCTCCAAATTACAGTTCATCATGAAGTTCCTAAGTGATCAACTCAACTAAGGGCAATGTCTTATCAAGTACATGGAAGAAGACAGTATGACAAAAATGCTGATAGAAGGGATGCAATGCGTTATGCATCAATAAATGTCATCAATGCTATTGTTTCTGATCCTCCAGAACATGAGTCTCACTCAGAGTCATCAAATGAGGAAATTTTTGTCTAAGAGGTTGTATGCACTGAAACAAATGAGGAAGGTGTGCGTACCCGGAATCAAAGTGTTACCTAGAATCTAGGTATTCCATCAAATAACAAACCCCCCCCCTCCCCGAAAGGCATCCAACACGGAAAAAGGAAAAAAGTTAGGTTACTCCTACCTCAGAAGAAGTCCAATCACTCTCATTAGAGATATGGTTTGCACAACAAGAGGTGGAAATGTTGGAGTTAAGGATGTTTAATGTAGAGTTACTTCAAATTAGTCTTCCTCCTAAGCATGCTGGAGTCAGTCAGTCAAGGGAATTTGTTGCATCTACTGGGATGGATCATGAATATCCTCCTTTACCTATACACCCTCACAATTCCAATACTAAGGTTTATACACAACATCAATTAGAAATACTACCATCAGGAGAAATCCTAGTCATTACACCCGTCCAAACTCCAAACTCTTGCACCTGCATAGGTCTAAGCCCAACCCGATGATTCTCAAAAATTAATGACTACCATTGAGTCATTAACAGCTCGGTTGGAAGCTATGGAAGGAGAGCGTGCACCAGTTCAACAAGATAAGAGAGCTTACCCTGAATGGGTGGATGCAATTCCTCCCCTGTCAAATTTTGCAGGTACCACATTCCCAATTTTTGAATGGTTTGGGAGATCTAGAACAACACATAACACATTTTGTTTCTTTTTGTGATACCATGATGGGAACACCTCAAAAACATGAATCAGTTAAGCTCAGGTGTTTTGTATAGTCATTCCAAGGGCCAGCTTTTGTCTGGTATACAAGCTTGCAATCCCGGTTAATTACTGGGTGGGAGGATCGTTGTCAAAAGTTCCTTCTTCAATTTAGTTCAACATTTCCAAAAGACAACAGTTTTTGATCTTACAAATTGTAGGCAAAGGGAGAATGAAAGAGTTTGAGATTTCATTTCTCACTGGAAGGTATTAACATATTCCTTAATCTTATCACTCCCTCAAGAAGAATTATTTCCAATTTTTGTGGCAAATTTTCATGATGAATTATGCACACCGTTGATCCCTGTGAAATACACAAGAGGGTTTTGAGACCTTAATTTAATCGCTCAGCAGATTATAGATTCTCTTATGAATACTAATGATAAAATTCATATAATTCCACTAGTTCCAGGAAGGAAAATAGGGAATGCAGAGACTGATATAGTTACGCTTAAATAAGCACCTGTACATGCTTCTACTTCAAAACCTTCAACACGTCGAAGGGCCCCGCCACCTGAGCATCAACAACAACGACCTCCTTGTCAAGATGATCAAAGATATCAAAGGAAAAAGTAGTTTGAAGATTTGAAGAATAAATTTTATTCATTCTAGAATGAAAATGTTCCAAGATACTTCATCTCGGCTCTGGAAAACAATTTCGTTCAGTTGGCAAGGACCCAAAGGATGAACAAGGAAGGAGATGAAGTCCTTCCCAAATATTGACTATTTCATCAGATGTTGGGGAATCCCATTTAGGGGTGTTTTGTCTTGAAAGACCACCTGCAAAAAATGGAGGACTCTGGACAGGTAAAATTGAAAGGCACTTCAGCCTACGTATCATCTGTTACTTCTACTGATCCAGAGAAAGAAGGTGAATGGCATGAAGTCAAAAGAAAAAATGTGAAGAAATATGATGATTGGATGGTTACGAAAACAATCAACCGAACTCATGCCATTTCATGAAAATAATTGAATAAACCAATTGTGTCTTATGTTATAAATGCCACAATGAAACCCCCTTCATCAGAAGGAAAATAATAAAAAAGGTGTCATAATTCAAAGAAAGAATAACAATCAGAAGAAGACGAGTTCATGTCAAAGTCCAAGTTGTCTTTGACTCTGAAGATTTTATGCCATCTATTTTGAAAGCACAGGGACGACCCCACCAAATGGAACAACCTAAACTGGCTAATCAGGCAGAGTCTTCATCACATGATGATTGGATTTTTGGTTCTGTTAATATGATTCATTTAATAGATGCTTATGCCAGTCACAGTTTTGATCTCGATGATCCTAAGTTTCCTATATCAAAGAGAGGAATTAGAGGGAGTTTCAGAGGTCTAGGATACCGAAAAATATGTGGATATTCCAGAATCCACTATTTCAATCCTAACCCTACTAGAACTATATATGCAGTGGAAACTCATGGAAAATCCCTTCATCGGGATAAACAAGAACAAGAAAGTTCTTCCACACAAGGCATATTCAGTCTTGGTAAAATTATTTTGGAATATCGATTAGAGGTTACACCTTCTTCCTCTCAGAAAATAAATAGACCTAGTCAGTCTAATCTTCCAAAGACATGAGTATTTGCAACTCCTACCACAATATAAGATGCATCTACTTCCAAAGCATCAACTTATAAGTCACCTGCGAACCCACATGTTCCTATTTGGAAACACAGAACATTGGACCAAAAGTATGATGTCTTGAAACATTTGGCCCATGTACTAGCCATGTTATCAATTATGGATGCCTTGAATCTATAAAAGGATCTTCGGGTGGCACTCATTGAGGCTTTCTCAGGTCCTCTTGAATTCAAAAATGATATTGTTGCGGCTGATGTCTACCATATAAAGAATGATCCTGCAGAATGCCATTAAGTGATATCTTTTATAGATGAAGATGAAGATGATGTTGTGCATGGACATATTAGACCATTGTATTTATCTGGAATGTTCAATGATGTAGATATCCGATGAGAATTCATTGATAATGGATCATGAGTCAACCTCATCCCTATTATTACACATCTTCGATTGGGCCTCACCGAATCTAATTTTTCTCCTTCTATATTGACGTTACAAGGATATGATAAAAATGAACAAGAACCATTGGGTGAGATTACACTCAGAACTCAGTTTGGAGACCTTTTATCCAATTCATATTTCATGGTTGTTCGTCATGACACAACCTTCAACATTTTGCTTGGAAGACCTTAGCTACATCAACATGCGGACATACCATCATCATACCATCAGTGTCTCAAATATTGTTTCGATGGTCAAATTGGGACATTGTATGGTGATCAAGCCCCATTCAAAACATGTGAATCTCAATACATTGAGGCAGAATTCTATCACATGGAGGGAAAGGATAAATCCATGATGAAGGAGGTCACCAAAATTAATGCTCCATATGGTTTGGAAAAGATTCCAGTAAACCCATTAATACATGTGAGTACATATTATGTTTTCCTATCAGTCAAATTGATAGGATAGGTCAAAATCCAAATACTATTATGGAAACTTTCATAATGTCAATTATGGCAACCAATCCAGACAGCATGGGAGAAATTGTTGATTCACCATGAAATGATGAAAGATCAAATGGATATGTCTTCATTTCATCCGCTGAAAGCTAGAAATTATATAATTCATCAGCCAGGCCAGAAGAAGTTATAGAAATGCCAAATATTAATGATGATGTCGATTCTCAATCCACCATCTCCTATCTATCACCTCAGAAAGACCTTTCATCACCAATAGGGTCAGAAATGGTAGCCTCTTCTTCACGATGTTAAAATTTTAACTTCTCTCATGATCATGGAAATTCTACTTCATCATCTACTATGCATGTAGAAATAGAATAATTGACACATACTAAAGAATAAGAGGAAGATCTTAGGGATGATCCTCCAGCATTTGAAAAGGGTATCTCTACCACTGTGGATGAACTCAGAGAAATAAATCATGGTAGAAGAGAAGATCCACATCCCACATTAATTAGTGCGAACATGAATCTTGAAGAGAAAGAAATGTATACTTCATTTCTAAAGAAAAATTGAGATGTATTTTCTTGGAATTATACAGAAATGACAGGTCTTGATCCTGATGTTGCTACTCATCATTTGGGTTTTCCAGAAGAGCATCGAGGATTCAAGCAAGATGCAAGAAGAACACACCCAACTTATGCTTCCAAATTGAAGATGAAGTGGATAAGATTACCAAAGAAAATTCATCAGGGTTGTTTGATATCCCAATTAGAAGGATAATATTGTCCCTGTGAAAAACAAAAACTAGAAAAATGAGACTTTGCATTGATTTTAGAGATCTGAATCAGTGTTTTCCCAAGGATGATTTTCCAGTTCCGATCACAGATCTCTTTATTGATGAAAAAACTGGCTATGAATCACTTTCTTTCATGGATGGATATTATGGGTATAATAAAATCTGAATGGATCCAGAAGATGAAGAATCTATAGCCTTCAGATCCCTTAAGGGTGTGTTTTGCTATCAGTTAATGCTCTTTTCCTTGAAGAATGAAGGTGAAACGTATCAACATGCGATGCACCATATCTTCAAACCATTTTTTGGGAAATTTGTTGAATGTTATGTGGAAGATTTGGTAGTTAAATACAGAAAACGTTCTAATCACCCGGCTGATTTGTAAATCATATTCCACAAACATCGACCACACAATTTGATGATGAACCCTTCGAAATGTGCTTTTCGGGTAACCTTGTATGCCATCATGGTATCATAGTCAATCCTGAGAAGACAAAATCAATCCTTGGAATGTCATCGCCTCATAGTTTGAAATAATTGAGAGGGCTTCAAGGAACTTGGCACATATTTGGCGTTTCATCGCTAATTTGGCAGGGAAGTGTTTAACCTTCGCCAAATTAATAAATAAGTGAGTCATCTAATAGTGGAATGACAATTTCCAAGAGGCATTTGATATCCTCAAGAAATATCTCTTGAGTACACCGATATTAATGCCACATGTTGAAGGAAGAGCATTTATCCTTTATGTGACAACTTTAGAGTGATAATTTGGTTCCATACATGCCCAATAGAATGTTGCTGGGAATGAAAACATCCTTTACTGTCTCATTCGGACTATTCTTGAAGTAGAAACCTGATATTTAAGTATTGAAAAGTGCTTCCTAGAATTAATCTTTGAAGTTCAGAAATTGAGACACTACCCCCAACATCATGAGGTCCACTTGGTATCTCGCAATAACCCACTGAAATTCATCCTTAGTCGTCCAATTATTATAGGACGTCTGGAAAGGTGGGCAGTTATTTTGCAGCAATTTTATATCTTCTATGTGTCAAAAAAGGCAATAAAGGGCAAAGATCTGGCTGATTTTATTGCTGAACACCCTTCATTAGAAGATACATCTTTAGATACAGAACGTCCTGATGAGGAAGTATTCTCTATTCAAGATAATCTTCAAACATGGGAAATGTACTTTGATGGTGATTCCAGAAGCCCAACACAGATGAAAATGGAAGATCCTAAATTCAACAAAGCTGGGTTAGGAATTGTGCTTATTTCCCCAGAAAAGGCAGTGCTAACCTATTCCTTCTTATTAGTGGTAGGTGGTACAATCAATGAAGTAGAATATCATGCTCTCATTGCAGGCTTGGAATTGGCACTTTAGGCACAAGTGAATCACTTTAAGGATAAAGGAGATTAATACTTGGTAATCAAACAAGTCAATGGGGATTAATCCATCAAAAAAGAAGAGTAAATCCCTTTATGTGATTATGTTAGAGAGCTAATGGCAGAATTTCCTCAGAAACGAAATTTTCTTATGTCCCGCGATCACAAAATGCTAAAGTTGATACACTGGATAATGAAGCTACAGCTCTGGAAGATCCAAATCAGGATGCAACAATCATCAATATTTCCCACCGTCATACAGTTTCACATTATGTTCAAATAAGAACAGAGGAAATCAATGAAATTAGTCCCATTTCTAAACCATATGGTCATACTACATGATGGATTACACCTATTACGGAATACCTTTTAATGGAACACTCCCACGTGATAGATCTGTGAAAGAACAAATCTAGAGATGTGTGGTAAATTTTACTCTTTATGATAGCCTAGATAACCTTGAAAAAATTCTATACAAGCTAGTTTTTTATGGAATTCTCTTCAGATTTATTTATGGTGAAGAGACAATGGCTGTCATGAAAGGAGTACATGCAGGTGTCTATGGTGCCCACCAGTCCGGACATGGACTATCTGATCAAGTTCGATGGCTTGGATACATTTGGAATTCAATGATAGAAGATTGTGTTAATTTCACTAAGAAGTGACATTCATTCCAAGTATATTCCAATTTCATTCTTCAACCCCTTGAGTTCCTTCATATAGTTAAATACTCCTGGACATTTTCCACATGGAGAATGGATATAGTAGGACCTTACCCTTTAGCTACATCCAGGTAGTTTAAGTATATTCATACTAAAAATGACTTCTTTTCCAAATGGGAAGAGGCCATAACTCTCATAGAATTTAGTCATAAATGCATTGTTAGCTTCATCAAGTCTAAAAACATTACCAGATTTGGTGTCCCTCATGCCATATTGACAGACAATGGCACCAATTTCTGTTCATCTGAGGTAAGGAAGTTATATCAAGAATATAACAACAAATCCAACCATTCATCTTAGTATCAAGAAGCAGCCAATGGTCAAATAGAGGCCTTAAACACGACTCTTTCAAATATACTGAAAAAATGGTGGATAAAGATAAGAAATCATGTCCTGATAAACTTTTTCATGCTTTATGGGCTTATCGAACCACCACCCGCACTACTACACTGTCAACTCCATATTCATTGGTATATTGAACAGAAGCAGTCTTTCCCATTGAGGTTCAAATAAAATTTCTTAGAGTAACCATTTTTGATCAGTCATCTACAGATGAACAATATCAAAAGAGATTGGATGAATTGGAACGATTAGATTAAAAATGATTGTGCACCCTGCACCACTTGGAAGTCGATCAGAATCGAATAACACAGTCTTTCAACAAAAAAGTTTTTCTTTGTTTATTCATTCAAGGAGAATTGTTATTTGTCCTCAAAACTTCAATGATACTAGGAAAGAAGCCTCTAAAGCTTGACTCAAAGTGGGAAGGACCTTATTCAATACATAGGGTTCACTCCAATGGAGCTTATTCTTTTATCTGAATGGATGGAGAACTCATTAAAACTACTACCAATGATAGATTCTTGAAAAATTATTTTGTGTAACACAAATACTTGTGTCCTGGAAGATGTTAAACTACATAACTATTGTCATCCTACATGACATTAAACTACGAAAAAAGTCCATAATACGCCCCACAAGATGTTAAACTGCATAACCATTGTTTTCCTACATGATGTTAAACTATGAAAAAAGTCTTTAATACATCCTACAAGACATTAAACTACATAACCATTGTCATCCTGCATGACCTAGAACTATGAAAAAACTCCATAATAAGTCCTGCAGGATGTTAAAACACATAACCATTGTCCACCTACATGACGTTAAACTATGAAAAAGTCCCTAATACATCTTATATGATGTTAAAATGCATTTCATCCCTGCTACATGACACTAAACTGTGCATCACCAATAGTCCTTATGGAAAAAAATTAAATTTCATAGTCCCCTTATTCACCCAATAAGACGTTAAACTATGTCCCTATTATTTTTTCATCGAACATGATGTTAAACTGTTCGCCCGAGCCACAAGAAGTTAAACTACCAATCACCCCATGTATATGACACATGCCATTTAAACTGTGATATAGTCCCTTTTATGTCCTCCATGACATTAAACTGCACATCGTTAGGGTTGTTGCTACCTCATGTTTCTCACACTGAGTATGAATCACGTGATCTTAGAGTGAGATTCAACTATAACACCATCTCTGGGCCGCTAACTATGCATAGGTCCCAACACCATTTTTAGGTCATTGTCCTCAAGTATTACTTGATCATCAATTCATTCTTCAATTGAACAATGTAGACTTTGACCCTTTCCTTCTAGGCTAGGTATGTAGGAATCCTCCCGAGGTTCGAGCCCAAATCCATTTTCTACACATTGGTTCAACTTCTTACCACATGATGTTAAACTTTCTTCGTCCCTTTTATCCCTGTTACATGGCACAAAACTGTGCAACACCATCGTCCTCTCTATATGATGTCAAACTATACAGTCCCCTTTGTCCCTCGCCTGAGAGGGAATCATCATTGACATTGATCTCCAATCATTTCATATTTCAAAAACTATATGCATATATGGTAATCCCCGAACCTTTAATATTGGGTAAAACCATCATTGCACTAAAGTCCACTTTCAGCCATCACTTTTATGAACCAAATCTTTACAAAGGGTATTTTAAGAACAACTTGCGTCTTGATTCCCATCCTAATGGGATACGTAGGAATGTTTGAAAATCCCTCAAATCCAACCCTGAGTCTTTGGGCCTAATCCCAAATTCCACCTTCTGTCCCTTGGCTGAAAAGTCTCCCTTTGAAATCATGAATGTGGTATGAAAACCCTGGTCTTCATTCACATCAGGCTTACAAAACACACAATGTGTATTCCTTATTATGGTCTGAAACCTATGACCTTAAACTAAGATCTTCAACATTCTCATCCCACACGACGTTCAACTGTATTTTAGGAACAACGTATTGCTTGATTCCAATCCTTATGGGATATGTAGTGAAGTCCAACACCTCAATTCAAGACCAAGTCATAACATAATTATGGTTATTAGTGGTCTGTGTATATTCTACATGCATTGGACAATGCCCATTTTTGATGTATTATATTCCTAACCTTAAATACTTCAAATATCCATACCACTTTCCTTGACTTATGGTCACAAAATGTCTGACTCTCGGGAATTATTTTGCCTGACTATGTAGCACGTGCCCTTTGGCGGCGATGCATAAACATTCTACATAATGGACATATCATCCAAAGGATGCTATTATTTTCTTATGCAGCCAATGATCTTAGGTGGCCCGGCATAATTCAACCCCATAATGGGTTTGTCAAATATCGGTAACATCATTCTTGGGAGAACCTATTTTGTCCTTATTCTTCTTAACAAAAATATGTAGGGATCTGAAAAAATATCCATCCTTAACATATTTTTCCCATATTTATTTTCATGATCTGAAAGTATTCAAGTCTATTGTTTATATTTCCCTTCCATACTTTTGGATCAGACCTATGTAGGAGTGACATTCATCAAATTATTTGACAATCATGATTGGGAATATCCTATCCATATTCATGTACCTCTCTCCATACATCAAACTCTATGCTATGGAAAATTTGAATCTCCATAAACTTCCACTGGCATTTAAGAAGTAGAAAAGTAAAATTTCTAAGAGTTCTTATACCTGACTATGGAAAACATGCCCCTAGGTGTCCTTGCATAAGTAGTCTACATAATGGACCTGTCAGCCAAAATATGCTATTATTTGACTATGCAGCCAATGCCCTTAAGTGGCCATACTTAATTCAACCCCCTGAGGAGTTTGTTAAATATTGGTAACTTCACTCTTATGAAATACTTCTTCTAATTCCTTTTAACCATTTTTTCATAATATTCCTCAGATTCAAAATTTCTAAAGTCATATTTTACATTTTTTCCTCTATACTTGAATATGGTAGTATGTTTTCAGATATTATATAAAGGAATTGAGTTAATTTTAAACCATTCAGTCAAAGTTATTTGACCTTAAACATTATCCTTTTTATGTCTGACATGCATGACTTTAAACGTCCCAAAAAAGGCAAGGGAACTCTGATAAAAAATCAAGTCCCAGCTCACTAAACTTATATTTCGTATGATTTAGGAAATATTGAGAAATTAAAAGATGAAAAGTTTGTAGGGTTATTTTTTATAGTCCTAGAAAAAATCCAACTATGCTTACTAGGCCCATTGGCTTAGGTAAAAATTTAAAGATGGTAGCAAGAGAATGCAGGCACAAATTATTGAAGATGAATGTTTTTTTCATTGATGCACAAGAGAATAGAAGGACATCCACAAACTAGAGTCTCTTCTCTTTTTTAGGAATTAAAAGAGGATTTCAACATAACTCTTCATTTGATTCATGACATCCCTAGATTCATCAACAACCACCTAGAATTCATTCATTCAACTAGATACAATAAGAGACGCATTGATACCAGCTCTTCTTGGAACAATTGTAAAAGAATGTTCTTGGGTGCAGTTTGAGAAAATTATCTACTGATCAAATAGTCACTCTGTTTCTTTCCAAGTGACTTGGAATATGGGTACATGTATTTGAGAATGGAGCATTGGATGTAAAGTTCCATTTGGAAAGCGTACTCTTTCAGATATTATTCTAATGTCATGATAGTCTTCTCTACACCAACCGTTAGTGAGACATTAAGTACTTGGATAAATATGGGAGAGTTCTGTCACATAAATCATAGTAATCATGACCAATGATGCTCATAATGTCATCAATCCTCTTGTTAGTAGCTCATTAGTCGTTCCAATTCTTCTGGGAGAAATTGAATCTGCACAAACATCATATAATTAAATTTTAAGTAAGTTTATTTTTCATAAAATTTGTGATGAAATTAAAAAAATGGATAAGGAACTAAGGCGTTCAAGTACCATATGGGCGTGAAAGTCTAATTCAGTTGCGCATGTATGGGAGTGCAGGTATCACCGCACAAGTCCAAATACCTCTGCAGAAGCACGACATAATGAATCTATGAACCGTGGACAGCAGAACCTGCGCGAATGAGAGCCTACTTGTGCGATGAGAGTGAAGTTATTTGAAATATGGGTGCTTTGAGAATGAGTGGAACCAGTATATATAGGCAAGGATTCACCTCTGTCCACTGAGCCTCGCACATCTCGCACCTGTGCATCACTACCTGCACACTCAACACCTGCGTGGCCAAATTTCCATTGTTTTCTCTTTTATCGTAGAGTCAAATCCTCTTTCCTTTTTCAGATCCAACTCTGAGGGGGGACTTTTATTGACGCTCCATTCCATCATAGAGTCTACTGAATGAAAAAGGGGAATACCATATGAACAAAGTGATTCATCCTTTTAAGAAACATAAAAAAATTGACAAAGGCTTGAACATATATTTCTTTAAGCATGGGTTGCACAGGTTTCACCATGGTCGCACAAGTATACTTGCACGCCACATATTGGACATGTAGGTGAATTGCGCACCCTATTTTATTTTCTCCCAAGGTCCTCCATGGCCTATAAATACCCCTTGTGGGCCCCCCATTTCAAGGATGAAAAATCCAAAAAGTTAGATTTAATCTCTATGTGCCCTAGTCTTTGCTTGAAGTCTTCTGAACACTTCTAAGGTAATTTCTTACCTAGAATGGAAGATCTAAAGAGGGGAAACCAGGACTATGTGTTGGAATTCATCAACACATATGTGCCTAAAGGTCCAAACCTTAAGGGGAAATCACCACAATTGCGCGCCACCTTATCCCTTCAGTAGAACGTGCACGCCACAATTTTGGAATCCTTTAGGGATAATACAAAGAGCTTGAGCCAAGTCTCGCCCAAGTATTACCCCATTGGTTAACCATCACCCAAGTACACCCATGTCATGCAAGTATATATGCATGACCAGGACTTGTACACCCAACCAGGACTAGTGCTCAAAAATAGGACTTCACGCCTGCCTCTTTTTGGGTGCCCCTTCTACCTATTCAACTCTTTTCTTCAAATCCACCTCTCCAATTCAATATTTAGCCTTCAAAACTATCTCCAAATCCATTTATGGCATGGTTCCTTTGTTTTCTTCCTTACCTAAAAGGAATTCTATGGAACATCTCCTAAAACCACATGATTTACATAAACTTTATGTCACTAAGGTTAGTGATTTCATTCATTTCAACCTCTTACTTTAAGATGATAAGATCTTTAATCAGGTCATCCTCCTTAGGAGTAATCCCCAAACATAGAATCTAAATCTCCATAAAGAAAAAATATTTTTATGGACCCTGTTAATGGGCAGCCTCCTTAGGAGCAACCCCCATGTACTCTTTACCTTTTGGAATCCTTCTCCGGAATAAGCCCCAATCATAAGTACCCCCTAATTTGGGCATCCTCCTCAGGAGTAATCCACATGTTAGAGTATCCAAATCTCCTTAAAGAAAACATACCATTATGGACATTGTTCCTAGGCATCTTCCCAGATGTGAATCCTAGTCTTCATCTACGTGGGCAGTCACACATACATAAGCCTTATATCATCACTTGTGACCACATCATTTTTGGCAAAAATCGTCAAATTTACTGATACCACATGTTTCCCAAACAGAGAATGACTCACATGAGCTTAGACTGTAAAATTAACTACAACACATTTCTTTGGATTGTTAATGTAACGCCCCAACCCTAGTTACCCAGAGTCGGTGCTTTATTACAAAACATTGTCATGATCACAAGAAAGATCAAATCTCGAAAGACAGATTGGTTTAGTAGCCTTGGAAACACTAGATATATTCATAAGTCTTACATTACATCATAAAATGAAAAACTACTACAACAACATATTGTCTCTATAATCCAAACTCATATCCCCACATAATATCCCTGCAGGTCATTCATAATTTACTTCTTCACTTCCTGGGAAAAACGAAACATAGAAAAGGGGTGAGCTCAAATGCCCAGTAAGGATGACAATATAGCGGAAACTTTCATAAATAAGAATAAACATTTAAGGCAATGAATAAATAAAACAAAAGCCTTTCAAACTTGAACTTTCAACATGGTATGGCATAAATAAAATGAAATAATGCCATTTACTTATTCACATGGATATTTTACTAATCGAATAATCACATGCAATATCAATAACCACTTTCATAAGGATGGAATGCATAATGCCAGACTATCATAACCACATAGCCAAGGCCTCGTGCCAAGAGTACAAATAAGATTTTTCCAAGGCCTTGTGCCAAGACACTAGTTTATCTCATGAGACCTACCGATGCATCGAGGAGCTATAGCGGGCTCCACCCGTCACATATTAAGTCCAATGCATTCCCATATGAAAAGGTTTAAACATAACATAAACATTCGTATTAAAAATAGCATACGAAATGTCAATACTTTCACCATAAACCATGAATGGTATAAAAATAGCACATCCACAGTCAAACAAATCACAAAACCTTCAATATAATATATAAGTCTTGTATCATAATAAATCAACTTTAAATAAGCGTAAAATCCATCAAAGGATGTTGACATAGATGAAATCAAAATTATTTTTAAAGAAATATCTCTTTTTATTTTGAAATCATTTAAGATCCATATAAAATAAAACATTTTCACTGAAAATATTCTTATAAGCTTGTGAGGGAAGCTTTGAAGATTTTATAACGGCGGAAAATATCTGCACCCACCGTATAAGTTAAAAAAATATTCTTACCTTAATTTTGTCGAAAAGGTTAAAAAGGACCTTGTTTTGAAAACGACGGAAAGATTCCTCTTATAAAAAGTCAAACAAGGTTATAAATTACTTTAGCCCATATTCTTGTAAATAATAAAAAAATTTTGAAATACATTTTTAAGAAAACATGGATGTTGATGATAAAGATATCCCAGTAGATTATTACATATAAACAACCTCGGATAATGAAGAGATTGTGAAATAACCCTTACCTTGTACTTTTCCTTGGTTGGGGTAGGTTAACCTCCTGTATAATGGTGAAATAATTGTTATTAAATTATAAAAGAATCATATACATTAATATGATATCATATATGAACTTTTAATATTGATTTGATAATAATATCTTAGTATTATCGTTGTTTAGGGTGTTAACTTACTTGTTTTATTTTATATGTTTTGTTACGTAAGCCATGTTTGTAATGTATAGGTTGTATATTATTCATATCCAGAATGATATCAAGTCCTTAAACATCATTTTTAAATTATCAAATGATAATTATACTTGAATGGATACGATGGAGAATGAATCTTATCGCGTTCGTGGAGATGGTAGTCCGTACGTATGCACGAGCAACAATATCATTCTTTTGATATTAAACTAATATATAAATGGATGTTATATCATATATACATAATAATTAACATGTTATATTTATTATTTACATGAGTTACACATCATTATTATACCCATCCAAATAATAATATATTGAATAACAATTACACCACGACGTGGAGACGGTAAGCCGTACGTACGCACGTATGGTGACATGTTATTCAAAGGGTGGATAGAATACTGAATATGGTTGTACCATATTTATAATAAAATCAAATTATATGTGAGATAATGGATTTATTATTTTAGAATGGTATGAACAAAGAAAGAAGAAGTGGAAGAAGAAAGGAACTTGAAAAGGGTGGTGAAATCATTACCTCTTCTTCGGTTTCTTCCTTTTGATTTGATCAAAAAGGATCCATAGGTTGGCTTTATGATCAAACTAAGGCCTATAGGTTGTAGTGAGGGAAGTTGGAAGAGTATTTGGGAGGATTTTGGCCTATCAAAAAGGCTTTGAAGTTGTGAAGAAATGAGAAGGAGGAGTGCCCTTTTATAAGAGGGGTGAGGGGCACATTTGGAAAAGCTAGAAATATTAATTTATAATAAATTCATATTCGGTTTCTAATGGCTCCAAAGTTGATTATTTAACTTTTAAGGTGTGGATGGGTCGAAAACAACTCAACCAATAGAAGTTTGACAGGTTTGGGTACTTATATTAACCTTATCTTTAAGTATTAACTCTAAGTTAATTAGTTTCACTTTTACAATGTCTCTTTGTATTTTTATATAATATGGTTAATAAACATACTATATACATCCAAGCGACCCCCAAGTGGTCCATTAATGAAGAACCTATCAGGATATAAGTCTCTTGTCCGAACATTAGATTTTTAGGAATTTAATATCGATTAATAATATAATATTTTTTAAGAACTCTTTTATGTCAATTTTGACACTATTCAATAGTTGATTTTTGTGAAACTTATAACAGATTGATTACTTAGAACAAAGTCAATTAAATCAATAATAATATATCATAGTATCCTATAAAATTAGGTTAATTCATTAAAAGGTTCATATTATATTTATTTGGGTATTTATAATATCAATTATTTTAATTTTTCACTATTATAGTAATTACTTCATCATCATTGTATCATAAATAAATTAAATTATGTAATGTCTAAAAATTATAAATAAAATATAATTATGTAGGAAATCTTTTTATCTTTATAATGAATATTTATAATCTAAAATCCAACATATATAACCCTATTTAAAAATTATTTTACTAAAAGATATATGCTTGTGTCATTTTTGTATTCATTTTAACTTAATTAAAATAAAGTGTCCCTATCACCTACAAGTGGCACCATGGGGTCCCAAAATCGACCCAAATATGACTATGGTTGAAAATTTATCAACCAATAATGATAGGACATGTTTTATCATAATTTAGTATTATTAAAATATTATTTTTTAACCATTATTTACCGGATTTACCCTTAACCATGGTAAACAAAATATTTACCGCAGTAATTATTCAAAATTTCTAAAAATAAAAGTTACCTATTTACACAATTTGAAGATCCTGATTCTAAATATGAAATCCATTTTTCTAAATTCAAAACACAAAAGTGGCAGAAATTAATTTAAAATTAATTCCCGCTGTCAAAACAAAAAGTGTTTTTTTAAGAGATAATAACTATCAAAAGATTGACACTTGTTTATGTTCAGTTTAATTGTAAAATTATGTCCAATGACCAAAATTATATTAAATGGTAAAAATTTATTCTAAATATACTTTAAAACCACTCAAATTCATAATTTATTACTATTAATTATTTTGATTAAAAAAGTTGTTTTTAATTAAAATTTAGTAATTTTCACTATTCATCAAAATATTAAAGTTATCCGAAAAGTACCAAAATTTAACCTTAGGATAAATTCAATATTCCAAATCCAAAAATGAAGTCCATTTTGAAATATAAAATATATATAATTTCAAAAATTATGTATTACTATTCATAACGGCTAGTTTGATTGGTTATGGTGGGTTAGAACTCGGTGTTGCGTACAACACACGCTATCACATTATTCAAAGAGAAGTGTACCGTAAATGTTTGGGGTGTTACAGTTAATCATATCTAAGACCCACACTTCTTAATCGAACTAGGTGGAATTTGATATCTGCCTTAAAAGTAGAGTACGTAGGAATCCTTTATAATGTTCAAGCACATTTCCCAGTAATTCTCATCCATCCCATATGACGTAAAACTATATCTTAATTCACGAACTACATGGGTTCCGATTCCTTTTTCAACAAGGATACGTAGGTAGCCCAACTTCGGGTATGATCCAAACTCTATAATAATAATTTCCTTCTGAATGACAATAAACTTCAAGTGCCCCACTGAGTGGCTTCAAAACCAGTATGGTCATCATAATGACCAAGAGATTTCTATATAATTCATTGAAAGATATCGTTGAAAAAGAATCTCCAATACATATGGATGATTCTCCATCGATGAAGAACCTCAAATACATATAAAATATTCTATAAATCTAATGCAATAAATCATTGGTTTCCAAATCTAAAGGAAAACTCATTTTCATGCTTGGTAAATTAATAAGGATTACCGAAAAATACTCAAATCTATAACAGAGTCCCGGAGTATACAACAATTCCCCCCGTAAAGGTTTGATGAGTCTGACCTCCCATCCTCTTGACCAATGGAAATTATTAATACTTATCATTCAAAACTAATGAATGCATTCCTTTGTAAAATAGGTACAAATGGATATAGAATCATTGGATGTTTCTGGTTCTTTGAATAATCCTATTAGAAACTGATTGGAATGTTTGAACCTTAAACAAATGAGGTCATCCCCATTTATAGAAAAAACAATCATTCAACGATCATCCATATGGAATTGTGTCCCTTGTACATACATGGAATACCTTTCAAAAAGTACATGGAAATCTAATCCCACTTACTCTCTAACAATTCTAGGGG
Organism: Viscum album; assembly: GCA_963277665.1. Lineage (NCBI taxonomy): Eukaryota > Viridiplantae > Streptophyta > Magnoliopsida > Santalales > Viscaceae > Viscum > Viscum album. The sequence continues at coordinate 1,977,767,568 of OY728133.1, forward strand.
ATGAGCTAAGCCAGATGGAACCGGATGCTCGTCCTTCACTTGCTGACTAGTGATGCATCATGAAACAAACAATGCAAATGCCTTCTTCATCCCTTCCCACTACTACTCACGCTAGAGGTACTGGTACTTATTGACCCCACCTGGATGTACTACCAGAGGGGACATATGGAACTCCCTAAACACCTATTCCCATAGTGCCACTAGTACCATGGTACGCCCTATGAAGTGTATAATGTGTTCCATACCTTCATAAAAATAATCAGGTGACTTCGATAAGAATATTTGATCATGTCAAGCCTCACAGTCAGTTTCACTAAGCCACACCTCCCTGAATTGTTGAAGGAGAGGGGGTGTGAATATCATATATTGGAGGTATTATTATACCACTCTATCCATGTAGGATATCTGCAACGTGGATAGCTTCTCTATCCCCTCACTCAGCAACTATATGGTAGACATCTTTCTGAGTTCATATGCTACCACATTCCCCTACTTAGGAGTATAAACTATCCAAAACTCATAGTACTCGAAGATATCTACCCATCGCCATTGTCTTAGGGTTAGGTCCTTCTGAGATAAGATATACCTAAGAATCTTGTGATTATAGAAGACTGTAAAACGTTCACAAATCAAGTAATGTCGCACATCTTCAAGGAAAAGACCACTACTACTAACTCCAGGTCATGGGTAGCGTAGTTCTACTCATGTTGCCTCAACTTTTGTGAACTATAAGAGATAACTTCTCGCTCCTGAATCAGGACACATCCATGCTCTGTCCCGGATGTGTTGCAATAGACAGCATACCCAATTCCCTTTTCTAGCAACCACAATTTCGGGGCGCTCGTCAGTCTCTACCTCAGCTCTAAGAAACGAGGTTGGCATCTCTTAGTGCACATGACTGGTTGCCCCTTCTTTTTCAAAGCTGACAGTGGTGCTGCAACTATAGAAAATTCAGGCATGAGTCTCTAGTTGTATCCAACCATCCATAGGAAACTCTTCACATTATTCACCCTCTTCGGTGGCTCAAAAGCTTGCACAACCTCTATCTTCACTGGAATCACAACAAATCCAACCTATGATATAACGTTCCCTAAAAAGTGGACCTCTTGTATCCAGAATCGGAACATTAAGAGTATAAAACAAATTTAATTCTCATAGAATGTATCCAGAACCATCTATAGATGATAGGCATTATCCTCCTCCATCACCTAGTATGTGAAGATGTCATCGATTAACACCACCACGAAGTGATCCAGGTATGGCTGGATGATCCTCTTCATGAGGCCCATGAACACTACTAGGGTGTTTGTCATGGTGAAAGGCCTAACCAATAACTAATAATGGCCATAATAACATCAAAAGGTCATCTTCTCTACATCCTCATCTCCTACCCTAATTTGATGATTTCCTGATTAGAGGTATATCTTCAAAGACTAGCAAGCTCTGTTCTGCTGATCAAACTAATCATCAATCCTCGGGAGTGGATACTTGTTCTTATCCGTCACCTGGTTTAGGCACCAATTGCCGACATAGATTCTAAAACTCCCATCTACCTTCTTGGTGAACAAAATTAGAGCTTCCCATTGAGAAACACTATGTATTATGAACCCCTTTCCCAGCAAGTCCTCCAACAGTACATGTAACTCACGAAGCCCCGAAAGAGCCATATGATATGATGGTGTAGATATCAGTGTCATCTCAGGGTACATGTTGATGTATAAGTCTACCTTTTTACGTGTAGATAGTTAGGTAACATCATCACCAAAGAAATCAGAATACTGTTCCACCACTACTGGATAACTTGGACTCTCAACATCAACTCCTCTGAGATTATGACTATCCAACTAATAAATAATTGGGTGCACCCTCCTCTGGGTAAGTAAATCCTATGCTGAAAAGGTTCCCTTATCATTGGTGAAGGAAAACCTGGTCCCATCTATGCTGACACATGACACATTGTGCCAAATTTAGTCAATCTGAGCATGGACTATAGATAACCAGTCCATACCCAAGATGACGCCCTCAGGCCACGACGCTGCTACTAGGAGATCCTAACTAGAACTAGGTCCTCTTAGAGTAATTTCACACTACCTTTTCCAGTGCGTAATCATTTAAACCACTCACATATGAGTCTCTAGACATAAAGATCGACCCAATAGCTATAATGGAATCTATGATCACCAGAATAGCAGTGTGGAAATAAAAGAGTGACTAGAACCTGTCTCTATAATTACATCAGAAAATTTGGAGTAGACACAGATCGTACTTCTAATGATCTCCAGAGTGACATGGTTATAGGAATCAACTGACTCGAGGTGAGCTTATCCCTATCCTACTACACCATGTGGTCTGGCTGGACCACTCTACGGTGGGGGTGGTAGAATCTTGAAACCTCACCAATAGCTTACTGCATGGCCTGCTCCTCAGCTACATCTTCCACCCAACAAACCAACTTGCTCGAACCTCTACCTCTTCCACGTCCTCAACCCAACAAACCTCCTTTATTGAACCTCTACCTCTTACTTGGTGTTAACTCAACCATATGCTTGTCGTTGGTATAGTGGTTCGGGCATTCGTAAGCGATATGACCATGCCCACCGCATGTGTAACACTACGTGCCCCTCGTCTTTCTCCTTCTTCCTTGTAAGCCTCAAAAATCTAAACCTACACCCCAGGGATGTCCAATAGAGGATCATGTCCATTTTTACCTCTCTTTCATATACCAACTACCTCCTGTAGATGACTCGACTACCTATCGTTTGGTGGTAGCTCTCATTGTCGGTGCCTACTCAGCTAAGAAGCTCTCCACCAAAAGTGTGTGCTCAAGCACCCAATCCTTCATAGGAATGCCAAGGGATACCATCGATTATCAGATATACTATCGAAGACCTTTCTCAAAGGTCTATAACCTGATGAAAGGGTATCGTACAAGGTATGTGATGTAACCTGATAGATTAGAAAACCTCACAGAGTACATGGCGACTATTATGATGCCCTGATGTATGTGCAATAGCTCCAGTATATGCACAGAGCATAAGGTTGCTGGGATGAACTCTACCCTAAAAAGGCCCTCAATGTATTCCTAGATGAGGGTCATTTCATTGTTTATCTAGAGAATCAGGCTTGACCATGTCCCTCATGCAGCCTGAAATAGGCTGGTAACCAGGATCACAATAAAATCAGCATGTGTCCCAACACTGTGAAAAACTCTGGCCACAACCTCCAGCCAGTCCTCAACCGCCAGAGGGTCTGTCTTTCCTTGGAACCTCAAAGGCCTCTTCCACTAAAATTCCTGCAATGTGATCTCTCTGCGTGCATCCTCTACTGGTGGGGATAGTGGAAACAGCTATCCAACATGATGTGATGCTGCTGGTACACCACCTGAATGTGCCAAATCCATAAGTGGCCCTGTACTGAGTCCTCATCGCTCAGTGAGCCATCATCGTGTACTCTCTCAGGGGACCTGGGTGGATGTCTTCATGGAGTCATCCTGAAAAGAAACAGGTGGTCCACAGTTAAAATTTATACCTGGTGGGATGACTTAAGAAAACAAAAGAGGGAATTTTCAAAACACACGCAATCAGTTTTTTCATGCACTGAGTTGGAAATCCGAATCCAGGGTCCCGGTGTATGGATATGACAGCTGCCTCACCAACACTTGACTCCCCAAATTGAATACCACACTCAAAACACATAACACTATTGCCACATAGAAAAGATTAGAGTTCTAGTTGTTTGGTAGAACCGAATCCTGTAATACCACTTTGTCAGGACCTGTCCCCTTGGGGCCCATTCTGTTACTACCCCAATCCCGCCTTACATAGGCCATGGGATGGAGAATCGCAACCAATGGCATATTCCATAAAATGAGTAGGAATTTCCTTTAAACATTTACAAATACATGGTTTTAGAACACAAAAAGAAGAAAATCTGAAGTAAACTATTGTATTAAAAGTGTACTAAATGTAAAGGGGATAGAATACAAGCCCAAATGGAAATGTACAAGTACAAATGAAAAGTAAAAAACAACTGACAGGTGAAAAGATGCTTTTGGATCATCCACCGTAAACCTACATGAATGGTATGTATAGGTCACCTCTATAGTACTCTATGTATGCTCGTCTCCTCCACATCACGTCATGCCGAATGTCCACCTTCGAGAACCATCCATTCCTGTCTCCCTCAGCCTCGATCAAAGTTGTATGTCATCTGCATAAGACACAAAAAGTTTCGGATGAAGCCCATGCACGAGTGAGTATAACAATACTCAGTAGGTACCCAGAGACCCCAAAGGTCTCCTAGAGTTCCACAAAGGGAAACCTCAAGGTAACACCTCGAAGGTAAATTACCACATGGGTAATGTACCACATATCTTATCCTCAATAACAAGCACAATGGAAATACATATCACTACAAGACATGTTCCAGGGATAGTAACTTGTAATATCCCTAGTCACAATGTAGAATGCCTTAGATACTAGGGATCTTCTCCTCTATAGAGTAAATTGGGTCTATCATGCCACACATAGGTGGTTCCCACTAACCTTGTACTACTGAAGTACGACTCCCCAATGTGTACTGTGCGTCTTCCGTGTCATGCAGATCCTTCCCCCACCCCCAAAGTATTCTGCTAAGGTACTCCTCCATATCAGGTATCATGGATTATCCCCAATATGACCCTCCAGGCCACACAAAACAACCCACCACCATCGTGGCCTAATACAGTACTCCTCCCCATCGTGTACCGTGCTCATCGAGTCACTTCGAGTCAAAAAGTCAGCAGTTGTGAGGTCTCAACCAGTCACAGGGTTCCATACATAGTGTTCTTAGGAGTACTGCTCTCCAAGACATAATTCATATCAAAACCAGATTGATATCTCACAATTAAGTAAACTAATCATCTTCCATGTCATAAGGGTTCCAATGCAACAAACGTCGTGTCATTGGGACCCCCAGTATGTGGGTTATTGGCATTTCAGTTCCAAGGGCCCGTTTGGATTCAGGTGTGACCTAACCTAGCTGAACACCATGTTTCTATGAAACTCTAATGGAGTAATTGAAAAGGTACATCTTTCTACAAGGGTCCCAACTCCATAGATGGTTCATCAAATGAGCATCTGGTCCTCAAGATAAGCCCATTTCAGTGTTTCTGGGCCCAGTTGGGCCCGAGCCCAACCCGACCCTATTAGACCAAGCCAGCTCGACCAGGTCTGGGTGGGGCTAAGTTGGAATCGGTCTGCTGGGCCGATGTTTGCTCCAGCCCAAAAAAGGGGCTTCCCATAAGGGTGGCCTGACCCAAATAGGGTGGCCTTTAAAAGGGGGCCCAGCCCGCATGGGGTGGCGACGTACTGTAGCAGCGACCCTGTTCTGGGGGCGACCTCCAGCGGGGACGAAAGATCTCTAAGGAGAAAGACTGATGGGGTAGCAGATCTATCCAAATATGATGAACCACTTCAAGGGCGACAACCTGACTTCAAGGGAGGTGTCCCAGATTGATGGAGGCAGCCCAGATTGAGGGTGGTGCCCATTCTGAGGGTTGAAGACTGCTCCAAGGGAAGAGGCTCGGCTCTGAGGGCTGCAACCTGGCTATGAGAGAGGCAAACCAATATGAGGATGGCGAACCACTCTGAGGGAAGCAACCTGATCCCAAGGTATCAGCCCGGTCCGTGGGCGGTGGCCCGCTTTGAGGTTAGTGGCCCGGCTCGAGGAAAGCATCCCAGTTTGGTTTGACATAGGGGGTGTAATACCCCAGTCACCCAAATTCTAGAACGGCCCAAAGGACATTCAGTTGGTGAGTCTATAGAACAATGTGTGTGCCATTTGGTTGCTGGGAAACCCACCAGATGTGGGTTCCCCCTTTGTCCCACCTTCGGCCGTAGCTTCTGTTCGTTGATGGCACAATGATCACACTGCATTCCATCCCACGGCTAGCTATTGTGCTAGCTGCTTCATCTGTTCACTGTGGATGATGAGCCATGGATTTCCCCTTGCAGCATGCATCAACGTGCTTGTGGTCTTCCAAGGTGGCACATGGATAGAAAGAAAATGATGGGTTAGGTTTGGGTTGATTAGGTTAGCACCCTACGCATTAGCTAATAAACATGATGGGGGTTAAAGGTTTAGAAACAATTGGATTAAACAAGAAGGTTAACCCCAAAATATTCTCTACAATAACCTCTTACAAAGATGAATGAATATTGGGTCAACCCATTAGACAGTTGAACAACATTTTTCATATAATTTGAAGAATAGGGAAGAGGGAATAAAAAATTCACAACAAAAAATAACCCCCTAACATGAAATATTGGAGAACTCTAACTGTTGAGGAAGTCTTGTTGTTCATCTTCACCGAAAAAAGTTGTCCTCGCCACCGCTCAAATGTCAAACTCTGGTTCGGGGTTTCGGTGTCGCACGTCACCTCCTAGTGGGGTCAACTCTGTCCTTTAAGGGTTCGGTGTAATGGAACTCTAACAGAACATCATTTCTTGTAGAATCTTGTCCAATACCCCTTCCCTCGAGCTCTATATTTATAGAAGTGGGGAAAGAGTATGTAAAAATGCTTGAAATTAATGGGGATCATAAATTAGGAATCATCCTAATTTCCCCCAACATCATCGTTACTTAAGGTAGGATGGTCAATCCATTTAATGGCTTGACACACCGCTGTCCCCACCATTTAATTTGTCCGTTGGATGATTATGAAATTAAATAACAAAACATTATTTTATTTCATTTCATTTAAAAAATATCTAAAAACATAACTTTTTCTCCAGACCTACTGTAGTCAATGTAAATCCTCTATTAAGGGAACCTCAATGATGCGGATTCAACTATACCCTCATATTTTCAATCCAACCAACAATTCAAAAGATATAAAACGCTACTCATGTGTTTAATTAATGTACCCAAAAAAAAGTTTAGAAATTCATTCTGGGCACACCAGGCTGTGTAATCATGTGCCTTCAATTTTTGAAGGTTCATTATAATTCCATATAATTAAAAAAGTTGCATGTAAAATTTGTGTCTTTATGCTTTATCTATATTTATATCATGAAAAAATGATATAGAACTGTCTCTATACAATATGGGTCAAAACATTGGGATTAAGGAGGGTGTATTAGAATATTTGGATCACACCATGTTAATTGAATTGTGTATCTCTATATAGCACATAATAAGACAAATCAAGCCATACATACTTATAAATGTGTCCCATATACCAATAATTATCATTCATAGTGGAATGGAAACAATTAAATCATTATAGTATATTATTTGAATGAGAAAGATAATGTGAATGAAAGAATCCTAATAAATGTTTGGGGAAAATGTTATTATTTTCAAAATTAACAAAATGAATTGGGATTAAAACACCATGTTTTGAAGAATATAACATTAAAAAATGAAACAGTCTATATGTAGTTATGAAAATGGTGGTCTTAGTCATAAGTTAATTAAATCATGGCCCAAGGTATAACTAATACAATTGAAGCCACAACGAATCCCCATGTTAGGAACCATGGAACACCAAGAATTTACATAGTGGAGAATAATTTCTCTCTAGGACTCATGGATTGGAACATTTATTTTTTATTATGATCCTTCATTATGAAAAATAGATAATATATTTTTTTAAATCATTCTCCTAGATTTTATTTCATTGTTCACATTCTCATATATGGGTGTAGGATTCAAATTTTTGGACATAATGAAGCATAATTTTTTAAATTGAAGAAAACAACCATATCCTCCCTGATAAAATTTGTATTTCTACCTATGTGGAGAAAGAATCAATTAGAATATTACTCTTATTTCATATTATCAAAGGAAATGTGTGGTTAATAACCAGGTAGTTTAGTGTTATATAATGAGTATGAACCACTATATTTTTTAGGCCTATATAATATAGAGTAATCTGAAATATTTTAGCATCTCATGGAATAGATCATGTTGAAATATTGTTTAAGGTAATATTATGAGAACCTTATATCCAAGGATATCATGAAAATAATTCCCACATAAAAAATAAATAGATCATATACATGAATTGAGCTATCGTAGGAGTACCAATCATAAAATAAGAAATCTCAAGTGTTTGGTCAATGTTCGTACTAATTGGTGAAAATTTTTATGAAACCAATTCACAGAAAAGGAAACATATACAGGTAAATCTTACATAGATTTGGCTATCATAAAATAAAATTATGTAATATTTTATGAAACAACCTCATTATTTTATAGTAATGAAGAATGTTTAATATGTCAGAGAGGTCAACATCATGTAGAATGAGTGAAAAATCCATAGACATTACACAAATAATGAATATATTAAAATCAAATTAGTTTATTCTTATTGATAAACCAATTAATGAAAATACTATGTTAATGAATGGTTCTACCCACCATGATGATTTATATGTTGAGATTTAAATGTCAATGAATAATATTAGTATAAAAAATTTGTGCATCACTACATATCATGTGTTAAAAATAATCAGTCAATACATGGTTGTTTTATATATTGAGAGAAACACGATAGTAATAGCCTTGGAAAACAGGGGTACTAATTAATTCATTTGTAAATAGTGACATAAAATATCCCATGAGGGAGAAAAAAAATTTCATAAATTTTAAAAACATTTGATTTAGTCCTCATCTAACTACATCATGGTAAACTTCATCTCATTTTTGAAAAATATAATAACTATCCATAACAACAAGTCTCAGGTGATTCCTACTCATTTTGAGAAAATAGTTGAAAATTGAAAGGTCAGTTATTTTATATAAGAATATATAATAGGGATGAGTGATAATAGTGCAGTTTGGAGTCATGTATTGAGGAAAAACCATTATGTTTCGAGGACTTAAAATTTGTGAAAAATTAAAATATTTGATCACCATGTTGAATAGAGGGTGTTTTAAAGAATAAAATGTTCTTCCCACAGATTCCCCATATATATAGTTTAATTAATTAATAATAATAATAATTTTATAATGTTTCCCATCATGTGAAAATGAAGTTTTTTATGAAATAACAATATTTATAGTAGAAAAAAGTGGAACAATGATTATGGTATTATAATGATTTCTTTTCCATGTAGTCTTAACTAAATCCTATAATTCTAGATAAATATATAGTTTAGCATCCTCCAAACATGATGATGAAATATTATAGTTTAACCTAGTATATATATAATGAAATTAAATGTAGAATGATATCATGTATCTAATATGTTGAGTTTTCTAATTTTGATGTCATTGATTATATTCATAATAAATTAGAAGTCAGTTCCAAGATTAATATAGTTATTAGTCATTTTTTGGGAGTAAAATCTGTGAAAGTATATATATGTATAAAATGTGGAAATTATGATTTAATATATATCTTTTAATGTTTATTCATAAGAATCATGGTAGTTTATAAAACTATCAAAAATTCACATCATATGAAGGATTGTCCACATACCATATTGTGAAACTCTAATATAAACTAGTTTTAATGTACCTCAATGTTATGGAGATATTATAATTTTATATCATAAAGTCACTCAAAATCATAAAACTGTATTTTAAAATAATAATTTTTGGATTGTTGATTACAATCAGAAATGTGAAGTGATATAAATTGGACCTCTACTAATAATACTACATAAATACCATATACATGTTTATATGTGGTAACATGCATAGATGTAGGTTTTGTGGGTTGATAAACCCATAAAAATGAAATATTTTATATAGGAATTAATTTTTATCCTTCCCTACCATTATTGGATGATGTTTAAGAGAGTAATTGTAACAACCAAAAATGTTAGAAATAAAATATCCTTCTGATATAATTAAAGGTCTTATTGTGTAATATTTTTATAGAAAACACATTCACATCCACGGTTTTGTTATATCATTTTTAAAACATTGTTAAGAATCAATGATGTTGATAATATATCCATTGAACATTGATAACATGGTTAGTATAAATATAGGGTTTTAACAAATACAATTGACATAGACAATTGAAGGGATTGACTAAATTAGTTAAATTTTTTACCATATAGCCAATTTATTTGTGTTTTTTGAGAGAGATTTAATCACTATTATTTTACCTATATTAATACCAATAAGTGATCCAATAGTTTAATCATGATTTAAACTATACATGGGAGATGTTTCATATCATAAAGACCACAACCAAAACCATGTTTGTTGAATTACCAAATGAATGTCTCGAAGTCACACACCATACCCTTTGATACATAACTCGTGTATTAAAGGTATATATATTAAGACTATAATTATATTAATATCCATATTATATTTTTTATAGATAAATGTTACATTTCTTATTATCACATTATAAATTATTTTCATTTTCTATTCTATAAAGAATAATTTTTATTTTCAGGTGATATTCAAATTTAACCAAGGAATTATTTTCCAAAAATAAGGACTATTTGAAATAAATAATATTTTCATAAAATATTATTATTCAATAAATTTTATAAAATATAAATTATAATATAATATTTAGTGTGATAATTTAATATTTTATAATGGTTTGAGAACTGTAAATGTCAGAAATGTGCAACATTTTATAATAAATGATGATTACTATTTTAAATATTAAAATAAAAATATTTAGAAAACTATTTTTATAAAATAATATTATTTATGGATTTATAATGTCAAAATAATCTAATGGTTATTTTTTATATTTTCAGATACTATAAAAATTAAGGTAAAAAATAAAATACAATACGAATATATGGTTTGTATTAAGATACAATAATGACCCAAAAGTGATGTAATAAATATTATAAATGGAATCCAAAAACAAATATATGTTTCAAAATTAAAATAATGCGACTTTATGTTTTTTGTTAATTTAAGAAATACATTATGAATCTCCCTAGACTATTAATATATTTTATGCTTTCAAAATCATTTCCTTATGAGTATGAATCACTTCCTTATATGAAAGGGAATTATTTTAATAATTTCAGACCTTGTACATATAAATTAATGGAAAAAACTTCCTTTTTGAATATTCCATGGGGAAAACAAAGGGTTTTTAGGTTTTATTAATATATTATATATAGTCCAAAACCTAAGTTTGAGAAATAATAAGAAAATTCCCACACAATTCTTATATATACCCACACATGATCCCATTTCTATTCACAAAGAAAATCCATGTATAACATCATTATTCATACCTCTACTCTCTAGAGACCCCCAAGGTACCCCAATCTCTCAATTATCCCCTCCCAAGAATTTTTTGTCACAAACTCTTGTAATGGATTTATCACATTTCATTTCCATTCAAGAACCAATTTCATGTTATACTTCTTTGTTTCCGTTATCGGTTTGTTTCGGTATGTTTTCAAACAATACCATACCGTCCATTTGATTTATAAATGATTAGTGTCCCATTCACTCTCATAAATATCTCCCATGAACTCTTAAATACACCTATTACCACGCCACATTTAGTAATGGGTCCCAACTTTAACCAATTTGTTAATGAATCATTATTATTTTGTAAATTCTATTTTCGAATTCATAATGTTGAGATATGACTTTTCATGTCCCTATTACATCCCATTTTATTTTGAAATTATGAATGACCCCTTTTCTCCCTCATCAGCCAATTTGAGGAGTTTTTATATGGTGTTATTATGCTGCTAAAATTACATCATGTTTTCCATGCCAATTTTTTTTGCATTCAATACCATACCCCTTTCCTATCAAGGGTATTCACCATTTCACACTTAATATACATTAAAATGGTACTTATATGTATTTAGTACATACCACAACATCATGTAATACATTACAATGATGAATAATTCTTTATTTTATGATCTATTTTGCATACATAACATTTAGAATGAAACGAAAGTGATGGATGCACCCCAAATTTTATAATGCTCTAATGAATTGGGTAATGAATTATATCGAGAGACCCCATATTGGGAAATGGATTGAATGTGAATACTTTATATAACTTTTTTCCATCATAATTTTTTGGTAGTTATTCAAAAACTATGTTTATAATTCTAAGGTTTAAGATGTTTACACATTTCCTATGTTACCTTTATGTTATTATGCTATATCATACCTTATTATACATGATTATTATTACTAATTTTATGCCACAATGTTATTCATATTTTCTAACATTTCTTATTTTCTCTTTTTCATGACACATTTATTCTCATACTCTGCATTTTATACCACACCTCTTTCTTATGAATGTCCCAATGTCCTCCCATGTAGATTTATATTTAGTGGAGTATTATGATCATGTTATGTCTAAAGACCCGAAAATTCTGTGATTTTTTTCTTATATTCATTGGATTTTTATGAGTCTGAAAAAATTTACAGTGCTTGATTCCGAGGTTCGGTGTTCCTAGAATCAATTTATAACGTTTTGTTTGGGTATGTTTGGTAAACGTATGAGTGGGATTTAATAAATTTTTAACTGGTGCTCGGAATTGAAATCCAAGGGAAGCGATGAGCTAACAGTGTCAATGTTTTCTTAGTGAGCCCTTAAAAACAATTATGTTCTGACGAGAATCAGAGTCAGTTTTTTGGGTTTTTTAATTAAATTGAATAAAAAGAAAGTATTAACATGAATTATATTTTATGGTTGTAAAAACCTCCAAGAGGAGGTTAGTGGTGGGGCAACCACACCATAATCAACCATGAGAGGTTATGGTGGTGGGGCCCACCAGCAAATTACCTCCCTTAGGATGATATTATTTAGTGGGGCCCACCATAGCTTCTTAACCCCTTTAAACTCCCCGTTAATTAATTGGACACCTCTCTCCATTTAATTGGAACTCCTCACCTCCCCTAATTTTGAATTTGAACCATTCATTTCCATTAATTAAATGATTTGTATCATTTAATTAAACACAAGAATTTGTGTTGTTGTACCATAAAAATAATAGAGAAATTCCACTATTATTTTTGGCTTAGAATTATTTTGGTGGAACCATTAGGAGAGGAGGAAGAGGTTGGAGGAACATGGTGGAATAAATTCTCCCAACGAAGAACGCCTCTTCTGCCAATGAAGAAGAATAAACATCTCTCCCACTTCAACCGGGGAAAGGAATATAAGCACCACCACCCATGAAGAATGCTGATGACGTCATCTTTGACTCATCTTCTCTGAACTGTTCCTCTTCCGACATTGATGACATGTCGCCGACTTCCCATGACTTCTTCAATGATTGTCGTCAAGCGAGGTAGGGGTTTGAGTTGAATTATTTATTCTTGTTCTACATCATTCAATCCTCGGGTAATGTTATACTGATTGATATTAACATAACGTAGAGGGCTCGGACCGCAGGAACACGACCGACCCTCCCCCTTCGGTTGTTCTCATTTTTTGAAGATAGTGGTGATTCAACAACGCCACCAGAAGTAAGGATCACAGCGGAAAAGAGGGCCGCAGCCGAGGGGCCACGGTGGTACATGAGGCGACCGACAATGAGCCTGATGTAGAAGAAGCCGGTGGCGGAAGGGTCGTCGGGCTACCGGAGGGCCGCAACACCACACAGAGAACCAATCCGCGATGGTGGCATCAGAATGTGCCAGAAGAAGGGGTCATGACCACGAAGGCCGTGGTGGTCGGACGGGCTGGGCAAAACATCGTCGATATGCACCAGTGGAGAACCATGTCTATAGGCCAGGAAGACAGAGGATGGCGGCCGGCTCAACCGGCCGCCGGTGCGTGCTATAGGAGAGACCTAAAAAACCCAGTGGTTACAAGGGCTGGTGCCACACGTCGACCATTGCGAAAAAAATGGGTGGTTGGTGAACGCCCCCCCCCCCCCCCCCCCATGCGTGGCCAGCCGAGCCATGAGGGACAGCCCGCTAGCCTACAACAGGGATAGCCAGCCAGCCCTCCTAGGAAGCCAGCCAGTAGGCCATGCGGGCCGCTGGCCGGCCGGCCACACGGGCCGCCAACTGGCCAGGCAATACGGGCTCCTAGTTCGGGGCTCCCACTCGGGCAGGGCTGCCCACTCGGGCAGGGTTTCCCAATCAGGCAGGGCCTCCCCCTCGGTTCGGGCTGTACTCAGGCCAGGCCACCACCTCGGGCCGGGCCACCCCCTCGGGCCGGGCCGCACCCTCGGGCCGTATCGGACCTGCGGACTGGGTCTGACCCCAGTCTGATTACGTTTGACTCGAACAAACCTCTTCGCTCATATCGTGGGTTACAGGTGTCCGATCGACGAACCTTCTATGGAAATGGAAAGCATAGAATGAGACGGTTCTTTTGGAATACCCCAATTGAGGTTTGGATACAGTCGTGGTACGATTTGGTTGGTTTGAATCTTAAATCCAACAAGGACCCTTGAACGGAAACACCAATAACTCACAGACCAGACATCCGATTGACCCACCGTCTATTGTATTGAGATCCATATGACGAGGTGGACCATTGAGATACTTCTAATTGGTTCTTTTTTATAGTTTTAGTATCATCTAGTAGCTCGTAGATAGGATCAACTTGGTGATGAGTGAGCGGAGTACAGAGACCTTGTAGCTGGCTGATATCTGACGACTGATGACCTTTTGACCCGGAGTATTTTGAATAGCCTAGTGGGGAGAGTCTCTATGTGATGCAGTATACCCACAGTGGGGAGTGCCTTTGTGTGACCCAGTAGACCCATGGTACTCAACAGGAGGAGTACCTAAGGAGGATACAAGGGGGAGCACCTCTGTGTGAGCACGGAAGACCCACGGTGGGGAGTGCCTCTGTGCGATGCAACATACCCATGGTACTCGACAGGAGGAGTACCACAACATTCCAAGAAAGTGGGAAGCGCCTCTGTGTGACACGGTAGGCCCACAGTACTCTATAGAGGAGGAGTACACCAGCAGCTGTGGTTTTGATAGATTGACTGGGAGTGTCACATGTTACCACCCCTAGAATAAAATCCTAGTTTTTAGATGAGTTAAATACTCTTGTGTTTAACTCATGATTGGGATGGGTTACTAGGTAAATTAGGTATATGTATGGGAATATTCATAATTAAAGGTTATCTGTAGTTTCTTTTAATTATGGTTATCCCTATTGGATATTGTGAGACCTCAAGGGTCTCGGGGTCCCTATAGAGTATAGTTATTCCAACACCTGCATGGGCTACGCCTGTACCTCGTTGTGTTGGATGCATACAACAAACAACACTGACGGAGGCCGAGAGCACCAGGACTGGACGGTACCTGGTGGTGGACCCTTGGATGAGTAGGTACACAGAGTATTCTGACGGACGTGGATTGCTGAGGTGGCCATCTGTACCTACCCTTTATGTAGGAACCCTGGAGGATGATCTAGGAGCTGCTCTTTACATTTTAGCTATTTGTCCCTTTTCCAGTCGTACTTGATTTTAGTTGTACATATACTTTACTATTGGGGTTGTATTTCCGACCCCTTCTTACTTTCTATCACTTCTTTTCTATACAGCTTTACCTAGTGGTTTTCTTCCCATTGTGTACTCTGATATGTTGTTCTAAAATAATAAAGGAAATGTCTTCCTAGTTTAGGGATTTATGCCTTTGGAGCTAGTCACCCACCCCTAGCCTATGGAAGGCGGGGTTGGGGTAATCATGATACGGGCCCCGGGGGATGGGTCGTGAAAAATTGGTATCCAAGGAAGGTTCTATCAGAAACTATAGGACTCTGATCTTTCTTTTCAGTGAAGAAATTATTTTAAGGGTACTAAGTGTGGTTTTTAGTTCAGGGAGTCCAGTGTTGGTGCGAGAGACCAACATATCCATACACCAGGACCCTGACTACTGATTTCTGACTTAGTGCATGAAATCTCTTATTTCATGCGTGTCTGTAAATGTTTTCTTAAGACATCTAAACCAGTTCAGCGCACCAGGTATAATATTTTGACCGTGTCACATATGTTTCTTTTAGGATTTTCCCCACAGAGCCCCGAGAGTCATACGATCTGATATCTCACCGAGCAATGAGGCCTCGGTGTAGGGACCTTTACCAGCAGAGGCACCAGCGGTACCACTTCCCGTTGGAACACCGATGCCACCATCCCCATCAGTAGATGATGCACACTGCTCGAGCGAGTTGCATTAGTTCCAGCTCTAGAGGCCACCCAGGTTTCGGGAGAGACAGACCCACAACATCTCAGGATTAGAAGGATGTTGTGGTCAGAATCTTCAGGGTGTTAGGGACACCAGCAGACCTCATGGTTTCCTTGTTGTGAGTCTCCTTCAAGAAGAAATAGGAAGATGGTTGAGCCTGATGCTTCAGGTCCACAATGAGGTGACACTACTCTAGACAGACTTCGAATCCTGTTCCAGGATGAGTTTGTTGCAGCCACTCTAGGAGTGGTATAGATACAGAAACTACTTCATCTTCAGTAGGGTAGGATGATAGTAGCACAATACTTAGCGAGGTTCACCGACCTCTCATGAAAATCCACAGATATAGTGTGGGACCCGTTCTTCAAGTCCTGAACCTTCAATCATGGTCATAGGTGAGAGATCAGGGCCATACAGATCTCCCTCAACATCCCGATGTAGGCGTGGGTGTATGAGAGATCCCACTTAGTAGAGAGTTTCTTGGATGAGCAGTCACCAGCAGCAAGACCCACTACCAGTTAACATGCAGTGGAGTCTTCTATAGATGGAAGTAGAGAAACGACGTAGAGGTCCATGAGGACCAGTCCCATAGGTGGATGACAACAAGACTGATGATCTTTTGTGCAGGGCACCTGGGGTAGTGACTTACCTGCCATGAGCAGGTAGAGTGACACATGTGGTAGGCATGGTCACATGGCTTTTGAATGTCCGACCTGCCATTCAGATGATCACAAGACAGTTGAGGAACCTCCCAGGCAGAGGTAGAGATTTGATCGAGGTGGACTACATGGCGCAGACAGATGTGATAGACGAGCTGGTCGAGTAGCTGGCGGTGGACGACGCTACGAGGTGCTACCACCACCACCACCAGGAGGTCCACCCATACTATATAGAGCAGGTGGACATGGGAGAGCTCAGCTTCAGGAAGTTGAGGCATACGACCACAGTTCTCCGAAGATGATTTGAGGTACAATCTGGGTCAAATCCACCTTAGCTATAGTTCTTATAAACATAGGTACAAGTTATTCTTTCAAATCTACTGCCCTTATTTAGAGGTTAGAGATTCCGACGAAGCTGTTAGATCGATCCTTACGTCTAGAGACTCATATGGGAGTAGAATTGACAATTACGCACTATTAGCAGTAGTGTGAGCTTAATTTAGGAGGTGAAAACTTCGTCGGGGATCTTCTCATAGTTGTGTCGAGGATTTTCAACGTCATCTTGGGTATGTACTTGTTATCCACAGTTCATGATCATATTTATTGTATTAGGGTCAAAGTGTGGTGTGTCCGCACCGATGGGACCAGCTTCACCTTCACCATCGAGAAGGGAACCTTTTCAACATCGAACAGACTTACTCGGAAGAGGGTGCAGCCGATCACTCACCAGTTTGCTCGCCTTACCCTCAAAGTAGTTGATTTAGAGAGTCCGAAATATCCTTTAGTGGTGGACCGGTACATAGATGTTTTCCCAGATGATGTTCTAGGACCACCTCCTTGCAGAGAGGTGGATTTCTTCATTGACCTGTACCCTGGGACGGCACCGATATCAAATCCATCATATAAGATGGATCCCACTGAGCTTCATGAGCTATGGGTATAGCTGGAGGAATTGCAGGGGAAGGGATTCATCTGACCCAGTGTTTCTCCTTGGGAGTCCCTGATTCTATTCACCAAGAAGGCGGATGGGAGCTTGAGGCTTTTTGTTGACTACTATCATCTGAACCAGGTGACAGTAAAGAACAAGTACCCACTCTTGAGGATGGATGACCTCTTTTATCATCTTAATGGACAAAAATGGTTCTCTAAGATAGGCTTCAGACTAGGCCATCAATAGCTTAGAGTTTTAGACTAGGATGGGTAGAAGATGGCCTTCAGATGTCGGTACGACCACTATGAGTTCTTGGATATTCCCTTCGGTGTAACCAATGCTCTCGTAGTGTTCATGTGTCTCATGAACATGATCTATCATCCAAACCTCTATCACTTTGTCATAGTCTTCATCGATGTCATGTTTATTTATTCAACTACTGAAGAGGACGATGCCTACCATAAGCATGTTGTACTAGAAACACTCCAAGAGAAAAAACCTTATGGTACGCTCTCGAAGTGCCATTTTTGGATTTGAGATGTCTACTTCTTGTGACATGTCATCTTGGAGGTTGGAGTTGTTGTTGATCCAGTGAATATTGAGGCAATACTTTATTGGGAGCCACCCAGGAGTGTGATGGAGGTACGAAGTTTCTTGGGTTTGGATGGATACTACTGAAGATTCATTACAGACTTTTCCAGAGTTGAAGCACCACTATCAGCCTTAACGAATTAGGGGCAACCCATCATGTGGTCAAAGAGATGCCAGTAGAGCATTCAAGAGCTGAGGCAGATTCTAATCAGTGTCCACATCATGAGGCTTCTAGAAGAGGGCGTAGGGTACATAGTCTACTATGATGCATTATGGACTAGACACGGGTGTGTCTTGATGCCGGAGCGAGCTGTGATCATATATGGTTTTTGGAATCTGAGACAGCATAAGAAGAACTACACTACCCATGACCTAGAGTTAGAATTAGTGGTATTCGCCTTGAAGATGTCGTGACACTACCTGATGGGCGATCATTTACCATGTACCTTGATCACAAGAGTCTCAGGTATATCTTATCTCAGAAGGACCTGAACCTAAGACAACAGTGATGAATTCAGTTCCTCTAAGACTATGACTTCGAGATAGTCTATACTCATGGTAATTGGAACGTTCTTGTAGATTCTCTCAGTAGTAGATCTAGTATACAGCTTCTCGGAGAGGTGATAGAGCATCTGGATACTTTACATATTTCTTATGTGGAATGAGATGGGGAATCATTCCTTCAAACTCTTACAGTCACTCCTCTACTTCTTCAGCTAGTCAGGGAGTCGCAACATGGGGACGATGACTGTGAGACGTGATGTGCTCAGATATCCACAGGGCATGCACCTGATGGATTTTTTGAAGGTAGGGAGCATGTCATCCTATTTTGAGGACGTACCACGGTACTAGTAGCACTTTAGGAGGAGGTTTTGAGGGAGTTCAACAATTCCCCTTTAACAGTACATCCAAGAGTGGCGAAGATGTACTAGGATCTTTGATGAATGCACTGGTGGCCAGGTATGAAGAAGGCAGTAGCAGAGTTTGTCTCTTGATGCCTCACTTGTCAGCAAGTGAAGGCAGAGCACCACATACCAGCATGTTTGGATCAAACCTTAGTGGTCCCAAAGTAAAAGAGTGATGTGATATCCATGGAATTTATTATGGGTCTTCCACGTACATCCAAGAGTCACAATTCAATTTGCATTATCATTGACCAACTCACCATGTTAGCCCACGTCCTATCAATTAGAGAGAAGTTATCAGCAGAGATCACGAGACACCTCTATGTGAAAGAGATAATGCGTTTACATGGATTACCTTCTTCTATATTCTCTAAATCTGACGCACGTTTTACTTCCCAGCTATAGAAGGGGTTGTAGGAGGCTTTTGGGACGTAGCTAAATCTTATAACTGCCTTCCATCCTCAGATGGATGGCTAAACTAATTGGACCATTTAGACTCTTGAGGACATGCCCCATGATTCTGACGTCAACATCGGTCGAATCTGGGAGGACCACTTTCCTTTGGTGAAGTTTGCCTACAACAATGGCCATCACTACACCCTCAGTATGGCACCTTTTGAGGCCATGTATGGTCGACCTTATAGATCTCCACTATGTTGGACATACCCAGGGAGTCATCACTAGTGGGACCAGAGATGGTATGGGCTACCACAAAGAAGGTGAAGATCATATAGATGTCAATGAAGACTGCAAAGAGTAGGCAAAAGTCATATGGTGACATAAGATGGAGACCTCTGGAGTACAAGGATGGTGACCACGTCTTTCAATGGGTCTCACCTCGACGAGGTGTACAAATAATTGGAAGAGGTGGCAACTGATCTCTGTGGTTCAACGGACCATTATAGGTCCTTAGTAGAGTAGGTGAGGTGGCTTACCACTTAGCTCTTCCACCTCAGTTGCACAGGGTGCATGAGTCTTCCACATATCTTAGGTGAGGAGATATGTGCATGTCCCTTTTCACATCATCGACCACATGGAGATAGGAATTGATGACATGGCGAATTTCATGGAGATTATAGTGGATATTGAGGACCGACAAGAGTGGGTTCTACGTGGACGGTCAATACCTCTGGTTCACATTCGCTGGCAGCATGAGAACCTCTAGGAGATCACATAGGAGCGGGAGGCTCAAATGCGTGCTCATTACCCCCTTTTGTTCCCTTAGTTCGAGTTATAGCTTATGAGGATGTAAAGCCCTGACGTGGGGAGAATTAAAGGAACCGTAAATTCAGTGAAATCATTTTTCTTAAATTCATGGCAATTTTTTGAGTCTGTGGAAATTTAAAGGGCTTGATTCCGAGGCCTGGTGTTCCCGGAATAAATTTATGAAGTTTTGTTCGGGTGTGTTCAATAAATGTAAGAGCGGGATTTGATAACTTTTGAATCTGTGATGGGAATTGAATTCTGAGGGCACCGTTGAGCTCACAACGTCGGTGTTTACATAGTGAGACCTTTATCGCAGTTGCGTTCTAATGAGAATGGGAGTTAGTTTTTGGGTTTTTTTAAATTAAACTGAATAAAAATAAAGTTTTAACTTTAGTTTTATTTTATGGTGGTTAAAAACTGCAAGAGGAGGTTATTGGTGGGGGCCACCACACTATAATCTCCCATGAGAGGTTATGGTGGTGGGGGCCACCCACACATAACCTTCCTTTGGAGGATATTATTTAGTGGGGCACACTCGAGCTTCTTAACCTCTTTAAACTCCCCATTAATTAATTGTAAATCTCCCTCCATTTAATTGGAACTGCTCACCTCCCATAAATTTGAATTTGAACCATTCTTTTACATTAATTAAATGAGTTGTCTCATTTAATTAAACACAAGTATTTGTGTTGTTGTGCCATAAAAATAATAGAGAGCCTCCTCTATTATTTTTGGCTTAGCATTCTTTTGGTGGAACTTTTGGGAGAGGAGGAAGAACTTGGAAGAACTTAGAGGAACAAATTCTCACAATGAAGAATGTCTCTTCTGCCAATGAAGAATATCTCTTCCACTAACGAAGAACGACATACATCTCTCTATCTTCAACCAGGGCAAGAAGTGGAAGAACTGCCGCCCACGAAGAATGCCGACGACGTCCACTTCGACTCATCTTCTCCGAACTCTTCCTCATCCGACATTGACAAAACGACACTGCATTCCCACGACTTCATCAATGATCGTTGTCAAGCGAGGTAAGGGTTTGGGTTGAATTATTTTCTCTTGTTCTTCATCGTTCAATCATCAGTTTATGTTATGCCGATTGATAACAATGTAACATAGCGGGCTCGTACCGCATAGACATGGACAACCATCCTCCTTTGATTGTTCACGTTTTTTGAAGATGGTGGTGATGCAAAGGCGCCACCATAAGTGAGGATCATAGCAGAGAAGTGGGTCGTGGCCGACGAACCATGGTGATACATGCGACGACCGACAATGAGCCAGTCGTGGAAGAAGCTGGTGGCGCAACTGCCACCGGAGGGCGGCGGCGCCGTCGCACCGTGCAGAGAACCGAGCCACAGCCAGGTGGGCTACGGCAGTGCCAGAGGGGCACGATGCCAACACACTGCGCTAGAAGAAGGGGCCACGGCTGTCAAATGGGCTGGGTGTGGCACCGTCATGCCACGCCATAGGAGAACCACGACCATAGGCCATAGCGGACAAAGGAGGGTGGCCGGCTGAGCCAGCCACTGGTGCACTCTACAGGTGGGACCCAAAGGTTCCCACGGATACCAGGGCCGGCACAACATGCTGGCCGTTGCAGAAGACACAACAGGTGTAACCCCCACATAAGTGGCCAGTAGGGCCACAGGAGCTAGCTGGCAGCCGAACCATCCCACCAGCCGGCAACACGGGCCACCACACCGGGCCGCCCACTCAAGATGGGCCACCCCCTCGGGTCGGGCCTCCCACTTGGGCCTGGCTACCCCCTCAGGCCAGGATGCACCCTCGAGCCGGGTCAGACCTATGGACCGGGTCGGACCCCAGTCTAATAGCATTTGACCTGAACGTACCTCTTCACCCATATTTTGGGTTGTGAGTGTCCGATCGACGAACCGTCTGCGGAAACGAAAAGAGTAGAATGATACGATTTTTTTGGAATACACCACACAAGGTGTGGATACATTTGGGCTATGGTTGGGTTGGTTTGAACCTAAAAACCAAACAAGCACCTGGAATGGAAACTCCATTAACTCACAGACCAGGCGTCTGATAGACGTTCTATCTATTGCGTTGAGATCCATATGATGAGGCAGACCATTGAGATACTTCTTCTCGGGACATCGTGAAATTTGGATTATCATCTAGTAGCTCATGGAGCGAATCCTCCCGATGGTGAGTGACTGGAATACGAAGATATAGTAGCTGGCTGATATATGACAATTGATGACCTTTTGACTTGGTGTGTTTTCACTAGCCCAGTGGGGAGTGCTTCTGTGTGATGTAGCAGACCCACAGTAGGGAACACCTCTGTGTGACGTAGCAGACCAGTGGTACTCGACATGAGTAGTATCTCAGCAGGGTAGGAGGGAGAGCGCCTCTATGTGAGCAAGGCCGAACCACAGTGGGGAGCACATCTGTGTGACACAACTTACCCACGATACTCGACAGGAGGAGTACCACAACAGTCTAAGAAAGTGGGAAGTGCCTCTGTGTGATGCAGCAAGTCCACAATAATCTATAGGGGAGGAGTACACCAGCAGCCGAGGTTAAGACCGATTGACTGGGAGTGTTACATGTTACCACCCGTAGAATAAAATCTTGGTTTTGAGTTGAGTTAATGAAGTTTGTGTTTAACTCTTGATTGATATGGGTTACTAGATAACATGGGTATATGTATGGGGACATAACTAAGTAAGTGTTATCCATTATTTCCTTTCTTTGTGGTTATCCTTGTTGGATATTGTGAGACCCTGATGGTCTCGGGGTCCCTACAGAGTATCGTTATACTCACCCCTACACGGGATATGCTCGAACATCATTTTGTTGGATGTAGAAAACGGACAACACAAACAGAGGCCGAGAGCACCAAGACTGGATGGTACTCATAGGTTTACCTTACAACGAGTCGGTACACAGAGGAGTCTGACAGAAGTGGAGTGATGAGGTGGCCATTTGTACCTACCCTTTAGGTAAGAACCCCAGAGGATGATCCAAGAGATTCTCTTTAGCTTTCATCTATTTGTCCGTTTTTCAGTTTTACTTGATTTCAGTTGTACCAATACTTTACTATTGGGCTTGTATTTCTGACCCCGTCTTACATTCCTCGACGTCTTATGTATACCGTTTTACCTAGTGTTTTGCTTCCTGTTGTGTAATCTAATATATATATTTGTTGTTATGAAGGAAATGCCTTCCCAGTTTAGGGATATATTCCTTTGGTGCTAGTCATCATCCCCTGGCCTATGGAAGGCAGGCTTGGGGTAGTCACGATACGGGCCCTGGGGGACGGGTCGTGACATTAAGTATGTATTCCATATAGATGATGTATTTTATATTTTATGATGTTATATAATGTACCTAATTCCAAAAGACACTATACATGTTGATATTTTGGGTGGTATTATGTGAACCATTTTGTAATAAGTCATGTATTAGTCTATAATAATGAGAAGGGTTTTCATAGTTAGAATTGAAGGAAAGAAATAGTTATTTTTTGATTTTGGATTAGGAAGACCCAGTGAAAGCACCACAGATAAGACTAAATGTATGTAAAATCACTAAATTTTGGTAATGATCAATTAAATGGATAATCATGAAAATAATTCAGTATTTAGATACTATAGTTGGATGTGTATCTTCCATATATTTACTTAGGTGTAAAACTCAAAACCACCACATTAATCTAGACTTGACTAAGAAATATTGAATGAAAATGGGACTTACATCATACCTTGTATGTGACTCCCAAAGGATATTCATTGGTTAAATTATAATCACTTTATAAACCAATATTAAGGGAGATGAAATCACTTAAGAGTATATTGCAGGAAATAGTATGTGGATAACATAGATGGTAGCCTGAAAATTCATAAGTTGAGAAATAAATGTATTTTATATGTTATCAATTAAATTTCATTAGATTCTCCCATTATATTTTTAATTGTTTAAAAATAATCACATCAACTTGTCATTTTATTCTGGATAGTGGTAAAAAATTTGAGTAATCGAGTAAAAACCCAATGTAAAGAGAAATTTGAAGACATTCCCAACGAGATGGCTAACCAAATGAGACTGAGAATCAATAAAATTATGATGATACTCTTTAAGCATACTCAGTTTTTAAAAATAATTCTAGATCAAATAGATCTTCCAAATCACCACAAGAAAGAACTAGTTGTGATTGATACCATTATTTTACAAAGGCCCCATACATTCAATGGAACATTTTATACCTTAATCACAAAATAATGGATCAAATATATTTAGGTGATTGTATATATCATTAAATATTATAAATAAGAGAATATTCTAGTTGATATTTATAATCTAGATGGATATGTTGATTAGTGGAGGAAATTGATCAAGAATAGAAATCCTGAGGAATAAATAAATGAGATTGGGTGGAATGAATTTCAGAAAATTTTTGTTGATAAATATTTTCCTTCAACTCTCCTACATAATATGGAATGGGATGTCCATTCCCTCATGAAAATTTTTGTTTAATCTACAAGGGAATATGAGTAAAAATTCACATATATTCATGATATACATATGAAATTATCAATACAAAAAAATTCACAATTGACTACAGTTATGGTAGGATAAAACCAAGCCAACAGAAATCCATAAAGAACTGAGACGTTGATAGCTACGAAAAAAATTAATTTTCTTCCTAAAAGTATATATAAAGATCAGTGATTCTCAATGGTATGATGAATATAAAAAGATGAAATTGGATCCTAATTTTGGTGGCCAGATAGAGAAACCTACCAGTTCCAAGAAAATTCAGCATCCCACATGTTAATGGTGTTGAAATAAGCACCCCAAAAATTGCCTAAGGTGAACAAATAAATACAATTGGGTGAAGGAAGGAAGGAAACATATCCAACAATTACAAATAAAAGAAACCCACTATTGAGATATTGGAAAGAAATTCTCTATTCAACCCTTAGGGCATTTTTTTGTTAACTACAAGGAACCAAAGCAATTTTTGAACCAATTTATTATTCCAATGTGTTTGGAGTCAACCAACACCATCCAAGGTAGCATGGGAAATATTCATTCTATAAAAACTACTTTGGAGGATCTTGAATATGATGTGGTAATAGGTATACTAGTTATTCAGTCAATAATAGAGTCCATATTTTTATTATGGTTCAAATCATTCTTTCATATCAATAATGTTTATTAGAACTATTCAAACACCACAACAAATCATGAATGTAGAGTGGTCGATGAACATTGAGAAATGGAAAATTATTGAATCCCATGTATATTAATCCTCCCATGTCAATATTGGTGGGAGTAACATCCCAAATATTATTTTCATACACCCATTGGTGGATTTTTGATGAAATTATGGTCATGTATGGGATTTCCCTACACAGATCTGATATAAATTTCCATTAGAAGGAAGTCACCCTCTATATTTCAAATCAACACCCAATTATGTAAAACTAAAAGGAGGTTGATGAATATTCTTTATCACTAACATAACTAGCATTTATATTATAGCCATATGAGAAATTGTATATTTGTCGAATGATAGAGTCTACAAAAAATATCATCCTTGATGTAATTTCAATTACGAGAGAATACGTTGTTGTGTTTTCTAAGGAATTTATCGGTCTTCCTTTTAACCACGATGTTGAATTCGAAATTGAGAATATACCTAGGGATTTACCTTTAATAATGGAAAAATATATAATGGATATTCAAGAACTCAAGGATCTTAAGTAACAATATTAGGAGAATCTAGATAAAGGATTCATACTACCATGTTTTTCAGTATGGGATGTACTAGTCCTATTTATCATGAAGAAGGATGGGTCAATGTGCCATCCCATTATTTATCATGAGATCAGCAAGATCCTGATATTGAATATGCACCCTCTTCTATATATTGACGAATTATTCAATCTACTATGTAGATCACAATTCTTCTTTATGGTGGATCTAAAATCATGATATTACCATGTTAGGGTAAATATGGAGGATATACCGAAGGATAATTTTCATAAAATGTATGGGTAGTACGAATTCATAGAAATACCATTCGAACAAACTAATGTTCACCAATATTCCTGGAATTGATGAATATAGTCTTTATATAATTCATTAAAAATGTTATGGTGGTATTTATAAATTATATTCAAATATATTCCAAAAACATGGTGGATCGTGAGGATAATAATATCACTTTGATAGAAACATTGCAAATGATAAGCTATTGGAAATTACAACAAATGTGATATCTTGTTGAAGGATGTGTCATTAATAGATAATATCATCAATAGAAATTGGATACCTATGGACCATTTAAATACTTATGTAATTGAAGGATCGAAGGGGCCAAAGCTT
This sequence comes from Viscum album, assembly GCA_963277665.1. Lineage (NCBI taxonomy): Eukaryota > Viridiplantae > Streptophyta > Magnoliopsida > Santalales > Viscaceae > Viscum > Viscum album. The sequence continues at coordinate 1,977,794,339 of OY728133.1, forward strand.
GTGAAAGATATCTAGTGTTTTTGTGGGATAACTGGGTACTATCATTGATTTGTGAGAAATTTCTCAATATTTTCAAACACTATAAGCAATCTAACTTAGATGGGAGTAATCTTTCTAGCGAATGATAAATTTGAAGAGAGATTCACAGAGTTGATGAAAAGTATTACCATTGCACCTCCTCTCACACCAAATACAAGTAGAGAACATTTATTGGTATTTATAATGCTTAGAAGAATGGATTGGGCTGTGTTTCAATACAATATAATAAATTTATAACCCATGCTTCAAAGTCATCAAATGATCGTAAATAAAAATACTGAACATGTGATCTAGAGTTGGTTGTATTGATCTTCACATTACAAATATGGTTCATTATCTCTTTGGTTATAAGTATGAAATTTATATGGATCAAAAATGAATCAATTATATATATTCACATAGAAAGAGCTAATATGAACCAAAAATATGGTTATAGAAGATCAGGGACAATAAATAATCAATACACTACCATTATGGGAATTTGAAGAAAGTGTCAGATGTACTGAGTATACAGGATATATAAATTTTATCATTGTTTATAATTTAAAAGTATATGATCTTTTTAGTCTTAAAAAGGATGGACATAGGAATCATAAATGATGAGACATCATAAATTATTTATAAATTCATACCCAACCATCCATTCTTAAAGGGATATGTGATTTTTAAAAAATTGTTGTTGTAATTCAGAAGAATGTGAAATCTATAAGATATTGGATATTCTCACAGTTTTTTAAAGGTTGGTGTCGAATAATCAAAATATTTTTTATATCAATGACCTCATTAGTGTGGGTAAAGGGAGACCCATTACATATCCTGAAGGCCTAAGGACAGTGGCCTCTATACAATGCTTGAAAGCCCATTTTTTCCCAAAGGACCCCTTAGTGAACAGTACTGCTACAACACTCACACTGCTACAGTGCCTACTCCAATAAATCCCCTACTACAGTACCAACTACATTGCCTCTGCCACTACAGTGTCACCAATGCTATAGTTCTTCCACTGCTATAGTACTGTTACAATACCCTGCTATAGTACTACTATAGTATTGGAATTTTGTCCCTAGTGGATTTGATCCTTTGTCTTTTGGATCCAATGTAAGAGCCTGTACCATTTGGGTACATGCTCATTAGCATATTCTCATAGTATAGTGTTAAATGAAGAATATGCTTCAATGTATAGTTCCCGAGTATATGTACCATCAAATCTTGAGCTAAAGATGTAGTTGTAGAATGATGCACATAGAAATACATTATATATATATATCCAAGAAGCATGATGATGTACAATGATATCCAAGATAAATATTGATTAGAAAATATGAAAAGGTGATAATGAAATATACACCAAAGAGCCTGATAAGATAGAACATGATGGTTGAAAGGAATAATTTTAAGGGGATTATGAATCCATTACCCATAACTATTTGAATCATGGAAACCATTTCCATGGAAATTTTCATCGACCATTTGATGATATCTAGATGAAACAATTCTATAAGGGGTTTTGTGTATCATATTATAAATAAAACTCAATATATCAAACATCAAGATGACTTATCACTAGATCAACATCCAAAAATATATATTATAGAGGTGACAAGGCTACATGGAGTACCACTATTTATTATAACATATCATGATTATTGATTTGACACTATGTTATCAAATATCTTCTAACATTCTATCAATATTTATCAAAACATTATTACAATATATCATCATCAAACTAATGTCCAATCAATAGAAAATATTCACACACTAGAAGAAATATTTAGAGAATGTTAGATTAACATCAATGGAGTATGGGACCAACTTCTACCTCAAGTTGTGTTCACTAACAACAATAGTTTCCACTTGATCTTCAAAAATGGCTCCATATGAATCACATTATGAGAAGATTTGAAAAACATCTACATGTTGAAAATTATGTGGAGGATTGGAATCGTCTAGGTTTTGAAATGGTCGAGTAAATAGAGAAAAAGATCATTACCATTCACCATCACATCAAATTTTGTTATATTTAATAGTAAATATATGATGAAAATAATTTTTGAGACCATTATTGTGATGTTGGAGGCAATGTATTCCTCCACAAATAACCATGGAAGAAATTCATGAGATTCGGGAAGAAGGTGAATCTTATTCCAAGATAAATCATCCCCTTTGATATCATATATTGCATACTAGTAGTGGAATATACACTAGAACCCCAACCTAACTTATCTTATGTACATGAGGTATTACACATATCCCTCTTGAATAAGTACATAGTATACCACTCATATGTACTTAATCCATATGAGATACCATTATATAATGTTCATTCATTTGAAGAGATGTTATGAGAATCTTATTTAATAGATAAAGTCATCTATGAATTTAGATAACCACCATTAGAAAGTGATGTTGAGAGTCCAAAGGTTTGAAAAATTATTATTGTGACTATAGGAGGTGATGATTAAATGTTACCTTTATCAGTTTCAGTGATAGAAATGAATCATTTGAGTGCAAAATTTTTGAACTACTGAAGATTTTACAAACTAGAAATTCTATAATTAAAATTCCCTTTATTATTTAATTAAATTATTAATTATATAATTTTTTTATAGAAATCACATAAACTTCCTTGGTTTTGTTATATAATATTTAAAAAATCATTAAGCATCATTATCATTGATAATATATCCACTAAACACTGATCACAATATTTGTAACAGCCCGAGATTTTATGAAAAATATTCTTTTTTATTTCACTAATGTCTTGTGTTGTACGCTACACCAAAAGGAGCTTGCACAACACGCATCCTTGACTTTCCTTGCATTACACTCAATCGCGACCTTCCTCGATAGCGTGTGTAGTACGCAATACCGAGTTTCACTAAACAACGATATGCTATTAAAATATTATTGTAACTAGCCGTTATGAAAAGTAATAACCACTTTTTAAAATTTTAGAAATTTTAGCTCTCAAAATGGACTTCATTTTTGGATTCGGAGTATCGAATTTAGCCTAAGGTGAAATTTTGGTACTTTTCGGATAACTTTCATATTCTGATGAATAGTGAAAATTACTAAATTATAAATAAAAAAAATTTTTTAATCAAAATAATTAATAGTGATAAATTATTAATTTGAGTTGTTTTAAAGTATATTTAGAGTATATTTTTACAATTTAATACAATGTTAGTCATTGAATGTAATTTCACATTTAAACTAGACATAAACAAGTGTCAATCTTTTGATAGATATTGTTTTTTAAAAACACGCTATTTGTTTTAACAGCGGGATTTAATTATAAAATTAATTAATGAAACTTATATGTTATGAATTTGGTAAAATAGACTTCATTTTTTGAATTCGGAATATGAAATATATCTTAGGATGAAATTTTGGTATTTTTCTGAAAACTTTCAATTTTTGATGAATAGTGAAACCACTAAGTGGTAGGTTAAAAACTGAATTTTGCATAAAACTTAATTTTACCGCTTCTGTGAATGGAATTTCGAAAATCTGACAGACACGGTTAATATCAAGGACTAAAATGTGGTTCAATGAGATGAAAATAATTTTTGGTGAATAGTAACTTTTTACTTTTTTTACCACGGTTAATAGTAAATAGGGTAACTAAGGTTAAATATGATATTACTATTACCCTAACACATGTCCTAATTCTATTGGATAAGTGTAATTCGACCAAAAAACAACCTTATGAATATAATATGACCATTTAGGTCCATTTGGATTAGATTATGACATTTAATATTATTTTATTTAACGAATAGTTAAAATAGTTAAAATAAAAGTTTAATAAATAAAACATTTTTAATATGGGGTTATACATAAGATATATTCGACTATAAATATTCATTAGAAAGATAAAATGATTTCCTACATAATGATATTTTATTTATAATTTTTAGACTTTAAATAAATTAATTTATTTATTACACAACGATGAAGCAGTAATTACCCTTTTAAGGAAATATTAACATAATTGATGTTATAAATGCTCAAATGAATGTAATTTGAGACTTTTTATGAATTCCACTAATTTTCTAGGTTACTATTATATATTAGTGTTGATTTAATCATCTTGGTCCGAACATATAATTCTGTTATGACTTTCACAAAAATCATATATCAAATAGTGTCAAAATTGACACAAAATAGTTTTTAAATAAAATATTATATTATTAATTGTTATTCTATTCATAAAAATCTAAGGCTCGGCCAAATGACTTAGATAAGGATATATATATTAATAATAAACAATTTTGGGTTCGTTTGGCATGTTATAGTAACTGTATTAACCATATAGTGAAAGAAAACAAAAAGACACGGTAAAAGTTAAATTATTTAACTTAGAGTTAAATCTAATTGATAAGGTTAAAATAATACCATAAACTTGTCTAAATCATATTGGTTGATAGGATTTCGACCCATCCCCACTTTAGCTTCGAAATAAGACCCTTTGGAACCATTATAAAGCGATTTTGACATTAATATAAAATAATATTTTGAGGTATTCCTAAGGTGCCCCTCTCCTCCCTTATAAAAGGACACCTCCTCCCCCTCCTCCTCACACCAATTTGAGCACTCAAGCTCGGCCAACCCCTGCCAATATCTCTTCTCCACTTCCCTAGAAACATCCTAGAGGTTCTGGTCTTCCTCAAAGACCAATTTTAGTTCCCTAAGAGGAGGTCTCAAAGAGGCGCTTCAAAGAAGAGGTAATTACCGTTACCAATTCTTTCATCTTTATTTCTTCTTCCACTTCTTCTTCCTAGGTTGTTTCATTATGAAGTAATAACATAAGTATCACTAATATACTGATATGTTATTTTAAGTATGAAACAACCCTATTTCACCATCTATCCATCCTACGGAAAAAGAAATCACCGCGCGTGCGTACGTACGGAATATCGTCTCCACGCCGTGGTGTAATCTATTTTCCACCACCACCTTACATGGATGGGTATAATGGTGTAAAGAATAACTATACATAGTTATTACAACATCATATTGATTCTGATATATTGTATAATCCACTACAATTCAATTCAATAATTATGGAAATGATATCATCGCTCGTGCGTACGTACGGACTACCGTCTCCACGACGCGATGAGATTCATTCTCAATGATTAACCATTCATGAATGATTATAAAGTATATATAATAAGTACTAATGAAATATATGACATTATAATGATACTGGATTTATTTATATTTATATGTATGTCATCTACTTAATTCCATTCAAGACAATAAGGAAAGAAAAACAGCGTTCATGCGTACGTACGGACTACCGTCTCCATGAACGATGTTTTTCATTTCATTTACCTATCTAATATATATATATATATACTGAATATATATGATATATAAATCATATTTTATATTCTGGAAGTAAGTAAATCATGATATAAGTAATAATAATGTCAAGAACAACAAGTCAAAACACCTACGATAAATGAAACGATTTTACCCAAAACGCTTCTTTAACATTGAATTTACAAAAGAACGGGTAATATAATGTCATAAGTGAACCATATATGATATCATAACAATGAATATGATTCTTTAATAAGTCAATGAAATTATTTAAATCATTATACAGGAGGTTCGGACACATACGAAGCAAATCGGACCTAAGGTAAGGGAAATATCACGATCTCATTTTTATCCGAGATTGTTTATACTTTGGTATTTACTGGGGTGTATTTTATCATCCACATCCATGTTCCATCAATATGTAATATTGTTTCCATCCACTTACAATAGTTTAAATCCAATTTTACCCTTCAGTGAGTTTTATTAAAGAATATGAAAGGAATCTTTTGTCGTTTTTTTTCGTACGAGGTACTTTTTGACTTTTCCGACAAAAGTACAAAGAATGTTTTTTTTAACTTATACGGCATGAATGGATTTTTAAAACATTATTTCCAAGAAGTTTCCTTTACATGTTCTCAAGTTTATTTTTAATCAACTTCTTTTAGTTTATAATTGTATGACATGTTAAGAAAAGAAAAGTGTTTTTGAAGAAGAAATGATATTTTCCTCAAGAATGGAGTTCAAGTGTTTTATCAAAATTATTTTCCATCTAAGATAATAAAGGGTTATGTTTTTATCCCTATTATTACATTGATTTGATTATGTTGTGATGGAATTATTTTTATGAATTCCTTTATCTTATATGAATTGTTTTATGATGTCATGTTGTTTAAGAATCCCATTTTTATTACATGGGTTATGAAATGATGTATGGTTTATGATTTTGTGGCACACATAAGAATTGTATAATTAAGAGATGGGTGGGACCCCAATCTCCCTCCAATGCATTGGGTAAAGATTTTATATCTCATGAGATAGACAGGGCTGGAACGGTAGGTTATACCGGTTCAGTGAAACAGGACTGAAACGAGGGTTACTCGATTCAGAAAGGGACTTTGTCCACTAAGATAGTCTTGGCAATGAGTCTTGACTAACAAGAAATGATTCTCTATGATTATGCGTGAATGACACAAAGTTTCATGTTTTAAGTTATGATTATTGTGATTACATTTCACTACCATGATTTATCCCATGTTATGAAATTATGCTCTCTTTTGCAGGTTAAGATTTCCAAAATGTTATGTTTTTATGAATACGATGTGATTGATATTTCTTTTGTTTACCCTTACTGAGCATTTGAGCTCACCCTTTTATGTTTTCTTTTCTCCATGATATAAAAAAAGGTTTTACGTAAAAAAAAGGATGATCTTTATAGGAGATGTTGAAGATCATTCAGCATGATTAGAAGATTACGTTCCGAGTTTCCAAAGACACTAAACTATTATGATCCTTGTGTGTGTGTTTTTGTTATGTACTAAGTATTCCGAAAATGTAATGTAATGTTCATGTATGTTAAGCTTCGGGTATCTAGAGTTGGTATCAGAGGAAAGGTTTAGTCAACCTTTGGAAACTAGGATGCGAAAACGTTAGTGAGATCCCTAGAGATATTTCTAAGGTATGTCTAGGGATGCCCCTAAGGATAAGTATACATATAGGATATAGTCCTAGAATTATGGTAACAATATTAGATTAAACCAAAGATGTTAGATATTGAAGTTACTCCCCCTTTATTATGATTTTTTCCTCTCACACTATTCTTTTTGGGTTTTAGAAAATGGCTGGAAACAAGATGATTCACGATAATAGAGGATATGCTGGACAATGGAATGATATTTTTCATGAGCAACCAAATGAAATGGGATTTGGAAGTCCAAAAATAATTATTATGCCAAATCAGAAATCTCATAATATGATCAATAAAGTAAAATTTGGTATGTTTCCCGACTCGGCTAATAAGAGAAAGATGGAGTTTCATGATGATCATAGAGGAAAGAAAGTTCAATTTCCCCTATGTAAATCATGTGGGAAGAGGCATCAAGGAGAATGTTTAAAAGGAACTGGAAAATGCTTTGGGTGTGGAAAAGAAGGACACAAAGTAAGTAAGTGCAAAGGAAAAGGTTCAGTTAACACCATGGATGAGGATAATGGTATTGCTATGACATCAACAATGGTTAAATGTTTTAAATGTGGAATGTACGGGCATTATGAAAACCAATGCCCTAAGGGAAAGTCTCATGAAGAGAATCAGTATGGTCATACGGGTAGTATTTATGTGGATGATGATAAAGAGACTACACATGATATGTGAGATGAAAGAATTGTTGAAGCTCGGTCAATGGTTTAAAAATGCAGTGGAATGATTACATGTTTATCATGTGTAATGTTGTATACGTAATCTCATGGTACTATTGAATAAAGAGACATCTAAGGATTGTTACACTGTTGTCTTTCCTTGAGTTTTGAAAGTGTATGATTAATGGTACCAGTATCCATGAAAGGTTATTCAGATATTTTTGGAATGTAGATGATATGCACATAATGAAGGGATAAGACGATAATGAGATGTTTGATTGTATTCATGAGCTCATGATTGATATAAGGACTAAGTGATATAATGGTTTGAGTATAAGTAATTTTGAGGATTTTGGTCTATGGAAAGTGTTAACTTTTAACTGCATTCATGTTTTCACTAAGGTTCAATGGGTATTCAAGAGAATACATGATTAAGGCCTTTGAATGTTTAGAATGTGACCAACAAGACATATCTTATGACATATGGGGATCAACGATGGTATTAAATCTCTGGTAATCGTTTTCACTATATTATGAGAGTGGACTGCAGTATTATGAATAAGCCTAAAGATTGGAATGGATTATGTTGGACAGAAGTTAGTATTGTTTAAGGATAGAACTTTTGATATTATTTATGTGATGTAGTTTTAGAAAAAGGACAACCTGCAGGACGGGTGACAACCCATCGCGTCAGACAAGGCCGTGGGAATCGAACCCACAACCGAAGTGCAACTGGCCTTTATCGCCTACCACTGGCCTACAGGAAGTCCCTGTTTAGTAGAAACTAGTTTTATTATATTAAGCAGTATGATATATGAAGTATAAGTCCATTTTAGGAACCATATATGATTAATCTCACTATAGATCGACTTATGTATATAATTTTTGCTAACCTTTTGTTTGAGACAGATGGAATGACCCGTCATTCTATCACATGATCTGCTAACACTTCACGAATAACAAATTCAACTTCATTTATTTTAGAGATGAAGTGGAAATTGTTCAAGGCATGAACAACAGTGAGATTGTACCAAAATAAAGAAATTATTTATTCTAATTCAAATTTTCAACTTTAGGGAAATGATCCTGAAAACCAAAAATGTTGTCCTAGTGATCTCATACCTGATGAATCAGATGGTACCTTAGATCGTCACAAATTTATGGATTTGTGATTACTGGATTTTCCATAGCCATGTTCTCTACCACTCTCCATCAGAACATGATGGTTAGATTTCTCTTCCATATCCATATTTTCACCTATGTGGAAACCCAGTGATTAGTTTATTTGGGTAATCGTTATATTTCATACTTTAGTTTTTAAAGCCAAGTTTTGGTATTCCTTTTTACGATGTGGGTTTCTATTAAAGAAACTTTCGAATAGTGACCCATTTATAACCCCGACGAATTTCGAGGGCGAAATTCATTTTAAGGGGGGTAGAATGTAATAGCCCGAGATTTTATGAAAAATATTCTTTTTTATTTCACTAATGTCTTGTGTTGTACGCTACACCAAAAGGAGCTTGCACAACACGCATCCTTGACTTGCCTTGCATTACACGCAATCGTGACCTTCCTCGATAGCGTGTGTAGTATGCAATACCGAGTTTTACTAAACAACGATATGCTATTAAAATATTATTGTAACTAGCCGTTATGAATAGTAATAACCACCTTTTAAAATCTCAGAAATTTTAGCTCTCAAAATGGACTTCATTTTTGGATTCGGAGTATCGAATTTAGCCTAAGGTGAAATTTTGGTAGTTTTTGGATAACTTTCATATTCTGATGAATAGTGAAAATTACTAAATTATAATTAAAAACAACTTTTTTAATCAAAATAATTAATAGTGATAAATTTTTAATTTGAGTTGTTTGAAAGTATATTTAGAATATATTTTTACAATTTAATACAATGTTAGTCATTGGATGTAATTTCACATTTAAACCAGACATAAACAAGTGTCAATCTTTTGATAGATATTGTTTCTTAAAAACACGCTATTTGTTTTAACAGCGGGATTTAAATATAAAATTAATTAATGAAACTTCTATGTTATGAATTTGGTAAAATAGACTTCATTTTTTGAATTCGGAATATGAAATATAGCCTACGATGAAATTTTGGTATTTTTCTGAAAACTTTCAATTTTTGATGAATAGTGAATCCACTATGTGGTAGGTTAAAAACTGAATTTTGCATAAAACTTCATTTTACCGCTTCTGTGAATGGAATTTCGAAAATCCGACAGACACGGTTAATATCAAGGACTAAAATGTGGTTCAATGAGATGAAAATAATTTTTGGTGAATAGTAACTTTTTAATTTTTTTTTCCACGGTTAATAGTAAATAGGGTAACTAAGGGTAAATATGATATTACTATTACCCTAACACGTGTCCTAATTCTATTGGATAAGTGTAATTTGACCAAAAAACAACCTTATGAATATAATATTACCATTTAGGTCCATTTGGATTAGATTATGACATTTAATATTATTTTATTTAACGAATAGTTAAAATAGTTAAAATCAAAGTTTAATAACTAAAACATTTTTAATATGGGGTTATACATAAGATATATTTGACTATAAATATTCATTAGAAATATAAAAAGATTTCATACATAATGATATTTTTGTTATAATTTTTAGACTTTAAATAAATTAATTTATTTATTACACAACGATGATGCAGTAATTACCCTTTTAAGGAAATATTAACATAATTGATGTTATAAATGCTCAAATGAATGTAATTTGAGACTTTTTATGAATTCCACTAATTTTCTAGGTTACTACGATATATTAGTGTTGATTTAATGAACTTGGTTCGAACATATAATTCTGTTATGACTTTCACAAAAATCATATATCAAATAGTGTCAAAATTGACAAAAAATAGTTTTTAAATCAAATATTATATTATTAATGGTTATTTTATTCCTAAAAATCTAAGGTTCAGCCAAATGACTTAGATAAGGATATATATATTAATAATAAACAATTTGGGGTTCGTTTGGCATGTTTTATAGTAACTTTATTAACCATATAGTGAAAGAAAACAAAAAGACACGGTAAAAGTTAAATTATTTAACTTAGAGTTAAATCTAATTGATAAGGTTAAAATAATACCCTAAACTTGTCTAAATCCTATTGGTTGATAGGATTTCGACCCATCCCCACTTTAGCTTCGAAATAAGACCCTTTCGAACCATTATAAAGCGATTTTGACATTAATATAAAATAATATTTTGAGGTATTCCAAAGGTGCCCCTCTCCTCCCTTGTAAAAGGACACCTCCTCCCCCTCCTGCTCACACCAATTTGAGCACTCAAGCTCGGCCAACCCCGGACAATATCTCTTCTCCACTTCCATAGAAACATCCTAGAGGTTCTGGTCTTCCTCAAAGACCAATTTTAGTTCCCTAAGAGGAGGTCTCAAAGAGGCGCTTCAAAGAAGAGGTAATTACCGTTACCAATTCTTTCATCTTTATTTCTTCTTCCACTTCTTCTTCCTAGGTTGTTTCATTATGAAGTAATAACATAAGTATCACTAATATACTGATATGTTATTTTAAGTATGAAACAACCCTATTTCACCATCTATCCATCCTACGGAAAAAGAAATCACCGCGCGTGCGTACGTACGGAATACCATCTCCACGCCGTGGTGTAATCTATTTTCCACCACCACCTTACATGGATGGGTATAATGGTGTAAAGAATAACTATACATAGTTATTACAACATCATATTGATTCTGATATATTGTATAATCCACTCCACTCCAATTCAATAATTATAGAAATGATATCATCACTCGTGCGTACGTACGGACTACCGTCTCCACGACGCGATGAGATTCATTCTCAATGATTAACCATTCATGAATGATTATAAAGTATATATAATAAGTACTAATGAAATATATGACATAATAATGATACTGGATTTATTTATATTTATATGTATGTCATCTACTTAATTCCATTCAAGACAATAAGGAAAGAAAAACAACGTTCATGCGTACGTACGGACTACTGTCTCCATGAACGGTGTTTTTCATTTCATTTACCTATCTATTATATATATATATATACTGAATATATATGATATATAAATCATATTTTATATTCTGGAAGTATGTAAATCATGATATAAGTAATAATAATGTCAAGAACAACAAGTCAAAACACCTACGATAAATGAAACGATTTTACGCAAAACGCTTCTTTAACATGGAATTTACAAAAGAACGAGTAATATAATGTCATAAGTGAACCATATATGATATCATAACAATGAATATGATTCTTTAATAAGTCAATGAAATTATTTAAATCATTATACAGGAGGTTCAGACACATACGAAGCAAATCGGACCTAAGGTAAGGGAAATATCACGATCTCATTTTTATCCGAGATTGTTTATACTTTGGTATTTACTGGGGTGTATTTTATCATCCACATCCATGTTCCATCAATATGTAATATTGTTTCCATCCACTTACAATAGTTTAAATCCAATTTTACCCTTCAGTGAGTTTTATTAAAGAATATGAAAGGAATCTTTTGTCGTTTTTTTTCGTACGAGGTACTTTTTGACTTTTCCGACAAAAGTACAAAGAATATTTTTTTAACTTATACGGCATGAATGGATTTTTAAAACATTATTTCCAAGATGTTTCCTTTACATGTTCACAAGTTTATTTTTAATCAACTTCTTTTAGTTTATAATTGTATGACATGTTAAGAAAAGAAAAGTGTTTTTGAAGAAGAAATAATATTTTCCTCAAGAATGGAGTTCAAGTGTTTTATCAAAATTATTTTCCATCTAAGATAATAAAGGGTTATGTTTTTATCCCTATTATTACATTGATTTGATTATTTTGTGATGGAATTATTTTTATGAATTCCTTTATCTTATATGAATTGTTTTATGATGTCATGTTGTTTAAGAATCCCATTTTTATTACATGGGTTATGAAATGATGTATGGTTTATGATTTTGTGGCACACATAAGAATGGTATCATTAAGAGATGGGTGGGACCCCAATCTCCCTCCAATGCATTGGGTAAAGATTTTATATCTCATGAGATAGACAGGGCTGGAACGGTAGGTTATACCGGTTCAGTGAAACAGGACTGAAACGAGGGTTACTCGATTCAGAAAGGGAATTTGTCCACTAAGATAGTCTTGGCAATGAGTCTTGACTAACAAGAAATGATTCTCTATGATTATGCGTGAATGCCACAAAGTTTCATGATTTAAGTTATGATTATTGTGATTGCATTTTACTGCCATGATTTATCCCATGTTATGAAATTATGCTCTCTTTTGCAGGTTAAGATTTCCAAAATCTTATGTTCTTATGAATACGATGTGATTGATATTTCTTTTGTTTACCCTTACTGAGCATTTGAGCTCACCCTTTTATGTTTTCTTTTCCCCAGGATATAAAGAAAGGTTTTAGGTAAAAAAAAAGGAAGATCTTTATAGGAGATGTTGAAGATCATTCACCACGATTAGAAGATTACGTTCTGAGTTTCCAAAGACACTAAACTATTACGATCCTTGTGTGTGTGTTTTTGTTATGTACTAAGTATTCCGCAAATGTAATGTAATGTTCATGTACATTAAGCTTCGGGTCTCTACAATATTACTATATATATAGGATATTAACAAATACATTTGATATAGGGGAAGGCATTAATGGCCTCGTATAGTAGAATCATATCATATGAATCCCATTTATCAGAGATTACAAGGGATATAACGTCATTAATATTTTACCTTGATCATTCCCAATATAAGATCCAACAACATAAGCATGAGTGAAACCATTTACAGGGGATGTACATGCTCACCAAGATCACAACCCAAACCATATTCACCAAACCACCCCATGAAGTTCTCATCACCGCGAACCTTACCCACATGGAAATTTCTACTACATTAATTGTATATTAATGATGAAATTAAGAATTTTAATATTTATATTAGATTTTAAATATATTAATGGTTAAATTTACTTCCTACTATTACTTTATAATGTGATTTTTATTATTCATATAATAATTAAGAAATTATATTTTCAGGTAATATTTAAATTCAATTATGGAATTTATTTTCATGAACTAATGGAAATTTGGAATATATAATATTTTAATAAAATATTTATCATTAAATATTCTTTATTAAATATAAATTACAATATAATTTTTATGATGTCAATTATAACATATATAAGGGTTCAAAAACTATTATTTTGAAAAAATAACCATCATTTCTCAATAAATGGATATTAATTTTTTCAAAGATAAAAAATATTTAGAAAACCATTTTGGTAAAATGATTATTATTTGTGGAATTATAAAATCAAAATTAGTTAACCGTGATTTTTTCATAATTTTCTATCTTAGATTAATTTTTATGTAAAAATAAAATGATAAATATTTAAATGATGCGTATTACAAAATACCAAAACCCTAAAGTTATTTAATAAATATTCTAAAGGATATCCATAATGAAATATATGATTTTAATTTAAAACAATATGTTTTTTAATTTCTTAATTTCATAATATTTTGTAAATATAATAAAACCATTAATATATTTTGATGTTCTAAAATCATTTTCTAAAGAGTATGAATCACATAAACCTAAGAAAGGGTATTATTTTGTTATGTTAAAAAAATTGCCTTGAAAATACTGAGAACCTCCCCAATGTTTTTGATGTGATGGAAAAACCCATTGGATTAATTGTGGTTTTTTTATTTTATTATATAGAATCCCAAAGTTATGTTTGAGAAATAATTGATAATTCCCCCGCTCATTTCTTATTTAATCCCACCTGATCATCCATTTATCGTCACTCAAAATCCATGGATCAAGTCCTTTCTCTACCCTTCCTTATCCAGAGTCCCCCCAATGGTTCCCCATGCTCTGAAGAATCTCCTCCAAAGAATTTGGATTCACATCAATGACTAAGGTATTTCTCACTTCTCATTTCTTTTTTTCACCTATATTTATGTTATAATTTTTATATTTTTTTTCTTATTTTGGTATTTTTTCCAAAAACCCGAATACTATCCATTTTATTTTATAATGATGAGAGACATTGTTCACTATCATCTAGCCCTCCCAAGGACCATCATGTAGACATGTTACAATGATAAATTTTAAAAATAGATCATCTCATTATACTATTTATTAAAGATTATATATTATATAATTCCAACTATATTAAAATTTCTAATTTTGGATGTGTATTTTCATTTCACTATTACATACCATTTGATTTAAGAATAATGAGAATCCCATATCTCAATCATCAAGTAATTTTATGAATAATAATTTAGGATATAAAACCACATAAATGGGTTTATTTTTAATAATGTTTTAAAATTTAAATTTTAACTTATTAGTAAGGGTTATATTATTTTTATTTATGGCCTGTTTATAGAAACAATGTTAATTTCCAAATCCACTATAATATGAAACAAAATTAGGGATTATTATAGTAATCAGAATTTATTTTTTAGATGAAAAAAATTGATTTATTTTTGGGAAGATATGTTTTTCTATATCATCTCATAAATAATGGAAGAAATAATTATTATAAATTGAATAATGTTTTTATAATATAATTTACATTTCAATGTTCATCCAATGTAGTTGACAAACACAGAATAATTGTCAGTTGTTTGTCCCTAATTTAATTGAACTCTTCTTCCTCTTCTACTATATTTTAGGTAGCGGAATGATTGGGATCCTAAATATACAAATATAGGATAGGTTAATAATCATAAGGTGTTAAAAATATTCATGGAACAAGAGATTCTCGATAAGATATTTATACATAACTCATGGAAGAATTCTCATTAGGGAAATCAATTTTTTTTCTGGGTATTATAGCAGAATTAGATAAGGTAAAACACTATGGAAATCATATCAAGGTATCATTATCTCCATTATTAAGAATAAGGTTATTTTTTATGAGTAGTGTGACATCTATATTCTAAATTAATCGATTAAAATAATGATATCTATATCTTTAAAATGGGTGGAAATTTTATTAGTCTATGTTTTTTTCCTTCCCGATTGGACTTGGTCTATTCGTTCAAGGATCCACGACAATGTGGAAAAAAATTAAATTAATCTCAGTCATCATTAAAGGTGTTCACGATTCATATTCATTATATAGTGTGATAAATTAAGTTTTTACATGTTCGTAGAGGTTTTTCTATCATAGAATCCCCCTTTTATTTAAAATGATATGAAAATATTATTAATTTCTGGGTTTCCATATGATGTGACCGAAGTGACTTGATGATTTTACATATAATTAGAGTAACCTAAATCTAATCAATGAGAAGATATTATTCTTTCACTCAGTGAATTATATGGGTTTTTATGGTTTTTCCTAGGTTATTTGCAGTAATAATCAATATATAATTATCGTATATCGTCAATTTTCTCTCCATTTTTTGTAACCCTACTTCTATATATAAATATTTATATTAATCAAAAGGGGAATAATCATATTTTAAAAACCTACATTTCCTTTTTACAAGATAAATTATTCTTTGGTGATATTATGAAAGCTTCGTCACATATATGTTAACACATATACTTCCAATAATAATTTTAGAAGTTTGATATTTCTTGACCACCAAGAATTATGAGTGAAATATGTGATCTTTAAGTTGGGATCCCAATATGGTCCTTATAAGAGGCAATTGTTCACAATAATTATAACCCTACATGAGAACATAAGAAATGTAAAATGTTTACTGATGATACCTAATACATCTAAGGATCAATAATAAAATTAAATTTATTATTGAGAAACTACCTTTTATCAATAAATATAAGAAATATTTTTATACACTAACCACACATAAATAACTTTCATGGTTTATTCTATAGAACCCTCATTTTATTTTCCTGTGATTGATATGACCATGTGTCAGTTAATAAGGTAGGGATTTTAATAATATACCTAGGTAGTAGTGCACTCATCCTCTCACTCTAGAGGCACTAAATGGGCCAAAATTATAAATTATTAGAGATCAATATAGAGTTTAAATGCATATGACACTAAGATATGGGATTGGAAAATGAAAAAACTATTCAACATGGGATACAATAAACTAGGCTTGTACACTTCCCAATGAGGGGCCCCTCATTGGAAAGGATATATAGAGGTAATGATATTAGTTATGATGAATATTTCAAGTACAAATCCATGAAGGTAATATATTTTCATTATAGGTTAGTCCAATATATCATTATCGCATTTTATAATTGAAAAAATTTTAGTATGCTTGGAAGATGATAATTTTTCATTATTGGACTTGAATTTGACCTAGAAGATGAAAATGATGTCTGGTCCTCAAATTGAGTTGCCAAGAGTTCATGAATTTAGTTTTCTAGCTATAGATTAGGTTTCAAAAAACAAAATCAAATGAATTTTTATCTTCTTATAACATTTCTTACATTGAATCATTTTCCTATGTGACCACTTTCTTAATTACATTTTGGTAATTCAAGATCATTAGTTTCTTTGGAATCAGAGATAAAATATTCCTACATTTTGATTATATCATAAATATTCCATGATTTTTAATTTTATTATATCCATGCTATTTTTGGTTGTATCATCATCAAAATAATTATGGTAATAAGTATAATTGTATTTGGATCATCATAGGAGTTAGTTTTGATTCCAGTCATACTTGTCCCTTTTTCCATAATTGATGTAGTATCATGAATGGTTGTGATAAATATCATGTTTAGGAATTTATTAAGATAGATAGAGTAAAAAACATTTTATTTTGATGCACACTAATAATTAATTTCACCATTTTTTAAATTTTGGGTGTTTCGATATATAAATGTCATGTAACTATGCATAGAAGATTTTTCCATTCCCTTTATTACACTTTGTAAAATAAAGAACAAGATACCTATTCTATGGGTTTACCTAGTTTTAATTTCTTAGAGTTCACCAAATTTCATAGTATGTATTTTAAGATGATACAATCCACATATTTTTAACATTAAAACCAATTGTCAGGGGTAGTAGTTAGTACTATCATTGAGATTAGACTCTTTGGTTTCAAAAAACACATTAAAATAACCACATTATTCACTATAGTGGTGATGAAGTATAATAATATGTATTCATTCAAAAATAATACGTCCCATTTTTTTGGACATTATAATTAAAGGTAACCCTCATTGATTCCTACTAAACATTATAAATCATTGGGATGATATAGTTAAAAGGGGAACTATAGGATATTGAGTAATATTTTGAGTGGGAGTGAGAATTTTTGTATGCTTGACTATAATAGACCTTTTTTATAATTTACTATGCTTCATTATATGATCTATTATAATTCGATTAAAATTTTATATTTATCATTTTATAACATCCCCAAAGTATTATTCCATGAATAGTCCAAAAATCAACTATGATATTACAAATGGATGAATAGTGAATATAACTCTACACAAAAAAAATTTATACAGAACTCTAGTATCTTATCTTAGGAAAGAAAATTGTTGAAAAAATTGGTCACACCATTCTGTATAAATATTTATTTAAAGACCCTATAATTCATTATTTTTATTGAAATATGAGGGGTAGTGGATCATAACTGTTTATTAGTGTGGAGATGATTGAATGTAGAAATATTTAATAACGGTACTCCCATAATTCAATTGACACATATGATATATTAGTATACTAGTTAAAGTCATGTCTCTTTAGAGTATAAAAGAAGCAATGATCTTGGATATATCCTACTGCACTTGTGTTCCTATCATGGGACAATAGTTAGGTATAACAGGTTCTATATTTATCCATATATATATACTTTTACATTTAATGTCTTGAACATAATATTCTTATTATTGGAAGTGGATGAGTTACATCCACCCATTCAGGATAAGCTTTCATTTCTAGCTGTATTTTTGAGCACCACACATTAATGAACTACACATATATAATAAGGGAAAAAATAATTTTAGGAACCATTATAGGTTTGATAGATTATGTTGATTATCGAGTAGTAGAATCATATATATTTCAATATAATTGACCTTCCAATTATTAATATTAGAAACTATATTTATTTGACAATGAGTAATTTTCCTAAATAAGGGGCAGTAGTAGAAATATTGGAAGAAAACCCAAATACTATATGGAAACAAGTGTCTAATTTACTAGGTATTTAGATCTAAAACTAGTTAGATTCAAATTTTCTTCCCTTATAGTCAAGGATTTACATTCTAGTTGAGGTATATTTCTTATAAGAGATTTGTAAATATTTACCATGGAATTATAAATAAAAAAATATTGAATTTTATTCATTTCGAATTAATCTTTTAGAACTCCTTTATCATAATTACATATTGTTTAATCCAATAAATATTAGTGGCCACTAAAAACATTCATTTAGTGAGTGGTATATAGGGAATCACTTCATTATATAAATATCTAAACTGTGATGTGAAGTTGGTAGTTTTATATTAATAGTTTCCAAGACAAAAGGATTCCTATGATTTTGAGTATTCACACATTCTTCATTATTATTTGAACAATTA
Source organism: Viscum album (assembly GCA_963277665.1). Lineage (NCBI taxonomy): Eukaryota > Viridiplantae > Streptophyta > Magnoliopsida > Santalales > Viscaceae > Viscum > Viscum album. Next base: position 1,977,813,682 of record OY728133.1, read on the forward strand.
TTTGCATTATAGTGACCCCATCACTTACAAAACCATTGGTGTTATAACATATGTAGTCTAAAATATTGATTCTAGTGAAAATAATCTACTCATATAATGTGGTGGGAAATATATCCCTATAAATTTTATTATGAAATGTTGGAAAATTATCCTTAGATGGTTTATCAAGGTAAATATCACTTCTCCTAAATTAAATTATTATTAGTATAATATTTTTCTAATTAAACACTTTATAACATTTCTTTTCCCCCTCTACATTCTCTGAGAAATGATTTACAATGAATAATTCTATGTGAATCAATATCAATTTAGACAGAGTGTTGAACTAGTGATGATTGTCTCTCTAATGATAGTAGAGAAGGTTGAGAAATTATCTATCGATATCCTCATAATAAATGGAATACCATCTTTTTTATAGGATGATAAGGAAGTGAACATGTCCCAAACCCTATAGGTTAGGCCCCCTGATCAATAACCATTATTTCATAACCCCTTTGGGTATTTTAAGATATAAAAGTGTGTTATGGTAGTAAAATGATTCCAAAAATATTTGACTTGGAATGATCCTATATATAATGGGAAATATACTATCACAAACTTCTATATTTTATATAATGTAATTTTATCACGGGATTACTATTTTGTTCATTTTAATCAGGAATGTTATTCCATTGAAAATAAATCTACAACATTATGCTCCACCATTCTCATGCTGGAAGCCTCTTAATCCATCTAGGTAGATTAATACATATTACATTAAATAGTTATATCCAATATAGTAATAATCAATTAAAAATTTTGGAAAATAGTATATTCCTTGATAGACATGATGTTATATGCTTTTACATGACTGAAGACTAGTTTCATGATAATGATATTTCATTTCTCCTTTATCAGTATAATTTTATAATCATAGAGTGGGATAAAAAATAGTTCACTATTCTAACCACATTATCCAATACATAAATTACGTGTGTTTTTGGAAATTATTATAGATTTTATATGATAGAGGTAGATGAATGTTCTTGGTATCTAATATTCTTCACACAAATTAAATATCATTCCATTAAGAGGTAACAAAATTGAAATTGGTGACAAAGATCCCACATAATTTAGAATTTGTCATATACACTATATAATGTATCCTTCTAAAAAAAATAATGTAGATAAATACCTATATCTTAAAATATAGTCATTATACACAATCATATTTTAATGATTTTGGGATTTCAAATTCAGAGATGTCTTGGGCATAATACACAGTCGTAATATTGTTTCATGTTTTTCCAAAGACATATTAATTATAAATTATTTATTTATAGAGATTTATTACTCTAATTTCTAAAACCATTTAAGTCATTTTCTAGCAGAAATTATATGGGGAGCCCAATAATTTAGAACATTTTCTATTTAATTAAAGGGTTAATATATTAAAGGAGGAGAATATGATAAATTCCACCTTAGAATATCCATTGGACAAGATGATATTTCCCAAATTTATTATGGTACTAGTAGTATAGATAGAATTTTCCCCCAAAGTGGCTCATGATATGAGGTCATTCTCATAGTGGAATCAGTAGGGGGATCACCTTCTTGTTAGAGTATGACTCCATGAACAAGGGAATATATCTAGTGAATACAATCTATATGACCACTAGGTCCGTTGATCCATCATCCTTGATGATGAACTATATAGTTTTGATATAATTTTGGGTAAGGTTATTACCACATTTCACGTTTTACATATCATTGTATGGTGTATTATTTCAACATATACCTTGAATTGTTTTCCCATGATCAATCATTATCTTTCAATTGGTAGTAGCTCCCTAGAAAATACTTTCGAGATGACATCTAGAGGTACTGATTTAAAACAAATAGGGATGATTTTATTAACTATTCGATCCTTCTTATAATAAAATAAATATTTTATTACTCTTAGCTATAACTAAAAGGCTTGAAGGTCCTCAAAACCATCAATTATCTCGTGAGAAGGTATATGATCCTAATATTTCTCCATGTAATTCACAAAACATGATCTTGTTTTTATGTGTTATTTAGTTGTGAAATTATGTTCATAATCATTGTATATATGGCAGTCATATATTTTAATAAAGTCCATTTTCATTTGAATCCCCCCAGATGATTACCTAACCATCATCATAATTTGTAGATGATTTCCCATGAAAAGAGTACTATATAGCGGTTTACATCATGAATGTTGGTAGGTAAATGAATATGAACTTATTGTTGGTCATTATTTACAATTAGAATATATTAAATATCCTCTGAACATAGATTCAAATTATGGGTCACAAAAGTAATTTATAATAATAAATAATACTAATCGGTTTTTTATACGAAGGTAAGACAATGGGCCTTATATGGTGTTCTTTATATATCATAGTGTTTAAATCATCTTATATAAGTAATAAAAATATATTTCTCATGTGATATTGCTTTTATATTATATAAGGGACATATAGTACTATTAGTGATATGAGAATTACATAATTCATTTATTGGTGTATACTAGAAAGATATTGTGGGAACTGAAATATGTGATTGATCTTATTCATCATTCCTCTTTGAATTTTTTACAACGATCATTAAGAACATGAGTGAGAATATGATACTATTAATGAGTAATCATTAATATATATAAATGAACACTTATTCAATTCATAGAATGGATATGGGTTCCATTTTGGATTTCTCTAATGATATTTAGATAGATTTCGTCTACAACTTGAAGGATATGTATGTAGTTATTAATAGTGTGAATAGTTATATTGGAAAAATATTCATCATTCTAAGAGATATAATGGAAAAATTATTATACAGTAATGGGAATATTATATTTATTTTGTCCTTACATTTCCATTTTTGTATACAGATTGTATTTATCTATTTGGAAATTAATAATGAATTTCTCTAAATTTTTTATAAGGTTATATTGTGGGGATTCTTTGGGAGTGTTGGTGATACGAAATTACTCTATAAAATACACCATACCAAGCTAGTAGTATTCCAATGATGGGATATGAATATAATTAAATTATTGATGTTGGTTCAACTACCTCCCATATCTTGATCTCCCCTTGGTTACTTGGTTGATTAGGGATAATAACTCATTGATTATCTCCTCAATGATTTCTTACGTTGATGCAGCTACAGAGAATTGATAGTGGTATATAATAATTAGTGAACAATTAGGTTACTTTATAGAAGGGAAAATTTTATTATCATACTAAACACTGATTTCTAATAGAAAACAGATGATATTTACTTTCTTCCATGGAAAATCTCATGTAAAATGTTTTTGATGGTGATGTGGGGTATTAGTTTCAATATTGTCATCCTATGATGGGGTGGGATATGGTACATCAATGACTATACTCTTTTTTTAGATTCCAAAAATTCTTGGATTATATTTTTGAGGAGATACTACTTCATTATGATGTTGATGAAATAATTATAGAGATGTTGATTTGGAAATAATGTCCTTTTAGATTTCAGTGCCACCACCTTATTTATAGTTAATTCATACACCTGATACATCCACATGAAATTAATATATGATGGACTACTTAGGAAATAATTTATCTATCATTATTTTTTGGATAAATTATGTGGGGTTTATTATTATTCAATTGATATGGACTTTAGGGAGTATAATATTTTCTCCTTAAAAACTGAAATCCAAAATCAGGAAACCCATAAATATTTCATCACAATTGATGTCATGTATTACTAATCATTCCTACGAGAAATAATTTATGTTATTATCAACATTGGGTTATGTATACATTTCATGCGCCATGTTGTGTTTTTATTGTCATAGCCTTTGTTCAAATGGAAAATTTATTGAGTCATATTAGTTACACTATAGTAAAACATGGATTTGAGATTATTTGAGTTAAAGCACAACTTAATAATTTTCAAGGTAAATTTTTTTCCAATATGGTTATATAAAAAATTTAGAAGATTCATAAGTTTATACATGTATCATTGATAATAATTGCGGTAAAAATAATAAAAATGATTATTCATTGATGTTCATTTATAATAATATACTTTTATATATAAATAGTTATATATCCATAATTTTAGTGTTTTTTACTTATTAAATGTTTTACATGAATACATTTGAGAACTCTACAATTTATCATCATTATATTAGATGAAAGGTGTTATAGTGTTATGATAGAGCCCATGGGAGGGGATTTATTGTATATATATGAAGGGAATTGAAACACATATAGTTTGGTTCCATAAAACATACAACATCATTCCTTTTATGGATTTATAAAAAGGTCTATTATGGTTCCTTTTATAGTCGTTCCTCCCTAAACATGTGTTTTACCATTTGTGATCATGTGTCTATAACCTAGTGAAATTACATTTAATCAAATTCATCTATGACTTATTCCAAGTAGTTTCATATTGAATATAAGGGATTTCTAAGAGAATGATTCCTATAAATTGTTGGTATAGTAATTATGCTTGATTGACCATTTTATTTAATAAAAAATAAAAAATATCCCAATTAGGTAGACAATGAACCTATAAAGGATATTTTCTCATACGATGTTGTACAACCATAGAGTGAATATACACTAATGGTTGTGGTTTAGGAACTCCTTAAGAATATAAATACCTAAGGAAATGTAATATCCTTGAGGGAACTGAATAAGTGGGAAAATGCTCCTGGATCATTATATGATGTGGCCCTTTGAGGAATTTAAATATACTAGTATTGGTCCTTCCATGATGTGTATGGTATCATCATAGGTTATATGTCCCAATGATAAAAGATATGACATCCTCTGGTATATAACCCCATAAATAATGGTTTATTGGAACACATGGAATATGGATCCATGAGTAATATAGTTTAATATTATTTAACTTTGAACTTAGTGAGGAATGATATGTATTCTATTAGTGTAGGAATCAAGTACCATATTGTTTTATGATTTTTTAGTTTAATCCTCATGGAGTGAACTATAATATTCTTATAGAATGGGAATGAAAGATCATATAGATAAATGTATATAATCTAAGGTCATATAATGGGAGCAAACCATGTAGTTTAGTATCTTGTGTTAATGAATTTAACCATCAAATTTATATCATAAATTGAGGATAAGTTTTAGGCCTTACACATATTGGGGGGTCTATTTATGCATCTACTTTCTATCTGATAAAAGATTGTGAATGATGAATTGACACATGGGGTGGAACTACCCCGATATTTATAGCATAAATAATGTTCATATTTATTAATATTTGGGAATTATATTTTAATTTTAAAAAAAATTGAAACTACGATTTATATGTTATTTGAAATGAAATAATGAGGTTCTTTATAATCATTTATTTCATGAAAGTCTGAGTTATACCAAACAATTATATACTATAAATAATGTAATTTAATATTAATGTTATTTTCAAATGGATATAATGGTATGTATAAATTGTAATTAATATATTATGTTTTTACTAGTTTATAATTTAATTTATATATATATTTAATATAATATTTAGGCATAAAATAAAAATAAATCCAAATTTACACATAAAAATTGAATTTTTATGAAAATTATTTTTACTACCTATTAATGGAAAACATAATATAATGATAATTTTTTTTACTTTTATCAATTTTATATTAAAGAATATAAATATTTTATGAAATATATATATATATTAAAATTTACCATGGGTCGATTTTTAATATTTTTCCGACATGTTTTATTTTTTGATAAATAGTAAAAAACAATAAATTTTAAATGAAAACTACATTTTTAATAATTTATATATATTGTTAAATTATATTTAAATTAGTTTTAATTTATTATTAGTTAAATTATGTATAAAAATTAAAAATTATTTAATTTTAATTAGTTTAAAATTAAAATTGGATATCAAATATTTTAAAATTTAGATTTTTTTAATTTTAAAACTTGTTATTTAATCCTGACCACATGATAACATTTAAATTCAGTTATAAAATATTATTTAAATTGGATTAAGAAAAAATTTAGTCCATATTTGGAATCAATTTTAATTTATAATGACTAGTATGTTAAACATTTTTTTTACCAAAGAAATTAGTGGATGTAATGAAAAATAATCAAAGTGATTATTGTAAAAATTAGAACTGTCAAGTGACTATGATTAAAACATAAGGGTTTAAATGACCTAGAACATTTATGGAAACAAAAAATGGATATATTTATTCATAATTAATTCGATTATGTAGTTTGGTTAACTATTTTCACCACATTACATGGTGAAAATGAGTGTGGAATTCCCTCTTCCAAAACATTAAAGGTCTTCCACTCACATCCTTTATAAAAGGATTCCCACTCTCACCATCTCTTCACACCTCTCAGGTATTTTTTATTATAAAAAACCTTCCTAAATTAACTACCAAATAACAACTATTATCATATTATTCTCACATTGAGATGAAATCTATCCAAGGATGTCCAACGACACAAATGAAAATGAGTTACCCAAATATGTGGTAATGTTCTTCAATAATCTCTCTTGTTTTATTTCATTCTCCACCCATTAAATTATTCACATTACATGACTATATAATATCATAAAAAAAATAAATGTATATGTTTTTATTAATTATATGACATAAACTATCAAACACTTCTCTAAAATAGGATACATAATCCTTGTTCGTGTGTAGTTCACAACCGCCTCACGATCTGATATCGTCTATTTTTTATAGTAACATCTCTCATTGTAGGAAGTAATGATGAACATACGTTTTTTATTATATATATTATATTTATTATGTTCGTATTCAACTACAACTATTATATAACACATACCTTTAAGATTTCTGTTTTTTCGGAATACGATAACATCATTTGTGGACTCGTAGACCATCACCTCCTCATGGAATTATGATTCATTCATTCTTTAAATGTAATTTATTATGGATGATTTTTTAAAAAATATTTATTATAAATTTTATATATATTATATTAATAAAAAATTTATATTTATTTAATTATAATATATCTCATTATATCTTTCCTTTTTATTCACTAAAAAAGTGGTCATCATGTCTGAGGAGGTGTAGAATACCACATCCTCAAAGTGATGTGACTCGTCCTTTTAGATCACTAAATTAAAATAAAAATGATCTAATTAAATAAAATTGAATTTATTATATCCAAATAATTATATGATGATAATTTTTACATATCATAATTCAATAATGATGGTTGAAATATGGAAATATTACTCATGCGTATGTACGACCCAATTTCACTATGATATTAACATTGGTTCATTGATCATTACCAAATTGCATAATTGGATTCAAAGTATTAATTATTTTATATTCTTATTATTTTGTATTCATTATTATTTTTTACATTTTTAAATACCTATCCATTTGACAATAAGCGACCTAGAAATATTGTTTTTGACACATAAACGGAATATGGTCAAAACACCCAAATTAATATAAATTGAAAAATTAGTTTTATATAACATATTATAGATAAAATAAAAGTAATAATAAACAGGATTTTTTTTCAAACAATTAAACAAATAAAATTATTTATTTATTTATAATTATAATGACATAATTTGATGAATTAGACACAGGATGATGGATGTCATCTCACATTCAAACGACTAAGGAATTTCTTAATAAGGTGTATATACAAACCCATTGAAATTATATATCAAATTCATTTCTATTATAATGTTTTTCATTTTTAAAATTTTTATTCTTTAAAGGGTTTTACAATTCAACTATTTTTCAATTGATATGGGGATTTTCATTGAAACAAATACACTTTTAAGTTTTTCACTCAAATTCCATTCCTATTCTATGTCCATGTATTTTAAATGAATTAAATTGGGAGTAAATGATTAATAATTTTCATTTTATTTCTCTTTTAAATTAAATCAATCATTGTGAAAAGTAACATTTTTATGTATTTTAAATGGAACAATAATAAATAATTTCTCCTAGTGTCATGACTATTATTTAATTTATATATTCTTTTGAAAGATGCGAGTTTTAGTATATGAATAACCCTATTTATTTTTTAAGACATTTGGTATTGAAATGGTTTTTCAAAAATAAATGTGTATATTTTGAAAAAGTTATTTTCAATGAAAATGCTATTTTAATATATGAATTTGATTTTAATAAGAGTTCCAAATGGTTTTTAAAATGATTAAAGGTCTTAATCCTTATGTGGTTTCTTTAAAGTATACATTATGGGTGTTCCTAGATAGCACTAGGTGATCCTGTTATATCTTAAAATAAGGGTTCTACTAGAAATAAATCAAATTCATTATGTTGTGATTATATTCTCTAGATAATTATATTGGATGTTTGTTGTATGGCATTTCCAATATGTAATGGTTATGTAAGGGTTCCTTATGAGTTCTATGAGATGAATTCTAGGGGTACCTGTTGCAGTTTACTATAATTTCCAATGAGTTTTGGGGGACATATTTTATTTAAAATTAATAGTAAAATAAATCAGCTTCTAAGGGAATTATTTTTTCCCTTATGGGAAGAATCGTATGTTTCCTTAAAAATGGGATTTAATGGTTATTAATTTCTTTCACTAGACTTACTATTTTTTATTTAAAGAAATCATATTATTTTAGGATGGGTTATGGATTAGAAGAGTTCAATTGGAATATCATTAAGAGTTTTTATGATGATAAATAATGCTTCCTTTCAAAAGCATTATATGGTGGAAAAATAAATTATTATAAGAAGTGCCAATTTTTTATTTTATTGTTTATTAATGTACTATTTTTCGAACTATTATATAAAACTATAAACACAAATGACATTAAAAGGTAATGAAATTAATTTATTATACAAATAGAAATATTATGAAATGTTTAATTTATGGTTCATATAGTTGGTATCAATACTCATTTTTGATAAATTTAGATGTTAAGGTAATATTAATAGAACATGCCTAAATGATTTACCTCATGGTTTTATGTAATATTACATCCTTCAAATATTAACATTTTTCTAAAGCTAAACTATGTTGCTTCAGATTGGTTTTCCAGAAAGAAACAAGTGTGATATATTCAAATGTAACTAAGAAGAATATATCCTAGGAAATCAACATTCCAATATGGATTGAATTGAAACAGAATAGTTTCATTTAGTTATTAATTGGTTGAATCATGTACTAAATCGTGTTGGTATCCATCTTATTGAAGAACCTTATTTACCATGAATGAACATGTATTTTGTGGAAAATTTAATGAAAAAATATCCCCCATTATATAGTGGGTCATCTGACCATATTTTAGTTTAAAGATGGATCAATACATTTGAAAAGCTATTTTATGTCACGACTTATTCGGAACATCAAAAGTGAACCGTTGTTGTCTATTGTGTTGAAAATTAAGCTGAACAATGGTGGTTTTTATTTAACAATACAACAGATAAATTTCATCGTTATTCCATGGAATTGGAAACATTCAAGGATATTTTCCTTGGGAAATAATTCCCTATATTAATTAAAATATAGATGGAAAATAATTTCAGCAAATTTATGAAAAAGGATGAATACATTGCTTCTACATATGAATCATACTTCAGTAGATTTTCAAAGTATGTCCAAAATTTTATTCAGGACATTTATAGAATGAACAATTTATTTTACTATGTATTTTAATAATTATTGAAACCAATTAAATGATTATTATTCTATTTATGGGAATTAGAATGCTATGATTTTTTTTTTCATTTTTCATAAAATTATGATATGTTGTTTTCTAACTCTTATGAGTTTCATAAGGTTTAATGTAAGGAGTATTCAGGATAGTAGGACATAGGGAATCATATAATAAAAAAATATAGAGCAATAAAAATACGGTGCCAATATAGTAGTAAGTGTAGTAAAAATAAACCTAGAAAATGTATTATTATGTTAGGGAAGTGTTATCAATGTCAAATGTTTGACCACATGTCATGTAGATTCAAGGACACAAATCATAAGGAATTGATGATTGAGTTAACTGATATACATCCAACGGTAAGAAGTTTTAGTTTCAAGGTGTTTGACAATTATGTTAATCTATGTCCAAATGATGTTTCTCAATAAGGAAATATTCATGATCTAAAATAAAAAGAATTTTAACATTAATTTCATACAACTTATGTTGGTGTTGGGATATCAAATAATGTGGTGATAGGTATGTTACTTGTGTATTCAAAATATAAAAATACCCTATTGGGATATGGATCCTCACATTGGAAAATTTCTGAGAAATTTATGAATATATTGGTAATATGACATAATAAAAGTAAGAGATAGTTTTTGGAGAAACGTCTATGTGGATGTATTAATGGAACCATGATTTATATGAATATTCCTATTATTTTTATGGGGATGGGCTTTCTTTGAAAACCTTTTTAGTTATCCATAGTATATTTTAATGTCATTCAATGTATTGATTTTATTTAATTTTATCATTCTACGGTATATTTTATCGTTAAGAGTTTGTTGTTCAATTATTTTATGTCTTTTAACATTTACCATAGTGCATTGAAATTTATTAGAGATAGTAGTGAATGTCTCCTATGTAATATTTTTAAAAATAATGAATCTTTTAAAAGTAATGTTGAGTAGGTAGTAAATGAATAAATGGATACTTTTTTGGATGAATAGGATAGTGTTATTATTTATTGGTAGGTTTACATTACTACTTACAAAATAATTGATGCTATGACTATTTATAAACAAATTATCAAATCTATAATGTGTATCTTTATGAATTGAAAATGAAATTATCTGATTTGTTTGATAAAATCTTATTTTGAACAAGCACTTCACAACAGTGTTATATAATGTTGTTTTATTAACATAAAGATGGATCAATGAGATTATTCATTGATTATAGAGCCTTGAATATCATTTAAGTGATGAATAGAAATCATTTTCCTAATATTGATGATTTTTTTTTCAGAACCACAGAGCATACTATATATTAAAGGTTAAACATAGGTTTGGATTCAATAAATTTAACGTGGGGGAATCTGATATTCTGAAGACAATATATTAGAATATATATATATATATATATATGAAATATGATATTTTTGTGTCATTTTGGTTATCTAATTCACATGTTGTATCTAGGAATATTATAAATAGAAGATTTTAAGAGTTTATGGATAAGTTTGTGGTTGTGTTTATTTATCAAATTCCGGTATATTGTAAAGGTGAATTATAAAATGAATTAAAGGAATGAGTTTTTTTAAGAACATATAAAAATAAAACTTATGGGAAATTCATCAAGTGTTAATAATGGTTGTAAAAAATTGGATGACATAGACATACTATTTATAAAATGGTAGAACTATACACAATTATAAAAATAAATTTGTTGAAAAATATCCAAACCCAATAATTATCACAAAATTCAATATTTTATAGAATTATAATGTTACTACTAGAGGCTTCTTGAAAACTTTTCTTGGTTTTCTATCCTAGAAACTATGTGAAATAAAAAAGGATTTTAAATTATCATTAAAAATTAATGTGATAATTGTTTGTTGGAATTGAGAAGAATATTTTTGAATGTTTTAGTTTTGGCCCCTCATTCAATAAATAGTGAATTTAAAATCTACAATTATGATTCATTAAAAATATTTCTTTGTTTCCTAATAAAAAATGAAAATGTATTCACTATTGCATCAAAAAAATTTAAAACACGTTAGCTAAATTCTACTACACCTGGTCATGAATTACAAGATAATGTTTTTTATTTAAAAATTATGAGGATTAATTGGTTTATTGTAGCACCCCGACCCCAGCTACCCAGAGTTAGTGCATTACTTCGTAACATTGGCATGATCACAAAGATCAAGTCTCGAAAGACCGATTAGTTTAGTAGCCTTCGAAACACTAGATACATTCATAAATGTTACATTACATCATAAAGTGAAAAACTAATAACAAAGTCTTCATAGTCCAAACTCATATCCTCTTCTGACTATCCCTGTAGGTCATTCATAAAATGCTTCTTCACATCCTGGAAAATATTAAAAAATTGAAAGGGGTGAGCTCAGATGCTCAGTAAGGATAACAATATTGCGGAAGCTTTCATAAATAAACATAAACATTTAAGGCAATGTATAACTAAAACAAAAGCCTTTTAAACTTGAACATAAACATAATATGGAAAATGTAAAATGAGATAATTCCATTTACTTCTTCACATGGATATTCTACTGGACGAATAATCACATGCAATATCAATAATCATTTTCATAATGATGGAATGCATAATTCCAGACTATCATAACCATGTAGCCAAGGCCTCGTGCCAAGACCACAAATAAGATTTTGTCAAGGCCTCGTGCCAAGACACTAGTTTGTCTCATGATACCTACCGATGAATCGAGGAGCTATAGCGGGCTCCACCCATCACAAATTAAGTCCAATGCATTCCTCATATGAATAGGTTTAAACATATCATAAACTATAACATAATCGTATCACATAAAACATGCATAAAGGAAACATAACATTTACACATTTCAATCACAAGATATCAATACAGCACATTGATATAATAAAAACGCTTTCAAAACCATTTTCAATACCAAAATAAAAGAAAATTAAAACTTTGTATTTATTTTTCATTAAAAAAAGTGATGGCTTGTAGAGGAAACCGAAACTCAAATAATGGTCACGGCGGTGGAGAAGTCATTTTCGCCGCATAAGTACGGAAAGAAAAACATTCCCTTTTTGTCATTTAGTAAAATGCTTCGTATAAAAATATTCCTTTTGAATAAACGTAAAAGTCAAAGGGGTTTATACACCGTATAAGGGAATGTTTTGTATAAAACGAAATATGCCTCAATGAAAGAAGATTGAGACGAAGTCCTTACAAAGATCATTTATTAAAATAAAATAGATCTATTATGTGTATTCACTATAAGTACACATAAATAAAGTACAAATACAAGATAGGACATAATAATATGACATAATTTGAAAGTAGAAGATTAACCCAATGAATGGTAATTGGGTTAAGAAGTTCCCTTACCATGCATCATGTCCTGACTCGACCGTTCTTTAAACTCCTACATAATAAACTAGAGTTAATTTATATTTACTTAAGAACCTTTTTCATGTTCATTATTCCTTTTATATCCCTTATTTCCATGTTATGAACATTATGTAATTATTTAAGTTTATAACGGCCATTTTGTCGATCTTAGGTACTTGAACAAAATTCTTATAATTACAAGTTGTTCATGTGGTGATATATCCATTATATCAAGAATTATATTCATTATATAGATATCATATATCTCATATATATCCATTATATACATGCATTTATAAAATTCCATAACGTTTAGAGGTAAGAAATGAAATGCACCGTTCATGGAGACGGTAAGCCGTACGTACGCATGAACGCTACTTTCATTTCTATTTCGTATTTAATGAAATCATAATGATATAAAGGTATATTATAATTCCAGTATAATATCATATATAATATCATTTACTCCATCCTTTATACATCCCACATATGGTATTAACGATTCAAATCACTTTGAGGGGGCGGTAGTCCGCACTTCCTAAAATGAAAATATCGCGTTTACCCATAATGGAAATAATAAAGGTATGCCATAAATTAAAAATACAAAACCTTAAGTAAAACATAAACATATTATATATCATTTATAAATAGAGTTACATCTTAATGGCCACCTTTGAAGGTGTTTTATTAGTGTTGAACAATCATTGTTTCGTGAGGCAGAAATTCTCCATCCACAAAAACCGTATGTTCTTTAACCATTAGATGTAGGTGTGTGTAAGTGTAGCTCGAATACTCATTATAACAACATCCTAGTATATTGAGGATACTGGTGTTGTTACATATGAAAGGAATAAAAAGAGTTTAGGGGTTTGGATAAACAAAATAAAACAAAATAACATAAGAGAAGACATTACCTTAAAATTGGGTAACTCTTTTGATTTGAGCCAAAGGCTTCCTTGGGAAGAATTATGCCCAAATTGAGGCTTCTAGGAGTAAGGGAGGGAAGTTGGGAGAGTATTTGGGCAGAGTTTTGCTGAGCCAAAAGGCATTGAAAGTGTGATTAAGGTGGTAGTGGTGGGGGCCTTTTATAAGTGGAGAGGAGGGGCACTCTTGAAAAGTAATGAAATATTACTTTATTATACAATTATTTTAGGATTATAAAGGTCCCAAACTTCTATAATTCTAGGATAAGGTGATACAGGTTTGAAATCTACCCATCCAATAGGCTTTGAACAAGTGTAAGCCTTGGATTTTACATTATCTTTTCATTTTATTTAAATCGTTAATTAATGAGGTAATCACTGAATCATCATGGTGTCATAAATAATTTAATTTATTTAATGTCTAAAAATTATAAAAAAAATATGATGATGTAGAAAATTATTTTATCTTTCTAATTAATATTTATATTCAATAATATGACTTGTATAACCCCATTTAAAAATTGGTTTAGTAAAACAACTCTTGATTGTGACCTTTTTATTTTAACATTAAATAAAAAGTTATTTATGTCCTTCTCCTACCAATGTGGCTCCATGGTGTCCCAAAGTATACCAATGGATTGTCTTGGTCGGCCATGAAACATCCAATAGTGGTTGGACAAGTGTAAAGGTCATTACATATTTTTATAATACTATTTTTACCATAAATTTCACTAATTACCTTTAATCGCGATTAATTAAACTTAAAAGTTACTATTCACCAAAAAATTATTTTAATCCCATTGAACCACATTTTACTTCCTAATGACAACCATATATGTCATATTTTTGAAAATCAAATCACAGAAGTGGTAATATTTCATTTAAATGAAAAATCAGTTATTTAACTACCACTTAGTGGTTTCACTATTCATCAATAATTGAAGTTTTTCAGAACAATGACAAAATTTCACCCTAAGATATAATTGATATTCCGAAGCCAAAAATGATGTATATTTTACAAAATTCCAAACATATAAGTGGCATTAATTAATTTTATAATTAATTCCCGTTGTCAAAAACAAATAGCGTGTTTTTAAGAAAAAATATATATCAAAAGATTGACCATTGTTTATGTCCAAATTCAAAGTGAAATTAATTGTAATGATCACCATTGGATAAAATTGTAAAAATATATTCTAATTATAATTTAAAATCACTCAATAGTATAATTTGTCAATATAAAATACTTTTATTAAAAAAGTTGTTTTTAAGTATTTTTCACTATTCAGAAAAATTTGGATGTTCTCAGAAAAATACCAAAAATTCATCATATGCTAATTTGGATATTCCGAATCCAAAAACGAAGTACATTTGGAAAGATAAAATTTATAAAATTTAAAAAATTAGTTATTACTATTCATAATGGCTACTTTGATTGGTTGTGGTGTGTGTTAGAACTCGAAGCTGCGTACAACACACACTACTGTATTTATTCAAAGAGATGTGTACCATGGAAGCTTGGGGTGTTACATTCTCCCCTCCTTCAAATAATTTCGTCCTCGAAATTTCATATAATATCACTGTATAAAAAGACTCGGGTGATTCTTCATCATGTGTTCCTCGGGTTCCCACGTTGCCTCCTCCATCTTATGGTTTCTCCATAGAACTTTTACCAGAAGAGTCGTCTGGCTTCTCAGCACTTGTTCTCTTGTATCAAGAATCCTGACGGGCTCTTCACAATAAGACAGATCGGGTTCCAGTTCTAATTCCTCATAGGTGAGTACACGCGTTGGGTCGGGCATGTATTTTCTTAACAGTGCTACGTGGAATACATCATGAACTTTGGGGAGACTTGGCGGCATTGCCAAATGGTAAGCTACATCCCCAATTCGTTCTAGAATTTCGAAGTGTCTGATGTACCTGGGACTCAATTTACCCTTCTTACCAAAACGTATAACTCCCTTCCATGGTGATACCTTCAAGAAAACATGATCTCCTACCTGAAACTGCAAATCCTTCCTTCGATTGTCAGTATAGCTCTTCTGCCTACTTTGAGCTGCTTTGATGTGGTTTTGGATTACCTTCACCTTTTCCATCGTTTCCTCCACCAGTTCTAGGCCTACAAGTTTTCTTTCACCAACGTCATCCCAACAGGCTGGTGTGCGACATCTCCTTCCATATAACGCTTCATATGGTGCCATTCGAATACTTGAATGGAAGCTATTGTTATAGGAAAATTCTACCATAGGTAAATATTGATCCCACATTCCTTGAAAGTCAAGTGAGCATGATCTCAACATGTCTTCTAAGGTTTGAATAGTTCTTTCTTATTGTCCGTCTGTTTGAGGGTGGTAAGCAGTGCTCAAACGAACTTCAGTATCCAAGGCCTTCTGAAGACTTTTCCAGAATCTTGATGTAAAACGGGGATCACGATCCGAGAAAATCGACAGGGGTACTCCATAAAGTCTCACAACATCATTAATATACAGTCTTGCTAGACGTTCAAGTGGTAGATCTTCCCTTATAGCAAGAAAATGTGCTGACTTGGTGATACGATCAACAATGACCCATATTGCGTCATTCCTTCTAGGGGTCTTTGGTAGTCCCATGACAAATTCCATCGTAATATTATCCCATTTCCACTCAGGTATGGCAAGAGGTTGCAATATTCCACCAGGATGTTGCCTTCCAGCGTTCACTTGTTGGAAAACTATACATCTTGACACAAAATCGGCAATCTCCCTTTTCATGTTGTCCCACCAAAAATCTCCCATTAAATATCTATACATTTTGGTGCTCCCAGGGTTTATAGAGAAATAGGATCTATGAGCATCATCCAAAAATTCCCTCTTTAAATCAGGTATATCGGGAACACAAAGTCTCCTCCCAAATTTCAAAATTCTATCTTTATAAACAAAGTCACTCAACCGCCCATCATTCACATCATTAATCTTCTTTTTCAACACTTCATCATTGGGCTAATAAATCTTTATCCCTTCTAGTAAAGATGGTTTGGAAACTATTTGAAAAAGTTTTGATGTTTCACCCTCCATGGTGATTCCCATATCCATATTTACTAGATCCATGAAAATAGGATCCCTTTCCACTCTCATCATGTTCAAAACTCCATGATCTTTTCTACTCAAAGAATCAGCAACCTTATTTTCCTTCCCTGGGTGGTAGTGTATCGTGCAATCATCATCCTTGAGTAGTTCAAGCCATCGTCTTTGCCTCATGTTGAGTTCTTTTTGTGAGAAAATATATTTCAAACTCTTGTGATCGGTATATATCTCACATTTTTCACCATAGAGATAATGTCTCCATATCTTCAGGGCAAAGATTACAGTACCTAACTTGAGATCATGAATAGTATAGTTCTGCTCTTGAATTTTTAGCTATCATGATGCATAGGCAATAACCCTATCATTCTGCATAAGGACACAACCAAGTCCTTTCATTGATGCATCACTATAAATAACGAACCCATCATTCCCTGATGGTAGAGTCAATATAGAAGCATTGACTAATCTTCTCTTCAGTTCTTCAAAACATTCTTCACACACTTTTTTCCATACAAATTTAACCCCTTTACGTGTGAGCTTCGTTAATGGGTTAGCCAATCGGGCAAAATTCTGGACAAAATGTCGATAATAATCTGCCAAACCAATAATGTTGCGTACCTCAGTTATACTCGTCGGTGCTGGCCATTCATGGATTTCCTTGGTCTTAGAAGGATCAATAGAAATTCCATCCTTAGAGACAATGTGGCCAAGAAAAGAAATCTCCTGAAGCCAGAATTCACACTTGCTAAACTTCCCATATAATTCATGCCTTCTAAGAGTCTTCAAGATAATGCGCAAGTGATTTTCATGATCTTCGTAGATTTTGGAGTACACCAATATGTCATCCATAAATACCACCAAAAAATTATCTTGATATTCATTGAAAACCATATTCATTAGATCCATGAATACAGAGGGTGCATTAGTAAATCCAAAAGGCATTACTGTAAACTCGTAATGCCCGTACCTTGTTCGAAATGCTGTCTTCGGAATATCTTCCTTCTTCACGCACAACTGATGGTATCCCGATCGAAGGCCAATATTTGAATTATTGAGCTCCATGCAATTGGTCAAATAAATCATCAATACGAGGTAGGGGATACTTGTTCTTTATTGTTATAGCATTGATTTCCTTGTAGTCAATGCACAACCTCATAAATCCATCTTTTTTTCTTAACAAAAAGGACAGGGCTCCCCATGGAGAAACACTAGGGCGAATAAATCTCTTATTACTCAATTCCTCTAGTTGTTTCTTTAGTTCAACTAATTCCACAGTGGCCATCCTATAAGAGGTCTTCGATATGGGCCTCGATCCAGGAATTAAATCAATGGAAAAATCAACTTCTCATTCTGGAGGATGTCCATGTAAATCTTCCGAAAACATATCTGCATATTCTTTCACAATAGGTACATCCTCTATTTGAACATTACATCCCTCACCCTCAGTTATTTCATTCTCTTCCTCCCCAATAATTGAATTTAGTTGAGATACCAGGGGTGGATCTAAATAATAATTAGGTGGTGACGATTCTGCTCTAAAAATAAGGTGTTCCTTATCATCAACATCAAAAATTGTAACCTCCTTCTTCTTACAATAAATCATTGCATCATAGCCTGAAATCCAATCCATGCCGAGGATTATATCAAACTCATTCATAGGTATGACATTGAGATCAGCGTATAATGAACAATTATGTGCTCTAATGGGGACTGATTCACAAAACATTGTTGCAATAATAATTCCCTTAGGAGTTTTGATTGACAATTCTCTTGTTAAATTAAACTGGAAATATCTAATTTTCTTAGCAAAATGGGAAGATATGAAACAATCCAGAATCAAATAATTCATTTACTAAACTTGAGGAAACCATTAAATTACCTGCCACCACGTCTTTCGGAGCTTCATCCTCAGCAGTAGTGATAGCATAAGCTTGGCCTGGATCCCTTGGCCTCTTCTGAGGTAAGTTCCCCTGACGCTTAGGACATTCATTTGAATAATGTCCCATATCTCTACAATTATAACATTCCACATTGACATCAACTTTCTTTCCCTTGAAATCATGAGCTTGGTGGCCTTTTTTGCCACACTTGTAACAGACTCCCATTCCCTTCAAGCAAGTACCAGGGTGTTTCTTTCCACATTTACTGCAGGACTGATATTCAACTCTTCCCTTCTTCCCCTTATTTCCATTTCCAGATTGATCAGAAGATCACTTCTTTTCTTGCTTTTCTTTAAAGTCATAAGACTTAGAGAATTCCTTTTCCATATTGATAGCACACGAGACTATATCTTCGTATGTTGAGAAAGATTGTGATACTAAAGCTCGACAGAGAAATGGTTTAAACCCATCAAAGAAACGATCAATCTTACTTATCGTTTTACATATATAATCTGTATCATGCCTCGCTAACCTTGTAAAGTTAGCCTAATACTTTGCGACATTCTCATCCTCCTTCTACCTCAGACTCAGAAATTGCCTTTCCATATCTGCTCGATGGTCATGCAGAAAGTATTTTTCTAATAAAAGCTCTTTGAAATCCCTCCATTCCATATTCGATACTTCATCATCTTCCTTTGTGTTTTGAATCAGCGACCACCACTGATCGATATCTCCAGTGAGGCGGTAGACTGCCATGACAACCTTCTCCCTTTCACTACTCCCCAAGGCGTGGAATATTTTCTCTAGGGAGTTTATCCATTGCTTAGCTACTAATGGATTTGTAACCCCATTAAATGTTGGTGGTTGTTTCCTCATGAAGTGGTCTAACATTGATCCTCCACTTTGCGGATTAGGGTGCTCCATACGAGTAAGGTTATTATTCATAACCTGAGTGAGTTGTCCCAGTATGGTAATAAGTTGATCAGCACCAGTTGTATCTCCAGCTACACAATAATTATCTTGAGCTGGAGGGAAATCCCTACATGGAGTGCGTGCATTGATACGGTTTCCATTCCTTCCACTAGGTGCCATTTCTAAACAATGGCATAAATTAGATTAGTTTATGAATCAAAATACATAATTCCATACTTGTAAAACACTTAACACTAATTGAACTATTTATGGATATAATCCATAATCATAAAATAGGTTTTCTTTGAGGAATTATATACTCATAACCCTTAATAGTGGTTTGTAAAGAAAACAAGAATTATCCTAAGCATATCCCCCGGGAGTGTCATAACCAAGAGTGCAGCAAGGCCCGTTGTCGTGCACCAGTTCCTGTTCGAGTCTTGCTCAAAGCGGTGTTTTCGGGTTTTACCCCTAGGTACATCTGTGCTAGAGCCTCCTCTACCTGCTCATATCTAGATAGGGATGTATTTCTCAGAAAACACACAACATCTCTACAATACCAAAATTCTAGGAAGCTCTTTCTATACTAATCCTCAAAGTCTATCTTTGGGTTATGTGCTCTAATCAGAGTTTATCTAAATCTAGCTTCCAAGGTTAGTACTAAACTTCCTCTGATACCAACTGTAGCGCCCCGACCCCAGCTACCCAGAGTCAGTGCATTACTTCGTAACATTGGCATGATCACAAAGATCAAGTCTTGAAAGACCGATTAGTTTAGTATCCATGGAAACACTAGATACATTCATAAATGTTACATTACATCATAATGTGAAAAACTAATAAAAAAGTCTTCATTGTCCACACTCATATCCTCTTATGACTATCCCTGTAGGTCATTAATAAAATAATTCTTCACATCCTGGAAAATATTAAAACATTGAAAGGGGAGAGCTCAGATGCTCAGTAAGGATAACAATATTGCGGAAGCTTTCATAAATAAACATAAACATTTAGGGCAATGTATAACTAAAACAAAAGCCTTTTAAACTTGAACATCAACATAATATGGAAAATGTAAAATGAGATAATGCCATTTACTTCTTCACATGGATATTCTATTGGTCAAATAATCACATGCAATATCAATAACCATTTTCATAATGATGGAATGCATAATGCCAGACTATCATAACCACGTAGCCAAGGCCAAGTGCCAAGACCACAAATAAGATTTTGTCAAGGTCTCGTGCGAAGACACTAGTTTGTCTCATGAGACCAACCGATGCATCGAGGAGCTATAGCGGGCTCCACCCATCACTTATTATGTCCAATGCATTCCTCATATGAATAGGTTTAAACATATCATAAACCGTAACATAATCGTATCACATAAAACATGCATAAAGGAAACATAAAATTTCCACATTTCAATCACAAGATATCAATACAACACATTGATATAATAAAAACGTTTTCAAAACCATTTTCAATACAAAAAATAAATGAAAGTTAAAACTTTTTATTTATTTTTCATTAAAAAAAGTGATGGCTTGTAGAGGAAGCCGAAACTTAAATAATGGTCACGACGGCGGAGAAGTCGTTTTTGCCGCATAAGTACGGAAAGAAAAACATTCCCTTTCTGTCATTTAGTAAAACGCTTCGTATAAAAATATTCCTTTTGAATAAACGTAAAAGTCAAAGGGGTTTATACACCATATAAAGGAAAGTTGTGTATAAAACCAAATATGTCTCAATGAAAGGAGATTGAGACGAAGTCCTTAAAAAGATCATTTTTGAAAATAAAATAGATCTATTATCTGTATTCACTATAAGTACACATAAAGAAAGAACAAATACAAGATAGGACATAATAATATCATGACATAATTTTAAAGTAGGAGATTAACCCAAAGAATGGTAATTGGGTTAAGAAGTTTCCTTACCTTGCGTCTTGTCCTGACTCGACCGTTCTTTAACCTCCTGAATAATAAACTACAGTAAATTTATATTTACTTAAGAACCTTTTTCATGTTCATTATTCCTTTTATATCCCTTATTACCATGTTATGAACATTATGTAATTATTTAAGTTTATAACGGTCATTTTTTCGATCTTAGGTACTTGAATAAAATTCTTATAATTACAAGTTGTTCATGTGGTGATATATCCATTATATCCAGAATTATATTCATGATATAGATATCATATATCTCATATATATCCAGTATATACATGAATTTATAATATTCCATAACGTTTAGAGGTAAGAAATGAAATGCACCATTCATGGAGACGGTAAGCCATACGTACGCATGAACACTACTTTCATTTCTATTTCGTATTTAATGAAATCATAATGATATAAAGGTATATTATAATTCCAGTATAATATCATATATAATATCATTTACTCCATCCTTTATACATCCCACATATGGTATTAACAATTCAAATCACTTTGAGGGGGCGGTAGTCCGCACTTCCTAAAATGAAAATATCGTGTTTACCCATAATGGAAACAATAAAGGTATTCCATAAATGAAAAATACAGAACCTTAAGTAAAACATAAAAATATTATATATCATTTATAAATAGAGTGACATCTTAATGGCCACATTTGATGGTGTTTTATGAGTGTTGAACGATCATCGTTTCGTGAGGCAGAAATTCGCCATCCACTGAAACCGTACATTCTTTAACCATTAGATGTAGGTGTGTGTAAGTGTAGCTCGAATACTCATTATAACAACATCCTAGTATATTTAGGATACTGGTGTTGTTACAAAATAAAGGAATAAAAAGAGTTTAGGGGTTTGGATAAGCAAAATAAAACAAAATAACATAAGAGAATACATTACCTTAAAATTGGGAAACTCTTTTGATTTGAGCCAAAGGCTTCCGTGGGAAGAATTCTGCCCAAAGTTAGGCTTCTAGTAGTAAGGGAGGGAAGTTGGGAGAGTATTTGGGTAGAGGATGGCTGAGCCAAATGGCTTTGAATGTGTGAGTAAGGTGGTAGTGGTGGTGGCCTTTTATAAGTGGAGAGGAGGGGCACTCTTGGAAAGTAATGAAATATTACTTTATTATACAATGCTTTTAGGATTATAAAGGTCCCACACTTCTATAATTCTAGTGTAAGGTGATAATGGTTCGAAATCTACCCATCCAATAGGCTTTGGACAAGTGTAAGCCTTGGATTTTACATTATCTTTTCATTTTATTTAAATCATTAATTAATGAGGTAATCACTGCATCATCATGGTGCCATAAATAATTTAATTTATTTAATGTCTAAAAATTATAAAAAAAATATGATGATGTATTAAATCTTTTTATCTCTCTAATTAATATTTATAGTCAATAATATTACTTGTATAACCCCATTTAAAAATTGTTTTAGTAAAACAACTCTTGTTTGTGACCTTTTTATTTTAACATTAAATAAAAGGTTATTTATGTCCTTCTCCTACCAAAGTGGCTCCATGGGGTCCCCAAGTTGACCCATGGATTGTCTTGGTCGGCCATGACAAATAAAATAGTGATTGGACAAGTGTAAAGGTCATTCCATATTTTTATAATACTATTTTTACCATAAATTTCACTAGTTACCTTTAATCGCGATTAATTAAACTTAAAAGTTACTATTCACCAAAAAATTATTTTAATCCCATTGAACCAAATTTTACATCCTAATGACAACCATGTATTTCGGATTTTTGAAAATCAAATCACAGAAGTGGTAATATTTCATTTAAACTAAAAATCAGTTATTTAACTACCACTTAGTGGTTTCACTATTCATCAAAAATTGATGTTTTCAAAACAATGCCAAAATTTCACTCTATGCTATAATTGATATTCCAAATCCAAAAATGATGTCTATTTTACAAAATTCCAAACATATAAGTTTCATGAATTAATTTTATAATTAATTTCCGCTGTCAACAACAAATAGCGTGTTTTTAGGAAACAATATATATCAAAAGATTGACCATTGTTTATGTCCAAATTTAAAGTGAAATTAATTCTAATGATCACCATTGGATAAAATAGAAAAAATATATTCTAATTATAATTTAAAATCACTCAATATTATAATTTATCAATATAATATACTTTGATTAAAAAAGTTGTTTTTAAGTATTTTTCACTATTCATAAAAATTTGGAAGTTCTCAGAAAAATACCAAAAATTCAACATAGGCTAATTTCGATATTAAGAATCGAAAAAAGAAGTCCATTTGGCAAGATAAAATTTATAAAATTTGAAAAATTAGGTATTACTATTCATAATGGCTACTTTGATTGGTTGTGGTGTGTGTTAGAACTCGAAGCTGCGTACAACACGTGCTACTGTATTTATTCAAAGAGATGTGTACCGTGGAAGCTTAGGGTGTTACATTTATATTGGAGTGTGAAATATATATTTATCATAAAATTTGATGTATATATTGACACATATTGTTTTTAGAATGATATAGATAATATTGGTGGAACTGATAATGTATTATGATTTCATGATTCATTATTATCATTAAAATGAAAAAAGTGGTTTAATATTTTAATCAAAAGTGTAATTATACATTAACCATTATATGTTTATAATGTGATTCTAGGGTTAAGGAATTGATAAAATTTAGCCTATCAGTTGTGGATATAGGGAAATCCTCTATTTTTTTCAGATTTCAATGCATTTGACTATGTTAGATAGAATTAATAATGCCCCAAACGATGATCATACATTGAACTAAAATGTATAATTTTTTAGAATTGTATTTTTTATTATTTTAATATTGATGAATAATATGTATTTTGATTTGGAAAAACATAATTGACTTTTAATTCAAATATATGGAAATAATTGTTGGGAAAAACTTGTAGTTCCCTATTTTCCATTTGTCTGGGAAACACTACGATGTACAAAGAAAATTTATAGTATTACTGGAGGGATTTATTGAATAGATTTATTGATGAATTTATCTTGAATTGTGTGTTTTTTCATATGGTTAATTTAGAATTATAGTTACTAAAGGGGATGCATAAACATTTACTTATTCTGGAGTGGAAAAATAAAATTTATCAAGGGATTTTGAAGTGTGATTTCCAATGAAATATTAATGTAATAATATAATTTTGGATAAAATTGATTGAAAAACTAAATATTCACATTTCCTTCCTAATAATGTTTAATTAATTTATCTCACCTATCATAACTATTACTAAAATGTATTTTTATGTTACATGGAGGACCTCTCTCTATTTTAGTAGACTGCAATCCTAGGTAAACATCCAATTCATTAAAAGGATTTCAAAATTCAATTGGTAGTGAATTAAATTTATATATTTCTTTTTATCTTTAATCATATTTAAATTATATAAAAACTATTAAACCATAAAAGATTTTAATTTTTATTTCCTAGTGATTTTCCTGGGATGTTGGGGTCGAAAAAATTAATTGGTTTATTTTTCTTATACTAAAAATTTTAATTCTAGTATACAGATTGTCCCATTTGATGCATTATATAGAAGTCAGTTTTAGACACCTAGAATTTTTGGATGATGTAAGAGAAATAATGTTATTGGGACCATAGTTAGCAGAGGAAATGGAAAAGATGGTGTAGATGGTTTAGTAGTACAAGGGAATAAAATATAGCTTGTTTAAATGTTTTTTGGAAAACCTAAGGAAATACCTTTAATTTAAAGTATGTGATCATGCCATTCTTGATGACTCTCTATGGAAAATAATTATGTTCTTTTGTAAGAAAGGTATGTTAATTCCATAGTCATTGGAACATATAAAATCATAGAGAATGCTGTAATAGTTTCATTGTGAGTTTCCTTTCTGATGAGTTCATCGTAGGTCATATTTAATTTCATGTTTTAGCGTTATGGAAGTATGTAACATTTTTATCTCATGTTTTGAGACCTAAAGTAATTTATCTAGAATAGAACATAACATACGAGGAAAAACCAATTAAATTCCTGAATATATTGGTCATGTATTTTAGAACAAGGTAATTGATTATGTTATGGGTCTATCGAAAAATATTATGTTCAAATAAGAAACATGGTATTTTAAAAATTCTATGATGGAATGATATCCCTAATTTATTAACAAGTGAATAAAATTGCAAGGACATCAATTCAGAAGGTGAATGTATGTCACAACACATTTAATTTTAAAATAATAATTTTCATAATTTTTAAAATTTATAAATTAGATTAAAATTTAAAATTATATGTGAAACTAAATTCTATTTAATTGTAACACAAAACATTGAGATTCCTCAAAATTTGGCACTCCATGCAAAAATGAGTTTTACCAAACAATAACATACTATTAATTTTATTATTTAATATGGTAGTAATTTCCTATAAATTATATCAGAAGGAATTAATATAAATAACTATAGTATGTTTTAAAATAATTATATTTTTTTTACAAAATTCAATGATATTGGATTGGCATACGAAAAGGAGAAATCCATTTTTTGCATAAAATCTATAATTTTTTTCAAGAAATAAATTTTAATACCTTTTTATAGAACATATTCTTTAAAATGATTTTTTTCATAATGTATAAAATTATTTTATAGAATAATATTAGTTTCTAAAATAGTAATGTCACAATTTACCTTGTGTGAATTTTATGTATTTTTAGGAGAAGATTTATTTTTTAATGAATAGTGAAAAACATTTAATTTTGATTGTAAAATAAATTTTCCTAAAATATTTTTTTACTAAAATATATTTTAAATTGGTTTTAAAGTATATATAATTTATTTATGTATTAAACAATCCAAATATGTAATTATGATTAATTTTTCATTGAAATTGAATATAAAAACATTTCAATATTTTGACCTTTTTAAATTTAAAAACATGTTACTTCATTATATGTGTGTTATTAATTTTAAACTCTATTCTTCAACTTATGTGATTTTAATAGGGAAAATAAGATTCCATATTTGTATTCATTGTAATATAAAATATATTGTAAGGTCAAATAAATTATTTAACTCATTCATTAGTGAATATAATTAAAATTAATCACAATGATTAAGTCAGAAATTAGATTTACCATGCCACTATACATTAATCATATTGGGATAAATTATGAATAAATGTATCAAGAACCCATTTTCCAGAATTAAATCCACTATATCCATTATTTTCCTAATATTGGTACTTTATGAGATCCCAATTACATTGAAATAACGTGGATGGAATTCCCACTTCAAAGAATTACATGTTTACAACTCACCTAGCTTATAAAAGGCCTCCAACTATAACACTATTTTCAAACTGTTCAATACCTAGGTATGAAAAAAACCCATAAAATATTAACTATAAAAATCATTAATATCATCCACAAATCCTCTGATTTGTAATAAATCAAACCATGTGATTCATTCGGTGTAATACATATGAATTTACCTTAAGAAAAAGTAATGCAGTTTATCAATAATTTTTATTATTTATTTTTCCACCCCATAATTTCTAATTATTATATGTGCATATTATAAAATTTGAATAATCAATATACTAAGATTTTTTAATGTTAATTTCAATACCTACTGCAATAGACGCTTCCATAATATGAGATTGAAAATCGTTGTTCGTGTGTATAGTTCACTACTGCCTCCTGAACCGATGTTGTTTTCTTTTCAATTACCGTATCACAAGGACGAGAATAATGATGGGATATCTATAATTCTGATTTTTAGAACCCACTATATTAATTTTAGGGTATTAAAATATGTTAAATCACCCCCATCATAAATAAATATTCATAGGTCTCCAATGGGTTTGTTCATGGAGTTGGAAATTCCCATCAACTCTAATATCCATGACATGTGGACCAAAATTTTATAGGAATGAGTTATCTGGGTAACTTGGTCATAAAAACATAAGAACAAACATTGTTCTAGAAGATGGTATGTTGGGCTCATCACATGATTTTAGTGGGAACTATTTCTTATTTTAAGAGTCTCTTATAGATTCAATTTTAGTTCATGAATCAATTATTAATTACCATGTGTGTATAATATCGATCAACATGAGATATAATGAATGTATTTCCTTGTGTGGGACCCTAATAATTTATATATATCCTATTTTATCCCTCATTTAAGGGATATTTATTTATATTAGGATATCCATCGATGATACCCTTTTCATATATGGATCAATTATTATTATTTCATTTATTAGGACGATGTTTTTTTAATCCACATAGTGGTGTGATCTAGAGTTCATTATCATCTATGGAGATGGATACTATTTTTATATTTATATTGAACACATAACAGGGTCTTTATAAGTATCCTTGTGAAATTAATTTTATCCCACATAGTTAAGTGCCTCATGAAAAGACAAATCAACTTTTAAGGTTATATTACAAAGACCAAACCATGTAGTTTAAAATCATGTTACAAGGATGTCGCAAACATAGATTCAAAGTAAATGTTCTATACATGATTTTTACTAAGGAATCCAATGGGAACAAGAATAGATGTGGTATCCTTGCATTAAATGGACCTATAAAAGATTTCTCTCAGGGTACATTGGGGATAATTTGGGTGTTAGGGTTGGACCTAAGAAAGGATTCCTACATACCCTAGTTAGTGGGGAATAAAATCCAACATCATTCTATATGTATAAGTTTAACACCAATATAAGAGGACTATTAAAAATGATTTTAGAACATAATATATAATTTTTGCACCATAGGGGACATGATTTGAGATTATATAGAGTAGGAGGCCCATAAAGAGCCACTTCATTGGGAATATGGAACATTAATGGTTGAGGCATGGGTTCGGGTCTTAGACCATATAAGAGTCCCGATTCAGTTGATATGATTGGGAATTACACCATTTAGGAGGCCAATTTGGTGTCTAGGGATGTGCAGATGTCATTATAACCACTAACCTATATGCCATTGAGATTTATGCTTGGTGTAAAAAAATAAGAGGAATCAGTAGATCTGAAGATCACACAATCCAATTCTGTTCACTAGTGGATGGATGTTGTATCCCATATAGGTGTATATGGATTCCAATGTTCTTGTTTTTATTTTATTTTGGTATCCAGGATAGTCACATATAAATACCCATCTAGATATGGCCTGGTCTGGATAAGAGCTGATAGAGAACCACCTCCCACAAGAAATAATAAGGGATTTATATAAAAGAAATAACATTCTGGTCCCCATGGTTGGGATGAGTGACCAACATCATCCCCCAATGAAGTTAAATCCCAGTGGTTATTTTATATATATAATTGGGATGTTCATCGGTGTACTTCCAATTTCAGAGCGACTGATAGAATGGGATCATAGACTTGAAGACATATTATGCGCCACCATGTCTATGGGGTTTCAAATGTGACTCATATTACCAAATGTATGTAGATTTTATAGTTTAATCAGATGTAATCGATGATCTAATCACACATGTTAGGTTGATTTGGACGTGGCCTTATCATGATTCTATCTCCCTGATTTGCAGATGGGCCAATGTGGAGCGGGATGACATGAAGCAAGTGAGTGATGAGATGTAGAGAGTACAACAACCTTATAATCCCTATCTTGTATATTTGGTTCTTTGGTGTTATGGGGTTTTCTCTATGTATCAATTTTCTAAATGAGGGAACCTTCCCTACAACATCATGCAATGTGGACCTGATATTATCCTACAATGTGTATTTCTATGTGATTCTAGGTTCAATGCAACTAGGAAGTTTCTAGGTGTTCTCTTGTTCCACCCCAATATAATTTTTCTATATGGGGTTGGGTTCCTCCTGTGTGGCATTTTTCTACATAGGGTAGGATTCCTCCCACGTAGAATTTTTCTACACGAGGTGTGGTTCCATAAAGAGACCATCCATATATACCCCTTATAATGGTGTTTGAAAATGGGGTTTTTTTGTTCAATGGTGGTTGAGTGGTTTATTATTTACTATTTCATAAAATACATTTGATTTTTACCAAAAAATTATAGAAACCTCTATGTTTTGCCTCTCGTTTGGTCTCTGATACTATGTTATTTAATATTCTATATCTTTTTGGCCCCCCTTATGATCTTTTTATAAAATAATTCAGGAATGTATTTTGGGATGTCCACTCATCCGTAGATTGTTTTGGTCCTTTTCTAGAGCCCAAGGAGGACACCATTTCTATTAGACAGTTTCATTCATGGAGGGGGGGGGGGGGTTTGTGGGGGAAATAACATCTATCCCCATAAATGATTAGTTTTTGTTCATAGCTTCCAGCCCTACCTTCCCATACTGTGAATGGATTAGTTCATGGGGTACAGTCTTTTGTGAGGATGGAAATCATCATCAATCTAAAAAAATGGTTTTTATTCATAGGTTTTGGTGGTTATCTTGTACCATGGAATCTATCATTTGTGGGGTAAATCATGAATCATTCGAACAACATCAAAAAAGTGTACCAAGAAACGATTTTCACATTATGGGATAAACCATTCATTCACAGTTTCTTCCCATTTCAACAATTTTATTTATAACCTTATTATGGTTTTATTAATAACATATTTCAAATTAATGAAATTATTTTATTCTTCTATGGAAAAATTTTAAGACCTTAAAAATTATACATATCATATAAGGTTTTGATCAGAAATAAGTGGTGTCTATTCCAATGTAAAAAAGTAATATTGTTTGGAACCTATTTGTTGTACGAATGTGGAACCGCTCGAGGGAAATAAAACTATAAATTGGGCCCCAACTTCATTTTTCTTTTGTCATATTTCGCATGGAACTGAGTTCTATTCAAACACTCTAATAATCATTTTATTTTTCAAGGATCATACATTGTAGATGTACTTCTCAGGAAGTGAATACCATCATCCATGAATGGTATCTTTTATCACCCAAATAATGATTCCATCATTTTCATGGTTTTTTCAAATTCCTAGAAATCCATGATCACTCAATGAAATGATCATTGAGCACCATACTGAACAAAGGACCCCTATATTTGGCATCTCATGGGTGATTTCATAGTGGAGTAGTGGTCTGTAAGCATACCCTGAGCGTGCGATGTGTCACTCATCCTTGAAATTTTATATGAATTATTTTTTTATCCTTTTTCAAGGAATCATATATATTTTGAATGATACATTTTCTAGTTTATATAAAATTTGGATTCTACCTCAAGGAAGATGACCATAAAGAAAATAACTTGTATGATAATATTGATGGAAATATTTAACATCACATCATCCTACGATAGTGTATTCTAAAGAATATAAGTTTAGAAATGATTCTAAATTACCCACATTATAACCTACTACCCCATTAAATGTTTTAGATTAAAAATTATAATCCTTATACACAAGTTTATCAAAAACTATCATCCACCTCGTTTGAGGTGTCTCAAGATCCTAGCAATGTGAATATCTAGACTGAAGGGAAAATCATTTCTAGGACTAGTCCGTAGATCGTCTTTATTCTGAATGATTCAATGTGGACAAAAAACACCAAATGTGGTCAAAAAATGTCCTTGAAATCTACCATTCTATATTATCCCTCAATTTACAACCTATCATGAGTTGAAACCACCATAGGTTGGAGCTCTATCTGGGAATTGAGTTCTTAAGGGAGTTTCTTTGATGAATGAGATTTGGAATTCTTTGTGAACCAAAATTCTATAGAATATACCAGTTGATTTCATGTTTTTCGGTGATATCATGTAGCATTGGTTTCTCAGTTCGTAGTTTAGTCCTCAGCTGATATTATTCATGAATTTATTAATAATTTCTGTTTGAGGAAAAATGATCCACTTCTCCCACATTGTACCCAAGGATAGATTATGGGTTCTCTAAAAATTAGGTAGAATCTATATTCTCAATAATATGTATTTTTAGTTCCAACCTACTAGCAATTCATTGGAAAAAACCATCCATGTATCTCCATTATAAAGGAATCTAGTGACCTTATTAGTGAAATTGCTTGGTAAACCCATCCACACCCACTCACTTATTGCATTTAATGAATGGGTAAATTTATTTCTTCATGTTATTAGTCCATGTGCCAATGTTTTTCATAGAATGACTAATCCAAATCAATAGCCATGAGGTATTCATGGTTCATACTAGGATAATATTGATGTAGGCCATCATATCATGTTGCACTATAGTAGATGACCAAACATCTCTCCTAATATTTAACATGCATTATTTTTCTCCATGTTATTTAGTGGATGGATCTTCTCATCATGTGACGCGTATACTAGTGTCTATGTATACACACTAATTATGGTGGCCAAACTAGAGGAGGGACAACCCATCAACTTATCTGTACCCACCCTTTCTTATATTTTTGAATTATTGGTCCATATAATATATTTTAGGTCTCCACATCCTCTTTATAGCCCATTCAAAATCATATATGTCGGGGTGTTGGTACAATTTTGATGCTATAAATATCATAACACCACTATGATATCTCATACACCCTTTATCCTTGAATTTCACTATACAAATCCCATTCACCCAAAAAACCTAGTTATTGATGGTGTTTTTGAGCAATTTTTTGATCTATCTAACTTAACTTTTATCACATAATCTACACCTTCGGGAATGTTGGTTGATAATAGTCAATGCACTTTCAAGGAATTTTATGATATTATCTCTTTACTAGATGTTATTTTAGCTACATGGGTAAATGAAGTATCCATCAATGAAATTTATACAGCTTACATATTTTCACTAAAATATGGATGTATGAAACAGATCATCTTACTGCCTTTTTTCAATACTATATAGTCACAGAAAATTATAAATTTCTAGTTGTGTCTGGTGCTAATGGGCGATGATTCTAGAATGAAAATTTTATTACCATATGAGGAATATCCCAGCATCCCTTTAGTGGATTATTCTAGAATATGGGTGGAATATATGTAACATCACTGGTAAATAAATAATTTTTCATTTTTATATTTATTAAACTTTGTAAATTAATTATTAATTTTAATTTAAGGGGTATGATATGTTCGATAGATTAGATGATACACAACAACCAATTTCATTGAAGTCATACGTTGCACATGAAGTTGCGTCATACTGAAAAATATTAATATAATGTTATTTTAAATGGTAGTTAATGCTTAGATATTGTAATGGGTGGAATGAAAAAAACTAACAAAAAATGATTATACATGTATTTTATATTTTTTTTACATTTATCATTTAATTTGTAGAGGCTTAAAATAAGAAAAGAACTCAATTTTATGCATAAATACTCTAATATTCACCAAAAGGTTGGTTTACCGCCTTTTGATGGTGAAACCTCATTAAATCTAGTTTTGGTCAATTTTATATGTTCTATTTGGAAAAATAAAATTCTTATTTAGAATATATACATTAAGGTTTACTTTGGGTAAATTTTTGGTATTTTTCTGATAAAATACATTTTTATGAATAGTGAAAATATTGTATATTAATACAAAATTGCCTTTTAATCTAGTTTATTTATATTGTTAGATTTTCTTTTTAATTGGTTTTAAAGTGTATTTAGATTATATTTTTACTATTTAATCCAATATTTGTCATTGTAAGTAATTTTAATTTGAAATTGGACATAAACAAGTGAATGTCTTTTGATAGTTATTGTTTCTTAAAAAACAGGGTTTTTGTTTTGATAGCGGGAATTAATTTTAAATTGAATAATGAAAATTCTATTTTTTGAATTTGGTAAAATACTCATCAATTTTTAATTCAGAATATAAAATATAGCTTAGGATGAATTTTTTGTATTTTTCTGAAAAACATCTATTTTGGATGAATAATGAAACCACTAAGTAGTAGTTAAAAACTAATTTTTTCATTCAAATTAAATATTACCACTTCTGTGAATTGAATTTTGAAAATCAATCATACATGGTCAATATTAATAATTAAAATGTGGTTCAATAAGATGAAAACAGTTTTGTGGTGAATAGTAACTTTTGACTATTATTTACCATGGTTATAGGTAAATAGGATAATTTAAGGTAAAAATAATATCATAAAAATATAAAATTATCTTAACACAAGTCCTAAAATTATTGGATAAGTAATGGAAGACCATGTAAATCCTTGGGTCTATTTAGGGACCTCATGGACCCACTTGGGAGTTATAATGACACTTTAGATTAATTAATTTAATGTAAAGACAAAAATTACAAAAATAAATATATTTTAGTAAATTAATTCATATAGGGTTATAAAAGTTATATCTTCGACTATAAATATAAATAAAAAAGATTAAAATATTTCTTACATCATGGTATTTTTTTATAATTTTTAGAAATCATATAAATAAAAATATTTTTGACACAAAAATGATGTTGTATTACCTCATTAATAAATTATTTAAATAAACAAGATTATAAATATTAAAAAAATATACAAATCCAGTCCAATTAACATTGGATGTTTCTATTTCGAACATGAGTCATCTATTCTATGTCTTTATGGATTTTAGGACCTTTTGAAACTGATGATATACTTATAATAAAATAATTGTTTCAAACATTTTTAAAGAGCCTATCCTATCACTTATAACAGGACACCACTTCTAACCCATTCCATAAACCTCTAAATCCCCATGGCTCATCCAACACCTATCAAAATAATCTCTCAATATCCCATTAATCCTCCTATAAGCCTTAACCTATGCAGGAGGCTCTTTAAAAAGTACTTTTGGTTCAAACCAAATAGAGTTACACGAATTAAAGGTAACAATTTCTCTTAAACTAATTTGATTTATTTTATATTATTTTACTTCTTCGACCCCCTAAAATCTTTTTATTAAAATATTTTATAATAAAACCCATATAATTAGTATACTAGGTAGTTTTCATGAGAATATTTCAATTTAAACATACCCTCACATCCTTATAATTGGTAAAGAACATACTCTTTCTGTGGATAGCAAACTAATGCATCACGAAATGATGACTGTTCAAATATCTACAACCACCTCTCATGGTGACCATTATGACAAAACTATATTTATATATGATATATATTATATTTATATTGTTTCTATGCTTCTATATTTTTCATTTATAGTATACCTTTATGGTTTCCATAATGTGTAACTACGATAATCTCATTTGAGGAAGTGCAGACTACCACCCTCTCAATGTGATATGACTCGTTCATGCCTTATGATGAACGTATACAGGGTAGAGTTAATAAAATTATATATATTTTTATACCGGAATTATAATATACTTATTAATCATTAATATTCCATTCCATTATAATATGAAATAGAAATGGAAGTAATGTTCATCCGTATGTACGACTTAATGTCTCCATGAACGGTGCATTTAATTTCTTATCTCCAAATGTTATGTACTATTATAAATATATGTATATAAAGGATATATATAATATATATGATATCTAAATCCTGAATATTAGTCTGTATAAAATTAATATTTTACCACATGAACAACTTGTAATTATAAGAATTCCATTTTTAGGCAAGTACCAAATAACGAAAAAATGACCATTATGCACTTAAATGATTACATAATATTTATAACATGCTAATACGATATTTAAAAGGAATTATAAACTTGAAAACAGTTCTTAAAAAATATAAATTAACTTTAGTTTATTATCCTGGAGATTAAAGAACGAACGCGTCAAGTCAAACATTTGGTAAGGGACTTCATCTCAATCTCTTTTCATTGAGTCATATATTGGTTTAATACCCAACATTCTTTTATATGATATATAAAAAGATTTGAATTTTCATTTCATTCAAAGATAATTTGTTTCATTGAATTGTTTTACTAAATGACAAAAAGAAAGATTTATTTTAATGTAAGTAGGGATAACGACCTTTCAACCACCACAAGTATTTTTTGATCTTCAGCTTCCTAAACAAGTTGTATTGTTTTTAAAAGGAAAATAAATTCCATATAATCTTTTAAGTATTTTGATATTGAAAATTCTTTTGATAATGGATTTTTATTTTAATTTATTTAAATGTTATATTGTGATTAAAATGTGTAATAGTTATACTTTCTTTATATTTGTTTTAAGTTTTATGAATTTGTAATGGTACATGGATATTTGAAGGGTGGTTATGTGATAAACCAAATGATTGGTGGTTCCATGATAAACCAAGATAGTTGGTTGAGTTATAACCTCCAATGCATTGGTTATGGATGTTGGACATATGGATATTCCATTTAGTTATGTGTGTGGTAGTTGACCGTATGGTTATTCCATTTAAGTATGTTTATGTCCCAAGTAATCGATATATGTAATGTGTGATTTAGTTGGGTTTTATGGTAATATTTTGGTTACAAAATTGTAAGAAATGATCTTTTATTTAGAGAAGAGTGTTTAATACTTCATGATGGGTAAAAGTATTACATATTATAAAGTAATCATGGATTACTAGTTCTTTTTAAAAAGTAGAATTTTTTCTTCATTGTGCATCCCTTACTAATATTTTTGCTCATCCCATCTTTTTGAAATGATTTTAACAGGATATAAATAGGAAAAGGGACAATGATGTGATCATGGAAATGTCATAGTCTCGAAAATGTGGAACTTTACGTGTTTTTTTAAGAGTTTATATTTTATGTAAAAATAGATACTAAGTGGTAGTGTATACTTGTAATATCCATGCTAATATTTAACAGTTATGACCTAATTCTCTAAAACTCTAAACCTAAAAAATCCTAAATTTTAATTCGTGATTTAACTCAATATTATGAATTGTTTAAGGTTGGGTCCTTATAGCTGGTATCATAGGACGATTTAGATAACTTTTTATGTTAGGGTGTAATTTTAGCATATGTGACATTACCTTAATGGTGAGCATATTAGAAAGAGTCGTTGTTATTTTAGAGGTGATAAATGGTTATTACACTTTGGGGTGAAAAATTAAAGGTATTAGATAACATTTGAGTATAAATTA
Organism: Viscum album; assembly: GCA_963277665.1. Classification (NCBI taxonomy): domain Eukaryota; kingdom Viridiplantae; phylum Streptophyta; class Magnoliopsida; order Santalales; family Viscaceae; genus Viscum; species Viscum album. The sequence goes on from OY728133.1 coordinate 1,977,850,502, forward strand.
TGTTTTGGTTAATTTCAATAAATTTGTCTCTTTTTTTTGGAATGATATGAAATTGAATAGTATTTTAAAAATGACAACACGCAGACCATGTGGCAACCCGTCGCGTTGGAAAAAGCTGTGGTAATCAAACCCACAACCAAAGTGCGACTGAGATTTATCACCTACCACTAGATTACGTGAAGTTCCATGATAGTATGTCAAATTATTTTTAGTTAGATGATTTTATGATTCAAGAATATTTTGATTTTGGGTTATCTATGGAACTGATTATCCTATCATCTAAAATATTGGATTTTGTTAATTACACTTCAGTATGAGACTTTAAGAATATTCGATGTTTTTTGAAGATAAATGTTATGATTTATCAAGGAAGACTATGTGATTTAAATCCTTCCGTGTTATGGGATTCAATATTAGTTTTGATTGTTTTGAATAATTTTATGGAAAATGTTATATTGAAAGTATTTTCATGAACTTTGGGTACTTTTGATGGATTTTGGAGATTAAGAGTAGCATTTGTTTTTATACAAGATTATCCTTTTAAGGATTATCTGATCTCATACTACCGAATTTTTGTTTTTATAATATATAAAGATAAAAGAAATATATGGTTCATATTTTTTAGATCATTTTATTCTCTAGAACATGATTTTTTCACATTTGATGTGTCAAATAAACATGAATACTCATTGTTTTGAGAAAAGAATAGTTTGTGGTAGAAATTTAGTAAAGGATAAAGGTCTTCATGTAAAGTAATTATATGTCCTTATGTTCATAGTCTGGCTCATAAATAAATTAATAAACAATATGAAAAGGAATATAAAACAAAAATGTTTTCATTTTTACTTTTCCTATAGGGGAATCAATGTTTGTTTAACCCATCACAAGTTTATGATTTTCTGGTGGTTATCTTTCTCCTAATCATGTTTTCTATCACTCTCCATCAGAAATTGATGGTTTTTTCTCCTAAATATCCATGTTTTCATGGAATCCTAGGATATAATGTCTCAAGATACCTTTTTTACTTCTTTTACATTATTTTAATGTGATTGATTTATTGACTCTTCTTCCGATGAGGGGATTTCAATGATGTTTTTGTGCCCTATTTTAAAATTGTGAGTATGTAATTCCAAAAAGGGGGGAAGGATGTAAGATCACAGGTAAATAAAGAATATGAAATTTTCATATTTATTAATATTGGTAAATTATTTATTAATTTTACATTAAAATGGATGCTATGTTTCACGGCATATCCAATACATAACAATGGGTTTCACTGAAATCTTATGTTGCACACAATGTTGGGTCATACTAAAAATTAATAATATAATATTATAGTAAATGGTAATTAAATCCTAGATGTTTTAATGGTAGGAATGAACATAAATAACTAAAAAATTATTATTCATGTTTGTTAAATGTTTTAACATTTATCCAATAAAATTTAGAGGCTTAAAATAAAAAAATTATTTTAATCAAAAATACTCTAATATTCACTATAAGGTTGATTTATCTCTTTTTGATGGTGAAACCTCTTTAAATATTTTTTTTCAACTTTTATATTTTCAATTTGACAAAAAAAAATTTCTATTAGAATCGAGACATCAAAATTTACATTGGTTAAATTTTCGAAATTTTTTCTGATAATTTATTTTAATGAATAGTGAAAATTATTGTATTTTAATTCATAAATTCCTTTTATCCTAATTTATTTATATGGTTAGATTATTTTTAATAGTTTTTAATGTTTATTTATATTATAGTTTTACCATTTAATCCAATATTAGTCATTAAACATAATTTCAATTTGAAATTGGACATAAACAAGTGTCATTATTTTGATAGTTATGGTTTCTCAAAAAACCCGCTTTTTGTTTTGACAACATGAATTAGTATTAAATTAATTAATGAAAATTATATGTTTTGAATTTGGAAAAATAGGCATCGTTTTAGAATTCGGAATATCAAATATATCTAAGGCTGATATTTTAGTATTTTTCTGAAAAACTTCAGTTTTAGATGAATAGTGAAACCACTAAGTTGTTGTAAAAAACTAAATTTTTCATTTAAATAAATTATTACCGCTTATGTTAATTTAATTTCAAAAGTTTGACATACATGGTTGTTATTAATAAGAAAATTCGGTTCAATAAGATGCATTCATTTTTCTGGTGAATAGTAATTTTTGACTTTTATATACTGCGGTTAAAGTTAAATAGGGTAATTCAAGGTAAAAATATTATAATAATAATAATAAATTACATTAACACATGTCCAATCCTTATTGTATGTGTCATGGCCAACCATTTCCATCTTAGGGTTAATTTTGGGACCATATGGAGCCACATGGGAGTGATTATGATAGTTTAGATTAATTAATTTAATGTAAAGACAAAAATGACAATAACAAATATCTTTTAGTAAATTAATTCCTACATAGAGTTATATGACTTAACATTCAACTATAAATATTAATTGGAATGATAAAGATATTTCTTAAATCATGGTAATTTTTTTAATTTTTATACATCATATAAATAAAATTATTTATGACACAAAAATGATGAAGTATTTACCTTATTAATAAATGATATAAATAAATAAGATTATAAATTTTAAAAAAATACCAAAAACCTATATAATTCTTATTTGATAATTTTATTTCAAACACAAGTCATCTTATATTCGACTATAATGAGTTTTGGACCATTTCAATGAAAAGATAAATTTATAATAAAATAATTGTTTCAAACATTCCTAAAGATCCCCTCCTCTCCATTATAAAAGGACACCACTTCTAACCAATTCCTCACTCCTATCAAGACCCATGGATCATAAAACCTCTTTCAAAATAAGCTTTAAATATCCCTATATTATTTCTAGAAGCCTTAACTTTAGCATCAGTCACTTCAAGAAGTCATTTTGGTTCAAACCAAATGGTATTACCCAAATTAAAGGTAACAGTTTCTCTTTAATTCTTTTGTTTTATTTTGTTTTATTTGACTACTCCAACACCTAAAATCGTTTTATTCCTTTATTTTATAACAAAAAATTACCCCAAATTCAGTATATTGTTTTTATGAGATGGATTTTAACTATAATTACACACACCTCTATCTAATGGGTAAAGAACACATTGTTTCTATGGACGACGAACTAATTCCTCACAAAACGCTGATTATTCAAATATCAGAAACTACCTATCATGGTGGAAATTATGATGGAACTACATTTATATTTGATATATATTATATTTATATTTTTTAAATTCTTCTGAATTTTTCAGAAATAGTATACCTTTATGGTTTACATAGTGGGCAAATAAGATAATCTCATTTCAGGAAGTGCAGACTACCGCCCCCTCAATGTGATATGACTCTTTCATTCCTTATGTGGAATGTATAAAGGGTAGATTTAATTAAATAATATAATATATTATAATTTAATTATAATATACTTGTGTATAATTATGTTTCCATTCCATTACAATATGAAATATAAATGGAAGTAGCATTCATGCGTACGTACGACTTACCGTCTCTATGAATAGTGAATTTCATTTCATATCTCCAAATGTTATGTAATATTATAAATACATGTATATACTAAATATATATGATATATATGATATCTAAATCCTTAATTTCAGTCTGGACATAATGAAATTTTGACCACATGAACAACTTGTAATTAGAAGAAGTCCATTTTTGACTCAAGTACTAATTATAAAAAAAACGACTATTATTAACTTAAATGACTACATAATGTTTATAACATTGTAAGAAGTGATTTAAAAGAAATTATATACTTTAAATAGTTTATAAAGAATGTATAAATTGTCTTTATTTTATTATTCATGAGATTAAAGAACGAACGGGTCAATTCGGACACGAGGAAAGGGACTTCGTCTCAATCTCCTTTCATTGAGGCATATATTGGCTTAATACATGAAATTATTTTTTACATTTTAAAATCAACTTTGACATTAATTTATTTCAAAGGGAATATTTTTCAATGAATAATTTTAATGAATGATAAAAAGAAGTGTTTATTTTAATGTAAGAGGTGACAATGACATTTTCACCGCTGTGAGTATTATTTGATCATTGGCTTCCTTAACAAGTTGTAATGTTTTTAAATGGAAAATAAATACCATATAATATTTTATGTATTTTGGTATTGAATAAATTTTTGATAACTGATTTTTATATGAATATAATAAAATTATTTATTGTGATTTATATGTGGAAAAGTTTTCATTCCATTATATTTGTTTTATGTGTTATGATATTATAATGGTACATGGACATTTGATGGGTAGTTACACGATAAGACAAATGACGGGTGGTTCCATGATAAACTAGGATGGTTGGTTACCTTATAACCTCCAATTCATTAGGTATAGAAGTCAACAGTATGGCTATTCCATTTAGTGATATGTGTAGAAGTCGACCATATAGTTATTCCATTTAAGTAGGTTTATGTCTGAAGTTATCTATATATGTTATCTGGGTTTTCAATGGGTTTTACGGAAATATTTTGGTAACAAAAGTGTAAGAAATGATCTTTTATTCAGATAAGATTATTTACTACTTCATAAAGGTAAATAGTATTACTTATGATAAATTATTCCTTGATTACTTTTTGTTTTGAAAAACTAATAGTTTTCCTTCTTTGTGTATCCCTTATTAATTTTTTTTTTCATCCCATGTTTTTGAAATTTTATTCATAGGACATGAAGAGAAATAGTGACATGGATGTGATCAGGGAAATGTCATGATGTCTAAAACATGGAACTGGAAATATTTCTTTTTTATAGTTTATATTTTATGAAAAAATTGACACTGATTAGTAGTGTCTTCTTGTAATATTCAAACTGATATGTAATAGTTATGGCCTAATTCTCTAACACACTAATCCTGAAAAGATCCTGAATGTGAATTCTGGATTTAACTCAATATTTTGAAATTTTTAAGGCTAGGTCCTTATAATGTAATCCTAATGGGATATACATTAAATATCATTGGATTTTTCATAAAATGATAGACCCTCCTGATACTTTTCCCTGCACACCTTCATCATCATTTTTGAAGGGAGAATTCATTAACTCTGGATGATCTCAGTGCCTTAGGGTGGCCTTATCTTTGTTTTCCAAAATTTATGATGGAAGTTTCAATACAGTGTATTTATATGGCCCTCCTATGTAGTCTTACTGACTTTGGGCCCAGTGTAACAACCTTGGGAACTCCACCAACTAATGTTAGGCATATCATCCTAGTTCCCAAGGCTGGATGTGTTGATGAGATAAATGATTTTACCACAATGAAGTCATTTTCCTAGCTATACTGGTATATTATTAAGAAAATTATAGATTACATACATGTGGTAGTGAGAGATCAGGGTTGGGACCCCAGTGTTGTTATCGAACACAAGGTTTGGCTGAATTGGTCATGGAATTATATTTTTAATGTCATCATAGAGACCCCTATCAAGGAAATGGATATCAATTGACCCAAAATTCAACATATTTTATATGGATTATGATTAGGGAGGGTTGATTATAGAAACATAGACATTGTTTTCAACTAGATCTTCATTTTTTGAGAAGAATTAACTTCTTGTGAATATTTCCATTTTTAGTTTAATGCTACAAATCATCATGTGAAAGCATTAAAGGATACTACCAATGAGATACATCACCTAGTTACTACAAAAATTGTATCTTATGACTATGTGGTCGCACATATTGTGGTGATATTACAATCTAAGGTTCAAGAAGATTTTTTTATGGTGTAATATTCATAACTGAATGCATGTTTATAGCCATCAAGTATAGGGTTCTCGATCAAAGTTCCATAATTAAACATATATATCCAATATCTTAATTCAATGTTGGGAAAAAAATTGTTAAAATCTGGCCCTTTATAGATCACAGTAGGTGAATGTTTATTCTCGAACTACAATGATCCCATCTTCATTGTATCCATTACGAATATTCTGCAATTTATACCTCTCTTATTCTATCATTAGGGATAGAATAAATGATATATATTCTCATTTATTCATATCTAATAACATGAAAACATGTACTCCCTTGGTTTCATTACCTTTATCAATTTCTGCTATTCTAATAAATATGAATAATCTTATTCAGAGAGATAACCTCAATTGGGTATCAATTTTTATCACAATCTAGGATAGATAACTTGAAATGATCATTTAACACATTAATTTTTCCCTAAAACAAGGGATTAAATGATGGTGTCTTTGAATATTTATAAAGTTAGATGAAAATACATACATGCATTATGGATAGTATATTACCAAACTAAATTTTCCATTATTCCACTTTGATGTGGCCTTAGAAAAATTAACATGACTTTTTCTTAGGACTCATTTTGTAGGTTTTCTACATAAAATATTTTCTTCCATATTTTTTTATTTCCCAACTATTTCACAATCCATGATGAATATTGGAATAAAGATATAGTAATTAAATTTTATCCAAGATTGCCATTGCCTGTTTTCAGACTTTATATTATTATGCCTCATTTATAGGGATTTTCATTTTCTTGCTGGTCAAAGTAAGGAAAATGATGTTTTTGGTTAAAAAAACATGGAAATTGAATTGTGGTGTGAAGAACCAAATAGGGATTACAATATAAGAATTTATATATTTTTTGTATATATTAATAGTGGATATTTGGACCCTAGTGTTTGAATTTTTTAATTTGAGACATGCTATGGGGAATGTATATGGGTAGTAATCATACCAATGGTTTCCAACTTTCTATTTCTGAAGAGTATAGAGGATGATAATTTCTCTTATAGGGATTAATTTTCTTCTTCATCATGGGAATTCAATTAGGAAAACCTGAATAGAGATAATTGTAGAAAATTATGCATAGAAAAAAAATTGTTTCCTCATAACATTGACCCTCCATTATAGAGGGGAATGAAATTTATGAACATTTGGATTTTTCCAGACCACGAAGGATGGATTTTCAAGAATTTGATGTCGAAAAATGATGAGGAAATATGTATTGGACCATTAAATGAAATAGAAACCACTCCTATATGAATTTGAATTATGTAATTCAGTGATGTATTTGTATGTAGTTTAATTTAATTCACTTTAGACATGGTATTTATAATTAAATTTCATAATGAATTTATGCTTGAGGTGTAACATTTATGGTCACCTAGATATGAACAAGGGATATGTTATTCTATTTTCTTCTTAATAAGTGTTTGAATTATCCATCACCCCCAGGTATGAAGGATAATTGTTTTAAACTGTGATATAGGGGTTCCAAATCTAAGGGTTTATATGGAATGAAAATGGATGTGGGGATTTGGAGGTAAGAAACATCTCTCATTATGTCGAATTTGACATCGCATGACAGGAATTTTTGGTGGGAAACATAATTAGAGATAACTAGTTATTATTATTAATAGTCAATCAATAGTTTCCTCAAGAAAATTAACCTCCATTTATGATTCTATAGAGATTTATTATGATTCATGCATCCCTAGACAATGTGTTTGGATTATGAAATTATATTTTCGAAAAATGAATAAAAACTTTTATCTCAAAAATTTTCGGAATGGTCAGAAATAATTTACATCTGCATGTATGGACCATATATAAGAAATAATTTTTTTATCATTTTTTTTGTTTTTGAGATATAGGTTTATGTAATCACTTAGTATCTCTTAAAAATGGGAATCACACACTAAGAATTTCGGAAATATTCCCTACACATCAATAAAACTCTTGTGTAGAAAAGTTGAATTTTTCTTTGAATATGAGGTAATGGTTTGGGAGCGCACATATTTGACCATCCTATGAAGATATATAATATCTATAGGATGGAGGTGGATATTTATGTTGTTATGTCCAGACATAGATATAATATCCATGTTTCACTATGTATCCCATCAAATCGTGATTCCAAACATATGTTGTTATTACGGAATTCTTTTTTCCACATGGTTAACGCTTTCATAAATTTTTTTGTACCTACATCGATGATTGTAGATATGGGTATCAATATGTATATTTTGGTGATGTAAATCAATCCACACATAGTTCTAATCTTTATATGGTTTTGTGTCGTGTGATTATGACATCATCCTTCTAGTTCTACATCATTTTTGGTAGATGGAATGGGGTATTATAGTTTAATATCATACATAATGGACCATATGTATCCATAATGATGTGTAACATGAGGATTATCAAACTAAGATGTTCTCACAATCCTTAGATTCTTGGTGAATGAATGTTTAAACCATGATTCTGATGACCCTTGGATCAATCGAAATGATATAGAGAAAAAATGCCACTGGGGTTTATGAAGATAATTGATGGCTCTCATCAAGATGAATATTCCTTTGGTTGAGAGGGATTTCTTATAAAATTATGAATATACCACTAGGGAATATTATTCATAGTCAAATAATTGTTTCCTTTTGATATTAACCTTCCATTTCTGATGGTCGGGTGCAGATTAAAGAGAGAAAAATTGCACGGGGCATAGAGTATGATGATTAAGAGTAACGTGTTTAGGTACATAAAGAAAATTTATAATATGGTTATAAATGGATTTTTTAATTATCTATATATATTTGACTCATGTGTGGAGGGTGGTTATTTTTGTTTCATTGATTGATTTCTGAATAAGGAACTAAAAATTGTAATCTCCTATAGATATCTTTATTTTTAAACAAGAGTTTGGGATATATTTTTCATTACCTATAGTAGAGACTAAGATGTGAGGTCTATAAATCACAACATATCTCGGTTTAAAGAGAATAAATACATATATAGATCATGAGATACCATGATGTTTAATGTCATGTGATAAGGGCAGGGTCCATGTAGTTTAACATCATAATATAATGACATTGTATGCACTACATGTTGAAGAAATATTGTGGCTATATCCATTATTAAATACATAGGTGCATCTACGCATCATGAAACAACATGAATCAACAAAAAAATTATTTTCAATGTTGCTTAGAATTCAAATTTTGATGGAATGCAGTAATTAAATATGGTGTACAATATATGGTATTGTTATAGGACCATGTAAAACCTAATCTGTAATAATGTTCACTGTCCCTGTTGGAAATTACATTTTGAAACTCTTAAGCCCATGTGACCTATATCTGAGTGAGAAAAAGTGTTTGAAATTGTTCTCTTATCCACACAGAGAAGATAATATTAATGATATTGGAATTTTTATATTGTGTTGGCTAATTGGTGGTATAATATATAGGAACAACATCACATTTAATTTTAAATGGAATCATGGAAAAATAGGTATGGAACCTGATACAATTTAACATCATGTGGTATGGATGAATGTAACTTGACATGAAAGAGGGGGGATGCTTTGGATGGATAAAATAATTGATATATGGGAATTTCTGTGTAACATGCAAGAATATGAATCAATCCATACATAGGTGTAGATGGTAACACTCAATCAAAATGCATGATCCGTATGAAGGGGGTATTTGATACGTATTTTTAAATTGGGGTTGGGATATTGGGTCTGAACATAAAAAATAATACCACGTGAATTATAATAAATTCACACATAGTATTAGTAAAGCTTCCACTATAAATCTGAACCATACTTAAGAAGGAGTTCATTTTTTATTTGATAAATCAAGACCCCATTATTGATATCTCTATAATGATATAAAAATATATGAATAAATTTCCCTTTCACCTGATTTAATTAAATATATAATGAATATATAAAACACATAAAATTATTTTATTATATCAAATTTTATTTTTAGTTATTATTATGTATATTTACATTTGATAATATAGTTGTTGAAAAGTGATCACATTACTATTATAAATATGTTGTTTTACCAATTCATTTTGGAATAGACAAAGAAAGTGATATCCTCAACTAGTAGGATAATACCCTATGAATCAAATTTATTAGAGATTTTGATGTTGATATCATGTCTACATTTTTCCATAGACCATTCCCTAGTTGATATCCAATAATATAAGGATGAGAGAAACTATTTATGGAAGATGTTTCAAGCCCATCGAGATCACAACCCAAACCATGTTCCCAGAATGACCCCACGGAAGCCCCACCATCATGGACATTACTCATAGGGTGTATAATAGTGTAATAAAATGATAGATATCCATACTCTATAAATAATTTTATTTAAATTATTTTTTATAGTGTAATGAATATGTTTTCTTTCTATTTCTGTTACTTTATAAATAATTTTCAATGAACAAATAATATTTTTGGATGATATTGAAATTCAATTAAGAAATATTTTTTAATTAATTAATGTATATTTTTTAAAAAATATATTTTTTAAATAATATTATTAATTTTTTTATATTTAAATGATCATGTTATTTTTAGGAATAATAATGTAATTTTTATTAGGGTTCGAAAACGTTTACCGTCGGAAGCCTATAATTTCCAATAAATGATGGGTGCAATCCTAAATGAAATAATTGACATATTTTTAAAATTATATACATTAAATGCATATTATTTTTGGAATCATGATTTCAAAATTATATGATGGTGAATTTTTCATAATTAACTAATGTGGTGAAATTTTTTGGGTAAAACTTAAATACACTATAAATATACATTCTGTTTTATGACATTATAATAGCTTGATAGTGATGTAATAAATGATATAAAAGATACCCTAATCCAAATATACATGCTTTCCTTAAATATAATTTAATTTTATGTTTATTTGATATATTTTATAATGCCTTTTGAATCCTTCAGGAATTGTAATATATTTTATCATTTTAAAATCATTTCTTTTCAAGTGAATCAATCCTACACAAAAGAAAGGGAGATAAATTATTATATTTAGAACTTGGCCTCATAAAATATTTTATACCAGTAACCATTTCTAGAAACCATGGGGAAACCCCATGGGATGGTTTTTTGTATGAATATTTTATAATGTAGTGTCCAAAACCTAAATAATAAATAAGGCTCCCACTATTCGAATATAAAACCACCCAATCTCACATTTATTGTCCCTCATACTTATGTAATCTCATACAAACTCTTCCCTCTATAAACTAGAGTCCTCCCAAGGTTCCCTAAATATCAAACAAAACCTCTACTAATACATTGTTGTCACACATCCATGTAAGAAATCCTCACCTTCCTCTTCGGATTTCAATTCAAGAATCTTCCTTGAAATTAATATGTATAATTTCAATTGGTTATATTTGGATAAATTTACTATGATTCTATTACTATCCAATTTTTTTGGAATGATATATTATTGATCCTCTTTCATCTTTAACTTTATCTTAGCTATCACGATGCTAAAATTTAATAATAAATGTCTCTCCCCACCATTGAATTCAAGCACTATCATTGAGATTAATAATTTAATTTTCATTTATTTTATTTCCACTAATTTGTAATCATTAACTTACTTTCCAATTTATGTTCTTTTTATGAGGGATCATTTTCCCCCATCAATTGGACCCTTACCTAAGATGTAACTATACCAAAATTCTATAAGGGATTCCCTATCTCATCTTACAATCTGTCACTTATTTTATAATTTTCCTTTTAAATTTATGTTTTCTTCTATTGGGATACATTATTACCTATAACACCTATATTTAAATTGTTTTATAAATTATCAGATCCCATTTATATCTCATTTAACCATCATAATAAAGATTACATACAAACGTCAACATGCTGAAATTTTGGAATACTTTTTTCCCTTCATTCTTCAAGATTCTTTATTTGGATACACCTTATATTTACAATAAATTATGTTGGGGAATGCCATGAGATTCCACTATTATGATAAATTTCACCTATAAATGAATATGTACCCCTTTATCTCTCATCAAATCATTTTACGAATTTCAATATGATGTCATTATACTTCCAAAATTGCACCAAGATTTTCTTGGCCAAAATAATTTTGTAATCAATACCATACCCATTTATCTATCTTGGTTATTCACTATTATTCAAATATAATTATTTATTATATACTTGAATGAATCTATTACACATTCCTTGATCATGGAAAATTAATAGTTTTGAATGAATCTATGTTATATGATATTTGGGGCACACTTAAGCATGAGCTTGAAATTTTTAAGAAGGGTTCACCCTGATAGCAATCCGATGCATTGGGTAATAATTATTTTTATGATAACTAATGTTGATATTGGTGTTTACCTGATTTATTTTTCAGAATTTTTTCCACTGTGAAGTCTTGGTAGTTTATCTTTTACATATGTTTATGATGTAGTTTTTTAAGGTGTTTCCACATTTCCCATGTTATGATTATATTGAAAAAAATAATTCCTTATTATTCATATTCATTTACGCCTCATTGATATTCATCATATAACATTTATTATTATCCTCATGTTATTACATGTTTATTCCCTTAATGGGATTTATATCTCACCACTTTCTTATGTATTTTATCTGGCTATCCAACACAGTATTTAGTATAAATAAATGTTTTGGTGATGTCAATGAAGTATTAAATAATTTTGTTGATTTATTTTCTACTTTATGTTGCAATTTAATTTTCATAAACCCTAATGATACTAAAACTATCAATCATATGAATTGTATTAAGTAAAATTTTATTTAATAAAGTGTAATTAAATGTGAAATTTATGGAAGAGTTTTTATATTTGGTATTAGAGGATGGGTATATTAATTGTTTTTAATATGATTAGAAACAAATAGAAAAAGACATACTGTTCGATTACATTTTAGATTTTCATATGGATAATACTAAGTGTAAGAAAACATTTCTATCTTTTGGTATGTATATATATTATATGATTTATCAATAAAAAACATCCAGGTCTAGATACTGAAACTGGATGTGGTTCTGGAAGAGATGTACCAATGAGTAACAACTCTAACAAGGTGTTCTGATCTTGACTTAGGGTAAGCTCAGGCATGAACAAAGTCCTTACTACACTGTTAGGTTGATACACCTAGGGTATTTTTTCTTTTAAATTCATAATATCATTTGGAACCATTATTAAGGAAAAAAACCCCTATGAATATATCATAATAAGTAGACCATGCATAAAATATACTAATTCTTAGAAAACAATAAATTATCAAAATAAATTTAATTTATAAATTATCACTTTAATTCTATTGGATTCCCCTTTATGTGTTTAATATTTTAAAAATAATCACCCCGATGTTTTTGTTGGATTAATTAGAACTACAATATTTTTTTTAATGATATGGTTATATTCAAATTTTTTATGCCTTCATTTATATCATTAATGTTTATTATAACTATTCAAACAAAACCACAATGTATGGAGGTAATGTTGTTAGTGAAAATGTATAATTGGAAAATTATTGGATCCCATGTATATAACTCCTACCCTATCACAGTATATTGATTTAACTTCTTAAAGATCCTTTTAATACATATATAGGGGGAATTTGATGTAATTTTTGGCATGGGTTATCTTTCAACAAATATTTCAAACAAATATTTCCATGAGAAGGAAAAAATCTCTGTATAATGATTAGATCACGATTCAATACAAGTCCATGGAGTAGGATGAATATTCTTTATCACCATCAACTCTAGTATGGATATTAGTTCTCTATGAGAAAGCATATCATGATGAAATTGTTGTGTCTATGAAAAAAATCATACTCAAAGAAATGAATATCAATTGGGAATACACTAATTTGTTTTCAGAGGAATTTCCTTGTCTTCCCATAAGTTGATATGTTGAATTTTCAATTGAGATTATACATAGGGAATTGAAAATATCCAAGACTCTATTTATGATGTAATTTTTGGAACTTTATGATTTGAGGAATAACTACAGGATAATCTAGATAAAGGATTTATATTCACAAGTGCTTCACAATGGGGTCCACCAGTCCTCATCATCATAAATAAGGATGGTTCAATGTGTCTTTGAATTTATTATTTTGAACTCAAAAAAATCACGATTAAGAACATTTATCATTTTCCATGAATTGATGACTTTTTCCTTTTTATCTATGGACCACATCACTTCTCCAAGGTAGATCTATGGTAAGGATATTACCATGTACAGGTGAAGATGGAAGACATACCCAAGACTTCTTTTCGTACAAGGTATGGGAACTATGTATGACAACCCAGCTTTTTATTACAACTTAAACATGCTTTATTACATAAAACTTCACTTGATAAAATAATGAATATCAAGAGGTTTAGTGTCTTTGGGGCTTAGGATCATTACATAAAAACATAAAACATGAAATACAACATCTTTATTGAAAACTTCCTTTACATGACCACTACATTCCCTCGTACTTAGCATTGCATGGGATAACCTAAGGACATGCATAAGAAAATGGTGAGCTATAAATCCCAGTAAGGGAGTACAAATGGAATAACATGAGGAGTACAATATGTAACAACCTGAGATTTTATATTCTTTTAATTTCATTAATGTCTTGTGCTACACCAAGATTACCATGCGCTATACGCAACACCGTATTAGCTTGCAGTATACGCAACACTATTCTTGGATTGTGTTACACACAATTTTGATAATAGTTATTCTACGCAACATTGCGTATATATATATATATATATATATATATATATATATTTAATTTATAAATGAAATATGGTTGGATTCTGTTATACGAAACAACTAAGGATTATTTCACAACACGTCACCCTGACTTGGCTTGCATTACACGCAATCGCGACCTTCCCCAATAGTGTGTGTTGTACGCAATACAGGGTTTTAATAAACAATGATATATTTTTATAATATTGTCATGAACTAGATGTTATGAATAGTATTAACTAAAATTTGAATTTTATAACATTATTATTCATCTTACACGTTTTCTAGAACATGGTATAAGAACAAAATAAATTTTTCGGGTAAAATAAGTATTTTTTCAAAAAATGCAGTTTTGCCGCCTTTTGACTACGCACCCACATTAAATCTAGTTTTTGACATGTTTATAAGTTCAATTTGAAAAAATAAAATTCTTCTTTGGAATCAAGAAATAAAAATTTACTTTCGATAAATTTTTCATATTATTCTGGTAACTTTCACATTTTAATAGTAAAAACACGCTATATTTTAATTTAAAAAAACTTTTTTCATCGTAATATATTATGTGGTTAAATTATAATATTGAATGGTTTTAAAGTATAAATAGAATATATTTTTTACCATTTAATATAATGTATGTCATTAGCATTGATTTTACCTTGAATTCGTAGGTTAAATCAATTCAATCTTTTGCAATGTTTTAAACAAAAACCCGTTTTTATTCGACAACGGGATTAATTTTAATTTAATTTCTGCAACTTCTGTGTATTGAATATTAAAAAATGGATTCCATATTTGGAATAAGTGGATCCAAATTATGTTAATAGGCTACTTTTTTTTTTGGGAATTATGAATAGTAACTACGATAAATTTTATTTACCATTGTTAAAGGTAAATCGGGTAATTAAGGGTAAATATAATATTTTAAAATTACCCTAACAAATGTCAAAATCATATTGGATGACTAAAAGTCGACCCATATCACCTAAGGGTCGGATTATAATCATTTAATGGTCATTTTTCCATGAAAATAACTTAATTATTATTAAAACCAAAGAAAGTGACAACATGTCACTCTCTTAAATCTTATAAGTATATTAATTTTAATTTAGTGATAAACTTAATGAAACTTCAAACATGAATAGTCTCCAGAAAGCTAATGAAATTATCTACATCATATAAATTTATTTATAATTTTTAGGGATTAAATAATTATCATTAATTATGACACAATAGTGATGCAGAAATTGTTTATCTAGTGAAAAATCAAGAATATTGTTTTTATTAAACTAATAGTAACCATAAAATGCCCAAATACCTAACCAAAACTTATTGGCCATGTAAAGGTAAACCATAATCATCCAATGGTCGAATATTTGACCATTTGGAGCCTTATAAAAGCGATTATGACACTTATATTATTTTATTTTAAATGATGCCAAAGTTGTCACCTTCATAATTTAATAAATATAAAAATTTAAATATTGTGATTTTAAGATGATAAATTCGAGTAAAAGTATTATTGTGAAAGGTAATAGATATATTTTCATCATAGGATTTTATTTTTAATTTGTATCCAACAAATATGTATATTAAATAATTATACAAAAATTTTGTAGTATTTATTTTATTAAGAGATAAACCAAATAAATGGTTTCAAAAATAATAAAATAAATATTATATTTAATGTTCTCCAATAATTTTTAAGATACATATGACATTTTATGAATCTATTAAAACTTTTAGTTCGAACATATCTTCTGTATTTATTTTATTTAAATTCAAATAAATGAATAGTGTCAAAATTGACACTATTGTGATTTTATAAAAAAACATATTATAAAATTGATTAAAAATCACAAAATATTTAAAAATTATAAAATTAAATTTATATGATCTAAAATGTTATTAAGAATTCAATTATGGACAATTCACAACAAATAAGTAATTATTTGTTATAATTTAAAAATTAGAATGTTATTACCACAAATAAAATTAAATTGATTAAATAAGGATAAATCATGTTGATAATGTTTAAAATAAATTCCTAACATGTCTAAATTATATTGGTTGATGATATTACAACCTTATCTTATCTAATATTCGAATATGAGTCATTTTTGGAGGTTTTTATGTGGGGTTAGATTTATTATAAATTAATATTTTTAAGAATTCCTAAGGTGCCCCTCTCCTCCCTTATAAAAGGACACCTCCTCCCCCTCCTCCTCACACCAATTTGAGCATTCAAGCTCGGACAAACCCTACCAAAATCTCTTCTCCACTTCCCTAGAATAATCCTAGAGGTCGTGGTCTTCTTCAAAGGCTAATCATAGTTCCCTAAGTGGAGGATTCAAAGAGGCGTTCCAAAGAAGAGGTAATATCCATTACCGATCTTTTCAATTTATTTCTTCTTCAACTTCTTCTTCTTTAGTTGTTTCATGATAAAGTAAAAACATAAGTATTACTTACATACTGATATGATATTATAAATATGAAACAACTCTAATTAACCTTCTATCCATCCTACGGAAAAAGGAAATCACCGCGCGTGCGTACGTACGGAATACCGTCTCCACGCCGTGGTGTAATTTATTTTCCGTCACCACATTAATTGGATGGGTATAATGGTTTAATGAGTAACTATATATGATTATTATAAAGTGATATTGATACTGAAATAGTATACAAACACTTCAACACAATTCCACGACCATGGGAACGATATCATCGCTCGTGCGTACGTACGGACTACCGTCTCCACGACGCGATGAGATTCATTCTCAATGATTAACCATTCATGAATGATTATAAAGTATATATATAATAAGTACTAATGAAATATATGACATAATAATGATACTGGATTTATTTGTATTTATATGTATGTCATCTACTTAATTCCATTCAATTCAATAAGGAAACGAAAACAGCGTTCATGCGTACGTACGGACTACCGTCTCCATGAACGGTCTATTTCTTTCCATTTACTGATTTATTATATATATGTATATTATGAATATATATATATATATAAATTATGTTTTATATTCTGGAATTAAGTAATCATGATCTATGTAATCATATGAATAATTACAAGTTAAAAACACGAACGACAAATGAGACGATTTTACCCAAAATGCTACTTTAACATGAATTTACAAAAGAACGGGTAATATAAAGTCATAAGTGGACCATAAATGATATAATAACAATGAATATGATTCTAGAATAAGTCAATAAAATGATTTAAATCATTATACAGGAGGTTCGGACAATTACAAAGCAAGTCGGACCAAAGGTAAGGGAAATATCACAATCTCATTTTTATCTGAGATTGTTTATTCGTAAGTATTTAATGGGGTGTATTTTATCATCCAAATCCATGTTTCATAAATATTTAATATTATTTCCATCCACCTACAATTGTTTAAATCCATTTTTACCCTTCGGTGAGTTTTTAGTAAAAGAAATGAAAGGAATCTTTTGTCATTTTTCGTACGAGGTACTTTTTGACTTTTCCGACAAAAGTATGAAGAATGTTTTTTTAACTTATACGGCATGAATGGATTTTTAAAACATTATTTCCAAGAAGCTTCCTTTACAAGTTTTCAAGTTTATTTTTAATCAAATTCTTTTATTTTAAAGTCATATGACATGTTATGAAAGGAAAAATGTTTTTTTGAAGAAAGGATATTTTCCTCAAGAATGAAGTTCAAGTGTTTTATCAAAATTATTTTCCATCTAAGATAATAAAGGGTTCTGTTTTTATCCATATTATTACATTGATTTGATCATGTTGTGATTGAATTATTTTTATGAATTCCTTTATCTTGTATGAATTGTTTTAGGATTTCATGATTTTTAAGATTCCAATTTGTATTACATGGGTTATGCAATGATGTATGATTTATTATTATGTGGCACACATAAGAAAGGATTCATTATAAGATGGGTGGGACCTATATCTCCCTCCAATGCATTGGGTAAAGATTTTATATCTCATGAGATAGACAGTGCTGGAACGGTAGGTTATACCGGTTCAGTGAAACATGACTGAAACGAGGGTTACTCGATCCAGAAAGGGACTTTGTCCACTAAGATAGTCTTGGCAATGAGTTTTGACTAACAAGAAATGATTCTCTATGATTATGTGTGTATGCCACAAAGATTCATGTTTTATGTTATGCTTAATGGGATTTCATTTCACTACTATGATTTATCCCATGTTATGAAATTATGCTCTCTTTTGCAGGTTAAGATTTCCAAAAGTTATGTTCTTATGAATATGATGTGATTGATTTTTCTTTTGTTTACCCTTAATGATCATTTGAGATCACCCTTTTATGTTTTCTTTTCCCCAGGATATAAAGAAAGGTTCTAGGTAAAAAAAAGGGAAGATCTTTATGGGAGATATTGAAGATCATTCACCACGATTAGAAGATTATGTTCCGAGTTTCCAAAGACACTAAACTATTACGATCCTTGTGTGTGTGTTTTTGTTATCTACTAAGTATTCCAAAAAAGTAATGCAATGTCCATGTACGTCTAGCTTCGGGTCTCTACAGTTGGTATCATAGGCAAAGGAGGTAGGAATGTATCCGATCCTTGGGAACTCTCACATGTGAGCGTTGGACGAAGCATGGCTCTCCGCCCAAGGGCTTCATGTGGAAATGGCTGCCACTGGGGAGGGTGGTGTGTCCTGCCCAGAGGGTGTAGCCACCCATGGAGTGCCCTGATAGGTATCAACTATAGTCCACTAGAAGTAATTCCAGACCGCTACAGTTGGTATCAAAGGAAAGGTTTAGTCAACCTTTGGAAACTAGGATGCGAGAACTTTAGTGAGATCCCTAGAGATATTTATAAGGTATGTCTAGGGATGTCCCTAAGGATAAGTATACATATAGGATACATTCCTAGAACTACGGTAACGATCATAGAATTTAACCTAAGATGTTAGATATCGAGGATACTCCACCTTTATTATGTTGTTTTCCCTAGCATGATTTTTGCCTCTCAGACTATTCTTTTTGGGTTTTAGACAATGGTTGGAACCCGAATGAACTATGTTGATCAATGCAATGGACAATGCAATGATTGTCCTCCTCAACAAACAAATGTTATGGGAGATGGAGTGAAAAATCTTATTGCTATACTTACACAAGATATGAATCATTCTGGACTTCCAAATGAGCAGAGAAGGGAACAATATTCTCTTGAGTCCTTCATGAGGCAACGTCCACCTTCTTTCAGTTGGTCTTCTGATCCACTTGTTGCTGAACAATGGATCAGTACCACTGAAAATATATTTTCAGTTCTTCAATGTTCTGAACATGATAAAGTCATCTTAGCAGTGTATCGTTTGGAAGGTGATGCTGATCAATGGTGGAATCTTATTAAGAATACAAGGAAAAGGGATGAAATTGAGTCCATGGAATGGGACGAGTTCAAGAACTTGTTTTTCAGTAAGTACTTCCCTCGTATTCTTTGAACGAAGATGGAAAAGGAGTTTCTTGAACTAAAGAAAAATGATGATGAATCAATTGGTATATACGAAGCGAATTTTACAAGACTTGCAAGGTATGCATCTGGCATTATCATCCAACCTGAATGTAAAGTTGATCGATTTTTCAGTGGATTAAAACCAAGTCTTCGAATTGAATTAGCTATACGAGACTTCAGTAGCTATGAAGAAATTGTGCATTGTGCTATGAAGGTAGAAATGGAAGTTGGTGTTACATATCCATCTCATGGTTTTGAAAAGAAACGAAAGATGGAGTTCAAGGAGAAATCTCAAAATAATGGTGAAAAGAAGATGAATGTTTCCTTATGCTCAAAGTGTGGAAAGAAGCATGGTGGAGATTGTCTTAAAGGGACTAGAAAATGTTTTAAGTGTGGAAAAGAAGGTCATCGAGTAGCTGAGTGTCGAAGTAATGGAAAAAGGGTTTCTAATGATGTGAATAAAGAAAACACTGCAGAGAACGCACCACCAACACTTCAATGCTTCAAGTGCAAGGAAATGGGGCATTATGCTAATAAATGCCATAATCCAAGGGTTAGTGATGATCAACATGAGCAACCACTGAAGGCAAAGGACAAAGGGAAGTCACATGCGATCACCATTGGTGATGTTGAATATGATAACAATGTGGTGGAATGATTAAGTGTTTATGTAATGGGATTCCAAAATAATGTTGTATCATAAAGTATTGGAATATTTATGTATTGGTCTAATGTGGTATTCAGAGTAATTGAGATATTTTTGGAAAAAGAATGATATGCGCATAATGAAGGGAAAACGAGAAAATTAAATATTTGACAGTATTCATGAGCTCAGGATTGATATAAGGACTAAGTGATATCATGGTTTGAGTATATAGAATTTTGAGGATTTTGGTATGTGGAAGGTGTTAACTTTTAACTGCATTCATGTTTTCACTAAGGTATTCAAGAGAATACATGATTAAGGACTTTGAATGTTTGGAATGTGACCAACAAAACATATCTTATGATATATGGGAATCAGCGATGGTATTAAATCTCTGGTAATCGTTTTCACTATGTTATGAGAGTGGACTACATTATTATGGATAAGCCTAAAGATTAGAATGGATTATGTTGGACATAAGTTAGGATAAAACGTTTTTCAATATTATTGATGGGATGTTATATTAATATAGCTTTAGAAAAATGACAACCTGCGGGACGGGCGACAACCTATCACTTTGGACGAGGCTGTGGGAATCGAACCCACAACCGAAGTGCGACTGGCCTTTATCACCTACCACAGGCCTACAGGAAGTCGCTGTTTAGTAGAAACTATTTTTATTATATTAAGCAGTATGATATATGAAGTATAAGTCCATTTTAGGAACCATATATGATTAATCTCACTATAGAATGACTTATGTATATTTAATAACTTTTTCTAACCTTTTGTTTGAGACAGATGGAATGACCAGTCATTCTATCAGATGATCTGCTAACACTTCACGAATAACAAATTCAACATCATTTATTTAAGAGATGAAGTGGAAATTGTTCAAGGCACGAACAACAGTGAGATTGTACCAAAATAAAGTAAGTATTTATTCTAATTCAAATTTTCAACTTTAGGGAAATGATCTTGAAAACCAAAAATGTTGTCCTAGTGATCTTATACCTGATGAATCAGATGGTACCTTATATCATCACAAATCTATGGATTTTTGATTACTGGCTTTTCCATAGCCATGTTCTCTACCACTCTCCATCAGAACATGATGGTTACATTTCTCTTCCATATCCATATTTTCACCTATGTGGAAACCCAGTGATTAGTTTATTTGGGTAATCGTTACATTTCATACTTTAGTTTTTAAAGCCATGTTTTGGTATTACTTTTTACGATGTGGGTTTCTATTAAAGAAACTTTCGAATAGTAAACCATTTATTACCCTGACGAATTTCGAGGGCGAAATTAATTTTAAGGGGGTAGAATGTAACAGCCTGAGATTTTATATTCTTTTAATTTCATTAAGGTCTTGTGCTACACCAAGATTACCTTGCGCTATACGCAACACCGTATTAGCTTGCAGTATTCGCAACACTATTCTTGGATCGTGTTACACACAATTTTGATAATAGTTATTCTACGCAACATTGCGTAAATATATATATATATATATATATATATATATATATATATTCAATGTATAAATGAAATATGGTTGGATTCTGTTATACGAAACAACTAAGGATTATTTCACAACACGTCACCCTGACTTGGTTTGCATTACACGCAATCGCGACCTTCCCCAATAGCGTGTGTTGTACGCAATACCGGGTTTTAATAAACAATGATATATTATTATAATATTGTCATGAACTAGACGTTATGAATATTATTAACTAAATTTTGAATTTTATAACATTATTATTCATCTTACACGTTTTCTAGAACATGGTATAAGAACAAAATAAATTTTTCGGGTAAAATAAGAATTTTTTCAAAAAATGCAGTTTTGCCGCCTTTTGATGGCACACCCACTTTAAATCTAGTTTTTTACATGTTTATAAGTTCAATTTGACAAAATAAAATTCTTCTTTGGAATCAAGAAATAAAAATTTACTTCGGATAAATTTTTCATACTATTCTGGTAACTTTCACATTTTAATAGTAAAAACACGCTATATTTTAATTAAAAACAACTTTTTTCATCGTAATATCTTATGTGGTTAAATTATAATATTTAATGGTTTTAAAGTATAAATAGAATATATTTTTACTATTTAATATAATGTATGTCATTAGCATTGATTTTACCTTGAATTCGTAGGTTAAATCAATTCAATCTTTTGCAATGTTTTAAACAAAAACCTGTTTTTATTCGACAACGGGATTAATTTTAATTTAATTTCTGCAACTTCTGTGTATTGAATTTTAAAAAACGGATTCCATATTTGGAATCAGTGGGTCCAAATTATGTTAATAGGCTACTTTTTATTTTTGGGAATTATGAATAGTAACTACGGTAAATTTAATTTACCATAGTTAAAGGTAAATCGTGTAATTAAGGGTAAATATAATACTTTAAAATTACCCTAACAAATGTAAAAATCCTATTGGATGACTAAAAGTCGACCCATATCACCTAAGGGTCAGATTAGAATCATTTAATGGACATTTGTCCAAGAAAATAACTTAATTATTATTAAAACCAAAGAAAGTGACAACATGTCACTCTCTTAAATCTTATAAGTATATTAATTTGAATTCAGTGATAAACTTCATGAAACTTCAAACATGAATAGTCTCCAGAAATCTAATGAAATTATCTACATCATATAAATTTATTTATAATTTTTAGGGATTAAATAATTATCATTAATTATGACACAATAGTGATGCAGAAATTGTTTATCTAGTGAAAAATCAAGAATATTGTTTTTATTAAACTAATAGTAACCATAAAATGCACAAATACCTAACCAAAACTTATTGGCCATGTAAATGTAAACCATAATCATCCAATGGTCGAATATTTGACCATTTTGAGCCTTATAAAAGTGATTATGACACTTATATTATTTTATTTTAAATGATGTCAAAGTTGTCACCTTCATAATTTAATAAATATAACAATTTAAATATTGTGATTTTAAGATGATAAATTCGAGTAAAAGTATTATTGTGAAAGGTAATAGATTTATTTTCATCATAGGATTTTATTTTTAATTTGAATCCAACAAATATGTATATTAAATAATTATACAAAAATTTTGTAGTATTTATTTTATTAAGAGAAAAACCAAATAAATGGTTTCAAAAATAATAAAATAAATATTATATTTAATGTTCTCCAATAATTTTTAAGATACATATGACATTTTATGAATCTATTAAAACTTTTAGTTCGAACATATCTTCTGTATTTATTTTATTTAAATTCAAATAAATGAATAGTGTCAAAATTGACACTATTGTGATTTTATAAAAAAACATATTATAAAATTGATTAAAAATCACAAAATATTTAAAAATTATAAAATTAAATTTATATGATCTAAAATGTTATTAAGAATTCAATTATGGAAAATTCACAACAAATAAGTAATTATTTGTTATAATTTAAAAATTAGAATGTTATTACCACAAATAAAATTAAATTGATTAAATAAGGATAAATCATGTTGATAATGTTTAAAATAAATTCCTAACATGTCTAAATTCTATTGGTTGATGATATTACAACCTTATCTTATCTAATATTCGAGTATGAGTCATTTTTGGAGGTTTTTATGTGGGGTTAGATTTATAATAAATTAATATTTTTAAGAATTCCTAAGGTGCCCCTCTCCTCCCTTATAAAAGGACACCTCCTCCCCCTCCTCCTCACACCAATTTGAGCATTCAAGCTCGGCCAACCCCTGCCAAAATCTCTTCTCCACTTCCCTAGAATAATCCTATAGGTCCTGGTCTTCTTCAAAGACCAATCATAGTTCCCTAAGTGGAGGATTCAAAGAGGCGTTCCAAAGAAGAGGTAATATCCATTACCGATCTTTTCAATTTATTTCTTCTTCAACTTCTTCTTCTTTAGTTGTTTCATGATAAAGTAATAACATCAGTATTACTGACATACTGATATGTTATTATAAATATGAAACAACTCTAATTAAACTTCTATCCATCCTACGGAAAAAGGAAATCACCGCGCGTGCGTACGTACGGAATACCATCTCCATGCCGTGGTGTAATCTATTTTCCGTCACCACCTTAATTGGATGGGCATAATGGTTTAATGAGTAACTATATATGATTATTATAAAGTGATATTGATACTGAAATAGTATACAAACACTTCAATATAATTCCACGACCATGGGAACGATATCATCGCTCGTGCGTACGTACGGACTACCGTCTCCACGATGCGATGAGATTCATTCTCAATGATTAACCATTAATGAATGATTATAAAGTATATATATAATAAGTACTAATGAAATATATGACATAATAATGATACTGGATTTATTTATATTTATATGTATGTCATCTAATTAATTCCATTCAATTCAATAAGGAAACGAAAACAACGTTCATGCGTACGTACGGACTACCGTCTCCATGAATGGTGTATTTCTTTCCATTTACTGATTTATTATATATATGTATATTATTAATATATATATATATATATATCATGTTTTATATTCTGGAATTAAGTAATCATGATCTAAGTAATCATATGAATAATTACAAGTTAAAAACACGAACGACAAATGAGACGATTTTACCCAAAACGCTACTTTAACATGAATTTACAAAAGAACGGGTAATATAAAGTAATAAGTGGACCATACATGATATAATAACAATGAATATGATTCTAGAATAAGTCAATAATAAGATTTAAATCATTATAAAGGAGGTTCGGACACTTACAATGTTAGTCGGACAAAAGGTAAGGGAAATATCACAATCTCATTTTTATCCGAGATTGTTTATTCGTAAGTATTTACTGGGGTGTATTTTATCATCAAAATCCATGTTTCGTAAATATTTAATATTATTTCCATCCACCTACAATTGTTTAAATCCATTTTTACCCTTTAGTGAGTTTTTAGTAAAAGAAATTAAAGGAATCTTTTGTCATTTTTCGTACGAGGTACTTTTTGACTTTTCTGACAAAAGTACGAAGAATTTTTTTTAACTTATACGGCATGAATGGATTTTTAAAACATTACTTCCAAGAAGCTTCCTTTACAAGTTTTCAAGTTTATTTTTAATCAACATCTTTTATTTTAAAGTCGTATGACATGTTATGAAAGGAAAAATGTTTTTTTGAAGAAGAAAGGATATTTTCCTCAAGAATGAAGTTCAAGTGTTTTATCAAAATTATTTTCCATCTAAGATAATAAAGGCTTCTGTTTTTATCCCTATTATTACATTGATTTGATCATGTTGTGATTGAATTATTTTTATGAATTCCTTTATCTTGTATGAATTGTTTTATGATGTCATGATGTTTAAGATTCCAATTTGTATTACATGGGTTATGCAATGATGTATGATTTATGATTATGTGGCACACATAAGAAAGGATTCATTATAAGATGGGTGGGACCTATATCTCCCTCCAATGAATTGGGTAAAGATTTTATATCTCATGAGATAGATAGGGCTGGAATGGTAGGTTATATCGGTTTAGTGAAACAGGACTGAAACGAGGGTTACTCGATTCAGAAAGGGACTTTGTCCACTAAGATAGTCTTGGAAATGAGTCTTGACTAACAAGAAATGATTCTCTATGATTATGTGTGTATGCCACAAAGTTTCATATTTTATGTTATGCATAATGGGATTTCATTTCACTACTATTATTTATCCCATGTTATGAAATTATGCTCTCTTTTGCAGGTTAAGATTTCCAAAAGTTATGTTCTTATGAATATTATGTGATTGATTTTTCTTTTGTTTACCCTTACTGAGCATTTGAGCTCACACTTTTATGTTTTCTTTTCCCTAGGATATAAAGAAAGGTTCTAGGTAAAAAAAGGGAAGATCTTTATGGGAGATATTGAAGATCTTTCACCACGATTAGAAGATTACGTTCCGAGTTTCCAAAGACACTAAACTATTACGATCCTTGTGTGTGTGTTTTTGTTATGTACTAAGTATTCCGCAAAAGTAATGTAATGTCCATGTACGTCTAGCTTCGGGTCTCTACACAATACATGTTAGAAAATATGAATATCAATAGAGAATAAAATAAACATGAACATAAATGCATGATAAAGAATGATAATCATAACATGGAAATGTGGCAACAACACTTAACATTGAATTAGTATGAGCCAAGGCTCATTACACATGGAGCATGAGTAAACCCTCATTGCACATGAAGCATGAGTAAACCCTAATTGTAATTGAATTAGCATGTGTCAACACTCATTGCAATTGACGTATCATGATACTATACTTTACCCAATGCATTGGAGCGCTATAAGGGCGCACCCTTATTAAACATTTCATTTCATGCATAAGTGTGCCACATGGATCAGAAAACATGGATTCATAAAACATAATAATTTATTCCATAATAAAGGAATGTGGAATTCATACATGAAACATTATAATAAATAAGTAAATGTGCATAATGTTGAATACCCTTGATGGAGAAATGGGCATGATATTCACTACACAATGACATTGGCTTAGAAAATCGGTGTGATTTCGGCAGCGTAACAGCATGACATAAGAATTCATAAAAATGGTTGATGAGAGATAAAGGGGTTCCTCATCATATTTACATGTAATGTAAAGTAATTAGGTTATATAGATACATTTCCCAACAATTGAAAAGGAATTTAGATTCATGATACAAAATTATTGCTTGAGTGTAAAAGAAGAGAGGGAAGTTCCTTTCGGAATTTCGGCATAGTAATGAGTGTAATGGGAGGCATTTAATGAGAGAGAAAGGGGTCTCCCATCATTTAAAAAATAAGAGGTCAGTATGTGGGAGTTTTGAAACAATAACCCAACATTCATAATTGAAATTAAAAGGGAAATACAACTCAAAGAAAATTGACAAAAAAGAGAAAAGAAGAAAAAACCCTTACTTGGAAGTGTGCTTCCAAAGGCTAGAGAGAGGCATGTGAGAGGCTTATTGGGAGCTTGGGGAACCTTGGGAGGATTCTAGAGAGAGTAGTGAAGAGGTTGGACGAACTACAAGGGATTTTAGTGAGGATGAAGTGGGATATTGGGTGGGTTTATATAGGAAAGGTGAGAGAATTCTTTATTATTTAGGTTTGGGACCCCTTTTATTAAAAAAATCCAAACCACAAACCATACAATGGTATTTGCCCCTGTTTTCTGGAAAAGGAACGAGGGGAAAAATATTTTACAAGGCCAAGGTCCGAACGTATTAAAAAATTATGGTTTCTTATGTGGAGGTGAGTCACACTCCCATGGAAATTAATTTAAAAAGGCAAAGTGTTGAATAAGTCTTGAGGGGTTCATTAATGCTTTGAAAAGTAAACGAAACAAACACAAAATCGCATTATTTTAATTATAAAACATATATTGGCCGAACGTAAGGATTATGTTATTTTATTACTTCACCATTGTGTCATTATGATGTCATAAAACACATTATATAATTAAATGGTATTTAATTTTTACCCAAAATATTTGACTGTCTCAGAAAATTATGAAAAATTCACCGTTGGATAATTTTGACGTCCTGATTCCATAAATGAAATTTATTTTATCTAAAAAAATTCTAAATATGTTAATTTTCACTTTTAAAATAAAAACCAACATTTATCGAAAATTCATGGGTTTTGACAGAAATGGATTTCAAACCTTAATAAAAATATTAATTGCATTCATAAATTTATAAGATCATTTATATTTAATAAAAATTAATTTAATATTAATAATAATATTTTATTAAAATATTATTTAATTCAAAAATCCCTTAATTTAATAAAATAGATTTCTTATTTAAATAATAATTAAAAACACCATTTGTACTTTAAAAACTATTTACAATGTATAAAAAATGACTAAAAATTATATTCATTATTATATACAAAAATAATGTACATGAACATAGTACTTCTTATTTATTACATAACCCCTTAAAACAGCCGCATAAGACCTAAGGGTAAGGTGTGAAATGGTGACAGACCCTTGGGGCGGCTCGGATAACATCGCTCGAGTGGTAATTTCAATCAACTTCCAATTTTCCCATAGACGGTCACGTTCGAGCTTGAAATAATGAAGCTCAGCTTGGGATTGGTCAAGGGCGAAGCCCAAAGATGCCACCTCTTTTCTGAGCTCCGACAAATGGACTTCGTATGGGGGAATTCTACTGGATGAGGCTATCACTTCCTTTGTCTGAGTAAAAATTGGGTTCGTTAAAGCCTTATATTTATACTAATCATGTGATCACTGTTCAACGACTATATTAACAACGGTCAAAATTCTTAACCTGAAACCAAAGAATTTGACATCTTATAAAAACATTTTTATAAGGATTCATTTAACTGGATCAAGAGGGATTTTCCATTAATGAAACTTTGGGTCGTTACAATATTCCCCCCTTAAGAAATTTCGCACTCAAAATATTCCTTTTCCCACACTAAAACAAATGTGGGTTACTCAGCTTCATCATATCCTCCGAATCCCACGTCGCTTCTTCAAACATGTCATTTCTCCACAACACCTTGACGAGGGGCATTGTCTTATTTTGTAGAACTTATTCTCTATGATCTAAGATCTTCACTGGTTTCTCCTCAAAAGAAAGATCATCTTCCAATTGTACCACCTCGGAAGAGAGTACATGTGAAGGGTCCGGTATGTACTTCCTTAAGAGGGATACATGAAAGACATCATGCACCTTGGCCATAGTAGGTGGAAGTGCTAGTCGATAGGCCACAACCCCTAAACAATCAAGAATCTCGAAGCAGCCTATGTACCTTGGACTTAACTTCCCTTTCTTTCCAAACCTCATGACCTTATTCCACGAAGATATGCATAAAAACACCATGTCTACAACATTAAACTCAAGGTCTCGTCGATGATTATCTGCATAACTCTTCTGTCGACTCTGGGCTGCCTTGATATGATGATGAATGGTTTTCACCTTCTCCACCATTTCTTCAACCATTTCTGGTCCAAGCATCTTACGTTCACTGAACTCATTCCAACATGCTGATGTTCTGCTCCTTTTCCCATAATGGGCTTCTTATGGTGCCATTTGGATGCTCGAGTGGAAACTGTTATTATAAGAGAACTCAAACAGAGGAAGATGTTGATCCCATCCTCCTTTAAAGTCTATTGAGAATGCTCTCAACATATCCTCAAGTGTTTGGATAGTCCTGTCTAATTGGACATAAGTTTGAGGATGATAGGTCGTAATAAAGTTTAGTTCAATATTCAGAGCATGTTGAAGACTCTTACAAAACATAGCGGTGAATCTTGGATCTCAGTCAGACACAATAGATAGTGGTACTCCATGCATCCTTACCACTTCCTTGATATATATCCGCGCCAGTTAATCCAATGGGAAATCCTCTCGAATAGCAATGAAGTGTGCAGTCTTTGTAAGATGATCCACAACAACCCTGATTGCATTGTTGCCTTTGGATGTCCTTGGAAGTCTGGTGACAAATTCTATGGTGATGTTCTCCCATTTCCATTCTGGTATGGGAAATGGTTGCATCATCCCCTTAGACTTCTGCCTCTCTGCCTTCACTTGTTGACACACTAGGCACTTTGATGTATATTCAGCGATCTTCTTCTTCATATTATCACACCAAACATTTTCTCGGAGATCTCGATACATCTGGGTGCTCCCTGGGTTAATATAGAAATTTGAACTATGTGCATCATCCAAAAGTTCCTTCTTCAGCTCTGGAATTGATGGAACACATAGTCTTTTCCCAAACCACACAATTCCTTCTTCATTAACATTAAACTCCGAGTATTTCCCCTTTTTGGTAGCTTCCACTTTTTCTTGATTTCCCACATCATCCTTTTGAGCATCCATTAACCTTTCCAAAAGAGATGGTTGAGAAATAATTTGTGAAAGGATTGATGATGTTCCATTCTTTATGATTCCCACGTCCATCTTCATCGAGTCTACAAATATTGGATCCCTCTCAATTATCATCATTGATAGAATCACTGGATCCTTTCTACATAGGGCATCCGCCACCTTGTTCGATTTCCCAGGGTGGTAATGTATTGAACAGTCATAATCCTTGATGAGCTCTATCCATATTCTTTGGTTCATATTAAGCTCTTTCTGTGTGAATATATATTTAAGACTCTTGTGGTCAGTATATATCTCACATTTCTCTCCATAGAGATAATGCCGCCAGATTTTCAATGCAAAGATCACCGCCTACAACTCCAAATCATGCGTTGGATAGTTTCGCTCATGGATTTTCTACTGCCTTGAGTCATAGGATATCACTTTATCATTCTGCATTAGCACACAACCTAAGCCCTTCTTTAAGTCATCATTGAATACCACAAAAAGTTCCCCACTTGTGGGTAAAGTGAGCACTAGCATAGTGATAAGCCTCCTCTTCAACTCCTTGAAGCTTTCTTTGCATTAATCACTCTAAGAAAACTTTACCCCCTTTTGAGTTTTCTTGGTAAGACGGTTGGACAATCGTGAGAAATTTCTCACAAATCATCTATAATATCCAGCTAACCCCAAGAAGCTACGGATATCCGTTACTGATGTTGGCCTCGACCATCCCTCAATTGCATATGTTTTGGAGGGGTCCACAGATATTCCATTGCTTGTGATGATATGGCCCAGGAATGTGACTTAGTTCAACCAGAACTCAAACTTTTTTTACTTTTCATAGAGCTTCTCC
The DNA here is from genome assembly GCA_963277665.1 of Viscum album. Lineage (NCBI taxonomy): Eukaryota > Viridiplantae > Streptophyta > Magnoliopsida > Santalales > Viscaceae > Viscum > Viscum album. The sequence goes on from OY728133.1 coordinate 1,977,882,012, forward strand.
ATGCGCAAAGTCTCTAGTATAGTTCTTAAATGCTCATTATGCTCCTCCTTGGTATTGGAGTATATTAGAATATCATCTATAAAGACTACCACAAATTTGTCAAGGTAATCTCTAAAGACTCTATTCATCAAGTCCATGAATATTGCAGGAGCATTGGTGAGTCCTAAAGGCATTACTATGAATTCATAGTGCCCATATCTTGTACGAAAAGCAGTCTTGGGGATATCTTCCTTCATCACCCTTACTTGATAATATCCCAACCGCAAGTCCACCTTGGAGAAGTATTGTGATCTACGCAACTGATCGAACAAGTCATCAATTCATGGGAGTGGATACTTGTTCTTTATCTTGATTTTGTTAAGTTCACGATAATCGATGCAAAGCCGCATCGACCCATCCTTCTTCATGACGAAGAGGACTGGTGCACCCCATGGTGAATCACGTAGGCGTATAAACCCTTTATCCAGATTCTCCTGTAGTTGTTTCTTCAGCTCTTCAAGCTCAACAACAACCATTCTATATGGAGTCTTGGATATTGGTAGCACCCCAGGTATAAGTTCAATTGAGAACTCAACATCTCTTCTAGGAGGAAGACTAGGCAGTTCCTCGGGAAACACTTCCGCGAATTCCCTCACAATAGGCATTTCTTCAAGGATGGTTTCATCTTTGGACTCAATAATCTAAGCCAGATACGCGTGCTCATAGGGAATTAATATCCATGCTTGAGATGATGGAGCTAAAGGCGATTCATCTTCCTCCTGACACTTGTAAAGAATCGGGGGGCGATTCTCCATATGGAGCGTGCTTTCCCTCTCCCGACAATTTTTGTTAGCTCTATATATGGAAAGCAAATCCTTGCCAATAATTGCATAAAATTCCACCTAAGGGAGTATGAAGAGGTTTTCCAGGAAATTAAATCCACAGATTATAACAAGGTATGACTTATATTCATTGGATGAAATGATTTCCCCATTTTCCATACTCATCGACATCTTTACTTCCATGATTTGTGGTGGTGCCAGGATTATTCAACTAAACATTCAATATATAAACGAATGCATAGAACTTGAATAAAAAAGTATTTTATCTATTCTTGAATGAATAACTAGCGTACCTGTCACCACTTCGTTGTTGGGATTCACTTCGGCATAAGTGATGGCAAAAGATCTTCCTTGCTGTCTTGGAGGTTGTTGGTTGCCTCATATAACCCTTGGATTAGGGCACTGATTTGAAAAATGACCCGGTTCTTTGCATTTATAGCATTGAACAATGCGTTGAGGTTCGAAAGGAGAGTTCCTCTCCTCTGTTGTAGCCGTGGGTCCTTCTTGCCAACAGTTAATAGCTAGGTTCCCTTCTCTTCCAAACCTGAAGCATTTTCTCGTCCCCATAAGGCAATTTCCAGGGTGCTTCTTTCCGCACTTTTGGCAAGTGGGGTGCTGGAACTTCTTAGCGCTGTTGGATTTATCCATAGGACCACCAGCATTGAATTCCACCTTATGATTCTTGTCCCCATGATACCCCTGTGATTCTCCGATCTCCATTTCGACCTTGAGGGAACATCAGACAATTTCCTCATAGCTGTCGAAGTCACGAATCACTAATGATTTCCGCAAGCTAGGCTTCATCCCACCAAATAAGTGGTCAACCTTGCATTCGGGGGTAACGACAAAGCTAGAAGCGTATCGTGCAAGCCTTGTGAATTTTTTCTCGTACGTTCCCACAGATTCATCATCTTTTTGCTTAAGGGAAAAGAGGTCCCTTTTCATCTTAAGACGGAGGGTGTGCGGAAAATATTTATCAAAAAACATCATCCGGAATTCCTTCCATTCCAAAGCCTCGATCTCCTCCTCAGGCTTCATATTTTTGATCCATTTCCACCATTGATCAGCTTCACCCTCCATACGATAAGCCACCAGGAGAACCTTCTCTTGTTCAGAACATTGGAAGATAGAGAATATCTTTTCAATGGAGTTGATCCATTGTTCAGCGATCATGGGATCAGATGATCCACTAAAAGTAGGAGGCCTTTGTCTCATGAAGCTATCGATAGTGACTTGTTCTTTCTTAGGGGGGTTTAGACGTTCCTCCTAACTCGTGTTTTTATTCAAAACTTTAGTTAGCTAAAAGAGAAACATGACAATGTTCGTGAATCCCGCTCCCATTGGATTGGGTATCTCATTAGTACAATCATCACACTGATCTTCACAACGGTTGTTAGCCCGAGTCCTCCTATTACCAGACATTGGCTGGAATAAAAGGAAAGTTAGGGGTAACACAGAAAGGGTAATCCAAAGACAAAAGTTGATGACTTGTAAATAAACTTTTATTTCCTTAACTCATGAGTCTACAGGATTCAATCTAGGCTATTCATGATCTACTTTCTAACATATATTCATAGGGGAATTTTTCCATTAATAAGGGTTCAAACCAAGATTGTGAATTCATCAAAACATATCCCCCGGGAGTGTCATAACCAAGAGTGCAGCAAGGCCCTTTGTCGTTCACCAGTTCCCATTCAAGTCTAGCTCAAAGCGGTGTTTTCGGGTTTTACCCCTAGGATACATCTGTGACAGAGCCGCCTCTACCTGCTCGTATCCAGACAAAGATGTATTTGTTTGATAAACCACTTAGTATTTACCATAACATAGGGATGTTTTTATTATACTTACTCTTGTATCCAAGGCTTTACTAGGGTTTCCTAATCAAAAAAATAACTAAACCTATCCTCTGATACCAACTATGACAACCCTGCTTTTTATTACAACTTAAACATGCTTTATTACATTAAAATTCACTTGATACAACAAAGAAGATCAAGAGGTTTTGTGCCTTTGGGGCTTAGGATCATTACATAAAAACTTAAAACATGAAATACAACATCTTTATTGAAAACATCCTTTACATGACCACTACATTCCCTCGTACTTAGCATTACATGGGATAACCTGAGGACATGCATAAGAAAAGGGTGAGCTATAAAGCCCAATAAGGGAGTACACATGGAATAACATGAGGATTACAATACATGTAAGACAATAGGAATATCAATAGAGCATAAAAGATACATGAACATAAAGGCATGATAAATCATGATAATCATAACATGGAAATGTGGCAACAACACTTAACATTGAATTAGCATGAGCCAAGGCACATTGCACATGGAGCATGAGTAAACCCTCATTGCACATGAAGCATGAGTAAACCCTCATTGAACTTGAATTAGAATGAGTCAACACTCATTTCACTTGAAGTATCATGATACTATACATTACCTAGTGCATTGCAGCGCTATAAGGGCGCACCCTTCTTAAACATTTCATTTCATGCATAAGTGTGCCACATGGATAATAAAACATGGATTCATAAAACATAATCATTTATTCCACGATAAAGGAATTTAGAATTCATACATGAAACTTTATAATAAATAAGTAAATGTGCATAAAGGTGAATACCCTTGATGGAGAAATGGGCATGGTATTCACTACACAGTGACATTGGCTTAGAAAATCGATGCGATTAAGGCAGCGTAACGGCGTGACATAAGAATTCATAAAAATGGTTTATTAGAGAGAAAGGGGTTCCTCATCATATTTACATGTAATGGATAGTAGGTAGGTCATATAGATACATTTCCAAACAATTGAAAAGGAATATAGATTCATGATACAAAAGTATTGCTTGAATGTAAAAGAAGAGAGAGAAGTTCCTTTCGGAATTTCGGCATAGTAACAGGTGTACATGGGAGGAATTCAATGAGAGAGAAAGGGGTCTCCCATCATTCAAACAAATAAGAGGGAATAATGGGGGAGGTGTGAAACAATACCCCAACATTCATAATTGAAATTAAAAGGTCAATACAACTCAACGAATATTGACAAAAAAGAGAAAGGAAGAAAAAAACCCTAACTTGGAAGTGTGCTTCCAAAGGCTAGAGAGGGGCTTGTGAGAGGCTTCTTGGGAGCTTGGGGCACCTTGGGAGGATTCTAGAGAGTGTAGGGCAGAGGATGGACGAACTCGAAGGGATTTTAGTGAGGAGGAAGTGGGAGATTGGGTGGGTTTATATAGGAAAGGTGAGAGAATTCTTTATTATTTAGGTTTAGGACCCCTTTTATTAAAATAATCCAAACCAAAAACCATCCCATGGTATTTTCCCATTGTTTCTGGAAACGGAAAGATGAAAACAATATTTTACAAGGCCAAGGTACGAACTTATTAAAAAATTATGGTTTCTTATGCGGAGTTGAGTCACACTCCCATGGAAATTAATTTAAAAAGGCGAAGTGTTGAATAAGTTTTGAGGGGTTCATTAATGCTTTGAAAAGTAAGTCAAAAAATCCCAAAATCACATTATTTTAATGATAAAACATATATTGTCCGAACATAAGGATTATGGTATTTTATTACATCACCATTGGGTCATTATTATGTCATAAAACACATTATATAACTAAATGGTATTTAATTTTTACCCAAAAAATTTGACTGTCTCAGAAAATTAAGAAATATACACCGTCGGATAATTTTGACATCCTGATTCCAGAAATGACATTTATTTTATCTAAAAAAATTCTAAATATATTAATTTTAAATTTTAAAATAAAAACCAACATTTATAAAAAATTCACGGGTTTTGACAGAAATGGCTTTCAAACCTTAATAAAAAATTTAATTACATTCTTAAATTTATAAGATCATTTATATTTAATAAAAATTAATTTAATATTAATAATAATATTTTATTAAAATATTATTTAATTCAAAACTACCTTTATTTAATAAAATAGATTTCTTAAATAAATAATAATTAAAAACACCATTTGTACTTTAAAAACTATTTACAATGTATCAAAAATTACTAAAAATTATATTCATTATTATATACAAAAATAATGTACATGAAAATAGTACTTATTATTTGTTACATAACCCCTTAAAACAGCAGCATAAGACCTAAGGGTAAGGTGTGCAATGGTGACAGACTCTTGGGGCAGCTTAGATAACATCGCTCGAGTGGTAATTTCAATCAACTTCCAATTTTCCCGTAGACGGTCACGTTCGAGCTTGACATAATGAAGCTCAGCTTGGGATTGGTCAAGGGCGAAGCCCAAAGAAGACACCTCTTTTCTGAGCTCCAACAAATGGACTTCTTATGGGGAAATTCTACTGGATGAGGCCATCGCTTCCTTTGTCTGAGTAAAAATTGGGTTCGTTAAAGCCTTACATTTATACTAATCATGTGATCACTGTTCAACGGCTATATTAACAACAATCAAAATTCTTAACATGAAACCAAAGAAGTAGACATCTTATAAAAACATTTTTATAAGGACTCATTTAACTGGATCAAGAGGGATTTTCCATTAATGAAACTTTGGGTCGTTACACTATGAGTTAATATTTATGCATTTAAGACTCACTAATGTTCATGAAGTCATCATGGATATGATGAAAATATTATTATTTAGAGATTACCTTTACAAAGTTTTGATAGTATTTATTTTTGGTATTCTAATATACTTCATAATCATAGAGGTTCATGAAGAGTATTTATGAATACCTTTTGAAAGGAGAAGCTATATGCAAAGTACATCAAGTACGAGTTATAGATGAAATAACCCTCATTATTTAGGCATATCATCACAATAAATGTGATATCTATAGATCATTCGAAGACAAATGAAATTTAGGGATGGATGATAGTAATATTTTTTACGGATATTCATATCTTCCTTGGGTTAGATAAATATTATCGTCGATTTGTGAGAAATTTATCATGATTTTCATACACTCTTACCAAGATAAATTTGAATGGATTAAAATTTTCTTAGAATAATGTATGTGAAGAAAGATTCATGGAGTTGAAAATGAGTATTATTACTACCCCTGTTTTCATACTACCCTAATGTGTGGAACATTTATTAATTTCAGTCTATGATTCATATAATGTTTGCAGATGTGTGTTATGAAAAATGAAAAATTCATTCCTACATCTCAGGTAATTATATAATTTAGGAGACGAAGAATCTCAAGCATGGTATGGTGTTGGAATCTATTATATTTTCATTGAAAATATAATAGAATTATCTAATTGGGTAGAAATGTGAAATATATATGGATCAAAAAAGTCTCAAATATATATTCTCTAAGAAAATGAAAAATATGATCTAAAAAATATGATTAGAGATCATCAAGGATTATGACTAATCAATCCACTACCACACTGGGAATGAAAAAAAGTGAAAAATGATCTAAATAGAAATGACCATTACGTCTATCATTGATAATAATTTAGAAGGAAATGTTCTTTTTAGACTTGATGAAGGTAGACATGGAAATCTATTTGAAGGAAAGACCATAATTTCTATCATAAATTATTGATCAACCCTAGCATTAAGAAAGCGGATAGACTCTAAAAAATAATATGTGGTAATTTAGAATCATGTGGATCCTATTATAAAAAGGAAACCCTTATAGTTCAATTTTAATGAAGAAGTAATTGTGATATTTTGAAAAATACATTTATTCTATCAAATCCTATGCTAATGAAATATCTTTTGGATGATTCATTTAGTTTTACATTATCCATTCACCCAATAAATAGAAAGATGTATCATGATCATTTAGAGTACTACTGGTGGGAAATAAATAAGGTGGAGATCATAAAATATAAATTAATGTCTCCAGAATGTCAATAGGTGAATTATGAAAGGTTGAAGCTTAAGGTGATGATGCAACCATTACCCATACCAACAAGGAAATAGAGAACATCACCATGGAATTTTTCACCAAACATCCAAATACATCAATGTAAATCAATTCTATTTGGTTAATTCTATATCATCTCACAATATTTGGACACTTCATTGTGATTCAGTAGGATTTCTCACTGTTAGGTCCACTAGGATAGATTCCCTAAGAGGGGGGGGGGGGGTGAATTAGGGTATGACTATTAACAAAACTTTACCTATTGATCTTTTTTCACTGTTAACATAAAATATCTTCTCATTGTATTTACCACAGAAAATTATAAACTAAAATGAAATCATGTACATGACACAAATATTATTACTTTGTTCACCTACCCTATGATACTTCCCAAGAGGTTACACAAGCGATGTACCGATGTACCAAATACACTAATAGAACACTATAGTTTACAACATTAAGAGATGACTCACCATCCCTCCTGGTTTACAACCACTCACAATAGGAAAGCTCATTTCCCTCTCAACTGAAGTGTGCACACTGCTTCTTCAAGAGATACACTGACAGTTTAATGAAATGTAATTCCCTTCATTATCACAAATGAATACATCTTACCCTGTATGTAGATGCTCTATTGAATTTACACTTTCATCCACTGATGAATACAACTTTACCATGGATGTATTGGGAAATATTCCAACTTTCATGCAACTCGAGAATGAATTGTGCACATCTCTATGCCTGGAACACTTTTCTAATATTTGGTGTGCTTCTCCAAACCTCGTGCGCAAGTGTCACGAAACCACTTTCATGACACCCCCTTCTTCAACTATAAAATTGGGAGACTCACACCATTTTACACCCAAACCAATATTGGCATCCAACTATAACCTGGTGCACAACTTCTGATTACCTTTATACCTACGTGACCAAACCTCCACTTGTGCGACCAAACCACATGCACGACTAAAGCTCTTATTTTCTGTAAGTGTTGAACTCAATAATAATTTAGTAGGGGTATCCTTATATTTATAGGCATTTTAGGTGTCCTGAGCACTGATTCATATGCCTCCTCTTGGCGCGCAAGTCCATCCACCCTAGTCTATGTCGCCTTAGTCACTTGGGTGCCCAAACCAAAACATGATCCCCTCTCTTTACTTGGACATACTTTGATGTTATGATCATGAAAATCGCATGGAGAATAAGAATCCAAGCATCCAAGTCACCAGTGAACAAGTCTGTTTTCCAAAAACACTTTTCTCTATTTGTTGACTTTGAGGCCTAAAAATTTGGAAAACACTTGAAAACAGTGCCTCCTTATATCTGATCATTGTGTACAACCTCTAGATCATACATTTCATTATCTTGGTTCTTCAATCAATCATGTATTGTTGGCAACATCCGTGGAACTTGACAACTCACCATGAAAATCCCCTTTGTCAATAAATATGTACATCGTGGTCATATTTTTCAACAAACACAATATGGAGGCCCAAATTTTCAACAAACACAAACACCACAAAAACTTTTCAATGATTCCTTGTGGAATTTTTTCCCAACAATATCCCCTTTGTATTTTTTGACAACACTTCTCATATAAATTCTCATCACTTTGATATCTCTTTAAAGATCCTTCCATCATCCATCATTCACCCACTATGATTTTGATAGCGATTAGTGATTTGTTCAACACATACATTAAGCCCACATGAGCAATTATCAGCTTAAGAAACAAGATTAAATGAAATGTTCATAAATTAATCACTTCATTTGTGAAACAAATTTTTGGTACCACACTAATAAATATTACTAAAATTATACCAATTGGTAATGGCTAGAAACTTTTTAACAATATTCCAATGCCACTCTTATACTTTTTTCATGATCCTTAGCTGTGGTGATATCTATTCTTTGATCGATCACTTCTAGAATTGTCAAGTTCAGAAATCCCCCTCTCTACTTACAGATACAACTACTCTTCAGCTTTCAACTCCCTTATCATGATACTCCACCTGTCATCACCTCCCTGTGTCCCTTTTCAACCCATAGTTTCTCCCCCTTTATGAGTCACTCATTCTCCCCCTTTTTTATCAAACCCAAAGGTTACTTATTTTTGTTCTGTAATAGATTAGTAAGCACATAATAGTATATTAAGGAGAACACACCATAAGTCTAGGAGAGAGGGTGGCTCCACATCCACACTTTTTCAAGTGCGGGGAGTCGACTGAACTCCCAATGCTAGTCGATGCCTCACAAAAGATTCATTGGGTAAGGCCTTCATCATAATGTCCACAACCTGTAGTTCTGTAAGCACATATTCCATCCTCATGATTCCCTAATCAACCATCTCCTTAATAAAATGATACATTAACTCAATGTTCTTTTTAATTGAATAATGGACGGTATTTTTACTGAGATTTATATCACTTGAGTTATCGCACTGGATATTGATCAGAGAACTAAATTCAACTACACTATCATCAAGATACTTCTTCATCCACAATAACTGTGTGCATTCTTATGTGACCGAAATATACTCAGCTTCTGCAGTGGTTAATGAAATTCCATCTTTCTTCTTTCCCAGACGAAAATACACAGTCCACCAAGATAGAAATCACCTCCTAACGTTGATTTCCTATCATCAAATGAACCATCCCAATCTGAATTAGTATATCCCAATAACTCTGATTAATATTTTTCACTATATATCAAGCAGAAATCCACCATGCCCTTGATATAACAAGTATTCCTTCCACATCAAGCATGTTACTTTCTTTGGGATTGCATTTCGATCGTGCTGATTGGCATGTGCTGAAAACATTATAAGGTCTCGTCACAGTCAGGTATAGTAAACTCCCAATAATCTGCCTATATTTTTTTTTGAAATTAACTTCACTTCCATTCAATAATTTCATCCGCATAGCTAATGAAGTCATCATATCCTTTGAATTTTTTTGTCCAAAACATTTCATAACCACATTGGAATATTTGGATTGAGAAATGAATTTTCAATTACATCCTTGTGTCACCTGTAAACCATATGAAAATTTCAACTCAACAATCATATACATTTTGAACAATTGTTTCATGAATTCAGAAAACTATTTGCACTGTGCTTAATCTGATCCACTAAAAATTATGTCATAGACATAAAGTAGAACCATCATCCTTTGATTACCTTGGATAATGAAATAGATATTTTAATCAACACCACTACAATGGAATCCAAGCCTCTTCAAATACTGATCAATCCATTAGTACCATGCTCTCAGTGCCTGTTGCAGACTATATATTGGTTTCTTCAACTTATAAGGCATGTTCTAATCCTCATGAATGAGAAAACCATATCCCCTCCCAATATACACTTATTCCTCCAAAATCACATTCTAGAATGTAGATTTGACATCTATCTAGAACACTATTATCTTCTATTTCACTTTAATGTCTAGGAATAATCTGAATGTATCCAGGCTTACAACCGGTTCAAATGTCTCATCAATATAAATTCCCTCTATATGGAAGTAACCTTTGCACATTAGTTGTAATTTATTTTTAATCATTGTTCCATTTTATTCATCTTGTTGCGAATGTCCCATTTAGTCTCGATGAAATTCCTATCAACTATCCTCAAAACAATAACCCACATCTAGTTATTCTCAATCTGATCTAGATTTTTGTTCATTGATTGAACATAGTTTTCATCTTCAGTAGCATCAGAAAAACATTTAGGATCCACATGAAATTTTACTGATGTCTGATGTAGTGATTTCATTATTCTTATTTGAACTGGAGCTGACTGATCACCAATGATATTATGCTTATCATTTTCAGCTAGACTTCTTGGATTCTGTGTATATACAAATCTTTCTTCATCATGCTCATCATGAGTATCTTCTTCTGAATCTGTATCATCCACTTCTTCTTTTCCTGTGTGACTTACATATTCATCACATTCATCAAGAAATTGTTCTCTGTGATATTGAGTATTCCATTCATTTTCAACTGTAGTGACATCATTTCACTCAACTACATTTCCAGGACACATGTTAAAGAATTTTATTTCTTTTCTTTTTCATGAGTATCCATATAATATCCTCTCATCTCCACATGACTAAAATTTCCTATGCTTCTCCTTTTTGAGAATAAAGCACTTACTTTCTAAAATAAAAAATTAATTCATTATTGGCTTCTTCCCATAACACATCTCGTACAAAGTATTCCATTCCTTCAGAGAAAATATAGCTTCTTTATAAATGTAGACTAATCTTAGAACTGATTCCTTCCAAAATTTCTCTATTATGACTTTTTCTATAATCATCGTTTTGTCCAAGTTGTTGATAATCTTGTTTCTCATTTCAACCACTCAATTATATTGGGGAGTTCACACTGAAGAAACATGATTTCTTATCCCATGTTTCTCGCGATAGTAATCCACCAGACTGTTTGTGAATTCAGTATCATTGATAGTACAAAACATCAGAATTTTTTGCCCAAGCATCCATTCAGGTTGCCACTGATATTGTTTTACGCAAATGAACACATCATTCTTATTGGAAATGATGAATATACAGTCCATTCTATTATAGTAATAAATAAAAAGAATATAATACCTTTTTCTATTAATGGATCATTGTTAAATAGGTCAATGAACATCAATATGCACTAATTCAATCACTCATGTTGACTTCTTTTCCTTCACATTGTACATCTTTATGAGGATCATACTTTGTTTACAAGAATCACACATATTTGTAGGATCACATGATATATTAGGGAGGTCTCTGGCTGCTTCAAACATTACCAGATCTTCTAGATTTTTTTAACATAGATGACCATGTCATTTATGCCACAATTTGTTTTCTTCACCTCTGTATAAAAAAACATATCTTCTTCTTGCTTACAATGAAGAGAATCCCATTTTTCCTTTTTCAGTATAGTATCATTGTACTATCTCTTCCCTTGAAAACATAGGTCTTCAGGGTAAACTGTATACAATTCCTTAAGTCACCCAATTGACTGACACTATGAAAATTATGACTGAGACCTTCTACAAAAAAACTTCCACACATTCTATAACTTTCTCCCCAATCCAAGCCTTTACCAATACAATTATCATCTTGCATTCATCATTTCAAAACTTGACAATACCTTCTTCATTATATTTTATACCCGTAACTAGATCCTTGTTTCCTGTCATGTGAGATGTATAACCACTGTCAAGGATCCACACACCAAAAAGGTCTGATGCTTTAATGGAAATTTCAGCAAAAACTTCCTTCTCTTCTCTCATCTTCATGATCTATATTTTTTTTCTTCACACTCGATATAGATTGGGAATTCTGATCCTTCTCAGTTTATGATGGACTGGATTCATCTCAAAAAGCTGTAAATCTATTTTTCATATTCAACTCACATATTGGTTCATCGATTTTCTTCTTAAGAACATTTTGTTTTTTGGAACATTCTTCTGTATGGTCGATGTACAATATCTGGTCATGTGATCAAATAATCCACACCAAATATAGTTCCCATCAAAATATGTTTTAGAGAACTATATTCTATTTGGAATCCACCTATATTCTTGCACCCTTTGTTGTCTTATGGATATAGAACATACATTTTGTTAGTGTCCCATATTTACACAATAATAACACCTGATGGAAGCCACATTAATGCGTGTAACTTCTGTACATCCTATAGTTCCTTAAATTCCTTGAATTTTTGGATTCTGATTTATAACCACGTCAATTTTTATTTTTCAAACACATGCTTGTGGACTGACTTCAAATCATAGTATATTATGTTTCTGATTGTGGCGCAGATCATCCTTAATATTTGAGCTCAATTTATAACGACCCAGACTTTACATAATTTTTTTTTACTTAAAAATTGAAGCATACTTATTACAACATTTAACAAAACCGTGATAGGACCATATAGGTGTAGTGTCTTTATAAAATGGTAAACATAAACAACTAGTTCATAAATCATGTACATTGTCTCCCATTTATTTCATCATATCTAGAGTCCCTTTTGGCATATCCTACATAATACCATTCTTCCTGACCTGGGGAAAAGAAAAAATTCAAAAGGGTGAGCTCAAATTCTCATTAATTGTAAACAAAGGAAATATAAATCATATCATATTCATCAGAGCATAAAATTTTGAAAATATTATCCTGCAAAAGAGATCATAATATCATGACATGGGATAAATCATAGTAGTGAAATATAATCCCAATATTCTTAACATAAGACATGAAACTTTTTGGTATACAAAAATAATCAAAGAAACTCATTTCATATTAGTCATGACTCATTTCCAAGACCACCATAGTAGGAAAAGTTCATTACTGAACCGAGTTCACTCCTCGTTCCAGTCCGATATCAGTGAACAAGATTAACTTTTCATTCCAGCCATATCTATCTCATGAGAAATAAATATTTAAGCAATGAATTTGAGATAGATATATGTCCCACCCATCTTATAATGATACCATTCTTATGTGTGCCACAAAATCATAAATCGTAGCATAACCCATTAAAAAAAATTGGATTCTTAAACACCATGACATTGTATCATAATATATATAAGATTAATGGACATCATAAAGATAATTCCATCATAACATAATCGAATCAATGTAAAAATATGTATATAAATAGAACCCTATATTATCCTAGATGGAAAATAATTTTGATAAAACACTTGAAATCAAATCTTGAGGAAAATATCCTTTCTACTTCAAATCAATTTTCCATTCTCAACATGTCATACAATTTTAAACTAAATGATTATAATTGTAAATAAACTTGAAAACATGTAAAGGAAGCATCATTGAAATAATTTTCTATGAAATCATAAAAATCCATTCATGTTGTATAAGTTAAAAAACATTTTTCTAGTACTTTGGATGGAAAAGCCAAAAGATATCTCGTACTGAGAACGACAAAAGATTCATTTCATATCATCTAATAAAAATTCACCAATAGGTAAAATTGGATTTAAACAATTGTAGTAGGATAGAAATAATATTATATATTGTGGAAACATTGATGTGGATGATAAATATGCCCCATAAAATTCTGAAGTAGAAACAAAATCAGATAAAAATGATATTGTGAGATTTTCCCTTACCTTAGGTCTAATATGATCTGTACATTTCTGAACCTCCTGTATAATGACTTAAATATAGTTATTGACTTAACCTATAATAATATGAATTGTTATGATATCATATATGGTCATATTTTTATCTTTTTCTTATTAATATTCCATTCATACTTGTTATTCTAGTGTTCATTGCTTTATGTTTTAATGCTTGTTTTGTCGAATAAATTCTTATACGTAATTTTTGGATATAGATACATCATTTAAAAAATGGTATTAACATAATATATATCAGATTTATTCATTCAATTAGTTTATATAATCATGTTTTAATGAATATCATTCAGAACGAATCACATCGCACTGTGGAGACGGTAAACCGTACCTATGCACAGGTGATGATATCATTCTTATAATTATTGAATGATGTTGGAGTGGATGATTGAATATATCAGAATTAGTAACATGTTATAATAATCATATATAGCTATTATTTACACCATTATACCCATCAAATTAATGTGGTGGTGGAAAATAGATTACACCACAGTATGGAGACATGATTCCTTACGTACGCACACGCAGTGATATCGTTTTCCATATGATGGATATAAGGTGAATACTATTTGTTAATATTTTTAATAAAATATTAGTATTGGAGTGATAGTGATGTTATTAAATTATAATTAAACAATTTAATTAGAGGTGGTAGTAGAATAAATAAATTTGAAAGAATCGGTAAAGGATATTACCTCTTCTTTGACGGGCCTATTATAAACATCCTATTAGGGTACTAATGATGGTATTTGAAGAAGACCAGGACCTATAATATGTTTCTAGGGAAGTGGAAAATAAAAATTCTAGGGCTTTTTATGAGATTGAAGGCTCAAAATGGTGTGATAAAGAGAAGGAGGAGGTTCCCTTTTATAAGGGAGGATAGGGGCACTTTTGGAAACCTCTAAAATATTAATTTATAATAAACTCAAACCCCTCATAAAAACCTCAATAAATTACTAAAATACAAATATTAGACACTATTGGGTTGTAATATCATCATAAAATAAAATTTAGATATGTTGGTAATTTATTTTAATCATTATCAACATTATTTATCCTTATTTAATCTATTTAATTTTATTTGTGGTAATAATATTCTAAATTGTAAATTGTTATAATTAATTAATTATGTGTTGTGAATTTTCCATAATTGGATAATGTATAAAATTGCAAACCATATAAATTTCAATTTATAATTTCTAAATATTTTTGTGATTTTTAATCAATTTTAAAATATGTTATTTTTATAAAATAACAATAGTGTAAATTTTGACACTATTCATTTATATTCATTTAAATAAAATACACACATAGAAAATAATTGAAATAAAATATTTAATATATTCCCATAATATCATATTAATATAGATAAATTATTTATAACATTATTTAGTTCATATAATATTTATTTTAATATTTTTAAAACCATTTATTTGATATTTCAATCAATAAAATAATTTCTACATCACTACTGGGTCATCATTAATGATAATTATTTAATCCCTAAAAATTCTAAATAAATTATCATTATGTATATAATTTTATTATATTTATATAGACAATTCATATTTGTTTTTTATGAGTTTTATCTCTAAATTAAAATTATTACACTTATAAGATATAAGAGAGTGACATGTTGTCACTTTCTTTGGTTTTAATAATAATTATATCATATTCATGGTCAAAAGTCCTTGAAATTAATCTATTCCAACACTTATGTTATATGGGTTTACTTTAATTCATCCAATATTTTTTTTTCCAGTTTTAAGTTAATTTTATAATCTTATTTTTACCCTTAATTACCTGATTTACCTTTAAATGTAGTAAATAAAAAATTTTGAAGTTACTATTCATAATGTCCAAGAAATATAAGTAACCTTTTAAAATAATTTGGACCCAATGAATCCAAATATGGAATCCATTTTTTCAAAATTCAAAACACAGAAGTTGCAATAATTAATTTAAAAATAATCCTGCTGTTAAGAAAACAGGTATTTAAAAGTTAATACATTGTCAATGATTGAAATGTTTTTACATATGAATTCAATGTAAAATTAATGGTAATGAGATAAATTAAATTAAATGATAAAAATATATTATATTTATACTTTCAAACCATTAAATTATATCATTTAACTATATAAATTTTCTTGATGAAAAAGTTGATTTTAAGAAAAATTTAGCGTATTATTACTATTCATCATAATATGAAGGTTATCAGAAAAGTATCAAAAATTTATCCATTGTTAATTTTAATATCTTGATTCAAAATAAGAAGTTTATTTTTTAAAATTGAACTTTTAAACTTTCAAAAATTATATTTAAAATGGGTGTGCCATCAAAAGGCGGTAAAACTACCTTTTTTTAAAAATACTTTTTTATCAGAAAAATTGATTTTGTTTCAATATCTCATTATAGAAAATGTGTAAGATGAATTATAATGTTATAAAATTCAAAATGCGGTTAATAATATTCATAACATCTAGTTCATAATAATATATCATTGTTTAGTGAAACTCGGTATTGTGTACAATGCAAGATATCAAGGAAGGTTTCTCTTTCGTGTAACGCAAGCCAGGCCAGTTATGTGTGTAGTAAAGGATTCCTTTGGTGTCGTGTATAACATAAGACATAAAAAAATAAATATATCTCATAAAATCTCAAGGTGTTACATTCTACCCACCCTTAAAATGAATTTCTATTTCAAAATTCATCACTTCGTAATAAACAAATGAGGATACCTCTCCCTTATCATATCCACAAGTTCCCATGTAGCTTCTTCTAATTGGTGGTTACTCCATAAAAATTTAACCAAGTGAGTGGTCTTGTTTCGTAGAACTTTTTCTCTACAACCTAGAATCTCTATCAGCTATTATTTATAAGAAATATCTTCTTCCAGTGGTACAACTTCTGATCTTAGTAAATGTGAAGGATCAGGTATGTACTTTATCAGGAGAGATACATGGAACACATCATGAAATCAGAGTGATTTGGTGGAAGTACCAATTAATAAGATACCATCCCAACAGAATCTAGTATTTATAAAGGACCAATATACCTAGGGATTAGCTTTCCCTTCTTTCCAAATCTCATTAATGTTTTCCTTGGAGATATTCTTAAGAACACTTTATCACCCACTTCAAACTATAGGCTTTTTATTCAGTTGTCAGCATAAATTTTTTGTTGACTCTGAGATACTGTTATGTGTTGTTGAATAGATCTGACCTTTTATACAATCTCATTGATAATATCAGGTCCTAATATATATCTTTCCCCAACTTCATCCCAACAAGTTGGTGTTCTATATTTGTTCCCATTGAGAGCTTCATTAGGAGCCATATGAATACTGAAGTGAAAGAAATTATTGTAGGAAAATCCCACCAAAGGTAGGTATTGATCCCAACCACATTTGAAATCCATATAGAATGCTCTCAACATTTCTTACAAAGTTTTAATTATCTTCTCAGACTGACCGTCTGTCTGAGGATGATAGGCAGTGTTGAAAGTCATCTCTGTATCTAAAGCATGTTGAAGACTTTGCTAGAACTTCAAGGCAATCCTCGGATCTAGATCATATATAATGGAATGTTGTACTCCATGAAATCTTACCACTTACTTTACATATATCATGGAAATTTGATCAAGAGATAAATCATATCTAATATAAATTAAGTGTGCTGACATTGAAAGATGGTCAAATATAACCCAGATAGCATTATTTCCTTTGGATGTTTTGGGAAGTCCAATGAAAAAGTCCATAGTGATGTATTCCCAATTTCATTATGGTATGGGTAATGGATGTAACATCCATTTAGACTTCTATCTCTCATAATTAACTTGCGGACAAACTAAGCATCGAGATATACATTTGGCGATATCTCTTTTCATGACATCCCACCAAAAGTACTCTTTTAGGTCCCTATACATATTTGTACTTCCAGGATGAATAGATAATGAAGAACTAAGAGCCGCATACACCATCTCCTTCTTTTATTCTTGTATGGTAGGAATACAGACATGGTTTCTAAACCTTATTATCCCATCACAATCAAGGTTGAATTCAGGAACATTTCTCACCTTTTTTTGAACCCCAACATCCTTCTTCTGTGCCTATTTTATATTCACTTGTATAGATGGTCAAACATTCATTTGAGAAAGATAAGATATCTCCCCTTTCATTAAAATTCCAAAATACATCCTTTGTAAATCCATAAATATTGGATCTATTGTGATCCACATCATCAATAAGCAAGCATGGTCTTGTCGACTTAATACATATTCCACCTTGTTTTATTTCCCCCGGTGGTAATGAATTGAGTAGTCATAATCCTTAATCATCTCCAACCATCTTCTTTGGTGCATATTCAATTTTTTTTGTGAGAAAATACACTTTAAACATTTATGACTAGTATAAATATCACACCATTCACCATAAAGATAATGCCTCCAAATTTTTAATGAAAATATTACCACAGCTAACTCCAAATCATGTGTTGGGTAATTTTTCTCACGAATTTTCAACTGTCATGAGGTATAAGCTATAAACATATCATTTTTCATGAGAACACACCCCAGCCCCTTCTTGGATGCATCACTGTAGATCAAAAACCGTTCTCTACTACAAGGTAGTGAGAGCACATGTGCACTGGTTAAAATTCTTTTTATCACTTTGAAATTCTCTTCACATTCCTTCGTCCAATCAAACATAACTACTTTCCGAGTCAATTTGGTTAGTGGGTTAGATAATGTTGAAAATTATTTCAAAAAACGTATATAATAACATACTAAAGCAAGAGAACATCAGATTTCATTTACTTTTGTTTTTCTCAACCATCTTTCAATATCCTCTATTTTTGATGGATCTATATATATCCCCTCCTTCAAGATTATGTGAACCGAAATGAATCTTTGTGAATCCAAAATTCACACTTGGTTAATTTGGCACAAAGCTTCTCCTTTCATAGGTTTGTCAATACAATTCTTAATTGATCTTCATGTTATTTCTTGTTCTTTTAATAGATAAGAATATCTTCTACAAAGTCTAATGAAAACTTACCATGATAGACTCTAAAGACTCTATTAATTAGATCCATGAAGATAGAAAGGGCATTAGTAAGACCAAATGGCATCAATATAAACTCATAGTGTCCATACCATTTACAGAAAGGTATATTTGGTATATCCACCCTTTTGACCCTTAATTGATGATACCCTAAATGCAGATCAATCTTGGAAATGTATTGAGCCCCATGTAGTTGGTCAAATAAGTCATCAATGTGTGGGAGAGGATAATTGTTCTGGATAGTGATCTTGTTATGTTCTCGATAATCAATGTAGAGCCTCATTGATCCATCTTTCCTCGTAACAAACAGAATAGGTTCGCTCCAAGGCGATTCCTTAGGGCGTATGAATCCCTTATCATTATTCTCTTGGAGTTTCTTCTTTAATTCCTACAACTCAATTGGGAGCATTATATAAGGTGTATTTGAAATGGGCATAGAGCCTGGTATGAGTTCTATTGAAAACTCAAATTCACGATTTGGTGGAAGTCCTGGAAATTCCTCTAGAAAGACATCATCAAACTCCCGTACAATGGGCATATTCATAATCATGAGTTTCTCTACAACCATTTGAGATAAATAACCTTAATTTATTGGAATCAAGTCCCATTAGATGGAATAAATTTTCACTGGATGGTTATATTCATCCTTGCATTGATAGATGACCAAAGATTGATCAAGAATATGAAATGTGACTTCCATTATTTTGCAATTGATATGAGATCCATATAATTAAATCCAATCCATTCCATGAATCACATCAAATTCCACTATAGGAAGAATCACAAGATTCGCAGGAAGCACTTTCCCACAAACTTCAATCGAAGAAGAATTGTAAACTTTTGAGGCTACTGTTGTGCCATTAAGAGTTTTTATTGCTAACTCAAGAACTAATTGTTGGGGTAGTATGGCGATACCCTTAGAAAATTCTTCAGAAATAAAAGAGTGAGCAGATCAAGAATCAAATAAAACATTTCTTACTTTAGAGTGGATGGTAAGTGTACCTTTCACAACATCGTTATCATACTCCACATCGCTGATAGAAATTGCATATGAATTTCTATTTCCATTGTCCTTATGAGTTTTTTTGACGTTGATTATCATCAATAACCCTTGGATTAGTGCATTGATTGGAAGAATTCCCCATTTCCTTGCACTTGTAACATTTAAGTGTAGGAGGTGCATTCTGTGTAGAATTTTCTTTGCTTTCACTAGTAGAAATCATTTCCCCATCACTATGGCATTCAATTCCCTGATGGCCTTCTTTTACACACTTATAACATATAATTTTACCCTTTAGTAAATTTCCACTATATTTCATTCCTCACTTTGAGCATAAGGGAAATATCATCTTCTTTTTAGTGTGGTCTTTATATTTTCCATTGAATTCCATTTTCCACCTATTATCAATCCCATATGACTATTGGGTTACGCCAATCTCCATCGCAACCATGAGAGCACATCGAACAATTTCCTCAAATCTATTGCAGTCCATTATAGATAATTCCCTCAGGAGACTTGGTTTTAAGCCACTAAAGAATCAATCGATCATACTCTTATGTTGGATAATAATCCCAAAAGTGTACCTTGCATACCTTGTAAGATTTGCTTCGTAGGTACCAACAGATTCGTCATCCTTTTGCTTTAGTTCAAGAAACTCATTCTCCATATTTGTTTGAAGAATACGAGTGAAGTACTTATTGAAAAATATTTTCTGGAACTCGCCCTATTCCATTGACTCAATTTCATCTCTTCTAATTGTATTCTTCATAATATTCCACCTTTGACCAGATTTACTTTTCAAACAATATTCTTCTAAGATGACTTTTACATGTTCAGAACATTGATGGACTAAAAATATCTTTTCAGTGGTACTAATCTATTGTTCAGCTACTAATGAATTAGAAGAACCACTGAATGAAGGTGGACATTACCTCATGAAGGATTTAATAGAATAATGCTCCCTCCTTTGCTCGTTTGGATGACCCTCATGATTCATAGCTTGAGAAAGTTGTGTGAGAATGGATACAAGATTTTGAATTCCAGCTCCCATAATGTTTGGTTGCTCAGGGGGGACAATCATATCATTTCCTGTCCCATTCAGAATTATCATGGTTCCTTTGAGTTCCATCCATTGACTAAAACCAAGAAGAATAGTGTGATAAACACTAATTAAAACATGAAAATGACATAATCAGTAATAAAATTTCACACCATAGGAATTAACATAGGTTATTCATGGAAATTTATAAAACACTTCGATTGTGTTCTATTCATAGACATATTCTTAGGGTTCTTACTAAGGCTTTCACATCCTATTTTCCAAAGGATGACTATATATTTCCTCTGATACCAACTATAATGACCCACACATTAGATACATTGTTATTACTTCAGAATTCAAGCATACTTATTACAACATGTATCAAAACCATGATAGGTCCATATAGGTAAACTGCCTTTAGAAACTGGGAAACATAAACAACTGGTTCATAAATCATCTATATTGTCTCCTGTTTATTTCATCATATCTAGAGTATCTTTTGGAATATCCTACTTAATACCCTTCTACCTGACCTTGGAAAAAGGAAACATACAAAAGGTTGAGCTGAAATGCCCAGTAAGGGTAAACAAAGGAAATATCAATCATATCATATTCATATGAACATAACTTTTTTAAAATCTTATCCTGTAGAAGGGATCATAATATCATGACATGGTATAAATCATAGTTGTGAAATGTAATCCCTATATTCTTAATATAAGACATGTAAATTTGTGGCATACACACATAATCATAGAAAATCATTTCATATTAGTCAAGACTCATTTCCAAGACTATCATAGCGGACAAAGGCCATTACTGAACCTAGTTCACTCCTCATTCCAGTCCTGTATCATTGAACCAGACTAACTTGTCATTCTATCCATGTCTATATCTTGAGATATAAATCTTTACCCAATGGATTGGAGGGAGATATAGGTCCCACCCATCAAATAATGATACTATTCTTATGTGTGCCACAAAATCATAAATCATATATCATAGCATAACCAATGTAATAAAAATGGTATTCTTAAACAACATGCCATCATAGCATAAGTCATATAAGATAAAAGGACTTCATAAAAATAATTACATCATAACACAATCAAATCAATGTAATAATAAGGATAGAAATAGAACCATATATTATCTGAGATGGAAAATAATTTTGATTCAACACTTTAACTCCATTTTTGAAGAAAAAATCTTTTCTACTTCAAATCATTTTTCCATTCTCAACATGTCATACAATTTTAAACTAAAAGAAGTTAATTGAAAATAAAATTGAAAACATGTAAAGTAAGCTTCATGGAAATAATGTTCCATGAATTCATAAAAATCCATTCATTCCATATATGTTAAAAAACATTCTTCTTGTACTTTGTCCTGAAAATTCAAAAGGTGTCTCGTAAGGAAAACGTCAAAAGATTACTTTCATATCTTCTACTAAAAAATCACCAATAGGTAGAGTTGAATTTAAAATTTTTTGGGAGGATAGAAATAATGTTACATATTTTGGAAACATGGAAGGGGATGATAAATATTCCCCAGAAAATTCTGAAGTATAAACAATATCAGATAAAAACATTATAGTGAGATTTTCCCTTACCTTATGTCTGATATGCTCTGTACGTATCCAAACCTCCCGTATAATGACTTAAATAATGTTATTGAATTATTAAAGAATCATATACTGTGTTATGATATCATATATGGTAATATTATTATCTACTTATTAGTAATATTTCATTGCTACTTTTTATTCGAGTGTTCATTTCTTTAGGTCCTTATACGCCTTTTGTCGAATAAATTCTTATTCCTATTTTTAGGTTATAGATAGATAATTTACAGAATTTAATTAGTATAATTTATATCATATTTATTCTTCCAATTTTTTTATATAATAATTGTTTAATAAAGATCATGTAGAATGAATCACATTGCACCATGGAGACAGTAAGTCGTACGTATGCATGGGCGACGATATCATTCACATAATTACTGAATGGTATTGGAGTGGATGATAGAATATCTCAGAATTAGTATAATTTTATAATAATCATATATAGATATTATTTACACCATTATACCCATACATGTAAGGTGGTTGTTGAAAGAATATTACACCATGGCATGGAGACGATATTCCGTACATACGCACACGCGGTGATTTCATTTTCAGTACGATGGATAGAGGGTGAAATAGTGTTGTTTCATATTTATAAGAACATATCAGTATATGAGTGATAATTATTTTATTACTTTATAATTAAACAAATAAATAATATGAAGTAGAAGAAGAAATAAATTTGAAAGAATTGGTAAATGATATTACCTCTTCTTCGACGCACCTCTTCCAACCCTCCTCTTATGGCACTAATGTTGGTATTTTCAGAAGACCAGGACCTCTAGTATGTTTATATGGAATTGGAGAAGAGAAATTGGCAGGGTTTTCTGATCTTTATGGCTCAAAGTGGCCTGAGAAGGAGAGGGAGGAGGTTCCCTTTTATAAGGGAGGAGAGGGGCACTTTTGGAAACCTCAAAAATATTAATTTATAATCAACTCTTACCCCACTTAAAAAACACCAAAAATTACACAAATACAAATATTAGATGATATAGGGTTGTAATATCATCAACCAATACAATTTATAAATGTTGAAAGTTTAGTTTAAACCTTATCAACCTGATTTATCTTTATTTAATGTATTTAATTTTATTTGTGGTAATAATATTCTAAATTTTAAATTGTTATAAATAATTACTTATGTGTTGTGAATTTTGAATAATTGGATATTTTATGACATTTAATATTATATAAATTTTAATTTATATATTTTAAATATTTTTGTGTTTTTTAAACAATTTTATAATATTTTATTTTTATAAAATAACAATAGTTTCAATTATGACAGTATTCATTTATTTGGGTTTAAATAAAATCCAAAAAGAGAAAATAATCCAACCAAAATATTTGATATATTCCTAACATATCATATTAATCTAAATTTTTTTAGAAAATTATTTAATTCATATAATATTTATTTTAATTTTTCTAAAACCATTTATTTGATATTTCAATCAATAAAGTAATTTATACAAAACTATTGTGTCATCATTAATGATAAATATTTAATCCCTAAAAATTCTAAATAAATTTTCAGGGTCTAGATAATTTTATTATATTTCTAGAGACTATTCATATTTTATGTTTTATGAGGTTTATCAATAAATTAAAATTATTACACTTATAAGATATAAGAGAGTGACATGTTGTCACTTTCTTTGGTTTTAATAATAATTATATCAATTTCATGGTCAAAAGTCAATGAAATGAATATATTCTGAATCTTAGGTGATATGAGAGAACTTTTTATTCATCCAATAAAATTTTGGCAAGTGTTCAGTTAATTTTATAATCTTATTTTTACCCATAATTACCTGATTAACCTTTAACATTAATAAATAAAAATTACCATAGTTACTATTCATAATGTCAAAAAATAAAAGTAACCTATTATAATAATTTGAATCCACTAAATCCAAATATGGAATAAATTTTACAAAATTCAAAACACAGAAGTTGCTGTAATGAATTTAAAATTAATCCCATTGTTAAGAAAACAGGTTTGTAAAAGTTAAAACATTGTCAAAGATTGAAATGTTTTTACCTATGAATTCAAGGTAAAATTAATGGTAATTACATTCATTATATTAAATGATAAAAATATATTATATTTATAGTTGAAAACCATTAAATTTTATCATTTAACCATATAAATTATCTTAATGAAAAAAGTTTTTTTTAAGAAAAATTTAGTGTATTTTTACTACTAATCTAAATATGAATGTTATCAGAAAAGTGTCAAAATTTTATCCAATGTAAATTTTTATATCCTGATTCAAAATAAGAAGTTTATTTTGTAAAATTTAACTTATAAACATGTCAAATTTATATTTAAAATTGGTGCGCCATCAAAATGCTGTAAAACTACATTTTTTTTTTTGAAAAATACTCCTTTTATTCGAAAAATTGATTTTGTTTTCATATATCATTATAAAAAATGTGTAAGATGAATTATAATTTTATAAAAATCAAAAATCAGTTAGTACTATTCATAAAAGCTAGTTCCTAATAATATATCATTGTTTAGTGAAACATGGTATTGCATACAATGCAAGCTATCGAGGAAGGTTGGTCTTGTGTGTAACGCAAGCCAAGTTAGTGTTGTGTGTAATGAAAGATTCCTTTGGTGTTACGTATAACAGAATATGTAATATATATATATATATATCTCATAAAATCTTAGGGTGTTACACAATTTATACTTCATTCATACTGATCTTCTAGGATCATATTTCTTCTTTTCAGCCTTCTGAATGGTTTGATTTCCCAATAACGTGTTTCGAATCAATTGTTTTTCTTGGTACTTAACCCTTTTTTGCAGACTAACATATTATCCTTCATGTTCATCGATACACTTTATTTTATCTTTCATTGTGTTATTCCATCCATCAATCTCTATTTTTTGTTCTTCAATATTTTTTTATACCCACTAACCGATTCTGAGTCCTCTAGTGTTGAAAGATTGTGTTTTTCAAATTTTTCAATAAAATCACACATATCTTATTCTTGATACTGCATATAATGTTTGGTGTCATGATGAATTTTTTTGGATTTCTTATATTTATCTCTCCAAACATCTATCTCTTCAAGAGTAGCCTCTAACTCATCTTGCATATCAACTCTTCCTTCAACTTCTTCTTCTTCATCAATGTAGGGTTCTTCCTTTTTCTGAGTACTACTGACAACTTCCACAAAATAGTTTTCTCCAAAATTATTGAAGTTCTCTATCTCATCAGCATCCTCAAACTCATACTCATCTGAACTATCTCATTGTTGTTAAAGGAGATTATTCTTCTTAAAAAAATTTATTGAACGGTTTCTTTCCTTTCCAATAAGTTGAAGACTTCCTCTTGAGAATTTCGACTTCATCGACATCATCATCTTCATAGATATCTTTTGGAAACCTTTCCGTAAGATGAAAAACCATTCCGCATCTAAAACAATCCAATGAAAGTTCCCCCTTGAACTTTTCTTTTTTCTCTTTGCAAATTTGATGAATGTAACGACATCACCTCATATATCTCACCATCCTCCTGAGAATATTCAATGACGAGCTTCTTCATGGACTTGAATGAAACCGCATTATACTTAATATTTTCCATATTCTCTTTATCATCATCCCATATTTCATATGAAACCAAGATTCTATGCAAACTACCTAGTGCAAGCTCCTTCAGACTGTTATCTTCTATTACTGAGACTTTTGGTTTGAACTGAGGTGGAATCTTCCTCAAGATGCGCATTACGGTCTTAATGTATTCAATGACATCACCATGACCCAAAATATCATCAATAATATTATTTACCATGTCAGAGAATGAATCCACAGTCTCATTTGAGTTCATTTTCAAATATTTATATAGATTTCATTAGTTAGGGATCCGCCTAAATCATTGATTCCTTTGGCGTTTTCATCTAATTCTCTTCACCCAGCTTCGAATAAAGCCCCAATGTTAATATCCGTAGTTATTACATGAATTTATGTTGTGAACACATCCATTCCCAAAGATTGAAAGTTGCGTCGCATTCGATTCTTCCATAGATGAAAATTGTTCTCATCGAATATCATAATCCCTTTATTATTGATGACTTCCAATTGTGAGATAAATATTAATATCATCATTTCCCTCTAATACCAATTGTTAGGTCTTCCTGTTTAGATACCTTGAGAGGGGTGGTGAATCAATGTATGATAGATTCAAACAACTACACCTATTGATCTTGTTTCAATGTGAAGCAAAACTCTCTGCAGTATCTCTTTCCCATAACAAAGTATAAACTAAAATCCTATCATGAACATGACATGTCGATTTTTACATTGTTTTCCATCACTAGGATATGTCCATAGAGCATACACTGGTGATGTGAAGATGTACCAAATCCACTAAAAGTGGACTGATATTTACAAAGTTATAATCAGACTCACTATCCATCCTGGTTTACGACTACTCACAATATGAAATCTCACTCCTCTCTCAACTGGAGTTTGCACACTGCTTCTTCAAAAGATCCAGTCATAGTTTAAAGGAATGTAGATCACACCATTATCATAGATGAATGCATCTTCATCTATATGTAGATGATATATTGAAGTTTAATATTAATCCACTAATGAATACAACTTTACCACATATGTATCATGAAATATTCCAAATTTTTAGAAGACCTAGAATAACTGGTTCACATATATTTGTTTAGCGTGCTTCTCTATGTTTTGGTGCACCTCTCCAATACTGGCATGCAATTTTCACCAAATGGCTTGCATGAAAACCACTTCATCAACTCTGAACTTGGAATAATCACACTCTTTTATGACCAAACTAGTATTGGAATGAACCTATCAACTGGGGCACAACTTTTGAGTATCTTTATTCTTGCGCGACCAATCCAACACTTGTGCGACCGAACCACCAATGCGACTGAAGATAAAATTTTTTATAATTGTTGAAATATATCAAAAAAAGTGGAGTTATAACCCTTTATTTATTGGTATTTTAGGTAACAATACCACAAGAATGTATGTATCCTCTCGGAGCGCAAGTCTAGCCACCCTAGTATATGTCGCCCTAGTAAATTCCGCGACCAAACACAAACATTGGCACCCCTATTTCTATTGCCATATTTTCATGTTCTAATATTGAAAAACATATGTTGCACAAGATTCTATTCTTCCAAGATATCGGTGTGAAATACCATTTTCCCAAAACAATTTTCTCCCTTTGTTGATTTTGAGGCCCACAAATTTGGAAAACACTAGAAAATAGTGCTACCTTGTATATCATCTTTTTGTACTCCCTCCCGATCATCCATTCCTTTGTCGAGGTTCCTAAATCAATCATGGATTGTTGACAACATGCCTTGAACTCAACAAATCAACCTAGAAACCCCCTTTGTCGATAAGTTATACATTGTGGTCTGCTTTGTCAACATACACAATATGGAGGCCCACTTTGTCTACAAACAAAATCACTGAAAAAATGTTTCAATGATATCTTAGGGAATTTTTTCCCAACACTCACTAGTTCACAAGGCATGGATATTAATCATAGAGATCATAAGAATTTTTTGAGTAACACTATCAATTATGTGAGATCGAGATCCATGATTCATCACTATGTTTTGGAAAAGTCTCTAGAATTATCTAAACACTAAGCTAAACATTAGTATGACATATCACCCTCATATTGATGGAAAATATGAGAGGGATATCCAATAAAACATTTGTAAATGTTGGTAGCATTCCCAATGAACTTCAAAGATGATGGGACTAACATTTTCCCCTGGCAGAGTTCTCTTACAAAAACAATTTACACTCGAGCATCCAAATAAACCCATATGGAGAAATTTTTGGGATGATGTATAGAACGTTAGCATGTAGAGATGAAGTTAGGGAATGAAAATATATAGGTCCTAAAATGGTTGAAGAAATTGTGGATATGGTTAAGAACATCTAGAAGAAAAAAAGAAACTTCTCAGAGTAGAAAAGAAGTATGATGAATATCATTGATGTGACCTAAGATTTGATGTTGGAGTCATGGTATAATTCAATATATCTCCATGGAAGAGAGTGATGATATTTTTTAATAAGGGAATGATTAGTCCAAGGTACATCATCCATTTTGAGAATCTTGATCACATAGAAGTACTGGTCTATCGACTAACACTCCCACCCAACCTATCTCAATTATGTGATGTATTCCATATATCCCTCTTAAATATGTATATCCCAGTCCCATAACATGTTATAAATACAATGGTCATACCATTGGATTATGCCCATTATTTTTAAAAGTAGTTAGTGAATGTCTTATATCATGGAGAAATTGTTCTGTGAAATAAAACAATTCCCCTCATCAAAGTGTTACAGAAAAACCATAATTTTGAAGATACAATGCGGGAACCAGAGTATTTGTTGATGTAATGTTTCCATCATCTATTTTATTATGGTAAAATGAAATTTTGATGGAGAAATTTTTTTAGGGAGTAAGGATGTATCCACAAAAATATTTATGAATAATGTTTTATTTTCTTATGATTTACATAATGACATATAGATACATTAAACACATGAAATTATTGTGTTACATCCAATTAGATTTTAAATGAATTTTATATATCTTTATTATTGATAATATATCCCCTAAATATTGATCATATGAATATTTTTTTCAGTTCTAAAATTCACTTGGTGCATTGTATTAGAGAATTTATGTGACTTAAAGGCATATTTTGATTCGTGTGGATTTTCCTAATGATTCCAATGATGTTGTGTACATTATTTGAAGCCTTTAAACAAGCATGAAATCAACATGAATACCAATTAAATGATCGATAAAATTTTAAAGGGGTTCATTCGCTTTGATCCACCAAGAACAGCCATGTCAGATGCACTAGAGATGAAAATTAGGCATACAAAAGTCATAGTCAGTGAATAAATGAATTGTTTTCCTAATACAATGTCAAACATAGTTAGAAACTATTTTTAACGTCCCCTTTTTTACTTAGATTTTCTAGAATTGACGAGAAAATCCCTAAAAATGGATTTATAACATCAGTTATAAAATAACAAACGTGAAAATCCATTTTTTTTGATTTTTGAAGTCGGTTAAATAAGAACTGACATGAAAAATCTAATTTTTTTTATTTTTCATGTCGATTGTATAAAAATCGATGTGAAAAATCTATTTTCAAAAACATTTCACATCTGTTATAAATAAATGACGTGACAAATAAATTTTTGTGTCTTTTTCCCATATTTTATTTTATAACTAATGTAAAAAATGTCTTAAACATGTAGTTCATTTACCAAGATTTTAGTTGATAGGTCACAGAGCAAAAACGGAGTTACGAATCTGATTTCATGGGCATCAGAAGTTTATCATCTCTAAAAGAAGTCTTACGTAATGTTAATTTCCAAATTCCATAACATTTAATCTGTAACTCTGTTTGATCTCTATGACCTATAATATCAAATATTGGTAAGTGAACTAGAGGTTTGAAAACATTTATCATATCAGTTATTAAATATCGGACATGAAAAATAACATTTATGATCGGTTATTAAATAATTGATGTGAAAAAGTCCGGAAAATAGATTTTTTACATATGTTATTTATTAACCCACATGAAAACATGATCAAAATTTATTATTCACCAGGGTTTTTTAATAACTGATGTGAAAATGGTTTAAAAATATGTATTTAATTTTAGAAGGTTTGTTTTTATAGGTCATAGAGCTCAAATAGAGTTATGAAATAAATGTTATGAGCATTATAAGTTGATCATCTCTAAATAATGTCTTTGAGATAACCAATTTCCGAAGGGCATAACTCATAGTCCGTAACTCTGTTTGAGCTCTGTGACCTATAAAATTGATGATTGGGAAATGAACTACATTTTTGTTATCATTTCTCACATCGGCTATTTAATTAATGATGTAAAAAATACCTTTAAACATTGGTTAGTAAATAAATGACAAAAATAAGTCATCAAAATTGATTTTGAGCTTTGGATATTTAATAAATGACGTGAAAAAAGTGAAAATTTTAATATCTATTCATGACAGTTATCATAAAACCTACTTGAAAGATAATTCTAATATCCCTCCAATGTGGATTTTCAATTTTTTACATCTTGACAATGAAATTTCCAATTGCTGCGTAAATTTTTAACACTATTTTTTCACTTATCATATCAATTATATGTTTCCATTAAACACATGTCCTAGTTTAACTATCATTTCTTTCAACAATCATTCTTACTCTAACTAGACTCATTTTATATTCAATGTAAATCAATTATTTCTTCTTTCGATAATCTCATCGTGGTATTTTTATTTTTTTATCATTGATTTATGGGTTTTTATAATTTTGTTAATTGATATAACATTTAATAATCATTTTGTTCAACAATAGTTATTTCACCAACTCAACTTGTTTGAACATCGATGTTAAACCTGTATTTCTTCTTTTTGTGATCTGATCATGGTATTTGTAATTTTTTTCATGATTTGTAATTTTTATGAGTAGTTTTATTAATTGATATACCATTTAAGAATTATTATTTTATTAAAATTATCTGTAATTTTTTATATCATGGTAAAACAACAAATCCTCCTTCAGATTCGTAAATTTCTCCTAAACCCAATCTAAGGTTCTCCCATTCGACCTTTCCTCATAAAAAATATATCAAACTTTTGATGGTCATAACTTTTAATCTGTAACTTGATTTTTGCTCTAGGACCTATAAAATAAAAGATAAGGAAATTATCAACCAGATGGTAAATAGTTTTTCAGTCCATTATTTAAAAATTAATGATAATTGTTATTTTAAAAATTGTTTTTTAAATAACTGACTTGAAAAATGTCTTTTCACATCAGTTTCTCAAAAACGAATGTAAAAAATTTCTTTTTAATGGAATTTCATGAAGGCCTTTCACATCGGTATTTTAAATAACAGCATTAAAAACCCCAAAACATCATTTTTAACATCAGTTATTAATTAAATAATGTAAAAAATCATATTGTTTACATCACTCACAATAACGTCGCCTTAATACTGACGTTATAAAGCAAAAAAATGGTAGTAAAAAAACTTTTTTATACTTGGGATAAACTTCTGCACACACCAACATGCATGGCACAACCAAAATAATTTCATATTTATTGTAGGGAATCAATTCCATTAGTGGTTATGATATGTAATTCAAACCATCACTCATTATTTCCTAAGAAAACCCCTTCCATGACTGAGAGAAATCCATCTTGTCAAGGTATTAGATCTTGCGTGATAGGTCTCCAATGGGTCCCCTTTTATGTGGGCCCACTAGGTTTTGACCATAAACCATTTCAATTTTTCAGAAGTCAAGTGCGCACAAAATATTCATCTTGCGAGTAATTCTTAACATTGCGTAACATATATTTCACTCAAACCCCTTACCTTCACATTCATGGCTCCAAATATGCCAACAACCGTTGACATTGTTCACAAGCCTTCAATATTTCACAATCGGATTCCTTTTTTCTAAATGCGATTTCATCATTATAAGGCCACATGTTCAATCTCCCCTTGTGCGCAACTACCCTATCATTCACAGAAATCTTCTTTAATTCCCTCAAGGCTTGAGCAGAGTGATTTTCTAGATCCCTAAGTGGTGCTCTATATTGTGTTTCCATACCTCATTATTCATTAGATAGGTACTTTAACATATATTTCTTCTCTCGCATAGCTATTCTGACATGTACACCTTTATTGACCATACCTCAACCACATCAATACCAGACATTGCTTTGGACTTCCAATCCCAATGTTTGTCTCTATAAAAGTTATGGAAGTAAAATGGGGTGATGGTTGAGTCCCTCTGGTTTGAGATACAAGAACTTAAACTTCCAATCACCCTTCTACATCATATCATGACATTAATCATTGATCAAAACAAGTGTGACATGATTTGGAGGATTTTTTATATGAATAAGCATTAGGGATCTTCGCATTCTATTTACCTTTGTGTATTGTATCCATGTACACCTCTGGGAGTCTCCATGTTGGCCCTAACACACCTTGATAGGTTTTTCACTATATAATGGTCATATCCCCATATTCCAGGTCACCCTCCTCGAGCTTCACTCTTAGAGTATGTCCTATCTTTCTCCATCCCTTGTGGATTTTCTCTTTGAGACATGATTGTCTGGTCTACTACTAGTTATTGTTTCTCACAATGTGTATAACTCATGTGGTCTTAGAGAAAGAAATGACCCTGACATCTTCTCTGGTCTTTTAACCATGTGTAAGAACCAACACGACATTGGGATGTCATCTTTTGTGTATGCCATGATTGCATGCCCATATTTCCTAAACTAAATTGATTTTGATCCCTGTCTTCTAAACATGGTATATAAAAACTCTATTTGATGTCAAATTCCATCAGAAATGTGTCCCAACCCATTAATGTCGGTTTACCTTTATCCCACATGATGTTAAAATGTGGTCTCCATTATTTTCTCAAACATCAAGGGTTTTTATCCATATGTTCTACACATTTTATGTAAGAAGACATCTAGATGTTAAACCCCGATCAATGGTAAACACTAGCACTACCTCATAGGGAATTACCTTCATTATGGGGAATCTTCCCTCTTTGGGACACATCACATGTTTCTTCCTCCCTAAGGTGTTTTTATCCATCCATATGTCCTGGTAACCATGCTTAATATCCAACATGTATTTGGGTTTCAGCCCTTTGTGTACCCTACAATTATATGCCTCCATTCTACTCTATCTGGAAATTTATCCCTTAGAATACGTATACATAGGAAGCCTCTATGAGGTAAAATCAGGTCAACCATGTCCCATCATATCCTTCCCATTGATCCTCTAGGTCTTATGAATATCATACAAAAACCCAAGGGTTCTACATTCTTTGGGCCCCCATCCTCACATATATTATATGAGAAAACTCAATAGGTGTCTCATAATTCAGTTTTAGAACTACATGGAATTGTATTCCAATCTAGATATAATATTTAAGAATCCTTCTCGAGGTTCAAGACCAAATCCATTATCTTCACATCGGTCCCACCTCAATCATTTCACCCACATCACCCAATCCACCATTGTCCACCCTAATTCATACCATGTCCATCATATCCAAGTGGGATCATGTCATTCATACAGGCCATTTATCAGGTGTATTACCCAAATAATATCATCATACTATGTAGTATTTGATCCATATCTTCTACACAAGGTACGTTAGAAGCCTCCCAAAGGATCAATCCCAGCCAATAGTAAACCCTGTGGTTCAAATTTTTGGGGTACACTCTCTCTGATATACCATTTGTGGTTTCTAGATCATCCTTCCTAGTGTGACACCTTCCCTTTTTGTGACACACTATACTAGATCCATTCTCATTGATCATTTTGATCCATTTATCTGGTAAACCATCTATGTGTTCCATTCTAGTGATGTTCAAATTGATCCACTCTCATTAGTGTTCTAATCAGTTTGATCCATCTCTGGTAGTTGTTAAAGTCATGGAATTACCCGTGAAAAATATTGGAAACATATTAAATCCTAGAGACATGCCTTTGGAATATGACACTTCGTAATCGATGTGATAATCCTTCGAGTTCTGCGCCCTTTAGAAGCCCTATAATGAGGAATAATACATGCATTTAAATTTTTCTGTGTTAAGGTATGCCACATATCCCTTAGTGTCACTAGTCCCTGAAGTGAAGGTTTCTTCCATGACTTTACACCTGGGAATGTCCTCAAAGAAGTAGCATTGGTAATCGACATCCACAAATTGATGTAATTGGGAATGATTATCATGAACAACGTCATAATCTATAAGAGAGACCAAGACTATGGATGATTTATGAGGAGGAATCCACATAAGGGGGAACATAAATCTGATAATCCAATTTGAATCAAGGGGAAAAATCCATAAAAAGGTGATGGATTACAACTACCTTTTGAAGGTGGTAATGTGGGTAATAATGTTATCCACATTGAAAATTAATAGTCTCTAGCAGTGTTCCCCAACCAAAAGTGTCAGAAACAGAAATGGTGAACTATTCATGAATGGTTCTCCTCTAATTATGGGAATTAATAATACACAAGACATATGATGATGAGTGTGTCACCAAATTCAGACATCTGGTGCCCGGTCGCTCTATGAAAATAGTTTTCCTAACATGAACTGAAATATAATTTAGGGTATTAGTACAATGGGTATTCTTGTCTATGCTATTGTTACTGTGTATCTTTCTCTCCAACCATGTGATGAGGATTGGTGTTGGAAATTGAGAATTGTTTTCTAGACGAAGGTTCTAATTGAGAATTCTTCTTGATTTATGGGACCCAAGATATAGCCACAGGAATCCATTCGACTCATGCACATAGACGCATGGTCAGGGTATATTCCAATGGAACAACTCCACATGGCTCCTCTTCAACCATGATAACTTCAACAACCAATGCTTTTAGGAACACATGACCAATCTTTCCCTCTGAGATCATACAAAGGTGGGTTATTTTTACTCTCATCCAATCACATGAATATGAGGGGTCATCCAAATGTGATATATGTCCCACCACAATCTATAGGGCATTGTTCCCTGTCACCTCCATCACCCCCATGATTCTTGTAGGGAGTTTCTTCTCCCCACTATTACATCCAACTCTTACAAGAGCCAATCCCTAGAATGGTCCTATGATTCACTCCACTATGCCAAATAGGCTAGGGATGTTTTATTCATTCCATCATTGACCTTAGTGAGGGATTATCCATGGAGATATCCCACCAGGTTGCATCCCTACCTCCATCAAGTCCCACATGCTGAGGAATAGTTGTTTTATATCCATGATCTGTCATACCTAGTCAGGAGGACCCGATCTCAATGTTAGATATAGGCTCTGGAAGATGCCCGTTTAGGGGAATCTTATTCTATTGATTCAGTGGATCATGCCACCACCAGATCATACAATAATTTCCCATTTATTTTAGACAAGGCCATGCCTATGCCCAATTAGGATCAAGACCCCAGCCACACCATGGTTCGATAAGGGAGACTCTTCCTATTGTATGTCTGAGCAATAATAATCGTAGGAAAACTTGTTATGATAACATTCAATATATATTTCCACAACATGCCCATGATTTCATGTATGGTGGATTTTAAAATATATCCACATATCAATGTGATGGTCCTTCTAACATTGTCTCCAGATTCAGTGGACTCCCTTCCCAATTTATCTATGGTTAGAACATAGGTGCTCCCCAGTCCTGGTGTGACCAATACAATGGTCACCATCCTGAAACTATAGAATATTAGTATGGAGGTCATCCACAAGTTCTCATCATACACAGTGTGGTCCTACCAAATCCAGAACTCCCTAATGTGGATTTCCTCCCCACAAACCAGAAAATAGACATAGAGGCCTTCATCATGTTTGGTTTTAATTATACTCGGTTCCTCCTTGCATCACATCTTATTTATGTGGAGGTCCTCTACACTTATATGAAAATTGATAGGAATTCCCTACTCATATCCTTTTTATTAAAAGAAGAGGTCCTCACCCCTTCAACATCGAATTTCATAGAGGTCCTCCCCATGTTGATGGAATCCCACTCCGTGATGAACCATATAGGTGGGGGAAATGTCACCATTATAGGAAATAGCCCTGACTTGGCAGGTCGCAGTTTTCCCAGTATTTTTTATAGATTCCTTAGTGGAATGCGACTCAATTATTGAACCATCACCATGTTCCTTTGAATTAGGGTCTAGGGCAAGAAGTCAGAGTGTCAGATTAGTCCTCTAAGAAAGTGATATGCACTGGATTCCTGATTCCATACATAGGTAAATGCATGAGTGGGTATATTTGGATCCCTTCTTAGGAATTTTTGTGTAGTCATATCTCCCATTATCGAACTCACTCTCTACCTCAACATAAGATCCCAGGGAGTTGTTCTGGGGTTTTCTAGATGATGAAAACTATCCTAACCCACCATTGGCGATCCCGTGCCCTGTACTAGAAACAACTATATCATCTCTAAGTGATGGACCAGTATATAGTTTCTTGCCATCTCATTCCCTATTATCTCTTCTAGATAGTACGCCACTACAATTGTCCATTTTAGTTCCCAATTTGGTCTCATAGCCAACACTAGTCAATGAATAAGGATACAAGATGTTGGATCCTACTTCATAATAGAGAAGTTTATGAGTTTTTTTCACAATGAACTACATCTCTAAGATGTTATTAACAATTTAATCATCATACATCAATTATTTGAAGTCCATTGACTAAGATGATGTCATGTGTCTTTATCAAACACTCTTGATGAAAAATTTATATCTCTATCAACTTTAGGTTGTTTATCCAAAGATCATGGATCATTATGATGATATCATCCAGAAGGGTCTCAGGGTTTACCTGACCACGCATCCCATCACTTAGCACCCTGCATCATCTTGTTATCACTGGATTTTCTAGTAATGATGAATCCAAAAAATCGCCTTTTTCTTCATGATTATAGTAGAGGCATCCCTACACATTCAATTCTATGGTCGGGGACAACAAATATCCCTCCAATTAATCCTAATACAACATCATCTCAATATGTTGGTTTATAAAGAGAATACGCATCCAATTTTAGTCCTCATAAACATGTTACAAATCACCCAAAAGGACTCCAAGATTGGGATCATTGATGAAAAAATATCTCTTGGGGTAGTAAAACCATTGTTGGATCCCCCAATAATCTCCACTATCCATTAGAGACACTATCTTTCCCTCCCAAACCCCAACGAGTCATTTCCATTCGATTGGGATCCAAACAAGGCTAAAGGACACCCTAGAACTATTAATCCCTCTAACCTATCTGGTTTAGTAAAAAATATTATAGATGAACCCAAAAATGGCTTGATTATTCAACTAAAATCTTAGAAGAAAAATTTCATTGATGAGATAATTTCCTAGCGTACTATGGAGAAAAATTTATATTATGGTGATCCCAAATATTATTTCATCCATCTGTCAATAGGGAAATTGGGGAGTCCATTGGTTCTTGTCGATGAGATTCATCCTATTGACCCCACTAATCCCAATCTTCCTGACTGTGTAAATGCCAATTCATATCTAAATAGTAATGATATGCATCACTGAACCCAATTGATAAGTAAAACCATGATCCTTAAGAAGCAATTCTTATTATTACACTTTCTTCTCTGTAGATAAATCCTCCAATAGTTCCTAGGGTCATTCCTTTTGACACCCTATGATTTTCTTTGTATATTTATCATGTTGAAGAACCATCCCACATACTGGGTGTTTGGAATCCTCACAAGGAGGAAAATACCCCTTCACTTGATTAGATGGATGCTCCCAATTCCCAACATATGGCCCTTGAATCATGAAATGTGGTGATTTTTCTTGAATACAAGTCGTATACATCATAGTTATATGACATGATGAAGCTACTTGATTTAAATAATTATTCATTCTCCTCCTTCAATAGGATGGGGGATCAGAAGTAGACCCTAGATGAATTAAACTCTAGGTGTGGACCCATATAAGGAACTTCAATGCAGCAAGAGGCCTCCAATGACCAATGCTTCGTACAAACATTAGAAGGGTATGCATTAATTTTGTATAGCTATCTCTCTGATGGGTCTGTATCTATTTTGGAAGATCTGTGAAAGTATTTGTTGGAACAATTATGATCCACCATATAAAATACTAGTATTTCTGACCTCATTAAGTGCAGGAAAATGCTATATGTGCGAGTTTCATACGTTTTCTCTCTGTGGAATAGAATCATGTATTCACTCGACATTATGTTTGACTCAATAGTAGTTTCTAATGATGTGTG
Organism: Viscum album; assembly: GCA_963277665.1. Taxonomy (NCBI): domain Eukaryota; kingdom Viridiplantae; phylum Streptophyta; class Magnoliopsida; order Santalales; family Viscaceae; genus Viscum; species Viscum album. The sequence goes on from OY728133.1 coordinate 1,977,920,500, forward strand.
TGGGGAATGTGAAGATATAATTGGTACCCTACCTCATCACTCAAAATTTCTCTAGTGGATTGTGGGTCTTTTCAAATAGGTACCAATTTAAAGAGGGCGCCTTATAGAATGAAAAGAAGGCATGTCCATTGTCTCCCAATAAACATACAAGAAGATCATAGAAGGCTAAGGTAACAGATGTTTCATCAGATTAATCCCCCAGGCCTCTGAATTTTTCACTGGTGGAGGCTGCTCCACAGCCTCACTGTGGACCACAGATTCCGGATAAGCCTCAGGGTCACCATTTCCAACATCTAAATTTACTAGCAGAACCCACTCAACCACCTCTTCCTAGGGGAGATAATCTGATTCCACCTCCTTTGCTGAGTCTTTAAACTTTTCGGGGACAGACTCCCATAGTCCCTTTCCCATACTGAATAAAATGGACAAAATCCATTTATGTCGGTTAAGTCCCATACTATTTTTATTAACAATTGGATCATGGAATCATGAGTATGTCAGCATTCAGGATGTCCAAGGAGGATGATCTCATTGATTTACATGACAATTTCCCCTATCAGAAGTTCCATGGACATACCCTCATCTAGTTCTATGAGTTCATAGACTAGATCTTGGACTAGGTGGACAAAAACATAGTCAGATTAGGTATGGTCCCAGTATAGGTATCATATCATTTCAAAGAGCCAAATATCGATAGTTGTGGTGAATAGAAGCATGTCTCCAGCCATAGGTCACAAACGTATGATGATGGGATGGCCCTCCATGTAATCTATTGTGATCATAGTATAATTTTTTACCATTTGAATCACCAAGAGCCTTTTAAAGATGATGTGTCTCCCCCAATCATATATTATGTATTCTTTTCTGGACCTTCCACCTCCCTAAATAGTAAGTGCTGACATCACAAGGTAAATCATATTCCCCCACGGGTTCCAAATCTATCTGACACTCTTAGAGACATTATACCTTTAGTGGTGGGGATTATTTCCAAAACATTTCCCATTAATGGAGTATTCTTCATGATATGATCAGTAGTATATCTCAGTTGACATTGTTGAGCTCATGGACCCTTACATGGTTCCTGACAATAAGGAATTCAAGAAAAATCCTCATAATGTTCCCAGTCAGCACAATAATCCATGAAACTATGGTTATGTGAACTTTTATAATGCATAGGGCAATGCCTCTTTCTATTCAATACAAAACACTATGACTAGAATACACGCTCAATTTAGTTCATGACAAGAAACATCCTCTCACCATGTATCGTCAGGCTCATTACAACAGAAATTTGCACGGTTCAATCAAGAAAATCCACCAAAACCACATTATGATCATCCACATTATGCTTTGGGAAAACATTAGAAATTTCACTATCATAATGTAGTCATTCTACGTGGTTATACTAGTGATCAGTGGGAAATCCTATGAACCAGACAAAATTCACCCGTTTGACAAGCAGTACGCATCATTCGTCCTTCCACCTTGAAACCTTCAGTCATAAGATATGGGTGTCTGGTATGGAATTATGATATATTGATCCCCTCTCTAGCATCCATGTGATGCTTTAGAATCATGGGGACCTCCAACTTTTGGATGATATGCTTGAATCCCGTGTTTTAGCTTTCAGAAGCACCCACCAGTTTGAAACAGAGGTAGGGGCATAGATGCATTTCCGGCTGAAGAAGCTAAGAATGTAATATGTTAGTCCACCATTTCATTCATGGTGGAATATAAAGGTTATCTATTTTATTAAAAATTTTCCAATCGAATATTAATGGAATATTAATGGAATTTAAGTCCACTGTTGCCTTTTCAAAATATATTATGGGATGAATCTCATCCCGACTAGGATTTTTTATAAACTAGGACTGACTGAAGCATATCTAAGTCCCTTTATCCTAAAGATTCAATGTTTTGACAAAGTAGAGTAAAATACAGATGGAATGATATTCCTAATAAACTAATTCAATGGCTTGGTTTCTAGAACTGAGTTCCTGGTCCATTCGCAGGATACCACCTACAATGCACTGATAGGTAGACCCTGACTCCATTTTTATGAGGTTATTCCCTCTTCGAATCATTAGTGACTTAGGTACTCTCTTAATGGTTGAGTGGGCATACTACAGGTTAAAAAATATCATTTTTTATCATGTGAACCAACTAAATGGATTCAAGAATATTACAAGAGTAAGGAAATGTAGGTTCAGGCTAATAAGGGTTAACCCACCACCACCATGGATGACCCATGGAATTAAAAGGAATATTCTTTAATTATCTAGACTCACCTATTATAGGATACAACCTGAAAGTTTGGACACTGATTTCCTTCCTATGGAAGAAGTATTGTCTCTATATGGAGTGGGAAGTGAATCCCTAGGAACAAGCATCACAGAAAGATAACTTCTTACTCTAACATAACTCATGTTTGAGGGATACAAGAGCTCCATACACCTATTAGATATCAATATGTTAACCCCATGGAAACAAAAATATATTATACATTCATGTTTCACTTGGATGGGATGAACAAAGTCACGATAATGTGCTACTAATTCTTTGATATTTGGTAAGGTGTCCCCCTTAGTTGAATAACTGAGAGAATTAAGTGGAAAACTTTTTTCACTATTACATCCACTGTATAATGGTAACCTAATAAGGATTCCACCACTGATTAGGTTGATTCCATCATTCCATTATGGTTAGCAATTTAAGAATGATTCCTCTTACTGATAAGCCTCCTACTGAGGATAAAGTATGGGATTCGAATGTCTACCCACTCATATTCATGTAATGTATCTCTGTCAAGGTTGATGAGTGGATCCAGGAGAACTTGATAGAAAGTTGCACCCAAGACATACATTGTTCAGCATGGTTATGCATGTTGATGAATATTAGAACTATGTGGGTTTCCTAATGCATAACCGAGATGAATTTTCTTGGAGCTATGATGAGATTCCAGAACTAGATCCTTATAGGGCCTTATAAGGATCACCTAATTATCAACATAGCACATCGAAGGTTCATCGCTCCCGTTCGCTCGAACAATGAAGACACCATATATTTTGGTAATATTACTATTGATTCCTTTACATAAAGACCTCTAAATCACCCCAGCTTATTATAAGATAACCTTAACTTGAAGAAACCCTTTTTGTGTATCTCCAACACAGTCATCTTCTGATTAGTTGAGCCGAACGTTAGTGAATTTGTTAATGTGCATTATAGTTCACTCTCTATTGTGGTCCAAGCCTTATGTGGACCCTCTAAAATCATTGATTAGATGGAGTTATTCTAAAAATAATAGATGGAAATGATATTCCCTAGGTTATGAAGAATATTCATGCTGATTCATATGGAGCACATTATACCAGCAAAAAACACTCTCATCAAATTTGAAGGTTGTGTTACTTTTGACCCACCATGGTCCATGACTATATTGAGTTTTCAAGAGGTATCATGCATTCTATATCCATTCAAAAAAAATTCATTGGATAGTAGATCAACTCTATAATACCATTTACTCCAATACGTTTTCGGTCATGGGATATTATTTCATGAGACCATAACCACCAACAATGGCTTTCTAGTGTGTGTTTATCTTTATCGTCACATATTTATTTTCCATGTAGGCATTAGAAATACTACTCAAGGGATTAATGGGCCATTCAGTAAATGGTTTTGTGAGACTCAACATCATCCACTAATTTAGAGTTCATCACACTTGTCCTCCAAATAATGAAACACATATCTTAGATGATGATTGGAAGAAATAGTTCCTCAAGTACAACATCTGGTCCAACAACACTTATTGAAATAATGTGCATTAAATGCATAGATCGAGGAATTCAATAAATCCCTCACTAATATTTTTCAGAATATGGTTGTTTAGAATAGGGAGAGTTTTCCAAAAATTCTCCCCATCACTTTCAAGGATTACTGTAAGATGACCCTCATTTCGAACCAGGTGACCACATATTCCCAAGTATATGAAACATGGGTGGTCCAACCCATCAAAATATATATTTATCCACTCTATACATCTATCTGTGAATAAAAACTGATAAAAAAATAGAAGAAGTCCATTTGGTAGATCTTGAATCCCTTGACATGAATAGGCTCAGGGCCATGAACAATCTTGAGAGACAACAGAAAAATATAGTTTGATAATTCAATTAGAAGTTTCATCTCCTTTCAATCCTCCAAGGTGATATGGTATTGTCCCTTAGGACATTGATGATACCGGCATGGATGCCAACATTGTTTGAGCCTAAATGGGAAGGACACTACATTCTTCATAAGGTATTTCACAACAGTGAATACTCTTTTTCCACCATAGGCGGTGAGTATGTTACCCCTCCCCCTAATTCCAAATTATAGAATTTTTACTTCATGTAAAGTCACATTTTTTTGGCTACATTACAAAAAAAATACATAGAATAATTGTTCAAAATGACTTTAAAATACAAAGGAACACCCAAAAAGACATGAAACAAAAAATTTCATCCTTATCGCATGATGATAAAAAATCCAATGTCATTGTCCAATATGATGTTAAACAGTATCCCAATACTTATAACATGATGTTAAACTGATTGACACCTTAAGAACTATGTATGGATTGATTCCTACCTTGGAAAGATATGTTGTAATGCCAATTTTTTTGGTTCTAGATTGGGTTCCAAAAATATTTCCATTCATTCATCCCCATGGTCTGATTGTCCCAATATTACATGGCCTAGTATGGATTTATGTTTTTGTCATTCATGTCATGTTTACAAAATCCAAACCATGTACTTTCCCATTAGGTACATTCCCTTTTCTTATTTTATGGTCTTTAGGACATAAAACAACCTAGAATCATCATCCTGAATGACATTAAACTACCTGGTTTTATCATATATGATAGTAAAATGCCTTTTCCTATTAAATGTTAGACTATCATTTTGTTCGGCTCACAAGATGGTAAATTTTGAAATTATTTAATGTATTCATCTGATAAGGAATCCCATTTTTGGCATGATTCGTCACTTGGTATTGTGTAGTGATGGTTGTCATTATTTTTTCTTCACTCACGTCAGGATATTCCATACACATTCCTACATTATGGTATCATATCCTCCGTCCATACCACATGATGTGAAACTACATAACATTTTCAAAAATAATTTTCTCTTTATTCATAAACTTGTAGGATATGTTAGAATGCACGGTAGTTTGTCATTAGGTCTATCCCTAGGTCCCTCAACCTTTTTGGACTTCTTTCCATACCTTTTTGTCTGAGTAATCATACTTTAAAAAAGATATTTTTGTCCTACATAACGATAAACTATTTATTCCTGCCCACATGATGCTAAAATTTATGGTAATATATTGTGATTCATTCCTTCCACCCCATTTACCTTAGTATCCTCATAGTTTCAAAAAATGTGGTGTGGACTAAATTTGTCTACATTCATGCCATGTCAATTTTCCATGTTTTTCACATATTCTTTGGATTTGTATTCACTACTATCATCTCTACCCCATGAAGTTAAATTGTAAAAAAATTTCAGAAATATGTGTTGATTAATTTATTCCCATGGATTATACATAGGAATGACATGGAATTTGTATTTGTGTCTAGCCTCATGTATATCTTAATATTTTTACTCTTTCCTGTACTCATCCTCTGGAGTCACATGCCCCTAATTAGATCCCTCCATCTGATTTTCCTCATTAGAATGTAGATTTGTGCCTTAATATGAGACATAGAGTGTTGAATTAAATATTGGAATTCTCCAATTCAGCAACCATGAACTACAAAAAATAATCCTCATAGCAGTGGTTTTTTTAATATAGTGGTCAATTAAACTACCACTATATGATTCTGTGACAGTTTCCTAAAACCACCACTAAATTGGTTTTTGGAATCAAATATGCATAATTTTATTAAATTTAGAGGTGGTTAATGGGAAGTATTATAGTAAACATATTTAGTGGTGGTTTTATTTATTTTAGTGTCTGTTTCATGTTAAACAAATGGTGCATTTACCAGTGGTTTAAACCGACGATAAATTTTTTACATTTTTTACATTATAACTGATACTAAATCCTCTATAACCACCACTAAAAAATAACAAAGATTTGTTTAGTTGTCTATTTTACATCCTCAAATAAGAGAATATTAAACTATAGCGACAATATACACCACTTTTAAGTAAGGTACATTTAATTATTAGTTGTTTAAACTGTCACAAAATGTAGCTTCACAAATAAAAAAATACAATTATTCTAAATCCCAAATACCAGTACCATCGAAAAAAACCATATGCAGAGAACATATAATAGAATAATATAAACCATCTACAATTGTTCAATAGTCATCAATATAATTTTATTTATTAACAAACCCATTTAAATATAACATATAACATAATAATATAAACCATAACATCTCAAAAATCTAACAATGTTTCATATGTCTAAATCTAAGACATAAAAATGTATAGAACCAATTTCTATGTTTGTATGCCTTAAAACTACAAATAATGAACTTATATGATGTATCCCTGATCCATCATAATAATGATTATTTATCCCAATGATCATGATATCGTTGTAAAAATAATTGGGTCAAACAATAACACTGATTAGTTTTTGATTGGTAAATATGTTTGATACAAATGAAGTTCTTAAACATGGATCAGTAAGAGCATCCCATATTCCTCTATGAGAAAACCTATAATATAAACCCTAAAATATGATGGGGGTTTTTCAAATCAGATTGATGATTAATATAAACATGTTATCCATGTTTTGGAACAACATTCAGTAGTGGATGAAGCAAGTGCGATGAAAAATTTTTTATTTCAAAAACAAGTTCCCCAAGAAATTTTATTAATGTGGAGAATAATGACTAAAATCAAAATTGTTTTTTTCATGTAGAGTAACACAAATATAATGGACAAATTAGAAATTATCAAAATGACATCTTGAACATGATGAGTTGGTATATTCAATATTTCACATCTCAAACAATACAATGACTTTTAAAATATAGGTTTGAGTTTATAAACTAATTCTGGATGATAGATTCATTCATGATATAAATAAGTGATCCATGAGTTTTACCACTAAATAGTTTTTCTATTAATTCATGGAATCACGATGAAATGATGGTTGGCTTATTGTCCAAGCATTGATGAATGTTGAGATTCAATGTTTTAATTTTTTTGTTGTACATGAAATAAAACGGTTTCATTTGGGATCTAAGACTGTGTGGTCAATACATTAATTAAAACACCATCTATTATGATTGGAAACCCTTAAACATGTATGTCTTGTGTTTAATGATTTAATATTTTGTGATAATTTTTTAAGGAGATATGGGACTTCTATCTATGCATCATGTTGAATATGATTTGAACTTTTGGGTGTGTAACCCTTTAATGTTATTCCATAGAAGTACAATGTGGGTTTTACGGTGTGATGAGGTGGTTGACCCATTGTTGTGCCTAGTTGCACATCATTGAGAGGTGTGTAATCAAGGAAAGTACAACATTTTATGATGAAGCATGTATCATAAGATCTAAGCAAGCCTATCAATATAATTTTTTTAAAAAGTCAAGATGTTTTTATTTTTGGGACAAGAATGGGAAATGTTTAGCAACTTGGTGTAAAATGATTATAAATTCATTCATTCCCAATATATTTACACCACACTAAGTATGTCATGAGAGAATCTATATACCGATATAAATAATTAAAACCAATACCTTTTTGTTCAGATGGAATGAATCCCGGAGAGGTTTACACAATGATTGATTTAGATAAATCCCTAAGATATGGATTATATAAGTCAAATATTGGAGGGTCATACTCATGTGATTGTTAGTCAAGTCATGAATGGTTGTTTTATTTTTTGAGTTTCTTGATAACTGGAACATGGTACTATTGTATTCAAAATTTATTTCTAGTTACTAGTTCAAATACATACATAGGAGAAGGTTGAGTCTAGGCATTAGGCTTGGGATACCTTTGTATTATCTTGATGTTTTGAATCGGGAATGCACTGGAATGTTTTTCTATAATGGTGACATAAATGAGTGTGATTGGGTCATATTGTGATCTTTCACCCAAATATGGTTACAAGAAGTGGTGAGCATGCTCAATGTGATATTGGGTTACCCTAGATAAAAGGTATTTGAAATTGTATTTAGAGACGACGACTAATAAATTTGAGTGTTATAAAAAAATACCCAACCAAAATAGTTCAATATGAGATATTACTAAAAGTATTATGTGGTGATTGAGGAACATCTTCAGAAACCTGGTGGTGTGAGAAAGGTGCATTTTAATGGTTTTCAGAGATTTTAAATGTAAATATAGTGTGAATAGTATGAGCTTGGTCAAATAGATTTAAACCATTTCAGAAAAATTGGGGACCAGGGGTAATATCCTCATAAGTAACATATTAAATGTCTTGGGTTCACCGTTCTGACATTGATGTCTTTCATAAATAAGTAATTGTGGTAGTGGGATTACCACAATATAGAATTGACCATTAAAAATTAAATTTTTTGGGGATATATCTATATCTTAGATTATAATATGATGATTAAAAGATCATTTCATAGTATATATGGAATTTTTTATGAACTATATTAGTGAATTTGTTGTTGGGTACCGACATTATCTCATTTATTATCAGTTCATGGGTTGTATGATCTATGTTTTATTTAAAGGATCTTTTGGAGGCTGGAAATGAAATGTGGGATTTTGAGTTAGAATTACCAAACCATATAGGTTGGTACTTTATTGTAATTTCATCTGGGGATTATCAATGATGATAATTTCATTTTTGGTATGGTTGTATGATCACATGTTTTGGAATGGTTGACATATTCAAATGAATTTAGGGTATTTGTTTAATGTATGTTGTAAACAGTAAATTTATTTTCAGAATGAAATTATTATTGTTGACAAATAATAATATATATATATATATATTTTTGGGATTTATAGTTTTCATGGATGTTAGAATGAGTTTTGAGAGCATAATATTTTGAAATCTCGTTTTTGATGAGATATCCTTAACCACCCTATTGGAGAATTATTAGAACTAAATATTCCATACAATGATGAATTTTTTTTGATGAAGAACATGGTTTTTAAATAAAAAGAATCAGGTTCTAGATAATCATATAGTACTTAAGAGTTTTTCACATGGTTTTCCAAACCATGAACCCATGTTCTCACAACCATATGAGAAAAGTGCTATTTATTACAGAGGTGTGCACATGCGCACAACATGTTTTGTCAAACATTGTGCCCAACACATGTAGGTTTTGTGGATGAGATTATTCCAAATATTCTATAAGCAAAAAACTTATATAATAAGGATAACATTATATGTTGGATTTGGATCTTTACTATGGGATATGCATGGTTTGTGAAAGGATTGGAAAACTGTGTAGCGAAAATGAGAACCCCTTAAAAATAAGAGAAACAACATTTTACCATATAAAGATTATGATTATTTTCTCAATGATTAAAATGATTCATATATCTAAATCTAAGAAACTAAACTATATATAACCAATTTATAGATGTAAGTCCTCAAACTACATAGTAAAAACTTATTATCTACAAGAATTTAAAATACCTAGCATAACATTGATCATCCACGACTAGTAAGTAACAAAAATGATATTCAAGACCATTTCAAACAATAATTTAGTTTCTAATGATGGTTATCCAACACACTAATTTTCAAAACTACATATGGGTTAATTCTATGTTTTATGGGATATAATGCTTTTTTGAATCTCATATCTTAGGCCCATCCCAAAAAATTACCAATATTAGGGCCATAACCTTGATAATGTGTTTTAATATCTAATATATATAGGCCCAATCAATGTGCTCAATCACATATTGGCGTAACTAAAATTTTGGATCTCTATCATCCTCTATTTTTCTCCGCTATAGTGATGGTGTGTGGCCAAAGTAGGCCCACCTAACTTCTAGGGAAAATACTGTAAAGGATCACTTGTGAGAAGTGATCACATACATGTTAAAAAGGGGTTAAATGGTCGAACAAACATTTGGGGGAACCATACTTCAATGGTATGGCTGTGGACCTTGTGTCTCCAACATAAATAAAATGAATCAAGTAACTACATAATAGTTAGTCCAAAATAGAAAAATACACATCCAAACATAACTCAAATGAAAATACTCAATATCCTAATCTTCTATATGGAACATATATTACATCATATTCCACCAACATCATACTTCACCAATTATAGACTAACTACCTTACTAAAACATCAATCTATATCAAATTCCATTGCCTTTATATAACATGGGGAATCATGAAAATGTTAGGTCATAAAAATTTTAAGTGAAAAATCTATGCCACAAAACATACATGACAAATGATATATGATACGTGATACGTGAGACATGATATATGATACAAGATACACAATACATGAACAAACCATATGTTTCCATATTTTTCTAACAATTCAACAAGGCCACTAATCATTGTCCGATGATTAACACTACTTGTCACCATCTCCACCTCCATCTCAAGATCTAGTTACTAGATCCTGTAAGACAAGTATATTTAAAATTAATTATTTTTTTTTATTTATATTTAAACATAAATAGTAAATCTTATCAAATTAAATGGTTTTATGTTGTGTGATTTACCTTCTCACCACTCATCAAGGATAAAATATCACCAGGGACATATCATATTTTTTATTATATAAATAGACCGGAACTTTTTTAAAAGAGGATATCTAATCCCCTAATCACTAAATTAAATTTTTTATATAATAAAAATAACTACGAGAATCTTGACTAAAACCGAAAGTACATGCAGTGTCATTCCCCGATGGCCTCGTAAGGCCTCAGATGCTAAGGGTCCCAAACCCATCATGGGAAATTGACTAGGATGTTAATTCTGAATCACATTACCAACTGGCTCGTCCTTTGAGACTGAGTACGACTACATGATATTGGCATCCCATATTTGTTTAATTTTTACCTATACATTAAATATCATTCATATTATAGGTAATATATATTAACATAGAGAAAACTGTTAATAAGATATTTTAATAATAAATGAATTAAAACCCCAACTTCTTTGGAAGGATCAATAACAAAACCCCCCATAAATATTTTTATGATTATATAACAACACTTCTATTAGAGATGATTTATTCCCTAAAAATTGTTTATGTATTAAAATAAATAAATAATTCCTTTAATATATTAAAAAGATAATAATTTATTATAAAATTTTAAACAAATTATATGATTACTTGGGTCAATTGGCTTCTAGAAAAACCCTTTGGAAATGTTGTGTGATGGAATATTTTCTTAGCTTGGCTCGATGAATTTTTCATTGAATGATCCTGATATAAATAAAATTTAATTAAATAGTAATGTATTCAATGTAATATACTTTTTATATACATGTATAAATGTAAAATGAAATTTATGTAATAATATATATTTAGATATCATGTGATCATCATCATGATGTATATTAATAAAAACATTATATTTCACTCTAGGTACCTCATTGGGTACCTTGTCATAAATTTTTCAATAGCTCAATAAAGTATCATTGACATCACCCCATAATCTACAATGAATGTCCTTCTATTTTTTGCCCAAATATTTTAATGTCGAATTCCATGCTAGCACATCAGCAACCATAAGGTGGAAAAACATCTATAAATAGAAAATTATTTTGAAAATATTATAATTTAATAACATCCTAACATTCGATTACAATATAATTTATTAAAATAATCTTTTTTAATTAAAAACATTATATTTTCAAGATGAAGTCACATGACTCTAGTCATCATATGTAATCAGAGGAGAAATTGGATCCATGTCCACCTGACGTAGAATTTGGCCATGTAATCTAGCAGCGTCATCTATAGGGACCCCATAGGAATCAAATGGGACATCTATTGTCTATCCAATCAGATTCCATTCATATGAACTTTTCATATTTTTCTTTAAAGTTACATTGTTTCCATATTTTATGAACAATAATTTAGTACAAAAAAAGTGTAATAATTTCATTAATATTGAAATCAATACATATTAAATTATCCCTCCATTTCACTAGTGATAAACTAGGTGTGGTTCCCTACACACTCACTATTGAGGCAGTTGAATAAGAATGTTTCAATTGAGCTACTCAGGGGAAAGTCATGAAGGGTGTGATTTATGGATAATTGGGGTAAAAAGATGGTGTCACATATGATCTAGGAAGGGATATAAATAGGTTGTCATCTATCAGTGTGGGTGATGGAATAGTATAATGCTTCCTCATTGGCATTCTAATAACATAATCAAATAAAAATAAATTATGAACATTTATTTTCAAAAATATTTAGAAAAAAATTAGAAATTATAACAGGTGCACAGTACTAACAAACAAAATATAAATACCAATGAAAAATAATGAAGCATTTTGAATAAGGTTTTCTATTTTCTTCTTTCTACAACATGTTGTATAGAGATCACTTTTGGATATAATCCAAATAATTCATGTATTAATAAAATATCCCCAACTGATAGAAATTGAGTTCTAGGACTAAAGTAAACCATAAAATAATTTTGTGTACTTCATGATGATATATAGTTGTGAAGGACTAAAAAAGGCATGATACCCATGGTAAATTTTGAAATGGTTTAGAAGTTAATTATCATATAAAAAGGTTTATTTCAAAAAGGACTATTCCTATAGTTTGAAGAGCATTGAAGTCCTAACAGTCAATTAGGCTATATAATGTATACGTAGTGGTGGGTGTGTTTCATGCTTGGGTGTGGGATTTGAGTGTTTCTCAATGGCTATTCCAGAAGGTATTGATATCTATAGTTTCAAAAAGGAAACCAAAGATTTCTTGGATTTAGTATTGAGTTGTTTTTGAAATGTTGTGAACTATAGTAAGTTCCCTGAAGGGATTCTAAGGGGATATCCCGGAGAAATATACTAATTAATGTAAGAAAAAATGTATTATATAGGATACGATATGGAAATAGACTAAGAATCTTGAATATACCTGAGCATGAATAATGGGATGTGGGAATTTTTTAAATGTCCCATGATACGTCATTGGACTTGGGGTATCTATGTTGTTGGATCATAGAAGAGAATAGTCGCTCTTAAGGGGTGTGTTTAGTTTAATTTGGTGATTGTAATTGGGGGAATAACCTCCCATGAGTTTTCATATCCTGAGGGAGTGAGGATAAATAATGATATAACTACAAATTCTTAATGAAATGTCATGTAAGACTTATATAGTGCTGAATGTGATATTCCTTGGATGAATGGAGTGGATTTTAGTTAGTTCATATATAGATATGGTTCTTTGAAAATTCATCATTATTCACATGATTTTCCATTTTAATGAGTTGTTTTTTATTTTGAATTTTTTTATATTCCCATCATATGTCAATAATTATCTATTTACATGGTTTAGCCTTTATTTTTTCGAACTAATTGAAAATTATCATTTATTATATAATTTTTATGACGTTATAGTTATTTTAATACCTGAAAAATGAGGAAATATTTTCTATTTTTTATTTTTATGTTGATATGTGAATTCATCATTTCATTAGTATTGAATCATAGTACATTCAATGAGTATTTTATAATTATTGAATGGAGAAAATGGTGTTATAATTTTTTTTCCAACTCATACTCCCTATATGATCAACATTCAATATTCTTATCATGTTTTATGGAACAATCAATTAAATGTTGTAATTTTATTTCTATAATATTTGTGAGAAATTATTTTATTTTTTGATTGAATTAATATTAAAAAACATTCAATTTCAGTAGAATTTATCTTAATTATTTGATTATTCTATATGGGTTTTATAATCTAGAAACAATGTGACTCATGTGTCAATTCTTTGAATTTATTTATAATGCAATTGATTTTTTTATAAAAATTACAATGAAAAATTTATGAAATGTTTATAATGTTTCTATAGTCCATAATAATATGCTTCATAACATATGAATGATCAAGAATCATCATTTTCTTCAAATTTTATTAGTAAGTGTATATAAATTAAAATACATGTATAAAAAATGTTTTACAATATTTAATCATTGTATGTAATACAATCTGTTTGTAGACAATGTTCCCTAATATTAAATATACTTCTGATAAAATATTATTTTAATTTTAAATCAGTGTATTAAAAAAGTATTATTTTATTTTTTATAACATTAAATCACTGTATAATCTAAGTTGACGATACATTAATCTATCAAAACACGTGATTTCATCTCTAATAAAAATAATAAAAAGATTCCAAAAACTGGAATTAAATTACAATCATGTATAATATAAAATGTAGCATTATTATAGACCATTTTAATTTCCTAGAGTTTCCTTGAATTAAAACATATATAGGTGATAAATAAATTGAATCATATTAGAAAAAATTTATAAATAATTTTCACCTCCAAAATAATCCGTAAAAATAAAATTATCTGATTACATAATTTATAGTGAAATAAACATATATATTCCAATAATGGATCAATAACCGTGAAAATCATTACACACCATGCGGGACTCATAGGGTAGAACATCCAATTTGATAGTTATTCAAATGGTTTCCACTAATAAATAAACTATTTTCCCGAATTAATTATGGTACCCCTGAAAACATATCAATTGTTTTTAACTAACTAGACACCCCTTCAAAATATGGTCACTGACACAATTTGGTATAAATAATTTTAATAAAGCTTTACTATAAGGAAATTGTGAAAAAACCAAAAAAATTCTTTTAGTGTGTTTCCTTCACTTACCAATTGACCTTTGAGGTATGATGAGGTGGGGTTCGTGATCGACAGTGAGGGGCGGCGAGGCGTGGTGAGGCGAGGTGTAATGAGGTGAGGTGTGACGGGGGAATGAGAGGTGAGGTGAGGCAAGGTGTGGAGAGAGACGAAGATGGGTGGTGACCAGTGTCAATGAGGCTAGGGCATCTAGGATTCAGTGGGGTGGGGATTCTGGAGTGTTGGGGGTGTCTGGGGAGGGGGAATGTGTCATGTGTGTTATTTCATTAACCATTTAGTGGAATCTTATAAAAAACTGATGTGTAATTATTTTAATTTATTGGCGGAATTTTATTAAATCGCTGGTAATCACTTAGTTTATTGTAAGGATGATTTCTACTCCTTTTTACTGGGTTTCAAACTTCATCATATCCATAATGACCCCCAAATGGTTTTGATTCTCTTCTTTATGGGTCACATTCCATTATGGTCCAACTTCCTAGAAGATATGTAACAACTTATTGAGAGAGGTCCCCCTACCACATTTTGAATTTGGATAGCAGGAAGGCCCTAATTGTTTGTTCCCATCTTAGGCTACATGATATGGATATTGTGTTTCTAATAAGGTCAAAAATTGTACCCTATAACTACACAATTACCCATTGAATCCCAAATATTGGTCTCATAATTTACATTCCTCCTCAAATACATATGTACATATAGAACTTTAATACTCTCAGTCACATATCTCTATTTACCTTTACACATTTAGTGGGAAGACCAATGTCATAGGTTTTCCATTTAATAAAAACCTCCATCCCCTTTTTATTTGATTTCATGTGTAGTAAATATCTTTAGTATCCCTTATTTTTTAAAACATTCTTATATCAAAAGTTATTAGGGGTTATATATATGGTTCATACTTGCATTGAAGAGTCACAAACCATAGGATCCAAACACTACAACTATAATATTGTAGTTCATGTCTTAAAATATAGGCATCATGAATTTTTACTATGTGCATATTTTCTCCCAAAAATGAGTGTTGTGATGTGTACTTCTTCTCTTCTCATTCTCTTGGGTTTACTTTCTCACACCGCATAGTATTTTTTTGAGTGGGCTCTTCCTCATAGTCTAGCTCTATAATGTTAAACTGTGGTATTTAGTGTCTAAGTACACATGATAATAAATTGAATTGATACTTAGATTGACCTATTTAAATGATATATCCACCATTTGTTTTGGCCATTTTCTACACATTACTTTTATAAATAATTGTGGATTAATTCATACCCTCATAGGATACATAAAAATCCCCATACACATTTTTCTCGAGCCGACCTGTAGAGTGAGTCATTAAACTAATTCAGACATTATTGGTATTAGTTTCTTATTGAAGATGTGTGTAGTATGACATACACTCATTTTTTACACATTCATGTTGGGGGTTTTTACCACACCCACATTTATCTCATGTCCCAATCACATGATGAAAAATTGTATGATGTTATCATCCTCACCGCATGACGTTAAAATAAATAGGTAGATCCCATATGCTAGAAATTAAACTACTATTTTATGGTCCACACACTATGGACTTAATATAGTAACCCCTAGTCTATGTAATGTGACATTAAACTATTGACCAGGGTTCGGGAAACATTACCTTAAACTATATGAAACATCCTTTTCATATAATGATGAATTATTCGATGTATCTTCCCACTATATGATTTTAAAATACATGCTCACCGTATACCTTTTCATGATGTAAAACTAAAATAAATTCTATTTTCTCACTAAATAGATCCTATTAAGAAGAGGATATGATCCTCTTTTAGACCTGTATCCTCACCAAACGGGCTTTCATCATGTGACATAATTTCAAGAGTGTTGCACTCTTTTTTAACATCACATGACTCCATCCCACTTTTTCATTCCCTTTATGTAAATCCTAAAAAAATTTCATATCTGAAGGAACCCCTTAACAATATGTATTATCAACCATAAGGATCACATAATTTCATGGGCCAACATTCTATAATACATCTGACGATACTTTTATATTGTCCATGTGTTTTTAATACAGTCAATGGCTGGACTTCATTTGTTTGTCCACATTTCAAGGTAACATGATATGGATGATGTGTTTCAAATATGTTAAATAGTTGTAATTCCCCGAACCCAGAAGCCCAAATCTTGTGAATTATTTTAATATATTGTCATGATATAAGGAATCAATTCCCGAAGGACTGATCAGTTTAGAAGTCTTGGAAAATACATTACATACTTGAACATTACATTACAATTTATAAGTTAAAAAACAGAATAAATAATCCTTTGAGAAATCCATTATTTTACTTACATAATCCTACATAAAAATTGTAATAAACTTTTTCAAATCCTAGGAAAATAAAACATAATAAAGGGGTGAGATCAGATGCCTAGTAAAGGTAAAAAATATTATGGAAGCAATCATAAATAATCATTATAATTTTTGGAAAGGTATAAAACTAAAATAGAATCTTTTTAAACATAAACATTTTCATAATATGACACTGATAAATCAAATAATTCCATTTACTTATTCACATTGATATTATACTATTTGAATAATCACATGTAACATTAATAACTAATATCACAATGATGGAATGCATAATGTTGACATCTTAACCACAATTTCTAGGGCTCGTGCCAAGACCCTAAATATAAATTTTATCAAGTACATGGTCCATGTCCCTAGTTTTTCTCATGAGTCCTACTGGTGCACCAAGTGGCTATAGCGGGCCCCTCACATCACTTACTATGTCCAATTCATTCCTCACATGAAAATAATGAAACATAACACAAACATTCATATGAAATCTATCATAGGAAATGCCAATAATTTTACAATAAAGCATGAATGGTATAAAAATAGAACATCCATAGTCAACCATATATTTACTCATTCAATACAATTTGGAAGATTTTATTATTATAAATAAACCTCAATCGATAATAATATCAATTAAAGGATGTTGACATTGTGGAAAATTATCTATAAAACATTTTGAGAGAAATATCCCTTTTTTGTGAAATTATTTAATAGTTAATTGTTTTTAAAAGTTTTCATTTAAATGAAATTTTTAAATAAAAATGTCCCATACCACATTGAAATTTTTTAATGTAATTAACTTTTTAAAAGTATCATTTCCATATATATAAACACTTAAAATTATTTTCAAAACATCTAAATTATTTAATAAATAAGTCATTAAAACATTTAAAATGATGATCTTTCTAAAGATTTAATTCCACAAGAAAAAAAATATTCCTCTTAAAATAATTTTTATTAAACATGGACATGGATGATAAATATGTTCCAGTAAATACTTATACATAAACAATATCAAAAAATAATGTGATTAAGGAATTAACCCTTACCTTGTACATTCCTTTAGTCAAGGGTATGTTAAACCACCATTATAAGGACCATATCATGTATATAAATTATAATAGAACCATATTAACATTTATGATACCATATAAGATTAATTTATTACATTATAATACACATTTAATAAAAATTTATATGTTATGGTAACATTTCAGTTAAAAATCGATTTCTTTATAGTACATGTTTTAACTTCTTATTCTTGATCATATCACTTAGATAATTAATTTAATACTTATAGAATATAAAAAATGATTTATATATCATAATTATTCATTATATAATTATATATTATAGCTTTATATATTAATTGTAAATACCATTTATGGAGATGGTAGTCCATTCGTATGCATGAACGTTGTATCTGTTTTCTTATCGTATCGTATAGAAGTAAGTAAATGACATATATTTATCTACATAAATATATATTATTCCA
Source organism: Viscum album (assembly GCA_963277665.1). Classification (NCBI taxonomy): domain Eukaryota; kingdom Viridiplantae; phylum Streptophyta; class Magnoliopsida; order Santalales; family Viscaceae; genus Viscum; species Viscum album. Next base: position 1,977,939,205 of record OY728133.1, read on the forward strand.
ATAATATTATTTTTTCATGTACCTCATAATAAATATAAAAATATATATATATATATATATAAATTCTTGAATCTAGATTGTTGAAGATAAATCTCATCGCGTCGTTAAGATGGTAAGCAGTGCGTACACATGAGTGATAATATCATATTTTTATGGAGAACTACTGTTAAATTGGTTGTTATATTATATATAGATAATAATTAAAATGTTATATTCATTAATTAAATTTATTATACTCATTATTATACCCATCCATGTAATGTAGTGTTGAATAACAAATTACAACACAACATGGTGATGGTAAGTCCAACGTATGCACACATTGTTACTTTGTCATCCATAGTATAGATAAAATAATTATTATTTTTGTATAATATTTATAATAAAATATTTTAATGTATAATTTATTAGAGGTATTATTTTATTATGGTAACAATAATTAAATAGGAGTAGAATAATAAAATTACATTTAAAGTGGGGATAAAACAATTACCTCTTCTTCGATTGATTCTTTCTGATTTGATCAAAATGGATCATTATGTTGGCTTTATTTTTATGGTAAGGCCTCTATGTTTAAGTTAGGGTAGTTTAGAGGAGATTTTAGTAGGTTCATTCTGAGGGAAATGGATTTTTATGTGTTAATTTTAGAGAAGGGGAACTACCCTATTATAAGAGATGTGAGGGAACTTTAGGAAGAGCTTGAAATATTAATTTATTACGAAACCATTTTCAATTTATAATTTATCTAAAAGGATTTAATTTTAGTATAATGATTGTATGTGAAGAACTACTATCAACCAATAGGGTTTATACGTGAATAGGTCACCATATTAGTATTATCTTTTAGATTTAACTCTTAGTTAAATAGTTTTATGTTTACCATGTCTTCTTGTATTTTAATATTACACAGTTAGAAAAATTACAATAAAATTCCAAAAGAACCTACATTGGATAATTAATTAAATAGAAATAATTATATAAGTCTTTATTGAATCTTATATTTTTATGAATAAAATATCATTTAATAAAATAGTATTTGTCTTGAAAACTCATTTATGTTAATTTTGACACTACTTTGTATTTTGTTTTTGTGAAAGTCATAACAAATTTATTAATTCAAAAAAAATATTGAATACACCATAACATTTCATATTCACCTAAATAATTATTGAAAAGCATAAAAAGATTCAATTTAAATTTAATTTAATATTTACAATATCAATTATTCCAATAAATCATTAATATGGCAATTACTACTTCAACATTGTTTCATAAATAAATATAATTATTTAATGTCTTAAAATTATAAATAAAATACCATGATGTAGGAAATATTTTTTTTAATTCTAATGAATATTTATTTTATAATTTATATTATGTACAATCCTATATTAAAAATGGTTCTGTAATTAAATGTCGAATTTAACATATTTAACTCTTGTTTAAATAAAATATAATAATTATCTAAATCTAATCCATGTGGATAATAAATGATCATATTTAAGTTATATGGTTTATTTTTTTTGAGAAAACATACCCAATATAATTAGTACATGTGTTGAGGTAATTCTATATTATTAAAATATTATTTTTACCTTTAATTACCCTATTTACTTTTAATCATGATTAATAAAGTTCAAAAGTTACTATTCAGCCAGAAATATTTTCATCCAATTAAACCAAATCATACATATTTATTTCAAACATTTCTCTCAAATTTTGGATATTCAATTCATAAAAGTGGTAAAATAAATTTTTATGGAAATTTGCAAATTTATCTAGATGGTTGGTAAATAACATTAAAAAGTTTAATAATTTTTTTATTTCTAATCATATTATAAAATGACTCCAATGAAAATACTTGGAATAATATAGGTATTATGTATCTATTTTTTACTTTAAAAAAAATTAAATTAAAAATAATTATATAAATTAAAAAAATCTGTTTTTATGTACTTTGTAGTATTTCTCACTATTATAAAAAATTGAACATTTTAAAAAAAATAGATAATATACATCCAAAGTTAAATTTGATATTCTGAATTCAAAAATTATTTCTATTTTAGCAAATTCTATTCTCAAGAGTTTCTAAAATTAATTTTATTATTGTTTATAAAATGAAATAAAAAGTAGTTATTTTAAAAAATTATTTTTCAAAATATATATCTATTTCAACAAAACATACACATTTATTTATAAACACTATAAATGAAATTTGAAATTTATTGGTTACTATTCATATCACAATATTTAATTGATAAATTAATATATCATTTAAATATTTATAATACCAATGTGTTATTTCGCAGAAACTAAACCTTGCATATAATGCAAGCCAAGTCGGTGTTGCGTGCAATATAAGATATTAAATTACATTAAAGATATAACATACTTTAAAATAATGGTTTGTAACATTCTCCACTACTTCAATAAATTTGGTCCTTAAAATTTGAACAATTTATTAAAAAATTAAATGTTGAAAATACTACATACTTTTGTGGAAATCCTATATACAAAATAGGGTTTATAAAATTTAGTGTTAATAAGAGGGAAAGGGAAATGAAAAAGTCACTACAAAATTAGGATTTTGAATATATAAACATGGGTGTAAATTAAAGACACTTAATTGGAAGAAAAACATACATATCATTAGGGAGTATTTGAGGTCATCAATAACAATCATGTGCACAAAAAATAGAAAATTGAGGGCATAAAATCAATAAATAATTATTGATTTATTGTAATTTCAGTTAAAAAAAAATACAAAATGTATTAGAATAACAAATTTTTTTAGATTCTATTTATTTATAAGAGATTTTAATTTAAAATCAAGATAATAACTCAAGAAAAATACTTTATTTCATTATCTTTTATAATCATAATCTCATAATTTGGTTGTGTTTTGATCTATTTTTACTTCATTCCGCACACTAGGAAATGAGTGTTCAAAAAAGGATTTTTTGTTCTTGAAGTGCATTTGATAAATCATAAGGTCTATATGAATTCTTGTAGTCCACTAGATGTTTACTTAAAACCTAAATTTTAAGTCAATGTATCCAAAAAATCATACTATAACCTAAAACAAAATATCATGTTTTCAACTTACTCAATTCTAACATTTAGACTGATCCAAAATACATGGGTGCCAACAAACAATCCAAAACTTTATAATGAAGGTAAAAAAACACAATGATGATATCTTTGATCATATAAAATTATGTTAATACCATCATCATGTGTTCTATTAAAACATGGTGACAACCTGAATTACCATAAAACATTATTTTAATAGGTATGTACTTCCTTATTCCTTTTATAAAACATAGAATATTGGATATACTCCTAAAATAAAAAAACATGTAATCTACAATAATTATGGAATAAAAAATGATTAATTAGTTCCATGTTAGTTAATAAAATCCAATATACATTATCCAACTCAGTTAAATCTTAATCTGAAATCATAATCTCTGTTTTATAGTCATATTAAGGGTTATATTTCCCCTAACAATATATTTTCAAAAATTTATTACATGAATCTATGTCACTTTATTTAGTACCGTACAATCACAGATCTTTAATTAAATTGTACTGAGCTATGATTCATATATACTCTATAATTATTATAAATTTAACATCATTAATATAATAGTCAAATAAAAAAATTCTATAATAACAATATAATATCACTAATCATTCATCTCCATCTGTGGTAGTATCATAACATGATTATAACCAAATTTAATCTTTTAGGGTGTACTCTGATGATTTGGATATTGATTCACGTGGTGTCCAAACTCCATATAGATGAAGTATTGTACATTTGAAACCTTTTTCATACCATTAAAATCAAGTATTTGGTGTATTTCTTCACACTTACAACAAAATCTAATTCTCTTCTTGCATTTACCAAGGTGATTCTTTCTAAAGTAATCACATGTGTGAAAATCCATTTTCCCTTCATACCATTATCCATATTTTTCTCTTCTACCCTCTTATTCTCTTTCTACCCTTCAAATCCATAGGTTTCAAATAATTCATTACTTATATTATAAACATGTGAAACTATTTATTCATATGATAAGAATGTGTGGGAGACTATTTCCCTCATAAATGTTGGCATAAGTCGACAAAAGATAAGATCATTATTTCTCATTGTATAATGCGTATTTCTAGAGTTATAATTACTTCTACTGGGCACCATTTATAAATGACAACAGACACAAGGTTAGATCACATCATAATTTGTAATCTAATAACTGGACAAATTATCACCATTAATTGATGATTTCACACATCAAGTATCATAATAATAAAAATGGTTTGATTACTGATATATTTACTCATAAATCTTTCATTATGGGTTTTAATGAATATATGAATTATCCTAAGAATATAACCCATTAATGTCAAACCAAGTGCGTCGTAAGGACTGTTGTTGTGTACCAGGATACCATGGGTCATGTAGGAATCTCCTTGTCAGAGTTTTCACTCTTAGGAACATTTGTGCTGAAACAATGTTGACTAGTAATATCTAAACAGGGATGTATTTCATGGAAAAACCACATAATATATATATTACCAAAATTATTGGATGTTCTTTTATACTTATCTAAAAATTATATCTTAGGGTAATGTTTCCTAGGAAGATTTTATCTAAATTTACTTCCATGGCTGTTGTTAAAAATACTATAATACCTACATAAATTCCACAACCCCCAAATCCCAAATATGGTTTATTATATAAATACATTACAATGATTACAAGAAATAATGTCTGAATGATCAATCAGTTTAGCAGTCTTGGAGAATAGATTACATAAATGAACATTATATTACAATTTATAACATAAAATACAACATAGATAATCATTTTAGAATTTCATTATTATCCAAAAATAAACCTACATATAAATCATTATAAATTTCTTGGAATCCTAGGAAAATAAAACATAAGAAATGGGAGATCTTAGATTCTCAGTAAGGATAAACAATATAGTGGAAGCTATCATAAATAATCATACACTTTTTTGGAAACGAATAAATTTTTTTCACAATCCATTTAGTCATAAACTTTTTCATAATATTGAAAATATAAATCAAATAACATCATTTAAATATTCACATGGACATTATTATAGTCTAATAATAATGTGTAACATTAATAACTAAACTCATAGTGAGGGAATGCATAAATCCAGACATCTTAACCACAAAGTCAAGGACTCATATTAAGAACCTAAATATAAATTTTGTCAAGGCCTTATGACAAGACACTTGTTTGTCTCTTTAGACCTAAATATGCATCGAGGAGCTATATCATGCCCCTCCACTCACATTCAAAGTCCAATGCATTCATAATATGAAAATAAAGAATGATAACATAAAAATTTATTTTAAAACTATCATATGAAATGTGAATACATTATCCATAAACTATGATCGGTATAAAAATAGCACATCCATATTCAAAAAAATCATAATTGAATCAATAAAATATAAAATATTGTATTATAATAAATCAACTTCAATAAGTAATAATAACAAGTAATGTATGTTGAAATTTTTAAACATAATTAGTAAAACAATTTGAAAGAAATACCAATTTTTGTGAAATTATTTAAAAGTCACAAATTTATAAATGATGTTATTTAAAATATATTTTTTAATCAATGTTTCCTAGAACAATTTGAAATTTTTTAAAGGAATTATCATTTTATAAAATACTGTCTATATAAATAAATCCTTAAATTCAATTTTAAAACCTAGAAATTAAGTAAAAATATTAGAAAAATAAATCATTAAAAAAATTTAAAATTCTAATATTTATAAATATTACATTAAAAACCATAAATTATTCATTATTAAAACATTTTTATGAAACATGGGAATGGATGGTAAATACATCCATGTAAGTACTTATCTATAAAAATATCAAATAATATTTATATTGAGGAATCAACCCTTGCGTTGTACATAACTTTCGTCGAGGTTATGTTTAACCTCTGGTATAATGACCATAGTATGTTATTAAATTATACCAGTTCCATAGAAATATTTATTATATCATATATGATTCACTTATTCCATTATAATACCTATTTAATAACAATTTCCAGGTCAACGTAACATTTTAGGTAATAATCGCTTTCTTTATCGTACATGTTTTAACTTGTTATTCTAGATTGTATAACTGAGATCATTATATAAATACATCCCGAATAAAAAATATTATTTATATATCATATATATTTAGAATATAAACATGTTTAATAGAAAGATATATGAAATGGAAACACCATTCACAGAGACTGCAGTCTGTACGTACGCATGAACGTTGTTTCAATTTTCTTATCGTATAATATGGAAGAAAGTAAATGACATATATTTATCTACATAAATATATATTAATATTGTAGAAATATTATTTCCAATAACTAATAACTTATCAATATATATATATTTATAAAAATTCTTGAAGGGTGATCATTGATGATGAATCTCATGGCGTTATGGAGACGATAAGTCGTGCGTAGGAACCATTGACAATATAATTATATTGATGGTGGAAATGTGTTTAACTAAATGTTATATTATATATAAAAAATCCATAACATGTTATATTCATTTTTTAGAATAATTATACTTATTATTATATCCATCCAAGTAATGTAGTGTTGAATAACAAACTACACCACGATGTGGAGACGGTAATCCTTACATACCCATGAATTGGGTCCTTTCCATTTATTGGTTGGATACAATAATTAATATGGTTATAAAATATCTATAATAACATCTCATAATGTATAATGTAATGTAGTTATTATTTTAGTATGGAAGCAACTATGAAAAAAGGAGTAGAAGAAGAAAATAACATTGAAAGACGTGATAAAATAATTATCTATTTTTTGGGTGTTTCTTTTTGATTTGAACAAAAGGTCTCCTTTGGCATGCTGTATGCTCCTTTTATGGCCTATAATCTTATTTGAGAATATTTTTGACGAGATTTAAGCAGGGTATGGCCACAAAAAATGGGTATAGAGGGGTGAATTTGAGATATGGGGATGTACCATTTTATAAGAGAGTTGAGGGGAAATTTAAGATGTGATTGAAATATTATTTTATTATAACATTTGTTATGTTTCTAATTTCAAAATAATGATTTATTTCTTGGATAAGGTGATAAAGGGTCAAAATAATCTCAACCAATTGGATTTAGACATGTTTAGGTCACCATATAAACCTTATCTTTTTTATTTAACTTTTCGTTAAATAGTTTATCTTTTTCCATGTCTTCTTCTATTTTTATATTACATGGTTAATAAACACACTATAAAATTCCAATAGAACCTACAGTTGTTTATTAATGAAATATCTATCATTATATTTGTACTTTTTCCGAATGAATTTTTTTAGAATATTATATCATTTAATAAAATAGTATTTTTTTTAAAACTCATTTATGTTAATTTTGACACTATTTAGTATTTGGTATTTGTGAAAGTCATAACAACATGATTACATTGAAAAAAATAAATTGAATCAACAGTAACATGTCATATTCACCTAAAAATTTGTGGATTACATAAAAATATTTCATTTTCAATTATTTTAATATTTACAATATCAATTATTTTAATCATTCATTTCAAATATAATTACTACATCTTCATTATGTCATTAGTAAATTTAATTATTAAATTTCTAGAAATTATAAAAAAAACATTTTGTATAAATAATTCTATATTTATAGTTAATATTTAATGTGGAATTTATCTTATTTATAAAAATATATTAAGAATGGTTTAGTTATTACAATTTTAATTTAAGACTTTTGACTTTTGTTTAAATAAAATATTATAAATGTATTAAACTAATCCATGTGGACCAAAAAGGATCATATATTTTTTCTAAAGGTTGATTTTGGTTGAAAAAAACTTATTCGATAGAATTATGACATGTGTTGTGGAAACTTTATACTATTATAATATTATTTTTACCTTTATGTACCCTATTTACATTTAACAGTGGTAAATAAAAATCAAAAGCTATTATTTCCCAAAAATTATTTTCATCCTATTGAACCACATTTTACTTACTGATGTCAACTATGTCTCTCGGATTTTTTAAATTCAATTCATCAAAATGGTAAAATTATATTTTATGCAAATTTGAAATGTTCCTCAAAGGTGGGTAAAAGAAGTTAAAAAGTTCTATAAATTTTATATATAATATCTTATTATAAAATTACACCAATTAATTACATTAGACTAATATAGGTATTATGTATATATTTTTAAAATAAAATAAATTGAAATTTAAAATAATTTTATATATAAAAAGCCAGTTTTCAGGTACTATGCAGTATTTATTTATGACATTGATGATGTAAAATGATATTTAACATCATGAGAACGTGATCATTATTTCTTTTTTAGGGGAAAGATGATTTTTTAGACTATGGAGAAACACAATCTCAATGGGAAAAGAGTCCTTGAGGAAAAATAGTGGAATGGAAATCATATTATGATGGGATCGAAATTTGTAGTTGGGCCTAATTCAAGTGGTCTAGGAATTACTATATATGATGTGATGATGGTAATCACACCTCACATTTTCCTAGATGGAAAACCCCAATATGGGATAAACTCATACAAAAATGGGTGAATTATTCCCTTTTTACAATGTTGGGCCTCAGATATTGGGTCCATGTTTCAATACATATCTCATTTGAATTAGTATCAAGACATATGTAGTTCTTGAGGGCCATGCAGTTTAATGACTTGCAGCATGTACATGGTCCATATGATGAAGAATGAAATTATTATGGAGTATGGACAAAGATATAATGGTCTGGAATCACAATGTATCCTTAAAGAATAAATCAAGACACTCATAGTTATTGGAAAAGATACTTCCTATTAGGATCAAAAACTGATGTAAGCATAGCGTAATATCATCATTTTCTCCCAATGATCTAGATCATGTGCAATGTATCATTGATTGAAACAATTATTCTCATGTATGATAACATCATGTGGTGATTACATTGATGTCACATAGTTTATTATCTGGAGACAAGGACGAATACATCATGATATATATAGTCAAGCGAAAACGATATACTATGTAGTTTAATATTAGGAATGTAGGAAAAATATACCATGAAATTTATTTTCATGTGATGAGAACATTGTATTGTGATGTTTAACATCGTGCTATAATATTTTTGTACCATTTTTTTATAACATCAAGTGATTAGGAAGACTGTGACTTATAATCACATGAAATTCTTATTCATGAACATTTAATATGTCGGGGTTGTAGTGACATGTTCATCTATTAAAATCAGATAATAATATACATTTGAGAAGACCATTTTATGGCATTAGTTCCCCCAAATTTCAATTCCATATTTATTTGTTTCTTTTTTGTAATCATCAGTTTCTAATGGAAGAACCCCATTTATCCATTGAGGAATGATCTTGAGATAATCATTTTTATGAAGTCTCACACAATCCATTTTTTTGGACATCTAAATGATGAAATGTTCAAAATATATTATCATTTTGTGTCTCTAATTCAACCATCCATTTCATGGATTTCTTATATTTGGATAAATAATTCTAGATGGAAATATGGAGCAAGGTCAATTGAACATAAATGGGCTGGACCACAATTTTCCCATATAAATAGGAGTATGGGGTAACATATGTGGTCATGTAGGTCATGGTTTGGTATATCCATAAGTCATATAAGAGATAGTCCATCCATAACATTTTACCCTTATCTACCATTTTCTAGAGTATATTTGACTAGGCCTTTTAAAAGGAATATACAAGTATGTTATCCGCTTAATGGTAGCAGTATAAACTTTTGGACTTTATGACATAATTTTGGGAAAGGTAATTCAATTCAGAAAATCATAAAATGTGTCCATTATCCTTAAATATTTTATAAGTGACACCAAATACATTAATGGTGATGGATTTAATCTAGATAACAATGTTCATTATCCTCAATTCATTCAAGGGTATAGATTTGTCCCACATATAGAAGAAGTTATTTTTAGTTTGATTTTATATGAACTTAATTACTATAGTAGGTTGATATTGTCCATTGTTGTCGATTCCCCATATTAGAAATGATTACATGTAACTGGATAGGTGTATAAACTCTTGGGTTTTGGGAATGGTGTTATAATTAAACTATAAAGAACGGAACTTTATGGAATTTTTAGTGAATTTGTACATTGTAGTGGGCTAGTAGTAACCAAGACATCATATTTGGTGAGAAATATTTTTTATTAATGGGTGGGTCTGACAAAATCTTGTGTGCACCTTTTTTATGACAACAACTGTCTCTTATTCATCAATGTACCAAACATGGACCATGTCAATTCCCCACTAACAGTGTACATTTCAATTATTCTTATCGATATATATAATTGACATAATTTATTACATTCAGGTTTTCTCTCTACATGGTCTATCTGGTGGGAGATCTTCAATTTTGAAGGTAGTCTAAAATGGATTCCATCTAGCTGGGGGTAGGATGTTACAATAAGAGGATGAATATAATTTCATTTGTCTATTTAATTCAGTCTTGATTGAATGGCGATACCATCTAGTGGTGTGCAATTATGTTTAATATTTCGTACCACTATGGGTTTTCTAGAGCCTTATCCACACTTCTATGTGCATCATCTCAGGAATTTTGTGACCATAGGACATGATTCAATGTAAATACCAAAGGTAATTATGAAATTTTTTCCTATACAAGGTTTAGTAGTGGGATTATAACAACCATTTTTATTACATAATCACCATTAACCTCATTGATGACTGGTTTAGAATCACCATTTATCTTTATGTGATTTTCTTGTAATTTAACTGACACCTATATCTATATAATAAGAACATGATATTCTACTTCATTATTCTACTTCATTGTTCATGAACCCATCTGACCATAAAAAGGAGTGCGGTATGACTATTTTTTCTAGAAAAAAAAATGTATGACTCCTAGTGCTACATTGCTGAGTCTGAGGTCCCCCATCCATTCCCCTAGTAGGCTGCTAGATGCACTACAAAATTTCATCTCCCATATCTCATGGAACACATGAATAGTGATGTCTCATTCATTGAGTAATTTGATATCCAATGATTTCATTTATTCCATGGAAGTTCTCATCCATGAAAGGTACTGAATCTAAGATATTAATTCATTTCTATGTCATGGATTGAATGTCAAAATGGTGAAGGGTTAATAAATAGTGTGATATATTCCCGTTCAATATCCAATAACTAATAATGCATATTGATAAGCTTCTATGAGAGTAAAAAGTGAACTCAGGATACCATAGGTTGGGGTAAATCTTCAGGACATCATGTATTTTCACTATAAAACACATATCATTATCGGAGTAACTTGACTTAGTTTCAATCACGGTTTGAATTATATAATGGTGGAATTTTTATATTTTCGTGTCATTTTTTCATGTGTATGAAACCCAATTATTATTAAAAAGACCTTACATAAAAAATAAGTGGACTTTCATTGAAATTAAGAATTATATCCTATAGACTCAATAGATATTTTTTGTGACTGTTGAAATATTCATTAAAGTCATAAGACCATTGATATGTAGCCCCATTTTCCTTTTACCATGTGAGGGGTATACATTTTCCATGATGGTTTTCTTTGATATTCCAGATATAGTCTATGTTTCCATGAATTCCTCTCATATTTTTTTATGTTGTGAGGTTTTGAAATTTGAAGGATGTCCTTAATCATATTATGATTGACCTCGTTGACATGAAGGTGTATAATGAATCTGGGGAAATTTTCCTAATGAAACTCATATTACACATTTCAAGGGGTTTATTTATAGGTTATGATTCAATAATATGTTTAATATGGTATTATCATACTTCACATGGTACAATACTTGTCATTATTTAACCATAAGGCCATCATCACATAATTCAAAAAACATTCTTAGGAGGTGATCAAATATTTGATGCTTGTAATGTTAGAATGTAGTGTCAACATTCCTCAGGCCAAAGAGAATAAACTAATACAAAAATACTCCTTGGAGGGACATTAAGGTCATTGATTTTTCATCTTCCAAGGCCATTGAGAATTTATTATACCATAAAATTCTTTCTGTGATGTATAGTGCCTCATATCTAGTAGTTTAGTCATTTAGCAGATGAGTCATTAGGATTTGGATTTCATCCTTCATGTAGTGCTGATTGATATCCCTGAAATCAATTTAGACTCTGATTTTTTTCTTTCCTTATTATGGGGACTATATTGGCCATCTATTTGGGATATTTGTAATTTTTAATTAATTTATCTTTTATAATTATTTCTACATCATCGACGATTTTGGAAGCATGTATGAATTTCATCCTTCTAGATGCTTGTTAGTATCCCTAGTGGTCCTATGGTAGGCCAATGTTATGAGTTTCCACATCAGGATCGATGCCCGAAAATTCTTTGTTGTTGAAATAGAACACAAAATAAAGCCACTTTAGGAATGAAGTATACATATCTAGTGTGTCAAAAGACATGGTGGAACTAATTAAGGTAAATAAAGGTCTTCATTTGTACACTGATTTATTTCATTGATATCATTAATGGTGGTAAAGATTCCATCCTAAAATATTGGAAGGATTTCCTGAATGTCCATCTATTCTTCGTCATCCTCTTCAACATCATCATCTTATTCCATATGGGGAGAATATCGAGTTATAAGTTCCACAGAGTTGGGGGAGTATCCAACATCATGGAACACTAAAGATGAATGGACTTTCTATGATCCAAATAACCATGTGGTATTTCCTGAAACAATGGGGATGAAAAAGATAGATTTAGTGAAATATTTCCTTCATCATTTTTGTGGGATTATAACATTTCCCTTGGATTTTCTAATGAGTCATAGACTTCCTAGAGCTCTAGGTATGGGTTGATATCATTTTCATCAATTATTTCCTTACTAACTGTGGTGTCAATGAAATTTTCATCAATTTTTGGACATAGTGGCCAGGACTAAAATCATGGGGTTTACTAAATATACATCTATGTTTTGAATCATATACATGAAAAGATTTATGGTAATTAAATACAATTCATCAATATCTTTAAAGGGATTGGATGGGATCTTTTATAGATCATTCAATGTGGTGACACAAGAAACAGAATTGACCATAGGTTGTTTCCCTTTCACTTCATATGATCCTTCATCAATATTGTGAGACTCATGAGATTAAAATAGGGATTTATCATCATATAACATCTTGATTTTTATATTAATATAGTATTTCTTGTATTGATGGAATGATGAGGGGATTTCACAATGTTGGTAAAACTAGGGCTTCCATGAAATATTTTTAAGGTTGTGTCATTATAAACCCCCAAAAATAATTAGTGGATTATGAGGTCTCCAAATTCGGAAATGAGTTTATTTGTACCAGTGGCTTCTAATCAATTATTCATTGCCTTGTAACATTATGGAGGTAGGAACTCGGTTATCCTAATTACATCCCAGATGACAAAGTGTTTATACATAAATGATTTTACCTTTAAATATATTGTCAAAGAATATTTTTCAGACACTAATACCCATTATCCCATTAGACACATAAAAGGGTCTCTTGGGTCCCTATATAATAAAATATTTATCTTGATCTATGAAAGAGATAACCACATTATATTCCATAGGATTGGTCTATACCTATTAGAATGTAGAATAAACCAAAACAACTTTGAACTATTGGGGGATAACAAAATTATATATGTATGCTTCTATTATGTATTTAGATAATGTAATGGCATCCAGGAATGATATATTGGTTGGTAAAAAAGATAGTGCTTTCAGGATTTCATAAATTTTCACTGAATAATTTTACAACACATGGTGGATATTCTATTTCATATAAAATATAGTGTATTGAGTTTTTTTATGTTAATGTATTTGCACTTAGGATAGAATTTTTAGGTATTACTTTCCCTGTTGGGTTTGATTAGGTTGGTCTTCAAGAATGGTGATGGTGATCAGACACCTATTCCTATTCTGATTTAAATTTAAGAGTGATTGGGTTAGGGTGAAATTTGGAGGATGGAAGAGCATTTTCTTGTTGTTGGAGAACATTAATAAAGGGTATTCCATGAGCTTTTGAAACATTAAAAGTATGAGTAGAGGTGTCTCTAGAATTCAGGTTTCAGCATAAATGCACCTTCCCTAATATCCTTGGCTCTTGTAGCCTCTGTCTTGTTTTACACCAATAGATGAGTGAATAATAAGTTCGTATTAATAATCATCCTTTGATAAGGGATATATGATATTGATATTATTAATTTAATTTATGATTAATTATTAATCTGGTGATGATGTTTCATCGCTCTCTATCATTGGTAGTTCCATTTGGTGGTTTGGTGAACATTATTTCTTATATGAGGGAAAACAATTTGAGAGGTTAAAAAAAACATTGGCCTTGATTCAAATTCATCATTTTAAAATTATTCCTTTCATTTTAGTGCATTCCCCTTTTTTATATGATGTCTTATAGAGGATTCTTGGGACATTGAAATTGGTTATATTGTAGTGGAAGGGGTTGGGTGAATAGTTGGATGAATCAAATGAGTTTAAAAAATATCATGAGTTTAGTAGATTTTCATATTATCCATCCAACTATCGAACATCTACTATATTCTAATAATTTTTTTTCTAGTCACCTCCTCCATCAGTATAGGTGGTAATAAATATAAATTATGTTCATTTGGATTTCCCAAAATAATGATACCAAAATCTACAATTTTCACCATGAAGTCATTGAAGGTGAAAAATTCATGGATGGTGTGCCCTAGTATCAATTGAAAGGGGAAATAATCTACGCAGTCGTCAAGACCAAGCTATATTGGCATGATGTTCTTAGTAAGTTGATGTAAATAATTATCTATAGGAGAAATAAATTTCCCACTAACATTACAATTTTATAAAGAGTAAAATTTAGTTCATCAGGCATAAAATTGATTCCTCATGGGTCCCCTACACTCGCCTTGGTGAGGATGTCGGTTTTGTTGACTCCCAAGGATTAATGCATGATATGGGTAGGTTTTTCTGATATATCATGTATGGATGCTGGCGTAAGTGTGGTGGACGATGCCCCCAACATTTTTGAAATTTTATTTGGAGCTGGTGGAGTTTGTCGAGATTATATTAGTCAATTTTATGATTTCTTTCTTTATTCCAGAAATTTTAGAGAAATCCCGAATCCCACCTATAAATTTCAAATGGATGATTTGTGTTCACAACTCGTCGCAAAGGATATCAATGAATTGAATGAGGATATCCTCCTATAGAGAGGTCAATTTACTGAGTAGGTTATCCCCTTACATATCAAAATGAAATAAGACACTCCCTTATTTTCTAATATAGTAAAATTTTAGAGTTCTCTTGTTATTGTATTTTAATGCATATAGTTGAAATAAAATAAGAATTTCTAACATATATACTATCATCCATTTATCGATCTAGTAGATAAAATTATTTACAATAAAAAGTCTATCCCTTGTAGAGTTCACATAAAGCACATGAGTTGCACAACTTCTTTTTTATTAGGTGTTCTCATCATTAGAAAAAAATGGGATGCATAGTGAATCAGATGTTGTTCTGGGTCACATGAGCCATTGAATTATGAAATTCAAGACTCTATAAATTTAAAGGTAGCAGGATGTCACACACCCCGTTAGGGTAATGTTTCTATTCTAGTTGTACTGGGGAAATCCTATCATACGTGACATCCAATTGAGGTTCTAATTACTCGATGATGACGAGAAGAACATGAAGAGTGTTTGATTGAAAATGATCTTAGACAAGATCAATAATGGGTGGATCCTATCTCTTGGTTCTTCCATTATTTAATTCAAATATATGACGGCTGAAATGTTTTTAGGGTTTTTATAAACCTTCTCTGGTTGTCAATTTAATGGATAGAAATCATGACATCCATCCCTAACTAGGTCTAGGTAAACTGATGGACCAAGTTCTGTGTTGGGTAGTTGTCCATGCCTTGCTTTAGTCCCCAAGATGAACACTTTTTGTCGAGGTACACGATTTTGATTTGTATATAGAGGCACCTACCTTGAAGCATATTCTATAGGAATACTACCTCAGAGAAACTTAGGGTAGAGTCATTTCATTTATTTTACTTCATTCTCTTATAAATTGAATGTTTCTTAGATCATAGGAGGAACAACTTCATCGGGTGGTGGTGGTGGGCTTTATGTGGCTAGGATTTTGTTTTATAGTTGGCATAGATTTTCTGTAGAGGCAATATTGGATTATTTTATGGAGAATCCAAATTTAATACTGTTCTATGGTTCTTGGTACACATTCCAATATTCTCAGTAAAGACCATATTGTTGATGGAACTATCCACTCTATTATCATATAAATTTGTATCATTATTAGTGTATTTTATTGGATTGATGTATATTAAGATCACCTATGCATAATGAATTATGTGCATCTTATTGGCTTCAGGTTGATTGGATAGTTGTTTGCATACTTTTTTGGACATCTATTATCCGTCTCAGGTTCCTTATTGAGTTTCTTAGAAAAGTATGACTTTGAGGGAACCTATCTCCAACTTGGCCCAACACTAACATTTTAGGGGAAAATGTGTTTCAAGATGTGATAAACTAGATAACTTTTATACATTTTTATCCCAAAAGGGAGAAGTTTTATTTATGTTTTGGGGGTGGTTGAAGTAAAAATTCCTCAATCATTATGGGATGGGTTTGTTCCTCGAATATTTTTTTCTTCCTAAATTTTGGTTTCTATGTTTTAGAGGTATATTGCATGTAAACAATATTCCCGACCCTATGGGTTGAGAATGGTCTCATACTGTGGTGATTTTAGTTGGTTTCTACTTTATATTTATCTCACACATCTATGTTTGAGTGTGAGTGGTGTGAAATGTTTATTTTTAATGTGAACTGATCACTTTTATGGATGTTAGAAGTGCATGATGAATGGATTCGGTTAGGCTATAATCTAGATGAGTGATCCTGTTTTCCTATTTCATGAGTTTTGAGATGGATTTCTATCATTAAGACAGCTTTTTGAGAATTATTCATTGTTAAATCTGTTTTATTTAACCATATTTCCTAGGTATACGATTTTGTTAACAACCACCTTGGAATATAGAAATTATAGGACGTCATATATTAGGTGTTATATTGAATGGTATGTGAGGTAAAATACAAATATTGATGTTACCACCATCCACAGAAATGAACCTCGAGTAGGTAGTTAATGATTAGATAAAAATACTAATGAAAATCATTGAGGTTTTCCGACTGATGATTATTTCTATACTTCTCCAATGCTGGTATTTCTTCATATAGAAGGGGTTACAAGTAAATTTTATGATGAAGTTCCCCCAATATATTGGCATGGTATTCGTAACTATTGTATATATATAATTTCTCATTCCGGTTTTGGAGAGTCTTCTTGATATTTATATGGATTTTTTGTATGAATTATTTTATAAATGAATTTGGACTATTAAACTGAGACATGAATAAGGGCCAAAAGATAATGATTACATGATCCCTATCTAATTTTGCTTTTAAGTGAAACATAACATTCTATTCTACTACAAGAGTCTCCTCTACATGATATTCCCAATGTGAGAAATCCTCGACAACTTTTCATCAAGTTACAAAACTGTTAGTGTTCTTGTTTATAAGGGGATACTCCAGGGTTACCCGGAGGATGATCATTAACATGGTATATATTCTAGTTTTGATAGGATGTCACCTGTCCATGACATGGTATCTTGCATTTCTATCTGGACCATTACAAGGGAATCAAAATCGAAGGGATTTCTTAGAATTGACTCAGCTAGTGAAGGAACATATTTCTAACTTTAGTCATCACTATTGGAAAAACCATCACATAAGAATCCATAATGGAGATGACTACCATCATATCTTGATGTTTGATTATAAGGATAATTTTTGAAATGTATACATTGTTGAGGAACTTCTTGGTAGACTATAAAATGGGAAATAATTTCTTGTTGTGGGATATTATATCCTTTATGAGGGATACTGCGATTCTCATTAGAAGAAAATCTATCATGATCAATCAACTTGTGTACATAAGGGACTAAATCTTGAATGATTCTCTATAGAGGACTTCCAGAGCTAAGTGTAACAATGTTGTGGGGAGAAACATTGAATCTACTACTATGACTTCCATAATTTGATAATAGATCATCATGATCGTGAGGAACAATTGATAGATGTTTTATGGACTTAAAAACACCAGCTTCCAAAAGAGAGGGGTTATCAGTATGTGCTTCATTTTCTTGTTTCGAATCAAATGATATATTTTTTAGGTACACATTTTATGGTGACTAGGGTTGCTTGATATAAATTAAAAACTTCAGATACCAGTGCATGTTCATTTTTCTCTTACATAACTACCATGATATTCTAGAAGTAATCTAGAAATAATTTTATGATATAATTCATCTTTTGAGTGGTCACTAAATTGGACTGATTCCTCTATTAGATTATGTATTTGTTTTCAATCCTATTTTCCATTTATCATAGAATATTTGCATCAATCCTCTTATATGGGAGCATGGATTCATGTTCAGTCTTTTTTGATCAACCCATTATTTGGATGATCCATACCATTATAGATGGAAGGGTTGTGGGTATGAAAAGTAAATATTGCTATATATGTGATTATATCATGGAAAGACTATAAGACATGATCATGGATTGATTTCTAAACCTCCAATAATTTCTATGATGGGTTGAGATAAATCATTTGTCAAAATTGGAATATATTCCCAATACTATGTCAGTGTAAGAATATGTGTGTTATATTATCCTCCATTTAAATAGAGTAAATATCAATAGTCCTTTTTCATAAGGGTTGATATTTGAGTTTTCCCCAATTTACAACTGGGTTATGGCAGCTATATTCTCCAATTATTATCGTATTTTCATGGAGGAATTGATATGAATGAGAATTAATTTTCACTTACTCATAGTATACATTAATATTTTACTGGCGGCTTTATATGCCTTTAGAAGAATTTTCATAATCTTGTATTTGTTTTTCGGTATATTTTTCTAATGGTTTTTATACTTGTGAAAAGGTATTTTCATCTTCTCATTTCCACAATATTAACATGATTTTATTGATATGAATGGGATGCAATATTAATCTAATCATACTTTTCTATCATATTTGACTAATGGGATTCATAAGACTGAGAAATAATATACATATGTTCATTGGTGTCGCTATATTTACATGGTGATATTTAAGAGAATTTGATGTTATATTAATCTCCCTATAGTTTTCTTGTATATTTTCATCTGTATTCCTGATGTGAATGAGAATGAATTCATGTTTTTTCATTATTTTCCATTTTATTATACTGGAAGGCCCAATAATTGTGAGTAGGTACTTTCATCTTCCCATAGGTTTTCATTGTTTTTATATGATGGGATTTTTCAAAATGAAAAAGAATAATGTCATGTTCTATATTTATTTAATGTCGCCTTCCATGAGAGGACATTGGGAACTAGGTTCGCATGAATTCATATGGGGCACATAGGTTGGTACACTATTTATTGTTAGGATACTGAACTATACAATTTGTATTGGAAAAATTATTGATATGGGCCCTTGTGTGGGCCCCATGTGCTGTTGCTCTGATGTTTTCCATGATCACTTCATCAACGTCCATATGGTAATAGAGGATATTATTATCACATTCTAGAGACATTCTCCAGAAATGTTACAATACATTGACCTAGTCCATTTAGTTTTGGACCACCATCCATCGCTAGGTGGATATATGGTGGGGCATCACGGTGTAGGGGGGATATAGGTACACCTCTAGGGATTGGAGAGTACAATTCTAGTCATTCAATACGACCAATAAATATAAAGCCTAGCATTGAAGATATTGGGTAGGTGATGGCATCGCCTTTTTGGCTGAAGACCCGACATATGCAGTGGTTGATGCACATGTTTGAAAAAAAATGTGAGACATGATTGGATTGTATGTAGTTTTGGATAACACATCCAGCAATATATGTGAAAAATATAGTAAAAGAAACATTGAAATTTAGGATCTCAAGACCACTTGTATATTTGATGGTCTTATTTGGTTGACTTCTATTTTTTATGAGAATGTTCCCTGGAATAGTATAACACCACCTCATTGTTTATGGATTCACTCCAGGTTCACCTTTTTTTCTATAAATATCATTTTGGTGCCCAATATTATGATTGCATGGGGATTAAGTATGATCAATCACCCACGCTGGGAAGAAAATCATGTAGTAGTCTCCAACAGGGTTGTTCATGGAGCTACAAATTCTCAATATATCTTATACCCATGACTCATGGACCTACATTCCAATTTCAAATGTTCTTTGGGTAACACAGCCAATAAATGTTAAGAAATCACATTGATCGATAGAATGGGAATCACACCTTTTTGGAAGGGAACTATTTCTGACACCGATACTCTCTTATCATTTTATGATATGTTCATGAATGAATTATTCAAACTCAAGTGGGTATAATATGGATAACCCTTAGATAATGACAAATTATAAAAATTATTAGGTCCGTAATCTTCTGTATGTATCCTAGGTTCTAAGTCAATTAAGGGATCTATATTTATCCAAGGTTCTTAATTAATTGATCCCTTTTCATACTGGGATCATATATATTTTTTGTCTTTCATTAAGAAAATTTTGGGATTACGCCAGATGGTCAACAGATCTAGTGTTATTTATTATTATGTGAGATATAATTTATATGGTTGTTTGGATCAAACCCACAATATGTTGATCATTTGTATCATTATGAATGAAATCACATCACATGTAGTTTTTCCCCCTAATAAGACACTTCACCTATTAAGGTTGTGTGATAAGGACCTAATCATGAAATTAAACATCATGTCGTTGGGATGTCTAGGATAAATTTTCGTATTCAACATTTTGTGTGGCAATACAGTGTAGAATCCCATGGTACCCCAATGATATATCCTATCCTAGGTGGATATGATCCTTCTGGTGATGCGACATGATGAAAATTAGGGTGAATTTGGATGTTGTCTTTGGACTAGAGGGAGGCTTTCTACGTATCGCAGTTAGTTAGGAATCAAAGCCTACATAGTATTGTATATCTGAGTCTTACAACAATAGAGAAGGTAAATTATATATGATTTGGGATTATACCGTATATGAGGCCATCTTGATGGGAAATTATTTGGTCTTATACCGAGTAGGAGTCCACTGAAATGAATCATCATTCGAAATATGACCCTTTGATAGGCGAGGCATCAGATCATGGCTTATACCATATAGGAGGCCCAGATGAGTAAATATGGATGGGGAATGCACCCTATAAAAGGATCGTTGGGTTTTTGGAATCGTGTGTATTTTATGATCTCCACTATCGTCTAATACCATATCAGGATTTCTCAATGTGAGAAACAAGACAATGTAACAGATCTAAATATTACAAAGTCTACTTTTTCCACTAGTGGTTGGATGGTGGAGCCCAACATGAAAGAATGTGAAGTAATTAAATGTTCCAGTCTATTACTTTACTCTGGTAGCCAAGATAGTAACATCTGGTGACCCATCTGTCCACTTATTAAACTGGAGAGGAGGAGAAAAAGAGTTTCCACCCAAAAGAATGTATAGGTGATTACGCAAAGGGGGATTCCCCACTAGTCTATGCTAAAGAGAGGTGATACCAACACTAGCCTTATCAAAGATAATTGTAATGATCCCAACTGTTATAAATAAAATTACCCTTTAAAATCAATTAAACATATCATTTTAAAATATGTTTATAGAGAAAAAATGAACTTATTTTTATATTACTTCAAATTGGAATAAAATAACCATTAATTATAATTTATCCATTAATAATATAGACACTTCATACTGATCACATGGTTGGTATAAATTAAGGGTTTTTACAAATACAATTGACACAGGAAAATATATTTATTTCCTCAACTAGTAAGATCATACCCTATAAAGCTCATTTATCAGATATTTTGAGGGATATATAATTTATCACTTTTCCCTTGACCATTCCACATTAGAGATCCAACATTTTAGACATGATTGAATCCATTAATGGGAGAAGTTCATGTTCATTACGATCACCACCCAAACCATTTTCATTGAGCATCCCCATGAATTTCCCACAATCACATGCCTTAATATTAGTGATTTGGAAGTGTATGAAAGTGTTTTGTATCAAGACCCAAATAATATTAGTATGTCAATTACTTTTTTATAGAATAATGCAAATATTTTCATCCTATGGTTATTACATTATAAATTATTTTTATTTTTATTCAATAAAACAAAAATAGTATTTTTGAGAAATATTAAATTTTAATTATGGAATTTATTATGTAGAATAAATTTATTTCTGAAATAAATAATATTATAATAAATTATTATCATTATATAATATTTATTAAATAAAAATTATCATATAACTTTTATAAATTCCAATTTAATTTTATTAAGTGTTCAAAAACTATTTTCTTAAAATAACCATCCATTTCATAATAAATTGATATATCACATTATAATTGAAAATATAAATACTTAAAAAAATATTTAGATAAAATTAATATTATTTTTGGAATCAGAATGTGGAAATTATCCAATGGTATAATTTTAAAAAATTTCAGAGATAGTCGAATTTTGCGACAAAAAATTAGAACCACATAAATATAATTTTTCTATTATGACATAATACTGACCCAAAAGTGACTTAATAAATTATATAAAAGGTATACACAAAAAAAATAATGTTTTAAATTTAAAATAATGTGATTTTTATATTTATGATTACTTACTTTTTAAAATCTATTCTGAATCATTCAAAACAAATAAAATATTTTCCGGTTTTAAAATACATTCTTTAAGAGTGTGACTGATCCCCACTTTTAAAAAGGAATTTTTTATATTTTCTAACCATGTTGATATAAAATAATAAAAGTAATTCACATTTGGATTAATCAATGGGATAAAACCATGGGCTGGTCTGTGGTTTTTGAAATATTATTATACATAGCCCAAAACCAAAATAGTAAATAAATCCTTTAATTTCCTTATATAAACCCACCAAGACCCAATTTATCTTCACTAAAAACCATTTATAATGCTAATAATCTTTAATAAAATATATTTAGTCCTCCCAAGGAACCCCCAATCTCTCAATAATACCCTCCAATGCTTTTGGAGTTACACACTCAAGTAATAGATCTTTTTTTCTACTTGTTATTGATGTACTTCATTTATGTTATGACTTTACATTTATGTATATTCATTTTGGGATATTTTTTCCCATATTACGCATATATATTTTTTTTTTATACTTGATTAGAAACATAACAGTCATTAATCCTCCAACGATCATTGTTGTACAACCCTTACCATACAAAAATATCATAAGGAATTTCTCTTTTCTCTTTCAAATTCAAAACATATTTTATGTTATGTATCATAAATACAATTCTCATATTTTATAATATATTATTACATATTAAAAATAATTTAAATTTCATAATAAATTATGATATCCTCTTTTCCTTTACATTATGACTCCCATTATCCATTATGTACAACTGTTACCTTGCTAAAATATTGTGAGGATTATTTTCTATATCCACATTTCTTATTTACCTTATGAACACTATTTAAAAATTTAAAATGTTCTATATTAATTTCCATGCCCATATAACATTTCATTTCATGTATATGTGATGAGAGTCCCATTTATCTCTCTTCAATCCATTTATATTAATCTTTAAGTGATGTTGTTTTTATGGCGATGTTTTATCATGATCTCCCTTGAGAAAACAATTCTGTAGTAAATACTGTACCCATTTCCTATCGAGAGTGTTCACATTTATGAGAAAGTAAAATTTTATTATCTACATTCACATATATATTCCCATCTTTTTAATCATATAATAAAATATGTTTATGAATGAATCTATATTTTAAGATCCATGTGTAACACATAAGCATGAGAATGAAATGATTACGTAGGAAATTCTTAGATAAAGAATCAATGCATTTTGTAATGTTTGGGATAATAATATATCATTTTGGGATAGGGAGTGAACGTGATTATTTTATGGGAATTATACTATGATGATTTCTTGTGGGGTTTATCCATTATATATGATTGTAATATAGTGTTTTAAATAGATGACACATTTCCCATGTTAATAATGTCATTTTATATGATTTATCATTATTCTCATTTATGGTTCCTAATATTTTTATTACCCATTTATATTCCGATTGTCTAAAATGTATCATATTATTCAGGTTATTCATTTTTTATTCCCTAACTGGCCTTTATATTACATAACATTTATACATTTTTACCTAGCATATCCCATTATGTATTAAATTTTTGGGATTTTAAAAAAATGTTAAAGAATATTTTAATAATGTAGTTTTGTCACATGATCATGATTTTATTACATGGATCTAATTCCATAATACACTAGACATATTGATATTTTGTATTGTTTTAAGGGTAATAGTAGTTAATAAATAATTTATTAACATGAAATAAAGATCTTGGTGGTTATTATTGGTATTAGTGAAAAATGAATGATGTTTTGGGATTATGATTAGAAAACACTAATGAAATTATTTGGGATAAAAATAAGTATATATGAAAAAAAATAAATTATTTTGTTAGTATCGAGTAAGTGTTTTAACAATAATATACATCTTGGAATGGATACTAAAATTTGATGTCATTCTGACATAAATGTACCTTGGGGTAACAAGTCTATCATGGTGTCTCGTTACTGAATTGGGGTATCCTGGTATACAACAATGGGCCTTACTGTCCACATGGTTTAACACTCCTGGTTGATGTTCGTCTATAAATTGATAATATCAGTAAAATCTGTAATTATTGGAATAATTAAATACCAAAATAATTTATTTTGAGAAATAAATTATTTATCACATAAATTTAAGCCAATAAATTTATATGTTACTAAAATATATGAAATTTTTAATTTTTCTATTTAGTTTCATTGGATTCCACTTTATGTGGTTAAAATAGCAATCCCAAATTGTTATTTTACACTACCATAGGATTAAAAAAATAAGCAATGAAGTAAATAATCAATGTGAATGGAAAGGTGGTGACATCACCAACAAGATTCCCAATCCAATGTGAGAATGAAAAACAAAATTCAAGATGATACTCTCTAATCAAACATAGGTTCTAAATAGAATCCTGGACCCATAGGAGCATCCAAACTCCCTTGAAATATTAAAATCATTAATGGATATCTTCTCGCGACAATGCACTTTATCATTAAATAGATCATATTATACCATAATCACCAAACTTTTTATCAAATCCACTGAAAATATCTTATCCATATGTCGATGTTATAAAAAAGATAATGATCCAATTTCTATGTTTTATGGAGGGAGATGTCAATCAGTGGTGGACATTGATAAATAATATGATGCATGAGGAAGATATCAAAGTAATGTAGTGTAATGAATTAAATAAACTATTTTTTGATAAATATTTTCATTGTAATCTATGAAATAAAATTTAATTGGATTTTCATTCCACTAAGAAAAACTTTGATGAATCTATCAGTGAATATGATGAAAATATCACTATAATTTCATAATACACATATGGATTTGTCATCACCCTTGAGTAAAAGGCGAACCAAATCTTTGGTGGGATAAAACCTAGTTTATGAATATCTTTGGTGGGCTGAGACATTGATTACTAGGAGAAATTTTTTTAATATACCCAAAATTCAAAATGGTGATCAATGAATCCAAATTGTGTCATGCTGATATGAAGTAGAATGTGAATTTTAATTAAGATGGTATAATGGAGAAATCTAATAGTGCCGAGAAATTTTACCATCCCACTTGTCTGAGATGTGGAATGAATCGCCTAGTAAATATCATAATGGGGGTGATGATATTATATAGGAGTATCATGGAAGGACACCTAACTAGAAAATACTGATAGGAGAAACGTATTAGTGAAACTTATGAGAGGAATGATCTGGATAACTGTCAGGGCATTGTCTAGTCCTTTAACTGAAAGTATTAATGGTGTTTTCTGAAATAATTACCTATACGATGGATTACAGAGACAATTATAAAAAAAGGTTTAAAGCAAGTTATTTTTCCATCCCAACAACATAGGTGGAGCTCGACAACGATTTGGTGATAGGTATGATAATAATTTATTCAAGAATAGCGAACAAACATTTTATTTGGTTCTTCAAATTCATTCTTATAATTTGTAGAACTATTTAAGAACCACCACTATTAATGAATGAAGATATGTATATGTAAATATGTTATGGTGAAATAATTACATCCCATATATATTATTCCACTCTTTTCACAATTTTTGGGATAAAATTCCAAGTGAACCTTATCATACAACCATGGCTGGAATTTAATGTAATTGTTGGTATTGAATGTCCTTCCCTGTATAATGAAAAAATAAATTTATGTTATAAAGAAACCAGTATCAATATTTTGAATCATCCAATTATTCTATAAAATTATTAGGAGAAGGATAAATATTCTCTAGTAGCATCATCTCAATATTATATATTTATATGATCAATAATATCTTGATAAACATATTTTAGTATAATGAGCTGTATATAATCAATGAAATTCCTATTTTGATGGAATATGCTGTTATGTTTCTGGAGGAATTTACTAGTATTCTTCCTAGGTGAGAATTAGAAATTTCAATTGTGATTATACCAAGTTGTTTCTATTATACAAGACTCTATATAGAATGGTGGTTGTTGAACATGAATATCTAATGAAATAACTATTAAAGAATATGGTTTAAGGTATCATATTCCCAAGCGCTTCAATATTGGAAGCCCTAGTCCACTTCATCAATATGAATCATGGGTCAGTGTGCCTTTACATTAGATATCATGAGCCCAATAATATCATGATAAAGAAAAAGTATCATCTATGTTAGATTTATTACTTTTTCAACGAACTACATGGAGAACAATATTTCTCTAACATGGATATTCAGTTTGTATATTAACATCTAATGACAAATAAGGAAGATAACCCCAAGTTATCTTTTGACATATGGTACGGGACCAATATGTTCATAGTGATACTGTGTAGACACACTAATCCTTCAACAATCAACATGAACATGATGAATAAAGTATTTATATATTACCATTAAAATTTTTTGATAGTCCTTATAGATGATATTTTAATATAATCTAAATATGAGGAGGACCATGAAGAGCTTCTAAGACCTATTATAATGATCTTGTGAGAGGGGATTCCTTATTAAATGTACATAAAATGTGAGTTCTGGTTGAAGGATGTCACATTCATGGGAAATATTATCAAAATTAAGGGGAAATATATTGACCCTTTAGTGATATAAGAAATTTATGGATGGATGAGGCCAACATATTTGACAAGTATAAATAGTTTAATTGTTTTAGTTGTATATTGAAAGTTATTTTTGAAAATATTCTCATGATTTTGGAAACCTCTTACAAAGATATCCTAGAAGAGAGTGATGTTTTCCTATATGAAATAATGTTAATAAATCCTTAAGGATATCTAAATATGATTATCACTACACTAGTACTTACCTTACCAACAAGTGGGGAACTCATTATTGTAACAATCTATAGCTAAAATAATTGGTTATGTTTTTTAATGATACAAAATTATTATGTTATACTGCACTTCTCATGTTAGTTGAAAATTCATGGGAATAATATCTAATGAAATATTTTAAGTTGGTAGTTGTGATCTTTGTGTTAAAAATTTAGAAACACTATATCTATGGGAAAATGTGTGAGATATATACTGATTATAAGAGACTCAAATATATAATCATATAGAAGTAGATTAATATTCTCTAGTTAATATAGTTATAATAGATAATAGACTATGACTACTCAATCCACTATCATCTTGGTAATGTGAATAAATTTTTGGATTCCCTAACTAGAAATGATCATCCAAATTTATCAATGATATCACACAAAATTTATGTTTTTTAATAAGCCATTTTGAGGAAAAATGGGAATCCAAATACACATACAAGACCACTATATGCTAAAAGATCCCTCAAAGTTATTAAACATGAGACTTAGATTACCCGAGATAGCTGCCCTATAAAGCTCCGATTTCAAAGGACTAACCTATGTTTCCGGGTCCTCTATAATAAGCTCTTCAATGTGGGTAAGCATCCTCTCCATTTTCTGGATGAATTCCTCTGAGTTGATTTTGCACTGATTGAAGCACCGGTCTAGAATTCACTCTTGTTTGTCTATCCATAGCTCTTGCTCCTCGTTGGCGTCAACTTGTAAACTGCTTTTATAAATTATTTTGATCTCCTCTTCTAAGACATTGGGACGAATATCTTATTCTAAAATTTCTTCCATGGAGTGCAGAATCAAATTCAAGCACCCCATGGGCTCTTCACATTCCCCTTTCTATAGTGTTTTTCTTCCGTGCTTCTTGTCCTTCTTGTCCAATCTTGTCTCCATCGGATTGGAAAATGTGAGTAATACTTGCGTCCCGTTGGTTTTTTCCGTTGGAACACTATACATTTTCCAGAATCTCGAGCTCCTTTTTCCCCTTCTTCCTTTGGGGGCTATGAGTCCCCTTCCCTTGAATGCATTCCATGATATCCACCAAGAGTTGACTGTATCGTTCATCTCCTGATGATACTTCAACTTCCGACAAAGGGGATTCCTGAACATCGAAGCCCTCAAATCGGTTCCCTATCTTGATCCCCAACCCTGCATTGATGCACCTCTTCCTGCCTGGAGACTCCCCCTTTCCTGCATTGTTCTCCCTTCTATTCTTCTTCCCCCCATTCCCTGCATTTAACTGAGGAGTAGGGGTATCACCGAGAGTATTAGGGTCTAAGGTCCCCAATGTAGTCACTCTATTCCGCCTCGTTTGTTAGCTTTGATTTCCTGTTACAACCAGCAAATTGGTCTCCTGCACCATGTCCAAACCAGAATTCAGATCATATCCTTGTCCCATGAATTGTAGATGCTTGCTAGTGTCTTGCCATCCCTGACCACCAGTGCCACCAGTACCCGGAGCATCCTCTACAGTCCATTCCCTCACTTCATTTGAATTCATTGTATCCACTGCCTTCACAGGTATTCCACCTCCCTCCATATCCTCCTTACCGCCATCATGTGCTAGAGTAATTATTAAATCTGGTTTGAGATGGGAAAAAGCATCTGCTACCCTCGGTTCTGCCATCTTCAACTTCACACATTTTTCTGCCACCGAGGGAACCAAAGAAATCTGATCCACCGAGGACATAGGATCCACTCCTGTACATTCCTGATGTATAATTGATTCCACTATCTTTAAAATAGCCCTACTTACCTCCTCACAATCACCCATGCCAGTATTATCCTATTTTTGAAGGGTTGTGGGTTCCACCTACTCTTTATTCCACTCATTTGGACTTGCCACTAGAGTTGGGAAATGACGACCACGACGATAGTGGAGACCAAATGGCCCAATCGACGACACCCAAGGAAAAACACATGCCACAACTCAAAGACCACCCTTTACTTTCATTTTAAACCTGCGCCAACCGAGATCCATAACCAATCTGTTGGGGCCTTTGAGACATCCACCTTGACGCACACTGAAGGAGCGATTGGATGACAAATCGCAACGGTGTGGACATCAGAGCAGAAATACCTTCCGACCATATTACCAAACATACCGATAATTGAAGGGTTCTGAAAAGGGAGATCTAGGTCAGGGAAACTTACCCAAACCGTTGTCGGAGCCGCATCCCGATTCATACTGAACTCAAAAGACCATATAAGAAGGTAAATACCATTGTCGTTGAAAGCACGAGGGGCGCTGGACCAGGCGACGATCAAGCCATCCTCTGAAACGAAACATATCATCAAAAATGATTCCACTTCACAAAGGATTCCACATCCATTAATCGAGGACAGAATTTTGGATTCTCAAAGTATTGGTTAGGGAACTCAAGTTAAATTATAAACTATAAGGAATATGAAGTCCTTGGATTTCAAAGATATTGAAGAATGAATTTTTTGATTTTGGTTATGGCTATGTGTTCAGTCAAATACTAAGTTAATGTACGAATTGTTAGATGATTCAAATAGTTAAACATTCTACATTAAACCATGAAGCACCAATATGTATCAAGATATCCATGAGCACTATTGGTGGGACAATATGAAGAATTTTATCGATTAGTAAATATCAAAGTGACTAGTATGTGATCATGGGAAATCTGAAATTCATATTTCAAAGTGGTTGATGCAACCATTACCCATACGGACACATAAATAAAAAAACACAATCATAGTAATTATCACAATACATTCAAAAAAATCATGGGGAAACAATTATATATGGATTTTTGTAAATAATCTTACATTGAATGACCATTTTTTTGGAATTCTGGTGGACTTATCAATGGGTCAACTTTTAGGTATATACGCTAGAGAAGTGGTAAGAATGGATGGAGTGACACTATTGATTGTATCTGATTGTGATATGAAATTATTGTTAATGTTTGGTAAAAGCCTCTAACCTGATCTAATGAATTATCTAAAATTCAGTACATCCTAGCATCCTCAAATTGGTGTAAAAATTTAATTGAATATTGAGACACTATAAGTCATTTTCTGAGCATGTTCAATGGTCTCCAATTTTGGAGGGACCAAAATTTTATTTTTCAAGTTCTCTTAAAACAATAGTTTCCACTAAATTATCACTTTATGAATCCCTTTATGGGAAGTAGTATAGAACACCATCATGTTGGGATGTAGTTGGGGAATGAAAAATGATAGGTCTTGAAATGGTAATGAAAATTATGGATAAGGTTAAGACTATCCAGTAGCACATCAAGGCATCGTAGAGTAAAAAATGTGATATGATAAGAATCATCGATGATACCTATAGTTTTATGTTGGATACATGGTATTCCTCTATATATATCCATGTATTAATGTGATGACATTTTTGATGAAGGGAAATCTTAGTCTATGATATTCCATCCCATTTTAGATACTTGATCGCATCAGAGTAGTGTAATATCAACTACAACATCCAATGAACCTATATTATGTACCAGATGTATTCCATGTACCCCCATTGAAAAATTACATATTAGAAACCTCACATATACTCAATACAGAGGTGGTAACATTGGATAATGATCATTCCAATGAAGCACAACCAATGAGGATCTTAAATCGTAGATAAAACGTTCAATAAAAAAATGTACCTTATTAATGTGTTGTGTAGAAACCACATGTTTTTAGCAGAAATATGGGAACTAGAGGAGGTGATGAAGAAGATATACCTTCAACTATTTTAATGAGGTAAAATAGAATTATGAGGGTGAAATTTATTAAAGGGGGGGGGATATTTTAATGACAAGGACTTCTATAAATAAAATGACCATTGTAATTCATTTAAATGTCATATTATGTAATATGGTAATAGAAAAAACACGTAGTTATTTGGTTTTATTATATAAAATTGGATTTAAATGACCATTATGTATCATTACTTTTGATATTATAGTCGTTGAATAAATATCAGAGGGGTTGTATAATTATAGCATTTTAACAAATCCAATTGACACAAATAAAAGAAGTGATGGCCTCATTTAGTAAGATCCTACCATATAATGTACATTTATCAGAGATTATGAGGGAGATAACATTTTTGGGAATTTTCATTGACCAAACCCAGGATGAGATCCAAAACATTAACCATGAGAAAATCCAATTATGGGAGAAGGTCTGTCTCATCGAGATCATGACCCAATCCACGGTCATCAAACTACCTCATAAATGCCCCACCATGACACAAATTAATATAAATAAATTTTATGGCGTATTAAAGGGATATGTATAGTAACCATAGTAATATGATTATATACATTATTTTTTATAGAATAATGAATATATTTTCCTTTTATTATTATTAATTTATAAATGAATTTTATTTTAATTCAACTAAATAAAATAATTCTTTTTGATAATATTAAAATTCAATTAAGGATTTCACACTGATGAATTAATGGATATTTTTGTTAAATTGTATTTTAATTAAATATTATTATTAATTATTTATTTTTTAATATAAATTATTTTATAATTTTTATGAAGTCAAATGCAATTTTTATGTGTGTTTGAAAACAATTTTTGTCAATAACAGTACATTTCATAATAAATTTATATTAAAATTAAAAAGATAAAATTAAAATAATTATAAAATTATTTTGATAAGATTAATATTATATTTGGTATCAAAAAATTTAAAATATCCAATGGTTAATTTTTCATATTTTATCATATGGTCAAATTTTTGATTAAAAAATAAATATAATATCAATAGACTTTCATTATTATGACTCCATAATGACCCAAAGTTGATGTAATAAATACAATATAAGGTATAAAATAAAAATATATATTTTACCATGAAAATTATTTTGTTTCATTATTATTTAATTGATTATTTGAATCCATTAAAAATCATGTATAAAAATAATATATTTGATGGCTTTAAAATCATTCTTTAAGAGAGTAACCAACCTCCATATAAGCAAGGGAATTACCTTACTAAACTTGAAAAATAGAGTTATAAAATAATAAAAACCACTCCCATTTCACATAATCCATAGTATAAAATTATTGGATGATTCTTTGATTTGGATATTTTATTATGTATAATCCAAAAAATAAATAATAATGAAATCCCCAACTTTATGATATAAACCCACTCATTCTCTAATTTAACTTCAACTAAACTCCTTATATCACGTCTAGAATATTCTTTATACTCTCTAGATTCCTTGAATGGTTCTCCACAGCTCTTAATAATACCTTCCCATGATTTTGGAGTCACGCAGTCAAGAATGTGTTGTTTCCCTATCCTTTTTAATCAAGAACTTATTTTATGTTATGCTCCTTAATGAATATTTTTCATTTTTGAAATGTTCACCAATATGTAAAATAATCTCTTTTTGATATCTACATTATATGATACCCAATTCAGACTCATTAAACCTCTCATTACCCATTATGTACATCCATTACCATGCTTAAAATTTTAAGGTATTTTTCCTTTTACATTTCCAATCAAGAACTTGTTTTTTATTTTGTCCCATAAAATAAATTATATTATATTGGAATATGGTAATCTTTATTCTATTTATTGTAAATTTAATTATGAATTATAATAGTCCACTTCCTACTCATTAATCCATCAATGATCTTTTATGTAAACTCATTTCCATGCTGAAATGTAGTCTAGATTGTATTGTTTATTAAACATTATTAATTTTCATATGACATCTATTTTTAGATTTCTATTGTTTTAAGATGATTTACATGTCATTATTACTAGACATTTTATTTCGATGTGAGAAGATAACCCTTTATCTCTCATCAATCAATTTTCATGAATCATTATGTGATGTCGTTATGCAACCAAAATTTAACTGTGGATTTTAGAGGCCAATTGAATTGTATAGTGAATACAATACCCATTTAAAATCAAGGGTGTTTACATTTATGGTCATATAATTTTTTATTTGGGACTTACATATATTTATTCAATATTCCTTGATAATGAAATAAATTATGATGATGGATGAATCCATGTTTCATGATCTGTGAAGAACACATAAGAAAGATAAGGAAATGACTATGAAGGGTGAACCTAGATAGACCTATAATACATTGGGTAATATATTGTATATGGATATATCACATTGTAGTAGGTAGTGAACCTGATTCCTTTAATGGAATTATTTTTCCATGATATCATTGTGTGTTTATCCTTGTCCTATGATTATGATTCAGTGTTTTAAGATGTTTCCACATTCCCCATGTAATTATTATCATGTTATACCATGACTTATTGTTCATTTTTTGATTCCACCATTGTTTATTCCACATTGATATGAATGTTTTCTAACATGTATTATACTCTTAATGACATTAATTATTTATCCCCATTATAGTATTTAAATTTGAAAAATTTATTATGTTTTCCCCATTTTATTCCATGCTACTATAAATTCCATGGCTCTTAGAATCATGTTAATGATGCTTATAATAATGTTGTTATATACCATTTTAAATATGTTACTCCATATACAAAATTACAAATGACACTATAATTATAAATATTTTTTGGTTGTTTTATGTGTTATAATATGTAATGAATCAAGTATTGATTTTAAAAAAATTGAATGGTTGTTATAGGATAGGCTAGTGGTTAACCAAAATTTATAGATCATGGAGGTTCATGAGTGCACTCCAATGTCAGAGCCCCCATTACCTAGGGAATGTGGACTAGAGTTCATTCTAGGGGTCATCATTTTTTAGGAGGTTACACATTCAACCCTACTTCTATGGGCATATAGAATTGATAGGGCATTGCGATTTTAATGATGACATGATCTTACATGTCAGGCATCCTCTGAAGAGATCATTGCTTAAGGACATTATACTAGTTTACGTAGGGTCCAAAGTGGGTCATGATGATATGATTGATGTGATTGATGAGATGGGGAGAGTAAAACCCCCAAGATGTATGAATCCCATGTAGTATGTTCTTATGTAGGATAAGGTTCCCTCCATGTATCATGATGCTACATAGATTAGGGTACCGCTCGAGACGCATTGGGCTATACAAATATGAGATCAGTCTAGATAGTTTCTTTCTACAAAGAGACCAGTTCAAACTACATAGTGTGATTCTATGTGGCATCAAGATAGCCCAAGTCGCATTTTTCAACTTGAGGGTGGGATCCAGTAGCATAACATTTTCCTACGCAGGGTAGCATTCCTCTTGTATTGGGGTTGGTTATGTAAGGTTCTGGTCTATAACGGGGTCATCCATTTTTTCCCATTGAATGGAATCTGAAAAATTAGTATCATATTTGTGTCATTATGGATGAATTGTTATTTCATTCATAATGATAATCAATGGATTTTATCCTGTTCATAATAGAATTCCTTGTGTTTTGTCCCACATTCAGGATCTCCTCATTAAATCACCATTTTCCATATCTTTTCAACCCCAAATTTGGAAATTTTATATAATATAATATAGACCATATACCATTTTGGTTAGTTTTCCATTGTGTGTTGTAGTTAGCCTATATTTTTAGGAGCCCAAGAAGGATACCTCATCCTATGAAAGGTTTTGTTCATGTGTATGTGTGGGGGGGGGGGGGGGTCATTTGTGGTGGTGAAAATCATTTTTCATACCTAAAAGTGGTTTTTTAATGTTTTTCGGTGTCAGAGGTACCAACCTGTCCCTTGAAGGGATTTTTCTTGGGGGTTTGTCATTCACGAGGGTGGAAATAACTATCTGTCCACATAAACAAATGTTGTTTCATTCACAGGTTTCAATGGTCTATCTATTAACATGTACGACTTTATTCATAGGGTTGTTCATGAATATAAGAAACACCATTATTATTTCGGATCCATGAAGACATTTTTATATTGCGTGATCAACCCATCGTTCAGGGCATCACTGACATTAATCCATTTTCAATAACATTTTCTTCTTGGATTCTTTTGACCCTTTTACAAATAAATGGAATTATCTTCTTCCTTTATGAATTATTTTAATGAATTAACATCGAATTAGTATTAATATATATTTATATTATATTTATTACTTGTTTATACTTCTTGAATTATTATATAACACCTAAAGTCATGCATTCTATTTTGTGGGAATACCTTAACATAATTTGTGGATGTGCATAATAACACCCCCTCATAGTGATATGATTCTTTCGTGATATACATGGAATTATATAAATATTAATATAATAAACCAATATGATATAAATTACATATATATGATATTCATGATATAATTATATTTCTATAATTAAAATATATCTACTTATTTCTTAGCTTTTTACATAATGAAAAAGTGATAACATCATTTGTGAACATGTGGACTACCACCTCCTCCACAAAACGTTTTTCATATTATTTATATGACAAAATATATATAAATATATAAATTTATAATTAAATAAAATTTTATTTTTGATATCATTGTTGTTCTGGAGTGAAAATGTTATCAAGCTTTATTTCATAATCATCATTGAAAAATTAGAACGTTACTTATGCGTATGTATGGTCTATCTTCTCCATGATTGTAACACTGGTCAATTTATCTTAACCACCATACATGATTGGTTTTAAAAGAATCATTATTCTATAAATTTGATCATTATGTCATTATTATGATTATTCTGGATATGTTTAAATAATGACCTCATTCACCATAGTTGACCAACAAAATTCATTTTGAAATATAATCCAAATAATTTCAAAACACCCAACAAAAATATATTTGTCTTAGTAACTGTATATAACATGTTATAAGTGAAAAAATAATAATAAAACTAAAATTTTTTCCAATTCAAAAATAAAATTAGTAGCACATTTTAAATCTGTAAAATAAAGACACACATGATAAATCATACACAATGTAATAGAATACATCTTATATTTCATTCATTGGGGATTTTCTTGATAAAGAATATATATGTATTCCCTTTGAAGTAAAATATCAAAAAAAATTCTATTAAATTGATATTTAATTTTTTTAATCTATTTATTTAAAAAGTTTTATAATTAAATTGTTTTTATTGTAATATAGGTATTTTTAAAATAAATATTCTTTTACGGTTTCCCATGAAGATATCATTATCTTATATGTCCATTTTTTTAAAATTCTATTTGACATGTTTTCACATGATAATAGAAAATTATTTTAATGGAAAATGATATTTTAATAAAAAAAAGTTATTATCATATGATTTTAAAATAGTTGTTCAATTGATGAGGTGTTTTATTCAAGATCTGGTTCTAAGAAATTATAATTTATGGTTGTTCCTAGATAGTGTTTGGTGATCCTGTTACAACATAAATAATGGGTTTTCCCAGATATCCCTCCAATTAAACTTACAATTCTTATATGCTCATGATATTTATATAGGAATTCTTCTGAATGGTTATTCTAATTCTTAAGGGTTATATTAAGGATATTTAAGGGTTTTTTAGAGGTGATGTCCAATGGTACCTACAATAATTTCATATTATTTTTATGGAAATTGCATTTAAAATATTGTTTTTTAAAAGTGGGAAAAAATTATATTTTTAATGAATAACTTTTCTCTTTGTGGTAATTTTTTTTAAAAAAATGGTTTTTCAGGGAAGTTATTTTTTTCACCTAAGTGATGGTTTCCTTCTTTAAAATGATTTTTAATGAATAAATTTATGGTTAAGGGATTGGAAGAGTTAAATTTTTATCTTATCAAGAGTTTTTATGAAAATAAATAATTTTCTATAAAAAAAATTTATATGGTGATAAATGTGAATAATGATTGGAAGTGTCCAATTAGTTTGTTATGGAATTTTTATTTATGGGTTATGTCCTAATTATATGAAACCATATAACAAAAAAGATATTTAGTGTCAAAAAATTAATTTTATAACTAAAACTAAATATCTTGTTAGGATTCAAGTCAAGGGATTATATGAGAAATATAATCTCATGTATATGCATTAGCGATAAAACTATTTGAGAGACACTAATTTGTGCCACTACCTTGATGATTGATCAA
This sequence comes from Viscum album, assembly GCA_963277665.1. Taxonomy (NCBI): domain Eukaryota; kingdom Viridiplantae; phylum Streptophyta; class Magnoliopsida; order Santalales; family Viscaceae; genus Viscum; species Viscum album. Next base: position 1,977,977,033 of record OY728133.1, read on the forward strand.
TGTGATGATATAAAAAATGGGGTCATAGTGGGGACTCACACCTATGGAGGATGTGTAAACATGGATAGGTCATGGAGTTGGCTTAGATGACTACGCTAATTATTGGTAGCTCGAAATGGAAATATAAGTATGTAGATTCATTTTCGATCACCCAATGATAGAAGATAGTGTTTAAAGTATGTCCCTTATCAGTGTTGACATGATGATTCCCTTTTATAGTTTAGATTCTATTAAATAATCCCCAAATAGTTCTCTGAACTACCGTTATCAGTATTTTACAATATTTAATGGTAGAGGTTAGGTCTTTCGGATGGAAAACTCTTGAATGTTCAGTATATTTGTGGAATACTAGGATGATTTTAACCATGGTAGGAAAACTGAGTGAATGTAGGATATACATTACATGTATAGGGATATGAGGACCTATTATTTTACTAGTTCAATGGTTTACCCTGGGATAGGGATTTATGAATAGTTTTTCCTTGGTTGGAGGTTACCCGAAGGGTTTAATATTGTAAATGACTATTATGAAACACCTCAGACCCACACACATAATACTGAAGCTAAGAAAATACTATACATTAACTATTTAAAAAAGATCCATTTTATCTGAGATAAATGAAAATATAATACAAAAAATGTGAACATTACATCTCCCAATAGTCACACAACCCCTAATAAGGAATGGTTTAGTGTCTTTGAATATCATCTAAAAAATAATCTTTTTTCATGATACATAGAAACACTTATCCATTTTTAAAATAAACTATATCCAATTATATAATTACATTACATGATAATCATATTAAAAACATTATGAAATGAAAAAAATGGGTGGGATTAAAAAACATATCAAGGGATACATTTCAATAGAGAATAATCATTAGATCATAGGTATGTGTGATGACATTGATAAATATATAAATATCTGATAAAAAATATTATGAGCCTATAATCCTGTAAATGTAATTATAGATGAAAAAAAATTATACCACAGAGTTGACTTAGATAAAAATATTCTTGAAGGTGGGAAACATGAAAATCATTTAGAATATCATAAAATGATACCAAAAAAATAAGAAAAAAATCACTTAGTATGGTAGGAATTATATGTGAATTAGCATGAAATAGTGGCTTGGGATAACAACACATTTACCCCATTCAGTCTGGAGTGACAAACGTTTTGCATATTTTGGATTTAGAAAAAACACACATACACACATTAACCTTTCGAGGCAACCCATGTACCTATTTAGGCTTGGTCTATAACCCACGATCCACTATAGACATTGTCTAAAACCCCTATAACATCTTTATTACATGTGATATTAATTATTAAGAAATGGATTGAATGATTATATAAGAAACCATGCATAATAATCCTTAAATATGTGTCCTATAATATATAAATCATTCATTATATAAAACAAATCAACAAAATAAAATATTTTTGATAACATTCCGAAACAATATCACCATAATGACCACTTGAATATGTTTAGTAGATGAAAATAAAATATATATCCCAATTAATTTTTTATAGCATGTTACTTAGAGGGATATTCATAACACATAACCTAAATAATGACATGTATTTTAATTTTAAAGTGTAAAATGGAAACAAAATATAAAAATAATCTCCTAGAAAACATTTCCAATCCTTTAATGAGATTTTAATGTTGTAATTCATTATAAAATATTTCCCTAAAATGATTAAGTGAAATAATTTAGAAACATTTAATTTAATATTATTCCCATGAATGGAGACTTAAAATTTATTTTATGTCATATGAAGAAATTTATTATTGAATATTAAAAAATTATCAATGATCGTAATATACTATTGGAAAATAAAAAGTACATTATTTTAAAAAAAATTAACGAGTACTAAAATATTATCCTAAAAAATATTAAACATAAATATAATAGTAACATTAGTAAATATATTTTAGGGTGTCAATAAAGGAAAGGAGAAAATTTTGAGGAATGTTTATCATGAATATATAAATAAATAACCACAAAAGAATTATTATAATAATTAAAAATATAATATATTTTTATGGTTGGGGAATTCATTCATGTAGATATATTTGTATAAAAAATAAATTTCTACACCGATATAGAATATAGAAAAACATATGATATTTTGAAAGGAATAACATTAAGGATATACAATAGATAGGTTCAGGAATAAACCATATCACCTAAACATTGGTGATTGATTTACAAATCTCCCATAAGAGGAAACATGGTTCATAGAGAAATAATTTTTTTTAATATGGGTAGACATGATAAAAATATAAATCAACAAAATTCAAGAGGAAATGTGACAATATTCATTAATAAGGTAGTTTGTACCAAACATGTATGAAATAAATTTAATAATACTAATAATAACCTTATAAATGATAATTGAGTTTTTAAAAATTCTTGCAACAAGAAGAACAGATAAATTAATAAAACTATAATGACATAGAATTCAATTGAACAATTTTTTTGACAAAAAGGTGTGTTTTTATATAATATTTTAAATGGGTAGTATGTACACCACATATGTGAAATTAGGTGCATAATAAAAAAACATGTATTGATATTATGCTCCAAAAAACATAACTATCTCAATAAAAAAAATTTAGAATCCTACTAATTTATAAAACCATTTATAATATTTATTTAAATTTTTTTTTTAAATATAACTATATAGTGTTTGTTGTTACTTATTTTAATTATTCGGTGTAAGTCTTCTTGATTGCATCAAACCGGTTTTGAAGGATTGTAATTTGTATCCATTCTTATTTGAACATTAATCATTATAATACCATTAATGTTTTAATATATTTGAAATTATAATTATTTATGACGTTTTAAATTCCATTCATATGTGTTTAATTATTTTTCCATGATGATTATATTGACAACACACATATTTCGGTGATGCGTAACAATCAAATTATATTTTATTATTCATGTAGTAAAATAATAACATAAATATTTAGAAACCCAAAATAAATAATTATATAAATTAACTTCCACATTATATAAGTTATTAATTTACAATATCTCTCCTTGATATAAATTCATAAAACTGATATACTTTGTTCTTAAACAAATTCATATAGGAACAAACCATTATTAATGGGTGATTAGGAGATGGTTTAGTTAAAATATGATTTTATGAATTGAATAATTATAAGTGCCCAGCCTTAAACCTTACTTAATCTTGAGTTATTAAAAGATTACACCTTGAGGATCTTTTCGGGTTTATAGTTTTAGAGAATTAGATCATAAAACTTGCATTACATTCCACGTATAAACAAAGTGGTTACATAACGAAAATATTCTTCTTTCCCATCAATGGAAACATATTTAAAATAAAACATGGATTCTTTCTTGAAACTCCCTTGACACTATCATCATATCATGTACCTTTCCCTTGACCTGTGAAAAACATTTCAAAAAAACTTGGGATGAGCATAAAAATCTCAGTAAGGGATATAAAATATATATGAAAGGAAAAATGGGTACATATATACATAATAATGAAATCATACATTACCCATAAAACATAAGCACTTCAACATACCTCATCAAATCATGAATAAATTATAGAAATCGTAAGACATAAAGGTAACATGAGGCATTCATAACATTCTTACGTAGGGAGTAAACCTCTTGGTTACGTTTGGAATACCCATCACAGTATATTCCCTAAATCTATTCGGAGAAACCTTAAAATTTCACTCCTTCACATTACCTAATGCATTGGAGAGCTATATTGGGCTCACCCGCCCATAGTTTATCACGGAACCACCCGTCTTCAAAATAATGCCCAAGAACCTCAACATAATCGTATCACATATAACATGCATAAAGGAAACATAACATTTCCACCTTTCAATCACAATATATCAATACAACACATTGATATAAAAACATTATGAAAACCATTTTCAATACCAAAATAAAAGAAAAGTAAAACATGGTATTTATTTTTCTTTTAAAAAGAAGGTATGGCTTGTAGAGGAAGCCGAAACTCAAATAATGGTCACCGCGGCGAAGATATGACAAAACATTCCTTTTTTTGTTTAGTAAAACGCTTCATATAAAAAATATTCCTTTTGGATAAACATAAAATTCATAGGGGTTTATACACCGTATAAAAGAAGGTTGAGTATAAAACAAAATATGCCTCAATGAAAGGAGATTGAGACGAAGTCCCATACCTCGGGTCCGACATGACTCATTCATTCTTTAATCTCCTGAATAATAAACTTGAGTTAATTTCTACTTGTTGCAGAACCTTTTTCAGGTTCATTATTGCTTTTACATCACTTATTTCCATGTCATGAACACTATGTAATTATTTAAGTTAACAACGTTCGTTTTAACGATCATTGGTACTTGAGTAAAAAATAAACCCTTTATAATTACATGTTGTTCATGTATCCATTATATCCAGTATTATAATAATTATGTATATATCATATATATCTATTATATATATTCATTTATAATATTACAAAATCATTTAGAGGTAAGAAATGAAATTCACCGTTCATGGAGACGGTAAGCCGTACGTACGCATGAACACTACTTTCATTTCTATTTCGTATTTTATAGAATGGAATCATTATGATATAAAGTTATATTATAATTACAGTATAATATCATATATAATATCATGTTTCCATCCATTATACATCCCACATATGGTATTTAACGAATCAAATCCCTTTGAGGGGGCGGTAGTCCGCACTTCCTTAAATGAAGATATCACGTTTACCCATAATGGAAACCATAAAGGTATGCCCAAAATGAAAAATACAGAATCTTAAGGAAAACGTAAACAAAATTATATATCATATATAAATATAGTGACATCATAATGGACACCTTTGAAGGTGTTAAAAGAATTATGAACAATCATCGTTTCAGGAGGCATAAATTCACCATCCACGGAAACAGTATGTCCTTTAACCATTAGATGTAGGTGTGTTTAAGTGTGGCTCTAATACTTCTTATAACAACATACTAGTATATTGAGGATACCTGAGTTGTTACAAAAGAAAAGAATAAAAAGAGTTTAGTGGGTTGGAGAAGCAAAATCAAACAAAAGGACTCAAAAGAAGACATTACCTTAAAATCGGGTAACTCTCTTAAATTTGAGCTCAAAGGCTTCCTTGGGACGACTTCTAACTGAAGTGAGGCTTCAAGGAGTAAGAGAGGGAAGTGGAGAGACAAAACGGGCTGGGTTTGGCCGAGCCAAAGGCTTTGGAAGTGTGGGTAAGGAGGTAGAGTTGGGGGGCCTTTTATAAGAGGAGAGGAGGGGCACTCTTGGAAAGTAAAGAAATGTTACTTTATTTTAAAATGGGTTTCGGATTTAAAACGTCCCAAATTGATATAATTAGAGTATAAGGTGATAAGGGTTCGAAATATACCCACACAATAGGTTTTAGGCATTTTTAGGTCTTAGATTTACATTATCATTCCATTTTATTTAAATCGTCAAATAATGAGGTCATCGCCGCATCATTATGATGTCATAAATAATTTAATTTATTTAATGTCTAAAAATTATAAAAAAAATACTATGATTTATAAAATATTATTATCTTTCCAATTACTATTTATAGTCCAAAAGATCATTTATTTATAAAAAATTAAAAATATTTTACTTAGGTGATACATTCTTTGTTACATTTAACATTCTTTAAGAAATAAAAAGATAAAAAGTCACATTCTCACAAAAGTGATTTCATGGGGCCCCCAAGTTTGGCACAAGGCATCCCATGGTCGTACATGAGACAAAAAGTAGCTTTATGACACATTTTGGTGTCATTTATTTATTATGATGATATTATTTTCTTATCCTTAACTAACCGATTACTCATTAATCAATATAATTAAAGATAATTACTGTCGTTTCTATTCATAATGTCCAAAAACAAAAGAGTCTTAATTACATAATTTGGAACTTCTGATTCCAAATATGTAATCCATTTTACCAAATTCCAAACACATAAATTGAAATAGTTTATTTAAAAATAATTCCCATTGTCAAAACAAATAGCGGGTTTTTTTGAAACAATATCTATGAAAAGTTTGGCATTAGTTTATGACCAATTTCAAAGTGAAATTAATCCTAATGACCAAAATTGGATTAAATAGTAAAAATATATTCAGATTACACATTAAGACCAATTAAAAATATAATCTAACCATATAATTAAATTAAATGAAAAAGTAATTTTGAGGTAAAATGTAGTATTTTTCACTATTCATTAAAAAATGAACATTGTTATAAAAATACCAAAAATTTATCCAATGTAAATTTCAATGTCCCAATCATAATGAATATGTTTATTTTAAAAAATATAGATTATAAAATTTTCAAAATCTTGATTTAAAAATGTTTTTCCATCAAAAGGTAGTAAAACAATCTTTTAAGAATATTAGTGTATTGTATGCTTAAGATTGGATTTATTTTCATTTTAAGCCTCTAAAACACTATATAATTGATTAATAGACATAGAAAATATATCTATTATTCATTACTTGCTTGGGATGTTACATTCTTCCCCCCTTTTGAAAACTGCGTCCCCGCAATTTATTTACTTATCGAATAAATGGGGGTACTTATCCCTCATTGCATTTTCAGATTCCCATGTTGCCTCTTCCAACTTGTGGTTTTTCCAAAAAACCTTTACCTGATTAATCACCTTATTCTGTAACACATGCTCCCTGTGGTCAAGAATCTGGACCGGTTGTTCCTCATAAGATAGGTTCTCTTCCAGCTGAACTACCTCTGGACTCAAAACATGAGATGGATCTGGCATATACTTTCTCAACATTGAAACGTGAACAACATTGTGTACCTGAGATAAACTCGGAGGTAAATCCACCCGGTATGCAACTGATCCAACTCTCTACAGAATTTCATATGGTCCAATAAACCTTGGACTCAGCTTTCCTTTCTTACCAAATCTCATCACACTTTTCCAAGGAGAATCCTTGAGAAAAAAATGATCACCTACCTCGAAAGATAGATCCTTCCTCCGATTATCCACATAACTCTTCTGCCTGCTCTGAGCTATTCTCATGTGCTTCTGAATTAGCTGAACTTTTTCTGCCATCTCTTCTACCAATTCTGGTCCCATCAACTTCCTTTCACCCACTTCATCCTAGAAAGATGGAGTTCGACACCGCTTCCCATATAATGCCTGAAATGGTGCCATCTGTATACTGGAATGAAATATGTTATTATATGAAAATTCAACCAAAGAATGATGTTGGTCCCAACTTCCCTGATAATACGTAGAGCATGAACGTAGAATATCCTCCAATGTCTGAATTGTCCGTTCTGACTGCCCATCCGATTGAGGATGAAAAGCTGTACTAAAATTTAATTCAGTACCCAACGACTTCTGAAGGCCTTTCCAAAAGTTAGAAGTGAACCTGGGATCATGATCAGATACAGTGGAGAGGGGAACTCCATGTAACCTGACTGTCTCTTTAAGATACAAACGGGAAAGTTGATCTAGGGAGAAAGTATCTCGTATAGCAAGGAAATGAGTAGATTTTTTCAAGCGATCAACTATAACCCATATTGAATTATTACCTTGAGATGTCTTCAGTAATCCCACAACAAAGTCCATGGATATATTCTCCCATTTCCACTCTGGCACTGGTAAAGGCTGAAGCATCCCTTTCGGTAACTGTCGCTCTAATTTAACCTACTGACAAGTCAAACACATCACAGTAAAATCAGCAATATCTCTTTTCATTCCATCCCACCAGTAATACTCCCAAAGATCTCTATACATCTTAGTACTGCCTGGATGAACTGAAAACGGAGAACTATGAGCTTTACGTAACAACTCTCTCTTCAACTGTGAATCACAAGGCACACACAATCTCTTCCCAAATCTCAAAACGCAGTCATTATCAATGTTGAATTTAGGAAACTTACCTTTCTGAACCAGCTCTACCTTTTTCTGCAACTCACTCTCTTGCTTCTACGCTTCCTTGATTCTATCAGATAGAGATGATCTCACTGATACCTGAAACAAAACAGAAGATCTTCCTGCACCAACAACTTCTATGCCAAAGTTCATCAAATCCTTAACCAAAGGATCACATTCCAAATGCAACATTTCTAATGAAGCATTAATTTTTCGACTCAAAGCATCACCCACTTTATTTACTTTTCCGGATGGTAATGAATTGTACAATCAAAATCCTTGATTAATTCCAACCATCTCCTCTGTCTCATGTTTAACTATTTCTGAGTGAATATATACTTTAAAATCTTGTGATCAGTATCTATTTCACACTTTACTCCATACAAATTATGCCTTCAAATTTTTAAAGAAAAAACAATAGCAGCTAATCCCAAATCTTGTGTAGGGTAAATTACCTCATGAGTTTTCAACTGACGTGAAGCATAAGCAATTACCTGATCGTTCTGCATTAGAACGCAACCAAGTCCTTTCAATGAAGCATTACTATATATAACAGACTCACCATTCCTGGTAGGTAGTGCCAAAACTGGAGTATTCACCGATCTTCTTTTCAATTCCTGAAAACAATCATCACATTCTTCTGTCCAGATAAACTTAACAACCTTTCGAGTTATCTTAGTAATTGGACTAGATAACCATGAAAAATTTCTAATAAACCTTCGCTAATAGCCTGCCAAACCAAGGAAGCTATGAATCTTAGTTACATTTGTGGGTCTTGGCCATTATTCAACAACCTTTGTTTTTGCAGGATCAACAGTTATCCCATCTTTAGAAACAATATGACCAAGGAAAGAAATTTGTTTCAACCAAAACTCACACTTGATGAATTTTCCATACATCTTATTTTCTTTTAAGGTTTGCAAGATAACCCTTAAATGTCTTTCATGCTCCTCTTTACTTTTAGAAAACACCAAAATATCATCAATGAAAACCACCACAATCTTATCCAAGACCTCATGGAAAATTATATTCATTAAGTCCATGAATACAACAGGTGCATTGGTTAGCCCAAAAGTCATTACTACAAATTCATAATGGCCATATCTTGTATGGAACGCGGTCTTCGGAACATCTGCTTTCTTTACCTTCAGCAGATGGTACCCCGATCTCAAGTCATTCTTTGAAAAATACTGAGCTCCCTGGAGCTGATCAAACAAATCATCGATATGAGGCAAAGGATATTTGTTCTTAACAATGATGTTATTCAAGGCTCTATAATCAATAGAAAGTCTCATTGAACCATCTTTCTTTTTAACAAATAAAACAGGAGGACCCCATGGTGATGTGCTAGGTCGAGTGAAACCTTTCTCTAATAAATCTTACAATTGCCCCTTCAACTCTAAAAGTTCAAGTTGAGCCATTCGATAAGGGGGTTTTGAAATTGGATTAGCCTCAAGAACTAAGTCAACAGTAAACTCAACTTCACGATATGGTATTATTCCAGGCAACTCATCAGGAAAAACATCAGGATACTCATTTACCACTGGCACATCATTAATCTGAACAGTTCCTTTATTTTCAATGATGTGTGTAAGGTAACATTCATTTCCATCTTTTACAAGTTTCTTGGCCTCTTGATAAGTTATCAACAGTAAGGGTTCATTCTTGTAAAAAAACTGAAAGGCTTTTTGAAAAGAAACTTCTTTAGCTCTAAAGTCAATCTTAGCATGGTAAATAGAGAGCCAATCCATACCCAGGATAACATCAAACTCTACTAGAGGTAGAACAATAAAGTTTTCAAGTAGGTTCTTTCCACAGATAACGATAGGAAGATTCTTATAAATTATTTTTGCCTCAAAATTTCCCCAAGGTGTTTTTACCAAAAGGTCAAGATTCATTTCTTGAGATGGTATTCCCATTTTACTAGAAAAGGTTTCAGAGATGAAAGAATGTGTAGACCCTGAATCAAACAACACACTGGAATAATCTGAAAAAAAAACAAAGTACCTGATACAACATCATTTGATAGCCCGAAATCTACTGAAGTAGTTTCAAAGGATTTCACCACCCCTTTCTGCTTGTAGTCTAACTACTTCCCATTACCTAATCTCTTTTTCGGACACTCGTTTTCATAGTGACCCATCTCATTGCACTTATAACATTTCACTAACTGTATATCAAATTTTGTCTTACCATCACCCTGATATTTTCCAGTGCAATCACGAGCCTTATGTCCCTTATTACCACATCAATAGCACTTTCCAAAATTCAGAAGACATTCCCCAGCATGCCTTTCTCCACATTTATCACAAACTGGAAACTTAGATTTCTCTCCGTCAGACTTTTTTGAAGAATTCTTACCTTTCTCCTGCCACCTCGGTCTCTTCTTCTGTTGGTTGTTATAGAACACTTGATCATCAGAAAACTCCATTTCCACCTTCTCAGCACATCGAACAAGATTTACATAACTTTTAAACTCACAAGAATCTAATTCCCTCTGATATTTTGGCTTTAATCATGAGTAAAAATGATTGATTTTACTATCAGGGTCTCGGATAAAATTTGGAGCATACCTTGCCAATCGAGTGAACCTTTCTTCATAGGTAGCCACTGAGTCTTCCTCTTGCCTAAATAACAAGAATTGCATTTCCATCGTAAGTCAAATAGCCTTAGGAAAATACTTCTCAAGAAACATACCTTTGAATTCATCCCAATCGAGAGCATCAATCTCATCAGCGTCCCTGATATTTTTAACCATCGACCACCACTGATCTGCTTCACCCTCCAAACAATTAATAGAAAGACTAACCTTATGATTGTATGAACACCCCATGGAATCAAAAAATTTCTCCAGTGCTTTAATCCACCCTTCAGCTAGCACAGGGTCAGATGATCCTCTGAATGATGGGGGATGTTTCCTCATGAAATGTTCCACCACTGACATGCCCCTCTGTGGTTGATCTGGATGATCTCGTGTATGGATACCACCGCCATTTATCGCTTGAGTCAACTACGCCATTACTGCAACAAACTATTCCGTTCCAATTCTGACCATCTCCGGATGCTGATTCGGAAGGTTATTTTCTTCTCCATGCCTTCCTTGCACTGCTTCCCTGTTTCGTCTACGGAAAAGCATTCTGAACAAACATGTCTTAGATGAAGAAACATGGTAATCTTCAAATACTGTATCACATCAATTTGAACATAAAAAAAATATTTTTGGATAATCATTTAATAGAATTATAACTCCTAAAGTTATCTAAACCGACCTCTGATACCAACTATAAGGCCCCAGCCTTAAACCTTACTTAATCTTGAGTTATTAAAAGATTACACCTTGAGGATCTTTTCGGGTTTAGAGTTTTAGAGAAATATATCCTAAAACATGCATTACATTCCACATATAAAAAAGTGGTTACATAAAGATAATATTCTTCTTTCCCATCAGTGGAAACATATTTAAAATAAAACATGGATTCTTTCTTGACACTCCCTTGACACTATCATCATATCATGTACCTTTCCCTTTACCTGTGAAAAACATTTCAAAAAAACATGCGATGTGCATAAAAATCTCAGTAAGGGATATAAAATATATATGGAAAGGAAACATGGGTACATATATACATAAGAATGAAATCATACTTTACCCATAAAACATAAGTACTTCAACATACCTCATCAAATCATGAATAAATCATAGAAATCATAAGACATAAAGGTAACTTGAGGCATTCATTACATTCTTACTTAGGGAGTAACCCTCTTGGTTACGTTTGGAATACCCATCACAGTATATTCCCTAAATCTCTTTGGAGAAAACTTAAAGTTTCACTCCTTTACGTTACCCAATGAATTAGAGAGCTATATCGGGCTCACCCGCCCTTAGATTATCACAGAACCACCCATCTTCATAATAATTCCCAAGAACCTCAACATAATCGTATCACATAAAACATGAATAAAGGAAACATAACATTTCCACCATTCAATCACAAGATATCTATACAACACATTGATATAAAAACATTAGGAAAACCATTTTCAATACCAAAATAAAAGAAAAGTAAAACATGGTATTTATTTTTCTTTTAAAAAGAAGGTATGGCTTGTAGAGGAAGCCGAAACTCAAATAATGGTCACGATGGTAGAGATACGACAAAAAATTCCCTTTTGTCGTTTAGTAAAACGCTTCGTATAAAAAAGATTCCTTTTGGATAAACGTAAAATTCAAAGGGGTTTATACAGCATATAAAAGAAGGTTGAGTATAAAACAAAATATGCCTCAATGAAAGGAGATTGAGACGAAGTCCCATACCTCGGGTCCGACTTGACTCGGTCGTTCTTTAATCTCCTGAATAATAAACATGAGTTAATTTCTACTTGTTTAAGAACCCTTTTCAAGTTCATTATTCCTTTTATATCACTTATTTCCATGTCATGAACACTATGTAATTATTTAATTTAATAACGGTCGTTTTAACGATCATTGGTACTTGAGTCAAAAATAAACCCTTTATAATTACATGTTGTTCATGTATCCATTATATCCAGAATTATAATCATTATGTATATATCATATATATCCAGTATATACATGCATTTATAATATTAAATAATCATTTAGAGGTAAGAAATGAAATGCACCGTTCATGGAGACGGTAAGCCGTACGTACGCATGAACGCTACTTTCATTTCTATTTCGTATTTTATAGAATGGAATCATAATGATATAATGGTATATTATACTTCCAGTATAATATCATATATAATATCATAGTTCCATCCTTTATACATCCCACATATGGTATTTAACGAATCAAATCACTTTGAGGGGGAGGTAGTCCGCACTTCCTTAAATGAAGATATCGCGTTTACCCATAATAGAAACCATAAAGGTATGCCCAAAATGAAAAATATAGAATATTAAGGAAAAAATAAAAATATCATATATCATATATAAATATAGTGACATATTAATGGCCAACTTTGAAGGTGTTAAAAGAATGTTGAACAATCATCGTTTCTGGAGGCATAAATTCACCATCCACAGAAACAATATTTCCTTTAACCATTAGATGTACGTGTGTGTAAGTGTAGCTAGAATCCTTCTTATAAAAACATTCTAATATATTGAGGATATTGGAGTTGTTACAAAAGAAATGAATAAAAAAAGTTTAGGGGGTTGGAGAAGCAAAATCAAACAAAAGGACTCAAAAGAAGACATTACCTTAATATCGGGTAAATCTCTTAGATTTGAGCTCAAAGTATTCCTTGGAAATACTTCTACACAAATTTAGGCTTCAAGGAGTAAGAGAGGGAAGGGGAGAGACAAAATGGGTTGGGGTTGGCCGAGCCAAATGTTTTGGAAGTGTGGGTAAGGAGGTAGAGGTGGGGGCCTTTTATAAGAGGAGAGGAGGGGCACTCTTAGAAAGTAAAGAAATGTTAATTTATTTTAAAATGGGTTTCGGATTTTAAAGGTCCCACATTGATATAATTAGAGGATAAGGTGATAAGGGTTCTAAATATACCCACCCAATAGGTTTTGGACATGTGTATGTATTCGATTTTACACTATCTTTCCATTTTATTTAAATCATCAAATAATGAGGTCATCGCCGCATCATTATGATGTCTTAAATAATTTAATTTATTTAATGTCTAAAAATTATAAAAATACTACTATGATGTAGAAAATCTTTTTAGATTTCTAATGACTATTTATAGTCCAAAATATCATTTATTTAGGCAAATGTAAAAATACTTTACTTTGGTGATACATTCTTTGTTACATTTAACATTCTTTAAAAAATAGAAAGATAAAAAGTCACTTTCTCAAAAAAGTGATTTCATGGGGCCCCCAAGTTTGGTAAAAGGCATCCCATGGTCGGCCATGAGACAAAAAGTAGCCTTAGGACACATTTCGGTGTCATTTTTATTATTATTATGATATTATTTTATTATCCTTAACTACCCGATTACTCATTAATCAAGTTAATTAAAGATAATTACCGTCGTTACTATTCATACTGTACAAAAACAAAAGAGTCTTAATTAAATAATTTGTAACTTCATATTCCAAATATGTAATCCATTTTACCAAATTTCAAAAATATAAATTTCAATAATTGACTTAAAAATAATTCCCGCTGTCAAAACAAATAGCGGGTTTTTTTGAAACAATATCTATGAAATGTTTGACATTAGTTTATGACCAATTTCAAAGTTAAATTAATCCTAATGCCCACCATTGGATTAAATGGTAAACATATATTCAGATTAAACATTAATACTAATTAAAAATGTAGTCTAACCATATAATGAAATTAAATGAAAAAGCTGTTTTGATGTAAAATGCAATATTTTTCACAATTCATTAAAAAATAAACATTATTAGAAAAATAAAAAAAAATCATCCAATGTAAATTTCAATGTACCAATAAAAATGAATATGTTTATTTTGACAAATATAGATTATAAAATTTTCAAAAGGTTGATTTAAAAAGGGTTTTCCATCAAAAGGCAGCAAAACAATCTTTTAAGAATATTAGTGTATTCTATGCTTAAGATTGGATTTATTTTCATTTTAAGCCTCTAAAACACTATATAATTCACTAATAGACATAGAAAAAAATATCTATTATTCATTACTTACTTGGGATGTTACAATAATGATATTGTTTTGTGTTAATTATTTTAATATATAATAAACTAATGAAAAAATGAATGTAATTTATAAAAATATATTATGTAGAATAAAGAGAGTTATTCCTCTTAAAATGATTGTTTTTATAGATCAATTTAAAATTACCTTTTAATTAACATATCTTTTATAGGATCATTAATTTTCAATACTATAAGGTTAATTAAAATGCATATGTTAATACTATAAGATCATTAAAATGCATATCTTTTATAGGATCATTAATTTTCAATACTATAAGGTTAATTAACATATCTTTTATGGAGGCAGAAATATATACATATGTCTGGATAATGCATTCATTTTCCTACGAAAAAGGGAGAGGATTGATATGTTTTAACATTTTAAAATGTTAAATATGTTATATATATAATAATTATGTATCTAAATAACATTAAAATCAATAAATGTTTGGTTGAAATGGGAAACAAACATGGTACATTATGGAGGAGATAATATACAACAAACCATAATTCATGTTTTGGTTTTTCAAAATGGAAATGATAGATGTGTTGAATGATTTTATGATTAATATATTAACATAAAATTATAATAATTATCATAATGTTATCATATTAGTATTTTTTTAATTGAATTAAATGAAGAATAAGTGCACGTACAGATATAAAAATGACAAAGTGACAATTAAAAATTAAAAACAGACATTAGATTATCTCCTTTTCATGGACTATTAATACTTTATGTGATGGTATATTGATAAGATAAAACCCAATTTAAGGTTTATATGAAATTTAATTATACTTTAGTATTGATTTTCTATTTTACTTTTGGGTTATGGTGTGTATTAATGAAAATAGAGAAAGTCACCTTTATAAGTGAAATGTTATGGGATTTTGGTAAATGCCAAAAATATTTATATAATTGGAAGGCACTCACAAGTAAATTAGAGCCAATATATTTAAATAAAAGAAATGAGAATATATATGTAAGATAAATTCTTAAAAAAATTTATTTAGAAACATTTTTTAAAATTTTTATATTTCATTTACTAAGATTTTGACATAAATTTTTACCATTTATTGTTGTAAAAAATTTTAACACATATAATTTACAATAGATAAGTAAAAAATAAAATTTTAATATTTTTATAATTTTTGCACACTAATTGATAATTTTTATCATATTTTTGTAAAATGAAATTTTAAAAGTTATTAAAATTAATTAAAAATATAATACATATATAATGTATTCAAATTAATTTCTGAGAAAAAGTACTAATGTTCCAAAATATAAATTATTTGTTATTATTTTATAAGTAATATTTTAAATTATATAATAACAATTTCATAGGATATATTTCTTCAAATAAATGGTTTCAAAAGTTTTTTTACACTTATATCCATGTGATTTCATAAAATCCAAAACATAATCAAAAAAGGTATTTTGTATTATTGGTCTAGAAATCAATTATTTTTGGGAGCTTAAAATATAATCTTGATCATATATAAATATATTCATTCAAAATATATTGTGTAATATTTTTAAATATATTTTATAAACATTATAATTCAACATTTAAATAAAATAAAAAAATATAGTGGACATATTTTCATATATAAAAAGAGTAATAAAATTATAAACTATTTGTTATTTTTATTTGTATTAGTTTATAATTAATTTATTAGTAATATTCTATTCATATTATCTATATATTCTATTATTATTTGATTATACTATTATTCATTTCCTGAAATAAGAAAGTGATTTTATAAAAAGTGATTTTAAGCATAAAATGATTTTTTTGAGTTGTTTTATCTATACTATTTTTATTTCATTAGAATTTAAATTATTCATTATCATAATAATACCCAAATTTAATATTTTTCCTAATTATATAAATATAAACAAATTTAAAAACTATTATTTTATGATCAAAATAATAATTTTATTTTACTTAAATGTATTTCGATTTTCATTTTAGTTTCTTGATTAATATGGAGTAAACTATCCTAAACTGTATTTATTTAAGAAAAATACAAAGTGGAATAATTTTTTATTACATTATAAACCCAAACATAAATTTTGACTTTTTTTTAAATATGACATACTATTGTTGATAGTTAAATGTAACCATAATATAGATATTAGTTGAGATTTAGATTTCAATGTGGTATCATAATAACTAATTCATTTGAGACTATCAAAACATGTAAAATCATTCCTATGTGGTTATTCAAAATATTGGGTTTCATTCAAAATGATTCGAAAAAGAACACATAATTATTCATTTTCCTAGGGTTTTCATTGTCATAATTAATTTTAAAGATTTTCATATCATTAATTGATATAGGAAACATGATAATCATATCTGAGAAATTAATAATGATTCAATATAATAATATCAAATCTTTTATAAACATATCATTAAGTTTATCAAAAGGTATAATAAAAATATTCAAATTCCCATTAATATAATGTCAAGAAACTGAAATATGAATGCTAGATGTTTTATTAGATTCTGAAATCATAGGGTATTGATTTATTTTCCTTGAAATCATATTATATCTATAATGGTGAATAGACTAGCATTAACTAATAGAAATATAATTCATGATAATTTTGTAATAATTATTTGGATCCATATTTGACTTCATTTCATAGTGATTTTACTTTTCCTATGGTCCTGGTGGTCAAAGAAAGATATTATTCTTGTATACCCTTTGGTTGGGGAATTAAGTTTTAGAATTCATAAACTCCTCCTATCTAAAGAATGGGAAATTATTCTCATTTACAATAATGAGTACATTATTTTCCAAAAAACTCATAATTGTAGGCTCTATGAATAGTCATTCCACCATGGAAACACAATGATGTTACCTTGAGTAATTACCTTGGATTATTATTCTTAATTTTTTATATGTTAGATTTTTTATCTAATTTTCCATTTTTAACCTATCATATTATTATTTTACAAAACTCCATTCCTCCCTTCATTGGAGAATCTGGGAGTTTTATATAGTTCATGTTATTAATAAAGACTTGTGTTATCTAGGAAAGAGTATACATAATATTTTCAATACTAGTTTATAGACCATTGGGTTTCTCATTAGGACCATCACTATGTTATCCATCTTCCCATTTTTTCTTGATTCCATATATGCATATCCATTAATAGAAAAAAAAATTGTTAACAAATTGGTTAACTAGAACATTATAAATACATTACCATAAATAATAACTAAAAATTTCACTTAAAAATGTATTACAATTTTTATCATATAATTTTTTCTTATTTCACTATATATCACTATTCATATATTTGAAAACATTCGATGTATTACTAATTTATTTTTTGATTCAACATGGGTTTCAATATGTTTCTCTCTCTCAATATTAATACCCCAATATGTCATTATAAATAGTATAAAAATAATTCATTGTGGTTCATAAAGATATTATAATCAACCAATTAATATCTACTATGAGTGACTATCCATGTTTGTAGTATTAACTCCACTCATCACGCATCATAGTAATGATCTTGTAAATGATCAACTTACCCCTTTTGGCAGATTTGTCCTTTATTAATCTATGCCATTATTGGATTCCAAGTTTAATATATAGATTAGGATAAATTTTTATGAAAAAAATTTAATAATTACTTTAATGAAATCATTATGTTATCCTGTTCTTACCCATGTCGCATAAACATATCCATAGGGGTTTCAAAAATTTTCCCTACTTATAATCTATAAAAATAAATATACTATTCCAATAAATGAATTAAACTATTATCTGATATCAATTAAGACCCCCAATTATAATGATAAAAATTAATTTACCTAATCTGATAACACTTAATACAATTCATGATAATAAAAAAATTCAAACCATACAACAAAATTTATTCAATAATTTTAGATGAAAAAATCCTTTTGTGTCTTTGAGGATATTTAATATAATAATTTTTTTCAGATAAATTTAAATAATTAAGAATATTTAAACAAAATATGATTTTATTATATATATGTACAATGTTATATATATATATAAATACTATGGAAAAAAATAATAAGAAATAGTAGAGCTTAAATGCTCAAAAGAGAAATATTTCAATAAATTATATATGTTAGATATGAAGAATGTCCGATAATAAAGATGAGAAGAAAATCATCTACTAAGAAGATAATTAGATAATTAAGTAATGGTTAGTTCATAAATATTAAAAAAATAACATCATATATTTTCATTATTTAATAATAATATTGAATAATAAAAACCTAAAAATCATTTTCAATATCCTTGAAAAAATGCATTATCATAAGAAAATAAAATCACCTAGTGGAATAGGAATAAAAATGATTTTTCCATATCACAACGGATTTGAATAACAAACCTGATACCCACTTTAGTCTAGGGATAAAATATATTTATCATTTGATTATTGGTTAGAAAGCCTTATATCTATTCAGGCTTTGAAAAAAACTCATTTACGACTCGAGGTTTAGTCTAGAACCTATGAACTTATTTAGTACCTAGATACAAAACTGGTTCCATATTATGTCAATTAGATATTAAAAGATAAAAAATTAAATCATAGGGCTATATATATATTAACCAAACATCACCTATATGTTTTTATTCTATAAATCATTCTTCATATCAAATGAACCCATGAAAATAAATTAATTTTTTTACATTCACAAATAGCCATAGATAAAACGTCTTCCCGATGATACCAAATAATAAATCACAAAATGAAACTACATAGTAATTTAATTTAGATGTATATTCTCATAATCTCATTTAATAAATGCATTTTTATTTTATTTTATAATATTAAAACAAAAAACATTTTTTATAACACATTTATTGTCCAATTATATGATGATAAACCAAGGAGTCATTTTCAGATGAAATTTTTAAAAATGGGATCAAAATATATAGTAATATGTTACCTTAAATAGATTATAAAATATCTACAATGATTTTCTTTAATATTATACAAGAATTTTTCTTTTTAAAACAAATCATTTGATCAAGGATCTAAATGCCTTTGGATATTTTAAATAAAACCATGTTGAAAACCACCATTATAAAAAGCATAATAAAAATTTATGATGGGAAATTGTAAATTTACATATGATATTCATATTATTTAACATATATGAGGGTCTTAAACTAACATAGGATAACATGTACTTCTTGTTTAATCATAAATATAGAGGAAACTCATAACATGTGGAGGGTTTGAAAAATCCATAACATAATATTATTCTATAAAAAATGTATTCTTTTTTGGAATGATATTTAAATCAGAAATAATATTCCCTATTTAAAGAAAAAAAATATATTACAAATATTCATTTCTTGGTGAATATATAAAATATAATATTATTATGTTCAGGAATAAACATTATAACTAATATAAAGATGTTATTGATACAAAAAATCTCATACGACAAACACTGTTCATGATGTTAGAATATTTTTAAGAGGGGATAGTTTGGTAAATATGTAAAAACCTATACATTAACATACAATAAAATATTATTATTTAATTATATATAATCTACACATTATATATGAAATAAATTCAACATGAACAATCATTACTCAATGAATAAAAACTGAGTCCACAAAAAGCATTACATTGTAAGGATCATTTAATTGAAATTCATGGGGTTGTGAGAAAAGTACACTAAAACTAACATATACTAAAAAAAATTAATTCATTATATATACCAAATACTCATAATTTGTTGAATTATACAAAACATGTCTCAAATAGTGGAATTTGAGAGAAAAACCCTTACCTTATAACCTGTCCACCACAAATGCTCTCTTACCTCATACAAATCAAAAATAACATTCATAATCACTTTTTAGGAACCATATTCATACTTTTAACTATTTATAATCCTCATTTATAATAAATATCTATATAATTAGTTTATATATATATACAGTATATTTTTTATGAAATCATGACCATTTTGAAATGGTTTTTGAAGAGAAATGTCGATATTCAATATATTCTCATGTTTCACTATTCCAAAATCCTAAAAGTGAAAATAATATAGGAATTATAATTATAAATTATGTTTAAAAATGAATTCATAGGTGTTTCATTCATCATATGTGAAGATAAACTGAAAAATAAATATATAATGAAGATTCTAAAAGGGAAAGTGGTGATTTTTTAATTATTCATTTTAATATTGATAGTTACCTTCATGAAGTAAATAAATAATAATTTATATATCGGTATGATTTTAGAGAGATAGGAGCCGATCTCTCTCTAAACCCGTTGAATTTTTATGGTCTTCTCTCTCTCTCTCTCACTACGCTCTTAATCCCATGGCGATCTTCCTCACACCATGACAATTTGATTTTCATCATTTCACGACACCGCAAATGACCCAACATCCCCTTGTGTGCAATCATTTTGTGGTTATGAAAAACGTGGACACAGCTGATGATGTCTTCCACAACCATCCTTCAACTGGTTGAGCCTAAGGGATTTCATTCATGGACACTTTAAAAATATCAGATCAAGGATATGATTTCATGATGAATCCCTCCATGTAAATCTACTAGATGATGGTGGATACCTGGTCGAAGTGGACCTAGACTCTATTAAACTATGTGCACAACTATGAAAATTATCAGTGACGGGTCATATCTCTTACCATATAGGTAACCTCCCTTTGTCCCTTACTGAACTATCATAAACCAGCCTGGGTACCCTGGTAACCCGATAACTGAGCTGACCCTAACATAACCCTAAGAGTATTATAGATCTCCATATGTCGATGACTAGGACCTGGCATCGTACAACAAACAAGTGGGAACGATTTTTTCATAAGAATGTGGAAGCAAGAGTAAAACAAAACAGTATACATAAGAAAAGAAACTCCACTAGAAGTAATGTACCAGATTACAAAGAGGCACAAAAGGCCAAAGTACTAAAACCCAAGTACAAAAAGGAAGAAAATAGTCTCAAGCCCCCAAAGGACACAACTAACCAATTCTAGAGATCAACAATAGGATCCACCTCCAAGAGGTCCGTTCCCTTTTCTCAATCCTAGAAGAAGAATGTCTACAAACACCCGAAGGAAAAATTATTGTGTGAGCCTAAGCCCAGTTGGATTCCACAAAAGATCCCATTAAAGATTCTAAAAATAAATTATACAAAGAAGTGCATTCCATTTTCAAATAAACAGGTTTGGCAACTCAAAAGTATATTTAAACAAAACATGCTATACATTTTCAAATTATGGAAATAAATATTTTTAAGCAAAGTCTATTCAAATGATGGAATATTTATAAAACAATGTCTTAAGCAAAACATTTATATAAAAGAGTTTATATAAATTCAGCTGTCATGTAAAGTAATTCAAAAGCATTGGCATACATTTAAATCTCAAACATAAATAAACAAGAGATCAACATGGTCATCTGTGAAAAGATATGATAATATTAACCAATTATAGGATTCTGAGCTCTCTATTTGAACTCAACAAGATGTTTATACACATGTCCTTATGATAATGGCCAAAGGAGTCTCGTCACCATCCTGTCGGGGATGTGACCTGCAGCAAGTATGTTTTAGAACGCTGTTGTAGTGTATAGTGTATCCAAATAATTCACAAAATACCGAAGTATTGCAAGAACTCTTACCTGATGGGTGAAATATTTTAAGAATGATTAAAATACGATAATCCCATTCATCCATTTCACAAGTTCCAATTTCATTCCATTGAAAACCAAAACATGTTTTATTCAAAACATGCCTCTCTCGAAAGATGAAACCAATGGGTTTCTATCAAACCAATTAAAGCCATTTTCATATGTTTGAAATCCATTCAAAACAAATTCCATCATTACACATTTCATTTCCACAATAAAATTCAACAATCTAATTGAAAACATTTCCATCAAATCCAAAATTTAAATTAAACAATTTAAATCGACCAATTTTCCATAAACACACCCAATTCAATGGAATTGGTGTTTTCCAAATTTCCGTGCCAAAACCTTTTCAATTATCTCAATTCAATGGAATTGAGTTTTTATCAATTTAATTAAAAGTAATTTGAACAATTTGATTTAAATAAAATATTGAAATAAATCAATCAAATACAATGATAATCAATTTGGCAAGACGGGATGGAACCACCTACCTTGAAGGTTTGGACCAAAACCAAAATGGTCGATAATGGTCAAGAAAACCAGGTTTATTCTTCAAGGACTCGCCTTAGATATCTTATCCTAGAAATATCAAGACTAAATCTTATCAAATTTGGTACCACACACTTAGATCTACACATAACGGGCGTAGATCTATGAATCTGAGAGAAGAAGAGAAGTATATCTAAGTAGATCTACAAAACTGACCAAGAACGATGAAGAATGATCACATACCTCAAGAATAAGGCTTCGATTAACCAAGAAAAGCCTTCAAATCACCTCCGGAATGATGGGAGAACCTTCTATGACCTTAGGAGATGACAAATCCCCAGTTAGTGCTGCTTAAGAAGAAAAACGAATCACATAGAGGTAAAACTGAGCAAGATCCACAATTTAAGGATCTCATTTAAGTGACTGCACGGTTTGGCCACACGGTTTGACAAACTGTGCGCTAACTGTGCGTGAGCCACTGCCTCGACCACCCTTCTCTCATGGCTTGGCCGCACGATTAGGCAAACCGGGCACCGCCTGTGCGGAAGCTTCTGCCCAAGTTTCGAGGCTGGCATAGTTTGGTCGCACGGTTTGTCAAACCGTGCACCATACACTGTCCTCTTGTTTTTCATTAAAAGTTCACCCAAATGTAACACAAGTCTTTACTCCAAAACATAGGTACTCGAAAACATCAATGGTACCTTAAAACGTAACGAGTTGTTACAACCTCCCCATCATAAGATCTTTCTACCTCCAGAAAGCCTATGAAGAAACCTCAATGTGAAAAAGATGAGGCCACTGCTCTATCATTAGAGCCTCCATTTCCCACGTCTCATGTGAATCAGAACCATGCTGCCATGGTACACGGGCCAGAGGTATCGTTCTCCCACGAAGTACCTTTGTCTCAGAATCAACAACCCAGACTGGTCATTCAGTAACAGATAAATCTTGTTCAATCTCAAGATCACTCCACCTCACAACATGAGATGGAACAGAGGCATACGTTCATAGCTAGGATACATGGAACACATTATGTATCAACATCATTTGTGGTGGTAGATCTAGACAGTAAGAATCTTTCCCCACTAGACCAACAATCTCAAAAGGTCCCACAAAACGAGGAGCAAGCTTCCCTTGCCTCCCAAGCCGTCGATGACCTAATCGGGGGGTAACATTCAAGAACACATAGTCACCAACTGAGAACTCTAAAGGTTTATGGCAATGATCATCATAAGACTTTTACCGACTCTGAGCTATCAACATTCATTGACGAATCAACTGGATCTTAGCTGTAATCTCTTAGACCAAACTCGGTTCTACCAAAGAACATTCACCAATATCTGACCCACATAAAGGAGATTTGCATGGAAGACCATAAAATGCCTCCAAAGTAGCCATTTTGGTCACAAATTTATGATTGTTGTTATAAGATAACTCAACTAGCCCCAGATTATCATCCCAACACCCACCAAAGTCGAGAAAACGAGCGTGGAGAATATCCTCAAGGATATGAATAGCTCTCTCAATCTGGCCATCAGACTGTGGATGGTAGGCTGTGCTCAATAGACCTGAGATCCCATTGCCTCTTGAAGTCCTCTCCAAAAGAGAAAAGTGAATTGAGGATCCCAATTAGAGAATATAGATGATGGATCTTCTTGGAAAGAACAATTTCTTTCACATAAACATTTCCTAACTTCTCAGCATTGGTTATATCTTCAATTGTTATAAAGTGATCCGACTTGGTAAGTCTGCCGATCACAACCCATATAGTGTTCTTCTTTCGTTGGGTTTGAGGTAACCCAACCACAATGTCCCTGGAGATTTCATCCCACTTCCATGTAAGGACTGGAAGTGGTTGAAGCAAACCCGAAGGTTTCTGGTGCTCGACTTCCACTTGCTGGCATATATAGAAAAGTGATACAAACTCAGCAATGTCTCATCTCATACTAGGCAACCAGAACTATCACTGCATGTCATAGAACATCTTTATGGTTCCAGGGAGTACTGAACACTGAGAGTTATGGAAAACCCCCATCACAACGTTCATTGTCGATAACGACACAACATAATGGTTTTGATAACACAGAATACCCTCTTTGGAGAACAACCACTGGGTGTTAGTATCCCAACTATAAAGAGAGTTACTAATGCTATGGAACTCAACATCTAGTTGTTTTTCCTAAAGAATCAACTCAAGAATAGTAGATTTCAACTGAACACTGGCTAAAGAAACCTTATTTCCTTTCCACTGAACTCCAATTGGAACTCAAAAAAAAGAGCCATCAAACTCCACTCTTCGGAAGATTCCTTCATAGCTTGATATGGAATTTTCCTGCTTAACGCATCTTCAACTACATTTCCTTTTCCCGAGTTATAGGAAATGTCAAAGTTTATAGATTATTGGTACTCCACCCGATTCCTCTGGTGGAGATTCAAATCGTTTTTAGAAAAGATATAACTCACGTTCTTGTGGTATGAATACTCGGAAAACCTTTCTCCATAAAGGTAATGTCTCCAACACTTAAGTGCATGCATTAAAGCCGCAAGTTCAAGGTCACGGGTAGGATAGTTCTTCCCATGAGGCTTAATATGATGAGATCTACAGGCAATAACATGATCTCCTTGCATTAGGACACATCCCAAACTTAAACCCGATGCATCACAGAAAACCATGTAACCTATTCCAGCCTTAGGAAGTGTTAACACCAACGCAATAGTCAAAAGACACTTTAGATCAACAGAAGAACTATGACACTCATCATTCCAGGAAAACTTCACTCCCTTTCGAGTGAGAGCAGTCATTGGAGAAGATAACATTGAAAAGTCATTATCAAAACAACGATAATATCCTACTATACCGAAGAAGCTCCAAATCTTGAAAACATTTCATGGTTGTTCACAAGTCATATCAGCCTACACCTTCACAGGATCAACTGATATTCATTTTCATGACACGACATGTCCCAAGAATTTCACTTCCTGAATCCAGAAATCACACTTTGAAAGCTTGGCATAAAGTCGGTGATTCCTTAGAAGACCCAAAACTGTTATCAGATGGTGAACATGATCCTCCTCATACTTGAAGTAGACAAGAATGTCATCCACAAAGACCACCATGAATGTATCCAGATACTCATGGAAAAACGTGTTCATAAATTCCATTAAAACTTCAGGAGAATGTTTTAGGCCGAAGGGCATAACTAGGTACTCATAATGGCCATACCTACTCTGAAAAGCAGTCTTAGGAACGTCAGATTCCATTATCCTCAACTATTGGTAACCAGATCGAAGATCAATTTATGAAAACCACTTTACCCCTTTCAATTGACCAAAAAAATCATGATTTCTAGGTAACATATATTTTTTCTTTATCGTAACTCGATTGAGAATTCAATAATAAACACATAAACGAAGAGAACCATTAGCCTTTTTGGTGAAGGGAATAGGTTATACCCAAGGTGACACACTCAGGTGTATAAAAACATTATCAAGAAGATCATCAAACTAAGACTTAAGTTCCTTTATTTCAACTGGAGCCACTCGATAAGAGGGAATATAAACTGGTTGATTACCAGACATTAAGTCAATAGAGAAATCAACATCCCTAACATGTGGCAAACAAGAGAAGTCATAAGGAAACACGTCGGGAAACTTAGTGATGACTAGAGGAAGATCACCACACATTGAAACTCTCTCCAGATCAAAGGCAAACACTGAAATAACTTTTCCTAACTCTGGATATGAGGGTCTTGCTTTGCTTGATCTTGGGTCCCATTCTCCTTGAAAAACAAGAGGCACACCACTGGGTGTAGTAATGTAGACCAGTCGAAGATAACATTCGATCTGAGATTTATTGGTAATGAGCCAATCCATCCCAAATATGACGTCAAAATATATCATGTTGAGAACCATGAAACTCCAAACATGATCAACACCTGATAGAGAGAAGACACAAGCAGGAATATGGAGACCCTTCTCCATCATTACACCAAGGGGAGTAGTAATATCCATCGCACAATATAAAAGATCCATATGAAGATTAACTAGATTAAATAGATGGGTTTAAATAAAAGAGTGAGATGCACCAGTATCAAAAAGAGATGTCACTAAAGATGAAGATATAGTAATGGTACCTCTCATAGTTGCAGGACCTGTATCGGCTACCTCTAGCGACTCTTCCACTGCATGAAGAAGCTTCGTTCCAGATTCCTGTGGTTGGAACCATTTTGTATGTGAAGCATTTGATTGCCCCATAATATTTGGAGGTACTTATGATCCTGTTCCACTACGCATAGTAGATATGTGATGGCATAATCTCTCTATGTTCCCTAAATGTCTATAGGAGCTACCATTGTTGGGTGCCTCAGTGTAAACCCTCTTAGAATGTCATGGATTCCCACAATTATAGCATGTCAAGTAATCCCTTCATGATGATATTGGAGGTCTGGAATGACTTTTTTGTCGAGAACCACCATGAGAAGCTTCTGTTTTCCTTTAATGTGACGAACACTTCCACTAGATATAAAAGGATCTTCCAACAACCCTGAATTTCCTTCCAAATCTGTCTCAACCATCATTGCCCTATCCAGCACATCGGCATAAGTGGGTAGCTTTAGAATGATAACCTGCAAATGGATATATGATCAAAGCCCCAACTCAAATCATCGAGCCTTCGTTCTCTCATTCGATACAATTTCGGAAGAAAACTGTACCAACATAGAAAAAGCGATTTGAGTACTCAGTCACGATTTTGTTGGCCTGCTCATGTTTGAAGAACTCCATAGCCTTGGCCAACACCATAGATTCTGGATAGAACTGATCAGTGAAAATAACTCTAAAGTCTTTACACTCCAAACCCTCATGTTTCCCAACTGACACCATCATGTCCCACCATCTCTTACTTGGTCCCTCCAGCACGAAGGTGGAACACTTCACCTTAATCGCATTCGATGTCTCAAAAAACCCAAGCAGCTGTTCAATCTTACCCAACCATTCCTCAACATGTTGAGGATCAATGGATCCTTTTAAGACTGGTGGATTCTGGTGTAGGAACTCTTGGGAATGACTTTGGAGAATATCACTATGAGGATCTATAGCTGGAGCTTGAATTGGGACTGGAGGTGGTGCCTTTCCTTGAGCTTGAATAGTGTGAACAATCAACTCTACCAGACATGGATCCACTCTAGGACTTGCTTGCTGAGATTCAGCAGCAACCTCTTTATGGATTAGGTTTCCATGTCTTCTTGGAGGCATGATACTACACAACATTATCAAACAACAAAGAAGACATTATATTGACACTCAAATTGAGTAACAAGGAAAACTACTCTTAAAAGAAGGGATAACAAGATTTTGATTCCAATCTATCCAAATAAAAATTGGGAAAAGAGTAGAACTAATCCACAAGTCTCCCTTCCCTAATAACCCCTGGCGACTTCAGGTTCATTGCGGTGAAAGATGGGCAGGCACTCAATAACAACTACCTCCTATCTCCTGACATGAAAACTCAAATGTATTATGTCATCAAGGAAAGATGCTCAACCACCCTCTGATACCACTTTGTCATGAACCAGCCCTGGTACCCTGGTAACCCGATAACCAAGCCGACCCTAACATAACCCGAAGGGCATTCCTGATCCCCACGGGACGACGACTAGCACCTGGCATCATACAACATACAAGTGGGAACGATTTTTCTACAAGAATACGGAATCAAGAGTATATCAAAACAGTATACATAACAAAAGAAACACCACTGGGAGTAATGTACCAGATTACAAAGATGCACAAAAGGCCAATGTACTACAACCCATGTACAAAAAGGAATAAAATAGTCCCAAGGTCCCAAAGGACACAACTCACCAAGTCTGGAGATCAAAAACTGGATCCACATTCAAGAGGTCCCTTCCCTTTGCTCGATCCTGGAAGATGAAAGTCTACAAACACCTGAAGGAAAAAGTAAGGTGTGAGCCTAATCCCATTAGGATACCAATAAATATTCCATAATATATTCCAAAAATAGATTATCCAAAGAAGATATTTCCATTTTCAAATAAACAGGTTTGGCAACTCAAAATCATATTTTAACAAAACATGCTATACATTTTCAAAAGATGGATATAAATATTTTTAAGAAACGGATTTTCAAATGATGGAATATTTCTAAAACAATGTCTTGTGCAAAACATTTATGTAAAATAGTTTATCTAAATTCAGTAGGCATGTAATTCAATTCAAAAGCATTGGCATACATTTATATCTCAAATATAAATAAACAAGCGAGCAACATGGTCATCTTCAAAAATATACAGTAGTAGTAACCTATTATAGGATTCTGCACTCTCTATGTGAACTCAGCAAGATGTGTATACACACATCACTATGACAATGGCTAAAGGAGAGTTGTTACCAACCCATCGTCGATGTGACCCACCACAAGTATGTTTTAGAACGTTGTAGTAGCGTAGAGTGTATCAAAATAACTCAATAACTACATGCGTATTGCATGCTCTCTTACCAGATAGGCAAATTATTTTAAGAAATATTAATATATGATCAATCCCATTCTTCTATTTCAAAAGTGAAATTTCATTCCATTTAAAACCAAAACAAGTTCTATTCAAAACATGCCTCTTTCACATGATAAAACCAATGTGTTTCTATCAAATCAATTCAAGCCATTTTCATAAGTTTGATATCCATTAAAAACCAATTAGATCATTACACATTTTATTTCCATAATTAAATTCAAAAATATAATTGAAAACATTTCCATCAAATCCACAATTTATATTAAACAATTTAAATCGACCAATTTTCCATAAAGACACCCAATTCAATGGAATTGGGGTTTTTCCAAATATCCATGCCAAAAACTTTAAAATTATCTCAATTCAATTGAATCGAGTTTTTATCAATTTAATTAAAAGTAACATGATAAATTTGATTTAAATCAATAATTGAAATAAATAAAGCAAATACAATGATAATAAATTCGGAAAGACGGGACAGAACCACCTACCTTGATGGTTTTGACCAAAACCAAAATGGTCGAGAACGGTCAAGAAAACCGGGTTTCTTCTTCAAGAACCCACCTTAGATCTCTTCTCCTAGACAGATCAATACCAAATCTCATAAAATTTGGTACCACACACTTAGATCTACCCATAATGGACATAGATCTAAGAAAACGAGAGAAGAAGAGAAGTAGATCTAATTAGATCTATGAAACTGACCAAGAACGATGAATAACGATCACATACCTCAAGAATATGGCTTTGATTCACCAAGAGAAGCCTTTGGATATCCTCTAGAACAATGGGAGAACCTTCTCTGAACTTAGGAGAAGACAAATCCTAAGTTAAGGCTGCTTCAGAGTAATAACGAGGCACTTAGAGGCAAAACCGAGTGAGATCAACAATTTAAGGATCTCATTTAAGTGACTGCACTGTTTGGCCACACGGTTTGACAAACCATTCACTAACCCTACGTGAGCCACTGCCTCATCCAACCTTCTCGCATGGCTTGGACACACGGTTAGACAAACCGTGCACAGCCCATGCGGATGCTTCTGCCTAGGTTTCACGGTTGGCACGGTTTGGTCGCATGGTTTGTCAAACCGTGTGGAAACCGTGTACCACACATTGTCCTTTAGTTTTTCTTTAAAATTTCACCCAAATTCAACCCAATTATTTACTCCAAAATAGAGGTACTCAAAGACATAAATGTTACCTAAAAACGTAAGGGGATGTTACAAAACTCCACTCACATATTTCACATTGCTGGAATACATCAAATTGCAAACTAATCCCTATAGGAAAAGGATATTTTAACATACTATTAAGATCAAAAGATTATTTTGAAAGAGTATGGAAGGCTTGTAATATCATCCTCAAGCCAGATATACTTAAAATTTTAGAGTGGGACTCCACATTTAACACACACACACACAGAAAAACTTTGGCACAAATATGGATCAAATTTCATGGACTTAACTGGATTGTTGGAACCCAAAAATGCTGAATGATATTTTCTCCTACATAGTAAATCCACTTGAAATTGATCACAAGACCTTACATACTATCATGGGACTCTTTTCCAGAGTAATGGTTGAAACAAAACTTTACTCAAAACATCCCATCTCAATTAACTTCAATTCCAATGAATAAAAAACATAAATTATAGTGGAATAGGATCAAAAAACCCCATTTATTAATCACTATGAAATCATTGGGTACACCATCTTCAATAGTTTGGTGATTAAGAATCAGGTAATCCAGCCATCAGAGAATTATTATAAAGAAATAAAGAGATCTAAAAAAATAAATACCCCATTATAGACATACCTGAAACATCCAAAAATAAATATGATACTTGGGTAAAAAAAACACACATTTTGACACACATAAGATATTTTTTAGGAATTAACTTAGCTGATGGAGTGGAAGATGAAGAATATTATATTAATTATCAAAACCACTCAATCAAAATTACATATCATTTCTACGACACTATTAGAATCTCAAATAAGCAGGAATATCTTAATCACTATCATCATGAACTAGCAAGTTCTTATACCCATCATCCAATCTTGGATAGAGGGAATTTTAGTCATAATGATCTAAAAAAACTATATTGAAACACTTCTAAAACCACCCAAAATAATGATATATGGACTAAATAAATTCAATTTGTGGCTGAGACTCCATACATAGGCTCCAAGCAGACCTAGATTACTGCTATATCTAACATAGGTACTCAAAAGGGAAATCAAGAAGCCCCCTGGTCTTCTAGAACCATGGTAAAACTATAATCCATGGACCTATAAGCTAGACCAGGCCTTAATAAGATATCAACATCTATTTTACATGATAATTATGCTTTGGTTATAGTACCGAAGAATATGAAATTTTACAATGTTACCTCATAGTAAGAGCATGGTCTCTCTCAGAACACTGCGAAATCAACTATCTTCTTTGGATCCTCCTATCCCAGCTACATATTCTCTACATTCTTATACATCTAATGATTATTCAATACTTACTGAATAACTATGTTATGATAAAAATGACTCTTGCACTGATGTTTTCTGTAATAATTTTACTTCATTGTACTCATGAGACCTGACTCCTACTAACCCATCTAGTATTTCTCCAAAAATCAATACCTATTATATGGATAGTAGTCTGATTTTATCTATATATGACGCCATAATTGAAATGAAGCATGAGACCAAATCACATGACAATATGAAAACTCCCTCTCCCATGGCTCACACATTCCCCCTTAATATGGATTTTTAACCCAAGTCACAAAATGTTAATCACACCCCACATGAAAATAAGAAAATTGAACATACTACTCATGAAATCCCACCTATTGTTCTGTCAACTAATAGGAAGGATACTAAGGACACCCTGTAACAAAATCGTACTACCATGCTACTTTCCATAGAGGATTAAATGTCTCAAGGTTCAAATGATTCTACATAATCAATTATGACTACTCAATTAAAGATCCATCACATAATAACAATGTCATTTCACAAAATATACATGAAAATTTCACTAGCACTAATTTTATACGGTATACGGTAAATTACCAATATTAAAAAAAGAATAAAGAGAGTTCTAACACCAAAACCATATTTAAATAAAGATCATTTTTTCAAATTGTAAGGGTATTGTCAACTCCGACACCCATAATGTTTTGAAAATAATGATTGGCGCAAATCCCCCTATTATTTTTTCTATTAATAAACCTAAAATTTCTTTATCCTTTAAATATTCTCACTTCTATCAACATTATTATGTTTTTATTGGTTTACTCAATAATAATCTCAACGCTAAATATTTATATATTTTTTCACAAATTTATTAATAGGATTTTATGGTTTTTAAAATCTCTAATTAGATTCCCATTGCACCCTTAATATTGATGGTACTCACATTTTATACACCATTTTTTATGTTGAGAATAGATATCAAGAAATAATAACGCTTTGGAATGACCTTTATTATTTAGGATCGAACACCAAAGACCCTTGG
This sequence comes from Viscum album, assembly GCA_963277665.1. NCBI lineage: Eukaryota > Viridiplantae > Streptophyta > Magnoliopsida > Santalales > Viscaceae > Viscum > Viscum album. The sequence goes on from OY728133.1 coordinate 1,978,009,888, forward strand.
ATTCTCATAGAAGACTTTAATGCAATTATTAACTCTAGTGAAAAATTGGCCTATCTCAGACATCTATTTCCTTGAGATAATTCAAAACCACGATTGAAGAAAAAAAAATATTGAAATTAATCTCAATGGTGAAAAATAAACCTTGTATAGAAGATATTACAACAAAGTGGTCGCCTCCAAATTGGACAGTGCCGATATGAATTTCTTTGTTTTAGAACAATGTGAAACTATATCCAGCATCACTCCTCAAAGATTGAACTTTGGTCATCATCCAATATGACTAAAAATTTCCTCCAATCAAATGAAACCTCAGTTACCTTTCCATTTCTACAATTTGTGGCTCTCTGATGGAAAATGTAATCATGTCATCCATAATATCTAGTCCTCAATGTCTCACAAAAATGGGGCTATTGATTTCAACCACAAACTAAACCATCTCAAACAGACGTTCAAATCATGGAGAAACTCCAAAGGCAAACAAATCAACAATGACATTACTCATCTTGATAATGATACCAATTAAGTGAAAAACCAAAACACAAACTCTAATGACCACATTGATCCGGTGAATGAAATTAAAAATGAAGTAAAACTAAATTCCTTGCTCACTTTTAAGGACATAATGAGAACAAAAGTTTATAATGTCAAATTATTAACTGATGGTGATAGAAAAAACAAGTTAGCCAACTCTCTCTAATGAATAAAGAAGGCATGTAGACCTTTCACATTTCAAAAGATTGGGGATATGATTCTCGACAAAGAATATGACTTTTATAATCATATAGTCTCGTACTATGAAAACTTATTCAATGAACCAGATAATAACAAAGACCTCCCCTATGAGGTAGTTCCTTTATTGATCACTGATTCTGAAAATTCTTTCCCCATTAACCCACTAATGTATCACGAAATCAAATTCAACATCTTTATTATAAATCCTGATAGTCCTCCCGATCCAAATGGTTTTAACACTATTTTCTTCTAACACTATTAGGATGTGGTTCATATCGATGTTTGTAATCTTGCTAAATCATTTTTCACTAATGGGGTTCTACCCCATACTATCAATGCTCTATTCCTCACCTTGATCCCAAAAATGGATAAAACCTCTGAAATTAACCATATAAGACCCATTTCTCTTATCAATACTCATTACAAAATCAACACCAAAATCATTTCTAATCAATTCTCATCTATTATTGACAAAATTGACTCTTGAAATAAATTTTTCTTAATAAATGGAAGATACATTCAAGATTGTATTTGTCCAACCTTTGTGTGTATAAAAAAATTAATAAACCAAATAGAGGAGGCCACATAGCTATTATACTTGACCTAAGAAAAACATTTGACACCATGGAATGGATATTTAGTTTAAAATTCCTTCAAATTTTGGGTTTTACTGCCTCCTTTATCACAGCTATCTAAACACTCTTCAACTCGGCCACTATCTCTCCCTTGTTCAATAGTTCTCCCAAAGATTACATTAAATGAACCAAAGGTGTCCGAAAAGGATACCTCTTCTCTTCCATTCTCTTCTCAATAGTGGAAGACTACCTTAGTGTTCTGATCAATCTGCTGGTGGTCCAAAATAAATTTAAACCCATTCATTTCTCCAGGTATGTAAATATCCCCACTAAGCTCCTTTATTATGATGATATAATCCATATCCTCCAAAGAAACAGAAGGAACGTTCTTATCCTCAAGAATTGATTATCTCTCTATGAAGATGTTTCTTGTCAAAACATAAGATTTAAAAAATACTACATCATCAATGTGAATAACTTCCCCCTCAATAGAATATGTAACAACATCAGTGATTTGCGGCTGATGGAAGGCTCTCTCTCTTTCACTTATCGTGGGGTCCCCATATTTTGGGGTGGACCCAATTCTTTCCACTTTGTCACTATTGCTGATCAAGTTATCAGTAAACATTACCCCTGGTAGGGAAAGGATCTCTATATTGCTGGCAGGGCATGCCTTATAAAATCCATTATTGTATTCAAAATGATATACTACATGATATAATAAAAATGTACTATTAGATAAAAAAATGAACACATATATAAAAAGAATCATCTAGACCAGTATTATTCTAGAAAGAAAACTTGTGATGGTCCCTTGGTCCATTTGTTGAAACACCATTGAAAATGATGGAATTAGTATGAAAACCATCTGTAGGGTGTGGTGTTATCTTCAACAACCACCTCGGCCAGATTCTTGGCTAGTTCCTGGTTCATTATGGCATTTCCACCTCCCTTGAAGCTCAAATGTTGGGTTTGATTTCTGTGATACAACTTCTCATGATCTTTGGTTGGAACAACCACTAGATTGAAAGTTACTCGATGATAATTGTACAAGTAATTGGAATGGTGTAACTCATCAATATTGTTCTGTTACTACCAATTGGTTGAAACGAAACCATTTGTTCACCAATCTGAACTACATCATCACACATGTCTATCAGGAAGAAAATGTTGTAGATGATGGCTTGGTCAATAAGGGAGTCAATAAAGACACAACCTATTGTGGAGACCTCCCTTCTTCTCTTATTCCTTTCCATTTGAAATATTATAACATGATATCATACTTTCGACTCTTGTAAAACTTCTTTTAATAAATTTTGTGCCTTGGCCACTTAGGTCAATGAATAATTGTAATGGCCCGGACCTCTCCGGTCCATTCCTTTGTTGAAATCAATGTGGTCAACACGGCACGCGTAACAATGATAGTTATTAATGAAAAAATGAAGAAGAATTTATAAAAAAATTAAAAGATGATTTGTCAGTTTATTATATTAAATAATAAAGATGGTGATATAAAGTGCGTGATTAATTAAATTAAAAGGGGTTTTAATTCTAAATTAGAATTTTAAAAAAAAATAAGGCGTTTAGTTTAATATTAATTGAGAAATTGTTGGAATTAAATTATAATAATAATAATAGGTATTGTGTTATTAATATTATTCATAATATTAATGAGAAATTAATAAAATGAGTTATGATATTTATTGCAATCAAATAAATGAAGATGCATAGAGGAAGCGAGGTGGTGCATTAATAATATTAAATGTGATTTATTATTATGTAAGATAATAATAATAACAATGATGTAAATATGTATATATATATGTATATGTATATATATCGGGATAATTAAATTAAATGGTTTTAATTTAACAAAGTAAACCTTTTTAAATTAATTGGAATTAAATGGGGAGGGGATGCGTTAATTCCACTTTCCCCTTTTATAATTATACTTTTTATATATTATTCTATTAATAGTTTAATAAATAATAATAAATGAAAAATAATGAGGCGCCACTTTTATTTGGTGCGTGATGAAATTTTGAGAAGAAAGGAGATTGGAGAGAGAAAGAAAATAAAGAATAAGATAAAAAAGATTAAATGAGATAATAAATGAAAATAAATAAATAAACAAAATAATCAAAATCCCATGTGAGGCGCATGGGAAGTAAATGTGTTGGGCGTGAGTGAATTGAAAATTGTGATTGGAGAGACACATATATCCTCTTTTTTTTAAATAAATATAATAATAATATTATTATTTTGGGTGATCAAAACTTAAAAAGTCTATAACTTCTTCATATGGTGTCGGAATGATGAACCGTCAGCGGCAGTGTAATCCTGTAATTAAGACGGTCATTTTAAGACCAGTGATGGATACCTTTTTATGAGTTATGTCTCGGCTCAACGAAACATACATATTAATAAAATTAACGTCTTTTTTTAAAACGCGTGGAAACCGCGTGACGTGTCGTGTGTTGACCAGTCAAAACGCGTAACAGGTGTACGGTCACACTGTGTATTCATCAATACACGCTGCATACTATTTTACCTATTTGTTGCCTATATAAGAAAGGGTCGCGGATTATTTCCAGACCAATCGCTTCTTCTTCGCACGACGACACTCTTGGATGATCAAGAAGTCTTCCTCCTCTAACTTCTTCGTCCGAGCTCCGAATTACGATCCGTTAGCGGCCACAGGATCGTAGAGATGAGACGAAGCTTCTAAGCCTGGACTTGTCACCTTTCCTTCCGGCCTTCCTTCTCCAGCTTCCATCCTAGGAGGCGTTTTTCGGGTTTGGCGAAGGCGAGGGACACCGAAGGACGTCATCGGATGCGACGTGATCGGGACCTTTTGAGGTAGGGATCTCACCTTTGTCTCTCTAATTTGTGTATCATGTGTGGCGGGTATCCTTTTGTTTTCATGAGAAATGGTTGAACCTTTAAATAAAGATAATAACTGGTTAAATAATGGGGTTGGGAAGTTAGTGATTGTTGTTACCTTGCTTTTTATATCCTGTGATTTTATATTTGTGTATTGAATGAGCTTCTACCTACTGAAAATCACAGTCGTTGGGGGCCTTTGCTTATGTAATTAAATGTTGCTCTCTCCTTCTGTATTTTCTTATGGATGGAAACTTCATGGAATGTGGAAATTGGTTAATCACGTAAAGTTGACTTTTTAAATGAAAATATAGAACCCTTGTGTGATCACCCCGGTTGAACCAAAATGGAATAATGAACATGTGGGTGTTGGCTTGGTTACGTGGCATGTGTTGGGGGTGTTTTGTGGGCTGTTGTGGTTTGGGTGAGCAGTGGGGCTGCGACGTTTGGGTGGTGATCTTATTGGAATGGTTGATGGTGGAAACGTGGAGGTGTGAAAGGTTTTGTAAACGATGGGTTTGAAATGGGAAGTGGTTGGTTGTGGAAAATGCCTTTATTTATGAAAAATGTTTCGATTATGAAAAGTGTTTTGAAGTAAAAAAAATGTGTTTTCAAATGCGGAAATGTTTTGTGTGTGGAAAGGGTTTTATGTGTGGAACTTTGAAATAAATGAATGATGGAATGTTGTATGGGTGTGATAATCTTTTGTAAATAAAATGTGATGTGGTTTCTTGTGTTTTACCTAACCTTGGTTGTGGACGGTAGGGATATGTTTGTGAAAGGTTTTGTCTGGATGATAGTTGCCCAGTAGTAATATTTTTGTTAAACCATTGCATGAAACATGAAAACCTAAATGGGGTTGGGGGATGATTTTTTGGTTGTTGATGCATGCTTCGTGGTAGTAGTGTCGAGGAACATGCTCAGTTCCTCTTTTTAAGAAGCCATAGGTTGGGCTGTGTGTTTGGTATATGTATATATATATTTGTATCTTTGTGTTTTGTCGCACCACACCCATGTCAAGCACCTAGTGTCGAACACTCCCATTTTATGGGAGAGGGTGTTCCCCCTTAGTTACTTGCTCCTTCATGCTCCTTCTTCCATAGGCTATGATGGATTGACGTGACGTTACACCCAAGACTATTTGGGTAGGTCTCGGAGGCTGTGATGGCTTGAGGCGACCTTTAGCCCAAGACTCTTCGGGCAGGCTTACCGTTCCCATGAACCTTCGGGATGAGGCCCTGGTGTCTGCGGGCGGGTTAGTGGTTGTGGCCTAGGTGTGTACGGGCGAGATGCGTGGTTGTGAGGCCCAGGTGTGTGCGGGAGGGATGCGTGGTTTGGCCCAGGTGTGTGGGGGCGGGAAGAGTGTGGTAGCATCAGGACGTTTGCCGTTAGGAAGAGAAACATCTAATTAAGTGGGAAATGGTGCGGGGTACCCAATACTCTTGTTCTATATATATACTAAACTTGTTTGTGTTACTTGTTGAGTGTGACCAGTGAGGTTGGGTGGATATTTTTTCCTTGTTAGTTTCTGGTTCTTCTGTTTTCTCACGGGACCTTAGGGTGTCTCCCCACTTGTGCACGAGAGGTTTAGATTTCCCTACTGAGTATACTTGTATGCTCAACCAACGTTTACTTTCAGGTTTCGAGGAGGACAACCAGGGCCGTGCGGGACCCTACTAGTCGGGCAGTTGGAGTTGTTGCAGTTGTTGTTTTCTTGTTTTCTTTGGCATTGTACTTTTGAGCTTCCTTGTACTTGTACCTTGTTATAAAAATTGTTTAAACATGCATGTGGGATTGGTTTGGTTTTATTTATATACACTTGTTCTTTTCCCTTTTTGGTGGTTGACTTGTCCTATTTCCCAATCCAAAATAATAAAAAAGGGTAATGCCTCCCATATTTTTGAAAACTCATACCCTTGGTGCTAGTCGCCAAACCGGGGCCTACTGGAGGTGGGACTCGGGGGTCATTATCTCCCTTTCACCATTGCCAGCTCAGGAGGGGCATCTTTGGTGGGAGGGGGTCGTGACAGAATGGTGTCAGAGCCTAATGGTTGAGAGATAGGATGGAGTCTGGAGTTAGGCACAGTGTGGATTGCATGGGATGGTAGGGAAATAGTGTTCGTTAATCTTGGTGCGTGACATTGGCTAGGGAAGACCGGCTAGGACACAGGATTTTAGGGCCCCTGTGATCCGATGCAAGGACTCTGAGCCTACCGAACGACCAAGTGAGACTATATTGATTGCAGGGTAGAGACCCTAGGGAAGCTACATGCATCATCATGTTTGTGTTTTACTTGATTTGGGTGTTCTGGGAAAGAAATTGGAATAAAATGATAATTAAAACATTGAGTTTTTCATTACTACTTGGGCATAGGCGTTCCCTGTTTACCGAACAACTATGGCACCTGGACATCAACAGAACGGCAGAGGAGTGGGACACAGACAGTTTCATACAATAGAAGTGGCAACCCTAGCAAGGCCAGATATCAAGAGAGATGTTTCCGGTTTTACTTAAATGCTCTCATTTATGTTTTGTTTAAATTCAAGATCACCACACTCCTTTGTTGAAACTCATTCTCACCCATGATTTGGGCCTGGAAATTTTTTTTTCATGAATTTATAATGCTAAGTTGTTTCCCTCTTTCCTTTAAATGTGTGTGAAGAGCCCTATCATGTGGGGAGGGGAAGACCTAATACCTAATCGAGACGCATTAATGTGGATGCGATTTAACCCGTGCATGCGAGTCAGTGCCGCATAAAGCGGATAATATCTCGACATGAGAGAAGGAATTCCTCAAGCAATGTGTCCGGGCAGTATGTGGGTTGTACGTTGTTGGGTGCAGTGTAATTTGGAAAATCCTAATATATGGAAGTGGGAAGGCTCCGTCCTTAATCGAGACGCATTAATGCGGATGCGATTAAACCCGTGCAGGAGAGTCAGTGCCGCCTAAAGCGGATAATATCTCGATATAGGAGAGGGAATTCATAACTCACATAATTAGGGTTGTCGGTTGTTTCTTGTTATGACAAGAGGCCTGAGAGGTATCTTCAGGGGTGGTTGTTCGGACCTTTCCCCCTTTTATGGGTTGGTTTTAATTCTCGAGGACGAGAATGTTTTGAGAGGTATCTGGTGTAATGGCCCGGACCTCTCCGGTCCATTCCTTTGTTGAAATCGATGTGGTCAACACGGCGCGCATAACATTGATAATTATTAATGATAAAAACGAAGAAGAATTTATAAAAAAAATTAAAAGATGATTTGTCAGTTTATTATATTAAATAATAAAGATGGTGATATAAAGTGCGTGATTAATTAAATTAAAAGGGGTTTTAATTCTAAATAAGAATTTAAAAAAATAAGGCGTTTAGTTTAATATTAATTGAAAAATTATTGGAATTAAATTAGAATAATAATAATAGGTGTTTTGTTATTAATATTATTCATAATATTAATGAGAAATTAATAAAATGAGTTATGATATTTATTGCAAACAAATAAATGAAGATGCATAGAGGAAGCGAGGTGGTGCATTAATAATATTAAATGTGAGTTATTATTATGTAAGATAATAATAATAACAATGATGTAAATATGTATATATATATGTATATGTATGTATATCGGGATAATTATATTAAATGGTTTTAATTTAACAAAGTAAACCTTTTTAAATTAATTGGAATTAAATGGGGAGGGGATGCGTTAATTCCACTTTCCCCTTTTATCATTATACTTTTTATATATTATTCTATTAATAGTTTAAAAATAATAATAAATGAAAAATAATGAGGCGCCACTTTTATTTGGCGCGTGATGAAATTTTGAAAAGAAAAGAGATTGGAGAGAGAAAGAAGGAAAAAGAATAAGATAAAAAATATTAAATGAGATAATAAATGAAAATAAATAAATAAACAAAATAATCAAAATCCCATGTGAGGCGCATGGGAAGTAAATGTGTTGGGCGTGAGTGAATTGAAAATTGTGATTGGAGAGAGACATATATCCTCTCTTTTTTAAATAAATATAATAATAATATTATTATTTTGGGTGATCAAAACTTAAAAAGTCTATAACTTATTCATATGGTGTCGGAATGACGAACCGTCAGCGACAGTGTAATCCTGTAATTAAGACGGTCATTTTAAGACCAGTGATGGATACCTTTTTATGAGTTATGTATCGGGTCAACGAAACACACATATTAATAAAATTAACGTCTTTTTTTAAAACGCGTGGAAACCGCGTGACGTGTCGTGTGTTGACCAGTCAAAATGCGTAACGGGTGTACGGTCACACCATGTATTCATCAATACATGATGCATACTATTTTACCTATTTGTTGCCTATATAAGAAAGGGTCACGGATTATTTCCAGACCAATCGCTTCTTCTTCGCACGACGACACTCTTGGATGATCAAGAAGTCTTCCTCCTCTAACTTCTTCGTCCGAGCTCCGAATTACGATCCGTCAGTGGCCACAGGATCGTAGTGATGAGACGAAGGTTCTAAGCCTGGACTTTTCACCTTTCCTTCCGGCCTTCCTTCTCCAGCTTCCATCCTAGGAGGCGTTTGTCGGGTTTGCCGAAGGCGGGGGACACCGAAGGACATTGTCGGATGTGACGTGATCGGGACCTTTTGAGGTAGGGATCTCACCTTTGTCTCTCTAATTTGTGTATCATGTGTGGCAGGTATCCTTTTGTTTTCATGAGAAATGGTTGAATTTTTAAATAAAGATAATAACTGGTTAAAGAATGGGGTTGGGAAGTTAGTGATTGTTGTTACCTTGCTTTTTATATCCTGTGATATATATTTGTGTATTGAATGAGCTTCTACCCACTGAAAATCACAGTCGTTGGGGGCCTTTGCTTACGCAATTAAATGTTTCCCTCTCCTTCTGTATTTTCATATGGATGGAAACTTCATGGAATGTGGAAATTGGTTAATCACGTAAAGTTGACTTTTTAAATGAAAATCTAGAACCCTTGTGTGATCACCCCGGTTGAACCAAAATGGAATAATGAACATGTGGGTGTTGGCTGGGTTACGTGGCATGTGTTGGGGGTGTTTTGTGGGCTGTTGTGGTTTGGGTGAGCAGTGGGGCTGCGATGTTTGGGTGGTGATCTTATTGGAATGGTTGATGGTGGAAACGTGGAGGTGTGAAAGGTTTTGTAAACGATGGGGTTGAAATGGGAAGTGGTTGGTTGTGGGAAATGCCTTTATTTATGAAAAATGTTTTGATTATGAAAAGTGTTTTGAAGTAAAAAAAGGTGTTTTCAAATGCGGAAATGTTTTGTGTGTGGATAGGGTTTTATGTGTGGAACTTTGAAATAAATGAATGATGGAATGTTGTATGGTTGTGATAATCTTTTGTAAATGAAATGGCATGTGGTTGCTTGCGTTTTACCTAACCTTGGTTGTGGATGGCAGGGATATGTTTGTGAAAGGTTTTTTCTGGATGATAGTTGCCCAGTAGTAATATTTTTGTTAAACCATTGCATGAAACATGAAAACCTAAATGGGGTTGGGGGATGATTGTTTGGTTGTTGATGCATGCTTCGTGGTAGCAGTGCCGAGGCACATGCTCAGTTCCTCTTTTTAAGAAGCCATAGGTTGGGCTGTGTGTTTGGTATATGTATATATATATTTGTATCTTTGTGTTTTGTCGCACCACACCCATGTCAAGCACCTAGTGCCGAACACTCCCATTTTATGGGAGAGGGTGTTCCCCCTTAGTTACTAGCTCCTTCCTGCTACTTCTTCCATAGGCTATGATGGCTTGAGGTGACCTTACACCCAAGACTCTTCGGGTAGGTCTCGGAGGCTGTGATGGCCTGAGGCGACCTTTATCCCAAGACTCTTCGGGCAGGCTTACTATTCCCAAGAACCTTCGGGCTGAGGCCCAGGTGTCTGCGGATGGGTTAGTGGTTGTGGCCCCGGTGTGTGCGGGCGAGATGTGTGGTTGTGAGGCCCAGGTGTGTGCGGGCGGGATGCGTGGTTTGGCCCAGGTGTGTGCGGGCGGGAAGAGTGTGGTAGAATCAGGACATTTGCCGTTAGGAAGAGCAACATCTAATTAAGTGGGAAATGGTGCGGGGTACCCAATACTCTTGTTCTATATATATACTAAACATGTTTGTGTTACTTGGTGAGTGTGACCAGTTAGGCTGGGTGGATAGTTTTTCCTTGTTATTTTCTGGTTCTTCTGTTTTCTCACGGGACCTTAGGGTGTCTCCCCACTTGTGCATGAGAGCTTTAGGTTTCCCTACTGAGTATACTTGTATGCTCACCCTACGTTTACTTTCAGGTTTCCAGGAGGACTAACAGGGCCGTGCGGGACCCTACTAGTCAGGCAGTTGGAGTTGTTGCAGTTGTTGTTTTCTTGTTTTCTTTGCCATTGTACTTTTGAGCTTCCTTGTACTTGTACCTTGTTATAAAAATTGTTTAAACATGCATGTGGGATTCGTTTGGTTTTATTTATATACACTTGTTCTTTTCCCTTTTTGGTGGTTGACTTGTCCTATTTCCCGATCTAAAATAATAAAAAAGGGTAATGCCTCCCATATTTGTGAAAACTCATACCCTTGGTGCTAGTCGCCAACCAGGGGCCTACTGGAGGCGGGACTCGGGGGTCATTATCTCCCTTTCACCATTGCCAGCTCAGGAGGGGCATCTTTGGTGGGAGGGGGTCATGACAATAATCCTCTTAATAAAATTACATATCAGTATAATAGTATTATAATTATTATGTTACCATTATAATTCATGTTATAAATTCATAGTATTGTCCAAGTAGTTGGTTAAACCACCCTAAACATAAAATTACGATAATTAATGGTTGATATTAGATGGATTATTTGGAATATAATTATACTAGTAAAAAAATTGTATTTATGTATTTTTTAATAGTATGATATATCAATATTTTAGAGTTATGTATATATTATATAATTCTTGTAAATTTTTTACATATAATGAAGACATTGGTTTCCCCTTTATATTCTTATTTTGAATCGATGAATATATGACAATAATTTATTACTCATATAATTTATAGCATACATAATTTTCCATAATTGAATAAAAATTAATTAAATAAATCTTATTTATCATTTAAAACCAATATCATAATCATTATTAAAATTAATTAATGATAAATTTAACAAACAGGTCCCTTGATGCGGTAGTCTGCATATACTCAAGGATTTATCTTTAATTTTTCCTTATAACGTGAGATATGATTTTTATGGATTATCATTTTATAGTAATAAATATTTTTAATATAACACAATTATATATCAATTTTTTTATAATAATTTTTTGAATGTTAAGGGAAACAAAAAACATTACCACATGGAGGTAGTAGTCTGCACATATGTATGATTGGAATTTTTATTTTTCTTAATGCAATAAGCAAAAATTTTTAATGATTATATCATAATTATAATATCAAAATATTATAATAATGATACTAGTGATATAATTTTATACTATTTTAATTTAATTTTATTAATATTAAGTGCACATAACAAAATAGAAATAATAAAAGGGTGGTAAGAAAACTATACCTTCCTTCTAAGATTATACCATTTTAAATTGTGGTTATTCCATAGATTGATGGTCTATTGAGATTAACCAAACCCATTCTATGATAATATTAATTTTTAGGAAATGTTTGGTAAGAATACAGTTTGAAATATGTTGGTTTGGTGTGAGGTCATGTTAGTAGATGAGTTCCCCCTTTATAAGTGAAAAGGGAAATTCCCAAAAAATTTCAAATAATATGAAGTCTATATCAAGGAATGTGTCTCCAAAATTGATAAATAATATAATATTTAATATATAATGATGATAGATAACATATATACAACTTCCAAATTTGTTATTAATCACCTTTCATGTCATTTGATCTAATATATCTTTTTTATGAATTCAATTTTTATTATTGTAACTAGTTTTTACATATTATTGTTATCAATTTATTATAAAAATAAAATGGTCAAATTTATTTAATTATCTTCCCAATACATACAAAAAAAATTATTTTATTTAAATCAATTAATAAAAGATAAACAAATGAATTTTAAAAAAATAAATAATTTACTAAATATGATTATTCCAATGATATTAAATAAGTTATAAAACATCAAATATAGATTTTTAAATAAAATAATATTTTTTTTTTAAAAATAATGTTCGTTATAAATAATTACATTGATCAATAATATGGTTTCATTTGTTTTTGGTTATACTAATATCTATGTGATTTTATATAAGTCGAGTTATTTTAGAAAATTGTATTTTAATTTTTTTTTAAAAATAATAATGATAAAAATATCCCAAAAAACTAATATTTATTGTATTTTCAAAATTAAAAAACTAAAATTATTTTCAATTTTTAATGATAAATTTCCAAAAAATTTAAGATTCAATAATTTAATAAAATAAAAATATATAGTCGAAAACAGTTCATAAATTAAATAACATATTTTATTTTTGAATATTATTTTATATTATTTCATATAAATTAGTAAATAATTTATTACTGATATATTATTCATATTATAAATGTAAATGTTAATAATATAATAATATTATACATTATTTAATGAAATAAAAAAACAGATTTATAAAAATTTATATTTAAGAATAAAATGATTCTCTTAGTTGGTTTAGATATAATAATTACTTTTATTTAGTATAAATATTATTCACTATTTTAAATAAAAAATATATAATATTTTAGTCAAAATTATTCATTAACGTAAACTTATTGATATAGTTTTAGTTGCGTATTTTATATTTACATGTTATCTAAATATATCACGGTTTTCAGTGTCCATTAATGTCGTGTATGGAGAAACATTATCAAGAAAAATATATAATAGTGGATTATATATTGTAATATATTGAGTTTTTATTTGTGGAATGTGCTTTATCTTATTTAAGATGTATTGTGAACATTCTCCCAATTGTGGGGTAGGCTGAACGGTCACTCTAGTTTGGGGCCTCGAGTGAAGTGTTTACCTACTATATTGTGAATAATATTTTATCCTATATATGTAGATAAAATTAACGTTTTTCCCAATTAATGATATAAATAATTGGTATTTAGAATTAAAAGATACGGAATGTATCACGATTATGTAGGGTAGGGTGAAGAGTAACCTTACGAAAGGAACTGGGTAAATTTAACACTAGAAGTTGACTTGGGAGATGTTTATCACTACTGAGGGGTAATGTTATATTAATCAACCAAGTTATGTCTATAAAAAAATATTAATTTGATGATTGTGAGTCCACGATAGATTACTCCACCCCTACTGAGGAGGTAATTGAGTCAAGTGGTCTTCTGTAATGGTTTTGATGTTTTGACCCATTTGGTAAATAAATTAACCTCTAATAATAGTTAATTTTATTTATTTATTGGGGTAATTAACATAATTGATGTGAGTTGGAGACATGAGTGCATGGAAGGAATTCCTCTTATGTAATTCTGTCACATTCCTTGTGCCTTCATATAATTATGGATCATGTGGACCTATTTACAAAAAATGTAGAGTATAATTTTTGTAGGTGAATATCAAAATATATATTTTTTGTTGGAACCATGTTGTATGATTTAGGTGTGTAATTTTACTTTTTCTATGATTTATAGAATAATTTTTTGTGGGTGTCCATGGATTGTGTTATAGGGGACGAGATACTATATAGATTGGATGTGAAAAATTAATAGAGAAACTCTACTTTGGGGAACACGACCATGGATTCCAAGAAGAAACAAGAGTGACGTGACTTGATTTCACTTATCAGTGAGAGGGTGGTGTGACCTGAGTGTAAATGTATATCATGTAACCACTATTAATCCCCACAATTGAAAATTTACAATGATTGATTGAATATTTTTTCATTTTCATATTACTTATCTAGTAGGTACTATGTCGAAAGATGATACCATATAAATTTTAAAATATTAGAATAATCATATGAAAATGTTATATGAAACTATTTCATTTAAAATTTTAAAATCATATTAAACTAAAAAATATATGAAGTGTATGTATTTTAGGACATATAACCAACGACCCGGTTCTGGACTAAGCATATTCCCTAAGGGCAGTGATATGTATAAAATATAATAAACCTCTATATTCAATATCATTACATTATATCATACTAATGTCAATGTAAAAGAATACTAAATTCTATGTGGTCATACAATTCAAGTAATAGATGTTATAAAAATTTAATGAGAGGGAATTTTTCCATTAAAATAAATAATTCATAGTATTCACATAATAAAATCAATTTAAATATATGAATATATAAAAATTAATTAAAATTAAAAAATCGATATTTCAATTATTTACTAAATTTGGGATATTAATATGATCTTTTCTTATTTTATTTTTGAATAAAATTTTCTAATTATAACACCTATAATTTATATTTTATATAAAAATTATAAAACATAAAAATTTTAAATTAATTTATAAAATATCCTAATTTTTTTAAATTATAATATTTTATATACATCTATAATATGTCATGATTCAAATTTTTACATACTATACGATTTATTATTAAAATAATGTCATATATAGTGAATGGAAGTATCATATGTAGTATTCCATCATTTTAACTACATCATTTTAAGTGATATTTTTCAATTGGTTGTTATGAATGAACACACTATTTTCCAAACACTTACATCGATCAAATCAAACAATAACACTTATAATAATATAATTTGAAAAAATTGTGGTATATGATGAATAAAATGATATAACATATCATGTAATATATTTTTATATTAAAATACACAAGATTCATAAAATTTTATATCTTATATAATATCTAATGTTAAAGAAATTCAGGAGAATATGTCTACAAATTCTATGTTGTATATTATAATAATGTATTATTATTTTATAATATAGTAATATTATTTTATAATAAATTTTTTATTCATAACATTTATATAAAAACACAGAGAATCAATGATAAAGGTGGATCTAATATAAATTATGGATTTTTTAGACATCACAGAACCATACATATATAAAACCCATATATAAATAGAATGATTATAATATATAAACATTATTAATGTAGAAAATAAAATTTCCTGGCCATTTCTTATATTTGGCGAGTTTTATCTTAACATTTTATGTCTAATGAATGTTACTGGGAAACAATAAATGGGAAATTTTATATAAATGATATACACCCCCACTAAAATATGTGATTTCTATGGTAATACATAAAAAATTTAATTAGAACAATATCCATGATGATTAATGATTAAAAAGGAATAATATTGTTCATTCAATGTTTGGTTCACTCCTTCTACAACATAAAAAAAATATCTCATCCATTATAAATACAATTATTTAGTGATGAAGATTGAATACCACTATAAAAACTAGATAACCACCATTCATTTCATCTAACATAAAATAATTTTTTTGTCCATTTAATATTTCATTGATCATATTAAATATATTAATCTATAAAATATTCATCATGAAGATTTACTACTGAAGAGACACTATTCATGAGAATATGGAACCCAATATGAAATCTGATATAAAAAATAATGAGAAAATTTCTATTATATGTTACAGTATGGGAATCTCATGCCCATTGTAGTAAGTGATCTATCACAATATTTCATTTTAGTTATATTAATCCTATTTATTTCCTTAATTATTATACATATAAAATATGTATTACAGTTCATCTTTTTTTAGTTCATATTAATCATATAAGCATGTGAAAAAAACATACATAAATAATTTAATAATATAAAATATTTTATTATATATATGCCTCAAATAATAGAGCCCCATCATGGGGTCCATCCTCACCATATATCTGTTTAGAAAAATCCTTATATATATTTTCTGGAAAAAAAATTTATATTTGATTTAATATATACCTCAGAACAAAACTACTTTAAAAAAGTACAACATTATTAGTATAAAATATTCTAATATCTATCTACAAAATATTATTATATTAAAAATAAAAAATACAATTTTTTAAATGAAAATAATTATCAAAATAACTTGTTAATGAACTATTACTGTAAATCTCTTTTAACTCACTATCCTAATCCACACAATCCATTCATCATAGTTTATTCCAATGTGAGTTAATCACTTTTAAATAAATTTATTACCTGATTAATTGTTATTAAAATTTATTTAATCGTGACTAATAATGAGTAATATCATATTAATATTTTTAAATAAAATTAAAAAATCAAAATATCATCAAAAGAAAAGAATTCTAATTCATCAATTAGAAATATTTCTGTATAATAATTAATCTCTCTAATAGAATTACATTTAAACACTCATATATATGTTTTTATTTATGTATGAATTCATATAGATAAACCATTTTATATTTATATATAAAACTGAACAATGAATTCATTTTGAATAACGAGTTTGTTTGGGGTTCGAATCAATGCAACATACCTATTTTCGACGAATTCTCAATAATAATCTCCATTTTTGTTGGTTATATGAGATTATATTCCTTAACATTGAGAGAATATATTGAATACAATTTGTTCATTTAAATGATTAAAAATATAAATATATAGACATAATTTAGTTTTATCCGTTTAATAAAAATATTTATTTATAAACCACCATCTCCAAAAACATTTAAAACTATACAAAGCAATATTAATCTTATGCACTAACAAAAAACATTACAAACTGATCTTATAGATAATATTTTTAATATTATACTCATTTTGGAAGAAAATTATAGTTCTACTCCAATAATTATTGGGAATCGAAAATTATGATTTTAATATTTTTTTATTATACTCAATTAACCAATCAATAAATAAATTTTATAAAAATTATCAATAATGAATCAAATGTAGTCAAGGTTGTTGTAAATATTTTTTCGAAAATTAAAAATATCTAATAAAAATCATAAGATAAATTATCCACTAATACATTAATTAAATAAATCTTAATATATAAAATCAATTTGTTCTTGTCTCAAAATAATTACAAACAATAATAATTTATATTAAAAAATACATCACTATGATTTAATAAAATAAAATATGTATGAATATGAGTCGGACATAAATGATATAAAAGTGTCAATATTTAATCTCCTTTTTCCATAAAAATATACATTAATGTAACCTAATCCAAATAATAATTTCAAATATATATATATACATTCCATACATCTGATGGATCCCAAATCTGAAATGATTTGGAAATTAGTTTACATAATTTATTATTCAATAAATATTTGAATTATATTATAACCATTTATACAATAAATACTTTTACATTGTGAATCATTACTATATAAGTTAAATTATATCATTTAATAACAATATATAACATAAAAATATTAAATATATCATATTATTATGTTCATATGATAATTGATGATGCACTTAAGTACAAACTCCAATACACATTACACATATGTTAATCCACATATTTACCTGGTTTCTTACCAAAACAATATATATATATATATTAACCAAATTTTAAATACAATAATTTCACATCATAACACAATTAATTTCTTCATTTATCTTTTAAGAAGACTTTCAAAATCCCAATCATTATATAGAAAATTTATGTATCTTTAAATTAGGAAGCCTGATCTTTTCAATCTTTAACATCAATATATTCCAATTTATTTCACCAAACTATGATTAGCTGTGAATATAATAATATAAAAAAATAATATTACTATGAATCTACCATAACCAATTACCCAATATAATAAAATTTCATTAATTATATAATTCCTCTAAAATAATTATTCCTAATAAAATGTCACAATTTTCATTTATTAAATTATCCTAAAAAATAATTTTATTAATTTATACATACCACTGGTTGAAATATATCATATGAATACGTTTGGAAACTGTAAATACTCACTAACTAACATATTTTTTGATATACCATCATTTTATAATGGAAATTACACAATTTTATCATATTATATTAATAAATTTACCTTTAAATATTTTTTGAATTTCATGACATCTCAATAATGATATTTTCTCTTATAATATGTATGTGAAACAATAAACCATTAACCTCACCAAATATCATATCACATAACAGAATGTTAATTTTATCACATATAAATGATCCAACCTTTATGTGGAATAATATTAATCAATGTTTTATATATATATAAAATAATATGGTTATTGATATTGTTTTTTTTAATTTCATAATGGGATATTCCTTCAATGAGGTCATGTAACAACTACATTTCTCTCATTGGAATTATAAATTTGTAGATATGAGTTTTTTATAATAAATAGATATTTTTGGGAATGAATTTTGAATATTTTGGTGAAGATGTGAGTCAATAAAAGTGGATGATATGTTATATTCAATAAATTTAAAAAATTAAAAAACTAGTTGACCAATATATAACCACCAGTTAACCATTCATAAATTAATTGAGAGAGTAATCGGGGTCTTAGAACAAACTACCTTTTTTGTTTATATTAGGGGAAGAATGTTATAGCCTTGATAACTTGGGGTACTTCTAGTTTGTTTTTTCAAATGATGATTTTTTTTAAAATTAATATCCATAATATTTTTTTAATCCAAATATATTTATTTTAATGGGATGAACTGTATTTTATTTTTTACTCAACATTAAAAAATTCTATAAAACTTTTGTATGCTATTTTCTTTTTTTGAAGGATATTTGATTAGTTATTTGTGTTAACAATTATATAGTTAATAAAAATATTCCTTAGAGTATTGGTTATGATTTAGAGGTTTATTTTTTTTATTTTCATTTAAAATATTTATCTTTCATTGGATGAATTATTTACATCCAATCATTATTGGGGGATATTTTGTTTCAATCCTTATGTGGGTTGTTTAGAGATCATGAGATTTTTCATGTTAAACATTTCTATGTTTAAAAGGCACTACCATACTATTTTTTCATTAATTATAATAATAATTTCATAATTAATTCATTGAGTATCATAAAATAATTTATTATTTGAACTGGAAATTATTAATCCTTATGTGTATTATTTTTATTTTACCTGTTGTTTGTATTGATAATTAAAAAACAACATAACTTTTTGGTTATAGTGATTTAATTATTATTTTATATTGATGTTAACTCTAATAGTTATAAATATATTATTTGTTTAATGTTATTTATATTAATAAATTTATTTTAGTTTTTTATTATATTGTGGTCCATTATAAAAGCATTTCTGAATAAAATTTATTATTCTTTTTCTAATGAAATGTAATATATTGTTTTAACTATTTACCATTATGAATATTTTATTTTCTATTCATTAATTTTAATTAATAAAATATCAATAAATCAAATATTGAGTACATTTTTAGTTAGTAAAAATAAATACATGATTTGTTTTTAGGTTTATGATTACTCTTAATTATTGAAAGATGGTTCTTACATTTTTTAAGATGAATCATCATTTTATGAAAAGACCCACATATACGATTCATTGATATATTAATGAATCAATGAATTAATATTTTTATATTTTTCTAAGGATGTAATTTTTACATAGTATAACACTGTTACACACTATATATATGACTCATACAAAAGGATAACAATTATTGTTTAGTTTATTATTCCATTTTTTTATATGAACCCAGCACATATAAATCAATCATTTGTGACATCGATAAAAATTTATTAGTGTGATGATATCATTTTCATTGATAATAGATGTTTTAAATTGTCTGCTTTATCTATTTTTTTCACATATTTATTGTAATTATGGATATATTCACGCCACTTGGTGTTTTTGTGTTATTTTAAATTAATGTCTGAAAAGGGTTCAACACATCAAAATATGTTTTTCACATGAATGAAATAAGAAAAATTCATGGATGATTATTTGTTAATTCATTGATCAAATAACCACATAGATTTGAATAAATCAATTTTCAACTCTAAAAATATATTATTCATTGATTGTGGAAATTACAATTTATGTTTTTGAAATTTCATTGAAATGATAATATATGTATTATTATGATGCTGAATAATAAATATATATATTAATAGAGATAGATAGAACTAAAACTAATTATAAATTTACACATATATTGTGGTAACCCTATTATAATGTTTTTTCATTAATTTAATAAAGTGAACATCATGGAATAATGTGATTGAATGTTATGACCATATTTCTAAACGAGACATTTTATTTTATGTATTTTATGGTATTTTATTTCATTATCCTTTTCTATATGTTTTATCGTTGGATTAGGATTTATCATTTAAATAAATACTTCCTTGGATATAGCTATATAAAATGGTATGGATTTATTAGACACACCTCTACTAGGAAAATATGTTGTTGTATTTGTTTTTGACTATATGTTAAATAATAAGAGTGTTTTTTGTTTGAGGTTGTAATAAAAATTATAGGTTGTAGTATAGTTATGACACCCCTATAAATATAAGTATTTTTTGGATTCCATTTTTGTTAATGAGCGAGAGAAGTTAATAATATATATAAGGTCCATTATTATCTATACATCTATAAATATTTCAAGTGTTAGAAATTTTTTTTCACCATAATTAGTTTTTATTATATCAATTTTTTTTATTTTTAATAGCTAAATTCTCCCACTCTTAACATGCCACATAACTATACCCTAGGTAATAATTTTCATCTAATAACGTCCTATTTTAAAAAATAATTTATTTATTAATTCCAGTGGAGTTGGTGTCATATTATTTCAATGAATGGAGAAGTATCTCTACAATATATATATATATATATATATATTATTTCTACTGACCACTTATTTGACCTAATAGTCTATCTGAGTATTATATTTGTGTTTAATGATTTAAATTTCTATATTTATTTTATTCTATAGAGTCCATACAAAATTTAAGTAAAATATTATGGATACATGAATTGAATAATGAGATATTATAAAAAAAAATTATACATTGATCACAAGAAAATCATTTTAAATACTTATAAATAACCTAAGATAGATCATAGCTTATTGACTAGTAATGAAGTGATAATTAATGATAAGAAGTATAATGTTATGTTTTTTTTTCATATTATGAAATCACTAAATGTTTTTTAGCAATGTAAACATATTTTAAACATCACATGATAACTATTGTAATTTTCTTATTATGAATTATGGAATATACAAGATGAAATTAATAGTATATTTGTTGCCCTGGGATAAATATGAAAGAATTGTGATGGGTGAAGTAGAATTGATTAATCAGAAAATCCATAGAATAAATAGTTATGAAAAAAGAGTTAATGTGCATGGTGAATCCTTAAATAAAGTATAAGTCAAATATATACTAAGATATCAATATAGGTAACAAAATAATAAAATTATTTCCATTTAAAAAATCAGTAATTTCAAAGAACACATATTGGATGAAATCATTGGTTAATTTCTATAATATGAACTACTACTAAAATATAATTCAAATTTGGAGGCTATATAAAAGAATGGTGTCACTTATTATTAAAATTTAAATATCTCCACAAACTCTTTTAATTTTATAATATTGGTAAGGTAAGGAAATATAATTTTATAATTATTTAACTATGATCACAAGAAAATAAAAATGACCCATGAATTTTTAAGGTGGTTTGGAATGGAATGTACTATACATGTATGTAATTAAGATAAGAAATGATATAAAATCCATAACAAAAATATAAAACCATATAAGAAAATGGGATAAGGTATTTAATAGTCATATATAGATTCACCCATAAATATGAATCAAGTGAATAAAATGATAATTTTTTTGATTTATTATCATATGATTTATTGAGTCACTAATTTATGTAATTATTGATTCTATATTTGATTAAAAATATGATTATAATATATATTATGATTTAGAAAAGCTTGTTTTACTAAAGTAAACATATTTATTGAAACAATTTATCGAGATACCATAAGAATTGGTGAGTTATATAATTAGTTAAAAGAATATTATTAGAATATTGACATGGATACAAATATTATTTATAAAAATTTCATTAGTCATAAATATTTCCTAAAAGTTTAATGAACATATTTTTGATGACTTAAATATTATTAAGAAATACATTGAAATTGATCGATGGAGATTGTATGTTTAAATTATATAATTTATATTTTTTTCTTGTAATTCAAAAATATTATGTTTTTTGTTATATGATTTATGTGATAAAAAAATTGTTTTTGGATATTATAGAAAACTAATTTAAATTCAGAATAAATTCATTGTGAAAAATTTAAAAGGATTTTTTTGCATTTTTTCATGTTTTAGATATATAGTTCTAGGAAACTATGATTGTAATTTTTATTAATATTTTGAGAATAATTTATGGGAAAAAATTTTATAATAAAATTTATAATACATTTTAATCATTAATCACAATGAATACATAATTGAAATTATCATAGTTTTCTGAAAATCCATTTTCCAATAACATTAAAAATAATGTTTCATGGGTACCAAATAAAACATTTGATAGATTTTATTAGACTAATTCCACAGATATCTTAATGAATTTTAGTAATTAGAATTTGGATACTCTTGGTATATGATTACACGTCCATTGAATTTATTATCTTTGAATATATGTGATTGAGGAACTATTATATGGTGATACATCTATAATTTCTATGTTAGTGGTTTTGGGGATATAGGTGTATTTAATATTTTTATTATTTCTACAATTTTTTATTTTTGTGGATTAATTAATTATATAAGAAAAATTTATCAATTACGTTATGATGGAATGTATTTTTTAAAAAAATAATTTAATCATTTTCAATGATAATGTAATTTTTTAAGTATAAAAAATGAAAAAATATATTTTAATATTATTAGTAATAAAAAATATGAAAATATAATGTGTCATAATAATTTATTAATGGATAAAAATTTATTTCATAGGTGGCATGGTAATTTGAATTTTCATTTACCACATAAATCTTAAGGAATCATAATATTTCAATATTTATTAAATAATAAAAATGAAAAATATTGATGTAATTCATGCATGATGAGTGAACAATGAAAATAATGTTTTTGATCAGTAAATTTTTTTAATACATTATAATGTATTATGATAGTCATTGTAGATATATTGGAAACTATTCTAAATGTTATCCTTCGTAATAATAATTTTTTATATATGATCTATTATTTTTTTAAATCCATCTAGTATTATTATTTGTAACAAAAATTGGATTGTTTTTCAAATTTTTCTTATATATTATAAATTTCTATACAATGATTAAACATAGTGATTATATTTTTAGAATTAATAGAGAATGAGAATTTAAAAATCACGATTTTAGAATCATTATGAAGAAATTGATTTCCACTATTTATTCACTCCTTTAACAACCCAAAAAGATTTATTAAGACAATATAAATAATAGAACTATTCATGAATGTTTTAGAATTATATTGAATTAATTAATCTTAGATAAATATTTTTCGGTATATCCTATTATTAATTCAGGTTAAATTCCCAAAAATATTATTCATAGACAAATTTGAAAAAGATATAATTTTAATTATTGAAAGGAACAAAAATAATGGATTGATATTTTATAGTTTCATCTATTATTTTTTATCCATGATATATTGTATAAATTCGATGAATTTGATTCTTAATTAGGTTTAATAATAACATGTAATATTCAAATATTCCAAAATCAAACAAGAACTATGAAAATTATACTATGGTTTTTTAGTAATCTATACATGTACAAGGTCAAACATTGTATTGTGTAATTGTTTATAATAAAAACTAAGATACAAAAATGGAAATCCTTTGTATATAGAACCTCATTAGAATACCATGTTGTTCTTTTATGTTGTAATTATATTCTATTTATATATATTAAATAATGATGAAAATTAAAAAAAGGGATCCAATTAAAAAATGAGTGAATAGGTAATTAAGCATTAAAGTTATATTTGGAATAAAATTTACCAATACTATTTAATACCTTTATTTTTGTTGGACACATCCCTACACCGCCCTAAGAGTTTTTATTTGAGAAAAAGGTAATACATATATTTGATTATCATAAATGAATATTGGATATTAATTTAAAAAGGATAATTCATGTAAATATTTTTTTAATCATTTGATTTCTTTGTCCAATAAATAATTGAATAAATTTCTACAAACACATAGAAGATAATAAAGAGGAGTTAAAAAAGAAAGCTAAGAAAATAATCATTTAAGGAAGTATGCTCTAAACCCATTGAAGGCAATCGAAGTGTTATTATTATTTTTATGACTAATAATACTTTATCATATAAGGATATTAAGTCTAATTGTATAACCATCTTATGAAAACATGAAGTTTAATCAGGTTCCCCATTTAGTAATTCTAACAAAACAAGTCTATAATATAATGAAAACATCCAGAGTCTGAATCCAACACCATGGATTTTGACACTAGGCTCTTCTAATGTATATTACAATATGATTATGAGTATGTATTACCAAAATAATCTTCTAAAATTTTCATACTGGTTAATAATTTATTAGATAATTATATTATAATTATAAGGATTCATAAGATAGATCAATTTGTTCTATAAATTATAACCTCTATGAATTCCCCAAAAAATGTTTTCATATATATATATATATATGAAATTTTATATAGTATTCAGGGGGATCACCAACCATGAAGATGAGAATGAAATAATGGAGAGGATAGATCCCAATAACATTCATGAGAAAAGTAAATATACATTAGAATATGTAACTGATGTTAGGATATCTCATCATAAATTTGAGGCCGGATTGATTAAATTGATTCACTATTGGATACTAGAAAAAAATAACTAAGATTTTATATATAGAAAATAAAATCCATGAAACGAATAAGTGAAATATGTTCAGAGTGAGAGAGTCATCCACAACATGAAAATCTATTATCAAACTAATAAATTGAAGAATATGGAATTAGTTCAAGAATTATTATCCAAACATGTTTAACATAAGTAGCATATAATATATCAATAACAAAATAATATTATGATGAAGGATATTTATCAAAGAGAAATAACATCTTAATATCACCTAAAAACAATCAAAATGTAATGTACATATAGGAAAATAAACCATCTATATAACATACAATTAATTATGATAATTCTATTTTTGTAAACAATGTAGTTTTAAAATCTAAATATTAAAAAATAAATATGGATAAAAATGATTATAAGTATACATTAATTTCATGTATTTATAGATGCATATTTCTGAAATCTAGTACCCTAAAAAATAAAATCCTATTGAAATAAATTATAATAAATAGAAATCTATCATTTTCTAAAATTATAGAAAACATATATATCGGCAAGGGAAATAAAGGCCTATTGGTAATGTTTTCGTAGTATCATTTTTTGAGAATTGATCATAGGACTTTTTGTATAATTGAACAACTATAGAGAGACCAAGGAAGTGTATTTTTAGGTGGAGAATATATCTAAAGTAAAAAATTCACATAGTATTATTAATATTTTGTATGCAATAAAAAATATTGATACCAATTTAAACCCCTTTTATGATTATAATGGGTTTGGAGGCAGTGAAGAGGCATGAATGTTTGAGTCATTAAGTTATTAATCTAAAAAATTCATAGTGAATACAATAAAATATGAATAGTCAAGTTAACAAATACATTTAAGAAAATCACTAGAAAGATGGAGAAAATTACATCCCATAAATTTTATGATGTTGGATAGCGTATTATATTTGGGAAATATCATGATTAAAAATATAATTAACCATACACAAGATGATAAAAAAGGATTCAAACACTAAAAAAAAAATCATTTTATTTAGTGAAAAAATATGAAAAAATTATGAAATCATCAATATAAGAAACTTATATGAGAGTTAAATGGAATAACATAGAAATAAATGAAACAAACATTCAATGGAGAAATTTGAAGAAGTTATTTATGTATATAACCACAAAAAATACATATGGAAAAAAGGTGCATCATATACCAAAATTATGTTTAGAAATATTTCTCACCTACATAAATAATGTAATATAATCTGAATCCAATGTGAAATAAATATAAAATTGAAATATATTGTTTCGTTTGATGGAAAAATAAAATTTCATGGGTATTTGTCAATATGGTTTAATATTTGATCCCATGAGTACATGATTAAGAGGTGTAAGAAAGCTGGACACAAATTTAATAATTTTTTAAAACATATTCCATTATAAGAAAAAATAAAAATATATCAACAATGAACCTTGGGATACATGTTACAGAATGTATCATTATTTAAATAAAAACTCCAAAAATGAAAAAGGGAAAGGATACCTATTGTCTATATAATACATTAAATTGATAAAAACTTTGCAATAATTAATTATCCATATATACATGGAGATAATATGAAAATTTAAAACTATTTGAGTAGAATATATAAATATAACCCATTATATTGATGTTGTAGGATGTTCTAAAAAAATTCCATTCTTATCATGATTGTATTTTTGTACTAAAAATGAGGACATTTATGGTGATGTTAGTTCAACAGTCATGAATAATTGACAGGAAGAAATCATGAATAAATTTCTTATACATGAAGGACTTTCCACCATTTTATAATTTAGCATATGGTATTCTAAAAAATGTGGTGAGAATTTCAACTATTATAAATGAAAACATGATGAAAAATTAGAGCAAAATTGTATGAAAATAATAATAATTTTATTAATGAAATACATGATATCATGAAGATAATTTAATGAAAAAAAATTCCCCGATGAATATATATTGAATAATTCCATCATGGAATTTTATAAATAATTATTATAGTAAATAATATTTTATAATTATGTTAATATTGATTGTGTAAAGGAAATTATTACGAATATTTGGAGAGTGTATCCTGAGAAGCATCAAATTTTCATTATTTATGATAAATATGTAATCCTTGGAAGGAAAATAAATTTTTATTATTGGAAAATGTAGGAATGGTTATTCTCTCATAACACGTTCAATATAATATATCCTACTATTATGGGGGAGAAATATTTTTTTTAAATAATTTGAATGTGTTGGAAGTTGATTTATTTCATGGTAGATAACAATTTGATTTTTTGACACATGAATGTTTTTTATTTTATAGATGAGTATTTCTGGGAAACCATGTTTGAATTTTATAATAAATTAAATAGTTTAAATCATCATTTAGTATTATCATGGATTCATTTTAATACCCCCTTGAGTAAGAAATGATAAGAATATAATATTTGATATCATATTCTCTTTATTATGGGAATCCTCTGTTGATAAATCAAACTCTTGTATTCTCTACACAAAGAATGGATCAATTAGAACATATAATGGATTGATTTAAGGAATATTTTTTAATATATAAGTTATAAAATATTGTATATAACATTTTTTTATTCATTTTTATTAATGGTGGAGTAGAAAAATGAAAACATTTAATTTTGGTAAAATTGGAGTGAATAAAGAAATGGGTTCACATATTAACATGAACTTCTATATTATTAGAATTCAAATGAAAAATTGTAAGATAGATAAACTTAAAATTATTATTATTTATATTTTGTCAATGAAGGAATCAATTATAATGACATATATATTTGAATAAGTGAGATATATTTAAAGGAAATTATAGAACTAACAAATATTGGAAAGGATTACCATGTTCCCACTCAAAGAAAAATAGTTAGTAGTAATATATAAAAAGATAAAAATAATTTATCAATTGTAGTAATTATTATATGTCGGTTTATTCCATTGTTCAAATTGTAATGAATATGAGTTACCATGTGAAGATAATTTTATGAGCTGAAAAATGAATAGTGGATGTGGATTAGATATGCACAATACGGTGGAAATGTGATATAATGTTATATTTATATTAAAATAGAACAACATACATATAATATTCGAGGATATACATTCATAAATTTAAATAGAGTTTTGATTACTAGAGTTTCTTTAATTGGATGATTAATAAAACATTTTTAGATGGAAAAGATGTTATAAAGATGAAACTATATGGTATTTATCTTTTTAGAAATGGTTCAAAAATATCTAGTGAAAATAAGTTTTCCATCACTGTGAAAATATAGTTGTAACTGTAGGAATAAATTTTATAAATTAATTAATTGCTCTTCATAAAAAATATAAACACTCATTATAACACCCTAAAATACTATAAGACTAAAATTTATTCAAAAGATATTATAAAACTAAACACCAATAATGTAAGGGAATATAATATACTTATATATTAGAATGTAATTAATATTTTCAAAAAATTAAATATGTTATATAACTTTTAATGAATTAAACAGTTTTTTATCATTTCTTACAAGTAATAATGACTCTCTTTGATGTCTTGTGATAAATGCAAGACTGGGTTTTAATTAATAATATTAAACATTTTACATAAAATGTATATTATCTCCTCAACTTAAATTTGTAGGTTTTGAATTTTATTAAATCTCTTCTAAAAATATATTTTTGAATTCACTTGTTACCAATTATTTATTAATATTAAAACTAAATTAATATAAAGAAAATGTTTTTATAAAAAATTATGCTTCAAAGGTGTTATGACTTAATAAGTTAAATTTATTTCATATATTGTATAATAATAATAAAATTTATATATTATATATCCACTAATTTTTTTTTCATTAATCTAATTGATCTGATGGGAATATGTTATGAAAAAATCCAATTTTTCACATAAAAGATGTATTTTTCCAAGACAAATGTTTTTCCTTCATTAAATGGGGAAATTATTTTAAGAGTAATTTTTGGCCCTTTATAAATTTTAAATGAAAAATTAATATTGATTTTTTATATATGAATACAAAATTTATATTTGGATAAATTTTAGAAAATTTGTTGAGATGTTTCATTTTTTTTACGAAAAGATAATGATACCTAAATTTTATGAGAAACAGACTTTTATCAATATATTTTATAACGATAAATTAAATTTTTAATTGGTTTCATCGTAAAAAAATATAATTAATAAATCTAATGATCATATTAATATATTTTTATTCATTTTTTATATTTAATTTATAAAAAATAATATAGTAAAACTTTGACCATATTCACATTAAAAAAATACTTTCTCATCTGGCCTTGTAGATTAATTTTAAATTAATTTCTTTCACTTATATATATTGAATTTACAAAAAAGGGTTAAATTTTGAAAATTAGAATAATGTATATTTTCTACTATTGTAAAAATAATATTTTTAAAAAATTATTAGTTGAAGGATTTAAATATAATAACACTGATTAAGAGAAAAACAAGTTTATAAATGGACTAAACATTAATCATAATAAGGAAAATGATCTAGAATCATTAAAAAATCCCATATTTTAGACATATATAGACATTATATATTTTATTATATAAAGTTATTAATTAATGGAGGTATTATATATGAAACAAATGAATTTGGAATTATATCTTTAAAAACTTTACTGGTTTTCCACTCACCCCCACATTCAAAATGCCCTCTCTCTCTACCTTATTCACAACCCTAAAAACACCTTAGTTAGACCAAAAAATCCCAAATAAATTAATTCAACCCTTAAATATATTAGATTAACAATCATGGTCATAACTACAACTAAAAAAACATTATTTCAAACCTTTGGAGGATGATCGAAGAATAATAATATTTTTCTAAAAGCATCTCTATTTTATTTCACATTCCAACTCCTTAATTTAATTTAAAATATTATTATAAAATAACCTTACTATCATCAATATATGAATATATTATTATGTAAAATTAACAAATTTTAAATTCTCAAACTTCCATCAAATGGGATATGTAATCACCATTTATGTGTATGATAGACTACCACCCCAAACAGTCGTATTTATTTCATCCATTAACACCATTAAATTTCATTAATAATGATGAATTAATAGATTATATATGGTATATATAATATTTATGAGGTTATTATTCTTTTTCATTATTATTTCACACATACCTTCACGATTATAATTTTTTTGAATATGATAATGTAATTCATGTGTACAGTGGATGACCAACTTGTAATGTAATGTGATTCACTCACATAATGAATGCATTGATTAATGTTTTTTAATATATGTTATATATATGAAATAATAATCTTATTAGTATAATATATATATATATATATATATATAATTTTTTTCTGTCATTCAATATGAAATAAAATAGGAAGCAATGTTCATGCGTATGTACTACCTAAATTTTCAAAGAATGATGTATTTTATTTCCAATCGAAAAATATTAAAGATTAATAAGGAAAATTTTATAATTATAATATATAAAATTTAAATAATTTTTTAAATTTTTTATATATTTTTATCATTTTTAACATAAGAAGAAAAAAATAAAAATTTAAAAACAATGTAAAGAAAACTAATAAATTAACATCTGAAAAATTAAAAATAGTGATTGGTTATTAAAAACTGATTTATAAGATATTATAAGAGGACAATATAATATATTATTATTATTCTCATTCATAATTATCTTAATAACATGAATAGAACCATTATAATTAATTTTAATGATAATTAAACCGAATAGAAGCGTAATATAAAAGAAATTATACTTATTTACATTCCATTGAGATTCATTTGTTTTTATAAACCAATTCTCAATTATGGATTTTATATATTAATACATTAATATTTAACCTCATTAATAAATAATTTGTCATGGTATTTTATGTTTCAATTTGAATTATTTTATCAAAGGGTATTTGATTTAAAAATTACCAATTTATAATTTTTTTTGAAATGAAAATTTCATTTGTGATTATGAAATTTATCTTTAAAAAATAATTTATTGTAGTCATTTTTTATTAAAAATTAATTTTATCTTAAATATCCATATTAGTGGGTCACGGATATGATTATTTCGTAAACCATATAAAATTTTCACATATTATTTCAACAATGATATTTATTTAATTAACTATGGAAATATTGATAAATTTGAATCTATTAAATAATATGAATACTTGATAAACAATAGTATTCATGAACTAAATTTATTATTCAATATTGTAGGATTCATTAACAGTGGAAGAGTGAGAAGGGGGTCCCAGAAATTTTTATATTATTTAATGATCAATCTTAGATTTAAATGATGATAAACACTATGTTTGGTGGACTTGAATCCAAGAATACAAGAAAACATGAATCAGTACAGAACAAGAAAGAGAGGATCATAAAATACTATTAAAAATTAAATTAAATAAATAATAATTAAATTGATTTAATTATATCTTTGTTGATGGATCTGGTAACATGTATGGGATGCATAATCATTGTGTTGTAGGAATAAAGTGAAAATTCCTTCTAACAGTGATCAACACATGTATAAATAATATATTGAATTCATCGAAATAATCTTTGGGTGCTAGTCTGATATATCCCAATGCTTCCGTAGTACACATTTGATATATAAGAGAATTGATTCAAAAGGGAGATCCTAGATCTTATAGACGTAGATTTCTCTCAATTCATAGGATTGATATTGTGGAAGTAA
The DNA here is from genome assembly GCA_963277665.1 of Viscum album. Taxonomy (NCBI): domain Eukaryota; kingdom Viridiplantae; phylum Streptophyta; class Magnoliopsida; order Santalales; family Viscaceae; genus Viscum; species Viscum album. The sequence goes on from OY728133.1 coordinate 1,978,041,723, forward strand.
TGTGTATAGGGCTTGAGAAAATTATCCTTTTCATTTCTACAAAACCAAATCAAAATCAATCAATCTCTTGAAAAAAAATAACATAATTTATACTATATATCTCTTGGGTTATAATTAAAGAATTTCAAAAGTGACATTGATTATTTATTTAATCCCATCTAAATTTCCATGTCAAATAATAATAATTATATTATTGTATCTCGACATGTTCTTTACTTGTGGATTAAATGTAAATGTTATTTAATAATATAATATTTAATATTTAATATTTTCTTGACTGGAACATTTAAAATCTGTTTTCCATTCATCTATTATATATATCAATCCTCAAATAATGAATATTTCTTTATCAAATAAATATTTCTGTATTAGTTCCAAATAATTAAATAAATATTATTTTTGCTAAATAGAAAATATATATTTATTAAATAGTTTTCTCTCATTATATTCTCTTTAATAACTTGTGATAGAATATATATGATCAATAATTCTTGAATTATTATTAAACTATATTTGTAAATAATATTTCGTAAAATTTTTAAATAATAATTAATAATATATTATATGATAGTATTGTAGATGCACATATAGGGTCACACTCAATCCCTCTTCCATAGTGTCATTTGGCGAAGCATCATAACATCAAAGGATAACATATAAAAACATGCCAAGGCCCACATATAGAAAAATGATAATATATAAAATATATGTTTACTACTTATGAAAACATACTATGAAATATATATATTTTATCATGATATCACTAGTAAACCATGTTGTATGTCTGTGCAATCCAACAAAGTGATTGATATCTCATTCTTTGATTTCTCAGAAAATGAACATTCTTATCAAAATCCATGGTCATTGATTTATTTAGTATATATCACATACATTAAAGGTCATGTAATACCGACATCCATTAAAACATAAGGGAGAAATCCTTTCATTTATTATTCATTAATGCAATATTAATTTAGAGAAAATAGACATATCCAACCTCAACATGAACATATTCCATAATGGTATTGATCAATACGTCATAGTACATAACTCATAATATTCATTAATAATAATATTAATGTTTTAGGATAAATACACATGTCCACATATGGGAATATATAATGACACAAAGATATTTTGATTTCCTACTATTGGGTCTCTTTTGACATAATGCCCAACTGGATATTAATAAGGGCATACAACATGAGAAAAAAAATTTAATGTCCATAGAGTGTCAACCCCATATAGGATGTATCATTTGTATCCCTTAATTGATATCATATGGATATAGAATTTATATTCCAAAATAGAGTTGTAGAAATTCTGGCTTCTCCTTATACCAGGGAATTATTACGACCTTTCAGTGTGATAACTTCACATAAGTCATTATCACATACTATTTCATGCAGAAGATATATCATGTTGTCATAAGTAGGATACCAATATTCAAATCAATGAATACATGTTATCATGAGGTATACAAAATTTGTTTCTAGGGCACCAACTCTAATAGACTACCACTTGAACTAGATCCAACTGCTATCAGCATTCAATCATCAAGATCTCATATAACACTCTTGCTCCTTATGAGAAAGGAAATTATTCAAGTGGTCTCCAATGTTCCCAATAATTTGTAATATTCGTACTTAAAAATCCACACTTTGATGAAAATACCTCAATATTTTATAATTATGATGTATATTCATTGTTTGTTGTTGTGACCACAGTTATTTTGAAAAATCCACCGCAGTAGTACAATCACAATACAATGTGGTCTGATTATTATGGCTAGGAACCAAATCAAGATCTATAAAAATATTTTGAATCAAAAAAGCTTCCTTGGATACATATAAATCCACTAAATACATTGATATCTTTGTTGAATAAGTGAAAAATAGATTCTTTGTACTCTTCTACTTCACCGATCCTCTATTAGGACACAAATCATATATTGCATACGACTTCAAATCATTTTGATCAGTTTGAAAACATGCCTCATTATAACCCTTGATGACTTTATCTACATCTCCTCCATACAATATGAATATATCCTTATTTCTTCTCAGATAGAAAATGATATCCTTAAAAATAGTCAAATACTATTTACCAAGATCTTCCTGATATCTACCAATCATGATCAATGAATAGTAAACTTCATGTATAGTACATTTCATGGTGCACATTTATTTTCATGTTGTTAATGTATTTGGGATTGTAACATCCAGATTTTGGGTGATGCCCAAAGGTTCCCAATAACTGGTTGGTCAAAATGGCTCAAGCGCATTTCCCCAAACACTAGAGGTTGCTAACAAGCAGTGAGGTCCTTTAGTGTTATAGTGGGCAAACATTTCCCTCATTATCAGAGTAATGATATGGAAATAAATAGATAACAGCAGCAGAAGAAATAACAATATCATACAATAGTAAATTTAGGAATATTGGAAATAAAAAAACAACTACAACATATATGTATATCAATAATGATACTGGTCACAAGTATCTATGAAAGAATCCAAACAAGTCAAAATGATAGAATATAATACTAAAACAAAGTGTAAGGAAAACTATAACCTACAACAGCATCGCAATCCTCTTCGTGGTCCCAATCACTCCAGCTCTATAGTAGTCATGTACTTGATATAGAAGGGATCTTTCCCTTATCTATACCTACAGTAATATAATCTATTTATGCCCAAAATCCAGACCTAAAACTGGTGTGAGACAAATCCTAGTAAGAATCCACCCAATGATATGTTCCTAACAATTAGTGAATATATAGGGAAGACAATAAAAAAAATGAATAAGTAAATAAAGAATTACTAAAAAATTAAACTATCCTATAGTTTCAATTAAATTAAATTACATTAATCACCATAACAAAATAAACAATCACAAGAATCACTCTGTGAAGTACCCACAGTCTAACCCCTCTGGTTCAACTAAAAATAGACTCTTTAAGGAATAACTCGCTATCAATTTCCTTTATGGTAATGAAATGGAAAACTATAGGGACTCCGAGAAAGCACTAAATGTTGAATTCCCTATGTGGTATCTCAATTTTTTAACTACAGACACTATGAGGGAGAACTCATGTCCACCCCCATTGGTCTCCCAATAAAAAAAGTATAACAGAAACTTGAGGAAATCCCTCAATTTGTATTTCCCCAATGGTCTAACTACACCAGGTACCCACATCCCTTTGTAAGTCTATCATGAAAAATGCTAATCTATAGCCAACGTAAACGTCAAGAAATACTGCATAAGAAGCTACAAGCATATCATATCATCAGATATAATACGCTATCCTAAAAAAAATGCATGTAAAAGAAGAAACCTAAAAGGAAATACTATACAATATGATGAATACCATAAAAACATGGGATAACACCTTAATATAATGGAAAATTAACCCTATTCACAAATAAGAGCCCTAACTCAAGAAACAAGCATAATGGACATTGCAACACCCCAACCCCAGCTACCCAGAGTCGGTGCATTATTACGTAACATTGGCATGATCACAAAAGATCACGTATCGAAAGACCGATTAGTTTAGTAGCCTTGAAAACACTAGATACATTCATAGTCTTACATTACATCATAAAGTAAAACAAAACTACAACAACATCTTGTCTTCATATCACCTAATTCTATCTCTGTAGGTCATTCATAATATAGTTCTTCACATCTAGGGAAAAATTAAAACATTGGAAGGGGTGAGCTGAGATGCTCAGTGAGGATAACAATATAGCGGAAGCTTTCATAAATAAACATTAACATTTAAGACAATTTATAACTAAAACAAAAGCCTTTTAAACATGAACTTCATCAAAATATGGAAAAAATAAAATTAAAAAATCCATTTACATATTCACATGGATATTCTACGAGTTGAATAATTACATGAAATACCAATAACCACTTTCATAATGATGGAATTCATAATTCCAGACTATTATAACCACGTAGCCAAGGCCTCGTGGCAAGACTACAAATAAGACTTTTTCAAGGCCTCGGGCCAAGACACTAGTTTGTCTCATTAGACCTACCGATGAATTTATTTAGAATATAATTATGTTTAAAATGGCTCAAATATACTCCAGTGTTTTTCTGAAAACATTATGCAAGATTCTGAAAACAAAATAACTAATTCTGAGACTGCTCGACTAATTACTGGCCCTTATGGGTCCACACCCAATCCCTTTCTGTCTACCACACCTGAGAGTCGGGTTTTCTGAAAACATTTTTAATCTTGCGTTAAATGCATATAAATTGTCACGGGATTTTCATACATTTGAGAGAAATATCTCTCTATTTTTTTAAATCATTTAAAAAAAATTATGTCTTGTAGAGGAAGCCGAAACTCAAATAATGGTCATGGCGGCGAGGAAGTCATTGTCTCCGCATATGTACAACAAAAAAACATTCCTTTTTTTAGTAAAATGCTTCGTATAAAAATATTCCTTTTGAATAAATGTAAAAGTAAAAGGGGTTTATTCACCATATAATGGAAAGTCTTGTATTAAAACAAAATATGCCTCAATTAAAGAATATTGAGACGAAGTCCCTTACAATGATCATTTTTTAAATAAAATACATCTATTATGTGTATTCACTATAAGTACATGTAAATAAAGTAAAAATACAAGATAGGACATAATAATATCATGACATAATTTGAAAGTAGGAGATTAACCCAGATAACGGAAATTGGGTTAAGATGTTCCCTTATAAAGATCATCTTGTAAATAAAATAGATCACTCTTGTGTATTCACTATAATCTCACATAAAGAAAGTAAAAATTCATTTCTCACATAATCAAAGAACAACATAAATAAGAACGATATGTTCAACCCAAAGAAGGGGAATTGGGGTAAGATGTTCCCTTTCAAAGATTATTTTGTAAATAAAATAGATTGCTCGTGTGTATTCACAATAATCTCACATAAAGAAAGTAAAAATTAATTTTTCACATAATCAAAGAACAAAATAAATAAGAATGATAGGTTCAACCCAAAGAATGGGAATTGGGTTAAGAAGTTCCCTTACCTCATGTTCGTCTTAACTTGACCGTTATTTAACCTCCTGAAAAATAAACTAGAGTTAATTTACAATTTCTTAAGAACCTTTTTCAAGTTTATTATTTATTTTATATCACTTATTACAATGTTATGAACATTATGTAATTATTTGAGTTAATAACGGTCGTTTTGTCGATCTTTGGTACTTGAGTCAAAAATAAACTTCTTATAATTACAAGTTGTTCACATGGTGAAATATCTATTAAATATAGAATTATATTCATGATGTATATATCATATACATCATATATATCCATTAGATACATGCATTTATAATATTACATAAAATTTAGTGGTAAGAAATGAAATGCACCGTTCATGGTGACGGTAAGCCGTACGTATGCATGAACCCTACTTTCATTTATATTTCATATTAAATGAAAATAAAACAAAATGAGATATATATATATATATTAAAATTCTAGTGTAATATCATATATAATATCATTTACTCCATCCCTTATACGTCCCACATAAGGAATTGACGATTCAATTCACTTTGAGGGGGCGGTAGTCCGCACTTCCTAAAATAAAATTATCGCGTTTACCCATAATGGAAATCATAAAGGTATTACATAAATGGTAAATACAAAAGCATAACTAAAACATAAAAATAATATATATATATATATATCATATATGAAAATTGTGTCATCATAATGGCCACCATGAGAGGTGTTAAAAGAAGATTGAACAATCATCGTTTCGTGAGGTAGTAATTTTCCACCCACAGAAATAGTACGTTCTTTAACAATTAGACGAAGGTGTGTGTAAGTTTAAATCAAATCCATATCATAAAAACATCCTAGTATTTTTTAGATACTGGTGTAGTAACAAAAGAATGTAATAAAAAGAGTTTAAAGGGTTGGAGAAGAAAAATAAAATAAAAGAACATAAGAGAAGACATTACCTTAAAATCAGGTAACTCTTTTTTATTTGAGCCAAAGGATTCCTTGGGAAGACTTCTACCCAAAGTGAGGTTCTAGAAGTAAGATAGGGAAGTTGAGAGATTATTTAGGCAGAAGTTGTTTGAGCCAAATGGATTTTATTGTGTGAATAAGGTGGTATAGGTGGGGGCCTTTTATAAGAGGAGAGGAGAGGCACTCTTGGAACGTCATGAAATGTTACATTATTATGAAATGATTTCTGGATATTAAAGGCCCCAAAATTTTTTATTTCAAGGATAAGGAGATAAGGGTTCGAAATATACTCATACAATAGGTTTTTGACTAGTCAATGTATTATATTTTACAATATCTTTTCATTTTATTTAAATCGTTAATTAACGAGGGAATCACTGCATCATCATTGTGTCATAAAATATTTACTTTATTTAATGTCTAAAAATTATAAAAAAATTTCCATGATGTAGGAAATATTTTTATCTTTCCAGTTAATATTTATAGTTGAAAATTTAACTTATATAACCCCATGTAATAATTGTTTTAGTTAAACAACACATGTTTGTAGCAATTTTATTTTTACTTTAAATAAAAAGATATTAATGTCATTTTCTTACCCAAGTGGTTCCATGGGGTCCACAAGTTGAACCCTGGGTTTTCTTGGATGGCCATTACTCATCCAATAAGTGTAGGACAAGTGTCAAGATATTTTTATATTTTTATAATATCATTTTTACCTTAAATTTCACTAATTACCTTTAATCGCGATTAATAAAACATAAAAGTTACTATTCACTAAAAAATTATTGTAATCCCATTAAACACAATTTTTCTTCCTAATGACAACCATGTATGTAGGATTTTTGAATATCAAATCATAGAAGTTTTAATGCTTCATTTACATGAAAAATTAGTTTTTAAACTACCACTTAGGGGGTTCACTATTCATCAAAAAGTGATGTTTTTTAGAAAAATACCAAAACTTCACCCTAAGCTATATTTGATATTCCTAATTCAAAACTGATGTCTATTTTACAAAATTAAAAACATATATGTTTAAATAATTAATTTAATAATTAATTCCCGCAGTCACAACAAATAGAGTGTTTTTAAGAAACAATATATATCAAAAGATTGAGAACTGTTTATGTCCAATTTCCATGAGAAATTAATTATAATGACCACCATTGGATAAAATGGTAAAAATATATTCTTATTATAATTTAAAACCACTAAATAGTATAATTTATCACTATAAATTATTTTGATTAAAAATTTTGTTTTTAAGTATTTTCTCTATTCATAGAAAATTAGATGTTCTCAAAAAAATACCAAAAATTCAACATAGGCAAATTTCGATATTCCGAATCCAAAAATGAAGTCTATTTTGAAATATAAAATTTATATAATTTCAAAAAGGTAGTATTAATATTCACAATGACTATTTTGATTGGTCGTGGTGTGTTAGAATCTTGAACTTGCATACAACACGCGCTGCTCTATTATTCAAAGAGAAGCGTACCATGGAATCTTGGGGTGTTACATTCTCCCCTCATTATATAAATTGTGGCCCTGCAATTTAATATTTTTCTTTGAAAATAAATGTTGGAAAATAGAAAATAACTTTTTGGAAAACCCACATTGGAAATAAGGTTAATAAAAATTTAACTTTAAAAGAATGAAATATAAGTACAAAGGTCACCCGAGATAGCCCATACTAGGATTATATGAAAATATGGATGTGGAGGAAAATAAAATCATCAAGGTATAATGGAGAGTTGTAGAAAATAGGGTTGGGATAATGTTAACTACAATAAAATCACAAACATTTTCTTTTTTTAAACGATCATTGATTCCCCAGTAGGAAAAGTTAACCGACAACGTTTTTGTTTAAAGTTACATTTTACAATGTTAAGGAATTTACTTATGAGATTTACTATGAACATAAAAAAATATACATACTTTTCATTTAGACTTTCATTCTTTAATAAATTAATACCACAAACCCATCTTCCACTCAAAAAGATAGTAGAACTCAAAAATATTATTTTTATCCTAATCATAGAAGGTTACAAATATTAACACATACCATTTAGATTAGTAAAACTATTTTTTAATAACCAGGGATTTCTTGTAGGCTAGTGGTAGGTAATAAAGGCCATTTTCACTACGGTTGTGGGTTCGATTCCTACACCTTTTTCCTACGTGAAGGGTTATCCCCTAACCTAGAGGTTGTCCTTTTCCTAAAACTATAGTATTATAATATTCCATAAATCATCTTCAGAAATGTTTTAACCTTAAACAATACTATCCAAGGTTCAACTTAATCCATTACAACATTTATAGTTATCCAAAATACCTCTATCCAGACTTTCCCTAAAAGGTCTCTAAATTCCAAAATCAATTGTAACATCAGATTCCCTAATCAAAGTAATGTTTCTCTTATTGTCACATACTAAAAATATGATTACCTTCATCATATTAAAAAATTAATGAAAAAAAAGTACTACAGTACAATCTTTATATATATCACATTATTCTTATAACTAGAATAAAACTGTTGAGTCCAAAAGCACCAATACATTAATTATCCCACTTCAACTGTAGTAACAATATAAGATTGTCTTTGATCCCTTGGCCTTTTTTGAGGTTAGTTTCCCTGACGCTTAGGACATTCATTTTCATAATTCCCCATTCCTCTACAATTGTAGCATTCAACATTGATAGCCTCTTTCATTCCCTTACAATCACGAGCCTGGTGAACTTTTTTTTCTCCACATTTATAACAACCTCACATTCCTTTTAGGAAAGTATCGGGGTGATTCTTCCCACAATTATCGCATAATGGAAAATCCTTCTTTCCCTTTTTCCCTTTATCTGTTTCTTGTTCCACCATTCTCTTCTTCACTTACATTACTTTATTGTCATAATATTTAGAGAATTCATTTTTTGTCTTGATAGCACACGAGACAATATCATCGTATGATGAAAAGGATTTTGATACTAAAGATCGACAGAGAAATGGTTTTAAACCATCAAAGAAACGATCGATCTTACTTCTTGGGTTACATATATAATCTGCACCATACCTCGCTGACCTTGTAAAGTTGGCCTCATACTTTGCGACATTTTCATCCTCCTTTTGGATCAGACTCAGAAATTGCCTTTCCATATCTGCTCGATGGTCACGAGGAATGTATTTTTCCTAATAAAATATCTTTAAACTCCCTCCATTCCATATTAGATACTTCTTCATCTTATTTCTTATTTTGAATCAATGACCACCATTGATCAGCATCACCAGTGAGGTGGTAAATTTCCATGATAACTTTTTCCCTTTTATTTTTCCCCAAGGCATGAAATATTTTCTCTAGGGAACTTATCCATTGCATAGCTACGAATGGATTTGTACCCCCATTAAATGTTGGAGGTTGTTTCCTCATGAAGCAGTCTAACATTGATCCTCCACGTTTCAGATCTGGGTGCTCCATACAAGTATGGTTATTAACCATAACCAGATTGAGTTGTACCAGTATGGTGATAAGTTGATCAGAACCAGTTGTATCTCTAGTTCCACTATAATTATCTTGAGTAGGAGGTAAATACCTACATGGATTTTGTTCATTGATATGGTTTCCATTCCTCCCACTATGCGCCATTTCTAAAAAATGGCATAAACTAGATTAGTTTATGAATCAAAATACATAATTCCATAATTGTAAAACACTTTACATAAATTGAAATATAATATTAAAAATGTTTTCTTTGAGGAAGTATATACTCATAAACCCTTCATAATGGTTTGTAATGAAAATGAGAATTATCCTAAGCATATACACCGAGAGTGTCGTAAAGAAGAATGAAGCAAGGCCCGTTGTCGTGCACCAGTTCCCATTCAAGTCTATCTTAAAGCGGTGTTTTCGGGTTTTACCACTAGGGACATCTATGCCAGAGCCACCTCTACCTTCTCGTATCCAGACAGGGATGTATTGCTCAAAAAACTCACAAAATCACTATAATACCAAAATTCTAGGAAGTTATTCTATACTAATCCTCAAAGTATATCTTATGGCTATGTGCTCTAATCAAGGTTTTTTCTAAATCTAGCTTCCAATGTTAGTACTAAACTGCCTTTGATACCAACTGTAATGCCCCGACCCCAGCTACCCTGAGTCGATGCATTATTACATATCATTGGCATGATCACAAAAGATCATGTCTCGAAAGACCGATTAGTTTAGTAGCCTTAGAAACACTAGATACATTCATAAGTCTTATATTACATCATAAAGTAAAACAAAACTACAACAACATATTGTCTTTATATCCCCTCATACTATCAATGCAGGTCATTCATAATATACTTCTTCACATCCTGGAAAAATTAAAACATTGGAAGGGGTTAGATCAGATGCTCGGTAAGGATATCAATATAGCGGAAGCTTTCATAAATAAACTTTATCATTTAAGGAAATATATAAATATAACAAAAGCCTTTTAAACATTATCATCAACATAATATGGCAAAAATAAAATGAAATAATTCCATTTACTTAATCACATAGATATTCTACAAGTTGAATAATCTCATGCAATATGAATAACCACATTCATAATGATGGAATGCATAATTCCAGACTATCATAACCAAGTAGCCAAGGCCTCGTACCATGACTGCAAATAAGATTTCATCAAGGCCTCATGCCAAGACACTAGTTTTTCTCATGATACATACCGATGAAATTTTTTTAGAATATAATTATGTTTAAAATTGCTCAAATATACTGCAGGGTTTTTCTGAAAACATTATGAAATCTTCCGAAAAAAATAACTAATTCTGAGACTGTTTAACTAATTACAGGCCATGATGGGCCCACACCCAATCCCTTCCTATCTACCACACTCTAGAGTTGGTTTTTCTGAAAAACAATTTAAGCTTGCGTTAAATACGTATACATTTTCACTGGATTTTCAAACATTTGAGAGAAAAATCTATCTCTTTTTTTAAATCATTTTAAAAAATTTATGGCTTGCAGAGGAATCCGAAACTCAAATAATGGTCATAGCGGTGAAGAAGTAATTGTCGCTGCATAAGTACGACAGAAAAACATTCATTTTTGTCGTTTAGTAAAATGCTTCGTATAAAAAGATTCCTTTTGAATAAAAGTAAAATTCAAAGGGGTTTATACACCGTATAATGGAAAGTCATGTATTAAAACAAAATACGCCTCAATGAAAGAAGATTGAGACAAAGCCCCCTACAATGATATTTTTTTAAATAAAATTGATCTACTATGTGTATTTACTATAAGTACACGTAAAGAAAGTAAAAATACATGATAGGACTAATAATATCATGACATAATTTAAAAGTAGGTGATTAAGACAATAAATGGAAATTGGGTTAAGAAGTTCTCTTATAAAGATCATTTTGTAAATAAAATAGATCGCTCATGTGTATTCACTATAATCTCACATAAAGAAAGTAAAAAATTCATTTCTCACATAATCAAGGAACAACATAAATAAGAACGATATGTTCAACCAAAAGAATGGGAATTGGGTTAAGAAGTTCCCATAAAAGATAATTTTAAAAATAAAATAGATCACTCATGTGTATTAACTATAAGCTCACATAAATAATGTAAAAATTAATTTCTCACATAATCAAAGAACAACATAAATAAGAACGATAGGTTCAACCCAATGAATGGGAATTGGGTTAAGATATTCCCTTACATCGTGTCCGTCTTGACTCGACCATTCTTTAACCTCCTGAATAATAAACTAGAGATAATTTATAATTTCTTAAGAACCTTTTTCAATATTATTATTCCTTTTATATCACATATTACCTTGTTATTAACATTATGTAATCATTTAAGTTAATGACAGTCGTTTTGTCAATCTTTGGTACGTGAGTCAAAAATAAACTTCTTATAATTACAAGTTGTTCATGTGGTGAAATATCCATTATATAAAAAATTATATTTATGATATAGATATCATATATATCATATATATCCAGTACATAAATTCATTTATAATATTACATAACATTTAGAGGTAAGAAATAAAATGCACAGTTCTTGGAGACGGTAAGCCGTACGTACGTGTGAACGCTACTTTCATTTTTATTCGTATTAAAAAGAATTAAAAATAAATTAAATATATATATATATATTAAAATTCTAGTATAATATCATATATAATATCATTTACTTCATCCCTTATATGTCCCACATATGGAATTAACAATTCAAATCACTTTGAGGGGGCGGTAGTCCGCACTTCCTAAAATGAAATTATCGCATTACCCATAATGGAAATCATAAAGGTATTCCATAAATGAGAAATATAGAAGCATAAGTAAAACATAAAAATAATATATATATCATATATGAAAATATTGTCATTATAATGGCCATCTTGAGAGGTGTTAAAAGAATATTGAACAATCATCGTTTTATGAGGCAGTAATTCGCCACCCATAGAAACAGTATGTTATTTGACCATTAGATGAAGGTGTGTGTAAGTTTAAATCAAATACATATCATAAAAACATCCAAGTATATTTTAGATACTAGACTTGGTACAATAGAAAATAATTAAAAGTGTTTATGGGGTTGGAGAAGCAAAATAAAACAAAAGAATATAAGAAAAGTCATTACCTTAAAATCGGGTAACTCTTTTTGATTTTAGCCAAATAATTCCTTGGGAAGCCTTTTGCCTAAAGTGAGTCTTCTAGGAGTAATATATAGAAGTTGATAGAGTATATGGGTAGAGGTTGGCTGAGCGAAATGGCTTTGATGTTGTGAATAAGGTGGTAGAGGTGGGGGCCTTTTATAAGAGGAGAGGAGGGGCACTATTGGAAAGTCATTAAATGTTACATTATTATGAAATGCATATCGGATTTTAAAGGTCCCACAATTATATATTTCAAGGATAATGTGATAAGGGTAATAAATATATCATCCAATATTTTTTTGACAAGTTTAAGTATTATATTTTTCATTATCTTTTCATTTTATTTAAATCGTTAATTAATGAGGTAATCATTACATCATCATTGTATCATAAACAATTAAATTTATTTAATGTCAAAAAATTATAATAAAATTACAACGATATATTAAATCGTTTTTTGATTTCCAAGTAATATTTATAGTCGAAATGTTAAATTATATAACCCCATGTAATAATTAGTTTAGTAAAATAACACATCTTTGTGACAATTTTATTTTTAGTTTAAATAGAAAGTTATTAATGTCCTTTTCTTACCCAAGTGGCTCCATGGGGTCCCCAAGTTGAACCATGGATTTTTTTGTCGTCCATTACTCATCCAATAATTTTAGGACAAGTTTCAAGATATTTTTTATATTTTTATAATATCATTTTTACCTTAAATTTCACTAATTAACTTTAATCGCGGTTAATAAAACATAAAATTTAATATTCACCAAAAAATTATTTTAATCCCATTGAACCCCATTTTTCTTCCTAATTACAACCATTTATGTTGGATTTTTAAAAATAAAATAACAAAAATGGTAATGTATCATTTGCACAAAAAATTAATTTTTAAACTACCACATAGGGGTTTCACCCTAAACTATATTTGATATTCCTAATTCAAAAATGATGTCTATTTAAAAAAAAATTAAAACATATAAGTAGAATTATTTAATATAATAAATAATTCCTGCTTTCACAACAAATAGTGTGTTTTTATGAAACAATATATATTTCAAAAGATTGAGAATTGTTTATGTCCAATTTCAAAGTGAAATTAATTCTAATGACAACCATTGGATAAAATGGTAAAAATATATTCTTATTATAATTTAAAACCACCCAATAGTATAATTTATCACTATAAATTATTTTGATTAAAAATGTTGTTTTTATGTATTTTCTCTATTCATTGAAAATTAGATGTTCTCAGAAAAATACCAAAAATTCAACATAGGCTAATTTCGATATTACGAATCCAAAAATGAAGTCCATTTTAAATATATAATTTTTATAATTTCAAAAGGTAGTATTACTATTCATCACTACTATTTATATTGGTCGTGGTGTGTTAGAATCTTGAACTTGCGTATAACACACACTACTCTATTATTCAAAGAGAAGCATACCATGGAAGCTTGGGGTGGTTACAGGCATTATAAAGGTAAATATCCATAATCAAAAAATATCCATATCAATGGTATTGAGAACTTTTTCACATAAAATTTAATAGATAACTATGGAAATGCACAAAACACTGACCATGGCATTGTATGATTGATATACACTTGCACTGTCCCTTGAATCTTCCAAGAATGATGTATATCAAAAAAAATTCAAAAAAACTCTCAACCATGGATAGATCAGGAAAGAAGAGAAATTAAAATCAGAGACTCTAGATTAAGGAAGAACCCTATATGGAAATTCCAACATAAGCAACACCAGTTGATTCAAATAATTTATGGATTGTTGGTGGCCCAGAGAAGATTCATTGGCTTCAGACGCTCCTAGATGAGAGGGTATGAGAAGTGTTTTCTATGAACAAGGCATGAACCCAATCTGATATAACAATTAATTAAATATAGGGAGTTTATTTTAAAAGTAAATGAAGTGTATATTCCATTATAGAGTCCCAATTTAGGCGATCACTATGTCACCCCACACAACCATGTACTCGGCCATTACACGACCAGTAAACAGTCAACCATGACAACTGGGTGCACGATGTGTTCTAAAAAGTACATGGTGTTTACTCCTTAAATTTCTAGATTCTATACTCTTTTCTCAAAAAATAGAAAAGGAAAATCATACCAAAAAATAAGGTCATGGGTCATGTAGGGATATTCATCACTAACTGTTTATACTATAGTTTCTAAGGACACATTTTCTTAGAATGATGTAAACCATGTGATTGTAGAACCATAAACCAAATTGATTGTTCTATTATAAATATCTTTATTATCTGGTGAATATATGGACTTTGACATAGTCCAGTTATCCTATTTAATACATAATTATTGATTATAAAACCTCAAATATAGGTAGGTTCACTGAATTCATTAATGGAGAATCATTTTTTATCAATTCAATGACACAGAGTATGACTGTTATGTTGCTTAAAATTATTAATATATTATCAACATATACTACTTAGATAATGACCCCATTCCCAGTAGAATTATTTTAATCATACATATCCCATTCATTTGTAATGTAACCAAATTATTTTATGGTATCATCAAATAGAACATTCCATGACATGGATGCTTACTTTTATAAACAAATAGATCTCTACAACATGAATATTATATTGGAATCAGCTGGAGTGACAAATCCCTGTGGTTTTGTTATATTAGAATATTCTTGAAGGTTCCCATAATGGATTGTTGTTTTTACATCCATCTAAAAAATATCATAGTCATTGTTAGCTTCTATAGAAATTAGAATTCTGATGGATTTAAACATGGAAATAGGTGGAATGAGTTCATTTTAGTCAAATACATTATGTTTATTAAAACAATTTTCCATTATCATTGATTTAGAGGTATTGACATTTCCATATATATCCATTATTCTCTTGAATACCCATTATCATTCAATAGGATTTACATCAACTAGGGCATCCACCAGAGCCCATACATGGTTCTGATACATGGAATCGATTTTAGAATTCATGAATTACTTCCATCTTGAAGCTTCTATGTTGTCTACGACTTCCTTATAAAAGAGTGTTTCGTCATTATTAAAAAATAATGAGTAACCATCTTTGGTGTCTATGTAAACATATCTTTATAGTGTTTTTACCTTACTTATTCTTTAACTATGTAAAAGTATTTCAGTAACTACTTCATCCATAGGGACATATGGAATTTGTTCCTCCTCTAACATGATTGTATCTTTAGTATCAATATCATTGAAATAAATTATTCTCCAACTTTACTTATTTAGGATGTTATAACTTTCTATAAATATGTATTTTATAGAGAAAATCACATTACTTCCTGTGGAGACTTATAGGTATTTTCCAATTATTTTATTTGGATACCCAATGATGATACACTTCGTAATCATGGTTGATAGTTTGTTTCATGAGATTATCATAACAAATTTCACTAAACTATATACATGAGTTTGAGAAAAAGGGTTTTTTGAACTCAAATACATAACAGAAATTAAATTTTCTTATTTATATAGAACTCATTTTAATGTGTATGTTGTAGATTTTATTACATATCCACAAAAGATTAATGGATGATCTTTATGACTCGTCATTGTATTTATCCTGTCTATCAAGGTATGACTCCTATGATATTATTCATCCATTAACTATAACCATTAAAATATGGTGTTTAAGGTAGATTTAGTTGATATTTAATCCCAAACACCAAAAGAATATTGATTAACTCTTAGATAAGATATTCAACACCTCAATATGATTTAATCTTCTTTATCTTCTAACCAAGTTTATTATCTACTTCCTTCTTTAATTCCAATAATTTATCAAATTACTCATAATATAACTCAGAAATTAAATATATAAATAACTACTTAATTCCTTTGTAATAGATATTATATATGAATATCCACCTCTATACTCTACTAGAAGTATCCCAATCAAATAAGTCTATAACAATCCTAGAATCTATGTGAACGTTTCATCCTCTACACCAAATGGTTGTTTGGTAATTTTTCCCTATAAACAAGAATGAACTATTTCATGTGTTTTTTTCATAGATGCTTTTAAATAAATATATTGGAAATTCATTGTGAAGATATTGTTATTTATATAACCATGATGGTTATTATGAATATGGGTGTTATATGACTAATGTGAACATGATTTATAATCAATTTCTGAAAGTACATTTACATAACATAATATATAATGAAAAATATTTTACTGTTTCATACCATAAAATATATTTTCCTTATAATGGAAAAACATTTATCACCATACATGAAAATAAACCCATCTACATCTCAGTATGATATTAAAATTGTGTTCTTGTTAATCATTTTTCAATAACAAGAATCTTTTTAATCCTTAAACATTCACATTGTAAATTAATTATGGTAGTTACTATTGGCCATATTAGCTAGTCTCACACTATTAGAATCTCATATATCTACCTATACTCTATAAATCATTCATAATCTACTTTTTTCACTAATTTGGATACAGATGTGAGCACCACTAGTTTTATCAATTTCCAAATATATTTATATGGATTGATTGGACTTGATAATGAACATTCATTTATCTTATCCAAAAAATATGGGTTCAGTTACTTTTTATGTGACTTGGCATACCGCATGCAATAAATACTGCCTTCTTTTACTTTCCCTACTTATAGATCGTATTATGTATGGAAGTAAGTTTTTCAAGAGTTGCATACAGTTTATAATCCTTGGGACACTTCTCCTTTTTCTCTCATTTATTATTCACAATATGTAATATAGGTTTAGCATGCCCCATGACCTTATTCACTTAGAAAATAAATGTATGATGTTTTAAAATACTCTTATGATTATTGAACAAATTATAATTAACAAATAAGTGGGAGGAATACCGTGGGATATAATGAATATATGCTATTTATAGGAAAATCATCATGGAATTTAATCCCTAAGATTTTCATGCATTCAATGTAGATGATAATCATGTCTATATGAGTCCCATCTGAGGAAGAAACTCCATGCGTAGATATAAACAATGAATAGGAGATCTCATACATCTCTTGTATCACCTTTTCATGATAGAGATATTGAAGGTGATACAGAATTCTATAGGCATCAATATCCTCATGTTACATTAAAATATCATTATACATGGAGGATAACATGAAACAATGAACCTATGTGGAATCATATAGATATATATAATAGAGTTATATATCTTCATCATATCTCTCATTACCATGTTCATTAGAAAAAGGGTCTTCACTCATATATTATTTCTTTTATAGAGTATAATGAAATATAGGTTCCTTTCCATTAATGGAATTCAGTTCTATGTATAATGTTGTCCTTCTTATGAATGGATAACAATGATATATTTAATGAATTTTTTTCAATAAATAATATAATCAAAATTTTAGTACATTATCTAAAAAAATTTGAACATATAAATAAATTTATATTAAATTAAATTTTCTCGAACTATTTTATGGAAAAAATATCCCTCACTGTTGGATTTAGAATATCATGTAGCTTATATATTATAATATCAATGATCTGTATTCCTCTACTCATTACCCAAACATTGGTTGGATAACAATACATGAATGGTTTTGGATAGGCATTCAAAATTCCAACTACATTACCTCAAAGATTCATGACCTATTCAGTGGGATCTCCAATCCTAAAATCCTTAAACTGAATCTCCTTAGTCTATGCCACTTATGTACACCAATTCCTACTTTGGATGTCAACCCTCGATGTGAACTATGTTATATTGACCCAAAACATGAAAGATAGAATTCCCAATTAATTGAATTCACACCATATTTGGATGGGAAAGTATATTAAACTATGGTTTAATTTTTTCCTAAATATTGAAAGTCTATACAAATTTAATATTCATTAATTTATTTTATCCATGTATGAATAAATTTTAAATTATTATCTTTATTACATTAATGTTAATATTATGTGAATTTATATAATTGTTTAACGAAGTCTTAAATAATATTTACACATTAGACATCTTCTTTTTGTTTCATTTGCATGATGAATAATTTATTAAAAAAATTTCATGAAAAAAACATCCATATTGAAATTACAATGAAACCTAAAAGAAATAAATTAATAAAATTGTATGATATTGAGATTTATTAATGTTTAGTGTATCTAGTGGTTGATAAACTTATTGTTGAGATTAGGGGAAAACACCTTAAACCAATTATGATTCTGGTTGTTTCTCTCCCCTAGCACACCTATATATCTATCTTAGATTGAATTTTCCTCAGCTCCAAAAATGAACCACCTTAATTAGAATGGGATATTCATCATTGACATAGGATTTTCCTCACATATAAGAGAATTAGAAATGGTTTACATTAAATATTTCATGGGAATAGAGGAACTTCCATAATAATAATAGAGATCACATGTAGGACTAAAATTGAATTATATAATAAATTAAATGTAACAAATCACATACATATGTATATTATATGATCAAGATTATCCTCATTCATTCATTGAATTTCACATTCAATAAAACTATCATTCATTTACTATTAGTTCATATGTCAAATAAATCACAGTCGAATGAAAGAATTATTAATTGTAATTAGTCAATTATTTTATCTTAACCTTCATCCTAATTTTCATGATATTATCAACAATAATAATTTTAAATAGTAAAATTGATTTATTTAAGGTTAATTGAGAACATAAATGTAATTTTGAGGAAACACGATGAATACCCATTTGATTCTACACAGCACATATTATAATTTTCTACTATATACTCTTACAATATATGTAATATACTACGTATCACTTAAATTAATAATATGTACAGTTAAAATAATGATTACATGAATTTCTTGTTTTTTGGTCATGTGTTACGCTTCAATACATGTAGTGTAACAACTGTAATATGAGTCATACATGATATACATATATAAACATTATGCAAATATTAATTAAATTTTTATATACATATTTTAGAACCCATCACATGAAATGTCCAATCAACTTAATTATCACAAAAACATGTCTTTCAAGGTTTATATGGTATAATAAATAAATTTTAAATCTGTATAATTTTGTATAAGTTCATGGTGTGTACATGCGAGCTACAAAACATTTATATCTCTCAGCATCTGCAGGAGGTACAATCCTTTGGAATCAGCACATAAATCATAACATGGAAACTAGTGTAAACTTCATGTACAATGGGATACACATAGTGTGACGTGTGAAATACAAAGTCACTAATCAGGTGGGTCGTGTATTAAAATACATAGTTAACTTTGACTCAAAGGGACTACAAACCATGTTCTTGGCCCACACCACATGTATTATTCTTATATGTGTTCCTTGATAGACCATTCAACATGAAGATTAAAAATTATCTAAAAAATATGTCATCAATGCACATGGATTGGGTAATTTCTGAATGAACTCATGATGCATTGAATATAAGTACACGACATGTAACTCTGGTAACACATCATGTACTCTTGTGTTGTCATGCCATAATCCTTACCCCTCCAAAGGAGTTCCTCAATTTTTTTTAATCATAAAATTAATCATCTCGATTATATCTATGATAAATTATAGGGGAAGAATAATATGTCACAGTTCATATTTATGTAATGATTAAACGTGAATTGGAAAAAATTATTACAAATTTTTAAAGAAATAATTATAATTCGTTAATTAAAAATAATTATATAATCCCTAGGATACAATATATAGGTTTCAGATTCATCAGAAGTTTTATGAGTGTATCTCCCAACATTTTATTTCATTTTTAATGATAAATCATTTATCTATGATATGAAAAAAACTTCATTCAATGAATGTGAATCGATATAGAATTACAACATGAATAATCCTAGAACCAGAGAGTGAGTATGCACACATAATATTTATAATTAATTTAATTGAATAATATTTACTTATATGGAATTATTTCATTGTTGATGGATTTGGTAATAGATATGTTACGCACCATATTTGTGTTGTATGAATCATATGTGCATTCTTTCTAGAACTAATCGACACGTTTTCCTCGATTCTCAAGATATCTCCAATGAATCTCTATGTGCTATCACGAAAGATCATAGAGATTGTGTAAACTACCTTTGATTTAGATGAGAATAACTTCTATATAATTCTCCATGATCTAGTGGCTGAAGTTTGTTCTCTATTCACTAGAGTGATCATGGAGAATAGTTTTCTCTAGTGCATGATATACTTTTATAATTCGGTTGTGCACAACAAAAATAAAATGAGTCTTTCTCTTGTGAAAATAACAAAACTAGATTTATATATATCATTGGTTAAAATAAATTAACTTCACAATGTTTCTTTTATTGTATATTTAATCCTAGAGAAAATCCATTTTTAAATAAAAAATAGTAATAATATTTTTTTCTTGACATGTGTTTAACATATGAATTAAAAACCAATATTATTCAATATTTAATATTTTCTCAGAAGACATTTCAAAATCATTCATCCATTCCTCATTAATATTTATTATACATTGAATAATAAATATTTATTTATTATAAAATATCACTTCATAATTCTATAAAAATAGATAAATATTATATTTACTACATAGAAAATAAATATTTTTTATTTATTTTTCCCACATGATATTCTCTTGAATAAATGGTGAATTAATATAAGATATCATGAATACATGAATATCCATTAAACCATCTATGATAATAATTTTTATCCAATTTTCTAAATTGTAAATAGTAAAATATTATTGAAATGGGATCCCAGATACACCTATTTTTTCGGTATCTAAACCTCTTTCTCCGGGGCATTGGGAAAAGTAGATTAAATTCCAAGGTTACTGTATAATAACATGATAAGGACCACAGAGAGGATGAAATTAATGTTGAAAATATATATTAACCTCGTAGAGTCACTTACTATGTAATATGATCCCTTTCTCATGATATCTCCAATCATGAAGGTTACATAATGGTACCATCAACCAAACTGCTTAATGTCTCTTTCGTTGATTTCTTGGAAAATGAACTATCCTATCAAACACTGTGGACATAGATTTATTTAGGCTATATCATTTCCATCAATTGGCCTCAAATAAAAATTTTATTAAATCATGATGTACCAATCCAGTGTCTCATTATTCAGTAAAGAAATATTACTCACGATTCACCAAATATAGCATACCTCACAACAAATATATGTCATCCTCATTTTCATCAATACAAAAAGTAAGTGAATCATAAGATTCATTAATATAATTCCTAATCTCTAAGGATAAATAATGAAATCTGAACAATTGAATATCCAATGACTCATTATCATGTGGATTTCCAACTAGAGGGTCTTGTCCACAGAATATCATATTAGATATTACTAAGGGATTACACCATGAGAAGGTCCATCAATATCTTATGAGTCTCCACCACTGATTTCGTATATAAATTGTATCCCTAAATTGATATAATCCGACTATATGACATATATTTAGGAATAGTTTCATAGAACATATGGGTTCTCATAATAGTAGGAATGTACTATTACATTTTAGTGGGATAACTAAGCTTATAATATTATCACATACTATATCACATATAAAAACAATCATGATTTGATTAGTTGTTTATTAATATTCCAAAAAATAAATAGATGTTATCATAATGAATACAAAAGATAGTTCTAGGGAAAAAAATCCAATTAATAAATGAGGAATGCTTTTCAATATATGTGATGAGTGGGACCTATACTTAATATATCCCCTCAATGCATTAACATGTTATTGTGGGACAAATCGGTTTCCCAAATTAAATGGTTTATACATTTAGTTAAAAAAATATTGTTAAAGGTATGGGTTGTATATTTTTTCACGTGACTTTGACCTGATATCAACTAATTAGACTTTTCTATCATTTTGAATTTTGAATTTATTATTATTTATCTCATTGATTTCTTTGAATGTATGATGTAATTCATTATTAGTTTTTTAATTAAAGATAATGTATTTTTGTTATTTACTATTACCCATTGATTATGATCATTGATTCATTATTTATTCAACTTTACCAAACCATTACAATGGAGATGAACTCATCATTATTTGTTTGATTTCCCATGTACATGAGGATAAATTATGGAAATTCATTTTCATGGATTATTAGCATATTATTTTGTAATGTATTATGTTTCATTTTAAATTCCCATTGTAAAATATGTATAATATATGTAATCTGGTTATCAAAAACCTAAAATTATATTACCATTCATGATATGACCTAGTGTATATATTCAAAAGTTATATTGTGAGAAATCAGATCTAGGATACTAAGGTTATGTCATTACTATTGGTATTAGTGGAAATTTAGTAGAAAACTTAAATTAATGATTTAGGAAATAATATATTTGGTAATAAAAACCGTATATAGAATTCGATGATATGAATAGAAGAAAATACTAATGTTTTTCTTTGATATAAATTATGTGGGTATTTATAGTACCATATCCCTATTTGGATACTACAAGTGGATGTGGTTCTAGAACAAATGTTTCTAGGTTTAATACCTCTAAAAGGGTGTGTGGCAAAGGAATCGAGTATAAAATTTTACACAACATCAGGCATTACTGTGCACTTGGTTTGACACTCATTCTGGATATGCATAGTATAATTCACAATTTAGGTACAAACCATTATGAATTATTTGGAAGTAAGTGTATCCCAAAAGCAATAGTTTCATGATTAAGAGATTTGTTATAGTTCAAATTTTTAATTTATGATAAGTATTTCAAAAGTTTGGAGATTTTATATTATCATCCACTTTGATATTAACTAATCAAGTGTAAATCATCATTATGAAATGTCACATGTAATGTGAATGTTTATCAGTACTTATAGGCAATTTAGAGGTTTTTGGGAAAAGGAAACCAAAACACATGTTATTAAAACATATTTAATTGTAGATAAATTAAGGATTCATAATCAAGTAATGAAAAGTATATTCACACGGATCAGAAAACCTTTACCCCCCATGTGATTCATCAGTGTTGAATCACATTATGTGATAGATACCCTATTATTTAGTGGGCCTAATAATCTAATTGATTCAATATAATGGAATATTTCATTGGAATTGAAATTTATATAATTTGGATATAGTGTAAAATAAAAGTTTACACATGAAATGTGTTGTCTCAAATGTAACGTGTATCAGTAGTGGTAATTTTTCTATCTTAATAAAGATAAATAGGATATATAACTCATGTAATGGATTTATTTTAATGGGATATTAGTTGAAAATTATTTTCTTTGTGATAAAAAAATTCAGATGATGAAAACAATCATTATCTTAAACCAAATGGAATAATAATGTGTCATAGATTAGGAAGCTATATTTACAATGTTATCCATTTATTATATGACTTACATACACAACACATAGTATTATATTGATCTCTTATTTAAAGGATTTATGCCTGGTAATCGATGCGAACTAGTTTTACTCCATTTTTCCTAATATAAAGATATAATTTAATGTTCAATATATATAAATAATGAGTTATCTATGTCTCATGGATTTGAAGGAATTAAAAATAGGAATATTTTATAGTAAATAATGAATTTAGGGAATAATGTAAAGAAGTATTCCCCAACATTTCATGACTATAGAAATAATTACCCTTGGAAAATATTGATGGGATTAAGAGATAGTAATTCGTTCAATGAAAATGGTCACTGGGGAAAATAATTCAATGGGAGGAAATAAATTATTTGAATTAAGTGTTTCAAATGTATGATGATAGGATACTACACATCCTAATTCTCAAAAAACCAAAGGAATATACCTCTAAAATGATGAGGGATAAATTGAATAATTTTCTATTAATAAAGATGAAGTAGAATTATTAATGTACTTATATATCTAGTTCCATGGGAAATGTTGTAAATGTAGAATAATTTTGATATTATAGTTATATGAATTATGAATTATATATGGATTATAATGAATAAGTATTTTTTAATTTATTTTAATTCATATATTTAATGGTATTAAAAAACATAATTCAGGGAGCAACTGAACATCTTGGAAAATAATTTATTATAATTCTGTAATACGTTACTAAATTTTAGATGACGATATTTAGATTAATAGGTGTTTGATATGGATAATGTAAATTGGATAATATCAAACTTTGGATCTGATTATTGAATTATTGACAATATATTTTACGCTATCATTAATAGGGTTTATCTGGTTTATGGATTTATTGAATATATCCAATAATCTATGCATTATTTAAGAAAGATTTAATCATATTTGTTTTCATTAAGGTTTTATGATTATTCATGTTATTAAAAAATTTCAAGATAAATAATGATAATGGTATTAATATGTTTTCTAGGTGATAATTAAGGGATAATTTTTGTTTTTTGGATTATTGATATATTAATTTTGAATATTTGGCGGCGTTATAATATTTTGGATCATTATATTTGTTATGGAATATATGTTCAACCATTAATGAACATGTTTTAAATAATATTTGGAAATTGAGTTTGAGATTAATATATTATGTTACCATATGATGAATAAATTTTTATGAGATAATGTAGAAATATTTCAAGAAACAACAAAATGATGAGTTTTTTCTTATAAAATAAAAACATATTATATAAATATATTTTCATATAGAGTAAAATAATTCTACAACCATAGGAAAAAATCTAAAAACATGTGTTGTCCTATGACCATCATTTCTGATGATATCACTGAACTCATTCACACCATTTTGGTTTATGGTTTTTTTGTCATTATCCTTGTTTGGATCACTCTATTTTTTGTGATCAATTATATTTTTTACTCTCTACCAGAATTTTTGTTCTATTTTTCCCTTATAAGTCCTTCTTTTCATTTCTCACCTATTTTCACTTATATATAAATCTAATTATAATATAAATTTAGATAAATTTTGTACATTATACTCTCTCTTATTAAGGAGACATTATATTAACTCCATTACAATGTTTGTTTTTTACTAATGGTTTTATAAAATTTTAGATGCGTGATTTCTTAGATCATGTTTAAATTACAAGGACACAATATATTTAATGTGGGGATAATGGTACACCTAATAATTCTAAAAGTGTAAAATTTTAATCAATAGAATGCCTGAAATAACGCACCATAAATTGTAAGGAATAAAATATCACTAGAATTTAAATTATAATACATATATTAAAAAATTTAATTTTTGTAATCGAATGAATTGCACACAATAATAACTTTCATTAATGGTGTGTGTTTCACAAAAGACCAAATTTTAATAAATTTTTTTTATCTTTTTTTAAAATAATTGTATTGAATATTATAAATAAGTCTCTATTAACATGATAAAATACATTACTAAAATATATAGTTTGATTAATTAATTACATTTTAATTACAAATATGAAAATAGATGGAATTTAAATGGAAATTTTTAATAAGAAACTATATTAATTATCTCAATGTAGTTTTCCATAATAAATTAAAATAAATAATATTAGATTAAAATATTAAGGAAAATTAACAATTTTATATTCAATAAATTATTTTCTACAATTTTCTGCATAATTTTATAGAGAGAAGATAATAAATCAATTTTACCTAAAATATATATTCTATTATGAATTAATTTTTTCCTACTTTTAATGGAGAATTTCTTTTAAAACTATATTTTTTAAATTCGGTAAATTATTTTTGAAAAATAAAAATAACTATTGAATAAATAGCCTCATAATTATCATATAATGATTTTTCTATTTTTCTGAGAGCTTTATGTTTTTAATAAATTGGAAAAAATACTGAATTTTAGTTGATAACAAAATTTTCTCCAAAGTAATTTATGATAATAAAATATAATTATAATTTTATTAAAAGAAAAAATTAATTTAATTAAACATATATTTATAATAATAGTAATTTGAATCATTATTATATAATATTTATATATAAAAACACAGTGATATTTTAACATTTTATTTTAAAAGTCCTATTTTCTAATCCCATTTGTCGTATTATTTACAAATTAATTTATAAAACTTTTAATATTTAAATTTTTAAATATGGTTCCTTTTTTAAATCATAATAATTTATAATTTGTATTAAATTCAAGTTAATTTTTTCCCATGATTATTAGTGAATTAAGTTAAAATTAATTAAAATGAATAAAAGAAAAAATTTCTTAAGTAAGAATGAAACATTAAATATGAGGGAAAATATTTCCAAAAAACGTGTAAAGAAACCACTATATGCATGCAGTTAAGCCCTATAAAATCTATTATCTACATTTTCTCTTTATTAGGGAAATATAACAAGGAAAAACATATGTGGAAGTCCCTCTTTTAAAAATTTACTTGTTTTCCACTCAACCCACTTATAAAAGGCCTCCCCTCTCTCACTTATTCACACCTATAAAAACAATTTGGATCATAAATTACTATATAAAATCATTCCCCAACATCTCTCCCCTATGCATAGTGGCATTATCTTAGGATTAAATTCATCATAGGATGGAATTAGAGAAAACCTATAGAGGATTCCTATAAAAGATGTAATTTTTTTATAAATGTATATTTATTTTATTTCTTTCTACATGTCATTAATTTATTTATATATAATTAGAATAAGAAAACATCAACATATTAAATATAATTATATATTTTTATTTTAGTATAAATAGCTACATCTTAACACGCATCCCTCAAATGGGATACGTAGTCATCATTTGTGTGTAGAGAGGATTACAGCCTTGTGAACCGATGTAATTTGTTCATACAATTGAACCTTTAAAGGCATGTAATAATTATGAATTTATTATTTATATATGATATATATGATATATATTATTTTATTATTCTTCTGTAATTATTATGTGCTACACACCATAATAATTTTCTCTTTTTCATAATATAATAATGTCGTTCGTGCGTACAACGGACAACCACATCACGAAGTGATCTGATTCGTTTACACATTACATGGAATGTATTAGGTATTGTTTTATTAAAAATATTAGATTTCATCAAAATAAAAATTAATGTTAAAATACACCTTTTATACATATAATTTACATCTCATTATCTCAATATTACCAGATAATGGATGTAATGTTCATGTGTATGTACTACCTTCCATCTCTATGAATGGGTTTTTCATTTCCTATCCAAAAACATTATAGATAACTATAAAGAAAAAAAATACATATACATATATATATATTGAATATATTTTCTATGTAAATCATTATTTAAATTTGGGAGAAAATTAAATCACAATCTACATAATAGTAAGAAAAAAATAACAAGTTAAAATATACTCAGAAAACAATCCAACTAATATTATAATTATGAAAACAAATTAAAAGGGTATTAACAAAAGAAATATATGATGTTATAAAATAATCATATATGATATAATATTTTTAAATATATATCATTAATATGTTACTAATATTTATTAAAAAAATTATATTACTTTAATATGTGTTTATTCAAATGTACTTGTAAGGTAATGGATTTCATGTTAATTTACATTCCATTGAGATAAATTTGTTATTATACAAAAATTTACATTAATGTTCTGTATATACTAGTCCATTGATTTGAAATATCATTAATACTTCATTATTTATTTTATTTTATGGTTATAATTATATTCCTTCATCTATATGAAGTTCAATATGATAAATGTAATTGTTAAATAAGAATTTAATTTTTGAATGTTAACTTTCTTATAAAACAACCCCTTTATTATTATCAATTTTCACTAGACATTATAATTCCCCCAAAAATACATATCATTAGTTGATGGATAAGATTATTTCCTAAACCATATACATTTTTTACATTTGGAATTTAATTTTAAATTTATTTGATTAACTGGGGAAATATTTATAAATATTTATCTTTTACACAATATAAATATTTGATATGGAATATTTTTCATGAATTAATAAAATTAATACATATATGAGTAATGATTTGGGATGAATGTTGTGGGTCGAGTCTAGAGTTTTTATTTTCCCATTATGATATGATAGGTTCTACATATACAAACTAGTTGGGAAAATAAAATGAATTTTTTCTAGTAGTATTAAAAAGTATTCTGAATTGTCTTGGTGGTATATGTTTTCATGTGACTTATAAATAACATTAAATAATTTTGAATTACCTTCATTATGAATTCAATTATGATATTTTATTATCCATGTTATTTTTCTATATGATATTATATATGGATGGAGTTGAGAGTTGATATATTATAAAAATGGCATGTGGTTCAGTTATTTACTATCCCATGTTAATTATTCTCTTAATTAATTATATCATGAAATGTATATAAAATATAATGCTCATTTGAGATCACCCTTATTTTATTTTATTTAACTAGGATATTAAGTTGAATTATTTGATTTATTTTTCAATGATTTTGAGCATTTTATTTTTTAAACTATTTTTTTCTATTATCAATGCAAAATGTGTATCATACATTTAATGTTGTTATCAAACTGTGATAAATTATTTTTTCCAATGGGACTAGAACCACTATAACTTTACCATTGTAATAAAGTAAGGCATCAGATCCTTGAAATTGGGATTGGGGTCATTTTAAAAATGGGGTTGATGTTTTATCTACATTAGTTTATATCTATTGAATCATTCCATGAATATAGTTTAGTTGAATTAGGATTGAAGATTAAATCAATTAGATATAAAAATTAAACCAGAAGGTAATATGTTATGATATATTACTGTATAATGTTATCAGATATTTTTTTGTTAATTATATAGGATTGCTAAATCCTTTTGATTGTATATAAAATATTTAGTTTAAAATAAGATGTGTTATGAATAACCTATGTTGAATCTTTTCTTTGAAGAAAGAAATTTAAAAATCCATTTCTTAAACCAATGTTAGGGGATAGTTTAATAAATACTTAAAAGAACGATATACAAGGGATAAATTTTTTATGATAACATATATATACATATGTAATGAAAATTTAATAATGAAAATTAATAATTTAATTCATCATCGCATGAGTGAATTTCAGACTATATAGAAAGATCCACTAAAGATCAGTTACCATAATAGAATTTACAAAGTTTTGGGTATTTTAAGGATTCCATAAATTAATCCAATTATGAATAGAAAAAAATAAATTTGTCAATGAATATTTCTATTAGACAGTGATCATACAGACTACCCTTTTTAAATAATATATAAATATTTACATATGTTCATTATATGACTTCTATAGACCAAAACAATTATTTTACATAAAATATTAATATTATTTTGATCATTTTTTCTAAATTAAATTACAATAAAATGTGATGATATAATTATAATATACTTCATGGATCAAACATATTGATCAAACACATGATCAGGATCTGAACTAAAATTAATAGAGATCTGTCCATGGGGAAATACCGATGTTGATAGAGTTTCATCCCATAATATGAGGATCCACATTGGATTAATCTAAAGACACTCATATATATATATATTAATGTCTTTAAAGAAGAAAATTATTTGGGTTTTAGTAATGTTGAAGAGGACTATAATATCCATAATATAATTAAGAAACCTATCTTAGTTAGAAAAATAATTTATAGAAATAGTTGAATGGAGCATTTAAAAGAATCCATGGTTATTAAATGTGTAAAATTTCGAGAATATTAACTACTATTAATTATATGTATTCAGAAGGTCGTATTCTAAAATAAAATAAATCTATATTTGGAGAATAAGAATGAAAATATGGGACTCTTAACAATGTGAGATCATTAGATTCAATAACCCAAAATATGGAAGAAAAGATACAGTACATTAGCTTTTCATTGATTAAGAATAATAAATTATTCTAAAATTAATTGTAATTACTCATTCTAGGAATTCATGGATTGATTTTTTTTCTACCGATAAAATCCATTGAACACTGAAATAAATGGAGAATAAGTAATGGGAATGTCATCCATCTAATAATTCTCATTATTCCAAGGAAAATGTGATTGATAAATTTAGTGAATCATGAATATAATTTTTCCTATATATTAAATAACAAAATTATAAGGATTTGATATTGAAATTGAATCACCGTACTACACAATATCTAATTATTTAGATATTTGACTAGAAACATAATGTTGTATATAATTTAAAATAACAATTGAAAACCATCTAATTTATATATTCTTAAATATAATCATTCAAAACATCACTGAAAAACTCAATCCATCATAGGCTACTACAAACCATTATAATATTTTAGTTAATTTTACCCCCTTTTGACCATATTATTTATCTTTCCTCTAGTTGTTTTGTGTTATATTGGCAGTTATATAGATTATTTTTGTCACCCCTTCCCTAGAATACCCCAGAGATAGTGTGGTTTCATATAAAACACGGTTGAATTTTTTTATAAGAAAAAAGGTAGATATTACACATAATGTTCCACTAAAGACTACCTTTTTGGTTTTTGTCCAATAGAATCAGTTAAAATTATTACAATTCCATTAAAACTGAATGGGAAAAGAATATCCACAAATTTTCCACCAAATAGTGTATCTCAAATAAACTAAACCTGTAGAAATAATGATAAAATGTATAGTGATTATATGAATACCCAGTAAGGGGTTTAAAAAAAATAATGTTTCAATTAAATCTTATTGCAATAATTCCTTTAAAATTAATCATAAAATGTGTTCGTATGGAAAGATTCATTACATGATTTATAACATAACATTTTTTGAAGAATTATAAGTGAACAATTCATGTAATACTAACAAGGTCACAATGAACCATAATATAAACATAAGCATGTTCATTAAAAATATATGGTGTGAAACATATAATGTAATATTCAATCCAACTCTAACATGTGTGTCATGGGAAAGTATAATCCCCAAATTTCAAACAGAGAGTAATACATGATCCAAATTTGTGCATAAAATAATAGATTTAGTTTCATCCAATACTATATGTGAAACATAAACTGAATAATAAATCTTCATGTGTTGAAATAAAAAAAATTCCATAAGAATTCACTTTATCAAATTCCAATAAGTACGTGTTCAATAACTAGGAATATTATACTAGTCTAATATCCATTTAGTTAATTAAATTTCATAGTCATAATGAGAGAAGTTCATATTCCTGATTGTGTCAAGATCTCTTTCCAAAACCATAAACTATGTGTCAAGGCCTCCATCCAAGACCATAAATCAAAATATTAGAAGGCCTCAACCAATTCAATGTCTATTTTGTCTAATGAGACCTACAGATTCATCAAGGGGATAAAGCAGGCCCCACCCTCCACATACTAAGTCTAATGCATTCATCATTTCATTAAATAAAATTTATCATACCACTTTTTTTATTTAATTAATCATTGCTTATCATTCCAAGTGTCACTTAATACTTGGTTTCAGATTTCATATTATTCAATATGTCCCATACCACTATGAATAATATAATTTCTTATTTCCTATTATTCAATGTGTCCCATATGTCTTTGAATAGTTTTGTTCATAATTCCACAAAAGGCCATTATAGGTTTGTTAAATTATTCATAATTTACATACACAATGTGAGTCATGCATATAAGTGTTAAAAACAATACAAACAACTGTGTGGATATCGGGATAAATGACATGTATGATAGGCTGATTATATCACACGTGATAATATCTAAAACACATAAAATAATGTTTTGTCAAAAAAAAATGATAACCCCAAACATACTTTTTATGAAAGTAAACATTTTATATTTTAAAAATACATAATTCAAATATTATGAAAATTTTCATTTATATTTGAAACACTTACAGATAAATGAGAATATTAAATAAAACAAAACATAATGATTGAAAAACATTATGGGATCAGATTCATGATCTTTAGAAAAATAATTATATAATGCAAAGAATGCATTCATAAAAATACATTTAAACATATTTGTCTATAAGTTCTTATCCTGTATATGATTAAAGGATTATTTCATCCTTAAATATACAAGTTCATAAACTAGGGAGACTATTATTCTTGTTTAAATGTTGGTCTAAATAAAAATATATGAACTACATAAACACAAGGTGTATACACAAAATTTTCCCAACCAATATAAGGTTTTATAAATAATTATGAACATTATAAATTTCACAAAAATAAATAAATCATCAAATATTGGTTTTTATGAAAATGTATTCAGTTTATGATTAAAACCCAAATATATATACATATAAATACATATACATGTATAAGAGTTTTGTACAAAAATATTATTCTTTAAATTTTATAAAACTACTTATTCATTAAAACTAAATATCTAAGAGTCTTATAATCGATCAGAATAGATATTTATCTAAAACTATAGGATATGTATATATAACCATTACACAATGTGCAAAAATAGGTTTTTTTTGAGAAATATAATCCCTCATGTTTTAAATACGACTTAAACCCAAAATCTAGAAGACTTAGAATCGGGCGTAAGAGTGTTTTATCTAAACTGTAAGGTTATATATATATATATGAGTATACATACATAAATATATACATATATATTTATATATTTTCTATATTACAATAAAAGACAAACTTAAGTCCCTTACTTACAACATGTTTTTCAAAAAAAAATTAATGATTTAATGATAAAACATAGAAGGCTTAAAAACCAGATAGAATGGGATATAAAAATACACACACACACATATATATATTTTCTTCTATACAGAACAGATATAATAAAATTCATGAATAAGGAAAGATATAATTCCCATACCTGGTTTGAAGGAGGATAACCTATACATGGAAACTTGATGGATGCACTATAGAATGCAGAACTCAAAAGGATCTGGTGCCAAAAGAGTTTTATATAAAAATTATATATAATGTATTGTTAATGTAACTATCATGGAAAACTGAGACCCCCTAGTATAAAATAAGACTAGGGGTTTTGTAATTGAGGAAAATTAGTGAAAGGGGGGCATCATGTCATGGGTGAAGAAAAAAAAGGATGGAAGTGTGGAAACTAGTTCAGTGCACATGGGAGAAAGAAAAGGAAGGAAATAGGGTGAAAACAGTAATGAAATAGATAGCCTTGATTATGTATAATTGTATGAGATGGCTATGGTGCAACACAACCAATTAAAAAGAGATTGGATATCCAGATTAGATCGTATGTGATCTGATGACTATGAGTAACGTGGTTATTTAAAATGAATTGAACAGTCGTGATTAGATTTTGAGGGATCGAAAAACTGATAAAACGGTGGAGGGAATTCCACGGCCTTATTGGGTCATTATTCAGAACTATTGGATGATCTGAGTTCTGTGTGGCGAGATCTAATGGCCCTGATCTGGTTTCTCCCTAAATACACCAACCCATATTGAAATGGGGAGGCTTTCAGAGCTCCCAAATAAGCCCAAATCTCCCAACCAAAGATCTTATTACTCCCCCCTCCCTGTATAGCCTCATATCAGGTTCTACCAAGGTTATTGACACACACCCTTTCTGTTGTGCCTGCACGCATAGTGGTGCACTCTGGTTCCCTTGTACACATGCACGCCCGTGTGCACATAGGTCTTACTATATCCCCTGTGTGTGTGACTTATCTTGAACTATGTGTAACATCCTAGGTAAATAATGAATATGATATTTTCATATTTAATAATATTTGAGAATTAAATAATAATTTTACTTTAAAGGGGATTCTATGTTCGATGGTGTACCCAATACGCAACAATGAGTTTTTTTGAAATCTTACGTCTCACACTAATAATATAATAATATTATTTTAAATGGTATTTAATGCCAAAATATTTTAATGGAGGGAATGAATAGAACTAACTACAAAATTTTTATATATTTATTTAGAATATTTTTACAATTATCAAATAAATGTTAGAGGCTTAAAATGAAAATGAATCCAATTATAAGAATAAATATTCCAATATTTTTTAAAAGGTTGATTAACCGCCTTATGATGGAGAACCCTTTTAAAATATACATTATGTCTCTTTTATATGTTATATTTGAAAAAATAAAATATTTCTTTATAATCAAGACATCAAAAATTACATTGGGTAATTTTTTGGTATTTTTCAGATAAAGTTCATTTTTTTAAGAATGCTATATTTTAATTCAAAAAATACTTTTAATATAATTTATTTATATGGATATATTATATTTTTTATTTGTTTTAATGTTTAATTAGACAATATTTTTACCAATTAACACAACGATGGTAATTGGAATTAATTTCACTATGAAATTGTACATAAACAAGTGTCAATCTTTTAATAGATATTGTTTCTTAAAAACACTCAATTTGTTTTGACAGGGTGAATTGATTATAAAATCAATTAATGAAACATATATGTTTCTAATTTGATAAATTTTATATCTTTTTTAAATTTGGAATATCAAATATAGCTTTGGATAAAAGTTTGGTCCTTTTCTGACAAATGTTTTTCTTTAAGGAATAGTAAAAAATGCAGCATTTTAATTCAAAACTTCCTTTTCATCAATTTATTTATAAAGTTATATTGTAATTTTAATTAGTTTTAAAGTGTAATTGAATTATATTTTTATCACATAATACAAATATGTTCATTTGATGTAATTTTACTTTTCAATTGGTTATAAAAACAAGTCAATATTTTGATAAATTTTACTTCTTAAAAACATGTATTTTGTTTTGAAAACGGGATTTATTTTTAAATTAATTACTGAAATTTCTGTGTTTTTAATTTGGTAAAATGGGTTCCATATTTTTAATCATAAGTTCAAAATTATGTAATTAATACTCTTTTGGTTTTTGACATTATGAATAGTAATGATGACAATTATGTTTAATTATTGTGATTAATTAGTAATCGGGTAGTTAAGGGTAATGAAATAATATCATAATAATATAAAATGACCCCAAAATGTGTCCAAATCATTTTTTAAGTCACAACCGACCATGGTATGACTTATTCCAACTTTGGGTCCCCATGGAATCAATTTATTGTGATAGTGACCTTTTATCATATTTTTTTAAAAAAAATAAAAATATAACCAAAGTACGTATCCCCAAAGTAAAACAATATTAATTTCATTAAAAACGTGATATTTTTTACTATAAATAGTCATTGGAAAGAAAAAATTATTTCATACATCATGGTTATTTATTATAATTTTTAGACATTAAATATATAAATTTATTTATGACACCATGATGATATATCGATTATCTCATTAATAAACGATTTAAATAAAATCAAAGGATATGGTAAAATCTAAGATGTACTATTGTCTAAAACCTATTGGATGGGCTGATTTAGAACCCTTATCATCTTATCCTAGAAATATATCATTTTGGGACATTTAAAATCCAAAAATAATTTCCTAATAAAGTAACATATCTTGACCTCCAAGAGTTCCCCTCCTCCCTCTTATAAAAGGCCACCCCCTCTACTCGCTTACCCACACCTCTCCAGCGTTTGGTTCGTCCAAAATCTGATCATATTATCTCTTCATATCCCTCTATTAATCCTATATGCCTTACCTTATGCGTAATGATCTTCAAGAAACCCTTTTTGTACAAAAAAAGAGGAGTTACCTGATTTAAAGGTAATGTCTTCTCTTATGTTCTTTTGTTTTATTTTGATTCTAAAACTCCATAAACTCATTTTATTCTTTTATTTTGTAACATAAATAGTATATTAAATATACTTGGATGATTTTATAGGATTTATTCGAGCTACACTTACACACACCTGCATCTAATGGGTAAAGAACATACTGTTTCTGTGGATGGCGAATTTCTGCCTCACAAAATGATGATTGTTCAATCTTCTCCTACCACCTCTCATGATTGATATTATGATGGAAAAACATTTATATATTATATATATTATATTTATGTCCTCTATATGCTTCATTATTTTATATTTAAAACATACATTTATGCTTTTCATGTTGTGAAAATGCGATACTTTCATTTGAGGAAGTGTGGACTACCGCACCCTCAATTGATGTGACTCGTTCATGAAACACATGGAATGTATAATGAATGAAATTAATGAACATATGTTACCTATAAAACACATATATAAAACTGGAATTATAATATATATATATATCTATCATTTATTTTTAATTCCATTATTATGACAAAGAAATGAAAGTAGAGTTCATGCATACGTACGACCGACGGTCTCCATGAACGGTGCATTTCATTTTTTATCTCCAAATGTTATGGAATAGTATAAAATGAATTTATACTGGATATATAGGATATTTAAATCAGTAATAATATTCTGGAGATTATGTACTTATACCTACATGGACAATTCTTTTCAAATAAGTTCATTTTTGACTCTTGTACCGAACATCGACAAAAACATCTGATATGAACTCTCATAATTAACTATTTTTAAAAAATTATAATATTTTATATCAATTGAATAATAATATTTATTGGAGTTCCTTAAGCAAATATAAATTGACCAACGTTTATTATTCAGGAACATAAATAAATAGACAAGAGAATTCAGACTTGAGATAAGGGATCCTACCTCTCTCTTTCTTTTCAAGTACTCTCTTTTATTTCATTTCTTTTATGAACCATGTTCTGATGTTGGAGGATGTTATTTTATATTCACCATAATGTAATTTGTATTTTAATATTATTATATACCCCCTCTTACTCTCGTCAATTAATTTTAATAATTTTTAAGTGGCGTCGTTAGGCTGTCGAATTTTCATAAGGGATTTCTTATCTCACTTTTAATTCGGTGATATTTCCATTGGTCACCAATTATTTATGGAATTTGGTGTATGTACTTCCCATTATTATACTATTTTTTAATATACTCTAATTTATGTATATTTACATCTTCATTGTATGAACCTTCTTTCATGGGGTGTACATTGCAAGAGTTACCCCAATCGACAAGGGAACCTTTCACCCTCCTCTTTCTAAAAGACTTCTTTTTCTTAGGTCTTTTAATATACATATTATTATGTTGTGATATGTTATTATATATCCTTATTTCCATAAATGATATGTCTAAGTGATAAGATACCCTATTTATCTTTCATCATCTCATTTTATAAATTTTAAAATGACATTGTTTGCCTGTTGAATTTCTGTAAGGGAACTTCTTAACCCAATTTCAATTCTTTGTGTTAAACCTATTCTTCGTGATTATGTTGTACTATGAATATGTGTCGATGGCCTCTGATTGTTTTATACATAATAACCTCTTACATTGGGTGTATTTATATTTGTAACACATAATTATTTAATTGATTTATCCTTAACCTAAGGATACCGTCTTCTTACGGGACTTCATCTCAATATCCTTTCCTTGAGGTATATTTTATTTTATACAAAACATTAAATTATATGGTGTATAAACCCATATTACTTTTACTTTTATTCAAAAGGAATATTTTCACTACGAGTCATTTTACTAAAGGACAAAAATTATGTTTCTTTTTAACATACGCGGAGACAACGACCTTTCCATCACCGCGAGTATTATTTGATAATTGGCATCATTAACAAGCCATAATGTTTTTTAAAGGGAAAATAAATACCATATAATATTTTATGGATTTTTTCATTGAAAATGGTTTTGATAATGTTTTGATTATATCAATGTTTTGTTTTGATATCTTGTGATTAAAATGTGGAAATGTTATGTTTCCATTATGCATGTTTTATGTGATACGATTATGTTATGGTTCTTGGGAATCGTTTATGGAGACGGGTGGTTCCATTATCAACTAAGGGCGGTTGAACCCGATATATCTCTCCAATGCATTGGGTAATGGAAAGGAGTTAAATGCTATGGTTTCTACGAAGAGATTTAGGGAATATACATTGATGGGTATTCCAAACGTAACCATGAGGGTTGCTCCGTATGTAATAAGGTTATGAATGCGTCAAGTTACCTTTACGTCTTATGATTTCTACGAGTTATTCATAAATCTTATGATTTAATGAGGTATGTTAAAGTGATTATGTTTTATAAATATAGCATGATTTCATTGATTCTTATGTATACATGTACTAATGTCTTCTTTCCGTATTTTTATATCCCTTACTGAGCTTTTTATACTCACCACATGTTTTTGAAATGCTTTTCACAGGACGTAATCTGGATTAGGGTCAAGGATGGGATCATAGAAAAGTCATGTTGTCTTAAACATTGAACTAGACAAGACTCTTTATTTCAGGAGTTATTATTGTGTGAAAAAATGGAAATTCTGTTGAATTACCTACTTTGTAATATTTTGAGATGTAATAGATATGTCCAAATTTTCTAATACTCTAAACCTAAAAAGATCCTCAATTTTAATTATTCATTTAATTCAAGATTAAGTAATGATTTAATGCTGGGTCCTTATAGTTGGTATTAGAGGGAGGTTTAGACAGCTTTAGGGATTTTGTGTTTTTGTTAAACACATGATTAGTCCTTATGTTTATTATTTTTGTTTAATACATGTTTTATAACTTTTTTAGATCATGGAAGGTTTGTTACAAATGGAGGGGGGGGGGGTTCTAAAACGACATTCCTATCTCCTTCAGTGGACATGCTTGCAATAATTATTGCAAAGTCATGTTTGGATGATTGTGAAACCTTTTCTATTATACAGCTCACTTGCAAGTCATTGTTTGAGATATCAACCACCTCCACTATACCTCGTTATCATCGTGGATCATAGAATGTGTTTAGAGAAATCATATTTTCACAATATTCTCATACTTTCAGGAAAGGTAAATATTATCCAGGCATTTTCAATTATTTTACCTTATCAGAAGATTTTGAAGCATATTATGATTTCAAAAAAGGTATTGAAGAAGGTGACCCTTGCGCAACCTATTTATATTTGCTTTCAAAATATCATCTCTCAGCACAAACATATGGTATTTTAAAAGGACCATTAATTTAATGCTTCTAATCAATTTCAGTCCGACTATTTAATAGAACTCATGTTTTATCAGATGGTTTGAAATTATATGTCAAATATGATTATTATCCAAAACTGTTTTTCTGTGAACACCCATATGACCCATGTTGTACAATGTGTATTTGGATGGAGGAAGAAAATGATTTTGAATGATCCCAAAATCATTGTTGTGATTCATGGCCCTTCTACCTATGTGAACAAGAAAACGATGAAACTGAATGGACACCATGATCAAGGTATGATGTTCTTAATTTTGGAGATCATTTTATTTTATGTTTTAATGGTGAAATAAGACTTCATGAACTAAGTAGTTGAGATCATATTTAATTTGGATGAAAATGAGATGTATAATGAAACCATTGAGGTTAAAACAAGTTAGGTTTGTTTTTGAGTTTTATAAAAAAGGAAACCCGTAGGATGGGTGACCACCTGTCACATCTGGTATGGACACAAGAATCGAACCCATAACCGAAGGGCAAAAAGGGTGCATCGCCTACCACTAGCCTACTTGAATTCCCTGGTTAGTATGACTCATTATTTTATTAATATGATTTTACGGAACAATAATAAGTTGATATTGGTAATTTATGTTTTATTAAATGGATATACATTGTAAAGGAAACTGATTTGGGGATTAAGTGATAAAGGTTGTTATGAAAGGTTTTATCTCTTTCGATGAAACACAATATACCTAAGGAAGATATAATACTATGGGATTTAAATTGTGCAATAATGGTTGAAATTTTAGTTTGGGAGAATCTATGTTTTTATTTTGGACATATGATTATTTGGTTTATTTATGAATATAATAACCTATCATGGAGAATATGTGATTAGGTTCGTTACTTTTTAATAAGAGACTTTGTGAGTAACTGATGTTATTTGGAGATAAATGATAAGATTTACATTGGAAGTCTATGTGATTAAATAATTCATAGATTTGGGTTTGAATCATAGTTTGGATTGATTTGAAGAATTTTATGGACAACTGTTTATTGAATGGTTTTTTTTAACGTTGGGTATTGTTTGACAAATTTTAGTGGTTAAGAGTAGTATATAATTTTGAAAAATATTATCTTTTTTCAAATTATCTGATCTTATACTAACCAATTTTTGTTTTGGTTAAGGTCAAAATACATGGATAATATATAGTTCATCTTTTTTGTATTATGTGATTCTATCGAATTTTATTTTAGCGCTCTTAATGTGATCAAGTCATCCTAAATACTAATCTTTTGTAGAAAATACGAGTTTCTGTTAGAAATCTAGTAAAAGATGAAAGTCTACATGACAAGTAATTATGTTTCCATATGTTTCAGTAAATATTATAAATAAATTCCCCAATGAAAGGTAACATAAAACATAAACTTTGTCTATTAACTTTTCATTCTTGTGAATCAAATACCGTTTTATCAATCACATGTTTGTGATTTTCTTGAGGTTAACTTTCTCCAAATCATGTTATCTATCACTCATAATCAGAACATAAACCTTTTTCTTCTCCAATATCTATTCTTTACAACATGTAGTCCTTGTATGGCTTAACTCGAGTGAGTTTTGTACTTCTCTTTCTTTCTTTTAATGTGATAGTTTTACTGACTCTTTTTTCCGATGTGGGACTTTCAATGAAAATTCCAAGCCCAATTTTTTTAAACAATTTTTACAAGGACGCACTTTCCAATAGGGGGAAGGATGTAACATCCCGGGTAAATAATGAATATGAAATTTTCATATTTAATAATATTTTACAATTAAATATTAATTTTACTGTAAAGGGGAAGCTATGTTCGATGGCGTAACCAATACGCAACAACAATTTTCTTTGAAATCTTACGTCGCACACTAATAATATAATAATATTATTATAAATGGCAGTTAATGCCTAGACATTGTAATGCCGATAATGAATAGAACTAAGTACAAAATTATTATATATGTTTGTTGAATATTTTTAATATTATCAAATAAAAGTTAGAGGCATAAAATGCAAATGAATTCAATTTTAAGAATAAATATTCTAATATTATTTAAATGGTAGATTAACCGCCTTTTGATGGAGAATCCTTTTAAAATATAATTTTTGTCACTTTAAAATTTTATATTTGACAAAATAAAATCCTTCTTCATAATTAATACATCAAAATTTACATTTTGTAAATTTTTGGTTATTTTCCGACAAAGTTCATTTTTTTAAGAATGTTGTATTTTAATTCCAAACATCCTTTCAATATATTATTTATATGGTTATAATATATTTTTAATTTGTTTTAAAGTGTAATTAGAATATATTTTAACAATTTAATCCACTGGTGGTCATTGGTATTAATATCACTTTGAAATAGTACATAAACAAGTGTCAATCTTTTAATAGATATTGTTTCTTAAAAACAAGCTATTTGTATTGGCAGTTGGAATCAATTATAAAATTAATTAATGAAAATTATATGTTTTGAATTTTGGTAAATTTCATATTATTATTGAATTTGGAATATCAAATATATCTTTGGATAATTTTTTGGTATTTTTCTGACAAATGTTCATTTTTATTGAATAGTGAAAAATACAGCATTTTAATTCAAAATTGAATTTTCCTCCAATTTATTTATATAGTTAGATTTTCATTTTAATTTTTTTAATGTGTAATTGAAATATGTTTTTATCACTTAATACAATTATGTTCATCAAAAGTGATTTCACTTTTCAATTGGATGTAAAAACAAGCCAATCTTTTGATAAATTTTACTTCATTAAAACATATATTTTGTTTTGACAATGGGATTTTTTTTTAAATTAATTATTTAAATTTCTATGTTTGGAATTTGGTAAATTTTTTTACATATTTTTAATCAAGAGGTCCAAATTCTGTAATTATGACTGTTTTGTTTTTTGACATTATGAATAGTAACAACGACAATTATCTTTAATTATCGTGATTAATTAGTAATCGGGTAGTTAAGGGTAATAAAAATAATATCATAATAATATAAAATGACCCAAACATGTGTAAAAATCTTTTTTTTAATTCATGGTAGACAATGGTATGCCTTTTTCCAACTTTTTGAGCCCATGGAATAACTTTAGTGTGATAGTGACCTTTTATCTTTTTTTAAAAAATAAAAATATAACCAAAGTATGTATCTCCAATGTAAAATAATTTAAATTTCGTTTACATAAATGATATTTTTTACTGAAAACAGTAATTGTAAAGCTAAAATTATTTCCTAAATCATGGTTTTTTATTTT
The DNA here is from genome assembly GCA_963277665.1 of Viscum album. Lineage (NCBI taxonomy): Eukaryota > Viridiplantae > Streptophyta > Magnoliopsida > Santalales > Viscaceae > Viscum > Viscum album. The sequence goes on from OY728133.1 coordinate 1,978,084,673, forward strand.
AATTTGTAGACATTAAATAAATAAATTTTTTTATGACACCATGATGATGCAGCGATTACCTCATTAATGAACGATTTAAATAAAAAGAAAATATAAGATAAATTCTAAGATATAAACTAGTCTAAAAACTATTGGATGGGTGGATTTCGGACCCTTATCACCTTATCTTATAAATATATCATTTTGTGACTTTTAAAATCAGAAAACCATTTCATAATAAAGTATCTTTTCTTGACCTTCCAAGAGTTCCCCACCTCCCTCTTATAAAAGGCCCCCACCACTACTCCCGTACACACACCTCTCAAGCCCATGGTTTGTCCAACCTCTGATCATATTATCTATCAATATCCCTCTCTTCATCCAAGAATCCTTACATTATGATGAAATCTCTTAATGAAACCATTATGGTTCAAACCAAGAGGAGTTACCCGATTTAGAGGTAATGTCTTCTCTTATGTTCTAATGTTTAATATTTCTTATTCAACCCCCTAAACACATATTATTCCCCTATTTTGTAATAAAACCAGTATCATAAATATAATAGGATGATTCTATAAAAATTATTCTAGCTAAACATACACACACCTCCATCTAATTGGTAATGAACATATTGTTTCTGTGGATGAAGAATTACTGCCTCACAAAACGATGATTGTTGAATCATCTCCAACCACCTCTCATGGTGGCCATTATGATGGAACTATATTTATATATGATATATATTGTATTTATTTCCTCTATATGAATCTGTAATTTAAATTTAAATCATACCTTTATGATTCTCATGTTGTGAAAATGCGATAATTTAATTTGAGGAACTGTGGACTACCGCCCCTTCAAGTGATGTGACTCATTCATGCAATACATGGAATTTATAAAGAATGAAATTAATCAACTTATTTAAAATATATAACATATACATTAAACTGGAATTATAATATATATATCTCTCTCAATTAGTTTTAATTTCATAAATATGATAATGAAATGAAAGTAGCGTTCATGTGTACGTACGACATATCGTCTCTATGAACGGTGCATTTCTTTTTTTGTTTCCAAATATTATGGAATAGTATAAAATGAATTTATACTGTATATATGGGATATTTAAATCTGTAATACTATTCTGGATATGATTTACATATAACTACATGGACAATTCATTTCAAACTAGTTCATTTTTTACTCTTGTACCGAACATCGATAAAAACGTCTGATATGAACTCTCATAATTAACAAATTATTATAAAATTATAAAATGTTATATGAATTGAATAATAAAATATAAAGGAGGTCCATAAGGATTTATAATTTTACCAATGTTTATTATTCATGAATATAATGAAACGAACAAGATAAGTCAGACTTGAGGTAAGTGATCCAACATCTCTCTTTCTTTTCAAGCACTCTCTTTTATGTCATTTATTTTATGATAAATGTTATGATGTTTGAGGATGTTCTTTTATATTAAACCTACTGTAATTTTTATTTTCATATGATGAGATACCCCCTCTTACTCTCATCAATTAATTTTATGAATTTCTAAGTGGCGTCGTTAGGCTGCCGAATTTTCGTAAGGGATTTCTTATCTCACTTTTAATTCTGTGAGATTTTTATTGGTCACAACTTATTTATGAAATGTGGTGTAAGTAATTACAATTATTCTACTTTTTGTGAAATACAATCTTGTTTATGGGTATTTACACCTTCATTGTATGACCCTTCTTTCTTGGGGTGTATGTTTCGAAAGTTACCCAAATCGGTAAGGGAACCTTTCACCCTCCCCTTTTTAAAAGACTTCTTTTTGTTAGGTCTTATAATTTACTTCTTATTATGTTTTGATATGTTATTATATATCCATATTTATGTAAATTAGATGTCCAAGGGATGAGATACACTTTTTATCTCTCATCGTCTGATTTTCTGAATTTCAATATGACGTTGTCAAGCTGAAGAATTTATCTAAGGGAACTTGTTAACCCAATTTCAATTCTTTGGGTTAAACATATACATATTGATTATGTCATACTATGAAAATGTGGGGATGACCTCTGATTGTTTTACAATTAATATCCTCTTATATTGGGTGTTTTTATAAATGTCACACATAATTATGTAATTGATTAATCCTTAATCCGAGGATACCATCTTTATACAGGACTTTGTCTCAATCTCCATTAATTGAGGTATATTTATTTTTATAAACAACATTATTTTATTAGGTGTAAAAACTCTTTTGACTATGACTTTTATTGAAAATGAATACTTTCTCTATGAAGTGTTTTATTAAATGACAAAAACTATGTTTCTTTTTAACGTATGCGGTGACAACGACCGCTTCACCACCATGAGTATTATTTGATCTTTGGATTCCTTAACAAGCTATAATTTTTTTTAAAGGGAAAATAAATACCATATACTCTTTTATGTATTTTGGTATTGAATTTTTTTTGATAATGTTTTGATTATATCAAGGTATGGTATTGATATCTTGTGATTAAAATGTGGAAATGTTATGTTTCCTTTATTCATGTTTTATGCGATACGATTATGTTATGGTTTTGGGGAATTGGTTATGAAAACAGGTGGTTCCATGATAAACTACGGTAAGGTAAGCCTGAGATAGCTCTACAATTCATTGGGTAACACGAGGGAGTTAAATGCTATGATTTCTCTAAAGAGATTTAGGGAATATACTGTGATGGGTATACTAAATGTAACCATGAGGGTTTCTCCCTATGTAAGAATGTTTTTAATGCCTCACGTTAAAATTACTTATTATGATTTCCATGAGTTTTTTATAAATCTTATGATTTAATGAGTTATGTTAATGTGCTTATGTTTTACGAGTAAAGTATGATTTCATTGATTCTTATGTATACATGGACTAATGTTTTATTTCTGTATTTTCATATCCCATACTGAGCTTTTTATGATCACACAAATTTTTTGAAATTTTGTTTTCACATGAAATAATGTGAATTAGAGTTAAGGATGGGATCAAGGTAAAGTCATGTTGTCTTAAACATGGAACTGGACACGAACCTTTTTTTTCAATGTTTTTTATTTTTTGAATAAAATAGAAACTATGTAGAAGTGTCTACATTGTAATCTATTGAGATGTATTAGTTTTTCCCTAATTCCCTAAAACACTAAACCTGAAAAGATCCTCAATGTGAATTATTCATTTAATTCAATATTTAGTAATGTTTTAAGGTCAGGTCCTTATACAATGAGTGCGCACCACTATGGTCTATTTTCTAGGGGTTGTAGGTGAGATGTTCCACCAAGGCCTTTTGTGGTTACCTACATTGTGTCCCTTAGCTAGGTGGGGTGGTCACCTATTTTTTGGAAAAGTAATAGTTATTTTTGTTTTACAAATTATTAGAAATTTGTTATATTTATAAACACGGAATTTAATTTTCTTATCAGGGTTTAAACAATGATCCTTAAACAAAACATCACACTAGTTTATAAACACTTGAGTTTTTAGACATGAAGTTATAAATCAATGTTTTTTACATCATAAATAACATATTGTAATATAATTATAAAAATCCAAAACCTATTTTTAGTTGAAGCCTTGTTTTTATATATATTCACAGATGAAAACATTTATAAATTTTTTTTAGGACATTTGAAATATTTGAAAAAAATTAGAAATACCTACGAATGATTTAAATCATACGAGACTTATAAAATATGCTTTTATAATTAATACCATGATGCTAATGATAAAAAAAGATATTTTAAATATATCAATACAATAAAAATTCCTAAGATAATTATATAGGTACTTTGAAAATTCCTATAATATATATTATATTTTTACTTAAATTATATTAGTTTAACAAGATACCAATGGTAAACTTATTTTAAAATCAAAAAGCCATAAAAAATTATTACAATCATATGTATCCCAAAAGGTCAAAGTAACCTTATAAATACATGTTTCAGGTAATTGCACTTCTAGACAACCTGGTGAAAATGGTGTTCATCTTTCCTCTCATGCTCAGTACAGTTGGGGTGGCTCTGGAAATACTTATATTCATAGTGATGGATCCAAAGGACCCCTTCGATTATCATGGGCTTTTTGTTTTACTGGGTGGTATATCTTGGATTTTAAAAGGTTTTCCATAGGTATTTTTGGGTAGTATGGTTACCTTTGATATTTCTTTAATGTAAACACATCACAGTTTAATTAAATAAGTTTATTCTATTTTGTTTGCAGGTTTTTTCGGATAGCATAAAAATTTAACAGATTAAATCAATTATATTATTATTTCTAATGAATAGGTTTTGTGGATAACATTATCCCCCCATCCAAAAAATTAATTCCTCACAATTCAAAAATACTTATACTAAAGCACCAGCAAAAACAGACATATATTACTTCCAACATTCCCTCCCAAATTTGACCATTATGAAGAATCAGCTAAAAACATCCCAAGTGGATCCCCATATCAGTTTCAAGTCACTAAAATTATTTAACTAAAATACTCTGGGAAAACTAAGAGCATTTAGGATCATCTCTATGCATAAATCATTCGAGTTTCCAGAGGAAGGATTTTGCGATGTGGAGAAAAGAGATTTGAGAGTGGACTAGAACTCTATAAATCCCTTAATCTATTTCATGCTTGAAAATTTGGGTGTCATGGAGTATACCATACATATAAAAACATAGGATTTTTTTCATATAGTCTACATGATGGTTCCCCTCCAATGTAGATTCTCCAAATTGAATTAAATCTCGATAGTTCTCAGATAAGGTGAAACATAAGAAAAGGCCATCGTAGTACATTCCCATTTTTCTTAACTCTAAAAAATGAGTGTTTGAAATATGGTGATAAATTAAGGTCTCACTTTTATTGTAACATAAGAGATTTGAACTAAGGGACACATTATAAAGGCGTTTTCAGGATATGTGTAGGTTTAATAATGTCTTGTATGTCTTTGAACATTACTAAAAAATTATGTGTTCCAGTAATTCAGTATATATAAATAAGAGCCTGTTTGGTGAACTCATTTCTTCCATTTAAAAATTTTCAAGAGACATGTATTACTCAGTCCGACATAATCATATTAAAACAGATACATTATTCATAAAAGCATGTTAGTGTACTAAAACATTAAATATTGCATTATCCAATTTTATAATAGCACTGATAAAGGTAAACCATTATCAGTGACATTTATTTAGTGGACATAAAGGTCACCCTTTATCAGTGCTTTATTTTCAATGCTCATTAAATATACCTTTTATGAGAACTAAAATTAATGAAATGATTAATAGTAACCTATATTAGTGCTATTAAAAAGTTCCACAATAAAGTAAAATAATTTGAAAATTAAAATCAATTTTTTTAACAATTCAATTAATTAAATATTTATTGTAAAAAGGAATATTTAGAATATATATATATATATATATATAATTTCAAAACTAATAAATAGTATATATAAAATATATAGATATGTAAAATGAAGGAATTCAAATAAATGAATAAATAATAATTTAAAAGGGGAAAAATTAACAAAAATATTAAAAAAATTAATTAAATAATTATTGATAAGAATGAATGATTTTAATACATATATATATATATATGATATAAATATTGATAAATAATATATATTATATGTAGATACATAAATTAATATATAAAAAAAATAAAAAAAAAGAATAAATTTCAAAATTATTTAAAAATATATTAATGAAACAACTATTAATAAAAAATATGTACGTATAATATATATTAATTATAAATAGTAAAAAATAATATATATATTAAATATATATATATATAATTAATAATATATTAATTAAAAACATATTAATGTATTATTCATTTTTAACATTGTTCGATTTTTAAATTTAACATATATAAAATTTCATATGTTAAATTGATTTCAAGTATATATATATATATATATATGTAATTAATGCAGTTTTATATACAAATGAAAAGACAAATATATTTATGCGATATATAAAAAACTTAATATATATTTAATTTATTCAAATTTCAGAAAATTGAAGAATTTCATTATAAAATGATGCATTTAAAATATTATGTTTTTAATTGGCCAATTTTTTTATTTATTTATAATGATATTACTGTTCTTGAAATTTTTTTTTTATATTTTTTATATTCTTTATATTTTGATAATTTTCTATTATTGGGTTACATTTATTTATTTACTATGTTTTATTATTTTCAATATATATTCATATTACATTAATATATATATATATTTAAATAATCTATATATAATTAACAAAACCTATCAATTTTATCAGTATTTTTTAGGTGTTATCATTTTTAATTATTCAATTTCACAAATTTTTAACATGCATGATTTTTTATTTTGTATCAAATTATAATGATTAAAAAATATTTTTAAATAAAAGTATTTATAAATGTTTATTTACTATATTTATAAATTTATAATTAATATTAATGAGTAATTATATTTTTTTAAATATGTTTTTATATAATTATAAATTAATAATAATATATATTTAATAATTACAAAATCAAAATAAATTTATATAAATAAATCATGTATAAGTGCTAAAAAGATCTGATAAATAGCCCGTTTATCAACAGTTATCAATTTAAAACAGATAATAGGTATATTTATATGCGATTTTCTAAAAATACAGTTAAAAGTGTTCCAGATCTATTTAAAAGAACCATAAATGGTACTCAGTCAGTATCAATTCTCATGATCTCATGGAACACCTCTGTTGCGGTCTTACTGCTTTCCCTTGAAAGAATCATGTATATAATCCAATTTATGTAATTTACAACATTTTCTTTATCATATTTTGATATTTTGGGTTCCAACTTTTTTGATTATCACTGTTCATAATCATGATGAAGCCTAAATCTCATCTCCTCACCAATGCCGAAATTTCTCTGTTTTGTTTCCTTGAATGAATATTGGTTAGAATTTGATGTATGATATTTCATAATTTTCCACTATCATTGTTTGTTCTTTTCGGTTCTGTATTTTATGTTTTTCATTTACTATTATTCATAACCATGACAAACCCAATATCGCATCTACTCACCACTATATTCGTTAATCCTCAAGGTTCATTTAAGGATCATAATGATGCATAATGAACTTATTATCCAGTTTTTATGGACTATAATGATTAAATGAGTCATTTTATTCCTCAATAAATTTGTTACCAATAATCTAGTATTGGGAAAATACAAAAAAATAAGTACTCATTCAATACATTATTTTACTATTATAAAGTGGCATAAAATCATGATGGATTTCTTGTCATGTTTTTCACGATCAACTAAATATATAGATATCACTTCGGTTATATGTTATCGCCTAACAAATATATAAAAAATATTACATATTAAATAGGATTTCTATATTGATGAACTTGATTAATTGTATTATAAAGAAGTTATTATGGTTATAGGTGTCCTATATAATGTTGTGTTAGATAGGGATATGATTTTTTTAATGGTATAACATGGAGAATTAAATATTAATGAGGTTATGGGAGAAATTTTATACTTTCATTGTTCCACTGACTAACGATCAATATAATATGATTATCTTGGTATTGGAGAATATTTTATGAGGATTAATTATTGAAATTAATGGGTCCTATAAATATTAACTTAACATGGTGGAATTATTATTTAAAAATAGTATTAAATAGCTTATTCAAGTAGAACAATATGGAGAAATATTTGAAGTCCCTTTTCACTTTCATGTTTGTTGGGTAATGATAGAAGAATCTCCAATGAATATCCCCAGTCTTTTCCAAGTAATAATAAACCAATTGATGTTAAATAAAGAAAATTTTGAAAGTACTCAAAGAGAACCAATGTCTTCCAATAAATATTTGTGGTGACCCTTTTTAAGTTAATTTCAATGGTCATTTATTCATTTTTGTTTCCATGAGATTGGTACAGTAATACATTAGAAAGATGAGGAAATTAACCTCGATATACATCAAACCATTTAAAATTCTTGGAAAAGTGTAGATAATATCTTAATATCAGTCCTTACACATATAAAAACCCAATGGTTGAATCTACTCTCCCATGAATCTGGTCTAATCATATTGATTATGAAATTATTGTTCATATAATTATTTAAATGTCCCAAATGATTATAGAATGTAATCCCCTTTATTGGTAGTATCTTAGTCTCATTTTGGGTGAGTTTTATTCAGAAGTGGACTTAAAATCTTGTATAATGGATTTGATAAGAGGGAGAAGTGATTAGATAGAGGGACCCTTATGTGCTAGGTACTTAGTACCACATATAACAAAACAAGGTACCTATTGATATGTGGATGTCAGTAGGGCCACTATTAACAATGTGGGGAAATAGTGTCCCAGTATTCTGTATATGGTGATACTTTTGGGATTTTATTAATTCTGGTGTTTTTTAATCTTTTTAATCATAGTAAACTCATATAATAATTAAACTATATCCCACTATCTTTCCATTGGGTTAGTAATGTCTACTAGTTCTTCATTCTTATGTTTTATCATGAATTATGTATTTTATTGGTCTTAGTTGTTTTGAGTAATCTTTTAAAATAAAAATTATTTTGAAAATTAAATTTATTTCTCTACAATGTTCATGGATTAGAAAAAAATGAGTTTCCGGGGAAAATGTTATGGATTAAAAATTTTTGTAAATTATTCAGTTTGGTGAAAAAGTGGTATATGTGACTCATTTTATTTTTTATGAGTGTTTACATATGTGTGGGTATGTGAGGAATTGGTTCTAAACTAGTTTTGATCATTTTTTTGTTTTTTAGAATATTCCTATGTGAATAATCCTCAATTTTTCTATTAGGAATTGACATATTTATATTTCTACTTAGTTGTTTCATTTATTTTGTTGAAATATCGGTTCGTTAGAGGTAGTGATGTCTCATGAAGATTTTTGAACATGTATATAGATTGTTGAGAACATCCAAAACCATTGGAGTTCAGGATTTTCTTAGTGTTCTTTGGGGGATAGGTTTGGAAGAATGGGAGTTGTCGCCCCTCCCCCAATGATGCATGTTTGGATGACATGGGAAGATATTATGTCCATCATAATTTAATGGTTTATAAATAAGGAGGTGAAGATGATGGAGTGGGACGATCTCATGAGTGTCCATCAAGGTTAGAAGATAGTGATAGTTTACGTCAAACAGTCCAAAGGGATAGTTTTATTTTCTCCGATGGTAGGGTTGCAGGATCTATTGAATGATTCTCTTTTCATTTGTGGTCTTCATCTAGATATCAGGGATTGTTTCCTCTTTTCAAAGTGTCTCATTTGTCATATGTTGGGGGAGGAATAATTTTTGGATGATATTTTTTGTGAAATTTTTATAAAACACATGGCCTCAGTTTTTGTCTACCTTGTTTAGATGAGGATGTTCAGAGTTTCCTCATTTTTTATGGCTCTATATATAAATATTTAATTAAATTGTTTGATGAAGCCATCCCTTTGTAGTCCTAATGTTTTTTTTATTTTGAACCTTTTAATGGTTATCCATTTCTGAATTAATTCCCATATTTATATTCTGCTTATTTATAGTTGTTTATTATTTTAGAGACCCCTCTTTGTGACTTCTGTGTGGCTTTATTGTTTGGTTTAAGATCTTTGGATTGTTTATTAAAAAATTACAGGGTTTTATATGATTGTAAGAAGTGGTTGATGGAGGTGTGTAGTTTGTTCAGACTTAGGTAAATGATACATAACTCATTGGGATGTGTAGAAATTAGTCGCACGTCAATTTCACCCAAAGTGTGACTGCAATGATTCAATGTATCTTTCCTTTGAAAGAATCATCTTCACATATAAACCAAACAATCAAATTCATTTTTTCTTGATACTTTAGTAAAAAAATTGTCAGCTACTACTTACTAATCAAACACACTATGATTTTCTTGATAAATTAAAAATTCGATTCAGAAATCATTTGCGATGTGTACTAATATGTTTCATTCCAAATAGAATCATGATGCGATCAAAATGGGTTCAAAGTGCATGTTTCTAGTTTAAAATTACATTTTAGTGAAAATGTAATATTACGTACTTAAAATCAAGAAACAAAATTCCTATTTTTTGAATATTCATGGAAAATTATCCACATGTCATTTGATTCATGTTGGAATTAGCCTCACCTCAATCTGCTTCATGGTGTGACTTGTATGTATCCAGGGGCATATTTTTATTTGAAATTGACATCAATTTTACTATAATTAACACTTTATCTTAATTTATTTCTATATATTATTACAAACTTCAGAATTTTATATATACACTAGAACATTCTTTTTCTCAAGAAGGGGTGTATTTTTTTGGAAATTGGATGTGTATGGTCCAAATTAGAAGACAAGGGAACATTGATGTTTTTGTATGTGTGTAATAATTTTCCTTTATGTAATTTTATAAACCAATGTTGGAAATGTAAAAAATATAGTGTTTTTTTGTTTCTATTGTAAATTTAATTTCATTTAAATACTTTAATGGTACATGCATATATTGATATTTTTGGTGTTTTCGGAGATGCGATGAGCTGTTACAGCACACTATAATGGGCAGCCATTTCAGCACCCCTTAGTGGTGTACTTCTACGACAAAATTTTAAATGACCCATTGTCAATGATTTTAAATGTGTTAATAAAGGTATAAATTATAAATGCATTTATAAATTATTATAAATTGATTATTTAGATGTTCTAAATTAAAGAATTAATAAATGGTTCCTTTATTAGTACTGATAAATGTCCTATTTATCACTATTTTTAGTGTCGATAAAGGACTCCATTATCATCACATTTTATTGATGATAAAAGTCAATGGATTTTAACCATGATCAGGTAGCCAGTGCATTTCTAGTACATCTGAAATCCATTTCAAGTGTTGTTAATGGTATTTTTTCCAGTATTTCCTCCCATGGACATTCATACTCCTCCGTTATGTTCCTAAAAGTTTAGCATTATATTCAATGATGAAAATATTATGTTATGAATACCCAAACCTATTTCCTATAACTTGTGTTCTCATTTATTCACATATAAATAATGAATTTGGACTTATATATATTTATTACATACTTCTTAATCATGGAAGATAATATTATAATGAATTAATTTGTTTTTTATTTTCTATGTGGAACCCTTAATAATGAGAATAAAATGAATGTACTGGGTGAGACCAGAATTATATAGCAATCAAATTAATTTGGAATGTTTTATTCTTAGGAAATATCATCCATGTCATTTGGGAGTGAACCTAATCCATCATGAGAATTTTTCCATTATGATTCCCTGGGAGTTATCCTTGACCAACATTTATGATGTCGTGTTTTATGTTGTTTCCATATTTCCCATGTTGAATTTTGGTTATCGAGAAATATCATGGATCATTTTTGATTTTTATGATTCTCAATACATTTATGACCAATTTATATTCATATTTTATAATATTTTTTAATTTATTTTGATTAATACATGTTTATTCCCTTACTGGTCTTTTTATCTTAGAAATTTCTAATGCATGTCCCCAAGTAATGCCTCTCAATTTTATATATGAATAAATAACAAGAGTGTGATAATGTAGTTTTGAATAAATATGATGTATTTCCTATTTTAAGTTTTTATGTATTGTAGAAAATTCCACAATACACTACAATTTTGGATCCCTACAGTTTTATTATGTATAATCATATGTAATAAATAATGAAGTAATATGTAATATTGAGCTAGTTTGTTACATTTTCTCCTATATCATGCACACATTATTCATTTAGGCCATAATACCAAATTATTTTTTCACTCATAATCACAATGCCATCATTTTTTGATCCATTTACATTCATTTACCTTTGTATCCCCCCAAAAAAAGTTAGTTCATGTGTGTAGCCAATTAATCTTTAATAACACTCAAACTAGGAACATATTTTGAGTCAAGGATCTTCTCTTTATAACCAACATATAATATATATATTCCGAATAAATCTATTGTAATTAATTTGGTTGATTATGGTTATTCTTTATTAAATCCATTTTATGTCAATTATTCATTGTCTAATAATTAGTAACAATTAACCTATCTTTTTTGTATTTTTACATGGACCCCTTAAGACTCGTTATTTTTTACATTCTCCATGTTATATGTATTCATCCCTTGATCATGTTCCATTGATATATATTTGATTTTAATATATGGTTCCATTTAAATCTCATCATTTTTCGTAATCCCATAATAATTTGGTTTATTATAATCCTCATAGAGTCTTATAACATCACTGTATGAATATGTAAATGCACTGTCATATTAATCTATACATTCATTTTAATAGCTACTGTATTCTCTCATAAGAATCTCTCTATTCAAAAAAACTATTTCATAGAATTATATTATTTTAATATCTAATAAAAATTTAAATTCTTTATTATTCCCATAAAGTATTAGAAAAAATATATTTCAATTCCAAAAATCAATTAAATGTATTCAAAAAACATATAACAAGACAAATCTATGTTTTGATACAAATATTTCTTCAAGTAGGGTCTTTAATGAGTAATGATATGAGAGGGTTGTTTTTTAGGGAATGAAACTGATTATTTTATTCCCACGTACACATGAAACTATCTCCCCCTAAATCAAGCATGAACTCACAATGAGTTTGGAACTCTTGTGTTAGCTTTTTAATGGTGATATTATTAATGATGTACTCATTTGTCTTTAATCATATAATATTGATGATATCCTAACAAAAATACAGATATTATAATCTTGTATAATGAATGAATATCATTTACATGATGCAATATAAATATTCTTGGTTTACCCACACATTCATAATATATAGACCATACAATGATAATATAAAAATGTAATAGAGTACATTAAATCTATTTTAGTGATGGGTTTAGGTTAGTCCATTCGTGTTCCTGGATTCACTCCCCTTATAAGATTTAGGGTCATCCCAATACCTCCCAATGGTCACTCCCTTTATGCACACCCTTTTATAACTAAATTGGAAGTGAAATACCATAGGCATGTTGTCCAATGAATGACTTATCTATCCCTTTTTTGTGCCATGTATTGTAGGTGACTATTAAACTTGATAGTACTCTATCATAGATTGGATTTGAACTATTACATAATAAAAAATTCACCACCTTTACCAAAATTAAGTCTTTAAAGAATGTATTATTACTTTGAAATGGGTATTAAAGAGTACCAATCACTTAATTTCACACATTTCATCACTTTAATGCAACTATTAAATTCATGAAATGTCCCAAAAATTTAGTAAAATTTCCTAACATTCATATAACACTTACATTTGTCTAATTATTCCTTTGTATGAAACAATGAATTATCATAGGAATGGTAGAACATTTCACACCAGATATCTATCAGACCAAACAATTTTTCATTAAAATTTTATATTCCAAGTGCTCGATAAATCATGGAGGATTCTCATTCAAGATAGTTTCTCAGGAAAAATTGTTCATAGTACATTAATACTTGTTAATTAAGAGTGTTTTTATACCTATGATACTTATATACCAATTCATAAATCTTTATTATTTGGTTCTTACGAATTTATAGTAAAATACCAACACTTAATGAAACTTTGAAACTCTCATTCACACAACTTACCCATAAAACTTCTTTTATCCATATTATTCATCCACGACAAAATAATTCACTCAACATATTTATTCATCTAATACAGTTAAATTTTGTTGATGATTTTCAATCGTAAATAATTAACTTCACAAATAATTAATTTTTCTACACCAGATTCATGTAAATTAATTTATCAATTATCCAAAAAATCATGTAAGACATTACTTTTTGAATATTGAATGGGGAATTATCAATGTACTATCTCTTTAGGAAACAATTAACTTTTTCTCAAAAAATTTCACTTCGTTAAAAATATTTCCTTACAAAATATTTCTTGTAGAAGCTCAAAATCACTATATTCATGAAACATATGATTCAGTAGTCAACATTATTTGTCATGTTTTTCTATACAAACTCAACATGGACACTCTGAAACATTCAAACTTGTTACATTTTTAGAATATCATGGTCTAAATTATCTTAGAACTCCATCATAGGGTTTATATAAAAGATCTATATCTCAATTCTCTTATATCTTTCAAATTCATTACATATTTTAAAGAATTAGATTTTCATGGAAGTTACTTATTTTATGAAATATTATTCTACTAACTATATTATATTTCCCATTATACTTAATACATTTTCATTCTTATTCCACATAGATTATTCAAGATTATATTTCTATGATTGCACAAGTCTCCATGAAAATTCTAAACATATCCCCATATTTTTACATTTCTCCAGAACTTCACCATCTTTTCCCCATATTGACATGCTGAAAAAAAATCAAACATGTACCATCAAACCATATCAATGTAAAAAATTAAACAACCACATCAGGATTGAAAACAAATCCAATAGATAGAAACACTAAATCTCAGTTATTTTTTTTCATCCAATTATCATCCATGTGACTAGGATGATCATACCACAACATCTATATTTTTAAAATTACTATACAAGTAGGTAGTATTCCTTATGAAATCCTTTACTGGTAAAATGGTTCAACATTCACACCTATTGTCACCACCATGGATTCTCATGAAATCTTACTCACTCCTTCTATAAAGGATATACAAAAAACACAAGTATTATAGATAACCAACAACAATCATATTCCTCTATAACCCTAGTATTTACCTCACCCCTAAAAACTCTAGTATGTATCCCATCCCATTTTTGTTGTAAATCACATAATCCAAAAATCTCATGGTTTTTATCACCTATTGGATGAAATTTTCAAAATATTATAGATGCATAGTTCTTCATGAACCCCTATTATCTGTTCTGTGAAATTTCACAAGGGAATCAATGCTTTGAGACTCAAAAACACTAGAATCATTTAAAATTTTATTCCCTATACTATGATGTTTTCATAAGAACAAGTGGATTTAAAATTTATGGAAGTAAAAATTCATTATTTATCTTATATTATTCTACCATTTATTTTCCCCACACAAATAAATGATTGCAGACTCCGCTAATTTCACTAAGTTGTTATCAATTTTTTCAAAACTCTTATTCTAATCGTTCAATTGATGGGATCACCCTCTGCCTTTCGTAGTGAAAACAGTTCTAGTAGATCTTTGAACCTCTTTTCAACTAATATCTTCATTCAATGTGATATCCTGAATTTCTAAAAATATAAGAGTATCATTACCTATAGAGTTACTCACTTGGGAAATCATCACATCCCAATATTCTGGAATTGATGAAAAAGGGTGAATACCCACATAGGCCTTCAGAGCATCACTCCTACTCATTCGAGCCAACTACGAATCACATTAAAATTATTGACCTATTCCTACTAATTTACTTCCACTATATTATATATGTATATTATTCACATAAAAACATTATTCAATATTATATGTTTCTCATATATGTATCTATGAGTGGTCAATAATCCCCTAATTTTCCCTCTATTATATATTAAAGGACACATTTCTGGATAATATTAATTGAACTACTATATTTATATTCATTTGAGTATTCCCATTCAGCTGTGTCTATTTCATCTAGTTTTATTTCCATCAAAAGAACCTATAAAACTGTATTAAATTACTCATTTTTAATATACATCTTCTTGAGTTAATGAATTAAATCATTAAATTTATTTATCTGGACCAATCCTTCTTCCAACACTATTCATTATAAAATTTAAAATCGATACTAAAAATAAAAAAAATACTAGTGCCACTCTAAAAGTTTTATTCCAAGATCTAATACACAATAATATTAAAACATGGTATGATACTGATTTTTCTGATGAAAACAACATGATTTTAGAAGGACATTTTGTAACATTAAATATTGAAAAAAGTTGAATATTCTGAAACTCGCTAATAACAATTACTAGTGAATGAATAAAGAAACTATACTTTGGTGAAACAATCTAAATCACAGTGATCTTAGTAGATATCCAATAATGAAACGTAGAAAAATATAGAAATAACTATCACTATAATGGTCCAAATTGTAACAGTGAAATCCACATTTTGAATGAGTAAATCACATCTAATGGAATAGAGTTTCAGAAAACACATTCACTACTTTGGTTTTTGAACTGTAATAAAATATGTCCTTTTAGGATAAAAATATTTTTACGAATATTATATTTTGATAATATTTCCATTATAATGATACTAATAAGATTAATATATATTAAGTGGATTGATAAGGTCTAATTTTTATAGTTATAAGGAATGATGCACTTGAAAATTAGAATCAAATCCTATAAAGACCATTTATCAAAACATTCAAGGGACATGGAATCACTAATCTGTTACCATGAATATGCCCCCAAGATGAAATTTAATAATTAAAAAAAGAATAAAAAATTATATCTGGTAAAATTTTAAGATTATTAGGACACTATATAAACCAAGTCCACTGAACCACAACTAGAAAGCCACACAATCGTAGACCTTAAGCTTAGTGTGTAAACTGGTGTAATAATGGGTTTAATTTCTAGACCTAAGTTGTATAAATTTATATATTTTCATTTTTAATAAAATTTTTATTATATTTTAATATTTTTCATTATTAAAATTTCAAATGAGATGATGAGAATTATATTTTGATATAAGGAAATCAGAATTGCATATTTAAAAAATATACAGTTTTATTTAAAAAATCGTCTTTTGATTAATACCATCATTTTGAAATAAATATTTTTTATAATAATATTATTAATAATTATTTATAAAAAATTATAAAATAATTTATTAAATCCCAATATAATATTTATAAGGGTAAAAATTGATTATTATTTTAAAAAACTGTATTTTCAATATATGAAAATTTTTATTTAAAAGATTAAATTCTCATATTTATATTATATTTTGATAATGTTAATATTATTTTTATATTGTGTAATAATAATAAAAAATTATTTTAGGTATGTATTATGAAATCATAATAGACCTAAGGTGATATAATAAATATTTTAAATTGATTCAATAAAAATGTGTTTCCCCATTAATATAATTTTATATTGAATTTATTTGATTAATTTTATAAAATCATATTGATTATTATATGTCATATATTATATCATATAGTTTTAATATCAATTCTTTATAAAACTTTCTCACATCCACATCACCATGGGTAATAATTTATGGATTTTCATTCTTTGCATTATGAAATATTTAATACCACGCATATTTGGTAGAAACCAGAGGTAAGAAGGAATTAGCCACTATTTTCTATAAATACCCACCCATACTCCCACTAATCATGATTTGAAACCCATTTCTCATTAATTTACTCTTCCTCCACCTCTCTATGTCCCTTATAAGGTTATGCAATACTCTTAAAGAGAGGGACCTTAAATTTTATAAGTCAACTTTCAAGAGAGGGGATTATCATAGAATATTTTTCATCTAAAGAAATTTCTTGAACTAAGAAATTTTGATTTTCAATAATCAATGTTGGAATATTTTATACATATCCTGTCATTATATTTATGATTCCCTTGTAATTGTATATAACCTTTAACTCCCATTCACCCGTTAAATAAACAGTTTTCTATGCCCATTATACACCAAAATTTATCCTCAGATTTTCCATTACAAACACTTGTATAGTGAATACCCATCCTTATTTACAATAAATTAAATTATCCTATTTTTATCTATCATATAATTTTATGTTACAACCGTGTATGTAACCTAAAATCTACAATTTTTACATTAAATGTCATTAAATGCTTCCTTATTTTGTATAATGTATGTGGAACAAAACTTTATATGCATGATATGAATATGATGGGTGATCCCAAAATTATATATCCCTATAATGAACTGGGTAGTGTTTTTATCTCATGTGTAATGCCCTGACCCCAGTTCCCAGGGTCAGTGCATTATTTTAATACATTTACATTATTACAAGGAATCAAGTCCCAAATAACCAATCAGTATATCAGTCTTGGAAAATAGATAATATACATGAACGTTACATTTCATATTGAAACATAAAATAAAACACAAATAATCTATTCATAATGCCATTATTCCACTCGTGTAACCATGAATATCGAACATAATACACTTCATATAATCTTGGGAAAAATAAAACATATAATATGGGTGATATCAGATGCTAAGTAAGGGTAAATAATTTAGCAGAAGATATAAAATTTTAAGGGAAGATGTGTAATAAAAAGAACAACCTTTTTAACATAAATTTGTACATAATATGGAGAAAATAATTCAAATACTACCAGATAAACATGCAACTGGATATTCTACTAGTCAAATAATCACATGTAATAATTACTTTCATAATGAGGGAATGCCTAATTCCAAACATCATTACCACATTCCCAAGGCCTTGTGCCAAGACTAAAAATAAAATTTTGGTCAACGCCTTGTGCCAATACAATAATATTTTTCATGAGACCTACCGATCCTTCGATGATCAATAGTGGGATACACCCATTACATACTAAGTCCACTGCATTTCACATATGAAAATGAAGAATCATAACAGAAACATTAGTATTTAAACTAATATATGAAATGTTATTACGTAAACCATAATCAATGAATGGTATAAAAATAAAACATCCAAAGTGAATCATATAACAATCCTTCAATACAATATGGAATATTGTATTATAATAAATCAACAAAAATCAAGAATAATATCCAGTAAAGGATGTCGACATAGTTGAAAATTATTAGTAAAACTCTTTGAAAGATATATCCTCTTTTTATGAAATCATTTAATATCACTGAATTTAGAAAGGAAGACATTTAAAATCAATTTTTGAATCAAAGTGTCCCACTCCACTTTGATACTTTTTAAGGAAATTATAATTTTAAAACAATCATGTTCGTAAAAATAGATCATTATAATTAATTTTAAAACATGGACATTAATTAAAAAGATTTAGAAAACTAAATCATTAAAAAATTTAAAATGTTGATCCTGATAAAGATCCCTTTCCAAAAAAAATTAAAATATTAATTTTGAAAAAATTTCTTTGATACATGGACATGGATGATAAAAACTTCCTCATAAATACTTACACATAAACAATCTCAGATAATAACGAGATAGAGAATTATCCCTTACATGTACGTTCTTTTAGTCAAGGTAATGTCTTAACCTCATGTATAATGACCATAGTGTGTTAATAAATTTTACCAGAACCACATTTATATTTTTTATATAATACATTATTCATTAACTACTATATACAACCCATTAAATAATGATTCCATATAAAATTAATATTTCGGGTAGCAATCACTTTCATTATCATATGTGTTTGAACTTGTTATTCTTGATCGTATCATTTAGATCATGATTTAAATCATTATAGAATATAAAACATGATGTATATATAATATATATTTAGGAAATAATTATGTATAATAGATAAAAATATGAAATGGAAAATAGAATTTAGGTATACGGAAGGCCATACGTATGCATAAATGATGTTTCTGTTTTATTATCGTATTGAAAAGAAGTAAGTGAATAAGATATATCTAGGTACACACATACATACATACATACATACATACATACATACATACATACAGATATATATATATATATATATATATGTATCTTGTAGCATTATTATGTCAAATATTACATACTTATTAATAATATATACTTTTATAATCATTGTTGAATGGTGAACCTGAAAATTAATCTCATCATGTCATGGAGAAGGTAAGTTGTTCGTACACACGAGGGACGATACAACTTCCTTAATTATTATAAAGTTTGGAATTTAAAGGAATATTAATTGTACAAAAATATTATTTTTTTATTTTAATTATTCATATTTATATTACTCAACATTATATCCATCCAAAAAACATAGTGTGGAGTAACAAATTATAACATAGTGTGAATATGCTAATAATTTCAACAACATTTTATACTTCTAATAATATTATAAAATTATACCAGTGAATTAAATTTAACTTATATTGGTATTATATATCTATTTTGATTTATAATAATTTTAAATAATATAAGAAATTATTATAAAAAATGTCAGTTTTTAATAATAACGTTGTGTTTTTCACTATTAATCAAAATTTGAAGGTTTTTAGAAAAATAAAAAAATTAAACCTAAGATATTTTATATATTTTAAATTCAAAAATGAATTCCATTTTACCAAATTATACACATATAAGTTTCATTAATTAATTTAATATTAATTCCAATTGCTAAAACCAAAAAGCAAGTTTTTTAAATGTAAAAACTATCCAAAGATTGACATGTGTTTATGTTAAATTTAAATTTAAAATTACCTATAACGACCTACATTGTATTAAATGATAAAAATATAATCTAATAATAATTACAAACCATTCAAATGAATAATTTAACACTATAAATTATTTTGATTAAAAATGTTGTTTTAAATTAAAATATAGTAATTTATATTACTCATCAAAATATAGAGGTTGTTAGAAAAATAACAAAAATTTATCAAAAATAATTTTTTATATCTTACATCTATATAATAATTTAATTTTATTAAATTGAATATATTAAAGTGTAAATATTGGTTTTAAAAATGGTTCTCCATTAAAAGTCTATAATTTTCATATTTTGACAAATAATTCTTTGATATGAAAAAAATGAATTTGTTCTTATATTATGTCTAAGAAACACATAATATTGATTCTAAAAGTATATGGTGTATATAAAAATAAAAATTCTGTTAATACTTTTAATAACCTCTTTTTGAATGGCAAGTTTTGTGAGTTATTGTGTGCTCGAACTAAGTATTGTGTGTAACACATTTTATTAAATTAGATTGAAGAGATAACGTAAAATGAAATATTGTGGTGTTACACTTTCCCATCCTTTGATAAATTGTGTCCTCTGAATATAAATTTTTTCATCGAATTTATAAGGTTACAAAAATGAAAATACCTTTGTGGGAATCCCATATCGGAAATTGGGTTAATAAATATTAGTCTTAATAATAGGGAAAGGGAAATGAAGAAGTCACCACCAAATTATGATATCGATTAGGAGAAAATTTGTTCCAATTAAGGACACATAATTGGAGGGAAAAATTAAATATTTATGGAGAGAGATTATGGTCATCAATCACAAACAAGTGTAAAATTGAGGGCATAAATGACATCAATCTATGATGATTTAAAATATCATCGGTTCAACAAAACATAAGTTATTAGGATTATAGATTTTGGGTTTTAATATATCATCCCTAATGATTAAGAATTAATTTATTAATAGAATAAGAGTAAAAAATATATATTACATGTAGAGTTTCATCCTTAAAAAAATTCCTACCACAAACTCATTTTTCAGTGCAAAAGATTATAAAATTCAAAAATATTCTATTTATCATTATTGTATAAGGTTCCAAAAATAATGAATTTATAATTAATTTGTCAGACTATTAAAAATTATACAATATAGGACATCATGTATACTAGTGGTAGGTGATGCACCCTTGTCTCCCATTGGTTGTGAGGTTAAGTCTCGTAGCCTTGCCAGATGCGACGGGTTATCGCCCAACCTACGAGCTCTTATTTTTGAAACAATAAAAACATAATCTTATGAAATGATTTATCTTTAACAATAATATACAATTTCAAACCTAATCCATTCCATACATTATAATTATCCAAAATACTTGTTTCCAAGTTTACAGTCCAAAATTTATGAGGAAGGTTAACACAATTAAGATTCTTTTTGCCACGTAATAACATGTGAATACAATAATCATGTATTATTTTAAAACATGGAAACACACTGAATAACCAAAAAACCTTATTTATTACATTCATGGTCCCTTATTCCTTCTAGGATACATGATATACTCTTTATATCCACAATTTTTGCAATTTCCAACAATAATGGAATAAATCAAAAATTAATTAGTTTCAAAGTAATCAATAATTTCAAATATTTTTTTATCTAAATCAATCATATATTAAGAAAAAATATTTACCTCAGTATCAGAATCCTATTAAGGATTATCTTTCCTTTTACAATGTATTTTCCAAAACATTTAACTTGATATTGAGTCACTTTTTTTAAAACCCTATAATCTCAAATCCTTAATGAAATAGTACTGTAGTAGAATCCTTATATACTCCATAATTATTTTAACCAGTACACCATTGATACAACAATCAAATGACATAATTTATTAATAACAACATAACAACACTAGTCATTCCACTTTATCTATGGAAGTATCATAACTTGATTATTATCAAAAATAATAATTTATGGTATACTCTAATGATTGGGACATTGATTGGCATTGTTTCCCAACTCCTTGTAGACGAAGCATGGTACATTTGAATCATTTTTTGTACCCTTGAAATCATGTACATGGTGTCCTTTTTTCCACAAATATAACATAATCCCATTCCCTTCAATAATTTTCCAGGTTTATTATTTCTATAGTTATCACAATTGGGAGAATCCTTTTTTCATTTCTTCCCATTATCCATCTTTCTCTGGAAAATTATTTTCTTCTCTAGGATCACTTCAAATCCATAAGACATAGAGAATTCGTTAATTATTTTATTAATATATGATAAATTTTTTCTCATATGATGAGAATTAATGTGAGAATATTTCCCTTCTAAATGATGGATTAAGACCATTAATGATATGATCTTTCTTACTCATTGGAATTTGCGTATTGCTGGAGTTCTAATTCCATCTACTTGGAACAATTTATAAACTATGGGAGACACTATGTTAGTTTATGAATAACAATGAATAATTACAACCTTGTAAAATACCTAAGGTAAAATGAATAGTTTGTTCCTATAATCCATAATCATAAAAATGTTTTCATTTTGGTAGTATTTATTATTAAATCCTTCATAATAGTTTGTAATGAAATAGTGAATTATCCTAAGTATATCCCCTGGGAGTGTCGTAACCAAGAGTGTCGCAAGGCCCATTATCGTGTACCAAGATACCTCGGGTCTATCCTAGAACACATTTTTAGTTTCTTAACTCCTACGTATATCTATGCCAGAGCCACCTCTACCTGCTCTTATCATGGGAGGGATTTATTTCGTGTAAAATTCAAACAATCTGTACATTACCAAAATTATAGGATTTTCTTCTATATTAATCATCAAAATTTATCTTACTGTAATGTTTCAAAATAAAAGTTTATCTAACTCTATATCCCAGGTTGTTAATAATCTTCTAATGATACCAACTATTATACCCCAACCCCAATTACCCATATTTGGCGCAATGTATTAAAACATTGGCGAGATTACAAGAAATCATGTCCTGAAGTACTGATTAGTTTTGCAGTCTTGGAAAATATATTACATACATGAATGTTACATTACACATTCAAACAAAAAACATAATATAAATAATATATTGAGAATACCATTATTCTTCTTGCATAACTCTACATATCAAACATAATTCACTTCATAGAATCCAAGTAAAAGAAAAACATAAGAAAGGGGTGAGCTCAGATGCTTATGAAGGGTTAATTATTTAGCGGAAGCTATAAAATTTTATGGAAGGATGTGTAATAAAATGAATATCCTCAATAATCATAAACATGAACATGATATGGGCATAATATATCAAACATTTCTATATAAACACACACAAGGATATTATACTAGTCTAATAATCACATTTAATAATAAATTACATAATGAGGGAATGCCTAATGTCAGACATCATTACCACATAGTCAAGGACTCGTGCCAAGACTAAAAATAATATTTTTGTCAGGGCCTTATTCCAAGGGACTAATTTTCTCATGAGACCACCCTATGAATCAAGGAGATATAGTGGGCTCCACATATTTCATTATATGTCCACTCTATTCCACTTATGTAAATATAGAAACATAACATAATCATTCTTATTAAAACTATCATACAAAATTTAAATACATGAACCATAAACCATGATTTGTATAAAAATAAACCATCCACAGAAAAAATCAAAAACCCATTAATTCAATATAGAATAACGTATTATAATAAATCAACCTTAATCAAGAATAATATCCAGTAATGGATGTTGACATAGTTGAAATGATCGGTAAAACTCTTTGAGTGAAATATCCATTTTTCATGAAATCATTTAAAGTAACACTATTTAGAAAGGATGAAATTTGAAATTCATTTTTGAATCTAAGTGTCACATTAAAATTTGATACATATTAAAAGAATTATCATTTTAATACAATCATGTACATAACAATTAATACATAAAATCATTTTTAAAAATTGGAAATTAATTCAAAATATTTAGAAAAATAAATTATTAAACCATTTAAAATGATGACCTTGATAGAGAATCTCTTCCAAAGAAATTAAAAGATTCATTTCGAAAACATTTCTATAAAACATAGAAATGGATGATAATAATTCCACAATAAATACTTACATATAAACAATATTGAGATAATAATTAGATTGAAGAACTAACCCTTACCTTCTGCATTCCATTGGTTGAGATGCATTTTATCCTTAGGTATAATGAACATAGTATGTTATTAAATTATAAAAGAACCATATTCATATTTAATATATCATACATGATTCTTTTATAACATTATACTATCCTTTTAATAATTATTTACATGTTAAATTAACATTTCTTTTAATAATTGTTTTCTTTATCATACATTTTTTAAATTGCAATTCATTATAGTATCATTTAGATCATTATTTAAATAATTCCAGAATATGGAACATTATTTATATATAATATCTATTTAAAATATAAATATGTTTAATGGATATATATACGAAATGGAAAAGAACGGTCATAGAGACAGTAGGTTATACATACGCATAAACGTTGTTTCCGTTTTCATATCGTATTGAATGAAAGTTATTGAATAAGATATATGTAAAACAAATATATATATATCTAGTATCATTATTATTTCATATATTAAATACTTATAAATAATATAAATTTTTATAATCATCGTTGAATGGTAAACATGGAAATGAATCTCACCGCATCGCGGAGACTGTAAGCTGTACCTACACACGAGCGATGATATCATTTTCATAATTATTAGAAGGTGTTCAATTTGATGGTATATTAATTTTACAGAGAATTAATTATGTTATTTTCATTATTCATATACATATTAGACATTGTTATATCCTTCCAAATAAAATAGTGTTGAATAAGAAAGTACACCACGGCGTGGAGATGGTAAAAAGTTCAATAATGTTTTATACAAAATATTATTATAAAATGACTCCAATGAATTTAATTGAGAATATTTCGGTATTATATTTTTATATTTTGAATTAAATAAATATTAATTAAATAAATAATCATTTAAATAAAAATTCTATATTAAACAATAACGCAATTGTTTTCACTATTCATAATAAATTGAACGTTTTCAAAAAAATACCAAAAATTCACCCAAAATAATATTAATATTCCAAATAAAAAAATGAATTATATTTTACAAAATTTAAAACATATATGTTGAATTAATTAATTTAAAATTAATTCTCGTTGTCAATACCAAAAGGCGGGGTTTTAAAAAGTAAAAATTATCAAAAGATTGATAAGTCATTATGTCATATTTAAATGGGAAATTACTTTTAATGACCTAAATTTTTTTAAGTTATTAAAATATAATCAAAATTTACTTTAATAACATAAAATTCATAATTTATCACTATAAAATATTTCTATTAAAAATGTAGTTTTCAATTAAAATTTATTATTTTTCCATATTCCTCAAAAATAAATCTTATCATAAAAGTACTCCAAATTTATCCAAACTAAATTATTATATCCATCTTATAATAAATAATTTAATTTCATTATATTGATTATATAATACGGTCAAATATTAGTTTTAAAAAATGTTTGTCCATTAAATGGCTGTAAAATAACATTTTAAAAAATACATCTTGTATCTAAAAAATGAAATTGTTCTTATATTATGTCTAATAAACACATTATATGGATTTTAAAATTATAGGTACTATATAAAATTTATAATGTAGTTATTAATATTCATAACTTCTTTTTGAACGACTAGTTTGGTTTGTCATGGTGCACTCAAACTCAGTGTTGTGTGTAGTGCAAGTTATTTAATTTCATTGAAAAGAAAATGTTCATTGAAATCATGTGGTGTTACATCATGACATGCCATGAATAATTCATGGGATATTATCCTAATAAAACTATGTTATGTTTTCTTGGAGGTTTTTCTAGACTTATGCTCACGATCTCTTGTTATCTGTTGTTTCCTCATTCCATTGTTATCTTGATATTATAATCTTATATCATGATTCAATTATAATATATATTATTCTCAATAATATTTTGTGACCTTGATATGCCTCTTGAATAATATATATTGCTATCGTCATGTTTCTCTTTGATTATTCCCTTGTTGGGATTTATGGATCACCTTGTTCTTATATACATCCCTAGGTTATTTAGCACTATATATAATGATCAATAAAATATACGGGAATTTTTTAGAGTTTTTATAAATTTTTATTGTATCAGAGCTTCATGTTTACATTATATTTACATTATTTCTGAAATAAAATCTACATCTTGTCTTCGATGATAGTATGGTGAGTATTTTTATGTAATAAATCATGATTAAA
The DNA here is from genome assembly GCA_963277665.1 of Viscum album. NCBI lineage: Eukaryota > Viridiplantae > Streptophyta > Magnoliopsida > Santalales > Viscaceae > Viscum > Viscum album. The sequence continues at coordinate 1,978,111,439 of OY728133.1, forward strand.
GGGTTATTAAATAAATGGGATTTCATAGTTTGTATAAGAGAAATATCCAATTATTTCTATGGATTAGGATTACAAAATCCTTGTGAAGGATTTATGGGTAAGGATAAACATAATTAAACCTCTGAAAATTTCGGAAGGTTATAGATAATGGGGTTTCTATGGAAAACATTTCTTGTATGGATATTATATTTGTAGGTGGATTTTTAATAGATGTACCTAATGGTAACTACATTTATATTTGTCCATTGGATATTAACTAAACCAAAACCTAGTGCATAATGAAGAGGCCTTACTATATACTTGTTTTGAAAAGCATGATGGATATGATTATTTAATATCACAATATTTATATGGACCATTATTAATGGAATCAATGGTCACAAAATTTTATGACAGAAAAAATTAATCGATAAAATAGATTGAATCCTAAAAACTATTTTAATGATGAATATATAACATTTAAAATTTATCCCATAAATTTCCAGTATCTTCTCATTATGTCTATTGATATTTGGAAAATTATTATTCAAATGTCAATGATTTCAACTATAATTAAATAGGAATTATAATGATTATCATTAATGGTTCTACGCATTATTTCATATCACACCTATTGAGTTGAACTTTTCAAATACCACCAAAAAATGTAGGAGTTGATGTCTCATTTAAAATGGTAATTGATGAAATTATTACATCCCATGTATATAAAATTTTCTTTTATTAGTATTTTTGTCATGGACTTCCCTATAAAAACCTAAATTTCATAGAGAAGGAAATCACCCTCTCTATCACAAATCATCCCTTTATTATATATAAGTGATTTAAGAAGGATGAATCTCCTTTGGTATCACCATAATAAGAATGGATATTATTGAATTATGCGAAAGCGTATCTAGCTGATATGATTGATACTATGGAAAAGATCAGCCTTTATGGAATGCCCATTTTAAGGGAATATGCTGACGAGTAACCATATTTTTTTTAAGGTCTTACTCCTATTTTAAGGTTGGGTTTTCAATTGACATTATACCAAAATATTTTCTAATATATATGAATCCACATATAATGGCCACTACTAAAAATTAAGAGCATAAAAAGAAACTGTAAGAGAATTTGGATAAAATGATTATATGCACATGTGTTTCACTGTAGGGTACACCAATTGTATTATATAAGAAGAAAGATACATTTATGCACCTATACAATGATTATCATCATCTCAAAAAGATCCTGATAAAAATAAATTATCCACTTCCATGGAATGATGACTCATTCAGTCAGCTATGTGAAGCTCGATACTTCTTTACAGTGGATCTATAGTATGGATATTGTCAATTAAAGGTTAAGATGAATGGTATCCCTAAGATAATTGATTCTAAATAGTATTATTTCTAAGAGTTTATTGTGAATCTATTTATAGTTACTAATGATGCATATACCATTATGGACATACAAAATAATTTTTCTAGGGATTGACTAGAAATATTTTTTGTTGTTTTTTTAGATTATATTCTTATACACTAAAAAATAAATAAAATAACTTGAGAAAATTTGAATTTTATAATGAAGACCCAGAATAAAGAAAGTTTAATGTTATTTATATTAAATTAGACTTTTGGATAGAGTATGTAACATTATTTGGTTATGTTATCACCAACAAAGGGGTATCTATGGATTCTTCTAAAATAGTTTAAATAAAAGGATGGTGTAGACCATCATATGTGACAAATATCCATTGTTTTCATCAATTATATATTTACTATTGACGATTTAATGAAAACATGTCATGATTTTCAATCCCATAGTCCAAAATAACTCATATGTGAGTGATGTTTTACGGGATTAATCAATGTTAATGGAGATTTAATGATTAATGATGAGGATAATCATTGCATCTAGGATAACAATATGAACTATTATGGACAGATTTGTCATATATATTGATTCCTCCAATAATGGAATTGGTAGTTTACTAATGAAATATGAAAAGCGGTAGCCTATGACTCACCCAAATTAAATATCAATTAGTAGAACTACCCAATGCTTTATCTGTAAGTTTCTATAGTGACCTCAACATTGAATATTTGGAGAAATTTTCACTATAGTGAGATGTTTGAGATTTAAATGGACCATAAAATTCTAAATATAAAATTTACACAAATGAACGAAATAAGCACCATTTATTTTTGTTAGATCTAATCAAGGATACTGACTATTCAATTAATTACCATCCTCATAAGGAAACCATGTTATAAGATTCTATTTTTGAAAGGATCCTGATACCCTATGTATTATCAATATCAAATGGGATCTAATCATAATGGATACGATATGTGTGGATATTAGTATAATGAAATAATTTTTACACATCCATTATCAAATAAATCCTCAATCAATCATTCTTGAGAGGATTAATGAGGGACAAAAATAATGATGTGGAGCTATAGAAAATGTATTGAATATTTTTTATCTAAACATTATTAAAGATGGTCTTATATTTTTTAGAACCTAGATATGTGTCCCAAGAAACCTATAAATAAAGAGGGAAATTATACATGACATGCATAGATCATCTGTATCAATTCATTGATGAAGAACTAAGATATAAAGAGATTTGAAGAAAATAATCTGGTGGGATAATGTGAAGATAGAGATAATATAATTTATATCTCAATGCTTGATATGTATTCCTATAGGCGTAGGTATTGTTTCGCTGGGATAACAATTTCTATCCCTCATGGAATCTCCCAATGGATCCCACACCCATAATAGGTTACAAGACTTATTTGTAAATGGAGACGACCTTTTGGGGGATCAAAACCATTGACTCTTATATAATCATAAAGCATGAGAGGATTAGAGGTTGGTATCATTTCACCCTTTTGAGGGTAATTATTTCCCACTATAGGACTCTCTTATAGATTATATACATATTAGTGAATCTTTTAAAAATCTTGAAGCGAGGCTAGATACCCTAAAAAATAATTTTTGTGCAAAATCTCTATGAATGAAAAGGGTGTTCTATTAATGAACACTTCTATATTTATGCTAGGTTCTCCTTGTAATTACCATTATTTAATAGTAATGGGTGGATGATTATGTTTTGAAATCAGTATGACTAAGAAATTAGATATTAATACAGTAAAATAAGGTGATATGTGATTTAAGTTCTGGATTAGACCTCTGATAGGCATCCTAAAATATTATATGAAAAGTATAAAAAACCTGCATTTTTTCTTTTTTCATAGTTTAAGTTCATATAACACAACCAATCGTTTCTATTTAATGTCATGTGGTAAGGACATATGTTGTAGAACGTGGGCATTGGGTATGGAGATCATTCCTCAGGAAGGTGTCGTACTTATCCTTCTTATAACAGTAATCATAGTCTCCATAGGTCATTATTTCCCCAACTCACAAATGGGTAGAGATAGATAATTAATACTCATAAGGGTTATTTCCTTAACTATTATCAATGTGGGAATTCATCAAGATTTATATAATAGTGGATACCCATGTGATGATTAATTTTTATTGGATGTGAGTTTCATACTAATGATTCTCTAATTTGTTTTTATTTTCAGATACTATTGATATAATATTCAAAATTCCATAAGCTCACATGGGTAATCCACATGTGTGAGAAACAAGATATAGAAAGTACAATGATTTATAATATTTAAAAAATGGACTTATGCAATGGAGATACCCTAATAGATTATTTAATATGAAGACAAAGCCTTAGGAACGTATCCTATATATTCTATTTTGACAGGAACTAGAGTCACCATAATCTAATATCACCCCTAACCAGCTAATGGATTTTAGGTGACTGAGAGAATTGTTAGGTATTAATATTCCTTTTATTTCAATGTATAATCTCATTTCTCATCCACTTATGTACATGGAATACATACTCATGGGAGGATAAAGGCCCACTGATCTTATTTGTTTGGGATAATAAGGTACTAGCACCAAGGAGGATTCCAATTAGAGGTATCTAGAACTTATTCTCTAAATGATAGAGAGTGCAGAAAATGAGTGGTTGTTTGATTATTCTATGAAATAATGGTTGTATTATAAAACGAAATCATGAATTGTTGACACAAGCCAGTTTTTTACCCTATACAAATGAAGGGGGAATGCTCCAACAAAATCTAAAAATCATGTTTTCACATGGATTAGAGGGTACATATCTATCTATTTCTAATAGAAAAGTGTAAAAACACTATGTGTTTCTACATGAAATATATTGGGTATCTATCTAACCTATTCAAGGAGTCTTATTAAAATGTATTGACTGTTTTCCAAACATTTATAATGGTCATAATGTGACTGAAGAAAAATTTTCCGAAATACTTCTCTAAACTAATATGAAGTGTTACATATCTAGAGGCCATAAAGTGATTTGGATGACATGTCTAGAGAGTTATGTTTAATTTAGTTGACATATCTTGTGGGATTATCAATTTTTGTATGACATGTATAAAGAGTTCTTTTAGCATGGATGACATGTCTCGGGGACTTTTTATGGATTGAATGGAATGTTCAGAGGAATTTTCATGATATGAGTGACATGTCAAAAGGTATTCACATGATTTAGATGAAATGTCTTATAGACTTAATGTAACCTTGATTTCATTTTCAGAAGATGTAATGTAACATAGATGACATGTCTAGAGGACTTTACATGACATGGATGACATTTCTAGAGGTCATCTCATTATCAGTGAAGAAATTATATTAATTTAAGAACCCATTCACATGAAAATCATTATATCTATCATCACATTAATGTTCCATCATTTAAACCACAAAATACGTCAATTTATAATAGGTGAAGGCTTATTGAGGCATCAGATTATCTTGTAAACATATGAAATATCATATTTGTGATACAACCAACATACCGAAAATACATCACATGATAAATATTGTTTTCATATGAAGTGAATAAAGTTATTCCTTAAACACTTTTGTAATTATCATTTCCTTATTTAGTGTATGACTATTGTGATTGCATGACAATCTGCTCCAGGAAGTACCCTCTCCCCAATTCTCCCATGCGCATGTATTGTATCTATCAGGGGGTTTGATTTATTAGATTCACCACCCATGATCGACACATCGTTACATTGTTCTTAAAACATATATAAATTTTTGTATGTGATGGATGGTGCATCACATCATGTGTTTCATATGATCCAATCATGGGTCATCCATGGCGTCATCCATTAATTGAATGATAGATAGAAAATTCCTGATCATTCTATCATTTCAAATATTATTAAACACATTTATTTTCAAAGTGACTTTTTATATTCATGTCTTCATATTTAACAAACAATTTAATATAATTCTAACATGTTTTAGAGACATTAAAAGATTATGATTCTTATAAAAGCGACTTGTTTGGATCAAGGGATGATTTTTTGAGGGGATACACATGATCATTAAAAAATTTAATAAATATTATAACATCATTTTGTGAAAATAAATGTATATCCAATCACATTAATTATATTCCTTTTTATCCTTTAGTCATTAAATGTTATGGAGTTTCCCAATGGTTTTTCATATATGCATCACATTATCAAACTGAAATGTAAGATATCCTTTAAAATATTCAGTTAAAATGGAAAGGGTCATTTTCGAGATCAGTATGAAATGTTATAGGTCTTTTATTTGATCGTTATACTGATTTCATGAAGTGAATAAACCATTAGAATGACAAAATGAAATCTTCATCATGTAAGGGTACTTCCTTTTCAGGTTTTATTTTATAATGCTTATTGAATTTTCACTTCATTTATACATCAGGGTGTCACATGATCAAATGGATATGCCCGAAATCCTTTTCATGATGAAGTTGAAATGTATAGTGGCCTTCATTTGATGAGGCTGACATGACCCTAGGGATTTCATATCATAAACATACTAATCATAAAACCCAAATCATCACTTTACATGAATATTATTATAAATCCCTGCACATGATTCTTCAATATTTTATGATATTATTATATAATCTTCTTATGTGTTTTTTAATGATTTTATACTGTCAGGTTACATGAAAGAAAATAATCATCTGAGGTACCATGCATGATCAAGAAGGTTTTATAATAGGGATTCTCATGATTATGAGGAATTTTATTGTATCCAGCATTATACTTGGAGGGTTTTTAGAAGTGATTCATGTTATCATAATCAAATAATGAAAAGTGTTTAACGCATTATTCATGTTCTTCCTAGGGTCATGTGTTTTTATAAACTAGTTATCTTTTTTCCATGTAGGCATTATTCCCTTTTTATCCCTTGGTGGAGAAAACATTAACTATTTTTATGGTATTTATCCAATATTTTAATTATTGATTCCAATTTTAATGATGTAAAAAATCCCAAACCTGGATAAGTGATGTACAAAACAAAAAGCACTCAGTTCTATGGAAATAAATTACCTCCTGAATATTCTAGACTACCAACTGTTAGTACTCCCTGAATTGTTTATTTTTTATGATAATATTCACTTTCAATAATGATCCCAATAAATAAGGGAATGGGAGATACCTCATTATACATATGACCCAAGACAATAAATCTCTAGTGATTGCCAATATCAACTAATTCCTTCACAAGAAATCTTCACATAACCACATCTACAATACCATTCATTTGATCTGATCATGCAATATCATCACCTGACCCCCTCATGTGGTTGTCGTGTCCCAATGAATTAGGAAATATACCTTCTATGTGGTATGTGATATGTCACATCAACTGTTATTTATATCCTTTGGAAGAAGGTCACATGGACCTCATCATGAGTCTATTGGTTTCAATCACGTTTTCTATTAATCATTATGTTATTCTCAAGATCCTCACATGGTCACGTGATTCATGAGACTTTTAACAAGTAATCTGATCAGAACCCCTTATATGGATAGTGATATTCACTCGATGTTCATCAATTTGTGAACATCTATTATTCCTTTCGGAAGGGTTATGTACCAATTTGATATATTCTTATTACTCTATAAAAATGGATTATAGTTCATTGAAATCACATGACGTGGACAAACGGAGAGCTATGATTATCACAAACCATAATGCTGAACCTCAATACAAGGTATTTCCGAACAATGAAATTTTAAAGGAGGTTTTTAGGATTAAGCATAAAATATATACATTATCACACATACAACCATTATATGGATTCTTCCTTCTGGATAACACTTTCATCCCATCACTTGAATATAATGTTCTACTTCATTTTTATCCTTCATATTTTAACTGCATTCAAATGGTATTTTATGAGTAGATTTATTTAATTGTGGAACTCCTCCACTTGACATCCTATACATTGGATAATTACCATCCAAGTTTAGACAGATTTGATATTTATCATCAATGGATTTATAATAGTTAGTTGAGCATACTTCTCTCCACTATGGACAACCAAAAATGTTTCTAGAAATCAATATGGGATTTATGTCATGGTGGTAATGTTGTGGGTGATTTGTGTGGCCAATCTACATTATCAAGAGTTTCATAGAATTATATAGTCAAATATATAAAATCTATCATTTTTAGGTGTAATGGATATCTCTGTCCATCATGTACCGCCAATCATCTCCTATCAATGAGATAACCATTCATTTGTTTTCATGGAATAAGTTATTTTTATTTAAAACTTTGATAAACGGGAACCATTTAATCGTATATTTATCAACAAGGGGAACTACCCACCCTCAAGGAAATAAATGAAAAATTCCATCATATTGTAGATGTTTGGGATGACCCTGAGTAGACTCCAACCATGGAAAAAGATATTCATATCATTTAAAAGGAGTGGATAAAGAAGGGTTTGAAATTATATTCAAATAATTCTTCTAGGGATTTATATTAACACCATAATTTCAGAAATATTTACTTTTCAAACATACATATTCCCTCATTTTTTCCCTTTAAAAAAATTTGGGATAGTTTAGGGTCTTATTAGTGAAATTTTTTATGATTGATAATATACCTAATGGGGATATTAGATGATACTTGAGGCATCTCGATGCCTTTATTTTGTAAGATATTTTCCTATGTTCTAAAGGGACCCTCTTGGGATACATTTCTATGAATTCAGATCTGCACGTTGAATGTTAATGAAAATCTATGAGAATGGTTACCATAATCATATAATTCAAACCATTCTTCAATGTTATCCGGTTCATGGGAATTTTTAATATATAAGTATCCCTTTCTAGATCATAGTCCATTTTCATATTTTATTTTATTGGATAGGGATAGTTATTAGTGTTACATATTAAAATGTTTATAACATTCCCCTAACCCTATATCATCCCTGGATGGAAAATGACTATAGTGTTGAGTTAATTCCATTGGGTGTTGGTGTAGTCATTAATTTATAGATTCTATAGTATCATTTAAATTTAATGAGGTAACAAACGCCATCATGGATGATTATTGAAAAAATATAGTGGTTCCCTTATTGAGAGATCATAAAAGTCTCACTTTGGGATAGTGTTATTGTACCTTACATAGATGATCTAATAATATGTGAGGCATATACCAACAACCAATACTCTCCCTAGTTTTCTTGTACTCAAAGGGTTTCTCCTCCCCAAATCTGTTGTGCATGGAAAATATCATCCAAGAATCACTATCCAAATTTGGATTTTACGTACATGAAAATATATAAATGATTAAATATTTATTCCACCTGCTCATGATCCTTCATTCTTATCTCATAATAATATACATGATTTGGTGGAAGCATACCCAGTTGGTATACTAAATCAATTAGTTCAACATGCATAAAAACCCTTCTCTTTTCTGATCTTCGTATTTGTAGATGTGAGGGGGCTGATTTATAACACATGAGAGCCCCTAAGAAAGAAATGTCTCTATATTGATGAGTCTCTCATTAACAAGTAATTGTAATTTTATAAATATAACTCTTAGAATCAACTGAAATATGATTCACTAGTGTTGGGATAACACAGAACACATGTTCCCTTTCTTCCTCATCAAATCAACTAATCTTGTGTTCGACAATATTAATATCCAAACACATACCATAAAGCATTATTATTTACAATTAAATGCACAAATTGTTCATTGAAATTAGAGTATCATGAAGAATATTTTTTATTCAAATCCAATAACATATTACAAATACTCTCTTAGATAAGATCCATGACCATGAGTAATACCTTCACCAACTCTTTATTTAGGATATAGTTGTTTTAAAATCTATAAATTATATGATATCATTCTATATATTTTACATGATAATAAATTGATATCCATTAATTATATGGACATTCATATCATTGAAAACACAAATTATCTAATATAATCAATATGGGAAGATTTATAGGGGTTGGAATATAGATATATTCAAGGTTCTGGTTTTCTTTCTCAGATTGATTATTTGACTACACATATAGGGGAACATGTAGTTATCATATCTCAATTCATTTCCACTATTTCTATAGTAGCATCATTATTTGAAATCCCCTAGATATGCTGTGAATGATTTTCTTATTTTTTTGAAAGTATTTTTCATTTTTTTGGGAGAATAAATGGAGTCAATAAAACCTTTGTGTTAAACTGGCGCCTTTATGAAACTCTATTTCATTTCAAAATCTCAAAAAAATAGAAATTATTATTATCTAGATAAGAAAATATATATTTTTTGTATCATATTTAAAATATGGGAGATATATTGTTATTTGATGATTCCTCTATCATTTTTAAATAATGAATGGAAAATGTATTTCATACTTTTTAAGTTTCTTAAAAACTCACATTGGTTTAAAACATACGTGGAATGTTATCAGAAAGCTATCATGTAGGTGGTAAAATACATCAATACATTTTATAGAATCATGTAAATCAATATGTTAAACAAAAATTATTAACTTGTAAATTTTTACAAGATCATCTGGTGGAAAATGATATTTCAGATATCAATTTTTGAGAGGAAGAGTGATCTATCTTTTACCTAATTCTATGGACATAGTGATCCATACATAATTTTTTTGGGGAATCCTAATAACCCATACATGTTTTTTTATAACAATTATTTTATATCTTTTTATTTCCATGACATTTCCCTTTGTTTTATAAGGATAATGATTTGTGGGGATGTAATTGGATTTTTCTCAGGGTTCCCATTATATATTTTCAAAGTAGATTTTATTAAATTATCTATTTCATATATTCCCAATCATTCTTGGTTCAGAAGAGTTGTGTTTCTGGGGAGCAAAGACTCAAATTGTTCCCATGGAAGATTTTGTGGGTTTTCAACCTAGAAATAATTGTGGTTCACTTAATAAGATATTTAAGGCAATGTAATCCATATAATTTAAATAGTTTAGAATCATTTATCTTGGAAAATATATTGATTTATTTTAAGTTTTTCTATCTCAGACTAACTATTGATATAGTTTATAGTCTTCTAGATCAAAACATATATAAAATACCTTAGGTGATTCTGTTTTATGGTTATGAAGTCCATGAACTGCATCATGTGATCATGACATGTAGTGAGGCCCTATAAAATATTAAATAATCAAATATTTTTTTCATTCATTGATAGTGGTCACAAGAAATAATGAAGTATCATTGTAGATTTTGATTCCACATGAGTAGTCCAGTTATGGGGGTTGTAATTATGAGTCTTGGAATGTCCAAGTAAATTAAATGTGGGGCCTTTAAACATAGGTCTTCCATTAGTAATGATGAAAATCAGTATCTCACATAGCTAGTAAAATGAAGCATTGATTTAATAGGTACTTCTTCTCTAGGACCAAGACACCCACTAAGCATAAGCTCTTGGTATTGTGTTATTAACCATCAAATCCTAGTGGGGTCTATTTAGAGATGTTAGTCCCTATTACCAATACACTATAAGGAATATTTAATACAAAAAACTGGGGAAATTGATTCCACAGATTTGTGTTTCAACATAAGTAATTGGTTGGGGTAAGATTAGGCCACAAATATATGAAGGAGATTTGTAGAAGAAATGATCCCAAAAGGGTTCAATTTCCTTATTGTTTTTTCATCACCTTTTGAACATTTTATCAGTGTAAGGACACATGTAACATCTATACTTTAACACTTTCTTGGACTATTGGGTCTAGCGAGCCTGGATCAAATTTCAATAAGGACACTTGATGGGACCTATGAGATTTAGGACTATTTTTTATTCCAAAAATTTTTGCTAAAATATATAGATAAATGTTTTTGTTATTGGAGACATGAATATTTCTCAGTAAACCCTTTATGGGTTTCCAGCCTAATACATTTTACGTATATCTCAATAGAAGATTAAATTATTTATATTTGGACTACATTCACTATAGTGTTAAACAGAAATATAATGATGAATATAATGTCTAGGAGTAATCCAACACCCATCCGAATAGAGGGCGAAAATGTTATAAACCATCGATCAATTTTCATGGATCCTGAATAATGGTGTGGGATTTCCATGATGAGGATGGTAAATAATCAGTCCTTGATAACTAGCTCCAATATGATTATTTCATGACTCACAAGGATCAAAATACCATTTTTCAATGAAGAGACATATTTTTTTGATAGGTTAGGAGATTTTCCAAATGAGCTACTAGAAAACTTGCAATGTCAAAAAAAGGTACCTTAATATCAGGAGTTGTTTTCCATGGGCCACTAATTGTTCATGGTAATCTGAGTTACTCAGGACACAAATTGTGGTTTGGGGATTAAGGTGATTATAATGTTAATAGAAGAACCATCAACATTGGTTATCTAGTGTCTAGAACTTGTGGTCCTTATATATGTTGTAATGAAGGAATATTGTCTTCATTGTTTAAATTTATTTAGTGAGGATTAACATTTCATGAATTTTGTTGTCATGTGATACTGAAAATTTTCATGAAAACTAATCTCATGTTATAGCGATGTATGAACGTATATAATTAAATTGTTACGTATATTTTTCAACAGTCATAGGATTTTAAATTCAGAAGGAATTCTTTTCCATGAACATTCATACTAGTAGGTATCCATGAATTAGATCCCATCATGTTAATATCTACATCATGTAGTAAAAATAAGTACATAGACATGATTCATATTTATGAGAATAGATTATATATGACTCAACCATCCTTTATTAGTTTATGGGGTTTCATGGTGGAACAGATCATAGGGAAATATTCAGTTTCAGTGGTTGGAATTTGAGGGATTTCATAATCTATTTTATAAGGGAGAAAATAAAGACATAGTCAGATACATTATGAAGATAACTCAATATAGATATGACTCGTATATAGGGGAGAGGGAAATGTATCTCATAAAAGGGATTTCTTCCACTACCATTGAAGTGTACAACCTCTCATTATCAGTGGAACACTTGAGGTGAATGTTTTTCATTTTGGATGATGCTTTCACTAGTTAAAAATTTTTATGGCCTCATGGTCAACTGAGTTTCAGATGTTTCAATATGGGTCATTAAATAGGGAAGGTTGTGATAGTGGAGAATTGTTGAAGGACTGGGGATAGTATTAATGAGTTTTACTATATATCATGATATGTCATGAATTAATCCACATGTAGTTCATATAAAAAGAGCCTCCATCTGTAGGTCTAGATCATATAAACGGTGGGGGAGTATTATTTCATATTCCCTTAGTAAGACACGACATCATAGTCAACTAAGGATTCCTCTTCATATATTAGGATCATATGTAAGGATGAGAATTTTCAATATTTTATTTTGATATTGAGATTAAACAAGGATCTATATAACAAATTTATGGATAGTAAAACCCAGTATAATTTTTTTCTTGTTAGAAAGACCAGATGTCTTCTTGTTTAACATTGGGAGACTGTGACCTGATTGTCTATTTTAAAATAATATGACTATAAATTTATCTTTCAGTTTAACTTCATGTGATTAGGATATATCTCATAGAGTAAATAAAAACTATGGTTAATTTGGTATTCATAGGGAAGTGTGCCATGTGATGGATGTTTATAAGAATATGATATTATACTATATATTTGATAATGGATATGATGAATAGATTTTTAACATCGATGGTATCAGAATCCTATTGAATAGTGGGGTAGTGGGATGTGTAAATCATAACCCATGAATATATTAGTCATCTAAGAGTGGAGAATGATTGTTATGGGTTAACAATTTGTAATGGTTTAGAGCCACATCCCACAGAGTCGAGATAATATATCATATATGTGATGGGGGCTCTTATATAGGACTAGAACATTCTCTAAGATCATCCTTCAAGGATTTTCATTATTCCCCAAAAAACCCTTTCAGTTACTTTTTTGGATTAACCAGTCCATTTTACATGATTTCTTTAGAGGAGAAGAAATATTAGGGGGATCAAAATCCATGGGGTTCGAAGAGAAGGATTAAATCTAATGAAACTGGTTATATTAAATTAGATATCCAATAAATTTATTTGGATTATATAGTATCTAATATTCAATATGGTTTTGATCATAATAAATGATACCCAAGAATGTATTGAAGGCATTTCAAGGATAATGGATAAAACATGTTATTCATGAATGAAAAAACAGTAGAGGGTATGGCCTATTTAGTGTAAATAACCTTTTCTCTATAGTTTAGCATAATGAGACAAGGAGATTTTCATGATTTTTAATGTCATTTAACTAGGACATGGTCCGATATCATTTAATTGAATGCATCTCTATAAAAATATTTAGAGTAGATTTTTAGGTTCCCTATTCTCATATGAGAAATTATAACCCTAATAAATAAGAGATAATGATATAATCGACTGATTTTTTGAGAATTAATTATAATAAAATTGTTGGGAATTATTATTTTTATATAAGTGGGAGTGCTAATAAAAAATTGGTTATCATTGTGGGACATGATTATGAGGGATGATAATTTGTATCAAGGCAGAAAATGTTGGATCCAAACATCCATACTTATCAAATATTGTGGGAATTAATACATATATAGTTATTTTTGAAGAATTTAATTAATAATGATTAGGCTCGTGTGCATGGAAGGTGGGAACTATTAGTCTCAATAACATGCTTCCCATTTTCCAAAAGATTTTACATTGATATAATGCTCAAGTATACACTTATTCATGGATGATCCTAAAAGAGATATTTTGTAACAACCCAAAAATTCATTAATTAAAATTCTTATTGGTCTGTTAAAATATCTTCTTGTGGTAATGTGAAATGAATTCACTTATTTTGTTCTTTGTTTTTTTATTTATTATACTTTTATTATTTGTGATCATTGCTAATATAGACGTTTAACAGTGATCACATGATTAGTCTAAATATAGGGCATTAACAAATCTAATTCACTCAGACAAAGGATGTGATTGCCTCAACCAGTAGACTTTCCCCATACGAATCACATTTGTTAGATCTTGTAATGGAGTTGGAGTCATTGGGCTTCACTCATGACCACTCCCAAGATGATCTTGAATATGTTATGCTCGAGCGGAACTGCCTACAAAAAAAGTGGATGTTGATAGAGATTACCACTCGAGCAGTGTTATCAGAGCCACCACAAGAGTTAGTAACCATATCAAAACTTACCCTAAGGTCTTATGAAGGTTTTTCATGAGTTATTTAACAAGGCCCTATGACCACAATTATGGACATTATTCTTTCATAGATAATATACATTTTTATTATTTTTACACTGTAAAACGTTTTAAAAGCACAAATAGATTTTTAGTTAATATTCAACTATGAAATCTATTTCAAAGAATTAAAGGTATATTGAGTTAATTAATATTTTAATATAATAGTTTTATTCTTATATTAATTTTAATTTAATAAATATTATCATATAATTTTATGAATGAAATTGTAATTTTTAATAAGGTTTGAAATATGTTTTTGTCAAAACCCATGAATTTTCAATAAATTTCTGTTTTTATATTAATAGTAAAAATTTACATATTTATAAATTTTTTTATATAAATTGAATATAATTTTTGGAAACAAGACATTGAAATTATTCAATGGTGAATTTAAAATAATTTTCAGAGAGAGTTGAATTTTTGGGTAAAAATTAAATACCGTTTAAATATATAATGTGTTTTATGACATCATAATGACCCAATAGTCATGTAATAAATTCAAATAATCATTATTTGTGGGAAATATATGTTTTACCATTGAAATAATGTGAAATTGTTTCTGTTTTGTTTATTTTACAAAACATTAGTGGACCCTTCAAGTCATATAAAATATTATGTCCTTTTAAATTGTTTTCCATGATAGTGTGAATCCCCTCCGCATAAGCAACCCAATTATTTTATGAATCTTGGAAATTTTACATATAGAATATTTTTTTCCACTCCCCTTGATAGTAAAACATGTTAAAAAACCATGAAATTGTTTATAGTTTTGATTAGTTCAATGTGAGGTGTCCCAAACCTAAATAATAAAGAATTTCCCCTCCTTTCCTATTTAAACCCACCCATGTTCCCATTTCCTCATATCTCAAAGACTTTGGAGTTTGACCAAACCCTTCCCTATTCTCTCTATAATCCTCACATGGTTCCCCATTCTCCCATGAAATCTCTCTGAAGCCCCTCCCAAGCCTCTTGGATGACACTTCCATGTAAGGGATTCTAATATTCCTTATTTATGTCGAAGTTTCCTTATATGGTTATTCCCTTTTATTTTCAATTATAAATATTGGGGTATGATTTGTCACCTCCCCCAAAATTTCCAATTAATGTTTTAATAATGATATATCCCCTATCTCCCTCATTAATTCCTTCTATGTATACTTGTTTCCATGCCGAAATTCCCTGAGGAATTTCTCTCTCCTCATTTACAGTCAAGCAATTTATTTGTATCATGAGTCTAAATTCAATTACAATTGTTGGGACATGTATCTATATGACCCCATTAATTTCCATTTCATGTAAATATTATGAGTCACCCCTTTCACCCTCGTCAATAATTTTTATGAATTCTTATGTGACGTTGTTACGCTGCAAAAATTGCACTGCGATTTTCCAAGGCAATGTCAATGTGTAGTAAATACAATTCACATTTATCAATCAACGATATTTACCTATATAAAAATTTACATATTGTTTAAAGAGTTTCATGTATGAATTCTACAATATTTTATCCTGGAATAAATGATTATGTTTAATGAATCAATGTTTTATGATCCATGTGGCACACTTATGAATGAAATGAAATGTTTAAGAAGGGTGTGCCCTAATAACACGCCAATGAATTGGGTAAAGTATAGTGTCATGATACATCTTGTTAAATGGATGTTTACTCATGCTAATTTCCATGCAATGAGGTTTTAATCATTCTTCTTATTAAATTTGGTTTTACTCATGCTACTTGTTCATTGAGCCATGGATCATGTTAATTCTATGTTATGTGTTGTTTCCACTTTTCTGTGTTATAATTATCAGGCCTTATCATGCATTTATGTTCGCGTTTCTCTTGTGCTTCATTGATATGACTATTGTCAACAATTATTTTATTTCCCATTTTATTCCATTTTAATTTGTTTACCATGATTTGTAGCTCAAACCTTTTTATGCAGGTCCTCAGGTTATCCAATTTAATGCTATGTATGAGGGAATGTAGTGATCATGTAAAGGAAGTTTTCAATAAGATTTTGTGTTATATGATTTATGTTGTTAGGTTATGCTTCTAAGACATAAAGACACCATACCTCTAGATCAACTATGTTGTATCAAGTAAATTTTTTATGTAATAAATCATGTTTTAGCCTGTAATAAAGAGCATGGTTGTCATCATTGGTATCAGAGGGAGGTTTAGTTATATTTATGATTAGGATGATAAACCTCAATTAAAGCCTTAGAGACAAGACTATCAATAATAAAAACATAATTATTTAATTTTGGGTGTTTTTATGTGGTTTATCATTAAGATACATCCATTTCTAGATATGTTCTGGTCAAGGAGGCACTGACAATGATGTACCTAGGAGTGAAAACTCCAACAAAGAGTTTTGGGCTTGACCTGAGGTATCTTGGTACAAGACAATGGGCCTTCTGGCCATCTTGGTTATGAAACTCCCCAGGGATAAGATTTGGTAAATTAATAAGCTTAGTATGAACCATTATTAAGGGATTCTAAAAAATACCTCTAAGAATACATGTTAGAAAGTAGATCATGGATAACATTCATTGAAAAACTATATTAATTAAATAAAATTATTTTATATGTTATATATGTTTGTCTTTGTATTCCCCTTTATGTGTCTAATAGATTTAAAAAATTATCTTCCCTACGCCTTTTTGGATGAAGTAAATGAGTAGTAACAGAATTAAAAAGTGAAAGGTAGGGTTATCTGCCACAGTCCTATGAATTCTTTTATATCTCAAAGGATTAGTAGAATGATCCCAATGCCAACACAAATCATTGATGTAAAGATTTCTCTAAATATGGATAACGGGTAAATCGTTGCATCACATTAATATAACTCCTCCCCTATCATAATTTGTGGATTGAACATTCCAGATAACTGCATCATACACCCTTTGGTGGAATTTAATGTAATTATCAACATGGAATGAATTTCCTTATATGGACAGAAACTAAATTCCCATGGGATAGAAATTAATATCCATGTGGAGAATTAACCCCATATTATATTCAAGTGCAAGGAAGAGGATGAAAATTCATTAGTTCCATCACCTCATGAATGGTTATTACTGCCCTATGAGCATGTGTATCTAGATCGAATGATTGATTCCAAGGAAGCAAACCTCTTTGAAGACAAACCTATTGTGAGGGAATTCACTGAAGTGTTTCCCATGGAATTGATTGGTTTTCCTCCTAGAAGAGATGTTGAATTCTCAACTGATCTTATACCTGGGGAATTTCGAATATCCAATAATCCATATAGAATGGATGATGTTGATCTTGAATAGCTGAATAAACAACAACAGGAGAATCTTGAAAATGGGTTTATACACCCAAGTGCTTCACCATTTGGTTCAATAGTCATCTTCATCGAGAAATAGGAAAGGTCAATGTAACATAGAATCAATTATTGTAAGGATAAAAAATTATCGATAAATAACATGAATCATCTCCAACTAATTTATGACTTTTTGATGAGCTGCATGCAACACAATACTTCTCCAAGGTAGATTTGGGGTAGTGATATTACCAGGTAATGGTGAAGAAGGAATATATCCCCATCACTGGTTTTCATAAAAGATACGGGCATTATTAATTCATAGTAATGCCTTTAGGACTCACTATTAAATATTCATGGACATGATAAATAATGTTTCAGATATTACCTTGAATAAATTTTTGTAGTATTTACTGATTATATTCTAATAAACTCCAAAAAAAAGGAGGATTATGATGAGAATCTAAGAATTGTACTATATAACATGATAAATGAGAAACTCTATGCCAAGTACAGCAAGTGTGAGTTCGGGTTAATGGAGGTATCATTCTTGGGCCATATCATCACAAGAAATGGGATATATGTGTATCCATCAAATATAGATACAATAGATGAATGGTTTTGTCCAACATCGGCAACTGATATCCTTAGCTTCTTAGTGTAAGATGGATATTATCAACGACCTGTGAAATATTTCTCATGACTGTCCAACCCTCTTACCAAATTATCTATAATTGGAGTAATATGGTCATGGAGTGATGAATGAGTGGAAAGATTCAAGGAGTTGAAAAGGAGGCTAATTAATGCGCACGTACTTACTTTACCCACGTGTGGATAATTTTTTGTGGTATTCAATGATACTTTAAATAAGGGACTAGGTTATTTCTTGATGAAAAATGACAATGACATTGCATATAATTCAAGGAAATTGAATACCCTTGATAGAAATTGTCCAACACATGATCTGGAGTTAGCTACGGTAATCTTCGTTTTAAAAATATAGAGGCATTATCTCTTTGCAGAGAAATGTGAAATTTATAAGGACTAAAAAATCCTCAAGTATATATTCACACAAAAATAGATGAACATGAACC
Source organism: Viscum album (assembly GCA_963277665.1). Lineage (NCBI taxonomy): Eukaryota > Viridiplantae > Streptophyta > Magnoliopsida > Santalales > Viscaceae > Viscum > Viscum album. The sequence goes on from OY728133.1 coordinate 1,978,130,498, forward strand.
AATGAATATGGTTATATCTCATCAAAGAATATGATTTCTCAATCCATTACCACCCTGGGAAAGAGAATAAGGTGTCACATGCTCTCAGTATAAATGACCTGTCGATTCTATCATTGATGTCAATAGAAAAGAATCCAATCATCTTAGATTTTTTGAAGATAGTCATGGTAATAATAAAGAAGGTAACATCATCAATCCTTTTGAAATTATTTATCAACTATATCTTTAATGGTTAAAGGATTCTGAAAATGATGAAGTGGGAATTCTAAATAATGTATAAGAAAATAGAAAAGGGAAATATTTGGAGTTCAATATTAATGAAGAAGGAATTGTGATATTTTTTAAAATAAAATGTGGTCCATCATGTATGGTGCTGATGAAGCAACTTTTGGATGATGCACATAGTTAAAATTTCATTATTCAACTAGGATACACAATGATTTATCGTGATCTCCAAAATAATTATTTGTGTGGGAATATAAAGAAAGAGATCACTGAGTATAAATAAAAGTGCCTAGGGTGTCAGAAACCGATGGTAGAGAGGCTGAAGCCCAAGGGGATGATGAAACCATTTCCCATACCAGTATCGTAATAGGATAACATCACCATGGACTTTTTCATAGGACTTTTAATGAAATCCAAATGCATCAATATAATCACTATTATTGTGGTTCGTTTTACAAGGTCTATACACAATATTGAAATTAGGGAGGATTTCACATTGGATAAACAGACACATGTATATATCAATGAAGTTGTAAAACTGTATAGAGTACCACTATCTATTTTATCTAATTGAGATCAATGATTCACCTCAATGATTTGTAAGAGACTTCAACATTCTCTGGTTAGTAAACTAAAATTTAATATGGCCTATCATCCCCAAACTGATGGCCAATCAGAGATAACTCTTCAGAAACTGGAAGATATGTTAAGATCATGTTCATTGGAATTTAAAGGAGGTTTGGATCAACATTTTCCTTTCGAAGAATTTTCCTATAATTGCAGTTTCCACTAGATCATCCAAATGGCATCTTATGAAGCCCTGTATGGGAAAAGTTACAGAACACAGGTATGTTGGGATGAAGTTGTTGAGTGTAAGCTGCTAGGACCTGAACTGGTCCATGAAATGGTGGAAAAGGTGATAAAAATTCAGCAATATATCAAGGTAGCCCCAAGTCGATAGAAGAGTTATGCAGATAACCGTCGACGATACCTTGATTTAAAAGTTCATGAACTGGTATTTCTATTTATATCTTCGTAGAATATAGTCATGAGGATTGTAAATAAAGGAATGTTTTTTCCTTGGTATATCGACCCCTTCTAGATTCTTGATCATGTTGGGGTTGTGGCATATCGACTAGAACTTCCACCTAATATGGCCAAAGTACATGATGTATTTCTATTATCCCATTAAAGGATATACATACTACACCATTCACATGTACTCTCTTCAGAGGTAGTACAACTAGAGGATCATCTTTCTAATGGGGAGAAACCAATGAAGATCATAAATCGTAGTGAAAATGTTCTATGAAATAAGAAAATTCCCCTCGTCAAGGGGTTGTCGAGAAACCAAAATTTTGAAGAAGTGATGTGGGAATTGGAGGATGTGATGAAGCAGAGTTACCGACATCTGTTTTAGTGTGGGAAAATAAAATTTCGAGGGTAAAATTTATTAAGGGGGAATTATTTAACGAACCAAATTTTAAATAATGAAAATTCTTCTTGGATTATTTAAATGTCTTCTTACGGTTTTGTAAACCGTATGCCCTTATTTAGTTCTATGATTTTGTAAATTCTTTTACAAATTTTGAATATTGCTAATATAGCCATTGAATAGTGTTAACATGATTAGTATATATATATGGAATTTAGAAATCCAATTTACCCAGACAAAGGAAGTGATTGACTCATCTAGTAGACGTTCCCCATAGGAAGCCCATTTTTTGGTGCTCAGAATGGAGGTATCATCATTGGTCTTCACTCTTGATCAAGATCAATCTGAACTTGAATACGTTAAGCTAGAGTATAACCGCCAACGAGAGAAGTGGGAGTTGATTAAGATTACCACTCGAGAAATGTTATCTGAGCCACCCCAACAGTTGGTCACCATCGCACACCATAACCTATGGTATTATTCTTGTGTTTTTAGGGGTTATGTAAGAATTCCCTAGTACTACAATTATATACATCATTCTTATATATAGAATATACATTCTATTTTTTATTGTTACTTTGTAAATAGTTGTTAAAGCACAATTAGTATTTTTAGTTAATATTCAACTATGAAATCTATTTTTATGAATTAAATGATTTTAGAATTAAATATTCTTTTAATAAAATATTATTATTATTATTAAATTATTTTTTATGAAATAAAATTTATCTTATATTTTTATTAATGAAATTGTAATTTTTATTAAGGTTTGAAAACTACTTTTGTTAAAACGCATGAATTTTTTATAAATTTTGGTTTTTATTTTAAAAGGAAAAATTCACATATCTAGAAAATTATAGTGATAAAATTAACATTATGTTTTGAATTAGGAAGTCGAAATTTTCCAACAGTTAGTTTTTAATAACCTTCTGAGACAGTAGAATTTTTGGGTAAACATTAAATTTCGTTTACATATATAATGTGTTTTATGACATGATAATGACCCAATAGTGATGTAATAAAATACTATAAACATTATGTTCGACCAATATATTTTTTACCATCAAAATAATTTGATTCTGAGTTTTTTTATTTGTTTTACTAAGCATTAGTGGACCCTTCAGGACTTATAAAATATTTTATCTTTTTAAATCATTTTCCTTGAAAGGGTGACTCACCTGCATATAAGCAACCATATTATTTTAAGAAAATAAGAAATTGGAATTATAAAATATTTTTTTCCACTCCCCTTTGGAAATAACAAAGGGAAAAACCATTGTATTTTTTGTGGTCTTGATTAGTTTAATGTGAGGTGTCCCAAACATAAATAATAAAGAATTCCCTCTATTTTTTATATAAACCCACCAAATCTTCCACATCTTGTTCTCTAAAAGCCATTGTATTTCAACCATACCATGGCCTCCTCTCTCTATAATAATCACAAGGTTACCATATCTCCCTTTAAGTCTCTCTCAAGCCCCTCCCAAGCCTTTGGGATCACACTTCCATGTACGTGATTCTAACTTTCTGTATTTATGTCCATGTTTCATTACATTGTTATTCCATTTTAGTTTCAATTTTAAATTATAGGGTATTATTTATAACCTCTCCCATAATACCCTCTTCATATTTGAATAATTGGAGATCCCCATTCTATCTCATTAATGCCTTACTTGTATACCTGTTACCAAGACAAAATTTTGTGATGAATTTCTCTCTCCTCATTTATATTCACGTAATTATTTTGTATCACGAGTCCAAATTCCATTAAAATTGTTTTTACATGTTTCTATATGACCCCAATACTATCCATTTCATGTAAATATGTTATGAAATCCCTTTATCTCTCATAAATTTTTTTTATGAATTCTTATGTCAGGCTGTTACGCTGCTGAAATTGCACTACGATTTCCCATGCAAAAGTCATTGTTTAGTGAATACCATGCCCATTTCCCTATCATGTGTATAAAACATTATACACATTTACTTATTTTTTAAAGAGTTTAATTTCTTAAATCCACACACCTATATAGTGAAATAAATAATTATTTTTAATGAATCTATGTTTTATGATCTATGTTGGGAAATTATTCGTGAGACGAAATTTTTAATAAAGGTGCACCCTAATAGTAGTCCAATGTATTGGGTAAAGTATAGTATGCTGATACGTCTTGTGCTATGGGTTTTGAATCATGCTAATTCCAGTGCAATTATGGTTTACTCACACATCAAGTGCAGTGAGTCTTTTCTCATGCTTTATGTGCAACGAGACTTGGCACATGATAATTGCATGTTAAGTGTTATTGAAACATTTCCATGTTATAATTATCAAGATTTATCATGACTTTGTGTACATGTTTCTCTTGTTCTCCATTCATATGCCTATTTTATAACATGTATTCTATTTCTCATGTTAATTCATGTGTATTCCCTTATTATTATTTATAGCTCACCCTTTTTTATGCATGTCCTCAGATTATCCAATGAAATGCTAAGTATAAGGGAATGTAGTAGTCATGTAAACGATGTTTTTGATAAGATGTTTCATTCTATACTTTAAGTTATTATGTAATGTCCTTATAACCCAATAAAACTAGACCTCTCCATCTTCTATGTTGTATCTAGTGAATTTTTTTTGTAATAAATCATGTTTAAGTATGTAATAAAAATTATTGTTGTCATATATATTGGAATTACTTTGTTTCTCTAGGGATTTATAATAAATCCATACATAGTTATAAGAGGGAAAATTCCATGTACATGTCTGACACATATGTACATATGATAATATTTCAATTATACTTTGGATAAGACCAATATTTTCTATCCAGGTATCCCAAAGTATCTAGTGGTAATATGAATAAATCCATACCTAGTCCTAATAACAGCTCCCCACATATATCAAACATGAACATGCGGAAGGGGGATTTTTATCATTGTGTCATGGTTGGACCCAATATTACAGATTTAGGAATCACTATTTATCCTTAGGTTATAAGAATCAAATTATGTGTACTTCTGATATAATTGTTATGCAGTTTAGAGACGTTTCTCTTGGACGTGGAATATAAATTCATAGAATACATATTCATTGTTAATACCACTGGGATGTGGGGAAAATTTAAAAAATGGATTTTGTCTTTAGATTTATATATCAAGGAAGATTATCAGATAACTATTGGGGTTAAAGCCATAACATTATAGAAATATCATGAGGATTTATTGGGTTAATTTCCTATAGGGAAAAAATATTCTCTAGGAATAAGATCCTAGTGATTTCATTTCCATTCATAAATCCCAGATGAGGTCCCTCACAAAACACAACACCACCTTGGAAAAATAACATTGTTATTTTTTCATTATCAAGAGAATAGTATCAAGGTCCCTTCTAGATTTTTTATTCCCTATTATCAATATTTCATTAAATTATATTAGAAAATTCTCTAAAGGTTTTTAGTTCATTAGAAGTGAATCAGGGGACATGAAGGTTGTTTGGTGGAAAAGGAGGGTGTCTAAAGAGATTTAGATGCTAACGGAAGTTAGTTCATCACAAGACATACTCTACTCCAAATTATTGGATATATTAAATTTATGTGATAATCATACATGAAAATGGATAAAATGCATAGTAATGTTATACTGAGGGTACCCAAACCCTCTGGAATAGTTGGGTCAGGGGAAGTGTAATTATTCACCTAGGAATATCTAATATAATGGGATATGAGGAATGGTGGGTATTTTTCTACAATTGATATTTACAAAAACTCATATTCAACATATCTAGGACATAATCTCCTAGATATAATGAGTGAATCTCCCCTTATAATAGAACAACCACCGAGAATATGATTTTGGTTATTAATTAATTCACTAGTGATTCCTAGTTGGTCCCTTTATAAAAATTCATACACTAATTCAAATTTTATAAATGGAGGAATAAAGAGTATGGGGATAAATGTTCATGGGGTTCTCGGAGAATGATATCAATTTGAGGAATATGTTGGTATTAATTAAAAAAATTAATATATGATGTTTTTATATGGAAAAGGTAAGATTCAGGAAGTGTTTGAACTACCTAAAATCTATGCCCATGTGTACTAAAAAAATTGGGTTAAGGAGAAAAAATTAAATTCTTGAATATATAGTCATAATAGGGATGATCGATTTGGAATGAAGACATAATCTCTAGTATTTGACATCATAAGACTATGATGATATAATGTTGTTCAGTTTCATTCGACTAGTAGGTTTTTTTTAGTTGAGCATCATGTTACAATGATGTTTTCATGTAGTTAGAATGATGAGAATATGATCATGTTCTTATGTGCAACATCTTTGTATTTGGACATAGTTCCCTATCAAGAATGTGACTATACCATGACTATTAAAGATGATTTATTTGTTACCTAAGAACACGTGTGTCTTGATCATCAATAAAAACATGGAATAATTAGTCACTTGATTGAATTTTGTTGGAATGCATGATAGGGAATATGTGGGGGTGTTCATTGTTTAATGTAGAATGGAAAATTCACATGGATTTGACTATCATGAGAGGACATGATTAAGAGTGATGAAAACATTTTTCTAGGCCATTAATAGAATATCCAACCCCTACAACATATCTTGTGGTAACATGAATCGTTTATACATAGTTATATTGAAATATCCCTATAATGGCCCGACCCATGTTCTGGGAGGATGGAATTTCAATCACACTTTTCCATACTTATTATAGCTGGATCAATGATTTGAGAACTATGGACTGATACATATCCTCTAGTGACATGTATAAATTTAAATTTATTTATTAAAAGGAAAAATAACTTCATTTATAGAGTTCCCATGAGGGGAGAGTGTATTTTTATCCTATAATTGTTAGACCTAGGATTGGTCATTTCAGTTTCACTACATATCCTACTACAATAGAAATCCTAACATGCATATTTATTATAAGAAAAATTTATTTCATGGGTATGAACCATACACACAGAGGGGTAATTTTTCTATTATTGTTATGGCTGGATAAAGTTTTGAGATCCAGGTGTCCCAACATGTCATGTGGTAATAGGAATCTGGCCACACATAGTTCTAATGAATGTCATCTTAATAGGATCAACCCTTATAGAAGGAGTGGTGAATTTTTTTTATGTGTTTTATTAGGGCTTATTATTTTAAATTTCTATGAATAAAAGAATCAAATCACTCATATTTCATAAATGGAAAACTTCATGCACCGATCTGACCCATACACATTGTGTGGACACATTTATTATGTAAATTGCGGGTGGACCTATGATTTTGAATATGGTAAACACTATGTAACTTGTATGTATATGACTCAATCCAAACTTATTTCATGAATTGAAATCCCCCAATTATGTTGTAGACTATATTATATGAGGTGGAATTCCATCCATTTATATTATAGGTGGACCTATGAATTTAGTTCTGGGAATTAATGTGTATGTAATAGAAAGAGGAATCAAGTCAAACAATGTCCATGAATGAATAATTTCTAACATAGACCTATATAGTACATATAAAGAGGGAATTTTTCCTATTTATTTTTCAACTAGACATAGTATTTTGGACCTAGGAATCACTAAATTTCCCATTGAAATTGGTATCAATGAACACATAGTTATTAAATCCTCTATGAAGATATCACTCACGCATGGGGATGAGAGTACTTTATTTTCCCCCCACATATGTCTCTCTCATGTGAATTGAATCACTCATGAGGCAATATCCTGTTTGATTTTGAAGGGAATTCTGTATGAAATCTTCCATGAAATTAAATTTCATGAAATAAGATATCTCATATGAATTTTAACAACATGGGGTATGGACGTATTGATTGATTTTTAACATCATGTGGTAAGGAAATCATCCATAGAGTTTAACATCATGGAGTTAAAATGTATAATTATATTTAGTTGGAATTATTTCCACTAAGACATGGTATTTTTTATAGAACCATTGGAATGTACATCTCATTAATCCTCTCATTTTTTGGGGACATAATTCATTCACCATCAATTGTGGAAAATTATTAAGCTCCATTTGAAAAGACCAAATGCATGACATAAGTCCCATACCACTTGAGTTAAATCATTGGAGTATTCTTCCCTTGTATCATCAATGTTGTGATAACCAGTTATAGTTCTCCTTAGAGGAATTATGAGATGTGAACCTACTTATTTAATGCTATTGTGATATGATTATGATGATCTTTGAGGCTGTTCAGTGTATGAATCATTTTTACATTGAGTCATTCTAACACATCTAGTTTTGTCTATGATAGTTCATCATCAGAGAGATGTATATAGAGATTCTAATAGCAATGGAAATTGTAATTTGATGTGAAACAATACTTATATAACATAATCCATTGTATATGGAGTCTCCTCTATGGTAGTGAACATGGTGGTACCATGAGCATCTAAATCAGAAAAGATATTTTCCAGCCAATTGTTTATCCTTATTCACCATCTACTATTTCATATTTGAAAAAGTCTTACTAATGACTTCAATCTGTACATTTTTTCCTACATGATAGTTTAATGAATGTTGTAATGAACAATAAACACCTAATAAAACTTATTCATCTCCAAATAACATAAATCGTTTCAATTTTCCATCAATAATATGTGTGTGTCACCACATATAAGGATAATATTGGACTTTATGAAGATGATGATATTATTCATGGTGAATTCATTGAGGGATACATCCTTCTACCATTGTTAAAATTAGTTTCTATTAGTAAGGATATATTTAAACTACCAAGATATGGTTGGGAGATATATCCCCACAACATCCATTCCTTATATAGAAAATGACCAGGAATACATAGTTGTCTTTAGAAATTATATTGGTCGAGGGATTTAGTTTTCATGAATCTAAAAAGTATTACCACTTATGGTAAAATATACATAGGAATACATCATTTCATTCTTTTAGAATTAATACATCATAATTTAGTCAGGTAGTTTTTTATAGAGTGCTGAGTTTCATAGGACATTTCAAGTACATATTTCATGATGATAAAAAGTACTCTCTATGTAATGAATCTTAGAAGGACTCCATTGTCGCTTATTATGGAATGACCTTTCAATGCATTTGGACCATCTTGTATTTTGATTATTTTTATTCGGTATGAATTTTGATCGCTTTTGGATCAATTTTATAGGAGGTTACCATTTTGTTTGTTATTTTTTATGGAACCCATCAATCAAGTGGTGGATGTTTGTTTTTCATGATCTGGGGTAGTTTTCACCTGAGTTATTTCCTCAATATCATAGAATTTTATTGTAACATCCCATGTAAGAAAAAAATTATGTATTTTCATATCTATATCTATTTATGAATTATATAGTGTTTTAGAGGCTTAAAATGAGAATAAATCTAATCTCATGCATATAGTACACTAATATTTTTAAATGATTATTTTACTACCTTTTGATGGAAAACTATTTTAAAATAAAACATTTGAAAATTTTATAAGATCTATTTGTCAAAATAAACTCATTATTTAGATTTTGGACATTTGAATTTAATTTGGATAAATTTTTGTTATTTTTCTGACAATGTTCATTTTTTATTGAATAGTGAAAAATACTACATTTTACATCAAAACTACTTTTTCATATAATTTATTTATATAGTTAGATATATTTGTAATTGGTTTTCAAGTTTAATTATAATATTATTTTAAAATTTAATCCAATTTTGGTCATTGTAATTAATATCACATTGGAATTGGTCATAAACAAGTGTCAATCTTTTGAAAGATATTGTTTCTAAAAATCCCGCTATTTGTTTTTACAAAGAGAATTATTTTTAAATTAAGTAATCCATGTTCTGTGCTTGGGATTTGGTAAAATGGATTCCATATTTTTAATCATATGGTCAAAATTATGTAATTAATAATCTTTTTTTTATGTACATTATGTATACTAACAACGATAATTATCTTTAATTATCATGATTAATTAGTAATCTGGTAGTTAAGGGTAATAAAATAATATCATAATAATATAAAATGATGCCAACACGTGTACTAATTCTACTGTTTGTGTCATGGCCGACCATGGGATGCCTTTTACCAACTTAGGGAACCCATGGAATCACTTTTGGGTGATAGTGACATTTAATCATTTTATTTTTAAAGAAAAAAATATAACAAAAGTATGTAAAACCTAAGTAAAAATTTTTTACTCATGTCTAAATAAATGATCCCTTAGACTATAAATTTTAATTGGAAATATAAAAAGATTTCCTACGTCATGGTATTTTTTTATAATTTTTATACATTACATAAATAAATTTATTTATGACACCATGATGATGTAGTGATTACATCATTAAAGAACGATTCAAATAAAATTAAAAGATAATGTAAAATATAAGACATACACTTGTCAAAAACATATGAGATGGGTGGATTTCAAACCCTTTTCACCATATCCTCAAAATAAATCATTTTGGGACCTTTAAAATCCAAAAAGAATTTTATAATAAACTGTCATTTCAAGAGTTCCCAAGAGTGCCCCTCCTCCATCTTATAAAAGGCCCCCACATCTACCCCCTTACCCACAAATCTAAAGACATTGGCTTGAACAAACTCTGCTCATTTTATCACTTCACTTCCCTATCTTCATCATATAAGCCTTATTTTAGGAAGAAATATCTCCAAGAAACCCTTTTGTTTCAAACCAAGGGGAGTTTCCCGATTTGAAGGTATTGTCTTCTCTTATGTTCTTTTGTTTTATTTTTCTTCTCCAACCCCCTAAATGTGTTTTATTCATTTATTTTGTAACGACAACAATATCTTGAATATACTAGGATTTTTTTTGAGAATTATTTTATTTACACTTATATACACCTCTGTCAAATGGTTAATGAACATACTGTTTCTGTGGATGGAGAATTACTATCTCACGAAACGATGATTGTTCAATCTTCTCTTAACACCTTTCATGGCGGCAATTAAGATGTAACTGTATTTATATATGATATATAGTACGTTTATGTTTTCCTTATTCCTCTGTATTTTTATATTATGGCATACCATTATGTTTTCCATTATGGGTAAATGCTATAATTTCATTTTAGATAGTGCGGACTACCACCCCTCAAGTTATTTGATTCGTTAATGCCATTTGTGGGAAGTATAAAGGATGGAGTTAATCGTATTACAAATTATATCATAATGGAATTATAAAATTCCTTTATATCATTATGATTTCATTCCATTAAATATTAAATAGAAATTAATGTAGCATCCATGCGTACGTACGGGTTACCGTCTCCATGCACGGTGCATTTCATTTCTTACCTCTAAATGTTATGTAATATTATAAATGCATGTACATACTAAATAGATATTATATATATGATATCCACCTCATGAATATAATTCTGGATATAATGAATATTTTACCACCTGAACAACTTGTAATTATAAGAAGTCTATTTTTGGCCCAATTACCAAAGATCGACAAAACGGCCATTATTCACCTAAATAATTACATAATGTTAATAACATGGTAGTAAGTTATAAAAACAGAATAATGAACTTGAAAAACGTTTTTAATCAAGTAAAAATTAACTCTAGTTTATTATTCATGAGATTAATGAACGATTGAGTCAAGTCTGACACGAGGTAAGGGACTTCGTCTCAATCTCTTTTCATTGAGGCATATTTTTTTATACAAAACTTTCATTCATACAGTCTATAAACTCCATTGATTTTTACTTTTATTCAAAATGAATCTTTTTATACGAAGAGTTTTACTAAACAAAAAATGGGAATGTTTTTGTCTTACATAATACGCGACAACAACTTCTCGGCCCTAGTGACCATTATTTGAGTTTCAACTTCATCTACAATCCATTACTTTTTTTTACGAAAAATAAATACCATGTTTTAATTTTCATTTATTTTGGTATTGAAAATGGTTTTGATAATGTTTTGATTATATCAATGTGTTTTTGATATCTTTTTATTGAAATGTGGAAATGTTATGTTTCCTTTATGCATGTTTTATTCGATAAGATTATGTTATTATTCTTGGGAATTTTTTAGGTAGATGGGCGGTTCTATGATAAACTAAGGACGGGTGAGCCCATGATAGCACTCCAATGCTTTGGGTAACATGAAGGAGTTAAACTCTAAGGTTTCTATGATGAGATTTATGGAATATACTGTAATGGGTATTCCTAATGTAACCATGAGTGTTTCTCCATATGTAATAATGTTATGAATGCCTTAAGTTACCTTAATTTCTTATGTTTTATATTAGTTATTCTTAAATATTATGATTTCATGAGGTATGTTAAAGTGCTAATGTTTTTATGAGTAAAGTATGATTTCATTGATTTTTATGTATATATGGACTATGGTTTTCTTGAAATATTTCCATATCTTTTTATGAGATTTTGATGCTCATCCCAAGTTTTGAAATGTTTTTCTCATGTATGGGAAATGTACATGATGTGATGATAGTGTCGAGGAAGTGTCAAGAATGCATCCATGTAATATTTTAAATATGTTTCCTTAATGGGAGAAAATGAATATTGTCTGTCATGTAACCACCTAGTTTAAATGTGTAATATAATGAATTATTTATGTTCTAATCCTCTAAAACTCTAATCCTGAAATGATCCTCAATGTGTATTCTTGAAATAACTCATGATTAAGTAATGTTTATGGATGGGCCCTATAGTTGGTTTCAGAGGTCAGTTTAGATAACTTTAGGAGTTATAATTCTATTAAATTATTATCCAAAATTTTTTATGGTCAAATTGAAATGATATAGAATTTGATGATTACCATGTTGCTTCATCTAGGAAATGTTTGTTCATAATTATTTCCCATAGAGGAAACAATGAAGTAGTGCTAGGTAGGAATATAGAAGGAAATGACCTTCCAAATCAGCATCCTGAGATGGTTGTAATTTGAACTAAATAGTTTGTTGCAGTAATGATGAAATTGACTCAAGCAATAAATGGTTGTGGTATCCATACATGAGATCATCCAGATCAATCACAGAGGAACAAGTTAGTGGTGGAACATTTCCTGAGGCAACATCCACCATAATATAGAGGATCATTTGACCCTATTCTTGATGAATGGTGGATTAAAGAACTATGGATGATTTTTGATTTCATGGGGTGTTCAAGAAATCAAAAGGTTAGTCTTGTTGTTTACCGTTTTGAGGGTGAAGCATATCAGTGGTGGTCGAGGGTTAAAAATATCAGGGATGATGATGAGATTGATGCTCTTGATTGGGATGAATTCAAAGGTATGATTATTGTGAAATATTTTCCTATGGCTATTCAATTAAGGATGGAAAAAAAATTCTTGGAATTGAGGCAAGAAGATGACTCAGTGGCTGCTTATAAAGAAATGTTTACTCGATTGGCAAGGTATGCTCCAAATTTTATCTGTGGCATTGATATTAAAATAAATCATTTTTACTGAGGATTAAAGCCAAAATATCTAAGGGCATTAACTTCTTATGAGTTCAAAAGTTATGAAAATCTTGTTCGATGTGCTAATAAGGTGGAAATGGAGTTTTCTTATGATCAAGTGTTCTATAACAACCAACAGAAGTAGTGACCGATGTAGCGGGAGAAAGGGAAGAATCCTTCAAAAAATTTTGATGGTAAGTTAACAATGTTTTTAGTTTGTGATTAATGTGGGAAAAATCAGGATGGGGAATGTATTTTGAATTCTAGAAACTGCTACAGATGTGGTAAGATGGGAGATAAGGCTCATGATTGCACTGAAAAAGATCAGGGTGATGGTAAGACCAAATTTGATTTATAGTTACTGAAATGTTTCATGTATAATGAGATGGGTAATTATGCAAACAAGTGTTCGAAAAATAGTTCAAATGATGGGAAGTAGTCAGACTAAAAGTAGAAAGTTGTGGTGAAATACTTTGCAACTACTTCAGCAGATGTTGGCCCATCAAATGTAGTGGTATTGGGTAAATTTTTTGTTTTTACAGATTATGCCAATGTGTTGATTGAATATTGATATACACATTCTTTCATCTTTGAAAAATTTCTAGTATATTTTGAATTTAATCTCAAGAAATGATTCCAAAAAGTTTGGTGAAAACACTTGGGGGAAATGATGAGGAAAAAAGATTTTATAAGAATATTACTATACGTATGTGGAAAGAATATACATTCAACCCTTATTGTTTTACCTCTAGTAGAGATTGATGTTATCCTGGGTATGGATTTGATCTATGTTTACCATGCTAAGATTGATTAATAGAGCTAATGAAGTTTCTTTTCAGAAATACTTTCAGTTTGTGTACAGGAATGAACCCTTACTGTTGATAATGTATCAAGAGGCTGAGAATGTTGTAAAAGATGGAAATGAATGTTACCATGCACGTACTATTGAATACAAAGGAACTGTTCAGTTTAATGATGTGCCAGTAGTAAATGAGTATCCTGAAGTTTTTCATGACGATTTAAGTGGAATAATACCATATTGGGAAGTTGAATGTACTGTTGAATTAACTCCTAATGCTAAGGAAATTTCATAACCCCTTATAGAAAGGCTCAATTGAACTTTTAGAGTGGAAGGTTCAATTTCATGATTTATTAGAGAAAGGTTTCATTCATCCTAGCACCTCCCCATGGCTGCTCCTGTCTTATTTTTTAAAAAGAAATATGGTTCAATGAGACTTTATATTGATTATAGAGCCCCCAATAACATCTATGTTTAGAACAAAAATCCTTTTCCTCATATCAATTATTTGTTTGATCAGCTCGAGGGAGCTCAGTATTTTTCAAATATTGACATGGGATCAGGGTATCATCAGTTGAAGGTAAAGGAAGCAGATATTCTGATGACTTCATTTCGTACAAGATATGGACATTAGGAATTTGTAGTTATGCCTTTTTTGATAACCAATGGACCTACTGTATTCATGGACCTTATGAATAGAATTTTCCATGAGTTCTTGGATATATTTGTGGTTGTTTTCATTGATGGTATTTTGGTATTTTCAAAAAGTAAAGAGGAGCATGAAATAAATTTAAGGGTTATTTTGGAAACCATAAAATAATGGAAATTTAATAGTATATAAATCATGTGTGAGTTTTGGTTGCAAAAAATTTCTTTCCTTGGTCACATTGTTTCTAAAGATGCAATAACTGTTGATCCAGCAAAAACAACGGATGTTGAAGAATGGACAAGACCCACAAATGTAACCGAGATTCTTATTTTTCTTGGTTTGGCTGGCTATTACCAATGGTTTGTTAATAATTTTTAATAGTTGTCATGCCCATTGACTAGGCTAACTCGGAAGGGTGTCAAGATTATCTGGACAACAGAATGTGATGATTGTTTTCAGGAATTGAAATGAAGATTGGTGAATTCTCAAGTTTTGGCACTACCTTCCCGGAATGGTGAGTTTGTTATCTAAAGTGATTCTTCATTGAAAGGACTTGGTTGCATCCTAGTGAAGAATGATTAGGTAATTGCTTATGGTTCACGTTAGTTGAAAACTCATGAGATACAGTACCCTACACATGATTTCGAATTAGCTATCATTGTTTTCTCTTTAAACATTTGGAGGCAAAATTTTTTTGGTGTAAAGTGGGAAATATATTATGATCACAAAATCTTAAAGTATATATTCTCTCAGAAATAATTTAACACGAGATAGATGATATGGTTAAAATCAATCAAGGACTATGATTGTACCATTCATTACCATTTGGGAAAAGAAAATAAAGTGGCTGATGCTTTGAGGTGAAAATGTAATGGTTCATTAACCATGTTATGTTTGGAACATGATACTTTGGTTAAGGATTTGATGAAATTTTTCATAGAAGTTATAGGTGACATATTTTCTTGTGTTTTATTTCAGGTATCAGTGAAATCTTCTCTAACAGACAGATTTAAAAAATCTCAAAATCTAGACAATGAGTTTAAAAAAGGTAGAGATGGTTCAGAAGGATATCTTTCCTGAATTAAACATTGATAAAGATTGTGTTTTGAGATTTGGGATGATATTGTGCATGCCTTGTGATTCACAGTTGAAGAGAGAGTTGTTATATGAACCTCATAGTTCTCCATTTTCAGTTCATCTAGGCAGTACTAAGATGTATAGAGATCTTCGAGAGTATTACTGGTGGGATGGAATGAAAATAGATATTGCTGATTTTACTATGAAGTGTTTGACTTGTCAACAGGTTAAAGTCGAGTGGAAGTTACCGAAAGGTATTATTCATCCACTACCAGTGCCAGAGTAGAAATGGTAAAATATATCCATGGACTTTGTTGTGGGATTGCTGAAGACACCTCGAGGTAATAATTCAATCTGGGTTATTGTTGATCGCTTGACTAAATCTGCTCATTTCCTTGCAATATGAGATACTTTCTCCCTTGATCATCTTTCTCATTTTATCATAAAGATATATTTAGGTTACATAGAGTTCCCCACTCCATTATATCTAATCGTGATACTAGGATTACTTTTAACTTTTGGAAAATCCTTCAGAAGTAGTTGGGTATTGAATTAAATATTTGTACAGCTTTTCATCCTCAATCAGATGGGCAGTCAGAATGAACAATTCAGACATTGGAGGATATGCTACATGCTTGTTTGATGTATTATCAGTGAATTTGGGACCAACATCTTTCTTTGGTTGAGTTTTCTTATACTAACAGTTTTCATTCCAGTATAAAGATGGCACCATTTGATGCATTATATGGGAATTGGTGTTGAACTCCAGCTTTTCAGGATGAAGTAGGTTAAAGGAAGTTGATGGGACCAGAATTGGTAGAAATATTGGTAGAAAAAGATCAGATGATTCCAAAACACATGAGAACAGCTCAGAGCAGGAAGAAAAGATATAAGGACAATAGGAAGAATGATCTCTCTTTTTAGGTAGGTGATCATGTTTTCCTCAAAGTTTCACCATGGAAAAGTTTGATGTTATTTGTTAAGAAAGTAATGTTGAGTCCAAGGATCATTAGACCATATGAAATTCTAGAGAGAGTTGGATCAATTGCATATATATTGGCTTTACCTCTGATTTTATCCTAGGTACACATTGTTATTCATGATTCAATGTTAAGGAAGTACATGCCAGATCCATCTCATGTTTTGAGTCCAGAGGTAGTTTAGCTAGTAGAGAATCTATCATATGAGGAATAACTGGTCCATATTTTTGACCACAGGGAGCATGTATTGTGGAATAAGTTGATTCATCAAATGATGTTTTGGTGGAAAAACCACATGATTGAAAAGGCAACATGAGAATCTGAAAATGCAATGAGGGATAAATACCCGCACTTATCCGATAAGTACATAAATTGCAGGAACATAATTTTCCAAAGGGGGAAGGATTTAACATCCCAAGTAATTAAAGAATTATATATTTTCAAATCTATGTCTATTTTTTAATTATATAGTGTTTTAGTGTCTTAAAATGAGAATAAATCTAATGTAAAGCATAGAATACACTAATATTTTTAAAAGATTATTTTACTGCATTTTGATGGAAACCCATTTTTAAAACAAAAATTTTAAATTTTTATAAGGCATATTATTGAAAGAAAAATTATTATTTAGAATTGGGACATTGAAATTTACTTTTTATAAATTTATGATATTTTTCTGACAATGATAATTTTTTAATGAATAGTGAAAAATACTGCATTTTACTTCAAAACTGTTTTTTCATTTAATTTAATTATATGGTTAGGTTATATTTTTTTTTAAAGTGTAATTACAAAATATTTTTTTCATTTAATCCAATTTTGGTCATTTTAATTAATTTCACATTGGAATTGGGCATAAATAAGTGTCAAAATTTTGATAGACATTGTTTCTAAAATACCCGATATTTATTTTAACAACAAGAATTATTTTTAAATTAATTAATGCAAGTATTTTGTTTGTAATTTCATAAAATGGATTCCATATTTGGAATCATAAGGTCCATATTATGTAATTAAGACTCTTTTTTTGACATTATGAACAGTAAAAATAGTAATTATCTTTAATTATCGTGATTAATTAGTAATCGACTAGTTAAGGGTAATAAAATAATATCATAATAGTATAAAATTACCCCAACATGTGTCATAATTATACTAGTTGTGTCATGGCCTACCTTGGGATTCCATGTGTCTACTTAGTGACCCCATGGAATCACTATTGTGTGATAGTGATATTTTATCATTTTTTAAAGAAAAGAAAATATAACAAAAGTATGTAACACCTAAGGAAAACAATTTTAATTTTGATTAAATAAATGATATATTAGACTATAAATAGTCATTGGAAATCTAAAATTATTTCATACATCATGGTATTTTTTTATAAGTTTAAGACATGAAATAAATAAATTTATCTGTGACACCATGAGGATGTAGTGATTAACTCATTAATGAACGATTTAAATAAAAGGAAAAGATAATTTGAAATCAAAGATGTACACTTGACTAAAACCTATTATATGGGTTCATTTTGAACCCTTATCACCTTATACTCTAAATATATCATTGTGGGACCTTTAAAAACCAAAAATCATTTTATAGTAAAGTAACATTTCAAGACTTCCCATGAGTGCCCCTCCTCCCTCTTATAAAAGGCCCCCACCTCTACCCCTATACCCACACTGTTCAAGCAATTGGCTCGACAAAACTCTACTCATTTTATCTTTCCACAACATTCTATACATCATAGAAGCCTTAACATAGATAGAAATCTCTTTAAGAAACCCTTTTGGTTCAAACCAAAGGGAGTTACCCGATTTACGGTTAATGTATTCTGTTATGTTCTTTTGTTTTATATTGATTATCCAACCCCATAAAATCTTTTTATTGATTTAATTTATAAAAAAATATTATATTAAATATATTAGAATGTTTTTATGAGATTTATTTGATTTAAACTTACACCCACCTCCATCTATTGGTTAAAGAACATATTATTTCTGTGGATGGGGAATTACTGCCTCACGAAACGATGATTGTTCAATCTTCTCTTAACACCTTTCACGGTGGCCATTAATATTTCACTGTATTTATATATGATATATATTATTTTTATGTTTTCATTATGACTTTTTTTCATTTATGGAATACCTTTATGGTTTCCATTATGGGTAATCATGATAATTTTATTTTAGTAAGCGAGGACTACTACCCCCTCAAAGAGATTTGATTCGTTAATGCCACATATGGGACGTATATAGGATGGAGTTAATAGTATTAAATATGATATCATACTATAATTATAATATACCTTTATATCATTTTGATTTAATTCCTTTAAATATTAAATTTAAATGAAATTAGCGTTCATGCGTACGTACGACTTACCGTCTCCATGAATGGTGCATTTCATTTCTTACCTCAAAATTATATATTATATTATAAATTAATGTATATAGCGGATATATATGATATATATGATATCTACCACATTAATAAAATTCTGGATATAATGAGTATTTTTTTACATAAACAACTTGTAAGTATAAGAGGTTTATTTTTGGCTCAAGTACGAAAGATCGACAAAACGACCGTTATTAACCTAAAATATTACATAATGTTCATAACATGGTAACAAGTGATATAAAAGGAATAATGAACTTTAAAAAGGTTCTTAAGAAATTATAAATTAACTCTAATTTATTATTCATGAAAATAAAGAACGATCGAGTTAAGTCAGACATGAGGTAAGGGACTTCTTCTCAATCTCCTTTCATTGAGGCTTATTTTGTTTTATACACAACTATCTTTTATATGATGTAAAAAACCCTTTGATTTTTATTTTTATTCAAATGGAATATTTTTATACGAAGAGTTTTACTAAATGATAAAAGGGAATGTTTTTGTCTTACGTATGCGACGACAATGACTTCTTTGTCGCCGTGACCATTATTTGAGTTTCGACATCCTCTACAATCCATAACTTGTTTTATGAAAAATAAATACCATGTTTTAATTTTCTTTTATTTTGGTATTGAAAATGGTTTTTGATAATTTTTTGATAATATCAATGGGGTTTTGTATATTGTGATTGAAATGTGGAAATTTTATGTTTCCATTATGCATGTTTTATGCGATATTATTATGTTATGTTTTTTGGGCATTGTTTATGAAGACGGGTGGTTCCATGATAAACTAAGGGCCGGTGAGCCCATGATATCTCTCTAATGCATTGGTTAACGCGATGGAGTTAGACTCTATGGTTTCTCTAATGATATTTAGGGAATATATTGTAATGGGTATTCCAAACGTAACCATGAGGGTTACTCCCTACATATGAATGTTATGAATGCCTCAAGTTACCTTTATGTATTATGTATTCTATGAGTTATTCTTAAATATTATGACTTCATGATGTATGTTAATGTGATTATGTTTTATGAGTAAAGTATGATTTCCATGATTCTTATGAATACATGGACTATTCATTTCTTTCCATATTTTCATATCCCTTACACAACTTTTTATGCTCAACCCCGGTTTTGAAATGTTTTTCACAGGTCAAGGGAAAGGTACATGATGTGATGATAGTGTCGAGGAATTGTAAAGATAGGATCCTTGTTTTATATTAAATATGTTTTTGATGAGGGAAAATGAATACTGTATTTCATGTAACCACCTTGATTAAATGTTGAATTCAATTCATGATTTATTATCTAATTCCCTAACACTTTAAACTTGAAAAGATCATCAATGTGTATTCTTGAAATAACTGAAGATTAAGTAATGTTTAAGGCTGGGGCCTTATATTGATATTTGATATCACTATTCCATGAGTGATTTATAAAAAATCCATAATTAGGATCAAGTAGTACTAAGGTTGTATAGGCCAATGCATTGGCATGATAATTTTTGCATTGAGAGACATGATGCAGTGTTAGTTTATAATGGAATTCCTCCATCAATCATTTGACACAATCAAATAGAGGGTCTAGTTATTCCTTATTAATATTATATTATTCAATGAAAATTTTTATTACTAGAATTCAGTAACATTTGATATTAGGGTAAGCTATATGAAGTTGTAGTGGAAGCTCCAAGATGGTGATGGGGGTAGGATATTCTACCTCATTATTAGTGAATCAAAAAATGAGTGAGAAATAATAGGGAAATATTTCTTTCTCCATGGAAGAAAAAAATGTCCATAGAAAAACCTGATTAAGACTTGGGTTTTCGATTATCATTCTAATAGGAATATAATAGGCACCATAAAAATACATCTCCAATGTATTTGGAGCATCATAGGCATAAACATTTCTTCATATGAATGATTGGATTAAATTAGTATGATTTACAGGACATAATTTTCAGCAAGGAAGTTTTCCATGTAATTCCCTTTAACTACCATCAATGAAAAAATTGTTTATCATACAACAATAGGATAACCTCCAATTAGTTCAATGACAGAGTAGACAAAGGGATACCAAGAATATACATCATAAGGTTGATGTGAGAAATTGTGTATACCTCATGATGCTTCATTTAGTGGCTCATCTATTTAAATGGGTTGACAAATGTAAGGAAAGTCTTCATGATAACAGAATATTGTGTTTTTGTATCTAGAATCATTTTACTATGATATTAAAGACTATATTCAGTCCCTGACTTATTTTTATGAGTGAAGAGGGACTCAAGATATCATCCCATAGTTGCTTCACACAGTATTATTGTATATACTTCAACCAATGGATTCAATACTAGAAGATTGAATAGGGAAAAAATATATTGTCAAATGTTTCATTTAAGACCACATGTCATGTATGGTAGACTCTCTTATACATAAAATCAGTTAAGGGGAAACTTTTTCCATTTAGGTTGGTTATGAAATTCCAAAAATATGAGTTCTTCCCTCAAATCCCCCTTAGTTATATAATTTTTTATGATGGTGGAATTACTAGGATTGCACTAGTCCTTTTTGGATTAGTTATGATGTCACCGTTGTGAACTAAAAATCCATGTAATTTCCATAATAACCCTAAAAATTCACACTTTATAGGATTTATCATCAAAATATGATACAAGTTTTTTAAAAAGATTATTTAAATAAGAGGTAGGTGTTCACATCACTGTTGTGATTCAACTACCAGGCCATCATCATAACGTTTTTGTATTCAATCTAAGATGTGTTTAATGATATGATGCATTGTGTGTCAACATGTACAACTATAATTATTTAATACATAGATCATAACATTGTCAAAACAATAAAATTTGTTTATCTAAATTAAGTATCCTCCTCATCCCCAGGAAAGATCATTATAATATTATACCCTCAGTACCTATCAATGAAGTAAAGAGGTTAGGAGTCACCCATTTCATTAATGAAAATTTCTATGGATGAAATTGGGAAATATTCCATCATTCTATATTTATTTATGTCTATAAAATCAATTATGATCATAACACTCCAATTATTTTTTTAATGGAAATGATAGTGGAAATCCATTTTTGGTACTGCTCCACTTTTTCCAAGAATGTTTGGATAAAATTTTGAAACATCTATTTCTACAATAATTTCTTGAGATAGGGGAATTATCTTGGTTTCATACATCCATGATGTTCATCAAGAAATATTTGGTTTTGGGTAGCCACATCAAATTTTAGATTGGTAATGTCTATATAATTCCATGTTAACACATAACAATTATTCTTTAAAAATACATTGTACATCCACTACTAATTTAGAGGCATACCAAGACTAATCAGTGTTTCTCATGGGTCTTCTTCTATTTCTGAGTTCACCTACATGATCTCATTAATTGTAGTGAAGAATCCTTCCTCAAATTCATTAAAAAGCATTCATACAGTCATCCTATTATTCATCTTCTATTTCTATGTCTCATAGGGAATCATTAATAATGGTGCACATTTTGGGGGCATCTACATCCATGCTGAGATAATAGAGGCCATGTGAAGATACATAGTAGCCATGATGTTCTATATCCACTAATGTAAGTTCCAGGGATACATTTCTTCCTTTTTCTACTTCCAAGTGTATGAGAAGTGTGGGTATTATAATTTTTAATGTACGACATTGGAGAATTTTCAATTTCAACCAATGGCATAAAGAAATTATTGAATAATGACAAGTAATTATTCTAATTTCACATTGACACATATACATTAGATGACATGAGTAATATCATATGGACATGTGCCAGTGAATTTTATAGTTCAATACGTCTTTCAAGGATTGAATATAGTGCATTTAACATGTCATGGTCAATATATAATCTTTAACAAGAATAATATAAGGATCTATAGAAGCGGTTCCCAAGGCATTGGGATTGGAAACCATTATTTCACCATCCCCCATTGGTTGTTTTCATCTCCTATTATATATACATTCCTCATCATATATTATTTAAAATAATCAACAAAAGAATTTTCACTATATATAATTCCAAAATTCAGATTAATCGTGTATATCAAGAATTGATGAATTGTTGTAGGACCCCTGATGTGGTAATAAATTCACAGTCATCCAAGGAATAAAATTTTTTCCATGACATTCTGGATAAAAATGAAAAAATAATTATATATGTGATTCACTAATTGAGCTTTGAGAATGATCCTCACAAGGGTTATTTTCTTATAAAACACATGAATATATAGATTCATATTAGATAAGTAACCTCACTAAATCTTAAATGAAAGAGGATCCAAACTCAGATGTGGGTGATACTAGAATCGTTTTCCACAAGATCCCATTGGCTTTTGATATTATAAATTTTTCCTAAAATATAGAGGGGACTATTGTGCCCTTAAAATACTTATTTATGATCTTGTTTTGTGAATGAGATAGTGATATAAAATTCTAAAGTATTAGTAGATACTCTATGAACCATTACTGCAATATATTCAATGTCATTGTCTTATGTTATTTTGAGGCCTCAATGACATCATATTTTTGTAATTTTGAATTTTGTAGGTTATATAAGATTATGAATTTTTCTAGGAAAACTAGCATCTATTTTAGAATGTCATTTTTTCAGTTCTTTACACTTCCTTGTGTAGGGTAACTTCTAATCATCTTATTTTGGAGATTAATTTTTCATGATAGATGGCCATGTGATTGGGTAGCAACTGAGAAATCATTTGTTATAAATGGTGCATGTCGTGTCGGTCTACCCCATTGTTTTGGTTGATCATATAATTGAACCCCTACCTATTATAATAGCAATAATACTGGATATGAATGACAACTAAAGGTATATAATACATATCTATACTTCTATATAGGTTTCATTTGTACTATCCCATTCGACTCGATCATAAATATGCCTTATAAATGGATGTGAAGTAAATAAAAAAATTGGTCATGCTCATGTAATATATTTTACCCGCAACTTCTACTTACTTTGCCTCTGTCTCCCTTAACATATATGGAGAACCTGTACTCAAGGGGATAATTATTAACAAAAAATGGATTTTTTAAGATAATTATGTTAACAATTCCCAAAATAATCTCTTCCACTGATTTGTGTTCGGAATAGTGGGTTGATTACAATTATGTAAATATTGATGTAAATAAATTTTTGAGTGTCGGTGTTCATGTTGGGGTAGGATATGACTCTTTTTCATGTAGCATTTTCTATATTTTAATATTACCTCTTCCTAAGATGGGTGTATTCAATGGTTCCCACCTAGGTGTTAGGATCATTACTCATATTTGAAGCTACCCTCTCTAGGTGGCATGAGATCAATTAACTATTATATGAGTAATCCAATTATTAAACTTTTATTCCTGGCTAGGTGGAACTCATATCCAATCACACTCTTATTTTGGTTGGAAATGGTTACACAAGTTAGTTAATATAGCGTGTTTCCTTATATCACATATGTATATTCTACCATGATGAAGAGGATGTCTTTGGAGTCAAAATATTCCTGGATAGTGTGACATGATCTCCTATAAATACTGTAGTAGTCAGGATGTTTAGTGAGGTTGAACTCATTCAGTTTCATGCTCTTTGGAAGTGTCAATATGTTATTTTTCATATCTATGATAAAATAACAATGATCCTTTTCATTTCATAAGAAATAAACATTTTCCATTTATTTCTCAAATCGTGTATGTCTTTGATTTTTATTCGACTCTAGTTGATGGTGTTTTTACATCTGTTATCATTTGGAGGGAGGTTTTGGGTGATTTAGGGTCCTTCTAGATTAAACGAAGGTCATTGTCCCTAGTTTAAAGGTATCACTAGAAATCAATACCATACCAATCCACTTTTATGGAATTTTGGGCATGTGTTGAGATTTGACTTCTGTTCATAGAATTGAATATGTAAGTAATTGTTCTGTCTCCAAATGATCATTTAATCATCATCGATACCATATCAATATCAAATCTTTTAACATCTCTTCATCAAATTTATCAATATATAATTTTGTAAATTTATCTCACAAGAGAGGAATACTCAGTGAGTATGTTAACTCTTTCTATATAGAAATAATGTTATACACACACCAATTTTCATGTTGTTTATAATTTATGAGGATCATTATGATATAGTTTATATTCCAGTAATTTTATAAGAAATATATAAATTTATTTTATAAAATTTATATATATTTTATTTTTAGGATATTCTTATCCTTCTAAAATTGAATGTAATCTTATTATTCCTCAATAATTTCATTTAGATAACTATTTTTTTTCTGCATACAAGACTTGATAAAATATGTTTCTCCTTTAAAATTAATTGATTCCTAAAATTCCTCACATATTTATAATTACCTCTCTCTGTCTCTCAGTATTAAATTAGTACATTATATGTTAACATAAAATATATCACAAAATTAATGTAAAACGTAATCAATTTTTATAATAACTAAATATTCAACTATAAAAGATGTATATATTATAATATTAAAAACCAAATATTTATTTCAATGAGATTTTCATTATTTTTTAACGAACTCCCTCTTTATTTTATTATGGGATGAATCAATATTAGTATTGTTTATCAATTGGAGATAGGGTTTTCTATTTGGGAATGATGATTTAGCATAACATGGTTCAAATATTCTGATATAGTGGTAATATGATTTTTTCTAATGCTGTCTTCATTGATTTTTTCAAAAGGTAAATCCATACACTACATCATTAATTTGTTTGAGAGGGAAATCATCAAAATAATTATGGGTATTGACATTGTTTTTATTTTTTTCATTTGGTTTCATTTATAAATTTAATATAAAAATTAGTTCATGGAAAAAACTAGGAATAGTGGATTATATTATATATTTCTTATATATATCTTATAAATTATTATTTAGTATTCCATCCAATATATAAAAACGTGTATAATTTACTATGGTTATGTTGTTTTAAATATATTTTCTATGATTTACAATAAATATGATCTGACATAAATTGTAATAACCACAATTATATTAGATAAAATTCAATGGTTATTTATTAAAATGGTATATAATACATACTAACATATTACCCACTATCTAATAGATTGTTAGTCTCAATATACTAGATACATACACGATCATTAAATTATAATGGAAACTTGAAATACATAATATTAATATATGAATGTTTATTAATCATTTATTGAATTTCGGATAGATCCAAGATAGTAATCTTAACGGTTTAGTAGGTAAATATAGAAATATTTTAATGGGTGTTCTCAAACACTAATTAAGGGGTACCATACAATAGAAGATGCTAATGTATAAACATGACATACAAATATGATGGGAATAAATTAAATGATTCCATAAAAATCATAAAATTTTCTAAATATATCATGAATTGGAATATCAATCGAAATAAATAATCACATGGATAATAATAATTGATATCATTGTGATTTAATGCATGATATCAGACATTAAAATCATATTTCCAAGGATTAGTCCAAAAATATCATATATAAGAGGAAATGAATACACCGAATAACCTATATAATTTTTCACAGAAGGCCTAAAAATGATTCAAATGCAACATATTTTATAGAACTACCCAACAAATAATAAGTCAAATTCATCCATCCTATTGAAATAATAGATAATAACACTTATCATAATGTTTCTTGAAGAAACTCATACATAATCATTTCTATGTTATCAATAGTTATTATTATAAAAATAATGGATTTTGAGACTGTCAAGGTTTCCCATGTTAATTAAATAATATAGCTTTCAATGTTAATATCCACAAATTATATAAGAAACTATATGATATTCATGAAATAATATAAAATAACCATATCAAATTAATTAAAATGGAGAAATATTGTATCATTCATTCATTTAAAAAATCGATATGTATTGATCAATGATTTTAATAGTATTAAAAGGTAAGATACAAGTATAAGGATAGAAAAATACCCTCTATAAATTTAGGATTGCATAAAAAATTTATCTGATCCACAATTCGGATAAAATATTCCCTTAATAAGAAACTTATTAGTCAGTATGCTTTGATGATAAACATGTACATAGGAAAAGGCAGATTTTGATACACCATAAAACTGATTGATGACACCACGAGTGTAATAATTCCTTTATTTCTTATAAAAACACATATATTATAAATATTACATCTATAATACATCATATACATCCCATATATAGGGATTTTGATAATTGAGTTCATGAATTTGGAAATATCGTAGTATAATAATGACATATTTAGTTGGTATATTGGAAAGGAATAATAATATTTTATTAATATTATAATATAGGATCCATAATAAAAGATAATAAGAACATTTTATTTAGAATTTTATGTCATTAATGGTCATTGAAAAAGTGAAATAAAAATAGGGATTTAGAAAACATATCTTGAAAAGTATATTCTTACTACTTGAGAAATAACTCTTTATAACCTTAAGATCATCTTAGGAGGATTACTAAGAGAGATATAGAAAAATAAATGATGATCAATTATTTTTTAATGAGGATGAATTTAAATATGTGTTGGTATTTATAAAAAATATAATGACATTTTTTATTAATATCTGAACTGAGGAAGCATAAATATAGGTTATGGAAAATTCAATTAGACTAGTTATCCTTGGATTTAGATAATGGTTTTTATCTTTTATTTAATATTTTTTACATTTAAACATTAATGAACTAAAAATCATTTTATTATAATAATATTTCCATGAAAATTTCATTTTATTGAATAGATAATAATTTTTAGAGAATTTATATCTCTTTGGTACTTTTTCAAGTCTACTATATATTTTAAACATGATTTTAATGTTCTAAGATCCATTTTTTTAATAAATGTAAAGAAATTAGGCCATGAATTAACTTTTATAAACTATAACATCATGTTTAACTCAAAATTAATCCTTAATACACATCCTAAATCCAGATTTACTATTCATTAAGAAAATTGAATATCCTAGAAAATTTTCAAACTATTCAAATAAATAATTTCGTTCACAAATTATTGATTGAATCATTTTCATGAAAAAATATGATTCAAATTATTCTCTATAATTTTCTATTTTATTTCTTATTTGAATATATGGAATGTTTTAGATATGTAATGATATGGTTTTGGTTAGTTTTATTGTGTTTGGTATGCATTTTTATTGGTTGAACACTTTGAGAATGTGTAATGGATGTTCTGAAGCATCATTAGGAAATTGTGCATGATGAATATGGGAGATACTAGGAAGGACGATAATTATCACAATGAATTCTTAATAGTGTGTAATTATCATGAAATTTAAAATTTATTGGATAGTTATGATTAATACATTTGGCATATGGTTCTCCTAACCATATCTCTTAACTATCCGACATTGAATTTGATTGATTGTTATGATATTCATAGTTGGCATACATTTTCCCTAACACTGTTACATAAAAATGATGCAACATTAATTAAATAAAAAATTAATTTTAAAATACAAAAACAACTAAAAACCATCATTATTATTTCCTTGTATTTGGCTCCCAACCCTCTACCTTCCCCTTGTTGACTTGAATAAATTATAAACAACCAACCTGTTTTTTTATGAATATTTTTTTGACGGATCTTAGAAATAAATATAAAATATTCATTCTTTAAAAATAATCATGATCTAGACATCCAATATTAAAAAAAATTTAAACCCTTTTTATGGTCCCAACAATTGTATCAGATATGTTTGGATCAAATATTCTTATCATTTTCTAAAGAAATAAAATAATGTGATAAGATTTATGAGATTTTGACAAGATTATCATTATAAAATTTATTCATTGTTGTTAGTTTTTTCTTCATTACACAATATCTATAATATTATGTCACTTTTATTTATATGAATAATTTATTACTCTATTAAATAAACTTATTATATTGAAACTCTACGGGATTTTTTACTCATTGATCGATTATGAAAACTTTGGTTGTGGGTAAAAACTACAAGGCTGTTAATGACCCCATAAAATTTATTTTATATATAAAATTTTTATTATATGTGAACATTTAAAAATATGGTTGGTGTGAGTTCAAGTGAATTAGAAAATATTTGTTGGGACATCACCACAAAGATAGTTTTGGCTAATGATTAACGCTATGTGATGACTTGGTGGACGATGGATCAATGGTCAAGAGGAAGGGAGGTGTTTCTCTTCTTGTATTTGTGTGCATGAGAGAGAGAGAGAGAACAATAAATTCATCTTCAAAGTGATTTAGAAATATATATTTATACTACCTATGAGATATCTATTTTTGTGAACATCTCTTTAATTTATTCTTACCAATTATATGTATAAATTGTGATATTATTGTAATAGAATTGCTATTTTTTGCAACTATTTTATAAAAACAATGAACTAACATTATTCTTATTTTGGTTTTAAATTGGATAATTATCATGGTGTTCTCCTACTAGATTTTTATACTGACCCCATATATATTAAATTTGGAATATATGAATTTTTTTCAAGATACATGAAAGCATACAGTTTCATATGTATCTTTTGTTGCTTTTAAATGTAGATGTCATTGATATTGGATTTTGATTTTGGGGGTTTGTTTTTTTATTGAAGTTTCGAGTGGCACCACCATGTTTCAGGAGTCTCTTATTATTTTGGAGTCTAATTTTCTCTATTTTATAGATTCCATTATTACTGTCATTTTATTTCTTGTAATACTTTGAGAACCAAGTTTGAATCATGCAACATTTGTATTTATTTATTTGTTTTTTTTATTTTGTGATTTATATGCGTATTTTTTTGTGTATTTAAAAATGAAAAATGTACCCCCTCTTATGTGTTAAACCCTATATATTTATTTCCATCCATTGGTGTCTAAGGGATATAACATACAATCAATGGAACATAGGTTCTTTTAAAGAAAATGGTTTGTAATGGGTTTGTACAAAGGGTATCAATTTGGTCAACATTCAATCAGAATGGTCATAATGTGTTATGAATGATCATGAGTTGGAATGAATTGCATAAAAATATTTAGCTAACTTATCTGTACTACATTTAATGTTATCAGGGTTGTTGAGGTAAAAAAAATTTCTAGAACACCTCTTGTAACTTCATCATTTCATATTTGTGGGTTTAGTTGATAAGTGTTTTGTATCACTCATAAGTAAATAGGCATTCCACTATAGCTAAATTATGATATTATCATTTACATTTTATATTATGTGATTATGATTTTTACTTTTTTGATATGATATATGTTATGGCCATAAATGAGTAATAAAATAAATATTTTGAAATTTCATATATGGTTATAGAATGGAAATGAGACTAGTGAGAAGAATGTGGTTGTTATAGAGATTGTGCTTCCCTATGAACAACATGTAAACTATCATCTATTATAGAACACTGTTAGATTAATGTGCAATATTTAGAAGGTACCAATGGCTAAGTATCCTCATCATGTTAATCAGTTATATGAATTCCACAATTAGAATCTGTTGATATTTTGTGGTGATTTGGAACACATGTAAGATGATGCATGACTTGATAAGATGAAGATATTATTATACATCTTTAAAATAATTACTGAGTTGATGTTCATGGTGAAGTAGAGCACACTTGATGATTTAACACATCAAAGGCGGGACACAAGAGTTAAAACAAAGATGGATCATAGTATTACATAGGATGTGTTTGTGGAATTTGTGAATAAATGTTTTTTCTACATACTTTTAAACTACAGAATATGAAATAATTGTTCCAACCAAAACAACGAAGTATGTTAGTGACTAAATATATTAATCAGTTCGTGCACCTGTCTCACTTCACACCTGAGGTATATTCTAGTGAAATTCCAAAGGTATGAATATTGATTTAATGACTATGAACTGATATTAGCTCAATGGTGTTCATGATATTTATTATAGATTATATAGAGATAGTGATTAAGGATTTGGTGGGAGAGATATATCATTAAGGGAATCATAATGGGCATGAAATAATAATCCATCAATGTTTATGAAAGAACACATGTGTATGGATTATGTGAAAATGTGACAGTCATTCTCCAGGAATCAGGGCACCAATGTATCTATTTACCAAATGAGTTCCTTATCTTCCACGTCACAACAATATACTAGGATTATTTCTATGTTGGTATTTTAATAATAATAAGAAGGATTTTATTTTACCACCATTATTTTTTAACAACAATTGAAACATAAACATTCTATGATATATTTCATTTGATATATAAAGTAAATAAGAGGAGATGGATCAAAACTGTCTCATATCTCCCATGATCAATCAGAATGGTCTCATCAGAATAGTTATTATCCTAATAATTAGATGAATTCAAATAACTCTTGTAAAACCTCAATTTTTTATTACAGACCAGGTATGGGAATAAATGCTATTCTATGGTAGCATAATGATAATTATATGGAGTTGAACATGGTGTCTCGAATGATAAACAAGGTCTCTCAATGGTGTATGGTTTCATTTTAATAAAATAAACCCTTATTAAAGTATTGATTGATATGTGAAGAATAAATTATTTTCTTTTTTTTTTCTAGTGTCATTAAATTATTGGTATTTATCATGGAGATGATTCCTCACTTAATGAGAATCAAGGAACCTCACGATCATTTGTAATATATTGGATTCAGGTTCCCAACATGAAATATAACTATTTATGTTGTATAGTTCATTTTTTGTTTAATGTCATTGAAATGTATAATCTTATTTAATATTTCTAATGAAATAAATGGTGTAATTAAAATCTTGTATTGATTTTTACACTCATGAAAAAAATCACATCCTTTGATAGATCGTCTTATTTACTTAAATTTTATTGGGATATGAATACTCAGAGAGTATGATCATTAGTGAAAATAGATGGAACCATTTTTATTCATATATATGTAATTAAATTGGGATATATAGATAAAAATATTTATAGCAATCTTCCTACAATAATTCCATGACACAAAAAACGTAATTATGAAAAATTTATCTAGGATATTATAAGACACCATATTTTCATAAGGATTTTTTTTGATTATGTATAGGTTTGGTGTATTATTTTTGGAATGATAAGTTTTAGTCCATGTTTATTTGATGGAATGGGGGTTTTCTAGGGGTTCATACAGAAAATGGAAGAAAAACAAGTTCATATTAATGTTGCATGGTTTGTGCACGGTTAGTGAAAACTATGCAGGAATCCCAGATAACTGTATATCCATGAACAAAGGATTACAAATAGTTGGGACACAGTTAATAAAACTATGTGGAATCCCTAGGAAATCATCTGAAGGGGTTTTTTAAATACTGTATCACACATGGTTTTTGCATGGATAGAAAAGCTTTGTGGGTAATCCATGTGGCACAATATTATTTGGAATATTACAAAAATTCCAACCTTGGATTTGGACCCCAACTCTGGATTCTCCTTCATTCCACGACCTTCAATGCTGGTAATGATCTTGGATGAACTATGCTTCCCAAGGGTTGTTATTCGTCTATTCATGGCCATTTGGAGTGTCATTTGTTATAGATCGAAGCTCTGGGTAAGTCTAATGCTCCTCTTGATTCTCTTTTTCAGACTATGGTTCTCAGTTTGTTCCATCTCCATACAAAGACCTAAAACCCTTCTTTTCTAGTGATACCTAAGTTGGTGGGTTCAAGGAGTGTTCGAATCAAGATCCAAATCCACTATAAAGAGTGATCTCATCATAGGATTATCGGTATGTGGAATATATGTATTATCCCTTAGTTTTATTTTATATTTTTGAATGGAATATTGTGATCTTATTTTTCCCTAATTGTGTTCTTAGTTATATGGGAGTGTTTGCCACAAAGGGGTGTCTAGGTGGCTAATCGAAACACTCATGATCCCTGTGGGATGTGTAGAGGATGACTAGATCATCTTTGGGCCACCCATGTGGCGTGCTAGCTTTTCTAGACCTATAAAATTGTATGGTTAAATGAAGTTTTTCCATGTTATAATGTCAATCCCATGTAGAAGATGTATAAATAGTGGATATATTTTTAGATGAAACATTTATTTTTTTGCCTAGTTTTTTGGGTCATTGCATAAAGGGTTTTAGGGCATTAATTGATACTATGTTAATTGGGTTAAATGGAAATTGTGTCCAATGGTATATGGATTTTGGTGAAATGCCAATGACTAATAGTACATATGAAATGTTGATCATGTTAAATTAGATATTTCTTGTGAATTGAGACTATGTAAACTATTTCATAAGAGAATTGATGAATAAGGAATGATTTAATACATGGGAATTCATGGGGAATTCATAATTAGTTGAAGGTGATAAATTGATCGTTCTATGTATTATAAGAGTCCAACCTAAAATGCATAATTGGAAAAAGATTATGAAATTATTATTGGGCTATGTGTGTTAGTACATGGTAATTTATGAATATGGATTGTGTATTGGAATTATTGAACAAACATAATGGGATAAAGAGCAAGAATGTGAATTTTTCTAAATGGAAATAAATTGTAACTCGTACATTTTATTAATGGGTTATGAAATAGTATTAATTACCACATGTTTTATTAGGTATTGTTAACTTCATTAGAATTTTTTATTCATTATTATGTTTTGGAATGGTTGTGGTGATTGGATAAATAATCCTATGTACATGGATTTCTAGATTTGTGCATTAACTTGAGGCTTATTGACAAAAGGTCGAGTTTAACCGAGGCACTAAACTCTACCCCAAAATATTCTGGTTAGGGAAGGGTATTTTGGCTATATTCACCTAACTATTCCATTCCACACGGACTGAGGCTTCCAGGTGAGGACAATGTGTCGATGTGATATGTGTATCCCTTGAGATATAAGGACTTTACTTCTTTACTCTATGTATAATGATTTATTTCTTAGACCCATGTAGAGATGATGAATGATCCTAACACAATTAACATGTGATAAGAATGCACTATGTAGTAATAAATTTATAATACATAGAATTAGGATAAATACTTTTCCTTAATTAAATAAACTTTTTTAACTAATGGAACCTGAAAAATCCTATGTTTAAATACCATACATATTATACATTAACTCACAATAAATTTGGATATATATTTATATACTTTCCTTTCGTGGTGTCTTTTAGAGTTTTGTACTCACACCCAGGTCGGCCCGTCATTGGGTAGCCCAAAATATTTCTTCGTTACAGGTCAGGGAAAGGGGACTGACCCTACACTAGGATATTGAGTTGGGATCTGGATGTAGTTGGGAAAGGATCCAGATATAGAGTTGGGAAACATTTTTGGATTTTATATTTGTTTAATTTTGAGTTTAGTTCACTTACACAACTAGTATGGAATGTCAATGTTGTACTTATTTTGTGGGTTGTACCCAATATGGGAAATGTTTGGTAATGCTTATTTATATGTTGTCCAATTTTTTACACTTTTTATATTGTGTTATGATGTGCCTTACTTTGGTGAAGGGGTATAGTCTCTCTATGTGGCTCATTATACCCTCCCCGCTAGTCAGAAACCTCTGGAATATGCGGAGATGTTCTTGAGGTCATTTGGAAAATTGGGTTGGGGCAGCGGTTTAGTGCCTCCTGAGTCAAGGATGTTCAAAGTTGTATTGGAGGATTCAATTTTTCTTTCATAATATTAAGGGATGGTTGATATGATATTATTGTAGTGTTGGGCCTTGATAATGAGTTCATTTTTGGGAGCATCTAACCCAATTATAAGCGACACCCCAAGTCTCCCTGGGTTTGAATTGTTGTTCATAATGTGTGTTGTTACAATTAAATGATATTTCACCATTGGTTGATCCACATGATGTGTGATTAGAATAATTTATGATAGTTTTCACTTAGATGGAATTGCCTAATATTATTCCTTTATTCCTAATATTAAGCACCTGTTGATATAGGTGGAATTCATCAATATAGGCACACACACGGGCTATGTGTGTGGCGTATAGAGAGTAGAATTCATTTTTCCTCTTTGATAAATATGAAAAAAATGAAAACTAATAATGGGAAATAATGTTGTTGAATGAGAATAATACAATGAAATGGTTGTGGAATTTGATGTATAGTGAAATTTTGTGACCAGGAAAAAATTTTGGTTTTTGATCCATTGTAATGGTTGATTTAGTGTTTAAAATAAAACTTGTTTCATAATGATGTTAAAAATTATTAATTAATTTTTCCTAATGATGCATGTAAATTATTTAAAATGATGATTGTAATAAGTAGTGAAATGGTTAATGTTCCAATGAGGAAAGTATCAGGTTATAAAAGACGATGTGGTTTTAAGAGATATTGATGAATGTCTGGTGATTAAGTCAATTAGTACCCCATGTTGACCCTGAACCGCATTAGGTATGGTAGAGGAGAATGTTCTACATGTGATGATGACTATTGGGATCTAGTGTGAAGAACTATTTTCTTTATGTTTGATAGTATGATATCTTTTCCATCTGTCGTTAAATCCTATCTGTCATTCTTCGAAGCATGGGTGAACGATATTTTTTAAATGAAAATGATTGAGCTCAAAAGTGGGTGTCGTTTGTGTTTTTGGTTTGACCCTTCTATGTGTAGTTTAGTGAAAAGTGATTACACTAGTTCGAGACATTGGATTTGGATTGTGATGCCTTTCTAGTTTGGATATGGAATTGGTGGTGTGTTTTGGGTACCCATCATTAGGTTTTTGTGTTGGGGTTGTGATGCATTTTTAGGTAATTTGAGAGAGGAAACTATCATGGTTCGTGACTATATGGAGTTCATGATTGACCCAAAAGATGGTTCCAGGGTCTTGGTGACCTTATGAGAGGAGACATTACGAGTTGCGTATTGAATCCTTGAGATTATTTTTTTCTCATAGTTCAAATGAATGTATACACCATGGGTATGGAACCTATAGTTAATGGTTGTTAGGTGCACTAAGCACATTGTGCAAAAAATTGGGGTGATAGTGTCATGAATGAGTATTGCTTTGTTCATGTCATGATACATATGGTTAGGAGGGAAGAACAATGGAATTTTCTGATAGTGACATTAGTATATGGAGTTGGTACCATTCATCCTTCTAGGTGACCAATGAGAGAGGTTAAATGGTGTTCCTAGGGAGTTCGGTTTACTGTCTCACTTGTAAATGTTTTGGAATTTGATTTTGGAACTTAGAGTACTGTATGGTGTAGTTTCAGTATAGTAGGAAAAGTGGGAAGGTTGATGGTTGGTGGTTCTACTCGAGTAGTGGATATGTGATGATAGTTTCAAAAAATCAAGGGTGACCTCATGGGGGGTTAGCCTAGTGGTGCAGGTACCACCGAATATGATGCACGAGAGATTCATGAGAGGTTTTTTCAATGCATACTATGTAGAATTTTTTTTAGTAAATTGTATAGTAGTTCCTAGTTATTTCATAATGGAACCCTATTGTTTGTGATATAAGGTATGGTTTTTTTCAAAGGTTTGTATCGTAGGGATGCCTGACTCACCAATTTTGATGATAATTAATGGAAGAATCGAAGTCATTTTCAATAGAAAGAGACAAGGGTGGTTAAATTGTGGTTTTGTTCTTTCCCTCAATGGTTACACCAGATGCGAGGGTGGTCAGATGGATGAACATGTTTGTATGAGTGGTTGGGATGATGGGGTAGATGTGGAGGTCGCGTCATGACTGATGAGGCCAAATTACCAAGATACACGGTTAGGTATGTAAGAGGGTGACAAGATACCCATATGTAAAGGTTGAGTTTTGAGAGATTGCATGTTTGATTGGGGTGGTAGACCATTGAAATTAGTTGATAGTTGCTGGGGATGCATCAAAAGATCTCAAGTTGTGTAGTGGAAGTATTTCCCCCTGAAACATTGGTTCACATCTCTTTGGTGATTCGACCATGGATCGATGGATAGACATGGTTGGAAATCACACCAGAGCGGTGGTGCATAAGTATTTATGAGATGCTTTCGGAAGGGGAGCCTATGATCCATGATAGGTCATGGTGTCCCATAGTTCAACCTTATAAATGGTTTAGTGGGTGGTGGTTTTATTCAAAATCATATTAACATACCTCATCTAGTGACAATCCTTCCCAATATCTTGATATTATCCCGTGTACATTGAGAAGTTCATGCATTATGAACAAGACATAAAATTGGTTGGTTAAATAAGGGATGTCATAGAGTTTACCCCCATGTAAAGGTTATTTTTAGACCATTAAGAGGGGATGTACGACCTCTATGGCTTTGGGTGAGGTCCATAGGATGGACCGAATTTTGAAAAAAGTCATGGATTCCCCACACGGAGGCCTGGAACGGGAACCAGGTGACATCTGTTTTTTTATTTTGCGAAAAATCTAGGTTTTCCTGGCAATGATTTGGTGTTAGGATTGTGACTGAGTTTAAGATGAAATGTTTTGAATCCCTCCTGGAGATAAATGGTAATGATACACTTAAATTGGGGAGTGATAGATCAGTCCTTTGTAGAGGTGAGAACATCGTGTTGATATAGTGGCCCCATAATTGAATAGAGGAACCTATGAGGTGAATGTTATTCTCCTCCAGATAGGATATGTGGGCCTTTTACATGGTGAATGATGTGCTAAATGATGGCTCTGAGATCACGGTGGTTCATTGTGAAGTTTATGATGCTTGCACTGAAGTAGTTAAAGGGTGTGGTTGGATAAGACAATAAAATGGGGATAGATGGGTTGGGTTTAATTAGTCAAATGAAGATAGGGATTAGAGTCAGGTAATTTATCCTTATATGGTTTTAGATCATCTTGATGTCGAGGGAACCTGGTCCATGTGATGTGGTGTCATAGAAAGGGTGATCCCTGATGATGGGTTGACGGGTGGTAATTCCATGATGATGGGATTCTACTCAAATTAATAGAACTACCTCAGTGGGTGCGTGATATGATAATGATATGCTTCATGTCATTATGAAACTTGGAATGGTGAGAAAGGGGTTGTGTACAACCAGTGGAATACAGGTGTTTTGGGATAAGCTATTTGGTTGTGGTCTGTCCTGAGATGGTAATCGCGAGTGGGTGTGGTGAGAGTGACCAACCATCGTGTTCATGTTATGGTGGTAAGTGAATTTTTGGAAATGAATTTGTACCTATGTGAGATTGATTTGATAATAGTATGTGAATGGATTGTGTGGTAATGTCCACCCAATGGGTTTTGGCCATGCGGTTTGGTCCTAATGTATAGTAATGCCTATAGGGATTCTCAGGCATGCTGAGTTGGAACATGTCAGGTGATGTGAATGATAAGTTGAGATTCGGGTGACCATTCCTCATTAGGCATGAATTGAATATGTTGTGATGTGTGGTTGAATGGACCATGAATTCTCATTTAGGATATATCATTTTTTGTCATAGTTAGAGATTGGGAAAATAGAGGGAAATAGAGCTGAGTGATTTGGGTCTTGAGTTGTGTTGAAGATCAGACAGAGGGGGGCCAATTGGTTCCTCCATGATGATGTGATACTGGGTGTGAAGTTTCCGTGTGTCATGAGTTCCTAATTTCTTCTTCTATTTTCTCTATTTAGTTCTAGTGATTGATGAATTTTTGATGTTGATGCATCCTTAAAAAGTATCTGGTTCATTTTTTGGGTTTAGGTGGTGATGTCTTGCATGTCATGACAGTTCCATGGTTCACTTTTCAAGGTCTCATTGTAGCATTAAATGGGAACATGTGAAAATGGAAAAGCATATATGTGACTATTGGAATGAATTATTGTTATAGAATCTTAGTGATTCTTAGGAAGAGAGGCGTGTTAATGATCCATTATAAGGTGGGTGGGTTGTAAAACCCAAATTTTCATAATGTATGTTTTTGTTTATGTATTGGTTTTCCATCATTATTTTTGGTATATAAGTGTCTCCATATGTATTTTTGGAGGCTCAGTTGTGTTCCAAGGGTTTCTGACATGAGAAATGTCAAAAAGGGAGTTCTTGTTCATGTTGCATGGTTTGCGCCTGGTTTGTGAAAACCATGCAGGAATCCCATGTAACTCTACAGCAATGGAAAGAACCATGCGTACAGCTAGTGCACAATTAATACAACCATGGATAATCCCTATTAAACCATGTGAATGGATTTCTTTCCGATAATTCCTCACAAATGGTTTTTTCACGGTTAGGAAGACCGGGTGGGTAAACCATGTGGAACAATATTTTTGAGAATATTACAAAAAATGCCATTCTAGAATTTTAAACCCCAACTCAGGATTCTCCACCATTCGACCCTATGCAACCCTACTAATGAGAATCCATGAACCATGATTCCCAAGGGTAGTTTTCCTTCGAATCTAGGATGTTTGGAGTGTTTTTGGTTGTGGATCGAAGCCCTGGTTAGTCTAACACCCCTCATGCTTATCTTTTTCAGGTTAGAGACTATTGTTTCTTCCATCCCCTTTTGAAGTCCTAAAACCAACATTTTTCTAGTGAAACCTAGTTCATGTGTTCCCAGGGTGATCGAATCTTGAACCAAGGACATGATTACGAATTCTCCCATCATCAGATTCAAGTTTGGTGTTCTTCAATTATTATCCCTTAGTTTTATATTTGATTTTTTCATGTAAGCATGTGTTATTATTCTTCACCAATTTTTTCATGGTTCTGTGGGAGTGATTGATAAATAATGGTGTCCAAGTGGATAAATGATAACCTTATGATCATCGTGGTATGTATGGAGGATGACATGACCATTTTAGTGCCACTGATGAGGTGTGCTGGCTTTTCTGGACCTAGAAAATGGTAGGGTTAAATGAAGGGCTGCTGAGTGATACTGTGAAGCTCATGTATAACATGTATAAATAGTTGATTTATTTGTAAAAGAAATATTAATGTTTGTAACTATGTTTTTTTGTAATTTCATAAAGGGTTTTTAGGAATAAATTGAATGAGGTAGAATTGGGTTAAATGAAAATTATATCCAATTGTCACTACCAAAAAACTGGGCAAGGCACCTGCTTGCCTTTATTAGCACTAATAGAAAAGCACTGATAAAAGGGTAGGACTTTATCAGTGCTAAAAAAGAACTAATAAATGTACCCTTAACAGCGCTAAAACAAGTGCTGATAAAGGTGTACCCTTTATCGGTGATTTTTTTAGCACTGGTAAAGGGTACATTTTTCTGCGCTTTAAATATCCCTTTATCATCTCTTTTCTTAGCACTGATAAAGGTTACATTTATTAGCACTTTTCTTAGAACTGATAGTGCTTACTGTATACATTAAATAAAAAACAAATGTTATAACTAAATATATATATATAATTAAATAATTATAATATTAATAATAAATATATTTATTAGATTTATAAGATTTATAAGATCTTTTAATTCATTGTATTTATTAGATTTATAAATATATATATGTGTTTTCCAATTAATTAGGGTCAATGAATATCATGCGTCATATATGTTATGTGATCATATATGTGCATGAATAATGTCCATTTATAGATTATAATTACATATCACATTGATGTGTTTTTTGTTTATAAATCATTATGATACCCATATAATATAAATGTTCTAAAAAAGTACACTTATAATAAAAATTACATTATGTTTAAAAAATAAATATACATTTAATTAAATTTTCAATGATATATATAAATATACCTTTAAAATAATTTTATAATTATTTTAATTTATTCTTTCATATTAATGTTTTAATTTATTTCATTATTGAATTACTAACATAATATTTGTTTTCTTATATAGGTGAATTTTTTCCCTTAAGTTCAGATTCTTTGTTCGGAAACAAATATCGTGGACGACAATTTTTTGGAGAGGATCACAGATATCAAAGGATGAAATAATAATATTTATAAAAATTGTGGTATAACGATAATTGTAACCATGTAAAACATTGTTTGAAATGTATACAATAGTGTGTATTTTCTATTTTTGATGTTAAGTAAATGTATATAGCAATGTTTGTCAAAATATTGTGTGCGTTGTGTCATCTTCAGGTTCTTGGTTCATATTCCCCATGATTTCCCATGAATTATGTTGAAATTACAAATAGGAATCATATATATGAAATGTTGAGCATGTCAAATTGGAAATTTAATGTGAATTATGAACATTTAAATGGTTGAATTATGGAATTGATGAATATGAAATGAGTTAATACATGGGAAATCATGGGTCATACCTTATGAGATGAAGGTGATAAAGTAAATGTGCTTTGTATTGTAAGAGTCAAAACTAAAATGCATAAGTGGAAAATTATTACGAAATGGTGAATGGGATAAGATGATTAGTACATAGAAATTGATGAATATTAGCTAAGTATAGGGGTTGTTGATCACACTTAATAAGTTAAGACATGTGAATGAGAATTCAGCTAAATATCTATAAATAATAAATGGTAAATGTATTAATGGGTTTTGAAATTGTATTCATCACAAATTTGTTTATTATGTATTTTGAACTCCATTATCATTGTTTATACTTGGTTTTGTTTTGATATTGTTATAATGATTGGATAAATAAGAATGTGCACATGGATTGGTAGATTGTTGTATTAACATGAGTCCTTATTCCCATGGTTCATGTCATACTGAGGCTCTAAAGTTGACCAAAAAATGCCTTGGTTATGGAAGGGGAAAAAGGATCTATTCCCCTAACGGCTTCATTCCACCCTGATTGAGGCTTTGAGGTGAGGACAATGTGTTGATGCGATATGCGTATACATAGTGAGATAGGGACATGCGTTATTTCCCCTATTCATAATGATTGATTATTGTAGATCTATTTTGAGATGATTTATATGTCATTCCCAAAGAACCTATTATAAGAATGCACTATGTAGTAATAAATGATGTATGATAAGGAATTGGGATTATTAAGACATTATAATTAAATGAGCATTTATTACTATTTGAACCAAAACTGTCTTTTGTTTACATACAATTTATTTTTTACATTCATTAATTATCAATTAGACTAGATATTTTTATATTCATTATTGGTTGTGGACTACTGTGTTTTTTACATACACCCTAGTCAAAAGGTTGTTGGGTACCGAAGGAGATTTCATGGTACTAGGTTACGGAATGTGTAAAGACACTACTGGAAGATGTGGAGTTCGATTCAG
Source organism: Viscum album (assembly GCA_963277665.1). NCBI lineage: Eukaryota > Viridiplantae > Streptophyta > Magnoliopsida > Santalales > Viscaceae > Viscum > Viscum album. The sequence goes on from OY728133.1 coordinate 1,978,172,744, forward strand.
GATATACATGGATAGGGATCCAAACATAGAGTCGTGACCTGTTTTGGGATTTGTTCATTTGTAATATTTGTATTTTTGTTCACCTGCACTACTAGTAGGAAATGACATGGTTTTATTTGATTTTTTGTTTTTACTGAGTCTGGGAAATGCCTTGTTATGAATGGTTATTTGTTTTCCCATATTGTTCCATTTTTTATATTGTGTTCTATTGTGTCATACTCTCGTAATGAGGGTATAGTATCCAAACATGACTCATTATACCATCACTACTTGTAAGGATCCTCTGGCATATGGGGAGGTGCACTTGAGGTCATGTGGAAACCCGGATCGGGGAACCGGTTTAGAGGCTCCTGGGATGGGAAATGTAAAACTATACACTAAATGAATAATTTAATTTCATATCCATTTCATTTATGAAAAAATCATCATTTTTCTTATGTTATATATATTCATTAAAATAGAGGTTTCATACTTAATTACACGAAAAAAATAATTAGATATCAATAGAATATTTAGATCATGTATATCAACATAGGAAGTTCTAGTTATGTTTATAAAGAAATATGATGGTTCAATATAATTACGTGTCATCATTAATAAATTGAATAAATTTAGGATCAAGATTCACAATCCACTTCCATAAATGGATGATCTATTTAATATATTAAATTGATGCAAGCTGTTTCTAAGAATGATATATGATTGATATATCATCAAATTAAATTGTTGAAAAATAATATTCTGAAGACAACATTTTACATTTGATATAGAAATTATGAATACATGTTTGTTCACATTGGAATAAACAGTTAAATTCATGTTTTCATAGCCATAAAAAAAAGTATCTCCCACAAGAATCATCATTTCATTATCCTAGTACTTTTTCATGATATTTTGGTATACTCTTGAACAAGATTGATAATGATGAGAAGTTTTATATTGTATTTAACACACTATAAAATCATTGAAATTGTGATGAATTTTCTAAGTGTGAATTTTTGAATAAGAAGACTATTTCCTCAAGAATTTCATTTCTATGGAAGGAATATAATTTTATATAGGGAAGATCAATGTAGTTAATTCTTATTAAAAACATAATTATGAATTCTAGATATAGAGTTTTCTAGGATTACATAATTTTTATAAATATTTTTTTCACTATTTCTATCATATTTCTTCTCCCATGTCCACATTAATGTCAAAGGGAATTCCTTTCTCATCAAATTTATGATTTTAAAACATTATTTTTAGAGATTAAATATTGTCTCACATTGGTACATATTTATTTCTTACTAGAACAATGTATGGGTCATATGGTTTCTTTTGATGTATCTAAATCGATACTGGTTTTTGTTCTTATATAAGGGAATCTTGTTGTGTCCTACAGTTCGAGGCATTTGTAAACACTTGAAAAGTAATATTAGATACATGAAATAAATTAACATAAGCTGTATATGATTTAGAAAATGGAACCACAATCTATTTGGGGAAAGGATAACAACATCGATGATCATATATTCGTGAAACATATATTCTATCTGAGTAACCATAACATGATGCATTGATTTTGGATGGAGTATAATAATATGTTTTACATCAACTTGATATAAAATATTGGGAAAGAGAATTTAGTGGATGATTCAGTTAGTTTGAAGTCGTATAATGAAATCATCATAGAATATCATGACCAATGATAGTCAATGAGAATGATTGATAACATGGATTTAAAATATGCCGACCGAAATGATTTTTTTTCTTTCTGTTTACTCTTATTAATATTTTAACTGATTTAGTCAAAAATTATCATTAATTATATCATGAAAATAAACCAATTATGCTAAAACTAAATAGTTTAGAAAGTGGTAGTGATTAGAAGGAGCATGAAAAATCAATATGGTTATTTTAGTATAGAATTATATTCCCATAATCTTACAAGGAACATTTTATTTTGATGTATAACCATTCAAAATGGGCTATCAATTATAGTAATTAGAAAATTTTAGTTGTTATGGAATCCGATTTATAGTCTACAGGTATATAAATAATGATATTTGATTTTGGTATTAAATGTATTAGTTTTCTTAATATATATTCTAAGAATTAATATCAAGTTTGTATGTTATAATCAATGCCAATAATTTTTTTGGGAAATGGGATAAGATTTCTCTGGTATTTGACATAGGTCTTCAATAGATACTCTAAATGATTATTTTTATTATTGTAATTATGATTTGTCTAACAATGTTAATAGAATTTCTCACAATTAAAGATTATAAAATTTTATAGGTTCTAGTAAAAGTTTTACACTCATGTAGTGGTTATGATTCATAGATTACTTGAATATATTATGTCTAAAAGAGATCCCTAGTTTAATGTTAATTTTTTCTACATTTTATATGATCATGGAACCTAGATGACCATGTGTATGACATATCATCCTTACCTAGATGGGTGGTCAAAACCTATTATTTAGATGTTGAAAGATATGAATATATTTTATTTCATGGAATTTTTTGTTGTTGGGGAATATAATATTCAATTAGTGGAGTTACAAAATAATAAAATTTATTAGGATGTGGTACATACAACTCAATTTGAAGAAATCTATGTTTTTCTTGGCCTCATTCCAAATTTATTTGTGAAAATGGGAGAGACTCCCCTAATTAGAAGTGGTTTTATCAAAGAGACTACAAATAAAAATAATATGATCTTGTAGGTGATGGGTATGGCCTAGAGATAAAAGAACAAATATACAGATCATTGTCATGTCCCATTACCATTTCATTTGGTTAAAAATTTACTCATGAAATTATTAATATGATTTGGTCATCTTTTTTTGGGAAATAAATAAAAACTACCTCTTTGGTATGTTGGACCATTTAAGATTCTAGAACATATCAATGATGATTATTATTAATTATATTTACCAAATAGATTAAATATTTTCCAAAATTCATTCCATTTATCTCAAAAAAAGAAGTACAATCTATATTCAGGTAATGTTAATATCATGTATCTCATTACTCTTGAGCATGATGCAATGTTTATTCTTGAAAAAATTCAATTTTTGACAAATACGGATGCCCTTGAAAGGGATAACTATTTTTTTGGTTTGAGTGTTATTAAGGTATTAATGTATTAAAGATGTGACTTGGTAATCAGAGTAATACATGTTGGGGTAATTTTAATAACTCTTGAAATACAATTCCAATATCTAGTATTATTTAAAAATAAATTTGATGATGTGGAGAGTGTGACATCCTAATTTTGAGGTAATTGAATTTTTAATCTATATTATATGATATGTAATTGTTTGGATATGTTTTTGGATGTTTTCAGATTCTGTTATATTGTTATGGACTCATTTTAAGGGATCAAAGGCTGAGAATTTTCTAGAGAAATCTTATAGGTTCAATAAGAATCTAAACAATGTGAATACGAGAGTTACTAGGCCATTACATAGTTGGTGCATTGTTTTCCTAACCATGCCGTCTTTCTTAGAAACCTATATTTTTTGGATAGAGATGAAATTCTAGGTTAGATCATGGTTTTCCTGATTTTTTATCATAACCATATGGCATGGATATTTTTGGATAGTAGGGATTCACAAAATTGGTGAGTAGTTTCCCCAACCATGTATCATAATCATGAGATTTCATTAATTATATACTAAAATATGTTATAAATAAAAAAATAAAACAAAAAACCCTCATTATTTTATTACACTATTTGGCTCCTGACCCATAACCTTTTTATAGGATACTTTGGGAAATATTTAATTTTAGGACTTCATTACAATGAATATTTCAATTTTGTATCATGGAATCAAATTTTAGGGGATATACTATTCCATTTTAATATATATATACTTTTTTAGTATTGAAATACACACTAGAAATATTTTTTATTTCCCGATCTATGGGGTCGAACATTTTTTATCATACTATATTATGATTCATTAGACAAATGATAGAAAAGAGTCCAGATCTATGCCATCTTACGAATATTATTTTTATCAAATTTATCCAAGAAACATGTTTTTCCAATCCATCTACTTTTTCTTGGATTTTAATGCAGTACGATTTCTATAATATGTTCATTATTATTTGAAATTGATTTCTTATGTTCAATATCTTCTATATCCTTCAATCACTGATTTCTTATTAAAATATTTATTATAGTTTATTCTATGATGGTTTTTGATAAATTGAGGAATTGTTTTTTTCTAAAAAAATGGTTTTACCAGTGAAATTAGAATAATATGGTTGGTGTGTGTTCATGTCAATTGTACATTGTCCTGAGGGACTTGGTGACATGTAAAATTTGGGATAATGATTATCCCAAAAAGAATATGTTTTGTGGGGGATTGATCCGCACTCATGAGTAAGGGAGATTCTATTTATAAATCATGGGTGGGGATAGAACATGTAATAGATTTTTCAAGGAATTTAGAAATGACTATTTCTAATTCTAATGATAACTATATTTTTGTTGAACATCTATTAACATTATATCACTTTGTTTTATATATATACTATTAAATAATTTTAACTACTTCATAATTTTTAAAAATTTTGTTTATAAAAAAATTGAAATAAAATTATTGTTGTTTTATTTACATGTGGGAAAATTATCATGGGGCTTTCATATTGGGTTCTGATAAGAACCCCTTTTATATTAATCTGGTGCATGTGTAGAAATTTTTTCTATTATACAAGAAACTAAAAGGATTTAAATTTCAATAGTGGTTTGTTTTGATAAACCTATCATAGAATATAGAAATTGAACAATTTAGTTGTTCATGTTATGTGAGTCTAGAACAGTTCCATCTTTGTGCCTTAGACATTATTTATATTTGAGCTACAATTGTTATATTTTATTTTATCTACCATTAATTTGATAATTCATATTTTTATACATTTTGTTTTATTTTTAATCATGAAAAATTTATAAATATTTGATAGGATTGTTTATTTTTTTCTTGTGATTGTGTATTTTCATGTTTGTGTAAACGGGTAAAATTTTCCCACACATTCTAGTTAAACCCTTGGAATATATTTTCCAACTTTGGGGAAAAAATAATGTCACTATCGGTCTGTGGAACCATATTTCTTAAAATTCCATAGTCAAGTTCAGTTTATTAAAAATGATTATATATATATGTGAAATTTAAATAGTAAATAAAATTTCTTAGTGGAATTTTAAAAAATAAATTTGATGTTATGAATTTTAAAAAATACATTTTAGTAAATTTTATATTATTATATGTCATATGTTTATAAATACATCATTATTTATAGATAAAAATATATTATCATTTAATTATTGATTATTATTTTAGAAGATATGTTATTTATTTTATGAGACACTTCTATGTTATACATAATATTTACATTACTATTTTGATGGTAATATAACTATGTTACAATTGTAATGGTTACCTCACACTTCATATGGAAATATTTACCATTATAAATGAACATCTATCTAACTTCTAGAATCATTTATATCTTTCTAGTAGTTTCTATGTAATTCCAATGGTTGGGATACCCTTTATGGATGGTCTCAAGATTCCACTTTTTCAATATTTGTCAGAGAAGGCTCATATACACTATTTGTTTGTGGGAGGATGTAGTATATGAATATCACTCTTCTAGGAGGGTCGTACAACATAGAGTAATGAAAATGTATCATAATGCTCATCATCTAATTTTTTGGAATGGTATAAAAAATGATATTTCTTTGTTCGTAATAAGATGATTGAACATTGCATATGTGAAATTAGAACATCAAATACTTATATGTGAGTTTTAGAAACATCATATGTGTAACTGCCCGAGATTTTATTAAAAATATTTTTTAAATTTTATTAATGTCTTGTGTTGTACACTACACCAAAAGGAGCTTGCACAACACACATCCTTGACTTTCCTTGCATTACACACAATCACGACCTTCCTCGATAGCGTGTGTAATACGCAATACCGAGTTACACTAAACAACGATATGCTATTAAAATATTATTAAAACTAGCCGTTATGAATAGTAATAACCAATTTTTGAAATTCTGTAAATCTTATTTTTCAAAATGGACTTCATTTTTGGATTCGGAGTATCGAATTTAGCCTAAGGTGAAATTTTGGTACTTTTCGGATAACTTTCATATTCTGATGAATAGTGAAAATTACTAAATTATAATTAAAAACAACTTTTTTAATAAAAATAATTATAAGTGATAAATTATTAATTTGAGTTGTTTTAAAGTATATTTAGAATATATTTTTACAATTTAATACAATGTTGGTCATTGGATGTAATTTCACATTTAAACCAGACATAATCAAGTGTCAATCTTTTGATAGATATTGTTTCTTAAAAACACGCTATTTGTTTTAACAGCAGGATTTAATTATAAAATTAATTAATGCAATTTCTATGTTCTGAATTTGGTAAAATAGACTTCATTTTTGAATTCGGAATATGAAATATATCTTAGGATGAAATTTTGGAATTTTTCTGAAAACTTTCAATTTTTGATGAATAGTGAAACCACTAAGTGGTAGGTTAAAAACTGAATTTTGCATAAAGCATAATTTTACCGCTTCTGTGAATGGAATTTAGAAAATCCGACAGACACGGTTAATATCAAGGACTAAAATGTGGTTCAATGAGATGAAAATAATTTTTGGTGAATAGTAACTTTTTACTTTTTTTACCACGGTTAATAGTAAATAGGGTAACTAATGGAAAATATGATATTACTATTACCCTAACACATGTCCTAATTCTATTGGATAAGTGTAATTCGACAAAAAAACAACCTTATGAATATAATATGACAATTTAGGTCCACTTGGATTAGATTATGACATTTAATATTATTTTATTTAATGAATAGTTAAAATAGTTAAAATCAAAGTTTAATAAATAAAACATTTTTAATATGGGGTTATACATAAGAACAATTCGACTATAAATATTCATTAGAAAGCTAAAAATATGTCCTACATAATGATATTTTATTTATAATTTTTAGACTTTAAATTAATTAATTTATTTATGACACAACGATGATGCAGTAATTACCCTCTTAAGGAAATATTAACATAATTGATGTTATAAATGCTCAAATGAATGTAATTTGAGACTTTTTATGAATTTAACTAATTTTCTAGGTTACTATGATATATTAGTGTTGATTTAATCAACTTGGTTCGAACATATAATTCTTTTATGACTTTCAAAAAAATCATATATCAAATAGTGTCAAAATTGACACAAAAATAGTTTTTAAATCAAATATTATATTATTAATTGTAATTTTATTCCTAAAAATCTAAGGTTCGGCCAAATGAATTAGATAAGGATATATATATTAATAATAAACAATTTGGGGTTCGTTTGCCTTGTTATAGTAAGTGTATTAACCATATAGTGAAAGAAAACAAAAAGACACGGTAAAAGTTAAATTATTTAACATAGAGTTAAATCTAATTGATAAGGTTACAATAGTACCCTAAACTTGTCTAAATCCTATTGGTTGATAGGATTTAGACCCATCCCCACTTTATCTTCGAAATAAGACCTTTTGGAACCATTATAAACTGATTTTGACATTAATATAAAATAATATTTTGAGGTAGTCCTAAGGTGGCCCTCTTCTCCCTTATAAAAGGACACCTCCCCCCCCCTCCTCCTCACACCAATTTGAGCACTCAAGATCAGCCAACCCCTGCCAAAATCTCTTCTACACTTCCCTAGCAACATCCTAGAGGTTCTGTTCTTCCTCAAAGACCAATTTTAGTGCCCTAAGAGGAGGTCTCAAAGAGGCGCTTCAAAGAAGAGGAGGTTCGGACACATACGAAGCAAATCAGACCTAAGGTAAGGGAAATATCACAATCTCATTTTTATCCGAGATTGTTTATACATTGGCAATTACTGGGGTGTATTTTATCATCCACATCCATGTTTCCTCAATATGTAATATTGTTTCCATCCACTTATAATAGTTTAAATCCAATTTTACCCTTTGGTGAGTTTTTAGTAATGAATATGAAAGAAATCTTTTGTCGTTTTTTTCGTACGAGGTACTTTTTGACTTTTCCGACAAAAGTACGAAGAATGTTTTTTTTAACTTATACGGCATGAATGGATTTTTAAAACATTATTTCCAAGAAACTTCCTTTACAAATTTTCAAGTTTATTTTTAATCAACTTCTTTTATTTTAAAGTCGTATGACATGTTATGAAAGGAAAAATGTTTTTGAAGTAGAAAGGATATTTTCCTCAAGAATGGAGTTCAAGTGTTTTATCAAAATTATTTTCCATCTAAGATAATAAAGGGTTATGTTTTTATACATATGATTACATTTATTTTAACATGTTTTAATGGAATTATATATTTATGAATCCCTTTATCTTAAATGAATTGTTTTATGATGTCATGATGTTTAAGAATCACATTTTTATTACATGGGTTACGCTATGATGTATGGTTTATGATTATGTGGCACACATAAGAAAGGATTCATTATAAGATGGGTGGGACCTATATCTCCCTCCAATTCATTGGGTAAAGATTTTATATCTCATGAGATAGACATGGCTGAAATGGTAGGTTATACCGGTTCAGTGAAACAGGACTGAAACGAGGGTTACTCGATTCAGAAAGGGACTTTGTCCACTAAGATAGTCTTGGAAATGAGTCTTGACTGACAAGAAATGATTCTCTATGATTATGTGTGGATGCCACAAAGTTTCATGTTTTAAGTTATGATTATTGTGATTACATTTCACTGCCATGATTTATCCCATGTTATGAAATTATGCTCTCTTTTGCAGGTTAAGATTTCCAAAATGTTATGTTCTTATGAATACGATTTGATTGATATTTCTTTTGTTTACCCTTACTGAGCATTTGAGCTCACCCTTTTATGTTTTCTTTTCCCCAAGATATAAAGAAAGGTTTTAGGTAAAAAAAGGAAGATCTTTATGGGAGATTTTGAAGATCTTTCACCATGATTAGAAGATTATATTCTGAGTTTCCAAAGACACTAAACTATTACGATCCTTGTGTGTGTGTTTTTTTGTTATGTACTAAGTATTCCGCAAATGTAATGTAATGTCCATGTACGTCAGGCTTCGGGTCTCTACAGTTGGTATCAGAGGAAAGGTTTAGTCAACCTTTGGAAACTAGGATGCGAAAACGTTAGTGAGATCCCTAGAGATATTTCTACGGTATGTCTAGGGATGTCCCTAAGGTTAAGTATACGTATAGGTTATAGTACTAGAACTACACTAACGATCATAGAATTAAACCTAAGATGTTAGATATTGAAGGTACTCCCCCTTTATTATGTTGTTTTTCCTAGCATGATTTTTGCCTCTCACACTATTTTTTTTGGGTTTTAGACGATGGCTGGAACCCGAAGGAACCGTGTTGATCAATGCAATGGACAATGCAATGATTGTCCTCCTGAACAAACAAATGTTATGGGAGATGGAGTGCAAAATCTTATTGCTATACTTACACAAGATATGAATCATTCTAGACTTCCAAATGAGCAGAGAAGGGAACAATATTCTATTGATTCCTTCATGAGGAAACGTCCACCTTCTTTCAGTGGGTCTTCTGATCCACTTGTTGCTGAACAATGGATCAGTACCACTGAAAAGATATTTTCAGTTCTTTAATGTTCTGAACATGATAAAGTCATCTTAGCAATATATCGTTTGGAAGGTGAAGCTGATCAATGGTGGAATCTTATCAAGAATACAAGGCAAAGTGATGAAATTGAGTCCATGGAACGGGACGAGTTCAAGAACTTATTTTTCAATAAGTACTTCCCTCGTATTCTTCGAACAAAGATGGAGAAGGAGTTTCTTGAACTAAAGAAAAAGGATGATGAATCTGTTGGTATATACGAAGTGAATTTTACAAGACTTGCAAGGTATGTATCTGGAATTATCACCCAACCTGAAAGTAGAGTTGATCGATTTTTCAGTGGCTTAAAACCAAGTCTTCGAAGGGCATTAGCTATAAGAGACTTCAGTAGCTATGAAGAAATTGTGCATTGTGCAATCAAGGTAGAAATGGAAGTTGGTGTTACATATCCACCTCATGGTTTTGACAAGAAACGAAACATGGAGTTCAAGGATAAATCTCAGAATAATGGTGAAAAGAAGATGAATGTTTCCTTATGCACAAAGTGTGGAAAGAAGCATGGTGGAGATTGTCTTAAAGGGACTAGAAAATGATTTAAGTGTGGAAAAGAAGGTCATCGAGCAGCTGAGTGTCGAAGTAATGGAAAAAGTGTTTCTAATGACGTGAATAAAGCAAACACTGCAGAGAACGCACCACCAACACTTTAATGCTTCATGTGCAAGGAAATGGGGCATTATGCTAATAAATGCCCTAATCCAAGGGTTAGTGATGATCAACATGAGCAACCACTGAATGCAAAGGACAAAGGGAAGTCACATGCAATCACTATTGGCAATGTTGAATATGACAACGATGTGGTGGAATGATTAAGTGTTTATGTAATGGGATTCCAAAATAATGTTGTATCATGGAGTATTGGAATATTTATGTATTGGTCTAATGTGGTATTCAATGTGATTGAGATATTATGCGCATAATGAAGGGAAAATGAGAAAATGAAATGTTTAACAGTATTCATGAGCTCATGATTGATATAAGGACTAAGTGATATCATGGTTTGAGTATATAGAATTTTGAGGATTTTGGTATGTGGAAAGTGTTAACTTTTAACTGCATTCATGTTTTCACTAAGGTATTCAAGAGAATACATGATTAAGGACTTTGAATGTTTGGAATGTGACCAACAAAACATATCTTATGATATATGGGGATCGACGATGGTGTTAAATCTCTGATAATCATTTTCACTATGTTATGAGAGTGGACTGCAGTATTATGGATAAGCCTAAAGATTGGAATCGATTATGTTGGACATAAGTTAGTATTGTTTAAGGATAGAATTTTTTTTTCTCGATATTATTGATGAGATGTTATAGTAATATAGTTTTAGAAAAAGGAAAACCTGCAGGACGGGTGACAGCCCATCGCGTCGGACAAGGCTGTGGAAATCGAACCCACAACCGAAGTGCGATTGGCCTTTATCGCCTACCACTGGCCTACATGAAGTCCCTGTTTAGTAGAAACTAGTTTTATTATATTAAGCTGTATGACATATGATGTATAAGTCCATTTTAGGAACCATATATGATTAATCTCACTATAGATCGACTTATGTATATAATTTTTTCTAACCTTTTGTTTGAGAAAGATGGAATGGCCCGTCATTCTATCACATGATCTGCTAACGCTTCACGAATAACAAATTCTACTTCATTTATTTATGAGATGAAGTGGAAATAGTTCAAGGCACGAACAACAGTGAGATTGTACCAAAATAATGTAAGTATTTATTCTAATTCAAATTTTCAACTTTAGGGAAATGATCTTGAAAACCAAAAATGTTGTCCTAGTGATCTTATACCTGATGAATCAGATGATACCTTATATCATCACAAATCTATGGATTTGTGATTACTGGCTTTTCCATAGCCATGTTCTCTACCACTCTCCATCAGAACATGATCGTTAGATTTCTCTTCCATATTCATATTTTCACCTATGTGGAAACCCAGTGATTAGTTTATTTGGGTAATCGTTACATTTCATACATTAGTTTTTAAAGCCAAGTTTTGGTATTCCTTTTTACGATGTGGGTTTCTATTAAAGAAACTTCCGAATAGTAAACCATTTATAACCCCAATGAATTTCGGGGGCGAAATTCATTTTAAGGGGGGTATAATGTAACAGCCCGAGATTTTTTGAAAAATATTCATTTTAATTTTATTAATGTCTTTTGTTGTACGCTACACCAAAAGGAGCTTACACAACACACATCCTTGACTTGCCTTGCATTACACGCAATCGCGACCTTCCTCGATAGCGTGTGTAATATGCAATACCGAGTTACACTAAACAACGATATGCTATTAAAATATTATTAAAACTAGCCGTTATGAATAGTAATAACCACCTTTTGAAATTCTGTAAATCTTATTTTTCAAAATGGACTTCATTTTGGGATTCGGAGTATCGAATTTAGCCTAAGGTGAAATTTTGGTACTTTTCGGATAACTTTCATATTCTGATGAATAGTGAAAATTACTAAATTATAATTAAAAACAACTTTTTTAATCAAAATAATTAAAAGTGATAAATTATTAATTTGAGTTGTTTTAAAGTATATTTAGAATATATTTTCACAATTTAATACAATGTTGGTTATTGGATGTAATTTCACATTTAAACCAGACATAATCAAGTGTCAATCTTTTGATAGATATTGTTTCTTAAAAACACGCTATTTGTTTTAACAGCGGGATTTAATTATAAAATTAATTAATGAAATTTCTATGTTATGAATTTGGTAAAATAGAATTCATTTTTGAATTCGGAATATGAAATATAGCTTAGGATGAAATTTTGGCATTTTTCTGAAAACTTTCAATTTTTGATGAATAGTGAAACCACTAAGTGGTAGGTTAAAAACTGAATTTTGCATAAAACTTAATTTTACCGCTTATGTGAATGGAATTTCAAAACTCCGACAGACACGGTTAATATCAAGGACTAAAATGTGGTTCAATGAAATGAAAATAATTTTTGGTGAATAGTAACTTTTTACTTTTTTTACCACGATTAATAGTAAATAGGGTAACTAAGGGTAAATATGATATTACTATTACCCTAACACATGTCCTAATTCTATTGGATAAGTGTAATTCGACCAAAAACAACCTTATGAATATAATATGACCATTTAGGTCCACTTGGATTAAATTATGACATTTAATATTATTTTATTTAATGAATAGTTAAAATAGTTAAAATCAAAGTTTAATAACTAAAACATTTTTAATATGGGGTTATACATAAGATAAAATCGACTATAAATATTCATTAGAAAGATAAAAAGATTTCCTACATAATTCTATTTTATTTATAATTTTTAGAATTTAAATATATTAATTAATTTATGACACAACGATGATGCAGTAATTACCCTTTTAAGGAAATATTAACATAATTGATGTTATAAATGCTCAAAGGAATGTAATTTGAGACTTTTTATGAATTCCACTAATTTTCTAGGATACTATGATATATTAGTGTTGATTTCAGCAACTTGGTTCGAACATATAATTCTATTATGACTTTCACAAAAATCATATATCAAATAGTGTCAAAATTGACACAAAATAGTTTTTAAATCAAATATTATATTTTTAATTGTTATTTCATTCCTAAAAATCTAAGGTTCGGACAAATGACTTAGATAAGGACATATATATTAATAATAAACAATTTGGGGTTCGTTTGGCATGTTATAGTAAGTGTATTAACCATATAGTGAAAGAAAACAAAAAGACACGGTAAAAGTTAAATTATTTAACTTAGAGTTAAATCTAATTGATAAGGTTACAATAATACCCTAAACTTGTCTAAATCCTATTGGTTGATAGGATTTCGACCCATCCCCACTTTAGATTCGAAATAAGACCCTTTGTAACCATTATAAACCGATTTTGACATTAATATAAAATAATATATTGAGGTATTCCTAAGGTGCCCCTCTTCTCCCTTATAAAAGGACACCTCCTCCCCCTCCTCCTCACACCAATTTGAGCACTCAAGCTCAGCCAACCCCTGCCAAAATCTCTTCTCCACTTCCCTAGAAACATCCTAGAGGTTTTGGTCTTCCTCAAAGACAAATTTAAATGCCCTAAGAGGAGGTCTCAAAGAGGCGCTTCAAAGAAGAGGAGGTTCAGACACATACGAAGCAAATCGGACCTAAGGTAAGGGAAATATCACAATCTCATTTTTATCCGAGATTGTTTATACTTTGGAAATTACTGGGGTGTATTTTATCATCCACATCCATGTTCCCTCAATATGTAATATTTTTTCCATCCACTTACAATAGTTTAAATCCAATTTTACCCTTTGGTGAGTTTTTAGTAAAGAATATGAAAGAAATCTTTTGTCGTTTTTTTCGAACGAGGTACATTTTTACTTTTCCGACAAAAGTACGAAGAATGTTTTTTAACTTATACGGCATGAATGGATTTTTAAAACATTATTTCCAAGAAACTTCCTTTACAAATTTTCATGTTTATTTTTAATCAACTTCTTTTATTTTAAAGTCGTATGACATGTTATGAAAGGAAAAATGTTTTTGAAGTAGAAATGATATTTTCCTCAAGAATGGAGTTCAAGTGTTTTATCAAAATTATTTTCCATATAAGAAAATAAAGGGTTCTGTTTTTATACCTATTATTACATTGATTTTACTATGTTGTAATGGAATTATATTTTTATGAATCCCTTTATCTTAAATGAATTGTTTTATGATGTCACGATGTTTAAGAATCCCATTTTTATTACATGGAATACGCTATGATGTATGGTTTATGATTATGTGGCACACATAAGAAATGATTCATTATAAGATGGGTGGGACCTATATCTCCCTCCAATGCATTGGGTAAAGATTTTATATCTCATGAGATAGACATGGATGAAATGGGAGGTTATACCGGTTCAGTGAAACAGGACTGAAACGAGGGTTACTCGATTCAGAAAGGGACTTTGTCCACTAAGATTTTCTTGGCAATGAGTCTTGACTAACATGAAATGATTCTCTATGATTATGTGTGGATGCCACAAAGTTTCATGTTTTAAGTTATGATTATTGTGATTACATTTCACTGCCATGATTTATCCCATGTTATGAAATTATGCTCTCTTTTGCAGGTTAAGATTTCCAAAATGTTATGTTCTTATGAATACGATGTGATTGATATTTCTTTTGTTTACCATTACTGAGCATTTGAGCTCACCCATTTATGTTTTCTTTTCCCCAGGATATAAAAAAAGGTTTTAGGTAAAAAAAAGGAAGATCTTTATGGGAGATTTTGAAGATCTTTCACCATGATTAGAAGATTATATTCTGAGTTTCCAAAGACACTAAACTATTACGATCCTTGTGTGTGTGTTTTTTTTGTTATGTACTAAGTATTCCGCAAATGTAATGTAATGTCCATGTACGTCAGGCTTCGGGTCTCTACAATATGTTTGTGTAGAAAAAAATAATTTTACTATGCACAATTTAACCATCCTGTTGAGATCTTTTTGTGGTTGAAATATAATGTGGATGATTCTGGATCATCGGACTGAGAAGAACCACTTCTTACCTATAAATAAAACATATTAAATTGATGATATGGGTTAATTATATGTTAAATAAATAGGAAATTTTCTGGGTTTATTAACTAATATTGACTCTATCCGGGGTCTGATATTTAAATATTGATTCGTTCAAGGGGATCAATGAACTATAGGTTCACAGATAAATATAAGTATTTCATTTTTTCATAAATAAATGTGTATTTGATATTTCATTAATATGAACTTATTTATTTTTCTATCCCAAAAAAATCTGTTAGAAATGAATGTTCAATCTCATAGAGGAATTATAATATTTATTAGATATTTACAACTATTAAAAAAATACATGAAATCTATACATAATTAAAATTGAAACTGTGGTATGGAATTGATATTGACAATGATAAATTAATCAAAACATAATAGTTAATGATCTAAACACATAACATGTTATATGTGATTAAATAATATCATTAAAATGAACAAATATATGATTTAAGGAATTCATTATTAATGTAATTCATTTAATAAAATGATGGAATTGAAAAATATTTCATCATATCTTTTTATCTCAATAACTAAATATTTTTACAATATATGTTAATAATTACTAACAACTACTATACTTGAATAGAAAATTTATCACGAAAATTTATTCAATAACTATAAAAATGAAGTTGATATAAGAGTCAATCATTAAATAAAAAATAATTCAGTTGCATACTAGTAAATCACTCCTGAAAATGAAAGAGTATATCACTCTCTATGTTTAATTAAATAAAAAATAAAAAATTTATGTTACTATGAGAATAAATTTTTTTTAAGTTAGAAAATCATCAATACAACATGAATAGAGATGGATTGAAATGAAATATAAAATAATAATTTTTAATCATTTTATTATTATATATTTTAATAGAAATTAGTTGAATATTTATCTATTTGTCTTTTGATATCATATAAGTATGAAAATTTATTTGTAAAATTATTTATATATTTATGAAATTCATTAAGAAGAATTTTATTTAGTAATATAATACGTTGTTTAAATTGAAAGATATAACTAAAAGGAAAATTCAAATGTACATATTTCTATAAAAATAAATGTGAATTTTTTATATATAAGAATATATCTAAATAAAATATATACTTGTAATTTGTAAAACATAAATATAAAAATATTCATTATAAATACTAAATCGTTATGTTAGCAAATAAATGAGAAGTTATTATATAAAAATTAATTCACCTAATGGATGTTTCTAAAACAATCACATTATTAAAAAAACATTTTTCAACAATATGTATGGAAATATATAAAAATTATTTTAAATAAAACCAAATTATCAAAAATTATTATTATGAATGAGTCATAAAAATTTTATAATAATCACACATTAATGAACAAACGTATAATAAATGAATTAATAAAGTCTATATTTATCCTAAAATAATGCATGGAGGATTATTGAACCCTGAATATGGTATAAATTAGGATTTTGTTGAATTTGAATCCATATAATTTAATCCACAATCTTATATTCTCTATATATGTAACACTTATTCATATAATATTATTACTAATTTGAAAATAAAAATAATATATTTGGAAAATATTGATAAATGAATGGTTTTAGAGTTAAAAAAGTTACATCATGCTTCCCCAAAAATGAAAATCACATAATTTATTTTTTTCTCCTATCATTCAAAAATATTTATGAATATAGTAATGCACCGAGAATTTGTACCACAATTGACATCTTGTGAATAGCTGATATTAAAGAAAACATATGAAAGGTACGTGTTGTATAAGGGGAATGTGGGGAGTTAGAAGGGTATTTTTATAGAGAGAGCATGTATGGTTTTTTGGATATAGTAAATATTTATATTTCATGTATTTTTCATCTTATTTTGAGTCACAACTATGTTTTTTGGAAATTGATCTCCATACATATTATTTTAGTGATATTTTTAAATATCCCCATAAATCATATCACATGTATAAATATTTCTATTATAGAAACCATTAAAAATTGAAATGATAAATGTGGTTCATGTGTTTTTTATCCCATAAACCAATAAATACAAAGGGGAACATAATTATTACTATAATTTCCATCCTAACAATTAAAAAATATAGTACACTGATTTTTAATTATAGAATAACGAGGATGAAATTTTTTATTAAACATATTGGTAATACGTAATTACAGTTTATAAATATCACATAATATTGTTAGTAATACACAGACATAGTTAAAACTAAAATAATAATATTTATGGTAATATGTATTAGAATTACTCTTGGGGGATGAAAAAGATAATACAAATTTTTTGAAAAAAACCATGGGAATATATTAGAGGCTAGGGAAAGAAAATTTTTATAAAGTGAGGGAGATTAAAATTTTTTAATTAAAGAATAGATAAACCCTTGTTACTATCTTTGTAACTATTAAATACACAAGTCTTTATGATATGAATTGAATGATAACACCATCAAATTCATACGTATTAAAAATATGGTTATTTAATCTATTTTTCAACATCTTCAGATATAAGAATTAAGATCCCATAATGAGTTATGAATCCAAAATAAAAAAACAAACAAAATTGAAACAATAAATTTTTAGTTATCACAGTTTACAAACTAAATGTAATAACAATTGTAACACCCATGGTTTTTTATTTTAATTCTCTAATAAGATTTATTTTTGTATCTCAAATTATTTTTGATGTTTTGGGAGTGATGGGATAAAATGTTTCGGTGATATATTCTTATTTGTGATACTATTTTTATCTATGAGTTTTCCTAATAGATTTTGGTGGAAAATAAGAGTTTTTGGGTGGAAAGAAGATGGTGCACTGTTGTCGTATGATTTAGTAAAACATGTGCCTTTGACCAAGATACTATGCATCGATGTGTTATTTTTGGGTAGTGGAAAACTGAATGGATTCTATATAGTTTGCAAAACATGTTGGTTAATAGTGTGACTTTTTCCTCTTTGACATTGTTGGTTGCACTGTTGCCGTATAGATTGAAAAACCATATAGGAAAACTATACACCATGTGGAAATCATTTAAATTAAACTAAATTTTTATATTCATTGGATTTAACACCAAATCATCTATTGCTATCCGCATTCATGATTCCCAATACTAGGTTACTGCCTATCTCCCTCTTGGATCTCATGGAATTCTTTTATTTTGTAATTTTGGCATGTATTAATTTTGTAATAATAAAGTGTGTGTTCTCTACCATGGTTCCTTCCTTATCATAGTTTTCCCATCCTCACTTATAAGGTAATTCTTTTCTAGCATGTTATTTGTCCAAGGGATGGATATTTATTATATTTTTGGTTGAGATATTGAATTTAATTATTGGATCATTCCATTATATGGTCTTGTGGTAGAGTGGATGTGGTTTGGTACCAATTTCTAGAAGCTTACATGATTGAGGTAGTCGGTTACATGATCTAACTTTTTGAGATGATTGTGTTATACTTGTTCGGAAATATAAATGCATTCTTTGAATTTCTTATGTGGTGAAAAATATGTTTTGGAAATATTTTGACATTCATGTGTGACGAATATATAATTTATAAAGGAAAGTTATTATTCATTCATGTGTTCATTGTTTTGGTAAGTCTGGGATGTGGTTTATGATTTGTTTGAAAGGTGAAAAATGTGTTTTTGAAGTCACATGAGGTGAGAATGTATTAAGAGTGTATTATTCATCACAATTTGATTTTATGGAATTTTGGATTCTTTTTTCCCTTCTTTATGGTTATGTGTGAAGAATTTAAATGAATAGAAGAATGATTTAAAGTTAAATTGGTTCATCTATAGGTTTAATGGGGTTCGAACAGTAGAAATGGTTGGATTAATTCTATGATATTCTTGTGTTGTTTCAAATGGGTTTCATGAATTATGAAAGATGTGTAAAATGTGTTTTGAAAAGGTTTTGGGGTGTGAAACATAGAAACTGATTTTGGTTATAGAAAATGCTAGTTTCATTGTGTTGTTTGAAAAGGTATATATCTCTTTATGTACTTATATTGAATTGACTGTTTTTGTATAAGTGATCGTTATGTGATGTGTGCAAAATAATTTGACCACAAAGGGAATCACAAGTATCAAGTAGGGTGAACTACGACTAGTAAGATTGTGTTTAAGAAGTGGAAAATCCAGGATTATTCTAGTAGAGACACAATAATTGAGTCAGAATTGGCATGGCGCAGATTTACATAGTAGGATTTACAATGTCAATACTATCTTAAAATGTGTTATAATCCCTCACAACTAGGCCATTGTGATTATATCTTTTAGTGGATTTTGAGTAGGAATAATGTTGGTATTGTATTATTATCTAGATAGTACTATACCTCATGATGGATCCTTTCTAGTTGCTCATGCATGAGAAATCAATTGGATGTTGTGTTAAATTATATTGAAAACCGAGCTACGAGGTTCATAGTGCCTCACTTGTGCTAGAATGCTGTTAGGAATTTACCCATGGTTCTTTATTATGACATGATATGTATGTGTCCTGTTATCATCCATCAGTATATGGTGGAAATTGTGAACACTTCATTTTGAATAATTTTTTTAGAAATGGATTTTCTGTTAATGTGTTTACTTGAGAATTGTTTTTATAAAAAATTGTTTTTTAAATGTTTAAAAGGATTTTGTATAATTTTTAATGTATAATTTTTTTTCTAATGATATTTCATAGAATCATTTCTTTTTTTGTGTGTGTAATATTTTAGTCTTTGTTTCACACCCTGTATGCTCTTTTAGGAGTCTGTAGAATTTTTCATATTGTAACCATGTTAAAGAAATATGTCACATGGTCCGGTGGATCTCATTTATATTCATTTTCTTAATGTAGGTATCTGTGATTGTGTCTTAAGGGTTATTCCTCGCATTTTTTACATTTTTTTTGGGATGTTTTTTTGTTTCATTAATGTTGTCGTATTTTTGGTCATGGTTAAAGTTGGAAGACCTTGAATCTAAAAATTTAGGTACCATGTTTGGTTATGTTATCAATTATGGAATATCGATCTATTCTATTTATTTAATATTTTTATATAAATGGAATTAATCATTCTTAAAATATAATTTTTACACCATAAAAAATTAGTTTCTAGAACATGGGGAATGTTAACACCCTTTGGGCTATGCCACAGATGGATTAAAGGGTCATTTTGGATTTAATCCCATCTTAGATTGTGATAAAATAGTAACAAAGATGGATAACTCAATAAGGGACGTAGCATACAGAGTTCCATTTGTTTATTGGTACGTAAATTTAGATGAACAAGGGTAGCTGGAACATTAGGGTGTAGGTGTGATGGTGTGTCTAGAAATCACTTTCTATATCAAAACGTTGTTTTCTATGGGATGCCTGGTATTATATTAATTCACTTGATCCTATGGATTTTTTTTGCGTTTGGGATATGAAAATGCATTTAGGATAACTCTCTTAGTGAGCTTATAGGCCTTTTAAATCCATGTTGAGAAGGAGACATGGTCCTATAAGACTTATTATAGTGCTGGTGTGGTTGGTATATGGCCCCCAATGATTTGGGAAATTCACTCATCAAGACTAGTTTACCCTCGTGAGTTGATTTGGGACTCTCTTAATTCTGAAAATTTTCTTGAATATCATTGTTTTGGAATGGCCAAAACTGAATTTAATGTGTTAATGTGTTAGTTTTGGTATGGTAGAAAATGGACATTCAGAATAATTTTTAAGGGAGAGTTAGAAATGTGGACGTTCGTAAAATGATTTTTGGGAAAAATATGAATGGTTTTACTGAGAATAAATTTTTTTCGTCAAAATCTGGTGCATATCAAAAAAATTTATTTGGGGAAAAAATTTATTTCCATGACAGTTTTGGAAATTTTTATTAAATAAAAAGAGATGTGTTTTTAGTCAAATAATTAATGAATAAATGAGATATGTTATATTAATTAAAAATTATTGTAATTAGATAAAATATATTTTTTAATTTTATCCACATGATTTTATTTTATGAAACTACAAAATGATTTGATATGTGGGATTCAAATATGATTTTTGATTCAAGGGTGAGTAATCTTCTATAATTTTTTATAAATTTTGATATGAGAAGTAAATTGAGATATTGAAAGCATGGGTATAATTAATTTTAATGGAAAGTGGATTTTTTTTAGAATTTGGTCTTCCCATGATTGACCACATTCATGGAGATGTGTGGGAAATCGCACAACTGATGGATGATGTAGATATGTTCCTGAATTGGAATGATTTGATGGGAGCCTGAAATGACATGAGGTGATGGGTGCCCAGTTTATAACAATCATATATTTATATGAGCCTCTGTAAAATATCTTTTGAGAAATTTAAACCCATCTTGTTTGTTTTGTTTCAATAGTTCCTTTAAGAGAGAGGATGTGATGTTATGAAAGATAGTGATTGCATGGCATGTTTTCATATAATTTGGAATTATGGGTATGATTCATTTTTAGATGAGAAACATTGTTTATGAATTGTTTTTGGTCGAGATATTCATTCTATGGTTGGTTAGTGTACACACCCATTATGATTCTATGGATTTTCATGGTGAGTAAATGTGTGGTCCACCATTTGAAAACTATCATATTGATCAATCAAAGTAGTTCCACCTTGAGTTTTTTAAGTGAAATCAACTTCTCTTTTGTGGTCAAGCTAATACTATCAATGCCAAAGAGATGATGCTGAAAATCAAAATGATATTCAGTTTCCATGAGTTTTAGAAGTTATTAATGGTTATTTTAACCACCTATATGCAAAATTGTCTGACCTAGAAGTGGAGGAAGTCAGTTTCACAAAAAAAATAATTATGAAGAACATATCTTGAAGTTTCATTCATATAGGAGTATTTCTATAAGGTAATAAATGATATAAAGAGAATATAAAAGTGATGTCTACAAAAATTTGATGGAGTGGTTCTAGTATATTTTTTTCATTTAGTTAACCTAGTTCCTTCTCTTTAAGAGTGTGATGCAGATTATTTCATTAAAGCTATGTGTTTTGTTAGTTGGGTTCAAACTAGTTTATAGTTCAACGTGTCAGATCTTTCCATAACCTCTTTTTTGTTTTGGTGGGGTAATATTTTCTTGTTGAGGCTATTCTAGAGGGATTGATTGAAAAATCCATTATTCCTTCAATCTTTGTAAGTGGTTATCATAATTATTTTTTCTGACTTGTAAGACCCATGAAGTTGTTGGTTATGGTCATGGAATTAAAACTACATCTTTTCCGGTCATCAGCTTCTACTTGGAATAGGATCACGATGTTTCATAATTTTGTATAGGAATATCATAAGAATTTATCATATCTGAATTCTCTAAATACCTTCCATATTTATGAATTATGATGTCACTTGTGGTGGTTCTGTGTGGATGGTTCTAGGAGGAGATGTAAAGTCATTATGAAGGACTTGTATGTTGTTTGGGATCTTTTTTGAGTCTCTTAATATGTATTCCTCTTCTGTTGTAATGGTTATTTCTTTAGGTGTCCTTCATTATTGATTTCCCTTTACATTGTAAAAGTTGGATTTTTGGATCTCTTATTTTCTTTAATTTCATTTGAAGTATATTTTTTATTTGGAAATGTCTGAATACATCCATTTAAAATGATGGTGTTCTTTTTTAGTGTCTTGTATATACTATTTCTCATTAAATGTGAATGGGGATTTTGAGTGTATATTTTATGAATTCTTATTTAAGTGGAATGATATAGTTAAGACCATTAATGTTTACCTCATTAATATGATGTATTGGATTTCTTAAACATGCATGCTCCAGCTATAAGCCTCAATCTAATGCCAGAATGTAGTCACAAATCCTAGGTGTGTGAAGGAGCTCGATCTAGATTCTTCTTCAGTATGGCAATGAGTATAATTTAGTATTTTCTATATTGTATTTCTCATCATGAAGGTCACATTAATGGGATGATGTGTAGAGAACTCACTTCCTTACTATGATTAAAATATATTGAAAAGTTCCACCTTTGTTATATGGAGGTTTTGTGGTTCCCTTTTCCGGGATGTCTAATGGTGTTCCTTTTGGGATATAGTATTTTTATTCGTTTCTCTTTTGTGGATATCCTCTGTGTGTCAGTTTTGGTTTTATTCCATTTATTGGGATGGTGTTTCCCTCATCATGTTATTTCCCATTATAGTGGGGTTTTCTAGCATGTGTGGAAAGTTATGCATTGACCAACATTGGGTTTCCCATGTTGATCAAATGTAGTTGGTTTCTTAAGGTGGGGAGTACCACCATGGGTTTAGTTTATAATTTCATATATTTTTGATTTAATATTATCTGTTTATAATGGTTGGGTGTTTTTTGGACTCTCTTATTGATAAAATATTTTGGTTTATAACATTTTATTGGTGAGAGGTAGTTTCTTTTTAATGTTGTCAAATTTTTAGTTTCTCTTCAGTTGATGGAATGATGGGATTTTACAATAATGTGATTCAATACTTCCATTATTTCATAGAAGTGGTCTGGAGATTTGTTAGTTTATTTAAATAGATCTATTATAAGATATGTTCGGTGGTGGTTTAGGTGTTCATCATTTGAAAGGTTTTGTAATGCAGTTGTTGAAATCCTATGTCTTTGACTGATTAACTAGATAATGTTTTAGTATTTTTGGTGTAAAAAAGATTTATTTTGAGGAGAATTATGACACCTATGTTTTTACTCATTGATATTGTTCATTTATTGATCTTGGGTGTTTTATCAAGTTTCCAATGTGATAGTTCCAAATATTGAGGTGTTCTTTGGTTTATTCATGATCCTTTGTATATCCTTGAGATTTTGAATGAGTTTTTGGTAGAAAATGGGTGTTTTAGGTTAATTGGAAGTGGTGCATGGTTGGCACACAATTTTACATACAATGTTCCCTTTCCGAGGAAACCATATAGCCAACTGTAATATTCGGATTGAGGGTAACTGCATGTTGTGACTTGTTTTGCAAACCATGCGGGGTAACTATGATCCATGTCATGGTCATTAAAAATTCGAAACATTCCATTGTTTTCCTTGTGTATTTATCCCAAAATCATCCAATTCTCATCCTGTTTGAGCTCTCTAGCCCTAGGAGTGACCCTCTATCCCTCTTTTCTCCCCATGTACTTCCTTTCATTGGTGGTTTTGGAATGGATTCTTCAAGGAATCATCAATTTAGTTTTTTATCCCATGATTTCTTCATAATTTTCGGGGTTCCCCTCCACTATTTTTCGGTTTTTATTTTCTAGAATGATATTTTACATAGGGGGTTTGTTTTGGTTTTGTTGGGGAGATAAGAAGGATAATTGTTTTTTACTTCCATTATAGGGACTTGTTATAGTGAAGATTTTATTTTTCAATTTTTTTTTGGAATTTTCCTAGATCATGATTGATTATTCCATGCTATAATATTTTTATTATATTCTTATATAACAGATTGGATCTAAAAAAAATTCTATGAATTGTCTGTGTGGTGGAAAACATATTTTGGAATGATTTTGACATGTATTTGTGATGAAAAAAGGATTTTCAAAAGAAAAATTGTTTTGTTTTCTTGTGTTCCATGATGTTCTAGATTTTGGTAGTGTTTTGTGACTTGTATGAAAGGGAATAAATGAGTTATTGAAGGAACATGAGGTGAGAATGTATTTTATGTGGTTTCTTAAAATAATTTTTTTATGCGTTGTTAGATTATTATTTTTTTGCACAATTAATGTGATGTGTAAATTGTGTAATTTATGAGATGAATATTTTTTTGTAAAATTGGTTTATGTGTGTATTGAAAGGTGATTCGACCATGGAAATGGTGGGATTAATTTTCTACTATTCTTGTGATAATTAAAAATCGGTTTTATAAATTACGTAAGTGGTATATATATTTTTGAAATGTTTATAGTGTTTGTAAAACAGAAAATGATTTTGTTTATAGAAAATGTTGGTTTCCATGATCTGTTTATAAATTTGTGATCTCATTGTGTAATTATTTAGATTGGAATCTGTTTGTAAAAGTGATGGTCTTGTGATTTGTGAAATGGAATTTGAGATAAAATGGAATCCAAGGGTTCTATATGGGTGAACTAAAACAAGAACAATATTTTTTTGAAAGAGGAATGGCATAGATTATTCGTGTGTATTGACACTAGTTTAATTGGATGTTGAAAGGCTTGAATTCACATAGCAGTATTCATTCATGAAACTCTAACTAAACATGTGATATTATTAGAGACCACTAGGCAGTTAGGATGATCCCTCCTACTATATCATGCATGGGAAAACAGTTTCAATTTTCTTATTTTATGGAGACCACTACGCCCATGGGATGGATCCCTCATAGTGGTTAATGCATAAGAAATATGTTGTTAGTTTACTTTGAAGATGTTGACCATCGAGGTATGATGTTCTTATTCACTAACTTGTGTGAGTCCACCCAAAAAGATTTTTCCCTGGTGTTCTATTATGAAATGATTCATATGATACATGGTTAAATTTATTGGTATACAATGTACCTTATTTATGCTTAATTTGGAATAACGTTTTTTGAGAAATGGTTTTTACTTGAGTGTGTTTCCATGAAAATGGTTTTTCATAAAAATTGTGAAAATATTTCAAAGGGTATTATATAAATGTGGATTTTAAATTCTATTATAATGTTGCATCATGGAATCTATTTTTTTGGATGAAATATTACTGGTCATTGTTGCACACACTACATACATCATTGGGTGTAAATAGACACAATTATGCATAAACAATTTAATGGAATGATGGGTTATGGTGTGGTGTATCTGGTTTCTTGTATTTCCCTTATTGTAGGTGTTGGTGGTGGTGAGTTCAAGGTTATGCCCCACTAGTTTCATAGAGTTTTTTGTGATGTTCTTTTGGAATTCATTACTTTGTAATATTTTTTGTGGTTAATATTATAAAACCTTGATTCGGAATAATTATTTACCATGTTTGATTATATTATCAGTAGGAAATATTTGTTCAGTTTTTTAATTTTTTATAGTTATAATCCTTATTTAAATAATTTCTAATGTATATTAATGATTCAGAAGACAAATTTATTCTTATGAGGAATTAGAAGAGACCTTCAGGGCATGCCTTAGGCCAGGCTAGTAGTTCTGTTGGAGAACACTTGGGTATTGTTTGTGACAATAATAGAGTATCAAATTTAGAAATTCCTTTGGGTGTAGCTGTGATACTCATTATGTCATTGGTAAAATAATAAATTGGTAAACATATTAATTTATAATACATTTTGAAAATTTGACAACAAATACCTATTTTATTGTCATGGTACCTATTTTTATAACATCCCAGTAGTTGTAATGATTTTATAGCTAATGAAAAAGTGTAGAACAATTAAAAAATTCAAATTTAATAAAAAATAAATTTTGAGGGAGACTTGGAACAATTAAAGAAAATAACAATTTGTTTTGTTGTAAATATTTCCCAATTAGAATTAATTCAAGGGTGACCATGGAAGAAAATAAATATATTTTATAATCAATAATGTTCATGGGATGAAAATAAAACTAGTATAATCATATATGTTAAGATTATTTGGATTCAATAACTACATATCAAATAGATAACGAAGAAAAATCAATGTTTAATAAATATATTGATGTATGAAATCTTACAGGAAAAAATAATGTATTCAAAAATGAAATGTAAATTACATGATAAAAATGAAATACATATAACAGGATGACTAATTAACAATATTCAATGCTTTATAAGAAGACAAAAATATGAAAATTTTAGGGTAAAGGTATACAGAACGGAAATGGAATTTACAATATCATAGGGAAGCAACACATTGATGATGGAATATTACCAATTTCCATCATCCTATGAGAAAGAGTTTGGGGTAATCAAGGAAAAAAGGTAAATATATGAACTAGAGATTTGAACATAAAGGATATATTAGAAAATCAAGGGAATTCCTTAATTGGAATTTTGTAATGCTTTAATGGAAGAAATATTTCTTTCACTATATATTCATGACATTCTAAAAACTTTTATAACATGGTACCCATGATTATAATATAGAATGCTAATACTAGGAAAATATTACTTGAGAATATGAATATACAACAATATATTAGTGAATATTAAATTCTAATAGCAATAGAAAGCACATATAAATTATTTCAATTTAATAAACAATAATATTATCAATAAAACAAACTAACATTTAATGAGAGAATATATACAACATTCTAATACATAGCATCATAATTTATGGTTACAAAATTCCTTTTCAATACAGCATACCAATAGACATATATATATTACAAAAAACATTAAATCATAAAAAATATATAATAACCCAAAAAAATATTATAAAAAATTAATACCTAAATTTTTTCTAAATCAAACCATCATGAGGAAATAATTTTTTTTATTTTAGATGAAATATAGGTGTGGTTCTAGAATACATGCACAATAGAGCAATTGGAACTAGAGATGGACTAGTTGGATGAGAGGTTGAGCGGTGTAGAGGAAGAGGTGTGGGGAAATAAAGTAAGAGACAATGATCTAGGAATATAGATTCTTGTGAGGATGTGTATGAGAAAATGGAATATTCGTATGATAGTGAAGGATTATTCATTGGAGATATGTGTAGATATTGACCATGATTTTTAATGAAGAGTATTATAATTCATGGTGGGAGAGATGTAGGTGGATATTAGAGAAGGGGGGAATGATGGAAGAAGAATAATAATCACATGAAAAAGATGATGTGAAAAAAGTGAACCACAAATTATGGTGTGAGATTACATAAAGGATATCTGAGAAGAATAATAGGATGATAGTGTAATAATAATTTTGAGGACAATGATTTCCCATCATAGTGATGAGTGGAGTGATGGAGACTAAAATACAAAGGAACCCTAATATAGAAATTAGAATAAGATGAAGTTGTGAGAATTAGGGTGGGATGTTGATAGGTACCATGTGATAAAAATTTATGTAGTAAACAGATGTAGGAGATAGAGACATATACTAAAACTAACCCATGTTTAGTAGGTATATTATATTTTTTCCAAGAGGTTCCTTGTACTAAATTTATTAATGGTTTATTTTGCATAAAATTATTTTGAGAAATCAGTTTTAATTTTGGTTCATCATCATTATATTAATTAATAAATTACATAAACAATTATACTTACTTGATTAATAAAATTAATTGCCAAGAAAAATAAATTCTAGCCACAAAAGGGAAAACTGAGAACATATGTTGAATAAAAGCATAAACTAATAGACATGCCTCATCAACCAATGTTTATATTTTATTCTTTATTATGTCGTCATCTTAGCCATCGATATAAAAAATATTTTATAATCAAATGAATCATTACTCAATGTCTCCAACTACATCTTAAAAAAAACTCTATAATCCTCTTTAAATTACCTCAATATATCTAATTATTGAATGAAAAATTATTCCTCCTATCTTCAATTGAATTAATCCATTATGATCATTTCATTGAGAACCTATAGGGGACACAAGTTCAACTCCATACTTGATTTACCTCAAAGAATCAATTCTCACATAATTCAAGAATTAATTAAGAAGATACCATTAAACTATATTATTCACAATCATTAATCACTATATTATACTTATTTGAAAATTTCCAACCCATATCTCCTTAGTCAGAGTACATCAGTTAATCATACAAATATATGAATCATTTGGTTGTCACCATGACTCTTTACATGGAAACTAATTTTAGCTTTTATTCTCACTAATTAAACCTATCTGTGACTTCTCTGCTTCAACAACACCAAGAAGATATTGTTTTTCCTAATAATTATGTAGCTAAGGAAAAATATTCTTTAATAAAGAAATATGTGTCCCAAAATCATCCTCATATAAACTAAACCTTCTTTATTACTATTTTTAACACATTGCATTGTTACTGATAACACCAAGGACACATGAATTACATTCAAGATAAAATTTGGATGAATGTGTGTGGTCCTTGAATATTTTTCATATTATTATAATATTCCATTTGTATATTCCTAATAATATTCTACAACTAAAATCTTTCATGAATTTAAAAAAATATTTTGTTAGGTAAAGTAAAGAAGAATTATTATGTAGTTTGATGAATAAAAATTTTAAGTGAAAATTAAAAATTAAAATTTTCAACCATGAGACCTCCCTGAGCTCCCAGAAAGACACCAACAATATGAGATTCCATTAATGAGAAACTAAGGATGAATTATTCATTTGTATAATAATTTTTATTCTTAAATAATCATGTTCACTTCTAGATTTATACTTACCGCTGGTTTTATTCATCCATGAGAAAATTTTCTTCACAATTGAAACTCAAGGAATACTTCATTCCTAAAACTAAAAAATATATTTTTTTGAATTTGGTAGTGTGAGAATCATGCGGTTTTCCTGATTTATTTCACCTCCATTATGATCAAACCATGTTCCACATACCTCAGGAACACCTATATATATATTATTGTTTTTTGAGTAGTAATAATGGTATGTGTATAGTGTGGAGACACAATACAATCCATCATATAACCAACCATAAATCATAATGGATGAAAAACAATAACTAGCATCACATAAATAAACTAGAATAATGGTATTATTTAAAAACTAAATTTCACCCCTAATCTAAATAATAGACATATTTCTAAAACATGAATAACAAATTAGGTATTCATGAAGTTATAAAAAAACCTCCCCATATGTAGACAACATATAGATCACCTAACATTAAACAGTGTTCGGGAAAATGGAAAAATTGATCCTTTATTTTCAATCAATCCCTATGTCATATATCCTACTAAAATATTGATCAAACATCATGTATATTAATTTTACCCTTGTCTTCTCGTAAAAAAATAATGTTTTTCTTGGTTTCAATAGTGTCTAGACTTGGTCTTAGTAAAAAATTTGTATGACTCCACAATAATGGACCTAAATATATAGAGCAATGCATGTCCATGCATAGTGTGATATGGTCAAAAGCAATGTAAACAATAATAGAAATAATAATAAATATGTCATAGATCAGGCTATATTAAGGTCACATGGGTGTGAAAATACCTATATTAATATATTACATAATATATCTAAACATATATCTCAATAATTGACGTGAAATTACAGTGTTATTTCATTTTTAATGAGTAAGAAATCTCATCAATGTATAATTAGCTACACATTGTTAGTACATCCCTTTAGCATATCGTTAAATATTGGAAAGTCATATATATGATATCATGATCACCAAAACATGTGTAGTACATCCCAATAATATATCCAATGCTGATGCTATAACAACACTATGGTAGAATAAGCCATAGCAGTTTGGAAACACATCCAAAAATTGTATCATTTATAAGAAAAATTTACCTTGTAAACATATACCAATAAGAATCCTAACCTAACTATATGATCAAGAGAGTGCATAACATCCCTAGTAATGATGAATTGTACGTATAAAAGATAACTATAACCTTGAATCATAATATCATTGGAAGGTAATAACATCAAAAAGAATAAAAAATCATATAACCATTACATTCCATTCCATGAAAATGTCATAACATGAGTAGTATGTCCAAATTCAATGGAAAATAATTATTATCAATATATAACCATGTAATTCTATCATCATTGACGTCACATGGTAACTCCACCTTGTTACAATGGGCATTATATCATAAATATAAACCACATCATAATGGGAATTATGCCCCTTAATATAAAAAACAATTTAAATGTGGAAATTCATCCCAACATCATGATCGATGTGTCTCATTCTGAAATAAATATTCTAGATGGAATGGAACCCATATCAAGTATAACATATCCCAAATGGGTTTATCATATAAAATTTTCTGTCACAACAACATGTTAATATTATTCCATCAAAATATAAAAACATCATAATATAATAGGAAATATTAAAATCAATATATAAATATATTGTTTTAATGTTTTTCTATTATCTATAATGATTTAAAATATAACTAAAATATTTATATTAGAAAACAACTATGCGCATAAACATAAACCAAAAAACTCTTTGTTTAGTTATATGGATATGTTGGAACCCTCACCCCAATCAAATTAATATATCCCAATTTCAAAGGGATAAAAAAAATCAATTTATTGGTCATACCATATTAAACACCCCAATATTTCATAGTACGTTAGTTTTTCAATGTAATTTAATAACTTACACTACACACAACATTGAGTTCAACCGCATCACAACTTACCAAACTAGACATTCAAAAGCAATTATGAATAGTATTAATAGAATTTTGAACTCTATATAACTCTTATAATTTTAGAATCCATATTATGAGTTTCTTAGACATAATTAAGGACAAATTAAGTTTTTTAGATAAAAGAATTAATTTTCAAAAAATGAGATTTTAAAGCCTTTTAATGGCAACCCATTTTTAAATCAATGATTTGACACTTTTATATATTTAATTTGACAAAATAAACTTCTTAATTGGGATTTGGACTTAATAATTTAGTTTATTAAGTTTTTTGTGTTTTTCTAATAACTGTCATATTTTGATGAATAGTGAAAAAATAATATATTTTAACTGAAAAAAACTTTTTTTATATAAATTCTTTATAGAGTTCAACTATAAATATGAATGGTTTGGATGTATAATTAGATTATATTTTAACCATTTAATCCAAATTTGGTCATTTAAAGTAACTTCACTTTTAAATTTGACATAAACAAATGTCTGTATTTTGGTAGTTATTATTTCATAAAAATACTATTTTTTGGTTTTGATAATGGGAATTAATTTTAAACTAATAAATTCAATTTATAAATTTTTAATTCTGTAAAATATACATTATTATTGAATTCAAAATATCAAAATCAGCTTAGGGTGACTTTTTGGTATGTTTCTGAAAACATTTAATTTTTGATGAGAAGTGAAAAACATTGAGTTACAGTTCAAAACCAAATTTTTTATTAAAATAATTATTTATTTTATTTAAATTTATTTTATGTCTAAATATATACATAATACCTATATATGTTCAATTTAATTCATTGGATTCAGTTTATAATAAATTTATATATATTAAAATTTTATTGATCTTTTCACCGTCTTTTAGACACCTCCTAGGAGAATTTGCAAATTCACAAAAAACTACATTTTACCGCTTATGTGAATGGAATTTTAAAAATCATAGAGACCTGATTAATATCAAGGAGTAGAATGTGGTTCAATTTGATAAAAATAATTCTTGGTGAATTGTAACTTTTTACATTTATTTACCAGGGTTAAAAGTAAATTTGGTAATAAAGGGTAAATATGATATTATTATTACCCAATTACATGTCCTAATTCTACTGGATAAGTATAATTAGACCATAAACAATTTTAGAAATAAAATATGAACATATTTGGGCCACATGGATTAGATTATGACATATATTATTAATTTATTTAAAGAAGAGTTAAAATAGTTAAAATCAATTTTTAATAACTAGAATATTTTTTATATAGAGATAAAGATAAGATAAGATCGACTCTAAATATTCATTAGAAAGATGAAAAGATTTACTAAATAATAGTATATTATTTATATTTTTTTAGACATTAAATAATTTAAATTATTAATGACACAATGATGATGTAGTAATTACGTAATTAATGAAATATTAAACTAATTGTTACTATAAATATCCAAAAAATATAATTTAGACATTTTATGAATTAAACAAATTTTATAGGTTAATACGACATATCAGGGTTGTTTAGATGATTTTTTTAAGTAATAAGGATGTTATTTATTTTTCAAAAACAAAAAACGAAATATCATAAAAATTGACATAAAATATTTTTGAAAACAAATATTATATTATTAATTGATATTCTATTCATAAAAATATATTGATTATCCAAAAGACTTATATAATTATAGGTGTGTCATTAATGAACCACGTGGTGTTCTCATAGAAGTATATAGTATGTATATTAGCCATATAATATTAAAATATAAAGACACATGGATAATGTCAAAATATTTAACTAATTGTTAAATCTAAAAGAAAAAGATAATATAGTAACTAAAACCTATATAAAAATTATTGGTAGAGTGTTATTCGACCGATACCCACCATATAATTTTAATAATCCATTTTGGAGCCATTATAAATGGAAATTAATTTTATTATAAAATAATATTTATAGTTTTTCCTAAGGTGCCCCTCACCCCTCTTAATAATAGGAACTCTCCCTTCCCTCAAATTCATACCATAAAAGTATTTTGTCTCAAGAACAAATCTACCCAAATACCATTTAAACTATCCTATATTAATCCTAGAGGCCTTCATTTGATCAGAAAGCCATCTTGAGGAGCCATTTTGATCAAATCAAAAGGAAGAACCCGGATAAGAGGTAAATATCTCATCCCCTCTTTTAAGATCCTTTCGTCTGCCACTTACTCATTCTTTTTTGTTTCCATTTTTAAATAATAACTCCATTAAATTCTATATACTGTGATGTTACTATGAATATGGTACAACCATATTTATTATTATATCCATCCTTTGAATGACATGTCACCATACGTCTGTACGTACGGATTACCGTTCCACGTCGCGGTGTAATTGTTATTCAATACATTATTATTTGGATGGGTATAATAATGATGTGTAATTTATGTAAATAATAAATATAACATTATAATTATTCTTCATATATGATATACCATCCATTTATATATTATTTTAATATCAAAAGAATGATATTGTCACTCGTGCGTACATACGGATTACCGTCTCTACGAACACGATGAGATTGATTCCCCATCGTATACATTCAATACAAAATTTCATTTGATGATTAAAAATAATGTTTAGAGACATGATATAATCCTGGATATTAAAATGATACATCCCAAACATAACAAATATGACTCAAAAAACCCATAATATAAAGGAAAACGAATCTGTTAACACCCGAAACGACGATAATACTAAGATATAATTAACAAAAAAATGTTAAAAGATCATATATGATATCATATTAAGGTATATTATTCTTTTATAATTTAATAAAAATTATTTCACAATTAGAAAGAAGGTTAACCTACCCTCGCCCAAGAAAAAATTACAAATTAAGGGGCATTTTATCTCACTTTTAATTCCGTGGGATTTCCATGGTTCACAACTTAATAATTGCATGTTGTGTGTGTACTGCCCATTATTTTATTAATTGTGTAATATAATTTAATTTATGGATATTTTCATTTTCAATTTATGATCCATATTTTATGGGATGTATTTTTAGTAAGTTACCAAATTGGTAACAGAATTACAAATTTGAATTTCCCACTCATTCTGCTTTACACATAAATCATTGATTATTTTAATCCATGATTATGTGTGGAATCACTATTCAATTTCTTATGTCATAATTTCCACTTTCCATTAAATGGATATAGTTTTTATACACTTAATTACACCATTGATAAATTCTCAAGTCATCGATATGAACTTGATATGAGTAATTTTAAATCAATCTCTATTTTTTGAGTTAAATATCCAATCATTGGTCTTGTTTTTACAAGAATATGTGTGAATGTATTATGATTGATTTACATTTAATATCCAATCATATTGACTATATTTATATTTTTCACACATAATTATTTCATTGATTTTTCCTTAACCTAAGAATACGGTCTTTATAATATATTTCATCTCAATTTACATTCCATTGATTCTTCTTTGTTGTTATACGCCAAATAACTTGTATATGGTGTATATAATGTTCTTTGACATAGTATATCATGAATCCCTTTATTCTCATGATATTACAATGTTTTTATTACCTCAATTATTTTTATTCAGGTGCCTCTCTTTTGGTTAGGAACTCTAACTAAAATATCATTTTTCAATGTTTTTATGATTTATTATTCAAAATCATTCTCATTAATGTATTTTTTTTAAATGGTTTTATGGATTTATATATATGGAAATTAATGTTTTAAAATTATAATTCATTTTAAATGTTTCAATGTGGTATGGGTTAATTTTATTCATAAATCTATTTTAAATATCTTCTCGAAAAATAGTGTGTATTTTAAATGTTTTCAAGAAAAAGGGGGATATTTCTCTCAAATAGTTTTTATTATTGTTTTCATCTATGTCAATATCCTTCATTATTCTCGATTGAGGTTAATCTATTATAATACAATATTCCATATTGTATTGAATGTGTTATGTTTGACTATGGATGTGATATTTTCATACCATTAATGGTTTATGGATAAAGTATTGACATTTCTTATGATAGATTAAATACAAATGTTTATGTTATGATTCAAATTTTTCATATGAGGAATGTATTGGACATAGTAAGTGATGGATGGGGCCCACGATAGCTCCATGATGTATTAGTAGATCTCAGTAGACAAACTAGTGTCTTGACAAAAGGCCTTGGCAAAATCTTATTTGTAGTATTGGCACAACGACTTCACTATGTGGTTATGAAAGTATGGAATTATGAATTATATCATTATGAAAGTGGCTATTGATAATGCATTTGATTATTAGACTAGTAGAATTTCCAGGTGAATAAGTAAATGGAATTATTTGATTTTATCTTTTCCATATTATGTGGAAGTTCAAGTTTAAAAGGATTATGTTTTAGTATTATATACTGCCTTAAATTTTTATTCTTTTTTATGAATGTTTCCATTATAATGTTAACCTTACTGAGCATATGATCTCACCCCTTTAAAAGTTTTATTTTACCTTGATGAAAAGAGGTATATTATGACGGACATGCAGGGATAGTCAATGGAATCTAAGTGTTTTCTATGGAAATATTGTTGTTGTAGTTTTCCATTTTATGATGTAATGAAAACCTTATGAATGTACCTAGTACATCCAAGGCTACTAAACTAATTGTTAGTTCGAGACATTATCTTTTATAATCATTCCAATGATATGTAATAATGCACCGACTCTAGGCTTCTAGGGTCAGGGTGTTATAGATTGTATCAGAGGAAGTTTTATAAAAACAATGGAAACTAGATTTAGATAAACTCTGATTAGAGCACATAGCCCTAAGATAGAATTTGAGGATTAATATTGAGGAACTTCCTAAAATTTTGGTATTGTAGTTATTTTGTCATTTTTCCATGAAATACATCCCTATCTTACGATGAGCAGGTAGAGGAGGCTCTGGAACATATGTACCTTGGGGTAAAACCTGAAAACACTGATTTGAGAAAGACACGAATAAGAACAGGTGCACGATAATAGGCCTAACTGCACTCTTGGTTATTTCACTCCCAGGGGATATGCTTAGGATAATTTACATTTTCTTTAAAAAATGATTTTAAGTATTTTAATATAAGATGAGAATAAATGACATTGGTTAATCCTATGGAGTTTCAGATTGAAAATATAGTGTCATGATAATCTCTAAATGATTTTATGACTACTGTTACTCACATAATTATTCTATTTTTAGTCAGTGGTTGTATTTCAAGGAATTCATAATAACATTGAGAATGATGTATAGTGTGGGAATAATAGTGGAAATGAGCAACAAAATGGAACGTTGATAGGTGAATAAGATATCGTGTTCATACCAAATCAGTTTTCCAAAAATATGATCAAATACATATATAATAACCAACTCCCAGACTCAACAAATAAGAGAAAGGTGATGAATGATAAGAGCTCCAGCAGTTGAGACTGTGGAGAAATGAATCCTTAATTTCCATCATACTAGAAATGTTAAAGGAGACACCTAGGAAAGTGTCTCAATGGAACAAATATATTCTTTACATGTGGGAAAGAAATACATAATGTGAATAATTTCCAAGGTAAAATTAAGAGTACTATGGAAGAAAATAAAAATGGTCCCAAGAATCCATTAAATGTCATTTGCCGTAAATGTATGAGACCCAAACATTACCTGAGTAATTGCCCTATTCTATAGGAAATTTTATTTGTTAAAGAAGAAGCTATGTGGAAATAAATGGTTGGAGATATGTATAAAGTATTAGTTCTCCTTGTTGATGGGATTACATTGGAATAATTTTCTCTTATATTTGTAACCCTGTTGTTTTTCATGTGAAGATGTTATTTGAGAAAAAATAATCTTTTCTCTTGTGGATATAGTTATAAATAAGCCTTTGTTTTTTTATGATTATTAGGTTTGAGGCAATTACAAGTTATTATATTTTGGGATTAAAATGTAAGGTATGAGATAAAATTTGTGGTTAGATTATGTTATTATTATTTTGAGGAATTAATATCATTTTGGTAATGATTTAAAATATTGTTTTTGAAAAAGGAAAACATGCAGACCGTGTGACATCCTGTCGCGTTGGACAATGCTATGGGAATAGAACCCACTACCAGAGTGCGATTGGGATTTATCACCTACCACTGGACTACGTGAAGTACCTTCTTGGTGTGACTAATTATTTTTAGTTAAATGATTTTATTGATCAATAATATGATGATTTGGGATCTTATGTCTTATAAAATGAATACCCTTAGTATAGAAAATTGATTTAGTGATTAAGTGATAAATGTTATTTTGGAAGACGTTCACTCTATTGGGAATATTATATTCCCATGGAAAATAGAATCCTATGGGATTTCATTTGAAGAGTAATGGTGTATTTTTATCTATGTTTTTATTGTGGATTTATCAGAATTTGGATTATTTATGGAAATGATTAACCTATAAGAGAGAATATGTGATTAGGTTAATTACTTTTAAGTGTGTTACTTTAAGAGTAGTTGATGTCATTTAGAGATACAATTTAACATGTAAAACTACATAACCAAATTATTCTATGTTTTGGTATTAATTATTAGTTTGGATTATATTGAAGGATTTTAGATACAACTGTTTATTGAGTGGTATTTATTTAACATTGGGGAATTATTGGTTTAATTTTAGAAATTAATATTAGAGTTTCTTTCTCTAAAGGAATATCATTTTGGGGGGTCATTAGATCTTGTACTAACCGTTTTGGTTTTGATTATTCTCTAATGATAAAGAAAATATATAGTTTATCCTTTGTGGATCATGTGATTCTCTAGAAGATTATTCTAGATCTTCCGGTGTGACCACGTCTACTTGAATACTTGTTATTTAAAATAAATGAGTTAGTGGTATGAATTTATTAAAGAATGAAACTATACTTAAAAATTAATTATATCTCTTTAGGTTCTTAGTAAATCTCAAAACTAAATACATCATCTTTATGAAATACAACTTAAAACAAAAAAATGTTGTCCATTTACTTTTCCATCTGGGAAACTAATGACCTTTTTTCCAGTGACATGTTTGTGGTTTTCTTGTTGTTATATTTTTCCTAATCATGTTTTCTATCCCTTTACATCTGAACATAGCACTTAGTTTATCTTTTATATCCATGTTTTCCTATAGGGAATCCAAGTATGGGTTATCTTGGGTGACCATTATAATTCTCTTTCATTCATTTCAAGTGAGAGTTTTATTGAGTATTTTTTCAATGTGGGACCTTCCATAATATTCCCAAGCCCAATATTAAAAATTTCAGTGATGCAATTTATTGATGGAAGGATGAATGTAACCCCCCATGATTTCATAGTATGTTAGTTCATTAATGTAATTTAATAACATACACTATACGCAATGTAACAGCCCGAGATTTTATGAAAAATATTCTTTTTTATTTCACTAATGTCTTGTGTTGTATGCTACACCAAAAGGAGCTTGCACAACACGCATCCTTGACTTGCCTTTCATTACACGCAATCGAGACCTTCCTCAATAGCGTGTGTAGTACGCAATACCGAGTTTCACGAAACAATGATATGCTATTAAAATATTATTATAACTAGCCGTTATGAATAGTAATAACCACCTTTTAAAATTTTAGAAATTTTAGCTCTCAAAATGGACTTCATTTTTGGATTCGGAGTATCGAATTTATCCTAAGGTGAAATTTTGGTACTTTTCAGATAACTTTCATATTCTGATGAATAGTGAAAATTACTAAATTATAATTAAAAACAACTTTTTTAATAAAAATAATTATTAGTGATAAATTATTAATTTGATTTGTTTTAAAGAATATTTAGAATATATTTTTACAATTTAATACAATGTTGGTCATTGGATGTAATTTCACATTTAAACCAGACATAAACAAGTGTCAATCTTTTGATAGATATTGTTTCTTAAAAACACGCTATTTGCTTTAACAGCAGGATTTAATTATAAAATTAATTAATGCAACTCCTATGTTATGAATTTGGTAAAATAGACTTCATTTTTGAATTCAGAATATGAAATATAGCTTAGGATGAAATTTTGGAATTGTTCTGAAAAACATCAATTTTTGATGAATAGTGAAACTACTAAGTGGTAGTTAAAAAACTGAATTTTTCATAAAACTTAATTTTACCGCTTATGTGAATGGAATATCAAAAATCCGAGAGACACGGTTGATGTCAGTAAGTAAAATGTGGTTCAATGAGATGAAAATAATTTTTGGTGAATAGTAACTTTTTACTTTTATTTACCACGGTTAAAAGTAAATAGGGTAATTAAGGGTAACAATGATATTAATATTACCCTAACACATGTCCTAATCCTATTGGACAAGTGTGTCTTGACCAAAAACAACCTTAAGTGTAAAATATTATCATTTAGGCCCACTTGGATTAGATTAGGACATTTATTATTATTTAATTCAAAGAAGAGTTAAAAGAGTTCAAATCAAATTTTATTTACTAAAACATTTTTAATATAGGGTTATACAGAAGATAAATTAGATTTTAAATATTCATTAGAAAAATAAAAATATTTCCTACATAATGGTATTTTATTTGTAATTTTTAGACATCAAATAAGTTAATTTATTTATGACGCAAAGATGATGCAGTAATTATCTTATTAATGAAATATTGACATAATTGACATTATAAATAACAAAATAATTGTAATTTAAGACTTTTTATGAATTACACTAATTTTCTAGGTTACTATGATATATTAGTGTTGATTTAATCAACTTTTTTGGAACATATAATTCTGTTATGACTTTCACAAAAATCATATATCAAATAGTGTCAAAATTGACACTAAATAGTTTTTAAATAAAATATTATATTATTAATTGTTATTTTATTCCTAAAAATCAATGGTTCAGCCAAATGACTTCGATAAGGATATATATATTAATAATAATCAATTTGGGGTTATTTTGGCATGTTATAGTAAGTGTATTAACCATATAGTGAAAGAAAACAAAAAGACACGGTAAAAGTTAAACTATTTAACTTAGAGTTAAATCTAATTGGTAAGGTTAAAATAATACCCTAAACTTGTCTAAATCCTATTGGTTGATAGGCTTTCGACCCATACCCACTTTAGATTCAAAATAAGACCATTTCGAACCATTATAAACCGATTTTGACTTTAATATAAAATACTATTTTGAGATATTCCTAAGGTGCCCCTCTCCTCCCTTATAAAAGGGCACCTCCTTCCCCTCCTCCTCACACCAATTTGAGCACTCAAGCTCGGCCCACCCCTGCCAAAATCCATCCTCCACTTCCCTAGAATAATTCCTAGAGGTCCTGGTCTTCTTCAAAGACCAATATTAGTTCCCTATGTGGAGGATTCAAAGAGGCGTTCCAAAGAAGAGGTAATATCCATTACCGATCTTTTCAATTTCTTTCCTCTTCAACTTATTGTTCTTTAGTTGTTTCATGATAAAGTAATAAAATCAGTATTACTTACATACTTATATGTTATTATAAATATGAAACAACCCTAATTCACCTTCTATCCATCCTACGGAAAAATGAAATCACCGCCCGTGCGTACGTACGGAATACCGTCTCCACGCCGTGGTGTAATCTATTTTCCACCACCACCTTAATTGGATGGCTATAAAGGTGTAATGAGTAACTATATATGATTATTATAAATCGATATTGATACTGAAATAGTATACATACACTTCAACACAATTCCACGACCATGGGAACGATATCATCGCTCATGCGTACGTACGGACTACCGTCTCCACGACGCGATGAGATTCATTCTCAATGATTAACCATTCATGAATGA
Source organism: Viscum album (assembly GCA_963277665.1). NCBI lineage: Eukaryota > Viridiplantae > Streptophyta > Magnoliopsida > Santalales > Viscaceae > Viscum > Viscum album. The sequence goes on from OY728133.1 coordinate 1,978,214,191, forward strand.
TTATAAAGTATATATAATAAGTACTAATGAAATATATGACCTAATAATGATACTGGAATTGTTTATATTTATATGTATGTCATCTACTTAATTCCATTCAATTCAATAAGGAAACGAAAACAGCGTTCATGCGTACGTACGGACTACCGTCTCCATGAACGGTGTATTTCTTTCCATTTACTGATTTATTATATATGTATATTCTAAATATATATATATATATATATCATTTTTTATATTCTTGAATTAAGTAATCATGATCTAAGTAATCATATGAATAATTACAAGTTAAAAAACACGAACGATAAATGAGATGATTTTACCCAAAACGCTACTTTAACATGAATTTACAAAAGAATGGGTAATATAAAGTCATAAGTGGACCATATATGATATAATAACAATGAATATGATTCTGGAATAAGTCAATAACATGATTTAAATCATTATACAGGAGGTTCGGACACTTACAAAGCAAGTCGGACCTAAGGTGAGGGAATATATCACAATCTCATTTTATCCGAGATTGTATATACTTTGGTATTTACTGGGGTGTATTTTATCATCCAAATCCATGTTTCCCCAATATGTAATATTATTTCCATCCACCTGCAATTGTTTAAATCCAATTTTACCCTTTGGTGAGTTTTTAGTAATGAATATGAAAGGAATCTTTTGTCGTTTTTTCGTACGAGATACTTTTTGACTTTTCCGACAAAGGTACGAAGAATGTTTTTTTAACTTATATGGAATGAATGGATTTTTAAAACATTATTTCCAAGAATCTTCCTTTACAAGTTTTCAAGTTTATTTTTAATCAAATTATTTTATTTTAAAGTCGTATGACATGTTAGGAAAGGAAAAATGTTTTTGAAGAAGAAAGGATATTTTCCACAAGAATGGAGTTCAAGTGTTTTATCAAAATTATTTTCCATCTAAGATAATAAAGGGTTCTGTTTTTATCCCTATTATTACATTTATTTGATCATGTTGTGATGGAATTATTTTTATGAATTCTTTATCTTATATGAATTGTTTTATGATGTCATATTGTTTAAGAATTCCATTTTTATTACATGGGTTACGCTATGATGTATGGTTTATGATTATGTGGCACACATAATAAAGGATTCATTATAAGATGGGTGGGACCTATATCTTCCTCCAATGCATTGGGTACAGATTTTATATCTCATGAGATAGACATGGCTGGAACGGTAGGTTATACAGGTTCAGTGAAACAGGACTGAAACGAGGGTGACTCGGTTCAGAAAGGGACTTTGTCAACTAAGATAGTCTTGGCAATGAGTCTTGACAAACAAGAAATGATTCTCTATGATTATGTGTCAATTCCACAAAGTTTCATGTTTTATGTTATGATTTTTGTGATTACATTTCACTGCCATGATTTACCCCATGTTATGAAATTATGATCTCTTTTGTAGGTTATGATTTCCAAAAGTTATGTGCATATGTATATGATTTGATTGATATTTCTTTTGTTTACCTTTACTGAGCATTTGAGCTCACCCTTTTATGTTTTCTTTTCCCCAGGATATAAAGAAAGGTTATTGGTAAAAAAACGTAAGATCTTTATGGGAGATTTTGAAGATCTTTCACCACGATTAGAAGATTATATTTCGAGTTTCCAAAGACACTAAACTATTATGGTCCTTGTGTGTGTGTTTTTGTTATGTACTATGTATTCCGCAAATGTAATGTAATGTCCATGTACATTAAGCTTTGGGTCTCTTCATTTGGTATCAGAGGAAAGGTTTAGTCAACCTTTGGAAACTAGGATGCGAAAACGTTAGTGAGATCCCTAGAGATATTTCTACGGTATGTCCAGGGATGTCCCTAAGGTTAAGTATACGTATAGGTTATAGTACTAGAACTATGCTAACGATCATATAATTAAACCTAAGATGTTAGATATTGAAGGTACTCCCCCTTTATTATGTTGTTTTCCCTAGCATGATTCTTTCCTCACACACTATTCTTTTTGGGTTTTAGACAATGACTGGAACCCGAAAGAACCGTGTTGATCAATGCAATGGACAATGCAATGATTGTCCTCCTGAAAAAAACAAATGTTATGGGAGATGGAGTGAAAAATCTTATTGCTATCCTTACACAAGCTATGAATCATTATGGACTTCCAAATGAGAAGAGAAAGGAACAGTATTCTATTGAGTCCTTCATGAGGCCACGTCCACCTTCTTTCAGTGGGACTTCCGATCCACTTGTTGCTGAACAATGGATCAGTACCACTGAAAAGATATTTTCAGTTCTTCAATGTTCTGAACATGATAAAGTCATCTTAGCAGTATATCGTTTGGAAGGTGAAGCTGATCAATGGTGGAATCTTATCAAGAATACGAGGAAAAGAGATGAAATTGAGTCCATGGAATGGGACGAGATCAAGAACTTGTTTTTCAATAAGTACTTCCCTCGTATTCTTCGAAAAAAGATGGAGAAGGAGTTTCTTGGACTAAAGAAAAAGGATGATGAATCTGTTGGTATATACGAAGCAAATTTTACAAGACTTGCAAGGTATGCATATGGAATTATCATCCAACCTGAAAGTAAAGTTGATCGATTTTTCAGTGGATTAAAAACAAGTCTTCGAAGGGAATTATCTATAAGAGACTTCAGTAGCTATGATAAAAATTGTGCGTTGTGCTATCAAGGTAGAAATAGAAGTTGGTGTTACATATCCATCTCATGGTTTTGACAAGAAACGAAAGATGGAGTTCAAGGAGAAATCTTAGAATAATGGTGAAAAGAATATGAATGTTTCCTTACGCACAAAGTGTGGAAATAAGCATGGTGGATATTGTCTTAAAGGGACTAGAAAATGTTCTAAGTGTGGAAAAGAAGGCCATCGAGCAGCTGAGTGTCGAAGTAATGGAAAAAGGGTTTCTAATGATGTGAATAAAGCAAACACTGCAGAGAACGCACCACCAACACGTCAATGCTTCAAGTGCAAGGAAATGGGGCATTATGCTAATAAATGCCCTAATCCAAGGGTTAGTGATGATCAATATGAGAAACCACTGAAGGCATAGGACAAAGGGAAGTCACATGCGATCACTATTGGCAATGTTGAATATGACAATGATGTGGTGGAATGAATAAGTGTTTATGTAATGGGATTCCAAAATAATGTTGTATCATGGAGTATTGCAATATTTATTTATTGATGTGGTATTCAAAGTGATTGAGATATTTTTGGAAATAAAATGATATGTGCATAATGAAGGGAAAACGAGAAAATGAAATGTTTAACAGTATTCATGAACTCATGATTGATATAAGGACTAAGTGATATCATGGTTTGAGTATGTAGAATTTTGAGGATTTTGGTATGTGGAAGGTGTTAACTTTTAACTGCATTCATGTTTTCACTAATGTATTCAAGAGAATACATGATTAAGGACTTTGAATGTTTTGAATGTGACCAACAAAATATATCTTATGATATATGGGGATCAACGATGGTATTAAATCTCTGGTAATCGTTTCACTATGTTATGAGAGTGGACTGCAGTATTATGGATAAGCCTAATGATTGAAATGGATTATGTTGGACATAAGTGAGTATTGTTTAAGGATAGAAGTTTTTTTTCAATATTATTGATGGGATGTTATAGTAATGTAGTTTTAGAAAAAGGAAATCCTACAGGACGGGCGTCAGCCCATCGCTTCGGACAAGGGTGTGGGAATCGAACCCACACCGAAGTGCGACTGGCCTTTATCGCCTACCACTGGCCTACAGGAAGTCCCTGTTTAGTAGAAACTAGTTTTATTATATTAAGAAGTATGATATATGAAGTATATGTCCATTTTAGGAACCATATATGATTAATCTCACTATAGATCGACTTATGTATATAATTTTTGCTAACCTTTTGTTTGAGACAGATGGAATGACCCGTCATTCTATCACATGATCTGCTAACACTTCACGAATAACAAATTCAACTTCATTTATTTAATAGATGAAGTGGAAATTGCTCAAGGAATGAACAACAGTGAGATTTTACCAAAATAAAGAAAGTATTTATTCTAATTCAAATTTTCAACTTTAGGGAAATGATCTTGAAAACCAAAAATGTTGTCCTAGTGATCTTATACCTGATGAATCAGATGGTACCTTAGATCGTCACAAATTTATGGATTTGTGATTACTGGATTTTTCATAGCTATGTTCTCTACCACTCTCCATCAGAACATGATGGTTAGATTTCTCTTCCATATCCATATTTTCACCTATGTGGAAACCGAGTGATTAGTTTATTTGGGTAATCGTTACATTTCATACTTTAGTTTTTAAAGACATGTTTTGGTATTCCTTTTAACGATGTGGGTTTCTATTAAAGAAACTTTCGAAAAGTAAACCATTTATAACCCCAAAGAATTTCGAGGGAAAAATTCATTTTAAGGGGGGTAGACTGTAACAGCCCGAGATTTTATGAAAAATATTCTTTTTTATTTCACTAATGTCTTGTGTTGTACGCTACACCAAAAAGAGCTTGCACAACACGCATCCTTGACTTTCCTTTCATTACACGCAATCACGACCTTCCTCGATAGTGTGTGTAGTACGCAATACCGAGTTTCACTAGACAACTATATGCTATTAAAATATTATTATAACTAGCCGTTATGAATAGTAATAACCACCTTTTAAAATTTTAGAATTTTTAGCTCTCAAAATGGACTTCATTTTTGGATTCGGAGTATCGAATTTAGCCTAAGGTGAAATTTTGGTACTTTTCGGATAACTTTCATATTCTGATGAATAGTGAAAATTACTAAATTATAATTAAAAACAACTTTTTTAATAAAAATAATTAATAATGATAAATTATTAATTTGAGTTGTTTTAAAGTATATTTAGAATATATTTTTACAATTTAATACAATGTTGGTCACTGGATGTAATTTTACATTTAAACCAGACATAAACAAGTGTCAATCATTTGATAGATATTGTTTCTTAAAAACACGCTATTTGTTTTAACAGCGGGATTTAATTATAAAATTAATTAATGCAACTTCTATGTTATGAATTTGGTAAAATAGACTTCATTTTTGAATTCGGAATATGAAATATAGCTTAGGATGAAATTTTGGCATTGTTCTGAAAAACATTAATTTTTGATGAATAGTGAAACTACTAAGTGGTAGTTAAAAAACTGAATTTTTCATAAAACTTAATTTTACCGCTTCTGTGAATGGAATTTAAAAAATCTGAGAGACACGGTTGATGTCAGTAAGTAAAATGTGGTTCAATGAGATGAAAATAATTTTTGGTGAATAGTAACTTTTTACTTTTATTTACCACGGTTAAAAGTAAATAGGGTAATTAAGGGTAACAATGATATTAATATTACCCTAACACATGTCCTAATCCAATTGGAAAAGTGTATCTCGACCAAAAACAACCTTAAGTGTAAAATATTATCATTTAGGCACACTTGGATTAGATTAGGACATTTATTATTATATAATTCAAAGAAGAGTTAAAAGAGTTAAAATCAAAGTTTATTTACTAAAACATTTTTAATATAGGGTTATACATAAGCTAAATTCGATTTTAAATATTCATTAGAAATCTAAAACGATTTCCTACATAATGGTATTTTATTTGTAATTTTTAGACATAAAATAAGTTAATTTATTTATGACCCAAAGATGATGCAGTAATTATCTTATTAATGAAATATTGACATAATTGACATTATAAATACCAAAATAAAAGTAATTTAAGACTTTTTATGAATTCCACTAATTTTATAGGTTACTATGATATATTAGTGTTGATTTAATAAACTTGGTTTGAACATATAATTCTGTTATGACTTTCACAAAAATCATATATCAAATAGTGTCAAAATTGACACTAAATAGTTTTTAAATCAAATATTATATTGTTAATTGTTATTTTATTCCTAAAAATCTATGGTTCGTCCAAATTACTTAGATAAGGATATATATATTAATAATAAACATTTTGGGGTTCGTTTGGCATGTTATAGTAAGTTTACTAACCATATAGTGAAAGAAAACAAAAAGACACGGTAAAAGTTAAATTATTTAACTTAGAGTTAAATCTAATTGATAAGTTTAAAATAATACCCTAAACTTGTCAAACTCCTATTGGTTGATAGGATTTCGACCCATACCTACTTTAGCTTCTAAATAAGACCCTTTGGAACCATTATAAACCGATTTTGACTTTAATATAAAATAATATTTTGAGATATTTCTAAGGTGCCCCTCTCCTCCCTTATAAAAGGGCACCTCCTTCCCCTCCTCCTCACACCAATTTGAGCACACATGCTCGGCTAAACCCTGCCAAAATCCCTTCTCCACTTCTCTAGAACAATCCTAGAGGTCCTGGTCTTCTTCGAAGACCAATCATAGTTCCCTAAGTGGAGGATTCAAAGAGGCGTTCCAAAGAAGAGGTAATATCCATTACCAATCTTTTCAATTTCTTTCTTCTTCAACTTCTTCTTCTTTAGTTGTTTCATGATAAAGTAATATCATCAGTATTAATTACATACTGATATGTTATTATAAATACGAAACAACACTAATTCACCTTCTATCTATCCTACGGAAAAATGAAATCACCGCGCGTGCGTACGTACGGAATACCGTCTCCACGCCGTGGTGTAATATATTCTCCGCCACCACCTTAATTGGATGGGTATAAAGTTGTAATTAGTAACTATATATGATTATTATAAATTGATATTGATAATGAAATAGTATACATACACTTCAACACAATTCCACGACCACGGGAACGATATCATCGCTCGTGCGTACGTACGGACTACCGTCTCCACGACGTGATGAGATTCATTCTCAATGATTAACCATTAATGAATGATTAAAAAGTATATATAAAAAGTACTAATGAAGTTTATGACCTAATAATGATACTGGAATTATTTATATTTATATGTATGTCATCTACTTAATTCCATTCAATTCAATAAGGAAACGAAAACAGCGTTCATGCGTACGTACGAACTACCGTCTCCACGAACGGTGTATTTCTTTCCATTTACTGATTTATTATATATGTATATTATGAATATATATATATATATATCATGTTTTATATTCTGGAATTAATTAATCATGATCTAAGTAATCATATGAATAATTACATGTTAAAAACACGAACGACAAATGAGACGATTTTACCCAAAACGCTACTTTAACATGAATTTACAAAAGAACAAGTAATATAAAGTCATAAGTGGACCATATATGATATAATAACAATGAATATGATTCTGTAATAAGTCAATAACATGATTTAGATCATTATACAGGAGGTTCGGACACTTACAAAGCAAGTCGGACCTAAGGTGAGGGAATATATCACAATCTCATTTTATCCGAGATTGTTTATACTTTGGTATTTAATAGTGTGTATTATATCATCCAAATCCATGTTTCCTCAATATGGAATATTATTTCCATCCACATACAACTGTTTAAATCCAATTTTACCCTTCGGTGAGTTTTTAGTAAAGAATATGAAAGGAATCTTTTGTCGTTTTTTCGTACGAGGTAATTTTTGACTTTTCCGACAAAGGTACCAAGAATGTTTTTTTAACTTATATGGCATGAATGTATTTTTAAAAAATTATTTCAAAGAAGCTTCCTTTACAAGTTTTCAAGTTTATTTTTAATCAACATCTTTTATTTTAAAGTCGTATGACATGTTATGAAAGGAAAAATGTTTTTGAAGAAGAAAGGATATTTTCCTCAAGAATGGAGTTCAAGTGTTTTATCAAAATTATTTTACATCTAAGATAATAAAGGGTTCTGTTTTTATCCCTATTATTACATTGATTTGATCATGTTGTGATGGAATTATTTTTATGAATTCCATTATCTTATATGAATTGTTTTATGATGTCATGTTGTTTAAGAATTCCATTTTTATTACATGGGTTACGCTATGATGTATGGTTTATGATTATGTGGCACACATAAAAAAGGATTCATTATAAGATGGGAGGGACCTATATCTCCCTCAAATGCATTGGGTAAAGATTTTATATCTAATGAGATAGACATGGCTGGAACGGTAGGTTTTACCGGTTCAGTGAAACATGACTGAAACGAGGGTGACTCGGTTCAGAAAGGGACTTTGACCACTAAGATAGTCTTGGCAATGAGTCTTGACTAACAAGAAATGATTCTCTATGATTATGTGTGAATGCCACAAAGTTTCATGTTTTAAGTTATGATTATTGTGATTACATTTCACTGCCATGATTAACCCCATTTTATGAAATTATGATCTCTTTTGCAGGTTATGATTTCCAAAAGTTATGTGCTTATGTATATGATGTGATTGATATTTCTTTTTTTAGCCTTAATGAGCATTTGAGCTCACCCTTTTATGTTTTCTTTTCCCCAGGATATAAAGAAAGGTTTTAGGTAAAAAAGGAAGATCTTTATGGGAGATTTTGAAGATCTTTCACCACGATTAGAAGATTATATTCCGAGTTTCCAAAGACACTAAACTATTACGGTCCTTGTGTGTGTGTTTTTTCTATGTACTAAGTATTCCGCAAATGTAATGTAATGTCCATGTACGTTAAGCTTCGGGTCTCTACACGCAACATCGAGTTCAACCGCACTACGATCTACCAAACTAGACGTTCAAAAGTGGTAATGAATAGTATTAATAGAATTTTGAAATTTATATAAACTTTATAATTTAATAATCCATATTATTAGGTTTTTAGACATATTGTAAGGACAAATTCATTTTTTGCAGATAAAAGAACTATTTTTAAAAAAATGCTATTTTACCGCCTATTAGTGGATAACCCTTTTTAAATCAAATATTTGAAACATTTATATATTAAATTAGACAAAATAAACTTCTTATTTGGGATCAATACATAAGAATTTAGTTTCAATATATTTTTGCTATTTTTATGATAACATTAATATTTGGGTGAAAAGTGAAAAATAATATATTTTAACTAAAAAAAATTAAATAAAAATAATTTATAGTGTTCAAATACACATATGAATAGTTTGGATGTATAATTTTATTATATTTTTACAATTTAATCCAATGTTGGTCATTGGAAGTAATTTCAAATTGAAACTGGACATAAACAAATGTCAATCTTTTGGAAGTTATTATTTAACAAAAATACACTTTTTGGTTTTGAAAATGGGAATTAATTTTAAACTAACACATGAAATTTCTATATTTTGAATTTTTTATAATAGAATTCATTTTCGAATTTATAATATCAAAATTATCTCAGTGTCAATTTTTGGTATTTTTATGAGAGCCTTTTATTTTTGATGAATAGGGATAAACACTAAGTTATATTTTAAAACAGAATTTTTATATAAATAATTAGTTATTTTATTTTAAAAAAAATTTAGGTCAAAATAGATACATAATACCTATATATTTTCAATTTAATTCATTGGAGTAAGTTTATAACAATTTTAGATATATGAAAATGTTATTGAACTTTTCACCATCTTTTACCCACCTCCTAGGAGAATTTGAAAATAAACATAAAACAAAATTTTACCACTTATTTGAATGAAATTTAAAAATCAGAGATATAAAATTAATATCAAGGACTAAAATTTGGTTCAATAAGATAAAAATAATTTATGGTGAATAGTAACTTTTTTACTTTTATTTACCACGGTTTAATGTAAATAGAGTAATTAAGGGAAAATGATATTATTATTACCCTAAATCATGTCCTAATTATATTGGATAAGTATAATTAGACAAAAAACAACCATAGAATGAATATATGAACATTTTTGGTCCATGTACATTAGATTAGGACATTTATTATTATTTTATATGAAGAAGAGTTAAAAGAGTTAAAATCAAAGTTTAATAAAAAACCTTTTTTAATATATGGTTAAACATAAGATAAATTTGACTATAAATATTTATTTGAAAGATATAAATATTTTGATAAATAATGGTATTTTATTTATAATTTTTAGACATTATATAATTTAATTTATTAATGACATAATGATGATGCAGTAATTATATAATTAATGAAATATTAAACTAATTGTTACTATAAACATCCAAAAAAATGTAATTTTAGAATTTGTATGAATTCCACTAATTTTATAGGTTAATATGACATATTAGGATTGTTTAGATGAATTTTTTTCGAAGTAATAATGCTGTTATGAATTTATCAAAAATGAAATACCAAATACTGTAAAAAGTTTCATAATGTTTTTTAAAACAATTATTATATTATTAATTGATATTATATTCCTAAAAATATAAAATTCGGCGAAAGGACTTATATAATGATAGGTGTTTCATTAAGGAATCACTTGGGGTTCTTTTGAAAGTATATAGTATGTTTAGTAGCCATATATTATAAAAATATAAAGAGACTTGGTAAATGAAAAAATATTTAACTAAGAGTTAAATAAAAAAGATAAGGTTAATATAGTAACCCAAGCCTGTCTAAAACCTATTGGATGAGTGGTTTTTGACCCATCCCACCTTATACTTTAAATAATCCATTTTGGATCCACTAAAAACAGAAATTGAATTTATTATAAAATACTATTTCTAGTTTTTCGTAAGCTTCCCATCACCCCTCTTATAAAAGGGCATTCACCGTTCCCTAAAATTCACTCCATCAAAGCCTTTTGACTCAGCCAAACTCTTCCCAAATTCCCTCTCAAATATCCTCTATTAATCCCAGAGGCCCTCCTTTAGTCATAAAGCCATCTTAAGGATCCCTTTCGATCAAATCAAAAGTAAGAACCCGAAGAAGAGGTAAATATCTCATCAACTCTTTCATGTTCTTTTCTTCTCCCGCTTCCACTTTCTTTTTTGTTACCATTCTAAAATTATAACTCTAGTATCATATATATACTGTGATGTTATTATGAATATGGTAAAACTATATTCATTATTCTATCCATCCTTTGAATGACATGTCACCATATGTGCATACATACGAATTACCATCTCCATATCACGGTGTAATTGTCATTCAATACATTATTATTTGGATGGGTATAATAATAACGTTTAATTGATTTAAATAATAAATATAAAAATATAATGATTCTTCATATATTATATACATTACAATTATATATTATTTTAATATTAAAAGAATGATATTTTCGCTCGTGGGTACGTACGGATTTCTGTCTCCACGAACACGATGAGATTCATTCCCTATCGTATGCATTAAATACTAAATTTCTTTTTATGATTAAAAATAATTTTTAGAGACCTGATATAATTCTGTATATGAATAAGATACATCCCATCCATAAAAAATTGGACTCACATAATAAATAATATAAAGGAAAATGAATCTGTCAACACACAAAACGACGATAATACTAAGATATTATTAACAAAGCAATCTTAAAAGATCATATATGATATCATATTAATACAAATTATTCTTATAAAATTTAATATAAATTATTGAGCCATTATACCAGATATTAACTTACCCTCAACCAAGGAAAAGGTATAAAGAAAGGGGCTTCTTATCTCACTTTTAATTTCGTGACATTTCCATTGTTCACCACTTAATTATTTCATGCGGTGTGTGTACTGCCCATGATTTTATTCATTGTGTAATATAACATAATTTTTAGATATTTACATCATAATTGTATGATCCATCATTCATGGGATGTATGTTTCGTATGTTACCAAATTGATGAGGGAATTACATATTTCAATTTTCCACTCATTCGGCTTTACGCATACTTCATTGATTATTTTACTCCATGATTATGTGTGGAATCACTATTAATTTGATTATTTCATAATTTATACTCCCCTTTTTGTGGATGTAATTTTGATACACATAATCACTCAATTGATAAATTCTGAAGTCATCGATATGAACTTGATAAGAGTAATTTTAACTGAATATCTATTTGTTGAGTTAAATATCCAATTTGTTGGTGTTGTTATTACAAGAATATGTGTGAATGTCCTCTAATTGATTTACACTGAATATACAATCATATTGTGTTTATTTATATTTGATGGACATAATTATGTTGTTGATTTATCCTTAACCTAAGGCTACTGTCTTTATCAGAGATTTCATCTCAATTTACATTCCATTGAGACTTCTTTGTTGTTATACACCAAATAACTTTTATATGGTGTATATAATGTACTTTGACATTTTATATCATGAATCCCATTATTCTCATGATATTAAAAAAAAATTATTACCTAAATTATTTGTATTCAAGTGTCTCTATTTTGGTTATGAATTATAACTAAAATATCATTTTAATTTTTTTAATTTTTTTATTCTAAATAAATCTCATTAATGTATGTGTTTTAAAATGGTTTTAAGGGTTTTTTTATATGGAAATTAATGTTTTAATATTAAAATTAATTTTAAAAGTTTCAAAGTGGTATGAGACACTTTGATTCAAGATTTTATTTTAAATGGCTTCTTGACAAATACTGTGACTTTTAAATGTTTTCAAGAAAAATGGGGATACTTCTCTCAATTAGGTTTGATGATTATTTTCATATATATAAATATCCGTCATTATTATCTATTGAGGTTAATATGTTACAATAAGATCTTCTATATTGTATTGAATGAGTTATTTTTGACTCTATATGTGCTATTTTTATACCATTCATGGTTTGTGGATAATGTATTGACATTTAATATGCTAGTTTTAATACGAATGTTTATGTTATGTTTCAAAATTTTCATATGAGGAATTAATTATACTTATTAAGTGATGGGTTGATCCCTCTACACCTCCTTAATGCATCTATAGGTCTAATGATACAAACTAGTGTCTTGTCACAAGGCCTTGACAAAATCTTATTTGTAGTCTTGGAACAAAGCCTTGACTATGTTGTTATGAAAGTCCGCCATTATACATTCCATCATTATTATATTGGAAATTGATATTGCTTGTGATTATTCGACTAGTATAAAATCCATGTGAATAAGTAATGGAATTATTTGTTTTTATCTTTTCCATATTATGCTGATGTTCAAGTTAAAAAGGCTTTTTTAGTCTTATATTCTGCCTTAAATGTTTATTTTTATTTATAAAATTTTCTTCTATAATGTTATCCTTACTGAGCATCTGAGATCAACCCTTTATATGTTTTATTTTTCCCTAGATGAAAAGAATTATATTATAACTGACCTGTAGGGATAGTCTATGGGATCTTTGTGTTGTCTATGGAAACAATTTTGTTTTATTTTCCTATTTTATTATGTAATGAAAACCTTATGAAATTTCCTATTACTTCCATGGCTACTAAACTAATCATTATTTCAGGACATGATCTTTTATGATCATTCCAACGATATATCATAATGCACCGACTCTGGGCTTCTGGGGTCAGGGCGTTACACTATAGGATGACGACACCAATACACACCTTCCCTATCTTAAAGGGGACCCAATTATGGTTGAAAATATCACCAAAAACTCAAGGATTGGGATGGGGTTTTTTGTGACTAACAAAATGTAACATACCCCAATGAGGGTTTAAATGTTTGGTTTATGATATTTTTGTCTTATGGGTGTTAGGAAGTATGTGTAAAACGGTTTCTATGTTATAGTGGGAAGGGATATTTTAAAAAATTTCATTTTTCCAGTCTGGTGGTAGTTTGAATTATGAGTGTTGAGTATGGGTTTTGGGCCATATTATGTTATATAGTTCAAAATATAAGATGTTATCACAAACCAAATATTTCTTTTCATCTTTAATATAAAAAATATATATGTTTTAGGGGATTCATGAAAACAAAATTCAGTTCCAATCATTTAGGGAATCACCGAATATGTAAGGTTTGTGGAAATTGATAGACAATAAAATTAGTTATTACAACTAAAGGTTCTAAAGTGGATTTAAAAAATAGATCACAAAACAATATGTGTTAAAGGAATCCAATTCAATTTATTCAAGGTAAATCTATAATGGGTGGAGATACTAAACATCACGTGGTTATTAAATGAAGTTCAATTCCATATTATTAGTTACGTACCACATACCAAATATTAATATATTCCCAGTCATCAAAATACTCTAGATAAATCATATCTGATTTGTAATAATACTAAAATGTAGAACCCCCCAATTAGGGAATAAATTACATAATGAGTCATAAAATTGCGAAAAAACATAAATGGACTAATATGGAAGGTTAGACATTCCTCTACAAAAAAACATGGATGGATGTTACTTGAATATAAGATATAATAAGGGTGAAACATCCATGGAAAATATAAAAATGTGAGTCAATAGAGAAAGCGAAAAAATAAATCACTAGGAGATCATAGTATAATAATCCCCATAATAGTTAAAATTCCACTATTGGTTGGGAATTCATAAAATATATTAGAGGTTTTGTGGTGTGAATATCCACAAGTCTAAAATTGTTAATCTCACAGAACCTTCACCATTCCACAATATATTCATACACATTCACAATAAAACTACATTACCGTACCCTGTGTTGTGGTTTTATTTATACATAAAAAAATAATTCACATAATAGACCCTATCACAACAAAACTACACAGGTTTTTAGCAATAACATTGTTCTATAATAGAATTTATGCCTAAAGCTATTGATAACTCCCCAAAATTACCACTAGGTACCATAAAAACACATTCTCTAACTCTAAAAAAGCGATATAAGTTAGGTTAGATGAAAATTAAAATAATATCATTCCATATATATGTGTGGGATGTTACAACATCCCCTTCATAGTGTTGATCATATTAAGTATGTGTTAATGTATTCCCCAAAGCCTCATCAGTGTAAAAATTCTACCACTGATCTTGCATATATGACTAATAATCTCAATTCCCCTCTTGGATACCTATATACCATCAACACACAAAACTAAGTTTATTTTTTAATATCATTATAATTTTTTCTTTTAACCATGATACAAAATAGCCACTCCTTTGAATAATTTTCACATCAATAACTCGACATCCTAAATATTAATAACGTGATATATGTAAATATAGAATCATATTAGCTATGTCGCATGAAACAAAAAATAATTTAATGAACAATACTACTGAGTAAGTGGTATTTTATAATTCATGGCACTAATATGACCAGTAACCTAAAAGTTCCCCAAATACAATAATGTTAAGTTCAATTTCCACTAAATATAATGGTGTCCCAAAAATGATGAAACTCATAGAAATACAAATTTATAACATCAAACTAATGTGGATGGTGTCTCTATTCATTATATAACTTTTTTTCTACTTTAAGTGGTTACAAACGAATTTCAAATAATGTGAATATTCATCAACATATCCTACATGAGACACAACCTAATAATAGATGACTCTGATTACACATCCAACAATTTTTTTATAATGTAAAACAATAGAAATTCCCAAAAGGAACCATCTAAATTGGTGTTTGATAAATTCCATGACAATAATACTCTATAAGCATGATAAGACACTCCCATGAACCATTGAAATCTATGACGCATTCTCTTGGACTGTTAAATAAATTTTTGATGGTGTTTCTATACTATATGTAAGTCCAAGGATGTTATAACATACTTAGATGCACCAGAGTTTCCTGAACCTTTTGTGGATTGTTTTATAATCAATATATGAATTGGGTGTATCTATAAAAAACTATAATCATTAATACAACATAAACACCTATTATTGTAAGAAGATCATGTCAATATCACTAATAGACTGGTCCCCCATAATTGGGTTATTGTGTGAACCCTTTGTCATGTTGTCCATAATGTCCCATAATGTACCACAACTTCAAGGATTCATTAGAAACCCCATCATGAAATACATGGTCACACAATCTCACTTCCATATTGGAATGGGTAGTTGTTTGAGAATACATGCTGGTCACCAGTGCTCGAACTTTTCCCTCTAACATTTAATGTATTGTGGAATGAACACTGTTATATATTTATTTATCCTATTACACAAGTATATCCTTTGAATATCATGGTACATAATGTTTATCCATGAGTGAGAAACCATTTTATTGAATCTAAATTCTTTATTAGATCCTCAAAAATAATCATAGGGTCCATATCACACCATTGGATGTAGATCCACCCATCAATATAAGTAGGGAAATTTGGATGTAGATCCAAAAGTTATATATTTTTTCACTTGAATTATAGTTTTTTCTAGATAACATAATTTACATGAATCTCTCAAAGAGTGAGGATTACATGCTCAAATATTCCAGGGTTTCTATACCCAGATAAATTTTTACATTCAAGATCATCTCTGAGAAAAGGATTATCATCTTTTACTCAGTGGAATCCACATTAACTATATGCACATGATTCCACCTATTTTTTGTATATATAATAAAACCCACTATATGAGAATTTTATTGTGTCTCAAATTCAAATTATTGAAGAAAGTTGACGCCCCAATTATTCAAAAGGGTTAATTCTCTTTGGGAAAATATATATATGTGGTTCTTATAGTTATTATATATGTTGGACCCATCTCCCAGAATGTAATGATGCTAACATCTAAAAGTGTACATTAACACCACTAAATCATGATCATGACATTGGAAATACTTCTCATATGGCCACATACACCTACAATAATTTGAATAAAATGCCCATATTATATAAAAATGCTCCAAAATCATCCCCCAACAAACAAAATAGTGTATACACATTACATGTCTCATGTAATGTCAAGAATGATGAAGATGTCATCATTTACATTATCTATTAGATGTATCTATCATAATAATCACACCACAAGATGGTCCCCCATTAGTGTATTGGGTTATCATCAACAATTCAATGTAAGAGAAAACCTAGATAATTCACTTATAATAGCTTATTAGCCTTATGAAGCTACATATTTCCAAAATATTATTACAATATTGTAAAGGAAAAAATGACATAATCATTATAAAGTTCGACATATATTTATACCATTTATATTAAATTACCTTAGAATTAAACCATATAAATCAAAAACTAAAATGATTAAATATCAAAAAACAACTTATCTTCATCGAGTCTAATGATCTTGAAATACAAAGCATTGTCATCCCATGGCTAGGAAAAAATGTGATCTATTAAAACTAGAATGCAAAAACAAAATTTTCAAATTACTTATCATACTTATATATCCATTTTCGTGGATAAATATTTTATAAAAATAAATCATATTATAATATAGTTATACAGGACCCACCTACTATAGAAAGAAGAATGAGGAATATCTAATTATCTCACATGAAAATGATGATAACATGAAATAAAACAAATCTTAAAGAACATATAAGATTCACTAAGTTTGGTAAAAAATCATGAATCTCGAAATTTTAATACAATTTCTTGCAATCTCATCCTTCATGAATTGTAAATATACAAATAATCATAATGAGTCACTCTCCTTCATTGAAAATTTTACTTGAGCTTCCATAGGGAATGTTTATTAGGAAATTTAACCTATTTCATAAAAATTATCTAACTATTCGTTGAGATACTGAATATTTAATGGTTCCTATAGGCTAGAGTAGTGTAAGATTGAATGCAGTTAACGAATTGAACATTATGAAATAAATGAAAATAATTAATGTCTTAAAGTCTAATTTTTTTTCATAATATTAATGATAATAAAAATATTTCTAAACAGAGAAGAAGGAGATTCAATGTATAATGTGAAATACTATAATTTGAAATAATTTAAAATTGGAAGGAACAAAATAAGAAATTGAGATTTGAATATTAAAAGATTTACGATATTGATTGAATGTGAATTTATTTCAAAAAGTATTGTAAAAGATAAATAAATAAATAAAAATTAAATAAGTTAAAAAATGGTAATTTATTTTAGAAATATATAAAGAACAACCCCTACATATTTAAACTCAATAGCATGGGTGTTTAATTAATTAGTCCCATTTCACTAATGATATGCATGATACGAAAATCACTTTTTTATTTTTTGAAATAAAAGAGAATATGAGTAAAAAATTGGGGAGAATAAAAAAAATGAGAGTTAGATGATTTTAAATTTTGTAGGTTGTAATGTTCCAGACCCGAATGCTACCCAAAATAGTGCTCTAGCCTCATTTTTCACAAGGACTCATGAACATATCCCCAAACCCCAGAGCCTACAAACTACCATTAGTTGTCTAGGTGAGTAATTAGGATGAAAATTCACTAATTACAAGAGTATCACAGCTGAAATCAAATATATACCATAGATGAAGCAGAATAAACAACAGAAAACAGAAAGAGAAACAAGGAGAGGGGAATATACATATTAATAACCAAAATATTTGCATACAAAAAATTATTTTGGTGGTACAAGTGTCATGAATGCTTCCAGAAATATACATAGAAATACAATACAACAAAACTATCCCAAAAGTATCAAAATACAAAAATATATCCCAGCATTTAAAGCCTCAACATAGTCTTATACACCCCTTCTCCAGGCCATAATCAATATCCCGTACTATGTCACATACCACTATTATCAGCTGCAATCATATAACATGTTTGGTTCCCTAATGAGGCCCTAATTGGGTGGGAGGTAAACATCCTAGTATGAAAACACTAAGGTCTATACAGTTTTAACAACAATAATAAATGTTCTAGAAAGTGTAAATAACTCGTAAATAAATACATATTCATACGGAATTATATTATTGTAATGTGAAACTATACAACCCACAAGGCTACCTGCAAAAGGGATTTGGATCCTAACAATACTGCTATAATAAGTAAACAAGAAAGTAACCTGACCATGTTGTACATCCAACTGTATCCTAAAACCACATTAGTGGTGTATAATGTAATCAAGTATCCCACCACATTGATTTATAGTTATGTGTAGACTACAAGGGATGGATCCAAGGAGTCAGTTGAATAAGGAATCCCTGAAATATATTTATAGGCCATGAAGGTTCTGATTTAAGGATCATGTCCAAGGACCCACATCGTGTCCAATGGGAATCCTGGATAGAAAATCGGTTAGGCACTTGTTGGGTTCCTAGGAGGTTGTCAATAGAAAGTCCTATGTGAGCCCAAGCATGATGGATCATATGTAGTAGCAAGGCCTGCGGAATCCAATGGACTCAATATCCAAGGGGCAGAGTCAACCCAAGGTGTCCACTATTGCATTATAAATCCACGAATATCTATCCATTACATCTATCAAACCATTCAATCAAGTAGTAAAACATTCAAATTAAATTTTTATAAACATGTCAGTATACCCACTAACATCAACATGCACAATCCATGAGTATACCCACTCATGAAATCCATTTATCATAAGCATAAGGGCCTACCCTCCCGCATAATCTATTTAAAATCCATCGATCATTTACATATAGGTAAACCCACTAATATAAAAACATTTAATTCAAGATAAGAAATAAAAATAGGTATGGAGTCACAACATATCAATATTCAAGGAGGCCTTACCTCTTCAAACCTATCTCTATAAGCTATAATGGAATCTATGGGATTACTCTAACCAGGAAAGCACAATCAGACACGCAATGGGTGGATAAAATAAGAATAACAAGATATTACCTTAAAAAGAACCCCTATGGTGACCCCAAAATGTCCAACAATTTCTAGCACACTGAAACAAAATCTGTTTTCAATCTCTCTATGTACAACTACAGCAACTAAAAGATACATGCTCAAAAATGAGACCTCATCCGAAATTCCAACAAATGTAATTTCAGCTGAACGCCTAAAAGACACCACGAAACAATTAAAAAAAGTATAGAACACCTACCTCACCTCGGTACTAGATATTTCATCCATTATCATGGCCAATTAGATCACTATTTTGAATAACTCTGATGAAGGGATGAAGAACAAAATATTAGGGCATATGACCCTAAATCCAAACACCATAGTCATTGATCCAAAGAATCAATACATACTAACAAAGAATTACATAATTACCAATACCATTCAATTATGATAGACTGTGATTGAATCAGAGTTTGTATGACATCAATACATGAAAAAACTAGAAAATTGGGTTTTGGGTTCAAAATAAGAGGAAAATCTAAAATATGTCAAATAGTTACGCCACTGCCTCTTTTATAAAAAACACCCACTGGACAAGTACACGGTGTGTACCTCAAGTTCACAGTGGGTAATCCAAATTTAATTTTTTCTGAACCATAATTGATACATGTCATGATTGGATAGTACAAGGTGTGTACTAGATGTACACATTGTGCAGTCCATGTACACGATGTGTACCTGGTCTGCATCCAGATATCACCATGGTTTCTTTTTTCCTTCCAAAAAACATCCCAACTGGCCCATGACTAGGCCTATGGTATAATCCAGAAATTAATGTAAACACATTTAACTCAAAAATTGTATCATTACCTCAGGAAATACCTAGGACGATACAATCTCCCCCCTTATAAAAATTCATCCCTGAATTTTCCTCTGAAGGGTTGTCAGGATTCGTCTGAAAACAACTCTGGTCACAGTACATGTATGTCAGCCTCATTCTCCCAATAATCACCAGGTAAATGGTTGTGTTTCCATAGCACGCATACTAGAGGAACTAAATTTCCTCGATGAACCTCCATGCCCTTCTCAACTATACAAATAAGATGCTCCTCAAAGGAGTCATCAACCAGAAGCTCAACCTCCTCGGGCTAAAGAACCTGAGATGGGTCTGAGTGATTGCGGCATAACTGAGATACATGAAATGCATCATGCATGTCCTGATACCACTGAGAAAACTAAAATTGTGTGGTAAATCACCTGACACACTCCAGAAACTCGAATGTCACAACATATATCAGTGTATGTTTACCTTGTCTCTTGATCTACCTATGTCCCAACATCAATGAAACACCTAAGAAAACCAGATCCCTGACCAAAAACACTATTTCATGTATATGGAGATCAGAAAATTATTTATTATGATATTGTGTAGTATACATTTTTTTTGAATCAATTTATCCTACCTAGAAGTGTTATTCCTGAGATGCCATCCTTGTAAAGCTACCTCTCCTACCTCCAGCTAACACATGGGAGAACAAAAAGCCCTACTATATAATGCCTCATATGGTGATATCTGTATAATCTCCTTATAAAGTTTATTTTATTTCAACTCAACTATTGGAATTTGCCACACCCATGAGCTCCCAAACTCTATGATCCAGGATCACAATTTGTCCTCTAGAATCTCTATTGTACGCTCTAAATGGCCATCAGTATGATTGTGGTATTTTTTTATAAGAACCACATGTGTACCCACCACCCTCTAAAATGCTTCTAGAAATAATTTAAGAAGTGGGTGTATTAATCTGAAATGTTAGTGAGTGGGACCCCACAATGTCGTACCACCCCAAAGATGTATAACATTCCAAGATCATAAACTGTCACAACCCAGGCCAGTGCATCATCCGACCCGACGCCCGAACCGGTCCGCGACATGGCCCGAAGGGAGTTCCCAATCTCCATAGGCTGGAAACTAGTGCCAGGAATCAAAATAAACCAGTTGGGAATGGTTATCCCCATAACAATGATAAATAAACATAAATTGGACAAGCATATAAATAAATGAAAAATAAACGGAACAACTTGGTAGCGGAGAAAAGAATAAACAAAGCAACGTGACATACCTCAGGTGACCCCATGGGTCACCACAGTACCTAAACTACCCTAACTCCCAAAAGAGATCCAAGAATGAAACTTGAAACTGAAAATAAAAGTAGGCATGAGCACCGAGATTCTCAGTAGGAATGCCAAAATATAACCACGTCCTATGCCCCTGCCGTTAGCAAGATATCCAATCATGCCAGTTTGAAAATAAGGTATAATGAAATAATTTTTTCGTTTTTTTCAAATTCAAGTAATGAGTTTTCATTTTCAAGTAAATCATTTCACTCCCACTGCATTTTCAAAATAGATTCCAAGAATGCATTAAAGTTTTTAAAAAAGTTCAACAGAAACCAATTAGGATTAAAATACGGTTTTCACAAATAAGACATCAAGTATGAAAAAACTGAAAATAAAGTTATGTCCGAAGAAACATGTCACAAATGAGCACCATGGGTAATCCCTATAGGTATCTAGAACTAGTGGGAACCTGGAGACCTCGTACCTCGGTGAAATGTGGCTTAGAAGACCATGACCCTCAGAAAATGTGGCATAGAAGACCACAACCCTCAAAAATTCATATGTTTAGTTAGTGTTGTTACGTCAATCCTGCTATACAAACTGAGACGAACCCCTGCCATGTCATCTTGCGTACTAGTCCTGGTCACCCACCTAGATACCCGGGTTTCCCATTGTGATATATTTCAAGTGGTGGTGAGTTTTTCTTTATCATTCAAACATATATGAACATAACATTTTCTTTATCAAAAAATCATTATACCACTCACCACTATTCTTCCTCCTTAAGTGAAATCCCGCTCTTTCACATCACACAATGCATAAACTTCAAAGTTAGGCACATCATAACACTTTGAACATAAAAATCATTTTCTAAAACAAAGGGGGCGTGCCTTAAGGGAGGTTTTTTTTCATAAAAAAATCTTAAGGTTCTATACGGGATTTATTACATAAACGTAATACATTTTACAATTAACTAAAAAAAGGACAAACACCTTTGTAAATACACATTACCAATTCAAAACCACTTTATGAAATCAATTTTTCAAGGAAAGGTCACTTAAGGCTGATATCAATAAAAATACATTTCAGTTTCCAAAGCAAGGTCATAATCATTTCTAGCAACCGTTACCTGATTTCATAGCATGTGTATATAGCGTAAATGTAAAACATTTTTTGAAAACAAGAATGCAATTATGAATCTCAAATTAAAGGCATAGGCATAGAGGATCTACCTCAAACTTGTCTCTATCTGTCGATGGCCACTCGAACTGACACTTGGCGCACACATGCACATGCATTTATACATATATATATATACAAACCCCTAGCGGCATTGCACATATTCCCTACGCCATGAGGTAATATGTACAAAGAAGGAATAAATATATGTGCCTTACCCTATGCATGTACATGTAGGATTCCTGGATACGTGTGGCCCAAAACCAATGAAGCAAGTCCCAACGCACTAAACATATAATTTAATAAAACAACTTAAACACTTGAACAATCCACAAAACGTTTCAAAATAACACATCAAGGGTTCACACCAAAAGAAAAACATTCAAAACATCATTTATATAACCCAGCATGCCAAAATACAACACCAAAACACCAACTGTAACTTACACATATTTTAATAGACCAACTGCATAACCAAAAAACACTGATAAACAATTTAGAATGGGTTATTCCATAGAAGAGTTTCATGTGAAACGCCTAAAAATAGTACTAGAAAAATCATTTTCACCCAACCCTCAAGTAGAACTAGATTCGTAGCTTTAATTTTCTTAAATAAATCAATTCCAGAAGTTATTACACAATGATGAATAATGTAACAAAGGACATACCTCAAAAACACCCAAATGCCTTTTTCATTTAAAAAAAAATCTAATGCACACTTAAGCCTTTCGAAACATCATTCGTGTCACTTAAAAAATTTTAAATAACCAACTTCATGATTTATAAATTATCCTCAAATAACACCACAAGATTTTTCCTCAAAAACACACGTCATTATATACAACATTCTATGAAATATCAAAGGCATACTAAACTTTTTTAAAACAAGTTTCACACCAAACAGATCAATCACACAACACCAAATTTATTTACGCGTGTAAAATAATCCACCAAATAAACACAATAAGTTTTCCGAACACAAAATACCAAATTTTCTAATTAAAAAATAAAATTCATGCAATTCCACATAAATAAGATTATACTAAACATTGAAAGTCGCAAATTAATTATCACTTAGCGTGCAGAATACAACAACAAATAAAAACTCTTACATCGTTGTCCAAACATCACTAACGCAGCGCACAAACACCATCTCATGTCCATCGCACTACAAGGGACCTAAAATAAATGACGGAATCAAAAAAATTATCAACAATTAACCATATGTCTAACATCCACCCTGCTCAAGACCAAAAACTCCATATAAAAAAAAGAACCAAACCCTAGGGAATGAGGGAGAGGGAGGCACGCCAGAGCCTCTCCTGGTTGGTCGGGATGAGCGAACAGGGGGGGTGCATCAGTGGATTTAATTAGAGGGAAGGAGAGAGTCGACTGGGGTGTGCGCCGGCTGCTTCGGCTGAAGGGGGAGAAGAGGAGCGGGTCGAGGGGGTGTGCGCCGGTGGCTTCGGCTGGAGGGGTGCAGACCAAAGGTAGGTGGCATGGCTGAGGGGAGGAAGGCTAGTGGTATGCCCCTCGACCAGTGCGGGGTAGCGCGTTGGGGGTTCGGCACGGGGCGGGTAGCAGGGGCGGTGTGAGGCAATCTAGAATAAGGGCTCAGATCCGGTGGGGGCTCGCAGAAGGTAGGTCGTGGGAGGGAGGGCGGACTAAGGGGGTTTCTCTGGAGAAGGGAACGCAGGGGAGGAAGGGTACCCCGACTAGGGTTTCCGACGGGGGGTAGGGTCGCGAGCAGGGAGAAGAGAGGAGGGGGGGCACTGTGCGCGATGCCTAGTGGGGAAAACAGCAAAGAAAAAACAAGAAAATAAAGGTAAAAAAAGAAATAAATAAGTTAGAAGATAAAATAAATAAAATAAAATAAAATAAGTAAAACATTAATAAACAGTAAAAATAATAAACATAATAAGGATCTTAATAAACCCCAATAATAATAATAACAATAACTTAATTAGAACAACCTTATATCAATAAACTTGGTGAACATAATAATAATAATAATAATAATAATAATTACAATAATTATAATTTTTAAAATACCTCATTAAAACTCACTTTATTTATTTGTCTTGAGGCAGGCCGCACGGTGAATCGGGAAAAGTCGCATAGCTTTGAATACACCATTTCATGCACCAGACTATGTCAAGGAAGAAGAATTAATTCATCAACAAAATGAAATAATTTAAAACTGGCTTGGTCACAACTCAATAGAAAGATTCATAATATGATGAAATCATAAAATAAAACTATCTTAAAAGTTTGGGGGTGATAATTCTCCCCACCACAAAAAACTTTCTTCCCCCAGAAAGTCAACCAGCCAAATGAGGAATCAAAATTGAGTTAGAAATTGAATGAGTCCAAAAGAATCATGTACTCGATGTGGCTTTTCACTCCACCAGTCACACCCGACCAACTCTATGGAAAACTGAAAAGAGAAGAACCATCAGAAAATGAGTAGGGTCCTCCCCACCACTAGAACCCAACAAGCACAACCAACATTGAGACTCCTAGCTTGGGATCACTCTGGAACTGCTATATTTATCCAAGATGGTACAACCAAACATACCAAACCATAAAGAATGCATGACAATATTCATGGTTGGTCTCCCCACTATTTAAGAACAAAACAGCTAAAGCCAATTAGCACAGACTGATATGAGAAACCCAGCACAACCTGACCCATGTCCTCTCTGCATAAACCAGACCCCCACTACATGGGGTAATCGATGAAAGACCCGAAACAGAGTAGCAGACCAACCCCTATTCATTATTTCCCATGATTTAAGTGTCTCCAAAAAAATCACATCCTAAAACAAGAATGGGTCACCAATGGAGCTAGCCACATGAGAGAGATGATCATATTGAGACTCACACCCATAAAGAGACAACTCCGAAGCACATATATGAGGAGGCACAACTACTAAAATTACAAGAAAATGATACCACCACACCTCATTACTTCCAAAGTTGGGTATTCAAGGAATAAAGACCACAATGTGTCAACAAGGGCTCTACGTCTCTTATAACAAAACAAAACCTTCAATTACGAGGGACCTACAACATATAAACTAAAATCAACCCTATTCAAGAAATGGTGAATAAGTTTACTAAGGTGACCCACACCCCATGAATCTTGACTGCGTGAAAAGATTCACTTTGAGACCAGTGGTTGGAGCTCTGATGTCTTGAAACATCTGCTGCCCCACAGTCAGGAGTTGACATCCCCTCTTCAAGACTCCTTCTAATGATGATGCTAGAAGAACCTCTCCAAGTGTCCCAAACGGCCACACTGATGGAAAGCCTTTAGAATATGATGACAAGGAGACTTAACGTACCAAAACTGAGCACAATAGAAGCAAATAAGAGGGTGGACCAACTAAAAAAGGATGGGATTGACAAGATGACTTTTCTAAGACAGGTTCTTCTGATTCGCTCTCGTCGCTGGATGGGAAACCTTCTCGAACACCGAAATGAAATGGTACTGGAACCCTGTATGAAGACCCCACACAAGAGAGACTTTAACTGATTCTGCGAAACTACCTTCGGAGAAAAGGGAATCAAGCTCTCGAAATGTCCAATGTAAGCCATTATTGTTCATTGGCCTTACTCGACACCCACTAGTTCTTCCACTTTCCCCACTTTCACTTCCTCCGATAAAAACCGTCGGACGAGAGTCGCCTTAAACACCTTCCAAGACATACCATCATGAAACAACGATGGGATTATTTCCTCCACCAATACAAAGTTGCAACTTCAAACGGACCCGAACCAACATAGACTCTCATAGCATTTGGAGTTCCCAATAACCTGAAAACAAAAACGATTTCACCATGCCAGTCTGCTACCTTCAATAGATCATGATCACCATGGATGCTGGACAATAACCGAAAATAATACAATTCCACCACTCTGCTAAGAGTCTGGGTAGAACCAACAACTAGAAGAGGCACACTGGAAACATCTGGGACGTTTTCAGGGTAGCATACTCAAAAAAAGAGGCACAAATCCGAATCTAAACTCATCATAAATCAAAATTCCACACCTCAATCACAAATGAATGCTCTAACTCATATAACTATTCTAACAACAATTCAGTATGTCAAAAACAAGAACCCACGAGAAAGGATACCAAACACGAAAATAGATCACTAAACAATTACTTACCTTTCAAAAACATTTAAATTACCTTTTTGAAAACAATCGTTCAGAAAAAAAAAACTTAAGTACCCACAATTGGTATACCATGAAGTCTCGCCTATACATATACCATTGTGCTAGCTTATGCACCCATCCACACATACCACCAATTATCCATGTGCCACATGCTCACCTCTATGTATGTGATACTTCATAGGAATACGAAGGGTCAATTCAAGACTCTTCTCATTTCCAAAATAGACCTTTCTGCACAAATCAAAAATTCCCCACCAATTTGTGAAAGTCACTTATCATTAAAGAAGCACATTTCTAAATTCCAAAACATTTTTATTTCAAAAACCATCTTACACTCCAACAAACACATTCACTTTTTGAAAAAAACTTCACAAAAATCGATTTTCATTTTTGAGATCTACTCACACCAACCAAAATGATGGTCAAACATAAATCACATCAAAATTTCCAAAAACAATGAACTATTGGATATGCCAACCTAGTAACAAGGCTTAGCATACCATGATCCGAATGAGAATTAACCACAAGAAGCGTCTTGAACTATGAACTCGGGTTTTACATGGGTCGCTACTTCATGCAAGTCCGCCGTGTAACACTGGTTCACTTCCTTTGTCATCCCTCATCCACACAAACCAATCCAAAAAAGAAAATTCAATTCCCGGACCACCCCTAGAAACTCAAGTCTCGGGATGAGCAAGGGTTCATGACGCCCTTCCCGCACCAACCTATCGAGTCTCAACACACCTAATCACCATGCTACATGACACACCAAAGAACAAGGGCCACCTCTGATACCATTTTCTCATGAACCAGGCTGGTGCGTCATCCAACCCGATGCCCGACCCGGTCCGCGACATGGCCCGACGGGAGTTCCCGATCCCCACGGGTTGGAAACTAGTGTCGGGCATCAAAATAAACCTACTGGGAATGGTTTGGCCCATAAAAAAGATAAATAAACATAAACTGAACAAGCATTTAAATAAGGAAAAATAAACTAAACAACATGCAGCGGAGAAAGGAATAAACAAAGAAACGAGGCATACCTCAGGTGAACCCGTGGGTCACCGCGGTACCTAAACTACCATCGATCCCAAATGTGATCCAAGAATGAAACCTTAAACTGAAAATAAAAGTATGCATGAGCACCAAGATGCTCAGTAGGAATTACAAAATATAACCACGTCCTATGCCCGTGCCTTTAGCAAGAAATCCAATCATGCCAGTTTGAAAATAAGTTATAATGAAATAATGTTTTTAATTATTTTCCAATTCAAGTAATGAGTTTTCATTTTCAAGTAAAGCATTTCACTCCCACTACATTTTCAAAAAAGATTCCATGCAATCATTAACGTTTTTAAAAAACATGAAGAGAAACCAGTTTGGATTAAAATATGGTTTTCACAAATAAGACATCAAGTATGAAACAATAGAAATGAAAGTAATGTCACAAGCAGCATGTCACAAATGAGAACCATGGGTAATCCTTATAGGTATCTTGAATAAGTTGGAACCTAGAGACCTCGTACCTCGGTGAAACGTTGATTATAAGACCAGGACTCTCAGAAAACATGGTTTAGAAGACCACAACCCTCAGTAATTCATAAATTTAGTTAGTGTTGTTATGTCAATACTGCTAGAAAAATCAGGATGAACCCCTACCATGTCATCTAGAGTACTAGTCCTGGTCACCCACCTAGATACATGGGTTTCCAATTTTTCTTTATTTCAAGTGGTGGTGAGTTTTTCATTATCACGCAAACATATATGAAATCTTTATCAAAAACTCATTCAACCTCTCACCACTACTCTTCCTCGTTAAGCGCATTCCCCCTCTTTCACGTCACACAATGAATAAACTTCAATGTTAGGCACATAATAACACTTTCAACAAACAAATGATTTTCTAAAACAAAGGGGGTGTGCCTCAA
Organism: Viscum album; assembly: GCA_963277665.1. NCBI lineage: Eukaryota > Viridiplantae > Streptophyta > Magnoliopsida > Santalales > Viscaceae > Viscum > Viscum album. Next base: position 1,978,243,191 of record OY728133.1, read on the forward strand.
GAGTGGTTTTTCTTTTTCATAAAACATTCTTAAGGTTCCAAATGAGATTTATTACATAAAGGGAATAATTTTTACAATTAACTGGCCAAAAGGCCAAACACCTTTGGAAATAAAAATTACCAATTAAAAACCAATTTAGGAAATCAATTTTTAATGAAAAGGTCACTTAAGAAAGATATCATAAAAAATACATTTCAATTTCCAAAGCAAGGGAATAATCATTTCTAGCAACTGTAACTTGATTTCATAGAATGTGTATATAGCGTAAATGTAAAACATATTTTTAAAACAAGAATGCAATTATGAATCTCAAATTAAATGAATAGGCATAGATGAACTACCTCAAACATGTCTCTATCTGTCGATGGCCACTCGAACTGACACTTGGCGGACACACAGACATGCATTTATACACATATATATATATATACACACCCCTAGGTGCATTGCACAAATTCCCCATGCCATGAGGGAATATGTACAAAGGGGGTATATATATATTCCTTACCCTATGCATGTACATGTAGGATGCCTCGATACGCGCGGCAAAAAAACCAATGATGCAAGGCCCAACGAACTACAAATATAATTTAATAAAACAACTTAAACACATGAACAATCTAAAAAAAACTTCAAAATAACAAATCAAGTGTTCGCAACAAAATAAAAACATTGAAAACATTATTTTTAAAACCAAACACACCAAGATGCAACACCAAAGCACCAACTGCATCCTACACACATTTTAATAGACAGACTGCATAGCTAAAAAACATTGATAAACAATTTAGCATGGGTTTTTTCAAAGATGAGTTTCATACAGAACTCCTAAAAACAGTACTAGCAAAAGAAAATGCACCCAACCCTAAAGCAGAACTAGATTCACTACTTTAATGCCCTCAATTAAATCAATTCCAGATATCATAACTCAATGATGAATAATGCAACAAATGGCATACCTTAGAAACATCCAAATACCATTTTATGTTTTTTAAAAAAATAATGCAAACTAAAACCTTTTGAAACATCATTTTCATCGAATAAAAATTTTTAAATAACCAACTTCATGATTTATAAATTAACATCAAATATCACCATAAGAGTTTTCCTCAAAAACACACCTCATTATATACAACATGCTATGAAATATCAAAAGCACACTAAACATCTTTAAAACTAGTTTCGCACCAAACATATCAATCACATAACACCAAATTTATTTACGCATGTAAAATAATGCACCAAATAAACACAATAAGTTTTTCACACACAAAATAAAAAAATTTCTCATTAAAAACTCAACATCATGCAATTACACATAAATAAAATTAGATTAAACATTACACATTTCAAATTAATTATCACGGCCCGTGCGAAATACAACAGCGGAAAAAAACACTTACATTGGTGTCCAAACATCGCAAATGTAGTGCGAAAACTCCATCACACGTCAATCGTACTGCAAGGGACCTAAAATAAATGGAGGAATCAAAACAATTATCAACAATTATCCCTAAGTTTAACATTTACTCCACTCAAGACCAAAAACTCAAAATAAAAAAAAGAACCAAACCCTAGGGAAGGGGGGAGAGGGAGGCATAGAGGAGCCTCTCCCGATTGTTCGGGTCATGCGATCATGGGGGCCCGTCGGTGGATTGAACTTGATGGAAGGAGCAGGTCAAGGGGGGTGTGCGCTGCCTGCTTCAGCTAAATGGGGAGAAGTGGAGAGGGTTGAGTGGGTGTGCACAAGTGGCATTGGCTGGAGGGGTGCCCACAAGAGGGAGGCAGTGTGGCTGAGGGGAGGCAGTCCGGCATTAGGCCCCTTGACCAGTGGGGGGTAGCGTGCTGGGGGTTCGGTGCGGGGTGGGTAGCAGGGGTGGTGCAAGGCGAGCTCGAGGAGGGGCGTAGATCCGGTGGTGGCTCGCCGAAGGAAGGCCGCAGGAGGGAGGGCAGACAAAGGGGAGTTTGCTGGAGAAGGGTACGCATGCGAGGAAGGGAGAACCGTCTAGGGGTGGCGGGGGGGGGGGGGTCACGAGCAGGGAGAAGAGATGAGGGGGGCACTGTGCACGATGCCCAGGGAGGAAAAACAGCAAAAAAAACAATAAAAGAAAGGTAAAAATAACAAATAAATAAGATAGAAGATAAAATAAAATAAAATAAAATAAAATAAAATAAAATAAAACTTTATTAAATAATAATTATAAACTTAATAAGGTTCTTAATAAACTCCAATAATAATAATAATAATAACATAATTATAATAACCTTATATCAATAAACATGGTGAACATAATAATAGTAATAATAATAATTACCATAATTATAATTTTTAAAATACTTAATTAAAACTCACTTTATTTATTTTTCTTGATGCAGGCCGCACGGTGACCCGGGAAAAGTCACATAGCTTTGAATACCCCATTTCATCCAACAGACGATGTCAAGGGAGAATAATTCATTCATCAACAAAATACAAAAATTTAAAACTGGCTTGGTCGCAGCTCAATAGAAAGTTTCAAAATCTGATGAAATCATAAAATAAAATTATCTTAAAAGTTTGGGTTTGACATCAACACTGAATTTATCCTTGATTGTCATGAAATTTGAGACCGTCATAAGAATGTGAATGAAACCCCACACAACACCATTACCACTAGAAGACCTCAGAAATATAATCACAAAATACCATAAAACACAATCCTATTTCCACTCTGAGATTGGTAACAGCTGTAAAATCCCAGTTTGTAGCTGATGTTCCGCCATCACTTGATGATAGGAGGAATAACTAGTAACAAAACCAGCCAGCTCTCAACATTCCATACCACCAATATAGTTGACACAAGTCACATTACATCAATGTGACCCCAGGGTGAAATACTAATGTAGAATCATGAAACTCCTACATAAAATCCTCATGTATATCCATTGTAACCCAAGCACATCCATGGACTCACATGACCCCATCATTGCCTCACGTCCAACGAGAAGGAGGGTCCTCACCTACCAAACCTTCTTGTAGATATAGGACTTTAGAATCTGATTGATGCCTCATCCTAAATCTATCTAGCCGGGTATAGGTAACAACGAAATATAAAATAAATGTTTCCTCTATCATTGATGTACAAAATCATCAATGAGAAATACACCATAAGATACCACATGCTACTGGCCTGTTGCAAATCTTGTTTCTGAGTAATCTTACTCAGTGCATGAGCTACTTCATTGTCCTTACCAGGCCTGTATATAAGCTCAAAGATAATGTACATTAATTACTCCACCCATCATCTCTACCAGAACTTCAGATAATGCTGCATAAAGATCTATATTTGGATTTTTTAGTCAGTGTTCCCCAAAAATTCTATAGCATAAAATAGTATATCCAAATGTGCAACACATGAAAAACTATTACTAACTCAAGATCGTGTGTAGGGTTATTCCTTTCATGAGTCCTTATATTCTGAGACTTTTATGTCACTACTATGTTTCCCTATATCATCACTTCCCCAAGAATAATACAAGAACTTTCATAATACACTGGGTAGCTCTTTCCATGATCTTGTAGTATCAGGACTTCTGCTGATGTCAGCCTCCTTTTCAGCTCCTGAAATGCTGCCTCACAAGATTCTGACCACACAAACATCACAACCGTCTTATTAAATAGCATCAGTAGTGCGACTATGCATGAGAAGTCATGTATAAAATTCTTGTATTATCCATATATTTTACCTAGAAACTCCATTTATCAAAAAATGTTCTTGGGTTGTTCCCTGAAAACTACAACTCTCAACTTCTCTTGGTCCATTGACACTCCTATCTCTGAAATAATGTGACCCATGAAGTGAATCTGATCCATACAATTGAGGAACTTTTCAAGAATTACATATAAATTATTCTCTATTAGTGTATTAAAAATGACATCAATATGGTTGGCATAGTCATGTCGATTTTGAGAATACACCAAGATATCAACCACCAAAACCACCACTAAAGAATCCACGAATGGTCAAAAAACTTGGAACATCAGCGATATAAAAACTATTGGAATGATTTTGAGACTAAAAAAATTTACCAGATACTAGTATAACCCATACCTACTATGGATGGTTGTATGAGGTATGTCTGCAGGTCAAACATGCACATGGTGATATGCTGACCTCAAGTCAATCTTCAAGAACACTCGAAATCGTTGAAGATGATCTAATAGGTCATCTATCCATGGTAATGGATATTGGGTTTTAATCGTCAACTAGTTCAAATTATGATAATACATGCATAACCTATGATTGTTTTCATCATTTTTCACAAAATGTGCTGACGAACACCTTGGGGAAGTACGGGGTCTGATAAACCCCTTCTCCCCCAAATCCTTTAGCTTCCTCTTGAGCTCCATCAACTTCTTCATAGCCATCATATAAGGAGGAATTGATACATGTGTAGCTCTTGGAACAAACTCGAAGGATAAATTCTATTCTCTCCTAGGAGGTAACCTAGAAAAGATAACATGAAATACATCCCTAAAGCTCTAAACTACTGTGAAAATTCTGCCATACTCACTCCCTGATCATCCAGAAACTATCTAGAAATTTGGTAAATCATCCCTCCAGGACCACAATGCTCGGGTCTATCTAAAGACTCCTAGCAATCCCAATCACCCTTTTGAATAAGAATTTCACCCTCTGTCGATATTAAAGTCACCCTCCAACGATAACATTAAATGTACACTAGATAAGTAATGATGCGGTCCATTTTGAGAATGAAATAAAACCCTGTCATCTCAATGACATAAAAACACTAGAGGAAGTGGCACCCACTAACCTCAAGAGGACATTCCAAACACTACATACATTACTTGTTCTAACTCCCAACAATGTGTCTACTGTCAAAACATCCTCAGATAGATAAAATAAGTCCAAGGTATTTTACCACATGAGCAGAGATAAAAATGTGAGAGGTACCTGGATAGAAAAGTGAAGATTTAGTAGTTGAATATACACAAAATTTAACTCTCACCATTGATGGTATGGGATGATGATCTTGCAGGGTACGTTGCACCACATATGTTTGACCTGCACCATGGCCATGTGTCACTGTCTGGATTTCCGGAGCTCATCCCCCTTATTGTCTTTGAGAACACGATGTATGGATAACCCTGAAATGACCACCACTACTCTGGCATGACCATCATAAACTCTTCTACCTTCTAGCCTGATTCAGAGCTAAAGAACAGCCTCTAGAACCCAATGTCAGATCTTACCCCCTACCACTCACCGCTGAAGTGAGGTTCCTCCAAAACTACTGCATGTGCCCTATCCTGTCATAATTTCAAAACTAAACTAAGACACAGTCACACTAATTTATCAATTGGCCTTATATACAAGATAGATGAAAAAAACCAAGATCCCTTCACCCATATCCAGACTAGAGCTCATGTCGCAGGGAGCCTCAGAACAACACTTTCTACCTGAAGACATAGATCCACCAAGGTGAGAAACAGAACTCCCAAGATTTTTACCCCTACTTCTCTCAGGCTCCGCACCGTAATCATCTCCTGATTCATAATCTATGTGACAGAAGGCAACCTGAACACGTTAAAATGAGATCTGATATCATGTTTGAGACCTTTCATTAAGATCCTCGCCTTCAGTATCTCATCTATAAGATAAATTGTTTTAGAATGATACAACTCTATAAAGAATGCTGAATATTCCATAAATGTCATCATTCCATGCACTAGATGCATAAACTTTCTATGATTCTTAGCATGCAGAGTCTTGCGGTAAAATTATTTGTTGAAGCGGGTTTATAATTCATCCCAACCCATATTATATAAAATATATTCCTAGTTAAAAATGTCGCACCAGTTCTCTGCCACCCCACATAGCATGTATGTCTCAATCATGACCTATAGATCTATAGGTGTCTTCAGAAGATGATAACACAAAAACATGCTCTCTAGTCATAGATCAATAGCTTGTGGTCCTCCATCCTATGAAAACGTTGGAGGATGCTGCTGCTAGAACACTCGGGCCAGCTGAACCATAGTCAAGGATGGATACAGTGCTCCCTAGAAGGACTACATATATAAAAATAAATCCTTAATGAACCGTGCCTCATCACATATGTCCATAATAACCTTAGGTTCCACAACAAGAACTATAGAAGGATCAAGTGGTATCCCCTATCCCACAATCTCTAATGTATTGTCATCACCTCAATCGTGGCGTACCACTGGAGAACGTTATAGTGGCATGCCTTTACAATTCCAAACACACACCGTAAAAAAACATCAATGCATAATGATAAAAATTATAGGATAGGTCAAAACCATCATAGGAACCAATTTATACACACATAATACACTTAAAACAAGAACTTTATAAAGAACAGCCATTGAACCACTAGAAACTATACCTCTTGCCCACTAGAAATCATTATCTATGACTAGTCTATATTCATCATCCAAGTTTACATTTTAATTTCACATTCAGTTATTCAAGAAATGTTTCCTATGGGTTTACCAATTTCTAAATCCATGACGGACCATAACACCTAGCGAACTCAAAACGTGAATCCCATTCAAACAATTCCTATAACAGTTTCATTTAAACTTTACATTTCACTTGTTTTTCATTTCCCAATTCATAATGGCCCATTTTTATTATAGATTGTGATATTACATCACAACATTATATACTACACCCAACTAACACAATAAGAGGCACAACCATCACATCAAATATCACAACATCATTCAATATCTAATACATCCAATGTGGAATGGCATAATTCATGGAATGTGATTCTAACATGTGACTAAATGATACATGATATAGCACAACCTCATCTTACCAGGTTTAAACTAAAATAGACCCAAAAATTGCATCAACAGTAATAGAATAAACCATGTGCACCACCTAATGGTGAAATCAAATCTACTATAATAGTAATATACTAGAATATCAAAATTTTATTTCAAGGTAATTTTGATTTTCCCATTACGAATGGTAGCTACTCTTGGGAAACAATTAATAACAAATTACATTTCATTCAGTTCACTGTCTAATTTCACCAAACATTAAGTCAAAATAGAAAAGAAAAATCCCCAAATATCCAGTTGTAATGTCCCGAACACGGATTCCACCCGAAACGGTGCTTTGAAGTGCATCTCCACAAATGCTTGAGGCTGTCGACTAGAAGCGAGAGCCTAGGTGAGTCAGTCCCTCACAACCATAGTATCACTTTGGATGTCAAATATCTACCTTAGTGGAAGTAGAAAAAATACTAGAAAACTAAATTTATTATAATAATATTGGAATATACATATCAATAACCAAAATTTCTTCATAGAAAAAATGATTCTAATGGTACAAGTGTCTAGAATGAAGCTAGAACAATTCTTGGAAATACAAAAAAATACAAGTAACCCAAAAAGAACAAAATACCAAATGGTGTCCCAGCATCTCAAGCCAAATATTTCTCCTATTCTCCCCTACCCAAAGCCGTAATCAAAAACCTGTACTAGGTTTCTAAACCCATTCATCACCACCAATCATATAATATATTTTGGTCCCCATGGAGGCCCAAAAAAGGTGTGATATAAACATCCCCATAGGCAACCATCCATGTCTATACAGTTCTAATTATAATTATAAATGTTTTAGTAAGCTTAAATTATAAGTAAATAGCTTCATATTCTCATGGAAGAAGTTTAATTTAATGTGAAACTGAACATCCCTCAGGGATATCTGAAAAAGAGTCAACTCCTAACAAGGAAGCTATGACCATGTAATTAAGAAAGTCACATTGTCATATTGTACATCAATCTGTAGCCAAAAACCACAGACACGTTATAAAAAGTATTCATGTATCCTATGACCATGTCATATAGTGAAGTGTAGAATGCAAGGGCCGGATCAAAGTTTTCAGTAGAGAAAGGAATCCATGCAATAAATTTATAGACCACGGACGACTAGATCCAAGGATCATGTCCAAGGCATCCCATTGAGTCCCATATGAATCCCTGGTGGAAAATCGGTTAGGCACTGGTTGGGGTCCTATGAACAAGTCAATAAAAATTCCTACGTGAGCCAATGAATGCCAGATCCTATGGGGTAGAACGTCCTGAGGCATCCCACTTAATCAAGGCCCACGGGGTAGAGTCATACCAAGGGGTCCACTTCCACTTTCCAAATCCATGGAGAGAAGTCATGACATCTATCAAACCATTCAATCAAGCATTCAAGCATTGAAATTAAACATTTATAAACATGTGAATATACCCACTCACATTAACATGAACATTCTAAGAGTATACCCAGTAATGAAATCCATTTATCATAAGCATAAGGGCCTACCCTCCCACATGATATATTTACAATCCATTGATCATTTATATATAGGTATACCCACCCATATAAACACATTTCATTCAATCCAAGCTATCAAAATAGGTATGGTTTCAGAACATATCAATATGAAATGAGATAATACCTTTCTTAAACAGGATCTTTATGATATCAAGTCATCTAATGACTTACTATAACTAGGAATGAACAAGGACACACACCTTGGGTGGTTCAAATATGCATAAAAAGCTATCCCTGTAAGGATCACCCCTCAGGTGACCTCAAAATAGGAAACAATCACCAAATCCCTGAAACAAAACCCATTATCAACCGCACTAGGTCTAACTACAGCTAATAAAAGATACACAATCAGAACAGAGACCATTCCGGAATGTCCAAAAAAATACATTTTAGCTTAACACTTGAAAAACCCCAATAAAATCTGAAATGATGTATAGACCACTAACCTCACCTCATTAGTAGATTGCTCGTCTAGTATAATGTACTGATTCATCACTGTTAGAATGATATCTCATGAATAGATGAATAACAGAATATTACGGCATATGAGCCTAAATCCAAATAGTGCAATCGTTGTTCTGAGGAATCGATAACAACTAAAAATTAATAAATTACTTACTTATGAGGTTCAAATGTGATAGAAGATGATTGAATTGGACTCAGGATGACATCACTACATGAAAACTATCAATAGAGGTGTTTTGGGTTCAAAAATGAGAGAAAAAGATATTCTCCGTCAAAATGTTATGCTACTTCCTCTTTTATAAAAAACACCACTAGATAAGTACACAGCATGTACAAAAATTACATGAAGTGTACTCCAAATTTTATTTTTCTGATCCAAAATGGCTACACATCGTGACCAGCCTGTACATGGAGTGTAGTCCAATATATGATGTATACCTAGTCTATATACATATTTCAGACTATTTTCCTCATTATTTCCAAAAACCAACCCAACCCGTCCACAAACAGACCTATGGTGTAAGCCAAAAAATAAAATTTAATTAATCCAGAATGAAGTAATATATCTCATAAAAAACACAGGATCTTACATAGACACTCTATAATGGGTATTAAATGATTTATAATGTGATATAACATTATATCAAATTGGTTATCATAGCATGTTTGTGTTGGAGAATGAATGAAATGGTGCCTTTCCCAGTCCATTAAGAGTTTTATTTATAGGCTGAATATTCATTGGAAACATTCTGGAATTAAACATATTTATTGTAGCTATTGATGAGTAAAATTAATGAAAATTTACCTTCTCTAAAAGTTTTCATTGACCTATTATCCAGAATCCAAATAATCGCACTAAATGTATGGTGTGATCCTATTGGATAATCAATTAAAAAAAACTCATGAGGGGTTATACTATCAATATAAACCAGCTATATAGTATGCCTCTACTAGGTATACAAAGGAACTCTGCAAGACAGATATATCCATATCCATTTAACTGATTGATGAATGGAATTTTATTAGATACCATGTATTTCATACTGCCATAAACATTGTCTAATGGATCTACAAAACCCTATAAAATCCTTTTAAGGATCTTCTAGAATCAATTTAAGGAAATAATACATCTATTATAACTTTTTATCGATCCATCATGGTTCTTAAAATATGGAATAAAGTATAAATTCTTTCACTTATATAAAATGTTAAACAAATTAAATTGATTTACTTATTAAAAAACTAAAAAATTTGAGAGGAAAAAAATTCATCCAAGTTTTTATGAACATAAACACTTTAATAATAAGTGAATAAAACATAAATATAATGACTTTTAATGAACTATATTAATTGAAAATTTAAGAAAGAAAATTTCAATAAAACATGATCTCTCCTTAATAAAATATATAAAATAATTTTCAATTTCAAATATTTCTCCCCTTTGATTTGAAATTCATACCCCCTTTAATATTATCAAAAATTAGTTATATTTAGTGTCCTTATAAATAATATAAATTATTTAATTCTATATTTATCATCACCAATGATATTTTGTGAAGGAAAATTTTTCCCCAAAAATAAAAAACATAAAAATTTTATAAAGAATGATTTTCATTAAAGATCATGACAAAAGACAAAAAAAATTCCTTTACAAGAAGATAAATTGGGAAATATGAAATTTAATAAAAATTTTATAAAAATCAAGTGTAAAATAAAATTTTAGAAAAAAATTATGAATATCAGTTTCACTTTTATAATCTTTTTAATATTAAAATGAATAACTACCCTTAAAATAATGAAATATGGAATATAAAGGGATCATATAATGTAAATAAATATATAAATAGATAGAAAAGTTTTTTAAAAATATATAAATAATTTTTATTAGTGTCCATGTCAATAAAAAATAAAAATGTATAGAATGGTCAATCCCAGTGTTTAGTAATGGCCCACTACTCATTCAATATTTGAAGATCAGATTAAAACCCAATAATAACTTTTTTGGGTAATGACCTATATGTGGAAATCTTCCAAACAGTCTCTGATTTTTTATGTAAAATGTTATCATTTAATTTGATTGTCACAATCACATTACAATATTTTTAAAATTCATGAAAAAATTTATTATTAGAAAAATGTGTAAAACATTTATTTTGTAGAAATCATATAAATTTTTCTAAAAAAAAGTTGATATTTTTTAAGCGTTCCATGCTTAAGAGATCTTTATCACAAGTTTATCATACCCAAATCACTGTTTATAAAATAAATCCAATCATGGGTAAGGGTTTTAGTGAAGATATATGTAATTTATGGGTTTCGTAAAAAAAATTACAGAAATACCATCTTTTTGAATGTGATACCATAGATTATGGTGTCATAGATCAATATAATTATTGTGGGAATGTTGTGAAGAATATTTAGAGATATTAATCACATTAGTTTTGTAAAATTTGATATTGAAATGATAATATATTGTCATACAGTTCAATAGGGTATGTTTCATCCATATTTTTTTAGAAACAAAACCCTACAGTGGCTATGTATTCCACTTCAACTTTGGAAACATAAACAATGTTTTTCTTTTTAATAATCCTTGATAAAATGGAATTATCTATTAGATGGAATTTTCCTCTATTACATTTAATATTTTATTGGTATAGAATGATAATGGGTTGACTAAAAACTATACAAAAAGTCAGACTCTTCACAACAAATCCTTCAACATTCCTTCCAATATGTCTGAGGCTGATGACTATAAAAGATATTATAACAGTTTTATAGTGGAGAGGATATACCATCGATATGAGAGTATAAAAATTGCATACCATGTTTGATTAAAAATAAAATAATAGAGAGTTAGAGAATTAGTAATTAATGATAAGTCAAAAAAAGTTAAATATTCAAACTAGAATAAGAATTTTTAATTTCATTGTACATCAATTCATTAATATTGTAGGATGCTACAAAATAAAGAAGAAAAACACATATCACAATACATTACATTAAAATTATATAAATAGAATATTGTAAAAAAGCCTCAAGAGAATCCTCAATGAGGATCCTGAGAACAAAAATCGTATTATGCTATAAATTATTTGGAAGGAGCATGATTGAACATGAAAATAAATAGCATGATCCTGAATCAAAGGATGTCTATTCAGGTGTCAAAGTGTAATGGAGAACCAAAAAGGGTGTGATATACCCTCAGTAGGCCACCACCAAAGGTTTCTAAACCATACTTCAACTCATGAATATAAAATAAGACGTGTGCAGGAAATAAAATAAATTAATAATTAAAAAATAATTAAATAACTTTTTTTGGCACTGGTTCCACCATGAATCATTTAACAACCATACTAGATTTAGACTCATCTAATACATCTAAACTAATGTTTTATTTTTTTATTTGATAAGGGTAAGGTGATAAATAATGTGACATAAATAGGTGTAACGATATATACCAAACCAAAACACGTGATTTGGCTAGGTGGTTGTATGGCATGGATAAAAAATAGGCATTTATCCCTTATATTAAATGCGACTACCAACATTAAATATTTAGAATCATGGTCCCATCCTTGGAGAACCTTAAAAAGGAACCCATGTATTGCAATAGGATAACTATAATGCTCACTATCATCTGTTTCCATCAAATGTTATCATATATTTGTCTTGTATTTGTCACTCTCTACCTAATGTGAGACAAAAAACACTATTGGTGTATATAGTATCTCTTGTCAAGTCCAAGACTCACTCATGGCGTGGTACAAACATCTCTCTAATGATCCCATCGATGGTGTCTCCCCTTGGGAACTTTTATCACTCTTGATGAAGTAAAATGAACATATGGGGAGTCCACCTGAGAGAGGACACGGAGAAACCAATTTTTTATGTAACGGCACGAGACCTAAAATAGTTCTTCCATTACTTTCTTGAATTTTAGGATATGGCCAGTGTATAAAAAGTTTAGTCCAAACCCTTCTGGGATTTTTCTACATGGATCCATGAAGTGGAGGTTCCTAACTACATGACACTATTATCTACTACTCAAAATTTAGATGTTCCTTCCACTGAAGAATAGATTAATAGTGAAAAAATAATGAGATATGTGATTTTAATTTAACTCATTATCTTATAATTTTATTCAAAATCAATTGAGTATCACCTTTAAATATTTTAAACATAAAAATTCAATCAAAACATGTCTAAGCTAAGTGTATTTGGGAGAAAAATAATACACATGACATAAATAACATATAAATCTACCTAAACATGATTAACAATTATGGGAGGGAGGTCATGTGGAGAGAAAAGTTCTTTTTCTTGAGGACAATGATACACATACAAATCTCATTAAATGAAGTAAATATAATATTAATTCATTAGGATTTAATTTTTTTCAAATATAATTATAGTATGAAATTCCAATTGATTTTTCAATTGATGTATCATACCTTGAGAAATCACAAGAGGATGAAGAAGATGTTGTGTAATTGTGAACAAAAAAAATGATGATTCACTAATTATCATACCTCCACCTTTAAAATTTTATCTCATTCTAATGGGGGTGGATTTGGTCTATTATATCCATGTATTTTTCAATAAAATTGAACATTTTGATTATTTAAATAAGATTTATTTGTTAGTTCATATGCAAGAGACTTCACCCACTACGAAATTGTGGATAACCAACTAGAACATCATATCTCAAGGCCTACAAATCCCAAGGTACACATTTGGGATAAAACTATGATCTATCATTATTTTATCATTATATTTATATTTTATTTTCTTTTAATAAATTTATTATGTTATTTTTTTCTTTTTATTATAGTTTTTCATATAGAAACACTTAAGAGATGAACGCATCATTTCAATGCTAATAAGTTAGGTTGTACCCCTCCAATAAAATTTTCTTGATATTTGTAATTAAATTTCAAATATTCTCACACGTTAAATAAAATTTAATGAATTTCTAGAACTATATAATTTATGTGTGTGGAAGGAAACCTTTGTAGTTTTGGATTTTCAAATATCTTTTTTGATTTTATATTATTCAAAAATGAAAAATGATGTTTGTAAATTTTTTGTCGGTTTCTTTTTCAATTATTGACTATTATTGAAAATTTTACAATCAAATGATAATCATTACCATTTTTGAAACCCATTCGTTAGATTAGAAATTTTATTCCATGAAACTGAGCCTAAAAGAATATTGAAAATGAAATTATTTTATGTTCTTATATTTTTTTTATTTTCTAAAAAGTCATATGATATTTGAATCACATGCCAAACCACACAATCATTATTTTTAAAATCATTTTTCAAGAGGATTATGAATATTTTTTGTCGTATTATTTTGATTAAGCCAACTTCTTGAGAGAAATAGATCATGATTTCATTAACTAGAAATTTATTTATTCCTATCAATACATGATGTTTTGTGGTAGTTTTGTTTTAACTAAGTGAGGCATCTATTTTTTATCAAATCCCTTTTAAAAAATTACTTTTTTTGGACACCCTTGTATAAAAAATCCATGTATCCCTAAAAATCCATAAAAACTATAGTTTTTTATTCCCATTAACATCTAATTTCCCTATCCAACCTACTATTGATGTGAAATTTCATTATACAATTAAACTTATGTGTGGAGGAAATCTTACTTGTGTTGTACTACCTAATTTGGAGATGACTTGGGTGGAAAGTCAAATGATTATGAGATGATTTTACTTCGTAAAAAACATTCTATTAAATGTTTTACCCTTATGGGGAATTCATTATAAAAGATGATATTCATTTCTAGAGTATCCAAAGGGTAAAAAAATTATACATATCTGGAGATTTAAAAAAATAGAAGTGATAAAGATGAAGAATTTTAGAATTTATGGGAATACCATGAAAAAAAATTTGATATCATTTTGGAGCTGATTTTATTTTTTGGGAGTGAAGAGGAGATTATACTTGAATGAAAATTAGAATTATGAAAGTTCCCTCCAAAAAGAGCTAATCCCTCCTAATTCGGCCTCAATATTTTTGACATATAAAACCAACCAACCAAAATCCATAAAAAAATTGGAATATAATTCATGATAAACACATGTACTCAACTCACATTTGGTGGATATAAAGGAATTCAACAATCTTATTGTGACTATTTCATGATTTTGAATGAAAAAATCCTTATTAAATATTTATTTTTGCGAGATGAGACAAAATTATCAAAAATTATTTGTTTTGTGTACATGGATGGAGAAATGAAGTGGAAATATATTAAATGTTCTAGATGTATAACATTAAATATTTTCATCTGGGGTGGAATAATATATATTTTTTCTTTTTGTGGAATTGGTGGATCTCATGGGTATGTATTTTTCTTTTTCATTGATTTGATTTGGATGTTAACATATATAGGAGTCCACATGATACTTGTGGCCAAATTAATAGTGGTAACATTTTGATCATTTAACTTGTTTTTATATTTATTTACCCCTGCCAATATAACAACATGTGTGTATTTTCATGAATTTCGTATTTTTGGTTTGTTTTGAGTTAAAAAATTAATATTAATTAATTATGGAATATTTACAGATTTTAATCACAAGGTTATTTTGGAAATAATATTTAAAATATTTTTCCAAAATGAGTGAATCATTTTTACGATTACTTGATTTATCAGATCAGACATTATCTTCTTGATCAGGACCCAAATTGATCATCTAGAGGACCAAAAAACCAACCATGTTGAAGAAATTTTCATTGGAATGAGTGGACCCCACCACTAGAAATAATGAATAAATTGTTCTACACACCACTAGTTGAGGTGATTCCATAAGGATATGATATAGTTCTAATAGGCTCATACATCTAACAGCATCCAAGGACATATAAAACCATTAAGGGTTCCATTTAACAATATACATTAAATGAATATTTCTATTGTTATCATCCTAAAAAGGTCATATCATTATTTATTCGATAACTTATTATAGACACACCTAATTATTTGTAAATTAGGATGAAATGTATAAAATTATATTCTGATTATCCTATAATAAGGTTACATAGGGTGATTCAAATAAATAGTATGCCAAGATGGAGAAAATATTTGGAGTCCACATTTAGCTAGACAACTTATCTTATTCTCTATTCTCTATTTTATTCTTCATTGTTTTGTAATGACAAATTCCTCCCAATTTATCCTAATTACCCTTTACATTGTGTGTTAAAAATTCTAGTTCCAGGGAAATTATTTGTCTTCTATATGTTAATTCTTTCATTCTTGGTATTAATTTACTAAAATCTCTTTTTCTTTTCTGTGATGTGGTTTTCAATTTCATATAATGGTTTTTATATCAAGTTTCATCATATTTTGTTTTTTATTCTGTTATTAATTTTTTTTTGACCAAGGATAATTATCTCCATCCATAAGGTTTTATATAATATATGATGTAATTTATTGGGACTTAGCGGTTACGCACTCGATGAACATCAGTACATGTGAAAGGGGCAGTTTTTGTTCTTGAAAGTTAGGGCTAAAAATGACAAGATCGGGAATTTCCAATTTCCATTGAGGATATTTACAACAACTCTCTTTGACGTTGAATAAGAGTAGTTCAAACTTTGAGCATATAGTTTTTTCTCTCTCACTATAACCAATTGATTAAATGGGTGAGAAGAATGGATTGAGGAATTTCATTTCCAAAAACTCTATAAATGAATATTGAATAAAATAGAACAGTGAAAACATTGCAATTGGAAAACTGACATCAACCAGATCTACCTTCTCAAAAAATAGTTTTAAATCAAATGATTTTCCAATATCATTTTAATAATTTCACAATTTATTTATTTTATTTTTTAAATTCAAAATAATAAAATTGGAAATACACTACATTTTCCCCTATTTTAAAAGTGACCAATTGATTTGTGTGCAATCTTATTTAGGACAATACATAGGGTTAATCTCTATACAATACTCAGGTAATATAAAAAATTATTCTTCCACGACCATGATAGGCATGCATCCTTATGCCACATAAAATCTGGAAAATGATAGTTAAGAAGGCCATTACATACCATCATAAGACCAAAAAAGGAATAACACATATAAAGTTTTTAAAATTTATGACTACACACATCGATAGAGTGAAATTAGTAGAAAAAATTTCACTAATATAAAATAATTCATTTTATTCAATTTAAATTATTGAATTTCCTCACAAGGAAATAAGAAACCCATTTAAATCAAAGTTTAAAACATGAAGTATCTCAATAAAAAAATTTAATATATAGTACAATAAAAATGATTACTAATATATAAGGAGAAAAAAATTAATAAAGAGATACAAAGCATACGTACCCTATGGGGGTGGATTTGATGAGTTTTTAACCCACAACCATATAATGAGGTTTCCAAACTCATTAAAAGGTGTCTTCGAAATTTTATGTGATAACAAATATAATTTAGATGAAACATTCTATATGTTTGGTGTATGACACACACAAAAATTTTATGAAATGATGAAATCTGAGGGGAAAAGGTATAGGCCACTAACCTTATACCATGGAACACACAAAAAACCAATACCATGGTTTGATTTGGAACAATTTTGGAGGAATAAAAGAAATGGGAATCCGCCCTTAAAAGAGGGTAAATTGGATCACAAAAAATAATATAGCGAGAGGGATGATAAATAATGAATGAAATATAAAGGAACATGGGTCTACATGAGTAGAATTTATAAGTAAAAATAATGAGAAAATCCAATAATTAATTGAGGAGATACAACCATTCTAATAGGAGGTGGAATAGTGGAGCTTGAATGGGAGAGGGGTGCTACACACAGTTCAGAAGAAAGGATGAGGATGATTTGTTTTAAAATTTATGTTCATTTATGGTAGTTCCATAATTTCACAAAACATTTAATAGATAAAATATTTAGCCACATTTTTGGTTAAATAGTTCCCCAACCCTATGCTAAGGTACATCCCATGGATAACCTTACACAGTTAAGGTTCATGGTTTCCCTAATTGTGTATAAACTGTGGAAAAATCCACACTGAAAAACCAACAATGAATCATATGGTTTGGTAAATCATCCCACATTTTTTTACCAAACTCTCTGAAAATTTCTACTCCTCTAGATCCTACAACATCATTTTCCCAGGGGCCTTATGGTTTTAGATAAACTATGAACCCAAGATAGTTCCCCTTAATTTTCATGTTTTTATGTTCTGACACTCCTAGAACTTGTTAGAACACCAAAGGGATCCATTTGTCATAAAAAAACATAAAAAAACAAAACATGGGCACATTAAAACTCTTGGAATTATTTTTTGATGCTTGGTTTAAAAAAAATACCATCAACTAAATATAAAATTTTAACTTCCCTTGGAATCTCATCTTGTCCAAACAAATGGGATGAATCAATCTCCCAATCATATAACATATCTTCCCTAAGAATCATCTTGTAAAATAAATATAAAATCACTAAAAAAGCTAATGTTGAGCGGTATTATTCAAATTTTCATGTTGAATTTCCAAACACCCAATTCACCACTAAGCTTCACCTTAACATATGGAAAAAGAGCACTAACAATACAATAAAACACATGTATTTTAAAGAATAAGCATTGAAATTGAGATTTCCAAATCCTATAAAACTAAATACATGATCTCCATGTCATCAATTTTAACTAACCGACGTATGTATCTCTATATATAGGTTCTAAAATTTTGTATCCATCATCGAAACATTAAATTTATATCACTGGAATGGTCTTTGAAAACCCACGAGTAGCATTCCAATAACACACACAAGATGATAAAAAACTCGATCAAAGGTAAAATTCCAAACATTCGTTAATTGAGAAAACAATGGGGAGATTGTTCAAGAAACCATCTTCCTACCATTCTTGAAATACTATGCGTTATAGGATTTTTTAAAAAAAACTAATGAAAATACATTTAAATGAAGGTGACTCAGTATTTTATCTGAGAACACCCAACGAATCTCATAACTGGATTCTAGTGATATATCCTGGCAAAAACCCACCCCAATATACCATTCCTTGGTAGAAACATGGAATCATTTCTTAATCCAACACATTTGGATAGTCCTATAAAAACACCTCCATCTTAATCCCAACTGATGTCTTGGAAACCATAGAGTTACACTGGGGGGGGGGGAAAGGAACTCATCAAAGGAAAGAAATACCCATAATAATAAAAGTTAGATGATATTATAAGGGAAATCATCCTTGTTTTAGGGAAATTGACTGACCATAATGCAGATTCAAACAATGAAGTCAGGTCAAAATGAATAACTAGAGCATGTCAGTCCATCCAAGGGATTCCTTCATGGGAAAAATTGTATCACTGAAGACAATCAATGCATCAATGGACCACCATGAAACTGGAGATCGCTCATATCAAAACCACCAAAAAACGACCAAGGAATTTTTAATAATTAGTATGGTGTAAGACTGATGGTCTCATAGTGTGACATAAAAATACCAAGATACGGTATATAGTCATCCTTAAGCATACATCTCAATAAGTAGATTTAAAAAATACAAAAAAGTATCTAAGAAAAATTTTCCGCAAAGGGGTGATTTGATCAGTATTTTATCTAACTAAAATTTCCCAATAACAAAGTAATGGACTATCTAACAGTAATAAGTAGACATTTATAGAAATTTTCAGCTACTTCTACTGATTCCTCTCTGTAAACTAATAAGAAATTCCTTATAATACATTGAAAATAATCACACGTAAACAAAACCACTTATATCCCATCCCGATGAATAATTTTTTTGAGGGTTTCAACCTAGCCAACTATTCAATGTTGTTATGTCTTGAAAGAACCAATACATTAGAGGACTCTCCTATCCCATGAAAAATAAAAAAAATAAACATTTATAGATGGTATTTCTATGTTGTGTTCCTTATATATGGAATTATATGTCCAACTAGGATTGCTGTGATGCTTCCCACATTAGGAGTTAGTTATTAGATCAACTGAGAAAGGGTAATCATCCCATGAAAAGTACTATATTGACCCATAACTGTGGGTCCAAGATACAGAAAACATGATTTTTCAATGTTTAAACCCAAAAATAAAAAAGGAATATTTTCTTTAGAGTGTTATAATATATTTGTGTATAGATCTACATGTTCCCCCATTCATAGTTATGTCCACACATGCCCGAACGTTAGGCAAAAAATAAAAAATGAATGATCAGCATGTCAAAATTTCTAATCTTCTTAAAACATCATCCCATGAATTGGAATGAGTTTTGTTACATTCTACACCCTGATAATCATACTCCAGAAAAAATAAGATTCCAAAGCATAATAGCTCAAGGCTTGAACAAGTAATAATAAAAATATATGGTTCATTATATGATTTAACAAGATGATGGGTATTGTGTATATTGATGCATACTATACTGTGATTATAAAAGAGAATAGAACATCCTTGATAATATCCATAGTATTAGTAGTGCTATTAATTCATTAATATAATATCCAACATGGAAAAATAATTTGATCCACATTACCTCTAAGGATTTAAAACAAATAAACAACCTCCCAAGTCGCCCAACACTGCAATTGATAGAAAAAAGGGACTCATGACCTACTCTGAAAATGACCATGACCATGGCATGTAACGCCCACTAGAACTGATCCTTTTGAAATGATCACACTAGAATAATTTATAAAAACACAAGAACACTAGTCAAAATACTTCTTCCTTTTAAAAACTCAGAGCCCAACATGATACTATGTATCCTAAAGAGTACCACCCTAGAGAAATATCTTCTAAGAAAAAATCAAGTGATCTAAATTTATAAGGGAGATTCCTAAAATAAGATAGCCTATAGGATCCCAAACATTTATATTTTTTTATAAGCTCATATTTAGGTTCTCTTTTTCCTTATGTTTTGTAATTTCTATTTGGGTAATACATTATGGTGTATTTAGATGAAAATTAAAAAAAATCAAAGATGAAACGATTGGGAATGGCTACTGCACAATTTTCCCAAAATGTGTTCCCTCATAGGAGTAAAAGTGTTCCAATATTAACTGTCTCATATTTTATGTGTGTTGATAAGCAATACAATGAACTCATTCCAATAAAACCATTTCCATATTTTAATGTCACCCTATTTTTTATTTTAATGTCCACAAACCCCCAAAACTCGCGCAATTCAACCTCCATTTGACCCTAGGTTGTTTTTTACAACTCTAGAAATCATTGAATGAATTATATTCCTTCATGACCAATCTTATTTTTGATTTGACTCATAGATCATTGATCCCCTCCTCTCTCATTATGTGAATCTTATCCCGGTTCTTTTATCATTCCTCTCCCATTCTTCTAAATTAATTTATTTGAATCAATTCCATATTTTGGATAGATATAAATAAATTTTGATAGATTTTATCAATGATTATTGATATTGATCTCGATTTATAAGTGCATGATTTATTAATATTTATTTATGGTTTCGGATCTAGATTTCATTCTACATTGTTGTTCCACTCAATTTTTTTGGGATTTTCATTGGGTGATCATTCATCAACAAATTGATGTACATAGTGTAATATAAAAATCAAATAGTCAAGAATTTTAGTATGTGAATGAAAATTTTATAATTTATAGAGTTTTTAGAAATTGATGTTCCTGATTAAAATAATTAATTACTGTGAATTGATTAACGCTAAATAAAATTATTCTGGGATTTGGGAATAACTAATTGTATAATTAATTATGATATTTAGATACTTCTATTTATATAATTAAATGGGGGATTTGTTGTTAGATATTGAAATTGTAGGTATTAAGTAATTTAATGTGAAATTATTTATATGAAATTGTGATTTTTTATTTGAATAATTAATTATGGAATTAATTATAGGATAATGAGATAGTGAAACGAATAATTAATAGATGAATTAAATTTGATATTATTGGGATGGTGGATTTTGATTAATTAATTTGTATATTAATTAAGGGAATTGATGTGATAATATAACTATTGAATTAGTAATGAAATTTATAAGATTAATTAATTGTTCAATTAATTATTATCAATGAGATTAATAATTACTTGTTTAATTAAAAATATGTATTGAGGAGAGTAATTCATTAGTAAATTATATAATGAGATTTACATGATTTATTAATTTATTGAATTAATTAATCAAATAAAAAATTGTTGCAATGAAATTAAAATGAGAAGTATGATATATAATTATAACAATGGAATTATAATATTTAGAGGATATATAATGGTAATGATGGAATTATAAGACCTGATATACATTAGAGGTTTTCTATACTCTAGTGTGGGATAACGTAGCTATTGTGTTTTTTGTGTCCTTAGAAACTAAGTAACATTATGTGATTAAATAATTCATAATTTAATTAGGTTATAACTATTTAATTATTAATTATAGGTATTGATTTATAAAACATCATACACTATTATTGAGTTTATATTTTATTAAAAATTGTTAGTGGTGGTCTACTATGTTGTTCTCACACCCTAATTAATCTACCTTTTAGGTACCAGAATAGATTTCACATTACATGATAGGTTAAGAGAAAAATTTATGGATTAGATTAATAATTGTGAAATAGTTCTTGGTTGATGGAACCAGACATGATTTGGGACCTTATTAGGAGTTTATAGTGTCTTTATTTTTAGTTATAATTTTATACACATGACACTTACTTGGGAATTTTATTTTTTCTTCTTTAGTTATATATTGTATTTCCTATAATGATTTTCACAAGATATTGGTATTTTTTAGATTTTATATGATCTTTATATATAATTTATCCAATTTTTTATTACTATAATAAAAGAGGGTATAGTCTCCCCAAGATGACTTCTCAAACCCTTTCTACTAGTCGGTAGTATCTTCCTTATGTGGAGACACGCGTGATGTCATGTGACAGGACACCATGAGGAACCAGTGAATGGAACCCCATCCAAGATGTTACAAATTTCTCTCTGAGCCAACTTTTATTTTATTTTTCATTATTATTCGTACTTTGGGAATAGAAGATTTGATACAATTAAGAGTCAAGTATTGGACATGACAACATGCATGGGAGTTGCACACCCATGTACATGGGAAAATCCAAGAACCCTAGGTTTGATTGATTGTTGTTGTTGATGTTGAGATTATGGTAGATGCATTCAATGAGGAAAATCTAATATGTGCATTGGATACTAGTGGGAATGTGTTGGTGGAAAAGAACATTTTGATATTTCCTATAATTTGGTAACATGGGTGTGTGAAAGAGGAAGCATGGGAAAGGGAGGTAGATACGTGGGCTCAATGGGTCTTCCATTTTGACTCAAAATCATAAGTGAGATTGGAAATGCATATCAAGGATGAACTATTATATTTACTATATATTATAATATTATAGACTTTTATGGGGCTGTAATAGCCTCGTTTTGAATTACGTTTTTTCCTTGTGTCACCTAATTTTAATTTGGGTTTTAATTTGGGTTGGGCTTTGATGAAAATAAAAAAATGGAAGCAGAAGGGGCTATGAAGGGTTGAAACATATTTTTCCTAAACCATGCGCCATGTTAAGAGTAATTTTGAACCCCCATATTAAATGGCACACAATTTAGTTTCATCGTTAGGGTTGAATTTTCTCCCTTGCACAGAAAACCATTCATGGTTTTAATGTCTCTTGATTTTTAAATTTAAAATCACTTGAACCCCCAAAATAAACAATGTTGGACATCCATTTTTTTAAAAGGTTGGTGTCGAAGCCTCAATTATTATTAAAGGAAATAAAAGGCCTCTTTTACTAGGTAAAGTGAGACCCATTACATAGCCCGAATGCCCGATGGGAATTTAGCCCATTTCATGGCCCGTAGGCCCAATTTTTTGGCCCAAAGCCCATTATGTGAATTGTACTGGTACAACACCCACTCTGCTACAGTACCGCACAGTACCTACCACGGATACAATGACTGTTGCCTCTACAGTTCCCGTCATTTCTATAGTAGAAGCCACTGCTACATTACGCTACAGTGCTGCTACAGTACCTACGTTCAATGGGTCTTGAACCCCCATTTTTCATGTAGGATTAAGGGGTTCTTACCACTAAGACAAACCCCAACTACTACAGTTTACCTCCATTCAACCCTAGGTTGTCTTATAAAATTTAGGTGCTCTCTATATGAATTATAAAACTTCATTGACTCCATTATTCATGATTCAAATACAAAATTGAAGATCTTCACTTTTCATAGTAAGTGAATCCTATCCAATTTCATTTATCATTCTTCTCCCTTTATTCTTGATTTCATTCAGTGAATCAATCTTATATTTTTGTAAGATCAAAATATATTTAGTGAGATATATATTTATTATTGTGGATAAATATCATGATTTATTAGATCATGATTTTGTAATCATGATTTAGGGTATTAGATCCACATCATAATCAATGACATTGTTCCGATCACATTTTTATGATTTCAATTGGACGAACGTTCTTCAAAAAATTGAGGTAATAATTACAATATTAAAATCTCATAGTTGTGTTTTTGATTATGTCTATGACAATTATATAATTTAATGATTTTTAGAAATTTAAGTTCTTGTTTAAATTTATTAATTTGGTTAATTAATTTGTGAATAAATTGTGGAATTATTTGATTTATGAATAATTTATTGTAGAATTACATATGATATTTTGAAATTAGGATCTAGATAATAAATTATAGGATTGATTATGATATATAGAAGTTGTAGTTATTCTGTAATTAATTGTGGACTAAATTATGTGAAATTGACATTATTGATTTGAATAATTAATTATGTAATTAATAATAGTATAATGAGATTTTAAACTATATAATAAATGGAAGAATTAATTATTGGATTAATAGTATGGTAGTTTTTCATTAATTAATTTGGAGATTAAATAAGGGAATTGATATGATAAACTAATTGTTGAATTATTAATGAAATGATAAGATTAATAAATTATTGAATAACTAATGATAATTTTATGATTAACTAATGTTTGAGTTAATTAATGAGATTGAGAAGATTAAATAATGTTTGAGTTAAATAATATGAATGATATGATTAATTAAATATGTAATTATTAAATGATATAAAGAATGGTCACAATGACGTTCATATCAGAACTGAGATCTATAATAGTAATAACAGAATTCCAAGATTGAGATGAGGTAGAATGGTATCAATGGAATTCTTGGTCATGATATACCTCTAGGATTGTATAGACAATGTCATGGGATAAAGTTGGTATTGTGTTTCGGGTGTCCTTAGAATCCAAGGAATTTTAATTGAATAATAAATGAATAATTTGATAATGTAAAAACTATTTACATGTGGGTTTTATTTAATGATTTATTCAAATACTTATACTGTTTCTGAGTGGATATTGTTTTTGACACACTTGGTGGTGGCCTAATAAGCTATACTCACATCCTAATCAGGATGCATGATCGATACTCTAATAGATTTCAATTCTATATAACAACATAAGGGTAAAGGAAATGGATTAGATTTATTATATGTTGGTGTGTCTTGGTTGAGGGAAATAGAAATGGTTTGGATCCCTATTCGGTGTTTTCAATGTCATTATTTTTAATTTTTATTTTAGAAATATGACACATACTTTAGTGAGGCATGTTTTATTGTTTAGTTGGATATAATATTTCATGATTTGATTACCTAAATATATTGGAATTTTTTAATGTTATATATGCTTCCACTATAGATTTTTTATTTAAATTGGAGTGTTACTCTAATAAGAGATGTAATTGTCTCTCCATGATAGAATTATCAGTCCCATACTACAACTAGGCAACCTATGTTGTACAGGGAGGTGCACTGGAGGTCAGGTGGAGTTCTGACTCGGGGAACCGGTGCATGGAACCCATATCGGGACATTAAATAGTGGTATTAGAGCACAATTTTATTTTATTTTTTCTACTATCATACTATTTAGGGAAAGGTAGGTATGAGATTAGGAAGAGTCGGGGCATGTACATAAGAACATTTATCGAGTTTGAAACCCGAGTTAGGGGGAAAACCCATATAACTAAGGTGGTATGGATTGATATGGATGATGTTGAGATTAATGTGTATACACCCTTTCAGGAACATCTAGTAAATTTTTTGGATCTCAGTGAGAATTTTTTGTGGGGAAAAAATATTCCGATAATGAATGTATTGTGGAAAAATGAGCATGTGTAGAAAGAAACATGGGAAATAGAGGAAGATGTGCATACTTAGTTGCTTGATTTTCTTGATTAAAAATCTTAGAGATCATGGGACGGTAGCTCAAGGAAAAGCTATTATATGGTTGGGATATTTTCATATACTGGCCCTCTCTTTGTTTTCATAGCTTATTTTCCAGAACCATTTTGAGTTTCGTTGATTACATTTCATGTGGATTTTACACTGGACAGTGTTTTGATGATAATTGAAAAAATAGAATATTAAGGGGTTCTACACAGTTGGAAATACGTTTTCCCAAAACCACATCTCTTTGAAGATTAATTTCATGCCGCTATAAAAATAGGAACATGGTTTAGGAATAGAATTAGGGAAAACCATTCACCCCTTCACAGAAAAAATTTCATGATTTTAAAATTCACTGCATTTTTTAATTCTAAAATTCCCTACAATTGAAACAATTCAATCCCCTTTTTATCTTAAATGGTCATTAATAATATTTGAGCTATCTAAAAGAATTATAAGCCTTATTGACCTCATTTATTCATTATTTGAATCTTAGATCGAAGATTTACACCTACCCCGATAAGGGAATCCATTACCAGTTCTTTTCTGATATTTCTCCCAATCTTCATGCTTTTGTTCAGTGAGGAAATCCACTGTATTGATTATATCCAAACCTATTTGGTGTTATCTAGATATAATATTATATATCATGATTTATAATTATTAGATGATGATTTTTTAAGCATGGTTTAGGGTTTTAGATGTTAATCTTGTTTGATGTCACTATGTTGCTGAATTTTCTGGGAGTTTTTTTGGGCGATCATTTTTCATAAAATTAGGACAGGTGGTATAAATTAAAATACAATAGTCATGAATTGGATTACATGTATGAAAATTTTATAATTAATATAAGTTTTTATATATTTATGTTATTCATTAAATTAATTAAATTAGGGGAATCAATTAATAATGGAATTGTGAAATTGTTGGAATTTGGAGAAATTAATTTTTTAATTAATTATTATATTTATGGATTGTTACTTAGATAATAATATAGCTGCTCAATTATGAGATATTGAAATTGTAGATATTGTGTAATTAGATGGGGGAATAATTATATGAAATTGATATTGTTGATTTCAATTATTATTTATAGCAGAAATTAGAGGATAATGGTATAGTAAAATTAATAATTATTTGATGAATTAATTTTGGGATTTTTTGGATAGATTATTTTCATTAATAAATATTAATATTAATTAGGTTAAATTATTGGATAAGTTAATTTTTTAATTTTTAACAAAATAAATGAATAATTATTTTTTTAATTAATTATTCATAATGAGATGATAATATAATTTTTAAATTTATCAATGAGAATGAGATGACTAAATAATTGTTGAGTTAATTAAGGGGAATAAGATTATTAATTAATGAAATTAATTAATTAAAAAAATAATAAGTGGTAACAATGAAATTAATATGATAAATTAGATCTATAATTGTTACAATGGAATTATAATATCAAGATGAGATTAATGGTAACAATGGAATTCTAAAATATGAGATCCATTGGGGTTGTCTAGAATTCAGGTAGGGTCGGGACATGTATTGAGTCTTGGGTGACTTTATAAATTCATAGAGTTTATGTGATTAAATTAAGAATAATTTGATAATGTAATAAATTTTTTACTTATGACTTATATTTTTTTATTTATACAACAACAATCATTATTATTTTCCTGATAATGTCTTAGACATAATTGGTGGCAGCCTACTAACTTGTACTCATGCACTACTCCTGATGCCTGATTGGTAAAATAATAGATTTCCCAATTGTAGGACATGTAAAGGGAAAATTCCATTGATTAGATGTGTGATTTGGGTATGGAGCATTGTTGAGGGAACAAGATGTGGTTCAATAACTTCTGTAGATTCATCAGTGTCTTTATTTTTATTTTTCATTTTAGATACATTAAATGAACTTTATAATCACATGTTTTATGTTTTAGTTAGACTTTGTATTTCCTTATTTGATTATGTTGTGATACTTGTATTGTTTACAGTTACATATCCTTCCACTATTGATTATTTATTTCTAATGTTGTATTACTCTGATGAAACATTTTATTGTTACCTAGTGATCAACTTTTTAGATGATCATTACTTATTGACCAACTATGGAATATGGGGTGGAATGCTTGAGGTCATGTGGTTGTTTGGCTCTAGGAAGTGGTGTGTGGCACCTGGGTTGGGACATTACTTAGTACAATCAAGGATAAATTTCATTTATTTTTGTTTTGTCTTACTATTTGTGGAATGGTAGAAAAGAGAATATTAAGAGTTGAGGAATGTAAATAACCTCGTGCTTGGGAGTTTTAAGCCTATTTAAAGGGTAAAACCTATGTATTCATGGTGGGATTTTTTATTGTTTTTCTACTGTTACTATTTCATATTATTTCACCTCAGGTGACAAACTTGTTGTGTGATTTTATAATTGTTTTTAATATTTATTTTTAATGGACTAGTGGAAAAGTATTGAATGAGATTTGAGTATACATGCATCATTCTAGGCACTCAGTGTTTGTTTGATACATGCATGATTTTAGGCATGCATGGGAAAATGATATTTTGGAATGTTGCTGAACATAAAATATTTTTTCCTTGTTGAGAAATTGAATTGAAAATTGTTCCAAAAAAGAAATTGGAAATGTTAAAGTGGTGTAATAATGTGAATAATTGCATGTTTAAATTATATTATTATTATTGAAAGTGATCTACCCATTGTTAATAGTGACCTAGATGTTGATGGTTAAGGGTATGGTTATTTCATTGGTTGTGATCGTGTGGTAGAGTTTGGGGGAAAAGATAATTTCTGTATTATCTATTATTATAATAACTATTTTAATATTTATATATGTATGTTAATATACATTTTTTTCCTATAGTGTAATGCCTCAATTATGATGGTTGTTGATAGGATGACATTAGGACATGGTTACAGATGATATTTCAATTGTGGAACCTAATTCATCAATGGTTCTAAGTGATCAATCATGAGATCATTTTCGAGAGAAATTTTCTTACTTCTTACATATTATAGAATTAGGAATAGGGTGGGTTGATATGAGGATTTCTAACATGATGTTGGTCCATTAGGCTCTGATTGTTTTGGATAATGGAATGTTATGGAAGGAATTCATTGATATGTTCTTGGAGAACATATATTCAATGAAATTGAGGCAAGAAATGGTAGATGAGTTCCTAAGGATGAATCTAGGTACTATGACTATAATAGACAATGATGGATTCAATATTGACTTGTAGTTTTTTGATCCATCAATGGAAGAAGATGAGGAACCTTATGAAAAATGATTTCTTAAGTACTAATTTGAATATTTAATTTTAAAGACAGAAGAAGATTCAATATGTGGTTAACAGGTCTCTCATAAATAACAAAAACCTAATTGAGGCTTTCAATGTTGGATATGTAGTTGTTACATTAAAATCAGAAGGAACATCTTATGAGAGAATGAATCATCATTAGGAGAACATTCTCTTGGAGGGTTTAATAATGAATGGCTATGGGAAATATTTAGATATAAAATACCATTTGTGTTGATTTTCCACGAATGTTGTTGGCCATGAAACTATTGTAGATACTGTCCCCTACCACTTGTGGAGTGCCAATCATCTGGGAATATAGGAAATATTCTAAATCTCTATAGAAACCCATGATAAACAGGTATTATTGGGGCCACAAATAGAATCAAAATGTAGTGATGGGATCCTCTACACCTTATTATAATGGATGATAGAGTTATATAGACGATGGTGGTAGAGATAGTAGAAATAGTGCTTATGGGAGAAATCTATTATATCAGTAGAGTTGTGTAGATTAGGGGATATAAACCACATTATAGGGGAGATGGGCCAGAGTGTTTCATGATATGCAGCCTAACCTTATAGATAAAATGATATACCATCAATAGTGAGACGTACTATTCTTTGAGCTTCTATATTAGATAGTTCCTTATGTTAATATTCTTTCTCTTGAAAAATTGTCTCTAAAAAAATTTAATCATTTGAGCCTCGTGGTTGAGTTCATGAGATGCACGTTAACTATATATATAATGTTTGGAGTATGGTCTAGGGAAATATATTTGTGTAAGGGGTTTCCTATGGAATTTGGTGAGTATTGTTTTCTATAGGATCTAAAAATCTGAGATATGTTAGGCTTTGACGTATTTCATTGTATGGACTAGCTCGTGAAATACATACCCCATATTGATGTTTACTACAAGAGAGTGAGTTTTATTTATCCAATGGGTAAAAATTACATTTTTCATGGAGATATGGATATTCAGGAGGGTTAAAAGGAGCCAATTACTAAGAAATGAGGTGGCCTAAAAACATAGGTTTCTAGTATAATGCTAGATGAAGGGAGTTTGAAAAATTATTTATTCACATGAGTAGTGGAACAATTAATATATTTGTTTTTTTAAAAATCACAGGAGCTCCACCTAATAGAGATATGGAAATTACTACTTAGATCACACCATGAGCTAGAAATGTTTCAATTTCACCCAACAAAATTTCCCCAACAGAGCATCAAGAGATTAAGACTCAATTGTAGGAAATAAAGGATTAGGTATTTATCTGTCTGAGTATGTCTCTATTTTGTTCATGAGTTTTATTTGAAAATAAGTCTTTGACTATATGCATGTATTCCTATTACCGAAAGTTGATCTTGATGAAAATAATGAATTGGTATCCTCTTCACTGAATTGAATATCTATTTGACCAATTGAGAATCTTGTGTGTTCATGAATACTGAATTGAGATTCGGGTATCCTTATATGATAGTTCTGAATTCTGAAATACAGAGGACTGATTTCAGAAGTAGATATTCCCAAGAAAAGTTCTTTGGAATTTACTTTGGGTTGATGAATACACCAGTAGTTTTTATAGCTTTGATTAGCTAAATCATACATCCTTACCCAGATTAGTTTGTGATAGTGTTTTTGGAAAATATCTTGGTGTATTTGAATGCTCAGGATGATAATTCCCAACATCTTGACATCATCTAGAGTACACTGAGGTAAAATTGGATACACTCCAAGTTGTCTATGTGTTAGTTTTGTATAGATCATGTATAATTTTTTAATCACATCATGTTACATCTTGGGTCTTGAACACACTCAACCAGAGACTCATACTCGATTGGACACATGGCCTCAAGTGAATTTCCTCCAACAACTGAGGCTTCTGACTAATGTTAAGGGCCTAGGGTGAGATAGTGTGGAATTTATGCCCCAATTGGAAGAGAGAAACATGGAGGAATAAACAATAACAATAGTTGAAATAACAATCATCATCCAACTGATGTAAAAAATAGAAGATAAATATAAACAAAACCATAAGTCACATAATATCAAAATGATGCTATATGTCACAAGTTATAATTACCCAATGAAAACATTATTCACTATAATAATTTTCAATACAACACCAATATACAATAACACAAATTGAAACTCTACAGCATTGTAATCATTGTCTTGGTCACATGCCCTCCTGCTATGAAGAATCTATCACCTACCAAAAAAGGTTCCTTCACCCTATCGAAACCTACATAAATATAGTCTTTTAATCCCAAAAACCTTATATGAACAAGTTGAGAGATATAAATCATAGTAAAAAATCACCTAAGGTATATTCTAATCTGTCAGTTAGTGTATGCCACAGTAGAATATAGAAAATATTTAGTAAAAATGGAAGTATAAAAAATTAATCAAACCTACAAGTATTGGAATTCATTTATACAGTTCATTATGATCATTATCAATTTAATTTAATTTAATAATTAACTATTAGAATTGTCCTAAAAGCAACATTCCCTACAACAATTTAAGCACAATATTAGTCTCATAATACATTCTAAACAAGAATGTGATGACTGAAACCAAGTTTGTGCTTGTTCATGGAAAGAATTTTACAATTCGTTCTATTCCATAATTTATTTATAACCTAATTATATTCTTGATATTCGTACATTGGAATTAATGTATCACATTATGTGAAATTCTACCAACATCCTACGAGTTTGTTCTTAGTGGTTCTACATGGTTGCCCGGAATGTCACTCTAGACACTGGTATATTGTCTTGTGAGTCTTTCCCCAATGGTCTTACAAGGGCTCCCTGAGTGTCACTCTAGACGTTGGTATAAGTTCATGTGATTCCATACTCATTCCTCCTACAAGGGATCCCTGATTGTCACTCAAGATGTAGTATAAGATCTTGTCAATTTAGTCTGTCCTTGGAGGTCCTACTAGGGGGGCCAAGTGTTACTAATGAAATATAAGTAAAAATTTTCTAATGTCTCTTCGTGGAATTATAATATGAACACATATATCAATATATTCTATTTAAAATTTAATCAATAAAATTAAATCCACAATTACGGCCTACTTAAACAAGATAAACCACGACATGGGGAAAAGGGGAAACACAATCCCAAAGCTACAAACAAATTACTTACAATTATATCACAAATTATAATTGCATATTATAACCAAGTTCATTTTCAACATCCAATTAAAGAAAATGATGTCATTCCTATAGACATCCTTGGCTGAAATGGCTAAAAAAATTATCAGAGGGAAAAGCACCCACGAGGCTGCCCTTAATCAAAAAACAAAGCTAAACATGCTTTAATTCATTGAATTAACTACCAGAACAACATTAAGTAATCATAATTAATAATTTAAATCCAAGGAGACATCCTAAACATGGGTTCTCAGAAAAATTGAACATATAAGACATTAAAAATTACCAAGAGGCACATGACCACCTACCTCGTCATAGTATGACTCTCCTTGTACTGCCTCAACCTCTAATTCAAGATAGAATGGTGTAGATATACAAAATAATAATATTCACTAAAAAAATAACCAAATTGAGAATTTTTTGACTAATAATTACTCAAGTGGTCTTGATCACTAAACAATAATATTAAAATGGATATGATGGTGTTTGAATCCGCTTCCAGATGACGAAATGAGAGAAGAAGTGACATCGGTGCTTCTTGTTTGTCCACCCGTCAATCCATCTATCTAAATGAAATAAGAATGATGATATTACATATTTTAAGTGAAAAAAATATAATTATTGTTTAATTACATATACATTTCTTTTATATCACTTTTCTATTTATTTAGTTGTTTCTTCCACCAACATTTTTTCTCGGACCTACCAACATGACTACACCATGTTTACTAGGATGTACATGGTGTGTAGTTGGTTTTTCCTCTATTTCTCACCGACCTGACAAGACAACATGATTTCAATTCATACACACCTTTACAATACTACGTTTTTAATGTCTTACGCAGCATGTAACCCCACATTCATGTTTCTTTTATTGTTTTCCCTTGTTTTCAAAAATACAACTATAAAAAAATAACAAAAGAAACCCATACCTGAAAGTAAAAAACATGTTCTTACAAGAATTACTCCTTAAATAAATACATCGCTGAATGTCCTATAAAACACTGGTGATGTGCTAAGTGAGAATAACTCTAGCCCTCGAGTAGGTATGTCAACCTCCCTCTCCTATATCTCATCATGTACTCAAGCATGCCGCCATAACACCCATACAAGAGAAACTGAATGGCCTTAGAGAACCTCCATGCTCCTTTAAGCTATACAAATCTGATTATACTCAATTGATGCATCAAAATGATCCTCAGACTCCTTGGGCTAAAAAATGTGAGACAATTCTGAGTGATATAGGTGTCTATGAGATACATTGAAGACTCCATCCATGGCTCGGTACTTTTGAGGTTAGTGTAACAAATTGGAAAATGGCACAACTCTTTCCAAAATCACAAAAAGACCAATGTATCTCAGTAAAATCTTACACTATCTCTTGATCATCTTAAGTTCCAACCATTAAATGATAGGTAGGAAAAATAAATCTCTGGCCTCGAAATCCAATGGTTTTCTACGACGATTAGTGTATGATTTATGATGAGACTATATTTTATCCATCCATTTATGAATCATGTCGACCTACTAAGATGTATTTTTTATGATACGTTGGCCAAGAATAAATACTTCTATTACCTATAACCCACACAAGGGAGAACGACATAGTCTACTAGATAAATCCTTGTATGTTTCCATTTATATTTTTAGCTAGAAACTGTTATTATTGGAAAATTAAACTAGGGGAATATGCTTCTTCCTAGCCACCCCCTCCAATTTATTGGACACCCACACACAACATGTCCTCTACCAGCTACATCACACGCTTTGACAAGACATCAGGATGAGGGTGGTATGATGTGCTCGAAGCACCAGAATACCCAGCACCCACTGCCAAAATTTCATAAAATGAGACAAAATGCAGGTGTCTCTATCATAAATGATAGAATGAGGGAACCCATGAAGTCATTACACCTTCCGAATATACCGCTTCCTAGGTTCATCAACACATAGTGTATCATTGGTCATTATGATGTGAGTGACCTTAGTAAGCCTATCAATTTAAATGCACACAACATAGTTTTCTCTCAGAAAACATGGTAACAACTTCATGAAATCATTCGCAACATCATTTCATTTCCTCTCCGGAATAGGTAACTACTATAAACTCCTAGCTGGCCTCTGATTTCTACCTTCCCCTGCTTACAAGTGGAATATCTCATAACAATGCAAGCTACTTCTCAATTAACAGCTGAATATCAGTAATATCATCATATGTCACGGTACATATTGGTGACTCTAGGGTGCACTACCCAAGCTCACACACGAAACTCCCCCATTATCTCCTCACATATATCCCCAGGAACCCACAGACGTCCATGGATACACATAACCTCATCCTTGCCTATTTTCCATCTAGGAGAATGGTCTTCAGCTTCCAAAAATTATTGTTGAACTAGAACTTCAATATTTGATAGCTTCCTCATCCTTACTCTATCCAGGAGGGTCGATGTTATGGAAAAAGATGAAAGGTATCTCTATCCTTGACTATCGTGTTACTCAAACATCATCTCAGAGAAAAAATCCATTACCTATCACACTCCACTGGCCTCCTGTATTTCATGTATCTGAGTCCTCCTCTTCAGTGCATCATCCACAGCATTACCTTTCCCAGGTGTATAGACCAGAACAATGTCGAACGAATAAAGGTATTCCACCCACTTTTACTATGTCATATTAAAATAATGCTGAGTGAAGATGTATTTTGTGACTTTTTTGGTCTGTGTACACCAAAATATTGCATCCTAATTAGTAATGTCTACAACAGCACAAAGCATGAACAACTGCAACTAACTCGAGAACATTAATGGGGTAATTTATCTCAAGTGGCCTCAAATTCTGAGACCTGTACACAAAAAGATCATCCAACTACATAATAACTACTCCCAACCCAATATCCAATTCATCAATGTACACAATTTAAATCTTTCCCAACTATTTAAATATCAGTATCGGTAATGAATTCAAATGCCCCTTCAAATCCTAAATGGATTCATCACAAAACACTGACCCCAAATCTTCACACCCTTATTATTCAAGCCCATAAGTGGAAATTCAATGTGTGATTACTCCTATATAATTTTTTAGTAACTAGGTATCCCCAATAATCTCTTTATTTCAAAAACATTCTGGGGATGATTGTATGAAACTACAACCCTCACATTCTTTGGGTCCACTGATAGTTATGACACTGAGATGATATGACCTAGGAAGTGAATTTGATCCATCAAAAAGTGTAATTTTGTGTGATTATAATATAACAAATTCTACCTTGGTGTATTAAAAAATAATATAAATATGATCCACATGGTCATTTCTGATTGTGAGAATAGACCACAATGTCATCCACGAAAACCACCATAGAATAATCAAACTAAATATGGAACACTCACTTTATCAGGTCCATGAAAATGTTTTTCACATTTGTGAGACTATACAAAATAACTAGATACTCATATATACCATAAATACTAAAAAATATGGTATAAGGAATTCTTGTTGTTGGAACATTCAACTTGTGATATCCTTGTCTTATTTCAATCATTGAGAACACTTATGCTCCACAAAATTGATCAAACAATTCATCAATCTATGTAAAGGGATATCAATTTATAATACTCAATTAGTTTAGTTTCTTATAGTCCATGAATACCCTAAGGTTAATTTCCGTCTTTTTCAAGAAAATGACTGCTGAACCAGAACATGATGTATTTTGTCAGATACAAACATTAGTTACTAGATCTTATATCTACCTCTTAAGATCTTGCATCTCAATTGTAGACATCTGGTAAGGAGGAATGAATACTGGTCCCACTCTAGGATCTAGCTCGATTGTGAATTCCAACTATCTGGATAGTGATATTCCTAAGAATTCTTCTAGGAAAATGTTACTAAAATGGTCAACCACTCGAGGGAAATCTGCCAAACATGTTCATTGGTCATCCAGATATAAAAACAAATTCTGGTATGTCATCAGAACCAACCCAAGATGCTCGAGTCCATCTCGGCTCATTTGAACAACTCATTCACACTTTAATATAAATGAACCTCATTATTGTGATGTAAAACTCACCCTACAACAATAGAAATAAAAATAATAATTAAAGGAGTCTAACCAATACATTTTGAATATGAAATCAAAGAATGTTATCTCAACGACATAGAGATCCCAAAAGAAGTGGCACCCCAACCTCAAGGGGAAACTCCTTAATATATTGAAAACATTCCATTCTTACTCCTAATAGAGTTTATAGCATCATAACTTCTTTAAATATAAAAAAACAGAGTGCATGGCTCTATAAAATTGAAAAGTATATGAAACAAAGAGAGGACCCTATATTGAAAAATGAAACAGATAAAATAGAGGCAACTAGAATAGTTCCTCTGAAATTAGATGTTCATAGATCCTTCTATTGTTGGGTCTATTGTAGTGCATATGGCTATCATGTACCATGACACTGGGTCACTGCCTGGCTACCATCAGCTGACCCTCCCAACATTCTTTGAGATCTTGGGGTCTAGATGCCATTGGCCAAGACCAACACCTCATCCTGACTACCATAATGTACTCAAGTTACCTATTTGAGGAAAAGTTGAAAACCCTACTCACAAATGTGGAGGTGGTGAAAACCCCCTATTTTTACCCACTGGTAGAAGTGTACTACAGAATTTCTATATATGGCCCATCCTACCATAATATCATAACTCAAATTGCAGCTTTGTGCATTATGGCCTTGTATTCCCTAGCCTTACACACCGATATCACCTCACCTGATTACCAGCAGAGTAAATCTTAGTTCTTCTATCTCAATGTGAGAACTCTAACAAATACTTCTTCATGCTATTTGAGACAGTAATAGAAATCAGCACCAAACTTCCCTGGCTATCACAAATACCTTCCCGCATATTATGTTGAGCGATCATCATATGATTCACTATAGAAAATACTGAGGGAAACCTGATGGCATTCACCTGTTATGAAATGTTAAGCATAATACCATCCTCAAAACATCTAGCTTTTGATACATCATCACCCATCAGAATTGGTTTGAAATGCCGAATCTCGTTAAACTGGGATGAATAGTCCATAACTGATAGTGTACCCTGCTCTAGGTGCGTGAACTCTTAGGCTCGGTCATCCCTTAGCATCTTAGGAAAATAAAAATCATATAAGGCTATCTGAATGTATTACCATGACATATCCTAATAATGCCCTACCAGATTGATAATATCCCCCCGTCTCTTAGAAGAATCATGTAGTATATATGTCGCGAGCTTGACCCTCCTCTAAAGATGTGTCTCTAGATTCTCGATGATATTATGCATTGATTCCATCCATGATTCAATATACCATGGTTCTCTATCCCTTAAAATTTTAGGTGGATGTTGCTACTAGAATATCTGTGTCTGCTATTCCAAATATGTGGAAACCTGTGGTGCTCCCTAAATGGTCTGCAAGAAACTCAAAATTCCTTAACAAAAATATGCATATATACCTGCGTCTGATATAACAGTATGTGAATTAGTAACCTCAACTAGAGGATACACTGGAAGTCCATATCCTACCACCTGCTATGTATGTTCATTTCAATATTCCTGGTGTAATGATTGAGGTCGTCATGGTAGAAAGACTCTTCATGGTCAAACACATGTATTAGTTAGAACTCATTATTACGGTTTTCCATTCTAGAATACTAAAACGAAACATGAAATTTCCCTCAATGTTTTTCATAAATAGACTAAACCACATGTAAATAATCATAAACGGTGTGAACCCTTATGCATTTACATTTCCTTGTAGTCATGTTGGCCTGGGCATGTATTAACCCTTGGTACACAACATGTTAGATGTGTATACATTGTGTACACAAGTCCACCACCTATCCATGTACTCCAACAATGCCATATTCACATGGTCAGATACCACGCAGTGTGTACATATTGTACACATCATGTATATAATAAAACAAGTAAAACCATCTTCACCAAACAGGATGAACACAGGATGTGTTATGATAAACTACACACTGTGTAAACAAGGATTTTCAGGGTTGAAACTCTAGATTGCCTTGAAAATCCATGTTAAACATTAAATCCAACAAGTGATATGGAAATTTCCGATCCGTGGACGCACATAATCCCCGCGAATCAATGTATGGAATCAACATATAGAATATATCTAAAAAATATATCTCACTTAGCCAAAACATGATCCCCAAAATGCAGACCCAAGAGGTCCCATACACTTCACAGGTTAAATCTTGGATTCCATCCCAATCAAACCATCCCATGTACCAATACCCATATAAAAAAAACATGCATACTAATCATGTTATTATCCCAAAAAAATGCATCTCTAGCACAACTCATATTACAACTCCATGAAATCTGTAATTCTCCCATAATGGCATAGAATATATGCATGGAATGAGATTTCTAACAAGTGCCCACATAATTCCTGAGATGGTATACCCTCACATCATCATGTTGAAAAAAATAGAACCACAAGGATATAAATACAAACAGTACAACACGAGTGAGTCACCCAATGGTGAAATGAAAGAATGTGTAATAGCTCAAAATACAAAGGAACAATTTTGTATGAGGAAATTAATATTTTCCATGTACTCATGGTAGCTACTCCTAGGGAAATTTTATTTCCAAATCACATTTACAATTCTACTTCATTATGTTTTCTCCAAATAATAAAAAAACAAAGGAAAATGTCCTCTGATAAAAATTTGTAATGTATTGGGTTCGGATTCCACTCAACCAGTGCCCCTTACCCAGTTGTCCATGTGGCCTCAAGCACATTTCCCCAAATGATAGAGGATGTCGACTAGAAGAAAAGGCCTATGGTCTGATAGTTGGGAAACAATGCCTTAATTTGTAAAGTGTATTATAGTGGAACAAGCAATATCCATAGTGTAAGTAGTAAACAACATGAAACTGAAGTAAGAAAAAAATAACTAAAAGATAAAGGCAACCAATTGTAATATTATATAAAAATGATACAACACGTAACATGTTTAAGAAAACAATGAAAATTGGATACTCTGCAATCATTTTCAATTCAATAACAATCTATGATAAAA
Source organism: Viscum album (assembly GCA_963277665.1). Classification (NCBI taxonomy): domain Eukaryota; kingdom Viridiplantae; phylum Streptophyta; class Magnoliopsida; order Santalales; family Viscaceae; genus Viscum; species Viscum album. Next base: position 1,978,282,930 of record OY728133.1, read on the forward strand.
AAATGAAACCAAACATCATCAAAATCCTTGGATTGTTCCCATTCTCTCATACTCCCAAGAAGAAATCATGTACATCAAAAGAGGCCTCTCCCGTATCAACACATACAACACTATAGTGAATTTGGGTCCAAAAACCAAAACCAAAACAGGGTGTGAGAATTTAATCCTTGTAGGCAACCACCTATGGTCTGTTCTAATCTGTCAGTGATTATATAGAACATTAGGGTACATAAGATATGTTGTAAACTAGTAAGTACCCAATATTATGAAACAATACATGTATTATAATTTTTTTCTAATGTTCATTAATTTCATTTTCAATATAATTTCTTATAATATTTATGTCTCCGAATTCAGCCTATTTCCATCATTCCCTAAAACAAATTAATCCCAAAAGTAGTCTCTTAAGTACTTATAATCAATTCACTGAATAATTTAACCAAGATTGTGATCTGTCTTGATAGACATGTCACAATTCATTCAATTCAATTATTTAATTATTACGTGAGTTCATTCTTGATATTACTATGTTGTGATTAAAGTATCATGTTTGGGGCGATTCTACCAACATCCTATGAGTCTGTTCATAGTGGTCCAACATGGGAGTCCCAAGTGTCACTATTGGCAGTAGTATATGTTCTTGTGCATCTACCCTCAGCGGTCCAACAAGGGTTCACCGAGTGTCACTATATACACTAGTATTTGATCATTTCAGTCCATCCTGAATGGTCCTACAAGGGATCCCTGAGTGTCACTGCAGATGTAGTATATGATCGTGTCAATATGGTCCATCCTCACCAGCCGTAATTGGGAGCACAATTGTCACTAATGACATAATATCCAAATCCACTCAAGTCCATCTGGGTATTTTTAATCTGATCACATGTATCAAAAAACTCTATTTACCATTTAATAATTAATATTCAATCAAAAATTACGACCTAGATAAATAATAAAAACCAAAGCATAAGAAAACGTTGAAAACACAATATGAAATCCATAAAAAAATACTTACAATTCTATCAGAATTCAAATTCTATATGATTACAATGTCATTTTCAATAACCTAACACGAAACAAAAAGAAATTCCAATATACATATTACACCAAAATGGATAAACAAATTACTCGATGAAAACACTCCCACTTGGTGTCCCTTAATCAAACTATAAAGAATAACATGCTTTAATTCATTGAATTAATTACGAAAAAAACATTAGGTAATAATAATGATCAATTTCCTTCCAAGGCGATGCCCTAAACGATGGTGTGCAACACAACGACACATATATGAATCTTGAAAATTAATGAGTGGCATAAGACCACCTATCTTATTGAATTTTTACTCTCCTTGTCTACACTCAACCACAAATTCATTCTAGAATGATGATGATATACGAAATGAAAATAATTGCTCAAACATAAATAAATTAGTGGAGAATAAAATACCCATGAAAGGATCAAGAGGGAATTATAACATGCTTAGAAGAATACACAGTATCCTATGGTGTTTTAATCGTCTTCCAGAAGATGAAACGATAGAAGAAATGATTCATGGCACAGATTTTTCGTCTACCTGGTGAGACCTCTATCTAAATAAATGAAGAATGAGGCTACATCCCTTTTTATGTGAAAAAACACAATATACATTGCATGTAAGTCCATATACATGAAGTTTATTTCATTTAATTATTAATTTTGTAGTTTATTCTACTGAATAAAATTCCAATACCCGCCAACTTAACTACAAATTGTGTACTAGGAAGTACATGGTGTATAGTTAGTTTTTCATCTCTTTCTCAATGACATGCCCACAAGATCTGTATTCTCTTCAAACACAGTCATACTACATGGAATGTTAATCATCTTACATGATGTGTATCCACAAATTTTAGTATTTTTTATTTTTTTCCATTTCATTCTCATTGAAAAATAAAAGGAAAAATAATAAAATAAACCCATACATAAAACATTGAATCAGGTTCATACACATTATCTCAGAGGTAGGTGTTTTAGTAGACCCAAAAAAATGATCATGCAGTGGTATCTTCAGAGTATTCTAATGAATTTTTGGATATCTATATATTTATGGTGCTATCTAGATATTATCATTGGTTCATCAAAAATTATTACAGAGTGGAATAAACACTTATAGGACTGAAAATATGGGGATACATTTTTATTAGTTGAAAACATGTGATAATTTCTTTTAGGAGAGAATGAATCTCTTCACATCACCACTAATCATGATACTAAATAATACAATAGAGGAGTATAGAGTGTACTTATATACTTATGGAATATGTATTAGAGCTTTTTTATGAACATAGATTGAGTTTTGATGCATGTTTCTCAAAATATGAGTCCACATAAACAGAACAACCATACACATGAATTTGAGTTAGCATCAGTGGTTTATTCATTGAAGTGTTAAAAACATTATCTATTGGAAGAGAATATTATGTTGTTTACTGAAAAAATTATCTTAATGTATATCTTCTTAGAGTTATATTAGATTCTCTTATAGCATATATGAGTTGAGTATGTGAAATCATTTGATTTTGAATAGGAATATATGGATGGGAATGAAGAAAGTGTGGATGACACTTGAGAATGAAAACTCAAACTCAAGTGGTTTTGGATTCTAGGGATAAGTGGATGATGATAAATCTACTAGGTGAGATGTAGTGGTATATAAGATTCTAGAATAGTTTAATCTAATTTTATATTTAGTTGACTCAGTAATTTTGGGACAGATCATGGAAGCACAATATAAAGATCTATAATGTTTATCATTGAGGGAATGCTTTGAAGGTGTGGAGACACATTCAGACTAGTTGATAATTAATGAAGAGATAATATACATCAAAAATGTTGTTATTAATCAAACAATCATGCAAGAGGAGTTGATGTTGAAGTTTCATGCATCAAATAGGGAGGTACATCCACGTGTGACCGACATGCAGTGTAACTTATTAGGATAGTTTTGGTGGTAGTGATTGATAAATTAGATAGTAGGTCTTGTGACATGATGCTGCACATTTCTGTAGGTGAAGGTAGAACTCCAATTAATTGGTTATTTCCTACAGACATAGCCCATTAAAATGTGGATGTGGTATGACATGACTATGGATTTTGTGTTGGGTATCCGGAGGATGCCTTAGAAGAATTAATCCACTTGGGTTGTTTTGGAAAGACTCACGAATGTAACCCAATTCATTTTTATATGAGATACATTTCATTTTTATATGAGATACATTTTAAGTGGGAAAGATGAAAAAAATTTATGTTCAGGGGATATTACATGTACATGGACTACCATTGACTATAGTTTCATATCTTGACTCACTTTCACACAATGATTCTAGAATTGTTGTTTGTAGTGCTTGGTACACAAGAATTATAAACAATGTAATTCCACCCATAGACAGATTGGTAGTAAGAGTGTACTATACTAGTGCTTGATGATATGTTGTGGAATAATCTCTTTACATTGGTTAGTATTGGAGAAACACTTGGATTTATTTGAGTCTTCCTATAATAATATTTATCAGGATGCTATACAAATCGAACTGTACAATTCTATTTATAGTAGGCCTTGCTAATCATTTTTATACTAGATTATGGTGGTTGGGTAAGAATTATTGGGATTGAGTCTCCTAAAGGAGACATAAGGGAAGGTGGACAAAATTTAGAAACATAAAAATATGTCTCAAATTATACATATGATTTATGGTGATAGTCGTTAATGGAATATAGAGTTTATAGACGTTGATCATGTATTCCATCATGTATCCCCATGGAAAGTTGTCACCGATGTTTGTTGGACTATTCGATTTTGTAGAGAGAATCAGGCTGTTGACATGATAATTGGATCATCTATGTTCATATAGTTCCATGCTTGATGTTTTTTATATTTAAACATCATCACCATCACCCAGACCCTTCTCATGTGATCAATATGGATTATGTTTATCTGTAGATAGATGTGTTTGTTTAAGAGAAACTAATATTTTTTTTGGATCATAGTGGGAGTGTACTGTATGGAAAGACTGTGATCACAGTTCATGTACTATGGAATCATGGGTGTGTACTGGAAAAACATTGTAAATGGAGGTAGATATTCAGTCATAATAGCATCATATTTTTTACTCAGAATCATATAGAAACATAGGAGTGTTGCTTGAGGATAATAAAATATATGGTGGGGAGATTTTAGAATGTCAACCTTTTCAAGATGTTTCATAGGCTAATTTTTAGGTAATTGTGTTTCCATATATTGAGTACATTTCATTTGTGGTTTTAAATTGGGGTGTGTTTTGGTAAAAATTGAAAAAAATGGAAGAAAAACTGGTTTTTCATGGTTAAAAAATGTTTTCCCAAACGACGCACCCTATTAGGTGTAAACATTCTTCCCCAACTTACTAGACCACTATTTATACACACATTTAGGGTAAACCAAGTGCCTTTACCTAGGAAACCATGCATGACTTTTAATGTTGCTCAATTTTTAATTTTAAAATCACGTGAACTCCTGAAACTCACCCAATTAGAACCCCATTTCTCCCGAAGTAGTCATCTTGATTTTATATATCTATAAATGAATTCAATGACATATTAACCACTATTCTTTGTGATTCAAATCATAGATTTATGATCTACAATTATCCTAATATGTGAATCATATCCCGATTCCTTTTACGTTATTATCCAATTCTTCATGTTTTTTCTTATTATGAAATCCACTTTTTTGGTTACCTATAAATATATCTGGGGATATATAGATCTATAATTTTAGATATAGAAATAAAATTATAATATTGTGATTTATTTTTTCTTGATTTAATGATTTTGATATAGATCTCATTCTACATCATTGTACCGATCAATTTTTTGGTAATTTCAATTGGCAATCTTTTTTTAGAAAATTGAGGTTGGTGGTGTAATATTAAAATCTCATTGTTGTGATTTTGATTAAGTGTATGAAAGTTGGTACATTTCTAGTGTTATTTTGGAAATTTAAGATCTGAATTAAATTAATTATTTAAGGTGGATTAATTATTGGCAAAATTGGTAAATTATGTGATATGGGATAAATTAATTGGGTAATTAATTATGATATTATGGATTGTGATATTGATAATAAAATTGGGGATAAATTATTAGATATTGAAATTATATATACTGTGTAATTTATTATGGATATAATTATGAGAAATTGCAATTTTTGAGTAGAATAAACAATTTTTTAATTAGTTATAGGATAATGTGTTTTAATATAAATATATAATTGATGAATTATTTAAGGTACTAATCGAACAGTGGTTTTTGATTAATTAATTTAAGGATTAATTAAAGGAAATGACAAGATAAAATAATTTTTTAATTATTAATGTTGATTTAATTAATGAGAATGAAAAAGATTAATTAACTGTTGAATTAATTATTGTGAAAGATAAGATTAAATTTTTGTTTAATTTATTATTTATAATGAGATGATTAATTAATATATTGAATTAATTAATTAAATAATGAATGGTTACAATGAAATTAAAATGAAAACTAAGATCTAGAATGGCCACATTGTAATTATAATATTGAGATGATATGGAGTGGAAACAATGGAATTCTATGACATGAGATTCCTTGAGGATTGTCCAGACTCTATCATGGTTTAAAGATGGTATTTAGTTTCAGGAGTACTCAATAACATGATCAGATTATGTGATTAAATAAAAAATAATTTTATAATATTATAGTTTTTTATGCATTATTTTTATGGATTTGAACAACTGTATTCACTATAATTGACCAGATATTGTTGTAGACACCTTCGGTGGTGTCCTACTGTGTTGTATTCACACCCTACTCTGGATTACTGATCAGTACCTACATAGATTTTACTATTTCAAGATAGGTTATGGGAAAACACCCATAATTAAATAGTTTACATGTGGATGGATCATGGTTGGGGGAACTTGACATGGTTCGGGACCTACTTGGGAGTTGTTAGTGACTTTTTTTAGAATGAATTGTCGATACCTGACACGTACTTTAGGATGTAATGTTTACTGATTGAGTTGGATATTGTGATTCCTTCATTGATTATCTTGATATATTTGTATTTTATTGTTATTTTATATTCTGAATATTTTATTTTATTTTATGGGTTTTTGACACTAATAATAGATGGTATAGTCTCCCCATAATCGAATTATAAAACTGTTGATGCTAGTCGATAACCTATACCATATAAGGAGGAATGATTGAGGTCATGTGGTAGTCTGGCTTGGGGAACCACTATGTGGAACCCATGTCGGGACATTACATCTCCCCTAACTGAAGAGAAATCCTTGACCCAAAAAACAACACACCCATGAAAGGACAATATATAAAAACCATTAACTCATTCAACATTTCATACAGGTTAAGCATTACAAAATATCAAGATAAGGGAGATTATTGGGTCTCTTTAATACATTTGGGGATCATCAATCAGAAACCTAAATATTTATAAACATTTATATTTAAAACATCTATAGTCATCCATTACATATGAATCATGCCCTATCTATCATAATTGGGTCTAGTGGGGTATTTTAAAACATTTTCATGAGAGTTATTATGCCCATGCAATGGAGGTATATTCCTTAATAGTGGTATCCAAAACATTGAATTAAAAAATTGAAACATTTATTTACAATAGTTATTATTTAAGAGGCTCATAATAGATGGGTTTGTTTAATATGTCACAACCATCAATGAATAATGTTCCCATACACTTTAAAAGTTGTGGTTAACTCCCATATAACCACAATAATTTTATTTAGAATAAAAATAAAATTTTTTATCTTCAATTTTATTGTAAAATACATAAAATATATATAAGGTGTATCACAAAAATTATATTATATGGGTCACCAATGTTCCTATTCATAAAAAATCCATACATGTTAGAAATTGGATGATTTTGATACAATTTAACTACGACCAATTTATTTAAAATAAAATTGAAATTAAGCAGCCTTAAAACATATAAAATACTATTTATGTATAATAATAACATGTTAATTGGTTAAATCATATGGGTCGCTAGTTTCAAATTTATATAGAACCCATACCCCTTACAATGTTGAAATTGAAACTCATTTTTTTGTAACCAACATGTTTTATCCCATGTTTAATAGTCATATATGCATAGATCAATGATAAAGGTAAGAATAAAAATTATTAAAATTTAAATTAATTATTCTCCGTTAATTTAATGAAATTAAACATTTTAATTGAATCACTCGGAAATCATAACATAAAAAATCATTAAAATTAATCATGTGAGGTTTCTATGTAAGAAAAAAACACTCAAATAAGGATTACCACTCTAAGAAAGAGTATTAATTAATCACCTAAAAATGTTATAAAAAAGGTAATGAAAAAACTAATAATTTAAAAGCTAATGATTTACTAAAAAAACCAAGTATGGAATATAATAGATAATAATATAACAGATAGGGTATATAATAAATTCTCAAATATCATAACAATGTATTCTACAAGGCATGGATTATGCATTGAATGAAAATTAATATGATCATGTAATGATGTATTTAATGTTATAACCTTTCCATACAATGAAATTGATAAATTCTATAAATCATATAAATTAGTATATAAGTAAATGTAATCTATTCACTGAAGGTGATATCAAAAGTGTCTATAACAACGAGCAACCCAAATGACAGACTTGTACATGAACACAAGGAATTTTCCCTATACATGATTTGATAAATCCTAGCATAGAACAATTTCTTTGTTTATACACATTCCTATCAACCTTTATACCAATAAAAAATAGTAAGGAAAACAAAAAATTAAAGGCTCTAATACCACTTTGTAAAATCCCAGCCTAACTAACCAGTAAACACATAACCAGATTGGTCACCACATAGACTGAAGAATTCCTCCCCATATTATAGAGGCTACCAATAAGTTGTTTGGGTATAAATGTTTTATATGTGGGTGAATATAAAATAAATATCAATGAAGAACAATTTCATATCACATGTGAATCAAAATACAATAATTGAGTGCTTGAGAATTATGGATAAATGAAAGACAAACAATTGTTGATAAATCGAAAAACTAGAATAAGATTGTCCAACATCATTATACCTAAATACATTCATGTTAGTATATTAAAAAAGATAAACCAGAAACACACATTAAATATTATAATATAGTACAAAAAATTAATAGAAGATTGAAAAATTTATTGAGGATGCCCTTCACAAGAATCCAATGAACAACTCTGTCTTGGGCTCTTAACTCCAGGGTACATGCATGAAATCACAAAAAAATAACAACCAATGATCATAATTCTATAACCAAAGAGATAAAATTAGGCACCCCAATGAAATTGCTTCATGAACAGTGTATGAGATACACTCACTATGCCACCACCAACTGTGTCTTATGTAGAATCCAGCTCTATCATATAGAACAAGCAGTGTGTATGTAAATAATGTAAATTGGAAATGAGAAATAAGTAAATAACAAATATGGGATCAGGATCATTAAGGACACATAGCCAGACCATACATAATTTTTCCTACGCTGGTACATTGGAACTAAAGGTAACCCATAAAAATAGATAAGGGTACGACGAAAACGAATGCATCATGAACAAGTATACTGCAATGGACTAATCCTAATCATTATATTTAGCTTGGTAGATGTGTCCCTTGTATAACATATATTTATTTTATCCTTCCTAATAGAAGTGACTAGTAATATAAAATAGTAGAAACCTTGATCCATTCACAAGATAACCTTTATAAGGAACCCATGTATCCCATCAGGAGTGCCATAAAACTCACTTCCCTTGGATTCCATCTAATTAGATCTTGGAATGGCCCCATATGTTTTAATCCTTACCAAATGTGAGACAAAAAACCTCCGATCCCATACCATTTATGTCACATCCATGACCAAGTATCTCTCATGGATTGGTATATCCATATATTTGATAATCTCATTTTATCAGTGATTATTAACTTAGCACAAATAAATTCCTCCCAATATTTTTTTAAAAACCCTAAAAATCAAAACCCATTTGTTATATGAATCTCTCCCCAAGAAGTGACCTACTATTAAAACTCATTTTTGTTGTATCTATTCTTTGATATTTAATAAAATCAAGGCTCCCACTTATCTAATGCTTGAATCCAAGGATCGATCTTTTTGACCCTATCAATTGCAACCTATTACCAATGCTTCTCGATCAAAATCTAGGTTCTTCGATATCTGTATTTTTTCTCAGTTATATTTATGTATCCCAAAAAGTCCAGATGCACATTTTCGTATCCTAAGAAATATGGTTACACTATCCTACAATAGAATGACCCAAAATCCAATATTTCTTATATATATTGACGTTTCTTCCTCCCTGATAGCTTGTGTGCCTCTTTGTAACAACATTGGCATTGTGCGACTTAAAATATATCAAAACCAATGTTGTTTCTTGTTGTTGTGAGGTATAATAATATTATCATTCCTATATTCCATATACTCCATATATTTTCAATAATCCATTTTGAAAAATTCATTCATATAGTAGTTGGTGATATCATTGGTTTGGAATATTCCATTGAAAATCACTAGGTAACTCTTTTTATATTTTCATTTAGAAAGTAATGTTCCATTATTTAATTGATTTCTATATAATCCAAGGAATAATTTTCACAAATTAGCTATCCCGATATCAAACATCATATTATCCAAAAAAATCATTACTCTTTTAAAATCCTCTAATATTATGTATTTGACATTAATGAGTACAAAAATCCTTTAATCATTATACTTCTTGATATAGTGTGTGGAATCAATACAGATCGCTAGGACCCAAGCTTTCATAGGTATTGATCCAACCATAAATAAAAGGTCCATAGGGATATCCATATATTGTTAAAATAGTTCTTCTTTTAGAATACATTTCTCTCATTTTTTTCAAAAAAAAAACTCATCCATTTCTTAATTTATACTCACACCTAATGAACTCCGTTGAGGAATATAGATTTGACATCCATTAGGTATATTTTAAAAAAAATCACTAAAATAGATTATAAAATTCTAAATGTTTCCAACTTATCTATCTATGTAAATTTATTAAACATATATATTCCTTTGATCTAGGGGTTCACTTAGAACACTATTAATTCTTTATTTTGATCCAATTTTCCATTGTCAATGATTTTATTTGTAAACAACCACTTGAACCTAATAACATTTATGTCATCCAGCCATGGAATAATTTCTCATATCACATTGTTCATATTCAAATCAAGCTCATCCTGCATAGATTTGATCCAATTTTCATCATTTTTTGCCTCTACAAAATATTTGGGCTCTACTTGGGAAAAATGTTCTTTTCTAAGATTCTTACTCCTTTGAGATTTCATCAAAACATTCTAATCACAAATGACATTTTATTTATTGATTTCAGACTTGATTTTTTATTCAAGAATTTGATAAATATTTATATTTCATTGAAATAATGTCACATTAATTAATAATTCTTTAAAATGACTTCGTTTTTTAATCACACTTATAATAAATAGTATGTATGATTTAAATTATTCCATCTTAAAAAAATATTTTATTAACATTTCTTTTGTTTCACACTTATTAATTTCTGATTACCATCCATTTAATTCTCTAAAATGATACACAATACCCCTTTTGAAGAATATAATGTAGTACAACTATCACTCTCATTTGTTTCAACTACAAAAAATTTATTCAAATTTGTTTCATGGGACTCATCCCCTATATATTTTATGATTATTGTACTACTCCGATCTATATTATTTATATGGATAACTAATTATTTTATTATTCTAATCAACATTGGTGAATGTATATAAGAGATGGGGGATGAGTTTCAAAAAATTAAATGTTAGTTCAGAAGATGAGATGATGAGGATCAAAATTGCCTATAAGCTTCAATATTGGATGAAATAAGAGGATAACACCTACCATAATGGATTGGTTATTTTCAAAAATTCAATTACCCATTTCATTTAAATAATAATGATTATATTTTAAACAATTAATTGTTGAGTTTCCCTTATTATAATTTAATTAACTTTCACCTTTTCTAATGACTATATTTTGTGAATTTATTTAATTTTTGTAAAAACCAAATATTTTATGAACCCAATAGGGAATCTTTACATTATCTCTATCAGTTCAATGCATAAATCCAATTATACTTATATTTTACACATCCTCCTCACTCATTGTTTGATTATTTGTTGATATATATTTGTGTTTTGTAAACAACATTCCTTATGTTCCTTAAACACATCCCTATGGTCAATAATATTTTTTTACTAAAATAATAATCCATATAATTAATTTGTTGTTTCCAATTTTTTTTTAAATTATCTATTTTTATTATTACTCATATAATATTGTTTTTCTATAGATTTTTATTATTTTTTTGAGATGGTATGGTTTATTTGAATATTCGCATGCTTATGATGGATTGGAATTCGATCCGATAACAAAGATAATCACAATAGGTAAATGTGGTATAACTAAATAAAACCATTAGGAAAATGTGAATTACTACAACATATTTAATTAATTTTTTCTTCATTTTTTCTAATTTTTTATGTTAATTCCATTATCCATTTTATCCATTATTTAATTTTTTCAAAAAAGTGTTTGGGAATTAATATTTTTATTTCAACTATCTGTTAATTCCCACAAAAGATACAAAATTATTCATTTGAAAAGATTAACATGTTTTCCAAATTCATTGTCTTTTATTGTCGAACATCTGACACTACAAATCGATTCAATATTATTGGTTTGAAAAACATTTCTCATTGCTTAATTACATATGTGTATGAGAGGATCATGTGGAAACAATGGTGACTTACTGTGATATATTGGGAAAATTGGCTTCTTCTAATATTCCGAATTTCCACAAAGAGATATGTTTTATAGCTAAGAAATTTTTTTCAGTATGTTGTTTTGGAAGTTCAATAAAAAAAGAAATGTGGTTATATTAGATGATTGGTTTTTCTGAATATTTAAGACATGTAGGAATAAACCTCACCACAATCAGACACACAGTGTGACCAATATTACTAATATTGTTTTTTTAATTTAAAATTGAAGTTAATTTTATTAAAAATGTAAACTGACAAACAAAATACCAAAAAACATATTATTTTTATTTTAATAATTTATGGTAAGGATCTATATGTTATTTGGAATATGTAGGAATCTATCACACCTCAATTAGAATCATTGGGTGATGGCTATGACTCAATGTGTCCTTTAGTAGTTGAAAAAAAGGAATATTTATTTCAATAAATGTCATTCACTGAAAATACATGAAACATTCTTGAAATTTAGTGAATAATTAAGACATCAATTATTAAGTCATTTTTGACATGTAAGAATCAGATTCATGTCATACTGACACATGATGCCATTAGTATGGGTCAAATTGCATGTTTCATGTTTGAAATGTCATTTTAATTTACAAAAAGTGGCATACACAAAACTAATAAAAAACTTTTATTGTTCATTGATACATTATGAAAATTTTCTATATGTGATTTGTGATATGTGGGAATCACATAAACATTAATTAGATGCATGGTGTGGGCAGTATTACTCCACAATTGACTTTTTCATTAAAAATGAAAAAAAATTAAGTAAAAGAAAAATCGTCCTTCTAAAATTAGAGAAAACACATTCAGATTGTCATGGTACATTTGGGAGATGATATATATTTTATATGTGACATGTAGTAGTCAACTGTACCTCAATATGATACATCATATGACTGATATTTCTGAATTAGTTTGTTATTAGTTGAAAATTGAGAATTTAGTTCAAAAAATGCCACTCACTGAAAACGAGGAAAACACAATCCGAATTTATTGATAACATAGGAAAATAATTAATAAGTCATTTTTTATTTGTAAGAATCATTGTCACATTAAACCAATACATTGTATGATCGTTATGAGACAAAATGTGTGTTTTTAGTTTAAAATGAAATTCTAGAAAAAAATAATGTGTCATACAGAAAACTGATTAACTAATTTGGGTTTTTTCATACATTATGAAAATGATCCATATCCAAATAGGAAATTTAAGAAATAGACTAACCATAATCTGATACATCATGTGACCTGTATAACTCCAATTGTGTTCTTTATTTAATATTTTCTTTAATGTTAGTAAAAAGAACCACTGACCAACTCAAAATCGAGGAAACACATTTGAATTTCTTATCAATTTAGGATAATGATTCATAAGAATTTTTTTTATTTTTAGAAAGTAGTCATTCCACAATCTAAAACATGATATTTCCAGTATGATTCAATATATATGTTATCAGTTTAATATTGATATTTCAGTTCAAAATGTTTCACTTACTATAAACTGAGAAAAATATCATTGACTCTCTATAGAATTTAAATATTAATTGGTATGTCATTTTTGACATGTAAGAATCTATATCATGTCATAACAACACATGATGTAGGTGGCATGATTCAATGTAAATGTTTCCAATTTAAAATATCATTTTACTAAAAAATACAATCGATGTACAGAAAATTGAGCATACACATTCAAGTTGTTTTGGTACATTAGGAATCATATCCATAATTCATTTAGACATGTAATAATTTTTACTTTTGTAATTGTGTAAAGAAATGATTTAAAATTTTAAAATATAGTGTTATTTTTTATTTGTTTTTTTATATTTATTTCATTTAAAATATTTATTCACATTTTATTTTTCTAACTTGGTAGTGTATTGTGTGTTGTGGTGTGCTATTACATTAGACGACATTGTAGTTTTAGTGTGTTGTACAATTACACTGCATAATTATTCTTTATCAACATTGATAAAGAAATAATTTATAAGAAGTTTTCAACACTTATCAAATAAAATAGATTTTATTGCTTTCTATAGTAGTCAGAACATTTATAGCACATTGAAAAGCTGTTTTAGTATCATTAAAGGCTTGTTTTTTATCATTGCATCTAATGTGAAAACCCTATTTTTACATTAATTATGAAAATGAATTGTTACATTCATTATTATTTATTATTCCCAAAAAATAATTTTAAATTATTATATATTATATATTATAATAAATCAAAATATATAATTCATTTTATAAAATTCAGATCACAAAATTGGTATAATTTAATTTAAGATTCATCCTGTATATGCGACAAAAAATAATAGTTTCCAAAAGTGATTATTTTTAATATTTTAAAAAGTTTCAATATCATAATTCATTTTTAAATTTATTCAAATAAACTATAATACATCAATAATTATACAATAATCAATATTATTTGACTTTTAAAAAAAATAAAAAAAAATTCTTATAAATTTTTTAGACATAAAAACATTTTTAAATAATAACTAATATTTTTTATTATTCATTAATGAAATTAATCATTTTCAGAAACATCCAAAAAATTAACTATAATCATTTTTTTAATATTAACTAAAAAACATAATTTTATTTTATTAAATAAATCTTATATAAATAGTTAAATTAATTTTTATATTATGTTACAAAAACTATGATCATTATTTTAATAAAAGTGGATTTCAAAGAATATAAATATTTTAAAAATACATATTTCTGTTTTTATTATATACTAACATTGTGATTTTTTGGGAAACATTTTAATCAAATAAATTTAATCTTTTTGATATTTTTTCTAACACATAACAATAATTTTAGTTATTATTACACACAACATCAAGTTTTATGAAAACATGACATATTAATAAAATATCATTATTTAACAAGATTGTAATATCCAAACCATTAGAGTATTGATAATTAATAGTATAAACTATATTATGAAAAAATATGGTTTACACATTTATATAAAATTAATTTATTGGTGAATAAATTAATAGAAATGAAAAAAACTATTTAGAAAACTAAATTAATTTTCTAAAAAATGATTTTTATGCACACAAACAAGTCTTACATCAATGAATTGATAAAATATCCATTTTAGGAATATTTTTGAAAACAAATATATTATATATTAAATAAAAATTGTTCCATTTATTATATGGTTTATTCAAGATATAATAATGGAAAAATATCCAATTCTATACCTAAATAGTCTATTATTCTAAAAACCAGTGTCATTTCCTTTTGCGCTAATGCATTAAAATTAATTTTTATGAATTATAGAAAATATAAGATACAAAATTATATGAATTTTTTTTAATATTCATATAATAATTATCCAAATGTGGTGTGTATAATTTTTTCTATAAAGGTAAATTTTTTGGATGAATCATTAAAAATTCTATGTTTCATTAAGAATTATTATTTCATTTACAGAATTTAAAACATTAGAATTATTTCATATGGTTTTAATGGTAAAATTAGTATATATATATATTACGCCAATTATATTCATTTTAATAAATTTATAGTGAATTTTGTCATTAAAATATTTTAGAAAATTTATGATTTTCTCTTTAGTAAAATTCTTCCTCATTTCATCTGTGAGATTAATTTTAAATTAAATCATTCAACTTCATTGAATCGAATTTTATAAAATTTATTAAATATATAAAAACATAATAATTTTTATTTTTTTCTATGTTTGGCTTAATATTTTACAACAATGAATAATAAAAAATAGTAAAAATAATTTAACGTGGTCAAGTTAAAAATGGCTTTATCAAGGTGTTAAACGATAAAATAAATTGTTAAGAAGAACCCAAAACTCTTCTAGACCAAACTTTCATTCCATTTTTTGACCTTATCATTTATTGGTACTATAATTTTCTATTTTGGAACTTTGTGAAAGGCAAAGAATGTGGGTTATCCATTTTCATTTAAAATTTTAAAAGAGTTCCATTAACCTATTTTAAATATGTAAACCCCTAGGAACTCCTCTTCATAATCCCAAAACCCATTAGTTATGAAAATAAATAAAGAATAAATTTCCTTATATCTAAAATATCATCCTATAATCTATATTTTGAATATAAATCATTCATATTATTTCTTATTTCCAAACCTATGGTGGTTCCCGAAGTAGATATAACACTCTCCAACGAGAATTTTTATTTTATTTCATTATAACAAAATCTTAGATTGTTATTTATAATTTCTAATATAATATATTTCCTAGATTCCATAGAAATATAATTTTTTATGTTTAGTAAATAACCTAAAACCATATCCACTTCTATCAAATGGGTTTTGAAATCATCATTCATCTGTATAGAAAACTACCTGCTTGCAAAATGATGTTAGTTATTATACATCACAACCAATAATGGGTGGATATAATGATGGATTAAATGTTTATATATATTATATACTCTATTATTATAAAAATTTAATTATTACAGTGGGTTTAACTATTTTTCTTTCCATTTTGAGGGAATATGATAATGTTGCTCGTGTGTTTGGAGCCTACCATCTCACAAATCGATGTGAGTCATTCTTCAAATATTCATTAAATGGAAGGTAATAATGATATGTTTAAATTAAAATATTATATATATATATATGAATCATAAATTTTTATGGAAAGGAAATATATTATTTATGTTGAGTTCCTCCAATCCTTTGATAAAATTGAAACATCGTTCATCAGTATGTACGACCCACCATCTCAATGGATGATGTATTCCATTTTCATTACATCGATTTTAAGGATTACTATAAATACATATATTATGAATATATATTATATTTACATAATGTTTAAAATTCTTATTATTATAAAACCATGATCAGTTTTATGGAAATGAAAATAAAAAATCAAATAAGACACGAAAAACAAAGCATTTAATACCCAAAACATGATTTTAAGAAAGAATTTTTAATAAATGTTTAATAAAAGGTCATAGGTAAAACATATATAGTTTGACACATATGAGTATTATTATTTAATATATTTATAAAAAAATTATATTTATTATATAGTAATTTAAAATATGTACGATGTAATTCGAGACTTATGGTGGGGGATTTCTATATCACTTTTTTCAATCTTTGAAACACAAGACATATTCATGAAGAGTTTATTTTTGAAGTGTATATACATCCAATGAATATATTTTATAATTAATATTCATAAATTTATGGGTTTATATATTACCAATTTATTATCTCTCTTTCACTGGTTTTGTGATTCATATGTTCAGTAAGGGATTTTAGTATCAAATTACATTCTTTATGTAAAAATTAATTTTATACACTTATTTTCATTTATTGGTTGTATATTATGACCCTTTTAAATTTTATATCATGAGTATATATCTTTAATGATATTATAATCATAATTTTGAATTATTATTTAATGTGTATTATAATTCAAATTTACCAATTTGGTAAATGTTTTATTCTATAATCTCATTGTTTATCAGGACTATTAATGATTATGTTTCCAATGATGGAATATTATGATATATATCTGAAGAAAAATTTCTTTTCTTATATTATCTATATTTAATGAGAATAAATTATTTCATTTCATTTTCAACTTTTTATGTACTCAATAGTTTAAAATTATGTTTTTATATAAAATAAACATTATTTCTCTATTAAGTAGAAGTCCTTTTAATTATAAAATATTTTTTCTATAAATCATTTAGAAATTGTTTAAAAAATATTAATTTTTTTATTAAATACATATTTAACTAAATTTTTCTTATATATAAGTTTTTTGAAAATAATATTGAAATCATTTTCAGAATAATACCATTATTATTGAACAAAATATACAAAAATTAATATTTTTTTATCATGTAGAAAATAAAAAGTATTTTCCACAATAATAACCACTCAATGTTTTAAGTATTCTATTATATGATTCAATGAAATTATTAAAATAAAATTATTTATGAAATTTACATTGAATTTTCTGTTTTAATAATTATATTTAATGTAATGAACATTCTGTATGAAATTTTCCATGTGTCTTTTTGAAATCATTTTGCAAATAACATGACATCCTTTGATTTTACTTATTCTTTAATGGGGAAATGATGCAAGGATAATATTTTTTATATCTGTATTTTTTTATAATGAAGTTATTTTTATGAAACCCATTTCACTCCCATTGTTTATACCATGATAAAACACTTACAAATACCTCTTATTTTTCCATAGATTATGATTTAATTATTTTATGATATTATTGTGAAACCTTTTGATTTTACATATGTTATGTTATGATTGGATGTTTATTTAATTTTATCTTATATGATAAATATTTTGAGCCCATATGGTAACCATATGTATGATTTTCATTATGTAGTTGTTGGGAGCTATATCCCCTAGTAATTCATTAGTAATGTAATGATATCTCATTAGATAAATAGGAAAAAATGGGAAGGGAAACCAGTTTCGTAATGGTTTCTAGACCCTATGATAGTATTGGGAGTGAACCTAAACAACTATGATGATTTTTTAGTGAATATAGTAAACTATAATAGTCTTTGTAATGAGACTCAAACTAATAAGAAAATGATTTTCAATGCTTATAGGAATGCAACAAATCTATATCTTATTACCATGTTAAGATATCATTGTTCATGATATCTAATTATATTATAATTCATCTCATTGGAACTTCCAAAATATATTACATGAAATTATTTTATGATTATGATATTAAGGGTATAATTTTCAAATGTTATTCTCAAAATATTATACCCATATTTTTGTGATATCTTGATATCTTTATTGCTTATTCTTACCGATCATATCATCTCACCCATTATTATTTTTACATTCCCCATGTTATGATTGATGGTAATATGTATAAAATGAATAATATGGGTGATAGTTATGAAGAACATAGTGGTATATGATGTGAATCACTTATGGACAAGTTGTTTATGTTTCCACTTTTCTAAAGTAACTATACATTTGTAACCTCGAGGCCTATTTTATAGTAATGTAATAATTATTCATATAAAAATGTGTACAATATACGTATGATCAGTATGGTTATTTTTAGTTTTTATCAAAATATAAATTTATTTATCCTTTGGAATGTTTGATATGAAAATCATAGTCTGAAATCTAAAGATATGACTAAGGAAATGTCTTAGGATAAGTATAAGTATTATTTAAAGTACTAGATAATGTCATAGATCTATGATAAAGGATAGAATGAGTTTTTTCTATGAAATTTTATCCATGTTTGGATACATCAATTGGATGTGGATCATGAATAGTGTTACCTAGGGGTAATAGCTCTAAAAATGGTTCATTTTGCATGACCGGTTTGTCACTAGGTGACTAAATATGGGACATAATGCACAGTTGGTTGAACTCTCCTGTGGAATATGTTTTTTAAATTAAAAAAATCATTACATACTATCTATTAGGATTTTAATAATTACCTTGAATTACCATGGTTATGCCTTAGGATTCATAGATGGAAGATATTATTTCATTAATTTTCATTGGTATAATTTTTTTTGGATTTTGTGGTTTTAGTTAATTATTAGAATATCTCAAGCTATAATATCTGGATTGAGTCATGTTCTGGAAGATGATGGAAGTATGTTAATTATAAATTCAATGTAATATTATCTTATTTTCCTCTTATGAAACCAAAGGATAATGAGAGACAGAATAAAAGACCTTATTTCTAGGATCACACAAGATTCTAAAGCTACAGATAATGTTGAACATCCAAACTAGTAAAATGGGAACAATTATATGATTAGTGATTTATTTGGAACATCCAGTGTTTGTTAATGGATCCACTGAACCACTTTTTTAGTATTTTATTTGTACTAATGAAATGTTATTTTTCATTTTCATTTGTTTGGAATACAAAAAAATCATTTTGTTAATCAGTTATTTATAAGGAGAATCAGATCAATGGTGGAAACATATTAAGAATATATTTCAAGAGGACATAATTAAATCCCTATAGTGGGATTAGTTTAAGAAGATATTTTTTAATAATTATTTCCCTAATATTCTACAAATAGGGATGGATAATAAATTTATCGATCTCAAATAGGAGAATAGAGAACCAATTAGTACCTATAAAGGTAATTTTATAGGACTTTTATAGTACCATTCTGGTTTAATGATAAATACCAAAATAAAATTGTATAAAATAATTCTTGGATTAAATCAAAGTGTTTTAAATGATTGTATATAAGATATTTAATATTTGTTAGTAATTCATTTAATTTTCACTAAATTAATGAATATAAATTTCTGATTTTGGACATTCAGATTTTTTAAATAGGAAAATAAAGAACGAGCCTCATGAGAACTCAAATAAATCACATGGTAAAAATAAATTGTAGTCACCTACATGTTAGAAATGTAGAAATCAACGCTAACATGAATTCATGAAATGAATAAGATAGTGTTAGAATTATATAAAACTTATCCATTGAGATAAATAATATATAAGTGATGTGAAAAACAAATTCAACAAAATATATAAAGAGTGATATCAACTAAATGAACCACCCACACTCCATAATTTCATGTTCAAGGATATTGTACATTATTCAAACCAATCCCCTAATCCAATGGAATATATAAATGATTCTCCAAAATTACCTCTAAAGAAAAAGGAGAAATGGAAATATTATACAATCACAATGGATGATGTAAATCTTGATAAATAGGGTACACTTAACCTAGACTCCTTATATTGGAATTTTATCTTCAGTTTGGTATGAATTTTCCCTATGAAAATATTATTGATCACCCTTTAGTGAAATTTAAATAGATTTCCACCCTATAAATGGATTATAGAGCAATGAAATCACATCTGATATACTATTAATACAAGGATGAACCCATATTTTAAATAATAATATATTTGAATAAATTAATATATTATTTAAAAACTAAAGTGTAAATTAACATTTTTTCTGTATCAGTATCCATTTAAGATTTTCTTTGGTGTTATGGATACAATTATTGATATTTGAGTTTATGGATGATTGTATGTTGAAAGTAATTTATACTCCTTTTGAGTTTCTATGTAAGGGGTGTTTATTAATAGTAAAGATATTTGATGATAACTTTTTGGAAATAAAACCAATTTGAATTTTTATATGTTTTAATGAAATGTTATTTAAGGGGGAATGCCTTTACACATTGAGGACATATGATTCCTAGTAATGGCAACCTTTATGGTTTATTCTATCATTGTTGTTGAGGTAATTATGGGTTATATTAGATCACCATACAATGTAAAGAAACATTATTTTTATTAGATAATATTTCTCTCTAAATATTTTTAATAGATTATACATTAAGGAAGCAGTGATGCTTCATAGAGTAGAACATTTCATTGATTCTAATCTTGATCAAATGTTTACCTTAATGTTTTGGAAATATTTTCAGTATGATCTTAATATGGAGTGGAATTTACACAATTATTATCATCTTCACACAGATGGTCTATTGGAATGATTAATTAGAAATAAATTTAGTTGGAGCTAGACAAGATAATGAAATGGTAGATAAGGTATGGCACACATATGAATACATAAAGAAATAAATAATATTAATGGAAATTTTATAATGATAATCATGCATACAATGAAAATTTAAATATTTGTGTGAAAGTGTTTCTATAAATATATCAATGGATGATTGTAATGATATTTTTTAATAAGTAAAACTAAGTCTTACATATATCAGTCCCTATGAAATACTTGAGCATATCTGGATGGTATCCTTTCAGTTGTTTCTTCCACTAATTCCATCTTATGTTAATTATGTGTTCAATGTATCTCTCTTGAGAAAGTACATACATGATCCAACCCATGTATTGATCTCAGAGGAGATACCTGTGTATCATGATCTCTTTTATGTGCAATAATCAATTATGATTTTTGGATCATACAGAGGAATTTATAAAAAATATACCACTCACTAAGACATTATTTTTTGTGGAAATCCCAAGAACAAGGACTATTTGTGACATCTTAAGGATGTAATGAGGCAGAACTATGATGATATTTTTCATCAAAATCATTCATTTCGAGGGGGGAACACAATTTATGTGGGGTAGAATGTACCACCTCGTCATTTTGGGAAATAGTTTCTTTAAATAAAATTTTTCGCATTGATATTTTTCATTACACACAATAATTAGTTTATATTCAGTTACACAGAAAGCCTAATTTTATTTAAACATGATGTACTACTAAAATATTAATATTTAATATTGATGTAATTTTCCAACCATTTAAATGGAATGTTTGAATATTATTAAATAAATTATGGTAGTATATTGTTTTAAAAAGTGTTTAAAATGAATTCATTGGTGAATAATTAATTAACATTGTAATTTAAAACTATCTGAAGATAATAGATATTTTTTTGAAAACTATTTCTAGGAACAGAAATCTTTTTTACCTAAATAAATAAAAAAACATTTTTGAATTGTTTTAATAAAATAATATTAAATATGAAATAAATTGTTTAACATTGATCATATCTGTTTTCACGATCAGGGACAAAAATAAATCATATTTTATTCTTAAAAATAATTTTTTCTAAAAATAATTTATTTAATATTTTTTTATTTTATACTAATATTTATAGGTTCAAATATTATAAAACCTAATTGAAAAAAATAAATTATCTTTTTAAATTATCAATTTAGATTTATCATTCCATGAATGTTTGTGAACTTTAAGAGAAGATAGTTTTTTCTAGAAATAGTATAAATAAGGGTTTTTAATAGAGGATTGTATTTATTTTACAAATTAAAAAACATTAAATTGTATAATTTGGGTTAGAAGGTTAAATTATTCAATTATATATCTATTAATATAATTACGGTCATTCAAATCAATTTAATATCTATTTATTTATATAAAAACAATATAAGATTTTAATCATTTTCTCTTTAGGAAACTAATTTCTCAATGTGTTCGCATGATTTATTTCATATTAAATTATGATAATTTTGTATGAAAAATTTAGAGAAGTAAATTTTGGATTTGAAATGAAAATATTTTATGTTATATAATATGTTTTAAAAATTTTGGATGCTCTTTAATAACAAAAAAAGTTAGAATAATTTTCCATGGTTAAGGTAAAAGTTGGTATATCGATGGTCAAAATAAAATTATAAGTGTTAAAAATTATCAAAAACATGCACAAATACAAATTTAGTGGCCTATTTGGACATTATAAATTCTTGTTTCTATAAAAGACCATTTTAGAACCTTATGTTTTGGGGAAAATGTTGCAGGAAATTTTCATGTAAAAAATTACAGGTGTGTGACTCACATCACTTATAAAAGGACACCACATCTCATATTCCCATAAAACATTAGAAACCAATTAGTTAAGACAATACCTACCCAAAGCTATGCCTTACTTCCAACCTCTCATATTGTAATCATTATTTTGTTTTGAAATATACCCT
Organism: Viscum album; assembly: GCA_963277665.1. Classification (NCBI taxonomy): domain Eukaryota; kingdom Viridiplantae; phylum Streptophyta; class Magnoliopsida; order Santalales; family Viscaceae; genus Viscum; species Viscum album. Next base: position 1,978,306,402 of record OY728133.1, read on the forward strand.
AAGAAGGCTTTTGGTGTAAACATATGGAGGTTACCTGTAACATCCCAAGTAAGTAATGAATAATATATATTTTTATCTATGTCTATTAAATAATTAGATAGTGTTTTAGAGGCTTAAAATGAAAATAAATCCAATCTTAATCATGTAATACACTAATATATTTAAAAGATTGTTTTACTGCCTTTTGATGGAAAACAATTTTTAAATCCATCCTTTGACAATTTTATATGCTATGTTTGGGATATCAAAATTTTCTTTGTGTGAATTTTTGGTATTTTTCATACAATGTTCATTTTTTAATGAATAGTGAAAAATACTGCATTTTACATCAAAACTGATTTTTTATCTAATTTATTTCTATGATTAGATTATCTTTTGAATTGGTTTTGAAGTGAAATTAGAATATATTTTTACCATTTAATCCAATGGTGTTCATTGGAATCGATATCACTTTGAAATTGGACTTAAACTGGTGTCAATCTTTTGATACTTATTGTTTCATAAAAACACGCTATTTGTCATGACATTGGGAATTAATTATTAAATTAATTAATGTGACTTATATGTTTTGAATTTTGTAAAATAGACTTAATTTTTCAATTCGGAATATCAAATATATATTAGGGTGAATTTTTTGTATTTTTCAAAAAAAACTTCAATTTTTGATGAATAGTGAAACCATTAAGTGGCACTTTTAAAAACTGATTTTTCGTTTAAATAAAATGTTACCACTTCTGTGTTTTGAATTTCAGAAATCTGACATACATGGATGTCATTAAGAAGTAAAATGTGGTTCAATGAGAATAAAATAATTTTTTGGTGAATAGTAACTCTTAAGTTCTTAATCGCGATTAGAGGTAATTAGAGTAGTTTAAGGTAAGAATAATGTTTTAATAAAATTAAATGACCTAGAAACATGTCCTACCCTCATTGGATATGTCATGGACGACCATGAAAATCCATGGGTCAACTTGGGGGCCCCATGGAGCCACTTCGTTTGGGAAATGACATAAATAACTTTTTATTTAATGTAAAAGTAAAAATGACACAAACATGAGATGTTTTACTAAAACAATTTGTACATGGGGTTATAAAGATCCGATTTTTGTTTATAAATAGTCATTGGAAAGCTAAAACAATTTTCTATGTCATAGTATTTTTTTATAATTTTTAGACTTTAAATAAATTAAATTATTTATGGCATCATGATGATGCAGCGATGACCTCATTATTTAACTATTTTAATAAAATGGAATGATATTGTAAGATCTAAGACCTACACATGGAAAAAACCTATTGTATGAGTGGATTTCGAAACCTTATCACCTTATCCTAGAATCAAATCACCGTGGGACCTCTTAAATCTGAATACCATTTTAAAATAAAGTGACTTTTCTTTACCTTCCAAGAGTGCCCCTCCTCTCCTCTTATAATAGGCCCCCACCTCTACCTCCTTACCCACACTCCCAAAGCCTTTGGCTCGGCCAAACCCTGCCCATTTTGTCTCTCCACTTCCCTCTATTACTCATTGAAGCCTCACGTTGGGCAGAAGTCTTCCCAAGGAAGCTTTTGAGCTCAAATCTAAGAGAGTTACACGATTTTAAGGTAATGTCTTCTTTTGAGTCCTTTTGATTGATTTTGCTTCTCCGACCCCCTAAACTATTTTTATTATTTTCTATTGTAACAACTCTAGTATCCTAAATATACTAGGATGTTTTTATAATAACTATTCGAGCTACACTTACACACACCTACATCTAATTGTTAAAGGACATACTGTTTCTGTGGATGGTGAATTTATGCCTCCCGAAACGATGATTGTTCAACATTCTTTTATCACCTTAAAAGGTGGCCATTAATATGTCACTATATTTATATATTAAATATAATATGTTTATGTTTTCCTTAAGCTTCTGTATTTTTCATTTTGGGCATACCTTTATGGTTTCCATTATGGGTAAACACGATATATTCATTTAAGGAAGTGCGGACTACCACCCCCACAAAGTGATTTGATTCGTTAAATACCATATGTGGGATGTATAAAGTACGGAACTATGATATTATATATGATATTATATTGGAATTATAATATACCTTTATTTCATTATGATTCCATTCTATAAAATATGAAATAGAACTGAAAGTAGCATTCATGCATACGTACGGCTTACCGTCTCCATGAACGGTGCATTTCATTTCTTACCTTTAAATGATTATGTAATATTATAAATGAATGTATATAATGGATATATATGATATATAAATAATGATTATAATTCTGGATATAATGGATACATGAGCAAAATGTAATTATAAAGGGATTATTTTTTACTCAAGTACCAATGATCATTAAAACGACCGTCATTAACTTATATAATTACATAGTGTTCATGACATGGAAATAAGTGATATAAAAGGAATAATGAATTTGAAAAAGGTTCTTAAACAAGTATAAATTAACTCAAGTTTATTATTCAGGAGATTATAGAACGACCGAGTCAAGTCGGACCCGAGGTATGGGTCTTCGTCTCAATCTCCTTTCATTGAGGCCTATTTTGTTTTATACAAAACTTTATTTTATACGGTGTATAAACCCCTTTGACTTTTACATTTATCCAAAAGGAATTTTTTTATACGAAGCTTTTTAATAAACGACAAAATGGAATGTTTTTTTCGTACGTATGCTGCGACAACGACTTCTCCGCCGCCGTGACCATTATTTTAGTTTCGGCTTCCTCTACAAGCCATACTTTTTTTAAAAGAAAAATAAATACCATGTTTTACTTTTCTTTTATTTTGGTATTGAAAATGGTTTTCATAATGTTTTTATATCAATGTGTTGTATTGATATCTTGTAATTGAAATGTGGAAATGTTATGTTTCCTTTATGCATGTTTTATGTGATACGATTATGTTGAGGTTCTTGGGAATTATTATGAAGACGGGTGGTTCTGTGATAGACTAAGGGCAGTGAGCCCGATATAGCTCTACAATGCATTGGGTAACGTGAAGGAGTGTAACATGAAGGTTTCTCTGAAGAGATTTAGGGAATATACTGTGATGGGTATTCCAAATGTAACCAAGAGTGTTGCTCCCTACGTAAGAATGTTATGAATGCCTCAAGTTACCTTTATGTCTAATGATTTCTATGATTTATTCATGATTTGATAAGGTATGTTGAAGTGATTATGTTTTAGGGGTAAAGTATGATTTCTTTCTTATGTATATATGTACCCATGTTTCCTTTCCATATTTTTATATCCCTTACTATGCTTTTTATGTTCATCCCATGTTTTTTGAAATGTTTTTCACAGGTCAAGGGAAAGGTACATGATATGATGATAGTGTCAAGGAAGTGTCAAGAAAGAATCCATGTTTTATTTTAAATATGATTCCGTTGATGGGGAAAAAGAATACTATCTTTATGTAACCACATTGTTTATATATGGAATGTAATGCAATGTTTATGATCTAATTATCTAAAACTCTAAACCCGAATAGATCCTCAATGTGTAATCTTTTAATAACTGAAGATTAAGTAAGGTTTAAGGCTGGGGCCTTATAGTTGGTATCAGAGGTCGGTTTAGATAACTTTATGAGTTAGAATTCTATTAAATGATTATCCAAAAATATTTTTTTATGGTCAAATTTAAGTGATATAGTATTTGAAGATTACCATGTTCCTTCATCTAAGACATGATTGTTCAGAATGGTTTTCTGCAGAGGAAACAAGGAAGCAGTGCTAGGAAGGCATGCAGAAGGCAATAACCTTCCGAATCAGCATCCTGAGTTGGTCGGAATTGGAACTGAACAGTTTGTTGCAGTAATGGTTCAGTTGACTCAAGCGATAAATGGCAGTGGTATCCATACATGAGATCACCCAAATCAACCGTAGAGGAACATGTCAGTGGTGGAACATTTCATGAGGCGACATCCCACATCATTCAGAGGATCATCTGACCCTGTGCTAGCTGAAGGGTGGATTAAAGCACTAGAGAAGATTTTTGATGTCATGGGGTGTTCAGAAAATCAAAAGGTTAGTCTTGCTATTTATCGTTTGGAGGGTGAAGCAGATCAGTGGTGGTCAATGGTTAAAAATATCAGGGACGCTGATGAGATTGATGCTCTCGACTGGGATGAATTCAAAGGTATGTTTATTGAGAAGTATTTTCCTAAGGCTGTTCGACATAGGATGGAAAAGCAATTCTTGGAATTGAGGCAAGAGAAAGACTCAGTGGTTGCCTATGAAGAAAGGTTCACTCGATTGGCAAGGTATGCTCCAAATTTTATCTGGGTCCTTGATAGTAAAATCAATCATTTTTACTCAGTATTAAAGCCAAAATATCGAAGGGCATTAGCTTCTCGTGAGTTTAAAAGTTATGAAAAGCTTGTTCGATGTGCTGAGAAGGTGGAAATGGATTTTTCCGATGATCAAGTGTTCTATAACAACCAGCAGAAGAAGAGACCAAGGTGGAAGGAGAAACGGAAGAATTCTTCAAAAAAGTCTGATGGTAAGAAAACTAAGTTTCCAGTTTGTGATAAATGTGGCAAAAGGCAAGCTGGGGAATATCTTCTGAATTCTGGAAAGTGCTACCGATGTGGTAAGATGGGACATAAGGCTCGTGATTGCACTGGAAAAGATTAGGGAGATGGTAAGACCAAATTTGATTGATAGTTAGTGAAATGTTATAAGTGCAATGAGATGGGTCACTATGCAAACGAGTGTCCGACAAAGAGCTTGGTGATGGGAAGAAGATAGACTACAAGAAGAAAGGGGTGGTGAAATCCTTTGCAACTACTTTAGCAGATGTCAGGCCATTAAATGAAGTTGTATCATGTACTTTGTTTGTTTTTTCAGATTATGCAAGTGTGTTGTTTGATTCAGGGTATACACATTCTTTCATCTCTGAAACCTTTTCTAGTAAAATGGGAATACCATCTCAAGAAATGACTCTTGAACTTCTGGTAAAAACACCTGGGGGAAATGTTTAGGCAAAAAGAATTTATAAGAATCTTCCTATCCTTATCTGTGGAATGAACCTACTTGCAAACCTTATTGTTCTACCTCTAGTAGAGTTTGATGTTATCGTGGGTATGGATTGGCTGTCTATTTACCATGCTACGATTGACTATAGAGCTAAAGAAGTTTCATTTCTAAAAGACTTTCAGTTTCTGTACAAGAATGAACCCTTACTGTTGATAACATATCAAGAGGCCTAGAAACTTGTAAAAGATGCAAATGAATGTTACCTTGCACACATCATTGAAAATAAAGGAACTGTTCAGATTAATGATGTGCCAGTGGTAAATGAGTATCCTGATGTTTTTCCTGATGAGTTTCCTGGAATAATACCAGATCGGGAAGTTGAGTTTACTGTTGACTTAGTTCCTGATGCTATACCAATTTCAAAACCCCCTTATCGAATGTCCCAAATTTAAATTTTAGAGTTGAAGGACAAATTGCAAGATTTATTAGAGAAAGGTTACATTCAACCTAGCACATCATCATGGGGTGCTCCTGTTTTATTTGTTAAAAAGAAAGATGGTTCAATGAGACTTTGCATTGATTATAGAGCCTTGAATAACATCACTGTTAAGAACAAATATCCTTTGCCTCATATCGATGATTTTTTTGATCAGCTCCAGGGAGCTTAGTATTTTTCAAAGATTAACTTGAGATCGGGGTACCATCAGCTGAAGGTAAAGGAAGAAGATGTTCCGAAGACCGTGTTCCGTACAAGATATGGCCATTATGAATTTTTAGTAATGCCTTTTGGGATAACCAATGAACTTGCTGTATTCATGGAATTAATGAATAGAATTTTCCATGAGTTCTTGGATAAGTTTGTGGTTGTTTTCATTGATGATATTTTGGTGTTTTATAAAAGTAAAGAGGAGCATGAAAGAAATTTAAGGGTTACCTTGAAAACCTTAAATGAAAAGAAACTGTATTGAAAATTCAGCAAGTGTGAGTTTTGGTTGCAACAAATTTCTTTCCATGGTCATATTGTTTCTAAAGATGGGATAATTGTTGATCCTGCAAAAACAAATGTTGTTGAAGAATGGCCAAGACCCACAAATGTAACTGAGATTCGTAGCTTCCTTGGTTTGGAAGGATATTACCGAAGGTTTGTTAGATATTTTTCACGGTTATCTAGTCCAATGACTAAGATAACTCAGAAGGGTGTTATGTTTATCTGGACAAAATAATGTGATGATTGTTTTCAGGAACTGAAAAGAAGATTTGTGAATGCCCCAGCTTTGGCACTACCTTCCAGGAATGGTGAGTTTTTTATATACAGTGATGCTTCATTGAAAGGACTTGGTTGTGTCCTAATGCAGAATGATCAGGTAATTTCTTATGCTTCACGACAGTTGAAAACTAATGAGGTAAATTACCCTACACATGATTTGGAATTAGCTACTGTTGTTTTCGCTTTAAAAATTTGGAGGCATCATTTGTATGGAGTAAAGTGTGAAATATATACTGATCACAAATGTTTAAAGTATATATTCACTCAGAAAGAGTTGAACATGAGACAGAGGAGATGGCTGGAATTAATCAAGGATTATAATTGTACAATTCACTACCATCCAGGAAAAGAAAATAAAGTGGATGATGCTTTGAGTCGAAAAACTATTGCTTCATTAGAAATGTTGCGTTTGGAACGCGATCCTTTGGTTAAGGATTTTATGAACTTTGGCATAGAAGTTGTTGGTTCAAGAAGTTCTTCTGTTTTGTTTCAGGTATCAGTGAGATCATATCTATCAGATAGAGTCAAGCAAGCACAGAAGAAAGACAGTGAGTTGCAGAAAAAGGTAGAGCTGGTTCAGAAATGTAAGTTTCCTGAATTCAACATTGATAATGATTGTGTTTTGAGATTTGTGAAGAGATTGTGTGTTCCTTGTGATTCACAGTTGAAGAGAGAGTTGTTATGTGAAGCTCATAGATCTCCGTTTTCAATTCATCCTGGTAGTACTAAGATGTACAGAGATCTGCGGGAGTATTACTGGTGGGATGGAAGGAAAAGTGATATTGCTGATTTTACTGTGAAGTTTTTGACATGTCAATAGGTTAAAGTAGAGCGGCAGTTACCGAAAGGGATCCTTCAGCCTTTACCAGTGCCAGAGTGGAAATGGTAGAATATACCCATGGACTTTGTTGTGGGATTTCCGAAGACCCCTCGAGGTAATAATGCAATCTGGGTTATTGTTGATCGCTTGAACAAATCTGCTCACTTCCTTGCTATACGAGATACCTTTTCCCTAGATCAACTTTCCCATTTTTATCTTAAAGAGATAGTCAGGTTACATGGAGTTCCCCTCTCCATTGTATCTAACCGTGATCCCAGGTTTACTTCTAACTTTTGGAAAGGCCTTCAGAAGTCGTTGGGTACTGAATTAAGTTTTAGTACAACTATTCATCATCAATCAGATGGATAGTCAGAACGAACAATTCAGACCTTGGAGGATATGCTACGAGCTTGTTCGATTGATTGTCAGGAAAGTTGGACCAACATCTTTCTTTGGTTGAATTTTCATATAATAACAATTTTCATTCCAGTATACAGATTCCACCATTTCAGGAACTATATGGGAAGCGGTGTCAAACTCCAGCTTTCTGGGATGAAGTGCATGAAAGGAAGTTGATGGGACCAGAATTGGTAGAAGAGATGGCAGAAAAAGTTCAGCTGATTCATAAGCACATGAGAGCAACTCAGAGAAGGCGGAAGAGTTATGCGGATAACTGGAGGAATGTTCTATCTTTCGAGGTAGGTGATCATGTTTTTCTCAAGGTTTCTCCTTGGAAAAGTGTGATAAGATTTGGTAAGAAAGGAAAGCTGAGTCCAAGGTTTATTGGACCACATAAAATTCTGGAGAGTGTTGGATCAGTTGCATACCAGGTGTCTTTACCTCCGATTTTATCTCAAGTACACAATGTTTTTCACGTTTTGATGTTGAGAAAGTATATGCCAGATCCATCTCATGTTTTGAGTCCAGAGGTAGTTCAGCTGGAAGAGAACCAATCTTATGAGGAACAACCGATCCATATTCTTGACCACAGGGAGCAAGTGTTACAGAATAAGGTGATTAATCAGGTAATGGTTTTGTGGAAAAACCACATGATGAAAGAGGGAACATGGGAATCTGAAAATGCAATGAGGGATAAGTACCCCCATTTATTCGATAAGTAAATAAATTGCGGGGATGGAATTTTCAAAAGGGGGGACGGATGTAACATCCCAAATAAGTAATGAATAATAGATATTTTTATCTATGTCAAATAATGAATTAGATAGTGTTTTAGAGGCTTATAATGAAAATAAATCCAATCGTAAGCATGGAATACACTAATATTTTTAAAAGATTGTATTACTACCTTTTGATGGAAAACTATTTTTAAATCCATATTTTGACAATTTTAAAAGCTATTATTGGGATATCAAAATTTACTTTGTGTGAATGTTTGGTATTTTTCAGACAATGTTCATTTTTTAATGAATAGTGAAACATACTTCATTTTACATCAAAACTGATTTTTAATCTAATTTATTTATATGATTAGATTATCTTTTGAATTGGGATTGAAGTGAAATTAGAATACATTTTTACCATTTAATCTAATAGTGGTCATTGGAATCAATTTCACTTTGAAATTGGACTTAAACTGGTGTCAATCTTTTGATACTTATTGTTTCATAAAAACATGCTAGTTGTCATGACAGCGGGAATTGATTATTAAATTAATTAATGTGACTTATATTTTTTGAATTTTGTAAAATAGACATCATTTTTCAATTCAGAATAACAAATATATATTAGGGTGAATTTTTGGTATTTTTCTGAAAAACTTCAATTTTTGATGAATAGTGAAACCACTAAGTGGTACTTATAAAAATTGATTTTTCGTTTAAATGAAAATTTACCACTTATGTGTTTTGAATTTCAAAAATACAACATACATGGTTGTCATTAAGAATTAAAATGTGGTTCAATGAGATTAAAAGAATTTTTTTTGTGATTAGTAATTCTTAAATTCTTAATCGCGATTAGAGGTAATTAGTGTAGTTTAAGGTAAGAATAATGTTTTAATAAAATGAAATGACATAGAAACATGTCCTAAACTAAATGGATGTGTCACGGCTGACCAAGAAAATCCATGGGTCAACTTTGTGACCCCAGGGAGCCACATTGGTTGGGAAATTACATAAATAACTTTTTATTAAATGTGAAAGTAAAAATGACACAAACATGAGATGTTTTACTAAAACAATTTTTACCTGGGGTTATAAAGATCATATTTTTGATTATAAATAGTAATTGTAAATATAAAAAGATTTCCTACATCATAGTATTTTGTTTATAATTTTTAGACTTTTAATAAATTAAGTTATTTATGACATCATGATGATGTAGCGATGACCTCATTATTTAACGATTGAAATAAAATGGAATAATATTGTAAATTCTAAGACATAAACATGGAAAAAACCTATTGTTTGGGTGGATTTAGAACCCTTATCACCTTATCCTCGAAACAAATTAATGGGGGACCTCTTAAATCTGAATACCATTTTAAAATAATGTGACTTTTCTTTACCTTCCAAGAGTTCCCCTCCTCTCCTCTTATAAAAGGCCCCCACCTCTACCTCCTTACCCACACTCCCAAAGCCTTTGTCTCGGACAACCCCTGCCCATTTTGTCTCTAAACATCCCTCTCTTACTCCTTGAAGCTACACTTTGGTAAGAGGTCTTCCGAAGGAAGCCTTTGATCTCAAATCTAAGAGAGTTACCCGATTTTAAGGTAATGTTTTCTTTTGAGTCCTTTTGTTTGATTTTTCTTCTCCAACCCCCTAAACTCTTTTTATTATTTTCTTTTGTAATGACTACATTATCCGCAATATACTAGGATGTTGTTATAAGAAGGATCTGAGATACACTTACAAACACCTAAATCTAATGGTTAAAGGACATACTGTTTCCGTGGATGGTGAATTTATGCCTCCCGAAACGATGATTGTTCAACTTTCTTTTAACACCTTCAAAGGTGGACATTATGATTTCACTATATTTATATATGATATATAATATGTTTATGTTTTCCTTAAGATTATTTATTTTTCATTTTGGGAATACCTTTATGGTTTCCATTATGGGTAAACGAGATATCTTCATTTAAGGATGTGCAGACTACTACCCCCTCAAAGTGATTTGATTCGTTAAATACCATATGTGGGACGTATAAAGGATGGAACTATGATATTAAATATGATATTATACTGGAATTATAATATACCTTTATATCATTATGATTCCATTCTATAAAATACGAAATAGAAATGAAAGTAGCGTTCATGCGTACGTACGGCTTACCGTCTCCATTAACAGTGCATTTCAATTTCTTACCTCTAAATGATTATGTAATTTTATAAATGCATGTATATACTTGATATATATGATATATACATAAGGATTATAATTTTGGATATAATGGATACATGAACAACATGTAATTATAAAGGGTTTATTTTTTACTCAAGTACCAATGATCGTTAAAATGACCGTTATTAACTTAAATAATTACATATTGTTCATGACATGGAAATAAGTGATATAAAAGGAATAATGAACTTTAAAAAGGTTCTTAAACAAGTAGAAATGAACTCAAGTTTATTTTTCAGGAGATTAAAGAATGACCGAGTCAAGTCGGACCTGAGGTATGGGACTTCGTCTCAATCTCCTTTCATTGAGGCATATTTTGTTTTATACACAACCTTCTTTTATACGGTGTATAAACCCCTTTGACTTTTACATTTATTCAAAAGGAATCTTTTTTATACGAGGTGTTTTACTAAACGAAAAATTGGAATGTTTTTGTCGTATGTATGAGGCGACAATGACTTCTCCACCACCGTGACCATTATTTGAGTTTCGGCTTCCTCTATATGCCATACTTTTTTTTAAATGAAAAATAAATACCATGTTTTACTTTTCTTTTATTTTTGTATTGAAAATGGTTTTCCTAATGTTTTTATATCAATGTGTTGTATTGATATCTTGTGATTGAAAGGTGGAAATGTTTTGTTTCCTTTATGCATGTTTTAGGTGATACGATTATGTTGAGGTTTTTGGGTATTATTATGAAGACGGGTGGTTCCGTGATAAACTAAGGGTGGGTGAGCCCGATATAGCTCTCCAATGCATTGGGTAACGCGAAGGAGTGTAACGTTAAGGTTTTTCTGAAGTAATTTAGGGAATATACTGTGACGGGTATTCCAAACGTAACCAAGAGGGTTGCTCCCTACGTAAGAATGTTATGAATGCCTCAAGTTACCTTTATGTCTTATGATTTCTATGATTTATTCATGATTTGATGAGGTGTGTTAAGGTGCTTATGTTTTATGGGTAATGTATGATTTCATTATTATGTATATATGTACCCATGTTTCCTTTCCATATTTTTATATCCCTTACTAATCTTTTTATGCTCATCCCAAGTTTTTTGAAATGTTTTTCACAGGTCAAGGGAAAGTTACTTGATATGATGATAGTGTCAAGGAAGTGTCAAGAAAGAATCCATATTTTATTTAAATATGTTTCCATTTATGGAAAAGATGAATACTATCTTTATGTTACCACTTTGTTTATATGTGGAATGTAATGAAAGTTTTATGATCTAATTCTCTAAAACTCTAAACCTGAAAAGATCCTCAATGTGTAATCTTGTAATAACTCAAGATTAAGTAAGGTTTAAGGCTGGGGCCTTATTTTACTAAAAGAAGAGGTAACATTCTTTAACAATCAATTTTATATTATTTATTCCGCCAAATCAATAAAACATGATGATATAACAACCAGATAATAGAAAATATAATATTATTTTTTTATTTTATTGTAATTACCAAAAACCATATATACTTTCATCAAATTGGATATTAAAATATCTCTTGTGTGTGCTGCGGACTACTACCACGTGATCTGATGGGATTTTTTCCATCATCAAATCTCATAGAGTGATAAAATTATGTAGTAAATGTTTATATATTATATTTATGATATTATTATACTTATAAAATCATAAAATTATATATAAATTAGTATGTTTCATTCTAATGTAATATGATAATGTGGGAAATATGTACAGTGGATAGCCACTTCAAGAAGAGATGTGAATCATTCTCCACATATTATTTACATATAAGGAAATAACGATAGGTTTAAAAAAATATGTGATATATAAATATTTTACATAAAAATTAATCTATAAATTTTATATATATTAAAATTATTTCATTCAATCTATCAAGAAAATAGAAGTAGTTTTTATGCATATGTATGGAATACCATCTCCATCAATGCATTTTATCATTTTCTATACATATCTTTTATGGATTACTATATATACAATTATAGCTAATATATATTATATTTATATCATCGTAAAAATTATATATATTATTTGAACAGGATCATATTAAAAGGGCTTGAAAAAACTAATCAAAACATAAAAGGAAAACATAGAAACTGTTAACTGAAAAATGATTTTAACTATAAATTATTGACAAATGGGTAATAATAGGTCATAGGTAAATAATATATGGTATTATAAAATTTATTATGAATCTTTAATATATTTATAATAATATATTTTTATGATAAATGTATTTTCAAATTTTTAAAAAGGAATTCAATACATAATTTAAGGGATTCGGTCTCACATTTATTTTCAATGACACACAATCAATATTAAACTTGGTGTATATGGATCCCATTAATGTGGTTCATAATTACTTTCCTTATAATTATATGTATTTAAATATGTATTTTAGGATATCAGTTTTATGGGGTTTACAATTAATCATTTACCAAAGTAGTATGATTATTTGTCTAAAATTGCATTATTGGGGACCTATGTTTTGTTAAGAACTTATATTCTTATATAGGATGTATATACTACTAATATGGAATATTATATCATGTATATACTTTTTTACGATATTATGTGTAAGAACCTGTATTTTTTCGGGTATGTTTTCATCTTCTGGCAGTTTTTTAGGAAAAGGGGATGTCTAGAAATTTTTGATGTACACTTTGTGTATATTATGAGTTCACCCTACGTAATTCTTTGCCATAGGAGGTCGTGTGCTGTCCGTGTCATGGAAACAAACATGGCCATGTGTGGGTGACCTGGAGGCCGCCTAAAGCGGAGTACGGAAAAGGAAAGTACATGCAGTGTACTTCCAAATTACACACCGTGTATTTTGTTTTTTTTCATTAAATAGACTTGAGTCATGACTAATAACCAAAAAAATCTTCTTCTACGTTTTATTTTTCTGAGAGAACCCATATGGACGTGATCTTCCTCTGAGCCCCTTACCCAGCATAGGATCGCCTCGGTAAGCTCTCTCTTCTGTTTGATATTTGTTTCATGATTCATTCTATTTCTTAAGTTTTCTTCAGTTGGATATTTTAGGCGTTTTGTATATCTTTGAAGTTCTAAGGTGACTCAAGATTTGAGATTCACATATATATATCTTCTATCATTATGGAAGGTGGTGTTTTCCTTTATGTTGGAATTTATTGAGCTTTATGTGCAAAATTTCTTAATACCCTGGAATGGGGTATTGAAAATTTACTTCTTGAGTCCATGTGACCAACCGGGTATGGGGCACCTCTGGGTGGCTTCTAGAACCGCGATGTTACATTATATGTTTCACTTATTATTATTAGTTCAGGAATATTTTCATTAAAAATTACCGAAGTGGTAAGGGTTTTATATTACACTCCGATATTTATTGGGATTGTCCTTGATTACATATCCAATTATGAAATATTATGATCTATATCTCATAAAATTAAATTACATGATTTTATTAAGATTATTTCACGAAAATATATTTTGTGCTTTCATTTTATTTTCTTTATATATTCAAGAGTGAATAAAAATATTAATAAATGAAACAGGAATTTTTTCCCTATATGGTTACAAATACATTTTTTCCAAATTTATGTTATATAAAAAAATTTAAAATATTAATAAAATTATCAATATTATTTATGAAAGACAATAATAGAAATGATAAATTTTTTTAAAAAACAAGTTTCGAATGTAATATTAATGTCATTTATCAAAAAATTCATGTTTTTCATTTACAATAAAATGTAAAAGGAGACTTTTCATTAACATGTACAGTGTGAATGTTATTTTCAACCATCATGACCACTCAATATCTTAAATATTAAATCAAAATTTTCAATTATTATTTTCAATGATAAGGATTTCAAAAAAAGATTTTGAATATTTATTAAAATATTATATTAAAAAAAATTATATTTCCAATGAAATATTCAAAGCGTCATGTCAAAATAATTTCCATATTAGATGGAATACATTGATGTTAATTATGTTTTATTGGAGATGTGATCAAATATCACATTTCTAATTATTTATATGAATTTTTTATCTTTATGATGAAAATATTTTTATAAAACCCAAATCTCATCCTTGATTTATAACAAGAAAAAATGATGACGAAACATGCTTATTATTCCTTGGGTAATGCTTTAATGAAATGATTTAATGATTTTGAAACATGTTTCTTTTACATAGGATATGTATTGATGAAATTTTTATGAAACCCATTTTAGTTCATGGCTTCTAATATTATGAATGTTTTGTGATCCTGTAGCACACATAAGAATTATTTTGATTATATGATGGTTGAGACTTGTTTCTCCCTCCAAATTTTTGGGTAAATACTGATATATCATTAAATAAAGGGTAATAGAATGGGGAGTTAACCTAGATTATTAATGTAATTTTTATAATTTGGTAGTTTTGGAGTGAATATTGAGTAATATATTCATTTAGTTAGTGAACCCAATCCCCTATACAGACATGTAACTGAGCCTTGAAAAATTATGTAAATTATTTTCTATTATTATTTTCATCCAAAAAAATATATGTATTATTAATATGTTATGTTTTAATGGTTTAGTTTATCTAGTTCCATTATAATTAATCTTTATTAACATTCATGATTTATTCCCTGATTGATGATTATGATAAAAAATATGTACGGTATGGCTTTTTTATGTTATTCTTATATTCACTTACCATTATGCTCATGATATATTGATATCTCTTTTGATTACACTTAATATACCTATGATCTAACCCTTTTCTTATGTTTCCTTTCCCAAATTTATGCTCAAGGGTATTATGTATGATATGTATTATAAGGTATATATTTATTGAGAACTAGTTGGAGATTATGTAGATCACTTATATATGCATTGTGTATGTGTTGATGTTTCCAAAGGCAATATGCCCTTATGATCATCAAAATGTTTTTTTATAATCTAGTATAATATTCATCTAAAAAAATATAATATCTATATATGAGATTTTTCGGTCATGAAACATATGATTTATATATAAACAACCATTATAATAAATTTTTAAATTGTGTTTATTTCAATTAATTTTTTTATATTTAATTTCTGGGTATTTATAGTATCATTTAAATAATAACATTAATAGTTTAATACGTTTCATTTATACATGATGTTATGTGTAATGAATAAAAATCAACAAAATTCATTTTATTTAAAATATATTTTTCATAAAATTGTAGGATATTACATTAAAACCCCCCTCATTAAATTAAACATTTCCCATGATATTCTATAACAAGGGTATGATCAAATTTTGATACCTCTACCTCATTTCATTGTTAAGATACCACATAACTTCCTCAAATTTGGGGTTTCACCGCCAAAAATTACTAGGTTTATGGTATTGTTTTGTTAACCATTCTATATATGATAAAAAAATCTCCACTGGTTGTTCCTCATAATAAAAAATACATTTTCCATGGTATAAACATTGAGTTAATTACATTTAAAGGGTTAGGTATGTACATAATTAGGTTTGTTACATGGAAAAAATTGTAGAATTAATATTATTTGGATAGAATCACAAATATGTAAGATAGAATCATAATATTATGATGAATTTAAAATGTCCTGATATACCTAAGTCATATTTTTCCCTTCATTGAAAATTTGAATACCTTCTGACATGGAGAAATTAGTAGGAACACATAGTCACTAAATTCAAATTCATGATCACTCCGATAACTATAAGTATGAAATTTATGTTGACATTGTGTTTCCTTTTTGTGTTTCTGAATTTATATTACCTTTTTGACCATTTCTTCATCTACATATTGATCAAATAGTTTTCCTTCTGAAATAACATCCTAGTAAAATTGAATTCTAAAGTAATTTTCATAGAGGGATTTATAAAAAGCCAACTGAATCCTCATGTGAAAGATATTTTGGTAGGAGAAGTTTTGAAAAGGATGTATTTGATCCTAAAACATTTTAGATCTATTTAACTTGATCTCAAAAAATCTTATATGTTTTGAATTTTTCATTCTGACCGACAATATTTTTTTAGGGTTAAATGATCTTTTAAAACTCAACATTGTATTAATATCTTATGGAAGAATTCACGAGAAATTTTGCTGGATACCTGATATATTAATCAGATAAAATTTAACATGGTACTAAATATAACCATACCACTTTGTTAATGTATATCTTGGAAACATAATCAAAATATAAATATTTTTTGATAGTGATGATGTTTGATGACTTCATATGGTGATCAACTAAAAAAATATTTCATTATTTTTTATAGCTGTTTTGGGGTGTCTGATGATAAACTCCATGGTAATGTTTTTCTATTTCCATTATTGTATGATAATGGTTGTAGCATGCCCTTATGAAATTTTCTATTATCCTCAACTTGACGAAATACCATGTATCGAGATACATTCTATGTAATATTAATGTTCATTTTCTCCCCCAAGATTGACTATTCTATGTAGATAAGTGGTACCCACTATACTCTTGACTTCATTTGGTTATGGTTTCTAGACCGATAGCCTATCTTGATGCAAAATTGTGTTTCTTGACATGTGGGTTGTATTTTTCAAAAACTATATTAATTTAATTCCAATAATGTTCCATAATTTAAATAACACATAATCACCTCATCATCAATGATAATACAAACCCTTAATTTACCTAATACCTTCAATATTAAATCAACTAAATTTAAAGGAATCCCTCAACTAATAAAATGTTAAGTAAAAAATATTCAAAACCAATGGATTTTATTGAATTTAATATCTCCAAAAAATTTATTATTCTTGATAAACGCCCAACCTATAAAAACTGAAATGTGGTGTCTATGGAATTTATATTATGATCAACCTTAAACTTAATCAAACATGAACTTATCCACAACTATAATTTCAATCTTATAAGAATTCATATATGCTCCCAAAATTATCAGAATCTATATATGTATCATGATTCTTATAACCAAAATTTAATTGGAAAAATAACTCTACAACATGATTCTTGAAAAAAATACATAAATAATTCATCACTTTCACTAAAGGATATTCTAAAACATAGGTCCTTCCATTAATTTGGACTAACCCAAATTTTACAAAAGAGAAACAAATACTGCACTACATCATCACATATTGAACATCTAATTTCTTAGAAGTCCATATATTTGAAAACATAATTTTCTAATATAATACTTATCCCTCTCTATTTGAGATAATCTTATAGGTAATTATTCCCACCATCATATCATTTTGGAAGGTGGTTTTTATTTCTACAACGTCCACTACCACCAGAACATTACTAAAAGTCCATATTACTCTTTTTATACACGTTTTAAAACTCACCAACTTCTAAATTGATAAATATATATTGTGATAGATAATTATGAATAATTAAAATATCACTCTCTCTATTAATCATCCTATTAATCAACTCATAAACATATTTTCTACCGTATTCATCATTATCCTAGTTTCATAAAGCTCATTCCATTTACGAAAACAAAAATATTATATTGAGAAATAATATTCATAGTGAAAGGCTACGTAATATTGAAGAATAATTTATACAATACCTAAAATATGAAAACATATTATATATATATGACGACACTGGTATAAAATTTGTTTCTAAATATCTATTTAAATCAATCATGATGGTTCATAGAGAGTTACTGAATTTCCCAAACAAATAAACAATATTCCAAAAATACCTGTTTATCAACTCTCATTATAATGAACCAGGTGATGATCGAGTCCACCTCAATGCCCCTTTTACAAAATTATTACCCCAAAGGTTAAACTATTCTAGATCCACATAAAATTTTCATATTTATATTGGGATATAATTTTTAGAATCACATTCTCTATAAATTTCACCAAAATTATATGTTATTTTCATATAATTATACATATCCATATAGTTCTCACTATTTTTTTTCATCATAGTTTCCAATGGATTAACTAATCCTTTATATAACACTCCCTTTAAGGACGCAATATTCTCATTCATATATATTGAATTTTAGTATTTCAATAATTATTACATAAAAATTATCTATTCCTAAATCATTTACGTATTGTGCCTTTGGATCCATTAAAACATAAGAAACTATTTATTAAGAGTTCTTCTTAATCTCCCATGGAGTTATCAATAGCTAGAACTATTATAAGAAATATCATACATAATAATGTTCTTAATACCCTAGGGAATGGAAAAAATTTTGAGATTAGCTCAGATTCTAAGTATGGGTAAATAAGTGATATATCAAAAAATCATGAGCCTAATAAAAAGAGAACATGGGAATAACATTTGAAATATATTCCCTATATATCATAGATCATAAAAACGAGTCATTTTATAGATCTTGTTTGTGAATGTGTCATTATTCTTACTGGGATCATAGAACAAGATCTATGAAAAAATAACATTTGAATAAGATATAGAATTATTTCATATACATTATAGTAGAATATTATTTCATTATTATTCATGGATAATTTCAATAACTATAATAGTTGAATGGATTCACATCCCAAACCATCATGCTAGTCGTGGTTCACACCCTGTACTATGATACTGCTGAAATCCAATTTCAAATATTGTTTCACTCTGTATTTCAATCTTATCTATATCATGAGGTATCAATCATTACCAAATTTATTGGATTACAATATAGTTCCCACCTATCACATAGAGAGATGAATAAGTATGCATGGCACAAGATTATAAAACACATATCTTATAATAAACCCTAAAAATAAATGTATTTCATAATCATTTCATTATAGAATGAACTATGAAAAAGAAACATGTTGTATAATCATTTAAAATTGAATCATTCTAAAACCCATTAAAATTGAAGTATTCTTCATAAGATTTTTATCATGGTATATATAGTGGTAGAGAATCAAGTTTGAAAAACATCTTATCAACATAAATAAAAAACAATTAGAGACATACTATGAATAGTGTCCTTAGATAATATCTCTATTAAATAACAAGTTACATCAAATCAGGTCATCATAGATGGAAATTTATTTTGTATGATCTCTTGGAACTATTTTTAAATTAAATTTCCTTCCCAATATGAATAAAACATTTTAAAATATAAAACATTTTCAAAACCTATTACATTGAAAAAAACATTTCAAACTTTTAAAGGAATCTATAAATTTCATTTATAAAATTTATTAATAAAAATAAAATTCCAAATATTAGAAACACATAATTAAAAAAACATATATACAAAGATTTTATTTGAAAATAAAAAAAAATCAAAATACATTTCAATGATGATATCCTTCTAAAATTTTAAATTAGTATTTTTATAAATGATCGGTAATAATGGTAAGAAATTATTCACAAGTCATACACATTAAATCGAAGAATTATTTCACAATTTTCATTAAAGAAACTAGGGATTTGTTTGGAAGTTGGAAGGATCTTTCATTTTAATATTTTCAAAAAGTCGAAAAGGTAAAAATTTAATAAAAATTAATTTCAGTGTAGTAATAATATTTAAAATAAAAAATTTAAAAAAAATTTATATGAAAGATAATGGTTTTCTGACTAAGGATATATATAAATTCAATTTTTCAAAACAATATTATATTAATTTCGTAAGGTTTTAATGAGATGAATATTAATTTAACATAGGTATTTTCATAACATATCTACTGAAAAAATTTAATGTGTTTTTTGGGTGATATGTAATAATATTTCCTTTTTTGAAACTTTATCATAAACAATCCCAATAAGTAGTGATGTTATTAGATAATTCATTTACAACATTTATATGTTTTGAATCATAAGTTTCATGAAAGGATACCAGTAAAGGAAACATTAAATATCATTATAATAAATAAATTCATGATATCACATGTTAAATGATATTTTTATTCAACTCATAAAATAATATTTTTACACAATACAATGTAATTCCTAGAGAGAGAAAACTGACACAAAAATATCATTAGTAAATTACAAACATTTGAATCATAAACCGCATTAAATAATTACATCCAATGAATCATTTAATATAAAAATGATAATTATATTCAAGAAATAAAAGGTGAATGTGTAAGTATATTCTTGACAAAAAAATCATGTGGTTATTACAACATATGTGTCCTTGTTGTAAAAGAGAGGATATAAATCCCATACATTAAGGATCAAAATCCATCATAAACATTCACAAATATTATATATTAAATATAGTATTATTATAATTATGTTAACTAAAAATTACCAGATTTTTAATACTAAATATGATTTACTTATGAGGTTTTATTTCACATTTGTTATGAATCCCTTGTTAAAATAATGTTTTTTGTAATAACTGCATTGTTTTTCTTGTGTGTTTTGATTATAAATTTTATATCCATAAACAATATCACGGTTCCATCATATCCATAATATTTATAATCATATAAATACCATTTATATTCATTATCTATTTATTTTTATATTTCTATAAATGTTGGAGGATGAAATTGAATTGCATAGTTCCCAGAGACATTCGGTCAAATGTACACTAGAATACTATTTCCAATATCTGTAGTGATGAAAATAAACTAATAAAAATAGTATATTACCCTTAAAAGATAATTTTTTTTCATGTATATAACTTATATTTATTCAAAAATCCTTATTAATACCCATTAAAATCATAAGTAATGAACGAATCAAATCCCTTTGTGAGGTGCTACTTCAATAAAAACATGAGGGATCATATCATATTCCCTAAAAAATAGAAATAATAAGATATATTTAATATTGTAATTATTTAAAAATAATATGTTCATAAATATCATATAAATATTTTAAATATTTAATTATATCTAGTCATGATATATGGTGATAGAAAATAAATTACCTCGGTTTGTAAGGTATTAGTCCACAGTACACATGAATGAAAATTTTGTTTTTTATTTGAGGAAAGAGGATATAGATATAGGTCATTATATCAACATAATTGAAACTTTTTATATTGTATAAAAATTCTTTTTTATATTTTAATTAATATATTTTAATGAAGGTGATAATAGAGGAATTAAAAAAATAATAATTTAGTCAGGACAATTATCTTCTTTAAGAATAACCTCATTTGGATCTTTTTCTAAGGATAGTAGGCTTGTTCCTTTGGTTGAAAATAAGAACTATAACATGGATATGGAATTTGCGGATGTATGTTTTTATGTATTTTTCAATAATAATAGATAACGTGGTGTGAATATTTGTGAAGAATATGTGGATTTTTCTAGTGTGGTGGAATGTTTGTAAATACTCAAAAATATTCAATAATGGGAAGCTTCACTCATGGAAAGTTCTTAAAATATGATATATAATTGATATGAGTGATTATTTATTCCATAAATAATTCCAAAAAACACATATTTTAAATATGTTATTCCTTAACATTTTTAATTAATTAATTTTACAAATTTAGTTTTCAACATGGTAACATGTTTCCTTATATTTATCTAGGTAATTTATCGTATTATAATAAAATTAAAATGTAATTATTATAAAATATACACCCACTAATTTAAAATATGAAATAAACATTATTAAATAAGAAACCTACTGTTGTGGAATATTAATTTTAACACAAGTGCATGAAACACACAAAACCCCATTTTAACATTTACTGCCCTAATTAAATATTATTTCCTCTATTAATATTTTTTAGAATAAAATAATTTCATATTAATAAATATTATAAATAATTAGGAAAAAAAATATTAAATATTTTATTATCAAATTATTATTATATAAGTGTTGGAATTTTATTTAAGATTAATCTCTTTGTCAAGATGTAATAGTGGTTTTCCAAAAAGAATGTTTTCAAAAAGGTTAAAATGATTAAAAATTTAAATTCAACCAAATATTGATTAAAATGATAGAAATTTTATTTATTATAACATAATTTATAAAATTATAATTTAAAACGATTTTTACAAAAAAATTAATCTTACAAATTGTTTGATCCAAAAAGTAATTCTCAATAAATGTCAGTAGTTTTAAATAAAAATCATATTTTCACTATTCATTGATTTTTGTTAAAAAAAATCTCAAATTTCACCGTACTATAATTTTGACACATTGATTACAAAAATTTAATTGAAATTTTTATATTGTATTTTCTAAAGTGGAAAATTATAATTTTATTGTTTGTTCTGAAAAATCAATAAACGTCTTTTATTGAAAAAATGTACTTTCGAAACATATAATGACATTAATAAAAATTAGGTATTCTTAACCATATAATTTTTTATATATCCCACTATAATTATTTTTTAACATTTTTTATTTGTATTCATGCTTCCTTGATTTATGGTTATGTAATAATGGTCACATTTATATAATAATATAAATATTTTATCATGGTTCATTAAATATTAATTTTTTGTTACCCAAGATAAAGATGAGATTAAATTTTATTGAAAAAAATGTTTCCTAAAATATTGGTGTGTAATAACTACCACATGATTATTTTTATCTGTCTTCATTATCGATAATTGAACCCTATTAAACAGATTAAAGGAGAAGTTTTCATTTCAGATACTACTTACTAAAATAAATATATATCATTACAAACATAATATTTATGAACTAATAAAATATAATAAAAGTTATTAATTCCTTAAACCGTGAAATGTTTCATGAACACCACCAAATAAGGAGAGAAATCAATATATTTTACATTAATGTGAGAAAACAATTTGTAATATCTAATGCATACTATAATATAAAACTGTCAACATGAATGAAATTATAATGAATAATAGTTTACTGTTATATTATTATAGTTAATAGTAAATTAATAGAAGAATAAAATACTTAATCGCCATGATTTCTAAACATTTATATTTATATTTTACAGGAGAAGGAATCCTCATGTATTCTAGAACCATTGAAATGTGACATGGACTTTTAAAATAAAAAACACATTTTCTCTCATTTTTAATGAAAATAGTTTGTAGAAACATAATTTGTAAACTGGTAAATTTAAAAACTATAAATGTTATTTACATAATGAAAATAAAATTGATATTGAGACTTATTTATATAAAAATTATAAAAAACATGAGTATCAAGATATCCAAAAAAATATAATGTGAATTTTCTAAATAATC
Source organism: Viscum album (assembly GCA_963277665.1). Classification (NCBI taxonomy): domain Eukaryota; kingdom Viridiplantae; phylum Streptophyta; class Magnoliopsida; order Santalales; family Viscaceae; genus Viscum; species Viscum album. The sequence goes on from OY728133.1 coordinate 1,978,329,975, forward strand.
ATAACATATATTCTCTCCCATAAATGTAATCAATCGTTAGAGATGGATAATAATACTTCAATATATAAATAATCACAAATTATTTTATTATCCCTTAATAAACATGATAAATATTTGTAGGTGTTTGTTCATAATATATTTGTTTCTTTTTCAGTGATTATTTATATTTTTGATTCTCTTATATTTTTTAGTTATAAGTAATTATTACAAGTTATTTTTAATAAAATAAAATTAAAATTTACAAAAACCTATAGTCATCATATTTAAAACCAAGATCATGCTGTGTTTTCCAAACTAAAAAACTACTCATACCTTGACCAACCATTTCTAGATCATTATTTGGTAAAAATCAATAATATCACGTATCGTTATTCATATTTTTAAAAAACACATAGATTTATATTTCATGACAGGTGAGAGTCACACTATAATGAGGATGGTGTGAGAGACATCCATTTTGTGGTGGAGTTAATCTTGAAATGTAGATAAGGAATAAGCTTTGACTTTAATATATTGTTATATTATTTTTCAAGAAAGAATCTTGTCATTACATGAAACCAAGGTCACACTGTGATAGCTTATTATAAAGAGGAATATTATTGAGTAGCATCCAAGATATACTATCAAATGGGAGTAATCTTTGTGATGGATTGGACAAAAACTGGGAGAGTTTTGTCATGCCTCACTCTTAATGGTTCATTATATATTGATTCCAATCTACTGAGAGTTTGAAATCATATAGAGAGGTTTCAACCTGATTTTATTGTGAGGTTAGTCCCTCTACATATGGGAAATCATGTTTTGACTCTAGAGGTCCTTCCATAATAAGGCCTTGACAAATAATTGTTAGAAAATAGCATAATGGTCATGTTGTCACACTATACAAGACTATATTATAAATAGTTTAAGAACCATAATTTTTTGTTGACTACTTCATGTTTATGATGTAAGAAGCAGATGTGAAGTTCCATATTTGTCCACATACCCCCTCATGATCCTCCTTTTGAACCCCATTTTATAAGGAGAATTTTCAGCAAATTTTGTGGTTGTTTAATGTGAATTCCATTATCTCTTTCATGTTTCTCTTATTACCTATTAATAACACTAATTTTATTCTAAATTAGGTTAAATTTAAATTTAAATTTTATTATTTCATGGTGTAATAATCCCAATTGTATGGTTATATTTATTAACATTGATAAAGGATACCACATAAGCATGAACTCATAGGGTTTTATATAGTTTAAATAGAATATCATTTCCTGGTTCGGTATTGTACAAAACAAATATTTTCTTCAAATGGAATAATTAATTGTAATTTTTTTTAATAATGCATATTTTTTTCTTGTTATAGGATCACAGAGGATGGTATGAGTTTGGATAAGGCATGGACAGTCTTGGATAAGGATGTGTGGAGCATCATGAGAATGGTAACTCTTTGTTCAATGTAGTTGGTCTGAATAGAAAAAAACTATATTCCCATTTTTAAAAGACATCATTCATTCACATATATTTTACATCTTTATGTGGGAATGGTTATATAATAAAATTTCTCTTGGACAATAAAATATAGTGGCATTGAGTATCCTATATGTAGAATATGTAGTCCGATATTGTCTGTGGGATAATGGAATCACCCATGTACGATGTATCTAAGGGGAAGAAGATATAGATTGGGTTTACAGTGAATCTAGATAGGTTTACTGGTTTCATATGAGTTTTATGTATAATAAATGGGGTTACATACCTTATGGATTAGTCATGATAGTATTATTCCAAGTGATCGAAGGATATATGATCATATTCTCGCGTGGGCTGAAAAAACCCTCTTCAGGATGGAGAAGAATCATGGAATCTTATATATTCCATATTTTCCCCTCGGGTGAGATTATGTGTGACATGGTGGGGTTTCCCATGACCATAGGCATGAGAACTCTCATAAAGGATAGGTGAGTTGGGACCCATGCCTGGTTTATGTGGAATAGGTAATAATATGGCACATGTTTTACAAGGTACATGGGGTAAGTAGTTTGGGTTGATTATTTGTTACTATAATGGAGTTGTAACATGGATATTGGAAGAATAATAGACAGAAATCTTTATTCTCGGTTCAAGAGGATCCCATCGATGTTGGGAACACGTTTTGTTGATTGCACTGACTCAGTTTTGATTGATTTGATACTTGGTTGGGATTGAGGAACCAAGTGTATTCACCAATATATTGGATGAGAATGTTGTTAAACTCTCTAATATATAATTTATAGATTGGGATGTAACAAAAGGAACCTAGTGGATACCTCATGGGTGATATGGGAATACCAATGGGGTTTAAGAGTTGTATCATATGTGATATGGTCATCTATTAAAGTATATCACTATAATAATAGATGAATGATAAGGAGTACATTTTGGCATAGGCGTTGGTCTAGAGTGTCATTCACCAAGATGATGAAATGGTTATTTTAGGGGATGAGACTTAATTCCCTATTTTTTCTTCATGTGGATATCATTTGTTTTATAGGTATAATGACATGCTTGGATAGATTTACCATTCCTTGATTGAGTAGGTAGAAATCTAGATGTTATTGTGAGACTTACTCAAAAATATTGAAGTGGATTGGATTTTTCTTGGGTCTAATATTCCCACCAAGTGCATGATATTAGATTCTGTGTTGGGATTCTCTTCCCATGTAGGTGTGATATGATATTCTCAGTGGGTCATCTCTTCTACTTAAGTGTATCATTTGACATTTTTGGTGGGGAGTATCTCTCCCATAGATTTTTGGAATAAGATGTAGGTGTAGAATTGTATCCACCAATTGAATGATATGAGAATCTGACTACCCTCTAAATATATTATATGGTATTCTAGGTGGGTATTCACTTCCCCCAAGAGAATGAAATGAGATTTTTGGTGGGGGATCTCTTCCCCCTGAGTGTATTATATATTTTTCTCGGTGAGGCCTCTCTTCTCCAAATGTTTATTATACTAGATTTTTAGTTTGGTTTCCACCCACCATGTATAATTTGCAAGACATATTCTAGGGAAGATATTCCCCCTGAGTGAGATATATGAAATTTTTGGTGAGTTCAATCGTACCCCCATGTGTTTTAAATGATACATTAGGTGGGCCCTCTTTTCTACCTAAGTGTATGATATGAGATTTTTTGTGGGTTTTTGTCTTCCCTAAATTTCATTATATGAGATTCATGTTAGGGTTTTCCCCTAGACTGATTGATATGAATTTTTAAATGGAGACTATCTAACCCTCTATTCCATGATATAATATTTAGAGTGGGGATGATTCTCTACCAAAGTACATGTTTTGGGACTCCTAGTTTGTTCTTTCTCCTGCAAGTTTATGAAATAAGATTATGATTGGGTTTTATCTTCCCTCCTGATGAATATTATATGGCTCTAGGTTGATAATTTTTTCTCTATTATTGTTTCATATATAAGGTGATCCTACGGTGGAAGTCTATTACCCATATGGTTACATATGGCTATTTTGGGATGAATACCTATTACCCAAATTAATATATGGTTAGTAATAAGGGTGATTCTAATATAACCCCCACTATGGATTTAGTATGATAATAGATACCTAGCCAATGATGATATATAAATGGTAATGTGTTACAATTGTTTAGTTTGAACATAAAGAATTGATTCACATATATATTTGTTTTATTGTTATTATTTACATTCTATATGCATACATGTATATTATTTTGTATATGAATGTATTTTTGTGAAACACTAGTTTGTTTTTATGTTAGAAACTTATAAAATAACTCAGTTGTGTATGGAAACCTTATGATTTCATTATATCGTTGGGAAAATTATGTGTATGGGATTAAGTAATTTAAGATCAATGGGTATTGGATATTGGGATAAGGTATGGATTGTGGTGGGTGGTAAGGTGTCTTTTTGTGTTAATTTCATATTATATATGTTTTATGGGTAAATTGGGTGATTAATTATTATGCATACTTGTACGAAAACAATAATTTCATTTATTACATGTTATGTTTAATTTATTTTTTCCACTATAATAATTAGTATTGATGACATTTACTTATTTATCTATTATGGGATATAACCTATATGAAAGAATTTTACATCATTGATAGATTGAATTACCATAGTATGTTCAATTTATGTGAATTCCTAGATAGGTGTTGTCCAGGATTGGGATTACAGTGTTTTAGGATGAGTGATAGAGATGTGTTAATGGAATAATTATGAAAAAGAGTGGTGTAATAAAATATATATTGTTGGTAGAGCACCATTAGTAGTTAGAGGGTGGTACCCTCCATTATTTTAATTTAGGACTATTTTGAGGATAATGTTCCATGTGATTTGAGGCTAGGTGGTTGTTAGTGTTCAATGAAGACACTCAGGTTCTAGTGGGTTGGTTACATCATATCATTCATGTGTATATGATCCTCATATTGAAAGGGTCAAGGGAGTGGTGAAATTTATTGGAGGCTGGTCATGATGAAATAAAAATATCAATATATAGGGGGATATGGTTTTTTTGGTTCCATTGAGATTACTAGATTTGGGATTTATACATGGTACAAGATAGATTTTGGATATTGGCATCAGTCATAAGTAGGATGTTTATATAGTTTAATTATATGTTTGGTCAAATTTTCACTAGTTCTTGGGTAAAGAGTATGATGTCTTCTGATGTTGGTTGAGGATCTATTTATGGTATTACATTGTGAGTTGGGTTTAGATTTCAATGTGGGTGTTTGGATGATTTATAGTGCCTTTAATGATTATGGTCTTGTAATTGGGTTATGTAATAACGTGTTGGTGGGTGTGACCAAGAATATTTGGGAAAGGATTTTCATCATATAACCATTTTTTGTTTTTATGTGTATATGGATGTAGTGAGGTTGAAAATTCAAAAAAATCAATGAACAACTGAGAGTGCATTCCTAATAGGCAATATCTATAGTGGAATGAACCCTTCCACATGATTTTCCATTATGATTTAATATATACGGTTTGATGAAACATAATCATAACTATGAATTAAATGGTGATTATTTAGTTACATGGGATATATGGTTGTGTTGGTGAATTATATCAATGATAGTGGTGTTATTGAGAAGGTAACACATCATTGCAAGAACTATACACCCTATGTCACGGTTGCAAGTGAAGGTGTTATCAGCATTGAATGATAGAATAAGGATAGGTACAATGTAATTGATTACTGAAGTAGGTATGGAATGATTCTTGGATAACCATCATTTCTTTGTGATAATGAGAAGCATCATTATGTAGTTGATGTAACAATTTGTGGATTATTTTGTAACGGTTTTTAGGGGAAATATTATTTTTTTAGGACCAGATGTGGGGTATGTATTGAAAATTAGATTTTATATTGGTATTTCTAGGTTTTCTACATATCAAGGAGATTTTATTAGGTATGATTATAGAATTATTTGGTATTTCATGTTCACATGTTAATATTAGAGAATCCTTGGGGTGACCCCATTAATTATTTGTGTGGTTGGTGTCTCATCATACCATGAAGAGTAAGTTCCACACTATGAAGTGGGTTGAGTGGGGTATTAAAAAATAATGATGCATGACATTATTTCATGTAGTATGGTTGTATGATTTTAACATTATATATTACATATTAGTCATATTAAAAATAATATTGTAAATAATTAAATCCCTATGTTCCCACAATATCCAACCATGAGGAGGGGTCATTGTGAGTTGTCTAGAGGCCCCTGGACAGAATATATGATAACCTTAAGACCGAACGTCTGTTTGAAAAACCATCAGTCGTGTTGGCTATGTTGTTGATAAATGGTTCCCTTGTGTATACCCTATTGAAGATTGGGGTACAATTTATATACAGCTGAGTTAGTTCGTATACGAAACCAACCGGGCCCCCAGAACAAAGAGGCTAATATCTCACGAACCGGGCATCTGATTGACGCGCCGTCTGTTGCGTTGAGACCCATGTGATGAGACAATCATTTTTGATACTTCTTAATAGGACTTTGTGGTACTTGGAGTATCTACATGTTTCTCGTGGAGCCGATCCTCCCGGAGGCGAGCATACGGAGTATGGTGACCTTGTATATGGCTGAGACCTGATGACTTAGGTTTATGTATGGGCATATACCAAAGTAAAGGTTATCTGTTGAGATATTTATTTATGGTTTATACTTGTTTGATACAGTGAGACCTTGAGGGTCTCGGGGTCCCTACTAAGAAACATTATACTCTCCCGTGCATGGGTTATGCCCGCAGCTTGTTGTGTTTGATGCAAACAACTGACAACACTGATTGTGGTCGACACTTTTAGAGATGGATGGTACCTAGAAGTGGAATTTATGATGAGATGGTACCTGGAGGAGGACTTCACGACGAGATGGTACCCGGAGGTGGAATTCACAACAAGACGGTACCCAGAGGTGGACTTCACGACAAGATGGTACCCGAAGGTGAAAGACATGTGTGGAGAGATTAGGTGGCCATCTGTACATAACATTCAGGTAGGAAATATGGAGGACAATTTAGGAGAAGCTTGACACCATCCTATTTTTTTTATTTTCCTTGTACATTACATTTGGGCTTGTATTTACGGCCCCCTTTTGTACTTTCATCACACTTGTCATATTGCTTTACATAGTGTTTTCTTCTTCTTGTACTATGGTTGTGTGTCTGTTTGCATTTCATAAAGGCAATGCCTTCCCTTTTTATCGGGATTTATGCCTTTGGTACTAGTCGCCAACCACTGGCCAATGGAAGGCGGTCTTGGGGTAGTCACGGCACGGGCCCCGAGGACAGGTCGTGACAAATTGGTATCAAAGTCCTTCTGTTCTATGGTAGAACTTATGACTATGATATTTTCTTTCTGTGATGCAATAGTGTTAAGAGTACTATGTGTGGTTCTCAGTTCAAGGAGTCTAGTGTTGGTGCGGCAGCCGACATATCCATACAAAAGGACCCTGACTACTGATTTACGACTCAGTACACGAAAACACTGATTGCATGTCTGTTTGCAAAATTTGTAAAGTTAGCTCAAACTATGTCAACTCACCAGGTTTAAATCGTTTGACCAAGTCGCATATGTTCAGGATTCCTCCATGCAGATAGTCAGTCGGAGTTCTGAGAGATTACATGATGACGGCCCACCGAGTGATGAGGTCCGGTGTGGGGCCCTCTTACTATGTTTTCACCTTTGGGTGGTATACCAGTAGCACCACCACCCGTTGGGCAGTAGATGCCACTAGCTGTACTAGAAGATGGTGAACGCTAACAGAGTGCGTTGCACAAGTTCCAGCAGTAGAGGCCTCCATGGTTAAGAGACGAGACAGATTCGTTGGAGGCGATTCTGAGACTTCTACACCTAGTTTAGACACTAGTAGCGAGATGGTGATCTTATCTACTGGTGTTTCCTAGTGGTGACCATGAGGATGGTCGACATAGTGATGGAACTTCGGTACGTGGTCCGATGTCTGAGATAGTACCTTTGTGTAGTGTGCCAGCAATATCACTACCTGTTGGTCAGAAGTATCAACAGGAGGTACCAGTAGATGACACAAGTAGGTTCAATGCCTTACACGTGTTTCAGCATCAGATACCCTCAGGTTCCGAGGTGAGCTAGACTCACAGGCAGTCAGGGACTGGCTTGAGGAGGTGGTTGAGCGTTTTCTAGAGCTTATACAGCTTCGGCAGAAAGACATTTCGGTAGCTGAGTAATCATCAAGGCATACTAATCATTCCTGGTACATGATAACTAAGATATGATCAGTGCTCCATGGCTTAGACTTCTGAGCGAGGTGTGTTTACGGACATCCGAGCTAGCACCTTTCTTCAATGCATTCCTACATATGTTAGGGTTCTAGAGAGAAACATTGTGGTTAAGAATTCATTGGCTGAGTTGATACAACAAGTGAAGTTTAGCAGTGGGAATGCAGGGAACTGGTGCTAGTCTCAGAGACTTGGGCGTGTATAATGTTTTAAGAAGAAGAATTTTTAAGGACATGTGAATATGAAATGAAGAAGACGTGGAAGCAGAGCTTGGAGAGCAGCATTTGGTGGTGTACTTTTCGACATGTTACAACCACTCGCCTTTGTAGTCCCCTCTAGGCTCAGGGAGTAGGATGGAAGGGGAAGAGTGTAGTTGCATTCATTCAAGGGGTGTGACCCAAGGGCTCTAGGAATGATTCAAGGTATGGTCAGTGTCTACTACTAGCTGATGTAACAACAGACATTGATATGAATCATCCCTTCCTTCCACGAATCTTGTCCTAGACCTATAGTTTCTGATTAAGCCGTTGACTTGACCTTGACATCTGGAGATACCTTGAATGGAGACTAGATAATCACACTTACGCTAATGGTGTAACCTGACCCTAGATTCGAGAGTTTCTGTTGGAAACTCCTAGTGGGAGAATTGAGGCCTTACGACGTTAGTTTGGGTATGTATTGCGCAACCAATGTTCAATCACAAATTGACGGTGTTAGGAAAGAAGGATGTGGTTTACCTACAACATTGGGATGGGTTTTTCCATGGTCGGAGAAAGGGAAACCACATGCAGCATAGGATAAACTCATGTATATGATGGTGCTGCCGATCACTCTTGAGTCGGCCAACCTTACCCTCATGGAAACAGGAGTTTTCAGTTTTCACTTCCAAACAGGGAATAGAGGCCTCTGGTGTTCGAGGGTGTAGAACATGTCTTCTTACGGGTCTCACCTCGACTAGGTTTATAGATTTTTGGCCGAGACAGCAAGTTAACTCCACGATTCTCAGACCATTCCAGGTCCTCAGAAGAGTAGGAGAGGTGGCTTACCACCTGGCCTTTCCTCCTTAGTTGCATAGGGTGCATGACGTCTTCCACATATCACAGTTGAGGAGATATGTGCACGACCCGACTCACATCTTCGATGATGGGGTAACTTTTGCTGATGTCTCGGTGTAGATAGAGGAATGACAAGAGCGGTTCCTACATGGATGGTCAATTCCTCTTGTGCACATTCATTGTCAGCACATGAACCTCTAAAAGAGCACATGGGAGCAGAAGGATCAAATGTGCGCTCCCTACCCACTTTGGGTTCCCTAGTTTATGATGTAGCTTCATAGGGACATAATGCTCTAAGGTGGGTGTAATATAATGACATCGAAATTTCAAAGTTTTTTTTAAATTTCATTGGAATTTTATGAGTCTGTGGCTTCTGACAGCATTGATTCTGAGGCCCTGTGTGGCCGGAATCAGTTTCTGAAGTTTAGCTCAGGTGCGTTTAGTAAACGAACGAGCGGATTTTTCTATCTTTTGAACTGGTGCTCAGAATTGAAATCTGAGGGCACCGTTGAACTCGCAGTGCGGGTTTTCGCTTAAGAAGAATTTCACCTCGACAGAAGATGATCGGGTATGAAATTTAGTTTTTGGGGTTTTACGTGGGTTAATAAAATAAAATATTGATCAATTTATTTTATTTTTATAAACACATTCTATGCAGATAAAGTGGTTAGAATCTCCACATGGGAGTTGGAGGTGGGGCCTACCGAGATCTAACCTCCCATGTGAGGTTGATTGTGGTGGAAACCACATGGGGCCCCCTTTTAATTGCTGGGGAATCATAACTCCATGACTCCCCCTCATTTTTTATGGAGAGCCTCTAAAGTTTAAATCCCACTCTTAATTGCGGAGGATGAGACCTCCATTTTTAATGAGGGAACAACCCAAGAATTAACCATTCCCCATTCCTTTTTGTGGTAAATTAATGGTGGGGCCTTCCTGGAAATATCCTCCCTTTGAAGGATATTATTCGGTGGGGATCACCCGGGATATTAAACCCCCTTTTTGACTTCCTACCCATTTTAATGCGCCACTGCATCAAAATAATGGGGTGGAGCCCTCTGTCATAAATCCTCTATTAGTGAATAGCATGCTAACGACGAACCATCCCACTCATATATATAGGAGGCTAGGGGAAGGTGTTCTGGACGGCTTCTTAAAGAGTAAGAACGCAAGCATCAAAGCACGATGCACAACACTTGGAGAGTATTCCTCTTACTCAAATGAAAAATGAAGAGTGAAGAACACTGATTCCACCCTCGGCTCCTTCCTTCTAGATGACGACGGAACGCCACACATCTTCCACGACTCTCCATCGTTTAATGCTATTTTACAGGGTAGGGGTTTAATTTGAGTATGCTATATTCCCGTGATTATTCCCTTCTATAACAAAGAACATGAATAAAATCATTAACAAGTTGACCCATGAATGATTTTATTTGCGGGTTGGGAATATTTGTTTTAGAAGAAAATTGTTGGGAATTAAGTTCAATTTTAATTGATTAAAACTGTGCCTCATTTTTCGTTTAACATCATTGTTGTTCGACCTTTTGATAATTCCTAACGTGGAGGGCACGGGCCGAACAAACACGTCCCGAAAACCCTCCGCAGGTTGTTTGTATAATGTATAGAATAATTGGAGATGACAAAGTGAGATGAAATTTGTGATTAGAGGCCTTCACATTATTGTATTTGTCCCAAGATGACCGTAGGAGTAGACTGGAGTACAATCGGACCACCGGAATGACTCTAGTGGCCCGAAGAAATCTCCGGCGGTGCTGGTCACCGGTGCGGTGGTGCCGGTGGCCGGAAGAAGAAGCCAGCCAACTAGAGGCTACGACGCCCCGGCACACCGCCGACAGGAGCACATAGAAACTTCATCCATGGTAGTGGGGGAAGGAACCGGCGGCCGCGTGGGATCCGGGGGGAGATGCGGTGTTGGTCGCCGCGTCCACAGAACAAAGCGGGGACCGCGTCCCCCTAGCTCGGCCCGCTGGCCGAGCCAGCGCCCCACCCGACTGAGCCGGTGCGGGTCGTGTGGACCGGGCTAGGCCACGCCAAGTTGGGTCGTGTCACACCTTATAGGGCCGGACCTGGACCCGGTTTGGGCCGACCTGGGGGGGGGGGGGGGCGGGTCGGGCCGGGCCCAGACCCCGATCTTCGGACCATTTTTGTATTTTTTCCATAACGTGAGCTACGGAACTCCGATTGATGTAAAGTCAGCTGCATATGAATCCATGTATCAAGAGGGTCGTTTCAGTATTCTACAATCTTGGTTTCAGTGATTTTTGTGAATGGCCGGGTTGGTTCGAACTGAAAACCAACCGGGCCTTCAGAGTAGAAATACTTATAACATGAGCTTCGGACATCCGATTGATGTACCTTTGACATTGTTGAATTCTTCATGATGAGATGGTTCTGCTAGAATACATCACCTGAGGATTGGATATAGTTGGAGTATGACCGGGTTGGATTGTACCTGAAATCCAACAGGGCCCTTGGAAATGAAAAGCAGATAACCTTCAGACCGGACGTCCATTTGATGAACCGTCAGCGGTGTTGGTGATCTCATAAAGAAATGGTTTCTTTGTGTATACCCCATGGGAGTTTGAGGTAAATTTTAGATAAGACCGGGTTGGTTCGTATACGAAACAAACCGGGCCCTCGGAACAAAGAGTCTAATAACTCATAGACCAGGCATCCGATTGACGCACCGTCTGTTGCATTGAGAACCTTGTGTCAAGGAGGTCCTTTCTGATACTTCCTCATGGGACATTGTGATACTTGGAGTATCGACCAGTGGCTTGTGGATCGCATCATCCCATAGGTGAGTATACGGAGTATGGTGACCTTGCAGCTGGCTGAGACCTGATGACTGCTTGTCTGATTTGATTTAGAGTGACATGTATAGCCCAGTGGGGAGTAATACATTGTGAGGTAGAAGACCCATGGAGGAGGAGCACTACATTATGAGGTGGCAGCCCCACAGTACTCGAAAATAGGAGTACCTCTATAGGCTATGAGGGGGAGCACTACTGTGTGAGGTGGAAGACCCGTGGCGGAGGAGCACTACATTATGAGGTGGTAGACCTGCGGTAGTCGACAGGAGGATTACCTCAGCTATCTAAGGTTTGTGAGTGGAACATCGGAGTTGTGACAGGGCTTCTCCGATCGACAGAGGTGGAGTTCTCCAGAAGCCATGTTTTTCATCATCGTTAATAAAAATCCTAGTTTGAGATGAGTCAATGACCTTTATATTTCCCTCATGATTGAGATGGGTTACATGTTAACAAAGGTATATGTATGGGCATATACCTAAGTAAAGGTTATCTGTTGAGAAATTTATTTCCATTTTATCCTTGTTGGATTTAGTGAGACCTTGAGGGTCTTGGGATCCCTACTGAGTATCGTTATACTCACCCCTGCACGGGCTATGCCCACACCTTATTATGTTAGATGCAGATGACATACAACAATGATCGTGGGTGAGGCTTGTAGAGTTGGACAGTACCCAGAGGTGGAAATCACGATGAGAGGGTACTCGGAGGTGGACTTCTCGAAGAGACGGTACCTAGAGGTGACAGACAGAGGTGGAGAGATGTGGTGGCCATCTGTACTTACCCATCAGGTAGGAACTCTGGAGGACGATTTTGGAGCAGCTCGACACATTCCTACTGTTTCGTCTTTTCCTTGTACATTACTGTTGGGATTGAATTTCTTTCCCCCTTTTATACCTTTTTTACACTTTTCATATTGCTTTACATAGTGTTTTCTTCTGCTTGTACTCCTGTTATGTGTTTTTTTTCATTTCATAAAGGCAATGCCTTCCCTTTTTATCAGGATTTATGCCTTTGGTGCTAGTCTCCATCCCCTGGCCTATAGAAGTCGGGCTTGGGGTAGTCATAAAACGGACTCCGAGTACGGGTCGTGACACATATACCACGATACATCATCATCATCATAATATTATTAAGGGATATAAAAAAACACAAACCTCAATAACCTTATTTGGGGGTCTTAATTTAATGCATTCCAAGAGCATACCCCATTATAAAGGTCACCATCTCTGTTTCGAGAGTGTTCAATGTAGAGAAAAAATGGAATTTCAGTAGTATAGGGCCCGTAGAAGAATGAAATTCTTAAACCATTTTCCATTATCTCTAGGTGTGGAGAATGATCCTCTAGCTATTTTTTAGAACTTTACACTTTTAAATAATGAAAATTATTCACCTTGGAAGCCTACTATTAACCTTCAAGGACTCACAGAGGATGAAAGAGTCCATCTCCACCACTTATAAATTAATTTTCTTCTTTTAAAATATCCTTAGGCAAGTGAGGAGAACTAAGGATTATTCTTGAAGAGAGTGACCCTGAACAAAGAGTGAACTAAACAGAAATATGAGTGAAGCTTGGTTGTCATGAACTATACAAAATCCAATTATCACACATATAATACTATATCCATCATTATTGAGATTGTGACCCAAAGGATGGCTTTTACACTATCATAGTTCCCATATAATATGGTACTAATAAGAGATTTGATAGTTGTACACTACTGCCTAAGGGTGGGTGTGTCTACCCAATCCTTCATGAGACTTATGAAGTCATGTAATAGATTCTTGGTGCAAGTAATAAATTTCACATCCCATTTTGTAGTATTCTTAAGATGAGTTGATTCATGAACCTTCCATATACACTATCAACTAGAATTCAGAACATCCAACCTCAAATTCCATTTGAGGCGGGCACTACTAGAACTATGGAAGTAGTGCTTGAAGAAGTTGCGACCCATAATATTTATGGAGTATAGAATAGTGAAATCTCTAATGGTGCTCCGTATTTCACCAAAAAAATTTCTATAAAAAGGAGAAGTACAATTTTCTCCACCTTGAACATCTTAAAACATGGGAATTGGGTAGCCAATTGAATTCCAATGCATTGGATGTCCTCATATATTGCTAATACTTAGTTCCTGATCAATCTCATCAAGATTTTTAACATAGAAAGTATATCTTTTCCCAAGATCAAATCACACACTCATCGATGTTCCCATCTAGGTTCCCCACATTACAGTAATATTTTTCAAAGAACGATCGCAAAGAAGGAACCATAAAAATATGTTTGTATCTTCTATGATTATTTTGATGGAGTCATAAATCCTTTTCCGATCTAGGATAAGAATGTCATTGAATAAAATATTGTGGTGGTTGGCCACTATAAATGTTATGTCTCGAGATGGTAATGAGGGGAACATGATAGTGGAGCCATCCCAGTTATGAAACCAAGAAAAAAACCCCTTCCCATAATCTATCATGAGAGATCCTATAGTACATGAATATAAGGGATTACTATGGGACACATTTTAGATGTGTTATCCCCTAAGATACCCATCTCATTACAATGTTTTTATTTCATGTGTTTCCCCTAGAAAATTTGATCCATAATAAATTCCCATGCATGTTTTTTATGCATACATCATTGAGAGTCACTCAAACATTTCACACCAATGCCACATATATAATACTTTTGACCATCCTATCCTAAGATGCACTATAATTGTATCCTTGGGATTGGGTATCCCATCTGAAATATTCAAGAATCATATTGATACCAACTATTACCCATTTGGGTACACTTATAGAATTCAAATCATGGATATGAATGGAGACCAGAATGGTGCTAATGAGGGTAATTCTTCCACCGAAAGAACGAGACTAGTTTTTCCAATTTAAAACCACATGTGATATTCCATTGATAATATGACCAAATTAATAAATTGGAAGACTCATAGGTGATATTGGGGGTCCCAAATATTCCATGTGTAATCACCTATTATACACAGAAAGGGAAATAAAAATAGTGCTAGCACGATAGTCTGAACATCTGATGAAGATGAAGGTACTACTCTTGGTGTGATTAACAAGATGAAAACTCAAACTGCAATAATCATAAAGAATCTTGATGACTCCCTAACTCAAACTCTTATGGAATTAAATAATATGATTGATTCATCCGAATATATGATATTGGATATACTATTACAGTTCAACCGACATCTATAATGTAGATTGGTTCCCCTAGAGATTCCCCATTTAATATGATGGATGAGAAAGACCTATACGAGAATTAAAATAGTGGGGGATAGTGGGTCTCATTTTTAAGGCCAAGCACTATTTTGAGAAAAAAGTGCCTTTTCCCCTATAAAATAATTTGATAGCCATGAGGAACTATAACATCTAAATATGATATCTAAAATCAAATAGGAGAAACCAATTCATATAATTACTATGTCTGTTATGTTCAACACAATTATATTGAATGCATTATCCATGTAAAATTATTGACATATTGGAACAATGAGATTTATAGTTTATGTCACTAATCAGGTTATGTGCCAATGTAATCACACATTGTATGAATCTTCTCTTTATGAAGTCATGGATCCTCAATGATATCAAGCATGTGATATGGGCTGTAAGATGATTATTAGTGAAACATTTGAGCATATTATATGTGAATTTTCACATGGAAACTAGGCTATAGTGGAGGATGGACATGGGATCTTTAACACGGTGTAAGAGCACCATTGATGTTTCAAAACTCACGCGATGTAGGCTACAACCTCAAAAGATTTATGAAATGACTTAATTAGTTTAGGACTAACCATATTACTTGAACTTATAAAAAATGACCTATGTATCCCATCAAGCCTTGGAGAACATTCTTTATTGATCCCTCTCATCACACCAAACACATATTGATCATTTTTGAATAGCTTCAAAAAATTGATTATCCCCAGTGGAAAGAACATATTGGAAAACCAAATAAAATTAAATAGTTTCACATATATATCCTCTATTAATGTGGGTGTTTAGGTCCAATAAGAGTCATAATGAAATGAGCGAAATCAGTTGATGCAACCACCTCTGTATTATTCATGTAGGATCCATCTTCAAGAATAATATTGGGCCTTGATAATCTTTGTTTCTTTTTAAAATAGGCCTTGAAATATGATGTTTTACTGTCACCTTCACGAATCCATCTAGTTCTATATTTTTCATGAGCCAACAATTTGTGGTTGAGAATCATGTCAACCCTGATATTCATCTTTGAAAGTGAGATCACCATAAAAATTATCATCCATGATTTCTTCTCGAGATGCTTTAAATTGATTATTTTCTGATTTCATTTTTTATATGCCTTGAAATGATGGTGGTTGAGATGAAATCCAAACCATGAGTTCTTCCTTCATCGAACATAGATTATTTAGGATAATTATTCACAATTTCACTTTAATCTGTTTTTTCTAGGACTCTTCCACAACATTCTGATAGTCTTACATATCATACTAGAGGAGGAGGAATGAAAGATAGCATTCACATTCCTGGATATATTTTAGTGAAAATAGTAGTGGAGAATGTTCATAAATACTACAAGCATAGTGAATTACATTGGAGTAAGGGAAAATTGAGCATGCCTACTTATTGGAGAGATAGTGGTCAAGGTGACACTAAGTACATTGGTTGCCTTTTCTTTTATTACACCATTTGAAATGGACTTTGGAAAACATAGATCTATAAGTCATCTACAAGACATAAAACCAAAAAAGTGTTCACATTCATTCTGAGGAAAGGGGCCTCTAGCCTTCTACATCAGATGATCAAAATATATATTTAAATCAATAACCAAACCCCACAAAAAATTCCCCAGGTCGAAGGATTCTAGTTCATGCCATTGGTGTACTATTATTAACACCATGAAACATCCCTATAAAAATGAAAGATGTATCTATGAGTTTTATGAGACACATTTTAACTGTTATGTTGATCTTATTAAATGATTTGTTCTATCAAGGTAAAATAATTCCAAATTTACCATACATATGAGTTTCATGTGTTAGTATACATGGATTCGTGCATCCTTAACTACCATGAAAAGTCAATGATTTTGGAAAATATTTACTTGTGTTATAAAACTAACATGGTGGAGATATTTTGATTTTGAACATAATTTTATATGAAATCATGCATGACTATTGAACCCAGGCCAAAATCATTGCATGAGATCAAATTAATCATTGATAAGAACATCTTCTTGTTTTTTTTTCAGATGAAGTGGAACTCTATACATAACACATGGATGGACAATAATATTAATAGTACTTCATTTTATCCCTCCTTTAAACTAAACTAAGAGGTAACATTGAATCATATCATTTGGTATATTAATGACAAAATCTTATACATAATTCTATATTCTAGATTTTATTAGGAGTCATATTATGAGGGATGAAATCATATCTCTTTAAAAGAGGAGAAGACTCTACCCACTTTGCGGAGTAATGAAATAACTCTTAATGTTGGGGTAAGGACTTACATGTACTATAAAAATATATCCTTATATCAAGAGAGAAATTATTTTGGGAATCAATAGGAACACTAGGATAAGAATAGGTAGAATAAATCCATGTTGTTGAATGACATGGATCATAGGGTAGGAGTAAATCATAGAAAGGGATGATCATAATTTTCAGGATACAAGAGGACTTAATAGAGGCATCCACTAAATCCCCAATGACCCTGAATTGTTGGAAGGTTGGTAGATAGTAAGAGACTATATATAAGCAAGATGAGGCCTTTTAAAAGGGATTAGAAGTAGAAAACATCTTCATTAGATGGGTAGATGGACCATTAGGGTCACCAAACCAGATCCAACCAGCATTTCCTTTGATCTCGATTGAGTGAGAAGACTCCATGATGGTGTGACCAAAGAAAGAGGCATAGATTTGTTTGGAGGTGGATGCCTCATTAAATCAAGATCATTCTATCAATGTCTCCGACAAAATGGAAGAACAATCACTTGAAGGCAATGAAAAGTTGCAGTACATGTGAGGTGACATAAAAAACTATACCGTGGTTCTGTGAGAAGGAGTCTTGAACATTGAGACTAATTCATTCCGAGAGGGGATGAGAGATGTCTATTTAAAAATAATATGAGATACTACTGAATTCTCCATCATAATGGTCAGGTTAACCAAATATAACAGAATCCCCAACAAATTTATAATGGAACATAAGAAGGAATCATTACAGAATGGGAGGTAACCCAAAAAGTCTTATCTCATCCTTGGTAAGGGGATACCCACCCATTATGGACCTCTATCACCCATCTAGAGAGACTAAAACACCACTTAATGAAGGAATATAGGGCATTGAAGCAGGCCTTGATGAAAATACCCATTTATATCCAGTGCTATGAGGAAGGACTTTTGATTTTGAGAAGAAACATGGTCCATAGACACTAGTCCCATCATCCAACAATGCCTCATAGGATTTGAAGTAGTAGATTATCATCACAGAAGAGTTCCACCATAGTCCATCGATGTAGGAAATATGCTTCCATAAATTTCGAAGATATAATTTCATGCACTTGAGGGTTACTATTCAAAGCACTGAATAAAGTCTCAGGGGAAATATATTTAATTAAATGATATAAAAGTTGTGATGAATTTCTAAGGGAATCATAGAATGACTATTGAGCACCAAGAGAGTATCACTCAAGACCAGGAAGTATCCATGGAGGTGTACTGGTAGGAGTCTCATGATCATGATGTGTTCAACTTATCTCTCTTAAGAAAGAACATATTTTATCCCTAAAAATTATTGAATCTTGAGGTGGGACAATGGTAGCATGTCCTCTCTTATGATGTCAAATCGATAAGGATATTATGATATATAGAGAAATTTCTATGAAACAAGATAAATCCCCTTGTAAAAGATATTTGGAAGAACCATAAATATAGATAATTGAAATTGGAAATAGAGGAAACAAAAAAACCAATACTTTTATATATTATCCATTTATAATGGGAGTTTAAATTCTAGTGATGATATTTCTAAAGTGGGGAACAATATATTGTCACGGAGTATAAAAGTGTGTTTTTTTCATGAGTAAATATATTTTATATTATATTATATAACATTATATATATGAACAAAATATGCATAATCAAAATGCACTTTCATTCATTACTGGATATCTCTGTATTAGTCATCAACTAAACCCGTGAAAATAGAAAATATTACAATGGTGAAAATATTAAATAGAAAAAGTATTAAGGGAAAGTATTTATCATTCCAATATGATAGAATTAACACCCCCATAGATTTTAGTATATAAAATAAATATAGTATTAGTAAACCAATCAAAATCTTAGAAAATGAAAATATTGAACATTGGTTGTAATTTTAATGAATAATGGATGAATTAATGGGGTATTATTTATAGGACTAAATATTCCATTTTGTTGGTAACCTGACTATAATGAATAGTAACATAACTATTTAGAATAGTAACTTGACTATTAAGAATGTTAGCTCGGTCATTGGGAATAGTAACTGAACCATTCATATAATAATTTGACCCAAAAAAATAAAAATTAGTTTAATTACAATTTATAATGAATAATTTAAGAAAATATTGATATTTTAATTCTATCATATAATTATAAAAATAAAAAAATAAAAGAATCTATAATCATATTTTTAAATAAATGTTAGTTTAATGTAATTCATAAAATATCATATTTTTATATTAAAAATTAAAATAAACATTGTTAGATAATTATTTTGAAAAATTAATTCCATATTTAGAATCAAAATGTTTAAACTACTAGAGGGTAATTTTTTTTGGTAATTTTCTAAAATATTTCATTTTTCATGTGAAGAGTAAAAACACTATTTTTTCACGAATGTATTTTTAAATATCTCATTCACAATGTAATAATAACCTTTTAAATTATTGAAATGTTTCCTCAAAAAAAATATTTTTTTGATAAATCATAAATATTTTAAAAATAAACTATTTAACCAAATTTGAATACTATATTACAATGTCCCAAATATGATACATTGAAATAAAATAATATAATGTTTTTATATGTTTTATTTTTATTAAACAAATAAATTTTGATTATAATGTTTTTGAAAATACTAAAATCATTTTATTTAATTGAAATATATTACCTAATATAATAAATACTTCTATTTAAAGTGTCACCATAGAAATAATAATATTTTCAATATATTCTCTTTAAGATACACATCAACTAAAGTATCATATCCCCTCTATTGGAAATTACATAAATTAAACTCATACAATATAATAATCTACCCAAATACATTCTCTTAATCACTTTATAATCCATTAGTATGTTTTTGTGTGAAAAAATATTGCTATACAAGGATTATATTGCCAACGAAAATAAGAATCAATTAGTAGAGGGTTTCCGAAATGTGATGAAATAAATTGGTATTTAAGGTATGGTGATGTTTAAACCCATTTATTTCATTTTTGGTTATCTTCTATTTTTCATTATTCTTAGTTTGGATATTACTATATTTTCCTTAAATTTTCCACTCAAAATTCTCTAATATTTTTTATTGGTGAAATATATGTTTTTACCCTATCCAATAGACTTTTATGCCAAATAAAAAGATTTTTTCAAAAACTACTTTAATTATTTTTAACATCTCTTTGAATATTATTTAGTTGTTCATTTTTCAAATATTAATGATCCCCTATTAATTTTTTTGACAACAATGGTTATTACTAAATTATGATTTATGACACCCTAATGAAACTTATTCTTTCCTTTGGGATTATTTGATTATTATGATTCTATGTGTTATCATTCAACATAGAATGCATGATTATGATCCTTTAATTATGTTATGTGATGTATTGGAATTATATTTTCCTCTAATTAATTGGATAAAGTCATATATCTTATGTGTTTATGTGAATTATTGATGAACATAGAAAAATATTATTTCAAACATTTTATCAATCAATTAATACACATATTATATTCATGAAAATGATCTCATATTTATTCATATATATTAATAGTTTATTATCATTATGTTCTGATATTTAATTTTTTCACTTATTATAAATTAGATACCATTACAAAATATTTCTCTCATGATTATGGTGATGATAATATGATTATGATATGAATATATTGATAATGCTCACCTATGTACTACTTATTCCTATCCCTTATTCCTCCCTTTTAATTCCAACCCTTACTAGGATTTTAGATCCCCTAATTCATTGATTTATATTCTCCGGTGATTAAATGTTCTATGGATCATGTGATATATTTTTGGTGGATAATAAAAATTGATTTAAACAAATTTTAAGTCATATTATGTATAAGTGATGCATGAGTTTAATTTTATAATGATTATAAACATTTGGATCCTTGATTGTATCACTATTCTGTTTTTAAATTATAAATTAGGTATTATTTAAGTTGGAAACATTTGGGTCTATATAGTATTTGTTCACACTAAATATATTGTTTTAATTAATTAAATATGAAACTAACAATAATATGATTGATATTCAATATATATAATTCACTATAGATTTATTCCATTGTTTTTACTCCATTTTGAGAGCTTTAATTATATCCTTGTTTCATATTCATTTTTTAATTACTCATTTCTTATTCATAAACCACCCCCTATAATTTTATTTACTACATAATTGGATAATTTTCTTAATTAAAAGTATTGGATGGTTGATATAAAATAATATTGAAATAAAATTTTTCATGTTTTCCACTGTGCTTCAATTTGAAATAATTTTTTTTATTTTTCCATACAAAATGAAATATTTCAAAAACAAAATTCACCATTACCTAAGAGTAATGTTGTAATTCACTTCATATATTTATTCTGATTTGTTAATAATATATTTTTTCAAAGAAATTGATATTTAAAAAAATATGTTCATATTTTATTCAATAAATGATTTTTATATATGGATTGATTACCAAATGGTTTCCTAATAGTAATAAGATAAAAATGGTAAGGAATATTAATTTGAAGAGAATATAGATGCAATATATTAATAGGAATGAAAAAGAAAATTTGTATGCGAATACATACATGCTTCATATAAGAAACATGCTGAGAAACTGGAAACTAAACTACAAAAATAGGGGGAAGAGATTTCTAAACTTATAATTTACCTTAAGAAACCCAAGAAGGATAGAAATGTGTACTAAAAAATTAAAATAATTATTCCTCCATCAACTATTAATTTAAGTTGTTTCTAAAGAAAATTTTCATTGTAATATATATATATATATATTAGATTAAATGTTTATGTAACAATCCTTGAATAAATTTATCGAAGGTAAACTAAAACATGATCTTCCCATATTTTAATGTGAATAATCAATACCACTATATTTTTCCACATCATTGGAATAATGAACCACGCTTGTTAAGGATTTTGATGAAAATATTGAAGAATTCAACTATGAATATTTTTCCACTATAATCCTTATATATTATTTTCTTTAAACTGTATAAAAATTGTATGTCAATAATACTCATGGAGACAATATTTTCTTGAAATAAATTTTAATTTTATTGATTCATAGTTAATTATTAACTTCCTGATTTAAAATTTTAGATTAATTCATAACTTGGACTACCCTATAGGATTAATAAGAAGACAATGATGATGTTTCAGAAGAGGAACACTCAAACCAAAATAGTTTGATTGAATAATATTCAGAAAGAGAAAATGAATAATTCATAGTGGATTCCTATAATGAAATTGAATTGAACACTACTTTATTAATGTGAAAATATTTTGAAATCATTTTTTAGTATTTTAATTTCATTCAAATTAAATTCTTATTTATCTTTTCCTTGCAATTTTTTTTATACGTCACCTTATGTGAAATCTCTCAATGTGATTGAATATCCTGTTAAATTGTTTTTTTAAAAAAAATATAGGATAACCCATTCATTATCCTACCCTCTCCTTGAATGATATATCAAATTTCTATAGATACATAAATACTTTATTTTATCAATGTAGTACATAAAAAGTGTGTAAATGTAATGTAATGTGGAAGTAAAAACATTCAGTGGTCTATTAGGAATGAAACTCCACCCCCAAAAGACTATGAATAACTACTAGAACATATTGATTTAGAGTAGTACAATCCTATAACTCACTATGTAAAACCAATAATTATTTATATTTATTTCATTTCATATTCTCTTACATTTAATTTATATTACTTTCAATAAATTTATTATGTCCATTTACATTTATTAAAGGTATTTATTGTATGTAAAATAAAATATTAACACAATGATGCAATTTTCAACATGGAATGTTTTAATGCTCTTTTATAATTAATCCTTTGATATATAATTTAGTATTTCATGAAAATTTAATGATGTAATTTTTGAATCACTAATTAGTTATTAAGATCATATGTTTTGGAGTTGAGTTTGAATCTATTTTCATTTTTATGATTTTTTTTTATTTATAAATTTTTGGGTGTTTTTATTCAAGAAAACATGAATCTTGAATCATACCTTGTAAAAAAATTAATAATTTGGAAAGATTTAATTTTTTTTAAAAAATTACTAAAAGTGAATGATTTCTAAGTGAATGATTCATAATTTTTAATATAAATTATTTTTATGAATAAGGTATGTTATTGTAAATAAGAAAATATAAGTGGAATGATTTTTATAACATGTAGATACCAAATTTTTGAACCCGTTATTTTTTAAATTCCATTTTAAAAAAACTCAATGATCTAGCTAAAAACATATAATATATTTCATTTGAAAATAGAGTAAAATCAAAAATAAGAAAATGAAATTATTTTGAATTCATCACTAGATATCTATATAAATAAATTCGGATTTACAATCCACTATGTACTTTTAACATGACACGGTTGTATAATATTATATATGTTTGTAATTTTAATTTTTAATTTAATTAGTTGAGGGGTAAATTGAACAAAAAATGAGTAAGGGGTAATTAAATTTTGATATTTCCATTTTAGTTGTATCTATGAATAGAAAATGGATCTTAGGTTTAAGGAAACTAGAGAATATTGATAATTGAAATTATTATCTTAATAAATTTTTAACTACAAATAAATCAATAAGTTTCACTCATTTAACTATAAAATGAACAATTATTAATTTGATTTTGTGAATGCAATTCACATTAGTTCCATGAAAATTTTAGCGATGAATATATTTTTGAATTTATTCTCTTATTACATGTGTGTTGGAACCTATGTATGACACATTTTTATTTAGAAATAAATCAATAAATTTCCCAAGCCTGAAATGTTTTTGTGTGGGGGATTTATAAAGCCAATGTTTTGCATAGTTTTACATTAAATTTATCTGTTTAAAATAAAAAATTGATATTTTAATGAACTTATCAAAGTTTTATGTTTTTTTGGAATTATTTGAGCTTTGTAATGAAAATTTATTAATTTTAAATTTTAAATTATATTATATATGTTTATATGTAATATAAATTTCAAGATAACAAATAAATTTTAATCAATTTTACTAGGATTATGTAGTTTATGGGATAAATTTCATTTAACATAACTCAAACTTGAATAAAAAATTATGATGGCCAAACAGATCTCAAAATTATGTCCTTCAAATCAATGTATTGATTGAATGATGTTTATTGATTAGACTATATATTCTATATAGGTAAACCAAATGATCTAAAAAGTTTAAGGAAGAATAATAAAATTCAAAGGAATGTGTTATTCAACATTATTCAGTCATTATTATATTCATTTCTATATAAGTAATGCATTAGAAACATGAGTAATTGATTATGAATAATACATGGCCTAAATTAAGTTCTCGGGTAATTTGGTCATACCTTTTTCTGTACTTCCCAAAAAATTCCTCAATTTAGCGGGTAAAAAAGAATGACCTATACAGTATTAACTTTTGAGACAAAAAAATTGACTAAACTCATCCATTTAATGGTTTTAACACATTAAATATTTTAGATAATGATTTTTGATTTAAAATTATCCACCATCATGTAAATATATTTATATTTATATTTAAATCGAAATATATCAGCCACTATGACGATGATATTGGAAATTTTATACTATTGTTTTTTTCTTCTCATTTAATAGTCACATATTTCATGAATTAATTAATTTATTCTCATTTCACTTTCATTTCTCTCAATCTCTCCTAGATTTCATCACGGTAAAATCATATTCTCATAATCATGAGTTGATACCTTATGTAATCTCTAATGGGATTATTATTCTGTTAAAAAACCTACATTTATGCATTCATTCATATTATTACTTATATTATTTTAGTGAGGTCAATGGTGATCATTAGTGGTGAATGTAAATTTTTATCTCCACCGGATCCTATAGTTTTAGCTTATTCTTTCAAAAAATATCCCCTCTTGATTAAATATGTGGGTACGATGTGCAGTCAATGGAGTGAAATATATATTTAAAACTGGGGATGAAGATGAAATTCGTGCTCAATATAATGTGATCATTATGTAAATATGAAACAAATAATATGGAGATGAAGGTTCACACTGGGTAGTTCTGGTAGGAGTTATTCCATTCCTATTACCTTCATTATTTATTTATTCATTCTATCTATATTTCTTCTACATATATAAATTATAGTTTTCCATTCACTAAAAAACCAAAAATTTAAATTCATTAATAAGTATAAAATTTATTTAATTACTAATATGCTGTTGTCAACCAACAATGATCCTCTAGTGATAGAACTCTGGTCAATATTTTGATATCCAAGGAAATATATTTATATTTATTTTAATCACATCAAAACATGTGTACAATAAAACATTTTATCATTATTAGGAATTCAAATGGTCTTTGACTTAGAATTATAATTTACATTTTATATTATTTATTTTTACATGTTTAAAATTATTATTATTTTATAATATGTACTCAAACTTTGATTAATTTGAATGTACTGATTACTCTTATTTGAAAGAACAAGATGATGTTCAAAATATTAATGAAGTGTATATTCAAGGAATTATTGAATAAATACAGAACCTAGAGGACATAATTATAGCTATATATAGAATTTTATTTTAGGATTATCTATTGGAGAAACCTGAACTAGAATATGACCCAATTGGGTAAGACATTAACCCATCTATTTTTTATCAAGGAATATAAGTAGGATGATGAAGTGTTAAAAAAATAATTTACATTCTCATTATTTTATCAATCAATAAATTTATAGATCCATAATGAAACCATGTATGATGATTCACTTATGGGAGATCAATATTTTTTTGAATAATCCGTGAAAAACAATGTGAAAGGTATCTTAAAACATGATCTTCCCATTTTTCAAAAAGATGAATCATCCCCACTATACGATTAACTGAACATAGAAGAAGAATAAACCCATGTTTTTGAATTTTATGAATGATCCCAACTATTTACTATCATCTAATAAATACCGTATCTAATAGTCTGTTTTCCCTAGATATATACTAAAAGTTAATGTAACATATGAATTTAATCCTTTGTTGAACTCAAGTTTCATTTACTTTATTTAAAATGTTTAGAGAGGTAAATCCAAAATTTTTAATTTTACGATTCTATAATCACATTAAATTCCTTGTATAATGAATATGAATATTACCATTCACCTGATGAGGAACACATACATCTTCTTGAACTAATTAAGAAAATCTAATGGAAGAAAATAATGAATTCTCTATAGATTTGGATGAAAATCTGAAAATAAGATGATTTATTAATAGTTGAATATTTGGATATAATTTTTTCATATATTAATTTCATTCAAATGAAATGATTGTCTAAAAGTATCTTTGAAAATATTGTTGATGTTTGAAATTATAATTATCTATATATGTGAAGGAAGATGCCAAATAATTAATGGTCAAACAAACGAACGAGAATCCATTCATTATCCTTCAACCACATTATAAGATATATCTCAATACAATGCATAAGGGAACTAAATTTATTTATCATTAATGTACTGTAAAAATATAATGAATCTTAATGGATGTGGAGGGATCCAAACATGATGTTTTATATTAATGAGACTCCACCCACCATCAAACAATTCAAAACTACTAGAACTACTTGATTAGGATCAATAAAATCCTATCACACACATGGGGGGTCCAACAAAGAACTAAACCATTATATTTTCAAATTATTTTACATTTTTTTACATTTTATATATAATATATAATATTTTCTAACTGTATGTTTTCTATTTGTGGTACTTTATATATTAACATAATGATATATGTACTAATAAGTCTTGTTTTATTTATCTGTTATATTTTATTTTTCCACAATATATAATAACATTTAAAATTAATGAATTTTTTGGAATAAAATATAAAGTAGTAACATATTAGGAGTTGGAGAGTGGAACAAATCAATTTAAGTCTTCATTTACTGTATTATTCTTTCAAAAAAAATTTGGTTTAATTTTAGGCTTAGAAAAAATCTCAAAATCTACCCCACCTCAGTGAAGTTTTCATTTACATTTTGAGAGGTTTAATTGCTTATTAAATTATTCGTAATTTAATTATTATTGAGTGAGTTTCTCCTCTATATTCAAATTTTTGTTGAAGAATATGGTTGATATTTTGATTAAATATTTCTATATGGAATTAGAATTATTACATAAAATAAAAATATTTTTAAACACTATATTGAGTAAATATTCATTTATAAGAAGGAAATACATTAGGATAAAACCAAAAAGATAGTTACATATGTCATTCAAAACAATATTATAATGAGAACTTGATATTCTAAAATTAAAATATGATACATTAGACATTGGATATATAACTAAATAAATTATATTTTATATTTTAATAAGTTATTTCATCATGAAATGGTTAGGGGTAATTAAATAAGTTTTTAGTTAAAAAACAATAGTTTAGGTTAGCTGAATATTATACACAAGATGAAGGGGAAAATTTAATTATCTTAATTTGTGTTGAATCAATGATGATGAAAATATAAAAAGGGATTATGGAACCTAAGGATGAATGATAATTGAAATGTTCTCATTGTTAAATTTTTAATTCTACATTGATATATTCATTTTACTCATGGAACTAGATATTATGATTGGAATAATGAGATATATTGAGTATAATTCATATATGATATTTGATATTATCATTAATAGATGATTTTTATGTTATTATTTTCATGTAGGTGTATAATAACCTAGGAAGAAGACATGTCTTCATTATAATGAATTCATTGAATTTCACAAGAGTGAAAGGATTAAGTGATAGTAAATGGTTAGAGCTAATAATTTATATATTTTTACCATGAATTTTAATATTTTAAATCCAACCTTTTTTATATTTTAATGTTACTTTTTTTGTTTCTTTAAATTATTTGATATTTATTGTAAAAATGAAATAATTTTCAAATTTTAATTATTTTAAATTAGTTTAATATCATGGAAATGAAATTTTAAATGTTTTTAGAAGTTTGAAATTCTATATTCTTTTAGGATTAAATACTTTCTGGGATACATTTAATTCAATTGAATGAAACATTATACCCCCTAATATGAGATAAAAAATATTCTCACATTTCAGGCCAGAAAATATATGCATAGGTTGGATAATGTATAGTAATAAGACCATATATCTCAAACAATTGAACCGAATGAGTTGAAAATTTATGGTAAGAAAGGGAACATGACCATAAACGTATAATTAAAATGTATCAACCCAATATTTTAGAACATCCAAGTAAACTAATTAATTGGAAATCAACACAATGGAATTAAAAAAATAGATACGCCCGAATTATTTTGTCATTTAATTGTTCATTATTTTGTTTAAATTTTTCAAAATGAAAAATTTAGAATAATCATGGAAAATAATGGTTGGGGATTCAAGAAGTTTTCTTTTTAAATTCATCCATTTATAGGTTCTTCCACAGGAAAAACATTATTAAGATGATTTTGGAGTGAAAATATCCAAACCTAATGCTTATTAATGTTTATAACCATTTCTTTTAAAATAGACTGATTGCTAAATTTATAATCGAGGAAAAATTATAATTCAGTTTTTTTATTTTCATTATCTAATTACATTTTTCATAATTTATATAATTATTCACATTTCTCTTTTTTAATTTCTCTCTCTGTAATCTATCATCATGGTGGATAGTTTGTCTTATAATCATGAGTATTTAATAAACGGAATATTCATGGGGTGTAATGTAGTGATTGAATCAAATTATTTACAGATTCATGCTTATTTTTTATTTTTTTATTAAGTTGGGTTTTGGGAGATCTTTAGTTAGTAATGTGATTTTGTGTTTGTACATTCCACCAGACGTTTCACTTCATCATTATGAAATATTCTCCCTCAATCATAGAGGTGGTTATATTTTTAAATTGATATATGTAAAATTATATTCAATGATATGGTTGAATATGAAGTTCTTTGTTGATAGTTTATGTTCAATAAGTAAATATGAATATAATAATTATGTGAATAATGTTAACTTGGATAAATTCTTCTTGGATATAATAATTTCATCTTAACATAATTCTGATGAAATTAATTCAATAATCATTGTATATATATTTTTAAATAAAATATTTTCATTCATAAAAAAAATGATTCCATTTCCTTCATAATTATATAATTATGTGAATCTGGAATAGTTCGTGATTTACACCAAAATTTACTCAAGTGTTACATCCCAGGAACTCCACTACATGCACTATGAAATATAAATAGTTTCTTCCTCGAACATTACATGAGCTAAGGGTTAATTTTTTATAAGATATTAATGTATTTATTTAATTAAATAAGTGGTGGAACTATTCACAGTTTTGTAATACTTTTTTCATTTCTTTAATATCATTAATTTAAAAATAATGTAAGTTATGAAAATTAAATCAATAATCATAATTATTGATGTACGCCATTGGAAAAATTGGTTTATTCATTGACACTATATTATTATCATTTATTTATTTATTGAATATAATTTACATTTTATATAATTACATATCTAATTACAATATGGATGTTATTACTCTAGTACATCCTATTATAGACCATTACATCGATTACATTGAGTAGGGGTCCTGATGTTGTCCTAGGAAAAGTTGATGTACTAAACCTCCAGTCATTTCAAACATCTGAAAACGTGTTTCATAATCTATCAATCATTTCCACTTTATCACACTCTATATAACATTTTTTTATTTTCCTACCCTTCACATGATATTCACCTAATTGTGATAAGATCCATTTGTTTCCACAACATTATTCATGAGGCCCAATCACTTCTAAACATGGGATTATAGGCCTATATAATTATCAAGTTTGATATATCATTTATATATAAAAATTATTTTGAAAGATTTAAAACAGATGATGAATCTTTACATGACTACGTAATTATAGAAAAGTAACCATCCAATGAAAACTTCAAAATATAATATTTTTTTCTATAAGAACCTAATATATGTAGATAAATATCTACCATATATGGTTGATTATTGGTTGATCAATGATATTGTATTCATAGTCACCATCATTGACATGATCTATTGTCATTTTATATATAACATTAAGATAATGATTGTTACTTATATAAATATTCATGTTTTTTATGGTGAAATGTTTAATTTAATTTATTATAATTGAATTCAATATTTTATTGGAAATATATATGTTTCTATATATTTAATGATCTGTCATGTAATATTACATAGAAATGAATGAAAAATTGTACGTAATATCTTCAAAAATAAATTCAAAATTTTAGCATCACTATAAACGACATTTAAAAAATAAATGAATTATATATTTTTGTTAGTTGATATAAAATAGTTACTAACACAAAAAATAACATATAGAATTAGTTAATTAAATGATATACATTATTAACAAAAAATAAATATTATATAATAGTATATAAAAATTATAAAAAATAATGATATATTAAATGATCAAAATAAATAAATAAGAATATACTGTCTAATGATTATATTAACATTCAATTCATTAAATTTTGTACTGAGGAAATATAATATGAATCAATAAACTTTAAAAAGAATATTTTCAATAGATAATTTATATAAGGAATGTTTGTGAAATTTTTATGTAAATATCTAATTTTATAGAGTTAATTTTAATTCCTTGATATCGATTTAATGGATTTCACTTTTTGAGTATAGTTAATAAGGATTTATTTTTCAAATAAAGTAGAAATAATGACCACAATACCTCATGAGATATGTTTTAGTGATAAAAATGTAACATAATAATTTCCAATGATATATATGGAAGTGTTATGAGGTAGTAATTAAAAATACACAATGAGTTGTTACTTTAAAACACATTTATAATGATAAACATTAAAAGAAATATTTGGAATTGAAGGTCACTTATACTAGACGCAAAAAAAGGCCCAGGAATTTTTAGCAAATAAAAAAATGAGTTTGGTTTATTTATTATGATAATGATGTTAATCCATGTGCTTAATGGGATACAATACATTATTATCTACCTTATTTTGTTTTGGTATTTAGTTTCCTTTTTATGAAATAAAACAATGTCAGTGAACAATTTCAATTTTCTATTGATAGTGGATTAGATCAAAATGTTTAATGTTATATAATATAGATATAACATAAATAAAATATTATATAACATAGATATAATATAAATATTACATTATTAATTTAAATATAAGATAAATAAAATATTATATTATATAAATAAAACATAAATAAAATGTAAACATAGCATCATATGAATTTATATAATGTAGATATTATTATATTGGTGGAACCGCATCCTTTTTAGTGAATATGGAACACATGGTAGTGTGACATACTGTACAGTAATGAAATCATATCACAGAATAGTCATTAGGGGGTTGTCATGGGATACAAGTCCTCACTCATGGGGGTCACTGTACTTTGTCCCTCAGGAATGTTTTTGAAAGAAACATTTTTGTTTTGACCTGTGTAGGGGAGTTGACTGGTGACACATATAATGGTTCTAGAACCATAGATTCGTTGTAAACATGATACTATCAAATCATGGACATTGCGGAGAAAAATTTAAATTTATTATGGAATTATTACTACCATTACTGCATCACAATAGATTTACTATGATGATTTGAAATTATCTCAATACATATTACTGTATAACTGAGATTATTTTTGAGTTCATTTTTAATCTTCAGTAATGGAAAACTCCATTTATATACCATACATCATAATCCTAAAAATATATAACTGTAATTCCTCCACATGAAAACATGGATTAGAATTAATCTAAATAAATCTTGTGTATTATTAAATTCCTTTTCATTCTTTTCAATATCTATTAATATTTATAAGGAATCCATTTTCTTTGGAGATTCTAAAATTTTCCAAAAATATATAACATAAATTTAAAAATATATAATGCCATTATAACATCATATAATTCAATCATCATGTTATAGACCATAAATATAATTTAATATTATGTAAATATAATGTAAATACAATGTAAATATAACATGAATATAATGAAAAAATAATTTAAATATTACATTTTATATTTTATGTATAATATAAATGATATTTATTAATTGTATAAATATAACATTGATCAAAATTAATAACAAAAATATAATATAAATATTTTATAAATGTAACACAATTATAATGTATATATAATAAAAATAATTATAAGGATCAAGAGGTAATAAAGCCTATTACTAATGAAATGTAATATAGAGTAAAAGTAGTATGGAATGAATTACAAGGATGTTTAAAATATGGGTATCCATATCACCGTGTTCATTTAAATGAACCAAAACAAGAAAAAGTTAGGTAACAAAAAAGGCCATCTTATTATCATCTCTGTAATTCTCCCTTGGAATGAGCATAGACAACCTAATTTTATTGTTTTTAGACATGTAGAAGAACATTATAAATATGATCGAAAAGTTTGAAGGAAATCATTAAATGATGGAAATATCAACCACGGATCATTTATAGAGTGACATATATGGATTCAGACTACCAAACATGAATCTAGTTCCATTAATATAGCCCATTAATCATGATGAACAAGATATCAGCCTGCCTTGATCATAGACCCCTTTTCATCCTCAATTTCATGGATATTCCCAATGAAGTGATAATAATAGACCTTAAAAAATCCCTAATATGTGTGAATGATACCCCAAATTCCAAAGGTCTCTTTGAACCCAATGATTCACCATCCACAATGACATTCAACCCCTCATAAAAATCAGGTATCCATCTGACAGACTTAACTGCCAGGGGATTTTGATCCTACTATTGCAAAATAGAATTTTCAGAATATCAAGATAAATAAACATGTTCTTCATTGATCATATTTTTATCATGTATTCATCTATAACAACCCTATGGATTTCACTAATTATATAATTTAGTGCGATTCCTTTATTATCAAATGCATATACATCCAATGCCTTCAATATGAATGTGTTTTTAGCAGCTGCAACATACAATAGAAGGGCACGAACCTATTCATTGAAACACGATCTGGTGATGGATGCTATCAACTGTTCAAATCTTCCATGATAAAGTCCTAAACAAAAAATATATTGAATATATTTCTATGACATTTATTTCAATCAATATGAATCAAATATGTGATCCATTTAATCATTTTCATTAAGGAAAAGATGAAAACACGATGATAGTCAAAGCCTCTCTTTTCAAATTGTCCAATGCATGGTATTCTCCTACATCAAAATTCTATAATGTTCTTAATACGTAGGAGGTGTGTCATTGTGAATTACAAATACTAAAATCCAAGATTGAATTTCAAGGGTACAAACATTTTTTATTTATAAAAATCCCTAGTACTAAAAATCGAACATTTACTAGATTTACAGATGAGAATATACATATCAGTACAATCATATTTTTTAACATCCACAATCAAAGGATTTTTAAATATCTCATGTTCACTCACAATACACTGCATATTAGCAATTGACATCTCTTTCTTTGGCTAAAGATTGTATACATCATATATAATTTACAATGAGACCCAATATTTTCTCCAATTGTTTAAAGATGAATTCTTTTAGAAAATAAACATTGTGAATTAGATAATTACCTTATAATCAGGTGTAATAACCTTCTAGACAGATGAAAATATATACATATAATTCCCATATAACAGTTTATTAAAAATATTATTGAACGAAATTCAAGTGAAGAGTCACTAGAAGAAAGAATGTTCCTAGTAAATGTTTTGAGAACATTCTCAACAAAGAACCTAAGATTATTTATTCACATTACACCCATATCAACCAATTTTACACAATCATAGGAAATGTTAATAAGATTCCTCTCATGAATTGATCTAGCATAGAAAAAAAAAGTAAATGATTTTCTAAAACTCTTTGAGAAGCATTCTTGGATGTTTATATGATGAAAACGTATAAGGAAATGAAGAAGTGACCATGAATTTTTTAGACATACCATCCATTATTGATACATATATTTTCCCTTCCATGTTTTTGTTTTGTTGATAATATAATATCATATGTTCTCTATATGATTAATTCATAATTTATCATAGAAGGGTGCCACTCTATGATATAAAATGGGGATGGATGTTCTCCAAACACTAATATTACTAGCCACACTACTTTTTTGGATATGTGAACCCTTTATCAAAAGACAATAGATGACATGTTCCAATTTATAACCTATCTAGAAAATATTACATAGTTCTCAATAATTTATTTAATATAGTAAATTTTGATTATGTTAGCTCCCTCAAATAGAAGAATGTAATCTGCAATCAAGATATGTGAAGGTGAAAAAAGTGATCATCCAACCTTTATTTATTGATATATGTCATCAAGAATAATTTCATTAATAAAATTACTTGATTAGACATATTAAATATTAATGTTATTTATAGATTATGGATACCAATATCTCAACCATCTAGACAACCAAACCCCACTATGAGACCCATTGACAATAACTTATAGCATGGAACTATTGAAAATACAATTGATCAAATTGATAATGACTTTATAAACCCCATGATAATGATAAAAGTGAAACTCCATTTTATTATATCAAAATCCTATGAAATAACAATATTAAGATCCATATTCTAATCCACCACCTTCTCCCTCATGATGCTAAATCACTCTGATGCAGCATAATGAAAATTTTAAATGTTCATTCCATGGACAACCCATACAAATGATTTATAATAAAACCCCTTGAAATTCCTTCTAATTAAATTTCTATGATTTTACTTATCACTTTTGGAATTTATTTCCCAATATAACCAGTTATGATGTTATTTTTATTAAAAGAATTCACCTTATTTGTGATCAATTAAATGAAGATGAAATTCACCCCATTTGTAATAGAGGCATGATTAAAGAATGTCACTGACAGAATTAAAAATTTTAGTGTGAATAATTTACCAGATGATCAAAAATAATTAATTTTTTAAAAAAAATTCCTAAAACACTATTAATAATCAGATAAAATAGGGATACCTTGATTTCATTTCCAGTGGGTTCTTGATTAAGAATTCTTAATTTGGAGTCATCAATAATAGGAGTGATATTTTTGACCAATTTATAGAAATATTCATTCCCATTATCCATATAAAAATCCCCAAAATATATTATCCATGTTTTAGTGATTAGATTCCTAGAACTAAAAATCTCCCATTATTTGTTCGACTAGTAATCCCTCTTTTATCCTTATTATTTCTACAAATACAATAAAATAACCTTTAGTTCTTATCTATATCCATGAACCAAATGATGTTGAGTTGATTTCAGGGATGTTTTTCTTTGAGATACAGAAATTCATATTATTTGGAAAGGCTTTTCATCTCTATCCATGATGGGACCTATATATTTGGATTTTCCAATTAACTCTTAACTAGATGACTTGTTGATTATTAATATCAATAAAAATGCTGGAAAATGATGTTTTCTCCATTACATGATCCATCCTTTTTCATTTTCATCTTTAGTGATATAATATATAGTTTTATTCCAATTATCTCAACGTTCTAGTAATCCATGATGACATCCTTGAAACCAGGTATAACTATCCATGCATTGTTGAACATGAATGGTTACTGTTCTAACCTGGAATTATTTATAAAAATAATCTTCATTAGAGTATTATAATAAGATTTAATAAAATGTAGTGTGATACTAGATATTTAATTTGTTTCATTCCTTTAATCCACCAACACATATAATTTATCTGGATTGGTGGATATTTCACCATTATGGGTGTTGCTACTTCGGGTATAATCTTCTCCCAAAATATGAACCTCAACCAAGCCAATTTTTTTTTAAAATAATTCATAGGATGCCAACCAATTAAAATTATTCCCAGACATCCTCATGACTTAACTCATTTTGGAAGTCACTAAAAATTCCCTAGATATGTCCTATGATATCAAATAAACATTCCCAACATGTCCAGAGCTCCATTAATTTTGTATATAGATTTAAGGCACAAACAGAACTGAAAGTGAAGTCAGTTCCACATCTTAATTGAAATAGTGATTAACTATTGTACATGAAAAAAATATTACAACAGGATATTATCATGCATTAATCTTTAATGTTATTATACAAAATCATGATTATAATTGTAGGAATCATAAAAACCACCCAATGAATAACTCTTGATGATTTAAAATTATCAAAATCAATTTTTTAGTTCATTTAGTACAGAAATCATGGCCTTATTAGTCAAAATTAAATTCTTAATGATTTCGAACATGGGATAATTCCAAATCCCTTATAGATTTTAGTATAATACATTCATTAATGAAGAGGCATGGGCCTTGTTTGCGGACCATCCTATGGTTTATTTCTGAATTGTCTATATTTCAATGCCACTTTTTTCTTATTTCCATTTCTAGTTACATGATTAACCAGAAGCCTGGGAGCTTATATATTGGCTAAAAAAGAGGATGGATCTCTATGAGTAATAAGAATAGTGACTAAATTATTTACAAGGTGAGTATTCTCTTCCTGGGACAAGTCCTCAAGGACATCAGACCAAAATTCATCATAAAAAGGGGTGATTTTATATTTGGATTGAATTATAGCTTTATTAATGTGCACAAGTTTCATTATTCTCACAATATTAGATTCATATGAGAAATATTAATCTCCATTATTAACATGAATTTTATTTCCCTCATTCTTAATTTCATTTTAACCATAATATTTTCCACCACTATAGATAATCAATGTATTCGTAGGATATTCTCAAGGTCTAGTTTGATCAGATGAGGGGTGGATAATACCCTCATGTCAAATATAGAGGAGATCAGGAATAGATTGAGTAATAAAAATATCAAAACCCTCAATACCTGAATGGATAGGATCCAAAACAAGATGAATATTATTATGTTCTGTACCATCTTAATTAGAACATATAAATATATGATGAGTAGCCCAATTAATATCTTCACTTACAGCACATATAGGATCCATAAAAATTGACAAGAATCCATTTTAGAGCATTGAAGACTGGAACTGATAGTCTCCATATTACACCATTTAGTATCTAGTTCTGTACCATCATGACCAGCACAGGGAATGAGAGGTTGTGTATCCACATTATTACTCTAATGTCCATAACAGAGAGGATCCAATATAGGTTGAGTTGTATCTAGTTCAGATGTATCAGTATTATTAACTGTATGATAACGTAGTTCCTTACTAGTTTCAATGGTATGGTTCAATTATTCTACCTTTCACATCTATTATAATACAGTATTTCATATGGTCTAGATGAAAAATCACATTAAAATTAATCAAATGACTATAAACATTTCATATAGAATCAATAGTGACCCCATAATTTGATGTGCATGGATCCAAATCATGAGAGTCATGAGATATGAATTTATCCTTCCCTTTAAAACTCATATATGTTTCATCATCATTCACTCGTATCTTATATAAGATAGGTAATTTTTGTCAATGACATCCATGATTAAGATTTCCAATGAAATTGGAATTGGGACAGAATCTTGGTTTTTTCTCATACCAAATCTCTAGGTATTTACTATCATCACTCATTGTAAAAAAACAAATTCAACCATTGTGGAATCTATATCGAATTCAACAAGGGCACTATCATAATGACCACACCTAATATTTTCCATTCTCCTATTCATAATTATGAAAATTCCATAGAGAAGGTCAGATCCCATTACATTTTGGGATGCTATTATATCCAATTTAGTTTGCAGACTCTAACCAATACCTTAACATTAGTGTTTCATCCATTTTTTGTATCAAAATTTCCATCCCTTTATTTAAATAGATGATATCCCTACATCAATGATAAATATCCTAGACTCTAGTATCTCCTCTTGTAATCATTATAGGTAAAGAAAACATGGAAATATCTAATCCCCAAGGATATCATACTATAATCATTAAAGCCTTGTATTTCATCAATTATTTGAGTAAGATCAATGAATTTACAAAAATTACC
This sequence comes from Viscum album, assembly GCA_963277665.1. Taxonomy (NCBI): domain Eukaryota; kingdom Viridiplantae; phylum Streptophyta; class Magnoliopsida; order Santalales; family Viscaceae; genus Viscum; species Viscum album. Next base: position 1,978,368,290 of record OY728133.1, read on the forward strand.
CCCTTTCATGGTCAAAACATACGTTGTGATTTAAAATTTTGAATGTCTCACATGGACCTTAACAACATTATGATTATACAATACACGAGTGATTGAAACTATACTAATAACTCTTATTTGTTGAGGAGAATCATTTTCTAAGAACACAAGATTCCTGAAAGCCTTATCCACTTCTACAAAATTCAACTTTTAAACTAGGATTTGAAAAGGTGCAAGAAAATCCAGATTATGATTAGTCATCATGTCGTAATGAAATAGTTCGTTGTGACTAGCATTCTTATCAATGCCTGGATCACCATCCTTTATCACGAAAGGATCGTGATTGTTGGTTTTAGAGTTTTCCCTATACACCCAACCGTTATCTTCAATAATAATACTATTATAAAGTAATTATTTATTTTTAATATTTCTGTATTTATTATTAATTATTTTAATATATTTTTTATATTTTTTATTATTATATGTTACTAATTTCTATTAAATGTTTTTTATTATTACTAATTAGTTATCTATTACCATTAATATTTTTATTAAATTTCCCCAATATGTATTATTCCCTATATATTTTTATTACATATTATTAATGATTAAACACTATATATTATATTTTATAGTCATTATTAATTAATTAAAATATAATAAATGTAGTTTATTAATTTATTTTTATTTGATCTAGAGATACTATAGGATGAAAAAAACAATATAGAAATGAAGAATAATTTTCTTAAAACACTAAAAATGAGGATTATCATGACATATTTTTATTCACATTCCTAATCAGTGTTTTTGAAGAAGAATATATAGGTTTGTGTGATTGGGAACCTACCTTTATAAATTATTCATATATTTTATCATGCCAAAATTTATAAAATATTTTTATAAATAAGTGATGAATATCTTAATTATCATAAATAAATATTTGGATAAGTAAAATAAATCTATAATGTGTTTTTCCTTCATTTTTCACCAAATGATTCTTCATTTTTAGCTTTTCCAATTATCTCACGATTTTCTATGAAATAATTTATTTTTTCATCATTCTCTATGCTTCTCTTGTATATTATTCCTACACATTGTGGATTCTTTCTTTTTCATCTACCTATTCCTCCTCCAAATTCATCATTTTATTCATATGGAACAACCCACATTTATATTTAGTAGATTTATAATTGAATCCACTTCCACCTCCCCTTCTATATTTTTTTTTCATCCTTACCATTATTATGATCTCTAATCTCTTATAAAACTATTTTTTTTGAAATTTCTTCCATTTTCAATATTATTATTTCTGATTATAACTTTATAAAATTTATCATATATTTACAATTATCTATGGATTTTATTTATCATGCCTTTTATCGATTTCACATTATAAATTAATCACTAAATAAGGAGATCAAAATTACTCGTTAAAATGTTCAATGTTTTAGAGTCATATCCATGGTATCATCTCTCACCTAAATGTATACAGACATGTATTTATAAAATATTTAATTGTCTTAGAATATTGTTTCACATGTCTTTCTTATAACAGGTATCAAATTTCTTCTTTAGACTAATAATATATTTTATTTTGTTCCTAACCCACATAATAATGGGGGAGAGAATAATTCTTTGTTCTTTGATTAAAAAAATTTCTATATGATATATGGATGGAAGGGAACAACTCATGATTAGTTGTCATCTATGTTATCAAAAATGAAAGGGTTACAAAACATGGTCATCAAGAAGAACATAAACCACTGAGTTTCCTTTCTAATAAATTGTATTCATTATGATTTAATACTATTCATTGATCCGTGGTGGGATTATAGTGATGATGAGGGTTGAAAATTGGTTTATTTTTATAAATTATAGAAAATAATAATCCTTTTTTTTATAATATATTATGGGATATATGGAACCTAAACACATATGAATTTTTTTTACATGTTTATATATAAGGATTATGAAAACAATTTCATATATCTTATAAGAAAATATTAATATACCATTATTTCTATTTTCGTTGATAATTCTGCACTCTAAATGTAAGATACAATTGTGACAGTTGTTGGAGAACAAATTATATAGGAAACACATAACATAATATCTATGTTGGATACAATGGATATGATAGATATAAATATTAAATTAATGTCATAATATGAAATTTAATTGATTCAAAAGTGAATAAAAAATGAAAATAATATTTTTATTTGATTTTAGTGTAATTTTAAAGGTGGATTGACTTGTGTTGTGTATCTCAATCTACTCTAGATTATTTTTTTTATCTTAATTTTCACATATCTTATCATGTTTTTGGTTATAATTCCTAACAATAAATATTAATCAATTTAATTTTTAAAAAATTGATAAGTGGTCTTAATTTATGTTATAAAAATTCATGGAAAACGCCATAGAGGATTACTTCTATGTCTCATTTACATAACTGGTAAATTTGTTAACATTGTATATTTCTATTAGGTTACATAAATATGATTGGTTTGTATATTTTCACAAATGATAAACCTCTCAAAATGTAAATGGTAACACTCTATCATGTATTTCTTCAATCATTTTTAGTTAAATTCAAATTCACGACTTCTAAAAAACAGCATGTAACCCGTAATTTTAGTGTTTGAAATTCATTTGAATAATTATAGAGGATCAAATAATTTTATTATTTTTAATTCACTACGGGAATTATATTTAATCAAATAAATTTTTTATTACTAATTATGTGTAATTAAAAAAAGAAATTTTTAAAATGATTTAAGGATTATCACAGTCCCTAAATAATACATTGATGTCAAAACTATTTTGGGAAACTGAAATGCTTGTTATAGTTTACTTATTAATAAAACACAAATGTAATAATTTATTTATGGGATTCCATTCCAAATGACATCAATGATGTTTTTCTCAAGTATTATACCATGAATTATGTCTTCCATATATATTTTTATTAGATTCCATTGAAATTTTTAGATTTATATTCGATAATTTTCTTTATTAAAGTACAATGAATCCAAAATATAATATAATTACATGTTAAAAATGATATTTATTTATTTAAAAATGTTCTCATAGTGATTAAATACTAAACTATTTATCTTTTTATATATTTTTGGAATATAAATATTTTATGGGTTAATTTTTTTTAATTTTATTTCAATTATACAAATATTTTAATTTATGTCACCAAAATTTCATTTAATATCATCTATATATTAATAAATAATTAAATATTTTATTTTTATATGGATATAAGAAATCAAAAAAAATAACATAGAGAATGATTATGAAACCCATTATAGAAATGAATATAATTAATAAACACATGAAAAAATTACACCCCAGATAAGAAATATTATATTAATTTTCAAGGTTATATTTTTAATGATTTATTTTCATTCATTATGTTAAGCTGCATATTTTGTAATACTTTTCCTACTGAAAATATCAATCCCACCCAACAATAGTCATAACTATATGTTATGATACATGTAATGAAATGTTACCATCATAAAGCCTACTATATATTTCACAAACTACTATATTTTTTACATAAAAAAATTATTAATTATTTTAAAAAATTAATAATAATTAGTAATTCATATTTTACATTATATGAAATATTTATTATGATATATTATACACAAATTAAATTTAATCAGTACAAGATCATGAGATTATGAACATTTCTATAAAAAGGGGGCTTTAATTATAGTTTATTAAAATATATCATTCAATTAACATTATACATTTTTTCAGTTTATCATTGTGATTCTCTATTCACTCTATAAAACTATATTACTAGACACACATAATTATGAAGCTTTTATATAAACAAAATGATAATATGAGTCTATAACAAAGTAAATAATTCCATATAAATGCAAAAAAAAAAGTTAAACAGTGAAAATAAAAACATTATAAATATTGAAATTAATTATTATAGAATCTTTGTAAAAGGAAAATGAATACATCTTATTTTAGTGTAAATGAATTCAGTCACCATAAATTATGGTATCAATAGTTAGAAACAACTATAATGTTATAGATCTATGTAAGAATAGATCCCTCAATCAAAATGATTGGAATAACTATATCTTCCAAGCCCTTGAATCCCTTGATCCTAATGATATAATACCATATTCATCCTTTAATAAAGATCCCTCGATCATACCCAATAAAACACAATGATTACCATTAAAAATAGTTTAAGACAATTTAAATACATACACATATGTCTTAAATTAAAGAAAAATATAATAAATAAATTGTGAAAATAAGTAATCGCATATTTCCACACAACAATGTAAACATCATACATATTGAGTTTAAAAAAAAAATAAGATCCCTTCTCCTTGAATGTAGTTTTTATGGAAAATCAAAAAAACTTATATTCTAAATTTTTCATAGTTGATTAAAGTGGATTTGGATTAGTTATCCCTTCATAAGGAATGTTCTGTGCATTCAATATTTGGTAGAAATTTTGGTAGCTTAATTATAATACAGTAAAATATTTATCTATGTAGTGTAAAAAATATTTATATAATAGGATTATTATTATTCATATAGGGGAATAAAAATCATTATCTGATAGTTTTTACATTTTCACTTCCTGATAGGGTGTCTAACTCCATTTGATGAATGTTTTTTCAGTTATAAAAGTGGAACATCATATAAGGAAAATTATTTATACTCTGTATGTTAGAAAATATAAAACATAGTTTAGTGAAAAATTTAATCAACCATCCTATGTATAATTTAAATATATGTTTGATTATAATGTTTTTTCTATGTATAAGTATCTATCTATTTTGAAAATCATTTGATTGTATGGATTCATATTATTAACAATTATTGTCTGATTATAATGACCATCTTGAGAACAATGTTTTCTATGATTTGTAAAAATATATTTTATATAAAAACAATTCCGTGACATGGATAGTATTAACATAATATAATGTTTTATTTGTGAAAGTTTGTTCTTATTTTCCAAACAAGGATTAGAAATTTCTCAATGTATATCTTTTTTCAAAAGAATATCCCCCTTTTGGAAAATCAAAAATCACAACACATAAAGAGAAAAAAAAATCTCAAAATTACTTTTAAAAAAATATTCTATATTTTCATAAATTTATAAACAAATAATTATTATTTTATTATTATTAAAACATTACTATAATGTCACACCCATTTTTATTTCTCCCTCTTTTCTAACAATAGTTTTCTAATGGATTTTTTAAAACTTCATGTTTACTAAACATTTTAGGATATGTTATCTTCTCAATTTCTCACACTTTTAAAATTTTTAAAAAATGGGAGGATGAAATTTTTATTAATGGTCATATAGAAGGATTATATATATATATCAATTTATTATAAAATGAAATTTATCCAAAATATAGATATAATATTCATATAAAAATTAGCAGAAAATTATTTTAATATGTATCAAGATAACTTCATTAAAAATAGAGTTTATGAGAAGAAATAAAATTAATTTTTAGAGAAATATAAAATATTATTTCACAAATAGATTCATTAAAAATACCTTAATCATCATAAAATCATCTTGACGATTTACTAACATTGTGGACAAAGAATCAATCTTCAATATCTCACCCACCAGATAATAAGACAATATATTCTCCTACATCAATTTTAGTTGTTCTTCTTTATGAAAGCGAACTATATTGTTCTCCACATTCAAATATAACACATTATATCTAATATATACAATTATATTCATACATGATGTTATTTGTTCTTCTTGAATAATTTAATAAATATATTTATTATCTACCCCATGATTACTTTCAGAAACATCAAAAAAAATATTTATTAATTCATAATAAACTAAATGGATTTCTTAATACCATTAATTAGATCACCATGAATATTGATATAACAATATAATTGTTTTATCCATATCACAAACTATTCAAATGTTATTATTTTTTCATTTTAACTATCATTAATAGATTTATAATTGTCTATATTTAGAATAATAGTCTCAACAATTTGTTTAAAATAATAATAATTTTTTTAAAACATCCATTATTCATTGAATAAATTTTCATTGATATTATATTTGTAGAAAATAATAAATATAATCCTAAATTATATCATGATTTTGTTAAAAAAAATTATTATCATCCCTAAGATTTAATCAGAATCACTTACTGGGGAATCAATGACTTGGATGAAACATTTGGAATTTATATTTTAGATGATTCACTATTTTTATCATTTTTCTGGTAACACCCCTATACATTAAAATATTTTAATTTTTTTTAAAAAATTAATTTGTTATTGGCTTTATGTAGTTGAAAAAACATGTTAATCTTACACTAAACAAAATAATGTGTTGTCTTGCATTACACACAATCCATAGGTTTATAGAACAATAATATATTATTAAAATTTTATTATTTATTTTAATAAGATATTACCGAGCCATTAAGGTAGAGGTTATGAATATTATTTAATAAAATATTAAAATATGTGGTTGAATTCCATGTTAAAAAATTATTTATAAGTTATTATTAGAAGTAGTGGAATATAATGATAATGTCTTTATAAACAATATTTTAATTCTCACAATGGAATTTTATCCTAAACAAATAAATTACTTAAAATTAGTAAATTATATTGATGAATTTTATATCTTATATATATAATCATTTTTTTATATTCATCTATTAGATTTTACCAGAAAAATAGATGAATAAAACTAATTTTATGCATAAAAATATATATTTATCTAAAAGTAGTTTTGGCACATTTTAATAGAGAACATATTTCAAATCCAATTTTTTAAACTATTATATATTCTATTTGATAAAAGAAACTTCATATTTTAAATAAAAATGTAAGAATTTAATTTGATCATGTTTTTGGTATTTTTAGGATGAGTTTCATAAAAAATAATGAAAAAGCTCATATTTTAATTAAAAAAATCATCAAAAAAATTATTTTTTAAAATTATATTTATGATTGATTTTAAGGAATAATTATATTGTTTATTTTAGTAGTTAGTAAAATCTATTTCATTATATTAACGTTTAATTTTTAAATAAAAAAATTCCAACATTTTGAACGTATTCAATTTTAAATCACCTTTTCTCATTCCACCAACGAGATTAAATTTTGATTATTTACTCAATCATCTGCTTTCTAAATTTTGAAAATTGAATTAATATTTTGAATCATTATGTCAAAATTATTTAGATAGGTTTCTTTTTTTTGGTAATCTTATGAGTACATTTAGTTATATTTTAATTACTAGGGATATGTGTAAATCATGTATTATAGCATAAAAATATTATTATATAATTACACTAAAATGTGTCAACATTTAATTTGATGAGATATAATTGACCAAAGTATCTATTTGGATGATTTTATAAAATATTTGTGCCACATAGATGAGTTTAAGGAATTTATAGTATTTTATTCTACATAATTTCTAATATGTCCCACTCTTGATTTTAATAGGTGTTACTTTTTTATATATGGTAATTCAGAATATATATTCATCTCTATATATTAATAATTTATATTATATATTAATATTCATCATCATAATTTATTTTTTATTTTTATGGATTAAAAAATTATATAAAAGGCATGCACAATGATGATGTATTAATTGTTTAACTAAATGAAGAATCAAATAAATGATATTAAAAATAATAAAATTAAAATAATTTGATATAATAGTATAATACAAGAATTCTAATGATTAATTTCCCATTTAGGTTATATGTTGAAGTAGTTTTTCTGATATATCATTTTTAATGATATTTCTAAAAAGTAAAGAAATGAAAAATGACAAAATTAGCACTATTGAGATTTTAAGAAAAATAATATTTTATTAAATGATATAAAATTATTCAAAATCTGAAAATGAATCAACTGATTGGGATAAAAATAAATATTTCATAAATTGTCCATTTATGGATAATTTGATATTTAAGAGTAACTATGATATCCCATGTGAAGTAAAAACAAATATTGTCATATTATTAGTTGAAGCGATTAAATAACGGTTAATGCCAAAATATAAGGATAAGAATGTGACATAAACATGTTTAAAAATTATTAAATGAATAATAATTATCCATTATATCCTTAATATCTTTTTGGAATGATATCATGGTCTATTTAACATGATAATTACTTATATACTATTTAAATCATACATAGTTACAAAATGTCACACTTCTTGTATTAAATATATTTTTTGTGTTCACATTGGGAAAAAATCAAGACATAAATGAAATTTAATTTTTATTATGATCATAATAATATTAATTTTATAGTAAAAATTTGTTTTTTATTTTTATTAATACTATAATTACATTTAATTATTTTAAAATGCACTAATGGTGTTTATATATTTAATAAAAAATTTATACAATTGATTTTAATAGTATTACTTTTGTTATATTTTGGATGAATTATTGTTTATAATGAACTTTAAAGACCTCTATCTAATAATATGGAATTTTCAAAACGTTATATTTTAAATATTGTTTCCTTATAATGTATATAATGTCAAACTAAAATAATAGTATCAAATATTATAAAAAGGATATTTAATATAATAATTATATTATTTATTTAATTAGAAATAAAAAAAAATATCCATTAGTATAAAATGTTATAATATATGATCTAAAATATCTTAAATTGTTATTTTATAGTCCATTTCAAATTCATTGGATCTAGAATAGCCTTAATATATAATAATATTGGGGGGATTTCTGACATTTCCGCTCACCTCAATTATGAATAGGGTATGTCCTCACACACTACAACACACCAATTTGAGTCATATATCTCTAAAATAGTCTTCCAATTTCTCTCCCTAAAATCATTATACTTTCTCTATATGTTATTTTCATTTCTAAAACCATCTCTAGATCAATTTTCCAGAGATCCAATGGATTTCCACTAAAGAATTGGTAATCGTTTTTATTAACGTTTTCAAGATCATTTTTTCTTATACATAATATTTATGTGTTGTTTCCATATTAATGTAACCAAAATATTATCATATATATGATATAATCATACTGTGGCTATGGTACAATCTTATTCTATGAATTATCCATCTTATTAAAAATGAAAGCATCTTGTGAGCGTGCATATGGCTAATTGACTCCATGTTGTATTGTAATATAATTGTCACCACAAATTTATTGGGATGTGTAGAATGATTTATATAATGAATTTCAATGATAAAAATGATATTAAACTTTTTATTTAATAATTTATATATAAAAAACTCTGTTACTCATTCACCATTAATAGAACGATATCGTTGCTCGTGTGTATGTACGACATAGCGTCTGACCGATGTGATGTGACTAATTTCACAAGTTAACAATTCCCAAATTATTAAAAAAATTATTATAATTAAATATAATATATATTATCAAATTAATATATTTTAGATAATATATATATATATATATATATATATATCTTATGCATATGGAACAAGACTTAGAAGAAAATAATCATGCATAAGAAAAAGAAGCACTTAACACCCAAAACAAGGGTAATGATCATATATTACACACAAAATGACATAATAATATCATAAATAATATCATAAATATTTATATTGTTTCGTTATAAATGTATATCATGTTTTAAACCATTATACAAGTGTATACATAAAATTTAACTGAAGAAAATTAAAAGGTAAAGGTTATTTAACATTGTCATTATTATTCCTAATTTTTTATACATTAGTATATATTATGGAATCATTATCATCCTTTACCATGATTCATATAAATGTTTTGAAAAATATTTTTAACAAATTACAATAAATTATTATGTTTTTTAACTGATTTAAATCTTTTTATAAATCATTTTTGAAGTAATATTTTTGTCATTTATTTAAACAAGGTAATTTCTGATTTTCAAAAAAATATACAAAAAATAATGTTTATTTTTAAATTATACAACATGAGATTATTTTTTCACAATCATGAAACCTTATTATTTTAAATAATCATATAAAATTTTAGAAAAAAAATTTTAAATAATTATTTTTCTATTATTAACACATGAGTATAATAATTTTTTTCAATAGTAAAATGGTATTTTTATCTATATATTTCTAATAATATTATTAGATTATTTTTATCTATGTCACCATACATTGATGAATCTTATGATGGATTGAAATTTATATATTATGATACTATCTATCATATTTTATTTATGGTTTTATGTCGAGTTTTACTATCAATGTTCTATTTTGATAACAATCATTGTTTATAGAAAATGTATTCACATTTCATATGTTTGAATTTCAATATGAATATATATGTAGATTACGATTCTCCATTTTCACATTATTTATTCATTAGACATTGTATGTTTTGGGAGATTTCTGATATAGCCACTCAATGCATAAATAGGTCGTATGATACAATATTATTTGGCAACAAACCCATTGTGTTAATTTCTCTGAATTTGTATACTATTTAAAGGATAGAGCGAGACAAAAATTAGATTACTTCCTACCAACAAATGTGAAATGTCACAAGGATATATATTGATAGTAATTATCATGAGGATAGATCTTAATAGTGTATACCTCATATATAATGCATTCTATTATTATTATTATTTAATGTGATTATTTGATTAGATAAAATAACCAAGGTTAAGATTCATATCTCATTTGATTATTTAAATAGAATGGGTATATGTTTTTTACTATTCAATATTTTTTTCAATATTTAGTCATTGATTGCACTATTTTTATTCCCCTATTAGGAATTTTACCTCACCTCTTTCATATGATTTATTTTCCATAGGATTCCAATAAGTATGTTATGAATGATAAGCAGGGATACACGAAGATAGATTAATAGAAGACTGAATGATTTTTTATTGTATTTTATGTTTTAAAATTTCATTTGGGGTAAAGGTATGTACACAATTTAACATGACTACTAAAATATGTGGTCCTTACTAATTTTATTCCTTGTAATAATCAAAATGTAATAATGTAAAGTAGTGGCTCTCAGATTTTAGGGTCAGGGAATTTCATTTTTATTAACTTTTAATTTATCTTAAACATATACCAGAAAAGCATTATTATAAGACAATGGTTATTCAAAAATCATTGTATGATAATGATTATATGCTTCTCCTACTTCAAAATTTTTTCTCTGTCTAATTCAAAAAAATTTGGGATCTCTCTATGATTGAGGAGATAAATAGTTAGAGCTATCATCATCAAATTATTCTTCTTGATCCAAATCTTCTTATATGAATTTTTCATGTTTAGGTTAAATTCTCAATAGTCATATCCTTAAATTATTTAAAAATTTAGGAAATAATTTTTAATAATATTTTAATTGTTACTTTTATTGTACTATTAATTTTACAATTCATTTAAGAAAAATTATCGAAACATCAAAACATTATTCTTCTTTTTATCCTGTTAAATAAACTATTGAATAAAGTATGAAATAAACAAATGAGGTATTAGTTTAACAATGGATAATATAGAAAACGAAAAATGTGTTTCAAAATGTGTTTTAATTTATAAATGTGTAAAATATATATCCTCTCATTTTATAGTAAATAATAAAATCATCTCATTTCCACTCCATTACCCCTTTCTTGGGATTATATAATTTTCCATCCACGATGAAACTACCCCATCATCCAACGAACAATGATAAAAATATCTAAATTTACCACATTAGTAGAAGCGATATGTTACTACCTCCATTAAATAAATTGAATTTAATTTACCTAGAATCTTGTGGGAAAAAAATTAACTTCCTCTAGAAAGAGAACTTTAACAAGAACTACACCATGTTGAATACTTAGAATAAAATATTTTTTAATCAAATTGAATGTTATGAGTTTGATATATTCACCATCAAAAAATACCACTAAAGAATATAATTATCTTACTAAATATAGATACTGATGAAACAATATTGTTTTGCAATATTAATATTATGCCACACTTGAAATTTAACCAAATTATTCAGTAATAATTCACATTTTTCAAACCCAATTTTATCTATATAAATTTAATTAAAAATATATATTTTACTTATCTTTTAATGATTGATTATTTCATCAAAAAATAAATCATTATGAATGGATGATGCTCAAATAGAAGGATGGATTATAATGTTACTTGTGAAAGCAGGTAGTTGAAGGTAACCAATAAAGGCACATTGATGAACCACACTTCAATTAATATGTCTCAATTGGACAAATCTTTGAATTATGATGATCTAACGGATAAAAAAACTCATTCCAGATCCAATAGATTATAATTATATTTTTTTATTTATTATATTTTTTAAATACTTATTTTCTAACAAACATTTTTATAATTATTTTTCTGAAAGATAATTTATAATATTTTTAAATCATTTAAGAAATTAAATAAATATAAAAAGCAGAAAATATAATGTAATGAAATATATTAGGAAATAATTACTAGAAATTACCTCCCAGATTATAATATTATGATTTTATAATGAATGTTTTTTGGTAGTTTGTTCCTATTTTTTCTATCAAAAATATTTTCATGAATATTTATTATCAAAAACTATACGTAAATATTTTCATAGAAAATATATCCTAAAAAAATTGAAAAAAATATTATAAAAATTATAAAAATAATATATACACCCCCTTTAAAATGGATTTCATTATTATAATGTAATGGTAAAAATATGCGGTATATAAGAATAATCAATTTTTGTTGAACATTCCTAGATTTTGTTTAATATAATCAAACTTATCAAAATTTAACGGTTTTGTAAAAATATCATCATGTTGTTAATATGTTTAGACGAATTATAATGTGAAATCTTTTTATATTGTATGATCAAAAAGGAAATTTTATCTTATAAAATTGTTCTTATATATTGAGGGATGATTAGGGTTATTTAATTACTGTTATGGATCATGTCTTTTTAGAAAAATTGTAGTTTTACTAAAAACCTTGTCAAAATTAGTTCTTGTGTTACATTGTCAAAACTCTTTCATAAAAAACATTCCACTATCACATGTTTTGTTATAGTAGTGGAAAGTGATATATAATATTTTTTATTATCAGAACAATAATTGCAGACAAGCATAAAAAATAAAAAATTCCAGAGGTACGTTTTTAATACATTTTATATCCACCAATCTCACCATTTGATGAAAATATATGTTTAGAATCATTTCCAAATGAATAAAATTAAACAAGATCCATTTTTTTGTTAATATAATGATGATTTATAATATATTTTAAGTAAAAAAAATTATATGTTTTTTAATATATTTCTTATAATCATAGAAATATTATTATATAATGTTTACCATATTTTAGGTATCCAAAGATACCATTAATTCCTATAACAATTTGTTAATCATTTAGTATCCAGGCTTCATAAGTATATATTATTTTTTATGTTTTTAATGGAGTACTAATAAATTTTATATTTTCATATAAAACATTTTAAGAAAATCATATTTATACTTATGTTGTGTTATAAAGGTTCATCTTTAATTTTTTTGAAATTTGAAAATCAACAAAATAAGTATTTTTACCCATCATTCTTATCTCAAAATCATATTTCATATGGTTCACAAAAAATCAATAAGATAAAAAATATTTGATACAAATATAATTTATTTGCTATAAATTTCAACAATTACGGTATAATTATGAAATAATTTAATAAAAAGTTCTGTATCTAGAGCTCCATTAATTTTTTTTATTCAAAATTATAGTTAATCTATTATTTAAGGATCAACGAGCCTATTTTGGTCAATAATGTGACTTAGTATGTATAAAAATATGATCTATTGATTTTTTTTATAATTATGTTTTTTTAGATAAAATTATTTATTTATATATCCATTAAATAAGTAAAGCATCACAACCAATTGGAAAATTATGAAATTTAGAAATAAAACACATGTAAAAAGTATATAAAAAGATTCATGTCTAGATACAGGAAAATACATATCTATATAGTCTTTTCCTTATTTATAATTATAATCCATTTCAATAATTATATATTCATATCATACTATGTGTCTATTTTAATCACATTTATTTTGAAAAACCTATTTCACACAACCTACAGGATTTCCTTTAAGATGTTCAACGAAAAACCAAACTTGATTCAAGTCAAATTCATTGATTACATATTTCTTTTCCTTCATCCAATATTTATCATCCAATGCATCATTCAGGGTTATAGATTCAAATTGATATAGAAATACACACTCTTCAACTATATTTATTATATTGATTCTATTAATAATTGTTTGACTAATATCACTAAGGATATTATCACTATAATGATTCATAATGATAATAATTTCCCATAAGGTTTATATAAATTGATTCTAAAACAACAATATGAATTTATTCCTAATGCACAACTATATATTTGTTTCTTGTTTTATTTATCATAACATATTTTTTTCTAACATGGGTTGAAATTCATTTTTGGTTTTATATTTAAAGATGTGTGTTAAGGTTGTATGAAAATTAAAGGATCTATTTCATAATAATTAATATTTATGGTTTCCCCAAAATTCATTTTATTTTTAAAAAAACATATTTACCATGCATGTTATAAAATAGAATAAAAATATTACTACAATAAATTTTGGAGAATGTTTATATAAATTTTCAATATAATTCCAGATAAAAACATCTCTTCCCAAAATATTATAGTAATAATAATTTGTTTCTATTTCTATCAACACCACATAGAAAGTTTTATTTATAATAGTTCTGTGTAAACATTATCCTTTGTTATACAAGAAATACTAACAACATAAGCCCATTTTTTTAGCAATTTTGGTTTCACATGACATGATTCTTATAATATTCTAAATAATTTTGTTACTTTTATCAACTACACAAATTTTTTTTGTGTAGATTTATGTTTATAGAAGTCATTTATTATACCTATTTTACAATTTTTACCATATTTTAAATTTAATAACTATCCACATTGATAATTACAAATAGTTACTGATTGTTTATTTTTATAATTTCTATCATGGGATATAAATTTTTTAAAATTGGAATAATTTTATGATTTTTTCCTAGAAATAGATCAAATTATATCTTTTTTAGTCACCAAATAAAGGATATAAATAATATTTTCCATTAATAAAACAAAAATTTGAAGGGAAACATAATTTTTTCTGATATAACTATAGAACATTAGACGTTGAAACTTCACTAATAGATTTACAAGTTGGTTTATGTTTCTTTAAATATTTACATAGATAATATTCTTTACAAGAATCTAACTTAAGATCAATTATATCTCTATCAATTCATTTCATTGAATGTTAAGTAAAGTTCTAATATTAAAATGTCATAAACAAGTATTCTAGAACCAAGACTAATCTTAAATTTCACTAAGACATGGGTGATCTTCGATTCTATGGAATTTTATGTTATGTGTGTATACATTAACCTGATTTTTACTATATGGAATAAATTTACCTTGTAAACATTGGATAGTTCACATTCATTTATGAAGCTCACAAAATAAACCTTATCACATAACAAACTAATGGTAATAATATTTTGATTAATGTCATAAAAATATAAAACATTTTCTAGTAATGATTTTATATAAATAAATTTTAAAATTCCACATCCTTCCAAATTAATTTGAATTGTTTCTATATCATTAGAAAAATAATCTTGATAATAAAAAATAGATTTTATTTTATTTATGGAATAATTTTTTTACAGTGTCCACCACTTGAAAATTTCTAATAAAATGTGACATTTTTAGGAATAGGATTTTTTTAAAATGATATTTTCTATGTAAAAACTATCATAGAGTTATTTATATGGGGTTTAATTTGTCTATATATTTAGAAAAAGTTTTATTCCCCAATAAGTTTTTTTAATAAAGTTTCTTTTGAAAAACAATGTCTAAATTAGTTCTATTTCTAAATCATTTACATCAAAAGCTTTATTCAAATTAGTTTTCTATTCCAATTCTAAGTTATTATTTTAAATTTAGAGAGTACGTATATCATTTCTTACATATATATTGGCATGTTGTTCCGTTGAATATTAATATTTTTTTCAAACATTACAATTCTGTTTATCCAACAGTTTAAAAAACATTGAAACTTAATCACAACATAGTAATGTATTTTTACATTTAGATGTATTAAACTATTTTTATTTAATGTTTTTAAACTCATTACCATACTCAAAATCTAGACAAATTTCATTTAAATTAAGATTATTTAACATATAATTATTTACCATATAAATGAATTAATTATTTTTATTCATAATATTAGCACAGATACATATAGTATATAAATATTCTCTACCATGATTATAAGAATAATCTCCTCCACCTAAACTCCATGATTCAAAATATTTAGAGTTTTTTATATCTATACCTGTAGTAAATTTAAGTACATATTTCATTCTTTTAGTTCCCATTATGTTTTTAAAAATCCAATTTAATATAAACCAATTTCATATAGACATAAAAAAGTATATGAAAACAATTTTTATTCTAATTTCCATCTTTAAATTTTTTCTTATATATGATTGTAAGCTTATTCTATCCAACTATATTATTTATTATCAATAATTGATGGTCATGCACATTATGAATTTCCTCAGAAAACACTATTTTATTATAATTTTATTTATTCTATTTCAAATATTTATAAATATTTTTCAAAATATTTTACTTTATTATAAATAGTTATAGGATAATCATTCACAACACCTCAATTATTATTTGCGTAATATTTATCTTCTATCTTTAATATACCCATATATAGTATGACAGTTTTAATTATATCATCTATAATCAAATTTCTAATTATCATAGTTTTATAAATATATATTGATTTTTATTCCATTTATCCAAGAATAAAATTAGAAGTATTATAATCAGTAATTTCACCAGTAAGATAATTATTTACTAGAAATTGAAAACTACTAAAAATGACATAAATATATGATTAATCATTGATATATAATCTATGGTTAACAAATAAAAAGCATGAATGCCAAATCTGAGATTATTTTATAGTATCAACAACCTTTATCCCAAAGAGACTCACAAAAGAGGTTTTAAATTTACCATTTTTATCTTCAAGTGAAGATATATGAATATATATATTTATTAACATTAAACAAATAGTTTTTTAACTCTATAATTCAGTTGATATCCAAAATTTTCAAAATTTTGAAAAATAATAACTTCTCTGTCATTAATTATGTACATACCAGATAGCACGAAAAAAGTATCATCATTGGTATTAAAAATAAAAGTCTCTATTTTATCTCTTTAATATAAATTTCCACCTCTATCTAATATAGGTGGTTGTCTTGGATTTAGTTCTCTAGAGTACAAAAATTTAAACCGATAATTTTTCTCAAATCAGCATTGTATAAATACACATTAGTGTAATGTATCATATAGAAAAAATATAAATATTAATATCTTAAAAAATAGAAATGATCTTCATATAAAAAATATTAAAAAATAAATATATTTATAAATCAGACAAGTAATAGTTATAGAACCATATATTATAGAAATTTAAGGATCGTAACAGTACATAACTATTACCTAAGTGGAGGGAATCATATTTTATAAAATTAAAGAATACAATTATTTTTAACCACCTATTTATCCTATCAAACTAACTCTAAATCAACCCTTTGTAGAGATATAATGAGACTAGAATTTTGATGATAGTTTTTCAAAAAAGTGTGATCAGAATTTTTTTTCAAAAATATAATTTTTTATTATAATTTTACAATAGAAATTAAACTTATACAAAATAGAAATTAAAATCATTATAATTATAAAACATTTATTGAAAATTTAATATAGAATATCCATAAATTAAATTTTATGCAATGGATGATCATAACATTGACATAATTTTTCGATTATTTCACATAATTGTATTTCTTCATTATTCCTCAAGAAGAAATCCCCCAATAAAAAATATTGGAATATAAATCTCTTCATAACCCCTTAACCCCTCAATCAAAATGATCATTCATATTAGTATTACTATAACTAGAATACCTCAATTAATCCTACTTGGAAATAATGGTTATATATATTAAATTCTATATGATATTTAATATAATTACATTAATTTAATAAAATATGAAACTCTGTAAAGATTAAAAATTTAATACTAGTAACAGGATGTTACAAAGTAAGAGAATAATCTTTTGATATATAGAGATGAAATAATAATTATCTCCCTACTCTATGAATACATGAATATATATTAATAAAAATATAATTTTCACAATTAATTATTCTAATTTTTGGTTCAACGGATACAGAAAAACTCTTCCATCACATTTAATGCTATATACTGAATTTTTTAATAATGGATTTTGTAGTATCATCCCTATTTTTTAAAATAATTTGTCTACTAGAGTAAACATTTTTTTTCTAATAGGATTAACATTATTTTTTTTGTGAAATAAACATCACTATATGATTATTTCCAAAAGGTTTTTATAAATAGTATTTTTACATTTAACCATTGATTTTTTTTTCAATTATTAATTCAGATATAATTATGCTTATACATATTTATTTTTTAAAATATAAAAATTATAACCAAATTAATTGATGTAATATGAAAACAGCTTTCCAATGTAATAATTTTATATCCATACAACTATAAAGTTCCATCCAATTATAATGTACCTCTACTTGTGGATATAATATGATTATAATGATAATTATAATTAGTAATGATTATCTGATTACAAAGTCCAATTGATAAACAATATTTTCTAAAATTGTTAAAAATATATGATTTCTTCAAATACATTAAAATACATGGAATATAAAATGCTATTAAATCATGGTATTGAATAAATAATGATGTGATTTTTAAAAAAAATGATCAAAAGTGTTTAATATAGAACATTTCTAACAACACATATATCATTTCGTACCCTTATAATTACCATTAATATTATCTATTTGTATCAAATATTTTTTTCATTGTTAAAAGTAAAATTATAAATAGATAAAAAAATTTCCTTTAGAACAACTCCAAAATATTATTTTTATTAAACCATTTATTTTAAATATAAATATTTATATTATGAAAATATAATATGATATATGATATATAATATTGAGACATATATGTTTTACATGATCATGAAGGTACACATTTGTATTTATTTCATTATAATTATGAATTACTCTTTTTTATTTCCATGATTGTGGAAGTTTTCATTACCAGGAATTTACCTGATAATATTTTATGCCCATTAAAATTTAATTATATGAATGATGCTACATATTTACATTTGTGAAAGACAATAGTATATAATAACGTTTTATTTATTAATTTTTTTAATATATTTACCATTTTTATGTTTAATTAACTTATTATTTTATTTCCAATGCTCATTTCATTTTTTTGGTTTTTATATGAAATTATCAAATAACATTATTCAAATTAAAATGATTCCAATCATTTTTATTGTAGATGGATATATTTTTATTCATGTTCAATATTAAATATTTTTATAGACTATACTATAGTTCTTTACAAACGTTCAAGAACATTTATCTTCATTATTTTTGTCAATGAAATATTTATTCCACGACCTTTTATGAATAAGTAATGACACCTACTGTACTCAAACTATATGACTTGAATTTAATTATATTAGTATCTCCCAACCTAAATGATATGAAGATGAGATCTACATATATAACAACACATCATATGAAATGACGGGTGGTTTTTAATAGAAAAAATATCCTAATCTGATGATGTGGTGGTGATAACCGACTTCTACGACTATGTTTTAGATTTCATATTTTTTTCAAAAATTGAATGATACAAAAAAATAATTATTGGGGGAATTATAGACTATTTGTAACCTTAAAAACATCCTTATATGGGTAAAAACAATATTAAAAGGTTTATTTATTTTCTAAGTATTCAAATTTTCTATTCATGATGAAAAAATTATGAATCCAAGTTTATGACCATATTAACATAGAATTTATTTTAGAATAATAACATTTTGGTAAAGGAACTTTATTGAGTGGTATTCTCAGAGACAGTTTAATTTTCACATGACTATTACCCCCTAATTCATTTATGAGTTACATTTATCTAACATGAGAATCACAATTATTAACCAGATACCATTATCTTACTTGAATGTCTCACATGACTGCAGGATACACTCATCTTATGTAAAGGTCCCAAGTGACTATAGGATAACCTCATGTTGTATGGGTAATTGATGGAAATCTTAAGTAGTTATCCACATTGATAAGATAGTTACCCACCAATAACTATGAACACCCCTTACCTATTTTATAGTCAGTTGGGTAAATGAAGACATCAATTTAATCTATATTGAATAATCAAGTAATTCTAAATCATTGTAGTATATCTTCATGAAAAATCCTTATTTTGAGTAACTTCATGAGGGAACTAGTATGAGAGATCACTAAAACTTACAATCCATTAATGGACTTTGTGATTACATATTTCATTTTATAAATCAGATAGATGACACCATAAAAATCCATTATTCCAAGACATCTTGTGGTACCCATCTCACGAATGAATCTTGTGATTGAAATCACACAAATCCATTTGATAGAGGACATCACACCAAGGAATCATGCATGTAAATCATAAAAACAAATCATGTAGAGAAAATACACAAAGTCCACTATCTTGGCCCATCATGTGGAGGTATCAAATAGAGGTAATAAAAATGAAAGACTTGGTTGATGCATTATATAAATGCCCCATGCAGATTCATCATGCCTACGTGTAATGTAAAGGCCATCATGTTGAGGAAACACATAAAAGAATCATGTGAATTCCATTACCTAGAGTACATCACATGGAGAAATAATTTGGAGTAAATTATAAAGATTCATCACACTTAGTAATCAAATAGAGTCATAATGCACATCCCATCAGGTAGAGGCCATCACATGACAGCATCACACAGTTAACTAATGTTGATGAATCATGATGAGTTAATCACATTGATGAAATTATATGGGGGGACATCATAGGGCCCCATTATATGGACTCCATAACAAGATGTGACTTCACAGTGACTTTTATGCAATCTCTATCAGTACAAACCATGATGGTTCCGGTACACCCCCAAATATGATTAAGAACTCATTGTTATTATCGGAAATCTTCCCAATCCCATCACTAATATCACTAAAAATCATGAAAATTTGGTAGATAAACCATGATATTTTGAATACATTTTGAACATATTTTAGGTTTCTAAATCCATGCACCCAATCATGTGCATAGACTAATTTCTTGAGTAGTGATACCATTCATTGATTCCCAAAACAAACACTTTGATTCATGAAAACCATCCATATTTTTATATTTAAAATGAATTTTTTAAAGGTTGGGGATGAATATTCAATTTTTAATTAATGAAAATACCATTTTTTCAGGGTAGGGGGTATATCCTATAGGCATGAGGCCTAGTATCTTGAATACAAAGCTTGAAAGCGAATTTTTTGGCCTAGATGGCCCTTCCATGAATTATACCGATACAATATCCTCACTGTTATAATATCACATCCTACAATCTAAAACCCAAGAGTAATCCACACTCAATACCATCTTGTGATTTCCAATATACACTAGGTAAAATATTTGATTCAACATCATGGTTGTAAAATCAATTTATTATAAAACTAAAAGAAATGATTTGTGGAAATTTTTTAATGTAGGATTTGGAATCAAAACATACATTAAAAGTTATTAAGTAAAATATTTAATGTTTATTTTTTATAATATTGATATTAATGTTTTTTCAGAATAATATAACACAATGTTTTTAAAAACATGACCTTATATTATGGTTAAAAAAATTCTTGTTGGGATTCTTAAAACATACAGAATAAAATATCTTAAATATTATTTTACCATTGGTTTTTTGAATATTTAATGATAAACCATTTAGATAAATAATACCATGATACCCTCTTTTCATTTTTTACAAGATCATTTTTTCTCTCTAACTACGATGCCACTGATGGCCACCCAACGATCATGGATGGTGATTTTAGTCAATTTTTTAAATTTTAAAAAAGTTATTCACTATAAAATATCCCCAATATATCAGGCTTTTCCCATATTTCATAATCGAAAAAAATAATTAGATCCCAAAACCCAACTTTCGGTTGACTAGAAAATGTGGTTGAATTTTATTCATTGTTAAGTTTTCCGGTTCATTTTTTATGTTGTTTTTGGAAAAAAATTTCCTCATTCTTATAGCGTTGACGTGGCCATTGACTTCAAATTAGTGAATCATTACCCAGGATCAATTTTATATACTCAGAATTTGAATTATGTACGTTTTTTAAATTTTGATAGAAAATTCATTATCTTCTAGTAATAAATAGCATTATTACTTTCATTTTTTATAGTCATTTTATTTTTAGTTAATTTTTTTAGGTAAGTTTAATTTTTTAAATTTCTTATTATACTTAATTTTCAAATTTTTCTTCCTGAAATGATATATATAGTACTTGAAACTAGTATATATACTCTTTTTTTTATGAAAAATTAAATATTTTTTTGAATAGAATGAAAAAACATCAGAATATTTAGATGCGTACAAATCATATAATAATATATACAATTAATAAAATTTTTATGACTTAATTCATCATAATTTTTTCATTAATTTAAATGAAAATATATATTGTATGACTATGATAACCATTCAAGTTTTTAATCTTCATGAAATTTTAAGATTCTTGTGATTTATAATAGTTTACATAGAGTAGTTGTGTTAGTAAATAATAACTAATCATAACATTTATGGATATAAAATAAAATTTTTAGATTTTATGTTCTTATTTTTATCCCATTAATAAATTAGTGACCTCCATATTACCATATGGTAATGGTTTTCCAAAATGTTGTAATGAAAAAAATAAGTTATAAAAATTTAGTGTTATGTTAATTTGAAGAGTCACTATTTATAATTGATTTAATATTTGATTATAGTGAATATAAGTGATTAACTGATTTCCCTCCAATTAAGAGTTATGTAATAAAATTTGAAGTGGTACAAATAATAAAATAGTTAGTATAATTAATATACGTTATTTCCCTGTCACTTAGAGTTTGAAAAGACAACGTATTCATTCAAGAAAATAATATATACTATTGAATATTGCTAAAATTTTATCTAACCTAGAAATGATTAATCCTGTTAATGGAATTAATGATATTATTCTGAATAAATGTATACATTATTAAATTTAATAATATGTTATTTATTTTTAGGGATTTTAATTAATGAGTTTTTTTCATTTTATTATAGTCAAATTTTCATTTGATTATATTTTCTACTCGATGAAATTTAGAATATTAATTGATAAAGGAAATTTTAGAATTTATGTTTACATTGTTTATTCTATATTTACTAAAACATAATAGTGATGTTAATAATTAAGGATCTGGTATGAATGGAAGTGATGTTGTGTAATATTCTATTAAAAATAAATCTAAAGCTAAAAAATATATAAAATTTACTATAGATGTATTATAAAACACTGTTTGTAATTAATTATTTAATAGTATATATACCATGAGTAATTTATTGTTAATTTTACACTCAATAATTATTGATATTTCCTACCTTACCACCATCCAAATTTATTATATTTTTGTTTTTGAAAATATATATATTTGAAGATAATTTTATATATTTATATGTTTCAAAATATTAAGCATTTTATTTTTTTATAACTAATGAATCATAACTGTGAAAATTAATGAATGACCCCTGATGAATTTGAAAAATTAGTTGTCAATTTAGTGGAATTTTTGAAAGAAATATTCCAAATATAGATTTGATATTCTATCCATGCGTTATTTTTTGAATATGATGTTTTCAAATTCTATAAAAATCAAGGATTATCTCTTTTTCAATGGTTTTAGAAATAATTATACATGTTCGATCTAGAATAGTGAAGGAATGTAAAATTCAAAATAATATTGTTGATGATAATTTTTATAATGAGATAGAGGATTGAATTGAAGAATTAATTCTTGATGTAGATGTTGAAACCATAATAAAAAAAAATTGTAAAATGAATGTATAGAGATTCTGAGAAACTGTTATTATTAGCTTGAAGAAAATGTAAATTGATACTAGTGGTTCTATGATTAGTTTATATGAATGAATCAAATAGGAGTAGTGATAAAATCCTCTCTGAGTTTCTTGAAATTTAATAAGAGAGACTTCCAGAATGAAATTAGATTCTCTTTCCAAATATGAGTAAATGAAAATATTATTCCCAAGGGTGTATGGGTATAAAATGATACATGAATTTCATAATAGAAGCGTGTTTTATAAGATGGAATATGATTTTTTATCAAAATGTGATAAATGTGGGACCTATTTCTATAAGAATAATGAAAAAATAAACATTCAATCATTATAAAGTGTTGGAATCAAAGATAATTCTATAAAAATTTGGTAACAATTAATAGTTTTTCTAATAATTCCATCCTATAATCATAATAATTCATCTCCGATTCATTTTCTGGTAAAATAATCAAAACCCACTACTATAAAAAAGGCCCTTAAAAGAACTGGAATATGCCTTTAACATTGATAAAAAAGATCTATAAAAATGTGGTTAAATTACTATAATTTGATCAGTATTATAAAATCTTTGATAAAAGAAAATATTAATCATCACTTTTATGCAGCACTGATAAAAGCACCATAGATAAAGTTAGATATTTTTTTTGTTCAAAATTAAACAACCATTTATTGGCGCTATCCACCCCCTTTTACAAAACACGTTACCAAGTCACTTAGGTAATCCCCTACCCTTTTTAATTTTTAATAGTTATATCCTCTCACATGTTTCCCTGGATCCGTTGAGTTTCCAACCTGATACCATCAATTCATACAATAAATCCTTTTCCACATCCCTATTTTGTTTTTATTCAATTTTGTGATAGTTCTCTCTCTATATATATATCATTACATTTTTTGTCTATATATATATATATTTGTATATATATATATATATATTAAAATACAAAAATAAAATTAGTTTTTGTCTGTGTGTATCTGTGTTTATAAATACATACTTATATATATATATATATATATTAATATGTGTGTTTGTAGATATTATTATATATATTTTTATATTTCTAAACAAATGTTATATATTAAAATTTATACACATATATAAGGATATATAGATAAAAATATAATTTTTTTTCAATACAGTCACAGAAATATACATATATACATTATATATACAATAATTTTATATGTATATAAATTTTTATAAATATTCATTTTAAATGAAATGGATATAAGTTATTAATTATATAGGAATAATATTATATATATATATTTAAATATATATTTATTAAATAAATTTTTTATTAGGGAAATATTAAAAAAATTATTTATTTTTATAAATATGAAGATAAATATTATTAAAATATAGAAAAGAATAAACATCAATACTGTAGTATCAATCCGAAAAAATACCTAATAATATATTCAGTCCCCATAAGAGGGTGAAATGATCACCTTAAACGAGGATGAAATGTCATCAAATGTCAAATATGTGGATACCTTGAATAAAAAATCAGTTTTGTAGGGATTTTATTTATTTATTGTTCTTGAAAATTATTATTGAGGCTCCCCATGACACCAACATGTAGAGCTCATTGCAACCATTGATTTGATATGTTGTAGATCCCAAACAGTCTCCCAAATCAAAATTTATGGTGGATTGAGGATCAAGTTATGATTTCAACTTATTTTAGATATTTTATTAATTTTTTATATTATTATCTTCAAATTGTTTTTAAAAGACTTTTAAAAATAATTATATTTAATTATATAATTTTTCATCTCACTAAATATCATACATATTATGTGTAAATGACTATTTAGTCTTATCTAAAACATAAATAAAATATATATATTAAATTTATATTAATATAATCACAAAATCTAGAAATATATTATTATTAATGAAATATTATTTATGGTAATATTCCCTTTATCAGTGCATGTAAAAAATGGGTTGATAATGGGATGCCTTTATGAGCGATTTTAAAAAAGCATTGTTAAATACCCCCTCCCCATTATCATCATTTTTTATAAGAATTGATAAATGACACCATTTATCATCGCTTTTTTTCTTGTACTAAAAATGTGGGGAAATTTAATAGTGCTTTTCAAAAGTGACGATAAAGGTACCTATTTAACATATTTTTTCTACCGCTCATAAGTAAACCCTTTAACAGTGTTAAATGGAGCTATTAAACACCCACCATTAACAATGGTTTTTTCTAGAACTAGTAAAGGGGGGTTTTAATTGTGCTTTTTTATATATTTATTAAATCCCTAGAGATAGATAATCTTAGTTTTTATGCTGTTCCCCTTATTAAAGGCACATCTACCTTTTAATAATTTTTCTATTGATGAGTCCTTTTTGAACTTATAATGATAAATAAAGGTTATTATAGAATACCCAAGAACAAATATATATGTTAACTAACATCACTCGACTAATTCAACACATTGTAAGTGATTTGATATATAATTTCTGGATTTTTTAGGTAAAATAATAAATCTCATAATTGGACTCTGAATAGATGGAATGATTATATACTGGATCCTCTATAGCCCACATAATTCATAGCATATTTTTTAGTAATTTATAACTTTTACCAACATTTATGTATGAAAAAAATGTTAGGATGAGATTGATGATTTGTAGACCAGAAAAGTTAGAAAATGTTTTGTTTTGTTTCTTTCATCATTATTTGATGACTTGGGACTTATATAGAAGATATGTGTTATAGTTTTTGATGTATACATGATTGAGTATTTTATTTTTCCTACTATGATAATATTAACTACAAATGACATTCAAACATATAAAAACATTTTTGGATATAATGTGAATGGAAATAAATCATGTAAATTTTTTGAAAATTTTAATTCATATTATTAATTTAATAAATGAATAATTGAATAATTTCATTGTTCACAGGACATCAATGATTTTTTAAAATTTATCTTCTATATTGTAGATTATAAGAATCATTTAACAACATACTTGAAAACAATATTACCCCAAAAATATATTACATTGAATAATATTATGATATGTTGAAAATTAATAATTTCATATTTGGAAGGAAATTAATTTATTATTATCAATAAAAATATCCAAAAAAAGTATTTTATATTTTTCCAATTACATGTTTGAATATATTTAGATTCAAAACATAACATTTATGTTATACCTAATGATAAAAATATTGGCGGTAGTCTAGTTGGATATTTTAAATATATTGTAATAATCTCGTTCCACAAAAGGATTCTAAAATATTTGGTATGAAATATCATGACTTTTATGAATTTTTTCTAGTACTACTACTAGTTTCTCTGTATAGTACCTGGCTAACACCTATCGAAAATACTACTATAAGGTTATGTATTGTTTTTAAAAAAAATTATTTATAAAAAAATTATTGATCAAATTTTTTTTTCTGTTTGATAATAAATATGCTCTAATAAATTCCCAAATAGAATTATTTTCACCACCTTTTTTTTTTGATATAACACTCCATAGTATGATTCATTTAGATTTTGAGATAAGAATATATAGTCTTAATTATTTACGTTGTATGTATCCTTTTGAAAGAAATATGAAAATTTTGTTTGGATATGATAAAAAAGTATATCTATTAGAGGCCTCGATTTTATAATAATATATATCATAACATCTTATTGAGTTCTATACTGATTTTTTGTTTGATGTGAAATATATTTATCTACCAATTATTCATTATATGATATTTAGTAGTGAATATATAAGGTTTCTAGACATATGGTGAAATTTATTTCATGTGATGAAGTGATGCAGAAATATTAAAAAATGTTTTCAGAAACCTGATGAAATATTACCAAATATATTATTACATATTATTGAATTAATGGTATGATACCCAAAAATAAATTAAATGTGGTTTATGAATGAGAATAAAAATAAATTTGACTGGTGGTTTTAGGATAAATTCATCAGAGACATATTTTTTTATCCCTAACACTAAGATAATTGTTAGTGTATTTTATCTTATTTTGATTATGTAATGTATATTTGATTTTAATAGATATACAATTTAGAAAAATTCATAATGTTAAGAGTACCATTCAAAATAGTGAGGTAATGATCATTGCTCAAGAACTACATTTCTCATGTCAAATAGTAAATTACCCAATTTATGCATCAGGAATATATTTTAGAGTTCATTAGGATATATTTTATGTTGATTATTCTAAATTTAGAGTCTTGGTGTTTAATTGTAATTGTTTTGACAAAAAATGTTGCATGTAATAACATTTATATGGGTTTATAGGGGTTTATTTGAGAATATTTTATTGAAAATATAAACCATAAATTAGGGAGAAACATGAAAATAAAATACTTTATTTCATTAATAAATTGAATTATTAGTGGTCTATTTTTTTAAAGGGAAAATAATAGATTTCTTTATAATGATAATGATTTTATGGATTTATATGAGGCTTTTTTTGGGTATGTGATTTCTGGATGATAAAATTTTCTATAATTCAGACATAGTTCATACTGGACAAAATGATCATAATGAAGGTATTTGTGAAAACACTAAATTTGTCCAAATTATTCAATAAAATATTAATATTTTATTTATTATTTGATATTTACATGTGTAGAAAATATATTTTTTTAATCATTAAACATTAAATTATATATATTGACTATTTATATGGTTTTTGTTTTAAATAATATACTTAATGGTTATGTATAAATATTATTTGATAGAGAAACCCTATACATATATTTATCTATTGGTCAAATAAATGCATATAAAACCCCATTTTGTAATAATGATATTTAAATTTATAAATATTTATATAATTTTAGAATTAATATTTATATTTAATAGTTTAACATGCAAATTTCTTGGCTATGAATTTTGAAATCATTATTGTTATTTTAAACATTCATATATGGGATACTATTTTTCTAAATACATATTTTTGTAATCATTTTTTTAAATAATATATTTTATAATAATATAGTGGTAGATCAAATTTCCTTAAATTTTTCTATTTAAATGACATCCATAGAAGTAAAAGATCATTTCATGAGGAGTATTTCTCTTTCATATTACTAAATATATTGTAATGTAATTACTAAATTAAATAAAACATTTAATTTAAAAAAATAATAGCAGAACTGATGATGTGCTTCGTATATTGGAGTCAACCCCTTCTCCTACAGATAAATAAATTTCTAGAGTTTTAAAATGAGTGATTACGTTTTTACCAATAACTTCACTTGTATGTAGAGACCATATAATACTTATTTATATTTTTGATAATAATAACACAAATAGAACAAATGTAATGTGGTTTAGAAGTTATATCGCCATGCAGAGCCATTTTAGGGTTATCATTTTATATCCTAATTGGAATTCCAATGAAATGATGAAGAAAGAGAATATTTTGGATTTTATAGTGGTAAAATATCTTAATTGATTGATTTATTTCTCCTTTTTAAAATATTATATATTTTTAATTTCTGATATTTAAATTACTCAATTATATATAACATTCAATGTTGATGAAATGAATTAATTTAAGAGAATAATATTTGTATTTAGTGGTGGTTTTATGGATATATATAAAAAAAATTGTGAAAAATTGTATTTGTATGAAGATATAGAATGAAATCCATGAATTAAAGTATTGATTTTAATATGTCAATACATGGATATGATTTGTGTCTATCTGACATGTTAATAAATTTATAGTATGATAATTATTTAATTTGTTAAAATTTAGTGTATATTATATAATTACTTATTAGATAGTTTTTATATAATTTTACACCAGGAGAACTCATCAATATATTTAGTTGCAAAACATATACCCTCATACAATATCACATGAATGAAATAATTTATTATATGATAAAATGATTGCATAAAATTTTAGTTTATGGCAAGATAAATCATTTAATAGATCAGAAGAGTTCTAGTCTATTCTGCAATCTCCCCCCACTTTCCTTGAATATTGGAAAATATCAAGAAAGAAAAAAATTAAAGTATCTTATAGTGAAATCTAAATATTTGGTAGTTAAAATATTAATAAATTAATTTTTATTTTCCATGAATGTATGAATTTTTCAAATTATCAACACTATTGTACCATTCTAATTTTAATTTCATGATGACCATCAAGATGAATAACTATAGGGGACATTTATTCCTAAGGATAGGATGGAAAACTGATCATCTTATTGAGAAATAAATAACACCCCAACTATATAATAGGATATGAGGTAGATGTTAGTATTCAGAATGTTTTTTGTCATCATGGTACGAAATATAAAGACTTAGTAATAGATTCCATAAAATAAGATCTAAAATCCCTAAAATTGTCCATGGATGATAAAATTAATTTCAATTTATAGGATATGATTGAACAACTGATAAGAAAATCACATCTAATTATTATTTCGTAGCCTGTAAATCTTATGCATCATATTCATCTTAGGTAGCTAGCCCAACCTTCATATCCTAACAACTCTAAGTACACCTCCTCATTTTGATACGACCTTCTTCCTTGTGATTTATGTTGTAGATCACTATATATGTATTGCATTATAAGGTGTGAAACATATTTTTGTTGATTTTTTAAATCACCTGCCTATGTAGTTGGGTATGATTAGACTTACAATAGATGATATTCTTGTTTTAAAAAATCTATAGACATTTACTACAAAGTAGTTAACTCTATTTAGGGAAAGTATGGGTCATTATTTACATTGTAATTTATCTTTATTAATCATTTTACATATTAGGTGCATGTTTTCTAAACATTATTTACATTTGACTAAAAATTAATTATAATTATTTCTTTCATTTTTTTATATAAGTTTGTCTAAATAAATAAATTTATAAACCAAAAAAGGATTATGAACAAAAATATTTATTTACATCTAAGAATAATGTTAGTATAAATTAATTATCTGAGGTTTCTTCATTATTAAATATTATTTATGAGTTATACATAATGTATGACATATGTGGTAGAGACTATCCCATGAGTTTATTCATAAAAATATATCATGGATTTGGTTATATTTTTTGAGCTCAACAATCCGGTGTTATTATTTTCTTCCTTATAAGTAAAATTAATTTTTATTTTTTCATTATTTAAATAATGATGATTCAAGTGAATTATTATATTACTTATTTAATTAGATATCTACACATTCATAATATTAGAAATCAGAATACTAGTTTCTATGAACATATATCACCCTAATTCATTTTATCCATTGTAAAATATGTGAATAATTTTACTAGAGTATCAATTATATCTGAGAAACAATCAAATTTAGAGATTAGGTGATGGTTTTCTCTATTCCTCTTGGGTTAAAACACAAAAATAATTATGTTAAGTTTTTTATTATAATGCCATTGATATTGAACCTTTAATATTATAGAATTCATTAGATGTTAGGAGTATTATGCAGACATGAATAAAAATTATATTTATTATTCCCTTTATTATTTAGTGTTAATAATAAATTTATAAATATGTTAGAAAAGTATGTATTATTTTATAAGATACTTATTTATTATTAATTATTATTATTTATACAGGTTTTATTAGTTTTTATAAATGATAATACAGGACTTGGAAATAGTTTAAAATAGACCAATTCTCAATAATAAATAAAAAATTCTCATACATAGAAGTAATAGTAAATATATTTAATAGTGAAAAATATTTGGTTTTATGTGTGTATATATATATTGGTTGTTCTTTTCAGGTATGTGTTTTATGACTGCATTTTCATCATAAAAAATGAATGGTGGAATGTGTTTTCTTTGTTTTAAGATATACATATTGGATAATCATAACTCGGTCACTGAATGGATTTTATAAGTTAAGTTGTTTTAATAATTTTATTAAAAAAACATTTTGTTTTTAATTTTATAAAAATCAATTATATTGTTTTTGTTTCAATAAGGATGAGTTGTATATGAATAAAAAACATACCAATATTTACAATTTGTTTTCAAAATATTTATTAAGTTATACTATGATTTAAATTTTTAGGAAGTTATCATTTAATAAAACATAAATAAATTAGTATATATACATTTTTTAACGTTTTATTTGTTATATTGTGTATATTATTTAGTTTTTTCATTAATTTACATTATTTATAGGTGCACATATATATTTTATTAATTTTTTAAAAAATATGTTTTATTATTTTTTGTAATTTATTTATTCTTAATTATTATTGTTCATACATTTTTTGATGATTGATATATGAAAAAAATAGATATACAAAATGTTTAACAGATGATCAATTGTCGATAAATAATCGAAAAAGGTCAAATATTTGAAATTATTGGTAATAATATTTTATATTATATAATATATATTGGTTCTTATGTAATTTTCTTATTGGTTTTTATTTTCATGTTGATGTTTCATAACCACAGTGTTATTGTCAAAAAAGAACCATGAAGTGCATTTTTTAAGATTTATTTTTAGATAATAAAAAATTTCATGAAGACTGGGTTTGATAAGGTTAGTTATATTAATTATTTTAGTTTTTATATCCAAATATTCTATTTTTTTAATCTTATAACAATTATTGTTATTGTATATTTTTACTTATGTTGATTCATAGGAAAACAAAGAACTTTCAAATCACTAATATCCGAGAAATATTTTTTTAAGAATTGTATACATTCTATATATAAGGAATACCATTTTATTTAAATGTTAAAAATTAGTTATTAAGAAGTAAGTTTTTTAAATGTTTTTATAATTTTTTTATATAGGTTTCCTTTCTGAAAACTATTTTTAATGCATGATAGATATTATATTATTAGGCATGTTTGTTTTAAATTATATTTAAAAAATATTAAAGTATAGTTATTTTAAATGTTTTCATATTCCAATTTTCTTAGGTTTCATATGATTTAGGTATCTGTATTAATTTAATTTAAATTAATGTATACTGGGAAATGATTTTTATGATTTAAGTTGTAATATTTTGTTTTATTTCATAGAGAATATCATTTCTTGTATGTTAGTGTATTTGGAAGAGTATAGAAATCTTTTATAAAATTTAAAAAAAGTATGTTTTATTCTTTTTTATAAGTAATACATATATTATTTTTGTTTCTTATATGTGTTTTTCTAATTTAAATATGAAAATAAATATTACATAAAGGGTTTAATAATGATTAAATATTTATAATGAATCCAAATAAAATCAATTAAGAAAAATAATTGGTTAATATATTTTATATTATATAATATGTGCTTTTTCTTATATATATATTTTTTGATTTATATTTTAAATTTAAAATTTCATAAATGATGTGTCATCATCATATTTGAAGGTTGTTGTATAATTATTTTGTTTTTTTGTTTCATGTTTGAGATAATCATAACAAGGATGATGACAGAATTTTATAAGGATAGATTTATTATGTATTTTAGTTTTTATATCGAAATTTTATATTTCTAAATACTATAACAATAATTATTGTTTTAGATTTTGAAAGAGTTTATGTCATGTAATAATTTATAACTCCACCATATTCATGAGATCTTTTATAACCATAAATCAACCTTAAATTTCAATTATTTACACCTATCATTTATGATTTCCTTTGACCGGTGTTTTATTAATGTTTAGTGAATTTCATGACATTTTTATTACATAAACATTGAGTTTTTCATGTTAGATATTCAAATTCATAGTCATGGTTGTTAGATACTTTTTATAATAATTCTTCTTATGAGTTTTTCCCATATAGTTCCTTCTCATCCCATCAAAATTCACCTATTTTTCTTATATTTTTTTTCATAATGTTTTGATTCATTTTTTCATTTTTTACAATGTATAGTTTTCTTTCATGTTATGCATAATCCTAAGAAGATTCATTATGTGTAACTTTTATACATCATAATCATCTTTTTTATTAAAATCCTCAATTTTGTTTCCATTTTATCCTTTTATCAACACCGATCAAGGAATCAATAATATTCTACCGATATATAGATGACCCTTTAGGAATTAATTTTTACTTTTTTTCTAGTATGAGACATAAAATTGAAAACAAAATGTTCTAAAATTTTCAAATATTCAATTTTTTGAACACTATTAAAACTTTAAAATATTCCTAGAAACATTTTGGAAATGATAATAAATTATAATTATTATAAAAATAGATGCATTATAAATCCTGAGTTGATTAGAGGTTTTATTAAAGATTAATTTTTTATTTGATGGCCATCATATGTTAAATTCTATTCATGATCTCCTTGCTAAAGTAACTTAATTTCATGTTGAAAACCCTAAAATATTATCAGTTATTAGAATTTAATTTTCTTTAGAAAATATTTTCATTATATTATCCTTGTATACATGATTTTTTATGAATTATTAAATAGTTTCAATTATATCTATTCATGATTGGCTTTAGTAAAAATAGGCTTGTTATATATAAATAGAGTTTTCATTTATTCTTTCAAAATCCCAGTACAATGGATCTAATTGTTAAAATATGATTTTATATTATTTTTTTAACATTTAAATGATAATAGGGTTTTTGGTGGGTGTTAATGGTTTTTAATTTATCTATATGATATTATATTTTTAAAATAAACATTGGTCAAAATTGATTATTTTGTTAAAAGAGTTGTTTGATACAATTAATGTACATGTTTATATGAAATGGTTTATGTTTTAAATATTTCATTGATTTTGTGTATAGTTGGATGTGTTTATACATAATTATAAATGCGAAATAATGTAGACATTAAATTATAATGTTTTGTTTGGTTGAGTTAAATTTATGTTTATTCTACCATATAGATGATTTTAGTGAATTGAGATTACATTTTTTCAGACGATACACTATTATCCATTATTCATTAGAATTTCAAATCAACATAATAATCTCCATGTAATTTTTTAATGGTAACCATAAATGATTATATTATAAATCATCACATTTTTTTATTATTGCTTAAAATTTTAAAATTTAGATAAATTTATTTTATTTAAGTTGTTAATTCATGTTTGTTTTTATGTGTTTTTCTATATTGTATATTATTTTATCTATATATCCTATTATGTGTTATATGTTTTTATATTTTCTTCATCATGTAATTTACTATTGTTTTATACCTATCATCTTTCTATGTTGTTTTTTAAACCGAAATGGAATAGATATTATTGGTCACTCATTATCATTTTATTGTAAAACCTATGGTTTAATGACCTCCATAAAAATATTTTAAGACTATCAACATCACTGTTTATCATATATTAATAACAAAAGAAATTTAGTAACTATCATAATTGATTTATGGTAAAAACATATGATTAAATCATTAATATATTTTTCTAATTATAATTAATTTTCCATCCAATAATTGTTTTTTGGTAACAATTATTTTCAAATTTCCATTCCAGATTTATAAAAAACCAACATGGATTTTAACATTATAAAAGATTTTATATAATTTTATAAAATTAATTTTATTAAAACCCATGTTGAATGTATTATATAAAATGAAACCAAAAAAATTCCATTAAAAAAACTTTGAAATATAATATAATATGATGTGGAAATATAATTTTCCGCTAGTGGTGATAAAACTAAAATTCTTTCTCAATTATCAAAAAATGAGAATAATATTAATTTTATTATTGGTTTAGTTTATTTTTTATTTCATTAATTTTCATACATCATAGGAATCATCTTCTAGTCATAACAGAATTATTCGATACTATACAAAAAATATCCTTGACTCATAGTGTTTTTCTAGACAGACTGATCTGATTACATGACATTAAACTGAAATACTTAAACCTTTTGATCGATGATTCTTCTTAACATGGATATGTTTAAGTCTTATTAATGGATCAATTATAATATCTCTAAATACAATGTTATTATTTTATGATGAGCATAAGAAGAATCTTTTTTCCTAAATACCTGAGATTGAGAATCTCATCTTATTTTCCTTAAATATTCATTGACTTAAGATACTCCTCCTGGTTTTTTATTATTTGGGAATCATTTAAGGTATAAAAACCTACAACTTTACTCTTCCATCACTATTTAGTTACATATAGATAATTATTTCATTAACACATATGGGATGCTTTGTAGGTGTAATCAACAACTGTACCTTCAATGGTTTAGTTATTAAATAACTGGATAAACTAAGAAGGAATTATCATGTGTAGGACCCACAGAAAATATATATCGATACCTTTATCCTATTTATGAAACATGTATGACATTATTAAACATATAAGTGGTTCTTAAAACATTACTATAAATGGTAAAACGTGTCATGTTATTCAATACTCGTGTGGTTTTTGATTTATTTTAATTGGATATATTGAAAACACCCCTCATATTCTTGATCCCAAAATTATAAACACCGACCAATTCCATTGATAAAAATAAATTAAAATTTTACTAACTAAACATATATAAACCAATGAATCATGATGTAATAAGATAATGTTGAAACAACACCACTAGACAGTTATGTTCATATCAAAAAATTATTTTGATTATATTGACGTAATATCGATAACCCGTATTATTCTAGGATATGATAATTATTTAATAATATTATTTAAATTTATAAGAGGGTTACATAGTATGTAATAATATCCTAAAAAATAATTGATTATTTGGACCTCTCACCCTATCATCCAATGTACACCATAATCAATCTCTATAAAAAACTACATTGACCACCTATATTTGGAATGAAATCTCACAATAACCCACATGTATTAATTTCACGAATATTGATGTGTGTTGATGTTTCCCATTATAATTATTGATAAACAGCTCAATATCTACCATTTTTTCTTCAATTCATCAATTATCATTCACATATTGATAACTATTTTAGCTTATATTGTCATAATTTACATTAATTCCAATTAATAGATCCCAGGGGAAATAAAAAAGGATTTAAATAATATTTTAATATGAATGATTATTTCATTTATAAATTTCATTCTAATTCCATGTAATGGGATCAAATAATTACCCATATGTATCATCAATGTTTAATGTCATAAAAATAAATTCTCAGAATGGGAAGGTTTTGTTAAAAAATAACCAAATTTTTTGAAATAACATATGAGTCATCAAAAAATTAAGGGATTGAAATTTTTCATGAAAGAATACTGAATAATAATTACAAAAAATTTCATTCTTTTGATTGATATAAATTCATAACACATATAAATTATTAATAAATTTTATTATTCTAAATTAAATGAATATTTGTTGTTGGTGGTGATAAGATGAATGAAATTAAATAATTATTATGATAATGTATTACCATTTTTAAAACATTAAAAAACTACTAATATTATAAAATCATCCATAAATTATAATTCTATACAAGTAAATAAATCTATGTTTACTACATTATATACCCTATCTTTTTATATAATGAAATATATGATTGTTTTAATAATATGATTGTTTTCATTATTTTATTCATTTGAATATTAATATTATTCCTTATGAAGGTGTTGAATTATGACGTGTGATCAACGTGCCAAGTGTCATTGAATGATCCCATGTAACATCCAACCATGTAGTCCTCAACTTCAAAAACAATATGTGTGACATTTCGATTATTTTCTATATGATTGTTCACATATTTTTATCTAAATTTAAATAATTTTGGAGTTATAGATCTCGAATATTATATTTTAAGGGAAAACATAGTTTTATTAATTAATAGGTTAAGTGAATTACCAGTAAAGAGAAAATTTTAATGTTGTGGGACACCAAATTAAATTATAGTTTTCCTAATATTTTATGATTATACTGTAAATGAGTATCATTAATTTAAAATATTAACTATTAGAACATAATGTTGAGATGTTTCATATAAAGGGATTAACAATCACTAAACAACCTAATGAAAATAAGTATTCATGAGTTTTTAATTGAAGTGGGTAAGTAGATTTGGAACTATAATAAAGAATAATTCCATCTTATTTTATGCATTCTATTGGTATCCTTATTGTGTGGAATTAATACAATGAAAAATTAAAAATATTACCCTTTATTTTTAATATATTTTAAATTTATTTTATGTTTTAGATAATAAAAATTGTTTTTCTGGGGTATGACGTAACACCACAAGATTTCATAGTAAGTTATTTCTTCAAAGTAATCCAATTACTTTCACTACACGCAACACTGAGTTCTAGCGCACCATGAATTACCTAAATAACCATCAAAAAGAGTTTATGAATATTATTAACTTCATTTTGAACATTATATAATCCTTATAATTTTAGAATCCTTATTATGAGTTTCATAGAAATAATGTAAGAACAAATTCATTTTTTCAGATAAAAAAAGTATTTAAAAAAAATGCAATTTTACGTCCTTTTAATGGAGAAACTTTTTTAAATATAATATTTGAATCTTTTATATATTAAATTTTATAAAAGTAAAATTATTCTTTAGAATTGGGACATAAGAGTTTAGTTTCAAAAATTTTTGGTGTTTCTCTAATAACTTTCATATTTGGTTGAATAATAAAAAATACTATATTTTAAATAAAAGCATATTTTTAATCAAAATAATATATAATGTTAAAATATAAATTTTAAATGTTTTTAATTATAATTATAATATATTTTTACCATTTAAAACAATTATTGTGATTTTAATTAATTTAACATTGAAATTAAACATACACAAGTATCAATCTTTTGATAATTAATATTTCTTAAAAATACGCTTTTTGGTTTCGACAACATGAATTAATATTAAATTAATAAGTGAAATTTATACGTTTTTAATTTGGAAAAATAGACTTCATTTTTCTATTCGGAGTATCAAAATTATCTTATGGTTAAATTTTGGTACTTTTCTGATAATTTCAAATATTGATGAATGCTGAAAATTAATACATTTTAATCAATAACAAATTTTTTAATCGAAATAATTAATAGTGACAAATTATTAATTTGACATATTTTGACGTATAATTAGATTATATTTTTACCATATAATCCAATGTTGGTCATTTGAAAAAAAATCACATTTTAATAGGACATAAGAAAGTGTCAATGTTTTTATAGTTATTATTTATTAAAAACATGTTTTTTGTTTCCACAACTGGAATTAATTTTAAATCAATTTCAGCCACTTATGTGTTTTGAATTTATAAAAATGGATTCCATATTTATAATCATTAGTTACAAATTGTTTAAATAGGTAAATTTTATTTTTAGACATTTTGAATAATTAATTCAGTAAATATTTTATTTACTAGGGTTTAATGGTAAATACGGTAAATATGGTTAAAAAATAATATTATAATAATACTAAATTACCCGAAAACATGTCCTAACACAATTTTATGATACATTTCTAACCATCAGAATATTTGGGTCCATTTTTGGAACCCATGGAGCCACTTGTAAGTGATAATGACACTTTATATTAATTAAGTTAAAGTAAATACAAAAAATGAGAAAAGCATATATATTTTAGATAAAAAAATTTACATACTGTTATATATGTTAAATTTTAGACTATAAATATTATATAGGAAGATAAAATTATTTCCAACATAATTGTATTTTATTTATAATTTTTAAACATTTAAAATTTAAATTTATTTATGACACAATGATGATACAAGATTTTCCTTATTAATGCAAAAATAAAATAATTGGTATTAGAAATGTTATAATAAATATAATTTGAATGTTTTGATGACATAAACGAATATTATTGGTTAATATTACATGTTAGTATTGATGAAATGAATTTTTTTTAATTATTAAAGCTACTAAGACAGTAACAAAAATCAATTATTAAATAGTGTCAAAATTGACATAAAGGAGTGTTTAAAACAAATATTATATTATTAACAGATATAATATTCATAAAAATATAGGGACGGTCCAAAAAACATATATTATGATAGTTATGTCATTAATTAAGAACTTGGGGTTCTTTTGATAGTTTAAAGTATGTTTATTAACTAAATAATATAAAAATACAATGAGGCATGGGAAATGTCAAAATAATTAACTAAGAGTTGAATCTAAAAGATAAAGTTAATATAGTGACCCAAACATGTATAAAATATATTGGTTGTGTGGTTTCTGACCCATACCCACCTTATACTTTACATAATACTATTTTAGCCAGTATAAACCGAATATGAATTTATTATAAAATAATACTTTATGTTTTCCTAAATGTCCCCTCCTCCCCCTTATAAAAGGACACCAGTAACAACCAATTATTCATAACATTAAAGCCTTTTGGTTCGTCCAACCCTTCCCAAATATCCTCTCACAATCCTTGACATCAACCAAGAGTCCTTATTTTGATCATAAATCCATCCTATGGAGCCCTTTTGATTAAATCAAAAGGAAGAACCCAAAGAAGAGGTAATGTTTTCACCTCCCTCTTTCAAGTTCCTTTCTTATTACGAATCTTATTTATTTGCCATTTCCATTCCTAAATAATAACTCCAGTATTTTCTATATATTATGATGTTATTATAAATATGGTACAACCATATTCAGTATTCTATCCATCATTTTAATGAAATGTCACCAAACGTGTGTACGCAGGGCTTACCGTCTCCACGTCTTGGTGTAATTTTAATTCAAAACATTATTATTTGGATGGACATGATAATGATGTGTATTTTATGTAAATAATAAATATAAAATAAAAATTATTCTATATATATGATATAACATCCAATTATATATTATTTTGATATCAAAATAATGATATTGTCGCTCGTGCGCACGTACGGACAACCGTCTCCACAAACGTGATGAGATTCATTCCCCATCATATTCATTCATGACAAATTTTCATTTGATTATTAAATATAATCTTTAAAGACATGATATAATTATATATAGGAATAAGATACATCCTAGACATAACAAATATGACTCACATGAAAATTAATATAAAGAAAAATGAATCCGCTAACACCCTAAACGAAGATAATACTATGATATTATTAGCAGAACAATGTTAAAAGATCATATATGATATCATATTAATGTATATGATTCATGTATAATTTAATAACAATTATTTCACCATTATAAATGAGGTTAACCTACCCTTAACAATGGAAAAGTTCAAGTCAAGGGGTTTTCATCTCACTCATTAATCCCATGAGAATCATGCCATATTACCATTGTTACCTTTTATGTGGTGCATGTACTTCCCACAATTGTATTATTTGTGTAATACACATTAATTTATGTGTATTTACATATTCATTGTATGATACTTTTTCATTGGGTGTATGATTTGTATGTTATCAAATTGGTAAGGGTTAATGTCACAATCTCTTTATTATCCAAGGATGTTTTTATGTATGTATCTACTGGGACCTCATTATCATCCACATCCATGTTTCATAAAAATGTAATTCAAAACATTTTTACTATTTACTGGAAAATTTATTAAATTCATTTATACCCTTTTGTGTTTGTAAAAGAATCATTTCGTCATTTTCCAAAAAAGGTATTTTTGACCTTTTCGTCAAATTTAAGGTAAGAATGATTTTTTAACTTATTTGGTGGGTGCGATTATTTTCCACCGTAACAACATCATCAAATACTCCCTTAAAAGCTTATAAGAATTTTTTCAAAATTAGTGTTTTATTTATAATTATGTTACTCTTAAATGAATTTAAAATAGAAAGATATATTTCTCTAAAAAGGGTTTTGATTTTATCTATGTCAACATCCTTTGATGGATTTTAAGTTTATTTGAAATTGATTTATTATGATACAAAACTTATATATTGTATTTAAGTATTTGTGATATATTTTAATGTGGATGTTCTATTTTTATACCATTCATGGTTTATGGTTAATGTATTTACATTTCATATTCTAATTTTAATATGAATGTTTATAAATTTTTTTAACCTTATTATATGGGGAATGCATTGGACTTATCAAGTGACTGGTGGAGCCTGCTATTTGTCCTTGATACATTAGTAGGTCTAATTAGACAAATAGACGTGGAATTGGCTGATTACCTTTCCCAATTTTGATATATGGGTTTGGAAGATTCCTTAATCATTTTTCGACGTCTTGTCCAAGGCCTTGAAAAAATGATTCAAAATGTCGGGAATTATATATTTCCTCATTATGAAAATAATATTGATGGTTCATGTGGTCATTCGACTAGTACAAAACCAATGATTATGTTTTATTATGGAATTATTTACTCAGCTCGTGTTCTTCCCACAAAAGTATTCATGTTTATTACTGGTAAATGCATGTGGTTTCAATAATACACCATGCTTAATATTTATGTTATCTTCTACATTATTTTATACCCTTACTAAGAGTTTGATCTCACCCCTTACTTATGTTTAATTTTCCCAGGATATGAAAATGTATTTTATGACTTACCTGTATGGATAGACTGAGGGGATATGTGTGTGGACTATGAAGACTATTATGTTTTAGTTTTTCACTTTATGAAATAATTTAAGACTTATGAATGAATCTAGTGTTTCTAAGTATACTAAACTAATCGGTATTTTGAGACATGATTTCCTTGTTATCATGCCAATGTTATGTAATAAAGCACCGACCTTGGGTAACTGGGGTCAGAGCAGAACATTTGGTAGCAGAGGAAGTTTAGAACAAACCTTGGAAGATATATTTTGATAAACTATGATTAGAGCACATAGCCCTAAGATAGAATTTTAGGATTAGTATAGAATAACTTCCTAGAATTTTGTTATTGTAGAGATTTTGTGAGTTTTCCGAGCAATACATCCATGTCTGGATACGAGCAAGTAGAGGCGGCTTAGGCACAAATATACCTAGGTGTAAAACCCAAAAACACTGCTTTTAGCTAGACATGAATGGGAACAGGTGCAGGACAACAGGCCTTACTGCACTCATGGTTATGAAACTCTTAGGGGATACGTTAATGATAATTCCTATTTTCTTTACAAATCATTATGAAGGGTTTATGAGTATATACTTCCTCAATGAAAAAATATTTATGATTATGGATTATATCCATAAACCATTCAATTTACATTAGGTATTTTACATGTTTGGAATTATTTATTGAAATTCATAAACTATCCAAGTGTATGCCGTTGTATAGAAATAACACCCAGTAGAAGGAATGTGAACACCAGAAATACATGTGATCCAAATAGTAAGAATGATCATATCATTCACGGTAATAAGAAAAAATTTATAAGGGAAATTGTCTCCCATGTATTCTCAACTTATGTAGAAATATGATCATGTGTTAATAAGATAAGTAATGAATTTTCTGAGTCCTATGGCTTTGAAGGGAACGAAGAGAACAAAAATATGGAAGACAGAAAGATGGATAAAGGGAGGAGGGAAAAGAATAATTTTCCCATACGTGATAACAATGGGAAGAAATGCACTAGAACTTTCCTGAAGGGAATGGGAGTTTATTATAAGTGTGGAGAAAAATGACACCATGTATGTGACTACAAGGGTAATAAAAATGATTCAAAAGTACAATGCTTCATCTGAAAAGAGTTTGGACACTACGCAAACCAATGATGAAATAATCAGAGTATACCCCAAAATGATGTTATTTGATAATAATCAAGTTATTATACTACCACAGATGAGGAGGAATGATTAGATTTCTACTGTTGTTATTAAAGAATTATGTCATTTGAGTGTTGTATCAACGATATATTGGTTATAATAATTATAGAGTATATAAGGATTGTAATGCAGTAATATTTCATTAACGACTTGAAATTGTGTTGAACCAAGAAATGTGACTCAATAAAAGGTTAAATATTTGGAAAATATATGGTTGAGAGAATGATAAACCATAATATAGTTCTGATAACGAGGTACTGATTTTGGAATAATACATAATTGATTTGGATAAATTATATTGGATATTCTTAACTACCTTGAAAATGATTAATGATTTGTATGATCCATAATTGTTGGAGTTTACAACATTTTTGGATAGAAAAAGTATATCCAGTATTTTATACAGAATAAGGGATCATGAATGTAATCAATAAGGTTTTATCATAATTCATGATGTCGCAGTATTTTAAAATAACACATGATGAAGGCATTCACATGTTATTACGCAGCAAAAAGGATATTCATTGTGTTTACCGTCCTTATATATTTTTGACTGTGAGTTTGGATAGATGTTTTTTGGATAAGTATATTTTGAGATAATTTTTGGATTTCCATAAAAATG
The DNA here is from genome assembly GCA_963277665.1 of Viscum album. Taxonomy (NCBI): domain Eukaryota; kingdom Viridiplantae; phylum Streptophyta; class Magnoliopsida; order Santalales; family Viscaceae; genus Viscum; species Viscum album. The sequence continues at coordinate 1,978,412,774 of OY728133.1, forward strand.
ACATCCCAATGGTCGGGCAGCAACCCATCACGTTCGGCAAGGTCATGAGACTTGAACTCACAACCGAAGGGCGAAAAGGGTATATCAACTACCACTGACCCACATGATGTCCTGGATTGAATAATGAATTTTTTAAAGGGCCTGGTAGATGAATTATAAATTCATTTTTTTAACCCTATACGAATATGATAAATAAAATATTTTTTAGTTATATTATCTTTTAGAATGAAATATGAGTTTTTGAAAGAAATTAGTTAAAGGATGGAACTCTACTTGTTAAGTATATATATATATATATTATTCTCTTATTCTATGAAGAAATTAATTCTTAAACATTTTTGAGTGGATCTTAAAACCAAAAAGGTGTTATCCTAATAACATATGTTTTGTTGAACTGATGGTATTTTAAATCATCATAGAATTGGTGAATTTGATGCCCTTAATTTTACACTTGTTTGTGATTGATAACCACAATAACTACCTATAAATATTTACATTTTTCCTCTAATTATATGTCTCCAATTTCCATAAATTTTCTCCTTATCAAGATCATAATTTTGTGGGGGCTATTTCATTCCCCTTTTTCTTATTATTAAGATAATATTTTATTAACTCAATTGCTGTTGTGGGTTTTCCCAAAAATTCATTTTCTATTTTCAACCTTTTATTTTTTTATAACAATATCAAATTGAGAGGATGGAATTTATTGATTGTTGGAAAAATGTAACACCCCAAGATTTCATAGTACGTTATTTCTTCAATTTAATCGAACAACTTACACTACACTCAACACCGAGTTCTAGGGCACCACGACTTACCTAAATAACCATTCAAAAGCAAATATTAATTGTATTAAATTAATTTTGAGCTTTATATAATCCTTAGAATTTTAGAATCCATATTATGAGTTTCTTAGACATAATATAAGAACAAATTCATTTTTTTCATATAAATTAAGTATTTTTCAATAAAATCAATATTACCTCTTTTAAATGGAGAACGTTTTTTAAATCCAATATTTGAAAATATTATATATTAAATATGAAAAAATAAAATAATTCTTTATAATCATGACATAAGAGTTTAGTTTCAATAAATTTTTGGTGTTTTTCTAATAACTTTCTTATTTGGGTGAATAATGAAAAATACTATATTTTTACTAAAAACAAATTTTTATTCAAAATAATTTATAATGTTAAATTATACATTTTAATGTTTCTTAATTATAAATAGATTATATTTTTATCATTTAATACAATTTTATTTATTTTATGTAATTTACATTGAAATTGGACATAAACAAGTATCAATCTTTTGATAGTTAATATTTATTAAAAATATAGTTTTTGGTTTCGACAACATGAATTAATTTTATATTAATAATATAAATTTATTTGTTTTTAATTTGGTAAAATATACTTCAATTTTGGAATTATAGTATCAAAATTAACTTACGATGAAGTTTTGGTACTTTTCTGATAACTTTCATATTTTGATGAACAGTGAAAATTACTAAATTTTTATAAAAAACAACTTTTTTAATCGAAATAATTAGTAGTGATAAGTTTTGAATTTGATAAATTTTAAAGTATATTAGATTATATTTTTACTATTTAATCCAATTTTGGTCATTGGATATAAATTTACATTTAAACTGGACATAAGCAAGTGACAATTTTCTAATAGTTAATATTTCATAAAAACACGTATTTTGTTTTGACAACGAGAATTAATTTTAAACTGAATTCTGTAATTTCTGTGTTTTGAATTTAGAAAAATGGATTCCATATTTATAATCTGAAGGTCCAAATTCGATAAATAGGTAACTTTTTTTATAGACATTTTGAATATTTTTTTCGGTAATTATTTTATTTACAATGGCTAAAGGGTAAATCTTGTAAATAATGGTAAAACATAATATTATAATAATAATAAATTACCCTAAAACGGGTCCTAACCCTATTGGATGATACATGACCGAACATGGGAATATTTGGGTCTATTTGTGGACCCCATGGAGCCACTTGTAAGTGATAAAGACACTTTATATTAATTAAGATAAAGTAAATACAAAAATGACATTAACATATATATTTTGGAAAAAACATTTTTTTATAGGGTCATATATGTTATCTTTTTTACTAAAAATATTCATTAGAAAGATATAACGATTTTTTTATAATGGTATTGTGTTTATAATATTTAAACCTTGAATAATTATATTTATTTATGACAAACTGATGATGCAGTATTTTCCTTATTAATGAAAGAATCAAATAATGGTTTTATAAATGTTATAATAAATATAATTTGAAATATTTGATGCCATACATGAATATTATTGGTTAATATGACATGAAATTATTTATTAAATGAATTGTTTTGAATTAATAATGTTATTATGACTTTATAAAAAATCACTTATTAAATGCTGTCAACATTGACAAAAAGTATTTAAAAAAATATTATATTATTAATTGATATAATATTCTTAAAAATCATAGGTTTATCCAAAGGACTTATATGATTATAGGTATGTCATTAATGAACCACTTGGGATTCTCTTTTTATTTTATAGTAAGTATATTAACCATATAATATAAAAACACAAAGAGACATGGTAAATTTCAAACTAATTAACTAAGAGTTAAATCTAAAAGATAATGTTAATATAGTTATCCTATCCTATATTAAGTCTATTGTTTAGTGGTTTTCAACCCATCCCCTCCTTATACATTAAATAATCCAGTTTTGAGAAATTATAAACTGAATATTTATATATTATAAAATAATACTTTAAGTTTTTCTTAAAGAGCCCCTCCTCCCCCATATAAAAGGACACCACTTCTATCCAATTCTTCATACCTTCATTGCCTATTGTATCAGCCAAAAACTACCCAAATATCCTCTCAGCTTTCCCCACTTTATCCTAGTGGCCTTAGTTTGATCATAAAGTCAACCAATGGATCCCTTTTGATCAAATCAAAAGGAAGAACCCGAAGAAGAGGTAATGTTTTCACAACCCTCTTTCAAGTTACATTCTTCTTCCACTTCTTATTTCTTTGTTATTTAAATTATAAAATAATAAATCCAGTATATTATATATAAATTGATGTTATTATAAATATGGTACAACAATATTTGTTATTTTATCCATCCTTTTAAGGACATGTCACCATACGTGCGTACGTACAGCTTACCATCTCTATGTCGTGGTGTAATTGTTATTCAAAACATTATTATTTGGATGGTTGTGATAATGTTGTGTAATTGATATAAATAATAAATATAACATGATAATTATTCTCTATATATGATATAAAATTCAACAATATATTATTTTTATATCAAAAGAATTATATTGTATCTTGTACGTACGTACGGACTACCGTCTCCATGAATGTGATGACATTCATTCCCCATCGTATCCATTCAAGACTAATTTTCATTATATGATTAAAACAATGTATGAAGACTTGATATAATTCTGGATATGAAGAATATACATACCATACATAAAAATATGACTCACATAACAATTAATATAAATTAATACAAATCTATTAACACCCGAAATGACAATAATACTAAGATATTATTAACAGAACAATGTTAAAAGATCATATATGATATCATATTAATGTATATGATTCTTTTATAATTTAATTAAAATTCTTTCATCATTATAAATGAGGTTATCTTACCTTCAACCAAGGAAAATTACAAGATAAGGGGTTTTCATGTCACTCCTTATTGCTGCGAGATTCATGCCATATTGCCACTATTACCTTTTTTGTGGTGTATGTATTTCCCATAATTGTATTCTGTGTGTAATATAATTTTATTTATGTTTATTTACATATTATTTGTATGATACTTCTTTCATTGGGTGTATGTTTCGTAAGTTACCAAATTGGTAAAGGTTAATTTCACAATCTCTTTATTATCTGAGGTTGATTTAAAGTATGTATACTGGGGGACCTCTTTATCATACACATACATGTTTCTTACAAATGAATTTAAAAAATATTTTTAATATTTACTAGAAATTGGATTAAATTAATTTATAAACTTATGTGTTTTTAATGTATTTTTTTCGTCATTTTCCAAAAAAGGTACTTTTTGACCTTTTCAACAAATTTACGGTAAGAATGTTTTTTAACATATATGGAAGGTGCAGTTATTTTCCATCATTATATAATCATCATATATTACATTACAAGCATATAATAATATTTTAAAAATAAATGTTTTCTTTATAATTATGTGACTCTTAAGTGATTTAAAAATAGAAAGAGACATTTCACTAAAAATGTTTTTGATTTCAACTATGTCAAAGTCATTTGATTGATATTATGTTTATTTAAAATTGATTTATTATGATACAAAACATCCATATTGTATTGAAGATTTTGTGATATGTTTGACTACAGATATGATATTTTTATACTATTCATGGTTTATGGTTAAAGTATTGACAATTCATATTATATTTTTAATACGAATGTTTATAATATGTTTAAACCTTATCATATGAGGATTGTATATGACTTAGAATGTGATGGGTGGAGCCCTCTATAGCTCCTCGATGCAACGGTAGGTCTCATGAGACAACTAGACATGGAATTGGCTAAGACCCTTTCCCAATTTTGATATATTGTTTTGGCTTAGGCCTTATTCATTTTTATACATCTTGGTCGTGGCCTTGAAAAAATGTTTCAGAATGTCTAGCATTATACATTTCTTCATTATAAAAATCATATTGATAGTTCATGTGGTCATTCGACTAGTAGAATACCAATTATTATGTTTTATTATGGAATTATTTACTCAGCTCATATTCCTTCCATAAAATTATTCATGTTTATTATTGGTAAAAGAATTTGGTTTCAATTATTCAACATTCTTAATATTTATGTTATCTTCCTCTGTATTTCATACCCTTAATGAGCGTTTGAGCTCACCCCTTTCTTATGTTTCATTTTCCTAATATGCGAAATAGTATATTATGACTGACCTATAGGGATAGTCTGAGGGTATATGTGTGTGGACAATGGAGACTATGCTGTTGTAGTTTTTCACTATATAATGTAATGTAAGACTTATAAATGTATTTAGTGTTTCCAAGACTACTAAACTAATCGGTATTTAGGGAGATGATCTCCTTGTGATCAAGCCAATGTTATGTAATAAAGCACCGAACATGGGTAACTGGGGTCGGGGAGTTACATAATAACTAAGAAATGTGTTTCTATAGTTCGATTTATAATATTTTTCTTCATGGAAATTGGATTTTTAATTATTTGTGAGAAAAATGTTATGTCTTCCATTCCCATTCCCATTCTCATATCCTATAAAACAATATCTTAGTTAAATCTCATTATTTAATAACTACAATTTTTTTCCTATAGGATAATATAAGGGTTGATGAAAATAATTCATATATTCATATATATATATATATATTATGATTAAGATGTACATTAAGACAAAACATCCATTTATTAATGTAAATACAGGTTTTATCAACATTTAAAATGGTTTGGCATTTTAAGATACGTTAATATATAGTCTCTTTTATTAGTTATTGTTTTTCAGGGATTATGAGCACAAATAAATACACATTTTATCAATACTAAAACAGTGATGATAAAAATAGGGTTCATCGGTGCTATTTTTTAGCACTCAGTTCTTAGCACACTTAAATTATCATCACTCATTCACATCCTTTATTAGTTCTCTTATAAAACCCAAATTTTGAAAATAACAAATACTATTTTCAATGTCAAACAAGATTCTCCCCAGCAATCTTAATCCAAAGAAACAATATAATTTTTAAAATTTAATACTTATCAACTAGAAATTGTAATTGTGGGAATTAATGATATTAATTAAATTATGAAAATATAGTTTACTAATTTTTATAAAATTACTTAATTGGATTCCAATTAATTATAAATCAAAATAAAATCTAACATGGTATAAGGATGTTTTTTTATAAAATAATTTTTTTCATCCCTTAATGACATTTTATAATAATAAATTTAATTAATAAATATTATTAAAATATATTAATGAAATTTAAATATTATATATTCAAGTAATTTTTTTAAAATAATCCAATATGTTTCATTGGCTTAATATAAGATGAAATATTATTTTATGCATAAAAAGCTATATTTTTTAAATTAATTTTTTTTCTCATTTTGATAGTACACCTATTTAAAATATAAATTACCAAAAAATTTTAAATTCAAATTTTAAAAATAAATTTCTTTTTTAAATCATAATAAAAAATATTTTAGGTTGAAACATTTGTTAATTTTCAAGGATGATTATTTTGATTAATATTAGAAAATATTGAATTTCAGTAGAAAAATAGAATTTTTAAAATACATTTATTTAGTTAAGTTATTTTTTATTATAATTTTTTAATTTTTAATTAGAGATATTGTATATAAATAAAACCAATTTATGTTATTTTAATTAATTTCACATTGAAATATGATGAAAATACATATTAATGTTTTGTTCCTTACTCCTAAAAAACTCAATTTTTCATATTGTCTACAGTGATAATTATAGATATCATTTTAACAAGACTGTGAAAATAAATTCATAAAATGGAATCCATATTTTCATTAATAAGGTCCAAATACGGTTGTATGAAATTTACCATGTTAAAAAATAAATTAATACTGTAAATTTAAAAAATGAAAGAGGATAACGTTAAATGGGTAATGGCTTAAAATACCTAAAAATACAACATTTAATGGTTGGTTGAGGTATTTATTGACCATAAAAATCCAATAAAATATTTTTTCCTTCCAAATTCATGTAATATAATTCCATATCATTCTGGTAGCCTTTAAATGTATAATAATCCTTATTTTATCACTTTAAACCCACCTCCCCTCAAGGATTAATTTCAACCCTCACAGCCCCATTTCTATTAAAAATCATTGAAGCTACAAAAATATATCCCCAAAACACTCATTATCACACTTAAAAAGTCATAGTTCTTTTTTTACCAAAATAAAAAATCCTTCATCCTCAATGGTCTCTCAAAAAGGTAATATTCCGGAGATAATTATCTCAATGTAACTCTCTAAATTTATCTTCATTATATATTTTTCCAAAAATTATACACCCATAATGTAATTATAACTCAATTATCATTTAAATATATTATTTTTATGTTTCTAATGGAATATGACATATAAGTTTCATTTCTTATCCTTTATTATTCAATAAAGTTATACTATTGTCCAAATTATATTTGTTTACCATCACTGTGAATAAGGATTTTTTGTTTTCCATTACGACATTTATGGATTGTCATAAAAATGTCATTATGTTAAAATAATATTTAAATATGTATATTATAACCTATTATATGTTATGTAATCAATATGTATACATAATATTAAAAATGATGAAAATAGATCATGATGTTCGGAAAAAACACTAAAATAAACAATAAATTATTCATAAAAATTTAATCTACTAAATTATCATCATGTATGAAATAAAAACGATATATCGGACCATTAATAATTTATTTATGATAAAGAATAATATTTTATTATAATTCTAGTTTTTTAATTCAATGTTATTGTAACATCCATAATTTTATACATGTAATACCATCCATGAAATGATGGACAAAAAACCCCTCAAACCATGAAAATAATGAAATTTGATTAATTGATGGGAGATAATATATAATAAAATATCCACATAAGGTAATTTAAATATAAAATATATTTATTTAATTACTTAATAAAATAATATTGACCAATATAATGTATTTTTTAACACATTTGAATGAATTCAAATGTGCGGTATGGGATTCTAGTCACACTTTTTTACATCGGTGAGATATATTCCATATTCATCACTTAAACCCATGAATATAATTTTATTAATTATATATAGTCAATATTTATATAATTGTTACTTTAATGGAGAATACAGTAGATAGATTACAATGTTTCAATGGATTCCATAGCCCAAATAACATTATTTGTGTAAATATTCAACTTCTTGATTATTTCTTGAGAAAAATTTCCCTAAAGTTTCCATTTTAAATATACTATGTGTTATTTATATTATTTTATATTTATTTAAAATTTACACTCATTTTCAATCTAATTTATTAATTCTCAATCCATCATAATGATATTTATAAGAGGATTTATTTTAAAAATTTATATTTTTAAGGATTCCTTAAAACTCCATTTTCATTCATGGTCGTGTTTTCTAAAACATATTTAGAAACAAAAAATAATATTATTTTATGATATTTAATATTTATTTTCCCTTTGGTTAGATTTTTTTTAAAAAAATTCATGAAATTAATCCATTTTGTCATTTTCAAAATGTTGTTCCTTGTAACTTTTCCAAAATAAATATGAAAGGTATGTTTTTTTAAATATATTATAAGGTATTGTGTTTATTACATTTCATAATCATGAATTTAGACAAGAAATAACTTCCTTTTACATTGATATTCATTTCAAGTTTATAGATTTAGAAAATTGGGATAATACATTCATAACATTACCCATTTTTAGAGAAGGGATACAATAAAAACAGTTCCCTTTTATTCAAAATATAAAACATTAAATCATAAACATGATACCATGAAAATTATTCATCATTTATCTTTGATTCCTTATTTTTCATACATATACATTAACCTATTATAATCATTTAAAAACTTAATATGATCTCAAAAGCTCAGTAAGGGATGAAAAAGAAGTAATGAGCACATTTGTCTATGAATACTCATGATGTATGAAAGCATTTTCAAAAAAAATATGCTTGTCACACATATATATTTATGAGGTGTAATAGTAGATTAATACAAGATCCAAAAAAAACATGAGAACCTAAATATAATAATAAAGAAATATTGGGTCATTAATTACATAATCTGGTAACCATCTCAGCTACCTTATAATTTGTAACCCTCACGGCTACCTTTCAATTTGTTAAACCATCGTAGTTACATAAAGAGTAACCATATGTCCAAAATCCAATATACACATACCTAATGAATTGGAGAGAGATATATGTATCACCATTAATCAAAAATAATTCCCATGAACAATAAAATATTAATACAACATGAATAATTCCATAAACACATTGCTTTGGAATTTCGTAATACCGAATATAAAAAAAAGAGGTTTTTTAAGAAAAAGCCCTTACAAATATCATAAAATTCAAGAGATACTTAATAGTGCGGACATAGTAAGAAAATATACGGTAAATAAACATAATAAAACAAAATATAAACAGAACACAACACACAAACAATTTAAATTTCACATAAATAATGAAGTAGATGTTTCACCAAAAGAATGGAAATCGGGTTAAGAATTCCCTTACCACGGGAATGTATTACTAAAAACTTGCTAAAAATTCTAGTATAATAGTTAAAATAGTGTTATTAGTATATTAAAGATATATTTTCATGTTTATAACATCTTATATAATCATTTCATAAAATCATTTCACCCTTTAATTTTTAGTATGTTGCTCCTTGCACTTTTTTTGGGTTAGTTATTTACATGATATCCATAATTGGTTCATGGTGGATTTTCTTGTCGATTAAAATTGAAACTCTATAATTAGAATAGAGTATTATTTTAGTATATCTTTTACCATAAATTATAAAAAATTTCATTTTTAATTCTTACTTTAGGATGATTCATCAGTTAAAACAATAATGATGTTTGTTTAGATCATTTTAGTGGTTCTTTGATAATAACGACCTCAATTTGATTTATAAATTAAAACCATATATAAAAAATAATTCAAGAACAATTGATGCAAAATAATAAATATATTATAACCTGGTTCAACCATAAAAATGATTTCATGATCAGACATGAAGGAATAAATGAAAATTTGAATCACATTGTCCACGGTGTCCGTAATTTGACACATCACGAAAAATGTTTTTAATTCCTCGAACAAGTGGGGGAAGAGAAGAATATTGATTAAGAATTTCCCATTAACTTGTGATAATCCCGAATAAAAAACATTTTTTATTTTTCATGACAATTGGTTAAGTGTACGTGAGGAATGAAAATGAAAAAAAGGAATCTTGAAATAATAGAAAACTTCAGAAATTTCTCAAGAAAATTCTGAATCCTAACGACATCTCATAAAATATCATAAAAATAGTTTGATGAGGGAAAGATGATATATCCTCACTCATACATAATATGGAAAGTAAGAGGGGATATTGAATGAAATATGGAAACATATGTAATGTAAATATAAGAGAATAACAAAAAATGAATGAAAAGAAAGTGAATAAATGAGGATGTTTACATCTAGATCTCTTCTCCTTTAGATCCTTATTAAGGGGTTAATTCATGGTCTTTTGGTGCGACCAAAAGTTCTAGGACATGGGTAAGATCCTTGGAAAGATTATTGGGTACAACATAGGAATTGAAAATGGATTGAGTGGTGTGGGAAGATGAGGGGAGTGACGGTGGTATTTATAATGGAGGAGAGGGGGTATTTTTCCTTATTTTAATCATTATTATAATATTTTCACACATGATTATGAATATTCTTAGTTCATGTTACATCAAATAGTAATATTGGCTTGTGAGTTTGATTTAAGTAGCCTTTAATCACGTATGATGTCATAAATAGTGAATTTTATTGATTATTTCAATATACGATATTTTATCATATTCCACTATTCATAAAAAATTAACAAGTTTCAAAAAAAATTAACCTAAAAGTATTTCAATGTTTATAATTCAAATATTAGAACCATTTTTTCAAAATAATTTACTAAATATTATTAATTTAAATTTTAAATGGAAGCATACTCAATTCCAAAATTAACAATTCTAATTCTATAACTACTATTATATCACAATGAAAAATTAACCAAGATGTTATTATATTAAAGCCTCAAGAAAATAAAATAAAAATAAAATTTACTAATCACTAGGGTTATATTAATATTCATATGGGTATGTTACTATTCACCAAAAAACATGTTTCTTCTGATAGACCCCAAATAACATAATGAACACAATTGTACATGAGTGTTTCTTGAAATTCAAAACATAGAAGGTGAAAATATTTTCTAAATGCTATTTTATAAATACGTACTTAAAAAAAGTTTTATTCATTTCAATTAATTTTTTTTTAAAAACTGGGAGGTTACATTATCCCCACCTTTCAAAAATTGCGCCTTCCCAATTTTATTTACTTATTAAACAAGTGAGGCTACCTTGTTCATGGTGTCTACCTTGTCTCGTCATCAAATTGATCATGTATATAGAAGGTCCATGCATTCCAAAAATGATTTAGAGATCCTTGAAAATCATTTTCTTCCTTTATCCAAAAACACCACGTACAACTTGGGTCATATGGGTGTTTATAGAAAAATAGTTTTGTAAAATAATCATGTATGACATGTAATTTCAAAACATCTGATAAAACATGATTTTTATAAAATAGTTGGAACAAATTTGAGTTTAAACATTCATTAAATGGTCCTATTAGAATACAATATGTATGCACTAAAATAATATATTGTAAAAGAAAATATCAATTTCTTGTGTAAGGGTCTCCTTCTTCAGCACCTCTTTCAAAATCATAATATTCTTAAAAATAACTTAATAAGGTAAAATATTTTAAAATTAATTGATAATAATTATCTTTTTCTAAAATATGAAAATATTTCGATATTTCGATTTGATTAAATAGAACCCATGATCCACGATTGTATCTAGGTATAGTAGAGGTGTTTGATATCTCAAACAATATGTTTCAAGTGAGTTGTACGTTTTGAAAAGTTTCAAAGTCTTATGGACATGACTTTAAAATAATTATTAGAAGAAAGTCATCATGAGGAGATAGGAATGTAATTTGAGATCATCCTCCTTACATTTCTAAATTACATTCCTTAATCTAAAAAGTTATAAAACAACTATTTAACTTAATGAATAAACATACAGACTAAAGATATGTTTAATGAAAACTCCTAATCACTAAATATGTCTAAACAATTCATTTGATACCAAATATAAGGACATGTACTTATTACATTAAATAATCATGAATTTAGTTAATAAATCACTTCCTTTTTAAATTGATTATATTTTCAAGTTTAGAGATTTAGAAAATTGGGAAAATACATTAATAACATTACACATTTTTACAGAGTGGATACCATAAAAACTGTTTAATTTTTTTTAAAATATAAAACATTAAAACATAAATATGACTCCTTGAAAATTCTTCAACCTTTAACATATATTCCTTCTTTTTATTACACATCCATTAACCTATGAAAATAATTAAAAACTTGGGATGAGCACACCATTTTAGTATGGGATGAAAAAGATGGAAAAACCACATTAGTCTATGAATACACATAATGTATGAATGATTTTTCAAAAAAACATGATTTTCACCCATATATACATTGTGTAATAAGAGATTGATAAAAGATCCACAAAAAACCTGAGAATATAAATATAACCATAAATGTATCTTGGTAAATTACATACATAATATTGTAACCCTCTCAGCTACCATATAATTTGTAACCCTCACATCAATGTTACAATTTTTGAAACTATCGTAGCTACACTTAATTTAACTGTATGGACTACCTCCAACATACACATACCCAATGAATTATTGGCAGATATAGGTCCACCACTTCATTATAAATAATTCCAAACAACCAAAACATAATCATACAACATGAACAATTCCATAAAAACATTGCTTTTGAATTTCTTAAAATCGAATATGAAAAAAAGGATTTTTAAAGAAAATCCACTTATAAATATCATATATTTTAAGATAGACCTAATAGAGTGGAAGTAGAATTTATATATACTATAAATAAACATAATAAAAAAATAATATAAACATAACACATCACAAAAATAATTTAAATAGCACATAAATAATGAAGTGGAAGGTTACCCGAGTGAATGGAAATCGGGTTACGAATTCCCTTACCTCAGGCTTGTCTTACTTCAAACTTGTTTGATAATCCTTTATAATAAATAAAAAAGTGTTATTAGTATTTTTAAGAAATATTTTCATTTTTATAACATCTTATATGATCCTTTCATGTCATCATTTCACCCTTTAATTGTTAGTATTTTTCACATTGCACTTTTTTGGGTGAGTTCTTTACAAGAATTCCACTAATGGTTCATTATGGATGTTCTTATAAAATTGAAGTGAAACTCCAAAATTTGAATGGATTAGTATTTAAATATATCCAATAACATAAATTATACCATTTATCATTTTTAATTCTTATATTATGATGATTCATATGTTAAATCATTAATGATGTTCGTTTAGATCATTTTTTGGTTCTTTGATAAAAACGACGTCATTTTGTTTTATAAATTTAAACCATATGTAAAAAATAATTACAGAACTATTGATGAAACATAATACATATATTATAACCTAGTTAATCAATAAAAATTGTTTCATGACCTTACTTGAATGAATTAATGCAAATTGAAATCACATCATCCATGATGATGGTAATTTCACACATCACAGATAATGTTTTTAATTCATTGAACAAGTGGGGGAAGTGAAGAAGAATGACGATGAATTTACCATTAACATGAGAACATCCAGATTATACTATACTTAGGAGAAATAATGAATCTTGGGTTATATGGGGTGAAGAATGAATAAGAAAAGAAAAAATATTGAAATAAAATAAAACCTGAGAAATTTATCACGAAAATTCGGCAGCCTAACGGCGTCTCTTAAAATTTCATAGAAATATTTTGACGAGATAAAGGGGATATATCATCACCCTTACATAATATGTATTGTAATGGTGGATATTTAATGATATATCCCAACATAAGACATTGTAAAATGAATTGAATAACATAAAAATTAATAAAAGAAAGAAAATAAATGAGGATGTTTACCTCTTGATGTCTTTTCCTTGACATCCTTCTAATGGCCTTCGGTTTCGGTATTTTCGTGTTACCAGATGCTCTAGGACATGGTTAAGATACTTGGTAGGTGTATTGGTTACAACATAGGCATTGATCAAGGATTTAGAGGTGTGGGAAGAAGACGGGATTGTTGGTGGTATTTATTGTGGAGGAGAGGGGGTATTTTTCATTATTTTAATAATTATTATAATATTTTTTCCCAATATTATCAATTTTCATAGTTCGTATGACCTAAAATAGTAATAATGACATGTGAGTTCGAACCAAGGGGACTTGAATCACTTATGATGTCATAAATATTAAATTTTAGTTATAATATGATTATATATTATTTTATCATTTTTCACTATTCATAAAAAAATAACGAATCATAGAAAAAATCCAAAAAATTTACCCTTACCATTTTTAAATGTGTATAATTCAAAATTGACATCCATTTTTTGAAATAATTTTCTAAATATTATTATTTCAATTTTTAATTAAATGAATACTCAATTCAAAAATTAACAATTCTAAGTCTATAACTACTTCTATATCCCAATGAAAAATTAACAATGATGTTATTATATTAAAGCCTTAATAAAATAAAATATTATGAAAATTTAATATTCATTAGGTTCATATTACAATTCATATTACTATTTATTAGGGTATTTTACTATTCACCAAGAAATAAGTTGGTTCCAATAGACTCCAAATAACATAAAGAACACCATTGTAGATGATAGTTTCATCAAATTCAAAACATTGAAGTGGAAAAATTATGTTTTAACGGATAGTTTATAAATTTCTACATAAATAATTGTTTCATTTCTTTCAATTTAATTTTTTAAAAAACTAGGATTTTACATAAATGACTTGAGAATATTTTCCTTACATCATAAAAATTAAATTCATTCATGATTATTATATATATATTTATGGTTACAATCATATTACATTGATTTTTTAGAATGTGCACAATGTTTTTATTTTTAATGTATTTGAAATAATTTAAAGGAAATTTTATATAAACATGAGGTATTTCTAAGAGTTTAAAATTGTTTTAGAAATTGTTTAGGATAAATAGAATAAAAATGTTTTATTCACTATATATTACTTGATAATTAAACATTGGTTGGGCCAGATATCATTGAGAGAACTGAGTATATCTTAACATGGGGTGGCCCATACAACGCTATGAATGCCCATTATATATTCACATGGGGAGGCACAGATATCACTGGGAAATCCTTTTATAACATATCATAGGGTATCCAAAATACCACCAGGGAATCCCCTTACATATTGAAATGGTGTGTCCTAGATAACATCAATTAATCATATAGTATATTTTGTATCTGTTCAATGAAAATTGATTTCCCAAGTCACCTAATTATATTTTATATATATTCTAATGAGAATTCATCAAAATAAAGTGCCTTTAAAAATTATAGTTGCTATTATTTTAGGATGTATCATTCAATTTTTTCTAAAAAAATTAATATTTTTATGAAAATGTTTTATGTATTTTCACTTGAATTATATTATCTTTTCCATTATGTCCATAAATAATATTTTGTGACAATCCCATGTTTTAAAATAATTTTCACAATATTTTAGTGAGAATAGAGATAATGATGATATCAAGGGAAAAATTGAGATGATTGAGCATTAAAATATTCTATGTTTTGTTTTAAAAAAAATCAATTTTAAAAAAAATGGTTATTGATTATATGTCAAAACATAGTAATATTTTAGTTGTTATGTGATATTAATCACATAATTATCTTAAAATCTAATCCAAAAATATTTGATAGAATGTAATCATGTGTATTCAAGATTAAAAAGACTACATTATTTAATGTTTAAGGTCGATCACTTATAGTATATTTTAGATTATAGTTTTGATATATTTTGGAATATGGTTTATTTTATTGACATTACATTAATAATTTTACCTTAATGTTAGGTTAAAATGATATAGATTTTAAATAATAACTTATTTATTCATCTAAAATATTTTTGTTCAGAGTGGTTTTCCATAGGGAAAATAATGAATATGTAGTTGGGAGAATCCCAAATGAGAATATGCATCCAAATCATCATCATGATATGTTTAGAATCAAAAAATTACAATTCATTTCAGGGATCTCTTAATTGACACAAGCTCTATGTGGTGGTGATATTGATGCGAGAGGAGAACCCAATCTACCATGAAGGAACATGTATATATTGGGGAATTTCATGATGAAAAGACCCATATAATTCATGGATCATCTAACCTAGTGGTATCCAATGTATAGATCAATTCCATAGAGAAGATATTTAGATTCATGGGAACTTCATAGAATCAAGGGGTAACTCTTTCAATTTATCATTTTGAAGTTGAACCTCTCTGGTAGTTGTTTTTTGTTAAGAATACTATAGAGAAATATGATATTAATTCAATGGAATGGGAAAAAATTAATAATAATTTACTAAATAATTGTTTTTCTATATTTTTTCAATATTGTAATGGGAAAAAATTCTTGGAATTTATGAAAAATGATAATGATTCGATGGATGTGAATGAAGAAAACATTACCTGACTGGAATCATATATTCTGAATCTTATGGAATACAACGATAGTAAAATTAATATAATTCAATTTTGAGTAAATCAATGATAATTATTATCGTTGGCCTCATGAGATTTTAAAATTTATTAGAAGTTATTTGGTTGAGATTAAATATATGAGATATTGTTTTTCGGCACATGTCATCCATGAGATGGACAGAGTAAGAAACTAAAAAGGTGGTAGGAAATCATATAGAATCTTACTAGGAAGACTAGGGGTAATCCCCCAAAATGTTCTAAGTGTGGAAACTGACATTTCAATGAATGTTTGATATGATCTACAATGTATTTTTATTGTGGTCTATCTGTTCATAGTATTTGTGACAGTAAATAAAAATGTAATGAACAACTAAAGTATGTGGTTGTTGAGGGCCATCAAGTAGAGAGGTTTTATAGTTGAAATTAGTTTTTTAATTATGATAATTCATGTCTGATGTTAGTTTAAAAATATTAATAACATGATATTTTGAATAAATAAGGTATAAATTGACATTTAATACCACCTCAGTTGATGTTGGGTCATATAGAGAAATGATGGCATCTCCAGGCAGCCTCATTTTTTGGAAATATTTTCATATATTGAATGTATTAAGAAACCTTTTTTATGTTTTAAGTAATTATATAAAATTGGGAGTCATTTATATAGTGTTGTTAAATGTTTCAGGTATATGTTATCGTTATGTTTATAATATTAAATCTTTTAATTTACGAATAAGGACTTTATTTTTTGACATAATTTTAATAGTTATAGATATTCTTTAGGGCTTATGAGATATTTTATCTTAGGGTAATTATGAGTTCTCAGTTTTATAGTGAAAAATGAATTGTATGAGATAAAATTTGAGGTTAAATATATGAGCATTATCTTGGAGGTTGTTTTTCACAGTTTTGGAATTTTGTAAGGATTACATTAATATATTTTTATAAATAGATATATCACACACATGGTAACAACCGTTGCATCCAGAAATGCCATTGGGATCGAACACAAAACTGAAGGGCGATAAGGGATCATCTCCCACTACTGGCCTAAATGATATCCTCGAATTAATAAAATTTATTTTCTTTTAATATCTAATGTATAAAGGTTACATCATTTTTAGATAAACTTTTTTATCTTAATAATAACCATGGGAAAGTAATTTGATTTGTGAAATAAATTATTAATGTTATTTCTGATGAAGATTTCAATTATGGGATCATTATATGATCAATGTAAATATAGTACTATTGGATTTTATTTAAGGTATAAATGATGAATTATATTTTAGAATAAATATTTTCTATTATGGAATTATAGTTATTCAGGTAACAATTATCTTAATTGGAAATTATGTATCTATGATATTACATTTTTTTCATGATACATTAAGTGTGATTGATATTATTTAATGAAGAATTTTAAGTATATCATATAATAATTTTTTATTCAATCATTAAAATTTTTAGGCTTCTGTTTCAGTCTTGAATATTTTGAGTAATTTTATGTTTAGTTATTTTTTTATTGATCTATATTGAACTCTTGGTACTACAGTTGAATTTTAAATATTTAAGAAGTTTTTCATCACATAAAGGTTATTTATTCTTTCAATATTATATTCTATACTAACCATCTTGGTTTTGGTTAATTCCTAAAGAGATGAAGAATATATAATTATTCTTTTATGAATTTTTTGATCTATATAAGTATATTTCAATGCTTTATTTATAGACATTTATCATGAATACTAATCATTTGGAGAAAAGATGAGGATAAAAATATAAATATCAAGTAAGTATATTTTATTACGATCTTATTTTATGAATTAATGGAATTAAACAAGTCTAAAAAATTGCAATAAAATACCTTATATGATTTATTTTCATAATGGGAAATCAATGGCTTTTTTCCATATCACAGATTTATTGTTTTGTGATTGTGAACTTTCTAATGACAACATTATCTATCTCTAACCATAAAAACATGATTGTTATAATAATATTTCATATAGATCATTTCATTAAATGAATGTGAATATTATTTATCTCTTGTGATGTTCAAAATTACTATATTCACCTTTCAAGTGGATGTTTTATAGACCCCTTTCTCTGATGTTGGATTTTAAAATGGTATTTTTGAAAACATCAAACTATTAGTTTTTTTAAATCTAGAGATCAATTATAGATAATGAAATTTTTTATAAATGTACAATTTAATATCTTGAGCTTTAAAAAAAGACACATTATAGTACATGTCAAATAAGATGCACCACATCAAGATTTATCAAATGGAAATATATTATTATTTAAATTTGAAAGATATCACCTAGCCATTTTAATGGAGGGATTGAATGTTATTTATTAAATTACGAAAATATATATTAATTATGTTTATAATATGATTTAAATGGATACTAATTACTTATAAATGTAAATAAAAACTGATGGAATATAAATGATGTGGTTTAGAAGAAAACCATTTAAGACTATAATGAAATTTAACCTTAATAAATAAAATTAATCATTATTAATATAATATAAAAATGCAATATATATAATATATATCAATTTTTTAAATTAAATTTTTTTATAGGCATAAGATAAGTATATATCATATTTTAAGCATAAAAATCAATATTTTTATGAAAGGTAGTTTTTTATCCTTTTAATGGGACAACAATTTTAAAGATAATGTGTATTCACTTTTATAATGTATTATGAAAAACTATCCATAAATTCATAATTATAATATATCAAAAATATATTATGGTGTAAATTTTTAATTTTTCATAGGGAGATAATTTTTAAGGATAATAAAAAATATTGAATTTTAATTGATAATTTTTTTCTATATAAATTATTTATCCAGTATGATTTTATTTTAAATTGGTTTTAAAAAATAATTAATGAAATTATATATAATTAAAACCCATTTTAGTTACAAGAATAAATTGTACAGGAAATTGGATATAAATTTCATTAAAATTTGATCTTTAAACATAAAAAACTCACTTTTTAATTTTTTCTATATGATTAATTGAATATAAAATTTGTCTAATTTTGTGAATAGAATTAGTAAAAATTGTTTACTTATTTTGAATAATATTTTTGAAATGGGGTTTTAATAACATTTTCTTTTTAATTTATAAAAATAATCCATGGTAAAAAAATATTTACCATATTAAAGAAAATGATAAAAAGGGTAAATGTTAATAAGGGTAAATGTGTAAAATACCTAAAAACTACATCATTTAATGGTTGTTTGAAAAAAAATCAAACATAAACATCTTATAAAATAATAATTTCTATCGAAATTCATGGAATTTTAATCCACCTCAATGTAGATGGATTTAAATATAAAATAATCATTATTTAATCACTTAAAACCCACTTCTCATCAAGTATAAATACTAGCACTCACCACACCATATAGACTAAAAATTCTTGCATATACTAAAATTGAGGACCATATATATCCTCCTCACTCTACCCACCTCTTTTTTATATATCTCCCACCAAAATACAAGATCAACGGACTTTAATGGTCTCTCTCAAGGAGTTGATATTCAAGTGGTAATTTTCTAAAGTACTTCTCTTAATTTCTGTTCTTCTACTATTTTTTCCTCACCTACATCTCCTATAAATTAATTATTATACCAAAATAATATAAATACTAACTTTTTAATTTTTTTATTGCAATACCTCTTATCCATTTCATTTTTTATCTTAACAATCCAATGAAAGAAAACTATTACCCGAATTATGTCGGTCTACCATCTCAAGGAATAATGATTTTCATTTTAAATGAATTCATTCATGGATGGTCATAAAAGTTTCATTATGATTAAAAAGTTTTTAATTCTTTTATAATTTCAATTTTAATGTTCTGGAGGAAATATTCAAACTTATTATTATGTAAGAAAAATCATGTTCGTGATCCTCGATATAGAAATCTAAAATAAACTAATCTTTTATCATTAACATTTTATCCAATGAATTATAAACATGTAAGAAATAATAATGATAAATTGAACTAATAATAAATTATATAATATCATTAATAAAATTCTATTCAACTTATATAATATTAATAACATTTTATATGAACATGCATAATTTCATTCAAGTAAAACAGACTGTTTAAATACAAAATTAGAACACCAAAAACCTAGAAAATAAAGAAATATTATCAATGAATGTTTCATAATATCTTATAAAATCATCACATACATTACTATAAATATAAATATAGTTGTTAAATGAGTTAATAAAATTATTTAATCCATTATAAACAGGTTTTGATTGAATTTAAGGAAATTCAAACCAAATGTTAGGGTTTATCATCTCACTTTTCACTTATTCAAGATATATCCCTTACCCACAACATAAACTGTGTGTATGGGTTATATACATAACTTTTAAGTATTATATCATGAGTCTCATGGTCTTTAGGGTATTAAATGTTATTTTTATAATTATTATAGTTTTGTGCAATTTTATTTCACTGATTTCAATGTCCTATAGGATTTCACAACCCAATTTCCTTTCTTTGGGTTAAATGTATACCTCTTGATTATTTCATGATAAGATTATGTGTGAAATGAATTTTTGAATATATTATATCCTATTTTGAATTTACACTTTTTTTTGTATTTACAATGGATAAAAATATTTTATTCATTTGATCAATGATTGTTTCACCAAATAGTATTTAAAAGAGACATTATTTTAAAAAATAGTCTTTTTTAATGTATCCTTAAAACTATTTTACTTCTATGTTTGTTTTTTCTAAAATCTATTTATAAAAAAATACTTCACTTTTTTTTTATTATTTTCAAAAGTAATTTTCACTCATGGTATTTTATGAAAATTATATAAAATTAAACTTTTTGATATTTTCCAAATGTTGTTTTTTTTACGTTTATAATTAAAATATATTAGGGAATAATTTTTCACATTTATAATATGAGCAGATTTATAACTCTTTCAGGACAATTTACTACATTTATTCTTACGTTACAATTTTTCATAGTTATTTCAAAGGAAAATATTTCTTTGGGATATATGTAGTGATTCAATTTTAAACTTGATTTTGAAAAAAATACAGGGAAAATTGATATCATAATTCAATTTTTTAATGAATTGTTGGAGTTTCTGAAATAATTTTTGATTAAAATAATAAAAAAGTTTTATTAATTGTATTTTAATTAAAAATTAAATAGGGGTGATCCATATAGTTTTATGAAATCCTGTTGTAGCTTAAAATGGGCTCACCTAGATAACAGTGAGAAGGCGCATTATAACATAAAATGGGGTGGACTAGTTAGAACCAGGAATGCCCATTATAACATGACATGGGGTGGCACAGATAGAACATTGTAAGACCATTGCCAATTATCATGGGGTTTACATGATATAATTGGGTGTTCCAATAATATATTTTTATTGTTTCCGATACAAAATTATTTCCCAAGAATCCTTCATATGTTTTAGATATTTTCTAATGTGTTTTCATAAAAATTGGTCGATTTTAAAAAGGTAATATGTTTTTATTTTTGAAAATATTATTTATTTTATGAATAATTATATATGTTTTTATGAAATTGTTTTATTGATTTCTACTTGACTATCATTTGACCTACCTTTATGTACCATGATGATATTTTTTTTACTGATCCCATTTTTTATAATTTTTTCATATGATTTAAGGGATAATAGAGTTAATGATTAGATCAATGTGAATGTTGAGAGATTGAGACTGAAAAAAAACCATAGTTTATTTTGAAATTTTTTGGTTTTTGAAAAAATGTATATTGAATAAAAAGTGATCGCATTGTAAAATTTTACTTGTGATGTATGATTTATTACATTATTGTTTAAAACTCTAGTATTACATGATTCTTGGGAACGTAATAATGTTTATTATAGTTTAAAAACACTATAATATCTATTTTTTGGTCGAGACATTACAGATCCCCAACCTTAAATTTTAATGTTTATTGAAACACATTTTATATGTTCTCCCTTACCATGAAAATTTTTCTTGATTTGTGGAATTTAAATTTATAACATCCACCTCCCTATGCTTGGGCATTGCCAATTTCAACCAAATGTACCATGAGGGGGGGTGAATCTAGGTGATGGTTAAATTAAACTGTATCATGAATGGTTTTAATATTTCATTAAGGTATTTCTTAAATACTGGTAGAAATATGTTCAACATATATCATATATCACACAATACATAAAATAATCATATATATGAAGATTATTAAATTATCCATATAACAAAATTATTTTACATTGTTCACCATAAGTGGAAAAATTTTCAGGATCACACAATGAAAGTATAGTAATGTGAAAAAATATAAAATAATTTACCTATTATACACCTACCATTTTCTTTGCATGATAAATCTATTTTTGGTTTAAAGTCGTTATAATTTTATAGTGTGTGTCAATCTTCTCCCATGGTTAACTACCACATGTTAAGTCTCAAACACTACTTTAGTGAAGGATATTATATTGTTTTTATAACTAAATGTCTTTTAAAAAAATAAGTTAAATTAGTTTCTATATTTTTTCAGTATAAAAATATCATTGAATGCAAAATTTGTATTTTATGTTCAAATTAACTTCTTTTTTACTATGATATTACACATATAAAAGATATCAGATTAAATCCTCAAGGATATTGAGTTGGAAATTTTATTCTACAACATACTCTAAGAAGTGATTCCTCCTAAAATGGGGATAATTATGAAAAAAAATTATATTATTTATTTCTTCCACTTCATAAACCATATGATGTCACTCCAACACTTCTTTTGAAGCTCCTTCTTCTTATAAAACATATATTATGAAATTTATAAATTAAATATTTAGTCAATAAGGTTTCCTTATGTCTTTCCCATTCTATCATGTTTGGGAAGATTGTTGAGTCAAAAAGGATTCCATATGACATTACCTTTTCTTCATGTTTTGAAAATCACATTGACCTTATCTAAAGGAAATTTTCATTTACCCAGAGTTTTAATTTCATTAGGAAAATATTCCTTCTCGAAGGCAATTTCTCTTTACCATGTTTTTCATTGCACATTTTGTCTAAGAATAAAATTCTTTCTCATATCCAAAATCATTGAATCATATATATAATTATATATAAAGCATTCTGTTTTCAAGATACAAATTCAGTTTCCAAACTCTCTAAATTCAGACTCTGAACTCTTAGGAGATCTGACTATGAGTTCACTGAATTTAGACTCTGAACTCTTCTGAGTTCTGACGTTGAGTTATCTGAATTCAGACTCTATTCTCTTATGAGTTCTGACTCTGAGTTCATTTAATTCATACTTTGATCTTTGTAATTTCAGACACCGAACTCTTATGAATTCAGACTCTGAACTCTTTTGAATTTAGACACCCGAATTTCTATGTTTAGACTTTGAACTCTTAGGAATCCATACTCTGAACATTTTATGTTCAGGCTCCGAACTATTAT
Organism: Viscum album; assembly: GCA_963277665.1. Lineage (NCBI taxonomy): Eukaryota > Viridiplantae > Streptophyta > Magnoliopsida > Santalales > Viscaceae > Viscum > Viscum album. The sequence continues at coordinate 1,978,436,850 of OY728133.1, forward strand.
GAATTCAGTTTCTTATCTCTTATGAATTTAGACTCCAAATTTTGTAAGTTCAGACTCCAAACTCTCATGAATTTGGACTCTGAATTCTACTGAATTCAGAACTCCTAATTTCCTTGAAATTCAGACTCTAAAATTCAATAAAATTTTAATCTAAATTCTACTGATAAACAGAATCTGAATATATGAGTGTTATAGACACCGAATGTTTTTTTGGTTAGACTCCGAACTATTTTTCCTTACACTCTGAAAATTGGTTTTGGTTATGTAATCATATTTTTTGATACACTTATTTTGGTTATAAATCAATTTCTTGTATTTAGTTACTAACTAACCGTTGTTTGAGTGAAAAATGTAAATGTCCCTCCAAAATTCAAGGAAAATATGACTATTGTAGGAGTGAGCTGACCGTTGAATATGTGCCTCTAAATAGGAGCTCATTTGAAAGAGTTCATGATAAGTTGATCAATCTAAAAATTTCATGATGAAGAAATTATTTATAAACAGATAGAGACTTTATTGCTTTGTGTGTACTGAGCTCCTTGATCAGATTTTCTTCGTGCGACTCTGGATGTTGATAAGTACATTCGAGGTCTTCTTTGTATAGGAAGAGAGAGCTTCCAACTTCCTTAATTATGGAGGCCTTCTTTGCTGAAGAAGAAAAAAGTGCCCACTACCTTTATGTTGAGGGCTTATAGGGATAGCAAGACAGACTCTGATATTCATATTGAGGGCTTACCCTATTGGGGATAGGATAGACTTTCATGAAAGTATAAATCAAGGGAACATTATCCAAGTTTGTTGGATACCCTACACTTTGGGTAAATGATTTACTAATTCATTACTTGTTTGTTACATGTTTTACGCTTCATTTTGATTGTTGCGGAAATTATAACTATTTTACAATTTCTTACATTTGTACACTCTAATTTATTATGATATTATATGCCCAAATATAAAATCTTCATCCATGTAATCTTTTGTTATTTTACTTTTTCGGATTCAATTTTTCAGAATTGCATTCTTGGAATCATATTTTCGGAATCATGCAAGTTTGTAAAAGTAAAGATTTTTTGAATAAAATTATGTAACCTTGTTAAAAAAACATTATTTGTAAAAGTACCAAATAATTTTTAAAGCATACAATTAACCCCCCCCCCCTTTTATATTGAGAATCTACATTATCATTTCAATCCTCATGTTGGTATCATTGGGGAATATCCCACTCATACCAAACTAACAATTTGTATCAAAGTATTGGATCAATCTGAATTAGTCTCATGATTAGAATCATAAGGGAATTCATATTCTTTATTGTTTTTTAGAATCTGATTTTTCGAATCACTGGTCCGGATTCATATTTATCAAAGAGACACTTCTGTTCTTTATTTTCCTTTCACAGGATATTTAATTTTCTACAAACTTTTATTACTAACAAGTCTGTAGGGAATGATTTTCATTATGATTACATGAATCAATGTTTGTTCCATTAAAAACCTAAATCCAACTAGACCACTTATTTTTGTTGGCAATCATTATGAATATTGGAGAGATCATTGATGAAATTCATTATATATACTTGATTAGACCATTTTTTCATGCTTACTAGAAGTTATAATATCTATGATTAGGAAGTTAGTACTTTCACTAACCTTGAAATGCATGAATATCAACTGAATTATAAGGTACACAATACATTTATTTGTTCCATTACTAGAAATATATATAGCCAAATTTCATCTTGTGAAGCATCAAATTTTATTATGAAGAAGCTCGAAGTTACACACTTTATAACATAAAAAGTTATTGAAACATGAATACCCATGCTTAGAGCTAAATATCATGCCTTTTTTCATTCCTTATAGATAACCCATATATAAGGTGAAACAGAGATTCATGAATATTGTTAATATTTTAAAATCGATGAGTGAGAAAGGATTATATGATGAGTCTCTTATGAATAAAATCATAGACATCATGTAGAATGAATGGGAATATAAGAGAACAACTATAGATGAGAATATAATGGTTACTTAGATTTCTCTTGATGATCTTTTTGGAACTCTTATTCAACATCAAACTATAATGAAGAGAGATTCTAATAATATTAAGAAGAAGAATGGGAATGGATGTGTATTTTACTACAACATCAAATCATATGAAAGCCAATACTTCTATGGGAGTTACTAGATCTAAATATATGATTGTTGTTATAAAATCTGAATCTAGTGGAAGTGAATTTTCAGAAAATTAACTAGAAAATATTTCTCAAAGGATGAACATGATTGTTGGATAGATGAATTTTCAATTCACATAAAAGAAGAAAGAAAGGAAAGATATGATAGATTCAGAAGTCACATGTTATGAATGAAAGAGAGTTGGACATATAAGACCTGATTTTCTTATGGTTAAAATAAAGGAATGAAAGGTAAAATATTCTGGGATAAACATAATGAATTACTACAAAGCTAATACTATGAATGTATTGAATGAAAATGACAACTGGAGTGCCAGTGGTGGTGACTTTTCAGATGAATCATCGAATAATGAATCTTTTGGATAGAAGAATATTAGTTTAACATTTAGACTTCCTATTGAAAATAAATATATAATGGCTAAGGTACACAACGTGAAATCAATGAAAAATATATATCTAAATGCTAATTATAGTGATAATAAGTATTATAACACTCATGATGAATAATCGTTTGATGGAGATAACACTTTACCTACCAATGATGTATTATCTAGGTTTTTTAAGCTTCACCAGAAGGAGAATTCAAAACTCAAGAAAAATATTGTTAAGGAAAATTCTAGAAATAATAATCATAATAATGAAATATTATATATTTCTATATATCTTGATATTAAATCCATTGATTTTGAATGTATTTTAAAAAACCTTGAGAAATTAAATTCTGAGAAGGATAAACATTCTAAGGATCTAAAAAATGTAGTTTCTATGAAATTTTTTTTCGATCCTAAAACTATTTCTAATGATAATGTTATTAAAGATAATAACATAGTTATCAAACTAAAATCTGAAATATTGTCCTTGAGGAAGTGTTTTTCAAACATTACCTTAGGAAATGAAAATTTTGATAACATATATTCTCAAATCTTACCTCTAAGGAATAATTATGGATTTGGTTATACTATTTATAAACTGATTTTTAGTAAAAAATTATTTTGTTCCCCAAAGTGCTCCTTTCGACACTAAGTGTATTTTTGGTGGACACAAGGAAAAATTTTGGTCTTTAAACAAAACTCAGTTGTTAATATTTAATAAAGACTATTTTTTTATGAAGATGTAGGTAACTAAGATTTTGATTTCAGAAATTTATGTATCTAATAATGCTTGGGATATGAATGTCTAACATTATTATTTTCAGGAAAATAACGAAATTACCAACAGAAATACTTGGTACATGGATATTGGATATTCCCAGCACTTGACTGGTAACAAAAACTTCTTTGAAAATATTATCATGAAAATAGGAGGGAAAGTAACTTCTTGAGATAATTATAAGGGAGAGGTTATTGGTACAGGTAGCATCATTCTTCTTGGATAAACTGTGATGTCAAATGTTTTTTTGTTAAAGGACTTAAGCTCAAACTCACTAGCATAATTCAATTATGTGATGAATTATACCTTCTGAATTTTAGGAATGACAAGTGCTTAGTACAGAATTCCATGGAAGAGTTTACCATTTCTACTAATAGGCAAGATAATGTTTATACACTAAAGATATAAGACCTTAAAATCCAAGACCTACCTTGACATAGTGCAATGGAAGAACAGTTTTTTTGGCATGGAAGTTTAAGACACTGTAAGCTTAGGAAAATATGAAAACTCTCTATGAAAAGACTAGTTAAGGATCTACCGGAGATTAGATTTGTTTATTCAAAATTTTTTGATCCTTGTGAATATGAGAATAAACATAAATATAGTTTTAAATGATTTGGTGAAGTCTCAACCACTGATGCATTACATTTATTGCATATGCATATTTTTCATCTAACACAAAATAGAAGCATTTGAGGAAAATATTATATATTTTTCCCAGTTGATGATTACACTATATTTACATGGGTCTATTTTTTAGAAATAAAATATCATGATTTTTTTTTTCTATTTCAAAACCTTTAGAGACCATGTTAAAAAGGAGAAAAACATTCCTTTGATAAAAATTAACAGCGATCATGGATGATAATTTCAAAACTTTGAATTTAAAACTTTTTATTATAGAAAAGGAGTCATTCATAACATTTCAGCACCCAGAACACCTCAACAGAATGGTGTTGTTGAAATAAGAAATAGAATTATTCAAGAGATAAACAGAAACATGTTGAGTGAGTATTCTATATCGAAACATTTATCGGCTGAAGCTGTATGTACATCTTGTTATACTATAAATTGAGTTTTGATTAGAAATTTTCTTAATAAAACTTTTTATGAGATATTTAATAAATGAAAACCTAGAATTTCATACTTTAAGGTTTTTGGTTGCAAGTTATTCATTATAAATACAAAAGATATCTTACAGAAATTCACACCAATATATAATGAAGGAATTTTCTTAGGCTACTCCACAACTTCTAAGGATTATAGAGTTTTCAATAAAAACACATGTACTGTTGAAGAGACAATACAAGTCAAATTTTATGAAACTGATCCCTTTGATTTTAAATAACACCAACCTACATCATCGGATGTGTTTTCAGACACTGCTCATCACTCTTTGATAGAAGATCCTTCTGATAAAGAAAATGTCCAAGAAGATATTTATGAAGTATTTACCCCAGAAGACTTTATACCCTATGTTGATGAACAAGTTTTACAAAACACAAATAAGTTGTTTCTTAAGAATCATATGAGTGATAGTATCATTGGTGATGTAAATCAACATATAAGGACTAGAAGATCCTTAAAGAATGAAATTGAAATTCTAGAATTCCTTTCCCAGTTAGAACTAAAAAAACTAAAGAAGCTTTAGGAGATGATGATTACATAAAATCTACGCCAGATAAAATAAATGAATTCGAAAGGAATAATGTCTAGACCTTGGTTGAATGACATAAGGAAACATCTGTTATTTGGGTAAAATGGGTTATCAGAAATAAGTGTGATAAAAATGGAATAATTGTAAGAAATAAAGAATGATTGGTTGTTAAATTTTATAATCAAGAAGAGGGAATAGACTATGAATAAACCTATGCTCTAGTAGCTAGTCTTGAATATATTCGTATACTACATGCCTTTATAGAATTCTTCAACTTAAAACATTTTCAAATGGATATGAAATGTGCATTCCATAAAGTTTTTTGTACAAGAGGATGTTTTTTTGATCACCCTATTAGTTTTGATGATAGTAAACATCCTGAACATGTTTATAAACTTACCAAAACATTATATGGACTTAAGAAATCCCCTCATGCTTGGTATGATAAGATTACATGATTTCTTCTTCAAAATAATTATGTTAAGGTAAATGAAGATCCAACCCTTTTTATAAATAAAGGGAAAAATATTCTTTAATGTTCAAATTTATGTTGATGACATTATATTTGATTCAACTTACTAATCTATAACTGGTTTTTTATGTATCTAATGAAATCGGACTTTGAAAGGAGTATGATGAGCGAGTTAATATTTTCCTTGGTTTACAAATTTATGAAAAAAGAGGAAATATATATATCCCATCATAATTTTAATAAATATAATCATAAAAAGTATGGATATGAAAGCACTAACATTATTAGTACTTTGATTAGTACCTCAAATTCAATTGTTATTGACGAAACTGGGAAACCACTATATCAATAATCTTTTAGAGGAATGATAGGAAGTCTACATTACATGGAAACTGGTCATCTATACTTAATGTTTTCATTATTATTATGTGTAAGATATGAATACAATCCTATGAAATCTCATTTAACGGTAGAGAAAAGAAGTTTTCGCTACATAAAGGGAACCATGGATTTAGAACTCTTTTATTCTTCTGGAAAGGGCTTTATTTTAATGATTTATTTTGGAAGCTGAAATTGGTTAATGTATAATGGATAGAAAGATTACATCCAAAACATTCCATTTCTTAGGAGATTAATTAGTTTCATGGTCATGAAAGCAGCAACACTCAATAGCACTTTCCATAGCTGATGTTGAATATGTAGCAGCTGGAAGTTGTTGTACTCCAGTGTTGTGTATGAAACACACACTTACAGATTATGGTATGAGTTTTACCAAAACACATACTTTGTGTGATAATACTAGTTCCATAACCATATTTAAAAACCCTACAAACCACTCCCGGGTAAAACACATAGATATCAGTCATCACTTTTTAAGGGATCACAAACAAAAAGGGGATATCATTCTTCGATTTATCAAAAAACAAGATCATCTTGCTGATATTTTCTTGAAATAATTACCCTTTGGAATAATTGAATAAATTAAATAGAAGTTAGTAATGATAACAAAAATGAGGTCTTCCTTGTTAACATTTTGTTGAAACCAATACCCTTACAGTAATAAACTTATTTTCATAGGGGGAGTACATTTGTTTGTTATATTTTCAAAATTTTTTGTAATGAAAATTTTTATAGCCAAATTTTTAAAATATTTTCTTAATTAAAATTTTCATAGTCAAATTTTTCAAATCTTATGTAATGATAATTTTCATATTCAGATGTTTTAAATCTTTCATAATGAATATTTTCATAGTCACATTTTTCAAATCCTTCGTAATGATAATTTTCGTAGTCAGATTTTTCAAATCTTTTGTAATGAAAATTTTCATAATTAGATTTTCAAATCTTTCTTAATGAAAATTTTCATAGTCAGATTTTTCAAATCTTTCGTAATGGAAATTTTTGTAGTCATATTTTTTTATTATTTTTTGTAATGAAAATTTCCTCACTTAAATTTTTTGTAATAGAGTTTTTCATTTCTTAATTTTTCGTAATCAAAATTTATGGAATCTAAAGTTATTCAAGAAAAATTTTCCTCAATACGAATAATATTTTCAGTAAACTGGAAGGTATGTTTTCTTTCTTGTGTTTTCATAATCGTAATTTACGTACTAGTAGTTTCTTTTGGTTATAGTTTTTTTGGATTATCTTTTCCTTAAATATGATTTTTTTTATTAATGAAACCTCAAATGATTGGATCCAGGATTTCTGTGCGGCAATTATATCAACCGTTAGATCTGATAAGAAGGATTTTAATCCATTGGATTGTGTTTGGAAGATGAATTGTAGTATCAAATGCCTATATAAAGGACCTCCTGATGGTTTGACATCATTGAATCTCAAGATCTCGAATGCTTATGTTCTTCCATTCTACATAAGCTCATTCTGGAAATTCAAGAGTTTATCAATTCCAAATGTCTAATGAAGAATCCTCTCAAAAATATATGTCTACTATCAAGACCATCATAGAGTATCAGGTATATATAGAATGGATTGTGCATCCTAACTTCTTTTCTAAGTATGATTCCATTATATTTAAGAACATTAATCTCAATGGATGAGAGATCGTTTCGGTATCAAAGCCATAATCTCAAGATTTAGAATATCCAGACTTGATAATTTATTACTATGAATTAGTCATTTTATTTATCGAAGAAGAAGGTAGAGAGAATTTTTCCTTCAAGAGATTTAGAAGAACATATGTACTTTCTTACAATAAGGCCGCTAGTTTGGTTGGTGTTCCATACGAAGGGGAAGTTGAGTTCTGTTCCCAAAAGATTCCATATGTAAAAGTATGTTTTTTTAAAGATGAGGCTATGGGAGGTATTAACCTCTTTGATTTAAAAAATTTAAAGATTTCCCATCTGTCTAAAAATTATGGGATTCTCAAATTATGGGATCAAGGTTTCCTAATTTTGAGAAAAGGTGACAAAGACACATTGAAGAAGAGTGACATGTATATCTTGGATTTCATGGTAAAACTATGGAATATCAATCTGTTTAAGAATATTCTCATTATGATTGATAATATTACAAATGCAAAATTTAAGGCTCATATAATCATGTATCCTACCATTCCTTCCATGTTAATTGTTTGGTGCTTATAATATTTTGAAATTCCTTACAACTCGAAGCTGAGGAATTTCCAAGTCATGCTAGTCAGTGATGATACCCTGAAGAGAATGAACATTGGATTTTCTACAGACTCCAGATAATTTTATGATTTACCAGAGGATTAAGATGAGGATGTTCCAAAAAAACATGAAATGGCTTAACCATAAAAAATGTACGGAAGGAAGAAGAAATTAAAGGAAGTACAAGAGGAAGCAAAAACACTAGATCCAAAATATATCCAACCCGCACCTCCAATACCAAGAAGAAAAAGGCATATCCATATGAAGTAACAGAAAAATGGAGGGAAGATAAAAAAATGAATGTCGGGGAGCAATGTTTTGGTTTGGATCCTACTAAGGACAATGATTTAAAAGAAAAATTTTTGATGAGCTTGAGAAACAAGATAAAGAATAGAAGAAAAATAATAAGATGGATAAAGGAGTGGTTGTCCATTCACTTTTTAAGGCTATTGAGAAAGCATTAGAGAATATTCTGGTACTAAAAACCTTCGTGGTAGAACCCCTACCTGAAACACCTATAATGAAGTTTCCCACTCCATAGAAAGCCGAAGAGTAACATGTTAAAGAAATAGAATTTTCAAATATGTTGAGGAAAAAGAAAGCAGTTGTGAAACTAATGATTTAGTTAATCATATTGAGGAATTTAATTAGAAGGAAAGACCTTCATAAATATTATCAATCTGAACTTCACACGATTAATCATCAAATATTTATACTCTTAGAAAGGATGAAGAGAAAGATGAAGAAGATGTGAATAATTTGTCTAGAGAAGAGAGTTCTAATCATGACTTCAATCACCCAAAGGATACTAAAGAAAGGGCTCAAAAAGAAGATATAGTTGAAGTTAAAATTGTTCATTTTTCTGATAGGGAACACAAATCTCCAGATGAGGATCCATTATAAAAAATAATAAGAGAAAATAGGTGGTTGTTGATATACCTAGAAATGTTGTTGTAAAGAAGAAAAACATATATGGGCTTCATCAATGTGAAAACCTGCTGAACTAGAAAATGAACCCTCACCCAGACGTTTCAGATTTAGAATCATCATCCCTTGGACATGATTTCACTGTTCAATCATTAGAGAATCTTTTTAGTACCTTTCCAAATTTTCCATGAATTTACTCAATATGTCAGATGCTTCATCACACCTTGATCTATAAATCCAATTCAGTATCCACGGTGATGGATAACTGTGTAATGCATGGGATGATTTCAAGTCATTTTTCATTATCTATGAATCCCACAATATATCCTTAAAGAATATGAACACTTGTTCTAAGAAAAAAATAGAAGAAATGTGGATTCATGATGAGTTTCTAGAATGTTTCAAGTATTCTTTTGACACCTATTATGGAATGATAAAGGATCTCATGAGTTGTTTTGAAGAAAATATGACCCTTGAGAAGAATACTCAGATTCAAGAGGTAAATGATTTGAATACAAAATTGTATATAGTATCTCATAGATAGAAGAGATAAATTGATATTCAGATTGAAATAGATGAAAATCTTGTCATGCAGGAAAAAGCCAAGAAGGCTCAGGCTGAGGATCTAAAGGCTATGGATGATAAAATCAATGCTTTAGATAAGAAATATAAGGATCATTAATAGATTCTAAAGTGAGAAGAATAAGATAACAAGGAGCTCAAATATTTGAAAACCATTTTGATGAAGATGATTCCCAAGGAAAAGGAAATTTTATTGACCCAATCTGATCATTTCCTGTATTTTTCTTACTGTATAAATTTTTACAATCTAAATGAAATTTTTGTAGCTTGTTTTTTGAAAGATGTATTTTACTAATATATCAGGTACCATATTTAATTTTCCATTCCCAATAATTCATTTTGAAAAAAATGGGGATAAAGTAAAAAAGAATAATAAGTAAAGAAAAAATTTCCATAAGTAAGGGGGAGTACATCTAAGGGGGAGTTTTCATTACAATGATTCCCTTATTCAAGATAATGAAAAATATCATTCCATAAATATTGAATATGATCCTTAGTTTTCCAAATCCTAAGGGAGATTCAGTCTTATTCATCCTTGAACATGTGTTATGGGAGATATGTTTTATTTTCAAAGTCTAGAAAAATATTTTCTACGTCCTTATATTCTTTTTCGTAAGGATTTTTGTGCTTTACAAAAAGGGGGAGATTGTTATGTCAATAAGGTTTCATTTTGATTTTTCCATTTTTTCACGTTTGGGGAGATTATTGAGTCAATAAGGTTTCCTTATGAAATTACCATTTTATCATGTTTTGAAAGTCACGAACACCTAATCTGAACGCGAATTTCATTTACCCTACGTTATACTTTCATAAAGAAAATTTTCCTTCCCCAAGGAAAATTTTCCTTAGCATGTTTTTTATTGATGATTTTGTCTAAGTATAAATTTAGGTTTAATATCCAAAACCTGAGAATCATATATATACATATATATACAGAATTTTGTTTTCCGGATATGAATTCAGGTTCTGAACTCTCTGAATTCATACTTTGAAGTCTTCTATGTTATGACTCGGATTTATCTGAATTCAGACTCTGAACTCTTCTGAGTTCTGACTCCATGTTCTCTAAATTCAGACTTTGAACTATTCTTTTTTATGACTCTGATTTCTCTGAATTCATACTCTGAACATTGTAAGTTCATACTATGAACTCTTATGAATTCAGACTCCGAACTCCTATGAATTTGGACACTAAATATTGTACGTTTAGACACCGAACTATTATGAATGTGGACTCTTAACATTGTTTGTTCAAACTATGAACACTTATGAATTTAGACTCTGAACTGTTATAAATTTAGACTCCGAACATTGTATGTTCATACTTTGAACTCTCTGGAATTTAGACTCTGAATTCTACTAAATTCAAGACTCCTAATTTCGTTGTAATTCAGAACACAAAATTCTATAAAATTCTAACTCTGAATTCCACTGATAAACAGAATCTGAATATCTATGTGTTGTAGACACCGAATGTGTTTCTGATCAGACTCTAAGCTATTTTTCCTTACACTCTTAAAAATTGTTTTGGTTATGTAATCATATTTTTTCCTGCACTTGTTTTTGTTATAAAACGATTTCATGTATTCAGTTACTAACTAACAGTTTTTTGATTGACCTGTGTACATGTCCCTCCAAAATTCATGGAAAATATGACCATTGGTGGAGGGAGATGACAGTTGAATATTTTCCTGTAAATAGGATCTCATTCGAAATAGTTCACGATAAGTTGATCAATCTAGAGATTACATGATGTTGTAGTGATTTCTAGAGAGAGATACTTCATTTAGTTGTGCGTAATGAACACCTTGTTCAGATTTGCGCCAAGCGGCTCTGAATGTTGCTGAGTACATTCAAAGGCTACCGAGGATAGGAAGATAGAGGTGTCGACTATCTTAATGATCAATGACTTCCTTGTTGAGGAAGACAGAGGTGTCGACTACCTTGAAGTCGAGCATTTGTGGGGATAACAAGAAAGACTCTGATCTTTGTATCAAGGGATTACCCTAGTGGGTGTATGAAAAAAATTCTTGAATGTTTAAATCGAGGTACCTTTATCCATGGTTTTTGGATTCCATACTCTTTGGGTTAAAATATTTTCTACTTGTTACTTGTTTGTTTCACATTTTCTGCTTCATTTTGATTGCTGGGTAAAGTATAACTACCTTATACTTTCTAACATTTTTACACTCTGATTCGGTAAGATTATATATGCACTAAGTTATAATCTTTATCCTGGTAAACTTTTGTTATGTTTCTTTTCCAGATTCACATTTCTAGAATTTCTTTCTGGGAATTAAATTCCCAGAATTAATTGGGTAGAACTATAGGTTTTGTGAATTACTTTGTCTAACCTTGTTAAACATATTCATATTTAAATGTTCTAAAGAATTTTTAAATTATACAATTCATCCCTATTTTTTATTCATCATCTACATTATCATTTTGATCCAAATGTTGGTATCATTGGAGAATATCACACTCCATACCAACCTAACATTAACTGAAAGAAATTTTCAATGATTCACATTTTCATATATCATACTTCTATGACTATTACATGATTTTTTATTGGACACTAAAATACTAATCAGGTACCCTATATCATATTACCTAGATCAAGTAGCATTGGGAACTAAACCCCAAGCATAAGAGCACAAGTAAACAAACTATGGTGTGAAAACCATCAAAAAGGACCCCTCTACAAAACCTGTGTCGTACAAGATAATATAAATAATAATGTCTTTCATGCATAAAATCTCATAAACCCACATCCTCAACTCACAATTATGGAATTATAATGTGTTACCCATTCACGATTATACTTATTCACTTTGAATTTGTGACTCTATTCGTGAACCTATGTGTGCCTCGTTTAGTCTCTCTTATCCTCCAACATCTTATATAAATAATATTTATTAATAAAGATAAATCCTCATAAATGAAATTAGTAGTGTATCATTTATATTAGTTTTACACTGACATAATCTCTAACAAATGTAAATTGATTACTTTTTAAAGGATAGTAGCAATATATGACTCCACAACCATCAATGTGTATTGGTTAATGAACATCATTCAACGTCATGTTATCACATTACTTATTTGAATATCATATTTCGCATGGAATAGATCATATGAAATTAAGTGGTTAACACTAAAAATGGCTTCTATTAAGAATAGGGTTAGATGTCTAAAAATGTACTACATTTGAAAATTGATATATCTTGATTTTATTTGATTTACTCCATAGATCACACATGATCATCCTATTTTACATTCCCATCATCAATCACATGTTTATTCCATGTAATCTATTTATAATTATTCATCAATATTAAAGATACATCACTACAACCTAAATGAAACATGCATTGTCATCCTCAATCATGTGATCCCTTTAATCTTTATCATAAACCAAACTTCAAGCTGATAGTGGTGCATTACTACCTTAGACTACACCACTCCGCCAATGTGATTTTCATGACCACATCACATGGTTCATGAATAACTACATGATTGTGGGATCCACTACTGGTTATTAAATTTTGTGATGCATTTGAGACTATTTGAAACTCTATATAAATAAAAATTTCAACATCGTAAAATTTATAAACATTGAAAAACATATTTATATTCAACGATAGTTTTTTTACACTCCAAATTTATTCAATTTATATATTACAATAGTATTTAAATATCTAGTTATTTAAAAATTTCATCATATCCTTCATTAATTATAATACTGAGCTTTAAAACTATTTTATTTTGGTCAATAATCTTGACATTTGAATACATATACAAAAAATATCCACTATTATCCCTTCAATATAATTACTTTATTATTTCTTTTGATTTTTTATATATTCAATAACATTTTATTTCCTTTCATCAAGACAATTCAAATAAAATATTTACTATTATCTTATATTAATCTAAATTCATCCCCTTAATTTGTGTCTACTTTCCATATATATACTCTGCTCCCTAAACCCTGAACAAACTACTTGATTAATAAGGAAACAAATTATCACACTTTATATTTATCCACAAAATATCCTAATTGTCTGTACAACCTCTAATAATTAATTTATCATCTACCAACACTCCATTTATACTATATGATACAATGTTTTGAAAAAATTATAACCATATGTTTTGGTCTATTATTTTACCCTATGGATTGTTTTACCAATTATATATTAAGTCCATATTTTTTTGGATTCTCCAATGATTTTATAGAAAATACACAATATATTTAATGGATATGGATTTATAATTTCTCATGTTATGCCCCATTTTTTCATAATAATAAAAAGGTATATATGTATATAGATATGACCTTCACCCTCTATCCCTATAAGGGGACAAATAGATATGTCGTTTATATAAATTATCTATTTATCATATAATCCATATAGAATTCCTTTATAAATACTGGTACCCCCTAATCAATAATTTCAATGAATTTGTCATTCAATAATTTATAAAACCATGTTGGTGTATACTATTACATTTCAATGGTAGAAATCAAAATATAAATAGATTATTCTCAACCTTTCGTCATTCACTTATTCTCATATAAATTTACATCATAGGTTAAAATATAAAATAACCAAGATATGGGGTCTATTTTCAATTTCACTTTCTAAAACAATTTCCCTCATCATCCTCCTATAACACTATCCACTAAATTCTTCTTGAAACTCTTATATTCTTAACACCATTAAATATCTAATTCACTTTCTTATTTATTATTAAATACTGCTTCCAACTTTTCAGTGTGTAAAATTACCATTTTTAATTGATTCATTGAAAACCCTATAATCCATTTTAGTAGGAACTCATTCTAGAATATAAGATGGTAATAAAACAAAAACTAATGATTTCCCAGTCACTGATATATTTCTATAGATGATAGAAGTATATGTCTTGATAAATTATGGGATATTATCCAACCTAAAATCTGACCCATTTTGAGAGATGGGTAGATTGGTGTTGCCGACCTCCAAGGGCTCGAAACTAGTGAATGTCATCAAAGATAATCCATAAGGAATGATTTATCATAATTATTAATTATGATCAAATTAAATTAAATAACAATAAGAAAATGCTAATAACAATTGACCATTGATAAATATAGAAACAAAAAAACAAATAAAAATTATAATAGAAAAAATCATAGAATTATGTACCAGTATATTCTCTAAGGGACCACTTGGTCACCTTCAACTACAAGACAAAACCGCTCCTAAAATTATAATACAACCCAAAAACCTAAACAATCAAAACAAATCATGTCTACTGACATTAAATAGTACAAGTAGGTTGTGATATTAATATCTTAGTCGGAAACCACAAAACATTCCATGCATTTCTTTTTTCTGAAAATTTTACACAAACTAATATTTAAAATACATTTATATAAAATAGGTTTTTATCGTTTTTAATAAATAATAATTCTTTTCCATTTTAAAATACTATAGATCATATCACTATTTTTTAAAAGGACTACCATAAAAAACAAATTTCTGAACCAAACCCCAAGAAAACCCTTAAAAACTATGCTAACAAATATATAGTCATATTAAATAGGGAACCACATACACAGATGTGGTAAAAAGGGATATAAATATAGTAAACCATGGGAATTATAAAACATTCATTGACTGATCCATGGATATAGTCGAATCAGATTAAACTGATAGCGTATGGTGTAACTTTATAGACTATAACAAGATGGACTCTCTAAACTAACTAATCTTGTGAAACATCCCACCACACCCTATATATTCAATAGAGTAACAAAACATATAATTACAGTTTATATAAAACCATCACATGACCCTCTAAAAGATTCCATGGTATCCTATGGTAATTTAATACTATGTAGGTAGGGGGACCTTACACGTGTGGCTCATCTTAGCTGTCATCACCGCACTTACCTACCCCAAACACTGGTATCACCTATAAGATAACCCATAAAGGAAAATCATATATAGGGTTACTTAAATTAAAAAACCATCCATAGGTTCTAATTGGGTTATCTCATAATTCAAATATAAAAATATTTTTCAAAACAATGCAATGTCCGGACTGGGGATTTGAATTTCTAAAACGACTTCCATTTCCAAAACACTATAAATATCCAACTGTGACATATGATGTGTTCATACCAAATACACTTAAAAACATTTATCTACCATTATAAAAATAAATATTCACAACAAATTTAAAGAGAACAATTCCAAACATGCATTTATACCAAATCCAAGTTCATTACCTACATTATTTCTAAAACCATGAGGAAAACACAGAACACACATAGAGATTCCAAACAAGAAATTACGACCATGTAAAACAAACTATCTTCCAATGCAGTGAACAATTAATATTCTTCAAACACCAATTTATAGTCACACTTTATTCATTTGAAAATAAAATGAGTTTCATTAAATACTTTGAGTTTAAAAGAGACATACTATAGTTTTTTAAAAATAGTTTTATGTTAAAACATGTCATCTTAATTTGTGTTCCCATCCATGTGTGTAGTCTGGGTGCACATGTATGTTCTCAAATCCAATGTAATGCAACAATAATTATTTCCCAAAACCATTTTAATGTGACAACACATGTTCCATAATGAACACAATAAGCCATTCATAATTTAATAATAATAAATATAACCCCAAAGTATACACACAATGATTATTTCACCATGTAGTTAGGATATAATAACATAACCAAGGTTAAACACCACTCAAAACTTATAATTTCATTTAAAAGTAATAATTTACATTATAACAAATAACTAGTTTTCATACTATGTATGATAATTATAGAACCATTTTAAAACCCACAATAACTAATTTTTTCCAAGATGAAAACATCATGCCATGAAAGGAAAACACACCAAAACCATGAAAAAACATTTTTGGTTTATTTAAAATAACCACAATCAACAACATAATGAGTTGTTAAGAAAAATAATGGAAACACCTACATTAACAGAGAGAAGATGTGATGACAATCAATAATATGGAAGATAACCCATGAATGACTGATCCAAACATCCTAAACCCAAAGAAACAATAGATAACATATAAACCCTAAAATATTAGATTAGACCTGATATGAACCCCAAAAATGGAGAAAAATAAACCATGAAGGTAATTGAGAGAGATCATAAAATTGACAAAAAAATCAAAGGACATTAACATTGATTCGAAGGAGAAGAGTCCACTGATGTTTAGAAGAAAAGATAGAGGGTCTCCAAGGTCGGCCTGGTCAGACATGTTTAGTAGAAGAAAGATAAACCTAAAATGGGGTTAAAATGTTAGAGGTTAAAGGTGGTAAATTTAGTTTTTTAATGACTGGACGACTCACATGATTTGGTCCCACAGTTTACCAAACTGTTCACCAAACATGCAGTAGCTACTATCCAAGAAGGGACCAATTACATGGCTAGTCCACACAGTTTGATACCCATGTATATATCATGTTTTAGATTTTTCCCTAATCCCATACACATTTTATGATTACCTAGATTGGATAAAATGTACAACCAAACCGTGCATCCAAACCATGTGCAGGAAAAATTGCCCCTTGAAAAATCCAAAAATATAAAAAATTAATTTCAATCTCTACCTGAACCAAAACTGAAAGACCCAAACCTAATAAAATAATGACATTTAAGGATTTCCATTGTTGGGTTTTGATATTTCTTCCCTCCAAAAACACATTCTATTCCCAGAAATTCACACATCTTAAAGGAAATAAAGACCGGTTTCTATGCCTAAACAAAATCCAAAGAAAACAAAAACATATGGTGAGCATTTTCCCAATATGTCACAACCGACTGATCAATAATGAACTGAAACACAAGAATTCATGGAGTAAAAGAGAGTTTTTTCAACCACTAGAACTCAACGAACACAATTGACATTTAAACCCCCAACATAACATCACAGAAAGGGAAATGGGACACCCAACACAACTAACAGAAAAACATATTCATGAGTTAAATTAAACCAATGTAGTAAAAAATATTAAACACCATTAAGAAAACCCAACACATGGGAATGCTAATGAAAATAAATTTAACCAAATAAAGAGCCAAAACCAGAGCCCATAAATTCCCCAAAACTGAAGAATCCTCAAACCAATATGACTAAAACAAAAGCCAACCCATAGAATGTGAAAGAACACTAAGGGAAAAAACAATTCAAAGAGCCACATTCAGAACATAAACAAGGGGATATAAGAAAATATGTTTTTTAATATTCATAAAACAATAATAGATCTCACAACAGGATAAAATCTATGGAATGAGACTAAATTCATTTTTATTCTTATAGTATACAGAAAATAAGAACCATGGTCTTCTGCACACCCTTCAATTCATGACTCTATGGGATCGTCACTCTTTGTCGTGTTGGTAGATCCAAAATGACTAAAGCATCTTATTCATTATAATTAAGTGTTCTCTCAATCTGATCACAACATATTTTTCATGCGATGACTCTTATAAAACATCAATAGATTCCTAAACAACTTAAAAGATAAAAAACCTTCATTGTATTGCAACAAGATGAGTTCTAATGCCCGAAGTGGCCACACTAGAAGCACACCATTTAATAGTATGAGGAATTGGATTTCAAACCCAATAAATGTGGCTCCATAATGAATGGATAATATGGAATACACATATTTCCAGATGAGGAAACCTAAAATGAAACAAGAGACTCTGAATTACAAACTTCTTGTGCTCTGATGACCAACACATCAAATAATTATTTATAAAAAATAATTCTAAAAATAAGGATCCTTGGTGGATAGTAATATCTCCATGATCCATAAGAAAATAACACCAGTGTAAAGAGATGTCTTCATCAAATCATATGAAACCACATCCAGATAAAAGATAACTAGATCTTTGAAATGTATAACATAATCTTTCACCATATTATTTCCATATTGAACATTCATGAGATCATTCCATTTCATTGTATTCTCCTCTATGAGTATAAACCATCATAAAAAGATGGTTATTAAAAATTCTTACATCGTCATAACATTATTTTATGGAATGAAAAAAACTCACATTCACCAAATGGTGGAACCTCAAACAACCATAGAACATCACAAACACTATCAGCATTATGATTTCTCAATGATATGAAGACACTCTCTACTTACTCAAGCCACTTCACTGCCTATAACTGACCATGATAACAATAAAAATAGTAAACATTTGAAAAGAACTAAGAACTGGACATGAATCATTGGATGTGTAGGATACCTATTTTGAATGTATATTCTAAATAACATAAGGAACACTAATTAAAAATCAACATCAATCATGAAGGATATTGAAAAGAATATCTTCAGCCACTACAACAGATATTAAAAACAAAATCCACCATTGAATTATAATACTATTTTCAATAAAAAACTACTTTTATTTTAATTTTAAAAATACACACATCCAAGGAAACACTCTAAATACTAAAGCCTACTCTTTAAACAAGAACAAGTACCAGAATCCATTTTTTCATTCACATCAATTTTAGAAAACTAGGACTAGTATTTGATTTCAAATATACAACCATGGAATCTGATGAACCATTGAATATGTTTTCATCCTTTTCAATTCATATGTCCCAACAGACACATTCTACACATACCGACACAAATTAGAATTTCCATAAATAATAGCAAGGGTCACACCTAGGACACTAACTTCTTAATTCAAAACATGAATATAATTTTCATTCCAAAACACAGTCTTTTTTAAAACCCATTTTTACAAACCAAATCCCTAAGAAGTAATTCTTTTCCATTTTAAAAAACCATTTTTATTTTCATATATTAATTAAATCAAATGGGACCAAAATAGAACCTGACTCACATAAATCCACTAGAATCAGGAACTAGTGTGTGATCCCAACCTAGAGAAAAGGTGGTGGGCCATGATACATTTTATAATTGAAAACTAGGAGGATCTGGAACCATTTAAGAAGACTCCACATGTGTCACTATTACATGTGATATCCCAAAATAAAATCATTTTGCCTTCAATATAATCCCTCAATCCAAAAAAACCATAAAATGATAAGCAATGATTTCCTGAACCTCCCCTAAAATTTTAAGTCTCATAATGAGTGTTAGTGATCAGAACCCAACCTATACCATTTCTTATAAGACTCAAAAACTATAGACTCCAATCCAATGAACACCCAAAATATTAAAGGGATTACTCTGACATCATTTTTTCATGAACCAATCCGGGGTGTCATCGAACACAACATTTGACTCTATCTGAGACATGGGCTGAATAGAAGTCCCAATCCCCATCGGAATGAAACTAGTGATGAGAATCATAAAAACATTACGAGTGAATGATTTAGACTAATAAATTTATTGGATCCAAATTAAATCAACATGCATGCTTGAATGGATAATAACAAATGAACTTCAATAAATATATATACAAACAAAAAATAGAAATTGAAAATCAATAAAGAAACAAGATACGAACTGATACTGACACACTATATTGATCACCTTGTGTCCTCTTGGACACATCAAGTAAAAGGACTAAATTGATCCCAAAAAGAATATATGAACCAGGAACCTAAACCTAAAAAAGATCTCATGTATTCTGAATCCAAATGGTACAAGTAGGTGTGATCTTAATAAATCAATTAGAAAACACTAAAGATTCTAAACATTTCCTTTTTTGAAAAGAAGTCCACTAAAAATAGTTATATATATAATAAAGTTTTCTATTTTTCATAAAAAATGTTCTTTTAATTTCTATAATTCTATACAAAATATCCCTTGTTATCAAATAGGATTACCATTAAAAAAACAAATTTCCAAACCAAAAAACAAGAAAAATAGGAACAATATAACCTCAAAAAACATGAAGAGTTTACAAGGGACCATGTGTACAAAAATGGAAAAAAAGAAAATTTAGATAGTAAAACATCGGAATTCATAAATATACCTAAATAAATTCCAAGCCGTACTTGAATCAGACTCACCCGCAAATATATAGTGTATCTCCATAGTCTATAACCAACGTCCTTCTCTAAGATATCCAATCTAGTGGAATGTACCACAGATCCCTATACAATCGGGGGGGGGGGGGGGGGTACCAACCAATCTAATCTAGTTCAATAAGAATACACCACTACAACATCTAAAATATCCACATAAAATGCATGGTAATATTATACTGTGTATGTTGGAGGCCCTCAGATGCATGACACTGATTACCTACCATCACTGCACTTGCCTACCATAAACACTAACACCACCTATATGATAGCCAATATATGTAAATCCTTTGTATGGGTGCTCATCATGCATAAAATCATTCACAACTTCTAATCTGGCAATCACATCCTTCATGATTCAAAACATTGTAATATTCCAATTTGGATTTTATATTTCTTACAACTAATCCATTTACAAAACATCAAAATGGGATATCTGGTCCTTAGACAATTTTCATTCCAAATACACTTCTAAAACATTAATCATCGTTTTAAAAAATCAACATGAATAATCACATTCAATAATGAAATGAACAATTAATGTTTATACAAAATCTATTTAAATTTCAAACACTATTTCCAAAAACCAAGATGAAAAAAGAAAATAGACATAGTGATGTCAAATGTTTTTTCAGACCACATGAAAACCAACCATCTTCCAAAGTACCAACCTATCATATTCATTGAACACACATTTAAAATCACACATAAGTAATTAGGAAATAAATGTATTTCAGTTGAACACCAAGAGTATAAAAGTTACATATATGTGTTTTGAAAACTAGGATTTATGTTAATAAAGTCAATCACCATTTTTTTCTAATCCATGTGTATACACCTGGCACATAGGGACATGTCCACATCTATTAGAATTACAGAAACATTGTTTCCTCCAAAACTATTTTCATGTAACAACACATATTTCCCCACAAACACCACAAGCCATATATAAGTTCAAAATAATAAAATTCACTAAAAAATAAACACATTATATTTTTTTCATAATCCAAATAGGATATCATAACATAAAAAAAGGGTAAAAAACACTCAAAACAAAAAAATTCATTTAAAAGAAACAATTTTTTTAACAAACACCTAGTGTGCAAACTATGTACAACAATTCGATAATACTATAAAAATAGTTACATAACTTTTTGGGTATAGGAAAACATCATAAAAATAATTGAAAATAGACCACATAAATGAAAAACACATTTATATATTATTTAAAAATCCCAAAGTATCAATGGAATTATTTGAAAAAAAATAATGGAAACAACTTCTTCAATGGATTGTGGATGTGAAAAAACTCATGGAGAAGGAAGAGGACACCCAATCCACTGATTCTCAAACAGTAAACCTAATTAAAATATAATTACATATCAACCAAAAAAACTAGGATTTTTCTAAAGAAGTACTGCACTAATAGAGAACCCTAAATTAAGAAATGAAGGGAGAGAGAAGAATATATCAACCAAAAATCAAAGGGTCCTGCCGTAGATTTTATGAAGAAGCATCCATAGATGACTCATAGAAATGAAGGATGGTCTCTAAGGCCACTGTTGGTGGGCCTAGGTCAGAGGAGTAAAGGGACGACAAAAATGTGGTAAAAATGTTGGAGGGGAAAAGAGAAAAATTCATATTTTCAATGGCTTGGAAGCTTTCAAATTTTTTCTTCATTGTTTAATCAATCATGCAACAACCACATGATATGTACCTTACACGAAGGGATCAACTGCATGACCAGTCTGAATGAATCTCGTTTCAATGTATAAACCATGCAGTTTATTATTTTATAAATCCTTTAATTTTTTAATGGTTTACCAAACTATGTACATGCCAAAATGCCATTTGATACATTCAAAAACATAAAATTTTAATCATGTACTCCACACAAACCTCATCTAATAGATAAAAACCAAATAAAAGAATAAAATAAGATGAGTTACAATGTTGAGGAATGATAGTATGCCATTATTTATAATATAAAATTATCATATTATCTCAATCACACTATTAGAAAAACAATTTCAATAAAAATAAAAAAAAACTGTGACATGATGCATGATTAAAAAACAAACACAACATGTAAAATTTTACCTCATGGTACCATTTGGAATACATTATATTTAATTTATTTAAATAAATCATTTTTATGTTGTAGCTAAATAGTCTAGATTTCTCATTACCAAATCACTATTATAGTCACATTCTTTAGACAGATAAAAATTTCTTATTCAATTTGTTTAGATAATGAGAGTTGTTGAATTACACTTCAGAAGAGGGTGGCCACTTTCTAGGAATTATATTGACATTCAAATATCAACCAAATTTCCAATATAATAGTTATCTAATACAATATTATTTTAAAAAATAGATTAAATATTTTATACAAGCTTATTGTTGCTTCTCTACAAAAATTCATTATCTTGATATACATATACCACTTGAATTGAGGCATAAAACCAATGGATGATTGTAAAATGTGGTTTAGAAGCACAATATAAATCAAATATATCTTTAATACCCATAAAAATAAAATAAATATATTAATTTTGGGATATTTATTTTCTATGGTGTGAATCTTTTATATACTTAATTTAAAAATCATTGTGGTTATTTGAACAAATTTTTGATCTAGACACCATATGTGAGTTTTAAAATGTCTAACCATTCTCATCATGCATTCTATATATACATTATTCTCAAGTTCCCTTTCATATTGAGCTCATCATGGATCATATATCCCACTTAATAATATATTATATTCAATATAAAATTGAAATAATTATATTCATTGTTATAGGCGTACCTCTAATTCCAGAAATAGAGATGTTTGAAAGGTCATGATGGACCAAACCTTTGTTTGAAAATTTCACTAGAGTTTAACAATGGTTATTTTTTTATGAAATTAATTAATGAAATATATCATAATATTTAATATATTAAACATTCATTTAATAGTTTAATATTCTTCTTAATTTTACGAAAGGGGCATTTATTTCCCCATGCCTCTTCCACCTTCCTAGCCAGCTCCGTCTTTTCTAGACATATCTTGAATCATTATTTTAGGATATGATGAATATTAATATTGACTGATGGCTCCAAAGGCATATTTTTTCTCAAAATATTAGGATTAATCCCACATGGTCAAGTTTTCATTATTAATGTAATGGCTATCATTTTCCCATAATTATTCATCTTCTGGAGGGATCTTTATTTTTTGTTGAATTCTACCCTTGGGTCATGAGATGTGGATCCACTATAAAATTCATTATCTTCCAAATTTATAATCTATTTGAGAAACCTTAACCTTTATAACTTGTGGTGAGTCCTTTATTCAGTGTATATTTGTATCACTCACAACTATAATAGCCACAACATTTTTATTCCTTTTTTATTTTCCTTCTAAGAGGTATGGTGAGTTTTTTCATATAATAGGTTCAAGGTACATCATTTTTCACGATCCTTATTTTTTATCCAATACATTTAACCTATTTTCAAATGTATCTTGATATATTATAGATTAAACTCTATTGTTATATTCCACTATAGATAGGGACAACCTTAAGGATTCTTTTACCTTACCTAATTTCTTTCCTGCATTAATATTGTTCCGAATACCCTTAATTTTCACCTAAGAAATATCACATGTTAATATTATACCTTGTATAATAATTTTCTAGTTGATATAGTAGTCTAGGTGATGCTATTCATCTAACATAAAACCCTCATTCTTCTAGAAAAAATACATATTCTCTCATATTTTTCCAAATTAGTATAATTTCATCACCACATTCTTTTGGGAGCATCCTCTTAAATATTTTTCGTAGATCATCAAATTATTTTAATATTTAGAAATATTATTACCTTAATTTATGGGATTCATATTTGGGTACTTTCATACACGCTTCCATACATGTAAAATCCCCTTCTTCTTTCCCATAGAATAACTGACCATTATCCAAACCCCTTCTATTCTAGTTTATCTCATTTAACAAGGATTATCTCCCCTTATATCTAGAAAAATCGCCACTTCCTCATTTTCCATCTCTTCCGGAAGTGTCTTGAGATGGATGTGTATATCTTCAATTTCATCTTCATAAATGTTTAGTTTTTGATTCTATTTGAAATTTTATGAAGAAGATCACCCTACTATATTATTTTTGCACCTGTCTTAAATAAGTCAACATTTAGATCTATCTTTTTTTTAATCTACTAAATATATATCAATATATATTTGATGATTTCATACTCCACTTTCTAAATGATCACCCAAAAATACACATTCAATTGTAATATTAATATGTCTTCTTAATCTCTTCACAAAATCTCTAAATTAAAGATCATACATCATAGCCACTTATTATTTTTAACTGTTTTCATCATACTTAAGAGGTTCATCTTCAACACAAAATCCACAAAATATTTTCCATCCATATCTATCATCATCAA
Organism: Viscum album; assembly: GCA_963277665.1. Lineage (NCBI taxonomy): Eukaryota > Viridiplantae > Streptophyta > Magnoliopsida > Santalales > Viscaceae > Viscum > Viscum album. Next base: position 1,978,461,982 of record OY728133.1, read on the forward strand.
CATGATGAAAAAATGTACTTCTATTATATATAGATAATTCATCCCAATGTTTCTTAATCCAAGAATTTGTTATTCAATAGCAACATTATTTGAATTAATCATATTTTATTATTCTTCTATGTTTAATTGTAATTTTTTTACTTCATTCATAGACACATCATTTATTTCCATCCATGATGGAAAATAAAAATTTCATGATACAAAAGTATAATCCAATGTAGTGTTAGTGTCATATGATTCATTGATAATGGTCCCAGTCACCTCCATGTGTTTCTTATTATCTATGGTCAACTTTTTTAAAATATTTATATTAATTCTATTTGTCCTATGGAATTATTCACAAGTATTGTTCACATGTTTCTCATCTAAGATAGTTTTAAAAACACATATTCCCTATATTTATTCACCACTACAATATTGAGAGGTCTTCTATAATTTTATGTTAATAGAATAATGAATGGTTCTTTGAAATACGTTATCTAAAGATCATCAACACAAAATTTTATTTTTCTTTGTAGTAAGATCCTATACAGTGTGATTTCTCACATTATACTCCCTATAAAAATAATAAAAGAACTCCCTTTTCATTCATATGAGGTCATTTTTAATTTCTTCCTACCATCTAACAAAATTAGTTCTATCAAATAATGGAGGCATCATCATGGAATCCATATACACATATCCAATCACTTACTTGATGGTTGGATAATAAGTCTAAACCTATTGGATTTAATACTACCTATGTCATCCCTTGACACACTGAGAGAGTGAAGGAATCATGTTAAATGTTTAATCAAAAAAATTATTTAACATTTTTTATCATTATTTAGTTTACTTTTCCAACATTTGTAGGAATTTTCTTAAACGTACTTTACATGATCATAGAATCAACAAATCAATTTAAAATAACTAGGAATAAAAATAATAGAAATATCAATATTATATTAGATTGATCACTAGAAAATTATATTTCCATTTATCTCACACAAATGATGTTTCGATTTTGAGACATCATTTATTTTTCACAAGTTATATTTATACAATTTTTTTAGGAAACCATCACTTTTACGAAGCACATTACTGAAATAATTATCATGGATTTGTAATGATGGACTATTAATGTTGTTCCATATATACAATGTAATTTCTTATTCTATGATCTCAAATATCCTTAATTAATTAATAATGTTTTTTAATGTTTTTTCATCAAGTTTTATCATTATTTTAATCTTTTTTGCAGAATTGTTTTTAATCATCAATTCAAGAAGTTTTGGATGAAATTATATGAATTCTAGATAATAATATATTTGAGGATTTTGGGTATGTGGAGAAATGACTATATCAATAATTCATCTATGTAAATATCCTATTTGAATTATCCCCCAACATGAAATGTATATGGCATGGAATCAGCAACAAGGAAATCGTCTACATCACTGAATCGCCTAAATGAGAAATCAACAACATAGATCAAACAACTATGTAAATTGGTGACATAGAGTAGTTTTATATTTTACTATGATATGTGGTGGAATGGGATATATGGTTCCAAATGACTCTGTAATTTAATTTGGTTATGTTATAAATTGGTTACATGAGTAAATTGTAAATGTTCAGATAAACATTAATGAAATTAATTCCTACACAATTCTACCTATATAGATAAATGGGCTAGATAATGAATAACAATATGGGTCAATTTGACTATATGGATTGAAATCTATATTATACGAATATTTATTGATCTTAAATTTTATATTCTCTTATGCAACATGATATTTATTATCATTGATGTACATTAGTGAGATTTTAATGCTATTGTGAATTATTTAATTGATCATTTATAAATTTAAGGTAAAAATGATTAAAAAAGAGTCTAGTAACATGAAAGGAATCATGTACATATATAATATAATGGCTAATACTATTCCAATATTATTTCTAAAAAAATGATGCATGGAATTTAAAATGATGACATCAAATTTTAAAGATTTTTAGTTGTATGTTTTAAATAGTTATTTTACATTGTATTTATAAGAGATACCAAAACTACAATGAATATATATGAAATGTAGAATATAATAATCAAATATATAGTCCATGAACTTAATCCTGATGCTCTGTTGTACTTCTATTTTTTACTAAAAAACAATATGAAACACCAAGATCTACAATGAGGTTTTCTCGATATTCCTTGTTGTTGTTTTAGAAGAATATTTGTGAGCTGTGATTTATTCTTATTATATTTTAGAACATTTCATCCTAAGAATTTGTTATATTTTTCAACTATGATATAAATCGACAAACACTATTATTATTCTCCCATTAATTATAACAGTTCATAGACAATGAACCATAACAGTTGTTTCTTGTAAGGCCTTGTTTGATATGACAAAAAATGTAACAACCCACATACTTATGAAAATTTTTCTTTTCATTATAGAATTAAATATTTAAATTGATTTAAAATTTATAAACAAAAAATTGATATTTATGTAAATTAGGAATTTATATTGATGGAATAGTAAATGGACCATTAGGATTAGTAATTTTGTCCAATTGAATATTAACATAACAAATGAGAGTAAAAAAATTGTGGTATATTATAAGAGAAAATATGATATATTTATGTCATGGAGTAAGTTAATAAATATTTTGAAAATGATAAATTATTTTTTTTTGTTTTTTTGTGAATAATATAAGTTTATCTATAATGTAATAATTAAGTTACTGATTTAAGAAGTATTTTTTCATAAAATAGATTTATAAATTTTTAATTTATTCTATTTTAGTTATAAGATAATTTTACTAGAGCTTGATTAATTTTTCCAAGTGTTATAAAATGAGATATATTTTTTGAATTTTTATTTTTGACTAAATTAAAAATTTAATTAAAAATTTAATTTCTCATAATTATAAATTTATTTACAAAAAATGGTTGGGGTGAATTTTTCGGATTTTTCGAAAAAAAACATGATTTTTTATGAATAGGGAAAAACAGTAATATCTAGCATGCATACATGATAAGTTAATTAAACTATTACTATTGTCATGGATGATTAAATCACTATAATCTAAAAATTCTGATTATTAGGTTTATATATTTTTTGTTAATTTCTAAAACTATTCAATGTGTATAGCCAAATTAATAAACTAATGAAGAAAATAATCAAAAAACCATCCTCTCTGCCACTATAAATACCACCCCTCATAATTGCTTCTAATCACACATATCAATCATTAAAAATTTTCCAAAATCTACATATATATCTTCCCTAAAATATTCCTCATGTCTAAGATATAATTGTCTCACAAAAAGGCCAAAACCAAAAACCTTATGGAGGCTCACAAGTCGGATAATTCAAGAAGTAAATATTATCTTTCACTTTTTTATTTAATTTTTAAATTATTTTTCTTTTCTAGTACTCTATTCACCTACCATTATCCAAGAAGCATAAAAACTCTAGTATTTTATATATATACTAGAATTTTATCATGTTTATAGAAATAATCATCACTATACTTCTTCTACTCTCTCTTCTATTATAAAAATAAAAACATCATATGTGATGTGCTGAAATACCAACATCGTGGTCGACGTGTTTTATGTTTTCATTACCACCTTTATTGATGTTCATAAATCCGTTTTAATGATTGGAACATATTTTAATTTTTTTTCATATAACCTTTTTTGTGTTTTTTAATTGACACATATACATAATATTAAATTATAAAATAAAACCATTTTTTGATCGTTAAAGAACCTAAAATTTTTAATTTTCCCATTTGGAGAATCAAGAACTGATCCATACCCATAGATGTTAACATCAAAAAGCTATGTATTCAATAATATTCAAGGTTTATGTTCTGCTCATATTTCATGGGGGAAATCATGGACCACGTCTTCATTCAATTCTAATTGGCTTACATGATATGGAAAACCATCTATGACTTCTCTAACATTATATTTCAAGGTATCTCAAAAACATTATACATTAATAACCATTTGCATGGTTCATCATACCATGGTCCCAAGAGAAAACAAAAATAGGTCATCCTGATTTTAGGTTGTTGGTGTTTGTGGAAATCTAGGAATTATGATTTATTTGATGGGGTTTTTATCTTGTGTATGTCTCTGGTGATCAGAAAAATAACTCTATTATTGGATATGACATGGTTGGGGATGAAAAGGAGGGATTATCCTACCTTTTTTCCTCTATATGGAGGTGTGATTGCATCTCCTGTGGTCAATGGTTCCTCCTAAGGGATATATGATCTCTGGATTCTCCAAACTTCTGGAAATAAATTATTCATAGGCATATTCTACATATCATGTATCATGGAATGATGAGGCATGGTTTGTGACACCTAGGAAACTATAATATTGGAATTCTTATTTTTCTTCGGATGTAGCTACTCTCATAAAGAAGAGGCACAAGATATGTTGATTGCATTAAACTACTGTAGTCAATGGAACATGAGGCTCTTGATAGTGGAATCAGACTCCCAAATTATAATCAATGACCTGATGAAAAGTCATGATACTCCAATGTCAATCGAGTAAAAATATATAATATTCTAGGGCCTTATTCAAAATTTTATAGATTTCCAATACCTGGCATGATGGTAACAAAACAAATTATTTCTTCAACTCTCTCCTAACCCCTGGGACTGGTCTTACTGTATATTCATTAGAGTTTTCTTCAACTCTTAATTGGGTGGTTATCAGTTGGGGTTATGTTAATATGCTCCATCATTATGGAAAACCACAAGGGATTGTTTTTTTCAGTATTTTGTTTCTTTTTTGTGTAATTCAATGAAACATATATATGTAAATGGTGATGATGAACCGATAAAACAATAAAAATGACTATATTTAATGTTTTACGTAATGATTCTTCTTTATATATATAAAAATTATTTCTGGAATCATTTAATCTTATGGAAACATATTAATAGCCTTTCATTCATCTTTTAATGTTTCTCTTCAAATCGATATGAAAATCAATTTCAAAACGACCATGGAAACCTTATAATGAATGTACCTGATATAATGGAAATAATAAAATATTATTAATAAATGGGTTGAGTGATATTATAAAATCACCATATATGGAGTTATGAAAATGAATATATTTATATAAAATATTAATAACACTCTTTTAACTATTATAAAGGAGGTTTGATGACATTTAAATGAAGACAAACCTGATGTAAGGGAATTCTTAACATAATTCCAATAATTTGGGTAAGCCTTATACTATATTGATTATATTGTAGTAATATAATTTCTAAAGTTAATATTTATGTGGTATTATGTAGATTTATAGTGTATAAAAAAATTCCATTAATAATATTAATTATCACTTCAATTTTATGATATTTGTAAGGGACATTACTTTTAAATATTCTCTTTAAAATTTTCATTTTACAAAATTTAAAAGAAATATTTTTATGAATTTATTATTATGTTATAATAATGTTATAGTTATTTTTAATTATTTATTATAAATGGTAGGACCTATATCCTCCTCCAATGAATTGGTTATGATTATGTTGGATGTCAGCTATCGGCTATATGGTTACTACAAGTGTGACTTTGTTGGTAACACTATATTGATGTTATGAGGGTTACATTATTAGGTAGTCATGAGGGGAAAAATAATAACGTAGTTACAAGGGTTTATATATTATATAATTAATTACCCATGTAACATTTATGTAATTATTTATCACATTTTTTTATATAGTAACTATATGATACTTATTGTGTCAGAATTTTGTCTTGTTGAAATTGATTTCATATATTTAAATGTATTATTGTACAAATGGTTTCTCTCTTTCTATTGTATCCCTTATTGATAATATCACGCTCTTCCAAAAATCTAGAAAATTAGCAGTGCTTAAGGATGGGTAAGAGAAAAGGGGAATCTTAGACGAATTTTGTGAGTACATTTCTTTTGTTGGTTCCATGATTTTATTAAAAAAATTATTATGAAAAAATAGATATTGTTTTAGTTTTCCCCACTTGTTAGGCTTGTGGGTTGATATATATGAATTATTTCCTAATTTTCTGAATTTATAAATACAAAATATCTTCATGAGTTTTAAGATGTTTATTCTAATGATATTTACAATATTATGGAATGTTCAAGGTTGAGTCCCAATAAATGGTATCAAAACATGGTTTAGATAAAATTATGGGTTAAGATGAAGTTAATAAAACAACATAAATGATTTTAAACATATTTTTATGTAGAAATGATATTTTATTTAAATATTACCATGTTTTTCATCTACATTATATCAGTTCAGAGTAGTTTCTATAAACAGAAACTAGGAAGAAGAAGTAAGAATTCACTGTGAGTATGATACATTTCTGATTCCGCAACATGGAATGGTGGGAATTGGAACCTGAGTGTTTTTTGTAGTAATGAATTAGTTGATATAGTCTATAAACGATGGTCAAATCCATGCAAGAGAATAATCTGAGTTTCCAAAAATGAAAATGATGATAATGGAACATTTAATGAGGAAATAGCCTTCTGCATTAAGTGGATATTCTAACCTTCTGGTAGATAAATAATGGATCAAAGCCCTTGAAAAAATATTTGATGTCATGGGTTGATTTGATAATCAAGAGTACAGTGTTGAAATTTATCATTTAGAAGGTGAATCCAACCTGTTCTATTTAATAGTCAAGAATTTTTGGGATATCAAGAATATTGATTTCTTGGAATAGGATGAATTTTAAAAACATTTCAATGTTGAATATTTTATTATGGTAGTATGACTTAGAATGGAAAATAAATTCCATGAATTTAAAATAGAGGATGATTTAGTGGCTATGTATAAAGAATATTACACAATACTAGCATGGTGTGCTCAAAATCTTATTTGGGATCTTGTTTGAAAAATTAATCAATTTTAATCGGGATTAAGCTCAATATATTGAAGTGAATGAGCATCATTTGATGTCAAAATTTATGATCATTTATTTGATGTGATGATAGGGTATAAATTGAGTTAGTATATGATCTTGTTCACTTTAAAAATAGGAAGATTAATATGTCTATATGACTACCAATGCGCAATCGTCGATCAATTAAATCTGAAGGTAATAATGTCTATTTCAATTTTTTGAAACAGGTGGTAAAAATACATTAGGTAATTTCTTAACAGAACTATGAAGTATTTTTAATGTGGTATGTTTAGACCTTATGGATTGAGATTATAATAGAAATGAACTGTAAATATATTATCTAAAGAAAAATATAATGTGTTTTTAATGATGTTTGATGGGTCATAATGAATGTAAATTCCAAAAAAAAGTATTATATAAATATGTTGGATTACAAGAAGAAAGGTTCAGTGGGATCTTCTGATACCATTTCATAAGATTTCAGGCCAGTTAACAAAGTGGTATCAGGCACATTTTTTATAATCATATTTTTCAAATTTCTTATTTGACATAGGGTATACACATTTATTTTATATCTTAGAATGATTCTAGTAAATTATAAATTTCACATCAAGAAATGAGGCCAGAAATTACGGTTAAAACACTATGGGAAATATTATAGAAAAATAGATTATTAGAATCATCCAGTTGTATTATATTGAAAGAAAATACATCAAAACATTGTTTTCCACCTTAGTATAGATTGAGGTTATTCTGGGTATGGATTGGATTTCTGTTTATCATGATATAATTGACTATATGACTATAAAAGTTTTTTTAGAAATATTTTTGTTTTTTATAAATGAATGAACCCATTTATTTTCTAACATATTAGGAAGCTGAGAAACATTCAAAATATAGAAATCAATTATTTCGTTCTCATATTGATGAAAACAATAGATCTATTCGTATTAATGTTGTGATAGTGGAAAATAAATACCTAGATATTTTTTATGATGAGTTTACCAGTATTATAACTAATCATGATTTTCAATTTACTATTGATTTAGTTCTTGATTATAATAAAATTTCAAAACTATCTTATGAAATGGATCATGTGTAACTTATTGAATTGAAAAATTAGTTGCATGAGTTTCTAGATAGTGGATTCATTCTTCCATGTACATCACTATGTGGTGGTTCAATATTGTTCATTAAAAAGAATAATGGGACTATGATACTTTTCATTAATTTTAGATATATGAGTAAAATTATATTTATGATTACGTATCTCTTTTCATATATCATTGACTTGTTTGATTAGTTCTTAGGATATAATTATTTTTTCCAGGACTGACATAACATCTGAGTACCATCAGCTGACGGTCATGGAGGATAACATCCTGAAAAAACTATTTTGTACCACAAATTGGAATTATGAGTTTGTTGTTATGACATTTGGTTTGACAAATTCCACTAATATATTCAAGGATCATATTAATACAACATCTATGAACATTTGGATATGTTTTATTTTTTTATGATATTTTGGTCATTGAATTTGTTTTGAGCATCATGAAAAAAAAATTAAGGAATTTATTTCAAACTACTTAAGTATAGATGATATAAATAAAATAAAGAAAATGTGATTACTGGTTTTAACATATTAATTTTTATTAAAACATTATAAATAAGGATGGAATAACAGTTTATATTACTATAAAAAAAGTGGTTTTTGAATGTACAAGACCTATAAATGTTTTATAGAATCATTGTTTTCTTATATAATCCTACTATTAACAAATGTTAAATAAAAACCTTTCATAGCTTTCTTTCTTGATAAATAAGTTAACATGATATGGTATAATTTTTCTGGACTAAATAATGTGTTGTCTGTTTTCAGAAATTTAAGAAGATATTAGTGAATTCTCTAGTATTGTCCATGCCTTTTATAAATGGATTTTTTATCATCTTTAATAATGATTCATTGAAGTGATTTTCTTTATTTTTTATGTATAATAATTAGGTAATTTATTATGATTCAAGGAATGTGAAATATCATGTTTCATATTATCCCACGCATTATTAGAAATTAGCATTACTGGTTTTTTCGTTGAATATTTAAGGGAATCAATTACACAGATCAAAATGTGATATATATATTGACCATTAAAGTATAAATTATATATTTAATCTATTGGAATTAAACATGTGACAGAGAATATGGATTGAACCGATAATTGAATAATATTGAATGTTCAATTAACAACCTATAAAAAATGTTGTGGATTCCTTGATTCAAGAGCATCATTTATCAATATCCATGTTATGTCTATAAGAAGTACTATTGATTAATGATTTGATGAATTTTGGCTTGTGTGTTATTGGTGAGGGAAATTACTCTATTCTTTTAGTTTTCAGTGAATTCATCTATATCAGAATGAATAAATAAAAAAATAAAGAAGACCACGAGTTACAAAAAAATGGTATAATTTGTTAAAAAGGGTATGCTTCTAAAATTTAAAATTGATAAAGATTAGGTTTTTAGATTGTTAGAGTGATTATGTGTCCTTGTGATTCCAAGATAATGAATGAATTATTGTTTGAATCTCATAATTTTCAATTTTAAGTTCATCATATCATTACTAAGATGTATGGAGACCATCGAGAGTATTACCAGTGGGGTGGAATGAAAATTGATATAACATATTTTACATAAAATATTTGATATGTTAATAGGTTAAATAAGAGAGAAAATACAAAAATATGATGCTTCAGCCTTTTCAAATTCCACAGTGGAAATGTAAAAACATATTCACTGACGTCATGGTGTTTCTACCAAATTCATCTAGAGGTAGTAATGAGAATTAGATTATTACTGTTATATTTAATAAATCTACACATTTCCTTATTATTTGAGATAATTTGTTTTTTCATCAGCTTTCTCCACTATAACAAAAAGATATTTTTAGGTTACATGGTGTTCCTCTTACAATTATATCTGAATATGTTCTGAGGTCCACTTCTAACTTTTGGAAAGGCCTATACAAGTCATTGTTCATAGAATTAAATTTTTCAATTGCTTTTCATCATCAATACAATGGGGATACTAAGATGAAAATTCAAATATTTGAGGATATGCTTTGAAATTTTCGAACAGACTACCAGGGATGTTGAAATCAACATATTTCTTCTGTTGTGTTTCCATAAAATAATTATTTTCTGTCAGCAATAGAAATGATAACATTTTGGAATTATATATAAATTAGTGTCAAACTCCATCATTTTGGGATGACATTGGAGAAAGGAAATCAGTGGGACCAATATTATTTGATTATGTGGTCAAGAATGCAAATACGATCTAGTAACATATAAGAACTCCTCATAGAGGCATAAACATTTTTCAGATGATTGGAGGAAAAAAATTTCTTTTGAGGTATCAAATCATGATATCCTTAAAATGTGACCATGGAAAAGTATTATGTTTTTTGGTATGAAAGGAATGTAATGTCCATAGTTTATAGTTCCTTATAAAATCCTAGTGAAATTTGGACCAGTATCCAATATAGTATTTTTTCCATTGTGTTTATCTCATGTACAAAATGTTTTTCATGTTTTGATTTTGAGAGAGTATAAGCTAGGTCCATCTCATGTTTTAAGTTTAGAATGGGTTCATTTGGAAGAGAACATTTCTTATGAAGAGAAACATGTTGGGATTATTTCTCTTAGATATAATTTATTACATAATAAGGTAATTCACTAGGTTATGTTTATGTGGATAAACCATATGGTCGATGAAGAAACATAGGAATATTAAAATCATATGAGGGAAAGGTACCCTTACCATTTTAATAAGTTAGTGTAAATTGCGAGCACACAATTTCAAAATATTGAGGAGAATGTAACAACCTTGGTAGTTGTGAAATAATTTCTTTTCAATATGTAATTAAATATTTAAATTCATTATAAATTTTTAATGAATTAATTTATATTTATTTAAATTAAGAAATTAATTACGATGGAACAATAAATTGGCCTTAGTAATAGTAAAATGACCATAAGGAATAGTATGTTTGGCCAATAGAAGAGTAAACTCACATATGAAAGTCAAAAAAAATAGGTATCTTATATGTGTAAATATAGTATATTTAAATCAAGGAAGGTTTTAATAAATATTTTGAAAATAAAAAATTAATTATTGGAATTTTTTAAGCATAAATGTATATTTTTAATTATATAATTAATTTAATTTTTTAAAAGAAGAATTATTTTCATAAAATATATTCATAAACTATTATTTGATTGTCTTATTTTTAGAAGATAATTTTATGGGACGTTGATTAATTTATTATGTTGTTAAAAAATGAGTTATTGTTTTTTAATTATTATTTTTGAATAAATTCTGATTTCAATTAAAAACTTAAATTTCTCATATTAGAAAATAATTTTAAAAAATGGATTTCATTTTTGGATTCTTCACCTTTATAAATGTTCGTGGTGAATTTTTGAAATTTTTATGAAATACATGAATTTTTTGGTGAATTGTGAAATACAATAATTTAAAATATAAATTCCCAAAAATTTAAATACACAATTCATTACTTCATGAATGATGTATGTAATAAGCAAACCATAATATTTTAGGTTGAAATTATTATCAATTAATTAAGAATAATAAAAATTAATTGTGTTTTACATTTAATGTTTGTATTGATTGTTAGTATTTCATAAGAAATGGGACATCGATGATTTTTGCTAATGTACTGAGTATGGAACATTTTTTAAAGAAACTTTTTCACAACATTTTAATTATCCTTTCCAAGATTAAGTATTTTTCATGAGGAGAATTTGACGAATGTGTTATGATTTTTTGGAACATGGATTTAGCATTGTTGAATAGTTTGAGTTGGCTATTCTATGATAAATTTGGTGAAACTTTTATCGTGGATACACATAAAAACTAATCCACCATATAGCTTGATAAGGGGATCCAGACACCAAGGTATGCAAATATAAACACTCATCCATCCAAAATGAGGCCTTATTTGAGGCATTTTAAGGGAACACATACGTGAGGCAAAGCAGGGATGAAGAGCCACTGTGCAGGGTGCCATGGCTGTGGAGGTGGGAACATAAGCAGACATCCAATAACTAATACGGGGCGGTACCAGTGGAGGGAGATTATAATTCTAGTTAGTTGATGTTGTGGAAAGTAGTATCTGTGAGTTACTAGATGACGTTTGTTTCAATGTGGGATTGCGCTAAATTTACTAGAGCTTCCCAATTTCCATATCTGATTATCAGGGTAATACATTCAAGGCTTCATAATTATTTCTACAATGAACCATTGGATATGTAATATCTTATTATTCAATTTATCTAAGTCGTCTAATCAATCTAGACATGTCTACTTCTCTAGAAATCAATCAAAGGAGTTCACCCAAGTATATTCTTCATTAAAACACCATGGAAATGTCGACTGAAAATTGATCTCAGGATTTTGAGATATATATGAGATCTTTGATGACCTAAACATGATTGAAGTAATTATGAAATTTCATTTTGATAATATGATTATAATCAAGCCGATATTTTATCTGTGTACAATATATTAAATTTTTGAGAGGGGATTCAAGAAACAATTTAACAAATGATGTTTTTTAATGATCTGTTGATGAAATGAGTAGTCTTCTAGATTCAATAAGTTTCATATGTGAATGTTGAAACCTATAAACACTAATGAAGGGATGATTCTATATGATACATTTTATCTCACATATGAGATATATTTTTGAGAGAGAAATAGAGTTCTATGAACAACTAGTTCGCAAAGGGATCCACCACCACTATATTTTCATGAAACAGATGAGACTCCCAAGGTCATTCTATATATTCAGGGCACACTAATATCTCTTCATGAATAAATAAGTTCAATGTGAAAAAAATAATATGTTCCTATTAATCATTGTTCTTTAGGTTTGTGGGAAATATAAAGAGATCCTGCATTGATGTTTTCATGAACAAGAATTTATATATCATATAATCTTGCATGGTGGTCTTGATGAACCATGTAACACCCTAACACCCTTTGGCTGGAGCCAATGCATTAATTGTGATATTTTATATGTTATAAGAAATGAAAAATCATCAAGGAAAGAACATTTTAGTAGTCTTGAATAAACTACATACATAGATGTCAAACCAATTACATTGAAAAAGGTTACAAGATACAATACATAACAAGACTAAAAACAGAAACCACATTTACTCAATATATATAACCCTATTCATCACCTGTTAAAGGTAAAAAATGAAAGGGTGATCTCAAAATCTCAGTAAGGGTTACAAATAGTGGAATCATGAATCCATAATAACTAAATCATAATGAAATATGGAATGGTTAATAAATGAAAAACACACACCATTTATAAACTTCGAATGGGCCAGCATCCATAGATTTTGTCATAGTGAAAACCTCATGGATAGTAAAAACTGATATTTAATAAAGAGAATGTTTATTAATTGGATGTCATGTATCTAGAACATGATACCATAATACCGTTAAAACGGTTTAGTTCTGTGGGTAGAAACCAGTCTGATTTTTGAAAACAAACTCGAAGGGTTTGTCACCAAACTGATTTGTCTCATGAGACCTACTGATGAATTGAGAAGCTATATCAGGCCCCACCCACAACTATATGTCAAAATAATTCTTTATACATTGATTCAATACAAGATAAATATTCCTTTTCAATATCTCTATAGAGTAGAGTATACAGATTCATTAATATTTCCATAATAAAAATAACTTTCCAAGAAAACAGCATCTGTAAAATGGTATAAGGTTTAGAAACAAAACATATCCATGATATGTGATTATGGATATTTAATATATATATAATTTCAAATGAAAATGGATCTAAAATGGGAATTAGGTACACCACAATAATATTATTAGGTACACCATACAAAGTTAGTCACAACAAAATAGTAGTTGAGACAAAGTCTCTTACCAGAACGTATTCGGTCGAATCATATAACCAGAACATAATAACCTTAAAATGAATCATTTAATAACATGAATATAATGATAATAATTTTATTATATATCAAATGTCAGTACACATAAACCACATACATGAAATAAGTGGCGAACAATGAAAATCTCACAGAAATGAAAGTGAGATGAGAAACCCCATACCTTATGCTTGAGTGTGCTCTTCGTTTGTTTTAATGAACTGAATAATAAAATATTGATTCATGAATTAATAACTCCATAACATCATTAACATTTAATTGATTTAGTATAACCTTATTAGGTTAATGTTTTTTTTCCTTTTATGGGTTTTAGAGGTTCAAATTTCTTGTTTTCCAAGCATATTCTTCCTTAGTTTTCATAATTCGTTTACTTGTTTTCATAAATATAATTTGATTTGAAATTTGGATAAACATCCAAAATTTTGAATATATATTATTAATGACATTCAGAAGATATAAATTTTTTTGTGTTATATTCCATGATAGTGATTCTTTTGTAAAAAGATTATTACAATTATTCGGATTTACTTGGTTTTTTTGTTCATAGTGAACTTGTTTTGTATTATTATATTATATTATGAGTGTTTAAGCATTAAAGAACATTAATGAGATGAAATACATATATTATTATCTGTTTCAACCATTTTAATAGTTTCATGACATGTAATGAAGATACTAATGAAAATTTAAAACCCATCTTCCTTGAGTGTGATAAATTTACACATCTCACACTGTATTTGCATTTATTGTATAAAAGTAGGGGAAATGAGATATTATGATGAAAATTTCTATTATAAAAATGAAAATAAAGTACATTTAAGGTAATATAATTATCATGTATTTTGGATGAGGTGAGTTTAAAAGAGAGAACAACATAATGGAACTTTTTATAAGAAATTGAGAGCAAAGGGATGGAAGGTTCACCTCTTGAGTACACCTCCTTGATATTATCCTTAAGGCCATTTTTTTGGGATTTTGGTGAGACAAATAGGACTTGGACGTGGGAAGAGGTCTTGGGAAAAGTATTTAGCAGAAGTTAGGCAGGGCATGAATCTTGTGTGGTGTGGGAGGAAGAGGGGGTGATGGGTGGTTTATATAGTGGGGGGAGAGGAGTTTTCTTAATATTATAATCATTAATTTATTATTTTCTATAAAAAACCAATAATGAGTATTCCATGACCAATAACAGTAATATATGCATGTGAATTTGGTCTAATTTGGCTTAAATCATCATATCATCATCAATGACACATTAAATCCCTTATTTAGCATTTTTTGTGAATTATCGGATTTTACTCTTCATAAAAAATTCAAGTATTTCAGAAAAATACAAAAATATCATCCTAACCATTTTTCAACATATAGAATTCAAAAATGAAGTCCATTTATCAAAAATAATTTTCTATATATGATTAATTAAATATTTAATTGAAATCATTATTTAATCTAAAAATTTAAACACCTAAAATTGTCATCTTTATTTTTAAGGTGCCTAAATTCATTTATATACTCAATTGTATGGATACCATTCATATGAGTCATATTACCATTAATAAAGGTATGTTACTATTCATAAGGTTAGGTTACTATTCATAAGGGTAGGTTACAATTCAATGATAATTGATTTTCCCTTATCAGACTCCAAATATCATCTTTAACAGAACCGTGTATGCGTGATTTTTAAAATTCAAATAGTAGAGTTGGTAAATTTAATATTAATGGCTAGGTTATAGATATCACCTATAAGTAACCATTTTTTCCCATATAGGCTAAGTGATTCATGAAATATAGGCTATAACTAGAATGTATTTAAGAAAAACATACCATGAAGTGTTTGAGGTGCTACATTATTCCCTCCTTCAGAAATATCATCCTTGAAATATTATGTATGAAGCCCACCAAAAAGATGTGGGTGTTTCTTTTTCATGAAATCTTCTAGTTCCCATTTTTATTCCTCCATATTCTAGTTCCTCCGAAGAATCTTTACTAGATGTGTTGTCTGATTTCTCAAAACCTTCTCTATTGTGTCAAGATTCCCAATAGGATATTCACATTATGAAAAATTAGGTTCTAGTTTAGTTTCTTCATATGTGAGTACATTAATTGGGTCTGGCATGAATTTATTCAACAATGACACATGGAACACATCGTGGAATTTGGAGAGATTTGGCAGCATTTCTAAATGGTAATCTACTGCACCAATTATTTCCATAATTTCAAATGGTCTGATATACCTAGGGATCAATTTCCCTTTCTTACCGAACCATAGGGCACCCTTCCATGGAGATACTTTTAGAAAGTCCTCATCCCCCACCTGGAATTCCAAATGCATTCTTTGATTGTTAGCATAACTCTTCTGCCTACTTTGAGATGCTTTAATATGGGATTGTATTATCTTCACCTTTTTCGTGGTCTCTTCAATAAGTTCTTGGAATATAAGTTCCCTCTCACCAACTTTGTCCCAACAAGTTAGAGTTCAAAATCTCTTTCCATATAATGCTTCATATGGAGCCATTTGAATACTATAATGGAAACTATTAATGTAAGAAAATTCCACCAAAAGAAATTATTGATCCCACATACCATGGAAGTCAAGAGAGCATGACCACATCATGTCTTATAGAGTTTGAATAGTCGTTTCAGACTCTCTATTATTTTAGGGGTGACAAGAAGTACCCATATAATGTTCAGTATTCAATGCCTTCTGGAGACTTCTCTAGAATTTTTATGCAAATATGGGATATCTATTGGACACAATCAATAGAGGTTCACTATGAAGTCTTAAAACTTCATTAATATAAAGTCTAGACAAGCTCCCAAGTAGAAAATCCTCTATTATATGAAAGAAATGTTTGGATTTTGTGAGCCGATCAACAATTACACATATTGCATTGTTCGTTATTGGTGTCCTTGGTATTCTAGGGACAAAATCCATCGTAATTTTATCCATCTTACATATAAAAATAGGTAGAGGTTTAATCACAAATTTTGGGATGTTGTCATTCTACCTTCACTTGTTTACAAACTAGAAATCTTGACACATAGTTAGAAATTTCCCACTTCATATTATACTTCCAAATATATTACTTCAGATCTCTATAAATCATGGTGCTAACAGGGTGTATAGAAAAATTTGATCTATATTCATCATCTAATAGTTCCCTTTTTAGCTCAGGTATTGATGGAATGCATAACCTCTTCTCAAATTTTAGAAATCCTCCTTCATACACAAAGTCATCCAGTCTCCCATCCATAACTACATTAATTTTCTTGTCCAGATTCTCATCATCAGATTGAGTGATTTTTATATTCTCTAGTAAATATGGTTTTGCAATCATTTGAATGATGAGTTATGTATCTCATTCCTTAACAATTTCCATATCCATTTTCTGTAGATCCATGAATATAGGATCTATTTCAATCCTCAATTGAGTCAGAAGGCCGTGACCTTTCCTGCTTAATGCATCTTCCACCTTATTCCCCTTTCCTAGGTGGTAGTGTATTGAACAATCATAATATTTGAGTAACTCGAGCCATTTTCATTGCCTATTGTTGAGATATTTTTGTGTGAATAGGTATTTTAAACAGTTGTGTTCCATATAAATATCACATCATTCTCCGTAGAGATAATGCCTCTATATTTTCAGAGAAAATATTACTTTTTATATCTCAAGATCTTGAGTTGGATAATTTTTTTCAGGTGTCTTTAATTGTCTTGAGAAATAAGAAATAAATTTATCATTTTTCATAAGGATGTATCCTATTCCATTCATTTATGCATCGCTGTATATTAAAAATCCATCACTTTCTGATTGAAGAGTCAAAATTGGAGCATTGACCAATATTCTTTTCAATTCATTGAAGAATTATGCACATTATTTTGTCCACAAGAAACTTAACTCCTTTATTTGTGATCTTGGATAGTGGTTTATCCATTCAGGAAAAATTCTGACCAAAATGCTGATAGTAACCTGCTAAACCAAAAAAAATAGCATATGTCAGTTATGTTTGTTGTCATGGGAAAATCATGGATTTATTTTGCCTTTGCAGATTCAACTAGGATTCCAACCGTAGATACAATATGTCTTAGAATATATTCTGATGAAGCTATAATTCTAACTTTCTAAACATCCCATATAATTTATTTCTTCTAAGAGTTCTCAGAATATCCCACAAGTGATTATCACGGTCTTCATATATTTTTGAGTATATGAGGAAGTCATCGATGAATACCAAAACAATGTTATCGGCATATTCATTGAAAACTATATTCATTAATCCATAAATACATAGGGTTCATTTTTTAGTAAAAAAGGCATCACAGTAAACTCATAATGGTAATATCATGTCTGAAATTCTGTCTTATGAATATATTCTTTCCTCACGCGCAACTGATGATATCCAGATCAAAGGTAAATATTCAAAAAGTATTGAGCTTCATGAATTAGATCAAATAAATCATCAATTAGGGATATAGGATCCTTATTCATTATTTAAATAGCATTTATTTCCATGTAATTAAGGCAAAGCCTCATGGATACTTCTTTCTTCTGGAGAAAGAGGACACAGGCTCCCCATGGAGAAAAAGTAGTTCGAACAAACCCTTTTTAACTCAAATCTTCTACTTGTTTCTTTATCTCTACTATCTCCATGGTTTACATTCTATAGGGAGTCTTTGATATATGTCTTGCATCTGAAATTAAATCAATGGAGAACTTAACTTCCCGCTCTGGAGGATGTCTAAGTAAATCCTTTGGAAATACATTAATATACTCTTCCATTATGTGCACCTCTTCAATTTGTAGATTTCACTTCTTTCCCATAGATATTTTCTTATCTTCATCTCTAATTATTACATTTAGTGGAGCTACTAGGGGTGGTTCTAGATAAGAATCAAGTGGTAATGTTTCTACCCAAAAGACAAGGGATTCTACTCCATTTTCAAAAATTGTAACTTCTTTCTTCTTAAAATAAATATTCGCATCATAATTTCACATTCAATCCATACCGAGAATTATATCAAATTAATCATTGTTATGATGATAAGGTTAGAAACTAAAGATATTTTTGATGTCTAGATGGGATCTAGTCGACATGCCTTTGTTGCAATGACACATCCCCAGGGAGTTTTGACTGACAGATACATTATTTAATCAAATTGGATATATCTAATTTTCTTAAGAAAATGGGTATATAAAAATGCTTCCAATGATCTAGAATAAAATAATGTGTTGTCTATACTTGAGAAAACAATTAAATCACCTTCCACCATGTTATTAGGAACTCCAACCTCCACGGTTGTAATAGCATATGCTCTCCCTTGTTCTCTTGGATTTTTCTAAGGCGTGTTTCTTTGGAACTTAGGACACTCATTTTTATAGTGTCACGTCTCTCTAGAATTGTAGTATTTAATATCATTGAATTGTTTCTTCCCCCTACATTCATCTGATCTATGACCTTTTTCTACATAGTTATAGCAGACTCCCATGACATTCATGAATTTTCTAAGATGATTCATTCTACATTTCTCACATAGTGGGAATGGCTATGTTCTCTTTCCCTTCATTGTTGATACTAATTTTACTTAGTTATTAGAGTACCTCTTCTTATCATGGTTTCCTTTGAAAATATTTGATCCAGCAAATTCCTTCTCTATTTTGATGGCACTTGATAAAATTTCATCATATGATTAAAATGATTGAGAATCTAGTGCCCTTCGAAGACATTGAATAATTCCTTCAAAAAATGATCAATATTTCTTGGCGAGTCACGTATGTAATATATGGCATACATGGCTAGCCTTTTGAAAGTATCCTCATACTCTGCAACACTATATTCTACCATTTGTTTTAAGCTAACGAATTTCCTCATCATTTCAGTTCGTTTCTGATGAGGGAAATATTTTTTGATGTATATTTCCATAAAAGTATTCCATTACATATCTTCTGTCTCTTCTTCCCTCATGTTATTCTAAATCAAGGACCACTATTGATCAGTATTTCCCTAGAGACAATATACTTCTAGTACCACCTTTTAATTTTCATTGCATCTTAATGCCATGAATATCTTTTCATGGGACTTGATCAATTGTTCAGAAACTACTACATCAGTAGTCCCACTAAAATATGGGGGATACTACTGAATGAAACAATCCAACACTTGTGTGGAATGGTTATTCGTTACAACATGAGTAATTAGACCCAATATGGTAATGATCTGATCTGCTTCAATATTTATTTTGTTGACTTTCTCACTAGGGAGATCCCTGCCATGACTACAAGTATTGATTCCCCTTCTTCTATTAGATTCCATTTCTAAATAATGGGATACACTAGATTAGTTTATGAATCTAAAATATAAAATCACTAAACATAGAATGAAATTCTATTCACAAATAATCTTATAAACATGTTTTCATAGTGTAATAATTTAAATTCAACACCTTCTAAATGGATTGTAAAGAAAATTTGAATTATCCTAATAATATCCCCCTAGGAGTTTCATAACCAAGAGTGAAGAAAATCCCATTTTCATGCACCGGTTCCCGTTCGAGTCATGTTTAAAGCGTTGTTTTTGGGGTTTACCTCAAGATACATCTGTGCAAGAGCCGCCTCTACCTTCTCATATCCAAGCATGGGTGTATTGCTTCAAATATCCTCACAATAAATTTCTTACCAAAATACCAGGTCATTCTTGTATTTTTATCCTCAAATAATACATTTGTATTTGTTCCCTACTATACATTTATAATCTAGTTTCCATGTTTTCTACTAAACATCTTATGATACCAACTGTAACACCCCGACCCCTCTAGGCTGGATCTAGTGCATTACATGTGGTATTACCATGGTTATATGTAATGAAAAATCTAGAAGGAATGATCAATTTATTATTCTTTAAGAAACTAGATACATAGATGTAACAGAAATTACATTAAAAAGGGTAACAAGATACATAGATAACAATACTAAAAACTGCAACAACATGAACTCATTATATGAACTTCGCTTCGTAACCTATTGAAGGGAATCAATGGATGGGGTGAGCTCAAAAACTCATTAAGGGGTAAAAAAAGTGTAAGCATGAATAAATAATAACTGAATCATAAACAAATATGGCATGGTAAAAAAAGGAAAACACTCGCCATTAATAAACTGAGAAAGGGCCTATATCCATAGATTTTTCCATAGTAAAAACCTATTAGATTGTAATAAATTATATTGAATAAAGATAATTATTATTAATTGTATGTCATTTATCTAGAAAATGATACCATAATAGCATTAAAATGAATTAGTTATGTGGGTAGAAACACATCTGATTTTTGGAAACGAACTCGAAGGTTTTGTCGGCAAACTGATTTGTCACATGAGACCTACAAAAGCATCGAGGGGATATAGTGGGCCCCACTCACCACTTCAATTCAAAATAATACTTTATACATTGATTCAATATAATATAAATATTCCTTTTCAATATCTGTATAGAGTAGTGTATTTGGATTCATCAATATTTCCGTAATTAAAATAACTTTACATGTAAACTACGTATTTAAAAGGGTATATGGATTAGACAACTATCATATCCAGGATATGAGATTATTGATATTTAATATAAATATAATTTAAAATGAAAATTGATATCAAATTGATAGTAGGTACACCCCAATAGAATTATTAGGTACACCATACAAAGTTAGTCACAACAAAATAGTAGTTGAGACAAAGTCTCTTACCACAATGTATACCGTCGAATTATATGACTAGAACTTAATAAAACTCAAATAATTCATTGAATAACATTAATATAAATAGAATAATGTTATTATATATCAAATGGTATTAAACATACACCACATACATGAAATAAATGGTGAACAATGAAAACCTCACATAAATGAAAGTGAGATGAGAAACCCCTTACCTTATGCTCGAGTGTGTTCTCGTTTGTTTTAATGAACTGAATAATAAAATTTATCATCATTAACTTATAACTACGAAACCTCTTATAAATGTAATTTATTTAGTATAACCTTATAAGGTTCATTCATGTCTCTTTTATGGGTCTAATAGGTTCATTTTTCTAGTTTTGGAAGCATTTTCTTCTTTAGTTTTCATGTTTCATCTACTTGTTTTCATAATTGGAAGTTCATTTGAAATGTGGTTAAACATCCATAATTTTTAATATATATTATTAATTACATTAAGGAGATATAATTTTTTTGGGTTCTATTCCATTATGATGATTCATTTGTTAAAAGTTTATTAAAAATATTCAGATTTACTTGGTCATTTTGTTCATAATGAACTTGTTTTGTATTATTATCTTATTCTATTAGTGTCTAAGGATTACAAAACATTAATGAGATGAAGTAAATATATTTTTATCTGGTTCAACCATTAATATTGTTACATGACATGTAATTATGATTGTAATGCAAATTGAAAACACATCATCCTTAGGGGTGATAAATTTACACATCTCAGGCAGTGTTTGAATTTTTGTAAAAAAGGAGGCGAAAAAGAGATATTATGATGAAATATTATATAAAAATATGAAAATACATTACAGGTAATGTACTGGAATTATCATGATGTTTGGATGAGGGTAGGTGAAAAGAGATAACAAAAGAATGGCACTTTTTAAAAGAATTTGAGAAAAAAGGGAAGGAAGGTTCACCTCTTGAGTACACTTCTTTGAGAATCTCTTTATTGGATTTGTTTGAGCCCTTTTGGTGAGACCAGAATGTCTTAGACATGGGTAGAGGTCTTGGGAAGAGTATTGTTGATAATTTAGGCAAGTATTTAATCTTGAGTGGTGTGGAAGGAAGAGGGGGTGAGGGGTGGTTTATATAGTGGAGGGGAGATGAGGTTTTTAATATTATAATCATTAATTTATTATTTCCTCTAAAGACAACCTATAGTGTGTATTCCATGACCAAGAACAGTAATATATGCATATGAAATTGATCCAATTGCGCTTACATCAATAGATCATCATTAATGTCTCAATTAATCTATTATTTAGCATTTATTGTAAATTATAAGATTTAACTATTTATAAAAAATTCATGTATTTCAGAAAAATCCAAAAAAATCATCCTAACCATTTTTTTATTTGTAGAATATAAAATTAAGTCTTTTTTTCAAAAATAATTTTCCATATATTATTAATTAAATATTTAATTAAAATCATTATTTATCAAAAAAAATATAAACACCTAAAATTATCATCTTCATTTTTTCGGTTCCTAATTTCACTTATACACTCAATGGTCTGGATACAATTCATAAGAGTAGTATTACTATTCAAAAGTGTAAGTTACTATTAATAAGGGTAGGTTATGATTCACTGAAAATTTATTTTTCCTTATGAGACTCCAAATATCATCTTGAACACAACCGTGTATGCCATATTTTAAAAAATCAAATCTCATAGTTAAAAATTTTATTTTTAATGGCCAGGTTATAGATATTTTTTATAAGTAACCATTTTTTCCATATAGGCTCTGTGAATCTTGAAATATAGGCTATAACTAGAATGTATTTATGAAAAACATACCATAAATTGTTTGGGGTTCTATAAACCACACAATGTTATATATACACTATATTATGTAAAGAAGGTATTTTGTGAAAGAAGTGGTGTATGAGAACCCATGCATGCTCTAAATCTTCAAAACATCTTTGAGATACCACAAGATGATGTATATTTTCCCAACATCTTTTGAATAATAATTTATGTGTATTTATTATATACCCATATAGGATTTCGTGTCAGATGAGTGTGTTTTTGAGGGAAGGGTAGTTGCAAAAAGGCAGTGAGAAGATCAAGGATGGTTTGATTCATATGTGAATATGTGTATTAAAAAACAGTTGGTGTTGAATGTGTTTTAGTTCAAGGATTAAAAGTGGTAGTAATGTATTTGGGCACCATAATTAATTTATAAATATATATTTATTTATCCACATGCACACTTATGAAAACTGTGAAGTATTTTATATACATACCTGAAGTTATTATAATTATAGATACAATATAGATTTCATATTCAGTGTGTAGTGTTTTTATACTGAAGACATGATAGTTTTTATCTACTTTTTAGAAGAGTAATTATACCCGAGTTTTAAGTTTTTATTGAGGTTCGTTATTCAATAAAATGAAGAATAATTTACCAAGCGGGGTTCTACTATAGAAACTAATTATATTTAATGACCATAATAATAATCAATTATTATATTTATTTGATCAAGACCAGCGTCAATGTGAAGATACTTCATTTGTACATGAGGGTAAAATGATCGTCTTATATGTGTATCAGATATATTGGAAATGAACAAGAAGGATCTTATAATTATGGGATAAATAGTTTCTAAATAAGATCTAGACACCAGGGGGTCTAACTGGGGGAGTGGTTGGGGGTATAATCAATAGAGGTAAAAGAGTTGGATTACTAGGGGTATAATTAAAATCAATTGGGGATCAAATACTATGGTGTATAACTTGTTTCATTATGAACTATTGTAACTGATAAAAATTATTATAATGTATAATCCATATTGCGGGGGGGGTATAACCAACAACTAGAGTATGTAGGTCATAGTACCAATCCATTTAAAAATACTATGTGGTGTGTTTCATTTACTTTATGCATTTCATGAATGATCCACTAAACTTAATAGGTGATAATGGTTCGAATTAATAGTTGAAAAAGAATTCAGTAAAATTTTCCACACCTGATTCACCCCTCCTTTTTTCACTGCATGATCCTTTTATTCCTCAATTTCTATTATAGAATAGAACAACTTTGATTTGATGTAATGTAACAACCTGGACCCTCTAGACCAGAGTTAGTGCATTACTATGTACATTGGCTTGGCTAGAAAGATTATAAATATTGAAGGAACAATAATTTTTGTAATCTTGAGGAAACTATACACTTTGATGTAACTTAAATTGCATTGTAAAAGGTCACAAAATACAAACCATAAAAAAACTAAAAACTACATCCACAAAACATCAATAAATGATCTCTTCTCCCTCGCCTATTGAAGGTAAAAACATAAAATTGGTGATCTCAAATGGACAGTAAGGATTACAAATTTTGGAATAATTAATCAATAATAACTGAATCATAATCAATTTAACATACCAATATGGCATGGTGAGTAAATGAAAACTTGTTCCATTAATAAACATAGAATGAAACTGCATCCAAATATTTTGTCATAGTGAATATATTATGTATTTTAATAAATGATACTGATTAAATAGAATGATTATTAATTGGACATAATGTATCTATAACATGATACCATAATACATAAAAATATTTTAGTAATATGGGTAGAAACCCATTTGAATTTTTGAAAAAAATCAATGTGTTTTTCACCAAACAGATTTTTCTCGTTAGACCTACTGATGCCTCAGGGGTGGTAGCAGGCTGCACCCACCTCTTCAAAGAGATAATTATTTATAAATATATTCAAAAAAACGAAATATGACTTTATATTATCCGTATAGAATAGAGGATACAAATTCATAAATAATTCCATAGTCTAAACAATATTAAAAATAGATACAGTATGTAAGATGGTATACGTCATAGTCAACAATAATATCAATGATATGATAATATAAAAAATAAAATGGAATAAAATTTCACTTTATATTTTATCTCCAATGGGATGTACGTACACTACATAAGAAATATTAGGCTCCCAACACTAAGCAATTCACAATGGAGTTAAAATTGAGACAATGCTCATTAACACATTGTAATCAATTGAGTCGTATGACCAAAAGTTAATAACCACCAAATTAATAACATAATACCGTGGATATAAGGATAATCATTATAATATATATAAAATTGATGTAAAAATATTCCACATATAATATATAAGAGGCACATAATCGAAATCCCATAGAATTGAAAGTTAGATGACATAACCACTTAAATACATTTTGGCATGGTAACAAGTGTTCTTTCGAGGGATTATTGGGAAGTAAATGGGGATCCCATTATTTATATATAATATTTGATGTATGGGGGATGTGAAAAAACATACCCCATAATTAAGTATTAAAAATAAATTATCACATCATAGGGGGGATTTTTGAATAAAAGAGAGTGAGGTGATCCCTTACCATACGCTTGAAGGTGTTCTTGTTTTTCATAATGACCTGATTAATGATATTTAGCTTAATTATTTAGAAAATCCAGAACCTTATAAACTTTTAATTAATATGGTATTACGTTATTATGTTTATTAATGTTCTTTTTGATTGGTTTATGAGATTCAATTTTATTTTTTTTAAAGCATTATCTTACATGGTTTCCTGATTTTTTACTTATATTCATTAATTGATATTTGTTTGAATTATGGATAAACATCATGAATTTTTAATATATATTATTTCTGACATAAAATAGACATAAGTTTTCTCATAATGATTCTGGATATATTACAGTATGCTAACTCATTCGATGAGCTAAAAATAAACGCTTGGATTTGGCTTGGTGGTTTTGTACACAATAAACTTGTTTTGTATTATTATTCCATATAATGTATGTATAAGTATTTAAAAACATTATCAAAGATAAAATAAATATATAATGACCTGTTTAATCCAATTAAATGGTTTCCTCACTAGCATTAAAGATAGTAATGAAAATTTAAAACTTGTCTTCCTCGAGTGTGACAAATTAACACATCTTGGACAGTGTTGGTATTTATTGTATTAAAGTAAGGGAAAAAAAGATATTTTGATAAATATTCCACTAGAAAAATGAATATATAGTACATGGAAGGTATTGTATTTATCATTAATTTTTTATGAGGGGAGGTTAGAAGAGAGAACAAAATAATGGAACTTGAAAATGAAATTGAATGAAAAATGAAGAGAGGTTTACTTCTTGAGTACTCCTCTTTGACATACTCTTTATGGCCTTTGTTTTTGGAATTTTCATGAGACCATCAAGTATTGAACATGGTGAGAGGCCTTGGGATGTGTATTTGATAGAATTTAGGCATGTCTTGATGCTTGAGTGGTGTGGGAGGAAGTAGCGGTGAGGGGTGGTTTATATAGTGGAGGGGAGAGGAGTTTTCATAATATTATAACCATTAATTTATTATATCATCACACGACAATTAATAATAAGTATAACATGACAAAAAATAGTAATAAATGCATGTTAATTCAAACCAATTTATCTTACATTAGTATATCATCATCAATGACTCAATAAAACCCTTATTTAGCATTTATTATAATGTGTCACATTTAACAATTCATCAAGAATTCATGAATTTCAAATAAATCATAATAAATCACCCTAACAATTTTTCAATGTCTATAATCCAAAAATTTAGTCCATTTTTTAAAAATAATTTTAAAAATATGATTTTTTTAATATTTAATTGAAATCATTATTTAATCAAAAAATATAAACACTTAAAATATTTAACATCATTTTTAAGGTGCCTAAATTTTTTTATACATTCATGGGTGTGTATACCATTCATAAGATGCATATTACTATTCATAAGGGTATGTTACTATTCATAAGGGTAGGTAATTATTCTTACAGTTAGTTTACTATTCACCAAAAATTATGTTAATTCTTTCAGACTCTAAATATCATCCTAAACACAACCATGTTTGTCATATTTTCAAATTTCAAAACACACAAGTAGAAAAATTATGTTCAATGGTTGGTCTATGACTATATCTTGAATAAACAACTTTTTTTAATGAAACTCAGTGCTTTATGAAATATAGGCTATGAATTAAATTTATTTAAAAGAAACATAACATAAAATGTTTGGGGTGCTACAATATTCCCTCCTTTGAAAATTTCATCCTCAAATTTTTTTCATTCAAGAATCCCCCCCAAAAAAAATTTGGTTGGTTATTATTCATAACATCCTCAGAATCCCATGTTTCTTTCCTCCATATTATGGTCTTTTCAAGAAACCATAACTAGACATGTTTCATGATTTCTGATTACCTTATCCCTTGTCTCAAGAATCCCGATAGGCTTTTCACAGTATGATAAAACATGTCCTAGTTCTATTTCATCATAGGTGAGTATATTCATTGGGTTTGTATTTATTTCTTCCACAATGAAAAATGGAACACATCATGAAATTTTGAGAGAGTAGAAGAAATTACTGAAGGGTAAGCTACAACTCTGATTCATTCCAATATTTCAATTGTTCCAAGGTACCAGGGGCTCAATTTCCCTTTCTTACCGAACCTTATGACACCCTTCTATAGAGATACGTTCAGAAAGATATGATCTCCCATATAGAATTCCAAATCATTTCATGAGTTTTCAGTATAAATCGTTTGCGTTATTTTGGATGTTTTAATATGGGCATTGATTTTATTCACCTTCTCCGTGGTTTCTTTAATATGTTCCATGCCTATAATATTCCTCTCAAAAACTTCATCCCAACATGTTGGAGTTTGACCTCTCTTTCAATATAATTATTTATATGGAGCTACTCGAATACTAGAATGCAAACTATTGTTGTAAGAAAATTACACCAATGGAATGTATTGATCCCACTTACCTAGAAGTCAAGATAGCATAACCTCAGCATGTCCTCTAATGTTTGAATAGTACTTTCAGACTGTCAGTCAGTTACGGGGTGATAACTCATACTCATATGACGATTAGTATTCAAAGCTTTATTGAGAAGTTTTCAGAACATTGAGGTAAAATGGGGATCTCTATTGGACATAATCAATAGTGGATCACCCTGATGTATTAAAACTTCATTAATATAAATTCTTTCCAGACACTCAAATGGTAAATCTTCCCTAATAGGAACAAAATGTTCTGATATTGTGAGACGGTCAAAAATTACCCATATTGAATCATTTCTTCTATGTGTAGTCATTTTTGGGTGAAAAAATCCAACTTAATATTATCCCACTTCCACATAGGAATAAGTAGAGGTTTCATCACTCCTCCGGGATGTTGTCTCTTTGCCTTCACTTTTTGATAACTTAGACACCTTGACACGTAGTCAGAAATTTCCCGCTTCATATTATCCCACCAAAAATATTTTCTCATATCTCTATACAAATTTGTGGTACTTGGGAGTATATATAAATTTTAGCTATGAGAATCATCTAATAGTTTCATTTTTATCTCAGGTACTAATAGAACACATAACCTCTCCCCAAACTTCATAACTTTGTCCTCGTACATGATGTATTCCAATCGCCCACCCTTAACATCAATAATTTTCGTGTGTAAATTCTCATCATCATATTGAGAGATATTATCTTTCTATAATAATGATGGTTTAGCAATGATTTGAAAGAGTAAGGATGTTTCCCTTTCTTTAACAATTCTCATATCCATCATCAGTAGATCCATGAATATAAGATATCTTTCAATCCTCATTTGGGTCAAGAGTCCATGATCATTCCATCTTAATG
This sequence comes from Viscum album, assembly GCA_963277665.1. NCBI lineage: Eukaryota > Viridiplantae > Streptophyta > Magnoliopsida > Santalales > Viscaceae > Viscum > Viscum album. The sequence goes on from OY728133.1 coordinate 1,978,491,380, forward strand.
CATCTTCCACCTTATTTTATATTCCTGGGAGGTAGTGTATTGAATAATTGGAATCATTTAGTAACTTTATCCTTCTCCTTTTCCTCATGTTGAGTTTTTTTTGTGTGAAAATTTATTTCAAACTATTTTGGAAAATATAAATCACACATCATTCTACATAGAGATAATGTCTCTATATTTTCATAGAAATGATTACGAATACTAACTCAAGATCGTGAGTTGGATAATTTTTCTCACATGTCTTCAACTATCTTGATGCATAAGCAATAACTTTATTGTTTTTCATAAGGAAGCAACACAGTACATTTTTTGATGCATCACTGTATATCACAAATCCTTCATTACCATATGGAAGAGTCAAAATTGGGCAATGACCATGTCTTCATTTCAATTCATCAAAGCATTATGTAAATTATTTTTTTAACACAATCATAACTCTATTACATGTGTGCTTGGTGAGAGGGTTATCCAGTCAGGAATAATTCAGAACGAAAGGCCAATAGTAACCTACTAAACCAATAAAACTGCATACCTCGGTTGTGTTTGTTGGCATGGGCCATTCATGGACTTCCATTATCTTTGTATAATCAACTATGATTCTATCGTTAGTGACAATATGGACTAGATATGAAAATTATTGAAGTCATAATATTTCCTTGCTAAACATCCCATATAATTAGTTTCTTCTAAGAGTTTTCATAATAATATTCAATTGATCCTCATGGTCATCAAAGCTTTTTGAGTATACGAGGATATCATCGATGAATACCACAACAATGTTATCAAGATATTCCATGAAAACTATATTCAATAAATCCTTAAAAATAATGGGTTTATTATTCAATCCAAAATGCATCACTATAAACTCGTAATGCTAACTGGTTCAAAATTCTGTCTTAGGAATATCTTCCCTCCTCACACGTAGCTGATGATATCCAAATAGAAGGTTTATCTTCAAAAAGTATTGAACACAGTGATGTTGATTAGATAAATCATCAAAAAGAGGAAGTGGATACTTATTATTTATTATAATAGCATTTATTTCCCTATAAAAAATGTATATACACATGGATCCATATTTCATTATGACAAAGTTGATAGGGTATCCCCATTGAGAAACACTAAGTTGAATAAATCACTTTTCACTCAATTCCTGTAGTTGTTTCTTTAGCTCCACTAATTAGATGGTGGCCATTAAATATGGTGTCTATGAAATATGTCTTGTACTAGGAAATAAATCAATAGAGAACTCAAATTTTTTCTTTGGAGGATGTCTAGGTAAATCTTATGGAAATACATCAATGTAATATTTCACTATGTGCACATCTTCAATTTTAAGATTTCTTCCCTCAGCCATAGATATTGGGTTCTATTCCTCACCATGAATTGAATTTAATAGAGCTACTGGGGGTGTGTCTAAATAAGAATTAGATGAAGAGGTCTAAACTCTTAACATAATAGATTCTACACCATTTTAAAAAATTGTAACTTCTTTTTTATTGCAATAAATATTCAGATCATAATTTTTCATCAAATCCATACCGTAATTATATCAAATTAAGTCATTGGTATGATGATAAGGTTACTAACTAAATCGTTTTTAAGTGTTAGAAGACATACTATTCGACATTCCATTGTTGTAAGGATGCATCCTGTAGGAGTTTTGACTAATAAATACTCTATTAAATCAAATTGGACATATCTAATTTTCATGGAAAACATGGAATATATAAATGAATGTGATGATCGAGAATCAAATAATGTTTTTCTTATGTTTGAGTAAACAATTAATGTACAGAATACCACATTATTAAGAACTCCATCTTCTACGGTTGTAATAACATAATCTCTCCCCTGATCTCTAGGATTTTTTTAGGAATATTTCATTGGCTCTTAGGACACTAATTTCCATAGTGTCCCCTCTCTCTAATACTATAGTACTAATCATCATAAAATTGTTTCTTCTCCTAGAATAAATGAGATATATTATCCATTTCTGCACACTTTTTGTAGACACCTATTCTATTAAATCATTTCTTGTGATTATTCATTCCACCATTCTCTCATAATGGTAAATTATTCATTTTCTTGTTTTTCTTTGGGATTAAACCATTCCCATGGTTATCAGAGTACCAATTGTTCTCTTACATCCCTAGGAAAAATTTGATCTAGAAAATTACTTATTTATTTTGATAGCACGTGATAAAATTTCATCATACGATGAAAATGTTTGAGAAGATAGTTCCCTTAGAAGGCTTGGCTTAAGACCCTCAAAGAATTGATTCATCTTGTCTACCGAGTCACATGCGTAATATATGGCATACCTGGCTAGCCTTGTGATGGTAGCCTCATACTCTATATAACTTTCTTCTTCTCTTTTCTTTAAGACAGTTAAATTTACACATCATTTTAGTTCATTGCTCACAAAGGAAATAATTTTTGAATAATTTTTTTAAAAGTCATCAATTCCATATCTTCTATTTATTTATCCTTCATGGAATTCTAAATCAAGGACCTCCATTGATCAATGTCACCGATGGGAAAATATACCTCTAGTACTACCTTTTCATTTTCATTACATATCAATTCCATAAATATCATTTCAAGAGACTTAATTCATTGATAAACAACCACTTGATTAGTTGTCTGACTTAAAGATGGGGGAATCCATCACATAAAATGATCCATAATAGGTGTGGAATGGTTATTAGTTACAACTAGAATATGTTTTATCCTTATGGTCCGGATCTGTTCTTCTCCAACATTGATTGTGTTGACTTGCTCAGTGAGTAGATCGTTACATTTCCATCAAGTATTGATTACTCTTCTCTAAATAGACTTCGTTTCTAAATAATGTAACAACACTTTAATAGGGTATTTATCATAATGTATTATCTTAATTTAACTAAATACATAGCCTAAAATGAGATCCTACACATGGTTAATCCCTTTATCAGAAAAATGGTTTTGTTGATGAATATTTTACATTTCAATCCGTAATAATGTATTGTAAAAGAAATAATAATTATCCTAAGCATATACCCTAGGAGTTTCATAACCAAGAGTGTAACAAAGCATATTTTCATTCACCAGTTCTCATTTGAGTCTTGATCAATACGGTGTTTTCGGGTTTTAACTCGTGATACATATGTTTTAGAGCCACTTCTACCTACTCATATCTATATAGGGATGTATTGCATGAAATATACACATAATATATTCCTTATTAAGATACAATAACATTCTATTATATTTATCCTCAATTTATTATCCTAGGGACACTTCCCAAATCTATATTTTCAAAATCTAGTTCCTATGTTTTCTACTAAACATCCTCTAATACCAACTGTAACACCTCGACACCTCTACACTAGAGTTGGTGCATTACCATGAAAATTGACATGGTTAGAAGGAATGAAAATCCGGATGTCATGATCATATTAGTAGTGCTGAAGAAACTAGAAATATATTTGTAACTCAAATTACATTTCCAAAAGGATACAAAATACAAAACATAACAAAAACATAAAACTCCATCCCCAAAAACTCATAAAATAATCTTATCTTCATCACCAGTTCATGGTAAACAATTGAAAGGGGTGATATCAGACACTCATTATGGTTCAAAAAAATTATAAGAATGAATCAATAATAACTAAATCAAGAACAACTTGACATCTCAATATGGCATAGTGAAAAAATGAAAACTCGTGCAATTAATAAACTGAGTATGAAACTACATCAATAGATTCTATCATAGTGAATATCTCATGGATAGTAATAAATTATAATGAATAAAGAGAATTGTTATTAATTGGACGTCATGTATCTAGAACAAGTTACCATAATACAGTAAAAATAGTTTAGTTCTATGGGTAGAAACCCGTCTAATTTTTGGAAACATACTAAATGGGTTTGTCGCCAAACTGATTTTTCTCACGAGACCTACCGATGCATCAAGGGGTTGTAGAGGGCCCCACCCACCTCATCATCAAATGATATATTTATTCATAGATTCAACACAAGATCAATATAGCTTAAAATTATCTGCATTTAATAGTGGATACAGATTAATAAATAATTCCACATTCAAAACATCATTAAAACTGAATACCGTAGGTAAGATGGTATATGACATAGACAAGAATAATATCCATGATATGGGAATATGGAAATTCAAATAGAATAGAATATAAATATAAATGTTATTCTATATTGTAATTAAGATCACTAAATAAGAAAAAGTTGATGCACAACACCAAGCAAGTCACAACGAAGTGAAAATTGAGACAAAGATCGTTACCACATTGTAATCTATTGAGTCATGTGAGTGAATGTTAATAACAACAAAATTAATGTCATAATAACATGAATATAAGGATAATAATGATAATTTATATAAACTGAATGTACATTTATACCACATATTAGAAATAAGAGGCAAATAATGGAAATCCCACAGAATTGAATGTGAGATGTGAAAACCCCTTACAAACATTTCGTCAGGGTAACAAGTGTTCATGCGAGGGCTTAATGAGAGGTAAAGGGGTATCCCATTATTTATATAACATAATGGTAATAAGAGGGAGGTTCGAAAGCATACCCCAATATTAATTATTAAACATAAAAGAGCACAACTTATGGGAGATTCTTGAATAAAAGAGAAAGAGAAGATCTGGAACCTTACGGTCGAAGGTATTCTTATTTTTCTTAACGACCTGAATAATCAAATTTAGCTTCCTTAATTAGTAATTATAGAACCTAAAAAAATGTAACTGATATGGTATAACATTATTAAGTTCATTAATGTTATTTTGATGAGTTTAATTGATTCAATTTAGTTGTTTTGGAAACATGTTTTTACTTGGATTAACGAATATTTTACTTGTATTCAAGAATGGATGATTGATTGAAATATTGTTAAAAATAAAGAATTAATAATATAATATATTTTTGACATTAAATAGATATAAATGATCTTAAAATGATTCTGTTTATAAACCTTAAAGATTAATCATTCGATGAGTTAAAAATAAACACATGGATTTGGCATAGCGGTTTTGTGCACAAAAAATTTGTTATGTATTATTATTCCATATTATGAATGTGCAAGAATTACTGAACACTAATCAAGATAAAATAAATATATAATTACCTAGTTAATCCATTTAAAAGGCTTCATGACTTGTATTAGAGATAGTAATGAAAATTGAAAACTCATCTTCCTTGAGTGTGATAAATCAACACATCTCAGATGGTGTTTCCATTTATTGTATAAAAAGAAAGTGAAGAAAAAATATTATAATAAAATATTCCATTAGCATAATGAAAATACCATACATGTACGGTAATGGGATTATCATGGTATTTGGATGAGGGGAGGTGAGAAGAGTAATAAAAATAATTGAACATGTAAAAGCAATTTAGAGAAAAAGGAATGGAGGTTCACCTCTTGAGTACTCCTCTTTGAGAAACTCATTAATACCATTATTTTTACCTTTTTATGAGACTAGTCAGTCTTGAATATAGGTAATGTTCTTGGAAATACTATTTGGTATAATTTAGGCAAGGATTGAATCTTGAGTGGCGTTGGAGGAAGAGGGGGTGAGGGTGGTTTATATAGTGTATTGGAGAAGAGTTTTCTTAACTTTATAATCATTAATTAATTATTTATTCACAAGAAAAGGAATAGTAAGTATTATTTGTACATGAAAAGTAATGAATGCATGTTACTTCGAACCAATTGGTCTTACATCAACATATGATCATTAATGACTCAATAAAACCCTTATTTAGAATTTATCGTTATTTAACACATTTTACTATTCATAAAAATTCAAGTATTTCAAAAAAATCACCAAAAATAAACATAACCAATATTCGATGTGTCATATCCAAAAATGAATTAAATTTTTCAAAAATATATGTATAAGTATTATTATTTTAATATTTAATTAAAATCAATTTTTAATGAAAAAATATAAACACTTAAATAATTCATCTTTATTTTTAAGGTGCCTAAATTTATTTACACATTCATGGGTTTGGATACCCTTAATAAAAGTCATATTACATGTCATAAGGTTATGTAACTATTCATAATGGTTTGTTACTATTCATATGGTTAGGTTACTATTCATTGATAATAATGGTAATTCCATCAGACTCTAAATATCATCCAAAACACAACTGTTTTTGTAATATTTTCAAAATTGAGTACACAACAGGGGAAAATTTACGTTCAGTGGCTGGTATATGACTATCTCCTAAATAAACAAGTGTTTTATTTTCAATGAATCTCAGTGATCTATGAAATATAGGCAATGGATCGAATGTATTTAAAAGATACATACATTTAAATTTTTTGGGGTGCTACATCTACTCTATTTGTTAAGTAATTTATATTCGAAGTATACAAAGTGGATATTTCAATTTGGCTAAAATTCAAAATATCTTCCGATTAAAAAACCTCTATCTACTCCTGAAGTTATAAATGTTGATGTTTCATTCAATTCATACAAAAAATGGAAAATAAGATTAGAAAAGAAACTGAAGAAGAATTAAAATATGAATGAAAATCACCTAGTATCTTAGTTCTCTCTGATTGTAAATTGTTCATTGAAATCAGTTGAAGAATCCAGTTTATTTTGTGATTATGTTATGATCAATTATAAAATTAGAAAGCCTGTGAAGAATCATCCCAAAGAAGTGGTCACATTTATTACCAGAGAATTCATGTAACACAGAGGTAAAAAAATACTATTAGAAATAGAATATACTAATATACTAGAAGAATTAAAAAAATTATTGGCAATGACAATAATCGTAAATGTTTTGAAAAATAAATGGATGAAACAATATATCATTGGAAAGAATGATATGGTAAAGCTGTTGATGAATTTTAAATTTATGTTTTTGAGAATGGAATTTTCATATTTTTTTATATGATATCCATAAACATGAAAAGATGCATAATGTATCCTTGAATTTCAAATATTCTCATCTAATTTATAATGTAAAAAGAATCAAGGAGCATGAAAATTTTTATTTAATGGAAACTAGGATGCATGAAGAATAGATTTAGAACATTATGATTCATTTTAAATAAAGCATGAAATATTTTCAATAGGAGAATATTTCTCTAAACATAATGTGTCTAGAACAGGAATTAAAACATTGAAATATGTAGGTGATTGAAGTTGAGACATCCCATGTTGTTGGAAAAATAACTATTTTCATAGATTATACAGATAAGTGTTCTATTTCTAAAAATACTTTATATAGTAGAAATTGTATTTTCATATTATACAATGATAAATAAATTGTAGAATCAATAAAAAGGTAACTCTTTTCCCAGATATATCTATGTGTAGTAATTTTGATATATTGACTTGTGAATATTCAAAATATATATATAAAAAATCGATGAAGAATAATACATTATTATCCAAAATAATCATTAAAATTTTATATAATCAATTGTGGAAATTCATGATCCCTAACGAAAGAATGGGAGATAAATTTTGTTACCTAAAATCAAAAAAATGTCTACGTTAGTCAGAATATCATATAGAAGAAGAAATCAATATTTTTCAATATTATTGATATTATTGGAAGTATAGGAAACAAGTAATTAATTATTGTCATACTACTGAATTATAAGAAAATTATAGAATAAAATTACTTAAGGAGAGAAAAGATTATGAGAGATTCAAACCATAACAACAGAAGTATAATTCACCGAATGAAAATAGTTGATCAGGAATTCATATGATTACATTGAAATTTTTTGTGATTATTAAAAAAGATGTGGTCATTATTATGATTAGTAATTCTATGTACCAATTATGCACAGATCGATTGTTGATGTGAATATAAGACCACAACATAAGGTGAATCATGTAATATATTAAGTTGATAGGTCAACCATCTGATGTGAAAAAATGAGGAAGCCTATAAGAAAAACAACTCCCAAGAAGACTATGAAGAATAATGTGAAAATTGACTCACAAATGAAATGATTCTTATATAGTGGAAAGGAATGTAACACCATGGATTACTATGAATTGTACATAAACAATCATACTAAAAATCTAGATTAAATCAATGAAGTAATCTATTCAGAAGAAAAACAACATGATTGATTTGGAAAACGACATTACTAATAATGAATATGAAAAGTTTCTTAAAAGTGTTAACTTGGTGATTTATAATGATAGGTGTGATAGGATAAACATTTATTTACATTCATGTAAAAGTTTTTAATCATATGGATAGAACAATTGGAATTGGTAAGAAAGATGGAGAAAGATGAAAGAAATTAAAATACCTTACATGGGAATATAAAGAATCATTTTACATCAAAAACTATTATTGGGTATAAAAGAATCACTCATACCTTTTGGTATAACTATGTTTCATTGAAGAATGGCCTTATTATCAAAAATATTTTCAATTTCCATGCATGAAATTAAAGGTTAAGTATATAGTCAAGGTTTGACTTTTATTAATAAAAGATGTGAATATCTTATAGCTCGCATGATATTCATCATGGAAGGTTATTGGCATGATGTTGTATATTTGAAACATCTAAAATAATCCCATAATGAAAATGGAAGTTAATGTTGATGAAGGTCAATCATGTTGAAAAATATATTGATTGCATCCATTTAGTGGATTCCTTGAAGATAATCCATCAGATATTTCTATCTCAATATAAATCTTATGAATATAAAAAGTTCCGATGAGTTATTATTAAGATAATTCATTAATCTAAATAATTTGAAAATTAATCCTATCATCAACGAGGTATGTTGAAAAAATTATACCATTTTCATGTTAAAAAATTCATCAATTCAGAAAGGAAGAGATTTATATCCTGATGAAAAAAGGAAAGTACATATTTTAATTAGAATGTTTTTAATTCGTTTACTGAGATGTATATAGTTTATTAGTCGAAAATAATTTTTTTATTTCCTAATCATAGTTAGTTAATGGTTTCATATTTTGGGTACTCATTGACTGCATTATTGTTAAACATGATCAATCTTTTCTTTATACAAAATGCATTTCTCATATAAATACAGTGATGGTTAATATTTGTTATTTTCAAAGCTAATGGTGATTCCATAATTCTATAGAATATTTCATTTACTATTGATACAATTGAAGAGGATGTTCATAAAACAAAATTTAAATGATAATTCCTTCCAATAATTTTATCATTCGAATTATTACCAATATGGTGGAGAATATTTCACTAAATTTTATGATGAATTTGGTATTGAAAAATAATCAAATGGGGAGATTAAAGAGGCTAAATGAATTATTGAGGTCGAAATTTATGTTAATTAATTATTAATATGAAAATTTCAATGTGTGTTAAATGTGATGATTGTATAGCTGGTTAGTATTTCAAAAAACAATATTCATTTGTGATTTTAGTTAGTCATTTGAGTTTGGGTATTTCTTCCCAACCTATTGATCAAAACATTTTGAAAATGCTCGAATAAATGTTTTACATTGCGTTAGGATCATTTAAAGAATGTGGTTTAAATTTGAAGAAGGTAGATTTGGTATTCTTCATATAATTTTAGTTGGGTATTCTGTGTGAATTTTTTTTTGAAAATTTTTATGGTAATTACATAAAAAAGTATCCACCACACAGCCAGCTAAGGGGATAACACCACAAGGTTAGCCGATCTCAACCATCACCCTACCAATATGAATCTATAGATGAGGTAGTGCAAGGGAATGCCTATGTGAATAAAATCAGTGGAGGAGAGACACCATGAAAGGGCAGAATGATAGTGGATGTGGGCATCAAATAACAAAAGAGGAAATTGGTATGGTGTTGTATCTGAATAGTTAAATTATAATTATGGTTTGTTTTTTTCATTCCTAGGGAGTGAACATACACTTTCAATTTTGATGTGGGATTACACTAAATTAATAGGTGACATTCAATTTTCACATCTAATCGTCATGTATATCCATTCATCATTATATGATTCATTCTCCACCCAACTAATGGATACATGTGATTTTATTAATCAATATATCTAAGTCATTTGATCAATCTGTCCGCGTCATATTCATGAAAAATTCACCAAATGAGGTTGCCCTAAAATATTTTTCATCAATAAACCATGGAAACAATGAACGAAGATTAAATTCAACATTTCAAGCTTCATATGATTGCACTGTTGATATGATCATGATAGAAATATTTATTCAATTTCATTTGTATAATATCATGGTAATCAACCCATTGTTTTATTGGGGTAAAAAGGATTAAAATTTTGAGACGGGGAATCTCGAAACCACAAAACAGATGTAGTATTTTAATAATCCAATGATGAAATGAGTCATCTATGATACTCAAGATGGTAAAAATGTTATGATCAATGAGTATAAATTCTAAGGATGAAATCATTTTATATGATACATTTTATCTAACATCTGGGAGATATATTGGAGACGTAGATATACATTCATGATTATCTTGTTTGTGTAGGGATCCACACATCCTATGTTTTTGCGTAGAAGTTCAGACTCACATGGGGATCCTATATGTGGAGATCTTACTAGAGATTCTTGTCAAACAACATTATTCCATAAAGCAACCAAGATAATGCCTTCCAATTTAGTTTTGTTCTTTTGGTTGTCATGATATATGCAGAAAACATATGTAGATTATTTCTTGAATGTGAATGTATATATAATATATTATTTCATGATGGGCTTGAGGAACTACTGATAGTGTATACATAAACAACATTATGTAAGAAGGCCTTTTTCAAAAGAAGCAGTGTATGAGAACCTGTGCATGTTAGTATATTTTCTGAACAATTTTGATATACCACTTGACATTGTATACTTACACTATGACTTGTGATGAATAATTTTCACATATTATGAATATAACCATTCGTGTTTTGGGTAAAAAGTTTCTATGTATTTGGGAAATATACATTAACAAAATGAAATAAGAATGTCATGCATGGTTTGATGAATATGGGATTATAATCATACTAAGAAACATATATGTTGTGTTGTATCTTTTTGTGTGAGATTTTGGATAAATGTTGTGGGGAATTTGAGAACCCTATTTAATATATTAATATATATCTATTTGTTCACATTCACACTTAAGAAGTCCATATGGTTTCCAATATACATGCATGAATTTTGAATAAGTCACCAAGCATTATAGATTTTATATTCAATGTAAATTGAATTTATACAGAATCCATGATAATTTTTTTCAATATTTCATATGAATATCTATATCTGAGCTTTCAGGGCATAGTGACATTGGGTCATCATTAAAATAAAGAATTCTTGCCTGAGAAGTGTGGTATTGGGGTAGATGATTAAATTTAAAGATTATGCTAATTTTAGAAATACAACCATTCAAAAAAAGATACATTATTTTCACATAAGTTTGGGTGATAATTATAGCTCACAGAGAAGGATAAATTGATTATCCTATATATGGATGAGATATTTTGAAGAAGAAGAATAATAATAATATTGTGACTAACAGGTCTAACAGTTTTCTATAGGGGCTCTAAAGATTGGGGGTCTAACCTGTCAAATGACCGACAGTCTTACCAGAAGAGGTAGAAGAGTTTTATTTTTGGGTGTATAACCAGAATCTACTAGAGGATAGATTACAGGGGTGTATAACTAGTTTCTACCTTAAAAATTGTAATTAATAAAATGATTATATTTTATAATCCATGTTGGGGGGTCTAACAAACATGTAAATGATATAGATATTTATAAAAAAAACCTTTTAAATACACTATGTGTTGTGTAACATTTACATTCTTTATTGAATTCATGATCGAGTCATGTTAACATGTGAAATAGGTTCAAAATAAATTGTAAAAATGAATTTAGTAAAATTGGTCCTACCTGATTCACCCCCTCTTGGTGTGACTGCGTGATCATTAGATATATCAGTAATCATCATAATATCGAACATCCCTGGATTATTTTATTATATTTGAGGATAGTATTTAAAATATTCATAGTTTTTAGAAAAATTAATCTAATAATGAATGAAAAAAACCCTCTCCTCCACTATAAATACAACCCTCACCTCTCTTCAAGTCTGTCACAAACCAACCCGGGTCGACCCTGAACCGATAACCCGAGCCGGCCCGCGACAAGGCCTAAGGGGCGTCTCCGATCCCCCGGGATGGAAACTACTGTCGGGCATCAAAATTAAATAGGTGGGAATGATTTGGCCCAAAAGAAAAATAAATTAAGCAGCAGAAATAAATGTAACAAATGCAAATACAGAAAGAGAAACCAACAATGCCACTAACCTAACCATGACTAAAACTCCACGTGACCCCTTGGGTCACCATCCAATACCACAAAAAACGTCGCTCAAGGCGAACAACTAAAACTGGAAACTGCAACAGAACTAAAAACAAGAAAACGCTATAGGCGTGAGTATTTAAACCTAGTTGGTAGGACCGACTAAATCTATTCCCAAAGCTCTTACCAATAAGTGAAGAATTTATAAATTCTAGGTTTGAACTAAACTATATAAAAATATAGTTTCCACACACTTTTATTTCTAAAAAAAGTAACAGTCCATTGCCCATTTTAATTTATAACAAGTTTAATGTTGAAAGAAGAAGGTGCATTGCATTTTTTTAAAACATTTTACGACCAATTTAGAAATCCAAACATTAGTTGTCAGTCAAAAGGAAAATCACACACAACACACACTAAGGGAAATGGTAAAAGTGGCACACATGGGTCAGCAACAGAACTCGACCTCTCAATCGTCCGCCACACACAAACATTAAATGAAACATGGGTCGATCATAAGAGATCATAAACAATCCAGAATGTACTATACATCTGACTCATCCTGAAGGCATGCCCAAACTCGATGATGTCATAATGCCCTAATTCCCGGCATAGCCCTGCATGGCCTAACTGAGGGGCCCATTCCCCATAGCAGTAATAACTCAGTATTCCCCTGCTATGGGGCCACTAGCCAGTGCGTGGTCTAAACTAGTGCATCAATAGTTCTCAGAAAATTCACTCAATATGTCAGGTTCCCATGTCAATATATATAATAAAAGAGGGGTGAATCAATAGTGCCAAACAATCGAACACGATGCACAAACATCACATACAACTAATGCAATCAACGCACACCAAAGATCACACCTGAATGGGTTTTCCAAAATAATTTATTTTACTAAAGTGCCAAACGGGCCTTCACAATTTTTAAAGCAAACCCTCATCTTTTGAGAAAGCCCAAAACACTTGTTCAGATGAAATAATTTATCTTTAAAACTAAAAGTGCATTTTAAATTCCATGAATTATGTTTAAAGGCCAAATAGACATTCTTTCAATGCTGGGTGTCTTCTCGTCAAGAAAATGTTTCATGTGTTTGGTATAAAATAAACCGCTCTTTTCACACCAAATAATCATTTAAAAATTTGTTATCTTATATTATTTCTAATTTATTATTAATTAATTCAACAATAAGAAATTAATAAATTCTAAATCTAAAGGTAAGTGCAGTGGGGGACCTACCTCAGCTCGTTGTCCAAACACAAGGGCGCGACATGCCTCGCACGTGCGTACAAGCAAGCACATACTGATAATAGCAATATCGTGGGGCTACCTTGCAGATGCGCTGCAATAAATGCATAAAACCAAAATCACACGAAGATGGACTCATAACAAACCAAACAAACAAACAACTTGAAGGATCCACCTCGACACGACTTTGAAACACACTCACACCATCAATATTATTTTCTAAGGTCACTTTAAAAAAAATCCGAAAGTGTCAACAAAACCACAGAACACCAAGCCTACGACCCATTTCAAGAAAACACTTAGATCGCAAAACCAGACAAAAGATCATGACACGATGAAATATACATTTAAATCACGTGTGTCCAAACACATTTTCAAACCAAATTCACAGCACCTAAATTATTCAACAAATCATTCAAAATTATAAAACAATTTCATGAAAATAACACAAGGTGTTATACCAAAACACTCAAATCATATTTTTAAACCAAACACACACAAAACCTATCCCAAAAATGTTTCTCATTCCACACACAATTTAATAAACCATTAAAATATTTTATAAAACAAATTCATGAAGCTATGGAATGATTTTACACCAAAAACACACCCAAAATCCTCTTTTAAAACCAACCATACACAAACACCATATTAAAACATGACTCACTGACTTTGTATAATTTAATAAACCAACTGCACAACTTATAAAAAAATAATCAGTGGCACAACAAGAGTTCACAAGAGAAAGACATCCAAAATGATTTGCTATTCATTAAAAAACACCTGTTAACACAGGCACCACTTAATACCCCTGAAAACATAGTTCACACCATCAAAATGCGCCCTAAACTCATTTTGAAAACGTTTCACCAAAACAACACCAAAACACGCCATTCATTCCTAAAACAAACACATTACCAAAAAAATACCAACCATTTAAAAAAACAGCCTTCGCTCCACAAGAACATGTCAGGGAACGCATCAATAAACTCCAATGGGAATACTAAATTCATCTAGTGGTGGTAGGGCACAGAACAAAATCACTTCGCATGGAGATAACCCCATGTTTTGGTGCGAATTTCAATTGTGCACCAAACGAACCCCATGAAATCCTTATGGAATGAAGTTCCATTCAAAACAAAGACAAAATTGACATGATTCCATCCTAAAACTAATATCCAACATACTAGAACACTAAAACCCAAAAAAACAAACCAAAAACCGAACTAAGAGGAAAAGGGTCTACCAGAGGGAAGAAGGTGAGGCCGAAGGGGAGAGGCCGGATCTGGCGAGGGCAAGGCCGGGGTGTTGCTGCCGAGGCGAGGGAGAGGCGGAGCTTGGATGCGGGAGGCTAGGAAGACAGGGGGGGCGAGGCCGCTTGCACAGGACAATGAGTAGGAGACCGGGTGAAGCGCTGCAATGCGGAAGGGAAAAAAATGGGGCGGCAAGCTTGCGAGTAGGGAAGAGGGGTGACGGGAAAAGGGGGTGCGCAGGGCGCCGGATCGCTGCAAGCATTATGGGAGGCCGTCAGACAGGAGAGGTGCGGCTAGGGAGCGCTGGTTAGGTCGCGCTGGTGAGGAGGGGGTGGGGCGAGGTTGATGGAGCAAGGCGGACCATGGGATGGCGAGCGGGAGCAGTGAGGGTCGGGCTGAGGAGGGCTGGAATTGCGGTGAGACATGGAAGAGGGGAGAACATTGATTCATAGTCCGATGCAGGAGGGGAGTGAGGGAGGCAGCCCACACCGTGGGATGGAAAAAAAGGGTGTCGGGTAGAAAGGGTTAGGGTTAGTTATATTTTTTTATATTATTGTAATAATAATAATAAAATCTAAAATAGAATAATAAAAATAGCAATTAAATAATAATAGTAATAATAATACCATAATAATAATAATGATAAAATTAACAATAATAATGATTATATTAATAAAAAAATTACCACAATACAAGTAATAACTATTTCAATATTAATAAAATAATAATAACGATGTGAAATTAATTATAATTGCTCTAATAAAATAGTAATTATAAAAATAATAATTTAATCATTTAAATAAAAAAATAAAAAAATAGTAATAAAATAATGAGAAATTTGATTACACTTGGGCCAGCTGCGTGGCTACCACCAACCGTGAGTTGACCGCCCAGGGGTCCGAACCCAACTGCAAACATTAAACGCCGGAAATTTTGACCCGGGACCCAACTCAGACCTTGGTGAGAGATCTCAACGCCAAGAATTATATAAATAAAAATGAATTAAATGTCGGGGTGTGACAATTCTCCCCACCATAGAAACATTCTTCCCCCAGAAAGTCACACAACTGAACAATAGATAAAACAAGAGAATGTGACTGGTTGAAACTGAAAGAAACCACAACATAAGAAAATGGGAGAACACGAGAGTGTTATCCCCACCATAAGAATTCAACTAGTGCAGAAATTTAACACCTAAACATACCACCTCGGGAAGGGGGGGTGATGTGGGAACTCCCAACCGATCCCGACTAACCTCTATATCATGAGCGAAACAACACCTTCGCCAAAACTTGGAACTCTCGGCTCATACCAAAGAAAGCTTGAAGACGATAGAAAAATCACCAAGCAGAACTTAATCAAAGAAGTAAACCCAAGTATAACCGCAAACCTGGACTCCTCCCCAGGCACTTATATCTCCAAATGAACACCTCAAAACCATGATTAACCCATGCAAGGTCCAAACATACCTCTAAGAAAAACGCACGATCCTAAACACCATAATCAGACAAACGAGACTGTTTGGATTACAAATGAAGACATTCATCCCAACCTCACGAAGACACAATGAACCTACAACAATGACAAAACATTAACATTGGAAGGACAAGAATAGAAGGGCTTTAAATATTTCATTGCCAGCATGGAACACAGTACCCGAACTGAGGCGTCACACCCTCGACAACTCCTGACTGTGCGCGAGCTTCACCCCAAGACCTATGGCTGGGGATCTGATGATTAAGGCATCTCCTGCCTCACAGAAAAGCCCTGTAATTCTTTAGTAGTAGCGTCTTTTTCATGCGACGCTTCCTAAAAAACTTCTCTAGATGACTCAAACAACCACCACAATGGAACGTATTCAAAGGAGTGTGACATGAAGGCTTGTATGTCCTAAACGTCCATACTGACGGTACACCATTGGACAATCCATCGAACTGGAAACCAGAGTCACTACATAGAACTCTTCAGAAATCGATCCACCTAACACACTTTTCTCACCTGATGGGGGACCTTTACGAGCAACTGGATACGGTTGATTTTCAACCATTTCCGCTCGAGAAACCAACACGTCTACGAATACCTCATGCCCCAACTTCTCAAAAGTGATGCTCCTAAAAAGGGTGGACTCACTCCTTGATATCTGGACAAAGACCCCTGATGAAGGGAGGAGTCATCATCAAATCCTGCGACACTACCCCCAAAAATAGAGACACCAGATCCTTGAAATGGTCAACATACGGTTTCACCATCTCCTGACCATGTTTAACAAGCATGGGCTCTTCCATTTTCTTCATCTTCACATCCAAAAGTTTAAAAAAATGAATGAAGACAGCTTTAAAGACATACCACATCAACCCAACTTGCAGTAATGGCAGGGCGAACAACTCCTACTCATCCCGAGCTGGACCTTCAAACAGACCCAAAACAACAAGCACTCTGATCGATTCGGGAGTTCCCAATACCTTGAAGACGCGCTATACATCTTCAAGCCACTAAACTGTCTCTAACAGACTCCAATCACCATGAAGGACAAACAACGTTCGAGAAAGAGCAAAAACCGGGCATGACTCATCAAAACTATGGGGACCTTTCTGGGTGGCATGTTCTGAACAAAATATAAAACACAAATCCGAAACTGATATCAATCAAAGCAACAACAATAATGCACCCTCATCCAAAAACAACCATCTCAAAAGAAACGAAAAAACCACAAACACAACCCAAAAACCGCTTTTCACTTTATATTTCAAAACCACCTTCTTTCAAGGATACTTTCCAAATAAAAAATCCACTTTTGAAACCAAAACCGCTTTCCAAAACCATTTTCCTCTTTAAAAGCCAATTTAGAAACCAAAGTATAGCCTTTAATTTCAAACACACCCAGGTAATCCCATGAACCGTTGGGAATGTCTACATTCACTTTCATTCATACGCACCAACTCACACTTTCCACACATCCTCTCACATGTGCAAATGTTTATAAGGAGTACCTAAGGTTTCACCCCAAACCATTCTCAAACACTTTCCATTCAAAAAACGGTTTTCCAAACCAAAGGCTTTCAGTTTTAAAACCCATTTCATAAATTTAATGTTATTTAAAATAAATCAGTCTCACTTTCAAAAACCCTTTTTCATTTAAAAAAATGCACTTACACCAACCAGAACGAAAATGACACTCAACTTGCATCAAACCACCAGAGAGGGGGACTAGCGGTCACACATAACCTGACGACATGGTTTTGGGCCATGCCCCAAGTAAGCATAAACAACATGGAGGAATTCAAATTGTGTACTCGGACTCCACATGGGTCACTAATCCATGTGAGATCACGATGTAACATCAGTTTACCTCCGTTGTCATCCCTCAATCCAAAACATACTAGAACGAAACAAAGACCCAATTCCCAAACTACCCCTAGTGACTCAAGGTGCGGAACGGGTGAGGGTTCATGAAGTCCTTCCCGTACCTACCTCTCAAGTCCTGACAGTCCTAATCTTTACCAACTGGACAACCCAAATAACAAGAAACTGCCTCTGATACCATTTTCTCACGAACCAACCTGGGTCGACCCTAAACTGGTCACCCGAGCCAGCCCGCGACATGGCCCGAGGGGCGTCCCCGATCCCCCGGGATGGCAACTAGTGCTAGGCATCAAAAGTAAATAGGTGGGAACGATTTGGCCCAAAAGAAAAATAAATTAAGCAGTAGAAATAAATGGAACAAATGAAAATCAAGAAAGAGAAACCAACAACACCACTAACCTGACCACGACTAAAACTACACGTGACCCCTTGGGTCACCATCCAATACCACAACCAACGTCTCTCGAGGCGAACAACTGAATCTGGAACCTAAAATAGAACTAAAAATAAGAAAACTCTATAGGCATGAGTATTAAAACTCAGTAGGTAGGCCCGACTTATTCTATTCCCAAAGCACATACCAATAAATAAAGAATTTATAAATTTTAGGTTTGAACTAAATTATATAAAAATATGGTTTCCACACACTTTAATTTATAAAAAATTGTAACAGTCCATTGCCCTTTTTAATTTATAACAAGTATAATGTTGAAAGAAGAAGGTGCATTGCATTTTTTGAAAGCATTTTACGAACAATTTAGAAATCCAAACATGAGTTGTTAGTCAAAAGGAAAATCACACACAACACACACTAAGGGCAATGTTAAAATTGGCACACATGGGTCAGCAACCGAACTCGACCTCTCAATCGTCCGCCACACACAAACACTAAAAGAAACATTGGTCGAACTTAGGAGATCATGATCAATCCAGAACGTACTATACATCTAACTCATCCTGAAGGCATGCCCTAACTCGATGACGTCATAACGCCCTAACACCCGGCATAGCCCTACATGGCCTAACCGAGGGGCTCAATCCCCATAACAGCAATAACTCAGTATTCCCCTGCTATGGGGCCACTAGCGAGTGCGTGGTCTAAACTAGTGCAACAATCATTCTCAGAGAATTCACTCAATATGTCAGGTTCCCATGTCAACACATACAATAAAAGAGGGGTGAATCAACAATGCCAAACAATTTAACACGATGCATAGACATCACATACAGCTCACGCAATCAACTCACACCATAGATCACCACTGAATGGGTTTTCCAAAATAATTTATTTTACTAAAGTGCCAAACGGGCCTTCACAACTTTTAAAGCAAAACCTCATTTTTTGAGAAATCCCAAAACACTTGTTCAGATGAAATCATTTATCTTTAAAACTAAAAGTACATTTGAAATTCCTTGAATTATGTTTAAAGGCCAAACAGACATTCTATCAATACTGGGTGTCCACTCGTCAGGAAACTTTTTCAAGTGTTCGGTATAAAATAAACTGCTCTTTTCACACAAAATAATCATTTAAAAATGTATTATCTTACATTATTTCTAATTCATAATTAATTAATACAATAAAAAGCAATTAATAAATTCTAAATCTAAAGGTATGTGCAGTGGGGGACCTACCTCAGCTCGCTGTCCAAACACAAGGGCGCGACATGCCTCGCGCAGGTGTACAAGAAAGTGCAAGGTGATAACAACAATATCGAGGGGATACATTGCAAACGCACCACAATAAATGAATAAAAACAAAATCACACAAAGACGGACTTAAAACAAACCAAACAAACAAACAACTTGAAGGAACCACCTCGACACGACTTTGAAACACACTCACACCATCAACATTATTTGTTAGGTCACTTTAAAAAAAAATCTGAATGTGTCAACAAAACCACAAAACGCCAAGGCAACGACCCATTTCAAGAAAACACTTAGAGTAAAAAACCATAAAAAGCGCATCACATGATGAAATATACATTTTAATCATGTGTGTCCAAACACATTTTCAAACCAAATTCACAAAACCCAAATTATTCAACAAATCTTTGAAAATTTATAAAATAATTTCATGAAAATACCACAAGGTGTTATACCAAAACACTCAAATCATCTTTTTAAACCAAACACACACAAAACCTATCCCAAACATGTTTCTCATTCCACACACAATTTAATAAACCATTAAAATATTTTATAAAACAAATTCATGAAGCTATGCAAAGCTTTTACACCAAAAACGCACCCAAAATCCTCTTTTAAAACCAACCGTACACAAACACCATATTAAAACATGACTCACAGCCTTTGTATAATTTAATAAACCAACTGCACAACTTATAAAAAAAATATTCAGTGGCACAACAAGAGTTCACAAGAGAAACACATCCAAAATGATTTTCTACTCATTAAAAAACACCTGTTAACACACGCACCACTTAATACCCCTGAAAACATAGTTCACACCATCCAAATGCGCCCTAAACTCATTTTGAAAACGTTTCACCAAAACACACCAATCATTCCTAAAACAAGCACATTAACAAAAACACACCAACCATTTCAAACCAAAAACTTCCTTTTCTCCATAGGAACAAGTCAAGGAACACATCAATAAACTCCATTAAGAATACTAAATTCATCTAGTGGTGGCAGGGCACAGAACAAATTACTTCGCATGAAGAGAACCCCATGTTTTGGTGAGAATTTCAATTGTGCGCCAAACGTACCACAAGCAATCCCTAAGGAATCAAGTTCCATTCAAAAAAAAAAAGAAAACATCAACATGATTCCATCCTAAAACTAATATCCAACAAACTAGAACACTAAAACCCTAAAAAACCAAAAACCAAACTAAGAGGAAAAGGATCTACCAAAGGGAAGAAGTTGAGGCCGAAGGGGAGCGGCCGGATCCGGAAAAGGCGAGGTCGAGGTGTTGGTGCCGAGGATAGGGAGAGGCAGAGCTTGGATGCAGGAGGCTAGGCGGACAGGGGGGCAAGGACGCTTGCATAGGACAATGAGTAGGAGACCGGGTGAAGCGCTGCAATGCGGAAGGGAAAAAAATGGGGTGGCTAGCTCACGAGTAGGGAAGCGGGGTGACGGGAAAAGGGGGTGCACGCGGTGCCGGATCACTGCAAGTAGGATGGGAGGTCGTCGGACAGGTGAGGCGCGGCTGGGGCGTGCTGGTTAGGTCATGCCGGTGAGGAGGGGTGGGGCGAGGTTAATGGATCAAGACGGAGCATGGGATGGCGAGAGGGAGCAGCGAGGGTTAGGCTGAGGAGGGCTGGAATTGTGGCGAGACATGGATGAGGGGAGAACATCGGGTGATAGCCCGAAGCAGGAGGGGAGTGAGGGAGGCAGAGCGCACCGTGGGAAGGAAAAAAAAGAATGGGTTCCGGGTAGAAAGGGTTAGGGTTATTTTTTTTCATTTTATTGTAATAATAAAAATAAAATTTGAAATAGAATAATAAAAATTGAAATTAAATAATAATACTAATAATAATATCTGAATAATAATAATGATAATATTAACAATAATAAAGTTGATATTAATAAAAAAATTACCTACAATACAAATAATAACTATTTAAATAATAATAAAATAACAATGATGATGCAAAATTAATTATAATTGCTCTAGTACAATAGTAATTATAAAAATAATAATTTTAATCATTTAAATAAAACAATAAAAAAAATAGTAATAAAATAATGATCAATTTGATTACACATGGGCCAGATGCGTGGCTACCACCAACCATGCGGTGACCGCCCACGGGTCCGAACCCAACTGCAAACATTAAACGCCAAAATTTTTGACCCGGGACCCAACTCAGACCTTGGAGAGAGATCTCAAGGCCACGAATTATATAAATAAAAATTAAATAAATGTCGGGGTGTGAAAATTCTCCCCACCACAGACACTTTCTGCCCCCAGAAAGTCACAAAACTGAACAATAGATAAAACAAGAGAACCTGACCAGTTGAAACTGAAAGAAGCCACAACATATGAAAACGGGAGAACACAAGAGTGTTATCCCCACCACAAGAATTCAACTAGTGTGGAAATTTAACACCTAAACATACCACCCCGGGAAGGAGGGTGACGCAGGAACTCCCAACCGATCCCGACTATCCTTTATAGCACCAGCGAAATAGCACCTCAGCCAAAACTTGGAACTCACGACTCATACCAATGAAATCCCAAAGACGATAGAAAAATATCCGAGTAGAACATAATCAAAGCCGTAAACCCGAGCATAACTGCAAAGCTGGACTCCTCCGCAGACACTTATTTCTCCAAACGAACACCGCCAAACCAAGATTAACCCACGCAAGGTCCAAACATACCTCTAAGAAAAATGCACGATCCTAAACCCCATAATCCAACAAACGAGACTGTTTGGATTAAAAACGAACACGTTCATCCCAACCTCATGACGACACAATGAACCTACAACAATGCCAAAACATTAACATTGGAAGGACAAGAACAGAGGGGATTTAAATATTTTGTTTCCAACATGGAATGCAAAACCCGAACTAAGGCATCACACCCCCGACAACTCCTGACTGTGCGCGAGCTTCACCGCAATACCTATGGTTGGGGCTTTGATGGCTGAAGCATCTCCTGCCTCATAGCCAGGCACTGGAATTCTTCAGTCGAAGCGTCTTTTTCAAGCAATGCTTCCTACCAAAAATCTCTAGATGACTCAAACAACCGCCACAATGGCACGTATTCAGAGGGGTGTGACATGAAGGCTTGTATGTCCTAAACGTCCATACTGACAATACACCATTGGACAATCCATCGAACTGGAAACCAAAGTCACTAAAGAGAACTCTTTAGAAATCGATCCATCGAACACACTCTTCTCGCCTGATGGGGGACCTTCACGAGCAACTGGATACGGTGGATTTCCAACCATTTGCGCTCCAGAAACCAACACAGCTAACAATACCTCATGCACCAACTTCTCAAAAGTGATGCTCCAAAAAATGGAGGACTCACTCCTTGATCTCTGGACAAGGACCCCTGATGAAGGGAGGAGTCTTTATCAAATCCTGCGACACTAACCCCAGAACGAGAGACACCAGATCCTTGAAATGGTCAACATATGCTTTCACCATCTGCTGGCCATGTTGAACACGCATGGGCTCTTCCATTTTCTTTGTCTTCACATCCGCAAGTGTAAACCATTGAACGAAGACAGCTTTAAAGACATACCACATCATCCTAACATGCAGTAATGGTAGGGCGAACAAATCCTACTCATCCCGAGCTGGACCATCAAACAGACCCAAAACAACACGCACTCTGATCGCTTCGGGAGTTCACAATACCTTGAAGACGCGCTCGACTTCTTCAAGCCACTGCACTGTCTCTAACAGACTCCAATCACCATGAAGGACAGACAACATCCGAGAAAGGCCAAAATCCGGGCATGACTCACCAAAACAATAGGGACCTTTCTGGGTGGCATGTTCTGAACAAAATATAAAACACAAATCCAAAACTGATATCAATCGAAGCAACATCAATAAAGCACCCTCATCCAAAAACAACCAGCTCAAAAGAAACCAAACAACCACAAACACAACCCAAAAACTCCTTTTCACTTTATATTTCAAAACCACCTTCATTCAAGGCTACTTTCCAAATACCAAATCCACTTTTCAAACCAAAACTGCTTTCCAAAACCATTTTCTTCTTTAAAATCCAATTTAGAAAACAAGGTCAAACCTTTAATTTCAAACACACCCAGGTAATCCCATGAGAAGTTTCTCATTTCTACATCCACATTCATTCATACGAACCAACTCACACATTCCACACATCCTCTCAAATGTGGAAATGTTCATAAAGAGTACATGTAGTTTCACACTAAACCATTCTCAAACACCTTCCATGCAAACAACGGCTTTCCAAACTGATGGGTTTCAATTTTAAAACCCATTTCATAAATTTAATGTTATTTAAAATAAATCAGTCCCATTTTGAAAAACCCTTTTTCATTAAAAAAATGCAGTTACACCAAACAGAACGAAAATGACAGTCAACTTGCATCAAACCACCAGAGAGAGGGACTAGCGGTCACACTTAACTTGACGACATGGTAGTGGTCCATGCCCCAAGAAAGCAACAACAACTAGGAGGAATTCAAACTATGTACTTGGACTCCACATGGGTCAGTACTCCATTTGAGATCATGATGTAACATCGGTTTACCTCCGTTGTCATCCCTCAATCCAAAACAAACTAGAACAAAACAATGACTCAATTACCAGAATACCACTGGCGACTCATGGTGCGAAACGGGTGAGGGTTCATGAATTCATTCCCGTACCTACCTCTCCAGTCCCGACAGTCCTAATAATCACCTACTGGACAACCCAAAAAACAAGAAACTGCCTCTGATACCATTTTGTCACGAACCAACCCGGGTCGACCCATAACCGGTCACCCGAGCTGGCCCGCGACATGGCCTGAGGGGCGTCCCTGATCCCCCCGAGATGGCAACTAGTGCCGGGCATCAAAAGTAAACATGTGGGAACAATTTGGCCCAAAAGAAAAATAAATTAAGTAGCATAAATATACGGAACAAATGAAAATAAAGAAATAAAACCCAACAATGCCACTAACATGACCACGACTAAAACTCCACGTGTCCCTTGGGTCACCATCCAATACCACAACCAACGTCGCTCAAGGCGAATAACTGAATCTAGAACCTGAAACAGAACTAAAAACAATGAAACTATTTAGGCGTGAGTATTAAAACTCAATAGGTAGACCCGACTAATTCTATTCCCAAAGCACATAATAATAAATAACGAATTTATAAATTCTAGGTTTGAACTAAATTATATAAAAATATGGTTTCCACACACTTTCATTTCTAAAACAAGTAACATCCATTGCCCTTTTTAATTTAGAACAAGTTTAATGTTGAAAGAATCAGGTGCATTGCATTTTTTTAAAACATTTTACGAACAATTTAAAAATACAAATTTTAGTTGTTAGTCAAAAGGAAAATCACACACAACACACACTAAGGGAAATGGTAAAAGTGGCACACATGGGTTAGAAACCAAACTCGACCTCTCAATCGTCTGCCACACCCAAACACTAAAAGAAACATGGGTCGATCTTAGGAGATCGTGATCAATCCAGAACGTACTATACATATGACTCATCATGAAGGAATTCCATAACTCAATGACGTCATAACGCCATAACGCCCGGCATAGCCTTGCATGGACTAACCGAGTGGCCCAATCCCCATAGTAGCAATAACTCAGTATTCCCCTACTATGGGGCCACTAGCCAGTGCGTGGTCTAAACTAGTGCAGCAACTGTTCTCAGAAAATTCACTCAATATGTCAGGTTCCCATGTCAACACATATAATAAAGGAGGGGTGAATCAACAATGCCAAACAATCGAACACGATGCACAAACATCACATACAGCTCTCCCAATCAACACGCACCAAAGATCACCCCTGAATGGGTTTTCCAAAATAATTTATTTTACTAAAGTGCCAAACGGGCCTTCACAACTTTTAAAGCAATACCTCATTTTTCGAGAAATCCCAAAACACTTTTTCAGATGAAATTATTTATCTTTAAAACTAAAAGTACATTTGAAATTCCGTGAATTATGTTTAAAGGCCAAACATACATTCTGTCAATATTGGGTGTCCGCTCGTTAGGAAACTTTTTCAAGTGTTCGGTATAAAATAAACAGCTCTTTTCACACAAAATAATCATTTAAAATTTATTATCTTATAATATTTCTAATTCATAATTAATTAATACAACAACAAGCAATTAATAAATTCTAAATCTAACGGTAAGTGCAGTGGGGGACCTACCTCGGCTAACTGTCCAAACACAAGGGCGCGACATGCCTCGCGCAAGCGTACAAGCATGTGCAAGGTGATAACAACAATATCGAGGGGCTACCTTGCGAACTCGCCACATTAAATGCATAAAAACAAAATCACATAAAGACGGACTTAAAACAAACCAATCAAACAAAAAACTTGAAGGAACCACCTCAACATGACTTTGAAACACACTCACACCATCAACATTATTTGTTAGGTCGTTTTAAAAAAAATCTGAAAGTGTTAACAAAACCACACAACGCCAAGACAATGAACCATTTCAAGAAAACACATAGAGTGAAAAACCAGAAAAAGCACATGACACGATGAACTATACATTTAAATCATGTGTGTCCAAACACATTTTCAAACCAAATTCACAACACCCAAATTATTCAACAAATCATTGAAAATTTGTAAAACAATTTCATGAAAATACCACAAGGTGTTATACCAAAACCCTCAAATCATCTTTTTAAACCAAAAACACACAAAACCTATCCAAAACATGTTTCTCATTCCACACAAAATTTAATAAACCATTAAAATATTTTATAAAACAAATTCAAGTATCTATGCAAAGCATTTACACCAAAAACTCACCCAAAATCCTCTTTTAAAACAAACCGTACACAAACACCATATTAAAACATGACTCGCAACCTTTGTATAATTTAATTAACCAACTGCAAAACTTATAAAAAAAATATTAAGTGGCACAACAAGAGTTCACAAGAGAAACACATCCAAAATGATTTTATACTCATTAAAAAACACTTTTTAACACATGCACCACTTAATACCCCTGAAAACATAGTTCGCACCATCCAAATGCGCCCTGAACTCATTTTGAAAATGTTTCACCAAAACAACACCAAAACACACCAATCATTCGTAAAAAAACACATTAACAAAAACACACCAACCATTTCAAAACAAAAACATCCTTCGCTCCATAGGAACAAGTCAAGGAACACATCAATAGACTCCATTAAGAATACTAAATTTATCTAGTGGTGGTAGGGCACAGAACAAATTACTTTGCATGAAGAGAAACCCATGTTTTGGTGCGAATTTCAATTGTGCGCCAAACGCACCACAAGAAATCCCTAAGGAATCAAGTTCCATTCAAAACAAAGAAAAAATAAATATGATTCCATCCTAAAACTAATATCCACCAAACTAGAACACTAAAACCCTAAAAAACCAAAAACTGAACTAAGAGGAAAAGGGTCTACCAAAGTGAAGAAGTTCAAGCCGAAGGGGAGCGGCCGAATCCGGCGAGGGTGAGGCTGAGGTGTTGCTACCGAGGTGAGGGAGAGGCGGAGCTTGGATGCATAAGGCTAGGCGGACAGGGGGGAAAGGACGCTTGCGTAGGACAATGAGTAGCAGACCGGGTGAAGCGCTGCAATGCAGAAGGGAAAAAACAGGGTGGCTGGCCCGCGAGTAGGGAAGCGGGGTGACTTGAAAAGGGGTTGCACGCAGTGCCGGATCGCTGCACGTAGGATGGGAGGCCGTCAGAAAGGAGAGGCATGGCTGTGGCATGCTGGTTAGGTCGTGCCAGTGAGGAGGGGTGGGGCATGGTCTATGGAGGAAGGCGGATCATGGGATGGAGAGCGGGAGCAGCGAGGGTCGGGATGAGGAGGGATGGAATTGCGGAAAGACATGGAAGAGGGGAGAACATCAGGTGATAGCCCGATACAGGAGGGGAGTGAGGGAGGCGGAGCGCACCGTGGGAAGGAAAAAAAAGAAAGGGTGCCGGGTAGAAAGGGTTAGGGTTATTTCTTTTTTTTCATTTTATTGTAATAATAAAAATAAAATCTGAAATAGAATAGTAAAAATTGAAATTAAATAATAGTACTAATATTAATACCAGAATAATAATAATGATTAAATTAACAATAATAAAGTTGATATTAATAAATAAATTACCTACAATACAAATAATAACTATTTCAATAATAATAAAATAACAATGATGATGCGAAATTAATTATAATTGCTCTAATACAATAGTAATTATAAAAATAATAATTTTAATAATTTAAATAAAACAATAAAAAATATTAATAAAATGATGAACAATTTTATTACATATGGGCCAGCTGCGTGGCTACCACCAATCATGCGGTGACCGCCCACGGGTCCGAACCCAACTGCAAACATTAAACGCAAAATTTTTTGACCCAGGACCCAACTCAGACCTTGGCGAGAGATCTCAAGGCCAAGAATTATATAAATAAAAATGAAATAAATGTCTGGGAGTGAAAATTCTCCCCACCACAGACACTTTCTACCCCCAGAAAGTCACACAACTGAACAATAGATAAAACAAGAGAACGTGACCGGTTGAAACTGAAAGAAACCACAACATAAGAAAACGGGAGAACACGAGAGTGTTCTCCCCACCACAAGAATTCATCTAGTACAAAAATTTAACACCTAAACATACCACCTCGGGAAGGGGGGGCGACGCAGAACTCCAAACCGATCCAGACTAACCTCTATAGCACCAGCAAAACATCACCTCAGTCAAAACTTGGAACTCACGACTCATACCAATGACATCCCAAAGACGATAGAAAAATATCCTAGTAGAACATAATCAAAGCAGTAAACCTGAGCATAACTACAAAGCTGGACTCCTCCGCATGCACTTATTTCTGCAAACAAACACCGCCAAACCAATATTAACCCACGCAAGGTTCAAACTTGCCTTTAAGAAAAATACACGATCCTAAACCCCATAATCCGACAAACAAGACTGATTGGATTACAAAAGAACACGTTCATCCCAAAGTGATGACGACACAATGAACCTACAACAATGCCAAAACATTAACATTGGAAGGACAAGAACAGAAGGGCTTTAAATATTTCGTTGCCAACATGGAACACAAAACCCGAACTGAGGCATCACACCCCCGACAACTCCTGACTATGCACGAGCTTCACCCTAAGACCTATGGCTAGGGCTTTGATTGCTGAAGAATCTCCTGCCTCATAGCCAGGCACTGGAATTCTTCAATCGTAGCGTCTTTTTCAAGCGACACTTCCAGCAAAACTTCTCTAGATGACTCAAACAACCGCCACAATGGCACGTATTCAGAGGGGTGTGACAAGAAGGCTTGTATGTCCTAAACGTCCATACTGACGGTACACCATTGGACAATCCATCGAACTGGAAACCAGAGTCACTACAAAGAACTCATTTGAAATCGATCCATCTAACACACTCTGCTCGCCTGATGGGGGACCTTCACGAGCAACTGGATACGGTGGATTTACAACCATTTGCGCTTCGGAAACCAACACAGCTAACAATACCTGATGCACCAACTTCTCAAAAGTGATGCTCCAAAAAAAGGAGGACTCACTCCTTGATCTCTGGACAAGGACCCCTGATGAAGGATGGAGACTTCATCAAATCCTGCGACACTAACCCCAAAACGAGAGACACCGGATCCTTGAAATGGTCAACATATGCTTTCACCGTCTGCTGGCCATGTTGTACACGCATGGGCTCTTCCATTTTCTTCATCTTCACATCCACAAGTGTAAACCATTGAACAAATACAGATTTAAAGACATACCACATCATCCCAACATGAAGTAATGGCGGGGAGAACAACTCCTACTCATCCTGAGATGGACCTTCCAACAGACCCAAAACAACACGCACTCTGATCGCGTCAGGAGTTCCCAATACCTTGAAGACTCGCTTGACTTATTCAAGACACTGTACTGTCTCTAAAAGACTCCAATCACCATGAAGGACAGATAACGTCCGAGAAAGACAAAAAATCGGGCGTGACTCATCAAAACAATGGGGACCTTTCTGGGTGGCATGTTCTGAAAAAAAAATATAAAACACAAATCCAAAACTGATATCAATAGAAGCAACATCAATAAAGCACCCTCATCCAAAAACAACCAGCTCAAAAGAAACCAAAAAACCACAAACACAACACAAAACCCGCTTTTCACTTTATATTTCAAAACCACCTTCATTCAAGGCTACTTTCCAAATACCAAATCCACTTTTCAAACCAAAACCGCTTTGCAAAACCATTTTCCTCTTTAAAATTCAATTTAGAAAACAAGGTGAAGCCTTTAATTTCAAACACACACAGGTAATCCCATGAGCCATTGCACATGTCTACATCCACATTGATTCATATGAACCAACACGCACTTTCCACACATCCTCTCAAATGTGGAAAGGTTCATAAAGAGTACATGTGGTTTCACACTAAACCATTCTCAAACACTTTCTATGAAAACAACAGTTTTCCAAACCGAAGGCTTTCAGTTTTAAAACCCATTTCATAAATTTAATGTTATTTAAAATAAATCAGTCCAATTTTGAAAAACCCTTTTTCATTAAAAAAAACGCACTTACACCAACTAGAACGAAAATGACACTCATCTTGCATCAAACCACCGGAGAGAGGGACTAGCGGTCACACTTAACTTGACGACATGGTAGTGGTCCACGCCCCAAGTATGCAACAAAAACTAGGAGGAATTAAAACTGTGTACTTGGGCTCCACATGGGTCATAATCCACTTGAGATCAGGATGTAACATCAGTTTACCTCTGTTGTCATCCCTCAATCCAAAACAAACTAAAATGAAACAATGACTCAATTCCCAGACTACCCCTGGTGACTCAAGGTGCGGAACGGGTGAGGGTTCATGAAGTCATTCCCATACCTACCTCTCAAGTCCCGACAGTCCAAATCATCACCTACCGGACAACCCAAAAAACAAGAAACTGCTTATGATACCATTTTGTCATGATCCAACCCTGGTCGACCCTGAACTGCTCACCCGAGCCGGCCCGCGACATGGCCCGAGGGGCGTCCCTGATCCCCCCGGGATGGAAACTAGTGCCGGGCATCAAAAGTAAACATGTGGGAACAATTTGGACCAAAAGAAAAATAAATTAAGTAGCATAAATAAATGGAACAAATGCAAATAAAGAATGAAAACCCCACAATGCCACTAACCTGACCACGACTAAAACTCCACGTGACCCCTTGGGTCACCATCCAATACCACAACCAACGTCGCTCAAGGCGAATAACTGAATCTAGAAACTGCAAAAGAACTAAAAACAAGAAAATGCTTTAGGCGTGAGTATTAAAACTCCG
Organism: Viscum album; assembly: GCA_963277665.1. NCBI lineage: Eukaryota > Viridiplantae > Streptophyta > Magnoliopsida > Santalales > Viscaceae > Viscum > Viscum album. The sequence continues at coordinate 1,978,522,632 of OY728133.1, forward strand.
TAGGTAGGCCCGACTAATTCTATTCCCAAAGCACATAACAATAAATAAAGAATTTATAAATTCAAGCTTTGAACTAAATTATATAAAAATATGGTTTCCACACACTTTCATTTCTAAAACAAGTAACATCCATTTCCATTTTTAATTTAGAACAAGTTTAATGTTGAAAGAAGCAGGTGCATTTCATTTTTTTAAAACATTTTACGAACAATTTAGAAATCCAAATTTTAGTTGTTAGTCAAAAGGAAAATCACACAAAACACACACTAAGGGAAATGGTAAAAGTGGCACACATGGTTTATCAACCAAACTCAACCTCTCAATCGTCCGCCACACACAAACACTAAATGAAACATGGGTCGAACCTAGGAGATCGTGAACAATCAATAACGTACTATACATCTGACTCACCATGAAGGCATTCCCTAACTCGATGACATCATAACGCCCTAATGCCTATCATAGCCCTACATGGACTATCCGAGAGGCCCAATACCCATAGCAGCAATAACTCAGTATTCCCCTGCAATGGGGCCACTAGCCAGTGCGTGGTCTAAACTAGTACAGCAATCGTTCTCAGAAAATTCACTCAATATGTCAGGTTCCCATGTCAACACATATAATAATAGAGGGGTGAATCAACAATGCCAAACAATCGAACATGATGCACAAACATCACATACAGCTCTCGCAATCAACGCACACAAAAAATCACCCCTGAATGGGTTTTCCAAAATAAATTATTTTAATAATGTGCCAAACGGGCCTTCACAACTTTTAAAGAAAAACCTCATTTTTCGAGAAATCCCAAAACACTTGTTCAGATGAAATCATTTATCATTAAAACTAAAAGTACATTTGAAATTCTGTGAATTATGTTTAAAGGCCAAACAGAAATTCTTTCAATACTGGGCGTCCGCTCGTCATGAAAATGTTTCAATTGTTCGGTATAAAATAAACTACTCTTTTCATACCAAATAACCATTTAAAAACTTATTATCTTATATTATTTATAATTCATTAGTAATTAATAAAACAATAAGCAATTAATAAATTATATATCTAATGGTATGTGCAGTGGGGGACCTACCTCAGATCGCTTTCCAAACACAAGGGCGCGACATGCCTCGCGCATGCATACAAGCAAGCGTAAGTTGATAACCGCAATATAGAGGGGCTACCTTGAGAACGCGCTGCAATAAATGCATAAAACCAAAATCACACAAAGACGGACATAAAACAAACCAAACAAACAAACAACTTTAAGGAACCACGTCGACACGACTTTGAAACACACTCACACCATCAACATTATTTGTTAGGTCACTTTAAAAAAATCTGAAAGTGTCAACAAAACCACACAACGCCATGCCAATGACCCATTTCAAGAAAACACATAGAGCGCAATACCAGACAAAAGCACATGGCATGATGAAATATACATTTAAATCACGTGCGTCCGAACACATTTTCAAACCAAATTCACAGTACCCAAATTATTCAACAAATCATTGAAAATTTATAAAACAATTTCATGAAAATACCACAAGGTGATATACCAAAACACTCAAATCATCTTTTTAAACCAAACACACACAAAACCTATCCCAAACAAGTTTTTTCATTCCTCACACAATTTAACAATCCATTAAAATATTTTATAAAACAAATTCAAGAAGCTATGCAAAGCTTTTACACCAAAAACACACCCAAAATCCTCTTTTAAAAACAAGCGTACACAAACACCATATTAAAACATGACTCACAGCCTTTGTATAATTTAATAAACCAACTGCACAACTTATATAAAAAATATTAAGTGGCATAACAAGAGTTCACAAGAGAAATACATCCAAAAAGATTTTCTACTCATTAAAAAACACTTTTTAACACACACACCTCTTAATACCCTGAAAACATAGTTTGCACAATCCAAATGCGCCCTAAACTCATTTTGAAAACGTTTCACCAAAACAACACCAAAACATGCCAATCATTCCTAAAACAAACACATTAACAAAAAAACATCAACCATTTCAAAACAAGAACAGCCTTCTCTCCACAATAACAAGTCAAAGAATGCATAAATAAACTCCATTAAGAATACTAAATTCATCTAGTGGTGGTAGGGCACAGAACAACTTACGTCATATGAAGAGAACCCCATGTTTTGGTGCGAATTTCAATTGTGCGCCAAACGCACCCCAAGGAATCCCTAAGGAATCATGTTCCATTCAAAACAAATACAAAATCAACATGATTCCATCCAAAAACTAATATCCAACAAATTGGTACACAAAAACCCAAATAAAAAAAAAGCAAAAACCGAACTAAGAGGAGAAGGGTCTACCGGGGGAAGAAGGTGAGGCCGAAGGGGAGGGGCCAGATCTGGCGAGGGCGAGGCCGGGGCGTTGTTGCAGAGGTGAGGGAGAGGCATAGCTTGGATTTGAGAGGCTAGGCAGACAGGGAGGGTGAGTCTACTTATGCAGGACAATGAGTAGGTGACCGGGTGAAGTGCTACAATGCGGAAGAAAAAAAAACGGGGTGGATTTCTCGTGAGTAGGGAAGAGGGGTGACGGGAAAATGGGGTGCACGGGGCGCCAGATCGCTGCAAGCAGGATGAGAGGCCCTCAGATAGGAGAGGCGCGGTTGGGGCATACTGGTTAGGTCGCACCGGTGAGGAGGGGGTGGTGCGAGGTCGATGGAGAAAAGTGGATCATGGGATGGCAAGCAGGAGTAGCGAGTGTCGGGCTGAGGAGGGCTGGAATTGCGACAAGACATGGAAGAGGGGAGAACGTCAAGTGATAGCCTGATGCAGGAGGGTAGTGAGGGAGGCGGCACACACCATGGGAAGGAAAAAAAAGAAAGGGTGCCAGGTAGAAAGGGTAAGGTTTAGTTCTTTTTTATCATTTTATTGTAATAATAATAATAAAATCTGAAATAGAATAATAAAAATAGAAATTAAATAATAATACTAATAATAATACCATAATAATAATAATGATAAAATTAACAATAATAAAGATGATATTAATAAGAAAATTAACTATAATACAAATAATAACTATTTCTATAATAATAAAATAACAATAACGATGCGAAATTAATTATAATTGCTCTAATACAATAGTAATTATAAAAATAATAATTTTAATCATTTAAATAAAACAATAAAAAAATAGTAATAAAATAATGAGCAATTTGATTACACTTGGGCCAGCTGCGTGGCTACCACCAACCATGCGGTGACCGCCCACGGGTCTGAACCCAACTGCAAACATTAAACGCCAAAAATTTTGATCGGGGACCCAACTCAGACCTTGGCGAGAGATCTCAAGGCCAATAATTATATAAATAAAAATGATCTAAATGTCGGGGTGTGACAAAGTCCCCACTCTAAATATTTTATAATTTTCTATATCCACCCAAAATCCATTCCAAGGCCTCCTCCTCATGTAATAGGATTGATGGTCTTGATAAAATCTAAATAAAAGTCATTGAATAGGTTTTCATGGTGAAAATTCAAGAGGTAAAAATCATATTTCAATTTTTTATTTTCATTTCAATTATTTTTCTTTTCTCATAATATATTCACCTCCCATTATCCAAGAGGCATGAAAACTCCAATATCATATATATACTGGCACTATATTATGTTTATACAAATATTCATCATCATACTTCTTTTCTTTACCATTTTATTCTAAAAATAAAAACATCATTCACGATGGGTCGAATTGCCGATATTGTGGACGATGTGTTTGAAATTTCTATTACCGTATTTATGGATTGTCATAACAAAAAATTAATGGATGAAACTGATTGAAATATTTATATATAACCTATTTTATGTTATGGAATTATAAAATATATATAATATTAAATTATGTAATGAAACTAGTTTGTGATTATCTAAGAACTGTCAAAATGATATAAATGAATATCATTAATGTTTTATCTAATGAATCTTCATCATATCTAAAAAATTATTAATGTTATTATTTAATAATCTATAAATATATATATTTTATTTCATTCTACATCAGTATTTTCTCTTTCACTGTTCAATAAAAATCATTTCAAACTGACCATGTAAATTATGTAAGGAACACACTTGATGAAATGTAAATATCAAAATATTATTAATAAATTCGTGTAAAGATGTTATAAAAATATGATATACTATGTAATAAAAATTGATATGTTTTCTAAATATTAGTAACACTATTTTATCTATTATAATTTATTATTAATCACAACTGATGTATGATAAACTTGAGGTATGGGAATTCTTCACCTAATATCCATTATTTTTGTTAAACTTATAATTTATTGATTTTGTGGTATTAAAATTATTTAGGAAATGAGTTATTCTATTGTATTCATTGGATATATAGTGTATACACATATTCCTTTCATTTTATTAATTGTCACATCAGTTATATGATATTTATAAGAGAAATTTATTTTAAAATACTATTTTAAATTTACATTTTACAAAATTAAAAAGGATTGTCTTTATGTAATTATTCATGTGTTATGATTATGTTACGGTTCTTGGGAAACATTAATTATGAATGGTGTGACCTATAACCCCATCCAATACATTTGGTATTTTTATGTAAGTCGTTGGTGTATGGGTAACTCCAAGTGAAATGGTGATGGTTTCACCAAATGATAGTCATGGTGGTTTCATTTTAATATAGTCATGAGGGTATAAAATCATAAGGTAGATGGGGGTCAAAATCAAATCAATAAATAACAAATTTACCAATATTTTATTATTTATCTCATGTATTCATATAGTAAATATATTATTCTTATTTTGTGAGATGTATGTCACAGTGAAAATGATTTTATAGGTTTATAAATATTAATGTACTAAAACTTTATCTAGTCGTTTATAGCCCTTAATAATATTTCCATGCTCATCACATGTTTCTAAAAAAATTAATGGGTTTAAGGATGTGTAAGAGAAAAGGAGGTTCCAATATAAATTCCGTGAATACATTTAAGGATATTATTTCATGGTTTTAATAAAAAATATATTTTGAAAAAAAGTATATAGTTTTAGTTGTTATCGAATTGTATGCTTATGGGTTTATATGTATAAATTATTTCTCAATTTTAAAAAACAATAATCTGAATATATATTTTGATATGTAGGTAAGTTATTTAGAATGGTACTTACTTGATTATGTAATGCTTTTGGTCAGGTCTGTATATGAATTCTCCTAAAAATACTATACATATTATTGAATGATTTTAATATGACACACAATTCTTAGAAAAATTATTATATTCCAATATTTAATGTAATTTTATATTGAAAATAATCCTATTTTAAGAAATTATTTTTGCAAGAGTGGACTATGGGATTTCTAATATCTGAAAAACTATAATTCTTTCTATCTAAAATATTTTCTATGTAATTTTATTTCTTTTTCATTCAGGTTTCGAGAAAATATTATGTTATAGTCATATCTTAATATCGTTTTTAAGACAATATATTTTATAAATAACTCAATAAACCACCCTCTTGAATCATAACATAATGCTCTGAGAAACAAATTGGTATCAGAGATTATAAATTTTGATTTTTCATCATTCTAAGGAAGAAGTCTAAAGACATTCTTCATGGTGGCTATTGTGATGGAAAATAGAGAAGTAATATTGATGGTAAATTCAAATTATATTAAATGTGATAATTTTTGTTTCTAAAAGGTATGGATCATAATTTACTTGATGATACTTATTATTAAGGTGAATCTTGAAGTTATTGAACCTTTTTTAATTTCAAAAATGAATCCAAAAAACATGGCATACTGACACTAAATACTTCTATGATTTAATCCTTCATGGGATGAATACTATGATATGTCAAATATTTCCATCTATGTTGAACAATGTTTTAAAATGTCTATTATATCATGAAATATAAACAACTATAACAGTTCCATATAAAAAATTTCAATGTATGAGCTATCAATCATAATAATGTAAATCCTACGTTTTGTACATTCAAAATAATTGTAGGATAAAAAATTATTTAGTTTAATAGACGATATAATGAGATGTTATGTTTTGTTTAATATTCGGGAAAACCAATTAGTAGACTAATTCATCCTTAGGAAATTCTCAGAATTCAACCACAGAGATGGAGTGGACTCTCAATTTCCATTAGTTAATATATATAGGTAAATATTATGAAAATAAGAGATCATATTAGAATTATTATTATGTATACGATATGATTAAATATGAATATTTAGATAATATATTATTTAATAATGATAATGATTATTTAAGCATTTAAACTTCACAATATGATAACAAAAGTATATAGATACAAATAACTAAGTCATGTGATGGACATTCCTCAAATATTTCTTCTTCAAATTGTGATCATGCTCAATATTCAAGAAAATAGAAAAATTTATACAAAAACAGAATCATGAAACACTTCTATAAGTTCATGAATCTTGATTAAATATGAATATTTTTATTATAATATCAATGAAATATTCTTAGACACATCAAAACTAATTTTATCGAGCTGAAAGAAAAGAAAAAGGATAAGAAAATGTATATTAAGGGTGTAATATGTAAAATAAAACTAATAAGTCTATGAAATATACAGGGAGTTCATTATGGAATTTCAATGATTTGTCTTTTTGAGTGTGAAAATATCAAATTTCTAATATGATGGCCAAAATATGTTTACAGGCACATTCTATTGAGTTAAATTGTTGGTATTATTCTAATAATGAGTATGAATCTAAGAATCAAATTTCCTCTTATGTGGAGTTAAATATATATTGTACCATGATAGAAATAAATTAGTAATCAATGAAAAAGAAAATAAAACTCTCATAAAATACATTGGTATTATTCTTAATGAAAAATATGACTTGTATAAAAAATATCATTGGAAAAAAAAGGAAATTATTTTCTATCATTTATAAAACATGGTAACAAGAATGAAAATTTTAAAAATTATGTTGAAGACGTAAATTATACATCAATAATTGTCCCAAAAGGTCAAAATTAATTCAATGAAACTGTAAGTACAAATGAATCTCAGAAAAGGTTTTTCATTATAAGACAAGGTCAAAAAATTATTAATAAAATTAATTACTAACATTTTTATAAGAATAAAACACTATAGAACTACCCATTTTATCTATACCAAGTCAGGTAACCATGCCAATAATTTTAGTTCAATAGAACCAAAATTTCCTAGAGGAAAAAATGATTTTTATTCAAAAAAAACATTTATTCCAATATTTTATTGAAAATACGAAATTATTTGTGTTAAAAAAAAACATTGTTACTAACATTGTTCTAAAAAAGTTAATATGGGTAGAAAAATATATTTTTATTTTTCTTCATTGGGAAAATTTTCACTAAGAATAAATGAAAAATTGTATATGGATAGGGGATTATCATGGTATATGTGGGAAGATTTTTCTAAAATACACTACTTATCAAAATTGATGGAGATTATTTAATTTTTTGAGACAATTATAAAGGAAAAAATATTAGTTTTCAATTAGTGGGAATCCATTCCATTTCTCATCAAGAACATCTATTTTGTGGAAGGATTATAGGAAAATATGTTTTGTATATCTCAACTATGTTATGAAGTTTTTTTATTTTCATAATAATCTCATATTATTTTTTTATATTTAAAAACCTCAAATTTTAGGGAACAATAATTGATAATGTCTACACTATAGATCAAAACTCGTTAAAGATACAAAAAAGTGAATTTCTTAAATACTGCTACGAACAAATAATGGATTTTTCAAAGAGAACTAGAGATTATAATATCTAATATTTGACAAAATAATCTGAAAATAATTTATTTCTAGATATATCTCAATATAAGTTTAATGAAAATAAACCATGTAATTAATTCAAAATTGTGAAGCAATAAATGTACTATTTTAAAAAATTAATGTGGATACTAATTTTAAACACCTAGCATCTTATTCTTAAGAATTTGTTTCATGATACCAAAAGTTGAAATATGTCGAAGAAAATCATTTTTATGTGATTAGTGATGGTTTTTTTTGTTTTAAAAGGTTTTGATTTTTGAGTTTAAGGAATAAATTAGGTTATTTTTTATATTTTGTTGAAAAATATTTATAAATAGAATGATAAAAAAAATATTAAATAAAATTGTGAATAGGGAGGATAATTTGAAAACTATGATATAAATTCCAATTCTTAAAATAATGTTATCAAACACACTTTTATTTACCCAAGGAGACATTAAAAGAATGGTGTTGTATAGATTAAAACTAAATTCATGGATATTTATTTTATAATGATATGTAAATATAGCATTCAAACTCATTTTTTGGAATGATTTAATAAATAAAAAAAATCTCATAAAATACTTATAATTATACGTATTTGGAAGAAAACATTCTATGATCAATGGGTTAATATAAATAAAACATTTTGATACATTAAGGTGTTTAGATGCAAGGATTATATTTTAAACAACATGGATAAACTTCTTAAAAATTATCTATAGGATAATGGATGAATATTCCTCTGATATACTTCTACATCAAAGGCATGTAGCGTATAACAAAAAATATCAATTACTTTTTTTGAATCATGTCATGTGAAATTTAATGAAAGTGAACATTTTGACCAAAATTTACTCTATTTAATATTCTATGTAATTTCTTAAAGCATGATCCCGAATACTCTCCATGAAAAAAATAATTATTTTGTTATTGGGCATGTTTTACAAGAATCAAATCCTAAAATTATGGATACATGTGAACCAAAAATGTGTTCTACGAAGATAAAATAGATCCCTAAGGAAAAATCACTTAAAAATAGTAAAAGTAATCATAAAAGAAGGTATTATAATGGGAATATTAATTCAAATAGAAATAGACAAGTTCCAAAATATTCAAATGGATAAATATGATATTCCTCACGATGTTTGTGACAATATTATGTCTTTTAGGATAAAAATAGAATACATAATTCACAATTTAAAATGAATTGTCGTATGTCATTTTACGTTTGTTAAGTAGTCTCAACCAACTACCATATATTCTACCTCTATACTCTTAGTAGAAAATTATTTTTAGATTTTTTTTGAGTATATGGTTATAGATTGAGTTTTTTATCTTAACAAATTTAATGTCTCCAGTGTGATTTGTATACCCTAGTGCTTTTGTAGGATTTCAAGAGACATATTTCATTATGTTATCGAGTTATCGTAAATGCTGCCAGGAATATTGTTATTGTAATTGAAATGTCTATAAATAATATTATAAGATATAATAATGAATTTAATTTAATGTTGAGGGAAATTGTGAAGTTTTATCAAGATGTTCATGATCTTATTTATAGGTATCATGTAGTAATAGCTAGAAATAATCAATAAAAATTAACATTACTTAGAAAAATTATTTTAAAGATCAATGGTTCTATTCATACACTTGAGTGGGAGAATAATGTTTTATTTCTGAGGATGTTTTTTATAAATTTATAGTTATAGGCAAGTAGTTAGTTGTATGTTGTCTTCCAAGACCTGTTCCATAAGTCCAACCACCCACTATTCCAGTTTCTTAACCTATACCGATGGTACCAATTTTTTTCACCTATTAATAGTCATCCATTATCTCAATATCCTATCCTTAGTGTTTAGGTGGTTTCTCAAAATTTTTTAGAGAAACATTCCAATATAGAAAAGAATGAGAAATCCCGGAATTATATAATTACCATTATTCAAACATTAGTATAATGAACTATTAAGAAGTTATTCTTATAATTTCCACCTATTTTGGTCCTTTTTAAAGATACACCAATTTACATTTCCCCTCATATATTTTCTAATGATTATCTCGAATGTTCTAAATGGAATTTGAGAAACATTATTTCTTATATTGGTGTAATTAATTAATAAGAATATTATAATATTATTGGGTTCTACAGGTATAATATAATAAATAGAATATACATGGTTTTATTTGATCTATTCTATTATAGATGGTGAAAAAAACATGAACTAGATCTTCCAAATAAATTTTAAAGTAACCAAAAAAGTGTTGATGTTGTTTATTATCATTATTAAACATATATGAAGGAGAAATAAAATATGGACTTAACCCTCACTACTGATCAATTTAAAGAGTGAACCTTAAACACTAACCCTCGAATGAATTTTACTTTTGAAGCTATAAGATCATTTGATTTCAGTATTGTTGAAGGGAATACTTATATAGTTATTAGCCTCTCAATTTAGTTACTTCATGAAAAAATAGCTATTGGTATTGATGATTGTGATATAATAGAGTATGAAGAATTTATTCCACCGTCACCAATGGACCCTCTAACTACCTTTCAAAACTCTCTTATTATCATGTGGCCTTAACTCGAACCACCCTCTTTTTTAAACATATACATAATCCTAGTTTTGTGGAATTTTCTTTTGTATATGTATATCTTGTATAACACCATAAGACATAAATAAAATTTACTTTAAATAAATTTAATATATTATATATATTTTAGTACAGACAAAACTAATATTTTCATATAGGGGCATTATTTTTAATAGTGTATACAACATGAAACACCTATTCTAATCAAATGGTGATATACATATAAAAAATTTCATTTATAACATAATAATTAAATTTTTAGGTATTAATTTGAATATCAAAATTATAAATATATAGATCCAGTTCTTAATAACTATAAATTTATAGATAATGTCTTAGTAATTAATATTGTTACTTTTTAGTAGTTTCATTTCATACTTCAAAATACATATTAAAAAAAACAGTTTTTATTTTTCATTTTTTGTTTAAAGAACCAGTCATTTTTTAAATGAATATCCTACTTTTATAGAATCTTGATAGATTATAATCCTCATAAAATCACTTTGAGACCATTATGAAACTTTATAAATGAATAATTAAAGAAACTAAAAATATTTCATGAATTTGTGGAACCAATACCGGTTAAATAGTAACATGAACATAGGAATAGTAATATGACCCTCACGTTTTGTAAAATTGGAAAATGAATAGTCTGATCTCCTATTAAAGTAAAAATAAAATTTATCCATCATAAATGTGACAATGTGGTATTATTATATCATAGTATAAAGAAAATAATATTTTAAATATTTATTAATTATTTGATAGTATTTTTGTAAGTTATAAATATTTAATTACCATTTTATGATTAATGAAATGATATAAATGAAAATTTATTACCATAAAATATATTTCTAAATTAGTATTGTTGAAATTATATTATTATTTTTATATAATTTTATAGAAACTTAAATAATTTTTCATCGTATTATTAAAACACTTATAATTTCAAAATCTGTATTTTCAACAAAATTATTATTTTATTTAGAAACTAAATTGCTAATATTTAGGAAATTATTTCAAAAAACGGATTTCATTTACCAATTCTACTTGTTGTAAATAGTTTATTTGTTAATATTTCATATTTTTTTGAAAGACGTGTTTTTTTGGGGAATAATTAAATACTATAATTTACAATATATTTATATTATAGAATAAATAAAATTTTCATTGAGTCATCTCTGATGTAATAATAATTGTATTGAACTCATATGATATAATTAATTTATTTAGTATCATTAATCAATATTACTTATTTTTTTGAGAAAAATAATAAAATCATGTTTTACATAATGAGAAAACACCTCTCTCCTCCACTACAAATACCACCCCTCTCCCCATATTATTCTCACACCTCCCTGGATTTGATAATTTCCAAAATTCTACAAAAAACTCTCTTCATGCCCCTATTTCACAACCATGAGCACTTTTACTCATCAAAAGACCCAAATAATTTTCTTTAAGGTAGATCTCAAGGAGGATAAATCCAAAAGGTAAAATCCTCCTCATTTTCCTTTTAATTTCATTTTATTTCATTTTTTTTATCATCACTTAACCATATCCAATATAAATGGAATTATTAATCTATATTTTTTAATATAATAATATTATATAATGTTAATAAAATATCCACCATAAAACTATACTCTTTATCTCTCTATTTAATTCTAAAAATGAAATTATCGCCTATGATGTGTCTGTTTAGTAACATCATAGTTGATGCACATTGATATTTCATTGAATCCTTAATGGATGTTAATAAACTATTAAATGTTTGAAAAAATACTCCTAATTTTATTTTATAGACATCTTTATGTTCTATAATTATAATTTATTCATAAAACTAACTGATTAAACAAAACAAGTTCATTGTGATCGAAAAACCTGGAAAAATTAACAAATATTTATCATTATAAACTAATATCTAATGATTGAAAATCATTCAATATAAAAAGATTATTTATATGATCATTTAAACCTCTAGAATATCAATACATACATATAATAACAATTTTAGATTTTTTCCATCTTTTGACGCGAATTTCCATTCATGTATACAAGAAAACCCACCATGAAAACGAATGATCTTAAATGATGAAATAAAGACTCTAAAACTAAAATATCATATAAATGAAATTAATAAAACAATAATGAATAAAATTTTTGTATAAAAGGTTATGGATTTGTTAATTTATGAATCTATTGTTGTTATACAAGATATTAAAGTGAAGAAATCATTCAGACTCATGGTGTGGGGAATTTTTAAACCCAACTCCCTTTATTTGGGTTTTACCTATTTTATCCAATTTTTAGTATAGATATTCCTTAAATATAATTTATTTATATTTAGCTTATCTATTATGGGAACTTTTTTCAAATTTAGTTTATGAAGAACACAATGTTTTCCAAAATGGATCTTCTTTAAAAAACAATCCTTTGACTTCTCTAGATTGATTCTTCTTTCGACAAGGTTGATGATTCGTAAATCAGGTATGTTATTCTGTATTTAATTTTGGAGAAAAAATTCTATGATTGATTTTTTCTGCATTAAACCCACCCATTTCCATGGGTTATTCTATTTTAATGATTGATATATTTTCGATGTGTTATGCGTCATAATTTAAATGTAATGATGTAATGGGTGAGATCGATATTATATAGAGAAATGTATATGTTATGATGTGATATGTTATCCTTTAATTATATATCACTCCGATATATTTTTTAATGTGATGTTTTTCAATAGAAATAACTGAAATATTATTGAGCGTGAGGTTATATTTGTTCAATAATATGTGTGTAATTGACCACTAAGACATGATGTTTAATTTTTATGCATTACTACATTCCAAACCGTTTCCTAGTGCTTACTCATATGATCATAAACTTATTACTATGTTATGATGACAATGATTATTCTCACTACATTATATATACTTTTATTTTGTTATATATAATCTTATTGGGGTTTTAGCTCACCCCTTTCATTGATGTATATCTGAAGATGAAAAATTGTACTATGGATAATTAAAGGGCTAATATAATGCTAGGGAAAGGAGTTAAATAAATATTTCTGAGTTAAAAATCATTTATGGTATTAATTTCTCATGAAACTAAACCTTTGGATCGCGGTAATGAATTTCATATATTTTTTTATCATTATAATTTCGTATTATATTATGTAAGAAAAATATTGGTAACTATAATTCATACAAGGGAATGGTTTATTAAATTTTTTATTGTTATTATAGAATCTCATTAATAACCCATAGTATTAGACTATATATAAGCAACAACCCAAGAATCTTTTTTTAAATAATAAATTTAGAGATATAATATTATATTCCATTATATTTAATATTACAAAGGGATAAATTTTTGATGACTTCTTGAATTAGGATTTGTTATAATGTTTTATATTTTAGAAAATTGCTGGAACAATGTGAAATCATAAAAAAATGTAAGGGATAATGTAATAATTTCTCAAAATAAATCCCAAATTCCTGAGGTGGTGGTGTTTAAAATATCATGGTGATGCTTCCCCAGATATCTAATATTATGAAAAATAACTTTAATAATTTATAACATCCACCTTCACCTGAGACAGAGAAACTGACTATTATGTTTTTATGCGACAATGCCAATTGATTTTTAGTGGATCTCATGATCCACTAGTTTTCATATAGTGGGTCAACTCAATGGAGAAAATTATTTATGGGATTCACTATTCTGATATCAAGATGGTATCTTTGGTTGTTTTCTATTTATATTGAGTGTATGATGAATAGTGGTATTTTATTTATATTCTAGGCCCATGTATAGAATTGAATTTATGGACTGGGAATAATTTAAAATAACATTTATTAACAATTATTTCCTAGAAATCCTCAAACCAAGATGGAGAGATAATTTATAGGGATGAAGCTAATAAAAATAAAATATTTATTGGCATATGATGAAAATTTTACATGGATTTCAAGGAATGATTTGTATTGTTTTATAAAACATTATTGATAAATTTATTGATTTTTATTTTCTTAAAAAACATTCAAAATTATCTTGGAATTTGGGACATTTGTAGTGATGAAGAATTTTTTCAATTTTCACTCAAAATGGATATGGTTTTTCATGAACGGTCCCATGATTATGGTGACTAGAAATGAATGATGGAGTTTCATGTTTGAAGATCTCATTACCAAGGTGTAAATAAAACTCAACCAACCACATGTAAAAAATGCGGGAAGAAGCATAATTGGAACTACCAAAATGGGATAGGGAAATTATAAATGTGTAGTATAATAACCCACCAAGCTCATAAATGATTAAAATACATGACCAATTAGGGTAATGTGGTTGAGGAAAGGAGAGAATTACCCATTTCCAAATATTACAACTGTACGGAGAAAGGGAAATATGAATGATAGTACACTAATCCTCAAGTCCTTGAGGTTAGTTGGAATTAGTATCCCCCAATGACAAAGGGTCAAGGGAGGGATTATTCCATCACAACTGTTAAAGTGGAACAAGAAAATTAGGTTATACATTATATAATTCCTATTCATTTAAGAATGTAAATTTTATTATTTTATTTAGGTTATACACAATCCATTATATATTTAATGTTATTTAAAGCTATTGAATTGAGTCCTTAAATCCATGAAGCTGAGATATCATTAAAAACACATAGTTGTTTAATAATTTCAGCCATGTTTTGTACTCTTCTCATATTTGAATATGTGTGACGATTCTTCTAGTAAATCTCATAATACATCACATGGGGGAATTTAACACTATATCAGTGATGGATTTTGTCTTGTTATATAATGAACGTATCAACAACTGCGAAAAGGAAACATTTTTTCATATTTAGAACCATCACGTGATCCATTAAAAATGAAAGAAAGATCATGAATCTCTTTTTGAAATTACATCAATGGTGTGGGTGTTGATTCCCTATGATGTATAATACATTGCTCAAATGGTTGAGTGACAAAAAGATATCATCCTCAGTGAAATTCCCATAATGGGAGAATAAAATGATCTATTTTCTAAAGAGTTACCTAGTCTTCCCCCATATCGTGAGGTAGATCTATCAATAGAACACATTCATAGAACTACTCAAGGTTATTCACAAGGGTGGGTGAATATAATATTAGACAATTTGTGATAAGTGTGATATATATACTGATCATAAGACTCTAATGTATATATTCACACAAAAGGATATCATCATGAAACAAATTAAATGGTTATATCTAATCAAGGATGATGATTTCTTTGTTCACTATCTTATATGCAAGGAAAACAAGGGAGTTGATGCACTTATTTGGAAAACACATACTACTCTATCCATGTTATGGATTATGAAATACCATATGTTCTTAGAAAAGTAAATGATATATTTGGAGATCATAATGTCATATAATATGTCTTACCATTCAAAAATTATTTCCCCACAATCTATAAATGTGATGAAAAGGGGCACACATGGATGATCTAGAGTTACAAAATATAGTGAATATAGAAAAGGAAGGGAAGATGCAAGATTTACATATCAATAATGATGGTTTGATCTGGTCCGGAATAAGGATTTATATGACTTAATAACATAGGATAAAGAAAAATCTATTTGATAAGTCACATAGCTCAAATTTCATAGTCCATACCAGGATTTTAATGATTTACCATGATATCATAGAAGTCTTCTGGTGTGGAAACCTAAATAAGAAGATTACTAATAATATCTAAAGGTGATTTATATGTAAAAAATTAATGTTGAGTATAGAAAGTATGAATGGATGATTAAACCATTACATTTACCCAGCTTGAGATATAAGAATGTCACAATGGATATTGTCATAGATCTCCCAAAGACATCCATATGAAATAATGTGATCTGAGTTGTGGTGGACAAACTCACCAAGGTATACCACTTTTTTGAAATTTAGTATGATCTATAGATTGTAAAAATTACCATGATATGTGTTAAGGATGTGGTTAGAGTACACGAGGATCCACTGTCTATTATCTCTAATCATGATCCAAATTTTACATTAATATTTTGGAGGAGACATCAACATTCATTGAGTGTTGAATTAAATTTTATCCTGACCTATCAACGACAAAATAATTTAAAATCTATAAGAGCAATTCATACACTAAATGATATTCCAATATCCTAATATTTAAATTTTAATGGTGGATGGGTTTAGTATATCCCATTGGTAGTGTTCTCCTAAAACAATATCTTCCATGCGAGTATTCATATTTCTCTATATGATGTTTTATAATGAATGTGATATAGAACTCCAACTTGTTGGGATTAAGATGGTGAATGAAATATTCATGGACCAAATCATTTGAAAGAAATTATAGATAAGGTTTATTCAATCTATAAACATATCAAATATGTTGAGAGTCGACAAAAGAGCTATGATGACAACCGTCGATGGCACATAGATTTCGACTTTGGAGATATTGTCTTCCTTCGAATATCACTATGGATGAGTGTCATGTAGTTTGGAAAGAATGTTAAGATAATCCCATGTTATATTAAACCATTTACGATCCATGATCATATATGATCCTTGGAAAATATGCTTTCAATTCCCCCAAACATGACTCATGTTCATGATGTGTTCCATGTATCACTCTTATGGAAGTACAAACCAGATACATCATATTTATTGAAATTAGAGGTTGAATAGATGGGATATTTTTTTAATATCATCTAGTAATGATTATATAATTAATAGATAAGGATTTACACATCATGTCAACAAAATCTGTCAGTGTGTTGTGGAGGAACCATAAGAATAAAAAAGAAACTTTTGAACTGGAGGAGTTGGGGAATGAAAATTTTTGTCACCTATTTCAGTGAAATGAAATTTTGAGGGAGAAATTTCCAAAGGGGGGAAGAATGTAATGACCCAAAAATTTATCAAAGGTATGTATTAATTTTATATTTACATCATACAGTTTAAATGACATAAAATCACTTAGATACCATAATAAAATCATTATAAGTGATAAATAAATTAAATAAGAAGTATTTCTAGAAAGTGATGAACTAATGCTGATTAAATTGTAACATGGGCTTACAAATTGTAATATGAACCATAAAAATAGCAGTCATTGAAAATTAATACTAACATCACAATGGAAAATATAAATAAAATTTATGCATATTATAAGTGACATTGTGATATAATTTTATTAAATCATAAGTAAATAAATATTTTAATAATTATTAATTAACTGCCGTTATTTTTGTTATTCATAAATATTTCATTTAAATTTAACGATTTAATAAATATCATAGAAGAAAATATTTTTTCAAAAAATTTATTCTTATATTAATTTTTTATTTAGTATGATTTGAAGATAATTTTTTGAAACCTTAAGTAAATTATTAATGTATAATAAAATAATTTTTTTATTATGTATCTCCCATGTAAATGATAATATTAAAAAACATTAAATTACACATATTTTGAAATTAATTTTCATAAAATGGAGTTTATTTTTCAATTCTTCGTGTTGAATAATTGTTAGGGTAATTTTTTTTGTTTTTTTCTGAAATAAGTTAATTTTCCTAAAGAGTATAATACAATAATTTAAGGTATATATAAAATATAGGTTAAATAAAAAAATCATTGAGTCATCAATAATGTAAGAACCAATTTTTTGATATAACATTATCTAATTAGTATATTTAAACTCAATAATCAACATTATAGCTTTCCTTGAAAGAAATAATACACTACTAATTTAAATAATAAGAAAACACCCCTCTCCTCAAACATAAGTACCACCCTAATCCCCATTTCACCTCAAACCACTAATGCATTAATAATTGTCCACATTCTTCACAAAAACACTCCCCAATACACTCTCCCACATCTAGTATCACTTTGTCTCATTAAAATTCCAAAACCATTTTTCCATGGAGTTTCTCAAGGAGGATAAATCCTAGAGGATAAATCCTCTTCATTTTTCATTAAATTTCTTCCCAATTTCATTAATTTCCTATACTATACTAATATTACCTTTAATATGTATTTATAACTCCATTATGTTAGATATAGTAGTATTTTATCATATTAATAGATGATTCATCACATAACTCCACTCTCTCTATATTATTCAAATAATGAAATCATCGCACGTAATGTGTAAATTTACCAACATCATTGGTGATGTAGTTGATTTTTAGTTAACGCATTCATGTATGTTAATAAAACAATTAAAATTTTCAAAAAAGATTATATATTTTATTTTATATCATTTTTTATTTCTTTTATGAATCGTATTTACATTAAAAATAATAATAAAACAAAACGTCTTCATTGTGACGAAAAAACATCCAAAATTAACCTAAAATTTTCATCATTATCATGTATCAAAGTATTCATCCTCATACAATATAAATAATTTTTTAAATGGTCATTTAAAATGACTTCAGATCTTTACTAAAATTTAATATCAATTATGGATATTTTTTCTATTTTACATGAACTCCCTTTCATGTATACATAAGATCAAATCAAGAAAACCATGAAAACGAATGATATAGAACGATGAAAATGGACTCTATTACTAATAAAAATTCTATAAATTATCTTAATAAAACCATAATAAATAAAATTAATATATAGTTTTTTTATATGAGTTAATTAATGTATATAATGTGACTATATTGGATACTAATGTGAAGAAATCAATCAGACTCATGGTAAGTGGAAATCAAGAACCAAAATCAATTTCATTGTATTTTTTCTCTTAAAACATTTTCAGTATATACATATCTTTTATATAATTAATTTACAATTATATTTACTTTTCTGTCCTATAAATTGTTTTTACATTATTTTATGAAAATTGAAATGTTTTAAAAAAGAGTTATTCTTTAAAAAACAAACCCTTTACATCTCAATATTTTTTTTTCTTCACTCAAGATTTATGATTCTTGTATCAAGTATGTTATAACCAAATTGACATGGGAACATAATTTCTATGAATATGTTATTTTGTAAATTAAACCCATACATTAAAATGGGTTATCTTATCTTCAAGATTCAAATAAGTTCTATGTGGCATACACGACAATGTAAATTTTGGGATGTGACTGGTGCACCAAGAGTTATATAGCGCAATGTATATCTTATGATACGATAGTTGAACCCCAAAATATATTGGACTAAAATTCGTTGATTTCTATAATTAATCTCAATTGAAATGATGGAAATATCCATGATCATGATGGTAGCTTTGTTCACAACTATTTATCGTTTTTGACTAGAAAGGCACAATGTTTTATTTTTATGCATTGCCACATTCCAATCCTTTTAAAAATGCTTCCTCTCATGATTATGTTCATATGAATATGTAATGGGGATAAATAAAATTTCTAACCCCATGTTATATTGTTTCATGTTCTTATCTATCCTCTTAATAGGATTTTAGCTTACCCCTTTGATATATATCCCCATGTGACTACTTCAAACAAATATAATTCATGGGCCAATATGAAGCTAGAGAAGAATGAAATAAATAAATTATTATCTTTTAAATTTAATGTTTGTTTTTAATTTTCTAAAGAAACAAATCAATTCTATCTTTGTAATGTATTAAATCTTGGGTTTTATCATTAAAATTATGTAATATTTTAATCAAGAAAAATATGGGCTAAAATATTTTGTTTGCAATTATAACAATCTTATAAATAAAATTTGAAATTTTAATTTTTAAAAAATATATCCATTTATGAAAAAAACAAATATAAATTATCATTTGGTGGTTTCTTCCGATATTTCTAAATATGTTGATTTTTATGTGAATAATGAAAATACCATTTATTCAAATACCTTTAAGTCTTTTTTAAAAATAAACTACTTCAAAACACCCATTATGATTTTAATTTGATTTTCTAGTATTGAAATTATTATTTAGTTATATGTGAAATAATTTTTTACCTTTGAATAATATTTATAACCAATTTGATTATAAGTTTATTTTAGGATTATAAAATAATTTCATGGAAAAAAAATTATACATGAATATTGTTCCTCCATTTTGATGAATCCAAATAATTGAAAATAAAGAAATATTTAAATGAAATTCATAGATTATATATATTTATCTATTTGAATATAAATCCATATATTGAAGATCAATACTGGTATATGTAATGTAATACCGTCTTATGTTTCAAAATAAATTTTTTTATGACCAATTTGAACATGATTTATGGGTTTATTTTAAATTATAATTTGACATTTATGGGTGTTGAAATTGTCAAAATGGATTCTATATTTTGAATAAAAATTATTTAAATAATATAATATGTTGAAATTAATTTTTTTTAATATTTATTAATAAATATGGAACATTTTAGTTAATTCCATTAAGGTTTTAATGTGGTTTATTCCATTACATGTTATTATAAAAAAAATTAATTTTCCAAAAATATATAATTTTCATTTGATAAATTGGGTTTAATATATAAGGTCATTGGTTCCAAAATATCTAATAATTCTAATTTTAATTTAGATTGTAATATTAAATTGTGCAGGTTAAATAAACTATATACTACAGTGATAAATAAAATTTTAAATGTAATTAATCATTGAGGTTAATGAATGAAATGTTTAAAAAATGTTTATTTTTATTTTTTGGATATTTGGATTGACCTTAACCTCCCTAAAATCAAGTATTTATCAGTTATTTAGTCACATTTGGTGAGAGTGACTTACTATTATTTAATTTCAATGGGTATATACCAAAATACCACTCCTCCTAAATTATAAAACCGAACTACATCACCTTATATTTCCACACATATCAAGGCATTTGGATTGAAAAAATCATGCCAAAATATCTCCCGAAATACTTATTTAGATTTTATATGTTTGTATCTTCCCAAAAGTCAAAGCATAGGGTCCTTAATATGGGATCCCAAGGAAGTTCATGTAAGAGAATATAATTTTCTTCACAAATCCCTTTCTTTTTATTTCTCCATTGGGAAATATGACATGTTATACACCTATCTAATTTTATGATGTATCAATAATAATAACTTTATATGAGATATCACAAATATATTTATGTTTATGGTATTAAATGGAATATATTTTATGATATTTTCCATTATATATTTATTATTAGTTATTAAATCATAATAGTCAT